>CM002489.2:4772500-7272500 GCA_000573905.2 Oryza punctata | reverse complement strand
GGCCATTTCCTCCATAAAGTGTTAGATTATATCTTCAAAGGGAAGAAGGATACCAAAACTATAGCCAAGAAGGTATAAAATTATTATCTTCTGATGACCTATGCAATATCTTTCACTTCTTTTCATGTGGGCTGTGTATAAGAGTTTCATGCAGACTTTACAAATTCAGTTAACTTATATGTTAAAGAAGCGCATCTTGATCTAGTTGTTTTGACTTTCATCTTCAAAAATATGTTCTGAATTCTATTGCAAACTACTCCAACCTACCAGCAACAAACTTTTATACTATGCATTTTAGGTCCTTTTCCAGAACACTGGAGGAAACCATGATTGAAGTCATACTAGCTCTGGTTGACAGGTTGTACTTGATATTACTGTTAATATATTTAATAGATGATAACCTTTTCAGGTATTACTGGAGCAGATCACTTCTTCTCCCTGGAATAATCTGCTCTTCTTGTTCTATTATGGATATGTTGTTGAGAGTAAGTATTTACTTTCAAGACAGTACAGTTTGCAACTTTGTCCCAATGAAAGTGTTTCTGTGGTATTATTCTTTGACAAGTTGGCAATGATAATTTTGAAGTTGATGTATTGTCTTCCTAGCATGTGGTGGTTTCTGGAATCTTCTCTGCTAGTCGTTCTTTTTTTTAATGTGATGTTTGGAACATACTGAGTAAACAACAATACACATAGTGCACTTAAAATGGAGGTCCTCTAGGGCCTAAAAGGAACCGAGTTGCAATAATGCACATTTACTATGGATACTGTTATCTTTTCTTGGATCAGATGGATATCTATCTAAATGTAATGGCAGTGTTGAGTGCAAAAACCTTTAGCCTGTGTATTGTTAATCAAATAAATAGTTACTTATCGTTTGTGCATCTTGTGATGTAGGGAGGCCTTTTAAGGAGGTGAAGACCAGGGTCAAGAAACAATATCCCTCAGTGCAATTGTCTGCTTGGATGGTATGTGATTTACTTTCAACATTGCTGCTTGCCTTTGAGGTCCCCTCCACGGCCCATTAATATATCTGATCAACATGCAGTTTTGGCCAATAGTTGGTTGGATAAATCATATGTACATGCCGTTGCAGTTCCGGGTGATTTTCCACAGCTTTGTTGCATGTTGCTGGTAATTTTTCTAGTGGCCTGAACACTTTGGTAACTTATCGGATGGATGGAAGTCCAATTCTCAGCCTCACCTGGTCATCCTATTCTTTTGCAGGGGGATATTTCTTAACCTTCGTGCAAGGGCCATGTCTTTGAAGCAGTCGTAGAGGATTCAGTAGGAAAAAATTGCAGCACCTCTCCAACTCGATTCTTACTGACTAAAGAACAAGGATGCTGAGTGCTACGCAATATGCTGTTAGCAACAAATTGTTACAAGTGATTTGGGATTTCGAGTATTTATCTGGTGTTTAGTTGGGTTTGTTTGTCAACAAATGCGAGATTGTTAACAAAGGTATTCTGGTGACACCGGTTATGACTTATGATGAACCCAAAGTATGATTGATATCTATGGATGAGCTTGGCCTGCCTTTGAAATCCTTCCTGTCCATCTGCCTTATCATATTTTGGAAATATGCAATTGTTTCTATTGTATATTCTGCTATTCCTTCTCTGCAAATGAATTGACTAAATTCATGCTCTTAGAATGGGTCTACGCTTGACCGTTCTTCAGAATTTCACGCTGGAGAAGACCATTCTTTCAAGCTTGCCTCTTGTTTTTTTATCCCTGTCTTACTGGGTCTTTTTCACCATGCAAGACCAGAGCCTGAAATCAAACCTACCTTTCTTGTCAAAAGCACATGAAACTGATCCTGTCAATGCTACGATCGAGCTGAAGTTTTACACTGAGTTTCAGCAACAACTTATGTTGTACGTACCATTGAGTTTTTTTGATTGATTCAACCGTTCTCCTGTCAAATTTTTTTTTGCAGTTTTCGCTGTGTTGAAGCTGAACGACATGCTGCCCCTGTTTGAATTGACCCTGCTGTCTCTGAATAATTCCAGGTCCAACGAGTTGATCTTTGGACACGTAGTTGATAGTTCTTCACGTCCACAATCTGAACCAATCACGTTCACCTGCCAATGATATGCTGACAAAAGATATCTTTTTTTTTTGGTCCCTCAACTATTAGCTGGCGTGATAATCAGATTTGCTTTAATCTGAAAAGGAGATCAATTTTTCTGTCAGTAATTCAGTATACTATTAATCATCTGCGTGCTAATTTAATCTTAAAATTCCTTATTCAAGTGTTAATCCAAAAATCGACTGAAAACGTGTCATCTGAGACCTTGCAAAACCCAAGACAGTCAAATTGTCGGTCAGAAATTGGTTGTCTTTCAGGAACAAATAAAATTTGCATGTTGTCTGCAGTGCCAGATCATGGTCCACAAGAAGGCGACCGATGACCATGGCTCCAGCAGCAATCGATGAACATCTCTGCATGCCGACGAACCATGCATGTGTGTGTTAGCCGTGTTTTTTGAGGACTCAAAATGCAATGTGTGAATGTTAATGTTTCGCAATTAAACTGTTTCCCCCTATGAAAACTTGTGTGATCCAAACGGGGCCGGAATCACGGAGGATATGCTTTGTGTCACCAAACATTTCTGAAAATTTTCCAGGACATTTGCACACTTTTGGCAAGAGTTCGAAATGCAGGAACATTAACCTGACTATGGTAGTGGAGTTGTGGATGTATTCGGGTTCAAATTTTAGTGCCTATGTATGTACAGGTGCGTATGGGACACAATGTTGTTTTTTATTAGTATTTACCAACTGCGTGTATTCTCAATGGTGGAGAGGCCGAAAGTTAATTCTTTCGTAAAATTGAAGTCTATAATTTTTATGGGTGAAAAAAGAAAATCTTTCGATGATAGGCTGCCTATGTTTGTACCGTGTTTAAGAAAGAAAAACCTTTCTCCGCTTTTATGCATCATCACCGATCTCGAGACGATCCCAGAACACATCCAACAAGGAGACAAGAAGGTAGTAGTTTATGACCCAAACGATTCTCTCGTTTCCAGTGCTACACCGTGTACCCAAACGATACTTTCGGCTCCTCGTCCACGCCATTTTGTGCCATTCATACACAGTGTGTGAAACTTGGAATGAATTCAAACGAATGAAGAATCAAACAATTGTCACTAAATTCAATTTCAACCTTTACAAAAAAAAGAATCAATGGAATCCTTAACCTATATGCACATTTCGCTCAAATTCGAGCCTCTAAAATTAATCATCTACCCTTTCAAATGAGGTAGATGACTAAGTGAGTGATTAGAATTTGTGATTCTTTAGAAGAGTTTCCCGGCAAAATCCTTGACGTCGTGGTCCTTGAACGACGGCGACGCCATCCTCCTGAACTGCTTGAGCTCCGACGTGCTCCGGCCGAGCTGCAGCGCCACCTTAGTCTCGAACACCTCGCCGTCCCCCCTCCGCTCGACGTCGGCCTCGCCGAGGTTCGCCTCGATCTCCTCCTGCATCTTCCGGTAGAACCCGGCGCAGTTGCGGAGCAGCTCGAACACCATGCCCACCTGCCCGCCGTGCTCCACGGTGTTCACCGCCGCCGCCAGGGCGCCGCCGAGGACGGCGGCGCCGGTCGCCCACGCGCCGGCCTCGCCGGACCCGATGAACGCGGCAGCCACCGCGGCCGTGCCGGCGAGCGCTGGGCCGGCTACGGCGAGGCCCTTGTTGAGGCCGAGGACCATCTTGCCGACCGTGACGTACTGGTGCTCGTCCTTGGACTTGAGCACGCGAAGGATCCCGCGCATCTCCTCCTCCAGCTCCGGCGTCCAGCCGTTGCCGCGTGCGCCGCGGCGGCTGCTGCCGAAGCTGTTCGACTTGTTCACCGGAGCGCGCTGCTGCTGCTTCTTCTTCGGCCACCACCGGGTGGGCTCGACGGTCTTGGGGAACTTCTCGAGCATGCCGGGGAGGAGGGGCAGCGGGTAGGCGGCGTCGAGCGCGAGGACCCTGTCCATGGCGTCGTGGACGTCGGCCCTGGTCACCGGCGCGGCGAGCGCGAGCGTGGCGCGGACGTCACGCTCCAGCTGCCTCCACAGCCTGGTGGCGTTCCGCTGCTCCTCGGCGAGCTGGGACGGCTGGATCTTGTTGACGGCGGCCATGGTGACGGCGGCGGAGGCCAGGAGAACCCCCGCGGATGCCTTGAGCGCCACGACGGTCGGCGCGGCGGGCGCGAGCGCGGCCATGACGGAGGCGGCGAGGGCGAGGGAGTTGGTGGAGTGGAGCAGCAGGTGGTTCCAGTTGTCCCGCTGCCTCCCGATGATGTCGTGCATCTCCGCCCTGTCCGCCGCCGCCTCGGCGATGGCCCTGAGCTTCTCCACCTCCACCTGAGCTCCCGGAGACGACGACGCGCCCTTCGTCGGGACGGCGACGACGCGCGGGTCGACCCAGTCAAGGTTAAGCCTAAGGCTACTAGGGCTCCCGCTCCCCGACGACGGGCTCTGCGCCGTCCGCACGCCGCCGGTGACCGCCGCGCGGCAGGGTGCGGCGATCCGGGTCGGCCTGAGCCGCCGCCGCTGGCCGGCGCAGCAGGTAGATGCCAAGAAGAGGCGGTGGTGAGCCTGGATGGCCGCCATGGATGGACTGAGACTGAGACTGAGGCTGATTACAACTAGTGCGTTCGATGCTTCGCTCACCGGAGTCGATGTCGACGTCGACGGCGAAGTGGGTGTGGATTGGTTGACGAGTTCGCCGGAGGTGAAGGTGAAGGGGAAGCGATGGAGGGAGAGAGCAAGCGAGGTGGTATTTATAGGGGGAGGTTGGGTTGGGTTGGGTTTGACCGGGGGTTGGGCTGGGTCAAATTTGAAACCGTGGTTTAGATGAAGGGATCGCGTCCAAAGGGGAGACCGTTTCAGGCAAGTGTTTCGATGAATGGTACGAGTATGCATATATGCATACTAGCCTTCGGGCTTGTTTCCTTCTATTGTTCCAAAGCTCATATTTTTAAGCTCCTATTTGCTTGCACTGTACTGTACACTTGAGCTGATAGAATTTTTTTTTTTTGGGTGAGGGATGTTTGACTAGAATTCCAATGCTTCAGTTGAAATTTAAAAAGTGGGAAAATATTCTGCCAAACTATCTCTCCTCCATTCAATCCTTACACCACTCCCGCCGGTAGCTTACCTATATACATGGCGGATATCGAGCAAGCTCTGCTCGTTTAGTTCACGAGCTAGATATGAGCGGAAGACAAGCACGGTGATGGAAGACCAAGTTGGGTGAGCGGGCAAAGCTAAGTAGGATGGTCGCACGATGGCGTTGACTAGACCTGTGCTGAGGCTAACGGCGAAGAGGATGGTAGAGTCGGGGTTCTTTTGATCCATCACCTAGATGAGCAGTCACAAGCAGAGAGGATAACGACTAGGTGAATAGGGTGCCAACATTCTGACCTTACTAGTGATGGTGATTGCCGATTGCTGGGTTGTGGTGCGAGACGATCGGCGGCGACATAGTGGGATGGCTGGCTAGGGTGGCGCCATAAGCCTATGATCCAACTTACAGTGGTGTGACTACACAAGACCGAGAGACCAAGATAACGCTAACCACTAATAAGGCGCTACTGGGGAAGAGTTGCTAGTATTTGTTTTACAAGATAACCGATGATCAAATGTGAAAATTTGGTAAGGATTTTAGGCTTATAGCTTAGATGGTCCTTATTGGGTTGCGTGTGCCATCCCAACCTCCTGGCTCCTTTTTGGGCTACTAGCTCTTTTGGCTCGCGAGCCAGTATGAGCTAGCTTATTATCTGTAACGGACTAAAATATTATCTTAGCTTGTTAAAATAATACAACAAGTCGAACCGAGCGAGCTAACGAGCCGAGAGTTTTTCGTCCAACCTTACCTATAAACACCTTCCGTTGTGCGTAGGACCCCATGTAAATTATTTAATTATATCCGATTGATACCATATTAATTGTAATACCAGTCAATATTAAATAAGGTTGTCTTTAAATAGAGACACAGAGAGAAAAAGTTAATTGTTTTTCTTGCACACATTTCCCAAACCGCTAAACAGTGTGTTTTTGTTTTTTATTGTAAAAAAGACCTATAGAAAAATTGCTTTAAAAACATATAAATCTATTTTTTAAGTTCAAATTTATTAATATTTAATTAATAATACGTTAATATCTTAGCTCGTTTTACGTATATTCTTAATCTTTTTTCCCTCTCCTCTCAAACAGATGTATAGTTCTAAGTTCGCCGATACCAATCACTAAAAAATGTTCGTATAGAATTACCGACAACTGGGAAATACTCTTCGTCTTTCGAGCTCAATGGTGCCGCTAGCTCTGCCTCTCCACTCCAACAGAAATACACAGTTGTTAGCATAAAAACCATAAAGGAAAAAAATAGAGTAAATACCAGATAACCACGTGTACATGTGCTTGTGCTTAAAAAACCCCATATCTAAGCACCTGGTTTCAGAATACCCCATGGATCAAAGTTAAGAAAAGAACACCATGTTTAAACAGTTTAGGATCATTTTTGTCTTGCCAACTCGGCTCGTGGCATACTTGCAGGTGCAAGGTGGGCTGGCTCACTTTTAGACGGTCATCTCATCATATTGTTAGGATATCCATAATATAGTAAAATACTATGTAGTAAGCATTAAATTTTCTCTTATTACCTAACAACATATTGTAAGAGCGATGAATAACTACTACTCGGTCATATGGCTACTACCAGCAACAAAGAATAAATTATGTTATTGTACAGTGTCAATGGGTATCAACGAATTGTTTTCTCGCTGGAATGAGTCACGGCAACTGAGGATTGGTGAGTTTTTATAGTGGGCCCCACGTTATGCCCTACCAATCTGCACAAACAATGTGGAGTTAATATCCCCTGCTACTACGCCGGTTGTGTGGACCCACTTTACTACCGAACTCGGTCATAAATATTGGACATGCCCTTAGGCCATTCACAATGCACATAGCTGTCATTCAGCCTCAACCGGCCAACTAGGAGATTCCTGTCCATCTAGGCATTTTTCATCGGTTCACTAAGAACGGGGAGCCAAAACAAGCTCCCCGTTCCTCGTCAAAATTGCAGGTCTGGACCCACAATATTTTGTCTCGCACCACTAGGAAAGGGAGAGGGAGAACCGGAGGGGAGGCATCACACCGCCGAGCAGGTCGGTTGCCGACCTGCTCGGCTACGCCGCCGGGATGGCCAAGGGCATGGCGCCGCACGCGCGCGTCGCGGGTGCTTCGCTGAGGTCGATTTGGAGCCGATGAGGGAAGCGACGAAGAGGATCCGGCCGCCCGCCATCGCTCCGCCTAGCGCCGTCGCTGCCGAGAAGGGAAGCGCCGACATTCCAGATCTGCCCTGAGCTCCTCGCCATCCATGCAAGAGAGAGCGAGAGCGAGAGAGAGAGGAGAAGAACGGAAGAGAGAAGTTCGCCGGAGTAGGGGCACTCGGAGAGCTCGCCGGAGTAGGGGTGCTCGGGGAGCTCGCTGCCACTGCGTGGGCTCGGGGAAGCAGCAGTCGCCGCCGCTGCTTGGACTCGGGGTAGCCTTGGAAGGAGGCCAGAGAGGGAGGGGAGAGGCGCTCGATGCCATCGAGCTGCCGCCACCACCGTATTCTCCCAAGCGACGCTGGCGGTGTTTGGGGAGGGGGTCCAGATCTGTGCCGCTGCTGGCGGTGTTTGGGGAGGAGCTCATCGCGGCGGCAGCCCGCCTCCATCGCCGCTCCGCCGGCGCTCTCGTCACTCGGCCCGCCTCCATCGTCACTCCGCCCGCCTCCACCGGCGCTCGGGTCGCCACTCCACCGCTCGGCCCGCCTCCATCGCCGCTCCGTCGGCGCTCTCGCCGCTCGGCGCTGCCGCCGTCGTTCGCCGCACCGCTCGGCACCCTGCCGCCGTCGGAGATGGACGGGAGGCGCAGCCATCGGAGATGGACGGGAGGCGCGCGAGTAGTGGGGGAGGAGCAGCGCTGAGAGGATAAGGGAGAGAGAATATTCTTTTTTTATTTGTGTGGACCCCACTTAAGGTCACATAGTATTGTGAAACTTGTGGTAAACATGTTCTTCAGTCTACGTGGCACTACGAAGCGCCTCAAAGGAGCGTGACGCAGTGTGAATGGCCTTAGTATTTGCTAGAGATGAAACGAAGCGGCACACACATAATGCAGCAAGAAGAAGTTAGCGGATGTCAGCAACTGAACGATGACGATCTCACGGAAGAACCAAATAAAACAAGTGAATTGTCACCTCCCCCAAATCCCCAATTGACTACCTTCTCAGAAGATTAGTTATAATCAGCTTGCTGATTTCAACATCGCATTATCAATTCTATAAGTCAAATCACCAAAACTGCTTAGACATGGTGTTTTTTTAACCTTGATCTATTTACATAGGGTACTTTTGAAACCAGGTGCTTTTATATGGGGTTCATGAAACACTAAGCATATGTACATAGGGTTCTCTGATATTTACTTAAAAAAAAATCATGTATGAGCTGCACGCTAGCTAGAGAACACACATTTTGACGGCTCTTTCCAACGAGCTAGGATGCATGTGCAGGTTTCACTTTGGTAGTAAGATATATATAGAATTGACATGCCGCACAACGTTTATGTGACAGATAACTCAAATGAGACAGATCCTAGTAGTAAAGATGAACGAGAATATATATATATATATATATATATATATATATATATATATATATATATATATATATATTACTAATTAGTTCAAAACAAGTTTGAACTGAATTTGAACTTATTTTGATTAGATTTTGATCCTAAGTATATAATATCCAAACATATAGTTAGATATGTAATAATGTGTAATCAAATAAAATTAAATTTGAGTTGTTTTATTGCTAGGTATAGATATGAATCAAATTTTTATACTTAGTTATATACTCATAATTTGAAAATTTTGAAAAATTTGAATGAACTTGTGCATTTCACACCATGGTACCCGGACACTATGGTACCCCATACATATATATGTGTATGTATGTATGTATTAAATTTATTTGGTGCTTCGTGGTACTGCGCTTACGAAATCTGCTGGCTTACGAGCGATCAACCCACTATAGCTTGTTTGGGCTTAGCCAGATCTACGCTAGCTAAGCTAGATGCCGGTGCAAGTACAGTAGACACGGTTATATCGATCATTAGTTGGACCGACAGGCAAGATATGCCCTCTCCAGCATGGCAGTGGCACTGGCAGAGTGCCCATTGTCGTCCCACTGTCCGTGCATGCATATACACACCACTACTGTAGTAGCAGTACAATTTCTTCACTAACCATTTTCTCACCTACCGTTCGATACAGCTTCAGCTTTGAGAGTGGAACGGAGCTTAGAAGAAGGGGAGTATATTCTAATACCTCGAGGGGATGTCCTCTCGTGTACATTGTTTTTCCAAATTCGATATAAATAGTTATGAAAAATTATGAAAAAAATTGATAATATAGAGTATATTGATATCTATTGGTCTACCAAAAATAAGTTTAGATTCGATCTACACATCGAGAAACAAACAGGTTAAATTTAGGTGCGATTACGATACTATTGATGCGCTGAATTTTCATTTTTTATATCTCAACATGTGAGTTGAATTTGGACTTAAAATTTTGTGAAGTTGTATAGACAAGTGTTGTTAATTTTTTCTAAAATTTTTTCATAACCGTTTATATAGCTTTTAAGTAAATGAAGGAACATCCCTTTTAAGGATCAAGATAGTTTCCCAAAAGAAGCAAAAATGCTACTTCACCTAGTATGATTTATTACGAACGGAACGAGAACGGAGCTAAGAAAAATCGACAATGCTACTTCACCTAGTATAATTTATTAAGAACGGCACGAGGGCCTCACACTATATTATTCAGGATCTAAAAAGTTTGGTATAGCTCCAACTTCACGGGACAGGATTGCTCAGATAACATTTTCTAAGTCATTTTTTAGCTTCATAATATATAATATTTAATTCATCTTTCTAAGCAAGCAATTATGGTTAATTTGTCCAATTGTCCGGCTGATTGCTCTTTTCGTCCATAAAACAAAAATTTCTAGGTTGTTTAGCAAAGGCTAAAATTGAGGAGAGAAAACTTTGATGGATATGAGATGAACGAGGAAGGATGTTTGGAGTAAGATGGAAAAAAGAGAATAAACAAAGGGTGATTGATTGGATGGGAATGTATCCCATGCACGCAATCCTTCACGTGTACACACCATGCACACTACGTAGTAACTAACAAATATCACTAAAATTTTAGAAACTTTCAATAGTATTATATCTACGTGTAAAATTACATCTTACATAAAGGGCAACATATGTGTAAATTTGATATTAAGATTTTACACATAGGTGTAATACTGTATATGCGTAATGTTTTCAAGATTTTTCGCTGATATTTGTTAGTTGGTATATACTGAGTGTGCACACGAAGTTTGTGTGGACATAGTGTGTTCCCTACTTGGATAAGAAATACTTAGAATATTTGTATATAAATTTTTAACACTCGAAATTTGAAATCTTATATTTGTGGACAGATCGAGTGGGTAGCGTAGAACGCGTCTTTTGTTATGCTGCACACGCATGTGCAGGCCAGCAACTGTCGGTTTGCAGCTTCACCGAGCCATCATACATGTCCTTCGATCGTGACAATGCTTAACTAGCTTCGAGTTATAAATTATGCACTTAATTAATCCTTTGATTCTCTTATCTCAAGAAGGGGTACTGGTATACGATGGAGTCGATCGATGCTGAATGGTAAAACGTGTTCATATACTTTTTTTACTTTAATTTGAGGTTGCCTGCTGACAATGCCAGCTTCGTACTTAGCTAGCTACTGTCTGCTTCCATTGACTTCGGGCAGAAAAAGCAGTGTGACTAGGGATGCATAGCTTTTTTTCTTTTTTTTGCTCTCCTATTGACCATATCCATTTTTTAATATTCTTCCATCATACTCCCTCCATCAAAAAAACCTGGATGTGTCCATGTTAGTATTGAGTTTATTTTGACTGAGGGAGTATTATCGATTCAGTTTGAAATATCAACCATCTTTTCGTAGTTTGTACACCACTTTAAAGTACTATTTCAGTACTCACTCTATCATAAACTATAGTTACGTAGTACTAAGGCTATATTCGGGAGGTGAGGTTGAGAACTTACTTTCTGCGCACGTAAAATAGAGTAATATATTTTCTTATGATTAATTAAATATTTACTTTCTTTTTGAAAAAATGATTAATATAATTTTTTAAAGTAATTTTCATATAGAAAATTTTTGTAAAAAATACACCATTTAGTAGTTTGAAAAGCGTATGCACGGAAC
Source organism: Oryza punctata (assembly GCA_000573905.2). Taxonomy (NCBI): domain Eukaryota; kingdom Viridiplantae; phylum Streptophyta; class Magnoliopsida; order Poales; family Poaceae; genus Oryza; species Oryza punctata. The sequence continues at coordinate 7,261,178 of CM002489.2, read as the reverse complement.
GCATGGAGGTGAGTTGGGAAAGTTGGGAAAGAACTCAGCCTAAATAGATATCATCTATCTAAATTTATAGTATTAGATGATGTCAGATCCAGTATTTTAGAAAGAAGAAATTATTTGCCAGCTCAGGTGTCAACCGCTTTATGACAAATGGTCAATATGTTAGCAGTATTAAGGCTTATGTATGTCTGAGTTTGACTTGTTTGATAATCCCCAAATTGATCTGTACCAACTACTCCTTTCGTCCCAAAATATAAAAATTCTTGGTTAGATTTTAGTTGAATGAGATATATCCCAGTACTATGAGTCTTAACAGAGGGTATGTTTAGATTCGTAATATTAGAATAGATCACATCGAACAAAAATTCCTTATATTTTAAAAGATGGGAGTACTGTCTACTTAGTTAATTAATTAATGTTCTCCCAGAGATCAGACGCATACAACAGTGGTTGATGTCATGTGATGTGTCACACCATGCATGTACATGAACACACACAATAGCTACTATAAGCTTGAATTCTGATCAAAATGATCAAACTTATAAATTAATCCAAGTTACATGAGTAGGGTATTAGGGTTGCTAACTTGTAAATTTAAAACCTGAAGTGCCATAGAAAAGGCCAACCTATGTTTCTAGCTGACCCACTCAAATTTGTAGTATAGCTACGACCGCTTTGGTAGTAAATACTATATTACTCTTGCTAACTCAGGTCCTAAGTGTGGCACAATGTTTATAGATGTGGGCCGAGAACCCTCCACCAAAACAGATTAAAACACAATGGAATATGTCACGTTCTTAATAATTATATCTTCAGGAGAAAAAAGTACTTCGGCATATAAAAATATTAACCAATGGCAAAAAAAATATATAAGAGCATTAGCAGCTAAGCCTAACAATGGATTATGTCACGTTCTGATATTTGTAATTTTTTTCTATTTTCTTAACTTTGAGAATTTTGAACTAAGTACATATTTAAATTATCATAAAATTATATATTTAAGGTGGTACATCACAAAACTACATATTTAAACTAAAGCAAAACTATAGATTAATAATAAAATTAGATATCGAGGTTTAAATCCTTAGAACCGATGTTATGTTATGTTTTAGTTATAAATGTTCAAAATTTGTGAATAAATAGACTTTAAACCTATAATTTTATGATAACTTTATTACTAAATTTATAGTTAAGTGGTATTCCACCTTAATAAATATATAGTTCTGTGATAAATTTATTATTAAATCTATAATTTTGTGATGCATATCATGTTAAATCTGTATTACTGTGATGATTTACATGTGGTTTTGTGATATGTACTCCAAGTTTATTTGCCTAAATTAGCTTTCTAATAATTTAACCAAATTACACGTGGTTTTGCGAAATTCACTCCATCAAGTTTATTTGCCTAAATTACCTTTGTAAAAATTTATCTCCCCTCGCCCTCCACTCCCGAGTCTTCCGACCCAGGCACAGTAGTTGTGGCGGCGGCGGCCGGAAAGTCATCGGCGATTCGGCGGCGGCGGCGGCGACGGCCCCCTTTCTCGGTCCCTCCAGTCTCGTTCTCCTCCACCAGCTGACGGGCGATTCAGGAGGCGGTGGCGCAAGGTATTCCCTGAATTTAATTTGCACAATTTCTGTGGATTTTTGGCTGACTCAGTTTCAATTACGCGAGCAGGAGATTCCAGATCGGTGCCCGGCCATGGCGTCGGGTCTCGTCGTCGCCGCAACCGATCCCCTCCGCGCCTTCCTCTCCTCCGCCGCCGCCTCCCATGACCTCCCCGCCGACCTCCGCGACCTCGCCTCCTCCCTCGCTTCCCACTCCTCCGTCCCCTACGGCTCCCTCCGCGACATCTGGTGCGCCGCCTCCCCCGCCGCCCGCCCGCCCCTCCGCCGCCTCCTCCACGGGGCCGACTTCCTGCTCTCCAGCCCCAAGCCACGCGAGAAGGTCAGTCACTCATCAAGCAACTCCTAGCTAGCCTTTGGAGAAAATTCTAGTGTGTTTTATCTTCGGTTTGATCTGGATGTGTGTGCACGCGGCGGCGCGCAGAGCGATGAGCTGAAGGCGAGGCTGGACAAGCTCAGGGAGATGCAGGAGAGGAAGGAGTACGCCGACCTCGTCAGGGACGTCGCGCCGCCAGCGAAGGACAGCCCGGAGCTCTTCTCCTCCTACAAGGATCAGATTGGATTTGGTATATACCAATTCTCTCTCGCTTATCTTTGTGTCGCGATCATCAGATTCCCATGAAAAATTGTGATCAACAACTTCCTTTACTAGCTTAGCTTCTGACCAGGTTTACAGTAAAATGCACACTTCAAAGCTCACTCACATATGTGTGCGTAATTGTCTGTTAAATCGTACAAATATGTTGGACTAGTTACTTTTTAACAAAATTAGTTACTATAAGGTATAATACTATTTCGCTGCATACAATTCTATTACTCCCTCCGGATGAAAATATATGATGTTTCAGACAGTGGAAATTGACTTACGCTTAGTTGAATTTGCTAATATTAACCAGAGGGAGTAGTATTTTCATGAACAATGGAGTTCAAACTTTCCTTGCGGTAAGACAAGTGAATCTGCGTGTTAATTTTAGCACACTTAATCCTCTTTAAATCTTACTAGTTAGTGTACCTTCCGCTTTGAGCTTGGACTGCTAATATTTTCTTGTATGGCTTTCAGTGGCCAATGATTGTTTTGCCTCTATTTAGGTCTTCGTGTTGTTCTTATAATGTTATTGCACTACGATCATCAGATTTCCTGTCTAGCTTGCTTCTAACTAGGTTTAGAGTAAATTGCATACTTCAAAGCTTGCACACACGTGCATACAAATGTGTTGGACTAATTACTTCCAAGTTCTCGCACTAGTTGGTCACTTCAATCACCTAGAGGCATCTATTCAGTACACATTCTTGAAAAGTGTTACACTTGATGGATCCAATAAAATTAGTTTCTTTCCAATGTAAGGATAATATTTCAGTGTGAATATAGCTCTATTAATATAGCATTTTCATGTACAACAGGGTTAGACCCTTCCTTTGCTGTAGATTAGATGAACCAGCATGCCAATTATAGCACACTTAACCCTCTTTAAATCTTAGTACTTATTGTACCTTCAGCCTGGAGCTAGGGCTGCTAATATTCGCTTGTATGGTATTCTACTTTCCAATTGATTGTTTTGCTTCTATTTTCAGGTCTTCATGTTGTTCTTATAATGTTCACGGGTTATTTGGTTGGATTTGTTGCTTTTAGAGCTCTGTTCAACAACAGTCCTGTAATGGTAAGTCCGTAAGAAACACACAACATGGTGCATCCACCATTTCTCTTGTGCTCTTGCACCATCTTTGGCATCATATTGTGTTGGCTTGGCAAGTTGGCATAATATTTCTTTCCTGTGAAACTCTATGACTAAGCAGGCTAGTAAAGCTGCATTATCTATCTTAGTGGGGTTTCTGGTAAACATTAGTGGGTAAAGGCACAAGGAAGGCTTCCTGGTTTTGAATGTTGACAAGTTTTTGTGTGTTTGTCCAAACCATTTAAAACAGGACTTTCTCCAAACTTTGAGAGTTGTGTTATAATAACAACCCTGTTTATGACTTTCCAGAATGCTGCTGGAGGCATCTTAGGGTTAGTCGGTGGCATGCTGATGGAAACGGTTCTTTTCATCATCAGATCATCTAGTAAAGAATTAACCTCTTCTGTTCCAAGACTAAAGAAAGTTCAGTAGACATCTGTTTTGGTTTCAATAGTCAGTTTTATTGAGGATATGACTGAAGTTTTTACCTTCTGAAGTGAACAATACGAATGATGAGAAATATGTTGTAAATGTAGCCGATAAGTGATCCGAGGGGTCACATCAAAAGGAGTTATTTGTGGAGACCTTCAGTGATAGGATGAAAATGTAATTCTCTTCAATTTTGTCGATGTTCTATGCCAGTGCACAATCTGCCCGATCAGGATAATATATCACACGGCGTTGTCAATCGATATATTAATTAATTTGCCAGCTGGGTTGTCAACTGATTTGTGCCAAATGCTCGATATATTAGCAGTACAATTAAGGTTTATGCATGTTTGAATGACTTGTCCGATAATATTCAAATCATTCTTTGCCAACTAATCACTCCATCTCAAAGCAACTTTATATTTATCCTATCTAATTTATTCTAGAATAAGTACAAACCATTGGTTTACAAATCGATGAGTTATATTTCTTTGATACTCCTTACGAAGCTCTTACCAATACCACCCACGAATACTTACTCTTTTATTAATGATAGTCACTTTGATCATTTTTCTTCAACCTTGTTTTACACACGAGGATCAAAAGCGAAGTTATTTTGGGACCGAAGGTCTTACCCAATACCACCCACGAATGCTACTCTTTTATTAATGGGAGTTACTTTGATCATTTTTCTTCAACCTTGTTTTATACGAGGATCAAAGCGAAGCTATTTTTGGACGGAAGGAATATTAGCCACTTAATTGTACTCTAACCAGATCAGACATACAACAAGGTCTATGTCATGTGATGTGTCATCATGCATGTACATGTAGACACAATAGCTGCCTTGAATTGTTTTCTTGTCAGATTGAATTCTGGTCAAAATGATCAAACTTATAAAATTAACCCAAGTAGGATCCATGCATCCATAGGATTTTGCTAACTTGTAAATTTAAAACCAGTGCCACAAAAAAAAAAAAAAGTCAAACCTATGTTTTTCTAGCTGACTCATTCAAATATAGTATTTGTTACTATAGCTAGAGCCAAATGAATGCACAAGCTAGCTAATATTATAATTGTCTTGCTAACTCAAGTCGTGGCAAAATGTACATAGATGTGGGCCGGGAAACCTCCACAAAGAAGATCAAAACACGATCAAAATTAGATGCAATTATGTAAAATTCTTGTGCTCCAAAACGTTTCCATTGGTTCGAGGACAGAGATATCGTCTATCAATCACAAATTCTCGCCAAATTAAGTACAGCATATGCATTAGTTGTCGCCGTGTGTCCAAGGGTTTCAGAGTACATGAAGTGTCGGCCAAACCAAGGCACAACATGTGGTTGCAGAGTGATTAGTACTACTTAAATTGTCAAGAGTATACTTAATCAGTAGGATCAACTTGCATCTAGTTGAGATAAAATTCATGCATCCATCCATAAATTGATACCTAAAAGGTTGAATATCCTTCAGGGCAGGCATGAATTAATATGAATAAGCTAGAAGAATCGATCAAATCTCATCCATGTACTATATGTATAGTATTAGTACTGTAACATGGTAGCTAGGAGTGGTTCAGAGGCGACTCGTTGATTGGTGTTTAAGTGTACTATCATCTTCTTGGAAGATGGTTAGTGGTCAATTAGTAGGATATATTACACTTGTTAAAGAAACCAGGTTCTATTGAAAAAAAAAAAGGTTTGGTTGGGAAGAGAGCATGCTAGCTATATAAGCTACATTAGATTTCAGAATTTACAAATTAATTAAGCAATCAGTTAATCGATACTACTCGCTCTAGTATTTATTTGTCCATGCCATGTAGGGGGCATAAAAAATTTGCCTTCATTAGAGGGGAACATATCCTAATATATATGTTGCTCCCTTTGGTTTTTATATAATTATTATTTATTTTATTGTGATTTAATTTATCATTAAAGATTCTTTAAGCATTACATATATATAAATATATGTTTTGACAAAAAATTTTGAATAAAACAAATGGTTAAATGTGTGTTCAAAAATCAACAACGTCATATATTAAAAATCGGAGGAAGCAATATATGTGCAATGGTATCAAAGTTTCTCTGATTCTATTGAATATTACTGTAGTTTTCTGTGCTCTTGTACGAAAGGCCTGAACATATATTTTCAAACAAAGGAGGCGCTGTAGTGGTATATGGGAAGAAACACAAACCACACAATTAATTAATTTACACCACCTGCTCCAAGCAACTCTAGCTTGCTCCGAACTGCAAGTTAGCCTTTGCCGAGCTGTACTACATTTAATATGTTCATAGATATTTGATGTTTAACGAAATCTTGTAATCATGTTTTTAGGTCTGACCTATCCATCTCCATATTTAAATATATGATGATACCATTGATTTTATATAGTATTCACTGTGTATTTTTTGACACTGTTTTAAATTATAATATAAAGATAATATATAGTAATAATTATAATATTGTACAATTAGTTATAAAAAATATATCTAAATGATCTATATTGTCGGTGAAACGAAAACTGGGATACCCCTTTCCTCGGGAAGTTACTGCATATTCCTTGTTAACTAAATAACAAACCCTAATTAAATCACCATTAAGTTAAGTCGCGTGTTAACGACAGGGGGCACGGGCCCACTTCCAAAGCAAGACCCGATCCCCCCTGTCTTATGAAGGGAGCCCGGGGACTCAGGTTGGGTAGGGTCCGGGGGCAACCACCTAAGATTACTAGCCAGAAAGGGTGTAGGCGATGATGGGCTCGGGGCCCAACTTAGTCTGGGGCCTGGCCCTCCATTGTCCTTGTATGTTACACGTTCCTCATGAGAGGAGCGTGGAAACGTACAAGATCTACATTTTAAGATTATAGACCGAGGGGAGTAGGGGTCCTAACTTGGTACGGGACCCAGACCCCCTTGACCCTTGTATGTCACATATGTCTCCTTGAGAGTAGTGTCGAGACATACAAGATCTACATCTTAAAATTACAAGCAGAAAGGGACCTGGATCCCGGCTTGGCCTGGGATCCGGGGTCCCCCTATGCCCTTATAGAGCTCACATTCTACGCGGAGGAGAGTGTAGAGACCTATTTATATCTTAAAAGATGTAGGTAATGAGGGGCCTGGGACCCGATATGGTCTAGGACCTGGCTTCTCATTATCCTTGTAGGTTACACGTTTCTCCTGAGAGGAGCGTGGAAACGTACAAGAATCTACATCTTAAGATTATAGACCGAGGGGAGCATGGGTCCCGACTTGGTACGGGACCCGGACCCCCTTGGCCCTTTTATGTCACACACCCCTCCTTTAGAGGAGCGTCGAGACGTACAAAATCTACATCTTAAGGTTACAAACAGGGAAGGACCTAGATCCCAGTTTAACCTAGGATCCCGAGTCTCCCTCTGTCCTTATAGGCTATACGTCCTTCATGGAGAAGAGCGTAGAGACCTATAAGATTTATATCTTAAAAGTTATAGGCGATGAGGGGCCTGGGACCCAACCTGGTTTGGGACCTGACCCCCCATTTTCCTTGTGAGTTACGCGTACCTCATTGAGAGGAGCGTGGAGACATACAAGATATACATCTTTAAAATGTAGCCCGGATGGAGCCTGGGTCTTGACTTGGTCTGGGACCTAGCCCCCTGGTGCCCTTGTAGGTCACACTTCCCTCCTGGAGAGGAGTGTCAAGACCTACAAGATTTACATCTATAAGGAAACAGGGTGAAGAGCTCGAGTCGCGCCCTCGGTGCGGCCCCAGGGCTCCCACCCTGTCTTTTATAATAACACATACTCGGTTTTCAAGAAGGGAGTAGAAACAAATGGGATTTGTGGCTACATAACAACATGTTGTGGGGCCCGGGGGTCCCCCGCTTGAGTCCCGGGCCCCCCAACTCTCTATTGCTGCACATACTCTTTACTAAGAGGAGTGTGAAGATGTACAAAATCTATATCTTATATATCTGGTCATCAAAGACATCTTCGAGAAGCTCGCCTAAAAACACTCAATTTCCCTATCAAGGGGACACGTGGCCACAGCCGAAGACTTCAGGCCCCGTCCCCTCCGCCAGCTGTATCTCAACGGTCACAGCCATAAATGAAAGAGGTTTGGGAAACATTCCAAGCCGATGGGACTGAAAAGACGTGGGAAAAGACGGTAGCGTTGAGTCATTAGGGCTAGCGTGGGTCTGGACACGCGTTGCACATGCCCAACGACACCCGATTCTGCCAACTGGGTAAAAAGGGGGAGCCGTGGTGCCGTTTGGTGAGGCCAGGATTCACCAGGCCCACCACATGACACGTGGTGAATAATGTGAAAGCCCAGCTGGCCAGGCCAGTGCCTGGGGAGCCCGAGGTAATCTAACGGCAGGATTTTTGGTAGGTTTCCTGGGGAGATTTGAAGGAAACCAACTAGGAACGACAAGACAACGTAAGGAATAAGTTTTAAAATAGCTTAGAAAATGATCTTTTAAGCCCCTCCTTAGACTACAAAAGGAGGGGTATGCCATTTAGAAGGGGTTGAATCTTGCTTGGATTCACACTTGTAAAAAGAGCTAACTTACTTTGCCAGATCTAGATAACAACAACCACCAAACAGGAGTAAGGTGTTACACCTTCGGGTAATCCGAACCTGATATAATCCTCCATGTTGGCGTGGATTCTACTAGCTCGTGCGCATCGACGTGACATCATAATTTGTCATTTACGACTAGCCCCCTGGTTGAATTTTCATCTAGGGCGGGGTCTGCACTCGCCCTCTGTCGGGGAACTGCTCCTCCGACATATATGTTTTCGGACTATAAGTAGTGTGTGATCTGAGCTATCAATAGTCAAAGTTTTACAAACTTTACTGAATAAAGTTGATGATTTTATATATTATATTTAAATATGGAGGGGGTATACGATAGCAGTGAATTTGACGTGAAAAGTATGTTATTGATACAATAGTGTAATATTCTTAATGCGGAAATGCATAAAAGTAAAATTGGGCATCGCAGACCACATCACCACATCCAGGCAACAACAGTTAATGATCTCGGATCATAAATGCCAGAATTCATCCTGACCGTGCGACGTACCACGTCATTTTCTCAAACTTCAATGTCAATCCCCTAGCTAATGTGAGACAGTGAAACTCTCACTTCTCTAAAAAACAAACTCAAGAGTAACTAATTAACTATGCAGTGTAGTAGTACCTCCAAAAGAAAAAAAGCATTACTATATCTTGATTAGTTCATATCTCCTCACCACAAAATAATTGCCACAGTTCTCATGAAAAGAAAAAAACAAATTAAACACATAATATGTTTTGATTTGTTTTTTTCTTTGTTTAGAAAGAGAATCAACTGGTGATTAATATGCTCGTGCTTTGCAACTGGCCAGACTATACCTATATAATTAGAGATTAGTTGGGTAGATGGATCAATGACAAAACCCAGGCTAGACCCATGCATATAACTATTAAATTGACTGTGTTGTTGGATTGAGAAGAAAGTAATACAGTAGATCTTACTGTGGTTACGCACACGAAGAAGCTCACTACCTCTGCATACGATAAGAAGGGAACAGAAGGAGATAACTAGTGGTGGTGCATGCATGGTCTTGGTCAAGCCAAGCTGAATCCATTGCCCTCCTTGACTTGTTCCATCCTTTGAGCCATTCCGTTCAATACGCATTCCCCTTCTCCTACGATTCTCAATCCCGACCGCTTCAAGTCTCCACATTATTTCCCTCGTCAACATTGCAATGCGACCCACTCCCTCCTCTTATAAACCTAGCCATCCACGAGAAGCAACCAATCAACCTAAGTCGCAGCTACTTGCTGTCTGTCATGGAGGGTGCACTCGCGCGGTCGCTGGCCGACGCCGCCGCCGTCATGCTCTCGCCGCCGGCGAGCTCGCGGAGGAGTACTAGGGTGGTGGCGAGCCTACGGGGAAGCGTCAGCGTCGGTACAGCTACGGGTACGAGCATGGCTGACCGGCGGCAGCTGGTGGCCGGCGGCATCGACGAGCTCAGGCTCGTCGACGAACGCGCCGCCGTGGTGGCGCTGCAGCAGCAGCAACTTCCCGTCGGCGGCGGCTGCGAGGTGGAGAAGCTCCGGGCTGTCGCGGAGGCGGCGGCGGACCGGGCGGACATGCACGACATCATCGGGAGGCAGCGGGATAACTGGAACCACCTACTGCTCCACTCCAACAATTCCCTCCTCCTCGCGGCCTCCGTCATGGCGGCGCTCGCGCCCGCCGCCGCGCCGACCATGGTGGCGCTCAAGGTATCCGCGGGGGTGCTCCTGGCCTCCGCGGCCGTCACCATGGCCTCCGTCAACAAGATCCAGCCGTCGCAGCTCGCCGAGGAGCAGCGGAATGCCACGAGGCTGTGGAGGCAGCTGGAGCGCGACGTCCGCGCCACGCTCGCGCCGGCGACCACCAAGGCCGACGTCCACGACGCCATGGACAGGGTCCTCGCTCTCGACGCCGCCTACCCGCTGCCTCTCCTCCCCGTCATGCTCGACAAGTTCCCCAAGGCCGTCGAGCCCGCCCGGTGGTGGCCGCCGACCAAGAAGCAGCAGCAACGCGTTCCGATAATCAACGCGCCAAAGGTAACGGCAACCAATGGCGCCGCGGGCCGGCGAGCCACCGCCATGGCCGGGAACGGGTGGACCCAAGAGCTGGAGGAGGAGATGCGCGGCATCCTCCGTGTCATCAAGGCCAAGGACGAGAACGAGTACGTTTCAGTCGGCAAGCTGGTCCTCGCCCTCAACAAGCGCCTCGCCGTGGCAGGCCCGGCGCTGGCCGGCACCGCCGCGCTCGCCGCGGCGTTCATCGGGTCCGGCGAGGCCGGAGCGTGGGCGTCCGGCGTGGCCGTCCTCGGCGGCGCCCTAGCGGCGGCGGTGAACACCGTCGAGCACGGCGGGCAGGTGGGCATGCTGTTCGAGCTGTGCCGGAACGTGGCAGGCATCTACCGGAAGATCCAGGAGGACATCGAGGCGAACCTCGAGGAGGCCGACGTCGAGCGGAGGGAGAACGGCGAGGTGTTCGAGACGAAGGTGGCGCTGCAGCTTGGCCGGAGCACGTCGGAGCTCAAGCAGTTCAGGGCGATGGCCTCGCCGGCCGTCGAGGACGAGGACATCAAGGAATTTGCCGGCAAATTGGTCTAGAAGATATATCCATTAATTAACCCAGTGTAGTCTAGTTAATTAATTAGTTGTATAGTATAGGGCCTGATTAGATCCTTCAAAATGACAAAAATTTTACCATTTTAAAGCATTTTTTTGTAAAATGGATCCAAACAGTAGGGTGAAAAAATGACAACTTGCTATTTTGTATTTGGCAGTCTAGAGTAGCAAAATTGGTCAAAAAGTACATAGAGACGCGGGCCACCTCTCATGGTGCATGGGAAAATGATAACTTTTGCATACCTCTAAACACCAACTTATAAAAATGCAATACCAAAACTTTTGCCACCAAAACTTTTGCCATTTATCATTTGCCATTCCAAATGCCTCTAAACAGGACTATAGTACCGTATAGCCTAGTGTTGATCATCTGTGCAGGGGTAGCAACAACCTTGTTTTGTACATGTATTAATTAACTACAAACTGAAAAAAGGGTCAATTAATATATAGGATAAGATAACAGTTTCATTGGTTTTTTGACCACCTACACAAACTTATTTTTTCCTTAGCTACCATCACTTGTTTCTTTCTACTCCCTCAATTAATTCTGAATGTTTGTCGTTGGTTTGTTTTTTTTCATTAAAAAAAGTTCTCCGTCTGTTCTAATTATAAGTTGACTTTTTTCTTCATCAATTTTTTTAGTTTGATTAAGTAACTTATAGAAAAACATTTTCAACCTAGAACAAACATACTATCAAATATATTAAATATAAGTTTTAATGAAACTGTTGTAGATGTTAGATTTTTCTATAAACTTAATCAAATTTAAAAATTTTGATTAGAAAAAAATCAAAATAACTTATAATATGAAACAGATGTAGTACAGTATAGAGGTAGTACAGTATAAAAGATGCACATGCATGTACACCACAACATACCCATAAGTATAGTGGGGAAAATCCATGTCCCAAGTATATTCTCTTAGCGCACACTTAAAAGATATAAGCGGATGCTAAATCCCTCATGTTTTATTGCTGCACGCTTAAAATGAAAAACCATATGAATATGAAAACACACGGGAATCGGATATTATGCCATATAAAATTTTACATGAATTGAAACGCAAAGAACTTGTCTAATTGGTTGTATAGATACTCCATTGGAAATTTACAAAAGTTTTAGAGGAAAGCTATCATTAAAGTGGAGCTAAGGGAAGACAGAGTGTCTTGGATTTTCTAAAGGAATTCAAATCATGATGTTTGAGCTCATACTTGAAATCCTAAAAGTTGAAGGAAAAGAAAAGTTCCGATGGAACGTTTTCAACTAAATCCTATAAACCAAAGGGTCACATAGAAAATAATAATATAGGAATTGAATCCTTTGAAAATCTTAAAAATACCTCTTTTCAAAGCAGCCCTTCATAGGTTAGACTAGCGTTAAATCTCTGACTTCACTGACTCACAAAACTATACTCCAGTCCGTTCAAAAAAAAAACTCAACCTAAAAGTACGTGTGTAATATATAGATACTAGAATTTTCTTTTATTGGATGACATGGCAATAGTTTATCAAATATTTAAAGTACAACAAACAAATAAGGTAATTCAAAAAATAAAGAATAAAAAAAATTGGAGTTAGGAATAGTAGTAGCATGCATATATAATATGGGGTTCATCCATGGAAGGCGGCGTCGCGTGATCGTGTCCTAGTCGTCGTCGTCATCAAAGGCCCCAAGACGTACATTTCCCTGCGGATCTCCTCCTCCTCGTCGGCGGCGAAGTCGTTGACGACGTGGAAGAGCTCGCGGAGCCTCTCCGGCGGCTTGTTGAGCTGGCGTGCCACGGCGCTGCACATCAGGTCGATGAGGCCCTCGACGGCGAGGTAGTCGGCGGCGAGCATGGCGTCGAAGAACGCGGCCTGGTCGACGGGGATGCCGGCGAGGAACTCGCGATCGAACGCCGTGCGGCCGTACCTGCCGAACCCGTTGTCGGCGGCGGGAGGGAAGGAAGACAGGGCGGAGCCCGGGTCGGCGCCGCCGCCGTGGTGGTCGCAGTACTCCACGACGCGGGCGAGGGCGCCGCCCTTCACGACGTCGGGGAGGTTGATGACGACGCCGACGACGTCGTCCTCGCCGCCGGCGCCTTCCTCGAGCATCCTACTGATCGTGCCCGACGCCGCGGAGATCACCTCCGCGCGCGGAGACCATGTACTCCGCGCCGTCGGAGCTCCGGAGGGTGACCTTCCTTCTTCTACCGCCGCCACTACTCGCCGCCGGCGCCGGCGCCGGCGCCGGCGGCGGGGTTGCTGCTTCGGCCATGTCTCGATCTGCTACTGGTTTATGCTGCGAACTTCACTGCATGCAAATTAATTAAGACCTAAGCCAGCTCTTCTCTTGTGTGATTTCTCTCGTTGGGAATTTGAGTCGAATTCGAATCAGATCCAAAGACGATGGGGATTCGATCGAGTCGAGTTCGAATCACATTCAAATACGAAAATCAGTCCCGTTTCAAGTCATCATATAAATTAAACCTCTAAAACCACTGTCTGGTCGGATTACGGAGGGATTGAAATATGTGTCAGATTTGGATAGAGATTTCAGGATTCAGATTTGGATTCGTGGGAGAACACGGAATAATGGCAGGATATAAGATCAGAAACCAGGAAAAATGTGACCTGTTGCTTCTGGGCCTGGTAGGCTATTAGGCTGTGGTCATCAAGAAATTAGTTCAAAAAAATGCTTGAATCATTCGGCCCGAAACAAACATTTTGAGGCCCAACAACAACGTACGACTGAGATTTAATTTTGCCATATCACGGAAAAGTTGTTTGTTTTGCTGCCTAAATCAAACACACTAAACTTTAGTAGCACCAAAATTTAGTGGGTCTTGTGGGGGGAGCGGTTTCATCTTTTCTCTCACCCTCTCCTCCTCAATCTCAAAGACGTGAATAGAGTTGAGTGCGATGCTCAACCGCTAGGGTTTGGTTTTGGTTGTTCGTTTGTAGTTTCTTTATTGGTCTAGCGGTGGTCAGTTCGGTGTTAATCTTCTCCTGAGAATTGTGTTAGGTGTTGTCGGTGCGTAGTGGTGGAGTTTTGTTTTTTCTTTCCTGGCTAGTGCTTTCAAGAGTGCTAGCCGTGTATTTTTTTCCTACTCTATTCAATGAAACATCGCACTGTCTTGGTGTTGCTCATTCAAAAAAACATGGTAGCATAGACTGTAGAGATGGATAAATTAGTGCGTATGGTTTGTTACTTGTGCTAAACTTTTGTGAGATATTATAAAAGAGTTTTTTTCTACAACTGCTAAATTTTGGTAGTGGAGGTGAATTAAGATTTTTATGAGATTGTTAGAGCATCGGCGTTATAGGCCAATTAAGATTTCTATGGGATTTTGTAACATGATGTTTCTAGAATTGAAAAATATTGATAGTGGAGGTTATTCAAGGCAACGTATTCAATTTTCATAAGATTTATTAAAGAGAATTTCTAGAATTGTCAAATTTGGTAGAATGGTAGTGGAGGCTATTTAACAACGGTTGGGTTGTCTCGCATTATCAAAATTTGGCTTTAGGCCTAGTTTCGGGAACAAACCAACATAGCCACCCAAAATCTCACTAGCATCAACACACATGATAGAAGTTTGACGATAACTTATTATGCAATTTTAATTTCTTTTTTCTTTTAAATGTAATAAAGCACACAGTACACGCATGTCCACAAATTCAACCCCTAAAAATTGGATTTTTTTTCTCTTCCAAAAACTGGATTTGAATAAATTGGATTTTTTTCTCTTCCAAAAACTGGATTTGAATAAATTGGATTTTTTTCTCTTCCAAAAACTGGATTTGAATGGAGTCGTACATCATGATTTCATCACCTGTGTTGACCACAAAAGTTGGAACCTATAGAAATAAAGCATTCGGCAGTCGATTTTCACACAGAAGGGTTTATGAAGCCGCTCGGTTTTTGTAAAACCATACTTTCGACTGGGTTAGGAACACAAACTGTTCGGTGGTCAAGTTAAAAAATCACACTGGAATTTAAATTGTTATAAAAATTGGATAGATTTTAACAATTAGTACTAAAACGTTTTTTTGCCATAAATTGGATATAATTTGTTCCAAAACTAACTAAAATTAATAGAGCATTGGTTGGCCATGTACAATCTCTCTTCCAAGTTTGCATGTATGCATGCATAGATTTTTTTCTCTCTCTAGAATTGATAGAACTAGTAGCTGATATCCATGGAGGATATGATCGGTGGTCAATCGTTGTAGGTGTCGAAGGCCCAAGAATTCTCCTTGCGGACGTCTTGTTCCTCCTCCTTGGTGTAGTCGTTGACGATGCCGAACACCTCGCGGATCTGCTCCACCGTCCTGCCGCGCATGCACGCCGCCACCTCGCGGCTCGCCAGGTCGGCCAGCTTCTCGATTCGGAGGAACGTGGCGGCGCGGAGGAGGTCCACCACCGTGTCCGCGTCGGCGCCGTCCATCAGCTCGTCGTCGAACCGAGCCAGCGGGTCGTCGAACCCGTACCCCTCCGGCGCCGCGAACGGCGCCGAGTTCTCGCCGCCGCCGGTGGCGAGGCCGTAGTGGCGGTCGCAGTAGTCGGCGACGCGGGCGAGCACCGGGCGGGAGACGCCGGGGACGTTGATGAGGACGTTGTCGGGGACGGCGGCGTGCCGAGGGGTCCGGCCGATCGCCTCGTCGAGCCTGCCCCTCGCCGTGGCAGACGCCGCCGCCATTGTCCCCGCCGAGACGCGGACGCGCACGCCGTCGCAGCCGCGGAGCGTCACCGTCCTGATGTATCCGCCGCCGCCGCTGCCGTTGTTGTTATTAGCAGTCGTCGTCGTCGTCGTCGCCGTTGTCTCCGCTTTGCCGGCCATGGCGATGATATGATCTGTTCGACGATGTGATCGATCTGATTGATTCTTTGTCGATGTATAGATCTATCGATCGGTCGATCTATGCGTTGATATATATCGGGGAGAGATAGGGCTAGGTTTCTTGGCGGAGTCGGATTCGTGCTGCGTGAATCTGAATCTGTATCCGGTTTTGGCGCCACAGAATCTGAGTAGGGTTGTGATTAGGGCTCCGGATTAATTAGAGTTGATGCTTACCAGGAAAGGAAAACGCATGGATGGGCCCGGACCATGAGAGCGGTCCAGTAGACCAACATGTTTTAGTTTCAGATGGAATAAGTCTGTTATGACTCCCTCAAATATAGGTCCAATCTAATTCCTACCAGTTAACCACAATACTAGATATAATAAATGCAGCCGCTGCTTGCTTGCTTGATGGCTTGATGCTTGCCGCCGGCTGCCCTAGACCCTAGAATACTGGAAGAGGACTCGAGGAGGACGGGCCGAGCGCCGACGGGGGTCACTGAATGTGAATATTGTCTGTGTCTGATCAGTGATCAAGCAACAAGCATTCTATTCAGGTGAGTGCAACACCAATACATCAATACATCATTGCTAATCGCCAAATGAAAAATTGAAATTTTGTAACATTGTGATTTTATCTGTTAACATGTAATCTCATCTGTTGGTTTTTTCCGTGTATGGATGTATGGTCCTATGTTAGGTTAATTCAGTTGTTCCGATAATTGGACAAACCGATGAAGACACGAAGCTGTCAGAAGAAACTCGTAAGGTAACATGTACAATATTTTCTATATAAATATTTTTAATACAACTTAAATATTTAGGTAATAATTTATATTTATGTTTATATATATATATAGTATATGTATTTACTGATTATTATTATATAGTATGATAAGGGTCTCTATATTTAGTTTCGCACTGGGGTCCTGAAAAGTTAGGACCGGCCTTGACCTCACCCAAGCCCGGTCATCTTGTGCAGCTTCGCCACGTCACTAGCGTTGTTGTCGCTACTCCACCTAACCACCGTGCTGCTCCCAACCATAGCCAGGGTTTAACAATGTGATTATCACGCAGTTATCACGTGTAGTAATTTTATCGGTTTTTAAAATCACAGTATACCTCACGGTAACCGTGCGGTTACTATGATAACCCTCAAACCGTGGGTGACGGTAACCGCACCCAAAGCGGTTTGGTGAACCCTAACCATAGCACCGCCCGGCGAGAACTCTATCGCCATATACCCACCCTTGTTCGGTGCCGATAGCACAGGGTTATCAATTTCATTTTGGTCCAAAATTTTGGAAATTTCAGTGCACCAAAATGAAAATTTTCATACTTTTTGCCCGAAGTTATTTGATAGTACCTTAACAATTTGATTGAATTTTAATAAACTTTGACCAAGTTATAAAACTAGAAAAACAGAAAATTTTGGCTAACATATGTGCTTTCCGGTGGGGGACAAAATACCAAAATTTCCCTAATTTCCAAATTTCGAACCAAAATTGACAACTCTGTGACAGCACGAAGCTCCATGTACTCCCGCTGCTTTGCATATTGTATGATCCGTAGACTGTCGCCATTAATCCCGAGCTACAAGAAGCATGCAATCGAAAGCAAATGATATGAACAAATGCATCAAAGATTTCTCGATGTACATGGACGATGGAGCAAATAACAAGTTAGTAACAGTCGTAACAGTTGCGTTTTTCTCCTTTTTTTTCAATTGTTTTCGGCTCCTAGAGAGGTTTACACGTGTTGGTTTTTTTTTTAAAAAGCTCCTCACGTTTGCACATAATAGCACACACGTGCTCGTACCACCTGACACCCCGTTGGGTTTCTTCTGGAAAACACCTTGTGTTTCAGAGAAATACAACCCAAGAAGAGAAAATTCAACTTCTAGGGGTAGCACTATAAATATGATAACTAGAGGGGTTTCTCTGCAAAACATCCATTCCCACACCCAATCCCCAAGTCCTTCCCTTCCCTCCGCCATTCGACCATAGTTATTAAGACCAGACCGGTGATCGAACCGGTGAAGGACTTGGTTCAGTGGTTTATTGGTCTAACCGGTTAGACCGCCGGTTTAATCCGGTTTAAATAGATATATAATGCACCTAAATCACAATAGCTGCCATAGCTCAACGGTGGAGTATTTTGGGATTGGACGCTTGGTCACGGGTTTAATTCCCAGCCTCCTCAAATTTCTATTACTCATGCGTATGGCTCACGAGCCCCCACTCCACCTGATAGGCCCACGTGGGCAGCCACCGGTCTATAACCGGCCCAAGAGATAAAGAACCGGCCAGTTTGACCAGGTGTTTACTGGTCCAATTATATGTACCGGTCTTTTAATTGAATTAGAGCGCTGAGACTGTTTATTCCAGTCGGACCGCCGATCCGATCCGTTCTAATAACTACGCGTTCGACCCACACCCACCCCCAGCGCCACCGCTCGGCCACCCTCGTGCCACCCTTCCTCCTCCCTAGCCCACGCCGCCTCCTCACCCCACCGGCGTAGCCCTCCCCCTGGCGCCGCCGCCTCCGGCTACCCTCGCCCTGCCCCTCCGCCTCATCGCCGGAAAGTCCGATGGCTGCAAGGATGATGGCGGTGGGGCTTCTTCTCCCCCAAACGGTGCTGCGGTCGGGGATCCTAGGTGGTTGGCCGGATCAGGCGAGTTACTATACTAATCGTATGCCTCTGCCGGCCGTCGCTTGTCGCCACTAACCTGCACCACACCATCAGCCGAGAGGAGGAGACCGCAGTGCCGCCGCAAGGAGAGGAGGATCGACGGCGGCCAGTACAATGGCGGCAAGAGCTGCTCCAAGGCTCGCTGGGTCTGTACTCATGGACCTATGCCTTTATTTTTTTTTTCTCCTCAAGTTATCTGTAATTCTGATATTGAATTTCAGTAGAAAAATCTCTGTTGCTGTTTATTGAACTCTTACTAAAATTTGCAAATACATATTGTTTTTTTGTTATCATGTTCCTTGGTTGCCGTTCTTAGAATTCCTTTCCCATGCAAAGTTGGCTAATCATGCATTGTCTTTTAAGCCAGTCATATGCATGTTTTTTAAGACAATTTTATGCATAATTTCCTTTTCTTTACAAGCTGTGCACATGATTTTATTACAGGGATTACATAGATTTGCATTCACTCCTCAATCATTCATACTGTGCGAAGAGTCCAGAGCTTCGTGCTGATCATCTTGGGTTGCACAAAGCTTCGTGTGTTCTTATGGGTTGGAATTACTCCGTAGATCCTGTGCACAAAAATGCTTACCAAACATTCTACTGCTCATGCTGAAGCCAATAAAGGATATCGTATTTTATGGCCACCGACATTCATAATCGAGAACACATACACGTCAAAGAATGATGGACAAAATGATGGCATGAGTGATAAAGAGATGGAGGGCAAGCTCAGAGGTATTCCTCAAATGTTTGCTCTGTCACTGTGACTCTCATAGTTAAGATCGATTAATTTGTTAATGAACAGAGGTGGTGTTTGTTGCCTTTGTGTTTGCTTGGAGGATTGGTGAGCTGAAAATAACTGGCTTGGATTAAAATCCATGAAATGAATTGTATTCTGTAATTTAGCCTTTTGCCCCATCAATAATCTTTTATTAGTCTTTGGAGGAACCTTTTTTATGGCCTTTCCCCAGTTAAAATTCAGCCGCTGCTAATATCAATGTCTTTACAAGCTATACTTCATATTGATACTACTGCTAAAGTTGAGCACTATTTAGATCTCAGTTAGTTCAGCTTGCGCCTTTGGCTCTATGTTAAGACTCCAAACATTGTTTTGTCTCATCAATGGGCTCATGTTCTGTTAACTACTGATTGTTATTGACCCAATTGTTTATACATGGATCTGTTTATTCCCTAAATTGCAAAAAAAAAATGCCAAAAGATAAAAATATACTGCCAATGAATTACTAAACGAGTATCCCCGCCAAAAAATGAATTACTAAACGAGTCGGATTCCTTTGCTATTAAGGAGTTTAATCTTTCAGAAGTCATCTCAGGTTGCAATTGAGTAGACCTTAGGATTTCTAGGCGGGTTTAGACCGAGCCCACTAGGTGTTCTGACCTTCTTCTATATGATTTTTGATACTTTGTGCCTACAGAAGAAGAAGGCAGAACCTCAAACGGGTTCAGACCTCAGTAGACATAGACACTTAGACAGTAGGCCCAACTATTTTTCCCACTTTATTTGAGAACTGTACTGGTAAACTGTTAGTACCATCGAACATACTTGCTTTTTCGTTGAGATTGTTTTCTTCACTTCTCTAACACTTACTGTCGCCTTTTTCTTCAGATATTAACATGGGAAAAAACTTACTGGAGTCATACAGCCGGAGCTTGGGAACATGAGTGAATTTAAAATTATGTTGTTCCAATTTGTGGGCGAAATTAATAAGCCGCAACGTGTTCGGTGTTCATGCTAATTTATTATGCAATATTTCTGCTGCACTGTACATCCCAATATACCTTCATCATATACTCTTACTAACCTTATGCAGGTCTAGTGGCATCAACAAATGCAACATCCCGAGCTCACTGATTGAGACCTCGCCATGGAGCTCAAGCCGCCGCTTCTCAGGCTCTCTCACCTTCCGTAGGACCTACGTTTGTTAGGGAGTTCGAGTGGACTTATTCCGCCTCAGATGGGTCTTCTATTATTTTTGGAGAGGAAGATGGGCCTTCTACTGAAATGGCATTTCTTCAGAAAGAAAAATAAGTAAAAGAGCAAATTTGTTTTTCTCAATTGAAAACACAGTATAGACGGTGTTCTTATATACGCCTGCACACTCACACCTATTCTACCCCTATCAACACCTTGAAAGTCACCACAAACATCACGCTATACTACCATTGAAAGAATAAATAACCATAAATGTAAGCACCCGTAAACTGAAAGAGCAAATTTGGTAAGACATACATTCAAAGATTGATTTGTTTTGAAAATACCATGAAAAAACAGACATGAACTCAAAAGAACCTTTGTTTTCGAACTGTGACTGGCCAAGGGAGAACAATGGCTGAACATATCTTCCTAGAGGAGGTAAAAAGAACACTATGCCCTAATTTTTGCATGCCTCGTCAGACACCATTCACTCCTTATCTACACTATAGTATCGACCTACTTATTGCTTTCTCTTTCTCATGTGAGTAACTATCCTCTTTATCGTTTCGCAAATGCTTGTGTCTATCCATATGATTTATTAGTAATCAAAAAATAATTTATAATAAAACTTTTATATATGTATTCTTAACAATTCAAAAGTAAATACTGTAAAATACTACAATGAGAAAAAAAACCCACAAAATCAACTTTAAAATTAACTTTTAAGATTCAAAATTTTAGCTTATAATATAAGCATAAGCGAAAAGATAAGGCTTTATACCTAACTATGTGTAGAATTCATAAGACAACAAATCTCAAGCAATAATCATTAATTATCCCACATTCAAATAATTGAGATATTCTGCAATACTGTATATGTAATACTGCTCAATGATAGGGGGATCCGAGAGTATGTGAGACCATGTCAAGGAGCAGTACTTTATAGGACCTTCATCCACATTCAAATGAGGGAGATTGATTGTTAAAGATGATAATCGATGTAGTGTGGCATAAGCAAGCTCTTCCCTTCCATGGTTCCTTTTGTCCCCTTTCATGATGGTACGGTAGCTGGAGGTAGTAGCTACTAGCTACTACTCGAAACACAATTGAATGCTGCATGAGTCACTACGCAGTAGGTTGCCTACTACACGTGTACTGCCATGTAGATAGGCCTATCTATCCGGATCGATGAACAATGAACCACCACCATGAGGGATGCTCTCTTCTCTAATCAAAATCTCTTATATTTTCAAACAAAATCTCTTATATTTTAAAACAAAATAAGCTTTAAGAAAATTCACCTTAAAAAAACATTGAAAGTGGTATTTCAATATGTTTTTCTCGGTACCACTTTATCTCACGTCTCATATAGTTCAAATTAATCCTTCATTTTCTTGAAAAATGCTTATATGTGTGCCTCGCATGCTCCAAGAGACGACGATCAACCCAAATAACACTCTGATTATTACTAAACGAAGTAAACTGAGGAACAAGAAAAATGGCCCTTCAAAATCTTTGGAGGTCGATCACCAAACAGAAAACACGTGCATGGAGACAGAAATATGGTAATGCTAGTAGATTAACAACCAACAAAATCTCTTTAAACTTTTTAAATCAAGTAAAGATGTGTGCTTTGCAAGAGTGATGCTGACGTAGCATCACTAAGACAAGTTATGAGAGAAAGGAACTGACAACAGAAACAATTAATTAAAAATGTATCATCAGGTGGTTACAACAGCTGTGTCATTTGAACGGCTTGCACAACATTATGTATGGTGAGCACGCCATCATATCATAGAGACTATCTTTTGGAGCATTGATAAACTATGCACTGACATGGCAATAACTGGCATCTTGATGCTTATTGGCAAATGGCAATGGCCATCCTGCAAGATATATAGAAGTGCTATATAATTCAACGTTTTCATCAAGCACAAGGTTCGAGGAACGAGAGTTTCAGGGAGAATATAAATACACAATTGCAGAATCTGGTTGAGCACAATTCCATGTCCACATTCAACATCTCTGGAAGAACAAAAAAGTCACACGCTCTCTAATTTAATAAAGATGGCTACCAACCACTTACATTATTCAATAATTGAGTATTTATGCTTACAACAGGATATATCAGCCTGACAGTGTTGGAAACTTCCAATCCAAGTGATACCTGACTGAAGATGGCAAATCCAAAACCTCAACGAATCAAAACCACAGAAATTGCATAGATCCAGGTCACATTTTAATGCACATATCATATCTTGACAAGGCATCTTGTATGAAAAATAAGGCAACAACGTGACACTGAAAGCACACAATATAATAAAAAGGCTTCATCTAGAATGATGGAACAAAACTATACAATGAACGAATAAGAATTTAGGTTCACAAGTCCAGCTCACAAAGAACATTCTTTCCTTCAGCACAGGCAACCCGCAGCACAAGAGACAGCAACGTGCACCATCTAATGATCACTAACAGCTCACCTTTCTGCTATTATTTTCCTTTGCTTTTGATAAATAATGTGTAACAATTTACAGGTTTATGGCTACAAATTAATGGAATACAACCCCACCCCCCACCCCCCACCAGACCTGACCAACCTAGCATTTCCTATATCTACATGACAGTACAGAAATTATCTTGTTTTACCCACCAAAAAATTATAACTTGGTAAACCGACCATCGGGTTAGCCTAAACTCACACCATGTCAGCCCTAAGCGACACCACCGCACCACCCTTATTTACCTGTGTGCTATGCTACACTTCAAGCCTGGCTCTTGTCTTGATTGGCTTTAGTTTTACTCCCATGCTCTCGGGCGACAGGAGATCGGGCGATATACAGAATGGGCTGAGGGGGCTGCGCGGGCTACAGTCCAACTGGCTCGGTCTGTACAGGCCATAACCCATGAAGAAGTACTCCATGGGTATAAGCATAGCGTGTGGTTGCTCCTCCGTTATGAGCGACCCACATGCTTGGACCTGGAACAGATGGCAAAATAAGTAATTATGAAACCAGCATTTTAATTTCAATGAGAATCTTGAGGTAATTAAGCACACTAGTGAATTTACCTCAACTAGAGCACAGTATCTCCTATCGAGCTTTGATGTCATGTGAACAGCCTCGGTATGGAACTGAGAGTACTCGCCGACAAAAATAAGGGTCCTACACTGAAGCTGCTTCAGGTCTTCTGTCAAGTCATATCTCCTGTAAATCATTCCCAGGTTTGTTACAGCTCAGTCTTGTAGAAGTTGACCCTGCAGTTATTGAAAATAATAACAAGTGTAGAATGTGTAACATACTCATTCATTGTCCGTACAAAGCGCCACACATTCATGCTCTGCCGTTGATCTAGCAACTGGAAAATGTGTACAAAGAGAGTTTAATATATCTAAAGAACAGCTGACTGAACAATCGAGGAAGGAAAAAAAATGTGATACTTACACTTCTACAAGCTTGCACTATGTCAGATTCAGGTAAATCAGAGCACCCCCGCACTTCCTAAGAATAGAATTTGAGGATACCATAAGAAAAGTCTCAAGCATGCAAAGGAAATGTAATACGGTAATTGGAATAAATGAAATTAATTTTAGATACCTTGCTGAAGTACCGCTGCAGTAAACCCTCCTTCACCAGTGCACACATCCCATAGTAATATAACAAATTTGATGCCACCTAAAAAGAATTAGTCAGTATAACCCCCTATTATTAAATTAACTTGGTAGGTCATTTACCAACAGCTACCTTATTATAAAACCACTCAGTCCACGTGGGAGGTTTACATAGGGGAGAAACAAGAATAAGACCTAGTACACGATCCCTATACTTCGCCTGCAACAAAAAATACATAGTTCAATAATAAGTTTCGATGAATAAGCAATGGACAAAACACTGGCTTGAAGAAACACATACTGCGAAGAGAGTAAGAATGTAAGCACCCGCAGTGACACCTAAGCACATTACGGAACCTAACCTGGAAAGAGCAAATGTGATCAGAGAATAGAATTGACAAAAACTGGGCATGATCATTTGATATTTATTAGTTTTTAGGCAATCTGATAGAATATTACCCAAAGAAATCGAGAACATCTGCAACCTGATCAGCCAAATCATCGACAGATGGTATAGGAGCATTTGGCGAAATTGGAGCTGCCCCCAACTGCATAATTCTCAAATTAGGGCATAAAAAGGCAAAAACGAGACAGTAGAATTGTGGGTATATAGTTTGTTACATTTAAGGCAAATGCAGATTTTAGTGCTAATGAAATGCATAATACTGACCTCATGTCCTGGGGGGCTGATATGATAAATGCAAAAATTGTGAAGCAGCAATGAAGCAGCTTCAGGGCAGAAGAGCAATCCTTGGAAGCAAGACATATCTGAACAGTAAAACCGGAGGGGTAAATAAATGTATGTCAGATTACTGGAATAATTTGTGGAGATAACCGCTGCACTTTAAACTATTATGTGGTACTTACGATTTAAAGCAATATCTGGATAAGTAACAAGAGCAGGCTTGTCATGGTCACCATACACCGCAACAGATACGGGTCCATGATTGGTATGTATATGATGTTCCTGAAGAAACAAGAGGGTGGAAGAATTGCTTAGACAAGGGAAAAACAATGAGACCAATTTTAACTAATCAAACTAGCATCTAACAGGAAAAATATTTTTGCACATTGCAGAGCACATAAAAGAAGCTGCATGAGTTTACATAACAGAATGGCCATATTTTGCCGACCACAAAAATTGTTCTGTGGATACAGAAAGGTGAAAACTGTGGCAAATCAGCTAAGAACAAAATATTACTGTTAATGTGAAGCATCATCATGAAAACCCAATCCTAGCTAAAATACAAAATAGATATGACAAATTAGCCTTATCTGTCCAAAATAGATAGGCATGGAATCCAGAGGATAGGCATGGAATCCGCAGGACTACAGAAACCAACATGTCTACATCCTGAGCTAGATGAATATCCTAATTAGAACCAAGATAAGCCTTCAAATCGATATAACTTTCAGTTCATCAACCCTAAAAGATTAAAAACACAAGCAGTAAAACCATCTAGGAGGAAAATCAATTGAACAATGTATTTCAATTTGGACTATGCCAAAATCGATTATTATTTGAGATAAACGAACGCACCATATGGCAGCACTCAAGTGGAAACAGTTTGACAAGGTTAAGTGCCCCAAAGTTTATACAAAGAAGGATAACAGAAGTATCCCAATCAAAGTATATATACTATATATGCATCTACAGACTGCTTAACAACTAAGCATTCATGCACTTCCTGTGACCATACTACAACTAGGTTTGTCAACAACCTCAGAGACACCGATACAAAGAGAAATGGTCCTTTAAACTTGGTCAAGTAAGAGATTATCCTCCTATTTTTAACATCAGTGAGAAAAGGTGGCAGTCCTCCCCTGAAGCTTGAAGGAAAGAATTTCTCCAAAATGACGCAAAGGGGATGACTTCATGATTGAAGGATCTTTGTTTTCTGCATATTATACTAAAAGCTGACAAGATGCTAACAAAAGAAAAGGGGAATAATATAATAGTTTCATTATGATGAGTGGAACCAAAGCGATGATTCCACAACCATCCTCTTGTAGGACAAAGGAAAGTACTACAGATCATGATACGAACCACAAGCGATCCCTTCACCATTACAGAAGCAAAAGGCCCAAATGACAGCACCTAATTACTATGCTTTTCTAACACAGGAAGAGTAGTTATTCTGTAATGTAAAGAGGAATGATTTCGCAGCCACATCATCACAAGCATCCTATTTTAAAAACTGGTGAAATTCACATGAAAGAGACCTGTAAACTACACTCAATATTTTTTACCCACTTACTCAAACACTAGTCCACGGTCAAACACGGACAGAAGATTCTATAGAGGAAATAATCAGCAGCCAAACAAAAATAATTTATTTATTTATTTGCAGGCGGCTCCAATTTCTCTCGTACATAGGGAGAAAAATGAATCTGTACAGTGGAATACTCGACGGAAATTTATGCCCACGAAACCTAGCTAATCAAATAAAGAACTGAAACAATTAAAGAAACAGATGCTGCAACAAAAGCGGTGGTTAGGACAACGAAGCAAGCACGCAACGGCAGTCCAACTCCAACTATTTTTGAGCTAAAAATCGCGCGATTAAGCACGCATATGCAGGCGACTGACAGACGAGCTAAATTAGCTTAATTTTCTACGCGAGAAGACCAGGCAAGAACAGCAGGTTGCAGCACTTTGCAAGTGGAATTTTTCGGCATACGTTGGCTGAAGACAACGACGCCATGAGACGACGACGCGGTGGCGAAAGATTCAGCATTTGCAGCAGCTACGACGAACACGGCTACGGTTCTACTCCAGCAGGTGACGAATGCAGAATCGCAGATTGCGGTGACAAAAGCAGCGAGAAATATGCCGCAAAAACGCGCATAAAAAGCAGCCCCTTTTCTTTGGGGGGAGAGAAAAAATACAGAGCAACACATGGTTAATCGGAGATGAATTCTCGTACGGTTGGACTCGCAAAATTCGGGGTAAAAATTCTCCGTTGGTTTGGACTCCTCCATACTACGCAAAACAAGGGAGAAATCAAAACGAAATCAAGAACAGCAATGCAACCGACGAAAATCCAACAAAATCTCCCAAGAAACACGGGCGCAAACGCCGCCAAGCTCAATCCCGAATCCCCCAATGCGAGCAGAGCCCCCCGAATCGCCTCCCCCCAAGAAACCAACCACGGCGAGAGGAAGCAAGAAAACGCAGAGATGGTCCCCGGACCTTGCCGCCGAAGGAGATGCGCTCGACGTCGATGGACACGACGGAGCCGCCGGAGTCCCCCATCCGCCGCCGCCGCCGCTGCCGCCCACCTCGACGCCGGACGGGCCGCCTGCTCTCTCTCTCTCTCTCTCTCTCTCTCTCTCTTCTCCTTCTTCTTCCCTCTCTATAAATGTCCTCCCTTTCTACCCTATCTCTCACTTTCTCTCTCTAACCCGACTTCGTCGCCTGTCTTGGCGTCGCTTATAAACGAAGAGCAGCAGCTTCTCTCTCTCTCTTCGTTCGTCGTCGTCATCGTCGTCTTCTTCTTTCCTCCCTTGACGATGGAGGAGGGTTGCTGCTATATTCGCGCCGCCATTCTTGAGCTTTCCTATTATTGCAGCTCAGTCCTCGGGTGATTTGTTACTCGCCATTTATGGAAAGGAATACTAGTACGTTACTACAAATCATGATCCAAGGGTAAATCAGTACAAGAAAAAATCTAATCTTTTCTTTTAGGGTAAGTATAAAAGTCTAATCTTGGTCAAGACACCTAGCATACTGAACTGGGAGAGCATAGCTCTATCAAACCAGCTCGACTTGAGTGGTTTAGTACTAGCTGATAACAAGTTAAATCTTTTATATCCTGACGTATAATAAAAATATATTGCAGGTTTGATAAAAATAAAATACAATTTATTCGCTTAGAGACAACCCGTTTAGATCCTATCAAGCAGATATATCAGTTGCATATCGATAGAACACTAATATTGAAAGATCTCTCGCAAAAAAATTACTTTGCTCCTCTCAAAAGTAAACCAACCTTTATAAATAATCTGATGACAAGTTATATAGATCCAAGGTTCTGAACAGAATAATGTTTTTTAATTAAAAATAATAATGCCACATGGTGCTAAACACTCTATCAAAGATTGACAATGAGATTAGAGACTGAAACCCTAAAACGAGTTCATGTAATTTTGGAAAACTACAAGGGCTCATGTGAAAAAAATGCTCCGTTCACCGGCCACCGACGACAAGAGACTGGAGACACCGACGCTTCGCTCGTCGATGACCGCAGCCCACCCAACCAATCAATCCCAACCGTTGGCTCCTCCCGATCGAACGGCTCCAGATCCAGCCACGTCATCCCCGCTCCCCGAGCCGACACCCTCGCGGCGACCTCTGCACGTAGGGCCCACGTGTCATTCGCACGCGCGCAGAGAGACCAGGTCTCGCGCTTCCACGTGGGGCCCACCAGGTGACCGTTGGCTCTCCCGTACACGTGGCGGAATCCCATTGGCCCGTACACGTTGTGCGGGCCCACACGCCCAGGTGTCGGCAAGGATCAGCAGCGGCCGCTGCGACACGTGGGCCACGCCTGCCCACCCGTGGGCCCCACCTGTCTGTGTCAGGCAGCAAGCGCCGCGACGAGGGTACGCGTGGCAGACTGGCCTCCCTGGGCCCACTTTTCCGTCGTGCTGCATTAATTGCCTGCAAACGTGGATGCGAGGGGCAAAGCTGTAATTCCGCAGAGACACCCTGGGAATATTCTCCGGAACAGTAAAAATTGTGCGGATTTACTATTAGACTCACGGTAATATTTCCAGGGTAGCAAACGAGATTTTATAACGAAGTGGTGTATAAATCGTCTAGCACAATTAAGATTCGTGAATTAAAGACTATATATAATCCCTTTGTTTGAATAGAAATAGAAGGATGGTGAGAATAGAATGGATAGAAATTTTGTGGTAATAACTATTTTGGGATGAAAGGGGTAAGGTGTAGGCCATTAGGTGTGAGATTAAAGTATCATTTATCTTTATGTGAAAATACAATTTTAGAAAAAAAAACTTTGTGGTTCTAATGGCATTTGCAAAAACCGGGTTTAACGCTTACGTAAAAAAGCATCTACTATTTAAAGTTATCCTTCTTCACCTCCACGGAAAAACCATTCCTTAGAAAACATCCAACTTAGAAATTTGATTCTACGTAAAAACCTTTCCTTACATAAAAAAACATCAATCCTTCTTCACCTCCACATAAAAACCCTTCCTTATATAAAAAAAAAATCCAACTTAGAACATTGATTTCTCAAAAAAACCAAAACATTGTAAAAAATTAATAGTTGATCCAAATCCTCCCACTGACAGAATAAAAGAACCATTACCTATAACTAGTCCTATCTTGGTTAAGAGGTTGAGTTATTTTCTCAAAACCTCTCTATATTTAACTCATCGGGTTAACTTGATATTGCCGCTACCTCTAGACTCCCATCAGTTTGCCATATGCTTATTCTAAGCTGTACAGTTTATTAGAAGAAATAATAATTTGTGAGTAATTCTTTTATTTGCATCCTTAGCAATTTAAAAGTCGATGCTAACAAAATAAACTTTTATTACTATAAAATCAACTTCAAAATTAAATTTGAAAATTTAAATTTTGCTAGTGGCTTATAAGCTGTGTGACAAAAGATGGAAGCCCTATTAAAGACTCGAACAATTTCAGAAAAGCAAGATTGATTTTGTATTTTGGATACCGCATTGACATTGACATAGCAAATGCTTAACTGAGACAAGAACAGCATTATTTTAACTTTGACCATTACCAATTTTTAGGTTAGACTATCACGAACAAAAGCTTCCTTACATTTAAGATGCAATACTTTGATACATTAATAACTTTTTGAAAGTATTTATATATTTTGCAAAAATAATACAAGCGGTTAAAGTTTAGATTAATGTAAATACTAGTTTTCAACAAAAAAAAGTATTTGTAAACGAGGAGGTAGTTATCATGCATAGCCGTGCAGGGTGGATTTGCAAAGCTAAGCGCAGCTTCCTTTATTACTCAGCAAAGCATGGTTGAGAGGGAAAGATATGCACGTGGAATTAACGCTAATTGCATTGTCCCTCCGTCCCTAAATAAAAGAAGGTTTAGTTTCAAGATTTGTTATTAAATAAGCAGTCTACTGGATCTTTTTAATACTATTTTATCCTGTTTCTTGTCCTTTTTAGCTATTGAGTCTTTTAATATTTTATCTTTCTCTTTTTTTCTTCCTATTTTCTCTATGTATTAATGAAGGGTAAAATAATATTTTAATCTCATACTAGTTATTATATTATTATATGTGTTTGATTAGCTAAAACTATACTTATTATTTAAGTACGAATGGAGTCCTATCTTCTAGTCCCTCTCTGGTTCCACAATTCTTATCAATTTGGATAATATTGAGATCAAACTTTAAAATCAGTTTGTTCAAAGGAAAACAATTCTATAATAAAAATAAACATGCATCATTATAATATATAAAACCAAAGATATATTTTAGAAACCATATCATTATCTAAAATATAAATAATTATGTAACCCGAGGGTAGTCTTCTAGAGCGATCCGAGACTCGTAAGCGAGGCCATGTGTCAAGAGCTCCATCAATTCAGTTCATTAATTAATCAATTGCTACTCCATCTGTCCTACATTACATTCCAGATGATCGAATGAATGCTTCTCATTATACTTTATACTACTGTACTACGGAGGGCTGATGCTAATTATATTAGCTTATCCTTAATCGTGTAAGTGTAACATACGTATAATCATGTGGTTGGATCGAAGCGTGCGAGGTGTGGCCGCTTGGCATTGGCCGAGCTATCTGAAGATCAAAATGCCATGATGTAAATTAATTTAAGCTAGGGAGAAAAAAGGGGAGAGCAGCTGATTAAGGGTATGTTTGGGAAACATACACTTATTCTAAGTCCCTATCACATCGAATGTTTGACACTAATTTAGAGTATTAAATATACACTAATTACAAAACCCATTCCATAACCTTGGACTAATTCGCGAGATGAATCTTTTGAGTCTAATTACGCCATGATTTAACAATGTGGTGCTACAGTAAACTTTTCATAATTATGGATTAATTAGGCTTAAAAAATTTATCTCGTAGATTAGCTCTCATTTATGAAATTAGTTTTTTATTAGTCTATGTTTAATACTCCAAATTAGCGTCCAAACATCCGATGTGACATGAGCTAAAAAGTTTTAGTCCCATCTAAACACCCCGTAACAAGAACAGGTGCCTGCAGGTGAAATGTTAGTTGTGATCACATTATATAATATCATTGATAACAATATTTTTCTTCCACTGTCCCTCATTTCTTTCTCTTGGATTGTGAGGTTCTGGCATTTCAGGATGAAATTAAAAAATAGATGTATTTACGTATTGTTCTATTTCACCACCTAAACTCGTATATTCATAGTACTAGGTGATAGCTTAATCGTAGTACATGTTACTATATTTTAAAATAGCGTATATAATTGGAAGTGATATGCTAGTATCATAGTACCATACTATTTATATACACAGCAAAAGAGAGCTTAATTTAAAGTCTTTTAGTATCTATTGGATAAAAAGCATTGAGTTGCAAAACTAATCATTGGAGTGTTGTACAAAGATGAGGTAGCTGAATTGGTTGGCACAGGAGAGGGAACTCTTGTGTACTTTAGTCACTATCTGAGTACTTCAAAAAAATCACATATTTTGCTTCTCTCATGCCTCTTTTTTTTCTTTTAGGTGAGGCAATCTCTTTCAGTGTTACTGTCACACTTTTCTTTTAGAAAGGGAAAAGGAGAGGAAACCAAATGTTGCTTTCATGTGTATTGTCTGTCAGGCCAGGATGATGTACCAGATGGAAAGGCAGATGAAATGGGTTCTATGTAATTTGCATTTTGCTTTGGTTTGTATGCATAATTAGGGTATGTTTTCAAAGCAAGATTTCCAAAGAAAAAAAATCATGCATTTTTTAGAATTGTGTACAAAGGTTAACCCTATAGAATCATGACAAATTGCCCTAGAAAAGAGAGAAAAGAATCATGTCGAAACTGTGAAGTCCTCCATGTAAAAAATTACAACGGACGTGTGCACTAAAAAACTTGCATTCATATGTTTTTAGCAATGTCAATATATTCACGATTTATCTTTATGAATAAAACACTATTTACCCCTGAAAATTAAACTAATCCTTTATTTGCCCCTCATTCTCTCGGAGAAATTATTGTAGTGCTTTGATAGGAAACACTTTAGTTCATGAAATAATATAAAGATAGAGGCATTTGCAAATTTTTCAATGGTTTTTTCAATATTACAAGAATGACACTCGAATGATAGTTTTCGTGGTATTTTTGTAATTTTCTAGTGACAGTCTTACAATAACGATTCAAACCAGTGGAAAATTTACAATTACCCCTATAAAGGTTTGCGCATTGAAAGCAAAATATGTCAATGAAGCAACCTTATTTTGTACAACACATATGTCAACGTAACGTGCTAATACACACTAGTAGTCAACAATGATGTCTCACAGAATTCTGCTTGCACTATAGGCCTTAGGCCTTACTTGCCAGCCTGTCCTAAATTGGCATGTGCTCAAGATGCAACTATTTTGGAAAAAGGCATATAGAAAATGCATATGAATTTGTGGCACACACAGTTTGGCAAGTCGCAAAAAAATATATAAAAATATGGTGCCCTGCTATTGTCTTATGAATTATCATTATCAAGTGGATACCACAGCTCAATTTAACATATGGATCAAGTAATTAGCCACCATAAAATACTACATTTTTTTAGTCCTAAGTTTTTTCCTAATGAAACGGCATTAGATAAAAAAATTAATAAACAATGGGCGTTAAGCTTGTCTCTACAATTCAGCATTACCTACTACAAGTTAAAACATCCATGTCATGTCGCAATCCATATATAGAACAGGGAGGTGAAGAAATTCGATTTTACACAGCATCACCATAATTCCTATGAATATTAGTTTCTTACATGGCCTAACTGATGTGGAACCAATAAGATTTCTCCCTTATTCCTGACTAAAATAAGTAAGATACTAGTCCATTTCAACTTGATGTTTACTCCACTAACCCATCAGCACATAAAACCCTAACAAAATTAAAATAGAATACTTCTAACGATAAGGACTTTTAAAAGCGCAATTTGCGGCGGGAAATGGACTTGCTATTAATTACAAACCATCAAGCTACACTTGCAACTAAAATATCTCTAGCTCTCAAAATTGCAATTGTGATTATTTGCTCAGGGATTGTTTGGAACACAGAACTCTGCTTTTTCCCCCGATTTATGCACAAAATGAACCACTTCCTGTGGAATTCTGAAATACTTGTAACCACTAAGGTCACATTATTTTCTATCTTATTTACCAGATTACTAAAACGAGTTATTTGCTCCACGCTTAAAAAAATTCTTAAAAAACTTTTAAAAATATTTTATTAAAAAACTTCTTCTACCACTTGCTTTAAGCTATTTATTAAGTTTATTTTTAAAAATATTTGATTTAATATGGCCAATAATCTAAATTCGCCCCACCTCAGTTGATCTAAATCAAACGTGGCCAATGGAGCCCTTAAAAATTCAACACATAATAATTAATGACTTGGTCAAACTGGAATTGGATCACCTGCCAATGAATATTCTCCTTTGGAGAGGCCCTATTCTGGGGGAGTTTGGCCACTTGTGTGAAAAGGAGAGGTTCGTTAGAGAAGTAAGTGAAATCACACAACAATACAAATTAGTTTCAACCATGGAGGCATAGAGTTTGAGAAACCTGATCGCTAGGGGCCAAAAGGCCGGACAGCTGGAGAAAAGAAGAACTCGTCGAATCCGAATTATTAAGCATGTCCTTGTAATGGTACCTCTCTTGATGTAGATACATGAACGTGTACTTGGCCATAATAATCACGTCTACATAATAAATGGTTGAGATTTCTCAATTTTTCTAGTGATGTATAAACTAGCCATGGCACCATGATACATAATTGGCTCATAGAGCCTCCCAAGTGCTTGACCACTTCCCAATTATATAAAAATGACAAATGGAGTTTAAGGCTAATAAAAAATATCTGCAATTAACCCCTAATAATACTACGGGCCCTTTTCCTTTGTAATTCTAGATTTTGAATTTTTGTTTGCACACCTCCCAAGCTCCTAAAACAGAGCATTTCGTGCACAAATTTTCTACGTAAACTTTATTTGGAATACTTTTCTAGAGTAACTTTTAACTTTGTAGTCTGGAAAATCGAGTTCTTTTTTGTTTCGATTCATTTATACGGGCCCAAATGCACTTTGAAAATATACAGAAGTACCGGACTCCTTTCGAACACACAAATTCAGAATATTCCTGTCGAGAATTTCATGAACTAATTCCATGAAATTCCTATAAAATTTTGCATTTCAAAGGAGGGCATAATTTTTATAATAAGCATTGAAATGGGTTCGGTTCACCAAACATAGCCGCCAGAACAGAAGAGAAACTCCTTATTGATACAAGCAACCTGTATAGTATAGTAGTCATGGCTGCTTTCATGGAAGACCACATGTGTTGAGAGATGCAGAAAGAACAAGGAATTTGTTCACAACAATACAAGCAACCCTTATGTCTCAACTTTTTCAAGTTCCGCCTTCAATCCATAGTTCTTTAATCTGTTGCAGCCAAATGCAGACAACTGGAAAATGTCTTTGCTCTGAAGAAAACTCACATCATGTCAGCTGGCACTGCCCCCAAAATGTTGACCAATAGGAGAATTCAGAATTGCATGTGTAATGTTTTTTTTTCTTTTGTTTGTGTGTAGTTGGATAGTACTCCCTCCGTACCAAAATGTAAAATGTTATAGTTTAGGATATTATTAAATGCACTCATTCTACTATATTAGATTCCTTATATTAGGATGAGTCTGCACATTTTTGGATCGAGGTAGCAGTTCAGTTTGTCTAGAGCAGAAACCATCCATTTTGTTAGCTGTTTGAGAAGCTTCTTCAGATTTTGCCAGTTTTCCAACTTGTTTAGCAGTGCAAGGAAGTATATACGTATTTGTTGTTTTAAGCTGAAGTATAAGCTTCTTCCATGCATGTGTAGAAGGATGTAATGTGAAATTAGTCGCAAATTGCAGTTTAGTCCAAGTGCAATTTTTCAATCTTCGCCGTGCATGTATTGCAGGTTCAGTGAAAGTCGTCCGACAACAAAAATGGAGAGCATAATAGTATACCAGAAGTACGAAAATTTAGAACTGCAAAAGAGTTAAATTGTCAAACTGCCGTAGAAAAGGAGGCAATTCCTCTAAAACAGCTGTAAAAGATGGGAAAGACACAGTTTTGCTTCAGATATATATCACTAATCTATCATACAAAAAAACTGTACAAAATAATGTGCAGAAAAATCTACATTTAACCCAACCATGATACTGTTAACTGCTCAACAAAATAAGGCTAATTGAGCATCTTCTGCTGAGTTAGCACATTTTTTATGTCAAAAAAAGTCAGCACAGTTTTTGAAGACGGAGTTATTAGCAGGTACATGCAGAATAAGCAGCAAAATGCCAACTCACCAACTCTTAAGGTAAATGAAGGATTAGTGCTCATTTATTTGCCAAATTCTTCAAGTGTGGCATTTATAAATTAGCATGGCCCATTACCAAACATAATAAAGCTTCATTTAAGTTATGACAAGTTGATGTACATCCCTGCCTAAACAAACTAAAAAACATACATTTAAAGGGGGAAAAGCATAAACGGATATTTTTAATAAGGTAAATAAAACTGAAACCGACTAGATTGTAGAATGAAGCAAGACAATTTCATGATACCACATTAGTCCTGTGATTGCACAAAACAAGTGTTGCATGATTATGCACCTCATGCTGTTCTCATGCCAATAGAGTTGATGGTTATGAACAGAGACGTTTGAACTAATTGCAAGGAAATTGAACGGCATCTTTTCTTCTCAAGCTGATCTTTTTACTGTATCTTTCAGTTTTCTTGATCTTTTATTTGTACCTTTCAGTTTTCGAAGGACGATACTCGAGAAGACCGTCTTCAACAGATCCTACAATTTAACATATGAAATGACCGATGAACATCAGACCAACAACCCCAGGAGGTTCACCTATTTTTATCTCGATATGT
Organism: Oryza punctata; assembly: GCA_000573905.2. Taxonomy (NCBI): domain Eukaryota; kingdom Viridiplantae; phylum Streptophyta; class Magnoliopsida; order Poales; family Poaceae; genus Oryza; species Oryza punctata. The sequence goes on along the minus strand of CM002489.2, from coordinate 7,225,067 downwards.
ATCTGCTTGGACAGGACAGGACCACTGAAAACCGAGGTAAGGTCAAGACGCTTTGGACAAGCCATTATTTGTCGCACGCACAGGCCATGGCGCACCAGCCATTACAGCTTCGATTTCCCAGGTCTCCCTGGGGCAGTTTGTCAGGTTCTTGCATCCATGCGCCGTCACATACTGGAAACAACAGAATTATGATGTTGATGGTCAAGATAAGTTTAGCATTCTAATAAGGGCTAAAACATAAAAAGATAAATTTGATTGCAGTAATCCTCACTAGAGAAAGAGATGAAGTCAAAACCAAAATAGAGTATAAACTGCGTGCGCACAGGAATTTGTGCTGTTTTTGAGGTATGACTGATTTAGTAGGAAAACAAGATTCGAGGAATTTATACCAACGTCTATTCAAACTTTACAGAGCAGGTGCCACTATTGTAGACATCATTAAATATGCTTATTGATTTCCTTGTGTTTCACTATGAAATAACACTACAGATGTTAAGTGGGAAATAAGAATTGTAGAACTTTTGTCATTGTCTACTCGGACTTGGCAGGAGAAGGGTCACCATTTGTCTAATATGCTTATCGAATTCCTTGAGGTTCACAAGGAATAAAAAGATAGCTGTAAAGGTGGTGGAGCATGTCAAAGCATCTCCAGCTTAACCACGAAAAGTAGAACATCTTCATCAAGTTGTAAGAAACTCTTCAATATTAAGTCTAAAGGCTTGAAACAATACTGACCAAAAACTAGTTAAATAAAAATCTAAAATGCATTACAATCAGCATATACATCTCATGAAAGCTGTTGGCAAAGTCAGCAGTGAATTCTTAGCTTCCTAGATCTAACTCTAGTTATTCAAATTAACCATGGTTGTTGCCAAGAAGCTATTGCAATCTGATCCATCAATGTGATGTGAGGCAGTCACCGCCTGAATATGATCCATGAGTCTCTCATGTTGTAAGAGAAACTATTAGAATTATTTATTAATCTTAGACTGTTTATCTTCTAGACCTTTGGTCTTATGTAATTTATAGCTTTTAGTGTAACTCTCCACTAGCATTAAGTGTAACTTGGGCTTATGAACTAGCTAGTGTAACTCAGCTATATATATATGAGAATTCACCTCCACACATTGTGTGAGGCATCTACTCTACTTTCTTTACATGGTATCAGAGCACAGGCTCTTACCTTCTTTTTCCGCTGCTCTAGCGCGCTGTCGTCGCAGCTGCGTCCACCCTCACCCTAGCTGCCTCCTTAGCGAGCGCTGGCCATGTCGATTGAATCAACTCAGTCCTCCACTTCCTCCGGCTCCAGTGGTGCTTCCTCTTCCAGCACCACCAGTGAGTTTCTCCACCCCTATGCCACTGTCGCTGTCAAATCCCATGTCCCCATCACTCTGGAGAACACCCACCCAAACTACAACAAATGGAAGGCCTTCTTCACCTCCCTGTGCGGCAAGTTTGGGTTAGTGGCTCACATCGACGGCTCCGCTCCTCCACGCCCCAACGACCCGGCCTGGGAACAGGCCGACTGCTGCATCTGCAGCTGGATCTTCGGATCGGTTGCTGACAACGTCCTTGACCTTGCCATGGAGCCAGATCAGACCGCTCGGGAGCTATGGGTTGCCATCGAGGACATGTTCCACGCCAACGAAGAGCCTCGAGCGATCTTTCTCAGCCACCAATTTCACTCCATGATTCAAGGTGATTCCTCCATTGCCGACTACTGCCAGAAGATGAAAACTGCCGCTGACGCCCTTCGTGACGTCGGCCACACCGTCTCCGACTCCCAACTTGTGCTCAACCTTCTTCGAGGCCTCAATGATCGCTTCTCCAACACCGGCGATAACATCGCAGCCGCGGCCGTCCTCCCGAGCTTCACATCAACACGCAACACTCTCCTGTTGAAGGAGCTGCGCATCGCCAACGAGGCCCAGGTGACCGCGGCAACGGCGCTCGTGGCAGGCGTCACCTCCGGCTCCTCTTGCCCTCCCGGCGGCTGCGTCTCTTCCGGTGGCGGCGGCTTCTCTAGAGGTGGCAGCAGTGGGGGTGGTGGCGGCACACGCGGCAGTGGGGGTGGTGACGGCGGCTTCTCTGGAGGCGGTGGTGGCGGCAGCTGGATTGGGGGCGGCGGCTCCTCTGGCGGCCAAGCCCTTGCCGGCGGCACCAACAACCGCCGCCACCGCAAGGGCACTGGCGGCCGCGGCGGTGGCTGGACCGGCGGCGGGAACGGCGGAGGGCACGGCGGCTACGGCGGCTGGACTGGGAGAGGCGGCAGTTGGGGTGGTGGCGGCGCACGCGGCTTCTCCGGAAGTGGTGGTGGCGGCGGCTGGACTAGGAGTGGTGGCGGCTCCCAGGGGGCAGCCAACCCTAACTTTGTTGGGCCGGGTGGGCCTTGGGTTTGCTTTAACCCTTGGCCGGCCCAGCAACCGGCCTGGCGCCCCCCTTCAGCTGCTGGCCTTCTTGGGCCGGCTCCAGTGGCCCACTACTCCCAGGCACAAACCAACTTCGCTGGGCCATCTACAGGCCAGCCCAATTGGGAGCAAGCTGGCCTCATTGCAGCCTTGAACCGGATGTCTCTCCAAAGCCCGAATAACTGGGTTTTGGACACCGGCGCGACTTCTCATATGTCCTCCATTGACGGTATCCTCGTTACTCGTTTACCTAACTCCCACACTTTTATTACTGTTGGAAATGGTCAAACTATCCCCGTTATTTGTCGTGGCACTTCATTCCTTCCCATAGGACCACAAAATTTGCACTCAAAAACATCGTTGTCGCCTCTTCCTTAGTTCGTAATTTACTTTCTGTCCGTCAATTTACCCGCGACAATAAATGTTCCATTGAGTTTGATGAATTTGGTTTCTCTGTTAAGGACCTTCAGACCCGGCGCGTAATTCTTTGCTGCAATAGCCCCGGGGACCTCTACACCCTTCCAGCTGCCACTCCCTCTAGCGCCGCCCACTGCTTCCTCGCCACTTCATCCACGCTTTGGCACCGTCGTTTGGGTCATCCTGGTCCAGCTGCCATCCACCGTCTTCGGACTATATCCTCCATTTCTTGTAATAAAATAGACACATCTCTATGTCATGCGTGTCAGTTAGGGAAGCATACCAGATTACCTTTTGTTAGGTCTTCTTCTCGCACTTTCGTTCCCTTTGAGCTTGTCCATTGCGATGTGTGGACCTCTCCGGTGTTGAGTACTTCAGGTTTTAAATATTACTTGGTGGTGCTTGATGATTTCAGTCATTTCTGTTGGACCTTTCCGCTCCGACACAAATCTGATGTTCATCGTCATATTGTTGAGTTTGCCGAGTATGTTTCCACCCACTTTGGCCTACCACTAAAATCTCTCCAAGCCGATAATGGCAGAGAGTTCGTCAATGCCTCCACTACTACCTTTCTTGCTAGTCGTGGCACCCAGTTACGACTCTCTTGCCCTTACACCTCCTCCCAAAATGGTAAAGCCGAACGGATGGCCCGCACCATCAACAATTCCATACGCACCCTTCTTATACAGGCTTCCGTGCCTCTGTCCTACTGGGCTGAGGCTCTCGCCACCGCCACCTACCTTCTCAACCAGAGACACTCCTCCTCAGTTCATCAATCTCTGCCTTTTCAGCTCCTACATCGCACCATTCCAGACTACTCCCACCTTCGGGTTTTTGGCTGTCTTTGTTACCCAAACTTGAGTGCCACGACTCCACATAAGCTTGCCCCTCGCTCGACAGCTTGCGTTTTTCTTGGGTACCCGGACTCCCACAAGGGATATCGATGTCTGGATCTATCCACTCGCCGCATGATCATTTTGCGCCACGTCGTGTTCGACGAATCACGATTTCCATTTGCGGCAACTCCTCCTGTTGCCTCGTCTTTTGACTTTTTGCTGCAGGAACTCACTCCAGTGGTCGCTCCCTCCTTGGAGGTTGAGCAGCCGCGACCCCTTACGGTGGCTCCCTCCATGGAGGTTGAGCAACCGTGCATTCCCCTCTTCGGTCAACGCTTGCCGGACAGCAAAGTCACCGCGGCCAGCAATGCCCCATCGGCTAGCACGCCGTTGGTCGGCGCCTCCTCGACCAGTGTTGCTCCATCGACTGGTGCCACCCGAGCTGGCACCATCGTGTCCCCCTTCCGTCATGTCTACACGCGTCGGCCTGCCACGACGGTCACGTCATCATCTTCAGTCGATGTGGCTACCGCGGCTACTACTCCTCAGCTGCATTCCATGGTGACGCGCTCCTAGACTGGATCCCTACGGCCGGTTGACCGACTGACCTACACGGCTACCCACGCCACTGCCTCTCTTGTTCCGGCCAACTATCGCAGTGCATTGGCTGATCCCGCCTGGCGCACTGCCATGGCCGACGAGTACAAGGCATAGGTCGACGTCTCGTTCCTCGCCCCCCTGGGGCCAACGTTGTGACAGGCAAGTGGATATTCAAGCACAAGTTCCACTCTGACGGCTCCCTTGCCCGCCACAAGGCCCGTTGAGTGGCCCGTGGTTACTCACAGTAGCACGGCATCGACTACGACGAGACATTTAGCCCGGTTGTCAAGCCAGCCACAATACGGGTTGTTCTCAGCATCGCTGCAACCCGTTCTTGGCCGATTCATCAACTGGACGTGAAGAACGCATTTCTTCATGGTCACCTAAAGGAGACCGTCTACTGTCAGCAACCCTCCGGGTTTGTTGACCCTGCTGCCCCTGATGCTGTCTGTCTGTTGCAGAAGTCCTTGCATGGTCTAAAGCAGGCTCCCCGTGCGTGGTACCAACGGTTCGCCATGTACATTCGACAGATGGGATTTCTACCTTCGGCATCCGATACATCTCTCTTTGTTTACAAAGATGGAGATCGTATTGCCTATCTTCTGTTGTACGTCGACGACATCATCCTCACCGCTTCGACCACGACACTACTTCAGCACCTTACAGCACGTCTCCACCCCGAGTTCGCCATGACAGACCTTGGTGACCTCCACTTCTTCCTCGGCATCTCCGTGACACGCTCCTCTGACGGCCTCTTCCTCTCGCAGCGCCAGTACGCTGTGGATCTTCTTCAGCGGGCCGGCATGGCCGAGTGCCACTCTACCTCGACACCAGTGGACACTCGTGCCAAGCTCTCCGCCACAGATGGCATGCCTGTCACCGACCCTTCGGAGTACAGGAGTATCGCTGGCACCCTACAGTACCTCACACTGACTCGACAGGATTTGGCATACGCCGTTCAGCAGGTCTGCCTCTTCATGCATGATCCGCGGGAGCCCCATCTCGCCTTGGTCAAGCATATCCTCCGGTACGTGAAGGGCAGCCTATCCATCGGCTTCCACATCGGCTCCGGCCCGATTCAGTCCCTGACGGCATACTCCGATGCGGATTGGGCGGGTTGTCCCAATTCTCATCGTTCTACGTCTGGCTACTGTGTCTTTCTTGGGGACAATCTGGTCTCTTGGTCCTCCAAGCGCCAGACTACTGTCTCCCGTTCCAGTGCTGAGGCAGAGTACCGTGCCATTGCACATGCCATCGCTGAGTACTGCTGGTTACGGCAACTGCTCCAGGAACTTCATGTCCCGATTGCTTCTGCTACTATTGTCTATTGTGACAATGTGAGTGCTGTTTACATGACAGCGAATCCCGTACATCATCGACGAACGAAGCATATCGAGATCGACATCCATTTTGTGCGTGAAAAGGTGGCTTTGGGCCCCGTACGAGTGCTTCACGTCCCTTCATCACACCAGTTCGCGGACATCATGACCAAGGGCTTACCGGTTCAGTTATTTACTGATTTTCGGTCCAGTCTTTGCATTCGTACTCCTCCCACTGCGACTGCGGGCGGGTATTAGAATTATTTATCAATCTTAGACTGTTTATCTTCTAGACCTTTGGTCTTATGTAATTTATAGCTTTTAGTGTAACTCTCCACTAGCATTAAGTGTAACTCTTGGGCTTATGAACTAGCTAGTGTAACTCAGCTATATATATATGAGAATTCACCTCCACACATTGTGTGAGGCATCTATTCTACTTTCTTTACAGAAACTATTTTTTTGTCACACAGCCCTAATGCGATTACTTGATTCTTCAACTATCAAGGAGTATCTTTTTCCTTCTATGCCATCCAGCTAATGCAAGACAGTTAGCCTCATCAAGGACACTACCAAAATACATTTGATACATTTTATGTGACTTGTAAACCATAATCATAGTTTCAAAGGTCCAATTGAGATTTAGTAACTACTCTCTGAAAGTTAGTTTTGTTACAAGTACGAGTAGTGTTGCACCCGGTACTAGCACTAGCATTAAAAAGACCATGATCCTCTTAAAGTACTAGTTTAGTTATGTGAAACAGGGAAACATAGACATACCACGTCACTCTCAATACGAACACCACCAAAGCTTTTGTACTTTTCAATCTCTTCCCAGTTGAAGAACTTCGAGGAAACTGGATCATCCCTGGCTGGTATCAGCAAAGCATCAATGAAATAGCAGCCTGGCTCAACTGTAATAACCTGCAACACATACCATAAAGAGCTCAAATGTTTATCGTTGCTATAGATAGGGCACCCACGGTCCAGACCCTTCTCAGCAAGGATCACAAAGTTCTAGGATGGAAGATGAGTGGATGACTGTGTGGTACCATTTTTACTCAAATAATTTTTCCCTTCATTTATCTCCGCAATTTCAGAGATAAAAAGGGGTTTAAGTTCCAGCTACATTGTCAGAATGGAGATACTATACTGAAGCACCTTGAACAGTTTGTACTAAAATATTATCATTTACAAAGAACCCATTAAGGTCATTATATCATATCATTTCAAGAGATACATGACAAAGCAAATAAATTGGTCACGAGTAATCAGATGTAACATAAATGGGATAATGAAAAGAATCAGGTTGGAATTCTCAAAAGCTGAAAAAGGTAAAACGTTACCAGAATGCCTAAAAAGAAAATGTATCCCTAAACAGTCAAGGAACTAAATTGATTAATGTCGCATTCGCGACAAAGCACATACAGTTAACATAAAAAATTAAAGAATTTTGTATGCTAATCTTCAGAAATCAATCAGACAAGCAGCTACTAACCATGCCTTCTTTAAGTTCTCTTATGGTCCGCAAGGAGCTCAGTCCTGGCTCCTTTGGCCTCTCTAAGCCCTGAAGTCAACCAAAAAAGACGTCCCATCTCAGTTAAAAGTCAAGAAAGAAGGACATTCATCTCAGTTAAAAGAAGGGAACAATTTAGAATTATAAAGCTATGCTCAAAGATAATTCATGGCATAAAGTGTGTATTAAAACAAACCTCAGGATAACCCCCAGGATCATGCGTGTCAATACCAAGCAAGTGTCCAAGACCATGAGGCATGAAAACAGCACCCAACCTTTGAGCCATCATATCAGTGACATCCCTGAACAAATGATGACCAAGGATAAAACACCAGCAAAATCAACATCACAGGCTCACAGCTTTGCAGGTTATTGTTCAATCAGTAATTAAGTACAATGAATGCAAGCATACACACCCATGGAGAATTCTTTCGTTCCTGAGAGATTCAAGTATAGTCTGCTCCGCAAGTCTGCAAATACCATTAAATTATGCTTGAACAGGGGAAAACAATTCAATTTTGCATAAATCAACATCATAAATTGCATAATTCAACTGCAAATATTCCTGGATTAGATGGATAGAATAAAGTTCCATGAATTGAAGTTGCATTGCAAATATTCCTGGATTAGATGGATTGAATAAAGTTCCACGCATTGAAAGTTGCATCATAATTGAATTCACTCGCTAACAGAACTTCATAAAGGGCGTATTTAAAATGCATGGTTTTTAAATTGCAATGGTACATTCTTACTTGTGCATATCCAACCAATTTACTCCAGACCGCATGTGTGCTATGACAGCATTATGAGCCTTAAGAACAGCCTGTAAAACACAGATAATCTCATATAAAGATGGTGACCTATGCATATAAGTTCAATTCACATGAAGAACTCTTTCTATGAGGATAGTAGCCTAATGAGGCCTGCAAAAGATTAAAAAAAAACAGCCAGGCAATAAATAGATCAGGAAGAAGGAAAATGTTTTTTTATCAGTACTCACATTGTATACTATTGTCTGATTGCCGTTGAATTTCCCATTTATCTGAAAATATATAGACTCACTTGGATCATATCCATAGACAGAATATGCATGAGGATTGAATTGAGAGAATATGTGATAGCACCAAGATGAGACTAAATAATATTGGATGGGAAAAAAAAAGCTCGGGGCAGCTAGATACTATTGCAATTGGACATATACATCCAACAGATACCCATGGCATGTGATGATAAAAACTAATAAGGATGACTAAACAAGGTGGAGACAAAAGAGTCCCAGGAAAAGGGAAAAAAATAGCCAACACAGTCAAGGAAATGTCAGAAGCAGACTAAAATAGAAAGGAAAACAGAATGAACAACATCTCATATAACTCCAACAAACTACACTATAGATAATGGCAATTAAGAAGAAATAATGCATAATCAGATAGCAACATAGACAAGTCTCTGCTTGGCCGATCTTTGGAAGATAATTTTTAGAATTTGAGTTTAAGATTAATTTAGAGGTTTTCTTGTTATTTTCATTGCCGAGCTCTCTTTTCATAATTACTAAGAGAAGTCAAAAAAATTACCTAAAACTATCCTTAAAAATCAAAAATAAGAAATCAAATTTGCTATTGATAGAACCCAAGAGACTATATATAGGACTAAGAAAGGACCTCTTTCAATTGCCAGACATTTTGTAAGAATAATATCATCCATATGTTAGCATCAAATATAATTATAGCTTCCATCTATTGGTACATGTTTATAGCACAAGTACACTGTTGTCACAGATTCAATAATAAATAACAATAAAGCAGTTCTGATACATTGGAAGTTGGAAGAAAATGTCTATCAAAGTAGATGTCTGGATATTCCAAAAAACTTACGGGGTATGAGCATGTTATATCAGATCCATAGCAATGGTATTCACCTCCCATGTCCATTAGTGCCATGTCTCCATCATTCAGGGTCTGCAAAAGAATGATAATTTACGTTGCAGTTTTTTTCCTGCTAGCTAGTAATGTGGACCTGCAGAGTAGCTTAAATCATTGACTGCATGGTCTAGCGTTTCATAGTCCCCGTAGGACTACTACACCACCACATATTCACATTCACATACTTCATTGAAGAGAATGAACATTCAATTTTTTGCTAACTCGGTATAAAGAGGTGGCATAGCAGACACTCATATACTGATGTACCACCTAGTTATCGACTAAATAAAACACCGGAACAACTTGTCCTCCTGGCTGCTTCCATTAGATCATTACCTCCAAATTTGCTACGAACAGAGACATCAGCTAGATTCTAATATTACAAAACCCCATGGTACATTGGTACTTGATAAATTGTAGCTGATGATGAACAAGGTAGGTGAACTCTACTGTCTTGAAATCGAAACAAATCATCCCCATTTTGAATTAGCTGGCAGCATGATCATAAGAGGTTTGAGCGCTTTGCCACTTTGGACAAGTTAAGCTTTGCTTGGTGGTGGGTATAACAAGTAAATAAATAGCACACAAACATTAATCACAGTCACAGAGTTTCGTAAAAGAGTACCCGGTCATTTGGTGCTGCAGCATGTCCATAATGAAGAACAGAACTGCACAACAGGCAGAAGAGTTATAACACCAGATAGTTCAACCAACTCAAATATAATGTAGTTTCATGAGTAGGTTGAAAATCTTGGTGGCAAAATTATGCCACTATGAATATCTGAGATGCAGACTTAGTACAGAGTAGTAAACTTAGAACACATTCAGTAATGCCACATTTGGACCTGATGTTTCTAATTAAAAGAATGATATATGTCTACATAGTCATTTGTATTGAAATAAGTCCAAACATAGGTAGTTACCAGCTTCGATCTGAATGCTAGTAAAAGAGAGACCCTACTGACACATCAATGTTGAAATGAGTACTCTTATATTCTAGAACTAAGGTTGCTCTATTGCAAACATCGCTACCTCTTCTGGTTACCACTAGAAGATCATGGTGTCAGAATGCTTTATACATTACTGTCCCAACTTTGAATGGAAACAGCATGCAAGACAACAGCGGATAATGGGTCTAAGATTTTATCATCCTTCCTTTCCTATTCGGCTTATACATATTGAATTATACTAAAAAGTGGCTGAAAAACCGTTTAAAGATACCAATCAGTCCATATATAGGCATTTGTTTCACAACAGGAGTAATATGCTACTCACCTATTCTCTCCAGTAGCGCATATACATGTATAAGAGCAATGTCGACAGCCTCCATACATATAAACATGATGAAGAAAGATGCTTTCCAACTGGTATTCCTTCATGCCTGGTCTCGCTCGTCTCATGACCTTGTATAGTGCAAGTAAATAAGTGCAGCTATATAATTTGCATCTCAATAAGTAATTGTAGTTACATAAATGCCAAACATATTTTCTTATGAATTGAATCAGATAGTGAGTCCCAGTATTATGAGTTTATTATCATTGCACTTCGCCTGATGCGTCCTGATGTGGTAGGACTAACTGATGCATATCATACTTTTCTCTTTCTTGTAACCTTACAAGTATTTGTCTGCTTCTATATGATCCCTTTTAAAGAAAAGGAAAAGAAAAAAGAAACTACATTAAGCGGTATCCATAGTTACCTCAATGTGAGCTTCAGAGCTCACATCATTAGCATACTGAATAAGGGCGAGCTCCATGTCAGATTTGATAACACGGCATTCAGTTAAAATAGGGTGAAGTGTACTTAAATCGGAATCGAACTTCTCCATCCCCTGGCAAAAACAGCAAAAAAAAAAAATCAACATTGTAACCTGAATGCAAAATGTGAGCAGAGAAGTGTGAGAGAAACTGAGTGCCTTGATAGAGTACATATATCATAATAAACAAATGGATGTTGATCTTTTTGGAGGACAAGTGGAAGACCATAAGAAGGAAATGGATCTTGTTTGAGACTAAATTGAAGACCATAAGAAGAGAACAGTATTGTAAGAGCAACATGCCTTTTTATGCTTTCAATCAACAGCACTTTACAAATACAAAATTAATGTTCACAACGATGCATACGTTGATATTTTAAGTACCTCAAAACTAGCAGGCTTTGAATAATTTCCACTGTCTGTATTTTTTCCATATAACACAAACAGAAGAGGCTTTCCATGATCACTGAAACGGTCCTGCAGAACTTGTGCGATCTCATCAACATAGAACACCATGTCGACCTTGTACCTATCCTGTACAGATTCATGCAAAGATGCTAGTTCAAACTTCAAACTTTAGAAGAAAATACAAAATGTGGTATCTAGAAGATCAAATATACCTTAAAATAAGACAATGGCTTAATTTCACCCATCCACACAGCATAATCAGCTGGCAACCTTGGAGAGAACAAAATTGACTGTCCAGAGACAATGTCCTTCCAAAACAACAAAAGACTCAGTTAGGACACATCATATGAAAAGTATCATAAAACTATGCAGAATAACCTGCAGTAGCAGGGGCTTGTTGCCACACAGTCAAAAAGCTCTTAAAAATAAAAGGATCCGCAATAATTGTCACAGATCATAGCCTAATAAGCGTGATTGTGTGTAGAGAGACAAGTAAACAGAGTTAAACCAACCCATTAATCCATCCTGCATTTTCCCTTGGCTCTAACTAATATGCAGAAAGTGAACAAACCACAAAGCAGGACGGGACAGTGAGTTAGCCCCCATGAGCATATATAAATTCATAGAACAGTTCACCTATATATTGAGGAGCTCTACCATTTCTACGCAAGAACAAGTCCGGGAAAAATTCACCGAAACACAACATGCCAATAATCACAGGGACAATGCCATCTTCCAAGCATGTATATATTCAAGCACAAATATATCAGGACCAAATAGTTGCAGGGAAATAATAAAAGGTTAGTCTACCGAGCAACAGCAAGAGGAACAAGAGAAACTCACGATTGCGCCATAGAACCCCGGTTCCCTCACTCCGAAGAGATAAGCAAAGTAGCTCTCCTGCCTGTAAAAAAAAAAAATCAATCCAGGGATTTCCACTCAACCTTCCAATCTGATTGTCCCATGAAATAGAAAGACTAAAGCAGTAGCAACACGGGCTTGAGTGAGTTCAGAGCAGCAGCTACTACTCTACCTGAAGAGCTCGAGGTGATCGGTGCAGTACCGCGTCTGCTCCTCCCCTCCCTGGAGAAGATGAAGAAGAGTTCAACATCGCCGGACATCCAGGAAACCCTCCGGAGAAAGGGGATAAACAAAAGAGGCGAAACAGAAGCTGGACCTGGAGGAGGACGAGGCCGCGGAGGGGGCGACCGGAGGCGGAGAGGTGGGCACGGAGCGCGGCGACGAGGCGATCGCGGTTGCCGGCGTGCAGCTCCATGGGCACCTCGGGGGGCGCGAGCGAGGAGGAGGGGGGCGCCGCCGCCGCCGCCGCCATTGCCGGAGATGTGATGGGAGTTCAGAATCGTCACGTCTGCGCTACTGGTCTATATATGGGGTAATTAACTAGTAGTTACTTCGATTTCGTCAGGAAATTAGGAATCCAGTTAGGCCATTGTGCATGCTAGATATATATAGCCTGTAGATTTTAAGAAATTGTTAATGGATTCAATTTCAAATTCAAATGCAGTTCATCTATTTGGAGACGGATTCGAAGATCGGAAGATGGACAATAGGTAAACGAGTTTAGGATGCTTTTGTGCTTTGCATAATCCGCGCCATATATGGACAATCTTTGATTACAATACCTGAATAATGCAACAATAGATTAAATTACCTGAACTATGCGACAATAAATGAGAATGGTGAATTAAATTGGAGTGGAGCGAGGTTTCGATTAATGAATCGGAGTAGGATTGGGAACTTTCTGGGATAGCTTGTGTCCGAGCAGAATTAGAGTAGTGATGATGAATTGGAGTAGAAATAGGATTTTGGAATGGAAACACCTCCACGTACCATCTACAAAAACATAACTTAAAATTTACAGACTTAAGCATAACTTAAAATTTCCATACAAAAACAGTAGATGGCGTAGAAAAATTAGACCAGACAAAACTATTGCAAAAGAAGGGCTCAGATTTGGATATGACGTCGAGCTTATATGGCAGTAACAAGGCACATTAAGCACACAGTCAAGCCTGCATATGTATCAAAAGTAACATACCAAACATAACGCAACACTAAACAATAATAACAGTCTATATTTAAAACAAGTCAAGATTAAGGAGCAACAAAAACAATTTCAACACATAAATCCCGAAACCTCTCTAAAAGAAGCTTAAAGCTTGAGGTGCAGGTTTAACTAGCAGGGCTTTGGGCTCCACTGTTTTCAGGAGCAGTAGGTGCCGGAGCAGCGGTTGTCGCAGGCGCTGCCCCAGTTGCAGGGGCGGAAGCAGATTGGTCCTGGGAGGCAGCAGCAGTTGTAGCTTCAGTAGAATAAGCTGCAGGCTGCCCGTAGCTTCCACTGCCATAAGGATCACCGTAGGACTGCTGCTGACCATAGCCTGGGTGGCTTGCAGCAGGTGCACCAGGGTAAGGCGGAGGTGCGCCATAGCCTTGCTGGTTCTGAGAGTAACCATATTGGCCATAACCACCAGGAGCAGATCCAGGAGGCGGCGCCTGTCCGTAAGGAGAAGTATTAGGAGGAGCCTTCTGTCCCTGCGGAGGTTGACCATAAGTGCCCTGACCATACCCTCCCTGTGGTTGGGGCTGGGTACCATAGCCAGTCTGTTGTGGTGGTGCCCCATATCCAGACTGAGGAGCAGACCCTTGCACCGGGTAGCTTGAAGCAGCACTAGTAGGTGGTTGGCTTGAATAGCCAGGGTGGCTTCCAGCAGCAGGAGTTGAAGTTTGCTGTCCAGGAGATGCTTGACAAGCTACACCTTGAGCACCATAGCTTGGTGCGGACCCATCCTGAGTTGAATTAGCAGCTGGCGCATAGCCAGAAGTGCCATAGCCCTGCTGATCATATCCAGTCTGCTGAGAGTAACCCTGCTGCTGCCCTTGGGTCTGATAATAACTAGAATAATCATATGCCTGCTGCCCACCACTCTGCTGGGCGTAAGACGAATCATACCCTTGGGAAGCATATGCAGGAGGCTGGCTGGAATTATAGCTAGTAGCATCACCAGGTGCAGCAGTCCCAGGGGCAGATTGTTGCTGTTGAGGTTGCTGCTGTTGATTGTAATAATCATAGCCCGTGCCAGGGGGGGCCTGCTGAGATTGCTGATTTGATGATTGATCCCACCCAGTCTGATAACCCCCAGATGCTGGAGGATAGCTACCATAAGGTTGCTGAGGAGCGCCATATTGTGGGGGTGCTCCAGGATAGGCTCCAGGCTGCATGTAACCATAACCAGGCTGTTGCATCGGTGCGCCACCATGTGGACCCCAATTTGACTGAGGACGAGGAGGGCGATAGCCCTGCTGAGAATAGCCACCTGACATTGGGTTTCTAGCACGATTCTGCAAAAATATAGTTTGCACATCTGTACATGTATATACAACAAAGGAATATACGACAAACCATGCAGAACAACAGTGCAAAAGACAGACAAACATATACAAACCCAAAGCAAAGTAATATACAGAAATTCCAGAACCACCAAGAAAAATAGAGGGAGCAAAACTCACCGATCAATATTCTCAAGCAACATTGGTGATGCCCATCTATCGTCTCCCATGTGCAAAACTATGGGGGCTAAAGAAGATTGGACATCTAGACGAACATATATATTGAATAGCAATAGAAGAGTGCCATGCAGTTTATATATGTTGACAGGTCAAAAATAATTGACTGATAAGTGATTACACTACTCAACTAAGTGAAAGATCTATTTCATTGATAATCAAAACAGATAAGCACCAATAATTTCTTTTGTCCATGGTCTCCTCCAAGAATATGGTATAAACAAAGGAGAAATATTTTGCAGTTTTCTAACAGCTTAGGTATGGTAACCTGCAAGGTCACAGAGGAGAAAATATAGACGAGAAATAAACAAATAAGGAATCCAGCGTGCTCTTGTTGCATGAATCTAAGTTTGAACTATATAGATTTTCAGGGTTATTATTAGTGTAACAATAAGTTCGAATTACATGCTACTCCCGACTTGAAGAGAGCAAATATCATGGGCTGGGAATTAGGGATGGACACGGGTCACTATGTGGGTACCAATCAGCCCACTAGTTCAACCAAATGAGATGGTTGAACTAGAGTGGGTTGACATGTAGTGACCAGCACCCATCCCTACTGAGAATTAAGCATCAAATAGTGAGCAAGGCAAAGATGCCAGAAATGATATATCGCATACTAAAACAGCAAAACAAAACTGTAGCCTAAATACCTGCACCTAAATTGCACAACCTGCAATCATACATGTACACCACCCGTGTATTTCACTTGAGTAAAGCAATGTATACAAACTATCCACAAAAGAGATTTCAGCCAATGACAACTTAAAAGGTATACGAGACCAGGTATATGAGGTTAGATCACAAACAGATATCCAAGCTATCAGTTAAAAATTAATCTTCTATCAAGAAGGATCTTGTGTATGAAAATTTATGCCATAACAAACCTGGTCTCCAGTGTAGATGTGTGTGCCACATACCAAGGTATGGACAGTATTATGTTAAGAGAATCAATATAAAATATAGTTGGGAGATGGGCAATATACATTAATTAAGAGAATCAATATAAGAATATAGTTCGGAGTTGAATAGGCAGCACCAAGCGCACACAATATATAGCTAACAAATAAGAACATATCATTCCAAAAGTACTACTATGGTATAATGGATATATTTGCATCAATAGTTAGAAGATGATTTTAACTGTACACATTTAAAAAAAATGTGAATTAATAATAGAGCAGCTATGAAGACAATAAAATATAAATCAGGTTGTGTATCAGATATTGGAAACCACATAGATGTGTGTATTAGAAAGGTAGTATGGCACCCTCATGTTTGGGAGCATGTTGACGGCATACCCTGAGTCCATGACTAATATGTGTTCATAAAGATATCATGAACATTATTGTCAGAGAACCATAGGTCATCACAGAAGCAAAAATAAGGCAATTGTTTCTTTAAAAAAAAGGAAAGAAATGAAGGCCAATTAGGGGGGAAGGATAAAACATAAGGATCCAAAATTAACAAAAAAAAATGAGAAGGCAGAATTGTTTTAACACCACAGATAAGTTGCACACTGGCATAGCAATCATGAAATCAGGCAACAAATATAACAAGGGAAAAAAGCGGACCTCACTGGTAACCTCAATCACCAATTGCTTTGCAGTTTCAATTTGCTCTTGTGTACCATCAATATACACTGTTCTTTCAGTTGCAGGATCACCAGGGGGTAAATGCAAAGGGACAACCTGCAAATATACACATGAGAACATAAAAGGTATAGAAATGCTGGAAGCAAGCAGTTCATATAGTAACAGGCAAGCACTCGTGTGTCATTTTGGTAGCCTTAGCCAACAACATTACAATGCAGAACAAAATTATCACAACAAAAACAATAGTGCCATCTCATGAACGCCCTTGCCTAAAGCGTGAATTTGCAGGGCAAGACCACAGACCTGTATACGAGCACCAGATTTGGCTTGCATGGATTTTATAGTCTCACCACCCTTTCCAATAACCAGACCAACCTGAAATAAACAAAAATAGGTCAGATGTGCAATTGTCACCAAGACCCTCATCCTCATTGTGATTTTGGCAGAACTGTGATTTTTTTCAATAGCATCAAGCTAACTTAATCCATAAAAGTGGATTACCTTATTGTTAGCTATTTTCATTTGGAATTGATCAGCACCTGGTTGAGGAGCATTGTACTTTCGGCTAGAGAGATTACCAGATGAAGCAGCATCAGCCTGCGGAAGAGGTTACATGATAATAAATATGGCCATCGAACAAGATGCTCAATGCTCAAGTAATGTCAAGTCATCCCTAAAATGGTAAAAGGAAAGCCACGAGCGTAACAGGTAATACCTCTGCCAGGACCTCATTAATCAATTGCTCAGCTCTGCTTATCTGATCAGGAGTGCCTGAAAGTTCAACAGGTCTTGTCTGTGAGCCAGGTAGAGCATCAAGGTCTCTTGTCACTTGGATCTTAGCTCCTGACTGAAGTTGGAGATTCTTTATAGTTTCTCCCGACTTTCCAATGATAACGCCAACCTGCATTAGCCCACCAGACTTGTTAGCAAGACCAGTTGATGTGAAATTCTTTCATCACAAAAAAATTAGTCATTGGAACAGGTAAATCTAGGAAAGCATACCCTTCCATTTGGGATTTCAATTGTTTTGCTTGTACCCTGGTATCCACCATATGAGGAGTACTGAGGTGTGCTGCCATGAGAAGATAAAGATGGGATTGCAGATCCGTGCCCTGAAAAAATGCATTAATGATATAACAGGCAGCACGTAGATGAGTAAATCCACAATAAAAGTGAAGTAAACAAACAGTATAAATGAAACAATAGACAATAGTAGGGGTACTTTCAATAGACAAGGAAATAATACAATCATAAGACGGTAATCGATACCACAGTAAAGTGAATGGGATACAGTCGAATATCCCATATATCATTTTTATAAAAAGAAGGCAGAGCATAATGGTGACAATCATGATAACACAAACAGATCACGCCACAGCATTCACATAACCACAGAACGTGATAAGTAACAACAGTTTAACACATAATTCTGCCCGATGAAGCTTTCCCACAACACTAGAACAGCGTTATTAACTGTATGCAGGTAGATACTATGGTAAATCCTCATCTGCAGATGACAATGTCTCCCGCTATCAACAAGCCATGGTGTTACTGCCTGTAAACCGCAGGATTGTGCACGAGTACTTGCTGCTTACTAATTTGCAGACTGTAACAAAAGCAAACCAATACTTTTCACTGCCTAATCTTAACGGGTTGAAATCAAACTATCAAAGGGGTAGCATCTCAGGCTGATAGATCTTGTAATCCAAGAGACAAAACGAAGAGCAAATTCAAGTAAAAGGAAACCCTAACTAAATCCACATCACAGCAGCTGCCAGCCTGCCACAAACGAGGACAAACAAAAAACAAGATCTCCCGATCTAAACAAAGGGTTTAACGAGAAGGCGGAGGCACTCACCGCCACCGGCCGAGGACGAGAAGCCGAGCCCGGTCGCGCGGCCGCCGCCGCCGCCACTGCCCAGGGAACCCAACCCGGCGCCCGCGTCGTCGTCGTCGCCGCTGCCAGTGTCGACGCGGGGGCGCTTCGCCTCGGCGGCGTTGAAGAGCCTGGCCGCGATCGCCTGCGCCCGCTGCTTCGCCAGCTGGATCTCGTCGGCGGGAGGCGGCGGCACGCTGTTGTACGACGCCGGCGCGCCGCCCGAGGGCGGCGAGGCGGTCGGCGGGGCGGAGGAGAAGCCCGTGCGCCGCGGGGGCGGCGAGGGGTCGTCGTACTTGCGCTTGGAGGAGTAGTGGTCGTCGGCCATGGCGGACGAGGGGGGGGGGGAGCTAGGGTTTGGGAGGATGCGGCGGCGGCGGCGGCGGCGCGGGGGCGACGACCGCGAGGAGATAAGAAGGCGGAAAACCCTAGCGGACAGCCGTAATTTATAGCGGTGGCCTTTTCTTCCTGGTTTTTTATTATTTTTTTCCACTGTGCAGGTTTTTTGTTTTCTGAAATAAGGTTGAGGCGTGTACTCCTACTTGAATAGCAATTGGTACAAGCGACTACTCTTGTACATACTAGCAAAATCGTACTGTATTCGGAGTACATAAACTTTGTAATTTTGCACTCATTCTTTAGATGAAAATTATGCTTGCTCCCATTTCCTTTAAAGAGAACCATGTTTCAGATAATGATTAACCTAGTATTGTGTATCAGTAAAACCCCAAATGGCTCAACATTTTTTTAGGACAAGTCTAAATCCAATGTAGTTACCTTAACAAAACTGTTGTATCCATATGCATTTCAATTGTGCTTATAAAAAAGAGAAATTTGATCATACAGCCTCATTTAGATTGAAAATTGAGGGTTTCCCATAATATGCTGATATGTATAGTTGACTCGCTAACATTAGCAAGAGAATAGACCTACAATTCCAAATTATCCAAAATAAAGAGAGTGCACACAATCAAATTACGCTTAAACGTCTGCACTTTGGTTATGATGCCCACAAACTTAAAATTCAATCTTATTTAGTATAGAAAAGCTTGTCTCCAAACTACAAGAACCTACCATTTGTAGGTTTTAAAAACAAAATTTTTTTCAAGGTAACAAGGACAAGGTTGGCGTTCAAGGTGTTATTCGGGGCACGCGTTACCTATTCCTAACCTACATGATATCCCTAGAATTTATCCTATAGGCATACCTTGCTACTGCCAATTTTTAATCCCTTGTGCCTCCCATTCTTCTATTTTTCCAAGCTCGCTGCCAATTTTTCATCATATCTATCTATTGTTTTCTCTTTCCTAAGCAGCAGAGATCGCAAAAAGCATAGTAGAGCACAAGAATAAGAGCAAACGAGAGAAAGAGCATAACAAACAGAGAATAGGGTAGCCTGCAGGATGACTCCTAGAAGGAAGGGTGTTGGCGGGGAGATAGAGGGTAAAAAAAAGTTTGGATCCATCGAAGAAGAAGGGGCAGGACCAAGACAAATGTTGCCATCGTCACTAAGGTCTAGCTTCGGGTGCTCATCTTCTATTGTTTTCTTACCTCTTCCTCTAATTGCTTTATTCTATTGTTTTCTTATTTCCTCCTACAATTGCACCTTTCAGTTGTTTCCTTAACTCCTCTTCTAATTGTGCCCCTCATGTAATAATTATTTTCTCCTCACGCAACATTGACCCAAAGCCTCACCCTCAGATTTTAGCGTGATTTTCACCCCATGCACGCGATATAGATCACCATGTGGCCCTGTCCCTCTATCTGAAGCAATATGGGCCACCTAACCGCGTGGAAAGATAGGAGTCCCCAACACTGCCTCACGGCAACACCTTGGTGATGCTTTTAAAATCGTGTCCGCTAAGTGTGTACCTTTTATATATCACTTTATTTTGAAATCCACATAAATATGATCTAGAAAAGCGTAATCACGAGTGCATACTTTTCATGAGAATTACATGATTCATAATACAAATATTTTTAAACTACAAAACTATTAATTAAACCATGTTATGTGTATGTCTCTTTGTATTCGTAATAGTATATGCCTCTTGACCCTCTGAGCATTATATGACCCATATGTGTATAGTTTAATTAACCAACAAAATCATAATAAAAACACATTTAACTTTAGATAAACTATATTCTTAGTTCTTGCGGAGTAAAATTTCTGCCCTATATTATTTCATAATTAATTAAAAAACAATGAAAATATTTTGTCATGGAAACATCATGTCATCATCTATTTGATAGACCCATAGTTGTTAGATCATTGGATACAATATAAAGATCCATATGGATTTTAGATGTCACGGATCCATAATGTAAACGATATATCTTGCTTTGATCAAATGTGACGTTAACGAAATGTCTAGCAACCAAGACACCATGCAATTGCTACAACGCAAATAATGGCATACCAACCATGAAAGGAAGTTGATAATCCATGCAATGCGAATGAGAGAACACTACAAGAATGATGTTAGATGCAATCTAAATATTGTGAATATATAAGTAAACATAAAGAAATAAATTGTGATTGATTCTTTGAAATGCAGGGTTGAAAGAAAAGGAGGAATAGGAAAACACAAGATTTTAATAGGAAAGCAAGGACAAAATAGAAGGTTGTAAAACACAAGAAAAAATATAGGAATGATTGTTTGAATAGACCATAGAAGAACACATGAATCAGATGAGGAATATAGACTGAAAAAAAATCCATGAGGTTGGAACTATTGCTAACTTTCCTCCAAAATCTTTCATATAACTATCCATTTCATAGAAATTTTGAAGGAAATGACATGATTTAATCCTTTATTTCAAAGATCTTCCAAGTATTTTTTCTCTATAGGATTAAAATCCTCTAAATTTTGTATGCTTTTCCTACAAATCAAGCCCCTTTGAAACAAAGGAAAAACATAGGAGGCCCCTTTGAAACAAAAAAAAGGAAGTCTAGAGGATTTGTATCACATGTGAAACAGTCCTATAGAGCCCTTTGAAACAAAGGATCGTTTCCTTCTGAAAGGGTCAATTAGGCCTAGAGGGGGGTGAATAGGCTAATTCAAAAACTCAAGTAAATGCGGAAATAGGTGTTTTCGAAATTTCCAAAAATAGTAGAGTAAGCGCACTTCAAAATAAACTCTAGATCTAGCGGACTACAACAAGAATATGCTAGCATAAACAACAACTAGTTCTATAGCGGTACAAGCAAGTAGGGCTAGAGGAGTGAGAAGAGCGATATCACCAAAGTTGTAGCAAGAAGAGTTGTTCCTGGAGTTCAAATCTTTGAGGGATTCTACTCTCCATTGAGGAGCTCACAAAGAGCCGGGTCTTCGCTAACCCTTTCCTCAAGAGGTTGCACAAAGCACTCCTCCTTTCACTAGTGGTATCTCTTCCCTTTCGGAGGTGAGATCCGACCTTCACAAACTTCTCCCGGCCAACCACACGTAGATCGGTGGCTCGGGAGTGACACCTAGCCGCCTAGGAGTCCTCAACCTCCAAGAGTAACAAATGATGCAAAGAACTCCCGGAGATGATGCAAGTGCTCACAAATCTTCACGAAGTCAACAACAAGCACTCACACAAACTTGAATCCACAACTCGCACATACACCAAATCCGAATCGAGCATGGGTGAGAAGGGAAACAAGAAAGCAAGGCTCAAAAGTGAATCAAGGGATGAACAAGCTAAGGGCACGAAAATATCCAATGTGTCCAGCAGCCCTCACAAGTGAGGGGAGTGGACTATATATAGTCACAACTCTAGATCTGCCCGTTATGCACAATAATTGCATTTTCGGAAGTTCCGAAAATCTCTTTCGGATAACTCCGAAAATTTCCAGAAGCCAAATATCGTTCTGTCCTTTTTCAAAAATTCCGAAAATTAATTTCGGAACTTCCGAAAATTTCCAGAACACAGAAACTGAGGAGAAACACCTTTTTAAAATTGATTTTAAGCACATTCATCATTCTTCATATGTCAATGCATCATCCCTCTTAATAGTGCGGTTTTCCTAGTGATCCAAAGAAATGAAAACATACAATATAACCTTTGATCATTGCTGCAACTCATAATTTTCTCGCATTCGTTGAGCTATGCATTGCGCTGCAAATCGTCATGGACTAACATTCCTTCACATTCACTTAAATAAAATTGTTAGTCCTCTTTAATCGCATTGTCATTAATCATCAAAACAATTAGGGGCCTAGATGCACTTTCACCTTCCAATTCCTCTTGTTTTCGGCTTCCGATGTGTTAAGTTCCTGTGGTTTTCATGTGTACCAATTAAACAATAGTTTTGAAACTTTCTTGTGTTCTGAAATCCCATAGGAATCTAATGAGCATGGCATTTTATTTCTACATTTTTTATCCCTGTGTTTTTACAATCGTTTTTCAAATGGGCCTCGAATTTTTGAGCTTTACATTTGGTGATTCATTCAATCACTTTATTCTTTTTCTCACATCGGTTCACTTTATCCTTTTTGAGCTTTCGTGGTTGTTTATATGTTGTACTAAAATTGCAATCATTGCCATACTTTTGTGTCACACTTTAGCTAAGTTATGGCCAATAACAAGTAAGTCACATTTTAGCTAGCAAAAGAAGAGCGTGCCACACTTTTTTGAGTTGATGTCATATGGGATCATAAGAAATGAGAGGGAATCTTGCCACAAATGTGGTCATGAAGCAAACAATGAGCTAACTTGGTTAAACTTGCTTAACATGAGGTGTGGCAATCTTTGGCAGAGTTTGTTAGTGATCAACACAACCCTTTATTCATTCAACGCAAATAGGTAGGGGTACTGACTAATGTCCTTGTTTAAAAGGCACACTATATGTTTCCTCTACTACTTTAAAGGTCTCTTTGGCACTGCTCCAGCTGGAGCTGGAGCCCAACCAAAAAGTTTCATTCCACCAAAAGGAGAGTGGAACAGACTAGAGTGGTCTCACAAAATAAACTACTGGAGTTGGGTTTATGCTGCTTCACAACTCTACTCCAGTCCCAACTCCTGTAGTTAAATTTAGGAGTTAGAGCCCTACCAAATAGACCCTATAAGCGGAGTCGTCCTCCTCCTGTTCCCACCCCATCTCGCATTTGAAAAGAATGCACAATCTTCACCCACCCCATGTCTAGAAAAAACCTGTTACAAACTGAGAGAATAAAAAGAAAATACGGGTGAAGAAAAAATATAGGAGATCAGAAAAAAAAGTTTACAAGAGATAAAAAAGAAATACACGGAGAAGAAAAAGGCATCTTCCCTCCTCGGAGAAACAAAAACCATATGTTCATCATATCTTGGGAGATAAATATGAAGCACGCTCCCCATGTCATCCTTTTGCAATGCGCGTGTATGTGACTAGTTTTTAAAACAAGCTGTAGTATGCTTGCTACCAAACATTAATTAAAGAGATAATCCATTATATGCCACTGAGTTTGTCACAGGTCTATAATTTACCACTGACTTTATCACGTTCTACAATATACCATCGACTTTTACTTAACTTCTACGATATACTATCGCCATCCGGTTAACCTTTGTTAGTACTGTACAATTTTTATCCAAACGACCAAAATACCCCTGGGATAAAAACTTTCAAAATTTGGATAAAAAATCTGAAATATCATATTTTAAGTTTTAGCTAAATTTTGGATGTTTACAGTCTTATGTTTATAATATGATATATCGAAAGTTTTATCCGAATTTTGGAAGTTTTTGTCTGGGGTATTTTGGTCATTTGAACAAAATTGTAGAGTACTAATGGAGGCTAACCGGACGACAATGGTAAATCGTAGATGTTAAGCAAAAATGGATGGCATATTGTAGAACGTGACAAAGTTAGTGGCAAATCATAGATCTGTGACAAACTCAGTGGTATATGATGGATTCTCTCTTAATTAAAATACTAACTCACCAATACATTTAGAAAATGTGATGGATCTCCTATATAAAAATTAGTGCTAATAGAATTTTCATGACTTTGCTATCATAATTTCAATATTTTCTATGAACATACAATTAAAAAAAATCAATGACACACACGCGTACGGACAAAACCCAACCACTCCTTAAGAAAAGCAAAAATGAACCACAAGTAAAAATGAAACTGCGAAGGATGAAGGTTAGGGCATGTTTACTTTTCTACCACTTTCAACCCTACCAATTTTTGGTGTTACCAAATTTTGGGTAGGGTAACAGAATAAACATATTATTGCCATTGCCGTTCTACCAAAATTTGGCATTTTCGAAAGTTTCTTATAATACCAACACTATGAAATTTTGGTAAGACTATAAACTGAACATATTCAATGTTGCCAAAATCAGGTAACGACAAATTGTTCCAAAATGTAGTAATGGCAAATACAAGTAAGGTTAATTTTGGCAACAATCTAAACAAGCCTTGGCCTCATTTGAAAGTGATGGTCAGCTGAGCTATTTGATGGCACTGAATACACGACGAGCGATTAGCACATGATTGATCAAGTATTAGCTATTATAAATTTAAAAAAGGTTTATTTGATTTTTAATAAATAAGTTTCTATATAAAAGTTTATTTCAAAACACGCTATAAGTTTAAAAACGTAGTTACTCCATCCGTTCCAATATAAGTACATCTATGATAAGATGTGATATTTCGTAGAACTATGAATCTGGAAAAATAAATTGTCAAGATACGTAGTCCTAGGATATATCTCCTGTAACAATGTAAGTGCACATAGGATCGGATGTGACATTTCATAAATAGGATGTGACATATCGTAGGACTATCAATCTGGAAAGACAAGTTATCAAGATTCATAGTCTTATAATATACCTCATTCGTTCCATCATATGTGCACGACCGACCGAGTACGACATTTCATAGTAGTACAACAGATCGGTACATAGTACAATTGTTCATATCACAACCAATCTCACGTGCACATATATTGGGACGAGAATAATACTCTCTTCATCCTAAAATATATGAGAGTTTAGGTGGATGTGATACATCCTGGTATAATGAATCTAGATATATTTATTTTTGGGATGGATGGAGCATTATATTCTGTCCGAGATGCAATTATATTGTGATGGAACTATGGAAGGAGTAACTCATCCTAACGGAACGGGCCCTAAAATTGATTGGAAAGATTAGAGAAGTTAATGCGAATTGGTACATTCTCGAGGACCAAGCGATAAATGTTCCCCTCCCCGCAGACAGCCATGAGCAGTCAGGAAACCAGGAAGGAAAAAGAAACAAAAGCGCGAGAGATCGATCGATCGATCCCACATCATTTGGCCGCCCCCACCTCTTCCCCTCCCCCATCGATCTCTCCTTCCCCCCATTCTTCCAGAACCTTCCAGAACCTCCTCCCGATCCCTCCCTCCCTCCCTTCCCTTCCCTTCCCCCCCGCGCCATGGTGTCGTGACGTCGGCGGCGGAAGATGGACCCCTCCTCCAAGTCCCCCGACGACGACGACCGCCTCGAGGCGGCGGCGGCGGCGACGCCGCCGCAGCCGCTGGAGTGGCGGTTCGCGCAGGTCTTCGGGGAGCGCGCGGCGGGGGAGGACGTGCAGGAAGGTGAGAGGCGCCTCGTGTGTCCCGTGGTTCGTGAGATCTGCCTCGGTCCGGGGCGGGGCGGGGCGGGATCGATGTGGGGGATTTGGACGCCGCCGAGCCGCCGCGCATTCCTCCGTGGGGGGATTCAGGGGTGCGTGTGGCGGGGCGGCGAATCGAGGGGATTTCGCTGGTGATTTTTGAGTTGTTCGTTGCGTAGGGTGGAGCCGCACGTTCGTTCTTCTAGCAGCATGTTCCGTAGAAGCGATCTAGGACGCGGGTTCACTGGTTAAACAAATGGCTTTACCGAACTATGCCAGGTGCGGGAATGGATCACTTCCGTGGCTGTTGTAGGCTTTCCTCGCTAAGACTAGTATAGGAGGGATACTTTGTAGTGTTTGTTGGTGAACCGAGATGTTTTTGTTTGCCATTAGAGTGGGTTTGCAATTGCATGGATAGGAGGAAGAAAGTGGGGGGGGGGGGGGGTGTGGATCTCCTGGACATAATGCTTCGTGCTTTACAGCATGGCACTCTAGTGGGGTGTGTTAAAAGTTTGAATCTTTGTGCGATGATGTGTGGTGATTGTGTATTGTTCAAGGTTTTCTTATTCCTAGTGTCCTTGTATATATTCATGAGTTTGCCATGCCAAGTGGGATCACATAATTTGGAAGTGATCCGGGGAGCTGCTGAGGGTAATGTTCGTGTGATGTTCTTGTAATGTAAGTATGTCAATTGCACAGTTATTTCCTATTTTCTTTCTCTACTTTCAATGGGCCATCTTCTCTTAGACGTGTGGATTATGTGATATATTGCTTCTTAGTTGTTTTTCAATTTGTCCTGGTTCTGTGGTTAGATGTTGTTGGTTTGATAACGGTTTCTCAATTTAGTGAGATAATTTCTTATTATCTCTTCCCGTGTAACAGATTTACATATGACCTGCCTGTGTTTTGCATGCTTATTTTCGGCCTTTGACTTGCTCACATTAGCAGCACATCTTTTTCTTGTTTCAACCATAGTGGTCCATGATTAGCTTTCCTTCAGGAATTCAGGATCTTCTACTTGCTTTCAGTTTGTAGTGTTATTCAATACACAGAATGCATTGGTACATAAGTATGATGGTGCAGTTTAGAGGAGGCAAAGTGTTACCTCTACTTATATGAACGAAGGAGCATAGAGCTAAAAATGCCTGCAAATTATAGCCCTGTTGGATCCAGTTCTTCCACCTGTCACATATTTAACATGATTTCAACACCTACTAATATCGTGCTACTCCCTCCGTTCCACACTATAAGACGTTTTGGCCTCTCCATCCCTCTTCTAGATTCACTAACATCCATATGAAGCACATACATGGATCCATGCATGAATCTATTCAAAACCCAAATTGTCTTATAATGTGAAACAGAGGAAGCAACATCCTTTTTCTAAATGGAAAATGAACTCCACTGCTGTGTAGCGGATGGAAAAAGTTAATCAATGCCAACCAATGATTGCACATAGTTGACAAAAATAAACGAGCAAGCTCAAATTTATCCAAACAGAAGTGATGCTTTCTTTTCTCTCGTTTAATCTTTTTTAGAGATTGCCATGGTCCACATAAACCTGTTTGAATACTTTTGTCCCAGGTTAATTAACATAAAATTGTCCGTTCTTCTCTTCAATTCAAATGTACTGATGTTTGTGGTTTTATTCATTTTGTCTGATGGTTGTGTCAAATGACTTGAGCATGGCTTTTTTTCACAAGGCAGATTTGATATCATGATAGGCATCTTAATTACATGTGTTTCTTGTTTCAGTTGACATCATCTCTGCAATTGAGTTTGACAAATCTGGTGACCATCTTGCCACTGGAGATAGAGGTGGTCGTGTAGTTTTATTTGAAAGGACTGACTCCAGGGATGTAAGTACCACACACTATCTAAGTTATATAGGTTTCTTGCTTAAATCTCTTGTTCTCATAGAAGTCAATTTATATGCAGGGCGCCAGTCGAAGTGAACTTGAGAGGCAAGATTACCCGATTGCCCGGCATCTTGAATTCCGTTACAAGACTGAATTTCAGAGTCATGAACCTGAGGTATGTGAAACTTAAAATGGTTATAATTATAGTGTCTCCCTTGGTCCATTAATCAGTGACGTATATATCTCCCACAGTTGAACCGTATAATTTTGATAAGAATTTCAAAGTAACAAAAATATCTGATCTGACTATATGTTTTTGCGCGTGTTAAATTTCTTGAAAACCTCGAGTCAGTCAGGCACTTAAACTTGAGAGTTTGTAATAAAATTTCAAGTTTGAGGAAATCACATTATATTTTGAAATATAAATGTATGAAATTGCCAATTCTGACAGTACATACAATGGTAGGTAAAAAATATCCAGTTAGGTGTGATGTGGTAGTACCCTTCATCCATGAATATGTGCTGTTTGTAAATCCGACCTTATAAAAACAACTTGATAGCGATCTTAGTACATTATTGCTAAAAGTGTTTTCATGATGTTATAACATTTTTTAACTAATATATTAATTAACACGAAATTGATTGTCAAAGTTGTACAATGGAGACAGTATCAGAGTCTATAGCAACAGGATTGTCAAGCGTGTGCACTGATGACTATCAAGTCTGTAAGTACACATAGGGGCAGACAGTATTAGTTATAGCAAAATTTTTCCTTTGCTTTGGTTGCAGGCTTCCAGGATTATCTTACCAAGCCATATGCACTGCATGTTAGATTGTTATTAACTATCCTTGAATTTCTCAATTTGTTTTTCTGATTTATATGTAATCCATGTAGTTCGACTACCTAAAAAGTTTGGAAATAGAGGAGAAGATCAACAAGATCAAGTGGTGCCAAACAGCCAACAATGCCCTCTTTCTCTTATCTACAAATGATAAAACAATCAAGTATTGGAAGGTACAGTTGTGTCACGAAGCTTCCATGTTCATTTCGTTTCTTATGGGTATGATAATCACTTGCCTACATCGGTACATCCTTTGCTCTGTCATGCCAGAAGCTTGTATCCCATATTTTAGTTTGCATCATGTTTTTACCACATGAGGCCATGAGTTATATTTACAACAAACTTATTTCAGAGTTGCTCCTGGTATGGACAGGATATTTCTACACAGGCTGGTTCTACCAAGGAACACAATGCTTTTCATTCTTTGATCTTTACAGATACAAATGAACCATACAATCGCTTCACAGTTTTAATTATTTGCATGCTTTTACTTACTTTCTTTCTTTGTTCAGCTCCTATTACTTAAGCTATGTAGTATCAATACCTTACAGTTTTACTATCTGTACAGGTGCAAGAGAGGAAAGTAAAACGAATTTCAGTGATGAATTTGAATACCTCTCAAAGTCCAGGCAATGGTACAGCTTCTAGTTCGAGCAGCAGTAGTTCTAGAGCTCTTCTTCCAAATGGTGGATGCTCAGAGAAGTTATACAACTTCCCAAACAATGACCTATTATTTCCTCCTGGAGGATGCACATCATTGCGTCTGCCTGTGGTAGTTGTACTTATTCCACTTCATTCATTATCTCATCTGTAATCGTGTTGTTCTGTACAGCACCAAATCTGGTTTTTGCATGTAAAATAAGTCTCCTTTTGGCATGAATACTTATAGATAGATTTTCTTCTTATGGCAAACTACACATATGATTACAATATATGAGTATTTATTTTCATTTACTATGTATGCAGGTCACTGGCCAAGATTTGAACCTTGTACCAAGATGCCGGCGTATATATTCACATGCTCATGATTACCATATTAATTCCATTTCAAATAATAGGTTAGCTAACCTTCCTGATATTATGGATATCTGATCGGGCTTGTAATTTTGTAATTTTGATTCTTGTTCTGTTGTTTAATTGGCTCCAAAATATTACACATTTACACTGCTTATTTATCTACCTTTTTCATCTGTTTATGCGTGTATCTGTGTTTCTTTACTGATTAAGCCTTATTTCCTATGAGTTCTCTGAACCTATGATACTACCTGCTTCCGTATTTTTCAAATCATGAGCATTAAGCTGATATCATGTTCTCATGTTGTTTTACAACCAGTGACGGGGAGACATACATATCAGCAGATGATCTGCGAATAAATCTTTGGAACCTGGAAATTAGCAACCAAAGCTTTAATATTGTTGATGTGAAGCCTGCAAACATGGAGGATCTAACTGGTAAATTTTCCAGTGTGAGATAAACTAGGCATGCTGTGGATTTGCCATTTGGTTTCCGGTTAGTTTTAAATGTTAAACACACGAATGCTATCTAATTGGTCACTCAGTCCAATAACAAGATATGGTATTCTCTATTAGTGGATTAGGACGCGTGGCGAAGTAACCAGAGTCCTTTTACCATGCAATCATTGATATCCTACGACTACAAGTGCTAAATGTATGCAGCGTACTAGTTCTCTTGATATTCCTAATTACTAATTGCATTTCCCATGTGAATAACCTATTGTTGGAATGGCAACATGCATATCACTATGTATTAATTTGAAGTTCTCTCCCTATTCGGGTGGTATGAAAATTGTCCATGCTCAACTATGGTTAAAGGTTGGATTGGATGGGAAAGCAAATTCTTGAGGAATCATCTGCCTGCATCTATATGTTGGTATGCTTGTTAGCGGCTCCTTGCAAATGTGTACGCTTTGTAGCTCAGTATTGACAAGCGATATCTGGCAGCTTTCATGCAAGACTGCGAAATAGTGAATTAGAGTAGCCGTTTTTTTTTTTTTTTGGAAAATGGAGGAAGTTGAAATAAACATAAATGGATAATCTGTATAGTCCATTTTTGGTTGAACACAAAAACCAATATGTTACTTGCACTTGTGATCCCCAATATATTTGTTGATCAGCTGATATTGCAGCACCTTTGGCTATTGCTGTAAAATTTTGATCTTATGTCTGAAACAATTCTTGTTCATTCTGTTCTTTATGTGTTCTGTGGCAACATGCTTCACATGTTAATAAATTCTGTGAAATTTCAGAGGTGATCACATGTGCGGAGTTTCACCCAACTCACTGTAATACATTAGCCTATAGTAGCTCGAAGGGTTCTATCAGGCTTATTGATCTGCGGCAATCAGCACTATGTGACAACCATGCTAAGCTGTTAGTAACCCCTTTGCACTTCCTAATGGAACATTTATCATTGTTTAGAAGGAAATGTTCGATGGAATTAAAAAGTTGCAAATGTTTGAAGTTATTTTTTATTTGGCTAAAATTTTCACAAGCTGTTCTCTAAAATAAAGTGCGCATTCTGTGCAGGTTTGAGGAGCATGAGGCACCTGGATCAAGATCCTTTTTTACAGAGATAATTGCATCGGTTTCAGATATAAAGTTTGCAAGGGATGGAAGGCACATTCTTAGTCGTGATTATATGACTCTCAAGGTCTGTAACTTATCAATCTGTCCTATTCGTTTGAGTTTCTTAGGCTTTTGCTTTCTATATAAATTGACTAGTTGGCACTGGTTTTATTTAAAAGTTGTGTCAACATGCTCATCTTGCATTGTCTTTTGTTGTATTGCATCTCTTGATAGGTTGAATTCACATGTAAATTAGCTGTATTTGGTACATATGCATTTGGGTTTCTCTTGTTCTGCAACCCTCATTTTTCACTTATCTTTAATTACAGTTGCTTGAACCTTTCCCTCGGTCTCTGCAATACCTAACAATGTCCTATAGTAATTTTTAATCCCAACTAAGTGATCGGCTAAAAAGAAATATTAACTTTAGTACTACTTTCACTTAGTCCTTAGGATCATGGACACCATTTTTCTCGTCTTGTTTTGCCCAAAAATGGCATTTCAACCAAATCATCTCTTAAGAGTTTAGACATTCTAGACCATAGTGAAGTTCTTGCTAAAACTTTTATATATTCTGCAGCTGATTCTAATACTATGTATCATAAATCTAAGTGGTTTACTGCTTGAAATGTCATTTGTCCGTTGCTCCTTTTCTTTCTTCAGTTATGGGATCTAAACATGGATTCAGGCCCAGTTGCAACTTTCCAAGTTCATGAATATTTAAGACCTAAGGTGAAGTTTCATAACCTGAATGATGGCAAAAATATCAATGTCAAGACCTGTCACAATCTAATGCCGTGTTAATGTCATCTTTTGCAGCTCTGTGATCTATATGAAAATGATTCAATATTTGACAAATTTGAATGTTGTCTGAGTGGGGATGGACTTCGTGTTGCAACTGGCTCTTACAGGTATCTGCTTGTTCTCATTATGAGTTACCAATGCCGCTAACTATTATTTTATTTGGAACTACTATATGTTAATCAACTCTCCTTATGGTGCCTTCAACTGCAGCAATTTATTTCGTGTTTTTGGCTGTACTCCTGGAAGTGTGGAGGCAACCACCTTGGAAGCAAGCAGAAATCCTTTGAGGTATGTCTCATCTTGTGGGTATTATTGTTTATATTATTGTGAGCTGGTGTTGTTTATACTCGACCTACATATGGACTATCCCTCTGTATCAGCCGTCTCCTGGTCATCTGTTCCCCTTGATTTTCTGTCTAAGTTAGCTCAGTACTGCTGCCTAATTTCCTTTAATTTTGGCACTACCTACAAAGAAGAAAAAAGAATGTTTTATTTGAGTTTCCTTTGTCAGAATTGGTTGGATTGCCAATCATTCAACATAGATGACCAGTGGCTATTTAGTAGTAGGTATAAACACGTCATGTCAACACCAACCCAACACACTCAATTGCAGACTTATGTTTTTCCAAACCTTGCTAAACTTTGTTTCTATTGTTGGAATTGAAAACCATAGGCGCCAGGTTGCTAATCCAACAAGGCCTGCACGGACCCTGACCTCATTGACCCGTGCCGTGAGGAGAGGTATGTGACTATTTTCTCTTTAGACTTAATAGTTTCAGCCACATTCATGGACTAGGACTTGTCCAGTTTTCATTGTCCCTTTTCTCATCACATTAGCTCATATGATGTGAAACAGGTGGGGAAAATCCGGGAGTTGATGCTAATGGAAATTCTTATGATCTTTCAACAAAATTGCTCCATCTTGCATGGCACCCAACTGAGAATTCCATCGCGTGTGCTGCTGCAAATAGCTTGTACATGTACTATGCGTAGGTAACATGCTAGAGAGAAAATTGTTTTTGGTTTGGTTGACGTGAAAGCCTTCTACTTTCACATGCAACCAGGGAGATGGTGCAAAGGACATTGTTGTCAATTCCATGACTGGGGCCAAAAGAGGCAGTCGGTTTCCACGAGACCACTCCCGATGCTACTTGCTACAGTAGCAGGCTGCTCCATTCCGATTCTTTAGTAAATGTTAAATATATCTAATCATATCAACATTTTTGGTCCCAAGATATGATTGTAACTGCCTTATAGCCAGAATCAGCAGTCGAAAGATAAAGCAGAAGATAGACAATGCTGATGCTAATTTCACCGAAGGTCACAGAAAATACCTGCTTAAGAGGGCTGTAAGATATTTTTTTCTTTTCTTTTCATTTCTTCACTTGTAATGCCACCTAGCCAGGGCTAACAACCATCTCTTGTCATCAACATCCAAATCTTTGAACTTAAATTTTTACTACAGTTATTGTAGCTATTCTTTGCTGCCCTGTTCATTCATTAATCTACACGTGATCAAAATTTGTGGCCTGTATCACCTTCGATTCTTCTTAACCTTCCCATAAACCAAAATGTGTATAACACACTTTTCTTTCTGTTAGCTGTAGCAATGATATGATTACCATTCATGGGCATTTTGGTTTCCAGAATTTTTTTTTTCTGTGGTCGGTCATACCCAGAAATTTGATATTTTACCATCCTCTGAGGAAGATTGGTTGGTGCCAACTGGAAGAAGGTGAGATAGAAGTTGCAGCTGCAGCTATTTCCTGGAGAACGCTGGTTTCTCTTTCACAGTGTTTGGTTTCGTTTGCCTGTGTTGATTTCTTGGCACTTTTTCAACACCCTGCTGCTGTCACTTACGCTTGAGCCTCCGCGCAAGTTGAGCTACGTTTACACTTTACAGTTTACTCCGTGCTTGCATGTATTCGTCTGAGCTTGGAATGAATTCGGATCAATCCAATGTTTTTCTATCATCTTCTTCCATCAGTTTGGGGCCCAGTAATTAAAATCTTTGACAGGTAATTTTATGTGCAGTTATTAGTTGTTCCTGACCTTGACGACAGTCTGTTTGAACGCAGGAGCGTGTGACCTCGACACTTGGGCGCGGTTTTTCAACCGGGCTTATCTTCTTCTACCGATGTGATTCCAGTTAATGTATTTTTGTAGTAGAGGTCGCCAGGCTTGGTCTGCAGGGTGCACGCTGGCGTTTGTTGTGTCATGTCATGTTGTTGGCAGTGGCGCTGCGCCCTTCACTGTCATGTTGTTTGCTGGTTTTGGGCGCCAACGCTGCCTACTAGGAAGAAGCCCATCGCTACCCTGCAACTGTGCCACCTCATCCTTTTGGGTGAGCCATTGTCGTTATCCTTATCCTCAGCGGGGGCTCACCTTTCGCGAGATCGTAACCCTTCTCCTTCCATTGTAGCTACCGTCACACTAACCGTTTTGTTAACTTGTTGTTTTTTTTTTTTGCACATGGTTTTTTTTAAGGAAAAGGCTATACGTACGATCTGTCATGCTATATGTTCATTCAGATTTTCTATAACTTCCATCTAACTAAATCAAGCGGTTGAGATAGTTGGTAGTAAAAGTTTAGTAAGAAAATTTTAATACGTGTACCAGTGCTTTTTTTTTAAAGGTAGCTATAAGATGCAAACTCACTTCACGCCACACGCACACAAATGTGTACACGCCGAACAAATGTTTTTTAAATCTAAAAACTTGGAGGATCTATACTTTCGGTGTACGAGTAACATATAGTCCAATTGAACGGGCACTTGCGTACCTTTTGTATAACCAAGATCAACCAAAATCAGTCCAGGGCAAAGTAGGGATCTGGGACATCGAACACATGTTTGGGTGCTCGCACAGCGGGGGTAACACAAATGCGAATATGCGATACAGTCCTCCTTCGCACATGGTTTTGGCAAGACCATCGTGACATTTTCCACTTCCTATTTCCCCCTTGTCACTCTCACCTTCGAACCCTATCTTCATCGACATTAATGCTCACCAAGTTGATGGCCATGAGATGAATTTGGAGCACACGCAAATACTTAAAACATACAAGATGGATGAAACTTTGAGTACTCACAAGTCAAAACTCAATTGAGAAAACACTCGAATTACTCGTAGCAATTACCCAGGGAATTGCTATCGAAGGGAAGAAAAAAGGAAATGCACATGCACGCAATATCAAACCTGTCAAGTGGGCCCCACTGGCCAGCCTCTGCTGGTGTGCTGTGCTGCTACCCCAAGTGGATAGAGTCAAATCCCAACGCTCCCCTATATACAATAATACAAGTGGCTCTACGTAATTAATGGCGTAGAGAATGTGCTGCATGTACAGCTCCAGGACATGGACATGACAAAATTTGGTGCCTCAAACGTCAAACGTTATGCTGATTACAACTACATAATCCCATCTGGAGTGCATACATGATCCTCCTACACTGCATCATAAATCGTACTTAGGGTGGTCGTAATTACCGGTAAATGATTTGCTGTCCCCCCCACTAAATTGAACGGTTCAACATTCAAACAGTCCCCATCCAAATTCTGCCCAAATTCACTGTTCTAGCTTCTTGTGCATGCATCTGAATTCTGACCATTGATTCCTCACATGTCGTTTTTGGGGGTCCCGAATTGAATTCAATTCAAGGCAGGAGCTACTTGGAATTTGCCGGTTTGGAAAACAGAAGCGGATCGAGATCGAATTCGGCTTCTCCGTCGAGGCGCCGCTGGATTTGTCGAGTCTTTGAATTGAACCGCGCGTGGCCACCTCGGCTCTGACCGGTGGGGTCAGATGGCTGGCTTCCGTGGGCCCACACTGGCTGTCAACGCCTCCGGTGTGGAACACCGTGCTCCGTTCACCGTACGCCGTACGGTCATGACTCGTTGAAAAAGTAGGAGAAAATGCAGCCGCCTCGATTGAAATCCTGAGATGCAACGGAGCCGTCTCGATTGAAATGCGTGATGAACAAGCGCTAGTTCCATCTTGTGGTGGCTCTTTTGTTTGGTTAAATTTCGCTCATGTGCTAATTTGGGGCCACAAATTCGCCTTCAATTTTCTTTTGGAATAAGCCTAATTCACTATCAAATGGTATTCTATGCACACAAACTTTTCGTATATCACATCAACTAATAATTTTTTTTAAAAAAAATCTAGAAAAAATATACATTTACTTCCAATAGCATTACACTTATGTAAAAAGTTTTAACTTCAAATTCATCATATTTTAGCTGAAAAAAGAAAATATCTGATAATTTTATGGGTATAAATCAGTGAAAGTTTTACCTTTTTTTTCTTCATATATAAAATGAATTTGAAGATGTGATTTTACACATAAATATGATGCTACTAAAAGGATATATATAACTTTTGGTAAAGTTTGTTAGTTGGTGTGCACGGTACGTACACTGTAAGCTTGTATGCATAGGATAGATACCCTAACTTTCAAATCGGTCGTTTAACATCACCATTTATAAAATAAAAATCACCCCTAGAGTGGTTTGGACTGGTCGTTTTGCTGATATGGACTTGCTTTAAAGTGGTTTTACAATTGTGTACCTTCGCAGGTAGCACATCTAACCCTCAATGGACAGTAATTGGAATTGACGAAGTTACCATGATGCCAAAACTCTCTTCTTCCTCTCACCCATCAATGCTAGACAAAAGCAATGGTGCTAACACGTCGCCGATAGATGGTCAAACTCAATGCAAGCATCGACCACAGTGGTATTGGTTGAGTACGATGAATGTAGCTACGGCAACAGCTGAGCTCTGTCTAAACAATTGTTTAACTCGGCACCACTGACGTCTCTCTCCCACTGATGCCAGATTATCTTCCTCTGTGAATCCAATGTCGGGATCGTGTTTTTGCATCTGTGCATGTCCATTAGTGACAAGTTATGACATATAGATGGATTTTATGCCTGAAATCATGTCTAAAACGTTCTGTTTCACCTTGTATTTTTCTATTCTTACTAACTGTATTGTGACTTGCATCAAGTGGTTTGATATTTTAAATTCTTGCATGATGGTTTTATACAAAATTCCTAATGCTATACAGAGCCTAGAATAGACTGCTCAGGAAGAGAAAAAAAAGAGAAGAGACTTGCATCATTAATATATATATATATATATATATATATATATATATATATATATATTAAATTTGTTTGGTGCTCCATGATGCCCGGACTCCATATTTCAAATTGAGTATATACCCAATTCAAATGAGTATGAATTTTTTTAAATGTTTAGGTATTAACATTAACTACTTTACTAACTAGTTAGTACTGAACTGAATTTGAACTTGTTTTGGTTAGATTTTGATCCTAAGTATATAACATCCAAACATATAATAAGTTAGGTATGTAATAATTTATAATCAAATAAAGTTGAATTTGAGTTGTTTTATTACTAGGCATAGGTATGAATCAAATTCTTATACTTAGGTATATACTCACAATTTAAATTTTTTTAAAAATTTGAATGAACTTGTGTATCTCACACCATGGTGCCCCATATATATATATATATATATATATATATATATATATATATATATATATATAAATATAGATAGACCTTATTAGTATGCTTGAAATATTGTTGGGCCTTAAAGGATGCTACTATGCAAAAGTTAACAAACATTTTTCTATTAGTTTTTTATTTTACCATTGGACAGCTTGAGCTTCATGCTATTCTAAGGTCTATCTATATTTATATATATATATATATATATATATATATATATATATATATATATATAAATATAGATAGACCTTATTAGTATGCTTGAAATATTGTTGGGCCTTAAAGGATGCTACTATGCAAAAGTTAACAAACATTTTTCTATTAGTTTTTTATTTTACCATTGGACAGCTTGAGCTTCATGCTATTCTAAGGTCTATCTATATATATATATATATATATATATATATATATATATATAAATATAGATAGACCTTATTAGTATGCTTGAAATATTGTTGGGCCTTAAAGGATGCTACTATGCAAAAGTTAACAAACATTTTTCTATTAGTTTTTTATTTTACCATTGGACAGCTTGAGCTTCATGCTATTCCCCTTTGAAGACAACGATCGTAGGGTTTAATGTCCTAATTCGCCGTTTGGGTTTTTGATAGGGTTTTGGTGTCCTAGTTCGTTTTTGTGGTTTTATCTCGTGACACAGCCATGTCTGAGCTTATTGGCAATGATAAAACTAAAAGTTCAGAAAAGAACACTAAAAGTAGAAAAAAAAACATATAGACACTACCGTAGCCAAGTATTTACAATTTTTTTTGCGAGGTATTTACATTGTCATTCCAAAGTTCCAAATTGCCAACAAGCAAAATTGGAATCTCACAAACAGCATCAGATTGGCTGACTGCCATTCTTCAGCCATTACAATCTCTCCCCTCACTATGATCATCAAAAATAAAAACAGCTTTTTTCCCCTCTCTTTTCTTGGCAACATTTGCATTTTCGCAATTGCCATTTTCTTTATCTCATCTTCTCTAACTATGTTACAAATAGACTATATTTGTCTATTAATCTGTAGGTGTTTGCAGCACATGATCAAGATCAACAAAAACTGCAAAAAACACGGACATGATCGAGCTCGCCGGAGCGGGAGCTTCTTGGTCGATCTCCTCAGCTCAGCTCGCCGGCGGCGTGGCGCCGGCCCTGCGCGCCTTCCTTGCTGCGGCGGTGGCGGCGGCGGCGGCGGCGGCGGCGCCCCACGTGTGGTCGTGGAGGAAGAGGCAGACGGCGGAGCAGTCGTCCACCCTGGACGTCGGGAACTTGGTCCGCCACCGCTGCACGGCGGCCTCCACCACCGCCTTCGACGCGTGCTGCTTCCTCGGCGTCGCGCACACGATGGACACCACCTCCTCGTTGCTCAGCACGTCCCACACGCCGTCGGTGGCGAGCACGATGAACAGATCGGCGCCCGTGACGCGCCGCGACGTCACCTCGGGCGTCGAGATCACGCCGTGCCGCTTCAGCCTCATGTCGCCCAGCGACCTCGCCATCGCGAGGCCCGGCGAGTTCTCACCGGGCAGCCACACCCGCATCACCCCTGGCTCGTCCTTGAGACCGAACACCCTCCCTTCGCTCCGCTTGATCCTCGCCGCCTCCTCGGGAACGTTCGGCTTGTGGTCCACCGTGAGCTGCACCGCCTGGAGGTAGCCGGTGTCCGACATGGTGGCGAGCACGGCTCTCGAGTCGCCGAGGTTGGCGATGATGAGGTCTTTGCCTTGCTTGATGGCGCACACCGCGGTCGTGCCGCTGAACGCGCAGTCGAGGTTGGGCTGGAGCTTGAGCTCGCTGTCCATGGCGGCGAACGCGTTGGCGCATGCTTGCCTCCACTCCTCCAGCATCTGCGCCGACGGCTGCGGCGACGAGTTGCCGCTGCTGTCCGTGGACGACGACGGTGGCGGCGGCGACGACGCCGCGTCGTCGCTGAACGCCGCGTCGTCGACGTCGTCGTCGGCGGCGGCGAGGAGCAGCGCGTTCCGGTGGCTCAGGATCATGAACGGGAGGTAGTCCCTCACCAGCTTACTGATGAATTGCCCGCACCGGCCATGGCCGTCGAACGCGCCGCAGAACACTCCGTCCTCCATGCCGAATCCCTGAGAAGACAAAAACCCAAGGAACACTGATCAGCTTCAGAATTCAGACCACATTGCATCTTTGCATGTGAGGTTTGATCACCCCAAACAGATAAAAAAAGAACAACAATTTTTGCAGATAATCAATGAGAACATCTCGAGATTGATGATGCTGTTAACAAAATAAAATTGTATAGGTAGGTGAGATTAGTGGTGTTTGTTAAAAAAGGCAAACTTTTTGGAGAAGATTTGGGAACACCATGGTGTGTATGCCTAGAGATTGGGACACATGAGGTACAATCATTGAGCACAAAAAGGAGTAGTAAGTCTCAAGTGATTACACTTTTTTTTAAGTGCAAAACTGTCCTTTGGCAGATCACATCTAACAGTTATTGCTAGTACTAGTAGATGTACTACTAATCACTGTTCATGATCTCAAGTTATCTGATTAACCCCCTTGACCTTTTGACAGTTTTCCTTCACCACCTCTCTTCACAAGAAGTAAAATTGGAATAGCTTGTCAGGTTATAAACAGTTTGTCAACTTCTAAACTAGTTTTTTAGTGTTAATGATTGGTTGTAACAACATGGAGAGGAAATTTGTTCTTACAGGGTGAACGAAAAAACACCAAATATGATATTTTTTTCATGTGAATATTGTCATGTGAAGAAATTAGAAAGTCAAGAAGGTAACCAAGGGGATAAGACTTGGCCAAGACCAACCAAAACTACATTTTTCCTTGTCAAGGTTAATATATTCATGATTAGACATGGAAGAAAAGAAAATTAAACGTAATATTTTAATTTAACCCTCAAGAATGAATCCACCCATCCCACTATTCAACTAAATATCTTCAACTGTACACAGCCACAAGAACTTTCAAGAAATGGAAAAAAAGTTAGAAAACAAGGCTGAGAGCCCCAAAATTCCGCAGCCAGAATCAAGAACAGAACACCCCCAACAAGAGGCAATCACTGCACACCACACATCACACCTACAAATAATTCAACAAGAAAGGCACTAATTCTACCATACCAAGAAATTCTGCAAGGGAAAGAAAAGATTTTTCTCTCTTTCCACCAAGTACTCTACTAACTGCTGACCTAAAAAGCTCATGGAAGCTCAAATCATGGACTCAAGAACACCCAAAAGGCCTGAACTAAACTAGCTATGCAATCAGGACCCCAAGAACCTGAAACGCTTTGAGTACAAAATCAAACAATTGATTTGAACAGAATTGAGCAAACTGATCTGAGCACATCAAACAGAAATCAAGATTCAGACAGAAGAGTTAGAACTGAAGATGATACCTGGCAGAGGATGACAGAGTCCTGGTTGGGGCCTTTCTTGCCCCTCTGGGAGAAGAGGGAGGCCACCTTCCTGGCCCCACTCCCCAGCCCCCTACCCCCTCCTCCTCCTCCTCCTTGCTCATCCTTCACATACACAATGCTCTCATCTGTCTCCTGCACCTGCTCCAGCTGCTCTGAAGATGCACAGATCCCCATCCAAGATTCTGAATCTTTCTCGTCTCTGAAAGAAGCTCAAGGAGAGGAGAGCAGAGCAGGAAGCTGTGCTGTGGTTGCTGCTAAGACAGGGTATATAAACCAAGAGGAGGAGGATGCAAATTGCAAGGGATGAGGATGTCAGGACGAAAGGAGAAGAAGAGCTGGTCAGCAGCAAGCAACGCCAACAAAGAGCAGCTTCTTGTGGGGGTCTTAAAAGGATGGAGGATTAAATAACTCAATAATGGATGCCAGAGGTGGAGATGTCATGAGCTCTTCTTTTTTTTTTTTCTTCCTTTTTCTTTCGTTGCCATATGGTCTGACTTTGGTTTTTTAAAGGATAAAACGGATAGTACATGAGTATGGCATATATGTTTTCAAGTTTTTTTTTTCGCAAAAAAATCTTTAAAAGATTTTGGTATATCATAGAGATCTTTTAGCAGCAAATCAGCTCAATTCTTAGGATTTACAAATATTTCATATGGATCTTTTCGATTCTTTAGCAACAAATCAGCTTAATCCACCGAATTTACAATATTTTACATGAATCTTTTCGATTAATTCTTTGGACGTTTTCTTAGGATGATAAGACGTAAAGTTCAGATTACCGGTATTTGCCGAAATAATGTAACCCCAAAATTTGATGCTCTATTAAACAAAAGAATTTTAAAAAAGGGAATTTTTGACCGAGTAACATCTTATAAGAAGACCAAATTTGAACTTTTCTAAGCTTTATTGAAGTAATATTCTTTCAACCGGTAACCACTCCATAGCTCTACTCTAGGCAAGTTATCAGGAGAAGGCGGGAAAAGTGTAACCACAAAAACATGTGAGTGTAATTGCAAACACATGTTGCATAATATATTCGTCGAGTATTTTGCATCACCATTAATTGTCACTAGAAAAAAAGGAAAAAAGAGAACTGCTATACCAACCGGTGCTTGGATTGGAAGTCAGGCTAACTCGGCCGCCCATCCGTCATCAGACTTAACAACAGAGAGAGCATCTTGTCAGCCGTCGGATCTTGCCGTCATTCCGTGAACCATCTGCGTACGATTGTGACGGCTGGCAAAAAGGTCTTGCAGTCCTGTGTGTATGATACTAACTTCATCAACTCGCAGTGACATTTGAGTTTTTTCTTTTCTCGAATGCGCAGCGAAAATACTTTGAAAACAATTGCAACGTATAGTTTTTCCTCATGTATCATATATATATATATGTGTGCGTGTGTGTGTGTGGGGGGGAGCAGTTATGTGTTCTATGTTAATTTTCATGAGAAAAATCTGGTCCGATATTTGGTGAATAACCAAGTAGAAGTACTGATGCTGTTTAGATGTCATTTCCTCCATGGAGCTGGTATACAATTAATAAAGGTATTTTTTTGGAAGTACAATAATGCTATTCTCTAGCTTTTGCAAAATCATGGTACTAACTTTTTATTTACATGTAATCATGTGAATGTATTTTGATGACAATATCTTAAAGATATGCGATTTCTAAATTTTCGTAACAATATGCATTTTAGGCCTCCGTTTTGGAAACACAGGATTGTGAAAACATGGAAATAAAATTTCATACCTATTGAATTCTTATATGAATTAAAAACACACAGGGAAGTTCCAAAACCATTGTTTGGTTGACACACAGGAATTTAAAGACAAAATGAAGAAAAACATGATGTAGTACCTTATGCTTATTTTCTTCCAAAATATCTATAGAATTTTCTATTTCATAAGAATTTTAAAGGAATTAAATGATAGAATTTGAAACCTTTGTTTCAAAGGCCTTCTTAGGATGTTTTTGCTATAAGATTGAAATCTTCCAAGTATTCTATGTTTTTTTCTACAAATTAAAGGGGGGGTTTAACGGATGATTAATTTTTAGAGGATATTTTTAGGAATTGTACTAATTTAAGTGAATATTCTACAATAAAGTCCCTCATTGAAAGGAGCCCATGATATAGGCTTTTAAAATACGAAGCATGGACGTTAGCTAGCTGATCTGATCACTTTGGTTCAAGATCAACATCCAGCCAATGAAATTGACCCAAGAACCACCCAGCAATCACTCCTAAAAACACAGGGCCTCTGACTTGGCAGCTCCTGATTGGCCGGGTGCACTTGTCAGATTCATAGTTAATTATCCTCTCCCGGGCCCACACTGCAGCCAAGCCAGCTAACAGTCCTAGCTAAGTATAGCTAAGGTGCAAACCTTTTCTCCGGTGAAAGTGAAACCGATGGAGAGATGTTTACACATGTTGAGGCCTCTCTTAGATCTCTCTGAATTAACCTCTTGCCAATTGACTGATCAATCCATCAATCAGTTGTAATGTTTTGTACCACTGTACAATTTTGCCAGCAACATGCAACAGCAAGTGCCCAGTCGATCGATCGATCGATCAATGTGTCTCTCTTTCGATCTCTTTAATTGAATTTGTTGTGTTCTTTTCCAGCTTTCTGGGAAGCCAATGGCCACCACACATGTACTTCGGCTAGGGAGAGTGAGGTTATCCAGATTGTACGGTCGAGCAAGCTCTAAAGAAACTGGCTATATGGTGCGTGGAGTTACAATCTTGGTAAAATGTTCGAGTTCTCCGGTATTTGTAATAGAATGATTTTCTGGTTCTTTAGGTATTGAAAGTTACCGGAGTTTTTATATAAATTTTGCTATTTTCTCCGTACCTCTCGAGTACCATAAAATTTCTCTTGGTAATAACTAATAAGATGGAGATGTTCATACCAACAATCTAATTCTGTACAATTGAAAACATGTGTATATCAGAATAAAATTAATATCGGTCAAGTAGAAATCACATAGATATGAATGTATTTATGTAGGTTGAAATTTATACCTAGGACGAACCATGCTTACTTGGGTTAGGATCCCTGTTTATGCCCCTAATTCATCATTAAAATGAGAAAACCCCAAGGGATATGCATGTGGCTCTACGATTGAAAGATGTTGTGTGCTATGGTCTAATTAGGGTGCGAGCCGTATACATGTTTGAAATAGTCATATATATTTGCATTTTATCTGAAATAATCCATTCCACATGATTGGTTAATTTGTACAGAATGTCACATGCAGAGAATTAAGTTTGCGTGTCTAGTACCTGCAGAACTAATTCTCTTGTACCCTAGTTTGAAAATCACTAATTAGCCGTTGTCGTCTAGATGGGTGCGCTTTCCATGTCAAACAAGTTAGGTGCTCCATGGGCTGAAAATGATCTTGGCCATTGCTTACGCATCGTGCGGTGGAGAGGGGGGGGAGGGGTGTTGGCTATTGCCGTTGCTATCTATCCATAGCAAAGGGGATAGAGATGATGGAGCTGTCCTTGTAGCGCAAGTGGCAACTCCATCTTCCCCTTGAAAAGTAGGGAAGTTGATACTTCCAAACCAAGAGAAAACATCCGTGACTTTTTTCAACAAAACATGGTAAATATAACATGTATCTAGTACGTTCAATTCGGATAGTATAAAGGCACGTGAGTAAGAAGAGGTTTGGATGAGAAGATGAGAAGTCTTTTCTTTACTTAAGTTATTACCAGGCCACGTCAAGAGATGTAAATTATAATAAAGATAATATTTATTTATTTTTCTGAAAAACTAGTTCGGAAGGAGAAAAAAACAAAAGCAAAATTACAGAGATGGTAACCAGTTAAGAAGTGAAAAACTAAGGACCTCATTTATCCTACATATATGTAGGAGAACCTCGTTCTTGAAACAGGTGAAACTTCCCATTTTTTTTTCACAAATGCCAACATACTATTAACATAACTTCGAAGAAACTTTTAAATCTGTATCTTGAAAGGGTTAACATTTGGAAGAAATTCAATTGCGCATTCCATTGTATTCCTATCTT
Organism: Oryza punctata; assembly: GCA_000573905.2. Classification (NCBI taxonomy): domain Eukaryota; kingdom Viridiplantae; phylum Streptophyta; class Magnoliopsida; order Poales; family Poaceae; genus Oryza; species Oryza punctata. Next base: position 7,180,184 of record CM002489.2, on the reverse strand, counting down.
TACCCAGCACCTTTTGCTGAAAGGACATAAGAAAAAGGCAAAATAAGTGTACCATGGTTTCTCTGGCACTAGTAGAACACATAGCGCATGATGTGAGGGTCCTTTCGCCATTGCTGCATTTTAATTTCCTACTGCAAACTCTAAAATTTGAAATTGCCCGTTTGTTATTTAAGTATTTCGGAGCATCAGTTTTCTGATAAATTGGCATGGTTATTTAAACAACAAATAGGAAAATAAACATAGATCTTCTTTTGACACACAAGGACTGAATATCGAGATATATATACTCAGCTAGAAATCCATAATTCTACGTGTGTTTGAACAGTGAACGTGTAATATTCACATCGTTATTCTAGAACCTTTTTCCTTTTCTAATAATTAATTTGCATTCAGTCATCGTGAGACCAACGGAGTTCGTTGACTGCTGCTGATCTCCGTCGGTGTTGATAACATTCCAAAACCCTCCACCCCATGTCTAACCATGTGCCACCAAGTGGCTAACCTCCAAGCTAATTAATCACCCACACACCTCACTAATTAACTACCCTTTGAAATAATAGGTAAATAGGAACAAATAATTACTCTTCCATTCAAAATATAGAGAATAATTATTTTTTTCCATAAACATAGTATAAGTCATACTTGCATGTAATTAACTAGCACCTTCCCCTTCAATAAATTCATTTTCTTTAATACTTTCCTACTGTGCATGCATTCTATTTATTAGGTGATGTAAATGAGAGTGAAATTTTTTTTTCTCTACGTTAGAGATGTCTAATTTAGGATGGATAAAGTAAACAAAACGCATATCCAAGTTACTACTCATTCCATACACGGCCACGTCAGCTTAATTAACCCTCTCTGAAAGTTAATGATTTGCCAGTGACAAAGTAAACTGCATTAATATGAGCAAACAAAATTAATCGCGGGTAGCTACACTACACATAATCCGACACGTAAGGTGACAGCGATTATTTGGTTGACAAAACATTGTGCTTACGTTGCACTTTAGTTAGGTATAGCAGCTATAGCTCAGCAGTAGCAACGGCCAATGCTTTAGAATGGGTAGCTTTAATTAGGTTGATTAGTGATTAGTGAGCTAATCTCTTGTCGTTTCGTCGGTTTGATAACCGGTTTATTAAGGACTAATTTAAAGCACTTTCATCGTACGTTACTCTAGCTAGCTAGAATTTGCTACCGTTGACACCATATATATAATTCAGGATCAATTTCATAGAAACAGTTGGGATTGACCACTGAATCCTATGGGAATCGAATTGTTTTCTATGAAATTCCTGTCGTCCAATTAAAAAGGACCTAAGTTGTGAATATCTTACCTTTGACAACATCTTAGAGAACATTGTGGAATTAGGTTATCTGCACTAAGCTAAGATTTGTCGAGCAGCTGGAAAACCCTTTTTTGCCGAACGAACCGGCACTTGGGCGAAGTGTCATTGAATATAGCAGAAAAAAGTTACAAGACTCCAACTTGAAAGATTATAGTCAGGAAAAGAAAAAAAAACACCACCACCCCACACACCATTCCACGCAACCGAGGAAGGTACTAGCACCTAACCGGTCACCGCTAAGCGTGACCAACTGACCACCCGTTGCTAGACCAACAAAAAGTACAGTTGTATGCCCAAAGTCGACTCCAAATAGCTGAGCACCTAGACTCCTAGACATTGCCGAAATGGAAGGTTGTATAGGGAGAGGGCGAGAGAGAAGAAAGGTCCCTCTCCCTTGAATAGACCCGTCGATATGCCACCATCCAAGGCCTTCGCAAAGACTATCTGAGAGCCGTTTTTGGCAATAAAGGGATCTCCTAGACGACATCTCCAGGGAGAAATACGATGAAGAACACTACCACCTCCATCGAGGTCTCAAAGGAGATCCAAGGCAAGGTTTTCACTCGACGACCCCACCAGAGAAGGTGTTGATGCGAAAAACACGAAGGCTTGAGAGATCTGCTTAGCTCCAGTGTAGGTCTTGAATTTTGATGAGACGCGGGCGTGCCAGTTAGTTTGATCCTGCAACTGACAAGATATATAAATTAAAGATTGCAGAGCCAATCGGCTAAAAAGCCGATACAGTGATACTTAGCCGATGTCGATACCAGCAGATGTCGATAGAGTTTTGAGCAGTCGGCTAATAATAATGTAATAAAATAATAATATAATCCTATATAAACCAATCGACCAATAATGATATGATAAAATAACTGTTGATCCGAAGGTTAAAGCATACATCGGCTGGAGATCCGATGTTGATAAATCCAAATAATTAGATAATCAGTGAAACCTTTGTTGTGATAGGCTAAAACCAACTTATATGTAATCCTTATAAGCCGATGCAACGTCCAAATAACTTATCGGCTGAAACCCCGATGAAACCCTTATTGATAATCAAGAGCACATTTACTTTTATGATTCTAAGCACGACGTAGTAGGTCAAACCCAATTAATGCAACACTAAGTAAGAAAAGAAGCATAAAGTCTAAATAATCAGGCGCTTGACTGATTTTCAGGGTGGTAGATACCTTAGCTAATCTAGATCGATAAAATAATTTAGCTGATACCGATAAAACCCTAGAAAAGATCCGACCGATACAGATAAATTGAATCATCGACTTAGATTAACAAAGATATATGATAAATAGGCAGATGCATAAGATAGATTAGAGTGGCGAGACGATGTAAGCCCTAATCCCGCCCATACAAACCACCATGACAAGCCTTACACTTGTCGGAGATTGAAGACGATGTAGCCCAACTCGAAATAAGAAATCGTCAAAGGTAAAAGGGTGACGATACACCGAATGTAGATTGTATTGATCATGGAGATAGTTTACAATGAACCCCGGGTATACATATTTATACCCATAAATAGGTACTAGTCCTTATTGGACAAGACACAAAGTTTCCTAACGATAAAAGGAAAAACACAAGTCCTAGTCAGGTACTAAATAAACACTTCCTAGAGATAAAAGGAAAACTACTAAACCCTGCCTAATTAATAGATAGAATTAAACCGCCATGCCGTGGTCTTCATGATTCCTTATTGAACTTGGTCTTTTCTAGATAAACTTCCATCGGTTGATTGACCTCTTTTCTTGACCGAATCCACTAAGAATCTTACCAAATTTTAGCGTTAACAGAAGGAGAGGGAGGTCTCCACAACGCCCAAAGAGAAAGTGACGGCCAAGGTGTTGCTGTTGTCGTCCCAGCAAGACCGGGCTAAGCTTTTACCGGCCGCTCAAGCCTCGTCAATCTGCAGCTGCCGCTCCAGTGCTCCACCACCAATCACCCAAAAACGACACATGGAAACCACTGTACCGACACCCCCACCAGCTAGCCTCCTCCTGCCTATCACCATCATCGGCCTCCAATTGGGGGTCATCACCGTTGGCCACCCCCGAGCATCCTTCATCACATTGCCTAGGAAAGGTGGCCCGCACGTCGGTGAACTCTGGCGAGTGGTCGACAAGCCAGCAATATCCCTGCACATCACTAGGGATAGCAAGCCCCCATGAGCCCCGCCACCATCATCACGCGACACTAGCACCCCACCGTCTCATGCCACTGCTGCCTCGCAGGACCCGACCTCATCCGCCAATTAGGTCACCGTCCATGCCTGTGCTGCATTGGACCTCACTACGCGCGCCTCCTACCGTTGTCATTGTAGGGGAGGGGATTGGATCTGGTCAATAGGATGCCAGATCTGGTCATGCAAGCCGCCTCCACCATGCCCAGCTCCGTTCGCCACCACTTCGGATTACGTTGCCTTTCCTCGTAGGGTTCAGTCTAGACAATGTCGTTGCCCCACCACCATGCGAGTGCAGAGGTCCCCAGCCACACCGTCTCTATAGCCATCACCATCCACTAGTCCCCCTCGAGCAGGTCTAGGCGGATATGTCCTCGGTGGTCGTGGATCTACCGCCTGCGGGCCGGCAGTAGCCTCCAGCATCGGCCGTGACTTCCACCACTGCCTGAGTCCCGGCCGTCACCTCCACTGCCTTGTAGTTGAGACGATGCTCGCATGGCAGACCCTCGCTGCTCGGTGCCACCGCGAGCTAGGATGTTGTGGTGTCGCCCGACCGTCTATAGGATCGTAAATGGTCTTTCCCACCCCAAAAGCTAGCCACTGAGGTGAGAGGCTCCCCACTTATATATTAGGTCCCTTGTCCTTCCATAACCAATATGAGATTATTCAACAATCTCACCCTTCACACATTGGTGTCCCTCAGCCGTTACCGCCCCTTCACCATATACCAACGGTCCCTCGGGTATACGGGTCCCGCAGGCACCCACGGTCCCTCAAGCCTTCACACATTGTATCCCTTGGGTAATAGATATCGAACTAGCCAGACTCTGATACCAACTGAAGGATCGTAAATGGTCTTTCCTTCCCCAAAAGCCAGCCACTTAGGTGAGCCCTCCACCCCACTTATATATTAGGTCTATTGTTCTTCCACAACCAATATGAGACTGTTCAACACCGTCCTCCACCCCGGGTCTGTTAGAATAAACCACGCCATGGATGCTTTCATGGTGTATATGTTAGTGTGCGTGTGTCATGTGGTCAGGACGTGTGCGTCACGTTCGCGTATATGCGTCATTAGCGGTGTAGTTGCGCAGGTTAGTGGAGCCAAACGCCGTGGTCAGCTGCATGTATGGGAAGTGGGAGTGGTGGCGTGCGGCGTGTGCCTCCCGAACAGCTCGGCATGAGCAGGAGTAGCTCACGTACGAACGATGGCCGGATCACTAGGAGAAAGTGCCGGCATGTGCGTGGGAACCGGACGTGTTTGTTGCACGGCTCTACGTTGCCTGCGGCTATAAAACCAGGATGTATCGTCGTGTTAGCTAATCAGAAGTGCCAAAATACAGGCGTTCACCGCAATTATCAGGTTCCTCTTCCTCGCGTACGTGTGTGTGCTCCAGCGATCCTTGGGTAATTCCAACAGGGTCTCTGCCCACGCTAGGTTTTTTGTGGTAGCCCACACCGTCCTGGCACGCTGCACGGCTTGTTGGCAATCTACTCTGGTGGTGGCGAGGCGGAGGGAGGGAGAGGTGGGTGGCGGCGGCTAGGGTTCATAACCTCTCGTCTGTTTGATGGTGACCAACTGGGCTAGCTGGAAAACATGTGGTAGCTAGGAACAAATCACGTTCGCTTTGGAACGAGGAAATTAATATTGAGGACATCAGTTTTGGTCCAGGTTTTGGTTGTTTGTTTCAAGCATTAACTGAACCAAACATATATGACACATTGACACATTGTAGTGCGTAATTTGTAAGACGTACATTGCGATCAATTCAAATTGCAGTTGATCAAGAGAGTCAAATTGAAGGTAGATTCTCCATTGATATTGGAAGCTAACTACAGAGAAATGACTACCATATGTCACTAGTGTGTCATTAAGAAATTGATTGTGATTATCACAGCGATATGATGCATGCTAGCAAAATTGTACAGAAATTCGTAGGTCCCCAGCCTACATTTACTATAGGCGTGCCTTTTTATTAGGACGATTAACACAGCTTGTTGTGGTTTTGGAACCACACGAATCATGATATTTTTAAGCTAAAGATGTCAAGGACATCTCATGACAGTAGCATAACAAATTTAAAAAGAGCCTACATTTTCAGGCACAGTCCAATTGTAGATAAATATCATCCCCAAATTAATTTGTCGAAGGTTGGTTTGACTAACAAGAGGATTATAAGCACATAACTCAGTATTAATATATGTGTGGAAGCTACTAGCTAGAAATAAAATTGATCGTCAACAGAGAGCCACCATTTGGATGTGAGGTTGGGCTCGAGCCTATAATCACATGACTAATTAAATACTCCCTTCATCCCGTAAAAAGTCATTTTTACTTACTTTCATTATCCTAAGATAATTTCATTTTTAAAGTAACCATCACATCGGAGTTTGTTAAAGTAATAAATAATTGTATTGTAAGTAGATAAAAGGGAAATATTACATTGAGATTTGATAAAGTAGAGTATTCTATTTTTTTATTTTGTATTGGTACGTGTGGAATGGGTGAAAAACAAATTTATTTTAGGATGAATGGAGTATATATTAACTATTAAAAAATGAAAACTTGATTTTTCTAATTTTTTAAAACGACTTCTTGTCGATGGATTGATACCGACCTTAATATTTGTATATACAATATGTGCTCCCTCTAATTTTTTTTATTTAAAGTTGGTTAGTAAAAGAATAACTAACTAACATCAAATAAGGTGAAAATAGAGGGAGTATTTGTATGCGTGGAGATGTGTCTGATATGGGAATGGAAACGAAGATATAGAGACAGCAAGAGAAACATGAATTTTTTTCATAAGTTCGGAATCTCAAGGTAGCCAAATAGGCCAGTGCTGCCAATCTTATGAGTATAAGTATGGAGAGAAAAAAAACACTAATATAGTGTGCCGTGCTATATCGGCACAGAGCTCAGATATGATATCAGCGGCTAGTTGTCTTCGGGCTCCCCCAATATTGGCTCAATGAGATTAGAGATGGTTTGTATTGTCTTTCTTTATGTTCCCTTCAGTTGGCCTTTCCTTCCATAGAGGCCTTATATTTACACCCTCATATATACATCTCTCTCTATATAGGTTCTATAGGGCACGTAGCGCTCTACGTATTAGTTGGCGCGTGATACACTGTATCCTCCACCTGGCGCAACTATCCTACGTCTACACCTGACATATTACGTGGTAGTAAAATTTTTACTCAGGAATGGTTCAACATGAAACCGCATATAGGACAGATTCACCACCGTTGCATGAGTTAATTTTTAACTAATAATATGGATGTGGTGTAACTCAATTATGTATATTCGTGAGATTTAGCTAGCAAGTAGTTTTCCTACTGATGTTACGATTCTTTTTTTCTCAATGAAAATCATACTACTTTTAGATTATAAACATATTTGTGCATGTATGGTTATTTTCTAACTATACGTAATATATATTGTACATAATTCTTCCCAGATTTTATTTAGAAATTTATAGCCAAATAAAAGTCTGAATAGTTAAGTTAAAAAAAACATTTATAGTAATTTTAACGTTCAGTATTCTTCTATCATCATTCATTCTTATATTCTTGCTTTGTGCATCGATAGATCCACACCAAATACGAATTTAACGGCAAATCTTCAGGAAGTCTTTTTCCATTTCATAGCTCATCGGTGACCATCCATGTTTATCGTTGCCCTCAAAATATCCGAAACAGTAGCAATAGTACTCATCTCCTAGGTCGGCGGCTGGAAATCTGGCAATCATTGGATCCCCCTCAATCTCTCTCCGGCGTTTCTCTCCCTGCGCCGGCGACTTGGTACTGCTCTCTCCACTCTCCATCCCTCCCCTTCATTCGGTTTTTTTACCATCCACCGCTCCCAACTTTCGAGCTATTTCATAGATCTGTTCTACCGCAATCTTTTCATTTCATAGTCCGCGGATGGAGATTAAGGGAAAAATGCCGGCAAAGGTGAAGAGGATTAAATTTGCCGACTCGCAGACAGAATGCGAGGTGGTTTTGCCGCACACTTAGGTAGAAGAGGTCCCAGCTCCGATTGCTCCTGGCGCGCATTCTTCTTCAAAGGGGGCTGAACAAGATAAAAGGAGGAAGCCAAAAAGAAAGCGGCAAGCAAAGGAGGATGACGATGGTGCAACGGGTGACGAAGTAAGTACAAAACACTAAATCCCACCATCTCTATCAACCTGATAGCCACTATACTTTATCTAAAGTTAGCACATTTTTTGTCTGTTCCTTCATCACTTTTTATATTTGGGTCCCATTATCAATGCGTCATCGAACACAAGCAGTGGGGGCAGAATAGCATGTGGGGGCGCACACATATCGTAGTATGCATCTTGTTACTTAGTTCAGTACGGGCAAAGTGAAACATTTGTCCTAATAGTGATTTATTTCCCACTCATTAATCAATGGATGTTCACCGCATTTTGGAATTTCATATATGCAAAATGGTCAATCATTGCAAAAATGTGGATGCATGGTTAGTTGCTCAATTTTTACATAATAATTGATCTCATCCTTGAAAACTTTGATTATCAAGGCCATATGTTAATCATGTCAGTGTTCTTTCCAACGTTTTGAGTAATTTCAACCTTAATATCAATGCCACAAATTCATCGATGTTCTCATCTAAATTAATCTTCTTGTAGCCAACCGCCACAAGGGGGCCAAACCTGACCCGTTGCAGCCTTGGGCTAGCTATTGAGGCATGCGGTGCGTTGTCACAGAAGCATCATGAGAAATTGGAGGAAATTGGCCTTGATGCAATAGCTTGCATGACGCTTGATGGTATAAAGAAGCCAGATCTCATACGCTGGCTGATGGACAGGACCGACCCGGAGACGATGTGCATTTAAATTGATGATGACAGAAAGATTCAGATCACCCCCCGCACTGCGCAGCTTGTTTTGGGGACCCCGTTAGGAGGCAAGGATATTGTGATAGCATCCAACAAAGTTGTACGAAGCACATACGACAAGATTACTGATGAGCTTGGCATTCCACGTGATGGTCGGATCTCAGCTAAGATGTTAATTGGTGTTATTAAGCATCGGTAGGATGACCCGAATGCAGTGCGATTCTTTGTCATGATTTTGATGTCAAAGCTTCTGCTCCCAACAACCGACTTCTACATTCCTAAAAGTGATGTATGGGTTGCTTCCGATCTCGACCGGGTCGCTGCCATTGACTGGTCGAAGGCAGTGTTTCTAGCACTCGGTGATAGCCTCAAATGCTGGCGGGAGAAACCCGGATCGTCAATAACAGCTTGCGTAGCTTTCTTGGTGGTAAGTTCATTCCCCCAACGTACATACTAAATATCTGACAATTTTACGTCTTATCGCACCCACCGATATGCTGTTATGACGAGAGTTTGCACCATGACCAATTGTCTAAGCTACTCTGTTGATTTTTGACCGCTGGTGTACATGGACAATTTGCTCCCACCCAAAGAGATTGGAATTGATCTGACATACACGCCTCGTATACGGCTGTATACAAAGGATATAATTGATCAGATTGTACAAGTGGATCGCAATGCAGGTGGTGATGGCACACCGGATTTTGGCAACTTGCCGGTGAGTGCCATTTCGAGTACACATTTGTTTTCTCTTATTTGTTTTGGCTAGCATCACATGTTTTGTTTCTGCTCCATTTCCTTACTAATTTATTTGTTTCATCCTCACGGTTGTTTTTCAATGCTTTATTAGTGTGTAACATCAACACATCACTATCCTAATATCTAATGTAATTGTTAACAATATTAATATTTTATTTTCACATCTTATTTTGGCAGGTGAGTCCGATTTCTACAACCTGTTATGCACACAGGGTGTGTGTCAAGGAGAAGGTGTCACAGGGCTGTTCCACAAGCCCCCCGTTCGTGGTTGAGCTTGACAGTGCAACAACCTTTTCGTTTCCCGTTATGTCAGATATTATCAGGCCACACCTGGAATTGGTTCCCGAGGATCGGAGAGCGGCCTTCTTAGAGTCTATCGCTGCGTATGACAGGCAGGCAAAAGAATGTGCACAGGAGATTGAGCGACAGATCAGGAAAGTTAAAAACAGTCAGACAATGCTGTACGAACAATTTGTTCAAGCATTGCATGGGTTGCAAGGTGCACAGACTCGCCCTGCTGATCCTCGGGTCCCCCATTTCCAAGAAGACCACCAGAAGCTCGATGGTGAGGACCCATTGTCGGACGAACCCAATTCAAGTACGCAGCCACAACATCAGCAGTCAGATGATTTTATCGCAGAGTTTGTGGATTGTCATGAAGAAGGCATTCCAAATTCAATAGATCCTACAAATGAAACCATGGATCAGGAAGGAAACATTTCCGAAGGCCCACATGTCATAGTCGATCCGCCGCAAGCAGAACATACCCCCACTACGGGAGATGTGTCCAGCAGCCCTCACAATGAGGGTAACGCTCCATCTGACCAGCAATTTGCGCTCGATGTAGACTATATGGCCGGGGACGAGGTACCATTCCAAGAAGACACTAGTGCAGATGCAGTCGCGGATCACACCAACAATGAACCACCATTTGCTAATGTTGGCAATGAAATGATCCATATATCCTCGCCGGAGACAGTAACTGAGACCTTATCTGACAACCTAAACGACGAAGATGGGGCAGCACACGGAACAGAAACAATACTTACATTGGCAACAAGCGATACCAACAAGACGCATGATTGTCATCTAGGTCAGCTCAACCTATGCCTTTATGTTTTTTTACCGCTTTGTTAATTGCTTTTGTTATTTACATTCAAAGTTCGGCTCATTCAACGTTGTAGTTTTCTTACTTTGGCATGTGCAGTTTCTCAAGACCCATGCCTCAATATCACGCCGACACTCTCACTGGTGCTCCCAACGGACACAGGCATGACCGACACCCAAGTGTATGAAAATATCGAAGAGATATGCATGAGGGAGGGAGCTCCCACGCTCAACGAGGTGCAACCTCGCTCTCCATATTATTTTTTTCATTTTTTTGTCTACTAAACCTCGTGTATATCTCCATTCTCATTATCATATTATTAACCCATCATAAACCATGGTTTCATTCCAGCTACAATCCGATCCTTGTGAGGTCGACGAAGGTGCGAACTCGACGCCATGGTCGCATCCAAAGAGGTTTATCTCCAAGCCCGCAAGATACTTATCTCCGGTCATCGTCGGCCCACCCCACTGCATACCTGACGCGGCTAAGACTATTCAGTTCAGGGATTTCATTGTGGCAAATACAGAACGACTCAAAGGGTTAGTCAATGATATAACTAAAAGTTAATTTTTGATTACTTATTATATACAATCATGATTCTTATTCACCAAATGGCAACAGCTTGAAGCTACTTGAGATGGATAGCGCGGTTGCATTGTTCCCGATGTGGTCGCATCATTCACCGATGGAAACATGACCGAGGGACTGTTCATAGATGCATTCAACGCAATGATATTCAAGGATGATATGAGGAACCGACCAGCATCTTTTGGAAAAAGAATTTTCCTTCCGACAACGATCGGGGTAATTATATTCCTCCCTTCTAAATTTATTACGTTAAGCTGCTGCACATTTATAATCATGTTGCTTGCGAGTTTTCTCTTGCCAAATCCTGTTGAACATTGATTTTATCGATCAAGGCGGGTGGAAAGAATCATTCTGCCCGAATGAATTGGCCTCCAAATTACGCGATTTTCTCTGTCACATCAATACAACAAACACACAGTTGGTGAGCATCTAGTACATTACCAGTTGTTCTTTAGTCTTACAAATAATAAAATTTTTTTGAAACTCTGTCAATGGATTCACGACATATACCATACCATAATCCTTGTCTTGTTTTCACGCAACTTTTTTTTATGCAGGTTGTCCTCCCTGTCTTGCACCACGCCCACTGGTCACTATACGCCATCAACATTCCACATAAGCGCATCGACATCATGGATTCAAATAATTACCCACTGATTGGGAGACATGTCGGCGACCATCACAGCTCACTGGCCAAAAGGATCGTCAAGAGGCTGAGCGATGCATTACAAAAGGCTCTTCCAAAAAGGTTCTGTAGGTTTGGGGGCTTCAGGAAGAACCATATGGATTGCGCCAAAATGGAAACAGGCTCCAACGACTGCGCCTTTTTCATCATGAAGTACATGGAGGCCTACAATGGTAATAGGAAACCCATCGAAAATCTGCCCATTCCGGTATGTAAAAATCTCACAGTACAATCTCAAATTGTTCTCACATTAGTATTTTATCATAACTCTCATTAGTTTGTTATCCTATGCAGAGCAACTCAACGGTTCTCCGATCGAGCATCCTTCACTAGCTCGTGTTCAGCGAGCACAACATAGCCGGACCACAGCATCCAGAGATCGAGAAGTTCTGCTGCTCAGAAGATGGTGATCCAGACGCACAAGGAAATTGATTTTTAATGTCGCATGCTGTACACAGATGATAGGTGGACAACACATCAAAACTATGCTGAACAAATTTTACAGGAAATATGTTATCACCCAACTTTATTAGTTTATGCAACACTTTGTTACAATTGGCAACGAACCATGGTCAAGCTAAGTGATCTTTTGTTGAAGTTGCTTAATGTATTCGGTCTATCAACATTGCAACACGTTTTATTTGCTTATTCCATCTGCACTCAAATATGTGGTCCCAGCCTCCTTTAGTTTTTATCTAACATATTACATGACACCAAGTTGTCCTTTTTTATATAAGCCAAATGTATACGACCGCATTATGATTATCAATACTTTAGCCGAGATGTTAGACGAGTAATAGTTTCACCCATTCTCCTAGGGGTTGAAAAAAAATCGTTCCTCATAGCTAAATTGTAACAACGCCAACTTTGAGTTGATCAGATGATTATAATAAAACAGTGCAAAGCAGAGAGAACAGGCCGCATCTAGTTTCTGAACAACTTCAAGACCTCGAAATGACAGTCTAGGAGTAAAAAGTTAACTCAATAATCAAATAACAACAAAAACCAACCCATAAGTTAGAACCATATCGGACAATAAAATTTTAACTCAATCACAGTTTGTTATACAGTATGCAGCAGAGAGAACATGCCGCACCCAGTTGTAAACAACGGCTTGACCCCGAAATGACAGCCCATGAGTAAAAATTTAACTAATCAGTCAAAGGGACTTTTTGATCGTACAAATAAAACCTAACAAAAACTTTCAATTTTTTATTCAAAAAAAACTGTTGGGTATAATATAAACGCAATTTTTTTAACCGAACTATTCCTAATAAGGTTGGTTCTTCCGCACTAATCGCGAAAAAAATCATCAAAATCGCAGAAGTATTTTTTAAGAAATACGATCTCGATGTTTCCATGTATAACAAAATATCAATTTGCCATATATTATGTCGACCCCAAAAATACTCAAAAACAGAATCTCGCCATCAACGCCGAAAAACCATTTTGCGAAATTACCAAACATTTTTGATGATTACCATTAACGAAATATACTCCCCTATATAAAGAAGCTCTATATGCATTCCACAATCTGCAATACACGACGGCATGGACGATTTTCCGCCACCTGCTCCCACAAAACCGGATCACGCCGAGCCGCCGGAGCCGAATCAAACTACTCCTACACCAGCGAAGCAACATGAATTCACGAGCGAACTGCTCGCAGAATTCCGAGTGAGAAGTCCTCCTCCACCCTTACCGCCCTACCCGTTCCCACTGTCACCTTCGATGGAAGAATAAGGTATATATGTAGAGGATTTTGGATACATCTCAACTTCATGCCCATCACCACCATCAGATATCGATGATCTAAACCCACCTGAAGAAGACCTGCGCAACTTAGCACCGCACCCGGCGTACAAGGAAGACGGCGACAATGAAATTCTCAATGAGGACATTAACAACTTTAGAGATGACCAGACACCACCAAGAGAAGCTCAGTCATCGGCAACCCGACTCAAGCGTCGTAGACGATCTTAAAGTAAAAAGTTTACTTTAAGATTCATAACAAATTAGGTACCACCGTTTTAGCTTATTTATATAGCTCCGTATTCATCTTTGCTCGTTGATTGGCTTTCGAATAATTCTGTCTTACAAAAGATTTCGTTACAATCTTCTCATGTATCATGAATTAGTTCAATTTTAATATATCAAAGTTTTCGATGGGTGTTGTCTGCAGGCAAATATTTTAACCACAGCAAATGTGCATGCAACCACATTAAAAAAAACGTAAACCGATTTAATCAATTCGTGCACAAACGCAACATAGGTTCTGTGGAACAAATTCAACTAAATTTAAAGCAGCTAACACAATCTGCATAAAAAAAATAACCATTCCAGAAAATATTATGTGGCAGTCATGTGAACAAACCAAAAAAATGTAAGCAAAAGGAATATCATTCTAATATGGATAATTTTCACAACTCCTCCCGTTTGGTGAGTTCCCCTGGTCACCCGAAGCATCAAACGTACTGGTCAAATCATTGACATCATCGGTATACTCTGACTCCCACTCATCTATCAGACGCCTTCTCAATGTCTGTAAACCACGGCCGCTCCCCCTTAATATTCCTCCTCCACCACCTCGGGGTGCGCCGTTTGCATCCACGCCAAGCCTACCCCCAGCCTGAACCCCTGGACCTGCCCCTCTTTCCCCTTCCTCTGTTCTCAGCTCGCCTAACCTTCTCAAAATTTGCTGGATTTGTTTTTGCACGTATTGGCGTAGTGACCATCCTTCTCCCTGCACCACCCAGAAACACGCGTGCACAGCTTTTTTCCTCTAGCTCCTAGCCTAACCTCTTCATCCGGACCACGAGTTCTGCCTTTAGTTTGCGACTTTGGAGGTGGTTCACGGCTTATCTGGTTGATCACACCAGGCTCGACACCACTCTCTTGTTCGGTGTCATCAACATCCGAAGGATTGTCGTGAGGAATCGCCTCAACCTGCTTACGCAACCCTTTCAAAATTACCTTTGCTCTCTCATAGGCTACCTTAGATTTGCAAGCTGCCCTCACTACACCCATCGCTTCCATCATCAACATGTTTGACCGATAATTCTCTTGTACTCCATCCGGTCCAGATGTTACACGATCACGCCTATCGAACGGCATGTCACTCTTTGCTTTCATTGTATACCTCTTCAGTATGTACGCAGCCGGGATCTTCTCTAGCTGGACGTGAACAAAAGCCCTCATAAGGTGTGTGCAAAATATACCGGCAATCTTGGAAAAAAAAAACCAAAAATGCACAAATAAAGATTTACAATGTTCACACGTCAAACAAAGAATTTTGGACATATAAAAATATATATGTCAAAAAAATACGCACCTGTATGCTCCCACTGTCTGCACTCACACGTGAATGCCCCACCATCCACGTCGGCCACCACCTTGAACTGCTTCTAACACCAATCATGCTTTACAGATTGTTTGGTGTGGGATACGATCCAACCATCGCGAACGTCTAAGTCTTGATCAATACGGAAATCGGTACTATCCTGCAATGTTCCTTCAAACAACCTGAACGCGGCCCTCGTGTACAACCTCGACACCTGAATAACAAATGGCCACTGAACCGCCAGCATGGGCTTTCCCTGAAAAATGTCCCTTGTTAATTCCATGTAAAAAAGAAAAGAAATTACACTAATTACAAAGTAAAAAAGAAAACAAAGAAACAAAAGATCTAACCGAGCATGCTCTTGTCTCAGTATCTTCTTTCTCCCGTCTGTCAACTATGACATCTAACATCCTCTGAGCAAACCGGTGAAGCGCAGTTTGGTGGTCCACAAACTTTCGTTTCACCAATTTGTTCATGCTCTCGCTACGCTGTGTGGACGTCATCCGTCCGCAGTACACATTTTTGAAGAACGCTGGCACCCACTTCTCTCTGATATCATATAAAGCTTGCATAGTAGCACACTTCTCCAGTCCATATTTTTTAATGAACTGGGACCACGCCGATTCAAATTCATAAGGTGTGTATGTTTGGTTAATGCACAACATCATGTCAGGCTCAATCCCCTCATCGCTAGCAAATATTTTGTTTAGAGGGTCAGAATGGCGATTGAGTATATGCCAGCGGCACAACCTGTGTATGATACCTAGGAACAACCTCCTCACTGCAACCGCCATAGCCGGGTCTTGATCTGAAAATTAACAAAAATCCCTGTTAAAAAAGTTTTAAGTCCAACTATAGTACACAAATTGGGAAAAAGGTTTAATACAATCATACAACGACCATAAAACAAAACACATGCCTGTTAGTATGCAGCGAGGGGTTGGATAGTTTGACATGCATTTCTTGAAAGAGTTGAACAACCATTCAAACGACTCAACCTTTTGATCTCTAAGCAAAGCACATCCAAAAAGCGTGCTCTGCATATGGTGGTTCGCCCCAAAAAACATTGCCAGTGGCATTTCATAAATATTTGTTTTGTATGTGGTGTCGAAAGTTACCGCATCTCCAAAATCCGCGTACTCGACCAAACTACTAGCATGGCTCCAAAACAAGTTCTTCAAAACGCCTTCTTCATCCAGCTGCGCATCCCAATAAAATTTTGGGTTTTGCAAAGAACACTCATTGAAGAATTGAAGCAGCTTGTTAATGTCATCGGCGTTTTCCTTTCTGACGTTTGCGGCCTTCCTGCATGAAACAATCTAGGAAAATTCTCATTAGCAAAATCGTGCAGCGATTCAATCAAAACCACATAAGATACATAAAACATATAACACATAAAAACTTATTAATTATAAACACCTGTTCTCAATATCTCGAGACGTGAAAGGAATTTTATCCTGACCACCGTGCAATTCAGATAGGATACCCATAATGCAGTTTTGTGGCACACGACTCTCTTGCATTGTGTCCACAAACTGCATAACTGAATCATCACGGTTCTTATGGGCTCGCATCTGCTTCACCACCGAGGGAGATGGTGTTAGAGGATGGTTGAGTTTTAACTTAACCACATCCATGACTACAGATGAAACCGAACCATCCACAAAGTTATGCCTCAGTTTGATATACGCCTTGCAACCAGTCTTCTTTGATGTCCTTTTACGCTCTCTATCACAATCCTCGACCTTGGTAACGTGCTTACCCTCCCTAGTACAGCACACCTCACGAATCGTCTTCTTCATGCGGCTCTTCTTCACATCAAATCTAGCATGGAATGCATATCTCACGTAGAATTTGTAAGCTTCTTCATAACTAACAAAAACCATCCCCTCAGATGGAACCATATCGACTGAAACACTAGCACCCTATCGGAAAATAAAGTGATATTCAGACAAACCGAATCAAATCGGCAATACCGACGTGATAGAATCAGGAAACCCAAAAAAAAATTCCAGCTTGTGGGAGATTATCAGAAAACAATAAAGCTCAAAGAATAATCACTTACATGAGTATAAACCCTGCTCGGGGTTGGGGTAGCCAATTCAGAGTCATCCAAACGTGGCGGCAAATTTCCAAGGCTAACGTCACCGTGCGCGCGAGAGATAGGTGTCACGGGCGGTGCAGAACAATGATCATCGGTGTATTCCGACGAAGCCATGGAAACAACCCCACTAGAAACTCACTTTATGAACAATGACTCACACTGGAACGAGTAAACAATATTCGCACACTACAGTGGAATGTGAGATTAGGCGATCCAGCACTTTCCACGGATCTAAACTAGGAATCAGTACGTTACACGACAACAAAAAATTACGAATAATACTGTTGCTAGACTTCCGCTAAACATGCCCGGAATAAATGGTGTACAATTACTCGGTCAACATACAAAGATCCATTAGACGAGATAAGTTATTTTTTGACTAATTGTTAATCCGAACGAATAAAGATTTTCCCTAATCTATCTTCTGTAAGATTTGACAACACACTACCCTAATGAAATGCATATACACTTTATCAGAAAAAAAAACTACTACACAAAGACAACCACTTAAACCATCATCATATATTCTACAAGACCAATTTTCAAGGACTCATCCGTACTCTCATTTCCCAAACACATGTTCTGAGTATAAGCTTAAGCAATTTCATTTGAGTTTTTATCAGTGTCACGTATTAAAATAAAGTTATCTTTTAACTGGTATCAACTTTAGGCAGAAGATTTTTAACTCATGAAAAAAATAAAGTTACATATTACCTGCATAAAATCTCCATGATGCATCGCTGACAGACATGTTTACTACCCCCTATTTCTAAGCTCCAATTACTGACAAGTATCAGAGTTTAATTACTAGCGACTCACAGTAAAATATTAACTACAAGTTATAAAAAGAAAATGAAGGTGCTACTGATCTCCCACCACCATCACATATCGAGTAAAAGCTTAACGACCATACAATCGATGAGGACGCGTGAGACGTTGATTGTACAAAAGGATTCTGAGTCGCGCTACCTACTACCTAGCGCGCAACGCTCTACGTAGCGGGACCGTGTATATATATAAGACTATTCTACACCCCCCTATAGTTTAACTATTCTATACCCCCCTCCCCGGTCGCTCCCCCTCCCCTGGCGCCCTCCCGCTCGCTCCCCTCCCCTTCCGGCGCTTTTTCTTTTTTTTTCCGCTCCCCCTCCCCTTCCGGCTTCTTTTTTTCGCTTTTTTTCCGGCGCTTTTTCTTTTTTTTCCGCTCCCCCTCCTCTTCCGGCTTCTTTTTTTCGCTTTTTTTCTCTCCCTCCCTTCTCTCGCTCGCTCCCCCTCCCCTTCCGGCGCTTTTTCTTTTTTTCCGCTCCCCCTCCCCTTCCGGCTTCTTTTTTTTTCGCTTTTTTTCCCTCCCTCCCTTCTCTCAGGAATAAATCTTTTTTTCTTCTCTTTCTAGAAAAATTAAAAATAATTTGGTGAATTCAAGATTTGAACACATGATCTCATGGAAAGCTCTCCTAACCAATTCACCCTATGACACAATGTGATTAGATATCATTGTCTGTTTGCTTTGTATGTCTGTTAAAATTTTCTGAGAACAAATCAATTATGAGGAATCATACCTTGTTACTATGATTCGGTAGTAACGTTATTGAAGAAGTGCAGTAACATAGTACGTTACTGCAAAACTTATAGTCTATTACTGCACTTCCGGCAGTAACACCATAATGAAAATTGCAGTAACATAGAACGTGTAACAGTAACAGCTGTATTACTGCTTGTGTATATCTCTCAAATCCTATCTTGTTTTCTAAGCCGTTTGCACCATAATGTTCAAAAAAAATGTTTAACGAAACTAGATCCATCATGACTATTTTTTTGACGTCGTTACTACGGAAACCAGTCGTGTTACTGCACATTGACCATCGTGTTACTACACCGTTCCTGCGAGACGAGAACTGAAAAGAGGTAAGTCTCTATCTTTAGAGAGCAATATCTCTCATATCATATCTTGTTTTTCTAATCCGTTTGCACCATAATGTTCGTAAAAAGTGCTTAATGAAACTAGATCCATCATGACTATTTTTTGACATCATTACTGTAGAAAGAAATCTTATTTCTGCACGATGACCGTCGTGTTACTACGCTGTTCTTACGAGACGAGAACTGAATTACTCCACAAAATGGAAGTGTTACTACATGACTATTAGACGTTACCACATGTTTATGCAGTAACACTATCCAAGAATTGCAGTAGGACACTTTGTTACTGCAAAACTTAGTCTTTACTGCAATCTTACAGTAACATTGTGATGAGATTGTAGTAACGTACAGTAGACAATAGTAACAAATAATGCTATAGTATTACTACTTGTGGAGAGTTAAATTTCAAAAAGACCGACCTTCAAAGAATAATATCTCTCACGTGATGTATGGTTTTTTAAAACCGTTTGCACCATGATGCTAGAAAAAAATACTTATCAAAAGTAGATCCGTCATAACTATATTTCAACTATATTTGAGTTTTGTTACTGCACGTAAGATACAGTATTACTGCACAATGGTCATCGTGTTACCGCACTGTTCCGCGAGACGAGAGCTGAGAAGAGGTGGGTGGTGGGGGGAGTTAGTAGGCGGTTTGACCGGGCTTTGACCGACGTGGGGGTGCTTTGATCGACCTTTGACTGAGGTGGGATGTGGGTTTTAAGCCCTTAGAAGGGAGGGGAGGTGGGTTTAGCCCTTGGGAGAGAGGGGGTATAGAAGAGCTATTCTATACCCCGGGTGTAAAATAGTTTTTCTATATATATATATATATATGTATATAGCTAAAACGCACACTGGGTGTGTAATAACTAAAACGCGTCCCTCATATAGTAATTGGTTTACTACATGTTATCTATTGTCAAAGATCTGATTGTAATAGTTTTACTATTAGACTTAATTCAGGGATTTGTCATGATTGCACTTTTAGTAACAAAATTACTAACGTTGGGTGCATTTTAACTATAACGCACCCCGGGTGCGGTATAGTATGTATGTATGTGTATGTGTATATATATATAGGGATGCGCTAAAACAAGTCCAGTGCTTGTTGTAAGTAAAACACACCCCTCACATAGGCTCAATATGTGTAAAATACCTTGTAGTAAAAAATTTAGTAATAAATTCCATATGTATCTCATAGTAAAAAAATTACTAATAGAATTAATAGAGATATTTGATGATGATTGTACTCATTATAAAAAATTTACTATCCATACTTGTTTTAGCTATAACACACCTAGGGTGTGGTATAGTATGTCTATATATATATATTTATGTTTTTTTAAGTAAAGAAAGTTAGGCTAGTTAGATATATCTTGAGCAGTAATGGTTGTACAAATATGAATAAGCCAAGACTATCCAATTTGAGATTTGTTTTCTATAGGAATTGGTATGTGGTACTTTACCATGATAGGTGCACTTGTATATATATAGGGCATCACAGATTTACTATCCTGATACTTTTATATAGTTTTTCTTTTTTAAAAAAAAGTACCGTAAAGCAGTTTGAGAATCTTTACTCTCGTAAACGGATGAAGCGTTGCAACAATGAACATGATGTTCATATCTTTCAAAAACCTTTTTCCTTTTTTTCCTTTGAGATAACAACAAATTTGCATGCTCTCATGCTGAGCCGAGTGAGTTCGTTGACTGCTGCTGATCTCCGTCAGAGTAGATAACATTGTAAAATCCTCCACCCCTGTCCAATCATGTGCCACCAAGTGGCTAACCCCCCAAACTAACTAATTAATTAATCAGACCTACTCCCTCCATTAAAAAACCAACTTACTGTAACAATTTGACATCAACGAATCTGAATAGGAAATTATGTAAGGATTTGACACCAATGAATATAAGTAGAAAGTTATTCAGATTCATTATCTCAAGTGTATCTAATCACCGTTTAGGTTGGGTTTTTTCATGAAATCTGAATAGGAGGTTATCTAGATTCATTGTTTCAGATAGTATTCAATTCTCATCTAGGTTAGGTTTTTTTGTACGAATAGAGTAAACCTTAGTAATTAACTATGGGCAAGAACAATTAAACAAAACCCAATATCTAGTTCCTACTCGATCCATACATGGCCACGTCAGCTTATTTAACCCTCTCTGCAAGTTGGTGATTTGCCCGTGACAAAGCTAGTAAACTGTAGTATGTGCAAACAAAACTAATTGGGTAGCTGAACAACACATAATCCGACACGTAAGGTGACAGCGATTATTTGGTTGACAAAATATTGTGCTTACGACCTTACGTTGCACTTTAATTAGGTACCTGCAGCTAGCTCAGCTATAGCAGCGGCCAATGGCTTTAGAATGGGTGGCTTTAATTACGTTGATTAGTGATGAGTGAACTAATTAATCTCTTGTCGTTTCGTCGGTTTGATAACCGGTTTTTTAAGGACTAATAATATGGCTCTAGAATTTGCTACCGTTGACACCATATATGAAATTCAGGATCAATTTCATAGAAACAGTTGGGATCGATTGACCGCTTTTTCGAGTTTCTACGTACTACTCTCTTCTCCCTAATATATATATGCATGTCAAAAGATACTTTACATAACATTTATCAATGGTCACCTGCCGTTTGTTTTGTTACAGAGACCTAGACAGGAACGTTGATTAAACCATGACAACACTAGCAAAATATCCTTGGTATTAAGTAACTTTTCTAATTATATTTACATGAGTGCCACTACGTTGCTCTTGTAAAGATTGTAAAAGATAATCTGAATCTTCGATCTATTTTGGTCGAAAGGTTTAGATCTATTTGCACTACCAACCTAATTACGATAGTAGATACGTGGAGGAACATTATTGTAAAAAAATTGTGCGGAGCATAGGTATAATTGTTATTTAGTGGTGACTAATTCTTTTCTCCTTTTTTGACTTTTTTGATGGAATATGAGCGACGCCAGTGTAATAGATGACCATGGATTGATCTAGATGAGAAAAACATAAATAATAGTTACCTCTAATCATTTTAATAGTAAATTACTAGTAACTCTTAATAACGAATAACGAAGTTATCGGATCATTTCATGTAAGTTTGGTGGTTAGATGTTAAGCACTTTCTCAAACTATCCATTTCTTGGGGCATCAAGCCTCCTCTGCATCTGCGCTATTCTATTCTATCCGTTTTCTTCTATTTTTTTCTTGATTACAGTAGCCTTAGTCAAGTCAAATTTGTAAAACGTATGTTTCCACATATACTTTTCCGCTATCAGAATGGAGATTTCACGAATCGCAATATTATATTAAATTCATGGAATTATAAATCAAAAGAAAACCGTATTTAAATAATCTGATTTTGGGGCATCACTACGGGCGTCCCCTGGAAGTTGGGAAATTTCCTAATTCCTATCGGGATCGAATTGTTTTTCTGTGAAATTCATGTCCTCCAATTAAATTATTAAAATGGGACTTTTGTGAATATCTCACCTTCGACAATATTTTAGAGAACCTTGTGGGATTAACTCACCTGTCACGAGCTAAGGTTTGTCGAGCAGCTGGAAGACGTGTGGTAGGAACAAAATAACGTTCGCTTTAGAACGAAGAAATTAATATTGAGGACATTAGCTTTGGTCCAGGGTTTAATTGTTTGTTTCAAGCATTAAAACTGAAACAAACATATATAACACATTGTAGGGCGTAATGCGTAAGGCACACTACGATCAATTCAAATTGCAGCTGGAGAGGGAAATTGAAGGTAGATTCTCCATTGATATTGGAAGCTAACTACAGCGAAATGACTGCAATATGTCACTAGTGTCATTAAGAAATTGATTGTGAATGTCACAGCGATATGATGCATGCTAGCTAAACTGTACTGAAATTCGTAGGTTGGTGCCCAGCCTACAATTTTTATTAGGCATGCATGCCTTTTTATTAGGACGATTAACACACCTTCTTGGTTTTGTAACCACATAAATCATGATATTTACAAGTTAAAGATGGCAATGACGTCTTATGACAGAAGCATAACAGGCTTATTTAAGTTGAAGCTAATTTTTGGCCTACAAAATTAGCAACTAATTTGATGTTTAGTTTGCTATCAATTTGTGCCCATGCCAATACAAATTCCATACTTTGGTAATGTCAAAATTTACCAAAATTTTAGCACTACCAATATGATAGGACAAAAGTTAACTCCAAACCAAACAAGGAAACAATTTTTTTTAGAAGGGGCCTAGGTTTTCAGGCACAGTTCAGTTGTCGGAAAATATCATCCTCAAATTAATTTGCCGAAGGTTGGTAGGACCTAACAAGGGGACTATAAGCAATATAATTTAGCACATGTGGAAGCTACTAGAAGCAAACATGTTCGCCAACAGAGAGCCGATTATTTCGGCCAGACTTAAAACATGCAGAATTCGGTTAAAGGCAATATATACAGGTCAACAAAAACATGAGTCATGCAGGATTGCCTTTGATACCAAGAAGCACTGATGGTACTCTACATACACATTTTCCATGTTCCACTGTTCATCCCACAGTGCACAAGTGCGGTGATCAGTGCCAAAGTGTACATCATGGAGAAGGCCGGGAAAAGCTGATGCCACATTTAGCGAAGCTTCTGCCAACTCCAATTATTCCAGAATCGTCAACTCCCTTAAACAGTTAAAATTCTCAATAAATTTTTGAGATTAGTATCTATGGAATCTAGAAAATGAACTAGTAACAGGAAGCTGGGGTTATCAACTTCTCTAGATTCTTATTAGTTGTATACTCACCAACTATTTACCAGAATCTTCAGCTTTTTCAAAGTTGGCCTAAGAAATAGCTGCCATACTCCATAACTGTCGCTCAAATCCTAGTATCTAGAATACTTAATTACCACATATACCTTTACCCTAAATCTTCCTAGCATGTCGCACCGATTATGGCCTCCACCGCCATCGTCAACCCTTGTCTATGGTCAGCCATGGTCAGCGGCGCCTCCTATTCCTATCATGCCAACCCTGTTCACTGTCTTCCAAAACCTAACGCCACTGTCGCCTCGCTGCATCGTTGAGTGACCATTGCTACCATCCACTACTTCGATCGCCTTGACCTTTTTTTAAGCCTTTATCACATATTGGAAATTTGGAATCGCCACTCCCTCCACCATCACCGCCAATTCCCACATGGCCACCAAATGTGTGTCACTTTCTAACGAATGGGGATCAACAGAGCTTAGGATGTAGCCAGGAAAGAGCTAGATAGGTGGCACCATGGCAGGTGGCCATGAAAACATAACAGACACAAGTCATTTCAAAAAACTTTGCAAATAATTTCAAAGTTTTTGCACATTCCGGCATGTTCAAATGTTGTGGCCCTACCCATTTAATTAATTCAGCAACAACTGCATCCATGACTTGTCAATTTCTAGCTCTGAAGAATTGAAACAAGCTAGTATAGCTTTAGCTGGAGAGAGAGTCAGTGCATGCATGGACACGAAGGCGACTACTCGAAAAATCTGGTCTTGCATGCATATGCACTGTGATCGATCGACGGCTACCGATCGAGACAGAACGGACGGTGGAGATCCTTCCGAAATCGTCAAGGAATATTAATAATTGATGTGCCTCTTCAATTGGCTTGACTCTTCGATTTATTTTGTTCTCGAGATGATGGGGCAGGCTGCTTGACTCTTCGTTGATCGTAGATGTATATGTGTACAGCAATATCACGCTGGCACTGTTTGCATCGCACGTACTGCAATGCATCAATTAATTATGTGAGCGATCAAAGACTAC
This sequence comes from Oryza punctata, assembly GCA_000573905.2. Taxonomy (NCBI): domain Eukaryota; kingdom Viridiplantae; phylum Streptophyta; class Magnoliopsida; order Poales; family Poaceae; genus Oryza; species Oryza punctata. The sequence goes on along the minus strand of CM002489.2, from coordinate 7,155,469 downwards.
GTTTGTTTTCACACTACCACGTAATAACAAATAGGAACTACCCAACACATATACAGGAAACTTCTAGCTATAACCGGTACCAATAAGGCTTTCCCCATCCGAGCACACCCCCACGAGATACCAAAATAGACAATCAGCACCTATAATTCAAACCGCTACCTATAATTCAGTGGCATTATAGTGTCAGTTGTTAATCCTAACTGACACCGTTCTGTGGGCCCATCAACAGTCACAACCAAGCAACCGTTGGTAGTCCCAATAACAACTAGCACTTTTGAGTACTGTCGGACAAAGGTATTGGTTCGTGGCTAGAACCGGTACTTTTGATCTCACCATACATGTATAAGCTTCTTTTCTCTTGAGCTGATCAAGCAAAGAAGAGACCGGTGCCTCTTGTTCTGGCTCGACCAACTAGATGGGGGAGAGATTTTGCTCTATTTTATTTTGATTTTGTTGGAGATCTTTAATTTTGATTGCTACAAGGTTGTTTTGGAAATTAAATCACGTCATTTTCTATATAGTACTAAGATATGTCTTTTTAGTTTTGGGTATATTTTTCTTTTCTCTATTGTGTTCATTTAATTACATTATAGATCCATACTCAACCTATCATATTTTTGCAATTAAGTATCGACAAAATTCACTTTATACTTTAGTGCTTTAAAATGTTTGTTTTAGAGTTGTGCAGAGAGTTGTCACAATGTTATAATTATTGTTGAAGATCTATTATCTTTTTATTCTAATTTGAATATAATATTCTCATTGTATTTATTCTGCACGGTTTTTAATATATGATAAATGATTTACGAACTAGATTTATTAATAAATGTATTATTGTTTAATGATTCTTGTCATATTAATTAGATTGACGCATATGTGAATTACAACATCATATAGGTGCAAGTCCTTGGTCATAACTGGCACCTATGTATATTTATTGGTGCCTGATATATAACCAGCACTTTTAAGACACCTCATCAGTGTCGTATGATGGGTGTCGGTTACTAAAGACTAGTTCCCTACCAAAGCGTTGTTTTGTAGTAGTATCAAATGTTCCATTCTTTTAGGTAATTAGCCGTAGTCCGTAGACTAACCGTAGAAAAATCTGGACAAAATCTCCACACATTAAAGTCGTGCATGTAATTTTACAAAACCAAAACTAAAAAACATCAAAACTCAAACAACTAAGAGCCCTTCTGAATCGCAGGAATGGAAAAACGAAGGAACGGGAAAAACACATGATTATGATAGGAATGAAGGTGTAAAACAAAGGATTTCTAACAGACAGAAAAACACATGAATGACTATTTGAATGGACAAAAAAACACAGGAATTGAATGAGAGAGATAGACTCAAAGAAATTTTTCCAAGAGGTTGGATCTCTTGCTAAATTTCCTTCAAAATCTCTAGCTAGGGCTTGTTCATTTTGGAGGAAAAACAAAGGATTTGGATCCCTAAGGATTGGCATTCGGTTTAAAAAAGCTTATGAGTGTCATTCGTTTTATAGGATTGAAGTGTAGGAAAACCAAATGAAAATTACCTTTACTACAAGTTGTATAGAAAAAACATAGGATTTTTTTCCATCCAATCAAACCTCTTGGAAAAATTCCTATGGATTGATGCGTGCAAACATTCATATTCCTCCACTTTTCCTATTCCTATAGGTTCAAATTTCTCCAAACCGTATAAGCCCATATAGGATTACCCATTCCGTAGGAATTTTATGGCCCCTATGATTTATAAGATTGGAAAAGGAATTTTATATGATTTAAATTCCTACGGATTTTTCCCTACATGTTCCTTTGATTCATAGGAAAGAAAGGAAACTTTCCATAAAATTATATTCTTATGCTTCACATTTCATAGGAAAAATAGCAAGAAGTGTGACCTCTTTGTAAACCTTTTTTTCCCATAGCACTATCAAATGATTTCTATTTTCTTTCCTATGGTTTTTGATCCAATCTCAATTCCTATATTTTTCCTATTCCTCTGATTTTCCAATCCTGCGGATAAAAGAGATCTAAAGGATATGATATGATTCAATTCTTTGTTTCAAAGGTCTTTATAGGAATCATTTTCATAGGATTGAAATCCTCCAAAATTCCTATATTTTTCCCACAAATCAAAGAGGTCTAAGTCTGGCATACCCATATGGGGTACCATAGTGTGAAATACACAAGTTCACTAAATTTTTTCAAAATTTTCAAATTGTGAGTATATACCTAAGTATAAGAATTTGATTCGTACCTATACCTAGCAACAAAACAACTTAAATTACACTTTATTTCACAATCCATTATTACATATCTAACTAATTATATGTTTGAATGTTATATACCTAGGATCAAAATCTAACAAAAACATGTTCAAATGCAGTTCAAACTTATTTTGAACTAGTTAGTAAAGTAGTTATTGTTAATACCTAAACATCTAAAAGAAATTGCATACTCATTTGAATTGGGTATATACTCATTTTAAATCATAAAGCCTGGACACCATGGAGCACCAAACAAATTTACTATACACATATATACACATACATATACATATATATATATATGTGTGTGTGTGTGGTGTGTGTGCAGATCTAATAATTTATTTTCTGAACAAATATAAAGTTAATATCTAACGTATAAATGCTCTTGTCAAACCTATCAATGACAAAAATATTTTCACCGCCAAGTCTAAGCTACGCATATACTATGTCCAGGGAGATCGGCCGGCCACCACCACCACCACTAGTGTGTCCCTATTGATAGGACCAATAGTTGCTTTTTATGAATGTCTTGGTGAAAATAATTAAGCTCGTAGCTTCTTGCTGACAATAGCCACCTTCTAGACTACCTTGCTACGCAGTGGTTGCACACCTTCTAGACAATATTGCTGTACAGCCAATGAGTATTCAACAATTTATGAATGCTCGATAAATATTTCCACACCTACGTTTAAAAATATGTAGCGTTTGTGATGGTGTGCGCGCGAAGGCTCCGTGCAATAATATAACGAAGCTAGGATCCAATGAATTGGACAAATTCGACTGTTGTCTAGCAAGGCCATCCTTTTTGAAAATGATGCAAAAATTGTACGGCCGGTCATGTATTCATTTTGTCCATATGTCATTCTTCATGCATGATAGCATTATTGAGGAACACAACATGACCATTTATTTCCAAAGTTGACATCTACGTGTGGTTGATGTGTACCCTTCACTTTGGCACCCCTGAATAATTAAGCTTGATCTTCTAGTATACAGTGTTACAAAATTTATTTTTGAAAATATCACTTTAATTATTTTATTCGGGATAGTTTCATTCAACAATACCATTTGTTTTCATAAAGTAGCCATCAAACACCTACCTCAATGAAAATGTGAAGAAATTAATAGTCCAGCATAAATTAATATTCTAAATTGCCGAATGTTTTTTTATTATAACTAAGTAATTAACCTATTGGCGAATCCATAATATATATATATGCTTCTTAATTTTTGCATATCTCTAGTATGGAGGAACTCATTATATATCTTCTTGAATGGGGACTCAATGCATGCATATGGTTTGCGAGTCCGCAAAGGGTTTTATAAATTTCAGTGGATTCATATCAGGGTAAGATAACAATATTAAACCTTCCCCTAATTAACATTATCCTTTATCTACTCAGGTACGTACATTCCAAACCACCACCACCATGCACGCATATGTACAAATGGTAAAGGTCACTCACTTAACTCCAAATTAACTCAGTCAAAACAACAAATGTCCATTTCAAATTTCGTTGCAATTGATGGATGTACTGGCCAGTGGTGGCAGTTAATTTCGTGACAATATCAAAAGCAGATAACCCAGTTGGTGAATAATTAAGTATTACATTCAAGTTTTGGATATTTCATTTTAATTCCATTATTTGTTGTTGTTTGTAAGTGTGTGACATGATGTACATCATCCAACTCATATATCTGCTCAATTAATTATTAGCAGTTAGCTAGACTTGATTCTCAGTCATCGATCACTTGATGCACAAGCTAAATGAGGTGGTCATCCACCTGAAAAGAATTAACCAACCACGATTTAATTAAGTGACATGATTGTGTTCTTTCAGTAGCTAGCTATACTGTTAATGTTCTTACATCAGCTTCGACATTTCTCTCTAGGGCATGCGTCATTCCACAGTGTTTAATTAGCCATCTCCCTTTGCCATTAAGAGCATCAAGACATATTTGTCAATTCTCATGACAAGCTAGCCGAAGGAGATTTGGTAACCACCCATTGGCCAGGTTTTTTTAAATTTTTCATGCCTTGATTAAACTATAGCTCGGTACGTGATGATTAAATTCAATTATTTGAAATGGTAGTTGAAATTTTGTTCCTGATGTATGTACCTGAAAGAAAATGTTTGCAATAGATGATCCATGTTTCTGCTAAATGATGCAATCTTGTACCTGCAAGATATAAATTTGGTCGAGTACGTACTCTTAATTAACTCTAGATAGATGTTAAGATCACTTGTGTGGATGGTACATATTTTGCTGTGTACTTGGGATACCTAGCTAGATAACTCTGATAAATCCCCTAATGTGTAGTATGGGATGAAGAAATTTGTAATAAATTAATTGCCCTCATTATAGCTAGTTAACTGTTTCATCACTAAAGTTGAACAAAATGAGATGAGTTTCCAGACCTGCCTGATGGAGTTACAATTATTATTTTCACGAATACATGCAAAAACCTTGTGTGTTAATATATAGAAGGAAATTTGAGGGTTTGTGCACAACGTGGCGGTCGGACTAACAATAGCAAGAAGAGGTAAAGGGTGTAACGAGGCACAGATAGGCCCTGTTTGTGATCTACTAAGACAGAAAACAAGATCAGAAGAAAAAAAGTTGAAAAAAAACGCTAATTAATGATTTTTTTCATATTTTTATTTTTAGTAAAAAAATAATGAATGAAACAACTTATAAATAATATTTCAGGAAGTATGTCAAATTAATATAGAAACCTCTGGTAATAAGAATAAGAAAATAACTTCTTTCAATAAAGTTGGAAATGATGTTTTGTCGACAATAATTAATTAATTAATTAATTGTTGCTTGAAGTTATTCAACAACTTCTGATTTGCATAGAAGCGTCAAATTAAAGTAGGGAGCGCGCATTGTGGAATAAGCATGAGGTCGTTTTAGAACCAGAGAAGGTTTAAATAATGAGTATTATTAGCTTGTATATTAAGGCGTCGACACAATGTTTTTATTTTTTGCATTATTGTTCCGGTTACAGGACGAGAGTTAATTTGGCGAAGTTGAGAGAGAGACAGAGACCCGTCGAGGTAATGTTTAATTATGTTTTTGACCTAGGTGTGGATGCATCCAGGACAATTTTCTTTTGTTAATTAGTCAAACTTGACCAAACTTCGAAAAAAAATGAGTATATATGATTATATCAGTACTACCTTGAAGCCCAATTTGGTAAGAGTAATTTACTTCTTTTGGATAAGAGAGCTGGTAACACAAACGTAATCAGTAACGATGCTTAATTATGCAAAGCAATTAAGGGCAAATTAATATAGAAGAAGATTGATATATCGGCGTCACGGCGCACTGATCATGTAAGCTATGACGCAACGCACCTACGTACAACTAGTTTAACCATTCGTTTTGTGTCCAAGTTCGTCAGGTTGTACTGTACCTGTTCTCCAAATTGAACTGAAACTATGCCTTTAATTTCGTAGTAGACTTGGATTAACGGATTAATTAATCCCCTTTTCACCTGCTATGCGCGCACTGAAGTGTTTTAATTTATCAACACTACTGTGTGGATTATTTTTCTTATTGTCAACATGCATGAATGACGACGGGAGAAAAACTTAATCAACTTACATAACTACCTCGCGTGTTGCTACGAAAGAATTATGTGATAAAATAGCAGATATGAGTTGTAAGATTTTCTTAATTAGTATACGATTTTCTTTCATGCGCTTATGTATTTTTTACCTTGAATCATCCAAAGGTTATAAATGATTAGGTTGTATGGTGTAGCTTTTAAGGAGAAGAGATACAATTTGCATCCTTCGTGAGTCATTTAAAGGCTAAAAATAATTAAGGTGATGTGACTTTTAGGAAAGAAAATAGAATTATTGTTATAGTTTTATATATACCAGGCTGTAGAACTTAGCTCACATTAGCTTTTGAATCTAGGCACATACGCTAAATTTTATATTCCACATTTGAGTTTAATTTGGCCGTGTTCTATATAATCCTATTCACACCCCCCACAGCTGGTTGTGCGGGGAAACGTGGGATGCCTCAATGGATATGGGCCATCACGACCTTAATAACCGCCCTGCCCCCAGGTCCATGGACTATACAAGGATGTTCTCACAACATAGGAGAGGGAGTTTGAAAATAATCATTTGTAGATGACTCAAGGCAATACCATAACAGCAGGATATAGGGTTGTTATCCCAAGAGAGTTGGCAAACTAAGAGAACCTGATGTTTCGAGTCCCGCAAAATTTAGAATTACCGTTTCTATTTTGAGAAAATCCACTCTATGTCACTGAGTTTATCTCTATGTCACTGAGTTTATCTCGGGTTAACAATTTACCGTTGATAGTGCCCCTTTCTATAACAAGTGAATATCCTGCAACTTGCTGCGGGATTTTAGAAATCCTTCTAAAACACCTTAAAAACAATATTAAAGATAATTAATAAAATATTCAATGTAGATTAAGCTACATTAATACATTTATGGTCGGATTAAGTATCGAAATGATCCCACGGCTGTTATTAATAAAAGTAATATTAATCTAATGGCTTTTCAGGTAATGTGACTCAATGTATGTCGAGTAATTGGGTTCACTATATAGGAATACATAGGAATAGTAGATAGGATCACTATTTTTAATATATAGCACTGTTGATTTTCGGACATAGAACAATTGGTTCATAAACTATGTAAACACTTTTTTTACATTTACACTAATGTAAAAAAAGTTACTTTAATTAGGCATGTTATTTACACTAATGTCATGTCTAAAACTGAACAATGTGGTATAGAAAAAAATACATCTGCAGGCATCCATTTGCTTAGATGCTGATGTATATTAATAAAAACCTCCCCAAGAATGAATTAATTGTTCAAATATGACGAGTTGTGCTAGCCCGCACCATTTTCACAGTTTTACGTTTACCAAATTTGATCAATTCATAGTCACTGTAGGTGCACAGTTGTATGAGATTTTATAGCCGTGTTTTTCTTCACTCTGACACCCCCGTTGTTTCATTCAACAAATAATAGTTAACTCTCTCGTTCCATAGGTAAAAGTTTTGTAGCTAGCGTTCAGTGTTGGCAGTTGAAATTAACACGTCAAATCTAGATGATATATTAACCCAACTTGGTATACGAATACACAAGTCGCGTGTGTTAGACTTCATCATAGGATCTTTTAAGGTTTCACGATTTGAACATCCGTATATATATATATATATATAAATCGTCTCAATCAACTCATACATGTAAAAAAAAACTTAATTACTAAAGATAGGTAATATATGTTTCAGATAGCATGCAATTAAATTTTAAAAATCCTAAATCACTACTAAATACATAAAACACTTAATTTTGTATAGTTATTATTTAACTACTCTTTACAAATATACTACTAATTAAAAAAATCAAATTTAAATATTAAGGTACGTAAAGAAGACTTTACAGATGCCTTAAATGATAAATAAAATTATGTGCTTAGGTTGCCTTTGAAGCAATTCAATACATAGCATCCTACACCGCATACAGTGTACATGTGCGTGCGCGTGTGCGTTTTTCGGGTAATCGAAAACAAAAAGTCGTATCTCCGTGTGGTCATTGTCTGAACAAGAATTTCCAGATGCGATGTACTGTACTATCGAAGCCAAAGCCAGAGAGCCAGCCGTGTCCTTTTCGATCCGTATAGCAAGATATGTTCTTATTAGATCAGCTCTTTGACTTTGCTCTCCAAAGAGAACAAAAGTGTCGACAGTTATTTGTCTCGTCTCATAACTATAGAGCTCTTTCTAGCGGCCTTCGTCAATACGTGCTCCTGTGGTGCACGTATATCTCAGCTCCCACCGTTTGGTTCTTATATATTGCTCTGCAATAGCAATAAGAAAATCACAATAATTTTGGTTACAAGCATGGTATGATGTAATAATTCTCAAGAGGGTATTATTGGATTTTAGGCCAATGGAAATTTGTGAAATTTCAGTCACCTAAGAACTACATATACCTAAACCTAAAATCGGAGAGATATGCCTAAGAAATTGTTATAGATGGTTTTACTTCATTTTTAGCTAGCTTAAATATTTAGCTGCGACCAGGGACGGACCTAGCTTTAACACAAGACCTGGACCAACCGATTGCAGTTTTGGCTAAACTTGTTTTTACATGGTAAAAATTTGTGCTACATAATATGGGCTTTCAATCCTAGGCCTCAGAGCCATGGCTAGAGTAACTCGAGGCCTGGGTCCACCTGTCACATCCTGGAGTTTCCCCTTCTAACTCTAAATTCATAAAATAAATTGCCTAGAAAAAATTGTTCATTTAATCAGGAGCAAACCCTAAATTAACAGTGTGCGTAATAATCGGAATCGTCAGGGAGAATTCTTTTTCGAATTCTCTTTGCTTCAAATCATTAACAGGATTTTCAGCGGAATATTCAGAGCAGAGGAAGTAATAATGTTAATTTAAAATGTCAAGTTTTGAATTAATAATTCCTTCCTTCCCCTCCTTTCGTCGTGAACCATTCTCAGTTCACTCTTCCTGTTCGCGGTTCGTTGTATCCGCCGACCCCTTTTGTTGCCACGGTTTTGTTTTGCATGACGAGCCAAGCCCTACTCCTATTCCGGTTCAGTTTCTTTTTCCTTTCCCGAAAAGACACCGCATTTATTTCCCCACCTTTCTTTTTTGGGTTTCCTTTTCTCTAGTATTATTTTTCTTTCCTTTCCCCCCTGCCGAGCGCTACTTTTCTCCCCCACCTTCTGCCATGCACCATCCCCCCTTGGGCCGGCCCGACTCTAAACCTCCCCTCCTCCACCTCTATAAAAGCCACCCCGCCCCTCCCCTGTGCCACCTAACCCTAGCCGCCCGTTCCCTATGCCGCCGCTGCGCTGCCTCGCCGTAGCCGCGTGCCGCTGCCGTCGCCGCTGCCGTGTGCCACACGCTGCCATTGCCCTAGCCGCTGCTGCGTCGCTACCGTACCGCGCGCTGCCACTGCCCTAGCCGCTGCCGTGTCGCTGCCGCGCCGCCGCCACAGCCGCCACCACGCCGCTTGCTGCGTTGCCGCTGTTTTGCCATGTGTCGACGTTGCCGCGTTGCTGCCATGTCACGTCGCTGCTGCGTCGCCTCGCCGCCGCTGCCGTGCTGGCCCTACCGCGCCGTGCCGTGCCGCTGCCACTGCCCTAGCGCCGCACACCGTCGCTGCTCCGCCTACCGCCTGCCGCGTGCTATTTTGCTGCAGCCGTGCCGCTGCCGCCGCTTTGTCGCACACGGTAGCCGTTCTGCCGACCCGTTACCAGTCACTGTCGCTTCGCCTGTCACTTGCCGCACCGTTAGCCGCCTAAAATCCTAGCTACCTAGCAGCCGCCTAGCCGTGTCGGTTACCGACCTCGCTACCGCCGCACCTAGCCATAGCCGCAGCCGTGCCTTCGCCGTGGTATGTATGCATTCAGTAGCCGCTCGCTGCTTACGCTCGCGCATAGTGTGTTGTAGTGTCATGTCGGTTTGGTCGTACCGAGTCGTTCTAAAACCCTAGAGCCTTTCTGAGCCGCCGGTTTTGTTCGCCGGTTTTGTTCGCCCGTTGCGTGGTCCCGTGCCACGGTAGGTTGACTCGTTGAGTCGCTGACCCGTGAGGCTCGTTGATCGGAGTTTGTTTTCCGCTAACCTTGTCCGTTCGCGGGCGTTAAAACATATCAATTAGTTAAGGTTTTTCGGATAATAGTAATTACATAGTTCATATTCTAAAATTCATAACTAATTCATACGAACTCTAAATTGGGCCATTCAACTTGCAAAATTCATCTAAAATTGAGCTCTACATGTTTGTTTACTTTTATGTACTGTTTATTTGGTTTTTATTAGAATTTTTCCTCGTTTTGCGTGCCAACGTGTAGATTCCGCCGTTTCGGACGATCGCGGTCGTGAGGAAAAGAGTTCGGAAGATCAATCAAAGAAGAAAGGAAAGTCGCACATTCCCCTTGAGAATTTTGAGCCCAATTTATAAAATGTTTTACCATTTACAAATAAATTGCATGTTTTGCTAATTACATGGGAATAGGGTTTATTTATCTGCTCGCTTGTGCCATATTTTCTTAATGTCCTTTCTTTATCGAACTAGGTGATAATTTGACTAGCTTGTGTCTCATGTGGACCTCGCTAGAACTATATTATGCTTAGCTATGCTTAATACCACTAGCTCACAATATGAAATAATCACAGTATCTACTTCTAGTATCTTGATGAGCTGCGAGCTCGAGACAACTGACCATGTTTCATTGGTCGTAATTATCCAACTAAAATATAGCTTAATGGTGGGTTGTGGGTGTATGGTTTTGCTAATCGCACCCATGGCAATTAAGGACCGATTCACGGGAAACCCTGGAAGACTAACAATGCTTACCACAAGCAGGCTTGGGTAACTGTTGGACTTGTAGTGTAGCTTTTCCCTAGCTGACGCATCCAGGCAAGGGTGGGCGTGATGGGGTTGGGTCGGCGGGGGTTTACCCGTTGATCGGCTTCCAGATTCACCAAGGCACGAGAGGGGACTGCCTACCTTGGCTTAAAGGTGGGGGCGACACCTGAGGTGTGGTGTGTTTGGTTAGGGGGAGTTATGCGAAGGGTCTTGTCACGATTTCCCCATTTGTAGTACCATGGTGGTATTTCGGGGCATGGCAACATGTGTGGAATCGTGTCTTGTGGGTACAGTTGCGCACCTCTGGCCAGAGTAAAACTATCGAATAGCCGTGCCTGCGGTTATGGGCGATCAACCAGATTCACCGTGATTAGTCCCACTCTATTAATTAAATTGACTTAATGAACTGGTTTAGTTCAGGTGGAATGGCTAGGCCTGTTCAACGTGGTGTAGCGTTGTTCAGTGGAGATGTTTAAACTTGCCTTAATTAATCGACTGTTTTACTGTTTTCAACTATAAATGTTTACAACCGCCTTTATGCAAATAGCCACAAACCCTCCTTGTCTCCCCTTGCACGAATGCATCGTTGGTGTGACTTGTTGAGTACAGTGGTTGTACTCAGTCTTGCTATCATACCCCTTTTTAGAAGTATAGTGCTTCTGAGGTAAAGACGAAGCTAGAAGACAAGGCTTATACCCCAGTTGAGTTTTACCTGTGGAGTGGAGCTGAAGCCCGCTAGGATCGTCGTCTTTTTCCGCTACTGTTTTCTTTTCGGTGTGAGGACTAAGTGTCTCTTTTGTAAGTATTCACGCTTTATTTACGTTTGGATCTGTATATTAATTTGTCGTTTTGTGTACCCTGGCTTGATTTCTGGACAGGGATTTATACGCAAAATAGTCTTGATTCCTGGTTGCGACCGCCCCTGACCTCAAGCGACGACTGCGATCTCCCCTCGGCTTCAGCTCTTGTGATGAATGTTTGATTCTATTATGTGATATTTTCTCAGGGATTCTATTATGTGATTTGATTATATGCTTCTACTCATGTGATGAATGTCTGATTCTGTGATGAACTTGTGATTCCCTCTCTCTCACTTTTTGGATTTCCTAGAAAAATTACCTGTGCGTTGCAACGGGGAGAAAAGACGAGAAAATTGAGAAAAATTTATATTATGTAATTAATTAAAATACAACATTTTCAGAATAAAGTAGGTAGGTGTAGAATTAAATTAATTTATAAGTAAAGTAAAGTAAGTATGTGAAATAAAATTACATGGCTGGATTTAATTTTTATTAAATTATCCATGATCAATTACACTATTTGAAATTTTCTCGGAATTTTCAGAGGTCATTTGCAAATTATAATAATACAAATACCATTTCAATATTTATTTAAGTAAAAATCTATATAAAAATCTATATAAGTCTAATTTACCTTCCGTCCGGTCTCTCTCCTCCGCCTCAGCCCGCAAGCGCACGTTCGGCCCATAAAGAACTGAAAGTCTAATTGATATCCCTGACGCATGAAAAAAGCCTAAATTACCACCCCTTGCTGGCCCAATTTCCTCCATTCTCTCCTCCGCCTTAGCCCACAAGCGTATATTCGGTTCGAAAAAACCGAAAGTCTAATTTTGATCCCTGACGGATGATGGAAACGTTTTCAATTTTTTAAGTAGTAGAGATTTTTGGTGGATTTGGAGCCAAGCTTACCTTCTTTTTTCCAAATCGTACAACACAAAGGTATCGATGATGCTCCCTCATTAGTTCCGCTAAGTTAGTACTGGTTACGAATCCAACCCTTACATGGAGTTGACAATCGGTACCCTAAAGGGTGTTCTAGTGTAATATATAAAGAAAAAGCCATCAAATGTATGTTAAAATAGAAATGTTAATACCATGGTTTTTACAAGTTTGACTTATAACAGGTGCAAACAACGTATATCCATGACGGAAAGGAAATTAACATACATGACGTCGTACAATCTAAGTATCTTCCCTGATGACAAATTAGACGATAAAATGTGCCGGGCGGCAAGCTGAGATTGATTGATCGTCCTCGTGAACTTAATTAATTTAACCGTTACTCCTTTGCATAGCTACAGTACTAAGTAAGTACATTGTTGAAAAGTAATACCGTAGGTACTTGGCTTCAGGACAAGGGGTTGATTATGTGATTATTCGGGCATACGCAATCGCTACGTGTCGAATCGATCGTGATTCGTGTGGTATCAGTAGCAGATACCGCTAGCTAACTCGTACGTACGGCGGATCTCTGCGTATATTCCACTCGACGGTACGTACTACTCCCTGTGTTTCATCGTATAAATTGTCTAACTTTTTTTTCCTAATCAAACTTATAAAAAAATATATTAATATTTTCAACTTAAAACAAATATATTATTAAAATATATTTAATACTAGATTAAATGAAACTAACTACTCCCTCCGTTCCTTTGTAGATGATAGCATAGGGCCATGCACACATCACAACGTTGTACACTCCTTAATCAAAGAAATGACTAAAATGCCCCTGCCTAGATTATTCCGGAATGGTTTGAACGCGTGCGTGCGTGGCAGTCTAGGGTAGCCGCCAAGGCGCCAAAAACAGCTTGTTCAAATTCAAAAATGGGATTGTGGGTATTCTATTGACTAGAAACATCTCACCAGTGAGCCAAATTCTCTCTACACCAATCCCTGATACCGTGCAATGTCTAATCTCTCTCCAACATGGAAGCGATCCAATTCCCTGCTCTCTTAGCTCCCAACGATGAGTTTGCTCTCTTCGATTTGAACGCCTTTCCTGAAGAGTACCATGGCGAAGGAGGAGGAGGACAAGGTCCACAAGTTCCTCGTGATTTTGATCTGAACATGATCGCCCCAGAGGAAACAGAAACCTCGGAGGGAGAAGGTCCCATTGGTGTTGACATGAATGATCGGCATGAAGAAATGGATGAAAATAATCCCATGGATACTGATCTGAACATCATCCCGCATGAAGAAATGGATGAAAATTCCCCTCAAAGTTCACCATCACCTTCAAATGGTAAGCTATACTTCGTGTAATTGAATTTATTCCTTCCTATGAGTAGATAGTTGGGTCGCTGCCTGCCATAGCTAGCATCCAATTGACGCAACCCTGTGAACAGGCGAGTAGCCTGTTCACCATTTCCTTCATCTATCGCCATGGTGTGTGGTGACTGGCGAGGCCGCGATAGACGAGGGCTACGCAACTGTAGAAGATGCAAAAACAAGATGGGCCATGGCCCAAATGTCCTATGGTTGTAGGTGGTAGGTCCAACTACTTGTGAATCTCCCCCAAATGCAGCTATGGTGTTGCTGTTGCTCTGCTCGCAGTTACTGTAGATAGGAAGCATGGAGGGCAGAGAAGCAGGGGTGAGTGGGTTGGAGCGGTTGAGGTGGCCATCTGCAGCGGCGTGGATGTACGTTTATGCGTATCCTGTTGGCAAATAAACTTGTGTGCCCTGGGTAATGTAGCTATGTTAGTTTCAGGTTTTCTTTGCTTAGTGTTGCACGAGCAGTTGGAGCAGAACAAAATCCTAATCTTCCCGTTTTTTATCGGATCAACTACAGCTTGCATGCATTGTAAATTCTCTCTGTAGCAGCAGATAGTAGTCGCTTTTATTCATTCCAGGTTCAGCTATTAGTATTGAAGTTTGATCTGTTTCCTCTTTTTTTTTGCTATTGGTACTAAAGTCTGATTTGTTTCCTTCTTTTATTTTTTATTTCAGGTCAAGCTAGAGTTGTGCACACTGGTAGGAAGGAACTCACAAATGAGCAGCGGAAACAATTGTGTGATGTTCTGATTTGGAGAAGTATTAATGGGAAGCTAAACATGTAAAATTGTAGGAGAGGTTTCTGAATTATTCTCCGTCAGTGTCCGAACAGTTTGGTGCATATGGAAACAAGCTAGACATGCTATCACACATAATGTTCCAATTGATGTCCGCAACAACAGGTACAAGTGCGGTCGAAAGGGAGCTTAGGTTGATCTTAGCTTGTTACGTGGTATTCCTGTGTCGAAGAGAAGTACATTGAATGATCTGTCTGCACATCTAAAAGTTGGCAAAACCACAGTATGGTGTCTTAAGAAGAATGGTCAGATTAAGCGGCACTCAAACAACATGAAGCCATTTTTAAAAGATCAAAACAAGAAAGAGAGATTGCGATGGTGCATTTCCATGCTTGAACCAGATAGCATTCACAGTGACCCATTTTCAGAGACTTACTTGACATTGTTTATATAGATGAAAAATGGTTCTATCATACACGAGATGTCGGAAGGTATTATATCCTTCCAGATGAAGAAGAGCCTCTTCGGACATGCGAGAGCAAAAATTTCATCCCCAAGGTAATGTTTCTTACTGCTATTGCTCGCCCAAGGATGGATAGCAATGGGAATTGTACATTTGATGGCAAAATTGGTTGTTTTCCTCTAGTCACTTATGAAGTTGCTAAAAGGACAAGTAAAAATCGTGTTGCAGGCACATTAGAGATGAAACCCATTTTGTCTATTACAAAGGAAGTGATACGTTCCTTTATCATAGAGAAGGTTCTTCCTGCAATCCGATCAAAGTGGCTAAGGGAAGATGCTCGGAAACTAATATTCATCCAACAAGATAATACTCGGTCTCATGTTGATCCAAATGACCCAATATTTTGTGAGGCAGCACAACAGGAGGGATTCGATATCCAACTCATTTGTCAGCCACCGAATTCACCGGACTTCAATATCCTTGATTTGGGATTCTTTGCAGCTATTCAGACAATTCAGTATAAGGAAGCTGCCAAAACAGTGGGTGAACTTGTTAGTGCTGCTCAGAATGCCTTTGAAAATTATCCACCGACATCATCAAATCGTATGTTCTTAACATTGCAGCATGTGTTAGTAGAGGCAATGAAAGTTGAGGGTGGCAACAACTATAAGATCCCTCATGTTAACAAAATTTCGTTAGAAAGAGAAAGCAGATTACCAATGCAAATTAAGTGTGATCTCAATCTGGTTCAGGATATATGCAGGAAGATCAACGAATGACCGAATAGTGGCTTTTGGTCCCTCTATAAATGTATGCAGTCCTGACCTCTATAGGAGTGGCTCTTTTGGTCCCTCTGTAAATAAATGCAGTCCTGATCTATATAGAAGTGGCTTTTGGTCGATGGGTGGTTGGATGTACTGATCTCTTTACAAACGTGTGGTCCATGTAAACATTATGCACATTTGGTTATTGGAGTAACATGGAACATACTCGTAGTTATACGGAGCAACTTAGAATTATCCAGTGCTGTAAGTATTGCAATGACTGAAATTGAAATAGTCTAGAATTAAATGAAACACAGAGTTAAAGAGTCAAACTGTTTACAGATTCTTACACCAGTGAAGAACATGGAATACAGTCAATGTAAAACACATTCAACTCAGCAATGCATCTTGTTAACAGCCAAATTATTCGTCCAGATTGTCATTTCGCTCTGATTATGTGAATTAGGAGTATTACTTTGATGGTATGCATCTCTGGGCTGAACATTCATCCTGAGCTCTGTTTCCGTGACTCAATCACCCAACCAATGCCACAGCAGAGCAGATGCATCTTGAGATCAGCGAGGCAGCAATTCTGCTGCAGCCAGCAACCACCTTCGTGCGCTTGTTTCGCGCCTGTCATGACGGTCTACAGGGCAGGCAGGAGGATCCCTCCACGGCCCCATGTTGCATTACGGTCATCCTCGCCATGCGTCTCCTGCGCTGTTGTGAGTACAAGGCGGCGCGCGACCGTGGGGGGCTGGGGTGATGCACTGACTCGAGAGAGTTCTCTAGGCTTTGTAGTATACATTAAAAAAAAACCTATGGTTGAACCCGCAAGGGGCAAGTTTGGAAAAATGTACTGCTGTGAACTGTTTGCTGCTAAGTATTTTGGAAAAAATAAAGTGCCCTCTGCTGTCATCTACAAAGGAACAGAGGGAGTAATTTGATATTTTAGATGTTACTAATTTTTCTATAAACTTGATTAAATTTAACTAAATTTGATTAGGGAAAAGTCAAACGACTTATATATGAAATGGAGGAGTATCGTATGCATCGACCTGCAGCGTGTGGTTAGGACTTGTGGCTCCTGACCATGTATACATAAGCTGATATGTACATACAGTGTGCAGAATCGATTGTGTCACCAGGGATACTAATTGACATGTATACATTGAGAGCGCATATCTAACTCATAGGTATGGTGCATGTTATAGACACATGTGAGTTGGAGACCAAATAATCCCTCAAGGCTCTTCTCATAATATCATTCCCTCTTCTCCCCCTATCCAAATTCGCGTCCCTGATGCGCTCTGCACCATCGGCACCCATTAATGGCCATGACTTCATCTTCATACTCCACCACCCTCCACTCTCATTTTCTCTTAACTCCTGTCTGTCACAACCACCCTCGACTCATTCAGCCATGTGTACCATCACTCTCCCCTCTCCTTTCCCTCGCTCCTCAACCCTAACCCTTTGAGGTGGTGATGGCAGCGACGATAGGGAAGGGATTTTGAGTATTTAGAGGGAAGTTTTTTGAATGGAAGTTTTATGGTTCTCGAGATGGAAATTTTTGATTTGAAGTGAAAGTTTTGTGATTTTAAGATGAAATTTTCAGATTTGAGTTGCAAGTTTTCATAATTTTAAGCTGAAAGTTTTAAAGTTTCAATTGAAAGTTTTATAGTTTAAGATGAAAGTTTGATATTTTTTGAAATTGAAAGTTTGTTATTCTTGAGATGAGAGTTTCGAACACAAAATTGAAAGTTTCGAATCACGTCTGAGCATTTCCAATCGGAGTTCGACTCCCTAGTCCCCACGATGCGATTACAACATGAAGCCCGATCACCGCGTGCGCGAACTATAAATCTCCTCATGGCACACCGTATACAGGTAACACGATACTCCCTCCGTCTAATAATATAAGGGAATGCATTTTTTTTAAAATAGAATGCTCTTTGGAGATATCAAAATTCCTGATATTTTGAGATAAATTTGGAAGTGGGATTTCTTTTATATTGTGGGATGGAGGAGGGAGTTTCATCCCTTCTCTCTGGATTTCTTTGACGTTCGTGGTTGGGAGTTAGGCCTACTGTCTGTTTGGGCCTTTAGGGAGATCGCCAACGTTAACAGGCCAGATATCTTGGCCGGCCCACATGGCCCGGTTTTCCCGTCCACCAAGAGGTCGGGATAGGCCTGCGACGTAGCACGTACTTCACCGCAGGGCCGCACGTCAGCGGGAGATACTAGCGGGCCGGCCCGCAAGTGCGAGTGGGTTCGGCTTCCGGCTACTTCGTGCTAGCGCTACGTCCGCGTCTGATCATCTGATTACTTACCAAAGCCCAAACCACAAAACCCATGTCAACCGGAAGCTGCTAGTAGCCTGCTACTACTCTGATTACACGTTGTTTCGGTGAGACCAGGGTTTATAGGGAAATAATTTGGCTCGGTTCTATTCTTCAACTCCAAACTATATTTTTCTCAGTTTTCCATTAGCACATTTTTTAAACTATTAAATGATATATTTTTTTAAAAAATTCTATATAGAAGTTGTTTAAAAAAGCAAATAAATCCATTTTTCAAATTTACAATAGTTAATACTTAATTAATCATGTGCTAATGAGGTTTCTCGTTTTGCGTGCCATAAAAATCTACTCCAAAAACATGAGATGGAACGGGGGGCCAAAATATGTATTGGAAACCGCATATATAGTGTAAATTTAAAAATTATCATTGGATAAAAAAATTGGATGCTTGAGATTTATTCACGTCATCAATAGTAAAAAATTTATTGCAAGATTCAACCATAAGTAAAAGTTTTACAACAAGAAATTTTTTACTCTTCGTGACATAGACAAATCACTACTACATCATAAAAGGGATGGCACTAGAGGTGCTGCATATGCTAAACCGACACCTATAGACTTTTTTCCTATCTCCACGGAATGAAAAAAAAATAGAACCAATACCCTTGAATAACTATAGGTGCTGATTGTAAAACAAACCAGCTGGTACCATTTTTTAAAAAAAATCCGGTACTTTTAATATATTAGGGGTGTCGATTAATTAAAAAATATCCCCACAAAAATCGAGCCAAGCTGAACCGGTAGGGTGGGTGTGAGATATTTTTATCCCCACACCTACAAGTCTTTGTGGCCTTATCCGATTTCCTCCTCCTCCTCTCTCTTTCCCGTCCTTTCCACCTCTCTCTCGACTCCTCCACTTTGTCTGACTCCTCTGACTTTCCTTCCGCCACCCCTCGTTCTCCTCCTCCTCTCGGTTGCACCAGCCTTGGGCTTCATCACCGTCGACGCATCGATGTCCACGATCACGACGTGGAGGCAGCGGAGGCGCGCGTCAT
This sequence comes from Oryza punctata, assembly GCA_000573905.2. NCBI lineage: Eukaryota > Viridiplantae > Streptophyta > Magnoliopsida > Poales > Poaceae > Oryza > Oryza punctata. The sequence goes on along the minus strand of CM002489.2, from coordinate 7,136,419 downwards.
GTCCTTCTCCTAGTCACCCTGGTGCTCGCCTCATGATCCCATGCCAGTGTAAGCCCCCGACGTGATAGAGCTAGCTCTCGGCTTCCCGAATCCGCTTCATCTCGTACCACTCGATCTTGGCGTGGTGGAGGAGCTTGCGGCCGTTGAAGTCGATGACGAGGAGCTAGCGCGCTTCCGCTGCAGCTCGCGCTTCAAGACGTCCATGGCTCGCCGAAGTGGTGGGCCTCGCGGTAGTGCACAACAACGATTTAGGGATTTGGATTTCGACCAACGAGGAGCAACTCGATACATCGGCTCGATTCGAGCCGATGCATAAAGCCGTTTTTTCCCTCATGTGCGCTTCAATGTTGCCGGTTGTGAAATCGACATTAATGACATGGGTCATTAGAGCCACCTTTATGGTGCCGGTTGAAAAATTCAGCACCTATGAAGGTTTTTCGACCGACATGAATAGCTTTTTATTTAGTAGTGATTCTCAGCTATCCATTTTTAATTCAACTGTACTTTGTAATTTTCAAACTTGTACTATATATTTTTCCGGGTTTATAAAACCGATGTAAACCGGAATATTTTATACCGGTAGAAAACATTGACTGCTTGGTTTTGTAAGTCAGATTATTTTTTTAATTTTTAATACGATTGTTTTTTGATTTCATCGATTTATAAATGGTTTTCACGAAATCTGAAGATACTGCGCGTTGGTGAGCGGTTTTTAATTATCCGGTACATGTATTGTGTGAAGTGTGTGAACTCTGGGTGTGACTGACGCGTCGGCCGGTTCGTGTGCGTACATACAATACTATCGATAGTTCGATAGCTTGGGGAATGAATGTTTTCTTTCTTCCCAAAATCATTCTTATTATGTACTACTAGTATTCCGGAATTAATTAATTAATCAATGCGACGAGACACGAGCATTGATTGCTCGTGCTCGATCGATCGCCGCCTTGATTTGTGGTAGCTTAGCTAGCTGTTGAGGTGGACGACCGACCGACCGACGAACCAAAACCTTATCGCATCGCGCTTGACACGACCACTCCACACCCTCGCACTTCTAGATCATCGACCTGCACGTGCCATCCCTTTCGTTTCGGTTTGATCCCATCGTATCTTAATTAATATATATATATATATATATATATAAATATATATATATTTATATATATATATATTAATTAGAGTACTATGGTGCATGGGTTCTGTGATTTAAATTGAATATATACCTAATTTAAATGAGTATAATTTTTTTAAAAAAATTGTTAGGTATTAACATTAACTTCTTTACTAACAAGTTCAAACAAGTTTGAATTGAGTAGTAAATTCAAACAAGTTTGAATTGAGTTTGAAGTTTTTTTTATTAGATTTTGATTCTAGTTATATAGCATCCAAATATAAATTAGTTAGGTATGTAATAATGGATTGTGAAATAAAGTTGAGTTTAAGTTGTTTTGTTGCTAGGTATAGGTATGAATCAAATTATTATATTTAGGTATATACTCACAATTTAAATTTTTTTTAAAAATTTTAAATGAATTTGTGTATTTCATAACATGATGCCCGAGTACCATGACACCCCATATGGGTATCCTCTCTCTATATATATATACATACATAACTACATACATATACATACATATACGTACATATACACACAAGTATATGTATATGTATGTATATATACACACACGTAAACATATCAAATCTATCATTCACTCCTTATATATGAAATCAAAACTCTCAGGCAAGCACATATATATGCTACATGTAAGTATATATTCAATTATTATCCCTCATATTATTTTCACGTGGTGTTTCAATATATATACCCATCATTTTTTAATACTTATAAATACTGATTCACATATTTCATAGTAAAACGAGATATCATCTAGCATATTATATAGCACGAGACCTAAGAGACAAGAGGGGTTCGGCGTCAAGTCCCTCCTCAACTGAAGCCACCATTACTAGCCATCCCTCCAGTACAACCAGCTACCGGTGGCCTCTCACCTGAACTTCTGAAGTGAACATCTCAACGCTCGATCGATTGCCTACAGGTCAAACGCCAACCTAAGCTCCTCCTGACCTCCTGCTGCTAATGCCGCTTGCTGTCTCACCTTCAACAAAACGATCCCACATTTCTACGTTTCGCCATTAATAGATGCCTAATTCTAAGATTTTCTATCGACGAGAGTAAGTTTTACAACATATTATAGTACAAATGATTTTATCTAAGAAATACCACTATTATTATTATCTTTCTGTTTGATGTGAGGTCATGCCAAGCACTCATACTAGCGCATAAAAATGGAGAAAACTTCTTTTAAAGGCAGTTTGGGTATTTTATAAATAAGTTGTTTGTATGATACTATTTTGTAGAATTTTCACTCGTCGATTGGAAAAATAGGAATTAGGTGCTTATCGATGGCAAACCGCACAATTTTTCTTTTTCTCTCTTTCGCCAAAAAAGAAATAATATGTTCTTTTCTGTTTAATGGATGGATGTGTGTGCTTCGTGGCCCCCTAACTCCTAAGCGGTGCGTTCTTAGTGAAAACTTTCTATTTCGTAAAAACTTTCCACATATGATTATTGTTCTAGATGTTTTTAACTTTATAATAATTTATTAATTTTTTTATCTGAATAATCACAAATCCATCCAACACAAAATAAACACATATACTCCTTCCGGAAAAAAACCCAACCTACGAGGGAACCCCTCCTAGTACAATGAAACTAGATAGAAAGCGTTCATATTCATTGTACTAGGAGATGTCACATTCTCTCCTATGTTTATTTTTTTTAGGACGGAGGGAGTAACGTTGGCAGTGCCGTTTAATTCTGTTCTCCCAATGTGTTATAGCTGTCTACTCCTACCTAATAAACTTCACATGACTTGACAATGGAAGCAATATCCAAAACGGTTCTACTACTATCATTCTTTGCCAACCATATTGCGGCCCAACTGTAATCAGGTCCTACACACGCATTTCTGAATTCCCAAACTACGTAACTGTACGTCAGTCAGTCAGTCATGGAGGGTTTAAATCAAATCAAATCAAATCAAATTATTCACCACCTGAAACAGAAGAGGTTACACATACATATCCTCTTCTGCTTTTCTCTTCACCTTGAAACAGTGCAGCCACAAAGCTTTTGCACCCTAAATACAGGGACAGGCAGAGACTGTAACTCATGGAGTCGTTGACGGGCAGCATAGCTGCATGATCACACAAAAACAAACCTGTAATAACCACCAATTCATTCTCCACTAATATTTCACATGGAATCAAAAGCAGCCGGAGATATTGGAGGTCCCGGCCATATGTAGGAGGATTGTAAAGGTAGGTCAAGGGTTTCTTTTTAGTGGCTACACTGCACTGCACACTAGTTCTACAGTGCAACTGCGTGCATTTTTCTCATTCAGTTGACCTCCCAACCGATCGACCAGGTGTATGTATGTATCAGGTGCGCATTGACCACTGCACATTATTGCAATAATTCCATCTAAGAATTGCATTCTAGGATCAATTTCAGCCATGTATAAATAATTCATTAGTCGGGTATGGCGATACACGAACATCATGGGTTGTGGAAATCAGCGGTGGAGCCAGGATTTAAAATTCTGAATGTGGACTATCTAATTCTCAGATAAACTAAAAAGAAAAAATATTAGTCAATTTTTTAGATGGCTGGCACTTGAAATTCTGAATAGGGATTGTCTAATTCTATTGAAAAAAAATCACGCAATTTCTTAGACGGTGAAGATTACCTTGAGATTCATGTATGAATATTACACCTTATCCTTTTCCATCCTTCTCCCCTCCCCAGTCCCCATTCACTGGATCCATTAGGCGCTTGCAATGCCGCTGGCAAGCCCACTCCCACTCCCCTCCTTGCTCTCCCTCTCTCTTCCTGCCTAATCCAGCAATGGTGCCATTCCCCTGTGCCGCGCTCTTCCCTATCTCTAATGACCCATTGCTGACCACCTCCTCAAACCCCATGGCCTCCCTCGCCCTTGCTGCCAACCATGCCCATTGTCTCCTCCATCCCCGTAGCTTCAACGGCACCCCCGCCTACCCATCGCTGCCATCCAAGACCATGACTCTAAGCCCTAGAGGACTCCCTTTCTTCCACCCACCCCTAGGCCTCCCTCTCATCCTAACCCGGACCTCAAAACTCTAAATTCTAACCTCACCACCACCGCCGTGCCGTCGCTAGAGAAGATGACCTTGCCATTGCCTCCACCACTGCGGCACCGCCAGGGAGTCACCATCGCCATTGAGTTTCTCTCCTCCTCCCTCCCTAATTACAGTACTAGATTGAAGGTGACTGAACACTAGCATTTCCCTTCTGAATGATATGATTAAGAATAACGCAGGCGTAGCTAATCGCCTACTTATGTGGATATCACAAGAGATAGTAGATAGATGGATCACGGATGGTTGGATGGACAACTCAGTTTACATCAAGACAAGAAGAAGAACGTCGATTGATTTGATTAAATTAATGGGGGCCCTTAGGGCTTGATGGTGCAACTTGTCATCCATTGGCGCCTAACTGCAAAATTTCAACGGAGGCATCACATCTTGACAAGCTCACGCATTATTCACTGATGGGTTTTGATTGATACACTGCAAAAGAATCAGAGATGCAATCAGTGGATGTTTCAGTGATTTTTTTTTTTTGGAGTAGAAATCAGTGAATGTGCCGACGCACACTGCACTGCTTCTGCATCCTGAAACAGTGGTTTCAACTGTACATGCGTGTTTGCAACATGCAAACTTTGCAAAGATTTATTATTTTAAGAAAAATGTAAGTCTTCTGCCGACTTGCCTAGCAACAAGACAAAGGCTAAAGATATATGTGTTTTTTTATTCACATTGATTGGATTAGTTAAAGCCATGTGCAGAAGATTGGGTCTTCTAATTTCCATTTCATGCTACAGGTTTTCTTCACAACAAGATAAAAACTAAGCAAGAACATAGTACACCAACTGGGTAGAAATTAACTGGCTACCCTGATACAATGGACTGAAACTATCACAAACAGTAAAAAGAACAAGCCATGTCCCCCTTTTATTACACTTTTTCAGAGCAAAAAGATTTCACAAGTCTTCTGCGTCAACGTTAAGTAACTTTCATTGTTCCATACGATCATATCTTGATGCCCCAAAATGCTGTTCACCTGTTGTCTTCATCGTAGAAGTTAGCCACACAAAGTACAATTATCAACATGTTTGTCAATATAAACAAGATGTTTCTTTTTCAGAATAAAAAGGGAGACAAAGATTTGGGAAGAATCCATTGTACAAAGTAGAAGCATCCAAGCTGATGAAAGGACGTGTGCTTACTGTTAAGTGAAAGTCTGAAGCTGCAAAACCATGGATTCGAATTCGCCGCCAGAAACTGTTCATCAAAGGTAATCTAAAACCGGAGCTGCTGCAAACATCTCGCTCTAATCCACTGCATATCGTAAATTTGAGTCGACGGTTATGCACATTTTCGCTAACTTTGAATGGAGATGCTTGAATAGAACTCAGTAATTTAGGGTTCTTTTATCTTGTGTTGGTGTGTTTTAGTTTGTGTTTTCTTTATGTCATATCAGTGGGTGCTGAGTTTGTTTATGTGTGGATTTTATAATAATTGGTTGTAACTCGCGGAGCAAAGGCCGGAATATTATTCCATTATCTAAAAAATCCAATGCAAATGCTATTGCTATCACCTAGGAAGAAAAAATGCCATGAAACTGAAGCTACTGACAAATGGGATGCCAGTTGGACTCTCTCAAAGAAAGGGATGTGTGTTTGCTCGATCACTTCAAAAGTGCAGATACATTCTGAATTCTGAATTCTAAATTCAGGAAAGAAACAATCTGAAAATTCAGAAAAGCACCGATCTTGTTCTTCATCTTCTTCTTCTTAAGTTGTTATGATCTTCAACGAGCTACCATGACCTACATACATGGCCAGTCACAGCAGATGGAGACTCAACTCACGTCTGAGGCAAACGTCATACCAAACTTTTTCTATGTAGAACAATCTTGTTAAGAAATTCAGCAAAAGCTCAATGCAAGACTGAAAAAAAACATGGCAAGGGTCAGTAGGGCAAGATCTAGGAGCAGCAATTCTCTGTGGAATCAGACGGGGATCAAGAAAACGACATGAGAAATCCCTTTCCGGTAGGGGTAAAGAGAGCTCACCGACGAATTGAGCATTTTATCCGTCGCGTTCGTCCGTTGCTGCAAGCAAACGGGTAGCATAAGAAATTATCACTGAGCGATCGAGTGGAAACGTTTTTCAGTTTTTCGTATGGACTTGAGTTGAACCACGCGAACGCAAGGAAAGCGGCAGGGAAGACGCTGTCAGATTTTTTTTCCCTCTGTAAAAAAAATCTGGGAAGCCAAAAGTACAATGAGAACTTTAAATATATGTGGTACCTTCTCAATGACGATAAAACACACACTCTACATGCAAGATATATTGGTGAGTGACCGCTACTTTGTCTGTCTAGATGCTTTCAGATCCACGAATTTCTACTTCATCTATAAGATATTGGTAGCAGGGTTCTGGGCTTTGGACCGAAAGGTCCGAAACTTGGTGAATTTGATCTATTTTGGTGCGGTCCGAGCCAACATTTAACCCCCATTTTATCTAAATTTGGTTCAAATTTCTGAATTTCGTCCATTTTGGTTGAGGCAGGAATTTTTATGCAATCAGATCCCAGAACCCTGATTGCTAATTTCATACCTTTTTCTAGGAATTCGCAAAACTTTGGTAAAATTTTCTATTTATTTTATAAAAATAAATGAAGTAGTGTGGACTAAGGCTGTGTTCTTCATCCCATTTTTCCAATTCACCTCTCTCCGCGCATGATTTTCAAACTGCTAAATGGTGTTTTTTTTTGCAAAAAGTTTCTATACAAAAATTGTTTTAAAAAATCAAATTAATTTATTTTTTAAGAAAATTAGCTAATACTTAATTAATCACGCGCTGATATATTGTTCCGTTTTCCGTGTTTAGGGTGGGTTGGGTAGCTGCAACAAAGTAGAGCAGCGCTACACTTGCAGGTATCCACATGTTTTCCCCCCAGAATTCAATTCAGTTAGTTGGAACAGAATAACTCCGCGTCGATCTTTTCCATGAAAAGAGAGCAAGAAAAAAGGGGAATAATCATCTACAGGCCTGCACTACCCAATCTGAATTGCTGGGAGAAAATTAGGAAAATAGTAATAACAAATTCGTTTGCAGGAGCATACATCCATAGAGAATCCTGCATGAGTGGGCGCCGAGGCCCCATCCGTTTCTGAAGCTTTGTCTGCCTTTTCAGTAACACTGGTAGCTTACCACCATCCTCAATCCTTTTAAGAAGAAGTAGAAAGAAGAGAAGTAACCAATTCTGCTGTGCTGTACAGTGAAATGATGCAAAAATTTCCTCTTTTCTCACCTCACCTCAATAATTGGATAGCTCTTCTTGCACAGTTCATACTATATAGCAAGTGAATACATGCAGACAGTAATACAAACAGAAGAAGAAGAAGCAGCAGCTCAAGTAATATATATGTAATTTATTTACATCTCACACCTCCAAAATCTTATTCTACTACAGTAAACTGGGTACAGAGATATAACTCATACACATATGTACAACAAGCACACCACACACTGATCAACTTTTCCTTGGATTTTTGCTCTGCAGCAAAACACCAAGGCAAAGCTTTACCACTGCTCATATGTATCTCCTCATACTGAATTATACTAAGTAGTAGTATGCAGTATATATACTACTAATTAACTACATGGCTGCAGTAGCTATATGCAGACCAAATCTCGTCAAAATTAAATCCTAAAATCCAAGAAGAAAACAAGAAGAAGGAGTAACAAATCGAATGAAGGTGTGCAGCGCAGGTAGGAGGAAGGTAGCAATCAACGGTGACTCAAACACACCAAGAGCAAGAAAGATGACGACGAAGAGGAGCAAGCTCAAGCTCGTGCCACGGCGATCGATGGAGAGAGAGATCACCACTTGCCGTCGACGGCGCGGGAGTACTTGCCCTTGATCCACTTGACGCTGCGTCGCACCGAGTCCTTCACCTTCCCCTCCACGTCGTACGCCTTGTAGGCGACCAGCCTCTTCCGCCGCTGGAGCTCAGCCTCGTCGACGACGCCGGCGGCGAAGCTTCCGGTCGGCGACACCTGCTTCTTGGCCGGGATCGGTGGCGCCACGGCGGTGTCGTCCAATGCCGCGAACGACGGCGTGTACCCTCTCAGGTTCACCGACCGCCGCCCAGCTGACGATGCCCACGTCGCCGCGCCACCGCCGCCGCCGCCGCCGGTCCTCTCCGCCGGATTCGGGTCCTCGAACGGCGAGTACGACGCGGCGTACGAGGCGCTGTAGCTGCGCAGGTTGAAGCCGGGCGTCGGGCCGCCGCCGCCGGCGGGGCGGCCCCACCCGGCGGCGGAGGACGCCACCGTCTTGGTGCTCCCGCTCCTCTGAACGCCGCCGCCCGACGACGGCCGCGACCACGAGTTGGCGCTCGTGGCGCGCTTCATCACCTTCGTGTTCGTCCCCGCCCCCGCCGCCGCCGCCGCCCCGGCGCCAGGCTTGTACGACGTGGCGTACGACGCGCTGTAGCAACGCAGATCCTCCGCCGCCGCGCCGCCGAACGCCGGCGGCCTCTCGGCGCACGACACCGACCTCTCCATTGGCATCTTGGCTAAGCTCTGCGTGAATCTTTGCAAGAGAAAAAGGAATGGCAGCGAGGCGAGGAATAGAGGAGGGCCAATTTATGGGCGCGAGATCGGAGGGGGCACCCGGATCCGATAAGTGGTAGGTTTAGAGGGTACGGGTCTAAGTAGTAGCCGTGCATTTGCTGACCCGTCGGATTCGGAAAACGACGTGTCATATCGAGGATTTAAAGCGGACACTGGACAGCATCAAGAACCGAACCGAACAATTTTCATCTCAACAGGAAAGAAAAAGTTAAAATTTGACGTGTCAGTCTTGGATATGCCACACTTGTTTCTGGCCATGTTTTCTTTCTTTTTTAAATAAAGAAACTCGGGAATGTCTTCTTATAATTTACGTGTCAGACAGTTATGGTAACATTTAGGCCGCTACTGCAAATCAAACGTCCGATCTAACAATCGAGCGGTATTTAATCGCATGAGCATCTCTTAATCAAATGTTTCAATTAATTTAATCAAATATTTCAGAAAGATAGAACATTTAAAAATGCTTATTAATTAAAATATACTGAATGCTACACCGATGATCTATTATATGAAACAATGAGTCCCAAAAAATTAAAAGTAAAATGAAACATCAAACATATAATAGAGTTTAATCCTAGTTGGAACAAATCTAACTAACAACATTAAAGTTTGAAACATATATTTTTCTTCCATCATAATATAATCATGTTAGATTTTATTATAAAGATTTAATTATGATGGTATAATTAGATTATGTGTGATAAGTAATGTATGAGAAAAGATGTTGAAAGTTTGGTAATGAAGGTTATGCATTCATGCGTGCAGAAGAGTCTAGATATGTAGATTTAGACAACCACCCGAATGATAGCCTCCAACGCGGAGGCGGCGACGGAGAAAACAACCTCGTATGAGCTAGAGGAGAAACAACATACTCCCTCCATAAAAAAAAAGTCAATCTTAGTAAGGATGGGATACAACATAGGACAACGAATCTAGATATGAACATGTTCAGATTCGTTATTCTAGACTACGTCACATGTTTGTTAAGACTGATTTTTTTTGGATGGAGGGAGTAGTGGAGGAGGACTTCCGCAGCCTGAGGGTGCATTCTGCACATGCGACAAGGAGCTAGTGTCGGAGGGTAGGTGGCGCATGAGGCAAAGATAACGGAGGGCATCATGGAGCTTGTAACCAGGGGTGTATTGGGTATGATACGGATGGGTAGTAACCATTACCTACCTGGTATTATTCCATCCAGATGGACATGGTATAGCAGCTTCCAATGCGATTATGCCATTTGATAAAATGATTTACCCATTGTTTTTCATGTCGGGGACATCCATTTACAACCACATTACATAAAAAATGCTATAGTTGAATGTGTCAAAAATTCACGTCGATCACATGATAATATTGCAGTTGAAAGATTCAATTTGGAGGTGTGCATGAACGGGAAGAAGGTGGCTCTCAATTTTTGTAGGGACAGGTGTTGGTGGTGGTGGTAGGGGATCGAGGTCGATCGATCGTTGCTTGCTTTTTGTGTTCTCTTGGCGTTTCTTTTGGCCTGCTTCACTAGTTCAGGATGAGATTTTGTTTGTCTGCGTGTGCACAAATCATAGGGGATTCAGTCAAAAGGGCCTGGGAATGTATGCGTGCATTGTCTTGTTGTTTCCAGTGTGCAACTGCAGTTGTGCACTTGTGTACGTGTGCTCAGATGATGTGATGAGAAAAAAGGGAGCATGCAGGGGAGGAGATAGCCTTTTCAGGCCACTCTGTTTTTATCTTAAAAATGTGAAAGTTAAAAGATAAACAGATCTTGTGCGATTCCTTTTTTTCTTCAGATAGGGCTGTTCATGTGCTGTTGTTTTCAGAAAAAAAATGACAAACATTTTCATGATCAGTCCTGTTTTTATCTGAAAATGTGAAAGTTCAAAGATAAACAGATCTTTGTGTAATTCCTTTTTTCAGATGCTGTTCATGTGTTGTTGTTTTCAGGAAAAAAATGAAAAACCTTTTACATGAAGCAAGTAACTGTCATGACAGGAATTACACTATGTTATGCATTAGAAAATAAAAGGACAAACTTCCCTGCAATATATATATTGTGTAAAGCGGAAGCAATTCTTTTTTTAAAAGAAAATAGATGACAAATGAACTAATATTGCTGCTGGCATTATCTTTTCTAGGAAAAGGGGAAAGGTGTAAGTTTGTGTGCATTGGACAGATGGCAGGCCAGTAGCACCATGCAGACATGGTCCTACTACCACGTGAGAAAAGAATGAGCTGAGTTACGCAGGGTATGGTCAGTTCATTCCAACCCTCTTCGATATCGTGTAGTGTTTATATCATTAAATACACTACTACACTGTTATACCAGTAAAAGTCTAATTGGTAAAATACTTAACGAGGAGTGAGGAAAAAAAATAAAAACAATATTTCTCATGTAAGAAACCATCTTTATAGAAAAATTAAGAATGAAAACAAGAAAATATGTGCATAAAAAAAGAAAGAAAAGATGTGATTGAATGAGAATTTAATTTGAAGATACCATTCATTAGATTTATAGTTTCTATATATAGTATTTATGTATTTATATGACATGATAAATAAAAATTACTTGATAGTTTATGAGTCGGAGATGATACGAGGTCTCATGACACCAAAATCCAATAGAAAACCAGCACATGCAACTGACGACCTAATGTAAATGTAAGGAGTAAGGAAAAAACAAATTTCAATGCATTGCATTTGGATTACCTCTTACTCCCTCCGTTCGTCTTATTATATATCAATTTTATCTTTTTCTCTAAATCAAACTATATTCTAAAATGAATATAGCAAATTTTTAATACCATATTAACCTGATAGCTACTAAGTGTAAGTGCTAATGAACCGTAGATGGCTTCAGTGCCATAAGCCCGAGGTAATGATATAAGGATTATGAATAAGCAAAAGGACCTTGTTGTTCAAATTTACCATCTAGCAACATAATTGATTTTTATAGACACATTCTTATTTTTACAAACAGACTAAAAACCGGTATGTAAAAAGGTTTAGGAGTGCCCACTAGAGATCCGTATGCGAAAATCAATTTTCACAAACATACCACATAATAGACACGAATGTAAAAATATGTTTATTTTCCTATATTCGCATTGGTGGATTTGCATGAGAAAAGGAGATGTTCTCTCCTTCTCGTTCCTCTCATAGTTATGTTTAGGGCATGTTTTGGTTTGCTACCATACTAAAATATTGGCAATGCTTAAACCTAGGTAATTTTTGGTAGTCCATTTTTTTGGCAACTTATGTATGCTGTTGGCACATTTTGGTAGTAAACCGAACACTACCAAAATTACTATTTAAAATATCAACAATTTGGTAGGGCATACTTTAGCTTCAAACCAAAATGGCTCCTACTCTACCTCTCTTTGGTCCTCTACCACTCATCTCCTCTACCCCACCACCTCTCCTCCCAATCTTTACCCTTCCCCTCTCCCTCATATCCTTTCCTCCATCTCCCTCACCCATCAGCCAGTGATAGGAACGTCGCCAACGAAGCACCGGCGATAGGAGCATAACCGATGATAGGAGTGGCTCCGATGGAGTGCCCGCAACAGGAGTAGCCGGCACGCACCTCGGCTCATCCTCCTCTACCGCCATCGGACTCATGATGGCCGGATCGGTCCTAGGACGAGTGGGTTCATCGCCGGCAACCACTAGAGCAACGGATTCGTAGGCTTCGGGCGGTGACAAAAGCGGTCGGGTAGTAGCAACATACTAGGGTTTTCTTTTTTATATTTTTATTTTTCTTTTGTCAAATTTCTTTTGCAAGCGTCTTAACATGTTTGCCTGCGATAATTGGTATTTCTACGTACACCTAGCGTCAGTCGATCGTTCCATCCAAAAAAAAAGCGATTTTACATGTTTGAAAAGCGTTAATATTATGTAGTAATAAATAAAATAGCCATTTTAAAAGAAGCTTTCGGATACATGATATCCGAGTAAATAAATGCTATCGATTAATTGATCGGCGACTGTGATCGAGAGAGACGACAGGTGCAGCTGTCGATGGAGAGGCATTGAATTAGGCGAAAGGCGATGCAGAGCGCACAACGTACTATCTTGGTTCTAGGTGCGACACGTACTATCTTGATTTGATTTTACTCCACGTTGCGTTACCGCAAAGCTATCCACAACAAAGGCTTTTAGATTAGTGCTGCTTTGCCCATCGATCGATTAATTGCATGCATCCGATCGATCGATATCCATCCGTCCGCATCGATCCATCGTGGCATCGTATCGCGTTCTCGCTAGCTCTATGGCACGCGCGCTAAAAGAAACAAAACGAATAATTCACATCTTTTCGCGCGAGATATGATGTGGGCATATTTATTTTCTCCGTTTGCTAACTAAACATTTCTGAAACAATACGAAGCGAATCTATTATCTTTCAGTACCTCCCAATTATTTTCGAATAAACACGGTACAAACGCTGACGCTCACAATACACGTTTACTTGTTCCTGTGAATATATGTGTTACCTACTACTGAAAAAATAAATACAAACATTTATGAGTTACCTCTCACTTGGTTTTAAGATGTCATTTATCCATCTATAAATATAAACATTTATGAGTGATTAAGAATTAATGGAAAGAACTAAATGATGGGTGGTTGTGTGAGGGAAATAATATTTTGAAAGTGTTTGCAATACGATTTTCATTACTTAAAAATAATTATCATTAACCCATTATTATCATTTTTTAATTATTGTATATATTTGTTACTTACTCGTGGAATTTTTGGTCTCACACTGCAATTTTTTTCCTTCTGATAAAAAAGTAGAAAGTTGGTGGGAGTGGTTGACATGTGGACTCTTTAGCACCCATGTCCTTTGTCATCTTAAAAAAAAGTTACGAGTTGGCTGTGGGCCAAGGAGTATAAATGTGTGGATGTAATTTATTTTCCTTACCTTAAATAATGCACCAGAATTTCAATGCAATATTTTCTAACGATCTGACGAGCCAAGTTAATCTGCTTATCAAGACCGTAGCGGAAATGTGGCGGCAACGGCTTGGGATCAACTAGTCTTTCAGCTCGATTTCAGCATCTACAGCCGAGATCGCCTCTCGACATCTACTCAGGCTATTTATATAGGCGTGTTTGCCGTTTCAGGAAGAGACAAACTGCCAAGAGAACGAGACAAAGCTCAATGACTCAATCCTCTATCTCCTGCTCTTTGCTTGTACTTCAGTCTATAGTACTACGCCTCGTCATTTTGTTCGTTCTCTGCAAAAGTTGTGTGTCCATATATATTTGCTATGTCTACATATACATAAGCCTAGAAGATGCCTACATGATACGGCTATGCACTTACCATAATAGGGTTTGAAGTCTAGGTTTGATGTCAATGTTAGTTTATTTTTGGAGTATACATTCCAATTAGTATAACTCTCTTAATCTTACAATATAATAGCATATATTATAAGATAAGATAACGTAGTACTACAAATCTGATACAAATCTGAATAAATAGGTGCTAGATTGATATAAGGAAGCAATATTAAACAAGTCCTCGTATTAAGCTATTTCAGCCGTTGGAGTTGGATCGAAGTGTCTAGCCGTTAGATCAATGGTCATGCACAATACAAATGAGGCCTACATATATCAGGCTGTGGCCAGGTCTAGGAGACATCCTACATGTATGTTTGGATTCCAACACATTGGTTTTACTATCTGTTGTAATAGAATATTATCAATGGAAATGGTAAGATTTTAGTCACCTAAATCCAACCAAGATTCAAAGGTAGTGGGACCTTCTCTGGTGACAACCCAGTGGTGGTGGCCACAACACTAGATTAGGTGAGATGGGAGTCAGGGGATGGCAAAGAGGAGGGGTTTCCCTAGCTTAGAGTGATGGTTGGATAGACAGAGGACTGGTCATCGATGGTTGATATGGGTGGACAGTGGCGCCAAAGCCACGGGGTTGAAGGGCGGTGGACAGACAATGGGGGCGTGGGATCCATAGTGCTTAGGAGGCAGGGACGGAGGAGGGGCAGGGCGACTGGTGGTGTCTTCGACGACGAGGGAGCCACTTAAGATGGGGACAATGTGGGGCGGGGCACCTCGCAGCCGCTCGGGCTTATGGACTAGGAGCAAGGGATAAGCAAGGGAAGAGAAACGAGGAGGCCAGTGTCTTGTCGGCATACCAAGATCCAGGGAACCCAATGTTCGGTGATGGAGTTTTAAGGTTGTATTGAACGACTTTAGCACCGAAAAAACTAACAAATGCACATGATTTACTAAGGCTCAGGCTTCCCAAATGATTATAGTCCTACTCTCGCTTTTTTGATTGGAATGAAGAAGTTTTACACTAGGCAAAGTCTAGAGCTCCTAGAGGTTCCATGCGTCCTGTCGTGTCTAGCTGAGTCTAACCCCCCTCTCGGTGAGCCCTTGTCAACTTATATACCCCATAGGTCTACCTAACCACCACAGGGGCCCAAACAAAGCACTGTAAACATACATATTTGCTTACATTGTAGTTGCTTTCATGTCGTCTATCCCCTGTTCCTTCTTCCCTGCAGTGTTGCGCAGGCTTACCTCGAGCCTGCCATCAAAGTGACCATACCTCCCTCTTGTTATAATGGGTTGGTTGGAGAAAGAGATAGCTAAGGGAGGATTGATTCAATGAAGTGCATGCATTTAATGCCCTTTACCAGACATGACCACAATGAATTATAAAGAATTTGATCTATTCGATATGCAAGGACAAGTTATAGTTCTCTGTTGATTTTGAAAGCCCATCATATGGGCTTTTTACAAATTGATAAATATGTACGATTGTATTTTTTGTCTGGTTACCTGGGTGCGAAATGCCCGCCTAAATATATTGCTTCCAATAGTTTTACACATGATAGGCTTCAGCTATGCAAGCGTAGGTGCTCTGGAGGAGAACACGAGAGGTTACACTGGGAATACAAGAAAGAGAAACAAAAAAAGAAGAGTAGCTTGCAAGTTTTCCACCTATTGAACATGTATCGAAACTCCCAAACAACAAAAGCTAGCTGCCTAGTTTGACGGCATCCACTTCACACACAGCCATGAAGCACATAGAATAGAAGATTTCCAAAGGGCCTTTTGCCAAGCACAAGCCGACTCGGTTTTCGGTGATTCGAGGTTGTGGTTTTCTAAGGCCACCCGCATCAAAGCCATCAGAACCGAATTAACCCTGTTGATGTCTAGATCAATGGCCACCGACACCCTTTGGGTGAAGGAAGCCCCAGAGGAGGAAGGTCCACTGAATGTTGTGACCATCGATTGGCCGTACGCATCAAGTCATATTCAATCCGTTTTTAACAAACTATTAGCCAATTCAACACCCTCCAATGCCCTTTTGGGAAGGAAGACCCATAGGGGGAGAGCCGTTGAACATTATGGCCAAGGCCACCAAGCGAAAAGGATGAAGCCGAAACTAGGAGCATGACTAAATTGAAATGGCGAGAGGCGACAATCGCAACGAGAAAGGAAACATCAACAACGACATTAGAGAAACATAGTTTAGAAATCATAATGGCCACTGAAAAAGGCTAGGCTCCCTACCAACTTGCAATCCCACGCTATGTATCAACGAGCATGCCAAAAGTGCAAGTGTAGAGAGGGAAACAGGTCAAGTTTAGAGAGGCAACGCCATACTCATCGTATATGATGGGTCAAAGCGATGGTGGTTGAAGCAAAAGCTAAGGACGGTGGTTGTATTGACTCCGACGTTAGCGGGACATTGGCGTTGGCACCAGTTTGACAAATAGGGGAGGAAAGCAAGGGATTTAGTGGACTAGTGTTGGACGAGTCAAAGACGAGAAGTGCCTCAAGGTTGGAATTGTGGGGAGGAGGACGAGGGAGGAAAGGACACAGAGAGTGTGGGCACTAGAGGACAACCATGATTGTTGGTAGAATGATGATGCCTTCAAGAAGGGAAGCGACGTTGAATGACACCGCCATCGCATACTGGATGGGGTTTTCACCTAGAGCTCCAAAGTAGAAAGGAACATGTCGTGCAAAAGACGGTGCCTCTAGGGAGGGAGATGATGCCTGAGGGACATCCCCGCCATGGGCCTGGCTTTTGGCCAATGATGAGGACATCGCTGTAATGGATACGCACAAAACACCTACAATAAAGATCATGTGTTTTGGTGTCCTTTTGTGTTGCTTATGTTTTGTGTATCTAGGTACACTAGCACGCCCGCACACACACATATATCTATAAATAGAGATATCCCAGACATTTTTTTCCATCGTAAACAAATTGGTACTCTGCGCACCTTTGGCTCATGCTCTCGTGCCTCTTTCACCTTCGGCACATGCTCTTTTGCTGCTTTTTTCCAAGAGGCTCCTGATTGCTTGACCTCCTGAAGACCTGCAGCTATGGTAACGCGTTCGCTCTTGATGATGTCGAGGTCGAACAACACATATAAACAAGCACCCTCCAGCTTTGCCAAAGAGGAATGCACTTTCACTTTCATGAGTGGCCAAAGTCTTCTCTTCAAAAGTTTCAGGAAGTTCTTCTCTGAGGCGCACCACAAGAGCTTCTAGATGAGACATCAATATCGCGAGGTCCGCGGGGAGTGGAGGCTTATAGCTTTTAGTCCTAACGGCATTAGCCTTCTTGATCAGCTCGATAGTATCCTTATTGAAATGTTTCCTTCTCATGCAATCCTGGATCTCGACTAAATCCCCTTGCATCATCTGGGCATTGCAGCCGTCAGCAGGTGTGGACTTCAGGAGCTTCAGTGCCGGTGGCTCATCACGTATGTGGTGCATAGAACTGAATTAAAGGTTAGGGTTGCCTGCTAAAATCTTGGTGATATAATCAGAGGTCTTCTCCTTCAGTTTATCCACATGACCAAGTGACGTTGAGTGCACTGGTATCTACCCTTGTGAAAAAAAAGAGAACAAAACAAAACGATGAATGTCGAAAAAAGAAAGAAAGAAACAACAAGAAAAGAATAAGATATATGTATATATATATATATATATTAGGAAATTTGATCACATTTGTCTTTCTGGTGCTTCCTAATTGAAGACCCCGGAGCGAGACATCGGCGTGACCTGAGTCGCGACACACTCAGATGCCAAAACAGTGGCAGGGGAGAATAATTTTGGAGCCAGGCAATGCAATACCATGGTCTATCATATCTTAAGTCAGGGGTATGTCTTCAAGCGATAAGTTATCAGACCACTGGATTAATGCAAGAAGAATAATAGTGTAAAAAGAAAAAAAAGAGAAGTGAAAAGCATAATAATAGATAAAGGAAGAAAAACAAGGATAAGCACAAGTACCTCTTTGGTTTCTAGGGAGAAGTCACTCAGATTGTCAAACTATACACCCTCTAAAGAGCCCGTAGACGGTGACAAAGGAATATTGTTATAAACCACCAGAAGGGCTCTTGCTCGCCCCTCAAAAACTGTTGGATCCGGCCCGGGTAGAGGAGTTTCCTCTATGAGCAAACACCTGGAAGGTTTTGGTGGCAGAGCCATATTGAGCCGGGCATATTTTTTTTCTCTTCTCGCGACAATTGCGAAGAGGTTCAATTGCCACAGTCAGGCGCCTTTGACCTGCCTTGATCATCTTTGCAAACAGGTATCTTCACGATGTGCTTGGGTGTAGCGTTATTTCTTGGTTCCTTCAACGGCTCGTCGCCCTTGTCGTTCTTGGCCTAAGTCTTGCTATCCAAGTCTCCTATTCGCCTATCCCCTACAACACGCTGGTTGTCGACAGAGCCAACACACACCTTACCCACTCTGATGAGAGCTCCCGCCAGTACAAAGCTGCCACTAAGCGCAGCTGAGGCCTCTTGCTACAGCCGACTACAATTTAGGGAAGGGAGGGGGTTTCTTCCTAGGGCACCACAGCTCTGGCTGCCCAACCCTATCCACATATGCCATTGCCTGGTAGAGCTTTAGACGTAGGCAGCCTCACCACCTACATGTTGTCTCCGCGTTGTCCTATACCAACGCTGCTAGAGAAGTAGCAGCTGCCGTTAGGGTCTAGATGCAAACTTGCTTGCCATCTAGTCGGTGCCCCATGCCTATGTTGCGGGTGAGGAGCCCCTACCGATGGGATCTCGACGCGATGGCGCTGGATCCAGCCACCATAACACGACGGATGGTATTCCCCGCTGTCGCCACTAGCCGATGCCAACAAGAGCTCACTGTAGCCGCCACTGCCAGCACCCTGGGGACACTGACTCAACAAGGACACCAGCACACTGAGAAGAGCTCGCATGGATCTGGATGCAAGCTCCATCAATATCACCATATCCGTGTGCAGACTCCAAATCCGGCAGTCGTCGTGCCACCACCGGTGTCTCTCACCTCAGCCACTACCGCCTAGTTGGTTCCACTCTCGCCACTTGCTAGTTGCTCCAAGACCAGTGCGATGAAAATACGGAGGCCCCGCCACCACCATCCTCGCAGCCGCGCAGTTCCCGGCAGCCGGCTCAGGCGGTGTCGAGGTGAAAGGGTGGGATGTGGACAATGGTAGCGTGGGATGAGTCGCTGCCATAGTCACCCTGTAGGAGCAATGTGGGGGCTGGTGGTGGATGATTTTATGATCGTATTTGTTCCACCTCTATTACGGTTCGTATTTATATTCGATAATATTCTTTATCATTTTTGTAACAGGGGTATTCATTTTCATTTTCATTTTCTAGTCCAAAAAATACGTAGAAACAAATCATGTAAATGCAGTCCGTATCCAAGCTATTTTCATTCATAAATACAATACTACTAGCTACTCTCACCATCCCAAAATAAATCGATTTCTGTACATAAATAAATCTAGGCATAGCCGAAGTTGATTTATTTGGGTTACACCGTCCCAAAATAAATCTACCTCTGCACACGAATCTGTGCATAGCCAAAGTTGATTTATTTTTGGTACAGGAAGTAGATGATAAGATCGCAGGAGAGATTATATTTCATCAGAAAAAAGGATGAGGAGAGAGATAGAGAGCATTCGTACCTAGTGCAGGTAGCTTTCCAATGGTGAGTAGAGTACGTACCCCACATCCACCACTTGTTTGCCAGCAGCAGCATAAATGCCTCCCGGCTCCGGCGGTGATCGATGGTGGTGGCCTGAAAGCTACCCGGAGGCGATCGAATTCTCAATATTTCCTCCTCGCTGACGGCGACGCCGGCGGCAACACCATCAATGATTGATGCATGCCATCCATCCATCCATCCAACGGGTTTTGGATTCATCCGTCAAGCTGTAGCGCGCGGCCCGGTAGTCGTATATATTACTTCTCTACGTATTTTCTTCTGTGGTTTCACGGAGGCCTGGATAGAGAGAGTGTTTTTATCATGACGTAATTAAACCAGGGAGGGGATAGATCTTCTTTACTCCTACAGATTTTGTATTGATTGCGAGCTCGATCATCAGCGTGGGTCGTGTATCGTTGAAAACACTAGGCTTTGCAATCTCGAGTCTGGTCGACGGGCAGGTTTTACCACAAGAATACTTTGAACCTAATGGGTTCTTTCCTACACTTTCCAAACATATATATCTCGTTTCCCGCACACAAGATTCCCAAAGATTTATTTTTTAAAAAAATCTATATAAAAGTTGTTTTAAAAATTGTACTAATATATTTTTTAAGTTTTTTAGTCACTTTATTTTGTGTGCTAATGGAGGAAGGTTACAAACCATTAGAAACGGACTCATGCTAAATTCATTTCACATTTCCCCTTAATACCTAAGAGGAAGGGGATTGATCTTAGGGAAATAGCTAGTGTGCCACGTCGGATGTATATAGTTGAAAACAAGGTTTTCAAGTGTTTATTTTCCTAAAACCTGTTCAATTTAGAAGATATTTGGATTTAGTGAAAATCTTTGTTCAGTTTTTCTTTTTACAGTTTGTGCCAATATTTCCAAAGTTTTATGCCAATAGCCCTTTTTTTTTACTAAAAGTTACAGAAATCTGGTTGTAATATTGCATATTTCAATTAAGTATATGAGTACCGTATATGAACTTCAAGTTTCTAAAGAATTTTGCAAGAAAGCATAGGGTTCATTGTCCGCACGCACTGCTTTTCTGAATTTTTCCCTTTTGGCTAGCGCTAGCAAGCTTTCTTTGCCAAGATATGTAATTAAGTTCTAAACTTCATGTTTTTCTTGTCTTGATGGCCTGTAGGGTAACCCCACGTTCCCCGTCTACTGCTATTCTGTCCGACTCAAAAAGATTGTTGTTCTGAGTTGTTGTTTGGCAGAATACTGAAAAAATTACGAGCTTTCCTAGGGGTAATATGGTACTATAGGCAGACGATTTGTGCCAAAGTATGGAGTTAGTACCAAGCCACGTTGCGAAGTGAGCATATATTAACTAGCTAGATTCGTGGTAGTAGAATCTCTTTATTTTTATTTTGGTTTAAGTTATAGATTTGATACATGTGCTTGTATTTATGATTATTTATTCTTTAGGTAGTAGGTTACGTATCCCCGTGGGTAACAAGACGTTTGTGATCGATGAATGTCTTCCTAGTCTTCGGAGGTACTTCATAGGGGTGAGTACGCGCACGATTGTGAGCGCCTCACTTGTACTGTGTTAAAAAAAACTAGCAAGCCACATTCAACCTACTTCCAAAAAAGGATCACGTGGGACCATAATAATGCAACCCTAGCGTTTGAACGATATAAGATTAGGAATAAAATACTATACTAGTACCAATTACTAAATGGGGTACGGTGGAAGTAGAAGGATGGTTGGAAATAAGATGGGCATGGAACTTAAATAGAGGATGATTGATGTGAAAAATAATACTCTAATGATAATATCACTATGGTCCCGTTCGACTTAGAATAAGCTAAGAATAGGGCTTAACTGATGTAATTTGTTAAATCTTCAAATTTCATATGATTTTTTGAATGAATCTACAAGGGATGAAGGAGACAAACGCTCTAGCTGTCATAGGCTTTTCTCTCCACCTCTGGGGATGACCATTGCTTCCTGGTCCTCCTATATAAGCATAATGCTTTCTTGCTTTAGCAGAGTCTTCATCTCAACTTGGAAGAATTAAAAAAAAAGAGATTTGCTCTGGTCCAACAAATTGTATCTAAGGTACCAGTACCTAGTGGTACCAGATTAAATCTAACCGTCCAATATCTAAGGGCACGATGGGAATCATCCTCGACTCCACGCCCCGGCTTTGCAACTTGACCCATCCTCTCGTGGACGCCGCAATCCCCCCAGGCTTCTCCTCCCCACCGCAAAATATTCCACGGGCGGCTGACGCCGCCGATTCATTCCCTCCTGTCGATGCCGTCGCGGCACATCTGTTTCGCCGGCTTGTTCGCGGTGTGCGTAGTGCTGAGCCATCAGTTCCACCTGCGTGGTTGCACAAGAATCCACGCAGGCTTCCCACACAGTGAGGATTGATTCGGAGTTTCTGACTGATTGTAGTACATACAGATATACAGGTACAGGACTAAGATGGTACTCAGATAAAGAGTGAAAGAGACATTATTGTTTATCAAGAACTGATCTCGGTAGAGGGATAGAGGCATTGCTCAAAGTTAAAACTTTTAGTCATAGGGAAAAAATTCCAAACTTTTAACTTTTTAGGTTATTTGAAAAGAGCAATACTCCCGAGGATTATGTTGCCATTTGCAAATCTCTGCGCTTCGAAAGATGGCACGAGACGACGACCGTCTGGATGGAGGAGTCCTTCACGGTGCAAGCTGGAAACCGCCTCTGTCGGTGAAATGGGAACTGGGGTACTCCTTTCCCTGGTAATCTAGCGTATATACTCTATCAACCAAAAAATCAAACCCTAATTAAACCATCATTAAGTTAAGTCGCGTATCAACGACCAGGGAAGTGGGGCCCACTCCAGAATGGAGCCTGAAGCCCAAGAATAGCCTGGGATCCGGGATCCCCTTCTATCGTTATAGGACTCACGCTCTTCGCGGGGAAGAGTGTAGAGACCTATTTATATCTTAATGTTTGTAGGCAATAGGGGTCCCGGAACCCAACATGCCTGGGACCCGTCTGCCCCATTGCCCTTGTAGGTTTTACGTTCCTCCTTAAGAGCAACATAGAGATGTACAAGATCTATATCTTAGGATTACAAACATAAAGGGACCAGAATCCTAACTTAGCTTGGGATCCTGGGTCCCCTCTATCTTTATAGGTCTTGCGTTCTTCGCAGAGAAGAGCGTAAAGACTTACAAAACCTGCATCTTAAGATTGGTAGGCAGTGGGGAGCCCGGGATCCGGCCCCCTATTGCCCTTGTAAGTCACATGTTTCTCCTTGAGAGAAGCGTCGAGACATAAAAGATTTACATCTTAAAGATTGCAGGTAGTGAGGAGTCCGGGATCTAATATGTTTTGGGACTTGGCTCCCCTCCTTGAGAGCATCGTAGAGACGTACAAGATCTACATCTTAGGTTTACAAACATAAAGGGACCAGAATACTAGCTTCGCCTGGGATCCTAGGTCCCCTCTGTCTTTATAGGTCTTGCATTCTTCCAGAGAAGAGCGCAAAGACTTACAAAATCTGCATCTTAAGATTGGTAGGTAGTGGGAACTCGGGACCCGACCCCCTATTGCCCTTGTCAGTCACACGTTTCTCCTTGAGAGAAGCGTCGAGACATAAAAGATTTGCATCTTAAAGATTGTAGGTAGTGAGGAGTCCGGGATCTAATATTTTTTGGGACCTGTCCCCCGTGGCCCTTGTAAGTCACACATTTTTTCTTGAGAAAAGCGTCGAAATATACAAGATCTACATATTCCCTCATCAAAGACATCTTTGAGAAGCTCGTCTAAAATATTCAATCTCCCTGTTAAGGTGCACAGGGACGCTGGTGAAGACTTGTGTAAGTCAAGGCCCCGACCCCTCTGCGGGCTGTGACCCAACGGTTACAGCCATAAATGAAACATGTTTCGGAAAAAGATTCCAAATCGACAGGATTGAAAATACGTGGAAAAGACAGTAGTGCTGAGTCATGCGGGATAAGCGCAGGTTTGGATATGCGTTGCACATGCCTAGCAACACCCAATTCCGCCAACTGGGTGAAAAGGGAGCTGTAGCACCGTCTTGGCGAGGTCGGGGCTTCACTAGGCCCACCACATGATACATGGTGGACAATGTGAAAACCCAGCTGGCCCAAGCTGGTGCCCGGATAGCCCAGGGTAACCTAAAAGTAGGATTTTGGTAGGTTTCTTGGGAAGATTTGAAGGGAACCAACTGGCAACGACAACATAACTCAAGGAATAAGTTTCAAAATAGCTTAGAAAATGGCCTTGTAAGTCCCTCCTTAGACTATAAAAGAAAGGGGATGTGCCACTTAGAAAAGGGTTGGCTGATTGAATCTTGCTTGGATTTATACTTGTAAAAAGAGCTAGCTTGTACTTTGCCAGATCCAGATAACAACAACCACTAAATTGGAGTAGGCACTAAACTGGAGTAGGGTATTACACATTCGGGTAGCCCGAACCTGTATAATCCTCTGTGTTGTCTTGGATTTTGCTAGCTCATGTGCACCGGCGTGACATCACGATTCATCATTCACATCTAACCCTCTGGTCGAATCTTCATTAGGGGCGGGGTCTGCACCCCCACTGTGCGGGGAACCGCTTCTTCGACAGCCTCGATGGAGCTTGACCTTGCTATCACCAACGTGGGCACCACCCTCCACCTCCTACTTTGGGGCATATCGCCCAGAGAGTGAGTGCTGGTTTGCTCTATTGACGATGACCCACAGGTGTTCTCATCTTGGTCTGGCTCATCTGCAAATGCATGGGGACGACACCACGGCGGTAACGGCGGCCAAGGTCACACGTCAGTGGTGGCGGTGCGCATTTGGCCATCTGGGGAGGAAAGACGCCGCTCCGATCGACTTCCCAAAATTTCCTATGCGAATAGACCACCTTACCCTTCCACCGGTGCGGTACCACCCAAACGACTAGAGCGGTACCTGGTGGTACCGATCAATTTCAGCTGTTGGATCCGGTCCATCTGACAGCTAGCATTTGGTATCGCCCAAGCCTGTTGGATAGTAAAAAATCTCTAAAAAAGGAGAGGAAAGAGTGGAGAAAAAAACTGGTTCAATATGAAACTTTTCACATCGTGAAGTTATTACCTAGTCAAAATTGAAAAGATGGATAAAAACGCCCAGGTCTAATCCTCAACACAGGTAAAAATGGTTGGCCAAACCTGCAATTAACTTTTTGTTATTTGAAATGTTAACGGTGTCCAATATTTAGTACATGACTATCCGAATTATTGGTACTAGTGAGAGAGTACTTTATTTCTGAAACACGGAACAGACATATACACTTAAACATATACACATACACTTTACCATTTGATCACCTTTGAAGATTAGTTAATATATATCTTGAGATTGATCAAATCACCATAAACGTTTTGTTGTCACGCGTACGTGAAAAAATAATTAATTAGCCGTATAATATGAAATCTGAACCTTGATTTTACCATAAGGGACCTTAATTACACTGACTACGTACACATATTTTAAAACGTCATATATAATTAATTTATTTTAATTTCAACATCATATATAATATATTTGAAAATAGTAGTAGTAAAGGAGACATAAGGCTAAGAATACAGTTAGGGTGTAACAGGATTAGGTTTAGAGACAAACATTTTCAAATAAATTTCCTCTACATCGAACTATTGGAAATTGACTACACATAACCAGGTTTAATAACTCAGATTTTTTTAGTACAATGTAGGCACCTACCAAGATGTGTACATATGGGACCATGGGTCCATGTCCCTAGAGGCCTCGACACGCAATGATAGTAACCTGAGCTATGGTAGTATGTGATTTTGCCCACACAACCCTGTCCGGAAATGTAAATCAATGCCGACCTACATTTTGTTGCATTCCAGGTACAAACCGGAAAAATATCTAAGAACATAATTAAGTTGGCTATTTAAGTGTCAAAACTATATACCATATGATGTGCATACGTAGCCGGTGGGTTCGGCAGCATGTGCCGGGAACTCATTCCCTTCACACGAAAAACGGAATAACTCATTAGCACATAATTAATTAAATATTTAATATTTTTTAAAAAATAAATTAATATGATTTTTTAAAACAATTTTTGTATAATTCTTTTTTAAAAATACACCGTTTAGTAGTTTAAAATGCGTGCACGTGGAATACGAGGGAAATGAATTGAGAACACATACTACCGAACACACCCTTAGACTGTGTTCGGCAGTGCAGGATGGGAACTAATCCTTCTGCACGTAAAACGGAGCGGTATATTAGCACGTGATTAATTAAGTATAAGCTATTTTTTAAAAAAAATGAATCAATATAATTTTTTAATGCAACTTTCATATATAATTTTTTTACCAAAAACGTATTGGTTAGCCGTTTGAAAAGCGTGCGCGCGAAAAACGAAATTGGTGAGTTGGTAACATGAAGTGACAACTCAGCCTTAGTGTGGAGTTGAGCTCACTCTACAGTGTCACACTAGACCCAGGTATGCCTCTGCCCTAGCTAGCTACCAGCCTACACCTAGAGGTGTTTTAAGAGGAAAGTATAATAGTAAACTATAAATCAGCTATAAGCACGTACAGAGAAGAGAAGAGAGGAGTGAGGAAAAAAGTGAGCTACGGATTTACAATCAGCTGCAACACGGACTCTAAGACGTGGTGTGTGTATGAGAGGTGGGACCAGATATTAATGGTGTATTATATATTATAGATAACTATTATATGAATTGACTATTAGATTAGTTATAAATGATTTAGAGCTAATAGTTGATTATTCTATTAAACTTGCTCTCATACAACATCAAGGATAAGAAACACCACATCATCTTCTCGCGTTTGAGTAAAATTAATTTCTAGGTCCAGTCTTATGTAGGTTGTCTGCTGGAGGAGTCGCTCGAGTAGCTGGAAACCACATAGGTAGTAGGTACAATAAGATGACGTAAACAAACTATAAAAGTTGCCATTTTGGATTTATACTGAGTTGAAAGAGATGAGAGGAGAGAGAAGAAAAATAGGTTATAAATTTGTAACAAGCTGCGACACAGGTTTCCAAGAGACTTGGTGAGAGAGTAATGTGAGACCAAGTATTAGTAGTGTAGTATAAATATGGAGCTAATTATTATGTGTAGGCTATTAAGTTGCTTATAGATGATATGATAATAGATAGAGCTAATAGTTGGTCGTACTATTAACCTTGCTCTAAATCAAATATAAACACAGAAAACAGATCTTACAACGTAATCCAACACATACCTTCTTACCTACCACTAATCGAGAAATTTTATTCCTTGAATATTCTTTACTCACCTCAATAATACAACATTCTTATTAATTAAGAGTATTGTGATATTTTGTTTCTCTCTTTAAATTCTCCTTGGGATAATGGGGTTTGAGTTTTTTTAGTGAACAAAGGGAGTAGCTCTTCACATGCTCTATGATAAATGCATAAAATATATATGTGAGAGAAAGAGAAGAGAAGAAGAAAAAAAGACAACAACATAACTTATCTATTGTACATATTAGCTTTAATACAGTTTTATAGCTAGTAGTTGGCTTTACTATTCAACTTGCTCTAAGAAACACTTGGCTGATGATAATCTAGGAAAGTTTCTAGATTCTACAATCACTAGTTATGGATTTTTCAGAGTAGCTATAATGACCAGTAAACCGGCGAGACCCTTTCAGTCAGAGTAGCCATAGTGTTTAGTAAATTTGTGAGACCCTTTCAGTTTCCCGTAATTTTGAGGTTACGAGCTGGTTCAAGTTGACGAACCGTTAGTAAACCGTTCAATTTAAAAGAAAATTCAAACTAATTGTCAATGTCTTGATAAAATTCAATAGAATTTTCACCCTTTTTCAGTGGTTTTAGCGAATACCCGGCAATACCTTTTTAAGATGGTTTTCGATCGGCCAAGGTTTTGTGAAACCTTGCTTTGTAAAACCTCACCAAAGAGGCCAAGTACAACAACTAATATAGCCACACGATCGAATCATTATCTGTGGCCAGATTGAATGCATGCTAGATCGATCCCAGACCATTAGCCGTACGAACTAAAAAGGTACGAACTAAAATGGCAGGGTGATCTCTTTGGCAGCAAGCTAGCTGTCCTTCTCGCTAGTACTTCTTCTATCCTGGAATAAAACATAGTAATCTATCCATTCTAAAATATAATTACTTTTAATACTTAGAATTTATCTTAAAATATAATAATTTCTTCATAAATATTCTTTTTCCATCCAATCACAATCTTCTATACTATTTATTTTTCTCACCTATCTCGATTTCTCGATCCATCATAATCTCTCTCTATTTAATTTTACCTACTTTCTTAATAACTTAATAACTATATCTAGTTTTAAAACCTTTTATATTTTAGAATAGAGAAAATATCGGATATGATATTTATATCTTATATTTTATTTTATTTTATTTTATTTTAGAACGAAGAGATTACGCCTCGTCTACCTCTAGCTGGCCACGCTGCGACATGCCAGCAGCTAGCAACTACACCACAGTGGTCACTACACACCACTGATGAGTGATGACCAGTGATCGAAATTCCAAGAACCCGCAGTAGCTAGGCTCTCGATCTCTCGCGGAAAGCGAGAGCTTAAATTAATTAATGGAGGAGTAGTACTCGTCAGTAGTGAGCTTCTAGCGTTCGTTGGGGCGTCCAGCTCGCCGTACCGTACGCCCCGTCCGTACCAATGGCGAGATCCATATGCAATGAAATGGTCCTGGAATGCCTAGTTAATCGACACATCAATTTTAGTTTCATTTTCCGAATAATAATGTAATGCTAGTATCTTCTTGGAGGCAGATCTTAATTTGTATGAAAAATATCTGCAATATGTACTCCATTCTAAAGTATAAATATTCTTTGGATTCATAATTTTTACCAAAATAGAAGTATTTGTGGGGTATTGATTCTTATGTACAGAAGTGATCCATACATTTTCAGTGCACGGAAGTTCATAAAAAAATTTAGTGCACCAGGTGCTTGGGAGGGGAATTTAAACAATTCAAAATTTAAAATCTGATCACCGATATGACTAAAAGGAAAACTTTAATTTCTTTAACCTTAGTATTTGCTACACAACATATAAATGTTTAATCAGAGACATCAATTTTAGTCTCATTTTCCTAATAATAATGTGTAATACTAATACCTTCTTTGGTGCTGAGGTAGATCGATCGATCTCTGCATAAAAATATCTGAAATATGTATAGTGTAATCTTTATTGTTCATACATGTAATCGATTGGGCAGTTGGCCGGGTTAATGCACGAGGGCCGGTCCGAGACTGTTCTCTGTCAAGTCACCGTATCTGCTTAATTATGGGAAGCTAAGCTGGTATTATCTTTGCAAGTACTCTCCAAAGACTCTAACTCTCGTGTGGGCACCATATGGTCCTTGGTTTCAACGAAATTATTTTCCGACACTTGATGATCATCTGCTGGCACAAGAAAGCTAGAGCTAAGCTCTGTACAAACATGTGTGTGCGACAAGGAAGAAAAGGAGATTGGGGATCGAGTTAATTAGCCACAACCATATGTAGAGAGAGCATTGGCCCACTGTTGTGGAATAATTGCTATATGTACATTTATGTCCTATTGGTTTGTTGCCCAGAACAAATCATCCTACCAAAAGTTAGTCTGTTCACGCCAAAGTTAGATTAGTTTGTTGACCTGCGATTTTGGTTGGGTCAAGAAAGAAACATAGATGTGTATTTTGGTTTGAGATCTTTATCACTACTATAGAAATTATTTTTTCAAATGACCAAAACTGATTTTTGCATGTGGACGGGTAGCCCACCTACAGCCAAATGTTTGTGAAAATCGGATTTTTACATGAAGCAGCACAACCACATATGAGAATCTCATTTTCGCATGCAATCACCTATACCAACCGCATGTGAAAATAAATTCGGCGAAAAAAATAGAAAACGGAAACCCTAGCCCGCCGTCGCCATCGCCGCAGCCGCTCCCGAGGCCGGCGGATTTGGCCCTCCCGAGGATGGCGCTGCCGGATCCACCGTCCTTGCTGCCCACCGTCGTCGTCGTTGTAGCAGCTACCGAGGGCGGCACCGCCAGATCCACCATCCTCACCGCTCGCTATCCCCGTCGCCACAACCGGTCCCTAGGGCGATGGATCCGGCCCTCCCGAGGGTAGCACCGACGGATCCAGCCCTCCTGAGGGCAGCACTGCCGGATCCGCTACCCACCGTCGTCATCGCAACTGCTCCCTAGGGCGGCGGATCCGGCCCTCCCGAGTGCGGCGCTATCGGATCCACCTCCCTCGCCGCCCATCTTCACCGTTGTCGCAGCCGCTCCCAAGGGTAGTGAATCCGGCCCTCCCGAGGACGCCACCGGGCCCTCGCCACTAGGGCTAGACGAAAAGCTCACAACTCATTGGCTCGCTCGGCTCATGGCTAGCTCGGCTCGAATCGACTCGGCTCGTTCTGTTTTTGTAATGAGCTGAGCTCACGTGTTAGCTCATTAAAGATAACGAGCTAGCTCGAGCTGGCTCGCGAGCTGCTCGTGAGCCAAACCCTACGGTGCCCGCTGCCCAGCTCGAAGGTCAGTCCGGCACCAGATCCCCAATCGATCCCATCCCTCCTATCCTCTTTCTGATCCCCATCTCCAATCGATCCCTATTCATCTCACTCTCAACGCCACAATCACCATCGCGCTAGAGTTCTGCTCTCAGCGCTGCAATCGCCCTCGTCATCACGCGCGTCGGCGTCCCACTCCCAACGCACAACGTCTCTTAGCGTCCCCGGCGTCTCGCTCATAGCGCTGCCATGCCGCCATCACCTAGCGCCAGCGGGGGATGGAAGGCAGCAGTAGGCAACGGAGGATACGCCACCGGATGGAGGAAGGCAGTGGAATGGAGGACACCGACACCGAGCAAACTTCATCTGGGTCAAGCAAATTGGCCGGCCCATGCTACGACTTCATCTTCCTCTTTTGCTGCTAATTGGATTTATATGTTCTTGACTTCATACTAAATGAAGTGATTCCATGCCTGCAGCCTACCTGCTTGCCATGTGCGTGCTGATGCCTGCTTGTTTGATACTAATGTTCTTCCTATTCTCAAACTCAATGTTTTATTGTTCTGGCTCGCGAGCTAAACGAGCTAGCTCGAACTGGCTTACGAGCCGAGCCGAGTCAGGTTTTTAGCTCATTAGGATATATAACGAGCCGAGCCGAGCCAACTCGTTATCCTAATAAGCTATACCGAGCTGAGCCGAGCCGAGTTGAGCTAGCTCGATATTCAGCCGAGTCGAGTCGAGCTAGCTCGATATTCACCCCTGCTCGCCACCCACCATCGCCGCCCCCTGCCCGCCATCACCGCAGTCGCTCCCGAGGGTGACACTGCCGAATCCACCGCCCTCGCCGTTCCCGGCCGCCTCCTCGCCAGCGCCGCTACCTGCTCCCGTTCAGAGGAGGAAGAGGAGGAGAGGAAGTGAGAGAATATGACTCTATTGATGGTGGATACCGATGATCCGTATTGTTAGGTTATTGGGGTATGTTGGCACGAGAATCTAAACGAAATGACATCAAGCACACAAGAGACAAGAATTATACTGGTTCAGGTCCCTCGTAAAGTAATAGTCCTAATTCAATTTATATGAGATTATGATTAAATCACAGGGAGTACAATAGAAGATAACGGAATTAACGGTTACCCACAAGATCCTCGACGAGATGAACTCAGCGAGATCAAGCTACGGTAGACTTCGAGTCCTCCGGATTGCGACCACCGTAGATATGATTCTACTATGATTCGATGTCCTGACTCCCCCTTGGGACCTTGTATATATAAGGCAAATAACTAGGCCTACAAGTGGGATTCGAAAAAGTTTTACCCGCGTACTAAATCATATCTTCTCTGAGTAGGACTAGTATTCTATCCGGAGAAAAGATTTCCTTATGCAACTAAGTAAATTCCATAGATCTTAAGGAACCTTCCCATATACTTGAAGGTATCCGTATCCGTATACTTCATAACCGTAAGGATAGGAGGTATACCTTATCCATAACCCTAATATATTCTTAGGCAATGCTGATGTACCAAGAAAGAATATGATTCTTGTAAATGTTTGTTAGGTTTATATTAATGGAAGCTTCAATATAATGAAAAAAATGATAGAATTGTGGGATATTACACATATGTAATAAAAATGGAACGAGGTAACTGGAACTGAATTGAGCGGTGATTCTTTTGGGAGGAACCAAGACTAAAATTGAACGCAATTTTTTTCTTGTCATATATGTAGCCCATTAAATTTTCCATGCATCTTTGCTGGCTAGCTATATATCTTGTCCCTTCATGGGCTGGCCTTTCTTCGTATGGGCCAATAACGTACATGCGCAGCTAGTACCGACAGCGAATGCCGGTAGTGTGACACACCTACCCATGAACTAATGTTAACCATGCTTCCCTTACAAGTTATATATTATACCGTGCAATCTCTGTTCATATTCGTAATATTAGTTTACTATATATATATATTTTAGATATAAATTGTATATAAAGTACTCGTAACACAATTTCAATTTAATTGATTATAAAAAATAAGACAATAGAAATCAAATAGAATCTATTACATCCCATTTGATTTCTACTTGTACATTCTCATACATTCCTATCGGCTGTGTTCTCTATCCTTGTAACTGTGAAGTTCTGCTCGTATTGAATGTGTTGATCCAGCTCCATGCGTTTTTGTTTCAGCTCTTAGTAGCGTAAAAATATTGGCATTGTTTACTCCTATCTCATGCTTATTAAGCAAATGATTCACTTCGTCATACTTAGGAAAACACGTTAGAAATTTTAAAATGTTTCGAGAATCGTATGAGGTTCTCCCATAGCTCTAGCTTTGATATATATAGTGAAAGATTGATCAGTCTTAATTAACATCTGAGCAATAGTAGTCTACTCATCAGTTTTTGTGATGTCTTCATGCTCATGCATATAAAAACTCTCATAGGGACCGACCTTATAGGTGCCGGTTCATTTAAAACCGGCACCTATGAGCTTTTTCCCACCTCTCCGCAGGATGAAAAATATAGAACCGGCACCTATACTATAGGTATCGGTTTTTCAATAGAACCGACACCTATAATATAAATATAGGTGTCGATTCTAGAGAAAAACCGGCACCTATAGTATAGGTGTCGGTTTTTTACCAGAACCGATACCTATAAAATTACTATAGGTACCGGTTTTTTATAAAAACCGGCACCTATTTAGCGCCGGCCGGCCTTATCCATCCATACCCCCCACACCCTCTCCCTTATCCATCCATCCATCTCTCTCTATATCTCATCCTCTCCCTTATCCATCCATCCATCTCTCTCTCTCGAAGCCGACGGAGAAGAGGATGGGCGGTGGCCCTCCCCCTGCCCGGGGGCCCTCCCCCCTTCTCTCCTCCTCCAGGGCGGCGCGGCGGTGGAGAAGGCCGACTGACGCGGGCAAGGTGGCGGCGCGGCGGTGGAGAAGACCGGTCGACACGGGCGAAGTGGCGGTGCGGTGGTGGAGAAGACCGGCCAGTGCGGGCGTGGGCGCTGCTGGCACAGCGGGCTGACGGCTGGAGGAGGCTCGCCCCCCTCTCGCCTTCCTCTCCTCGCGGCGGCGCCGGTGAGGTGGAGGCCGGCACGGCGAGGTGGCGGCGACGGTGGTGGTGGTGGAGGGGGTCTGGATCTCGCCGGCCTCCTCTCTCCCGGGGGACCTCCCCCCTCTTCCGGCGCGGCGTTGGGTGGCGGCTGACGGTGTGGAGACAGGCACGTCTAGGTGGCGGCGTGGAGGCCGGGCGAGGTGGTGGTGGTGGCGGTGGAGAAGGCCGGCGGCAGTATAGGGAGCCATCTTTTTTTTTATTTTTTTTAATAGTATAGGTGCCAGTTTTAGAACCGGCACCAATAAGATTGAGGCAAAGGTGCCGATAATTAGGTGCCGACTAGGAAACCGGCACCTATAACCAGTTCCCAACCGACACCTATAGAGATTTCTATACTAGTGATATACTGGACTTTCACACCTAGGACATGCATGATCCCCTCCTCTACCAACCTTTATGGTAGCAGGAGGGAAGCAAGACATTGATGTGTGTACCTCTTCATGCGTTCAGCATTGACACTTGCCTATATCTACCACAACATTATCTATCATGTTTAATACATGCCGGATTGGAGAGAGAGACTTGAGTGAGACAAAAGTATAACTCCTGATTTGTCATATGGTTACTTCTGCTGGGCTAGAGAAAAATAACTCTTGATTAGCTTGTCGTGTATTCATGTGGAGGTCGACTTGATTAAATTATCATAACTTTAAGGCACTGTGCCTAATAGCAAAATAATATTTTCAATTACATATCCTGTTTGGACTGTATTGCATTGGTAGTAAAATTTAATATCAAAAGGAAGAAAATATATAAATTAGCCACAACATTATTTATCCTGTCTAATACATGCCGGTCGGATTAGAGAGAGAGAGACAGAGAGGCGCAAAACCGTAAAGGAAACACTTGGTTTCGTCATGATTAGTTCATCCTGTGCAGCTGTGCTGGAGCCTGGAGGAAAATAGCTCTTGATTAGCTTGTCATGTTGGTGAAGTGGATCTGATTTAAGGCGAGGTTGGACTTTAAGCTTATTGGGGCACGAAGAATGTAACGAGTCATAAAATGCTTTTTTTCATAAAACACAATATTTAGTAGCTTAGAGAGCATGTACATGAAGAATTAGCTAGGTAGTAGCCCAATCGGCCGAGAAGCTGCTAAGGTCTCCTTTGAATCACATGAATAAAAAAACGGAGAAATAGGAAAAACATAGTATTCTAACAGGAATATAAGTATAAAACATATAATTGCAAAATAAAAAAAATATAGAAATGACCATTTGATTGGGCCGCATGAAAAACATAAGAATTTGAGGAGAGATAAAGACTCAAAGGATATTTTTCCATGAGGTTCTACCTCATATTAAATTTCCTCCAAAATTTATATAGGAAGAGGCATTCCATAGGAATTTCATAAGATTACATAGGGTTCATTCCTTTTATTCAAAGGGCTATGTAGGAAAAATTTCTATAGGAATGAAATCCTCTAAAATTCCTATGAATTTCCTTTGAATCAAAGGGGGCCTAAGAATTGTGCCTAACCGGAACTTTAGAACACTGTGCCTAAAGGAAAGCTTAATTTTCAATTAGAGTTTGAATTGAAGGAATTTTATAGGAAATATGGAAGAACTGAATCCTTTGGAAAATTTTCCTTTGAGTGGATGGAATTTTCCTTTGAAAATTTGGTTCATTGGAATTTCATGGGACTTGGAAAAATTTGTCCACATGTTGGAGGAATTCTAGCAAAGGGTCTAACTTCATGTTTTCAATTCCTTCGAAAGTTTCAATGCAGCATCTCTCTTCCTCCTGTCTCTCACTATTAAATCAACGTACAATTTTATACTTCAAAGTATTTTCCCTGTGAGATATCCAAATAACTACTGTGCACGATACCTATAGTTTTGATTCCTATAGGAAGCAACAAGCCACATGCCAATCCTGCATTTTTTTTCTTTTTCTTTGTTTTCAAATCCCTACATTCCAAAGGAGCCCTTTGACTGCATTTCAGTATTAAAGGGAGAAAAATATAAATTAGCGACAACCGGATATCATATATGAGCATCAAAACTGCAACATGAGCTGGTCCAGTCAACATAATTGACTGCCACATGCTGAAGTAGGCTACCAGACTGGTACAAAATATAGTAAAGGCACCATAAAAGACCTCTTTTTTATCTTTTGTACTAAGTGGTGTGTTTTTCTCCTTTTTTTAGTAATGTAGAACTCAAACTAGGTGCATTTCATATGAGAATGGAAGATCTTTTAGAGTCTTGATGACCATTAACTTTAGGATAAACAGGAAATACCAACGGGAGAGAGACTATAGCCCTCTCCAAATAATAAAAAACAGAATACTATACGAAGCAGATTACTAGCTAGACTAAACAGGGGGTCTAGCTCTCTGCCAAATATAGGCTTACATAAATTCAAAGGTAGATCATGGACATGGACTGATACTTACTCGCCACTGTTGTCTAAGACAATCACAATAATAGAAGTCAACAGATATAATGGAAGTCAACAGACAAAGTTCAGTTCTAATGAGCTTAATTAATTTAGGGGGTTTCTCAGCTGGTAAGTATTCTCGGCTGGCCTCGTGCCACGAACCAGTCTTCCTAAGACCTGAAAAGTAAAACTGTGGGTCATTACCAGTCCACAACATGTCGTAGTGCAATATGCTTAAAGAAATATGCAGATGATCAGTTAGTAGAAACTTACTACCATTGACAAAAGGAGATGTCTACCCAACCGTGGCCTCCCACTCATCATCATCTCCGCCATCCTCATCCTCATCCTCATCCTCATCCTCATCCTCTCCCTCGTCCTCATCAGCTGGCAACTAATTAAATGAAAATCTAAAGTAAATATTACGAGATAGAGAACATGAATATGCATATAGTTATTTGTAAGTAGTCATAGCAGCTTACATTTTCTATTCAGTAGCTAGGAAGGCTCTAACATCCTCCAGACAAATAGCATACCCAATTTTAGCATCCTTCATCACCGCATGGAATACAACAATGTACTGAGAATCCCCGTTTATGACGGGGCCCCCAGAAAATCCGTTAGCACAATCAAACTCGGGGAACTCTGTAAGCTTCATGATATAGCCCTTAAAGTTGGAGCTTGTGAGGACGTCATAGGTTCTATCTCTATAGCTTGCGTGGCCCCAGATGGAGGAATTAACACGATGTGGTGGCCAACCTTGCAGGAGGGAGTCATCATCCTTCTGAGGAGGCAAATTGGCCATTGGGATGACAGGATGATCAGCAGCGCTTGTGACAAACACTCCATTTTCATCTTGCAAGCACAGGGGCCCTGTTGGTTCAAGAAGAAGAAGATCTCTTTGGGTATCAACTGCTACCACTCGTGCATCACAGTATGATCTCAGTAGTTGAGAGACATCCTGACCAGGGTTGATTTCCTTAAGGCGTGCCTCGTGATGCGTGCATATGATACCAAACAAGAATGCCGTGTTGAGGTCTTGTGCACTCACTTGGTGTACCCCTTCCTTGTACACAATATCGACCACATGGGCGGTAGTTAGAATGTATATACTGTTGTTGCGGCTGTGAACAACAAATCCCGTCTGGTGTCGGTCCCCAAAATCATCTTGCTTACTTTTGCTTACCCTATTTGCTAATTGGAAGTATTTCTTCTTAGCCTTCTTGTCGTCATCGTTCTTCTCATGTTTCGCAGACACCTCAACATTGAAAATGGTCTGGGCCGTTTCACTAGCGATCCAATGTTTGCTCACGTTGCAGCTTGTAAGGAGATTGGGTCGACGCCTGTTGTTGTTGTTGAGATCAGCCATTTGCAGCTAGCATAGCGTAGGAGAAAGGAGCAAATTGTTAGTGCAAGAACAAGAAAATAATCAAAAGCAATAAAGATTACACTTAAAGCAAGTAGCCAACTAGTAGTACATATTTATGGCCAAAATTAAAGGCCCACAACTAATTATGCAGAGGTGGCTAGTCCAGAAAACTATTCGACGTCATATTGCAGAGACGGAGGCGCGGTAGCGAGGGTCGATACGGGAGCGGAGGCAGCGAGAGGCTGCACTACGTTATACGTGCACGTGTGCGGAAAAAGGCGAAGGAGGCCCATATGATTTCCGCCCCATGCATGTTTTATGGCCTGGGTCAACCCATGCTGGCCCATGTGCACCCCTTGCCAGGTTATTAATTACCACCTTAAGTGTCCTATTTTTATTTTCAGTCTTTATTGTACGATTACAAGTTTAAAAAACGAATGGACTCAAATTGATATTTATCTAGGTATTTGGAATTGAGAACGATAAACGGTAGAAACTACTAAATCACTAAATGTAAAATGAGAGATTATAGATATTTTGACACCCTAGGGGTGGGGGTTTTGGAAGCAAGATGGCCGGCCATGGGGGGTTGTCCTAAATTGGAGAAAATGGAACTCCAACCAGCCCGGGCATATGGGCTGCTTGGCGGCTAGAACGAAGCCGAGAACGTGGGCCGGTGCGGACAAGCCGAGGCAAGCCAGGTCAGTGGGCAAGGCCCAACACGCGGCCCGCTTGTTTATCTTACGGCTCATGCGGACTGGGTGCACCGTGCACTGGGTCCATGCCCAGCCTCACGGCTCTCCATAGACCACGTGCACAGAGAAGGAAGGTGGGGGCCACGTTGGTCAGCCGAGCGGGGAAGAAGAACAGCGCCTGCATCCGACGGATTGCGGTAGTGCATGCATCTCACCAGAGCCAAAAGGGGATCGAAGAGTTCTCTGGATCTTAAGGGGTCGATCGATTCGTCGCTGCTATGACTCACGTACTACTTCAGGTAGATAGCAAGGCTAAGGAGGAGGAAGAAGGGGCCTACCGCAAGTCGACGGTAGGGGTGCTAGCTGTGACGAGATGCGCGCGCGGACGAAGAGGAAGACGAGTGGAGGGGAAGAAGAGGAGAATGGAGGAGGAGGTCAGTGGTCCGCGTCTAGCTAGCTGGCGCGAACTAAACCAGAACGAGCGCTCTTAGCGGTCTGGTTCGATTAAAAGACCATTACGCAATCTGACCGGTAAATACCCAATCAAATCGGGCTTTTTTCTGGTAAACTGGCTTGTTCTCTAGCTTTTGGGCTGGTTAGAAGCCGGTGATTGTCCACGTGGGCTTGTCAGATGGAGTGGGCTCCATTCGCGCGAGTGTAAGAGAAAATTGAGGAAAATAGAGTGGAGGCTGGGAATCGAACCCGTGATTACGTGTGCAACCCAAATACAACACCGTTGGGCTAGGACATCTGTTGTGATTATGGTGCGTCATTTATCTATTTAACCCGGATCAAACCGATGGTCTAACTGGTTAGACCAATAAACCAATGGAGCACTTCAACGATTCGACCATAGGTTCGGTCTTAATAACTATGACGGCGGCATCAGCTGCTACAGCTAGGCGTGTTGCATTTCCTCTGTCCTCGCGCAAGAGGCCAAGAGGGGGAGGTGGTCCTGGTCAAGCCCGGGAAGGAAAAAGCGGTGAAAGGAAAGGTCTGCCCCCTTCCGCTTTGGAGAGGAACGGCAGACGGAGCGAGCGCCTCTGTCTCTACGCATTGGCCGGAGTGGAGAGCACAGTGAAAAGTTGTGCTTCGGCTTTGGCAGCGAGCGGCGGCAAAACGGTTGCCGCTGCAGGAGCGGGTGACGCCGGTGTCCCGGCCAGTCGGCCACGATGAGCTCGTGCGTGGGAAACTGCATGTGGCAGCGAAACTTGAATCGGCGGCAAGAGATTCGATTTTGGGCGCGTGCCAAGTGCCAAGGCCTTTGCATTCCGTCCAGGACACCCCATGTATATTATGGGTTGCACCGCATGATTGTCCTCTCCTATTTCTATTTCCAACCCATCTTATATGTCCCTATTACAATTACTACTACAAGTTTCTTAAAAAATAAAAAACTGAATGGAGTCGATTAATCTGCGATTGGATAGGCTAATCCAGAGATATTTGAGAATCTAGAACGACAAATGAAAATAACTAGTAGTAAATAATAAATCACTAAATATAAATGAGAGACAAAAGGTACGTAGATATTTTGAGACCCTAGTCCCTAAGGTAGGAGACTTGGAGGCGGAGTCCAGAATGTGGAGCAGGCGAGTAGCGAGGGATCTTCGGCGGAGAGCGGGAGCACCGGCGAGGTCGAGTGGTGGAGCTCGCTCGCCGTCGAGCAGCCGTACGTCAGGGAGGGAATCGAAGAAGCAGCACATCTACATCGACGCGCGATCCATCGGGCCTTCAGTGATTGTTGTGTGGTGGCTCTATTGGCAATGGAAGGAGAAGACATTGCTGGCTTCTCTGTGACAACAAAAGGTGAAACTAGAGAGATTGAAAAGATAAAACTGTGTCAGTGCCCTGCTCTACTCCTTCCTGATTTTTCCTTACTTTTTTTTTTTGGCTAAAATTGATTGGTTGGTTTTCTCCTTTGCAGGTTTTATTTTTCAAAGGTTCACCGAGGAGACCAAAATGGAGGGAAGAAAAGAGTGTGGAGTTGCAAACATAAACCATGTACCTTTTGTCAGGCTTGAATAATTTCTTCCCAGATGAAAGCAACTCATTGCTGCACAACTCCTTGAATCGAGGGTTCCGATGCCTAGATAACAGCATCCTCTGCAGATGTTTACGGTTGTATAGAGGAAATTATATATCATCCTTCTGCTTCCATCTCTCATTGGTTGCCTACTAATATCCTTGACAATGTTGCTATCATGAGAAATATTTTTTCTTGGTTTCAGGTTCAAGTGAAAAGTATGCTTAGGTGGAGAATAGTAGTGTGAAAGGTTGGACATTCATCAATTCCATCACCAATTGTGTTTATTTGATTATTCCTTCACATGAATTCAAGTTTACTTTTGTTGTTTCTCTTAGTCTTGTCCACATAAGCAGATAGCATTTGTTTCAGATGATTCATGGGGACATTAATGTATTAAATTTGTAGTTAGCAGTATTTTGTTATGTGTTTTAGATTTAGTGCTTCTAGAATGTTTCTCTATATGCATTCATATTCCATGAAAATGCTATCTTTTGGTGTTCCATGCAAAGAGGTACATATGCGAACTGAAGTGCTAACCAAAGCATGCATCAAATGTTTGCATTTTCAAATACATGCATAGCTTAAATAAAGGCCTTCATTTATACTAGCTATGCATCAAGATTCAATGTCTGAATGTAGGTAGTAAATGGAATTCTATAACAGATGGAATAAGATAGTTGACATTGGTCTTGCCAAATTTACTTTGTGAAATTTCGAGTGACTTAATCTGTGCATTTTCTCTTTATTTGAGTGCAAACATGGAGGAGTTGCCGGCGTCGCTACGGCCTGCACCGCCAGAGCAGCAGGACGCGGTGGCATTGCCAGGGTGAGCTCCCGTGAGACAGAGCAAAAGCCATAGCTATGTACAGAAATTTCTGAGACATGGGGGGGCCTATGCTAATCTGCTTGTCTTTTCCCTGCAGAGTTTTTGGGACGCAAGCGAGCGGCAGCAGCAATAAAAACAGGTTGCCTTCAATTCCAGTTGCATCCAGCATCATGCATGAGAAGATGAGCATCACTGCCACCACCACCAACTAACTTTTTCTCCGGTGAGAATTTGAATTAGGCTTATGTCCACTCATTGACAAGCATATTAATGCTGTGCGTGCTGTTTGAAGTGATCAACTTTTCTTTCCATTTCTACCAGTCCATACATTTTTTTGCTCCACATCTTTTCATTTATCACAAAAGATAGAAGAATGCCTGCAGAAACATAAGGTGGTACAGCTTGATCTATGGTGTTGCCAAGTACTGATTGCAGCGTGCACTACCACCTCTACTCATTCTTACCGGTGTTTGCATGAGGTTTATCTCCCTGTCTTTGTACTAGCATGGTGCATTTTATTGGGTTGTATTGTGTATGCTTTTCTATCATGTGTAGGTAAGGTTAGCTCAACTTGCCATTGTACTAATCGCAAGAAAGCAAATGAGAAATAAAATCTGAATATCTGAATTGTTGCATGGTGGGGATTATTCATGTACATGCTTAATTGGATGGGTTCAATTTCAGTGTCAATTTAAATTCCATATCGGTAGAGCCTCAATTCTTTG
Source organism: Oryza punctata (assembly GCA_000573905.2). Classification (NCBI taxonomy): domain Eukaryota; kingdom Viridiplantae; phylum Streptophyta; class Magnoliopsida; order Poales; family Poaceae; genus Oryza; species Oryza punctata. The sequence goes on along the minus strand of CM002489.2, from coordinate 7,094,967 downwards.
ACAGAGGGTGATTATCAATGATTTTGCTTCACTCTCTATGCATCTCCTTTTTAGATAATTACAGATAAATATTATTAATCTATATATATGTTAGTTGACTATACTTTTTTATCCCCCTCTATTTTGTGCTATCCATCACCTCTGCAGGGATGGAGAACATGAGGTGAGAGTGAGGGTTGCTTCCAAATGGAGGAGTGAGCTGTCCCCTAGCGATAGCCTGCAACTCATCTACGGTAAAAAAAAGACCAAAGATTGTTACATACTACGTTTGTTCTTGGCATCAATTTTGACAGAATTTTCAGTTTAGGTCTCTCCCTATTAACTCTGCAAGTGACTTGCTTGTTTTGCTTCCACATTTAATTACAGCATAGCAACAATACCTAGGTTACCGTAGGATATTATCTTGTGAGCTTACTATTAAACTCTAAATTTTATAAAGCTTTTTTCATCTCTGCTGAAGGTCCCCTGTTCTATATTGATTATCTATAATAGCTTATCAATAAGGTGTAATGGAAATTTCTAGACCTTAGCAAAATAACAGCTAACCTCTTGCAAGTAAATAACACAATGTGTACCTTTTGATTCTAAGTATGCCTTTGTCCAAGTGTTTCTGCACACGTTTTACACTGCTTGGACTATCAGCTATGGACAAGCAATATGCTAGTGTGCAAAATTTGCAGGGATAAGATAAACATCAATTTCCTCTGTCCGTTCTTTGGCTATCTTCTGTATTATATGAAGGTTTTTAATTTCTTATTTCTGCATTTTGAACTATATTTATTTTATATGGTCTCAATCATTGCCATATAATTAACTGGCATTCTTTTTTCCCTGGTTCTTACTATTTCAGGTGATAGAAACATCTGATTGTTGTGGGTGTTCCCCTTGTACCGTTGTAATTGTAGCAGGGTGGTAATTGGAACAAGCTGAAGGTTAAGGATGAGCCTGTACTGTTGGGCTGCTGGTAGCTCAAGTAGAAGAGGTGACTCCTCCACTGAGCTCTACTGCTTTCATAATTGTACTGTACCATTATTTCAGCTTGAAAAAGTTATGCTTGATTTGAGTTGTGGTGAACTTTGTTCTTGTCAATTGTTGATTCTAATGAACCTATCTAATACATGCCTTCAAATAATTAAATGTTTCAGAGAAACCAACCACTAACCTTGGTTCTCAGGTTAGTTTATTCAAACCACTTCCGATCCTTTTGGCATGCAATTATTTTGTGACATCATTTACATTCTCAACAATTTTCATGGATTTAGATGTTCTGCATGGCACAATGGAAATATAAAGTTATGAGTTGCAAGGTCATGCACAAAATTCAGTCAGTAGATGGAATAGTTTGAAGGCTATAACACCTCTGGGTAAGCTATACACTGAAAACAAATAGCTATATATGTAGATTGAAGCCTCTATTTAAGTGTGGATACTAACTTATAGTTTAATATTATTTTGATAATGGATTAAAAAAACCTGGCCTCTACATACAAGTGGATGTACACAGGCACTATAGTTTAATAGTTAAGATTGTCATGTTGTTAACCACGCAAAGAGTAAGATTGTCATATTAAAGCCTGCATACATTCGCAGAATATAGACCATTATATCTTTTTTATCAACCAAATGACCGTAACTATTAATTCGAGGTTGTCTCCCATCCTTCGAGAGGTATATAAATACCTCCTCATAATTTAAGAGATAAAATAAATTAAACCGGTTAAATTTATTAGAAAATAAGTTTATGATTAGCGCCGGTAAGACTACCGATCATTGTGAGGTATAGAGAAAGGTATATATAGCTCATGGCGTTAGTATAGAGTTATATACCTCTTAATTGGCACACATATCTATACATATAAAAAATGTAAGAAAAAGTCACAAATATTTATAAAGATAAGTTTTGGATCCTATTCTAACCTATAAGATTAATTTTGGTGCCTCATTTTATTTGAGAGATATCTCAAGTATGATGAAGTATATACCTCTCCAAGGATGAGAGGAAAATCTCTTTCTATTATCACTTAGTTAATGATACATCAAGGGGGTGTAGTTCTCCAATAATGGCTGGGTTTACATCGTTTTTACCACCATAAGACTACTTTTTTTTACTATTGTGTGTAATATAGATTTTCATATATTTTGTTATCAATTAGTGGATGCCATAATAATTTTTCCGTTTGGTTTTGCCCTTTTACTTTGTTGTCACTTTGGGATCAAACAGTACACTGGTGCTATGTTCTTATTAGATATGCGCAGACCCTGGAATGGCTCTGAGTGGATTGTTTGCAAAAATTGCATAGGAGGTAACTTATTAATCAATGGTATGATATAGCATTTCATATTTTTGTTTATTTTCGTTTGCTTCGCATGTGCCATTTTTGTGAAATATCGCTAAATTGCAGTCTACAACACTGGCATGTTATTTTTGCGTGCATTTTATTCTGTAGGAAAAAAAATCACTTCCATGTGTTTATTATTTCCCATCTTCCTTTACATTCCAGGAAAGATTTATTTCCCAATATTTAGACAACATGGTTGGCATTTGAAAGCCGGCACACCCTATTCTAACTGAATTTTGTATGCATTTGTAATAATCAAGTCAAATCAAAATTAGATCCTCATTGTGTTGATCAACTTACTTTGATAAATTTGATCCTTACATATGTGGTTTTGTTTCTGTTCTTCATCCTATGTATCGGCTTATTTGCGTGCATAAGTATATAACTTTCTACAGGCTAACCAATTTAGTGTTTCATTGATGAAATAAATAACTGAGATTGGTAGAAAGAGTATAAAGAATTTCATGGTTGTTCCAGTAAATAGCTATCATGTTTGTCTTGCATCCCATTCCATTGGCCTTTTTTTTTAACTCTGGCCTACAAATCTAATAATATATGCTCTGTGATAGTCCTAACCTTATTATGTTACTTGTTAAATAGGGATGCAGCTTTACAAATGAGAACTTTGGCTTTGGAGGACATCGACATATACTCATGGAGTACAAACACTTCCTCTTTAATCAGACATCAAGAACCAATTATTTCCCTAGCAATTGACTACACACTTTGTACTTTATTCATCCATGTAAATTTATCATGCCAATCAATGTACTGTTCACAAGATGGATCTTTCTGCTCTCTCATGGCCTTGCCACACAAATAATCATTCTTCCTTGTGTTATCTAATTAGCCATGTGGTTTGACATAAATAATCAAACTATGCCAAGAGGTGCGCCATTGGAATGAACAAGAAGATGGTTAAGATACGGCTTCTTGAGGATTGTCCACCTGTCCCCATTGTCCAATGATAGAAAATCATTTGGTACAGTGAACCATTCCTCAAGTGATTTGGTAACCAAAAACATTGTGATGTGGTTAAGGAAAAAACAGTAACATCATCAATCCCCTTCAGCTGATTCCCTGATCGGGACACAAGTACACAAAGCACTGAGAGGAGGTAAATCTGTCACACTTTTATTGCTAATTGTTTTCCTTTTTCTTTCAGTTCCCAGTGTTTCCTTTTGTTGTGCAATCAACTTTGATTGCAGAACTGAAAAAACAAATATTTGTTCCATATGAAAACAACTCAAAATAACAAATATGGAATCTGACTAATCATACCCATATATGTGTATAGGTGGAACGAATTAAACATAACACCAATGACAATTGATGCAGTCGTTTAATAGCATTATTGGCAGTTTGATTTATCTCAAGCATCTGTTAACGGGGCATGCACGAGAAAAATGTCCTTTTGGGTAGATCGTTGAAAGTAGTTGTTTTCGTGTCCCCTGTTTATTGATCAGGTGAACCTCTGTAGCATGTCAGTTTGAGTGGGCATTGACAAATATACTGAAGCACTCACACCTGGTGATACACACACGGGAGTAGTAGCAAGAACAAATGAACACAAGTGAATAAAGAACTCTGAAACTGCACACCACAGCTCCCTGCAAACCGCAGCTCTTATTCAGTTAAAATGGCTGGAGTACAATGCTTTAAATAAACATATTACTGACTCTCTAATCCAACCAGTACGTGTGCAACTAACAGCCGCATCCCACGGCCAGCCACACGAACCAGTCACACATGCATACTTAACATACAAGCCAAGCAAGATGTAGTCCACTCTCCTGCATGCTTGATGATCCTAATGATCCGGCCAATATTCTAATGACTCATAACTAACTCGATCCACTAAACTTAGGATGCTGCATGCACATCCGCATGCATCCACAACCATACGCATGCAGCAAGCCTTGGATCCGCAGGTCCAGCCAGCACACCGCTGCTCCGAGCATCTTCGGTTCTCCTGCACCAAGACAAACTACGTGCAACACTACACTAATTTGCTACAATTCTAGATACACCACCTATTGCACCGTGCATACATAAATAAACATGCTAAAATAAAATGCTAAGTCTAGATTATTTCTAACAGGCATGGCAACACCTGATGGAAACACTGGCAATTCGCAAGGACACGACGAGCTTCCGTTGGTGGTATTGGTAAGGTCAAGCTCGTATACACCACGCTCAGCTTACCTTCCCTAATGAGAGAAGTAAGTCCCCCCATCTCCTCTATTTTTCCCCTTGTCTGATGGGTGTTATACTACACGATTTAGTTGTTAATTATCTGTGTGTGATAGTGAAATGAGAAGTAGAGCTTGTTGGCATTCCAGCTATCTGTGCCTCAGTGGTGTTCATAAACAAAACTAGAGTACTTGATACATGAGTGTTCGATCACCTCACATTGTTTAGTGGATAGTGGATCTTGCTGTGGTTAGAGCTCATCAATAGTGTATTGGTGCTATTGTCCTGTATAGGAAGATATATTTAGTTGACATGCTGTAAGAGATTTTTCAGGAGGTGAAGCGATGTTGAATGCATCCAGAGAAAGCTGGGCCTTTTTGCTCTTTTTTCCCCTAAGAATAAGTTTGTTCCCTAATAAATATGTTAGATCCAATACATCCTACTATGGTTCCAGCTGCATCATCTCTTGTAAATTTCAGAGCATCCCATTAAGAGTACTTGGTGCGTCTTGGTACACCATATTGTATTTTTCCCCTTAGAATACATTGTATTGATTCTTAGCAATGCTCATAAAGTTCACCCATTTATAAATTGACATGTACCTGGAAGAAACCATGTAGATTCACTAATCTATCCATCAATCATTTAAATTACTATAGTCGTACTGTTAGTATCATTTTAGCATCTTTACAAGCAAATAGTCTAGCCTATTAGACCTTCATCTATTACTTTTTCCTAAAGAAGCCATTTGGTTGCGTTACAACTGATGTATTCTAAGGAAAGGCTAATGAACAGACAAATTTGTACTATTGCCAAAATATAATTGAGATCTATCAAGTAATTTTAAGTTTTTCCTTACCTTCTCTTTGTTGTCAGATAATCACCAAAATGACGCAACAAAGTCCAGCAAACTTTATACATGAAGCGACTTTGGATTTATCTTGGATGAGCATTGTCGCACACATAGAAAAAAGTTAGCTCTGCCATTAATTTCATGCTAGCAAACTACTCTGCCATTTCACATCTCATCAACCACCGTAGTGAATGCTCCAGACTTTGAGCTATTGGTGCCATCCGAATGCTGCTAACGACCTCTCGTATGCAACTGTTAATCCATACTAAAACCATATATAGTTACCACCATTAATTATTCCAGCTATCAGGTTCAGGTTTCAATGCCTTGACATCTACTACTATACATGTACGTAGAGCTTACAAATCTGTTCGTCATAATTCACATGAATACATGATACCAGCACTATGTTGAACCAACCATTTGTATTGACCCACTCTGCTATTCCATCAAATTATATGCAGGAGGTTTTCATTTGTGTTAACCACGATTGAGCTGCTCAAGCATTGGAGCTAGATTGCCGCCATGCTACTGCCGTGCTACGCTATCTACAGCACATCTATATCCACAAGAGCGAGCAGATAATGGAAAATAGGATCAATACTCTATGCTATAATCATGCTTTTGCTACCAACAAACTCCAGTTCCGATCCTCATGCAAATCAACCATTTACCTGTTATGATATTACATGATTAGCGTTGTGCCTTAGGTGTTCAGCGTGGACACTGCACTTCCTTGTAAATATAACCTGGCACCTACGTATCTAGCTGTTATTAGAGACCACTAGCTAAGAAGATGCTTGTGTGTAGTGAACAGTCCAGTATGTTATCTATAACCACCTACTCTTATATATTTTATTCTTGATATATTTATTTACCTATGCTAATTCTTTATTGTTTTTGCAAATCCACCCAACATGTTACTCTCTTTGCACCAACTACGTACAGGCGGCGCGCCCCATCCTCTAGTAAATAATTCAATACAGAGGAAAATTATTACAATAACTTTTAGTGGAACAAATAGTGCTAAAACTAATACCGCAGATAGAAAAAAGAAATGAAATTTAGCTAGAAATTAAAAAAACTTATTTTAGCCCGTAGATGAAAATCCGATCCCTTAAATCTGAACGGGTACCAGTTTCAATGATATAAATTAGACATTTTCCTTCCTATGGTCTCAACATCATGTGAGTGTTCTAAGAGCATGGTTGGGCTAGACCAGGAAGGAATAGAACCTTCGTCCATAGATGGTTCAGGTTGACAACAAAGAAAATCAAAACAACATGAAACAAGAAACATAAAAGGAGGGAAGATGGGTGCCGGTCCTCTGGCGACCAAACTGCGGTGAGTAAGGTGACCAGACGTGTCCCACAATGTGACTCATCCATAGATGTGGCGGTTGGCAATGAAGAAAACCAGAATAGCGGGAACAACAACGATGTGGTTATAGAGAGAGAAACGGCAACGACGAGCTCTGGTGGTGAACATGACCAGATGAGAGCGTCAAAACGCGTTCGCGGATGAGGAGGTTCCGTTTTCCTTGAACGCGCAAGAAGAACGAAAGATGGAGAAAAACGACTAACGTTGTTCATCATCTGCCCTAGCCGAAACAAGAAACAGAAAAGGAGTGAAGATGGGAGCCCATGCTCCGGTGACCAAATGGTGGTAAGTAGGGTGGCTGGACGTCTCACGATGTGACTTCTCCATAAATGGTGGCGGTTGGCAACGAAGAAAACCAGACTAGGAACGCGACCAACAATAACGTTGTCCTAACATAGAGAGAAATGGTAACGGCGAGCTCTGGTAATGAACATGGTCGAGCGAGTGCGTCAAAACGTGTTCCCGGACGAGGGAGTTCCTCTTTTGTTGAACACGCAGGAGGGAGGGAGTGTAGGGGAGAAGAGGGGCGCTGGGAGAAGGGGGCGACGTGGAGGAGAGGGGCCGTGAGGGGAGGAGAGGAAAAAAATTACAAAAACTATCAAAAAAACAAGTTGACTCGTATGGTAGAGGTGTTTACAAAAGTTGATTTGGTATCGATTTCCTCGCAACAATCATGCAATATTTTCTACTTATTTGATCCACATTATATATTTTTTTGATGAAATATTCAAATTATATATTCATTCTTCTATCTTTTCTATTTATTCACCCAAACTATATGTATGTCCATTCTTTGTGCGGCTGTACACACCATAAATAAGGAGCACAAATAAGCACAAATATGTACAAACTCTTACTCTGACAATCTCCTTCAACACCATTTCATCATCTTACATTTCTTAAGATATGTTCAATGGGTATAATTGTTTCTCTCCAACATCTCATATTCACTATAACCCTTTCCTATGGAGCTCAAATGGTTAAAATTGTTTCCCTTTAACATCTCATATTCAATACTATATGTCAGTTTAGATTGAACAAACATGATAGGAAATTGGCAAGGAAATTAAGAGTACTTCGCAGCTGCAACACATGCCTGCCGCATTTATACTGAAAGTCTAATTGCTCTTCCATTTAGGCAATAGCAATCTCATTCAGTTTTTGCCGTTGGTCATGCATACATGCATAGGTATGTTTAACTCTAGTTCACGATCATTTTTCTAGCTACCAACCTTACATTATTGTTGGTAGGAAGGAAGCAAATCATTATAATCTCTCTCTCACACACATCGGGGATTGACAGTTTGACACTATCCATCCATAAACTAGACTGTTTTAGCTGATCAGGCTCCTATGCAGTTAATATTATAATACTATAGAGGTGAAGTACTGTTCTGTTCATCTGTTGCACTATAGCAGTACGTCCTCTTGAGCCGTTGGATGACAAAATGGATGACCGATCGAGAGATTGCATGCACTTAGTTGTTATTGTGAAGTGACAACAGCAATTATTGCACTTGATATCAGTTGGTTTCCAGCTAGGCTGTGTGATTGTGTGAGTGAAACCTGGAACCCAAATTTAACTAATCACTCCCGATTAGTTCGTACCGATGGTTCGCAGGGAAAAGAACAAACCCTCTGATTATTTTATTGCATGTAAGCGAGTATCAATCATGGTTGGAACTAGGTCTATTTGGAAGCTTTAGATTATGGATTTTGAGAAGTAATAGGTGAGAATCTGGCTTGTAGTTTAAATTTTAGATTCTACAACTATAATTTTTTATTATAATATGAAAAAAAACTAGACGACCGTGATGGTGGGTGTCGAGGTCACATGTGTGCTGTGGGGGAACTGGATCAGAGGAGGACGTGTGGTGCTCCCTGACAGGCTTGGCAGCGTCTATCTTCATGTGGTCGAGCAGCTTTGAAGGGGACGCCGGTGGAGAGCGTGGTCATGGCGGTAATCGATCTGCAGAGAGGAAAAAGGGGATGAAATTGAGGTAATTCAAGAGAGATGATGTATTGTTGCAAGTTATCTTGAGCGGTGAACAAAAGAAGGGTACCTGATACCGATCCGATCGAGCTGAGGTGTATAGGTGCTGGCGTGAGATGCTGACAAGAGGAGACAGGGACGGCGGATGAGAGATGGCTGAGGGCCTGCGGTATTGGAGGAGAATGACGCGGGAGCTGAGATGGAAAAATTTTTTTCCCACTGAACTGCAACATCAAATATTAAAACACCTTTTCAACTAAAGTAGAGCATCATAAAAAAAAAGATAGAGGGATTATAAAAAAATAAGTTCGCAACTACGACAAACGAACACAACCTTAGGCTATCCTCTTGTTGTGTCTTCCCTCGGCCCAATAGTTAGCCAGCTCCATGCCTGCTGGAGGATAGGTATATGACCCGATCGATGGCCCATTGTTGACCGAGGAGATCGAGGTGGCGGCGGCAACGGTGGGTGCATGTTGTAAGGCTTACGTGCGACCCATGACCGAGCAACTCCTGATGTGGATTACAGAGGCAACAGTGCACATGTGGGTAGGATGAAACTCCAACAACATCCAATTCAGCGTGTGGTGGCATAATAATTAATCTATAATATAAGGCTTAGATATTGGCTTTTCTTAAATAAAGATGTAACGGGCTTCAAATTACACATTATTTTCTTTCAACAAAAGTACTGCTCATTTGTTTGTTGGGTGGGTGTGTGGGCTATGATATTGAAGTTATATGCCTTTTTATTTTGGGATAGGATGATGACAACATGCAAATATGTCCTTGCTTCTGAATTAAATAAAAAGTAAGTTGAAAACTTACCTGATAAATCAAACAAATTGAATGTATGATAGAGGTTGTTATAAAAGTTGATTTTATTAACGATTTCCTCATAACCAATAAGGCCACCTATGTCTCCTTTATGCATATTCTAAATTATATGTTTTTTGTTGCTGTCGTACAATTAAGAAGCACAACAAATTCAAACTAATGTTAATCTCCTTCAACTACTAGTAAATGCTTGACCATACAAAGATTTGTTCGACCCAGCGAGTGAAACGAATTTATCTATGATTACTCTGAGAAATGGAATAGTCTGTGCGTGATTTCGGGATCTCACCAAAGATGACTTGGAGTAAAGAGTAACCATTTCCTCTCATGATGGAGTATTATAGAGTAGTGTTTGTTCCATAAATTAGAATTAACTCAAATATTGAATGAGTATAGATGTTTTACTCCAACATTTCATATCAGATACCATCAAATGATGGGAATTGATAAGATTTAACAAACATATTAGAAATTTGAAATGTGTTCTAAGAGTTGTGTAGAGTGTAAAAACAATTATAAAACTAACTCCTGATGAAAGAAATGACTCTTTCATTTATATATAATTCCTCCTGCATTGGGGCAACATAACCAATTCTTTCAGTCATGCATATGTGTTGAAGGACTTTCACTTCTAATTCATGCTACCTATTAATACAAACCTTTTTGTTTTGCATGAAGGAGTGAATCAGAACACAAATGTACTACGTACCTCTTCATGAGCTTAGCAGTGACACTGTCCATCTAACACAAAATGTGTTTTCAGCTGGCAGTATGAGTGATACTTGGAGGCAAAATTAACTCATTGTTTGTGATGCTTAATCCATGCTTGATGATAGAGGCAAAAGCATTTCCTGATGGCCAAATAACATTCATGCTGGGCTAGAGGAAAAATATTTGTCCCCTATGTGAGAAATGGAGATTCGTCCGAACGGTAAAATATTGTGGCAAACCCAAAAAAAAATCAGTTAGTAATCTAAAGTAGTGAAAGAATTAATCTTTCTTAAAACATCGTCCAATGCATGCAGCAAGTAATATAAACCGTACAGGTCAAAGACTAAGCTATAAGGCTAAACCGGGAGCTGCCTTCAAGAGGCTTCCAGCAGAAAGCTCGCGAGCCGGGATGCTCCACGAGACCAGGACAACTGAACGCGTGTAAATAAACTACCAAAATGATCTCTAGAAAATTTCATGAACATTTTTTTCTTAACTTTTCAGCATGCAACGCACCTTAATTTTGCCACTACTTCAGATAAGTAAGAAAAAAAAGGATTTATTGACCTAGCAAGAATCCATTAAATACTGATATGAGCATGCATATGGTGAACATTGTGAGACCATATGACAGAATAATACAAGTATTTTTTTCCTTTTTCAAAATATATATTGGTATTGCCAATAGTAGAGCAGACAACTATGCAAGTCACACTAGAGACATTCACTCTTTTACATGTAATCACACAATAGTTCCTTTCAGTTTCAGTACAAGTCACACCAGATTGCACTTCTGTTTCATGTGGATGATCACTAGAGTTACTAGCTCACTTGGAAGAGGTGAACAAATTATTCCAAGAATGCTCTTATTATCTGATTTGAGATCTTGTATATCTTGCTTCTGTTAATTTGTCAGTGACAAGTGAAAACTGATAGATATCAACACGAGCTCCCGAGGTTGCCTTGTCAATCAAAACTAAAAGGCCATACAAACGGCATATTACTGGTTGGAAGCCAGATCATTTTGTTTCATACTTCGTCGTTTATTTTGATGACAGATTTGTAACTTATCAGCGAAAAACAAGCATAGCATCATGAATAATAAGGTAATATTTCATTTGTACTGTAACTGCACGTCTTTTGTAGTTTCATGAAAATGATGCAGCTTAATCATTAGGGTATATATATATTCCAATCGATTATCCTGGATATATATTCCAATAATTCATTAGATTTATGGTCAGAATCATAGTTAAAGTTGAAGAATTTGATTGGTAGGTAAACGAATTGCATCATTTACCAGAAGTATTTTACAATGTTGTGTTATTACTACCTCTTAATCAAATTCTTTTGTGTGTAATGATGAACATTTCCATGAGCATTATAGTCAATTCTGTGGTTTAATATACGTGAGAAACGAAGCAGCGATCAAATAGTTTCCCACACCTGTTCTTGCCACTGTGAACTACTCTTTCCTTGATAAATATAATTGTTCTTCAAATACTGTTCACTGCACGTATTAAAGAGTAAATTTTTATGCCTGAATATTCATGGTCACGTAACGTACAACTTAGTGGTCAATCGTAATTGGATGTAATATAATTAGTTCATTCAGTATTTATGATATTTCAATTTGAGCTAATGCGTGATGAATATGTTTTTTAAAAAAAGTTAACTATGTTGTATACAATAATATAAAAATTACTAAATTAATGAAGATCGCTTACATGTAACAAGAATGGAGAGGTGTGCGAGAAACTGACATTCACATATGTGTGAATTTTTTAGAGAGAAGCGGAGGAGATAATTAATTATACTCCAAAATTCAGAAGTTGAAGACAGCTCAATGTCAGTATATTAGTTCATTTTTTCTAATTTTTAATCTTTTATTGGGCTACCCTCTTCTCCTTCCTTTTGGTCCAATACTGATAATAAATGTTGGAGGAATGAGGGTTTTCATGTATGAGTTTTTGAGGAATACAGTGGTTTCCTTCAATATCTTGTATTCGCTATAACCAAACATGGTAGAAAATTGAGATGTTTCAAAAGAGTTATGAAACTATGAACCTCATAGAAGAGAGATGCCTTCATTATTTATATATTAGAAGTTCGATCACTCTTGTATCCAGGCAACAGCTACCTCATTCAGCTTTTGCGATTGGTCATGCTTATGTGTTGGAGGACTTTCACTTGTGCATCTCCTGCAGAGATCGGGACTGATAAAATATCAGAGTTTTTCAGTTTGGCAGTATGAGTGATGCCTGGTGGCAAAATTAACATATGATCTTTCATGCTTAATACATGCCGTCGAAGACGATGGCTCGTACGTGCATATATATGTCGATCGATGCATGCACATTGTCTTTTTTTTTTCTCGTAGCTTTCTTAAGGATTTACTTTTTTTTGCAAAGGAAAGAAGCAGAAAATTCCACTGACCAACTACCACGAAATAAAGGTGTTTTCAGCTGGACAATGTGAGTGATACCTGAAGCCAAAAGGTTTCATGCTTGTGATCTGAAGGAAAAATAATTATTCTTGATTAATTTGTTGGGAATGTACCGTGAGAACTTATTATACCATGATTAGAACTTAGAAGAACTGTATGCAGATAGGGGATCAAGAAATTTCCAGATAAGGAAACTATTCATTTAATTCCTATGAGAAAAAGATTGGAGGGGATTGGATAATTCCATATCACGAAATTAATCCCCTCAATTCTTTTTGGTGGGGGATTAACAAGGTCTCAGGGCGAGTTCAGTTAACTTGAGCTACAAAACCAACTCCTAATTTATCATGAAGTAAATTGTATTCGTGGTAGCACATAAAATAAATTGTATTGATGATACACAAACCTATTAGGTGGGTGTAAATTAGTGTGCATGAACTTAACCTGTGTAGTTGCATAAGTAGGTGAGATGTAGGCTGTTTGAAATTAGCTTCCCGCTTCTTGCATACGCGATCTCACCTACTTATGCAGGTTTGCTTCGATCGATCGGGCCATTGATGTTCCAAGAATCTTTTTTCTCTACATAAATAAGTGTACGTCCAAATTGCACTCTCTCAGAATTAGTACATAGTTTCAGAAGGAGCCAAGTTATGTTGCTTGTTTGTGTTTTGAAACATAACCTTTTTTCTTTTTGTATGTTTAGAAATTCTTGCTTTCTAAACCCTCCAGATCAACTTTGTTTGTCTAGCTTAGTCCGGATGAGGTTGGGTTGAAAAAAAATTAATTAATTCAGTACACTATGTATATAAGTCAAGTATTGACAATTAAATAGTACACTATTGGTAACGTTCTCCGCCTTGTGCATAACTGACCACTAGTGCAGATCCTCTCATCTGTGACGGGCTGTAACATAACTGGTTTTTGCGGGCCGTCACAAAGAATACATCTCAAACGGGCCTTAAAAGAAGCCGATTGAGATAGAGTCGGAGAGACATGTTAAATGTGCGTAGAACTGAAACCCGTCACGGATGACACATATCTGTGACGGGCTTCAACTAGGGCCCGATTGAGATAACCTTAAAATCTCAAACGGGCCACAAGCTGGGGCCCATCACAGTCATATCCGTGACGGGCTCTATCTTGAGGCCCGATTGAGATAACAACAAAGCCCGTCACAGATTGCAGTCCTCTGTGACGGGTATTTTTTTAGGCCAGATAAAGATAACTGATATGCCCGACAGAGAAGACAATTTTCTGGACCGTTACAGATAGTTTTTGCACACTATAAATAGCTGCAACTGCCGGTGCAACTGTATCCCACTATTCACAATTTTGGTGGGAGGTTGGAGGGGGCGAAATTTTAATATTTTTTTCAAAAAAACAGTAAATTCATAAAGATACTTTAGACAAATAGTAATCAGTACTTTAGACAATTCATCAATTCTCATTAATTTAGAGTATTTATCTTATAAGATGTGTCTCTGATTATTTTTTTATTTCTGCAGCGATGGATCGAAGTTGGATGTATGCGAAATCCGTGAAACGTCATAGTCAGGAGTATAGAAATGGGGTATTAAATTTTATAAACACCGCGGAGGAGGATAGGAAAAGAAGAAACAGCGATTACATGTGCTGTCCATGTGCAGATTGCAAGAATGAGCATATGTTTGATAGCTGAGTGGACGTACACGCTCATCTGATACAATGAGGATTCATGGAGGGCTACAATGAGGATTCACGCTCATCTCTATGTAAATTCTTTCTGACTGAATATTGCAGCTTGTGATGCTTACCACTTGACCAATATGCATGTGTGAATATGGATGTTATTTGTCTAAAATGTGAATGGTATTTGTGAATGGGGATGTTGCGATGTATATATGTGAATGGGGATGCTGTGATATATATATGTGAGTGGCATATCTGTTTCTGTTATTTTGCAGCGGGCATGGCTAGCACAGGCCTGAGGCTAGCCAAAAAACAATATTTATTTTTTTGTGGTCATACTCATCGGTGACGGGCTATAAGTTAAAGCCCGATTGAGAATACAGTCATCCGTGACGGGCTGTAAGTTAAGACCCGATTGAGAATACAGTAATCTGTGACGGGCCGTAGTTGGGGCCCGATTGCGAACAATAGTCATCTGTGACGGGCTTCTGTTTAGGCCCGTTTGAGAGGACAGACATCCTTGACGGGCGCTAGTTGTAGCCCGATTGAGATAGGTCATCCGTGACGGGCTCTGTTTGACTGGTCGTCTGGGTCAAAGATATCAGTGACGGGCATTAGTTGATGCCCGATTGAGATAACTCCATCCGCAACGGACATATGCCCGTTTGAGATGATTCCTCACATCACTGACTTCTACGCTGTGTCGCGCTCCATACTCGACACAGATGTGGGTTGGAGCCCAACACAGATAAGGGTTACCGTTGTAGTGGACAATCAAGAAAGTTTGAAAATATTGATGTTTAGAACCTAAGTTTGGAATGATTGATGTTTACGGCCCCTTTAATTCAAAGGAGAATCATAAAAATTTTGGAGAATTTTATTTCTATAGAAAATTTTCTAATATAGCCCTTTGAAGCAAAGAAATGTACCTCTATGAAAGTTTTGGATCAATTTAACATGAGTAAAAACCTCATAGAAAGTTTTCTTTGAGTCTTTATCTCTCTTCAAAATTACTGTGTTTTTCATACGGTCCAATTAAACTATTATTTCTTTATTTTTGCTGTATTTTACAATCATCACTTTTATACTTATATTCCTGTTAAAATTATATTTTTTTCTATTCCTCAGTTTTCTCAATCCAACTTTCAAAGGGGCCCATAAAATTGATTCAATAACTAGTTTAGCAATTGCACATCACTAGTTGAGGTGGGAACTCAATTTTCATGTCCTGTCGTGAATGTTTACTTCCATCACAGCTCTAGTAGAAGTTAAATAACTAACCTTCGCCGATTAAGAAGATACCACTGCCCTGTGCCATCATTTCTTCACCTTTTTGCAATTTACCTATTTTCACCTATGTTTTAAGGACACGGTTGATTCCCTCTGATATCTCATGTATATTCGCTATAACCAAATGCTAGGTAATATTCTAATAACACATGACATTAGTTCTCCATTGTTTACGCTTTGTACAACTTCACATGTACCGTCGGGTCGAACTTCGCGTATTCGACTTTGTCCAACTTCACCTATATGTAAAGTGTATAGTTGTTTCCCTCCCATATCTCACATACATATATATTCGCTTAATCAAATTCTAGTTCAGATTCAAATAACACATTACATAAATTTGAAATGTTTAAGAATTCTATAGGGTGTTAGAACTATGAACTGCTCATGAAAGACCTGGCTTAGTATTTATAACCGTGAGAGATTGATTTTTCCTGCAGTTGGGCAACAGCTACAGCATGCATTTGCATTGTCGAAGGACTTCCATTTCTAGTACATGATCCCCTCTTCACTACCAACATTTCTGTTTGCAGGAAGCAGATCATTAATGCGTGTGCCTCCTCATGTAGTCATGTGTTCGGGAGTTTATACTGACACTGTCCATATAACTATCACAAAATATGAGCGTACGTTTCTCAGCTGAGCAATATGAGGCAAAATTAACTCCATATCTGTCATGCTGAATTCATGTTGAGCTGCAGTGGCGGAGCCACCACCCGGCTAGCCCGGGAAGCCATCCGGGCACACCACACTACTAGAAAGAAAGATTTTGCAAATGGGTGAAACAAATTTTTCCTGGCGAACATACACCCTGCCTGTACCTTAATACCTACGAAAATACAGATTTTTACATGCGGTCATAGCCACCCGCCTGTGAAAATAATCTCAGGCGAAAAAAAACCCACCACCACCCCCACCAGCCGCCGCCCTCCTCCTCCGGCCTCGCCATCGCCCATCCGCCAGATCTGGGAGGGAGAGGGAGATGGAGGGGAGCCGCACCGCCACCATCCGAGGGGTGGGTTGCGCCGCCGCCGTCGCCCCTCCCCTCCGCTGGATCTGGGAGGGAGGGAGGGAGGGGAGGGGTCACGTCGCCTCCTCCGCACGCTATCGGCGCCCTCCCCCCTCTGCCTCAGCAGGTCGCCGCCACCTTCCTCCCTCTGGCCGCGCTGACGCCCTTCCCCTCTGCTAGGTCTGGGAGGAAGAGGAAGGGGAGGGAGCCAGATCTGGGAGAGGGAGGGAGGGAGAGGCCACGCCGCCTCCTCCGCCGATGTCGCCAGTTGTAGCTAGCTATTATCGGCGTTGCTGTCGTGGCCGGCTATGGTCGGCACCGCCGTTACCCCTCCATCGGATGGGAGGGAGAGGGAGAGGGAGGGGAGGGAAGTGAAGGAGAGGAGAGAAGGAGAGGGAGGGGATGGAAGTGGATGTGAGGTGGTACTTAGCTGATTTTCACAGATTTTATGAGATCTTTAACATTTTGCAAGCGGACGTCTTTACGTTCCACCTGTGAAAATCAACTTTATAGTTTTGTTAAATCTTTAGCTATTTTTGCAAGTAGTGATTTTATAGTCCGCTTGAAAAAATAAAATCACGACGTCGGGAAAAAACGTTTTTTTCTAGTAGTGCCAACGAAAGCTTTATTAAATTTGAATATAATGAGTAAATTGATGGTGAAATTTAGTAAATACTAGTTATATTAAAGTTTATTTGATTGCTTTTTAGCTTCGTCCCTCCTGAGCTGGAGGAAAAATGACTCCTCATTTAGTTTGTCATGTGTGAGGACTTACGAGTATTTATCAAAACTTGTTCCTAACAGTAAACTAGTACATTGTTAGAGATCATGTTTAACTAGTACATTGTCAGAGATCATGTTTTGGTTTGTATTAGAGCAGTACAATAAGAAAATTTAACCATCGATAGTGTATCCATGGTGGCAAAAGTGGTGAGGTGGTAGGGAAATGAGTGGAGAGAGGGAGGGAGTGGCAACACCAGGCTAGCTACTATTCGTCGATGTGATTGTGGGGTCCACGCGAGGTCAGTTTGGTTGCTTTTAATTTCTTGTGAGAACGAGTGGACAGGAAGAAAGTAGAAGAACATTGGAAGAAGAGGATAAAATAAAAAAAAAATCTGTGGGTAGGTAATGTACTAATTGTACACACTATCTCTTGTTAAACTAAATCTAACACTGATGTGGATGTTTTTATACCCACTAATTAACGGGAACATATCATATGCACACGAACTTCTCGTACACACTACGTGCACACCAACTAGCAAATATCATAAAAAAATTCTAAAAAAAATTGAACACATACTTCCAATAGTATTACACCTACATGTGAAATCTAATCTTCAAATTCATTATATTTTAGCAGTAATAAAAAAGATAAAATTCTGACAGATTTTTACCCTCAAAACCGTCAGAATTTTATCTTTTTTATTATGGCTAAAATATAATAAATTGAATATAAGATTTCACATGTAGGTATATATATGTATATACATGTGTATATATGTGTATATACATATGTGTACATATATATAATATATGTATATATGTGTATATTTGTGTGTATAGATATATATAATTATACATATATACATATATATATACCTAATATAAAAATTCGTAAAGATTCCGTTCAATTTTCTGGTCGTTTTTTTCTGTTCGTCCCTGTTTTTTCACACGATTTTTTATCCTATTTTTTGTGTGTACACGGTTGTTTTTGTTCCTTTTTTCGAACGTGATATATACGTATATATATGTATATATGTATATATATGTATGTATAATGTATATATATATATGTATATGTATATATATATGTATGTATGTATGTGTATGTATAGGTATATGTAGGTATATGTATATATATGTATGTATATGTATATGTATATTATATGTATATGTATATGTATGTGTATGTATTTGTATATGTATATGTATATGTATATGTATATATGTACATATAGGTATATATATATTTATATGTATATATGTTTATATGTATATTATATGTATATATATGTAGATATGTATATTTATATATATGTAGATACGTATACGTATACGTATATCTTTATGTATACATATATGTGTATACATATTTATGTATATATATGTATATGTATATACGTATATTTGTATATATGTATATGTATATATGTATATATGTATATGTATATGTGTGTGTGTGTATATATAGGGTAAGACTATTCTACACTGTAGAATAACTATTCTATACCTCCCTCCCCTCTTCATCCTCTATCCCCTCTCCCTCCCATCCTCCACCTGGCGCCCCCCTTCCGCTTGCGCCCCCTCCCCTTCCCTGGCGCCCCCTCCTCCTCCCCCTTCTCTCCACCCAGCGCCCCCCTTCCGCGCGCCCCCCTTCCGCTTGCGCCCCCTCCCCTTCCCTGGCGCCCCCTCCTCCTCCCCCTTCTCTCCACCCAGCGCCCCCCTTCCGCGCGCCCCCCTTCCGCTTGCGCCCCCTCCCCTTCCCTGGCGCCCCCTCCTCCTCCCCCTTCTCTCCACCCAGCGCCCCCTCCCCTTCCCTAGCGCCCCCCTCCTCCTCCCCCTTCTCTCCACCCAGTGCCCCCCATTCCGCGCGCCCCCCTTTTTCTGGCTTCTCCTCCTTTCTCTCATGAATAATTTTTTTTCTCTTTCTAGAAAAATTAAAAATAATTTGCGCCCCCCTTTTTCTGGCTTCTCCTCCTTTCTCTCATGAATAATTTTTTTCTCTTTCTAGAAAAATTAAAAATAATTTGGTGAATTTAAGATTTGAACACATGATCTCATTGTTCATGGAAAGCTCTCCTAACCAATTCACCCTTTGACCCTATGTGATTAGATATCATTGTCTATTTGCTTTGTATGTCTGTTGAAATTTTCCGAGAACAAATCAATTATATTATTGTAGGAATCATACCTTGTTACTATGATTCGGTAGTAACGTTATCAAAAAAGTGCAGTAACATGGTACGTTACTGCAAAACTTATAATCTATTACTGTACTTCCGGTAGTAACATCATGATGAAAATTACAGTAACAGAGAATGTGTAACAGTAATAGCGGTATTATTGCTTGTGTAGATCTAAAACCTTTAAATCTTAATCTTTAGAGAGCAATATCTCTCAAATGCTATCTTGTTTTCTAAGCCGTTTGCATCATAATGTTCATAAAAAAATGTTTAACGAAAATAGATCCATCATGACTATTTTTTTACGTCGTTACTACGAAAACCAGTCGTGTTACTACACATTGATCATTGTGTTACTACACCGTTCCTGTGAGACGAGAACTGAAAAGAGGTAAGTCTCTATCTTTAGAGAGCAATATCTCTCACATTTTATCTTGTTTTTCTAATCCATTTGCACCATGATGTTCGTAAAAAAGTGCATAACAAAACTAGATCCATCATAACTATTTTTTTGATGTTGTTACTGTGGAAAGCAATCTTGTTACTGCACGATGACCATCGTGTTACTACGCCGTTCTTACGAGACGAGAACTGAATTACTCCACAAAATGGAAGTGTTATTACATAACTATTAGATGTTACCACATGTTTATGCAGTAACACTATCCAAGAATTGCAGTAGGACACTTTGTTGCTGCACTTTTGATAGTAGTATTATGGTGAATTGCAGTAAATGAGGAATTGAAACAAGAATATATGGGTTCAAAGTCTCAGATGATAACCATATACTTGTTACTGCACAAAAGTAAAAGTGTTACTGCACGACAGATACACGTTACCACCTGGCAGTTACACATTACCGCATGTTTATGCAGTAACACTATCCAAGAATTGCAGTAAAACACTTTTTTACTGTAGAACATATAGAGCGTTACTGCACCTTTGACAGTAACATTGTGGTGAGATTGCAGTAAACTAGGAATAAAAAAATATAGGTTAAAAGTCTCACATGCTAAACATAATTGTTACCGCACAAAGTGAAATTGTTACTACATGGCAGGTATATGTTACCATATGTTTATGCAGTAACACTATTCAAGAATTGCAGTAAGACGCATTGTTACTACAAAACTTATGGTCTTTACTGCACACCTACAGTAACATCGTGATGGGGTTGTAGTAAAACGCACAATAGATAGTAGTAACTAATGTTGTAGTATTACTACTTGTGGAGAGTCAAGATCAAAAAAACCCAAGCTTCGAACAACAATATCTCTTACATGATGTATGATTTTTTAAACCATTTGCACCATGTTGTTAGAAAAAAGTGCTTATCAAAAGTAAATCCGTCATGGCTAAATTTGAATGTTGTTACTGCACGTAAGACATAGCGTTACTGCACGATGGCTGTCACGTTCCTGCACCATTCCGTAAGACGTGAGCTGAGAAGAGGTGGGTAGTGGGGGGAGTTGGTAAGCAGTTTGACCGGGCTTTGACCGACGTGGGGGTGCTTTGACTGAGGTGGAAAGTGGGTTTTAAACCCATAGAAGGGAGGGGATGTGGGTTTGGCCCTTGGGAGGGAGGGAGGTATAGAATAGTTATTCTATACCCGGGTGTAGAATATATATCTATACCTAATATAAAAATTCGTAAGGTTTCCGTACAATTTTTGGTCCGTCTGTGGTCGCCTTTTTTTATCCGTCCAATTTTCCCACACGGTTTTTTTCCGTTCCTGCACGCGGTTTTTTTTGGACCGCGGTTTTTTTTGGACCGCGGTTTTTTGGACCGTTCGTTTTTTTTTTCTGAACGTGGTTTTTTTGGCTGTTCGGTTTGTCCGGTTTTTTTGTGGTTTGTCCGGTTTTTTGTCCTCATTGTTGTTTTTTTGGCTGTTCCCTGTTTTTTATGCGCTTTTTTTTGTCCGGTTCTGTTTTTCGCAGAATTAGTTTTTTTTGCGCACACAGAAGTGTTCAATCCAAATATAATCGGAATCAGTTTTTTTCGCACGCAGAAGTGTTCAAGCCCAAATATAATCGGATACTAGGTCAGGAATTACAAATGGCACATAGAGTTGTATATACAACCCAGGAATTACACCGAGTCCAAATTACATGCGTGTAGGATACAAATATCTTATCAACCTATATAAAAAAAACTGAAGGCACCCAGAATTTAGCGTGGATACTAAGCAATCTCTCACTCCACGGTAATCATATATGCACCCAGATTTGGTTTTTTGAAACTGAGGAATTTCCAGTCCGACGTGGTACTTAATTTGCGTTCACTGCGTTTATTTCATGATGGAAGAAGGTAATTCTTTATCTTTAGCCCACATTAACTACTGCATTTATATATATAATGTAGAAAAAAGAGAGACAGTTTAGCCTATCATTGCGAAAGTTCAATTAGCACTAACAATAAATTGATCAAAAGTAATATATAACGAAGTGTGAACTTAAGAATAGAATAACAAAATATACCTAAAAAATCAGTATATACATCTACACGAGAATTTATCATATGAATCTGAAAGCATGCATAGACTCCATACAGTACATCTGCGTTTACTGCATTTATGATGACTGTAGGTAATTCTTTAACCCTTAACAATTAGATTTGTTTTTAGCGTAACTTTAGGAGCAACTATAATCAGGATATGCA
Organism: Oryza punctata; assembly: GCA_000573905.2. Classification (NCBI taxonomy): domain Eukaryota; kingdom Viridiplantae; phylum Streptophyta; class Magnoliopsida; order Poales; family Poaceae; genus Oryza; species Oryza punctata. The sequence continues at coordinate 7,072,684 of CM002489.2, read as the reverse complement.
ATAACTTGTAATTTGCATAAACTCTATATTAAATGCATGTACCAGGAGCAAGAAATACAACTTATTTATCATGCATAATTAAATCATTATTAACAAGATGATATTGGTGGTAATTGCTTGACTATTTTTTGGCAACCATCTCGATTCCATAACTCCAACCCATCAAAGAGTAACCGGGAGAAGATTCACATTGATTGAGGGAATATCCTAAGAGAGTTCACTGTATAAACCTGAAGGGAAGAACAAAGCACTCAAAATTCAGCAAGTTTATTTTGTAGTTTTCAATTATAGTTTATAAGTCTCTCCCAAGAATCTTAATAAAAAATATCCGTGTCCTCGAGGCATAAATAAGGGGAGTACTCTATGTGTTCCTAAATATAAGCACCATGAATAGGATTATTATGCAACAATATAGTAGAGGGGGCTCGCTTTTCCCCTAAAAGAAGTATTGTATATCTCATAATCCTGCAGGTCAATAGTCCTGTACGTCAAGCAATACTGACCACCCAAATCTACGACCAATAAAAGTGAGCAAGAATTCAAATTCCTTAGCCAAATCATCGGCTGGTTTAAAAAAAACACTTTCTCTAAAAGAAGTACTTCGATATAGAAAGTTTTTGTAAGAAACACACCGTTTAACGGTTTGGAAAACATGCTAACGGAAACCAAGGTAAAATCTACATCTTAATCAGAAAAGAACAGTACATTAAATATGAGAACGTGTTTTAAAAAGTATTTATGTGCTCCCTCAAACAAAAATAAGCAATCATGAGAAATTAACAGGAAAATTAAAATGTAGATAATTACTTGCAGAGAGGAGAGCTGCTTCTTCCATGCCTCTTCCATAGATTTCATTTTGGCCTCATATTCTGACCATTTCTTCTCATATTGGTCCAATTGTTGCTTTAGCATGGAGTTCTGTGATAACTGGTTGTCGAAGATAATCTCCATTCATTTCCTGCCATGGGATGCTAATCGTTAGATACACCTTTGACATTTATGCCACTAGAATGTTGAATCAATTCAAAGCTTGTACAGGGAAGACTTCTCAATAAGGAAACTCAAGTTGGATATCACAAGTAGTGAAAGTTTTCAGTAGTTATGTGTTGGTGATTAGGTAAATACAGTAAGCAATTGTGCTCATGCAAATACCAGAACAAAATCATCTAACATCAATCTCAAATCCTGAGTCAGACCATGTACTGCCCAATTGCTCACCAAATACTGGATTAAAGCAGTACGCAGCTTGGGAGGTTAGTGAGGATTACTCCCTCCATCCCAATTTGATTATCACATAAAATTTTTGAGGTTTTCCCAAAATGATCATCATCTAAAAAAATATTTCTTTGTTTATTTGTGTAAAGAGTAAATGTGCATCGTTGAACGCCCTGCATGCATACATAGTGTGAATTTTTTTTTTGAAACGAAGCGATAGAGCACCTTATTGGATAAGAATTAATTTCAGAATGATGGAGGTTTGGTGTCCATGGTGTTGGTGCTCTTTTCTTAGGGGTGATCAAAATGGGATGGATGGAATACATAATATTGAGATATATAAATTCTTTGCAGAGTACTCACATGATACATCCGCGCTTGTGAAACATTCTTCCTTGCATGTATAACTTTGCTGTGACTAGCCTTTGAATCCTCTTCCTTCAAGCACTTATATCTCTTCCTGGCCAAGCACATTAAAAAAAATTAATAAAACAAAAAGCATCTCCGAACTGATAACTAAAGTAGGTGCCAAGAGTAGTTTGAAAGTCAAACTACATTCCACACATGCCAGAAGGTCAATTTATTAGGAATATTTAAAACTAAAAGCATTAGAAAAATAAAGAGAATTACATGATTGCAAAGTCATTGCTCCTTTCTTCAGTCCCTGGTATTCAGTCCTAAAATAATCAATTAACCCAAAAAACTTCCTTGAATATCACCCATAATTTGGTGTGAATACTGAGCAATCTCTCGCTCGACGCTTCTCATATATGCACCCAAATCTTTTTTTTAAAAAAAAACAGAGCAATCTCCTGTTCAACGTGATAATGAATCTTTATTATTTCTATTTCCCCTATCTTTTTCTGAACTTGGTGTTTGAAAGTATTGCTTAATGCAGCAATAGAATACAACAAGTGAAATAAACACCTATAATCCATGCAGAACCAGCAGATAGCAGTATGTAGCTCTTAAAAATTTGAAAGCACTAGAAGGGGGCATAGCAAGGACAATAGGTTCCAATTTAGCCATGCAACTAAATTTATTCTGAACAAAAAAACTGACTTGATCATCATAACTCTTTACATTAAGAAAGATATACCTTAAATCACGAGATGTATCAGTGTTTTTTTTTGCAATAATCTTCATATGTGAGCACACTGTTCCAATATCACTATATTGTTCCTGCATCATAGAAACAAATGCAAATAAGAAAAATGGTCCATCGCATATCAGAGAACTAAAGCTTTTTGAGATGAAATAAAAATATCATGGCATAGTAAACTAAGACTTTAAATTTTTTGTACTACATTGGTACATGTCGAATTGGTTGTTCCCAAACAAATAACCAATCAGGAATGCACATTGCAACCAAAACAAAGCGGGAAATCATGTGATATGATATTACATCGGAAGAGAATAAAAATTGGTAGCTCATTTAAATGAACAAATCAGTTGAAAAGACATACGTTTGAATGATTAAATTCTTTTTGCCTCTCACCGTTGTTTCTGAAATACATATATCCTGCTTTTGATGTTAATATGTTTATCTACAGCTTCATCTTCCAAGGTAGATGTTGATATCGCGCCATCTGGGTCATCATCTCTATTCTTGGATCCCAATGCACAAAGACGACAAAGAGATAGGGAGCGGTATGCGCAAATGCCTGACGAAGAGAAGCAAGGAATACTTAAAAAACGTCGTCAAGCCTATAAGCGAAAAAAGGATTCAAATATGAAGAACCATCATTGCATCAATTATGAATGTGATCAACCAAGCTCATCGCATGCTATGTGATCAACCAAGCTCATCGCATGCTACACAACCCAGTCAAATATGCCCTGTTCAATTAACTGGTACATCATGGCTTTATACATCCACTAAACCTAACAATATATGCTTGCAACGTTTTTTACTAACATTTTTACTAACCGATGATTTGAACCCACCACCAGACGAGTTTCAGCATGAGATGCAGTCACAATGTACTCATGATAATCCCCAACCAAAGAGTAGGACATTGATAATTGAAAAAAAACGAGCAACCGATAGGGCGTATTATGCAAATCTGACACCTGAGCAAAGGCAAGCTAAGATAGCAAAGGTTAATTTGAACAAAGCATTGCGATGCAACACTCCAAGCCAATATTCCATTGCAATGGAGAACCCCGGATATGTTGCATCAAGTATGTCACCCCCTACCCAAATTAGATCACAAAGGAAACATGTAGCGCACGGAGAAAGACATGCATTGATGGCCCATCGCAACGAAAGCTTCATAATTAGACATCACACAAAATCAGTCTCATTAGAAGACCCTTCTGTAATTGCAGAACTAGCCAGTGATATTTACTCCACTAATCAGCCAAGTGTAACAAATAACGGTGAGAATCCTATCTTATAAATTTGGTTGATGTCATATATTTCGATAATAATGTTTTTTGAACAGACAATTTGTGTTTAATATCTCAAGGTACCAACAATGTAGAGCATCCATCACAATCATTCATCAATGATGATGGTAACGTACTCACCTATATTTGTGGTTTTTTTTAATACAGTTAGAGCAAACCATGTTTATGTATATTCACCGATTACAATGCATGTGATGGTGAAGTCATTTTTGATGATGATACTGATGATGATAGTGACATGTTTGATGATGAAGGTATTTTTTTCACTATTTGCCGCTATCATGTTAAACATAAACTAATTACTTGGCACTACATTTCAGATTGGGAGATTAACGAGGATGTGGAAATCAAAGAAGATGTTGATATACCTGAAGCCTCTAGCATCCCCGATATATATGAAGTTGTGTATAGCAACATACCACAGAGCACTCATATGCTGAAACCGGTTGAAAATTGTGCTTTTTGCGGTGCAAAGAAGTTTGAGCATGAGCCAAAGGGCTTCTGCTGCCGAAGTGGACAAATTAGACTAACAAATCAAGACACGGCTCCTGAACTCATGAGGCTATGGACAAGTGATGATTCAGTTGCCCAACATTTTCGCAACAACATAAGATTCTTCAATGGACATTTCTCATTCACTTCTCTTTATTGTCACCTTGATAGAGAGACAACTAACATGAGCAGAAGTGGTATTTATACGTTTCGAGCTCATGGTCAGATATATCACAATATACATTCGTTTGGCAGTGATGGTTCCGACCCAAATCATCTGCAACTATACTTCTATGATGATGATCCCAGCCTAGAGCATCGGTACCGTCGTTGTCGTCCAGAGTTATATGAACAAGATAAAGACGTAATTGACGTTCTGACCAACATTCTACGTAGTAATCCGTACTCTGAACAGTTCAGGAGTTTGGGACAAGCTGAGAATCTCGAGGACTATCGCGTCATGTTGAACCTTGATCAAAAATTGGATCAAAGGACGTACAACGAGCCAATAACTTCAGAAGTGGCTGCGGTGTGGGTTGAAGGAAACGAGCGAAGGAAGACTTTTGATAAGAGCGTAATCTTACACGGGAACAACAATGAAGTACAAGGAATCAGATCATATCATGCATGCTATGATCCGTTGTCTTATCCAATATTTTTTCCTAGAGCTGAGTTAGGTTGGCATACCGAAATACCGAAAAATGGTGTTAACATAGAAGACGTGATCAAGGCCCGTGGAAATCGTAATAATAATGATGACCCAAGTTAGTATTTCATATACATGTGTTGTAACCATCATTTTTGTTACTATACTAATTTAAACATGGCAATAACTTTTAACGTGGCATGTTATTTGCAGATTCAGGTAATAGACTATGTGTTTCTGTGAGAGATTACTATTGCTACAAGTTCCAAATGCGACCTAGCATATTCAACCCTATATTGCATGGCGGGCGTCTTTTCCAGCAGTTTGCGGTTGATACATATATCAAGATTGAGAGCTCACGATGAGACTACATATTTAATCATCAAAAAGAAATAAGGGCGGATCTATATCAAGGTTTGCTTGATAGCATTAATGCTGGAGAGAATAGAGGGCATGCAGTTGGCAAACGAACAGTTCTTGCTAAATCATTTATCGGAGGGCCTCGAGATAAATTACGTTGATACTTGGATGCAATGGCTTTAGTTCGAAAATATGGAAAACCAGATGTCTTCCTTACAATGACTTGTAACCCAAACTGGGAAGAGATTACCCGTGAACTTGAATTTGGGCAAACACCTCAGGATCGCCCAGATCTCATCGTCCGTGTTTTTAAGGCTAAGCTAGAGGAAATGAAAACACAATTGTTTGAAAAGGGCATTCTTGGTATTGTCAAGGCATATACTTATGTTGTTGAGTTCCAAAAAAGGGGTCTACCGCATGCCCACTTCTTATTGATAATGAATGGGAAATATAAATACACATGTCCAGAGCAATACGACCGGATCATCTCTGCTGAGCTTCCGGATCAACGCAAGTACAAAGAGTTATACACGATGGTTGTCAAACATATGATGCATGGTCCTTGCGGCAGTTTGAATCGCAATTGCCAATGCACAAAGAACCGGCCATCATGCAAGAATGGTTATCCTAGGCCTTTTAATGCAATGACTACTACAGGCAAAGACTCATACCCCTTGTATAGGAGACGCAACGACGGACGTACTGCAGTAGTACGAAAATGTGAACTAGATAATAGGTGGGTTGTTCCTTACAATCCTTACCTCTTACGGATGTTCAACTGTCATATAAATGTTGAGGTATGCTCAAGCATAAAGGCTGTGAAGTATTTGTTCAAATACATTTACAAGGGTCATGATCGTGCATCCGTGTCTGTGAATGGAGTAAATAATGAAGGTGACATTGATGAGATCAGACAGTATAGAGATGCAAGGTGGGTGACACCTCATGAAGCTTTGTGGAGAATATATGGTTTTGAACTGAGTAAGATACATCCACCTGTGATGCAACTACAGCTTCATTTGCCAAACATGCACATGATAGCATATGAAGGCAAACAAGACATCCAAGAAGTACTGGAACAGGATGGTGTTGAAAAGTCAATGTTGACTGCATACTTCGAAGCAAATAGGTTATACAAGGAAGCACGGGAAATATTGTACCGTGATTTTCCAGAGCATTATACTTGGCAATCAGGAAAAAAGGGAAAGTTTTGGCAAAAGAGGAAAAGAACTGCTATCTTTCAAGTTGGTAGAATAGTTACAGCCCATCCAGCTGAAGGCGAACGATACTATCTTCGAGTTCTCTTAAACCACGTGAAAGGCGCAACAAGCTATGAAGACCTACGGACAGTTGATGGTGAAATATTGCCATCCTTTCGTGAAGCCGCGGAAAGAAGGGGTTTAATTGAAGCAGACAATACATTAGACGAATGTCTGACAGAAGCAGAATCATTCCAAATGCCATCCTCGCTACGAAGGCTCTTTGCAACAATTCTGGTATTTTGTGAGCCTAGCGATGTCCGAGCTCTCTGGAACAATCACGTTGAAGCTATGTCAGAAGATTACCGTCACAAGTGTCAATGCGCGCACACAATACAACAGATGGTTTTGATAAATATCAGAGATATGTTGCAGTCAATGGGCAAAGACATACGATCGTTTCCTTTGCCCGAGATCGATGAGCTACATGACACAACAGACGGCGTGCCTAGGGAGATCATCAAGGAATCCTCGATTAAGGTAGACCCTCAAGATGTAGCATTGTCAAACTCCCTCAACGCTGAACAAAGGGCTGCCTATGACGAGATTCTAGCTGCAATTGAGCACGACAAAGGTGGCATATTCTTCGTGGATGGACCAGGAGGCACGGGAAAGACCTTCCTTTACAGAGCGTTGCTCGCGACAGTCTGCAAACAAGGAAAGATTGCTGTGGCAACAGCTACGTCTGGTGTTGCCGCTTCAATAATGCCTGGAGGAAGGACTGCACACTCTCGATTCAAGATACCACTAAGGATAGATGATCAGGCTATCTGTAGTTTCACAAAACAAAGCGGAATGGCCAAGCTACTTCAGACAGCATCGTTGATCATTTGGGACGAAGCCTCTATGACAAAAAGGCAAGCAGTAGAGGCCTTAGACAGAAGTATGCGAGACATAATGGACAAACCAAATATTCCATTTGGCGGAAAGACGGTTGTGTTTGGAGGTGATTTTAGGCAAGTTCTTCCCGTTATCCGAAAAGGGTCAAGGAGTCAGATATTAGATGCATCGTTGCGTAGGTCCGAACTCTGGGATTGCATGCGTCACTTGCGGCTGATGCGCAATATGAGAGCACAAAGTGATCCATGGTTCGCAAAATACTTATTGCGAATAGGTAATGGAATTGAGGAGATCAACGAAAATGGTGACATATGTCTTCCGGATGATATTTGTGTGACATATAGAGGGGATGACAGTGACCTAGATAAATTGATAGAGAGTGTTTATCCAATGCTCAATGATAGTTTACATGATCCAAATTACATCACATCAAGAGCTATTTTATCCACACGGAATGACTGTGTGGACAACATTAATTTGAAAATGATTGATCACTTTCAAGGAGAGGAGATGGTGTATCATAGTTTTGATTGTGCGGAAGACGATCCACATAATTACTATCCCCCAGAATTCCTAAACTCTCTTACCCCAAATGGGCTGCCTCCTCACATGCTAAAGCTCAAACTTAATTGTCCCATCATATTGCTAAGGAATATCGACCCAGCTAATGGACTTTGCAATGGCACAAGATTGGTGGTGCGAGGATTTCAGAAAAATACCATTGATGCAGAGATTGTGATAGGACAACATTCTGGTACACGGGTTTTCTTGCCTCGAATCCCACTATGCCCCTCTGATGATGAAATGTTCCCATTCCGATTCAAAAGGAAACAATTTCCTGTAAGGCTAAGCTTTGCCATGACGATAAACAAGGCACAAGGACAAACAATACCCAACGCCGGTGTTTACTTACCTGAACCAGTATTCTCTCACGGTCAACTATATGTCGCGCTTTCTAGAGCAACCACATGGAAGAACATAAAAATCCTTGTCACGGTACATGACGATGACTCAAAGAAAAGGAACAATTCAAAAAAAAGGAAGAATTTTGACCATAACATTAGTAAGACGTATACGAAAAATATTGTGTATACAGAAGCACTTACAGGATAACTGATGTTTTTTTTTTGGAAACAAGGACTATCCCTGTTCTAGAATATAATAAAGTAATGTCATTATATGTTATCTTACTCTAAACTGACTGTTGTACAATGTAATAATTTCATGTCATTATTTGTTATCTTACTCTCATATTGATTATAAAAAATATGAATCTCATTCTGATATCTATGAAAATTATTTGTTATCTTAATAAAACAGAAAGCAGCAAATATAGTACTAAATTCTTACCTCCTAATTGCCAAGAACAAAAGCTTGTGCCAACTTTCAACCAAACAAATCCATGTGCCACCTGTATCGGAAAAGTGAAGCAAACAAGCATAAGTATGCAAAAAAATATTTTATTAAAAATGTATACTCGAAAAACAAAACAGACTGCTCTGTAAAAAAGGAGCATATAATATCTTCACTGTCATTGTCATTCTTAGATCATACTTCTCCCACATGAAAATAAATTAAAAAAATCGTAATGGCAAACCATGCAATATCATCAGTCATTCTTGGATACTGCTGTTGCACTATCCCACATAAATAAAAAATTTTATGTTATTAAAAAATTCGTTATAGCAAATAATCCTAATGTAGTGGTCCTGTAATCATGTTGCATCAATTCCATGTTAAATGCACCAAGATTGCATAATATAGGAGCACCTGCCATGAACAGAAGACCCAATGCATCGAATTGTCAATTGTGAAGTGGATTTGTCAATCAAGCTATTCACATGAAGTTAGAACTCTAGAATAAATAGGTGGCTGTCATTGAGATAAAAAAAAATCAGTAAACAGCTTAGCTGAACCCTAAATTAAAATACATTAAAATAGCTCAATCTACAATCAGCGAGCACACCATTGGCATAAGTTTATTTTGTTAAGGCTACAATGCCGCACAAACCTTACAGTAAGCTATCTCTCTCTCTCTATCTATCTATCTATTAATGCATAAATATAAAAAATTCATAACATCCATTTTTCAGGAAAGTTTTGATTCAAACCTCCAAACCATACACTATTAGATTGACTCTTCAAAAACTCCAAGGAATACTAAAGGACGCCACTTTTCCACTTTTGCAACTTCTCTTGATATCTTTCCGGCTTCATTTCCAGATATGTAGGTTGCATTCTTGGGTTTCTTCCCCATTACTTCTAGCCTCGCCTGTACATAGAGTGAGTGAGTGAGGATTGAGAAACTTCAGCAGCATAGTGGTGTTACATCAGATTACAAATACACATTGAGTTTTTCCAGGTTAGTTAAAACCTAGAACTATCAACATCTTTTGTCCATTATAAATTCCCAAAAAACATGTTACCTCACTGCTGCTATAAGCCTATATTTTCTGTTGATGAAAGATATAAAATGCATTTTCCATGGTAAATATTGCATGTATCATCATCCCGACTTGGTGTATCAATTATCACCACTAACTCATAACAAAATCCAATCATGTGATTCATTTCACCCAGTAGTTTCGGTATCTTAGTTTTTATATCGAGACACTAATATCTGAAAAGCATCTACATTTCACCCATTCTCAAATCTGTCAAAAAGCTGATATCAGTTAAATCCCAAGCACTCTATCACAGTATTTTTATCAATGGTTTGTAGTCTTACATCAAAATAGAATATTCCACTAAGTTGGTAAACTACTGTGCAGACTTGGAATCCAAAGGATAACGGAGAGAACTTTGCTCCTTCCTCGATGAAGATGATGCAGATAATTGATGAAACATTACAGGCGTTTTTTCAGTTTCCCTTAACTATGCACTCCACTCTTCATTCTGATCTAACAACCGGACTGAACAGAAATATTCAGTATTATGTCTCTAAATCAAAAACTGGATGTGGTACGTATGGAGAACACATCTTTCCATATGTACAAGATACCAATAAACATCTCCACAAAAACAAGGTTCAAAAAACACAGTATAAAGAAATGCAGTAGCAAGCAGGAAAGGGAAATATATAATAACAGAATGCAACATATGATTCTATAAAAAAAAATCAACAAAACAGTGAAACCATACTATTTCAGTCTAAATTGGGGTTGTTTACTGCATACAATATAACATCCTATTTCAGTACAAAACTGCATACAAGGTTGGCTTCTTAAACCTAAAAGTTTGATATGTTGTGTTAATGATGTCAAGAAAAAAGTACAGGTAAATATACTTAAATTAGTCTTAAAGCTTAACCTCACACTGGCTAAGCGACATACAGAGGTGGGTAAGGGGGAGCTATTTCAGTCCAAGAATTAGTTTTGATATCTTGAGACAGTGGACAGCTTCTACAAATATATACATGCATGAATGATCAATATATATGTTATGGATAACATGAAATTAAGAAAGTCAAAACAAAAACGAAATCATAATACAATTAGTAACAAATTCGGAATTGCAGTTGAAAAAAAAAGTGGACGGCAGGGGAAAAAGAAGCCGACATGGTTACTGACTAAAAGTTGGAATTCACATCCAATTCAAACGTACGGTTCAAACTGATGTCAGAGTCCGACTCCTTTAAAGAAAACCCCCACACATATAAGAAACCAAGACCCCACACGCCACCCAAATCAATGTCACCCGTATCAGATTCCACACGCCACCAACCCAAGCACAACAAACGACTTTTTCCCCCAAATTAGAAAAAAAATTCGTCCAAAACCCACCAGATCTCATTGCCCACATCCACCAGACCTTAGAACACAAGCAAAATCCCAAAAACGCATCTACATCTCATCCCCCAAGATCAGCAAGAGAATTCACAAGTTATGCAACCGCCACCGGTGAGATTCAATCACTTTTCAAAACCAAATTTGTCCCGCTGATCTAGCTTTAATTAGAACATTGATTGTCTATTAGTTTCTTATTTTTGTGTATAAGTTCATGAAAGGCTGAACCAAAATCAATTAGTCATGCTAATTTACCATAAATTATATCCTTCATTGTGTTTTATTGCTTGATTTTATCTATTATATGAAGGCAATGGAATCTAGCGAGGAACAATCAAGCGATTTACAACTCCGACCAATGAAGAAAACAAAAAATTCCAAATCAGATGATTTTGAGACAGATAAAAGGATGGACGTATCAAATATCCAGACGTTCAACGAAAGCAAACCATTATTACATGATAACCAAACAGAGGAAAATAAACAGAAAAAAGTTAGCCAAACATATGATTATCTCCCACAAGGTACGCTTTAATTTGTATTGTTTAATTTTCCCATCTTTTGATTATGATGTGTTAACCAAATTTAACCAAACATCTTTTTCCTTCTGTTATGTTATATCTTTTCCCATAAATAAAAACTCTTTGCAGATTATGACATGACTGACGATGATATATGTGCTCAAATAACAATAGAGACGTCATCATCAACTGATGTGCTGGTTAAAATAAATGATATAGCTCTGAAACAAAATCAATTGTTACCCCTATTAGATGAGAACGAATACCTAGATGACAATGTAAGTAAACCTACTTATACTAATTTCTATTTAATCATCTTCATTTAGTTGTAACAAAATATTATCGCTTGAATATGTAGATCGTCGGTGCCTATATATATTGTATAAGGGATCAAGCACATTTACATGGCAGAAGTGTTGGAAAATCATACTTTGAAACCCCCTTAATCTCAGGACTGTTCAAACGGGATGGTAAATTTGGAATAGCTGAAAACAAGGATGTACATAGCAATTTTCTTACAAAGATAGCAAGAGACTATCTCACAAATGAACTGGTAACTCAAAACTCTAAATCTTACATGTTCTAAATCTGATATGTTTTAAGTACATTATTATATATACATTATATATACGTATATGAAGCTAACTCAATGTCTTGTTTAGATTTTTATTCCAATAAACATAGAAAACAATTATTGGTATTTAGCTGTCATCAACACAAAGAAACATGAGATTCAAGTACTTGATTCAAACTGTTGGAAGCATAACCGAATGGACCTCACTACTACGGTTAGTAACTGACATCCATACTCCATTTAAATTAAGGCTTCACTTATGTCGTTTAAAACTAATACTAAAAATTCAATAGCTACAAGGTCTAGAGTATCACTTTAGCAATCTTGAACAGCAACAAAACATCGGTACACATGACTGGAAAGACCTCCGTATTACAACATGGACAATAACAGAACAACTACACGAGCCAATGCAGATAGACAGGTATATTGAAAATCAAAGGCCTTTTTATATTTGTCTATAAATGTTTTTATTAATTACTGTACTCACATTTCTTTAATCATGCAGTGCATCATGTGGTCTGTTTATGCTCAAATATATGGAACATTGGACAGGAGATGCGCTATCTCATCCTATTACACAGGTGCATATAATTTGTAAGGAAAATAAAAAGTTAATCGAATGCTTTATTTTTTAATATTAATCAATGTTCATTACTACTGTGCAGGAACATATGACTCTTTTTAGATCCAAGCTAGCCAGCATATTAATACGTTGGAAAACAAACACAGCGCAAATTACTCCGAAATCTGAACAAAATGATGACATTGGAGATGATTCTGATTGTGTTGAAATATTAAGCAGTACGGATAATGAAAAGAAATTCACATCTAAAAGACACATTGACGATTCCCAAGAATCAAAACCATCGTGCAATCAAACTAAATATCAATCACTGATGTCTATCCTTTCTAGGATGGGGGTAAATGAATTAATAAGTGGCCTTTGCAACTACATTAAATCAATTGATTGCGCACAAACCTTACAGTAAGCTATCTCTCTCTCTATCTATCTATTAATGCATAAATATAAAAAATTCATAATATCCATTTTTCCTTCTTTTTTAATTTTCCAGGAAAGTTTGGGTTCAAACCTCCAAACCATACACTATTAGTTTGACTACTCAAAAACTCCAAGGAATACTAAAGGAGGGTGAGCCAATGGACCATGATTGTTTCAATATAATCGTACGAAAACTCGCATCTGATGACATCCAATTAATGAAAAAAAACAAAGGAACAATATCAAAACACTATCTCGATATGAGATTTTGGGTGAGTTTTTTTATATTAGTTTTTAATTTTTCTCATATATTTTAAAACATCTCTTTTATATCGCATATAGAACATTGTTGATTTTGGACGACACCCGGACTACCGTAAAATCCTCAATGTTCAACAATTGGTGGAGTCAGTTTGTAACGGACACGATATTGACAACAATATTTCAAAATGCAAATTGGTAGGTTACCTTAACTTTTGACCATTAACTGATAAATTAATGTTGATGTTGTCCTAACAATTAACCTTTTGCAGATTCTTATACCAACAGATTATTGTGGTACCTTCGTTCTTATCATATTGGATCAAGAAACCAGAACTCTATATATATTAGACCCGACTCCGCTTAATCCCATTTATGAAAATAACCCAAACGCAAGATATACAAAAAAAAACTTTTATGTATCGGTGAGTACTTCGCAAAGGCCATGATCAAAGCATGCCCTAGATCGAGATGGAACGAAGATATCAATCTATGGCATCAAATAATAGTCCCAAACGTCCCGGTTCAGAACAGGTAAAATATTTATTAATTATTCTTTAATAATAAATGAGAATTTTAGTTTCTGTTCTTAATCATATTTCTACATAATATTAACAATTTAATATTCCCAGGGAACTATCTGGATATTATGTTTCACTCTTCATGCACACATGGAAATATAATGAACTATTATTGCCAAATTTCCTGGTCAGTATCAAGTCTATTAAAATTAATTTTAATTTAAAATAAAGTATATTTAAACATACAATTCTAACCTTAATCATTTACATACAGGATGGCAACGACCTAAGGAAGTATTTTTTGGCACAGCTATTGGCGTTCCAAGACAACGAATGTGAAAGGAATATGCCTGATGGTGTACGAGACTTGCTAAAATGTATCAAAAATAATGGAAATTAGAAATAATTGTTATAGTTTAAGAATACTCCATAAAAACATGCTTTAATCAATGTGTCTAATGAGATAACTATCTATCTACAACTAATGTTATACAGCCGTGTTTCTCTCTATGTGCTGAGATGCTATTGTTTCATATTTCAACAAACAATATCACCCCAAAACATTTGCATTCAACCAATATGAACTTACAGGTATAAAATTAATATATAGTTGCACTTCTTCACCTATAAACATGTTTTAATGCTGGAACAGCATAATGTTTGTTCTTACACTTCTGGTGAAATATTCCTGAGAGTCGTAACCGTTTGCATAATAATGGTCATAATTACAGAATTGGCTTATAGAAATGAGAATAACACTAAAGGTTCATTTCAAGATCAAGTTTCAGCACCCATAATCACATTTCCTAAGACCTAGGCATCATCACATATGAACCCAATTGCAAATTGCAGCTGCATTATTCACAGTTAATTATGGCATGTGAAAAATAGTTTTGATGCATCACCTTGGGGGCGTCTCCTGAACTCCATCATGTGATCCTTCCTCTCTCCAGTTCTTGCCTTAGCCCGGGTGTCTCCTGAACTCCAACATGTGATACTTCCTCTCCCCAGTTCTTGCCTTAACCCACAGCCGTCAGTGCATGATCCAGTTGAATGCCATATTGCCCATCAAAGATCCCCTGCATCCAGTATTCAAATACAGCCATTCTATCAGTTTAATGTTTTTGTGCTGATCTGTAGTATATCATGATGAATGAAAACCATGACAACATAGTAGTATTGAGTGTACCTCAAGTGAATATGTTAGAACCTAGCAGTGCAAGAGATGGAGCGACGGCGGCAGGGGGGAGGGAGAAGAAGAAGACGTGTGAGAGAAGGAGGCGACATGGGCAGCATAAAGAACGCGTGTGTAGATTGCGACCACGGTGAACACCGCCGGATCTGGACCCTCCCATCAACGCCGGCGGCAGATCCGCGTGAGCGAGGCACGGAAAACGACGGGATCCGAGCGGTAGAGGAAGAGGTCACCGGATTCAACACCTCCCGTCGCAGCCGACGACGGATGCGGGCGAGAGGGGACCGGAGAGAAGCCGATTAATCAACCATTAGAATGCCTAAATCAACACCGAATGAAGATAGAGAATGCGAGGGGTGGAGGGGGAAACCTGGATCTCACGGCGGATTTCGCGGAAGTCATAGAAGCGGCGGCTGGGGAGGTGGAGGAACTCATCGGCCTCGGCGTCGGCGGGGCGGCACGGCTGGTGCACGAGCTGCAGCACGAGGGGTCGCCGCGTGCATATATCGGAGCCCCGCGGGAGGAAGTCGCGTCCGACGAGCGCCTCGAGGACGCTGGACTTGCCGTTGCTCTGGCTCCCCACGACGGCGACATGCGGCAGGTCGATCGTGGAGCTGCTCCCCAGCTGCGAGAAGATGTCCTGCAGCTTGTTCACGATCGGGATCACCGACGAACCCACTGCCGCCGGAGATGCCACCAACACACAGGAGATGGAGGGGCGAGCGGGAAGCCGCCGCCGCCGCTCTTTGCCGGACCTTGCCACTGCGCGGGCTCCTCCGTGTCACCGCTGCCCCGGGGAGCCGCCGCGCCGCCGTTCCGCCAGAGAGCCGCCGACCAACCCGCGCCGCCAACCCGCCGGATCTGGCGAGGAGCCGCGATGGAGTCGCCGTCGCCGTCGCCGTCCCCGAGCTAATCGCGCCGCCACCAAGCCAAAATAGGGGAGAGAGAGAACGAGAGAGTAGAGTGAAGGTGAGAGTGAGAGGATAAGATTCTCAACCGGACCACAAAAGCAATAATAATCTTTCTTTTCTTTTCTTGAAAAAAATAAGAGCTTCAGGCTAGAAATATAGGGTCAAATGTCATTGTACATTCTAATTGTGTTAATCCATAGGATTTAATACCACTCAAACATATTTTATTTTAGAACTTTTCACCAAATACAGCTTCACAAACAAAATACGGTATAGGGTGGCTGATTGGTCAATTAGCTAACACCAGATCAGTCGCCCGACCACCATCGAATCCACCTCCCCACGAAAACTGGCAGCGAAGATCATAGCGGTGGGGAAGGTGAAAAGTGGCATGATGTGACTGATTGGTTGCCTGCTCTCCTCAACGTTACGTTTTATTTTCATAAAAAGCGTAACAATATGAATGATATTTAAATTCTAAACTAGATATGATAATTAAATGGATATGCACTTAAACATTTTTAACTCTAATTCCACCTACACTGTGAATATTCAAAAAAATACAATATATATTGTCAACAAGTTGTTCATTCAAACAATCTTCTTCACCCGTTGCAACGCACAGGCATTTTGCTAGTATATATACATATATGGGCCAGGTTCACGGTCACGGACATCGATGTGACATTGGGGATTGTTGAAGGCTGTGCTGTCATAGAAGTCGGCGAACACTACAAATCGGGAATTTTCTTAGCACCAGAAACCCTCAAAGATATAATCAAAACCGCTAAGGTTTTTATATCTTGTCGGCCAATCGCCGAGTAAGGGAACGCAAATACCTTACCGCTTAATCGACAATAAAATTATGCTCCTTTCTAACACCATGCAATAAAACCTGAGCAATGATATTTGAATATAGCTTTTATATATATATAGGAAAATTATAATAATGGAATCCTAGTAACAAGAATGTGAGTTGAGAACAAAATCAATAACATCCCAACTCAAGCCACAACTGAATCCCAAAATCAACGATATCCCAGCTCAGGAAGAAATCAAGAACACACAAAATCAAACCATCATGGACTATGCTTGCCCCACACCGCCATTGTCACCGTGCCCGACCTCGTGGCGGCCCTCAAGGTGATGCTAGGTCATTGCCGCCGAAGGTGAGGGAAGCCTGCTACTGAAGAAGGTGAGAAGGTCATCGCAACCTTCACTTCGTGTCGCCATGGAGCATCCGTCGGAGGAGGAGTAGGGAAGAAGGTGCGGTGATGGCAGCGGGGGCAATTGCTAAGGAGACGAAGTAGCGGTCACCGCAATTGAGTACTCCAACGTCGTCGTAGTTCATCGAGGAGGGTGCCTGTTGTCGCTGAATCCACCCAATGGCGAGCCCTCGTTGTCGCTGGATCCATGCGCGCAAGTCCTTGCCACCGCCAGATCCACACGCGAGCTGCCGTCGCCGCATGCCACCACCGATGCATCGATCGAATCGGGAGAAGGAAGAGAAAGGGGGAGAAGAAAGATAAGGACTGGAGTAGAAAGGACAAGGACGGAAGGAGAGGATAAGGACGGGGTTAGATGAGTGGGCTCGCCTCGGTCGGCTCAGTCGATTCATGTATATGTGTTGGTCTTTTTAAAAAAACATACACCTATAAGTTTATTATATGTTTTTTAAAAAACCGACACGTATAACATGACAAGCTGACGTATCGACACTTATGTCACCACATAGGTGTCGATTCTCCCAAATGATATCTTACGGACACGTTCTAGGCTAGAAAAGCATTATAGGTGGCGGTTGTAATTTTTTCGGCACCTATAATGTCAGTCTTTTTGTGTGTTTCTTTAGTAGTGTATAATATGAATATGTGATGAATCTCACAAGTTGGATTCCACAAACTAAACTAAGCAACAAAACTGTAATGGCAGAATAATCTAAATAGAACTCACCTCTAAATGATGACAATGGCAACTACTAATAAATATTATTAGAAACGTCCTAGGTTAAACTTTAGGACACACCTTTTAAGTTTAGCCCACGACACAACTATAAAACCCTTTACTCAAAATAAACCCACGAACAGAAACAAGTCATGCATAATTATTGCATATATTCGATGCACTTTCCCACGACAACATCTACTCCACGAAATTTGTTTACTCTTCACAGGACATTTAGCTCATGAATTGCTTGTGATTTTATTTTTAATTCCAATTCACATTTCCCCCTATTTTTTTCCCTTGATATAGGATGAGGATGAGCATTGAGCGCTTTACCTCTTCATGATCGGTCAATGGTAGAAACGAGCGTCTGACAGGTGGGCCCATATGTCAGTCGTTCACGGCCTTCCCAAAACTTCGACCCCTTCCTGCATCCACCGCAAGCGTCCGCCTGCGGCGGCGATTTCCACCTTTTCTACCTCGTCGGCGGCGGTGGCATTCGCATGGCGCATTCGCCAGCACCGGCGGCTCCTCCATCGCCGAGCCTGCTTCGCCCCCACGCTCCTCCGTTCATGCGGAACCATCGGGTAATATAAGCTACCCACGCTTTGTGTTTCCATGTTGGATCAAATCACGAATGCGTCCGTTAGGTACGCCAAAATATTTTGGTTTGGATTTCTCGCCTAACCCGAAGAATTACACCTTTTTTTCCGGCCCCAAAAAAATATATAATCTTCTTTCTCGTGGTGGCAAGAGCAAATGCTCTAATGTCCATTCACTGTTTTTTTTTTATTTTGACTGTAAATTGTTAGAATCAATTCAGATATCATTGTTACAAAACTGGGAGTTTCATTATCTCCTCTGAAAAAGAAGGGCATCTACTTACTAGTTCAGTTAGATGCTTGGAGTAACCTATGCACATTATATTTTTGTTTCTCTTGAGGTAATAAGGCCCTGTTAGTCTCCAGAAATTAAGGGAATTTGTCAAATACCCTTTTTTTTTATTAACACGCGGTGTCATATAAAAATAACGTTAAACAAGCTAACCGAAAGAATTCAAGAAATTTCGTAGTCAAATATGGCAACATCCATGCTATCCATGTGCTTATTCCGAAAAGAAAAATGGAGTCTTTGTTATGATCTGAAGATAACTTCAGGTGCTGCCATTTCGTTTGCATGTTAAACAGCAGTTAGTGACTGCATCAACACTCACTTGTTTTATGTCAATATAAAACAGCAGAAGTTACTAGTCTATGCACCAGCACCACTAGAAGCTGGTTGAAGCAGATGAATCACCTACACCGTCTGAACCCATACATCCTCGTGATTATCGCACTTCATCAACCAAAAGAACTGTTATTTGATCTGTTAATCTATGATACAAGAGAGAGCTGTTTCATCAGAGATATCATCTTGCAGGATTCCTCCATTGGATGTACGGTCAAATTGGAGAAGTACACGCAGTACATCTTTCATTGATGGTCGCGCTGAAGGCTGCCCTCCAGTACAAATCACAGCAAGTGTAAACACTGCCAACACATCTTCGACGTGGGTTAGGTCTCTGATCCCCTCATCAAGAAGATCAACTGACAAACCATATTCTTTGTACTGTCTCCATGCCCATTGTGCCAAGCAATAGTATTCTCCACCATCATTCGCCACTCGACCAGTTATGAGTTCCAGAAGGACCACACCAAAGCTGTAGACATCGATCTTCTCATTCACCTTGAGGCGATGTCCGTATTCTGCAAAGCGCAAACAATTTAGTGTTTCAGCTTAATATGCAATTATATATACTCACCAATGTTGCTCTTTACAGCTCTCACCTGGTGCCATGTAGCCAAAAGTTCCAGCTATAGCAGAAAATGACTCGGAATCTCCTGCTCTGAGAAGGATCCGTGCAAGCCCAAAATCTGCCATCTTTGCTCTGAAGTTGGGATCCAGAAGGATGTTGGCAGACTTGACATCTCGATGCACTATGGGAGGCGAACAATCGTGGTGCATGTAGCAAAGACCTCTCGCTGAGTCGATGGCAATTTGCAATCTTTTTGGCCAATCCAATGGTGCTGGTGCACCAATTCTTTCCCTCTGGTGAAGCCACTGATGTAGGCTGCCATTTTCCATGTACTCATAGACAAGAAGCTTTGCACCTGAACTTGACATGCAGCAGAGCAGCTTGACAATGTTTGTGTGCCTGATCTCTCCCAATATCTGAACCTCTGCAAGGAAGTCCTTCTCCAGTTTGTCGTCAAGATTTGGTGTGTTCCATATCTTTTTGACAGCCACCATCCTGCCACCACTTGCTCTATCCCCAGCATAAACCCGGTACACCTTGCCAGACCTGCCACTTCCAATCCAATTCTGCTCGCAGAGCCCAGAAAGAATGTCATTTGCGGTGAAATGCAATATGTGGAATGGTGTTAGCTTCCATGACAAGTGGTCTTGTTTATGCTTTTTTTTCCTTAAGAGCATGATACCAAGCACTGCTGAACCCAAAAGCATGATGCTGCCAACAGAAGAAAAGAGGGCTATAAGCCTCCTGGATACATCATTGTTGACGTTTGTTCTTGCCCTGCAGATAGGGAGATTATGGAGTAAATTGTTCGTTGAGACACAGAGGCCTGGGTTGAATAGAAAGCTTTGCTCATATGCTTCATTTTGCAATGATATCGGAATTTCCCCGGTGAGTTGGTTCATAGAGAGATTCAGAAAATTGAGCTTGAGATTATTAAAATCCTTTGGGATATCACCAGATAACTTATTCAACGAGAGATCAAGGATGGTTAGTACTGTCATGAACCCAAACACCGCTGGAATATTACCAGATATCTGATTTCCACTTAGGTTAAGTGCGTTTAGCCTCGCCAGCACTCCAATTGTCATGGGTAGTGAGCCACTAATTTGATTCCTAGAGAGGTCAAATTCTGTGACCTGAGAAATGCCTGTCAGATCCCAGGGAATTTCACCAGACAGAAAGTTGTTTGCTGCTATGAATATTTTCATTTTGCCTGCCAATGTTGGAATAGGACCTGAGAATCTGTTGTTGCTGATGTCAAGACGTGTAAAGTTCCATGGGAGCTGTTTGGGGAATGTGCCAGAGAAGCTGTTGTTTTGTATCATAACTGTACTTAGCTGATTTGTCACCACTGACCAAAGACTCTTGGGGAACTCTCCAGAAAAATTGTTGTTGTACATCATCAAATTGTTCAACAGATAGCAGCCGTCCAATGATGACGGAAGTTTTCCAGAAAATCTGTTATTGAACACAACAATGTCATATAGCTTCCTGTTGAAGCAGAGGCCTTCTGGTAGCTCGCCTGAAAGATTATTATTGGAGACCTCGAGATTGCCCAGTGGTGAGTGCTTACCAAGCTCTGGTGGGAGGGATCCAGAGAGCATGTTATTGAATAACCGGATGTCAGTAAGCTTTGGCAGCAATCCGATGCTTGGTGGAATTGATCCATTCAGTTTGTTGAAGTAGAGAAACAATAAAGTAAGGTTGGTAAGCTTACCAAATCCATCTGGTATCGTTCCTGTTAGTTCGTTTGAAGAAACATCAATCTCCACCATGTTCAAGGCAGTGACATTGGGTTCAATCTCACCGGTGAATCTGTTGTCATACAGGTACAAGTACTGAAGCTTCTTATGTTGCCAGATCCACGTTGGAATTTTTCCTTGTATATTGTTCGATGAGAAGTCCAAGAGGTTGAGATCTATGAGGCTGGACAGGCTTTCAGGGATTTCATCGGTAATATTCATATTTGACAGCCACAAGAAAGTCAGACGTGTCAATCTACCAAACTCCACTGGCACTGGAGCTGGCATAAATGGATTGTGTGCTAGTGTCAGCACCTCAAGGTCAACAAGATTGCTGATATTCTGAGCTGGGTAGCTCCCATCAAACTGATTGGAGTCAAGGAGCAACGACTTGAGCCTTGGGAACCATCCAATTGATGGTGGAATTTTGCCAGTGAAACTGTTAGATGATAGGTTGAGATGCTTGAACAGTGCTGATAGATGATTTAAGTCACTTGGGAGTTGTCCAGCAAATGCGTTGTTGGAAAGGTCTAGGTACTTGAGATTGGAGCAGTTGTAGAGCACAGTAGGGAATGAAGTGGAGAAATTGTTGTAGGAGAGGTCTAAGCGGGTGAGGTTCTTAAGGAGACAAATGGAGGGAGGAATAGGTTTGACGAAGGTTTGATTTGGTAGAGAGATGCCAGTCACTGCACCATTCGTGCATGTAATTCCTTGCCAATTGCAGTGAGCAGCAGAAGTGGAGTTCCATCTACCTAGCGCAGGTGAGCTACCCCAATGTTTCTTGAGTTCAAGGAGGATTTGGTGTTCATCATTAGATTGATTCGTGGACTGTGCATAGGATTTGGGCAGGAGAGAAAATGGTATCATAAAGAGCAGGAAGAAGCTCACATACCATTTGTTGGCCATCTCTGTTAAATCCTTTTGTCTGGAAATCTCTTGCGAAGAGTGTAGAAATGCATAGATATTTAGTTATGCTCTCAATAGAACTTGATTTTATTCTCTAATGTCATCGTCCAGTGTGAA
This sequence comes from Oryza punctata, assembly GCA_000573905.2. Taxonomy (NCBI): domain Eukaryota; kingdom Viridiplantae; phylum Streptophyta; class Magnoliopsida; order Poales; family Poaceae; genus Oryza; species Oryza punctata. The sequence goes on along the minus strand of CM002489.2, from coordinate 7,050,185 downwards.
TTCCTTATAGAGTTCTCCATTGACCGGCAAGTCTCCCTCTGACTTGTCAAGATTTCCTTTACACGAGAATGGGATGGAATCCTTGTTGTTACTACCTCCGTTATTATCTTACTCGATGTTTTGGATATCAACAGTCTCCAAACCACATGTTTTTTTTATTACTTTTTCTAGTTATGTATTCATAAAAATTATTACTAAACAAGGATATAGAAATGTTCTAATGAATATATTAATACTTTGCACATATCAAAATCCTCATATTTTTGCATATATTAATGATTTAATATTTTGAGATTTGATTGTATTTATTCTTTATTTATGTGGTGCCAACTCTGGAACTTTACAATGATGTTCTAAGAATCATGACTCTAAATCGTTACTGCAGTGCACGATGATATGGACTTGAACAATTGGACAAACGTTTTTACTTTTGCTTTGGGACAGTTTACAGATTAACAGAAATATTTATGCTTACCTGTGTAAACTACATGTGTTTGGGAACTGTTTATAGATGAATGGAAATATTTAGTATTACCTGTGTAAACTGTCTCAGAAAATTTTGTTATCGTCTTGTCCTTTTTGGGAAATTATATATAGGATCATATGAACTCTTCAGAGCCTTAAAATATCCTAGGTAATTTCTACTTCTTCCTGACAAACAAAGTGTTGTCCAAGTTACTAGTATCTTATTGAATATTTGTGATGATGTGGATCCAGGGATCACCGGACCTATATGTCAGTTACAAAGGCACCTAACTTTGATTGCCGAAGATCCTGATCCGATTTTAGCTATAATCTCCAATGCAACTGGATGTTATTCTATTGTCATCGGTCAGTGTGAATTCCTTTTAGAATTGGGCATTGACTGGCAAGTCATCCATTCGACTATTGAATTTTGAGCTAACAAGGAAGCCTTGTCGTTAATGCCTTTGTTTATGTGATTCTCCCAGCTCCAACTCATCGTTAATTAGTGTCTGATGACATGGACTTGGAACCATTATGACCTTTGGGCGAAAGAGAATTTACCACTTCTGCTTTGGAATAGTTTAGACATGAACAGGGATTTTTACACTTGCCTGTGTAAACTACACGTCTTTGAGAAAATTTCAGGTAATTTATACTGCTTGATGGCAAACAAAGTGCTACCTTGTTCAAGTTACTGTCTTGTTGAATATTGTGGTGCAATCTTCTCTGTTTGATTAAAGGTTGTGGCTGGGGTAAAAATGAACCGACACTAGTTGCTTGGAGTAACCTATGTCCTATCTGTCAGTCCACTTATATGAAGTTCATATGGCAGGCGCTTTGGCATCCTGCTGAGATAATGTTCAAATGGCTATTGCTACTTTTTTCAGCTTGAATGATTAAAACTTATTTGTCTGCTAATTAACTTCTAGCATGGAGATTAACAAGGTAACCTTGCTATATTGTCGCTTGTGGGTTAGGCTGCGATCGCAGCAACCAGTTCGCAGTTTGCACATTAAACACGGAAAACGGAGCGATCCATTAGCGCGCTATTAATTAAGTATTAGCTAATTTTTTAAAAAAAATGGATTAATTTGATTTTTTAAAACATTTTTATATAGAAACTTTTTGCAAAAAACACACCGTTTAGCAGTTTGAAAAGCGTGCGCGCGAAAAATGAGAGAGATGAGTTGGGAAAAGAGGAGAAAAAACACAGCCTTAGGCTGCGTTCGCAAAAAAGTTCCCAACCCGTGAACAGTGATCACGGAAAACGGGGTGATCCATTAGCGCGTGATTAATTAGGTTTTTGCTAAATTTTTTCAAAAATGGATTAATTTGATTTTTTTAAGCAAATTTTGTATAGAAACTTTTTGCAAAATACACACCGTTTAGCAGTTTGAAAAGCGTACGCGTGAAAAACGAGGGAAAGGAGTTGGGAAGAGGGGGAGAAAAACACAGCCTTAGTCATGTTTGCATCTATCTGTCAACCTCAGTTAGCAATCTATTCCTTTTTTTTTTCCCACCGGACCGGTCGAGGCTAAATTTATTAAGAAAACGAAGAGAATTACAAGGCTGAAGTAAAAGGAAAAGATGGCTCCTTTACTAAATCAGGCCATTCCTGTAACACCATTCGAGGCATCATTTAGGGAATCAGGTCCATTTACTTTTTGTTTCTTCTAAATTTTATGGGGTGTTTGCTAAGACCCCATTTTGCATTGTTCATAATTTATATAACCTGCTTGTTTTTATTATATTATGAGAACAATTGTAGTGCTATCGTGCTCCAATGCACCACAGTGCTATCAAATGATTGCTTTCTGTTTAGAATAGAGAGAGGGAGATGTGTTAACTAAAAAAAAGATAAAAAAGAAAAGGCAGAATTTTGTTTGCATTGGTACTTTACTTCCTCCATTCAACAATATAAGCATTTCTAGATTGTTTAGTAAGGATTAAGACTAAGGAGACAAACTTTAGGGCCCCTTATTTAATTAGGGATCAATGGGGTGGGTAGCTTATCGGGGGTAAGATAAGTATTTTAAATGAGAAGTGATTAATGGGACAACTGAAATAGTGTAGGAATGCTTTATATTCTTCGATAAAATTGAAATGCTTATATTGTTGGATGGATTGGAGGGATTAGTTCTTTTCAACATTGTTCATGCATGAATTTTTTTTTCCGGAGTTGCTAATAAAGTGGTGATAGATTGTTTGAAAAAAAATATGATGATTTTTAGACCGTCCAATAGCCTCAAGATCCGTGTTATTCGAGAAAAAAAACACTAGTAGCAGCGGGAGACAGGGGAATCGAACCCGTGACTATGCCATCCAACTAAGCAACTACCTATTTTTATTAACTTATATCCAACTTACACATAACTTATAGAGTAAAGTGCACGAGTGATCCCCAAACTTGTGTGGGTGTATCATTTAGATCCCTAAACTCTCATAATGCATTTTCGGATTCTGAACTTGTCTTATGTGTCATATAGGTCCAAACGAGCTCCAACCCGCTCATGCATTGATGTGGCATGTCACGGTAGCACCTACGTGTTAGTCGGAACCACTTGTCAGTCACATAGAAAAATAAAATTAAAAAGCATATTTTTCTCCTTCTACCTTAGAATTTTTATCTTTTTTTTCTACCTAAGAGAAGAAAATATGGTTTTTAATTTTATTTTTTATAGATGCTTGACATGTGGATTCCACTCACACGTAGGCGCCACCATGGTAATGCCACGTTAGCGCATGGAGCGGGTTAGAACTTATTTGGATTTATATGATACTCATGACAAGTTCAGGGGCCTAAAAATGCATTTTGAGAGTTCAGAGATCTAGATGACACACCTGCACAAGTTTAGGGACCGCCTATATACTTCACACTAACTTATATATGTAATTCACCAGATTTATGCTGATTACATTTAACATATTTTCACCTAAAAATATGTAGTGATATTTTTAGATAGATCCTTTTTTGTTATCATTTCCTACACACTACGTGTTTTGAGACGAAATTTCGCATGATTGTATACACTGTCCTGATGTGAATCTCAATTTTCTTTTTACAATAAAAAAGTAACCATAGCATTTTTGTGTATTACTTAGGTAACAGTCTTTCGGGAGCACGGCTGGGACCATTCCCGTTAGATCACATCAAATAGAATGATGACGAAAGAAGATCATCCCATCTGTTGCCAGTTTGCAATCTTATCTGTCGTTGGCCCCAGTTCAGTGCAGCATGGATCCTCATCTAGTCATCAGCACCGAATCAGGTGCCACCAAATGAGTTTCTCAGAAGCAAATGACAAGATCTGCAACATCTCGCTTTTTTGTGCAGGTAGGCTTTCATCACCCAGTTGGATGGGTGGCTTGAAGAAAGTTGAGACAATTGCAGCTACCTCAGTGGGAAATCAAGGATATATCCAGCGAAAGTGTAGAGGTTTTCGATACAAGGGACAAGAGGAGGTCCACAGAGGCCATTGCTTGGTGGCCTGGAATACCGTTTGCGGGTGGATTGGATATAAAGGATCTCAATTTGTTCGGTCAGGCTTTAAGGCTAAAATGGCAAGCTAAGGCTCGTTCGTTTTGAAGGAATTGTAAAGGAAAAGTGCAGGAATATGCAATCCGGAATATGCGCCATTCATTTCAAAGGAATCCAAGGTGGCACAGGCTTTGGCAAACAACAGATGGGTCAGGGATATTCAAGGTTCACCTTCCAATAGAGTCATTGCCGAATACGTAGTCCTCCAGGACAACGTCTAGGAGGTGGAACTTCAGCAATGGGGCGGCAAAACTAACAGATGATGGGCACTTCTCGGTTTCATCATTGTACAACATGTTCTTCATGGAAAAAGAGAGATCGAGCCTAGGCAAACTAATCTAGAGGACGAGGGGGCCCTCCAGGGTCAAATTCTTCATTTGGCAAGCAATCCTTGGAAGATGTCTCACAGCTGATCATAACCACAGCAAGCGAGGTTGGCCTCACCGGCAGAACTGTCACCTCTGTGTGATTCAGCGGCTGAAAACTACAGCCACCTCTTCGTCCCATGTCTCCATACCAATCGAGTTTGGGCAATATTGAAGGCATGGACAGGGATCTCCTTCCAGTTGCCGGGGGAAGCGCGGTTAGAGCTGGGAGAATGGTGCCTCTTGGCGCGTTGCGCTTTCGGATGAACTACGGGAAGTCTTTTGACACTTGCTTCATGTGATCTCCTCTAGAATGTTGATGTGCATCTCCTGGGTTGATGGTCTTTGTGCCAGACCACCCTCGACAGCTTCCTATCGACCCTTTGCAAAATTTCTGAACTCTCAATCTTAATGAAATCAGTCGGTCGAATCCTTCTGCCCGACCCGGCAAAAAACGAAAGTTCAGACAAATAGCCTAGTGATTGGGCAAAGCTCCTTTAACCTCTGAAATGAGAACTATTATAAAGATTATACCTGTCACTTCCTTTTTCTACGTATTAAGAAGTACTCTCTCCATTTCATATTATAAGTCTTTTGACTTTTTTTCTAATCAAACTTCTCTAAGTTTGATCAAGTTTATAGAAAAATATATTATTATTTTCAACCCAAAATAAACATATTATTAAAATATATTCAATGTTAGATTAAATGAAACTAATTTGATATTTTTTATGTTGCTAATTTTTTATATAAACTTGGTCAAACTTAACAAAGTTTGATTAGGAAAAAAATTCAAATGGCTTATAATATGAAACGAAAGGAGTATGTTAGAACTTTGCTATTTCATAGCAAGGGAGATGCATGCATGGACTCGGCAATTCACATATAACCAGCGCAGGGCTTCTTTAAAAAAGAAAAATGAAGCTAAACTGAGTGAAGGAGAGAACAAACAAGAGCAAAAGGTACCATCCTTATTCACGTTGGTGAATGTGAATAGTGGCATTCAAAAAAACTATACCTTATCATACCGCGCCATGTGCAATACAATATAGTTGTTTTAAGGAAATGACATGGGAGATGAAAACATGTTCGCTTTCTATCGGTTGTTTGACAGTCATTATGTGCTAGATTCAACCGATTCGAGTTAAGTTTGCTAGATAGTTAAGTAGGACTTTTAACTCGAAGAGAATTAAACTTGCACATAGCGCAGTTAAGTATGACTTTTGACTCAAAGGAAAATTAACTTTGTACATAGCGCGAATAAGATTGAATATAGATGTCTAAAGTGAGCTTTGCGAATTATCTAAATAGAAAGACTTGCCCTTGCCAAGGGCAATGGAATATTTTGCCCTTGCCACTAGTATGTAAAATAGTAATGGAATACTTAAGCAACAGAATTGCTTTCTTCAAGCCATCCTTATTCCGCAGGCTTGTAGAATACTTGATTTTTGCTTTGAGATATGTCCTTGGTCTTCTCTCCTTAACCCAGACCCGCCTTTGAGGTACGCCCTTGGTCTTACCTCATTAATCCAATCCCACCTTTGAGAATATGAAAGTTAGGTTTGAGAGCCAAATACTTGTCGTGACCAGGAAAATTAACTTTGTAAATAACACCAATAAGACTAGATATAGTTGGGTTCTCTTTGAGTTGTTGTTTTTCGTTTACCACTCCTGTGTCCATAGAGCAAGACACTTGTACGAGGAACATCATCGTTGTTGGTGAAAACACTAGTCTAATCTAATCTCCACAATCATCGAACCCACTTCTCAAAATACTAATTATTATTAGTAGCGATAACTATACAACGACATGGCAGAAGCATGATTAATAATTTACTACTCATCGTATCTATTTGTTTCTCCCCAATATCTCATAACCAAACTGGTAATTATATAGTTTTGAACACTATGGATATAATATAATCTTAAGGAAACTCAAGGGATGGAATAGAGGATATGCATAGTGTTAGAATGGGTAGAATAGAATATGCCTAGCTTCACAGTTTATATAGAAAGAGGCTACAGCTGAATTTGAGTAACGAACAACCTACTTTTTTAAGAGCCCCGAAGCTCATGAGATATGATCTTCACAAACAGCATCTAGTTCATGAGATATATATGTTCTTCACAAATATTTTAGTTCCTGAATCTCATGTTTTAGTTTTTTTTTTAAATCCAACTCATATTTGTTTCCCTGTCTCTTTTTTACTCTGACATAATTAAGCACCTTTATAATTCATGAATTCGATCGGTGTTGGTACTTGGCACAGTGGGCTCCAGCGGCGGAGACGGGGGGGCGGCCAGTGGACTAACCCTCTCCAACAATTTTTCACACATAATCACCTAATTAATTAGGTAATTAACCTAACTTACAGTGTATTATGTACATCCAGGACTTTTAAGGTCCCTCCTATATATATATGTCTAAATCCGGCTCGGCTCCAGCATCGGCGAGCCTGCTTCCGTTCCATATAGCCCCAGCAGAAGCATTATATCGATCGAGTAATTAAGCTCGCCCGTACATATATTTCATGCCTTGTGTTGGATCAAATCACGAATGGTTCGTCTGTTTGGTAGATTTCTTGGTTTGGATTCCTTAAAGACCACACTTAATTCTCTTCTCCCTAAAAACAATATGTTCTTTTTTCCAAAAGAGTACACCTTTCGTTTCGCTAAAAACCTTCTTTTCCTTAGTACGATGTAAACCGTTGGAATCAATTCAGAGATATGTACTTTTTTTGATTTTTCAGTTTTGTCTCCTCCAATAAAGAAACATGTCTTATTATGTCTAATGATAATTAGTTCATTATGCCGCTGCCGAATGATCATTAGTTCATTAATCACCTATTTAAGGGCTTTAGGCCCACTAGTTACTAGCTTCGATTAACATTCTCGTTGAGTTTGAGTTTCGTTGAGATCGACTTAGTTTAAAAGAGGTTGAGATTGTGCCTTTTCATATTTGAGGAATTTTCAGGAGCAGAATTATAGTGCAAGAGAGGGTGTTCAGGAACACGGTTAAGAAAACTTTTTAGCTGTAACTCATCTATTTTTACCATATACGCATCCCCTCAATGTAAACTTAGTAACCCACGTCAATTTAAACTTAGTTCAAGTAAAGTAAGCGAGTGATACCCCCTTCGTTCCATTCTAGTTTCGCCCTGGAATATTGATGGTGCGCACCGCTCATAGTCACCTTGTTCATATTGAAAATGATGGTTCCTGAGTAGACATTTCCGTTTCTATTGTCAGTGCATGTGATCAAGCTACTGATTTACTACTCTGATTTGTTATTACTAGAAAACTTCCTATATGTCCATACACGAAGCACAATAAACCTGTTTGGAGAGCTTAACAGCCCCATAAATGATATATTTGTAAATAAAAAATAATTTGTGAATAAAAATTTTATATATGCGTTCTTAACGATCTAAAAGCAAAAGCTGGAAAATAAACTACGATAAAGAAACCTAAAATCAACTCTAAATTTAAGGTTAAAGATTCAAATTTTAGCTGATAAGTATAAGCGTAAACGAAAAGATGAGACTGTAAAATTCTTATAAACCAATTGGTTGGTAGCCAGTTTTGGCTGATTTTGGGAAAGGCTGTTTCTCTAAAAAGCTCTCACAAACAGAATATGTTTGTTAGCATTTTAACGAGCTGCAAACTATTGAATAATTTAACACATAATATATTAAATAAAGCTATCTCATTTTTATGATTATTAATCTCGAATTATAAATGTTCTAGCGCCTTGTAATCCATTAAACTACTAAATAGATCATATTATTGGCTTAATGCATGGTGTGGCTCTTTTGCATTCGGTCTAGTATATGCTGCTATCTACTATTTGAAATACTGACATTAACAAAAGGACTAACGCGTTGCATAGGTAGAGGATTCATCCGAAAATCTTTGATTGTCTCTTCACAAAACATAATTGTTTCACTCTAATATCTCATGGATTCGTCGTACCCATAAATAACGATCGAATAAGGATCTGTTTGGTAGGTCCCAAAATCTACCTAAGGTTGCTATATATCAAGTTAGATAAGTTTGATTGAGTTAGGTAGTTGTTTGGTTCATATCCATAATTGTGATAATATTGCTTCTTCACCATGTAAACCCCACATGTCATTGACAAAAAAAAAAGGGGCAAGAGTGGCTCATGCGTGTGGCTCCAATTTTGTTAGCCACACATTAAGCAAGTTAGAACAAAAAATTGTGGCAAGCTTGGGTAGTTTGAAGCACTCAGTTGTATACCGTCGTGACAAGACATGCCTGAATCTTCACTATTTATATTGGAAATATAACCCTTGTATGCAGGCGCATGCAGGATCCTCATCTCATTCAATTTTTGCCTTTTGGACATGCATGTGTTGATTGTTGAATGACTTCCGCTCCTGGTTGCTGGCGTGTTGGGATTGGGCAATGAGTAGGAGACTGGAGAAGTGGAGATATTATATTATTCGGCCCACATGTGTATTCGTTATGTTTGGGCTGGACCAAAATTGGGCCTTCTATTGGCATCACTGGATGGGCCTCAATCTAGGCTGGATAATACGGGATTGATTTGAGGCCCATCCAAAGAAGGCCTTAAGCTTCGTTTTTTTTTTCTTTTCCCTGTTTGTATGTACCAGGGAGGAATCGTATATAGTAGTAGTCAAGTAGAACACAAAGAACATAAGATTTTGGTAGATTTTTTGCTGAAATTTGAAAATGTGCATGGCAAGCGAGTGAGACGAAATTACAATGCATGCTCTGCGAGATACTTACGTGTCATCTAAGTCTTTCTCGCTAGCATAGTCACTTCCGTGGCGAGCGCGCGGCGACGACGCGTCCGTCGTCGTCAGGCAACCCTCGGTTGTTTCGGTTGCCATGGCGTCCGGTTGACGTCGAGCGCCGCCATCCCCGCACTGCAATGCGGCCGTTCCGTCGCCGTCGCCGGTCACGTCATCGAAGAGCTCTCCGCCTTGGACGTACACGCCGGCGAGCCTCCCGACGGCGAGCTCCAACCTGACCTTGTTCCTGGCGTCGGACAGCAACCACCCGGCCACCACCTCCGCCGCCGCCCTGCACCGCCGCCGCCACGGCGCCCAGGCCGACCACGCCTTCTTCTCCGCCTCGACGGCCGCCTCCATCTCCCCCACGAGATCCTCCAGCTCGTTCGTCGCCCCGTCCAGCCTCAGCTTCCACTCCACGCGCGCCAGCCGCACCTCGGGGTCGTCTTCGTCTTCGTCCTCCTCCTCCTCGCCGCCGCGGCCGAGCGGGAGCGCGCGGAGCTGAGCCTCCACGACGTCCAGCGCCAGCAGCGCGGACCCGTACCTGGCGTAGTCGTCGTCGAGGAAGGCGCGCAGCTTCTTCGCCGCCGCCGCGATCGCGTCGGACACCAGCGCGCCGAGGTCGCTCGGAGAAGGAGAAGCCGCCATCTCGCGCTCGCAACGATCGGTCGTCGTCGTTTACGGTAAACCACCTGGGGATTCCCGCTTGATTTTGATTTATAGTGTCCGAGCTGGTTGCTGCTGATGTGATCCACTTCCACTCCGTTTCGGACTCGATGATATATGCAACTGTGCGAGCTCCGATCGTGTCGTGCGTCCGACCGCGCGTGAGGGGCGGAGTAGTGGGCTTGATGGGCCGCGCGCTACAGATTGGGTTGGCTCGGTGCGAGTTCGGCTTAGGTTCTATTCCCCGTGTAGGTTTTCATTTGGAATAAGTTCATTTGACGTAGCTCAATTGAACGTCGAGTCTATCCAATACCCCCTAACAGTAATATCAGAAATATCTACAACTGAACTATGTAAAGATCATGACTCATGATCTTTTTACCAACTACTACGTATTTCTGTTGCAAAAAGGAGGCCCAACAGAGTGTTCTCAGTTCGTGGGCAGCGGGTGGATGCAATCGATTGACCAGTACTCCTCGTGGTCATAAATTTAATGTTTAGGATAAAAATTGTTCAAATTTTTAAAACCTTGACTATCAATAATTCCCCAAATATCTATTTTTTAAAAGAAAAGGTAAATATAAATTTGTCTTCAAAAAATACATTAGATTCTACGAACTTATTCTAATACAAATGGTGATCAAAGTATCAAAAGCTTGGCCTAATCATGTCCTAATTGTTAAATATTTATCACGGGATGAAGTATGTTCTTTTTTTCCTAAAAAAATTAGGAAAAGAACATTTACTGTTGCAAAAAAGACTACCACTTTCTGCTGTTTATCTATTATTATATTATTAAGACAGCTCAAAAAGAATGTATCACGATCGCTGTGGAGGCTAGAAATTCCCACATTAATCAAAGAAAAAGAAAGGAAGAGTCAAGTTAAAATACAATCTAAAAATAACTAAAATTCAGAAATAAAAATAAGCAATATTGAAAGAAAAGTCCATATAAGAACTCAATACGTGATTAATTAAAATTCAGAATAAAAAATAAATTTCTGAAATTAGGAAAGAAAAAGAAGAGTTTAAGTAGAAATACAATTTTGAAATCCATATGTAAGTTTGATTTGATTTGCTTTGTTATTTGGAATCTGATATAATCTGCATATGACCATATGTACGTGTTAGAAACAAACACAAAAATAGGAAACTAGCTTTAGCTCCATATCAATTTGTATCTGATTCCCATGGATGACTGCCTAAGTCCCAGCTAAATACCAAACAAAAATAAGCAATCACCTTAACCTCCAGAAAATTAAAGTACAAACTAATAATTGGACTCTTATTAGTCTTACTCGTAAGAAGAGGTCTAGGCCAACTGAAAAAATAGGCTCCGACATAATCGGCACATTTCAAACAATAAATAATCCATCTATAACACAACATGAGATTAATTAGAATTAAATAAAAATAAGAGTTCAACTAGAAATATAGTTTATAAATAACTAAAATTCGTAATAAAAAATAAAGACTATTGAAAGAATAGACCATCTAGAAAGATTAATTAAAATTTGGAATAACAAATAAAATAAATTTCAAAAATAGAAAAATAATTAAAAGATTTCATGTAGGAATACAATTTACAAATAAAAAATATTAAAATAAAAAATATGGATTTTTCAAAAAGAATAGTTCATCTAGAACACAACGACATCAAATGATAATAAAGAGGGAAAAACAACAAGCTATAAAAGAGTAAAGTGGTGATAGTTGGTGGGACATATAAAAACTATAAATATATAAACAAAACCCTAAATAGAATCCCAATAACGATTAAGAGAAGGGACAACGGACAAGACATTAAGGGCAGTTGGCGGGATTCTCTAAAGTAAAAAAATAAATCCCAATAATAATCATATTCGATTTTTAAAATCTCAATGACAATAAAGATGGGAGGTAGTGGGCGAGTCGCGCGTAAAGGAGTATAGTGGCAAAGCCGTTGACGTTTTAGCGGGACTTAAAAAGTAAAAAAATAATCCAAACAATAATTATATTCGATTTTTAAAATCCCAATGATAATAAAGAAATGAGGCAGCGAAGAGACCATAGAGGAGTATTGATGTTTGACAAAACTTTAAAAAAATTAAAAAACAAAACCCAACAAGAAAATGATCTCTAAAAACTAAAAGGTCTAATTTTTAAAGGTTTCACGGAAGATGAATAGAAATAGTGATAGACCGACAAGCAAATAAAGGCCTGACAGCCTGACAAATGAGTAAGGGGTAGTGACCGAAGCGATAATTAAAACCTATAACATTAGAAACACGCGGATGATAAAGTTCGGTCTTTCAAAATCCTAAGAGAGAAAAAGAAAAGAAGAGTTCAAGTAGAAATACAATCTAAAAAATAATCGAAATTTGAAATTAATAATAAGCAATATTGAAAGAGTAGTTCATACAAGAACCCAATATGTGATTAATTAAATTTCAGAATAAAAATAAATAAATTTCTGAAATTAGGAAAGAAAAAGAAGAGTTTAAGTAGGAATATAATTTTGAAATAACTAAATTCAGAATAAAAAAATAAATATTGAAACAATAATTAATCCATCTATAACACAACACGAGATTAATTAGAATTCGAAATAAAAAATAAAATAAATTCAGAAATTAGAAAAAAAAGTGGTCAACTAGAAATACAATTTATAAATAACTAAAATTCATAATAGAAAATAAAGACTATTGAAAGAATAGACCATCTTGAACATATGACAAGATTAATTAAAATTTAGAATAACAAATAAAATAAATTTTGAAAACAAAAAAATAGTTATAAGAGTTAAATTAGGAATACAATTTACAAACAAAAAATATTAAATGAGAAATATGGATTTTTTTGAAAAGAATAGTTCATTAAGAATACAACGATATCAAATGATATTAAAGAGGGAAAAAATAATAGTCCTGTAAAGGAGTAAAGTGGTGGCAGTTGATGGGACATGTAAAAACTATAAACATATAAATAAAACCCCAAATAGAATCCCAATAACGATTAAGAGGAGGGAGAACGGATAAGCCATTAAGCAGTACGGTTGTGACAGTTGGCGGGATTTTATAAAGTAAAAAAATAAATCCCAAAGATAATCATGTTCAATTTTTAAAATCTCAATGCCAATAAAGAGGGGAGGCAGCGAGCGGGTCGCACGTAGAGGAGTATAGTGGAAAAGTTGTTGACGGTTTAGCGGGACTTCTAAAAAGTAAAAAATCACCCGAACAATAATTATGTTCGATTTTTAAAATCCCAATTATAATAAAGAAAGGAGGCAGCGAAGGGGCCGTACAGGAGTAAAGCGACGATGTTTGACAGAACTTTAAAAAAATTTAAAAAACAAAACCCAACAAGAAAATGATCTCTAAAAACTAAAAGGTCTAATTTTTAAAGGTTTCATGGAAGATGAATAGAAATAGTGATAGATCGACAAGCAAATAAAGACCTGACAAATGAGTAAAGGGTAGCGACCGAAGCGATAATTAAAAACTATAAAATTAGAAACACGCGGATGATAAAGTTCGGTCTTTCAAAATCCTAAGATAACGAGATATATATTTAACAAATTTTAAGTAAAAATAAATAGTTTTGTATGGGTGCTAGCCGCGCAATTGCGCGGGCCATCCAGGTAGCTTCCAGTTTCCTTAAAGACACAATGCAAGAAATTTTTCTAAACTGTGTTGAATGGCTTGTTTTGGTTTTTTTTACATCGAATCCATAATTTCTCTTTTTTCTTTCTTACTCAACTTTGTGCCGACTACTAGAAACTCAGAACGACAACGTTATCGCATGGTCTTCGGTTGAGAACCTACATAAAGAGAAAGAGAAATTCTCGATAGATTTTTTTTGCAGATTTGTTTATGACATTTTGAGTTTTTGACTTCAATCCAAATTCAACCGGTGGTTACATTCTCGGTCAAGGCTGGGCAGGAAACTTAGTCGCATCCTCCACACCTTCTTGGTCGTCCGAGAACGGTTAGATGAGTTCGACAACTATTATTTTAAGGTCTTCAGTTGAGAACATCAACTTGTTCATTTGCATTGAAGTCGGGGGCTACTGACAGGGTTAAGGATAAGGCATACCTCCTATGCGTGGGTTCATGGAATATACGAATACCATATACCCAATAGTATACAGGAATGTATCCTCCAATTAAGGAAATACGACAAGCATAGAAGGAAATTTATCTTCCAAGAATTGAAGGTGTCAGAATACTATTCGGGAGCGATAAGGTCTCAGCTCGTATTCAAATATGTTTCTCCAAGGTCTACTTGGACAGGAATATGATCTTCGCTTGGTATGTTGGTTGTCTAAAAGCATCTGTGACTTGTTTTAGCAAACGAAGGAACTCAGACCCGATCTAGACAACTTGAGGAGCAATTTAGAGATATAAGAGAATCCATGGATAAGATCCAAACAGATCTAGCCGAACGGATCCAACAACAGAGTGAAGAGTTTCAAGCTCAAAAACAATTACAACAACAACAGTTTGAGAAGCAAGTAGTTGAGTCTATTTTTGAAATACAGAGGGAGGTTAGTGGCTTCAACGTTGAGTATCTTAGTCTAAGAGTTAGTTCTCGATGGGCAATAAATCATATCGATGAAAAATCACCAAGGAGCATGAAACAAAACACATAACTTACTATGCAAAAATGTTCAGCTTCTTCACCCAATATTATTGTTTCCCTCCATAATCTCATGATTCGAGCTAGTCATGGATAACCATTTGAAAAAAAAAAGATGTATATAGCTCTTATGTGAAAATGTGAACTATTCCAACTTGCCTCAAAGTATTTATAGTGAAACAACCTTATATACAAGCACCAGGGTTCCCAGCTCATTCAGTTTTTGCCTTTAGTCGTGCATGTGTCTAGTCATGATGTATTTACCAACTGCTATTTCTTTTGCAAGGAAGCAGAACAGCTGGTAAGAACTAGCGGGACACTAGTCTTTATAGCAAATCTGTCATGGAATATGTTAAATTTATATTCTCTGGGAGATATTTTAGGCCCGTTATTTTTAGATTATTATTGATCATTACCCAAATTATTCGTGACACGCTTTAAAAAACTTAAGAAATGAATGTACGAGATATTTCTCCTTTTTAAGGACCTCGCCACTGCAGCCACTGATCGAGAGACAGAGGCACACCACACCTGAATACCTGAGATTGAGGAGGGAAATTTTGGATAAGTGGAGGATCCATCAGTACCTTCCACAGTAATTACATTCAATACACATTATCGTGAATTAGTCAGAAATATAGTATTAAAATATGTGGCATATTAGAAATTTAGTGTAAGAAATGAATGTACGAGTGTAATGAACTTATAAAATTTTGGTACAATAATAAGATTTTGGTACAATAATAAGATAACTTAATTATTTCGAGCATTGTTTATATAGATTCAATTTCTAAGTACTTATTTTGTCAATATGATGGCGCATATTTGTGTAAGCATATTTAAATTTTCTAACTAAACGTCAATTATACTTTACTATGTCAAAATTATTATAGTTTGGTTGAGATTTGAGAAGGTGATGAAAAAAATTCAACAATTGGTGCAAATTGGATGTAACGTAATTCTTAAATATTAAATTCGATTATAAGGTAGTATCCGTAGGATTGATTTATGATAGTATATTGACATCGTGAAAAAAATCACCTAACACTAATTAATCAAAACAGCACACACTTAGTCCACCCAAGATCAAATTCAAGATTTAACACGAGTGATCGCATTTACACTAATATTCTTTTAGTGGTACCATCGATAGCGAGGCCCAGTCTTTCAGAGGTGCTCATACGGATAAGATGTACGTGTGTGCGTTCATAGGGTGATTGTATACGTGTTATAAACGTCGGCATTTTTGCATTTTTACTATGTTTCTAAAAAAAATACTAACCCGTAAAGTTCCTGTACTATAAGGCATCTACTCGTCAAATTGTTACACTCAAACGTTTAATTCTCAAACGTTTAATTCTCAAAGTTCGTGTACTACATCGCATACCTGCCAAGCTGTTGTTGTATCATTGATGTAATTTACTAATTTTTTTCATTCAACCTGTAAATTAACTTTGAGCATCGCTACACATACTAAATTTTTCTTATTAAATTTATACTAATAATCATCTCAACCGTTTAATTTAGGGAGATGAAAGTTATAAGAAAATCTAGATATATCAGTATTAGTAATAGTAAGAATTTAGTAAGAAAAAGTTTGTAGTTTTATTTATTTTAACCTGAAACGAGCGCCTATCCACGAGGAGCAGTTGGTACATACAGGGGTGCTGCAGCCAAGACGAGGTGCTGACAAGTGGGTCCACATGTCAGCCGCTCATGGCCTTCATTTTTTTTTCCCCAAGCCGCCCCCGTCGCGGCGGCCGGCGGCGGCGGCGGCGGCGGCGGCGGCGGCGATTTCTACCTTTTCTGCCGAGTAAGCCACCCGGTGTCGGCGGCGGCATTCGCATGGCGCAGTCGCCGATCCTTCGTCGCCGTCTTCGCACCTCCGTGCGGAACCAACCACCGAGTAAGCCCCGCCGCCGCCGACCCTTATACCTGTAATCTCCGCGCTTGTGTTTACATGTTGGATCAAATAACGAACGCGTCCGTTAGTAGGTATGCCATTTTTTGGGGGGTTTTGATTTCGATTAACCTGAAGAATACACCCTTTTCCTGGGTTAAAAAGAAAAAATCTGCATTTTTGAGGTACCAAGAGCAAATGCGCTAACATTTACTCCCTTCATGCATGTAAATTGTTGGAATTAATTCAGATATCCTTTTTTTTCCTATATAAACTGTGAGTTTCGTCTCCTCTAAGGAAAAAAGTTCTCGATAATAGTAACTTGCTTGGAGTAACCTATGACCATTAAATTTTCTTTTTTTTCTAGAGATAATAAGGCCCCATTTGTCTCCACATAATAAGGGAGTTTCTGCATTACCATTTTTTTTGGTTAATCCAAATTGTCATATAAAGCTAACATCGTGTGCATGCTGACCAAATGAATTCAATAAATTTCGTGGTTAAACATGCGGCTACATCCATATACAGTTCCATATTACTATCTCCCAGTCACAGTGCAGCGTCCTTTTTTAGCGATCTGTGTACCTCTATTTTGGAAAATGGAGTGTTTGTTAATCTGAAGATAACTTTGTGTACTGGCATTTAGTTCGCAAGTTAAACAAAATTTAGTTATTGCACACTTCACATTCTTTACCATGCCAACATAAAGGTAAACAGTAGTAATTACTAGACTGTAATAAGCATCATCTAGTTGTTGCAAATGAAAAGAATAATCACCTACACCAGGAACCATATATTCCCATTAAGTGCTGCTTAGCTAGGATTAAAGAAGTGCTGTTTCATCAGAGACAGCATGTTTCAAGCTACCCTGAATCCCTGTGGGTTTACGGTCAAATTGGATAAGCATATTCAGTACGTCTTTCATTGATGGCCGCATTGAAGGATGCTCCCCAGTACAAATCACAGCAAGTGTAAACACATCCAATGCGTCTTCAACATGGGTTGCGTCTCTGATCCCCTCGTCGAGAAGATGAACTGACAAACCATTTTCTTGGTACTGCCTCCATGCCCATTGTGCCAAGCAGTAGTATTCTCCACCATCATTTGCCACTCGACCAGTTATGAGTTCCAGAAGGACCACACCAAAGCTGTAGACATCAATCTTCTCGTTCATCTTGATGCGATGTCCGTATTCTGCAAAGTGTAAAAAATTTAGTGTTTCACCATAATATACAAGTATATACTTATCAAAGTTACTATTTTCAGCTCTGACCTGGTGCCATGTAGCCAAAAGTTCCAGCTATAGCAGAAAATGACTCGTCTTCTCCAGCTCCGAGAAGAATCTTTGCAAGCCCAAAATCTGCCATTTTTGCTCTGAAGTTGTGATCCAGAAGGATGTTGGCAGACTTGACATCTCGATGCACTATGGGAGGCGAGCAATGGTGATGCATGTAGCAAAGACCTCTCGCTGAGTCGATGGCAATTTGCAATCTTGTTGGCCAATCCAAAGGTGCTGGTGCACCAATTCTTTCCCTCTGGTGAAGCCACTGATGTAGGCTGCCATTTTCCATGTACTCATAGACAAGAAGCTTTGCACCTGAACTTGACATGCAGCAGAGCAGCTTGACAATGTTTGTGTGCCTGATCTCTCCCAATATCTGAACCTCTGCAAGGAAGTCCTTCTCCAGTTTGTCGTCAAGATTTGGTGTGTTCCATATCTTTTTGACAGCCACCATCCTGCCACCACTTGCTCTATCCCCAGCATAAACCCGGTACACCTTGCCAGACCTGCCACTTCCAATCCAATTCTGCTCGCAGAGCCCAGAAAGAATGTCATTTGCGGTGAAATGCAATATGTGGAATGGTGTTAGCTTCCATGACAAGTGGTCTTGTTTATGCTTTTTTCTCCTTAAGAGCATGATACCAAGCACTGCTGAACCCAAAAGCATGATGCTGCCAACAGAAGAAAAGAGGGCTATAAGCCTCCTGGATACATCATTGTTGATGTTTGTTCTTGCCCTGCAGATAGGGAGATTATGGACTAAATTGTTCGATGAGACACAGAGGCCTGGGTTGAATAGAAAGCTTTGCTCATATGCTTCATTTTGCAATGATATCGGAATTTCCCCGGTGAGTTGGTTCATAGAGAGATTCAGAAAATTGAGCTTGAGCTTATTAAAATCCTTTGGGATATCACCAGATAACTTATTCAACGAGAGATCAAGGATGGTTAGTACTGTCATGAACCCAAACACCGCTGGAATATTACCAGATATCTGATTTCCACTTAGGTTAAGTGTGTTTAGCCTCGTCAGCACTCCAATTGTCGTGGGTACTGAGCCACTAATTTGATTCCCAGAAAGATCAAACTCTATGACTTGTGAAATGCCTGTCAGATCCCAGGGAATTTCACCAGAGAGCAAGTTGTTTGCTGCTCTGAATACTTTCATTTTGCCTGCCAACGTTGGAATGGGACCTGAGAATCTGTTGTTGCTGATGTCGAGACGTGTAAAGTTCCATGGCAGTTGGGCTGGGAATGTGCCAGAGAAGTTGTTGTTCTGTATCATAACTACACTCAACTGATCTGTCACCACTGACCAAAGGCTCCTGGGGAACTCTCCAGAAAAATTATTATTGTACAACATCAAATTTTGCAATGGATGGCAACCATCCAATGAAGATGGAAGTTTTCCAGAAAAGCTGTTATTGAACACAACAATGTCATATAGCTTCCTGTTGAAGCAGAGGCCTTCTGGTAGTTCCCCAGAGAGGTTATTATTGGAGACCTCAAGATTGGCCAGTGGTGAGTGTTTACCAAGCTCTGGTGGGAGCGATCCAGAGAGCATGTTATTGAATAACCGAATGTCAGTAAGCTTTGGCAGGCGCCCAATGCATGGTGGTATTGATCCATTCAGTTTGTTAAAGTAGAGAAACAATAAGGTAAGGTTGGTAAGCTTACCAAATCCATTTGGTATCATTCCTGTTAGTTCGTTTGAAGAAACATCAATCTCCACCAAGTTCAAGGCTGTGATGTTGGATTCAATCTCACCAGTGAATTTGTTTCCATACAGGTACAGGTACTGAAGCTTCCTATGTTGCCAGATCCACGTTGGAATTTTTCCTTGCAGCTTGTTCGATGACAAGTCCAAGAGATTGAGCTCTCTGAGGCTGGATAGGCTTTCAGGGATTTCACCAGTAATATTCATATTTGACAGCCACAAGTAAGTCAGACGCGTCAACCTACCAAACTCCATTGGAAAGGGAGCCGGGACAAATGGATTGACTGCTACTGTCAGCCTCTCAAGTTCAGCAAGTTTGCTGATATCCTCAGCTGGGTACCTCCCATCAAACTGATTGGTGTCAAGGAGCAGCGACTTCAGCCTTGGGAACAGTCCAATTGATGGTGGAATTCTGCCAGTGAAGTGATTAGATGATAGGTTGAGATGCTCGAGCAGCGCTGATAGACTATTTATATCATTTGGGAGCTTCCCAGCAAAGGCGTTGTTTGAAAGGTCAAGGTACTTGACATTGGAGCAATTGTAGAGCACTGTAGGGAATGGAGAGGATATGTTGTTGTAGGATACATCCAAGTAGGTGAGGTTCTTGAGGAGGCAAATGGAGGGAGGAATTGGTTTGATGAAGGTTTGATTTGGTAGAGAGATGCCAGTCACCACACCATTTGTGCATGTGATTCCTCCCCAGTTGCAGTGAGCAGCAGAATTGGAGCTCCATCTACCTAAAACAGGTGATATCTCCCAGTGTTTCTTGAGCTCAAGGAGGATTTGGTGTTCATCACTAGATTGATTTACTGACTGCGGGTACGATTTGTGCAGGAGAGAAAATGGCATCGTAAAGAACAGGAAGAAACTTGCGTACCGTTTGTTGGCCATCTCTGATGAATCCTTTTGGCTGGAAATCCCTTGCCAAGAGATGAGGAATGCATGATTGAATACATGGTGTTTAGCTATACTCTATAGTATTGTTAGGCAGTGAGAACTGAGAATTCCTTTTGTCATAGTTAATTGACAGGTGAGTCTTCCAGCTGAAGAGTCCAGTTCCTTTTTTTACACAAATAGTTGTTTTTCTGCAGTTGGTCCCGGGAATTCTGTAGTTATAGGAGGCCATGTCTAGCTGCCCTGCACTTTCGGTTATGCCTTTTCTCACTGACTTGGAACCTTCGTTATTTCTGCTTATAAAGTTATAGTTTATATGACTGGAACGTGTCTTTGGAAAATTTTATATGACTGGAACGTGTCTTTGGTCAGAATTTAACTCTGTAGTAAGACAGTTTGCTAAATGGTAACTGAATCTTTACTGCACGTCAAGTTGCACTTTGGTGGTGTTCGTTTGTACTGAATATGAAGATGACGTTAGGGCACGAAAAATAAGAAAACCATTAGCTCACGATTAATTAAGTTTTAATTATTACAAACTTAAAAAGTGAATTTATTTGATATTTTAAGATAACTTCTATATATAAAGTTTTCATACAAAATACATCGTTTAGTCGTTTGAAACATGTACTAATGGAAACCGAGATAAAATCTATATCTAAATCAGAAAATAACGAGGCTACAAGAACCAGTGTAGCAGCTGCCCAAAATGATGGGTAACAGCATATTGGAAGATGAAAAGAACAAATGTGAGTTTTGCTGACCCTGCATAGAATAGAAATATGTATGCACAGAAGTTCGGTGAGAATTCTGGCATTTCATAGAGGAAGAAGTTACTATTGATTTTATCTTTCCTTACCTTCCAAACGAGCGTGACTAACGATTGAATTATACATTTCGCCTATAGCCAGACCAGGCCACAGACAGGCTCAGCATTCAGCAAAGGAACAGGTAACATTTTGCATATCTGAACATCCATACCATTGATTCTAATCTAAGAGTAATAACACCAATTTACAGAAGCTTCTTGCAATATTAGAGTAGAACAACCACCAAGAATGAAGCCTTGAAAGGATTACACTAATTGATCACCCCTAAACTGTCGTCAGAATGACTTGTTGATGTTGATGCATTCCTC
This sequence comes from Oryza punctata, assembly GCA_000573905.2. NCBI lineage: Eukaryota > Viridiplantae > Streptophyta > Magnoliopsida > Poales > Poaceae > Oryza > Oryza punctata. The sequence goes on along the minus strand of CM002489.2, from coordinate 7,028,825 downwards.
CTTCACCTGCGCAAATAGCTCCGAATTCAGGTATCTCTCCCCACCACTAGAAAACATCGTCACGATCATCTTGCCCTTGTTCTCCTCCCTTGCTGCAACCTATCAAGCAGTACACAAATTGAGAGGACCATGTAATTAACAATCAGGTTTCCATAATAAATCATTACTGTAGCGTTTGCGAAAACAAATGAAAGATCTTGCCTTCAAGCAGGCAACTGCATTTGCCCCTGAAGATATTCCAACGAGCAATCCTTCTTCCCTTGCCAACCTTCTTGCCATGTCCATAGCCTCTTGAGTGGTCACTGTTACTACCTCATCTATTTGTGATCTATCCAATATTTCTGGGATAAATCCTGGACCTATGCCTTGGATGTTATGGAATGCTGGTTCACCTCCTACAAGTGATAATACATGGTAAGAAATGAAAACTAGGAGCAGTAATGAGCATTGTAGACATACCAGTTGCCATACATGCTCATTTGCTCAGCTTTACATTCCGTTTATGTTGCATTGCTGAGTGGATTGCAAATATCAATATAGTGGTCAAATAGGTTACCTGAAATTACTGCACTTTCAGCTGGTTCAACACAAATCAGCTTTATAGATGGATTCTTCATCTTGAGATACCTCCCTACGCCTGTGACTGTGCCTCCTGATCCAGATGCAGCTACAAATATATCTACTTTGCCTGCTGTATCTTTCCATATTTCAGGTCCTGAGAACAAAATTTTAGATCAGTTAATATTTCAGGTCAAATATGTTACCTGCAATTAGTAGTCAAGACATAAGAGTTGGCTGATTGCGTGGAAGCATGACCGTACAAAAGGCAACACAAAATTTAATCATATCAAAGCATTTACTGTATGAGTGACATATAACTAACTTCAACAATCCAAGCTTCATGTGTGGTTTCTATATTGTAATTCATAATTTGCAGGATCACAGTGAGTCTAATTGTCTGGTTACAACAAGAATATTATAATGCTACTCAACACCGCTACTATAGTACTACTACATCAAACAAAGATTTCTAGCGCTGCTACATCAATTTTACTTTGAAAGAAATAATAAATCTATGTTACCTGTCCATCTGAAGTGTGCATCAGGATTAGCAGGATTGGTGAATTGATCTATAACAAACACATTCTCGATATCCTTCTTCAGCTGTTCAACTCTATCAAGTAGCCCCTTGAATCCATTCAGTGCAGGGTCTGCAGGAGACAAGCATGTTACATCTGACCTGTAATACGAGGGCCATGGAGCTAAGCTTCTTACCAACCAATATCACTTCAACTCCCAAGTATCTCAACAGGATCTGTTTATCCATCGAGAGTTTAGCAGGCATGACAGCGATGAATTTGTAGCCTTTCTGAGAAGCAACAAACGCCACTCCGATACCAAGATTGCCGCTTGTGACCCCTGCTAGTGTTGTGGTGCCAGGTGAGATCAAACCTCTCTCCTCTGCATCTTCAATCAATCTGCAAGTTAGCATTCATATTTGTCATAGAAATTTAATTGATTCATTCATATTGTTGTCAAAAGTTGGTAAATTTGAGGGGAATAACTTATCCCTACCATGTGGTAGTAACAAGAAACATTTGCCAATCTACCGTTTCTGGATAAATGCTTTGTAGTAAGTAATGTCTATTGAAATGACTCTTGTTTGCACTAAAAACTGCATAACTCTTTCTTTGTGGGGGAAAAAACTGCATTAACCAATCCTTGAATAATATGTTTGCACTAAAAACTGCATAACTCAACATGTTGGCATGGTGTTATTACATTATAACCTTACATAATCCTTGAATAATCTTGGTACATCAAGATGATCTAGAGAAGTTAGACCAATCACCTGAGAGCACTCCTATCCTTCACAGAGGAAAGGGGTTGGTATGGCTCAATCTTCCCAACCAGCCGAGCAGCTATGCCATCGTTCTTAGCAATATTTTTCAGTTCTATCAGTGGCGTCCAACCAATCAGCTGAAAGACAGGAATATACAATTTACTTAAACCAAATCTAATGGCAAAAAGAGCAAAATTTGCAACTAAGGAGAAACTTAAGTATAACCTGTGTGATGTTGGATGCAATGCATTCTCCCTGGGATGAGAGCAAAGATGGCACCCCTTTCCTTCCTTCCTGCATCTCCACTCTGTGGTGCTTATATTTACAAGAAAACCAAACTAAACTGAAAAACTTCAAATCTCTTGAACTGATTGATGGCTAGAAGAAGTAGAACATGCTCAAGTATGCTATGTGCCTATATATACATCACTAAATGATTAAATTAAATTTGAGTGTGGAAGGGAGTCCATCAAAGATGTGGATATAAACCAGACAGAGCAGTAGCCATGAACTTTCCCTTCAGACCAACTTGCAAAAATGTTAGTTCACTGACATATGAGACTAGATGTCTAGATCAATGTGGAGTATATCCAAAATATGATATATAAAGAACACCATAATCCACCAAGCGGCTGGAAGCCTGGATTGACCACATCAATTCTAAACAAGGTTGGAATTTGCTGCTTGGAGTGCACGCCAATCGCGATGAGAAGAAACACAGTCAAAAGTCACAACAAATCCTCCAAACATTCATGGAGCAATTCTAAATTCTTGTGAGAGCGTCAGTAAATTAAAAAATAAAAACACACACACACACAACAAAATCTTGAACATGCATTAGACAATTGCTTAGAACAGCAGCTAAGAGCAAATCATCAAGAAGCCAATAACTTGTTTCGAAAAAAAATAAGAAGCCAAGAACTGTTCATGGCTATTCCAAACTGGGTAAACACTGAACTGGATTGAAATGGTGTCGTCAGGGTGAGTGAATGATCGAGAGAAGACGGAGCGGACAAGCGAGCGGCGGCGCTTCGCCGCCGGAATCGGAGCGGAGGCGATGGCGCCCTCTACCGGAAGAAAAATGGCGTCACTGCAAACGGGGCCAACGTGTCAGTGGCCCCACCGATTCCACCTTCCTCTCGCTTTTCTACGGTTTTACCCCTCCCCTTTCTTCTCTATCCCCCTCCGCCGCCACCCACCTCCGGCGACGGCGACGGCGACGGCGGAAGCATTCGCACGGCGCGGCGGTGGCGCGGATCCCCCGTGGCCGTGCGGTAGCTGCGGCGCGCTCGCGCGCCTCCGATCCTTCCGCACGAAATCATCAGGTGGTTTACTTCTAATCACATGGTTTTCTTTGGGTTTCGCTGTGGATCTGGTTATAAATGTTCTTGTACATCATGTGTGAGATTGGAAGCTCCATTCGGACTAAAAATCTGTGCAGTTTGTTATAGTAATAAAACTTGAGGATTGTTGTCCGCGAAATGCCAAAATTACCGTGAGAAATGCGTTTCCATCGGTTAGTAGTAATATCTTATAAACAAGAAAAATGCAAAGTTACACATTGAGATCCCTTAATTGATGGAAGCTTTGCCAATTATTTGCTTGGACTAGCCTATATCAGACACATGAATGCATAATATAAGCATTCCTAGAGGAGAGCTAGTGTAGCAGATACTGGCCCCCAAGAAACAATGTTATTAGTCTTATTGCATAGGCCAAGATACATATCATTCGTGTGTCCTTAAATCAATCAGTTGGTAACAGTACAATCACCTACAGTATATGCAGGCAACGATTTCTGTAATCGCCGCAGTCCCTGCCAAAAAGAAATGCTTCTTTCAGAATGTAGCTTTATCTCTCCTGAAAATTGAAATATTAAAAGTCATTATGCGCTGCCAGAAGAAAACGAGAATTATCAATGTTGAATTGTTGATCATCATGTTAACAGTTACTCCAATAATGCTATGAAACATGAGGCAGCGACTGATGTGTTTTATTTTAGTTTAGCTGGTTGGGAAGAAGGAATGGCAAGCACTATTAACATCAGAACCTGGTGGGAAAAGTGACTTGGTAAGAAGTCTAAGTAGCAAGTTGTCTATTCATCAATAAGAGATGGCAGATTCCAAAGAAGAGTTGTCAAAAGATTTGTGATTTGGCTAGCTTCCCTACTCGCTAAAAGGAGAACTGAGGTCTGTGCTATGTAGCAATCATCTTTATTTTTTCTGATCAGACTGCAGCTGCTTTAGTGTCATATTGCTTATGAATTAGGACAATATGCTTCCATCTCACCTCCTAGTTGGATTAGATTTCTTGAGAGAACATCACGGAGACTGGAGAAAATTGACGGTCTTTATTTACTCTAATCTTCCTTTTACAAAGAGGTTGATGCTTGAACTCTACGTACCACACATATCTTTTTCAATTCATTTCATAAACCAAATCTGGAAAAATTATATCAACCACTGTAGCCAAATCAATTATTTGAATCCACATAGGAGTACCAAACTAGCATAACATAACTTTTTGCTGGACTAGCTCGATAGCATTTTGACCTTTTTTTAAGGGGCAGATAGCATTTTGACCTTAGAGAAGTACCCTGTGACCTTTGTCTATTAGTGCCTGTCACACACAAGGAGCAAAGGAATAATTAGGCCAAGGCAAATTCAAAGACTACAGAAGAACTTTATCATGGCATATGAGACTTTATGTTCACCTTCCATGTAAAGGTATGGAATAGTCAATAGTGGGACAACTAGCCAAGAGAACACTCTTGTATATACACCAATGGTGGCATAGCTTTAGGTTGCTGCCATTGGTTATGAACCTGTTGCCTATTCAGTGCTCGTATATTCTTCAGTATCTAGATTGGATTCGTGACCTGTCCCTTTTCTTTTATACTTTACTCTCCAAAGAAGTACTATTCACTCACGAGGCCTAGGTTCGATTAGAAGTCACCAGCAAAGATGAGGTAGACAAGAAATCATTGAAATGTAACTGTATGCCACAGTTCCTCATCTCCACCTGAGTCGCCTAACTTCTGATACGATATCCTCTTGGCCTCGTGAATGAAGTATTTAAGGCGATTTTGGATTATTTATAGATGTATGCTGCTTTCTGGAAAGTTCCTATGCGGCTATGTTTGAAACAGGCCCTAAACAGTTTTGAAACCTTCAATTGCACCATGATGCATGATTTTGGCCTTATGCCCTTCTCCTTTGCCTTCCAATGCATAGGCTGGAGTAATTGATTGTGAAAAAGGAATTGAAGTAGATGATTGTCATCACATGATATGATGAGAACATTTCACTTTCAGCTATTAACACCTCAATCCTTGGTATCCACAATATATTCCACATCAAGTCATACATACTTAGATACGGCCGCTGGCCCACTACCTTAGCCTACAGAGAGGAAGAGCCTCCCCAGCATTCATCACCAAACACTGAGCCATCAGGTTGCATGTCCAGGAATTAGGGTTTATGCATATCATTGTCAGAAAAAGAGAGTTGCGAAATTCAGGGGCACAAATTAAAATGAGCGCACATATTACAAGCCGTGCAAAACGTCAACAGCTGGAGATTCCCCATCTCCCTGGTGACTTGGTACAATAATTGTCCAAGTTGGGTTTTCTTTTACTATTGACCTTTTCCTGTTACCATCAACCCTAATATTGTACTCAAGGGCTCTAAACTGGCGAACAAAAGTTGTGTTCCTTCATCCTCTTTCAATTGCTTCATGCCAAATATGTTAAAAATAGTAAAGCTTCATGTTATAGGGCTTTTACTGAAGTACATCTAGTCGCTTCACTTGACTTACTTTTTACTTCAATGACATGGTAATATAGCTCCGTAGAGTCAGTTTAATCCATAAATTACCCACTCAGTTCAGTTTTGGGACCCAGTTCCTCGTCATGACAATTGATACACAACCGAGAGATTGTTCATGGTACACTATGCGTTGGATCTATGGTTTAACTATGGTTGTTCGTGCATTTGCACGTAGGGTCAAAAAGTGACATGTTGTCGGTCACCTTTGTTGGCCCGTGTATCATTCACTCATTTTTAATGGAAACTACTGTGCAGCCGGAGTATTTTCTTCCTTTTTGGTGGCTGTCTATCTTAGGTTCTTGATAGAGCCTATCAGCCTACGAAATATCTTCAGTCATCCTTTCCTCTTTTTTTCCCCTGATTTCTTGTTGATTAGAGGGCTATTTAATGAGTCAAATCAGAATAAGATTAGAATCTGAATAGGTTAAGCATTCTCCCATTTGATCTTATGAGTTCTGATGATTCATGTATTTGATGACTTTTACCTTTGATAAAGGAGACCAGATCAGGTCAACTCTGAAATATATTGTCTCTGTGCTTTGTCATCTGTCTTGTTTTACACTTCTTCGCTGGATATTTCTGCGTGGTCCGAAATGTTCTTATCCCTGTAATGTCAAAATTCTGAGGCATTACCATGAATCAAGTGGAGAGGAGTTGCAGCGCAAATAAGCTCATAGTGATTAAACATGTATATTACTGTACCACTACAAAGATGTATTCTGTATAACTAAAGAGGAGCCTTCATCTTTTTAAGAGATGGAAACAGAAAATATCGAGAGAGAAACTTAAACAAAAGTTTTAATTAGATAGCATTTATCAGCAACTTGCTAAGTGGACTGAATAGATGAGAAGAAAATATACACTGTAGTAATAACCTTATAAATCTAAAATGCAACAGAGCTGGAAATGGAACATGTTTATATACTACAAGCACGATGTCTTAGGCTGTGTTCGGGAGGTGAGATGGGGAACTCACCTCCCGCGCACGCAAAACGGAGCGACATATTTTCTTATGATTAATTAAGTATTTACTATTTTTTAAAAAAATGGATTAATATGATTTTTTAAAGCAACTTTCATATAGAAAATTTTTTTTGCAAAAAAATATACCGTTTAGCAGTTTGAAAAGCGTGCGCGCGGAACACGAGGGAAGTGATTTGGGAAAATTAGGGAAAGAACTCACCCTTAGTTTGGAAAAGAACATAGCTGGGCCCCATGATGGCCGGGGAGCCATATATCATGGCTCCAATTTTTCTATCAGCCTTGAAGAAAAGCGTACATCGAGGAGAGAATATTTCCTCTGGGAGATGGCAACAGGAGAAACAATGTTAACCCTGCAACCAATATTTCCCTCCAAAAAAAAAAAACCCTGCAACCAATATCCAGAGAATGTGGACCATTGTTTTTCATTTTGTAGGCTATGCTGAAGGGAACTGTGGATCCTGGAATCTCTCAAACAGCTACTAATACTGATGCTACTGCTGTATTACATCATCAGGAATCAACTGGGGAAGGGAGGAATGCTAGTAACCAGATGGTAACTGCCAATAACTGGTTTTCTCATAAAGGTATGGACTTTATGTAATCCCATATAATTGAACTGATTTGCAATTTGTTGGGCCTATTATTATCAATTTTGATGTGATATTTTAAAATGCATGATATATATATATATATGAGAACTTGACAATAAAATATGAGACATTGTGCTTTTGACAACTCTTATTGAAAACATTGCTGCTTTTCGCATGATTTTCAAATGACATCAGTATGTCTAATCAAATCCCACGAGGTACGGTTAAGGTTGGATATTCAAAACTTCATGATTCACGAATAATTTTCTACTTACTTGTGTACAACATGTGGCATGGTGGATTAGTGAGTTAACATGCAAACTAGCAGAAAAGAGAATGATCTGACCTACGAGTGACACATGCACATTGTTGAGCTTATAATGCATAAAGCATAGCACCACAAAAGGTGTGGAAGATCCTAGCCCCCCCCCCCCCCCCCCCAAGTATCGTGGGGCAAATACCATCCTTGTCAGAATCCTGGTGCCAATTCCATCCCACTGGGAATCTTGAGATACTTTCAAAGTCTATTCTTTTCACACGACAATATTGACAGCCATTTTGACTGTCACACTGGCCAAGATTGCAAACAGTGATAATAGCCAGTGTAAAATTTCTTGACCAAATTACAGTGCTAAAATTGGTGTGCAGGTCTCCATTTGATTCCCCATTCCAATGCCTTCATGGTTGCCGTCAGCGATATCCTTGTTGTCACTGCACATGTGCTTTAAGAAATATGAGGAAGAAACCAATGGCTGAACCACCAGAACCCAATTCCATCCGAAAAGGATATGCGAAGAACGATCCCTACGTTTCTGCTTCCTTCAGTTTGTGCTGTCGTATCTATGTTGGCTGCAGGTTTCAGTGGAATTAAATCTGTGGGTTCAGATAGATGAGTGGATACTTTGTAGGAAAAAAAATCACAGATTTGACTACTGCACTCATTTTATATTATTGCTATTTGTTTGCGCAATTTCTCCCTGTTGTTTGGTTATAAAGAGTATAAAGTAAAAGCTGGTGATGAAATTTATTCTCTCTTGTTGACAAAATTATAGTTGCAATTAGAAAGCTTATAGGTAATGCAAGTAGTGTGTGCGCGCGCGCGCGTGCGCGAGTAGTGATTAGGCCAATTGATCAAGCAAATATTGGTACAAATAGTCAAAGATAAGGTGGTAAATCAGAAGAAGAAAGATCTTCTATTGTATGTAAACTGTTGGCTGTAGACAATCTGTACAAAATGCTATTGCTAGCGATTGGGTGGAAATGAAAGTTCGGCGCTTTTAGAATTCAAAATTCCGTGCTTACAATGAAATTATTCTGATTTTTCACTGGTCTTACACAGGTCAAGAACTGCTGGGGTGTGTGACGTGTGTCACCACACGTTCTCTATCGTTCCTCCAAAGCATCCATCCTGTGGAACGGCTCCCACTGCTGCAGCAAGCAAGTCCGAGAACAGCAGCATGAAGAGGACAATCACTCGTGCCTCACGTTTAAATTGGCATGAGCAGCACCAATCCAGACACCCAGAAGCAGCCAGCGAGCTAGCAACTCTCTCCAATACAGAATTGTGAGCATGCAGGCATCTGCCATGGAGGCAAGCAATTGCTCCATTGCACTCGAGATCAGCCATGTTGCATCCCCAGGTTTACCTGTTCTCCTGCTTGGATCTTCACTGCCTCTGCTTGCCGTGTTTCTGGTATACTTCTATGCACCTTTCTGGAGTTTGAGGACAGTTCCAGGGCCTCCAACAAGGTTCCCCATAGGCCACCTTCATCTTCTCGCCAAGAACGGGCCGGATGTCTTTCGCGCCATCGCCAAGGAGTACGGTCCGATCTTCAGGTAACGATATGCTAAACTGCTAATGTGGAAGAAGAGAATTTCATGTCTGAAATGCCAAATCTTGTGTAGTGTTTGGTCACTCATGGAGAAGAAGGTGACACCGTGCTGCATGCAGGTTTCACATGGGAAGGCAGCCACTGGTGATTGTGGCCAATGCTGAGCTCTGCAAGGAGGTCGGCATCAAGAAGTTCAAGGACATCCGCAACCGGAGCACCCCGCCTCCCAACGTCGGCACACTTCACCAGGATGCTCTCTTCCTCACCAGGTAACCATCAATGCTCATGGAGTCATGGTGACTCAACTTTTTGCATGTCTCAATATGAAACATCGCACTGTCTGGTGTTGTTCGTTAAAAGAAAAAAGGAGGGAAAAACTTTGCATATTTGTGCCCAAGATACCAGTAGAATCTGTACATATGTGTGAGAGAAGAATCTGAGAAGGCAAAGGATGGTTTCTTTGTCGGGAATCTGAAATGCTCATGTTTTGATGGTGTCAGGGACTCGACGTGGTCGTCGATGAGGAACATGGTGATCCCGCTGTACCAGCCGGCGAGGCTCGCCGGACTCATCCCGACGATGCAGTTGTACGTGGAGGCCCTGGTGGACAACATCGCCGGATGCCCGGACCAAGACTGCATCCCCTTCTGCCAGCTCTCGCTGTGCATGGCCATCGACATCATCGGCAAGACGGCGTTCGGCATCGAGTTCGGCCTGTCCAGGAAGGCGGCTGACGCCGGCGACGATGGCGGCAGCGGCGAGGGCGGCGGCGGCGACGACGACGACGTGAAGGAGTTCTTGAGGGAGTACAAGAAGTCCATGGAGTTCATCAAGATGGACCTGTCGAGCTCGCTGTCCACCATCCTGGGGCTCTTCCTCCCGTGCGTGCAGACGCCGTGCAAGCGGCTGCTTCGCCGTGTGCCCGGCACGGCGGACTACAAGATGGACCAGAACGAGCGCCGGCTGTGCCGCCGCATCGACGCCATCATCGCCGGCCGGTGGCGTGACCGCGAAAGCCGCCGCCGCGGCGACGGTGCGGCGCTGGACTTCATCGCGGCGCTGCTGGACGCGAGGGAGGGCGGCGGCGGCGGCGGCGGGGGGAGGGAGTTCGCGCTGGAGGACCGGCACGTCCGGGCGCTGGCGTACGAGCACCTGATCGCCGGGACGAAGACGACGGCGTTCACAGTGTCGTCGGTGGTGTACCTGGTGTCGTGCCACCCGCGCGTGGAGGAGAAGCTTCTCCGGGAGATCGACGGGTTCGCGCCGCGCGGCCGCGTCCCCGACGCCGACGAGCTCAACGCCGGGCTCCCTTACCTCGACCAGGTCATCAAGGAGGCCATGCGTTTCCACCTAGTCTCGCCGCTCATCGCCAGGGAGACCTCCGAGCCCGTCGAGATCGCCGGCCACCACCTCCCAAAGGTACACCAGTACACCACCACCACCACCTCGCCGGCGGCGAGCTCGTCGTGTGTCTTGATTGTGATGGGAGTTGGGTGGATGGGGTGCAGGGGACGTACGTGTGGCTGGCGCCGGGGGTGTTGGCGAGGGACGCGGCGCAGTTCCCGGACCCGGAGGAGTTCAGGCCGGAGAGGTTCGCGGCGGAGGCGGCGGAGGAGAGGGCGAGGCATCCGTACGCGCACATCCCGTTCGGGATCGGGCCGCGGGCGTGCGTGGGGCACAGGTTCGCGCTGCAGCAGGTGAAGCTCGCCGCCGTGCAACTCTACCGCCGCTACGTGTTCCGACACTCGCCGGCGATGGAGTCGCCCGTCCAGTTCGACTTCGACCTCGTCCTCGCCTTCCGCCATGGCGTCAAGCTCAGGGCCATCAAGAGGACGAACACCTGAGCTCAGCTCGCGTAGCCTAGCACTGTGTGAAATATGTGTATAGGGTTTGTTGTTAACCTGCTAGTGGTGTGTTTGCTAAGAGAGCAAATTGCAAATCTGGCTAGTTTGTATTTCAAGTTAAATTTGTAATTTAGAAATCTTGTAAATATTTTCTCAAGCATATAAAGCAAGTATATTATGTACAGTAGAAGTTTGGAGAGTTCACTGATTGAGTATGTCAAAAGTGTTGTCCCTTGAAATGAACTGAATAGTCTTTAAAAAAAAAAAAAGAGGAAAAAAAGAACATCCTGCATATCATTTGATTGCGCCTGCCATCAAATGCTAAAAAACAGCGTCTTTTTTTCTTGGAAAATAGACAGCATTTCTCATGCAGAAGAGAGGAAAAGAACACTTTCAAAAGGTCGAGGTTTCCGCAATCATGAGTTCAAGAAAACTGATATGCAGCCTATGGTAAAAGCTCATATGCAGCCTACGGTTGCACTTTTCTTGTTGTGTAGTTTTACAAGTGTGTGATCCAAAAATAAGGTTCTACTTTGCAATTAAAAAAATAAAAAAAAACAATGCTACCTCATCATACATATGAAGATAATAAATCAAGAAATGTTAAGGTTACAAAAGAACGCCTACTTATAGAACTGTGTACATGAAACACGCTAGTGTTATACATGGAATCACCTGCCAGAAAAAGAGAGATTGTTGAGATAAATGTGTTCTAGACTAAAGTGCAAAGGAAAAAAAATGAATAACAGATAGAACAGCTCAAATTATATACCCTCGAATGTTCTTGCAGCCCATAGGTGAAACCTACAGATGATGGGAGTTATCTATTCACATAGGTGGGTGATTCCTGAGTACCTCCTGCTCATAAGCAAACAGAGCAAATCCATGGATTAGTGAAATTTTAGTGATTTCAATAAAGCAAACAATGTGCATTATTGTGTCTCTTACATACCATCGAGGAACTACCGGAGCTCATCATGAAACCCATAATCATCTTCTGTGAATAAAGCACTGTAGAATACATATGGATTCTCAATCATCTCTTGCAAACTCAGTTGACCATCTTTGTTTGTGTCAGCCTACATTGGAGAAACCAGCAAATGGGTTATTAGATTAGCAAATCATCAAACCCTTCCAGCGAAGTGAAACATGTTGTTAAGTCACTCATTCAATTTGATTGAAGTTGTATGTTTCGAGAAAAAAAGTGCAAGTTGCTGTATAAACACTGGTGACACTTTATGACTCTAGAATCTAGATTAAAAAAAATCTGACTGCTTTAGACTTGAAAGGCAGTCCAAAATACCCTGAAAGTAAAATGAGATACAGTCTGCCAGTATTACCTGTGTTATTACATAGTCAGCTTGTTGCTTGGCATAGAAGTGTTCTGGTGGGTGGAGATTTCCAATAATAGGTTTTAGCTCATCTGCTGACAAAAGCCTGCAAAATGGGAAAGCCTCCTAACTCAATCCTCAGAAATTATGTATTCTTTAAATAGGATAACAAGAGAACATTAGAGCTGTAATATACCCATCATTATCCAGATCAAGCTGTGTAAATGATTTTCTTGCGGGTGCATCAGAAGCATTGGAGTCATCTGTTGAAGCCTCCTCATCAAAATGCCGAATTGAGTAAAATAATCCATTATAGAACTCTTGAAAATTGAGTTTTCCATCATTATCTTTATCTCTTTCCCTGAATAGTGAACAAAAATTGGTCTTAAAATATTGAAATTGTTGAAATTTCCAGCTGACCCCATAAAATAAGCTAAAAGAGATGTGATTGTTGCAGGACCTCAACCAAGGAATGAATATTGTCGTGGATTTTCATTTTAAAATCCACCACTTTTTACAGTTTTTTATATTTATGTTTGCATGCAAAAATGATCTAGAATTAAACAAGTATCCCCACAACTTGTGCATAGCAGAGCAAACTTCAAAGCATACATTTCATTGAAGCCCTAGATTCAATTCCTAAACCTGCTTGTTTTTTACTATTGAAAACTTACAAGCAATGAATAGCATTTATGCATGCAGCCGTTTCACACAGTCAACTAACAGGGTACCAAGACTCTAAAGAATACCCAGTACTATCACCAATCTGAAGTAAGAAAAGTAAGAAGTGCTCCAATTATAACCATTGCACAACATAGTGATGCACAAGCCAGAACGTAGCATCACTCCATCAAGGGCATTGTTTCAGCCAGTGATAACCTAAGAATATGTTCTAGAGTTTCATAATTGTTCTTTTTTGTAGTCTCTAACTCTCTAAGTTCAGCAAGAAAAAAAAACTTTCATCTCCATTTTCTTTGTGCGGAACCGAAATGATAATAAGAGGATACAAATGGAACATGAACTTGCAGATGTGTAAGGAAATAATGTTTGGAGGGAAAGATGCACCTGACTTCTTCTTTGCACAACCAATTTATTAGCTTTGGGTTCGTAGTATCAGCTGGATGTAAGAAGCTGCACAAAGTAAACCAAAGAAAATATTGTAAAACAAGAAAGGAACTTCAGAAGATTAATAGTAGTCAGAGGAAAAGTTTACTCGTTAAACTCTGTCAGATTTAGGAAGCCATCACCGTCCATATCCGAAGCATTAAAGTGCTCCTCCTTCCACCATCCCACCCCATCATTGGATGAGTTATGATCTGCACAAAGATGACACTTAGTGCTCACATTGTTAAGGCATAAATGAGAACATTTGGATTTGGATGAAACTGATCATGGTTTATTTAATGATTCTTATTGTGTGTATTATGGCAGTTAGACACAGCTTTTTCATGTATTATATACATAGAACGTGGTCAATCCACAGAAGTATCCAGGATGGTTGTACATGCCAATTGTTGTTAAATATGTACAGAACATGAAAATTCTAAGTTTACTGGTCGACCAAGGGATGAAACATGTCAAAAATGCACTTTTAAATATGCTTATGAACAATTATTTGGTACCAATCACAAGCATTAGAATATATGTGCCTGAGAAGGCCAATGTAGGACAATACCAATAAGAGTTTTATTCCAACATATGGATTGAAACTAGGTCGATTAGAGACTATATTCCATCGCAGGAAAAATAAAAAGTTCCCCATGAGCAGCTTACTCCGAAGACCAGATATGTGTAAAGTTCAGGCATGTAGAATGTATGTAAATTACTTAGATTTTCTAGGAGTCTAGGTCTATTTTATTAAAAGTTAAGGCCTAAGAGTTCATGAAAGAATGTCTTTGTAAAACAAAATTTCTAGTCAAATAAAATTGGGGAAATTTTGAAATTTCTATTTCTCCGCTATGGTTGAGCCCATGATGCCTACATTGAGGTGTGAAGTCATCCTCATTCTGTAAATGACTTGACACCATAACGTGTTAATCAATATAGTCCAAAAACCTTGCGATCCAAAAAAATCTACTGATGGATCACCAAATTCAACACGCCAAGATCGCGAGAGCCCACCAAGATAGGCAGCTAGTAGTCAACTAGCATCTTCCCAAGAAAAACGAACCCTTCTTTTTTCTCTAAGGAGGCGAATGCCGCGCTCCAATGAACCAAACTTGAAGGCGATGTGAATACGCGTACGTACCATCGAACCGCCATGCCCAGCTGGGGCGCTCGTACTCGGAGAAGGCGATGCGGCCGTCGTGGTCGCGGTCGTGCAGGTCGAGTTCCATGGCGGTGCGGTGCATCACCTCCCGGCGCGCGGAGGCGAGGTTCCAGGCGGTCAGCTCGGCGGCCGTCACGGCGGCGTCGGCGGGGTCCACGTCGATCTTGGGGAACAGCGCCTCCACCCGCCGCGTCAGGTTGAACCGCGCGGCGTCGTTGATGTAGTCCTCGTCGGGGTCGGCGCCGACGTCGATGTAGTCATCGGGGACGGGCGCCGCCTCGAACCCCGGCGCGTGTAGCCCCGCGGCGGCGAGGCGCTCCCACTCGCGGTCGTCGCGGCGGCGCTCGAGGTCCGCGATGACGGGGTCGAACGGGATCTGGCGCGGGGAGGCGCGCGCGTTGCCGCGGAGCCGGAGGCGGCGGTGCGGGTGCGGTGAGGGGTTGGACGGGGAGAGGTGGACCAGGAGGAAGAGGAGGCCCGCGGAGGCGAGTGCCAGTGCCAGCGTCACCGCGACGGTCGGTGCCGCCGAGGGCTTCCTCGCCGCCGGCGACCGCGCCATGGCCGTCGACTCTCGACTCGGCTTGCTCCTCTCTCAGTTTTTTTTTTTTTTTTTTTGTGCTTCGGTTTTTAGTATACTTTTTGTGGGTTTCTTTGCTTCGAGAAGTGGGCAGTTGGGAGCGCGAGTCCACGCGGGTATTATTGGGGGAGAGTATGACGTGTGGGCCAACGATTACGTGGGGCCGAGGTGCCAGTAACCTGGTTCTGGTGGACAGTGTCTATCCGTCTATTCGAGATGGTGTATGGTACGGGTGAGCAGGAATGCACGACAGTTTTTGATAAAATTTTCTGTTTTTCCAAACTCAGCCATAATGTAAGAATTTGTAGTTGTAGGATACAGAAAATAAAATAGAAGCTGCTACTTTCCACTCATAAAAATTAAATTTATACTTTTGAACCTTTATCTTATAAAAATTATATTTCGGATCCAGTAAATTGATTACATCAAAATATGTTCCCTTGTAAGCTCCCTTCCTTCCATTACATATCTAACCTGTTGTAAAAATCTTCATTTTAATCAAGTTTATATATGAATGTGGGTATGTAATTTCTTTATTAAATAAGGTTATTGTGGTCATTTGTCTATCCTCCTAATATATCCTTAATTCTCTATAAATGTAATTTTTGTAGGACGGAGATAGTAGAAGCTAAAAAAACACAACTTCTCCATATACTCAAAAGCTCGCTACCAATAAGCATATTCTCAAAAACTTAAGCTCCCCAAACAGAACCTTTTCTTACACCAAAGTAACGGCGGATCCAAAGGGTGGTCCGAGGATCTTAAACTCTCCAATCAGGACCTTTGTCTTACGTCAAAGCAATGGCGGATCCAAAGGGTGATCGGGGACCTTTCTAGCCCGAGGCCTAATTAAATAGATAGATACGACCAACCATTGTAGCGCTCCTGCATAGCCCATAGGGTTAGGTCTACTTGCTCCTATCTCCTATGCTCACTCCCTTCCTAGCATCTGTCTTACCTCCGATGATCAAGTGGTGATGTGAATGCCAACAGCAAGGGCAACATATTGGTACGCGGCTAGCAGCGAGGTGCGACGTCTGGTGACAACGCGTGGATGCGGCAAACAGCGACGGTGTCGTGGTGGTGTTATGGCCTTGTGGGTAGCCCAAGAAACTACACAGAAGAACAGATAATTAGTGATTAGCCAGTTATCTAGATCTTCTAGAATCTATATTATTTATTCTTTTTAATTTTCAGTTTTGACTCCTCTCACATCATACTTTTATCATGGTATAAGCTTCTTTACATCAAATTTTTATTTAGTTGCTAATTTTAAGTTGTTTCTGAGATGATTTATCATTGTATCATAATTAACTTTTGACCAATTACTTATATTGTACGTATATTGCTATTGTAGCCGCTTTGTTTAAATTTTTTTTCTCTAAGTTAGACCACCCTTACCCTAAATTCTAGATATGACACTGCACCAAAGGCACAAGTATAGTTTGACCATCACAACTGGTAAGGCTCGATGCCTTCCGCTTGCTCCATTGAGTGAGTGGATCTTTCTCGTTGGCTATAGCTTTCATGGATCCGGAAAATATCGTGGCACATGTCTTCGTCGTCGCCGGTTTGTGGCAACTAGCATCAGCTCGCTGCTTAAATTTTTTTCTTGTCCATTTTTTCCTGACCTGCAATCTTTTTCACCCATTTTTTCCGTGTTGTCATGTGATTTTCTTATAGAGTTCGGAATGCTCTGGATTTTTCTTTTTTTCATCTGGAGTCTTCGCTCTGGAATGGAATGACGCTCCACCTTACCACGGGAATGGAACATGCTCTTTTGGACACATGGCACGTTTTAACAATACGTAAACCTGCTTTTAGGTTTGACCACGTGATCCAATGAACCGGTAGAGTTTGTACCCTGAAAATCGGTCTTTTCTTTAAATGACAATCATTATGGATATAACGCTAAGTAATCACCAACCATTTTTTGAATGATAATATTTCTATACACTGATGCCGTCTGTTTATAAAAGTCCAGTGTAAAATTTTGAAACGTGCACAACAGAACTCGGCAGTAAATTCCACCCAATTTTCAATCGCAAGTTCGCAAGAGAGGGTACTACCCACATTTCCCACTTCGGCCGGTTTGGGCAACCCGTGCGCGGGTCTATAAAGCCGAGCCCTCGAGCGGGTTCACGCGTTGGACTCCTCTCACCTCGCCGCCGCCTCCAATCTCCTCCCCCGACTACCTCGCCTCGCCTTCCCACCCCCTTCTAAACCCGCACGCGAAGCGGTGCTCCTAGGGTTTCCTTCACCTCCTCTCCCACTCCTCCGATCGATCCGGCTCCGAGGTAACCCACTCCTCGCCGCCCTCTCTCCCCCCGCGAGCTAGGGTTTCGCGAGATTGCTGGAATTTATTTCGGTTGTTGTTGTTGTTGCAGCAGGCGGCGGCGGCGGCGGCGGCGAGCTTGTTGTTGTGTGGGATGGCGGGGTACCCGGAGGAGAACCAGCACGGGATGAACGGGTACGACGAGGAGGAGGAGGTGGAAGAGGTGGAGGGGTTCGACGAGGAGGGACGCACCGGGAGGCGGAGCGGCGGGGGTCGGGATGGGGGCGATGGAGGCGGTTATGGCGACGCCGGCGGGGACGACGGGAGGGCGCCGGGAGGAGACTCGTCGGGGTGAGTTGCTTCGTGGCTGGGTAGGGATTTGGGGGTTTGAGAGCTGATGTCTTGTTTGCGTTTTTTTTTTTCTTGCAGGAAGATTTTCGTCGGAGGCGTCGCTTGGGAGACAACTGAAGGTGAATGATGGCTTTGATTTGTTAAAATTTAGTATTGGTAGCGCACCATAGGATTAAACCTTTTCTAGGATGCTGTTTACGTTAGTTCCAGCTTCAACCCGTGGTGGTAAGGAAGTTCTACAGCATGTTTGCACAAAATTGTGAAAGGAACATTGGTAGAAAAACATGCAGTAGTAGTAGGTTCAACATAAGGATGATATTATCTGGCATTCTCACTGAAATTTATTGTTGATATGCTGTTGTAAGAGTGTATATGACTTTCGTTACCCTACCTGAATGTGAATATAAATTTAGTGAATCCAAAACTGGCCTTTTACGTTGTGTTGTTTTGTGATTTGGGCTTAGGCTGGGAAACTTTTATTTATGGTTTCTTTTGTGTTGGTGCTGTGATGTTTGTTAGCCTGTTATGTTTCATACATTTCTGCATTTTGTACGTTTTAGCAGGGACAGTATGATCTGTGTGACACCAAGGTCATACAAATTTGTATGCACAATACGGTTGCTGTCTTCCAAATAAGTTATGTTTTTATCACTGCCAAAACAAGACTTCTCTTTGCATAACTCTTGAGTGTAGTTTTTTATTTTGATATTTGGTCAAAATACTATTAGACCCACATACTGAACCACAATATACGGATGTACAGCATGTATGCGTATCAGTTTACCTGTATAACTGTGTTGTTGTGCATCCAGTGTTGATTTGTTTTCCACATTTTATTGCACTATCTGTTTTCTGTTGACTCACTTAAGTCCATGTATTTGTATGAAAGGTATACTAACAAGAAGGAACATGTTTAATCTTTCTCATGTCTTCTAGTTCTCGTGTATATGGATTTTTTTTGTAATATTGTGCTGTGGGTTCTCAAATTGCACATTTTTTGTGTGGATCGGTATGGGAGTAATTGTACTGTGTGTGGATATTGTGCCATTATTCGCTTATCTCTATCAAATTAACAATGTAGAAAATGGTACTAATAACTTGGACATGATCATTTAATCCTGTGATTGCTAGCGTATTTACACTGCATTTGCTTTCTGTGACCAGATTAAAATGATTTGTAACAAGTGATAGTATGAGCTTTGGGGGCATGTAGACTTGCATTAGTGCATATAATATTATCCATCATTTCTGAATGGAGATCTCTATGCTTTTTGCCCTTATGTGAATTGGTTTTCTATCATGACCTAATCCTGACTCACCATGCTATTTCTTCAATACTCTGTTGTTGGCCTTCCCAGTTCTCTTTCTTTTGCTGATAATTCCTTTTTCCCATTTGACAAAGCTGTATGGTTTATTTGTTTGTATGTAGAATCATTCTCCAAGCATTTTGAGAAGTATGGGGCTATAACTGATTCTGTAATTATGAAGGACAAGCATACTAAGATGCCTCGTGGATTTGGATTTGTTACATTTTCCGATCCATCTGTTATAGACAAGGTTTTGGAGGATGAACACGTTATAGATGGAAGAACGGTAGGACATCTTGATTTAGATCAGCCGTTACGTGGGACTTCAGTCTACAGTTGACACTCTTTTGCAAAGTCGCACTTTGGGTTTATTTTGGGTTCTGTTTATCTCGCTTAACTTTTATTTGTTCAGGTTGAAGTTAAAAGGACAGTCCCAAGGGAAGAAATGTCATCAAAAGATGGTCCGAAGACAAGGAAAATCTTTGTTGGTGGATTACCTTCATCACTAACTGAAGGTACTTGTTAGACTTACGGATAAAAATCTTCAACAAATTTGTAGTTACAATGAAAACTGACAAGATATTAAATTTTAGATGAGTTGAGGGAGCACTTCTCCCCATATGGTAAGATTGTTGAACATCAAATAATGCTTGATCATAGCACTGGGCGTTCTAGAGGATTTGGTTTTGTCACTTTTGAAAGTGAGGATTCTGTGGAAAGGGTTATATCAGAGGGAAGAATGCGTGACCTTGGTGGAAAGCAGGTTAGAAACTTATTTAATTGTTTG
Source organism: Oryza punctata (assembly GCA_000573905.2). Taxonomy (NCBI): domain Eukaryota; kingdom Viridiplantae; phylum Streptophyta; class Magnoliopsida; order Poales; family Poaceae; genus Oryza; species Oryza punctata. Next base: position 7,009,008 of record CM002489.2, on the reverse strand, counting down.
CAGACTTTCTTGGGTAGTTACCAACTTGGCGACTTCTGTTAAACACGTTTACAATCATCATGTGCACGCTTTCTGGTTCTGTAGGAACATTTAGTAGGAAACATGGAAACAAAGGGAAAATGGTAATAAACTTAGAGATGCTATATGCTGCAAGAATTAGACACAGGTCATATTGTAAATCTAAGTTGTCAAGGTTGCTTTCAATTATGAATGGACTACCTGAGCATCTAGCAGCAGTTGGTGTTTTTGTGGACTTCCTTTTCTTCTTTTCTCGATACTAATCAATTTATGTTCCATAGTCTGTAACGTGTTTTGCTACTTAATTGCTTGCTGGGTCAAATGATCTGGAAACTAATCTCATAAATGGTAGCTTTGATCAACATGTTTTTTGTTGTACCCTTGAAGGGTAGCTCGATAATCTTCTCTATTTTGTACTCTACTAATTTTCAGGTTGAAATAAAGAAGGCCGAGCCAAAGAAACATGGTGGTGATCACAGTAGTAATGGGAGATCTAGTCATGGGAGCGGGGGTGGTTACCGCAGTTCATACCGTAGTGGTGGAGCTGCTGCTTCTGGTGGTGGAGGCGGAGGCGGAGGCGGCGGCAGTGGGAGCAGCGGTGGCTATGGGTATGGTGCTGGTTACCGATCAGCTGGAGGAGGTTATTATGATAGTACTGCATATGGTTATGGCAGAGGAGGGTATGGCTATGGAGGTAATGCTGGATTTGGATCAGGATATGGTGGTGGTTATGGTGGCTCCTTGTATGGAGGTGCCTATGGTGCTTACGGGGCATATGGTGGTGGTGCCTATGGAGGGGGTGCCTATGGCGGAGGTGCTTATGCTGGTGGTGCCTATGGTGGCGCTCCAGGTGCCTATGGTGGTGCTGGAGGATATGGCAGTTATGGTGGAGCTGGAGCAGGAGGTGCTGGTGGGCGGGGTTCCAGCAGGTACCATCCATATGGGAAATGAGTGTCCAACTCATGAGAGTTTTTTCTAGGATACAATAAGTGCACCTCCTGGAAAATCAGCGTTTTATCTTGGGTTACTCAATCAGCGGCACCAGAACATTTATTTAGTTTCATCAAATTATCTCGTAACTGGACCAACTGTGTAATTTTAGTCGCTGAACCCATCCGTAGTTTGCTGTAGAAGCTACACATGAAAGCTATGTTGTATTCCGTTAGTTTTCATATGCTGAGAGAATTAGAACCCTCAAACAAAGCCTTTTGTGTTAGGAACAGTATATTGGTATGCTTGACCTATTATATTTTGTGCGGTAGTGACATTGCCTTCGCAAGCAGCTTAACTGTTGCCATCTGCCCTTATATGTAGGGAACCGTTAACGGATTTGCTTAAATCTTCTAATTTGACTGTTTTTATTGACCTCGCTGCTATAATCTCTATGTATATCATTGTTCTGCGCTCCGTATTTCGTACGGCAGTGAAGAATGCATGCTCCACTGCAATACATGTTCATCTGTTTGTACTCAGTAGTCTGTATGAGGCTGATGTGATGAGTATCAGATCGTGCGAGAAGATCAGATGAGTGCTGATTGTTTGCCCTTGAGATGGACTACCGGGATGGCACGATGGCCGTTTCTTCCACCTCAATTGTGTGTAGGTACGCTCAAGGCATCCATCTGATTTCGCCGTTGTATGTGGTTATACATGTTGAAAACGCTTAGGGACGGACGTCTCCAATGTATCGGACGGTATTCATCCTTGTCCAAAACTTCCAAGTACTTCCTCCACCGCATGTTTCCTTCTGTTACAGAAGATTGCAAGACGTTATGGCCCTTCTACACTCTTACCAGATTGTAAGACATTCTTAGCCCTCGCCACATATTCCTAAACTAACATTCTCCTCCTCAAGAGTCTTGCCTTCCTAAGCTAACGTTTTCTCCTTCCTAAGAGTCTCACCCAAATCAATTCTACAGTCGACACCGGCGGTGCAGCTGATTTTGCACTTGAGCAGAAGAGCCAACGTTGGTTGTCCATGTGGAAGAGCTACGAGGAGCACATGCAAGAGGCAACTCGATCACGAGCTTGTGGAGGCGAGGCCGAATGGCGTACATCATGCGGGTGGCAAGCGTGATCTGTCTCCAGCAGCGACGGTGCTGATAGAGTACGCGACGTAGCGCTAACAGAGTACGCTACACTGGATGCCTGCTCTATACCTGCTTGTGTCATGTGCTGCCAGAGGCCCAGAGTAAGTAGGTAGAGTGCCGAAAGGGGTCTCTCTGCCATGGAGATTGGAATTGGATACCCAAAACTTACCCCAAGTACACCAACAGTGGTGGTGACAAGTGACAAACAATTGATAAAAGGCAAAACTACTCCTTTATCCAGAATGTGAGACACATACTTGGATTAAATAAGAAGAATGTAAGATACATATTAAAACTATATGAAACTTGTCCTAGACATTTACCATTGGGTCACTTGGACCTACTGTAGTGATCATGATTCATAAGAAGGCAATCATTTCATGCGCGTGGAAAACGAAATGTTGCATTCAAACTAGCAAAATTAAACCTCGTTTGGAAGGCTTGCATGCATAGACCGGAAAATATTAATGATTTTATCACTTTATTCATTTGCTACTTTGACTATGTTACCACTATGTGACAATGATATTTGGGCTTGGGCTAGGACCTATAGTACCACATGAGGGCTGCATTTGTACTCCAAATATTTTGACAAATAACTTCAAATGGAATAGACATAATATGTATAAATGGGAATATATCATGTTCACACAAGTTTTTTCGTGTATATACCGTGCGTACCAACCAACAAATTTCACAAACAATTAGAGAAAAAAGTACGTATAGTTCCAATAATATTACACTTTAGTCATAACCTCAAATCAATTATATTTTAGCCATAACAAACAAAATAAAAAAAAATCTAATGGTTTTAAAAGTGAAAATCTGTTAGAATTTTTTTTCCTTTGCTCCTATATATAATGAATTTGAAGATGGGATTTTACACATAGTTGTAAACTTGTAATACTACTAAAAGTAGTACATTTTATTCTAGAATTTTGATATTTTTTAGTTGTGGTGCACGTTACATACACGAAAAGGTTTTTGTGCATATGATACGTTGGAACTTACCATTAGTTGTGCCAAAATAAACATTCTTCAACCTCAAATAATCCTTTCCAAGGGTATTAAAAATTTTCTTAGCTATTATACATTTTTTCTGTACAAATGATTTTTTTCTCAAGTAACAAAAATCAGAACTTCAATTTCGCTGTCACAAGCCACTGCAGATAATTTAATGGAGTGGGAAAACATCCGAGATTTTTAGTTAAAATTTTTGGACCAACCAAACCAGGCCTCGCAAATCCAAGCATATCGTTAGGTGGAATTAACGGAATTTGTTATTCTCTTTGTTTTCAAATGACTAACACTGGACACTAATCGTGAAAACTTTGACTACTTATCTTTTTCGAAGAAAATTTGTAAATACCTGTATCGAAGTAATCCCATATGGCATCTTAAATATAAACACGAAGCTCTCAATCATTGTGCTTCAATCATTTCATTTATGAGGAACTTATTGATCAAAGCTAGAACACTGATTCTCAATACTGACAGTTATTTAAAACGGAAGGGGTAAAAATTTGGGCATAGGAATATCTATACATTTATCAATAAATTTTATCATAAAACTTTAACATATATAATAGTGTAATTACATTATAACTTGCATGCAACTACAATACAACTTGTATTTACTCCCTCCATTTCATATTATAAATCATTTGATTTTTTCTCTACTTAAATTTTATTAAGTTTGATCAAGTTTATCAAAAAAAATTAGCAATATCTAAAATATTAAATTAGTTTCATTAAATTTAACATTGAATATGTTTGTTTTGTGTTGAAAATATTATTATATTTCTCTGTAAAGTTGGTCAAAGTTAAAAGAAGTTTGACTAGAAAAAACGGAGGGAGTAACTTTAAAAATACTGCGGTAATACATTATTTCCACGAAGCGCATGTCTCGAGATAGAATCCCCTCACCAGTATGCACGCTATGATTTTTTCCTTTACGCTGCATGAATCTTGAAGTAAATTGTAAGGACCCCCATTTTGCAACAGGAATCACTCGTGTATTCTGTACCATTTCCCTGGATCAAGTAGTTTGGCACACACGATACATAGTTGAATTACCAAAAGCGCATACATATGCGTCGAGTACGAATCATTACATCATAGGCCCGAAGACATTGTCTTAGAACAAAGGACCAAACGGTCCGAAATACAGTCCAAAAGCATAATGTAGATAAGTAGCGGAGCGAAGGCAGCAGCAACGCCATTGCCACAGGCAACGACCATATCTAGACCTAGTGGGCACCCTCTCCTTCCGCATCTTCTTCGTAGTAGGCGTATGGATCCTCCGCGGTGTCATATTCGGCTTCTGATGAAGTTTATAATTGCAAGGGTGAGTACCAACCGTACTCAGCAAGTCACCACGGCAACGATGCATATGAAGGATTTTATTCAAGGCAAGGCAAGGGCTCAGTTGCATAAAGCTAGTTTTGCAGTCATTTTCACAAACCTAAGACCTAGCATAACCGATCAAGTTTTGATACCAGAGTTCAAATTAAACAACGACGGTTCTGTCTACCATCCATTGTGATCCCAAGGATGGCTTCCCGCCGTTGGTCGTCATGGTTTTCTGTGGACATCCACCTTCCTGCTCTCAGGAAGTGGCTCCAACAGCATAAAACTCATCATGCAATATCTCATCCCACACCGGTTAAGAATTTAGAGTCTAGCCAAGTGTAATGCACGTCCCGGTGCTCAATATCCGCGAGCACGGCTATTCGAATAGATTGTTTTACTCACACTGCAGTGGATGTACACTTTACCCGTACTCCGCGACTGCCCAACACATGAGCCTCGTCCCAACACATGAGACGCGTCACGGCAAAGCCTTTCGATAACCTTACATTGGCAGTACCCGCTCCATGAACTATTATCCTCGTGCACTCTAGGCGTATCTGTTTCTAGCAGTGAGAGGAGTTCTGGCGCTCCCGGGGAAAGGAGTCTCACACACGCACAAGTTTATATCTTAAGTTTTAGATTCTCACTCTCACACACGTGGCAGTCCTTCCAACGGCGACACCGATGTAGGGTACGCATCGCGTCCGCACCTCAACGGTTGCCCCATCGTAGCGAACCTGCCTCACACACTGGGGTGAACCATCTATGCAAGGATACTGCCACTGCTCGGCTATCTAGTCAGCTAGGTCTATACCCATCCGAGAAGTACGGTTGTACTGGGGTCATTTCATGCTTAACTTCATGGCTCGGTCCTTAACTGACCGGGGACGGAACTAGCCTTTTCCGGATACCACCCAAATCCACCATCCGCCCCAGTCGAAAATACTTGTTTGGTTTTATTTCTCTTTCCTTAAATCATGTCATCATATCATGGCAATGTGGCGCTCATGTCTCCACATGCCGCATCTCAATTACCTTTCCCAAGGTAATTGTCCAAGCATAAAGCATTTGATAAATATGAGTATGCATGATTCTAGAATAGCATCGCTAAGCATTTGTCATAATTGACTAGGGACTCATGTATAAGCATGGTTACAAAGGAATATAGGGGATAAACAATAATCAAGGTATGGCATAATAACAAGTAGGTTGTTCATCATTGCATACAACTTATTTGTAAATAAAAATAATTTCGCAACTTGGGATCAACATGTTCAAGGATAGTGATGACTTGCCTTGCTCAAAGTCCTGTGGTTCTTGATCTTCGGTTGGACTCACCACTCCCTCGGTGTCTAGAATTACGTGCGAAAGAAATTGAATTCGCTTATAATTCAATTAAAATCCGACAAAAATCCAATTTAAAGAAATGGATCGAACGTGAGTGTCGAATGTTGGCTTCGATTCTATTATTATTTATAAAATAGTTCCATTCCGATTGTTAATACTTTTGTCCTCCAAATTTTAACGTTAGCCAAATAGAACATTTATCCGGTTTAATTTACGTGACTTGCCTAGGTTAGATCCGATAATAATACTCAACCTTTGGTGATCGGTAATCTACTAAATAATTGCAATGGCTACCTAAGCGTATAACCTAATTGACGAGTAAAATTAAATAACGATTAAACGGTTATTACGATAAACATTAATGGCAACGCTTAATTTAGAAGTTCTAGAATTAACTAATTAGTATACACGCAAGCTGGTAAATCCTAAAAATTGAAATCTAAATATTTGACTAAACGTCCCGCAAGAATAATCATTAAACGAATTATTAAGTTAAGTGAACATTTGCATTTAAATAATCCTATTTAATTCCTTGTATGAGTTTCTAAAATAATCGACGGTTTTATCCTAAATTTATTTCTTCCAATTTATTTTCTATTCTAAATTTCCTTTCTAGGTCTAATTTTATTTTTCCCTATTTTTCTTCCCTCTCCTATTTTCTTTTTTCTTCCCCTTCTCTATTCTTTTCCCTTTTTCTTTCCTTTTTCTTTTTCTTTCCCCTTTTTTTCTCTCTCTCCTTTCCTGCTTCTTCTTCCTCCTTCTCCTTTCTTCTTCCTCTCTGCTCACCGGCGCCACTCCCTCTCTCTCTTGCGGCCGACCTAAGGGGAGGAGGGAGGTTAAGGGGGGCTTACCAGCGGCGGTTCTCGGGCGCATGGCGGTCGGCGAGAAGCGGCGGCGGCGGGGAAGGGTTTGGGGAGGCAGGGAGAGAGGGGGAAAAGGGGGGAAAGTGGATGGCTGGCGGTGTGAGGGAATGGGGGGGTTTTTATAGCGTGCGGGGGGGGGGGGGGGGGGACAACGGCGACTACGCGCGCGGCACGGCGGCAAGGCGCGCGTGACGGCAGGCGGCGGCGTGCGGCGCGAGCGGCATGGGGCGGCAGCGTGCGGCGCGACGGCATGGCGCGTATGGCGGCATGGCGCGGCGACGTGGGCGCGTACGGCCGGCGTGGCGCGGTACGGCCGGCACGGGCGACAAGGCGCGCGCGGCGCGGCGGGTGGCGTCGTGCGGGCGCGAGCGCGCGGCGGCGGCGGGTCCGGGCGTGCGTACGGCCGGCGTGGCGCGGTACGGCCGGCACGGGCGGCAAGGCGTGCGCGGCGCGGGGCGCGAGGGCGGACGGTGTGGGCGCGCGCGACGCAGGCGGCAGCGGGTGGCGATGTGGGCGCGTGCGGCGCGGGCGACGTGCGGGGCGCGAGCGCGGCGGCGGCGGCGGCGGCGGGTCCGGCGCTTGTGGCGCGGGGCAGGCGCGCGGGCGTGGGCGCGCGTGGGGGGAAACTCGGCCGAACAGGTGGCGGCCCGTGAATAGTGCCGACAGGGTGTTTTGGGCTTTTGGGGGCTAATTTCACCACTAAAATTCATTTAAAAATTTTGTATGGTCATCCAAACTAATGTGATCAATATCGTCTAATAATTGTGATAATTTATTTATTTATTATTTATATATATATGTTTTATTCTTCCTTTTCTTTTACCTATTAGCCTCATATATTCATACGTACGCCTATGTATACTTATATCTAGGATTTATACCTAGCCTCCTATGTATGTATACATATTTTTATATTGGCAAAATATATCCGCTTGAATTTGTGTCACCATATTTCTTATATATTTATTATAATTCCTCCTAAGATTATATTATTTACTAGGTGCAATATTTGTTTAAACCCTGCATAAAACATTATTCTAAATTATATTTTAATTGTATCCTTCGCCAAATTATCTTTTAGAGTGTATCACGATTAATCATTTGGCTAATAACTTTGGGGCTATTCCGAATTACTTTCTTATAATGCACAATTGATTAACCCGCCATAAAATCTCAATAAAGCGTGCGACTAAATCCAGCATGATGCAATTTATTTTAAAAGTTTTTAAAGGTCCGTATTTTAGGGTTTCGGTTTTGTTGGTCGAATTTTTAGGGCGTTACATAAATACAATGGTTGAAAATTATATGAAAGTTCCATACGAGTTACAACATAATTATATCACGATTATATTGTATTTACATTCATTAACTTTTTTAGAGAAAATTTATTGACAAATATATTGCAAAATCATTTGGCCATTAACCCATTATTATTCCCAAGTTCCAAAAAAAAATGGAAATGTGGAATGATTATTTCCAAATTTTTAGGCCTAAGACTATGTTCTTTCCTCATTAAGATGTTCTCATTAAGATGTACATTTTACCTCAGTTTCCGTTAACATGTTTTCAAACTATTTAATGATACAAATGATATGTTCGTGTAAAAACTTTCTATATAAAAATTTCTTTAAAATATTAATTATATCTATTTGTTAAATTTATAGTAATAATTAAAACTTAATTAATTACTCCTTGTAATGATAGTTTTCTAGTTTTACACGCATCAGCTGGGCCACAAAGCCCAGCTCAGCTCAGCGTGCGCTGCGAGCTCAGCTCGGGCTGGAGAGAAATCGCGGAGCAGAGCAGCAGCCGCCTCGGATCGGATCCATGGTGGATGGATGGGATCCCTTGCTCCACTAGGGTTTCGCTTCCTGCACGATCCGAGCACCACGCGCTAGGGTTTGCTTCGGCCTGCCTGCTTCGTCAACCTGCCAGGCGCGCGCGGATGGGTGGCCGTCGGCGGCATGGTCGCCGTCGTCGGCGCGTGCTGGATCTGGTGCAGTCGTGCAGATGCAGCGACCATGCTCCTGAGGTGAATCAGATCTGTCTAGCTTACTTTGTGTATGGCTAAACTGCTTGTGCATCGCGTGAGCTGCTGCGATTTTTAACTTCTGAAAAAAAAATTGCCAAAAAAAAAAAGAAGGAAAGGAGGTCATTGATGTCTTCGTAGTTCGTATACATGAAGTTATGCCAACTTGAAATAAATTTAGTTTCGAATTTAATCATGGATGCGGTAGACGGTTCGTGCTGTGTCTACAACTTCTAGATGCCGCCCCAAGATTTGGATGGAAAGTGTGTCTTGAGTTGGAGCAGTGTGGTTAATTGCGTTCCTCTCTTGTGTTGCAATGACATGCTAATTTGGTATTTCCATCAGCCTTGATTTGAATCTAGCCAAGCCATTTGTACACATCCTCAATCTTAATGAAATTTGGTCGGCCATTTCCTTCGGCCGATCCGGTAAAAACCTAGCCAAGCCCACTAATATTTAGTCTTAAAAAGAAGACCGAAATAGTTTGACATGTCAGCATGTGTGTGCACCACATTTTGCTGATCAGCAAACACATTTGTACATTTGTGTCTTTACCACATGTTCTGCCATCATACATAGTATTGCCATAGAGAAGAAATCAAAACATTAAGAATAATGAATAAATACATATAAACATTTCGAGTGACAACTGAATTCGCACTTCCAGCCAATATACAATAGAGCGATGATAAACAGCTGGTAAATCGAAGTTCAAATTCCATACAATTCCAACCAAGATTTCTATTCATGAAAAGTGTCCCTAGGCAAAATGGCAAATCTAATTGATCAACACAACTAGGAACATATACAGACAATAGAGATAAGACTATTGGGTAAACGTTTCTCAAAGGAGATCAGCAACGTTGGAGGGTAGCTCCTCTATTTGGGTGTTGCAGAACTTCTGGATGGTAGAGAACACACGCTCATCAGTGCTAGTTATGAAGCTGATGGCCACACCCTTCCTTCCATGCTGCGCACTTCTTTGAACATGACGGAGGTAGCAGACTGGTTGCGTCGGAAGATCGTAGATGATGGCAGCAGGGGCACGCAGAACATCAATGCCACGGAGATCAGTGGTGATGAGGATACTGGATGATCCAGACTGGAACTCCTGAACAGCTTTGTCTCTGGCTCCTTGGTGTATGCCTCCATGAATTGCTGAGACAGTGTACCCCTTGCCTCTAATCTTTTCTGTCAGTGACTTGGCCTGACGCCGAGTGTTGACAAAAATGATGCTTCGTGTGATTTCCATGTTGTCGAAAAGACCACACAATTTGTCCAGCTTACAGTCTTCCTTCTCAACGTTAACATAGAATTGCTTGACATTGATACCCTCAAGTTCTTCATCTCTTGGTACAATGATTTCCACAGGCTTATTCATGAACTTGCGGCACATCTCAAGAGCTTCATGGGACATACTAGCAGAGAAGAAGCCAAACTGGGTTTTGGTTGGAAGAAGCTGGATAATACCATGGATCTGCAAAGATAATAGATGACCATTAGTAAGAATTACATGTGGAAATGGAGTTCCAAATAGTGCATGCTTTGTAACTAGGTTGCCCAATGCAGTAATTCTTTGTTATTGCTACAAATGAGAGAGTGTAGAACTAACCTGGTCCTTGAAACCTCTGAGTACTTCATCCGCTTCATCCAAGACAAACATTCTAATGTGATCTGGACAGAGTGCTCTACCTTGCAGCATGCCAAGAACGTGACAAGGAGTGCCAACAGCAACCTGAACTCCACTAGACAGAATTTGCTGGTCCTCACGGACACTAGTCCCTCCACAAAAAGCATGAGCTTTGACACTTAGGAATTGACCAAGTACTCCAATAACATTTTTAGTCTCATGTGCTAAGTCACGTGTTGGTACAAGAACCAAAGCCTGGCATTCTCTAGATGCATAATCTAGTCGTTGCAGAACACCACAGCACAAGGTCACAGTTGTTCCAAACACTGACTGCTGGATAATGTCCAGACCATTGCATAGTGGGACAATTCCTCTTTGATGGACTGCAGAAGGCTTATCCAGATCTGTAAACCATAACATCAAGGGATAAGAACAATGGGGGTTTCTTGTAAAAGCTCTGCCACATAAAAATTGCTGCCTACCTAGGCATCTCAACACACACACACACAAAAAGAAGATAAACAAGAATTACCATATGCATATATTCCCTTCAGTAGGCTTTCTTGGAGACCCATCTCATTGAAACTCTTAAAGATTTCATTGTGTTCCCTGGAATTTCGAGTTAGTCCGTATCATGCCATTCCCATGTTGGACATAATTGAATATTCATATATGATGACAAATATAAATACAAAAACCAATATATAAAAAGCAAAGTGTTAGATCACATACTGTTTGCTCATTTTTGAAACGTGTTGATTTGCGTCAAACTGAGTTCCTCCGGTTCCTGTTCCAGCCATGCCAACACCATCAGGGACAGTTCAACACAACTAAGTAATAACAAGATACTTCTAATCCTACACTTGTTCTATCAGAATTTTCTAATGAAATGCTGTTTATGCATTTTCCTTTCAAGTTCTAATAGAACAATTTGTTTAGGACAGGTATAAGGAATACGTGACAATAAACTTTACATAAACAGGATACTCGCTCACCTTTTGTCTGAGTTTCTCCAATTGAACTCTCAATGATAGATTGTGCTCCTTGTGTTGTCACAATGCCTTTTGTTGTTTGCTTATTCTTAGAGTTGATCACAATGACAGATGGAGCAATCGCATTGCTGTCTTTATTGTTTCCATCTCCTCCAGACTCATTATTTGACTTCTGCCTTTGGCCCACTATAGCTGCTTCCATTTCCTTCTGATGTTGTTTTTCTAGGAAGCTTTTGAAATCCTGCTTCTCCATGGATCTTTTATTTCTTCTTGCATACACAATCTTGACAGGTGGTTTTTGTATACCTTCAAGGGAATTGTTATGAACATAATGCCAATCAACAAAAGGGGTAACTATTTATCCTAGTGTACCTGACACATTCACCTACATATATGCTAAAATTAGTGTAGCCGGCACATTCACCTACATACATGCTAAAACTACATTTTTCAAAAAATTGAGAATCAGTTAGTTTTTCCTTTTTACTTAGAATTATTTTCCTTCTTCTAGGATTCATAAAGAAAATCCTTATAACAAAACAAACTTTATGCAGATGTCAGTGTGTGCGTGTTTGGTTTTGTACTCGGGGTTCTACCCCTTCTTTCTTCTTCCTAATATAATGATGCTCAGATCTCTTGTGTATTTGAGAAAAAAAATCAAACTTTACGAATATAGAATTCTCACTCACCTCTGCAGGGTTCTTCTCCAATTATGCTTGTTGAATTTCCACTTGTGGATTGCCCCTCTTCAGTTTTTGGTCTATCTTCAGTTGTTTTCTTGGAGTGGATCACAGTGGCTGCTGGTGAAGCATAAAGAAGATGATGTCAACTATAAAGAGTTGCAGCCTATTAATGTTTTTTTGGAGAAACTGAAAATGGAATATCCTATTATCTCGAACATATTAATATACTATGCATAAATTGTGTAAATTTTGACTCACCTTTGAAGAGCGTGTCTCCAATCATGCTAGTTGAACTTCCACTTATGGATTGCTCCCTTTCAGCTCTGGGACTGTTATCTACTGTCTTTTCAGAGATGGTTGTAGTGGGTGCTGGAGCAGTTGTGTTCTTATCCTCAGTGCAGCTAGGCTCTTCCACTAATACAGTTGTTTCTATTGTCTCTAATTCCTTGTCTGAGAAGCCTTTGACATCCAATGTATGGTTGTGTGTTGAAACAACAATACTAGTGTCATGACTACTGCTCTCCGAATTCATCCCTTTATTCAGTATTTCTGGAGGCATTTCAATAAGTTCGTCTGTTTCGTTGTCGTATTCCTTGCCAAATTCATCAAGATGACCTTCACCATTGCAATCTTCTAAGACCTTTCTTTCACACTCTGTGGTTTGTACTTTGTCTTCTATTGTGAACGTAACACATCTTGAATACCACCTGAACACAAAGTGACATGAGAAAGGAGCACCATCAACACCTATCAATGCAACCTTTAATTTAATAGGCTCCTTATGGTCACCTTCCAAACTTTTCTCATCCACATCAATCAATACCCCAACTGCTGATGCAATTTGATATAGCTCCTTCCAGTTTCTGTATGTCCTTGGGACCCCATAAACTAAAAACCATTCTCTTATCAAAATGTTTCCATCATTGTCTTCCTTCCACCTTGCTACGGTGAAGTTCACCTCCTTATCATCTATCGATGTTTCTATTCTGGGAGTCTTTAAACAGCTTATTAGGTCATCCTCTGAGTTGAAGGACACTAGAAAATTCTGTGTGCCTTCTGTCCTTATCTCCCAGTCAGTCAGCTTCCAAAACTTGCTTACTTCAACTTTCACTTTTCTCGGGTCCAGGTTACTGACATCAGATGTGATCAGTAGGTAGCGATCATAGAATTTCTCCTTCTCAACAGCTTCTTCCGAAGGTTGAATCATGTAGAATGGTTGCCTTGTAGAATGGCCAAATAGTTGTGCGCCAGCAACCAGTCTTTGTTTTATTCTGCATTGATCCAGAGTGTGTGATGTCTCCTTACATGCAAAGCACTTTCTTTTATTGGAGAAAATGGTAAATGCTTGTCCTTACCCAATATTTTTTTCGCTACTCTTACTTCCCGTAGCTTGTGCCAAGACCTGTTCTTCAGTGCCTTTTGTCACCATGTTGTGCTCTTGCTGTGCCATGTACACTTTTCTTTTTATATCACCTATGTAAGCACCTGATAAAAAAAGAAAGGGGGGAATCAATACCACATACTTCAGAAGAAGAAAACAAGTGTACTACCGTAAATGGTAATTTTTCTCTGAAGTGTGCATCTGTGTTTGATTCTGTCAATCATGTCTAATTCAAAATGTATTTCACATTTTTTGGGGGGCAAATTGGACAACTAAATCCGAGTCGGATACTGTACATGTCCATGTCTAGGTAACACTAGCATCCACCATCTATGGTATATGAGTAAAAGCTGCTCTCCTGCATGCAACTGAGTCCAAGCTTTTAAATGCATATTAGATGCAATGATATAACTTGCAACCGTAGTACTGAATTTATGTGGCAAACATTGTGTTAATTGCTAATTTCACTATGTATATATATTTAAAATGGATCAATTACAAAGAATAGGACCAACTGATTTTGCAAAATCTTGACAAAAAGAAATCAATATAAAGCGGCCATTTAAAATTTATACAAGAAATATATTTTAGAGTAGTTTCTCTAAGCTGTCACTGAATAACTCAATGATGAATTTCTAGAAATGTCACAGCCTCAGTAATCAGTAGGTAGCATCCCTCATTGATGATAGGCTAGCTTCAACAAAAAAATGGCAACCTCAAACAAAACAGTTAACATGCCAAACCATCCAAGGTACATCTTTGGTACCATAGCCCAGAAAAAGCTTAAATAAAATCATACAAATCTATAAGAAAAAGATCAACAAAATCTCACAGATCTATCTGCGGAGACTGTTGTGACGTGAGGATCTCACATTCTCACCAATTAGTTATTAACCGGGTTAATCTGCACTGTTCAATTCGAAAGGGTGGGCAAATAGCCTTAAACAAGTCCTCCCAAAATTTATTAAAAGACCATAAACAAAACCCCACAAATCTATTTGTGGAGACATGAGGACTTAAACCCTAATCGTCCAAACTGTTCAATTCACACCATTTGATCCCAACAATTGAGAGGCTATATTTGTCATGTTAGCATGGTCCATAGGGAGTATATTAGGACTGTAGCAATCACCACTGTCCTAACCCCATCCCTACTCCACTTGCTCCAGCCAAATCGGACAACTAAATCCGAGTCGGATTCGGACACATGTCCATGTCTAGGTAACACTAGCATCCACCATTAATGTCAAACGAGTAAAAGCTGTGCCCACACATGCAAGCGAGCCAAAGCTTTAAAATGCATTGTGTTTGTTGTAAATTTTAATATATTTTTTAAAAGATTGGCGCAACTACATAACAATAGGATTATCTGATTTTGTGAAATCTTGACAAAGAAATAGATATAAAGTGGCCAATGCGCAATGGATATGCATCCCATTTTTCCTTTGCAATTCAAGAAAAAAACATTTTAGACTAGTTTTTCTAAGCTGTCAAAACAACTAAGTGGAATTATATTAAAGTTGAATGACTAGCACCATGTTAGACAGGAGGTATTAAAGTGCACAGTTTTTTGTGATATTCCTAAACCAGAACTCAATGAATAAGTTAATGATGAATACGTCTAGAAATGTCAGTATGTCACAGTGTCAGTAATAATATAGTACGTAGCAAACATCCATCATTGATGATAGATAGCTTCAGCAAAAATCGGCAACATCAAACAAAACAGTGAAGACATACCAAGCCAACCAAGGTACAACATCTTTTGTACCATAGCCTAGAAAAACCATAAATAAAACCTTACAAATATATTGAAAAACCTTAAACAAAATCCTATAGATCTATCTGCGGAGACTGTGAGGACCTCACCCCTAATATTCCAGTTGGATCAATCTCTGGCCATTCAATTCTAGAAGTTGAGAGGGTAAACATCTCTAACTAAACCTTACAAAATCTATCAAAAACCATAAATGAAACCCCACAAATCTATTTGCAGAGACCATTGTTAAGTGAGGACTTAACCCTAGTCGCCAATCAGATCAATCCGTGCCACTTGATCCCAACGGTCAGAGGCTAAACTTGTCATGTGGGTATGGTCCATAGTATATTGGATGTAGCAATCATCACCATCCTAACCCCAACCCCCAGCCAAAAAAACAAGGACATGGGCGGAAAAACCTCAGACCAGAATACCAGATGGGTCTCATGGTCCCCCACAAGGTCATACATATATACTTCTTGTTCTATCAGTGATGCTTGTCTCTCCACTCCCCAGCCAAATAAACAAAATCAATCAGGATTCAGGAACAGGGGAACATCCGAGACCAGATGACCCCCTTAAGGTCATATACATATATAATTCAAGTTCTAAGATACAGCTGATGTTTGTCTCCACTCTCCAACCAACCAAACAAAATCAATCAGGAAAACATCAGAGACCAGATGGCCCCCGAAATCAACCTCCATTTCAGATTCATATACATATGATTTTTTTTTTTTGCTTTACTTCTAATCTATTTCTACATATCTACAGGAGCAAAGGATTCGTGAGAAGAAAAACAGGAGCAGACCTTTCCTTTGCCTGACTGATGGATCTTCAGTTCTTCACGGCTCTTGACAACCAGAGCACCTCGCCGCCGACCGCCACAGCACCCTGCAGGCCCCTCGCTGCCGGCGTCTCGTCACAGCACCCGTGTGGCGGCGCTGCGCCGACAACACGAGGAAATGCCTTTTGCCTGAGGACAGCGCAAAGAGATGAGAACAAGTTGGTGAACCTGTGAAGTGCAGTGGGGATTTGGGAATTGGGAGGGATTATAAAACCTAGATCCGGGTGTCTATTTTGCACTTTGGTCACAAATGCACAAAGTATTATTGTAATGAAATTTAGTTCTGTGAAATAAGCAATTCTGCACTGTGCGTTGCTGCAAAAATTATGTATGTGTTCATATGCTTATTCGGTGGCAACAGTTGTATAGCAGTGTGTTGGAAAGTTGGATCCATTTGGAGATGACGTTTGCTACCTGTTTAGGCACGTAGCATTTAATTGCTACCGGTTTTGAAATGTGAACAGGTTCCTCTATATTTTCGTCACGAATTTTAGTACAATGCATTTGGATGGCAACTAGTAAAATGAAAAACCAATACCTTCGAATGATGTATCCTTGAATGAAAGGAAAGAAGAAATAGACTGAGATTGCCTCTTGAGTCTTTAGTACTTGGGTTTTATAAGCTGGTTTTTTAGATAATGATAAGCTGTTTAATTTATCATAAGTTGGAACAGGTGAGACTCTTGAGCACTCGCTAAGGAGAAATATCCTGGGATCAGTATTGTAATGAGTCCAACCTTATTTTCCGCGCAATGATAGTTTCTTAATTTCCCATGTAATTAGAACTTACTGATGAGTGATGTCTTGGGGTTTGCACTGTCGCGAGTCAAGTTTATTTTCCCACGCAATTATAGTTTCTTAATTTTTCGCGTAATTATAACTTACTAAGGAGATATGTCCTAGGGTTTATAATGTCACGAGTCCAACTTTATTTTTCCGCATAGTAGAGAGTTTTAATTTCCCACGCATTGGGTTATAGGTTTATAATATCACGAGTCCAACTTTATTTTCCCACATAATAGAGAGTTTTAATTTCCCACGCATTAGGTTCTATAAGTTATTATTACGATAATACTTACTTTCTTACTAGGAACATTGGAGACACGTATCAATTCATGACTAGATACTATGATTGAAGAAAAAGGCGCAATATAAATGCACTAGACAACAATTGCTGCTTACTATAGCTGACCATAACTAGATTTGGCTTACCCCGCAATTCACATGCATGCCCAGGGTTTGGAATTAAATGCAAAAGGGATTCTAATCAATTATAGGAGATTTGACGATGGAATCATATGGGATTTGGCAATGCAACCGATTGTGCGCCCATCAGGCGACACAAGTGTCATTTGTAAAAGAATGTAGACCATCAGGTGGTTTGTTATCCAGGCCTACAGCCAAACTAGGACTCACAAACGCCAATCAGACTCCCAGGTGGAATTGATGAAATTTGTTAAATACTAGCAAAGTGCCAACGCACATGAAAAACTAAAACTACGATGAACATTTTTTAGATGGCTCCAGTACAAAGAGTTAGCCAAACCGTAGTGAGAGAGGGAGAGGGGAGAAGAGGACTGCGATGAGAGGGTGCGGATGGATCGAGGAGACAAGGTGAGATCTAGGGCTTTGTTCAGTGTCAATAATGGTAGTTTAAAACTTTTTATTATAATTTGAAAGAAAATGATGACAAGCGTCTAATGGGAGGTGGCTAATCAATAAACCAATCGCCATTGGATTGGGACGATGGACGAAACACGATAGGACAATGAAACAACTTTTCTTACCATCATTATGTTAATTGCATTAGATTTTATAATTTGACCTCTAAATATGACCTTACATTCATTTGAATTTAGACGAACATGACAATCGGTCCATTAGAATGTCTCAAAATAGGATTTACACTAATGAGTCAATGCTCAATGATCATCAGCGCCAAACTTTTTAGACGGTTGTTGGAGCACGAAGCTCCTCTAGCGGGGACGAGTGGCACCCCCCTTTGGGATTCGACCAGGGAGAGGGTGCGCGGAAATGAGTAGCCTCATCGCGCGAATAAAACCAGTTAGAACAATGTTCTTGGTTTAGAGTTTAGACAGTTCAGGCCGCTCGGAAGCGTAATACCCTACTATTGTGTTCTTGATTGAGCTCTTTGCTTGAATGTTTACAAGGTGTTGGTATACTCCTGTTATAAGGCTGGGGAGTTGATTTCTCTTTATGTGGAGGCTATAGAGATTTATGGAGATGTTCTAAGATCCCCTCTAATCAGGAGTTGAACCTGTGTGCAATCCATCCATCCCCTTTTTCAGTGGCCCTGGTCCTCCTTTTATATGTTAAGGGGAGTCCACATTGCCCATGCATGCATATAGAAGTAGGGCCCAACCACTTACAGGAGTTGGTTTGGTAAGCCTCCAACAAGTTGGTTGGATGGGATGGCTCACCTACTGGCTAACATATGGAGCAGGGTAGCTGAAGCTTTCGTTCCAGTTATCCATGGGCCCACCCGTTAGACACCAATGCTGATAAAAGGGTGACCTGTGGGGTAAGCCTAGAGTGCGTGCCACATCACCCACCTTTTCCTTCAGGGCGGCGTGGGCAAACGAGGGGAGACATGCACAACCATGTCCCCCACGTCGCCTGTGATGCGTCCATATGAAACGTACACATCGCAATTAATGCAGAATGACGTGGTAAAGTAGCGCATAGGATGGATTCAAATCTCCGTAAGAAGTAGACTCGTTCGGAGAGACCTCGGGTCCTGGTGTCGACCTCGGGGCCCTAGCCCACCTGCAGCAGCCATCGGGGTCTCGAGGTCATGAGAGCTTGTCCCCGGGCTGTTGTTATCTTCGGGTCACCTTCTTTACCTTGGGGTAGTACTTAGGGTCTTGCGTCAGCTCTTACTTTGTACAAGGTGAGCCTCGTAGTGCCCCGAGCAGCCGATGGAGTGGAAACCCTCATTCCCACTTCTCCAACAACAGTCATGGACTCGTCGTTCGTGGTAGAAGCACCAAGCGGTAGAAGCACCAAACATCAATAAATATAAGGAATAAGTTCACTATAGGTCATTTATCTTGACATTGAGTCTGAATTACATCATCGAACCATAAAACAAGAAATGTTGAACCCCCATCTTTCAAAGCTGGGTTAAATAAGGTCTAAGACAATATGGATAGTCGTTTTGGCTGATGTGGCATCCTAGTTAACATGGGACCCACATATCAGAGGCCATGTCATCTTCCTCCCCTTTCCCTCTCTCTCTCTCTTCCCCATCTTCTCTCTAGGTCTCTAGGGAGGTGTGCAACAAAGAGAGGGGCGACGGTTGCGGTGGTCGAGTCGAGTCGGAGTCCACCATCCGCGATGCCACATAGAACTCTGTGGACACGTCCCACCCAAAGCAGCTCTTGAAGAAGGACAAGTGCAGGTTCTCGTTCACCACGCCACCATCGATCATATCCTCTGAGGTGCCATTGCCAGTAGCTACATGGTAGGGAAGCGCCTGCACGTACCATGGCTGCTAGTTCGGGTCATCGATCGGGTTCCGCTGGATCTCGTTGCTCATGGCCACGCCGAGCGGGTAGCCGTTGTTGATGGTCTTTAGCGACACAATGGCTCCTGACAACGGGTCGCCGGTGGGGCGCGCCGCTTGGAGCCTCATCATTTTCCTCCTTGCCGTGCCAGTCGATGCATCACGGTGGGTGCTCCACTGCTCCTTGGTGAATAGCTTCATCAAGATGCTATCCATCAATATGTACATCGTCGCTGCTTTAATGCATGCGCACGCGTGCCACATTCGCATGCCGCCGCTGCATGCTCGACCTGGTCGGGAAAGGGAAAGCACTGTCGCTGTTGTTGAGCAAAGGGCAAAAGGGAGGAAGGGGAGCACCACCACGTCACCGTAAAGCCTCTTGTTCTCACCATTGCCATCGCTTGCCACACCGCCGTTCGTCCATGCAATCTGTGCACCTTCCCGATCTTCTCCCCTCTAGCACTATCGCGAGTGGAGTGAAGGGCCCTGAGCACCATCTCGTGCTCGTCATCGTGTGCAATGCGCCCACATCATACCGCTCCACATTGCTCCTCTACCACCGCCTTCACTTGCCAGTTTGCGCTGCCCCTGTCGCCGCCACCACCTCACTCCTCCAACCGATTCAAATTTGGTGCCTCCACTGTTGTCGTCCAGATCCTCTCCACCACCAACCGACGCCCTTCTCCCCATCGCACGCCGCCCTGGAGAAGATGGGGAAGAAAGGGTGGGAGGAGGAAGAACAATGGTCCCCTGACATGTGGGTCATACGTGGGTCCCACGCTGACTCAACCTAGTTGATCGCAATCAACTCGTCAATCAAAACCAAGCACTATACTGCTATAGGACCTCAGGTACACGTACACCCTAGTATTGCAAGTTGAGAGACGTGTTATATCTGGTATTACGGTTCGAGCATGTAATTCAAACTCGATGTAAAGATGAGAGACCTAAAGTGAACTTATTCCTAAATAGACATGAGATATACGTAAGCCCACACAACTCGTAGACCAGTAACGTAATCGCTAATTGCGCCGAGTTTAGAAGGACTCCTGATCTCGCTGGACGACCCATATAGGTCCTCATGAGTCATGATTGCCGAGACTGAAGGAGGCTCATACACTCTAGGCATGCAACCGAGGAGGCCTCATGAAGCATCTCCGACAAGAGGAAGAGAAGGTGGTGGAGAGATTAGGGTCGACACAAATAAATAACAAGGGAGAAAAAGTCCATTTTAGGCCTAAAAAATGGCTCGAGTTTAATTTGTGTTCTTCAACTGGAAAAACAGGGTATTGAGTGTCCTCCAATTTCTAAAACTAGCGTAAATCAAGTCCCTCAACAATATTGAGAGTGATTTTGTCACGCCCAGAAATTCGCTAACCCGAATTCCAAGCAGAATGTGTATTAAAATTCCCTGTCCAGGACCAGCCAGGGTACACAAACGACAAAGTCGATACATAGATTCACGTCTTACAAACACCATAAAAGTATCTTACATAAATGCAGCGGAAAGGACAAATAAATAAACTAGACTAAATAACTAGACATTCGTAACGTGGCGACTCCAACCCACTAGCATCCTCGACGGCAGCAACAGGCCTACTCCTCCGAGAAACCATCCTCTGATACATACTCCAACTCTGGTTTGGGGAAATAATAAAGCAAGACTGAGTACTACCCACTGTACTCAACAAGTCATACCGGAATAGGAGAAAAATGATGCAAGTAGTTCCAAAGGAAGGCTAAGAGTTGAATTGCATAAATCCAAGCATTTAAAACAATAGTTGAAAGCGGTAAAACAGTTGAGTAAATTATGCAAAATTAAATCATCACTGTCCAACGCTACACCACGTTGCAACAGGCCCAAACCATTCCACCTGAACTAAACCAGTTCCATTAGATCAAATTATTAAGGTTATGACTAATCACGGTGAACCTGGTTGATCGCCCATAACCGCGGGCACGGCTATTCGAATAGTTTTACTCTGATCAGAGATGTACAACTGTACCCACAAGACACAGTCCCACAACACGTTACCGTGCGCCAGCATACCACCACGGTATACCGGAAAGGAAACTGTGACAAGACCCTTCGCATAACCTTCCCTAACCAAGCGCACCACACCTCAGGTTTCGCCCCCACCTTTAACCCAAGGCAGGCAGCCCCCTCTCGTGCCTAGGTGAATCTGGCAGCTGATCAACGGGTAAAGCCCCCGCCGACCCAACTCCATCACGCCCACCCTTGCCTGGATGCGTCGGCTAAGAAAAACTACACTACGAGTCCAGCTATTACCCACGCTAGCTTGTGGAAAGTATGGTAATTCTTCCAGCGTTTCCCGTGAATCGGTCCTTAATTGTCATGAGTACGACCATCAAAACCATGTACTCACAACCCACCATTTATCAGGTTTTAGTTGGACCAATTAATTAACCACTCACGAATAACCATCGTGAGCATCCGTTAATCATTCATCATTGAATAATAGTGGTACACTAGTTATCCCATTAGTGTGCTAATGTTTCTAAGCAGGGCTAAGCATGTCCTAAGCTAGCAACTAGTTAGATTGATTCCCAAGCTATCAAAGGGTACAAGGTAATCCGAATTATATGGCTGAGTACAGTAGGTAAATAAGCCCATAGAATGACATTATAAAACAATGCAGTATTTGAGAATAAGTAAGATATTTGCAAAGTAGGTACAACATGATCGAATGAAGAGTATGACTTGCCTTGCTCTTGCGTGGAAGGAACTTCGGCGACCACTTTGTAATATTCCGGAGCGTCAGAAATATCGGATTCTACACGACATACAAAGCACACAAGCAAAACAGATTATAAGACTACTGAAACAGGAAACAAAACTATTTTTCATGGATTCTAGACATTTTTATGAATTTTCTGAGACTTGAACGGACTCAAACGGAGTCCGGATGAATTAGTTATGAATTTTAGAAGTTTACTGTGTTTTTAACTAAAACAGAAAAATCCTAAATTATTTTATTGCGCAATAAACCCCTAAGGCTGACATCAGCAGCGCAAGGGCTGGGCTGACGTCAGTGGGCTAGGGCTGATGTCAGCTAGGTCTGACGTCAGCAGCAGCCCTAGGGTGACGCCAGCCGCGGCAGCGGCGGCCGAGCGGGCATGTGTGGCGGCGGCGCGCGCGGCAGCGGCGGGAGTGGCACGGCGCGGTGGCGCCGGTCGAGGGACGGCGGGTCGAGCGCGCGGCGGCGGCCGAGCGGCGCGGCCGAGCGGCGCGGCCGGGGCGGGCGCGGCCGAGCGGCAGAGGGGACGGGGCCGATAGGTGGGCCCCACTTGTCGGTGGCTCGGGAGAAGGAGGGAGGCCAATTGGACTTGGCGCGCGGGTGGCCTCGGACCGGCCCGAGAAGGGGGCGGCGGCCCGGAGGGAGAAGGGGGAGAGGAGAGGCGGTGTGGCCGGGCGTGGGCTGGCCCAGGGGGAGGGAGGCTTGCGGCCTAGGGAGGAAGGGGAAGAGAGGGAGCCGGCGGGAGGAGGAGTGGGCCGGAGGAGAGAGGTGGGCCGGTGGCCCAGGGGGAAGAAAAGGAGGGAAAAAGGAAGAAAAAGAAAAATGAGGATTTAGGGGATTTTAAATATTGCTGTGGGTTTTTAATTGTTTAAAATTATTTCCAATGCTGTGAAAAATTCTCTAAAAATCCTGTTAGTGTATTTTAACAAGGGGAATTCCAGAAAAATCGCACCTTACCAATTCCAATTAATTAAATGCACTTTTTAATTAGAATTTGCTCTAGGTTAAATAGACGATTTCTTTTAGGCAATTTATTTTATGAATTTAGAGCTAGAAAGGGGAACTCCAGGGTGTGATAGATTTTGGCCAAAGTGGCATCCTAGTCAAAAAAACATATTGGGGGCATGTTGGTCTAACATTTAAGAGCATCCCCAACACACCCAAAATAGACTCCCTAAACACCCATATAGTTAGCTATCTAATTGTTTTGGTAAGCCAAACTTATTGCTCACTCCAACAGATTCTCCATCTACACTCTTCATTCCGAGCCTATGACATTGAAACCCATATGTCAGCCTTTACTACCCTTCTTCTTTCTCTTTCTCCCTCTTCCTCTTCTGATCTTCTCCCGACCCTTCAACGACGGTGCTGCTGCTGGCAACGTAGACGACAATGATGGCGGCTGGCGACAACGATAGCTGCAGCGGATGGTGACGATGACGAATGGCAACAACATCAGCGGTCATAGCCCAGGCCTTGTCTCGGGGAGGTGTAGGTGGTGGCAAACATGGCCCCCGAGTCCACCCCGCCGGCCAAATCCACGCGAGGGTGGAGGTCGAGCGAACGCGGCAGAGCCCCTCCCCCTCCCCACCCCCCCATATCCACGCCGCGTAGGCCGAATCCACGCAAGGGTGGAGGCGGTGGAGGCCGTGTGGGGTCGAAGGCCTCCAGACGATGGCGGCTGGCAACGACGACCTCGACAACTACAAAGATGGCGCAGACGACGGCGACGGTGACGGCTGGTGGATGGCGATGGTGTAACACCCTGAAAATTTTGACTTTGAAATACGAAATTAAAAATTCGGAATAATCAAAAATCTTTTTCAAAATACATTCATGCCGGGATTAATTTATTTCGATCTATCGTTTTCTTTTATGCGTGGGCTAATAGACGAACGTCTATGAATATGTTGGTATTTAATTTAAAATATTATTTATTCAAGGAACTATGATTATGAGATATCCTAATCTTTGCATATGCCAACTATTTTCGAAAAACACTTCTCTATATATTAAAAACCCTCGGGCATATTTACTTTATGAATAAAGCTATATATATATATATATGTAACACCGTTTTGATAAAACCCTATATGGGATAGCTTATTAAAACAAATACTATTTTACTAAAGAAATATAGCTTGATTATTTTCTATGAACCTTGCAGAGTCTACCTTCGGAAAACTAATTGCAAAATAATATCTATTGGTAAAGTATTTACTAGAAACCTTAATTGTGAAATATAAATTCCTAATAGGCTATTTTCAAAGTTACGATCTCCTCAGACAAAGTCTAGTCCTCCGGCATAATTCTAGTTTGCTTGTTAATATTTATTAGTTATTTGTGTGTGTTTAAGTTTTGTGCCAAAGATCTCGGTTTAATCTCTTATCCTAAAAAGAGGACCTCCATTCGTCGTCCCTTTCTTATCCTCTCTGTGTAATCTCTTCAGATGTCCCGGTGCTAATTTAATAAAATCCCAGTCTTTTCCTTCGATCGCGATGCGATCCATTTCTCTTGCCCTACGGTTATTTTAAAACCACTCTATCGATTCAAACTCGATAATTCCCTCGAATATTTACGATCGATCGACGTATTTATCTATCACGCATCGATTCGAATATCCCCGGTTTTATTCTACCGCGACGGTTGGATTTGAATACCATACATCCTCCTAGAAATTCCTTTTTCGGTACCGTCAGAGCGCTCGCAATAAAATCCCAAAATCGATTGTCCCATTTATACAACCCAACCACGACATCCAAATTTAATTCAAAAGTCCATATATATCGTTCATCTACAAATTCAAATGTCCCAATTTATACAGTCCTATATTATACAGTCCATAATTAGAGTCCCATTAATTACATAAAGCCGAATAAGTTTACAAATCCCAGAGAAATATAAAAGCCCCTAACACAATTGGGCCACCTCTCTCACAAGCCCATTTCCTCTCTCCTTCTCAGCCCAACCAGCAAAAGTCCACTTTGCCTCCCCCTGTTTCAGCTAGCGCAGCATGCATGCAAGGTGTTCGATGGAATGTCTGCAAGCCACCTGCATGAGTTAAATGTTGCCAGCCACCTCCCCCGCACCCATACTCCCAATTCACAAAACCCTTCCGGGAACACAAGAGACACAGTGAGCAGAGACCACACCGAAAAACAACGCCAAGTCCAGGGAGCCCTGCCTACCTTGCCTCCTACATTCCGGCCAACACAACATATAAAGCCGCCGCCGAAGCCCAAACACCCCCTGCACCATTTCCATTCTTCTCCTTCTCCTACCTTAGCTCTGCCACTGCCTCTCCCTCCTACCTTTCAGCGCACTGGTTGCCATCTCTCCGTTTGCCTCGCCGCGGCTGGCTTGGGCTAAGCTTCGGTTGGGCAAAGGGACGGGTAGGCCGCCGCGCCATCGATCGAACCTGTGAACCTTCGAACGTTTGAATGTGAGAACGATTGAACGCAAACCTCGGACGTAATCAAACTAAAAATGAAATTAAAACTGAAAAACGAACCTCTGTAAATGTGTTCGAGCACTTGGCGTAAGGACGAACCGCGAGCCGAGGATGAACCGCGAGCCGATCATCGACACCGTCAGCCACTCTCGGCGTGCCGCTGCACGGCTGCCGCGAGGTCAGTTTTAGCTCCCTGTTCCCCTTGTCATCCTCCCTCCTCTGTTCTTCCTCTCTTCCTCCCCATGCCGCTGCGCCGGCCATCGTCTTGGCGCCATGCCGGCTTCCTCGTCTCTCTCTCCCATTCCCGGGCACCGCCTCGTTCTCCCTCCTTGCTTGGCCTCCTCTTCGTACTGCTCTTCTCCACCGGCCCGCCTCTGGACGCCACCACCCGCGCCATCCTGCGCAAGCCGAACCCCTTTGGCCGCGCACCAGGGCCGCTGCCAGCGCGCGCCTGCGCACGGCTGCCGCTCGCGCGCCCGTGGCACTCCGCCGCCGTGCGCCGCCCTCCCCTGCCAAGCCACCGCCTCCGTCCCCATCCCCAATGACGACCGCCGCCACCGCTTCTCCTCCTCGAGCAAAGCTCGCTACCAACACCTCCGCCCCGCCGCCTAACCCCTCCTCTGCTCCCCGCCGTCGCCTGCCTCTTCCCGCGCCGAGCTACCGCGCCAATCCGGCCCAAGCCGCCCAGCTCGAGCCCGCCTCACGGCGACGCGCCGCTTTAACCGTGCACCAGCGCCACATCGCTCAACGTCATCATCTCCGCCGTCCCGATCCGAGCCCCACCGCCCCGGATCGAGCGACGCTCGCCGAACCTCCTTCTCCCGGCCGCCGGTCGACGGTCCCACGGTGACCACCTCCTCGTGCCGCCGTTCCTCCTTTGTCTCCCACCGCCGCCCACCTCTTACCGCGGCGACCTCCTTCCCACGCAGATGCGCCCGGCCGTCGCCCACGCTACCGCGCCCGGTCGCCGCCCGCGTCACCGCGCCAGGCCGCCACCCTCGCCGCCACGCCGGCCCGCGCGAGCTCTAGGTCACCGCTGTCGCTCTAGGTCGAGCGCCGCCGCGGAGGCCTCCTTCCCACATCGTCGCTCCTCCTCTGCTCCGCACCGCCGTGCCCGGCTTCTCCCCCTCTCTGTCTCTCTCGGGCACGCCTGGGGAGAACGAGTAATGCGGTGAGGAAGAATCGAGAGAGAGATTAAAGAAAAGAAAGTAGGACCCTCTCGTGGGACCCACAATGGAGCCCACCCCCTTGACTGTACCGTGAGCAACATTGACTTGCTAAAGTCTATACTGCGTCCCTCTGTTCTCATCGGGCCAAACCCAAGGAACAATTCCCACAAAAGTCTATGCTCCCTCCCACAAAATACTAGGCCGAAGCCCACTGACACCCTCCCCCTCTCGCCACCAAGAGTCCACGTCACACCCCTCTGGTCTAAGCCCCTCTCTAAGGTCTAAAAGGCATCCTTTTCCTCTGTTTTTTAAATCCCTCCAAACTTCGGAAATTCACATCTTGCGAACTGTAACTCCGGTTGACTCCGTTCAACTTCCATAATCTCTCTAAAATCGAGATCTGTTTACTGGGACAATTAGTTTGTAATGCTTAGTACTTTATTTTATTTTAGGATTGTGTGTGGTTCTTCCTTGGCCGTATGTCGGACATTTATGGAACATGGAGATTCCGAATATTTAACGAACGCGGATTTCTCGAGGATATATGAACCTAAAGCAAGGCAAGTCACTACGCCCCCTTCATCGAACATATTGATCCTATTTTATAAATATGTTGATTGCAAATAAAATTGCATGCTATTTATAAAATGCGTACCTACATTGTCCAACCTTACCTTTGATATTGTTTATCCTTATGTATTTACGCGCCTTTGTTACCTGAGTCAATTATTTATGTGCGGTTAAATATCGATACTGCTTAGCTTTGCTTATGTGTAGACGTTTGTACACTCCATACTTATGCTATATGGCTATGGATGTGGATGTGGCGATCACTCAGTGGGAGTGATTGTCGGAGGCGGATGGAGACATAAGCACCACCCGCAACATTAAAACCTTTGCAAAAACCAAAAAGTTAATAAAACAAAACTATTTCGACTGGGGCGGCATGGATAGAATATGGGTGGTTCTAGGAACGGTAAGCCGCCGACCCTGGTCAATTAAGGACCGAGTCAAGAAGCTATGCGAGAAACGAACAGAGTACGACCGCATTTCTCGAGTGGGGTATGACCCGGTGGACTAGGAAATTCTCGTGGGGTGGCACCCCAGACATGGTAGGTTCTGGATTTTCATTGATGTGTTGATGAAGTGTTGTGGTTTAGATCGCTTGGGTCGATCTGTTGAACGCCGACAAAAACTTAAAATGCACCCTAAGTATATATTATGTAACCCCCCCTAAGATCTCGGGAGCGCCAGAACTCCTCTCAGAACCGGCTCGAGGTAGGAATGTGGCGCCGGGGGTGCAATGGGGATTCATAGCCCTTGGAGCGGGTGCCGCCATGCGAGGGTAGCTGAAAAACCGGGCCGTGATAAGTCTCATGTGTTAGGTGCGTCACGGAGTGCGGGATTAAAAGCGTACATCCACTGCAGTGTGAGTAAACTAAACTATTCGAATAGTCGTGCTCGCGGTTAACGAGTGCCGGGACTTGTATTACTCTTGACTAGCCTCATCAATTTTTAATATTGCTTAAAATATGATTGGAATGAAAGGTGTGACCTTGCCCGACGTGCGGGAAGGTCGTAATGGTAAAAACTGTAGAAAATTTGGATGCGAGGGTAAACCGGACCAAGCGAGACTTGGGGAAGGTGGATGAACCCTCGCAGGTTAAATGATAACTTCAACCTAACAATTGTTTTCAGTTAAAATTGCTACGTCATAGGTTTGTGAAATAACTTGTGAAAACTAGCTTTATGCAAATAAACCAAGCCATCATTGAACCCCCTATGAACATTATATGCATTCTGTAGTGGTGGCTTACTGAGTACGGTTGGTACTCACTCTTACTTATTTAAATCTTTTAGAAAGGTGTTGGTGTCGCTCTGAATATGTGCTATGCTGGCGAGGAGTTACCGAGAACGGTGGAATAGGGATCTAGGTTCGCTTCTGTCGGACGCGCTGCGGCTGCCTGTCCCTGCCGGTGGCATGGCGCATCATCCTGCGCTGGCCGTCGCCGTCGCCGTCGCCGTCGGCCGCCGCCTCGATCCTCCTCCTCCGTGCTCGTGAGGAGCAGGCCCAGCAGAGCAGAGTAGCGGACACGTCGGCCTCCTCGGCTCCTCCATCGCTTTGGCGTCGGTGCTGGATGGGTCTGGTGGGCAGCGACCCTGCTGCTGAGGTGAGTGACACTGAGATCTATCTATCTTACTACGATGTAGGATAGAACTGGTTGTTTCTTGTTTGAGGATCGTGTGAGTTGCTCTGTTTTGACTTCTAAAAATTGCGCACAAAATCATTAACCCCTTCGTGAACATGAAATTTATTATAGTGCCATAAGAACACGCAAAAAATTAGTGTTAGTGTTGTGTCTATAACTTTAGATGATGTTGCACTAAGAATTTTCCTCTTTTTTTTTGGAGAGAAATTATTGTCTTGCGTTGAAATTAATGCTGCTCCCTCTTGTGTTACAATGACATGCTATTTTAGCATTTGCATGAATATTGCATCAGCTTTGAACTGAACCTAGCCAAGTTCTCTTAAGTGTTTACTTATGTAGAAATCGCCATCCTAATTACCGAGTTATTGCACATTTGTCCAACAAGGTATTGTAAGTTCACAGCCATATATGGTTACTGCAACATGGGCCTGTCAAAACAAAGCCTTTTGTGCGCTGTGTTTCATGACCACAGTATTTAGTCTTAAAGACCAAAATGTTTTTGACATTTTGTCATGTGTGTGCACGACATTTTGCATCTTTGAGACATGTTCTGCCATCACATATAGCATGATCATGAACAAGAAATCAGAATATTATAAATAATGGATAAACACATATGAACATTTCAAGTAACAAGAAAATCCATACATCCAGCCAGTATGCAAGTGAGGATGATCGACAGCTGGTAAACTCAATTTCAAATTCCATAAAATTCCACCCAAAATTTCAAGTCACATAGAGTTTCCCTACGCAAAATAGAACTCCGGCTAACCAACAAAACTAGGAACCGATACATGAGAAGCGACCAAGAAATTTCTCAGAGGAGATCAGCAACGTTGGAGGGTAGCTCCTCTATTTGGGCGCTGGTGAACTTCTGGATACTAGAGAACACACGTTCATCAGCGCGAGTTATGAAGCTGATGACCACACCCTTCCCTCCGTGCTGCCCACTTCTTTGAACATGACGGAGGTAGCTGACTGGTTGCGCCGGCAGATCGTAGATCATGGTGACAGGGGCATGCAGAACATCGATACCACGGAGATCAGTGGCGATGAGGATACGAGATAATCCAGACTGAAATTCCTGAACAGCTTTATCTCTGGCTCCTTGGTGTATGCCTCCATGAATTGCTGAGACAGTGTACCCCTTGCCTCCAATCTTTTCTGTCAGTGACTTGGCCTGACACCGAGTGTTGACAAAAATGATGCTTTGTGTGATTTCCATGTTGTTGAAAAGACCACACAATTCGTCTTCCTTCTCAACGTTAACATAGAACTGCTTGACATTGATACCCTCAAGTTCTTCATCTCTTGGCACAATGATTTCCACAGGCTTATTCATGAACTTGCGGCTCATCTCAAGAGCTTCATGGGACATACTAGCAGAGAAGAAGCCATACTGGGTTTTGGTTGGGAGAAGCTGGATAATATTATGGACCTGCAAAGATAATAGATGACCATATGACCATTAGTAAGATTTATATGTGGAGATTCCCAAATAATGCATGCTATGTAACTAGTTTGCCCCATGCAACCTTGTCCCTGAAACCTTGTCCCTGAAACCTCTGAGTACGAGAGTGCATAACCAACCTTGTCCCTGAAACCTCTGAGTACTTCATCTGCTTCATCCAAGACAAACATTCTAATGTGATCTGGACAGAGTGTTCTCCCTTGTAGCATGCCAAGAACGTGACAACGAGTACCAACAGCGACCTGAACTCCACGAGACAGAATTCGCTGGTCCTCATGGACACTAGTCCCTCCATAAAAAGCATGAGCTTTGACACCTAGGAAGTGACCAAGTGCTTCGCTTTTTTAGTCTCCTGTGCTAAGTCACGTGTTGGTACAAGAACCAAAGCCTGGCATTCTGTAGATGCATAATCTAGTCGTTGCAAAACACCACAGCACAATGTCACAGTTGTTCCAGAAAATGACTGCTGGATAATGTCTAGACCATTGCACAGTGGGACAATTCCTCTTCGATGGACTACACAAGGCTTATCCAAACCTGTAAAAACATGACATCATGGGGTAAGCATAAACAAGGTGTCCAGTAAAGGCTCTGTCAAAAAGTAACTGCTACATACATAGGGGCCTCAACAAAATAACAGATGAAACGAGAATTACCATATGCATATATTCCCTCCTGTAGGTTTTCTTGGAGACCCACCTCATTGAAACTCTCAAAAATCCCATTTTGTGTGCTGAAGTCCCTGGAATTTTGACAAATATAAATATGATTTTGACAAGTATTCTCTCCATTCCAAAATAAGCCTATCTTGGTGTGGATATAACCTAGTACAACGAATCTGGATAGCCCTCTGTCCAGATTCGTTGTACTAGATTGTGTCACATCCTCATTAAGGTTGGCTTATTTTGGGACGGAGGGAGTAGACCATAATGTTCAAACAATGAGACAGGAAACTAATATATAAAAAGAAGAGAATGTTAGATCACATACTGTTTGCTCATTTTAGAAACATGTTGCTTTTCAAAATCATCTCCTCCGGTTCTTGTTCCAGCCATGCCAACACCTTCAGGGACAGTTCAATACAACTAAGTAATAACAAGATACTTCTAATCCAAAACTTTAAAAAAATTGAGATGGTTTATCCTGTTTTATCAGAAATACTTTCTAAGACAATATGATGTTTATGCATTTTCCTTTTAAGATCCACTTCAATAATTTGTTTAGGCATGTATAAGGAATATATGACAATAAACTTTACACAAACAGGATTCTCGCTCACCTTTTTCCTGAGTTTCTCCAATTGAACTCTCACTGATAGATTGTGTTCCTTGAGTTGTCACAATGTCTTTTGTTGTTTGCTTCTTCTTGGAGTTGATTGCAATGGCAGATGGAGCAATTGCATTGCTGTCTTTATTGTTTCCATCTCCTCCAGACTCATTATCTGACTTCTGCCCTTCACCCACTAGATGCGCTTCCATTTCCTTCCGATGTACTTTTTCTAGGAAGCGTTTTGAATCCTGCTTCTCCATTGATCTTCTATCTCTTCTTGCATAGACAATCAAAGTGTATGCCTTCAAGGGAAGTGTTATGAACATGATGTCAATCAACAAAAGGGGTAACTATTTATCCTAGTGTACCCGACACATTCACCCACACACATGCTAAAATTGCCCTACCTAGTGTACCTGACACATTCACCTACATACATGCTAAAACCACAATTTTTAAAAGTTGTGAATCAGTTTGTTTTTACATTTCACTTAAAAAGTATTTTCTTTACCTAGTGCACCCGACACATTCACCTAAGCACATGCTAAAAACACATTTGTTCAAAAATTGAGAATCAGTTTAATTTTTTTCTTACATGTATTTTCCTTCTAATGAGATTCAAAAAGAAAATCCTTACATCAAAACAAACTTTATGAATGTAGAATTCTCACTGACCTCTGAAGTGTGCTTCACCAATCATGCCTGTTGATTTTCCACTTGTGGATTGTCCCCATTCAGCTTTTGCAGTGTCTTCGGTTGTTTTCTTGGAGTGGATCACAGTGGCTTCTGGTGAAACATAAAGGAGATGATGTCAACAATAAAAAATAGCGACCTATTAATGCCTTTTTTCTGTGTACATTTTAACTCACCTTTCAAGACCGTGTCTCCAATCATGCTAGTTGAACTTTCACTTATGGATTGCTCCCTTTCTGCTGTTTTCTCTAATTCCTTGTCTGACCAGCCTTTGACATCCAATGTATGGTTGTGTGTTGAAACAACAATTGTATCATTACTACTGCTCTCTGAATTCATCAATTTATTTAGTATTTCTGGAGGTATTTCAATAACTTCGTCTGGCTTGGCTCTGTATTCCTTGCCAAATTCATCAAGATGATCTTCACCATTGCAAACTTCTAAGACCTTTTCACCCTCTTTTGTTTGTGCTTTGTCTTCTATCATAAACGTAATGCATCTTGAATACCACCCAAACACAAAATGACATGAGAAAGGAGCACCATCAACACTTCTTAGTGCAACCTTTAACTTAATAGGCTCATGGTCATCTTCCAAACTTTCCTCATCAACATCGGTCAATACACCGACTGCTGACACAATTTGGTATAGCTCCTTCCAGTTTCTGCATATCCTTGGGACCCCATAAACTAAAAACCATTCTCTAATCAATTCAATGTTTTCTTCATCGTCTTCCTTCCACCTTGCTACAGTGAAGTTCACCTCCTTATCATCTATAGATGTTTCTACCCTGGGAGTCTTTAAACAGCTTACTAGGTCATCCTCTGAGTTGAAGGATGCCACGAAACCCTTTCTGCCTTCTGTCCTTATCTCCCAGTCAGTCAGCTTCCAAAACTTGCTTACTTGAACTTTCACTTTTCTCAGATCCAAGTTACTGAATTCTTTCTTTTATGCTGCATTGATCCAGAGTGCGTGATGTCTCCTTACATGCAAAGCATTTTCTTTTATTGGATAAACCAGTAAATGCTTGGCCTTGTACAGCCTTATTTTCGCTACTCTTGGTCCCCATGGCTTGTGTCGAAACCTGTTCTTTCTCAACACATTCTGAATCCATGTTGTGCCCTTGTTGTGCCATGTACACTTTCTGAAACTATGTAAGCACCTGATGACAGAAGAAAGGGGGAAATTAATACCACATGGTCCACATCCTTCAAAGAAGAAAACAAGTGCAAATAACTATTTTATTTGTACTATCCTAAAAGTGTGATATTGCTCAATGTGTGTGCATTTATGTACTTCACATTTTTTGGGAGCCAAATCGGACAACTAAATCCGAGTCGGATTCCAACACATGTCTATGTCTAACACTGGCATCCACCATTAATGGCAAACAAGTAAAAGCTGCGCCCATGCATGCAAGCGAGCCCAAGCTTTTAAATTCATTTTGTTCATTGTAAATTAGTGTAATTTTTAAGAAAATGACGCAATTACAGAACAATAGGATTATCTGATTTTGTGGAATCTTGACAAAATAAATCAATATAAAGTGGCTATTATATGCAATTTAAATGGATATGCACCCCACTTTTCCTTTGCAATGCAAGAAATACATTTTAGAGTAGTTTATGAGCTGTCAGACAGGAGGTATTTAATAATTTAAGTGCACAATTTTTGTGATATTCCCAAACCAGAACTCAATGAATAACTTAATGATGAATACATCTAGAAATGTCACGGAGTCAGTAATAATACAGTAGGTAGCAAACATCCATCATTGATGATGGATAGCTTCAGCAATAATTGGCAACATCAAACAAAACAGTGAAGACATGCCATGCCAACAACCTTACAAATCTATTGAAAAACCTTAAACAAAATCCGATGGATCAATCTGCGGAGTGTGTGAGGACTTCACCACTAATAGTCCAGTCAGGTCAATCTGCGTCGTTCAAGTCCAGCAGTTGGGAGGGTAACCAACCTTATCTAAACCTCACAAAATATATTAAAAACCATAAATGAAACCCCACAAATCTTTTTTGGGAGACCATCATCACGTGAGGACCTCACTTAAATCGTAATCCTAATCGTCCGATCTGTTCAATCTGCACCATATGATCCCAACGGTCGGAAGACTAAATTTATCGGGCATGGTCCATAGGGAGTATATTGGCTTGTAGCAATTACCACCATCCTAACCCCAACCCCACTACACTTCCTCCAGCCAAATAAACAAGGACATGGGCAGAGAAACATCAGACCAGATGGGTATCATGGCCCCCCTAGAAGGTCTTATACATATATAATTCAAGTTCTGTTGGTAAAGATAATGTTTTTGTCTCTCCACTCTCCAACCAACCAAACAAAATCAATCAGGAAAGCATCAGAGACCAGATGCCCCCCAAAACCAACCTCCATTTCAGATCCATATGCACATGATTTTTTTGCTTTGTTTCTAATCTGCTGCTACATATCTACAGGAGCAAAGGATTCATGAGAAGTAATCAGGAGCAGACCTTTTCCTTTGCCTGACTGATGGAGAGCTTCACGGCGCTTGACAACCAGAGCACCTTCGCAGCCCGTGCAGCGCTGTGCCAACAACACGAGCAAACGCCTTTTGTCTGAGGACACGGCGGCGCAGAGATAAGAACTAGCGGATTGAACCTATGAAGTGCAGTGGGGAATTGGGAGTTAAAAAAAACCTAGATCCTGGTGTATTTTTGCACTTTGGTCACAAATGCACAAAATATTATATGTATTGAAATTGTATGTTTTCATATGCTTATTTGGTGGCACAGAGTTGTATAGCATTGTGTTGGACAGTTGGATCCACTTGGAGGCACGTTTTTGAGATGTGAACAGGTTCTCTATATTTTCTTCCAACGCTGCTATACATACGACTACTGATGTGTTCGACTGGGGTACGACTCAACGGTGAAACACACGGCGTGAACAGCACTGATTTGCTCCTACGGGCTGCTGCTCACACTGTCCCACGTAATATGCAAATCCACATCAAAGCCCATATATAATTTCAAGCCCAAACTAAAGGACACAACATCAACATCGATATGTCCTTGTAGCCGCACAACGATATTTCATTTTCGGAGTTCTTCAACTATTGGAACGGTTACAATCAAGTGCATATTCTGATTAGTACTAACTAATGACAGAGTTAACACGAGTTATGCATAGTTAGCTGATAATTAATTGATGAATAAACTAATGCAAATCACAACCAATTTATTTTTCAGACATATCAATATTAATTGGTGAAAGTTCCATTTTGAGAGTCCCAACTAGTTTCATTGACCAAAATATAGGTATGGTTGCATCCAACAAGCATAGTAGTGTCTAATCATTAAATAAAAATAGACATGCAAATGTTCTGTTTAGTTCGTCGATTGAAATCACACATGCAAGCAACGTCTGATCTATCTTTCATCCATTCATGTCCTGGGATAGAAGCTCCATGAGATCATCTTTCCACTACAAAAGTAAAAGGAATAGAATATTCAGTTAGTGGAATATACTATGTACTATATACTGATATATAGAAGAAATTTTGAAAAGTGAAAATTAGCACCTGAAGAAGATCAGTGTAATAAGAGCTCGTGCTAGATGGTGGTGCCAGCTGATTTGATTGGAGTTCCTAGACAAAATTATTTTGTTATTATAACTACAGTAATGCAAAAGTACGTATGGACATATAGTCAATCGAAGTACCTGAAACTTATTTGCAACAAAGCACACACAGCCGATCTCATATTGCTCATGATAAGAATTATCAAAATTTCCATAGTAATAAAGTGCATATTTAGAGATGATATAGAGCTAAAATATTTGAAGTACTTAGTACCACTTTCGTGAAGAGATTACCTCTACTTGTCTTAAGTTCTGAATATTGATATGCTGACCATTTTTTGATACAACATTATTAGTCCTTGCATTCCTCCCTCTTCGACTCTGTACTTCACTTGTAGACTTGTTTTTTTCATTCTCACTCTTCTTACTATATGATCCAAATTTGATTTTTTTTCCTCAGTGAAGGAGGACAACCTCTTCAACGAACTGATATTGGGCTTAGAAAAAATTTTCCTTGTTCTGTCACCATATCTTTGTTATTTTCAGTTTGATGATATTCCTGAAATTCCTTGCTACCATGGTGTGCATCAATTTTTATTTGCAATTCGTTATAGCCATCCATCACTAAGTTGTACAATGCATCTGATCCTACTCCACTCTCTGCCACTTCATTAAAACGCTTATCCAAATTATCAAGATGCCTCACAATTGTTCAGGCATAGAAAACCAAAACATAACATGCTGGGCACAAATAAATCTGCAGCTTTCACATGCCTTCTGTGATGTGATCAACATGAATACTCCGTCGTTGTTGCCGCAAAGTACATCTGATTGAACTCAAATGATTGATTAGAGATAGAAGGCAAAGGAATTAGCCTGAGTGTTTAGGGTAAAAGAAGATGGAAAATCACCGTTGAGGCAATACATAAGTCGGCGTCATGGACGGTGGACGGCGGACGGCGTAGTCATACATAAGTCGGACAATTTAGTTGTATGTATAGCATTTTCCATTTTCTTCCACAAGTTTTTAGTACAATGCATTTGGATAATCACTAGTAAAATGAAAAATCAAGAGTACCTTAGAATGATGTATCCTTGAAAGAAAGGAAATAATAATTAAAAAAACTGAGATTAACTCTCTTCCGTCTTGAGTACTTATTGGGTTTTATAAGCTGTTTGATTTATCTTTAAGTTCGAAGAACGAACAGGTGACACCCTTGAGGACTTGCTAAGGAGAGGTATACTGAAATTTCTACTGTTATGGTCCAACTTTATTTTCCCGTGCAATGGAAGTTTCATAATTTCCTACATAATTAGAACTTACTGATGAGATATCCTAATTTAATATCAGGAGTCCAACTTTATTTTCCGCGTAATTAGGGCTCACTAATAAAGGAGAAATCCTAGAGTTTGTATAGTAATGAGTCTAACTTTATTTTCCCGTGCAATGCTTGTTTCTTAATTTCCCGCGTTACGGGTTTTATACGTTATTGTTACGATTTATTTTATCGGTTCATGACTTAATACTATTTTTTTGGAGAAAAAAGGCACAACTTTAGTGTACGAGACGATAATTGATCACTTTTGTCCATTGTAGTTGCTATAAATAGATGGGCTTCTTCGAAGAAAATCCGTAATTCAGATGCATGCCTAGAGTCTAGAAATAAATGCTAGAGGAATTCCAAGTTTCCAACCAATTATAGGAGTTTTGACGATAGAATCACAAGTAATTCGGCGATACCACAATTCATCAGGATCGACCAAACGAACTTTTTTTTTTTAAAGCGAACCAGCACAAACACCACTACCACACAACCATCGTCCACACTTAGGTCATATCGTCAGAGGACAAGACCATTGTTGACAGGTAAGGGTGAAGCCATGGCTGCTCGATTTGGGGAGAGGAGTGACAAGGGATTTAAGGTCTTGAATCGGCAATCAATTGGTGCAATGATTTGCCTAAGGGACATACAGTAGGCGTTATCTGTAAAAGAGAATCTCTTTATTTGAGCCAAATATATTTATATAGTGAATATAGTGTACTTCAATAAATAGAAGTGTCCATTGGTAGTGACAATTTTTATAGTATCACATGTCCAATGCAACTAAGTTGGAGCGTCACATAGTAAATTTTGACTTATGATATATAATTTCACGTACATTTATAATATCTTCTCTCCCAAATTATTCACTATGAGTTACTCGCTCTGTAACAAAATATAACAAAACTTTTAGAATTTAAAATTTGTCTCAAAATATACTCTTCTCAATTAATCACAATTTTTCATCATTCAAATTCTCCACCTACTTCTTCCTCCCTACCGGTCATAATCTTCTCGCATTTAATTTCACCTACTTCTAGGGGTGGCTCGGCTCGGCTCATGAAAGCTTGGTACAGCACAGGCTCGGCTTGGCTTGGCTTGATTGAAAGAACGAGCGAAAATAGCAGCTTGGCTCGGCTCGTTTCAAAGCTCGAGCCAGCTCGAGCCGGCTCGTGATTTGAGCAGCAACAACAAGTAATGCGAATCAATTTATTTGCCTCAATCTTTCTGTGACTGAATCAATAGCAAACACACACATCAATTCATCACGCATACATATACTACAATGTAGTAGCTACATTACTGCTCCAGAATCACAAGATCAATAGACCACAAGTCCACAGACCACAGACCACAACATGCTACTGCTACATGCATCAGAAAAAGGAGACAATACAGGAGTAGCAAGAACTGCGGTCAGTCGCCAGTCGGTCGGCTCGTCATCCTCGGCGAGAAAATGAGAAAAATGAGAAAATACCTCTTCATCCTCGGCTCATCGTAGGCTCGTAGCAAGAACTGTCGTCGGTTGGTCGGCGCGTTGGCGAGGTGATGGACGGCGTCGACTTAAGGTCTCAGGGGACGCGGGCGGGAGGTGGTGC
Organism: Oryza punctata; assembly: GCA_000573905.2. NCBI lineage: Eukaryota > Viridiplantae > Streptophyta > Magnoliopsida > Poales > Poaceae > Oryza > Oryza punctata. The sequence continues at coordinate 6,969,967 of CM002489.2, read as the reverse complement.
AGGGGAGGGAGGCAGTGCAGGGGGTCTCGAGCGGCGCCTCGCCGTCGCCCTCGCGCGGTGGCACCCTCGGCGTCAAGCAGTCCAGCGGTGTCACCTCTCCTGTCGCGTGTGCGTTGAAAGGCGGCGGACTCCGTGTGATTGTGAATGGCTGATGGAGTGACGGCGGCGTGGGAAACTGGGAGGTCAACGGAAGGCTGTTAGGGTTTTTCATGGGCCACACACATATGTTAATGGGCCAGACCTTTTTTTATAAGCTTGACAAACTTAACGAGCGGCTTGTGAGCTAGCTTGGGCTCGGCTTGATTTATAAACGAGCTATGGAGGCAGCTTGGGCTCGGCTCGTTTAGTTTTCGAGCCGAGCCGAGCTTCGCGAGCTCGAGCCAAGCCCGAGCCAAGATCACGAGCCCGAGCTTTTTGTCCACCCCTACCTACTTCCTTAATACTTGTGGCGAACTCTGCATATACTTTACTTTGAGATGAATGTAGTAGAAGATATCGAGAGATAAAATTTAGAAGAAAATGTAAGATACAAAAGAGGAGCTTAGTAAAATTGTGAAAACACATGGATAGAATGTCATGCACATTACATGAAAAAAAAACTATAAGAAAAAGTTTAAAATCATTCGAATAACACATAAGAAAACATAAGAACGGAGACATATGGAGAAAGAAACATGTGGTACGACTTTATAATTATTTTCCTCCAAAAGTCTCATGGATTGGCCCAATTTCAAAGGTATATTAATCCCTTATTCTCAAGGATTCCCTACGAAATTTTCTTATTGGAATATATTTACTATTAATATTTCCGCCAGTGTCGGATGGTAAACTCCGCAGCGGGGGACTGTGCAGACCCCCTTTTTGAGTTCGGCCCAGGGGCGCGAAAAAGAAGCTTCCTCAGGCCCGGCTCCGGTGAGACCGGCGAGAATCAAAGATCACCAGACAGAGGATGGTGACACACGAGCAAGTATACAGGTTCGGACCGCTGATGAGGCGTAATACCCTACTCCTGTGTGGTGGATTATTTGTGTGGATTCTAACTCTCCGGAGTTGGACTTGGTTAGCCGCAATCCAAGGAGTAGAAGCAAAAAGCCGAACCGAACAGCCCTTTCTTTAGGCCTAGGCCTCCTTTTATCTCAAGGGGACACTACAGGGGCTAAACAGGCTGTTGTCTAGAGAGAAAGGAGAAAACCATTTTACAGATGAAGTCCATGTCGTGGCTTGGAGCGGAAGCCTTCCACTCCTGTTGCATCGGCATGGCCCCTGTCAGGCCGCTCATCATGCCGATCGGCGCAGCACGTCATTCTCCATTAAACGGCTGGAATCTGGCAGTCCACCGTAAGTTGTGCGATGCACCAGGTGATTAGACCTGACGCAGCAACTCTGACGTGGCGCGAGAGCCGGATCGGCCCTCGCAATCTTGGTGCAGGCCATCGGGAGGCGTAACGTACCTACCGGGCGTGCACCGGCACACGCGGTGCTGTACGCCATCTCATCAGTCATTCGCACCGGTCTCACGCCGGTCAGCCGATGGCGACCGGTGTCAGATGCGTGCGCGTCATTCCGCAATAAATGTGGCACGGGCGCGGCGCAGGCGCACTACCCTGCGTTGTCATTAATGCGGGTAGGTGAGCGCTGGGAGCGCTCACTCACTTTGTTACGCGTGGCAGCGGCCCGAGGGGGTCGGGGGAGCCCGACCCCTGCTGGGCCTCCCCCGAGGGGGTAGCGTGTCATGGGAGGGCGGCCACCACGTCGCCCTCGGGCCTTCTCACCCCTCGGGGGATGGCCACGTGGGCAGACGGGGCCGCCTCAAGCCCATAGTCGACATACCCCTGGGCTCACAACACCGATAGCTAGAATTTTGGTATGTCATTCGTGTTTAAGTTGGTTGTAAGTTGTACGTATCCAATTTAATGTGATTCTAGAATAACTATTATACACCCCTTCCAACCCAACCCCTTTTCCTCCCAACCCAACCCAACCGCCCCAAACCATCCCGCTTCCCCATCCCACACCCCCTCCCTTGATCAACTTCTTTTTTTTCTCTCCCTTTTTCTCATTCTTTTTTATCCTTTCTTTTCTTCCAATCATCCTGGTTCTCTCCCTCTCCTTCTAATCACCTCTCTTCTCTCCTCCTTTTCTCTTTTTTCTCTTTTTCTTCTGTTTCAAATTTCTCTTCTCATAAATACTTTCCTTTTGAAATTATGTTTAAAGTGTGCATACAATGAATTTGTTACTTTGCAAATGCTTTTCATCTATATAAAAAAACTTTCGCTAATTGAATAGTCAAAATTCCAATATTTGGTCGATAAGGTATAGCATAATACCCATGCATGAATTTATGGCATAGTCATCTGATCGATTTGTGTGGCTATGTAATGGTGTATATAAGGGACTTTTTGTGTGATGACGCATGAAGCGAACGCAACCAGGCTGAATGCTATATATGAATTCTGACTTTGTTTTGCCATTACTATGTTTGCCTTATTTCGACTTGTTGTTTAAATTAACAGAAGTTTTATCAATTATGAAAATTATCTTTACTTGTTGCAACACACATGAAAAAATCATAGGTGCAATGTGCTGGAGATGCATGGTATTGTGATGCTCCCAGTCCGAAACCGCTAATGAGCGATTGGTCGCGCGCTCCTCCTCCCGCGCGGTGCAGCCACGTGGCGCGTGCAGAGAGGGGGGCAGCGGAACTACGCAGCATGGCAGGGTCCACGTGACTTTTTTAATTTTTTTTTGTTTTTTCTTTCCATTTCCTTTCCTTTTTTTATTTTTATTTCCAGTTTATTTCGGTTTCTACGTATACAAAGTTTGGATACATATGTATACCAAGTTTATATATATGATTTTTTTCTGGTTTTTTATCTTTTTAATATGTGCGTATACAAACTTTGTATACGTACGTATACAAAGTTTGTATACGTGTATACTTTATACATATATACACAAACTTTTTATATATACAAATATAAAATTGATATATTTCGTGTACATATACAAACTTTGTATACATGTATATTTTTTATATAGGTAAAGTGCATACATATAAAAGAATCTATATATATTATATATACTACAGGACTAGAGTAGTATAAGGGGGCGACTGATGAATTTTTTTTGGAAATAATATTATTTTAATGGAAAATCGCAAAAATATAGGTCGGTCAAGTGAAATCGCAAGTTTAGCGCCCTGTCGAACTGGGGCAGTTCGATAGGGGTACCTATCGAACTGGGGCAGTTCGATAGGGGTACCTATCGAACTGGCGCAGTTCGACAGGTACCTATCGAACTGCCCTAGTTTGACAGGTTAGTTGTCCAAGAAAAAAAATAAAAAAGTACTTGCTACAGTGCCTAACAGGAACATATCGAACTGCCCCTGTTCGATAGGGCGCGTGGCATGGAAACAGGGGGAGTTCCATAAGGGAGATGTTACAGTGTCGCTACAGTGTTTTTTCCTTTTTTTAATTATTTTATCACCTGTCGAACTGGCCCCAGTTCAACAGGTACCCTATCGAACCGCCCTAGTTCGACGGGGCACTAAACTTATGATTTCACTTAACCGATCTATATTTTTGCGATTTTACATTGGAATAATATTATTTCCAAAAAAAATTCGGCGACTGATCGCGCACGAGGGGCCGCGTGGGTGGTTGCGCGTCAGCGCCCCTCCTCCCAGTCCACGTGGCTACCACAGCTGACGTGGCAAATGAAATCGACAGGACACAGACAGGTCGTCTGCACGTATAAACGCACGCCTAGCTATTATATATAGCTCAGGTTAACATGGATTACTACGAAACCAAGACCGAGACTAATCACATCTGTACGGCCGGCTGGGCAGTGGGCACACATACTGTCACATTCACATACAAAATCGTGACAGATAATAATAATTATTAGTAATCCATCATTGATCAAGTCTATAGCTATAGACTCGATCGAGTAGCGATCGACGACCTGCCGCGATTAATTGAGTTGACCGGAATTTGACCCTCGAAAACGACCACATGCCAAAGTGCGAAACCACCGTGATACAAACATTTTCTTTTTTTTTCAATTTTGAGAAATTATTACAAACTAAACGGAGGTTTCTCTGGTTTCATTTCTCTTTGAGAAAGTCTTGCAAACGATCGAAGGCTATCCGCACCACGTACTCCGTTCATCCCATAAAAAACTAACTCTTAGATCTTGGGTTGAATCTAGAAATAATCTAGAAATAGTCTATATTTAGATTTAAAGTTGCAAATCGTTTTGATGTGATGAAGGGAATAAAATTGTAAGAATATTTACAGTATTGTAAAGCATTTGGGATACCTCGATGAATTTTTTTTTCTCAATATGATGTTCACTGTTAAAACTCTAAATAGTTTTATAATTCCATCATTTTTTTGTTGAGAAGACTCACTGCTGCTTGCCATATTTGAGAACAGCGAAACAGAGTAATCAGCGAAGTGAAGTAACATTTTGATGCTAAAGTAGGTTTGATAGCTACTTGGAAACGCCTTTTGAAGGATGATCTTTTTAAAAGCCCAAATTAAAGCTAGAGAAATCACGTAGAACCTCGCTTACCTTTTTGTTATTTTTTTCCTGTCTTGTACATAAGCCTTCTTTGCTTTTAATATATTAGCTACAGAGACTCCTGCAGTGGTTTCGTCAAACAATTGAAACAAAAATGCAGTGTTGCTGCTGCTACTTCCAAGTTCCAACTCACCAGCCAAAGACTGCACCAACAAAGGAATGAATTGAGAGAAAACGATTCAAAGATGTATCTTTTGTTTTTTCTGTGAATTTCGTAATTTTCCAAACAATGTCATCGTTTCGTATGATAGCCATTTGCCAAGACAAATCTTTTGTCAACCATTAGAATTTTATAAATTCCTTTAATTTATTTGCAACGTATTGTTTTCTTTCCTATCTTTCTACTTGACGTGTGCAGCTCATTGTCTCAAGGACATGTAGTCACGTTCGTTGAAAATATAAAACCGCAGTATATTTTTTATGAATGTTTATTATGATAAGTTTGGTATTACAAAAAAAAACCGCTATATCCTATGTAGATCAAATGATCAAATTCCAGTATAACCGCCATATAAGACATGCGCACTTTGTATATATAATATTTATATATAGGCTTGCCAGGTGTCCTAGCAATTGTTTGCTGGTAATTATACTAACCTTTTGGAGCTTTTAATTATAAAAGAATCTCACCGAACTTGTCAAAAAGGGAGGTTTACAACTTTACAGGTACAAGCATGGGTACCCTAATTCAAACCTCTAAAAGTGCAGACATGCTGCACTAAGTAATTAATCGATAAACAAATTGGTATTAGATTTGGAATCAATTAAAAGTGGTAAACTCAACTTGTGAGCTACTAAGATCGAGTGGATGTGGATCCCAGTCAACTAATTAACCAAATGATCTAATCAAAAAATTATATGTATTAATTAAAGGGGAAAATTATGCAAGGCATGTCGTCAAGTAAGTGACTAGTACTACTTTTCTCCATCAAATCAGATACTGTGAATGGCATCAAGATTCGGTTGTTCATGCATATGTGTAGTTTTCATTTGGTCCGGGTGGACTTGGAGAGCATATCTCCGCAGTTTGGCAAGATCTAAAGATTGGAGAATACTATACTTCTTGTGGTCTTTTTCAGAAAAAAGAAATTTAATTAATCAACTTCAGAGTACTATCTAAAGTTTAGGTAGATTTATGGCGAAAGTGTGCGAAAGAAGACTAAAATTTGACTTGCCTTTGAAACTAGCACCCTGTTAACTAAGGTTTCATCTAAAATGACTCAAAGGTGGTGAACACTTGTGAATGAAAGGCTTCTTTACTTCCCAGGTCTGGAATGCGATTTTTTTTATTCAATCCTCTGGAATGGAGGATATTTTTATAGGAGTTATACGGAAATTTAACTAATTGTTCTTGTGAAAATCCTGTAAAATCCATCTGTTCCAAAGAAGCCATCATGTAGGAAATGAATTGTAATTTACTATGATAATATTCCTCTGTTCCAGGGTTTACATTACTGCCGGGACCGCGGTTACCGTGCCCCGGCGGTAAGCACGGTTCGTATCGAACCGTACGAAATTCGTATAAAATTTATCAAAATTTTAAATTATTTTTTAAATTTATTTGAATTTAAGACGGTTACCGCGGTTTACCTTTTACCGTATCCCTGCGGTAAGCATTGTAACCGCGCGGTTACCGACGGTAACGTAAACCCTGCTTTGTTATAATCAGATCATAGTATTTTTGCCTTTGATATTGTTCATCTTACCATCTTCTCTAGCAATCTAGAGTAAGTTCACACTACGCATATATTGCTCTAAATATCAAATGTTATGAGATCACACTAGTTCATCACTACAATTCCGCACAACTTGATAGCATGCATCTATTAGTCAATTGCAACCAGATTGTGATCGAGGTTGGTATGCACCCAAATGGCTTATACAATATTCCAGCAGCAACTTAAACTAATGATGAAATCCCAATCAACAACTAGAGGTTGAATGTGAACCAGTGTCACGCGCTGTGTTCGTATGATCAGCTGATTAATTAAGCAAAACAAGCACACATTAGCCACTGCATTTCTTTGACTACGACTAGTAGTACTACTGCACATGTAGTATTGTGTGCAATGTAACAAAGAAATTAATTAATTAATTAGCATTTGTTCTATTGAGGAGAGTACGAAAGATGTCATGATCCATTGCACCCTGTGCTGTGCACCAGGAGTTGCATCCTTGACCTGGCCTGATTACTGAAGAACGGTACACGGGCGTAGACCAAATCCCATTTTAGCAGCGAAAAAGCCCAAAAGCAGTGGACCAGGTGCACGGTGTTAATTATCTTCATGGACCCCATGTCGTCGTATCTATGCATCTTAATTAAATTAACCAAACTGCTTGTTGCCAAATCAACTGACGAAAAGGAGGGGAGAAGAAACAGAGAATCTGAATCTCTCAGGGTTTTTACCTGATCAAGGACTAATAGAAATACAAGGATAACCACCCTTTGGTCTCTAGCTTGTGTCTATCAATGATTTTGACTGCATATGTTATACTTTTTGTGGTTTTGAGATCCAATTAAGGAGGCGTTTGGTAAATGGCACTATCATGTCTTTCTTAAAAAGGATCAAACTCTACCAGCTTGACCATAGGATGTGTACTGTACATATGTAGCCCCCTCCGTTATGCAAAAATAAGTCCAATGCGAGTTTTCGCGGTATAAGTTCAACCGTATGTTGAGGAAATGATGATGAAAGCTGTCAAATTATTACAACCGTTAAGAATAGAGCAAGTGTTTACCTCTCAATTCTCTTAAAACTTGCTCTACCTCTCCTTTTATTTTTTAATGACACTCTTCCATTATGTAAGAATTAAATATTTGATATATAGAGAAAACAACTAAACTACTGCACGTACTTACTAGTAGCGTGTAGTTTACCTTGTCCAACTCAAGCATTAAAAAAAATATGCATGATAACAATAATCATCATACTAATACAATGCATAAGGTTGTTATTCATGTATTTGGAGTACATACATTGATATTGTAGGATTTTCACATTAGTCAATGCAATTCTTATAAATCTACGGAAAATTAATCGTTATTCCAAAGGAGACCTAATAAATCACGACGACATATCATCTCTGGTGACACATGTGGAACTCACTGTGACTGCCCTTGTCATTCCTCTTCCCTCCCTACGCCTTGTTGTTACCCGAGTAAGCCATCAAAAATCTGTACGGTTGTAATGAAGATGACAACAGGGCTTCTCCCCCATCGAGCTAGGTGTTGTCCACGGCCTTGAAGGCTTGAAGTGGGCATTTCCATCAATGGCTAGATCTGGTGTCTTCGTGGCAAATCTAGCCCTGGTGGGAGCTAGTGTGGGTGATGGTAGCGGGTGGCTTGCACGAGCGGTTGTGGCTGGCGGCCGTCATGGCGTGGAGGCTGCGGGGGCGTTGTGGGCAAGTTGCTTGTGTGGAGGCTAAAGGATGCCTCTTTGTAGTAGGTGAGGCCAATGGTTGTAGCGATAGAAAGGAGGGGGCCTGGATGGTGTGTTGGATTCAATTGTGCAACATCAAGGATGACGGTGGCAAGTCGTCTTCTTCTGGGCACTCCCTCCAAAATAGAGCTCCTCCACTCCTATTTCACTCCCTTAAAAGGGAGGGGGTTGCAGGCAAAGCCTGGGCCGATGTTTTTCTGCGTTAGCAATAGCGAAGCCTTGATTGTCACAGTTCCCCTTAAGGCCAAACATTATCGATCGAGGCATCTCTCTCTCCCTCCCTAGTAGGGCCCTTCAGGTGAAAATCAAGTCTAGGTATCTTGTTTGGGTGGTGGTGAATCTCTTGACGTTGTAACCTCTCTATAGGCATCGTCTAGGAGGTCTCGTTTCTCACCTCTGCCACCTTCAAGTATCTTAGTCTTTAGCGACTCTCTTGGTTGTCTCCATTAGTTTCATGCAATGGATGAGTGAATCTTTTTCTCTCTCACCCTCTCTCTTGGCAACCTTTCTTTGTGGGATGGCTAGGAGTTTGTGGGCGACCATTTTCTTAGAGTTGGTGAAGGGTGGTGCATTTGTGACCCCTCCATGGGTCTACCGGCGTCCAGTCACACATAGCGACAGTTGACTTGGTGCTAGTCTATTTGTTTGGGAGTGTATATGCAGAAGTTGCCAGCACGTGGTAGTGTTTTGTTTCTTTTTCCTAATTATAGTCTCTTAGGATTATAGTCTTGTAATTTTTTCTGCTATATCAATATAAAACTCTGCACCATTTGTTGCAATTCATTTAAAAACAAAATAGGATGAAGTTGAAATGACAAGAGGTTCGTCCATACCATAGAGACTAATCAATCATATAGCGTGATGGTGATGGCTAAGGGCGGAGCCAAGCCCTAGGCCTTGAGCCAGTCCCCCAAGCTCGCAAGCTTAGCTAGCTTGTGCCACCTTGTTTGACCCTTTTTCAAGCTCATCTAAATTAAGCTATCAAGGCCACCATCATATCACCACCCCCCACCCACAGTGAAGACCTTTGAACGACTTCCATTCCTCCATGCATGTCTCCATCCATTCTCCCCAAACCAAACCCTTCCCCCCCAACCATCACCATATGCTTCCCCTATTCCTTCTACTTTTCCCGCCTCCACTCCCATCCACACATGGATCAATGCATGCCTTCCCAAGTTCCCTTGCATCCACATCTCCGCCGCCATCGTCTTCCTGCGTGTGTATATATATACCCACACCGCCCGTTCCATCGTCCACGACGGCAATCGCGCCATCACCGACCGGTCAAGAGGTAGTTTTAGCTTAGCTAGTTAGATAAGTAGCTATGGACACCGGCGTCCTCGAGTATAGGTGGTGACCTTGGTCGTTGCATGGACACCATCTTCCTGCTCGGACAGGAGTCCCGGCAGCGCATCCTCCACCGCGCGGCGGCGAGCCTCCCCGGCTGCGCCTACCTCTCCGTCTGGGCTCGCGTCGCCGACGCCGCCGGCCTGCAGCACAATCCTCCTCCTTCCGGCGGCGCTGCTGCTGCGCGTCTACTCTACTGCCTCGACGCATGGCTCTCCGGTGGTGACGACGACAGCGGCGGCGGCGGCGGCGTGGTGCGCGGGCTGTTCGACGCGTACCGGGGATCCGTCTGCGCCGCCGTAACCGGGTGCGTGCCCGGGTGGGCGCACGTCGACGGCGGCGGCGCGTACATGGAGCTCTCGGAGCTCGACCTCGCCGCCTCCGCTTCGCTGCCGGTGCAGCACAGCTTCTACCAGGTCAGAACTCAGAACTCACCAGTGCATGCACTTGTTCTACTTGATCAATTTGGTTTCCATTAGTTGATCAAACACCTGAAAAATTTCTGGATTCACTAACGAATTCGTATGATCTTTGTGCTAATGTTCTTCCAGGAAGCTGGCATTAAGGTTTGTAATTCATTTCATACTTATATCGTATGATGATCGTGTTCTTGCTGAGAAATCGAGATGGGTGAAGATGACATGGTCATTGTTGGTGTCCCGCAGATGGCGGCGTTCATGGGATGTGAGAGCGGCGAGATCGAGGTCGGCTTCTCGACGGCGCCGGCGGAGAACTACGGCGGTGGCAGCAGCTTGCAGGCGAGCGTGGAGCAGGTCTTCTCCGAGGACTTCTTCCAGCAGTCGCTGCTCGAGGAGCTCCTCCAGCTGCCGCCGACGCGGCCGTCGTCGTCGTCGTCCTCGCTCGTCGGCAGCCCGGCCGACGGCGCCTCCACGTCCCTGCTCCGCACGATGACTCCCGTGATGGCCTCCTCGTCTGCCACGCCGTCGCCTCGAGATCTCGCGGTGCAGGTGGCGACGACGACGACGACGCCGTCGTCGTCCCGGCTCCATCCGCGCCCGCCGCCGCACCACGTGTCGCCGTTCTCCCGCCACGGCGGCGGCGGCGGCGGCGTCCTCCATTTCCCGAGCGCCGAGGCCGACGACGCCGCCATGGCGCAGGCGATGCTCGATGTCATCTCCTCCCCCTCGACATCCTCCTCGGCGGCAGCGCTGCACGCCCCGTGGTCGTCGTCCGTCAAGCACCGCGCACAGATCAGGTCGCCGCGGCGGGGGACGACGACGGCGTTCCTGGCGTACAACGCCGCGCTGGCACCGCGAGCGGCGGCGTTGCGGCGGACGCCGGGCGCGCCGGGGCAGCGGATGATCAAGATGGGCTTCTCCATCCTGAGAAGGATGCACATGGTCAGGTGCAGCCAAGAGCGCGCCGCCGCCGCCGCCGCCAGCGCTGCCGCCGCGCAGCGGGGCGGCGACGACGAGGAGGACGCCACGGCCGCGCCGCCGCCGCCGACGAGCAGCCAGCTCCACCATATGATATCGGAGCGGCGACGGCGAGAGCGGCTCAACGAGAGCTTCGAGCATTTGAGAGGTTTGCTTCCTCCAGGATCAAAGGTAAACTATACTCCTATGCTTAACATGAGTTAATTGCAGTATTGCACCATCATGTTAATGACCTTGTTGCAATGCAAATTAAACCCATTTTAATTAGCTTCGAGAAAATCTTGTTCAAATTCAACCTGAAATACTACTAAACATTATTTGCCAGTTCAAATTGTTAGAATCCTACTATCATATTTTTCTCATCAGATTAGTGATCATATTGTGTGCACGTAGTGCAGAAACTGATCATTAACGTTTTTTTCATTATCTAACCAATGAAATATACTACACATTGCTATTTTCTACTTTTAATTATCTTTCTAGTACAATTCTATTTTGCACATTGCACATTAACTCTGCTAATCTGTTCTACTAATTAATAGCTCCTCGACCTTAATCAATCAACCATTGTCATTTCAGAAAGACAAGGCCACAGTTCTTGCCAAGACACTAGAGTACATGAACTTGCTGATAGCTCAAATCTCGGAGCTCGAAGCCAAGAACCGAACACTCCAAACCCAAATCCACCAACGTGCAAATGGATCATCATCAAGCTCAATGATCCGAACCGTCAACGAAGTTCATCACCAATGGCTAACCGCCGCCGCCGCCGGCGGCGGCGGCTCGCCGGAGAGAGTGCAGGTCCATGTGATCCGCGGCGGCGACGGCACGTCGACATCGCCGGAGGTGACCGTGAGGGTGGAGGTGCGGGCGTCGGAGGGCGGTGCCGACGTGTCGGAGCTCGTGCTCCGGGTGCTCGCGCTGCTCAAGGGGATGGGCGGCTTCACGGTGGTGGCCATCGACGCGAGGCAGCCGAGCGGCGGCGGCAATGGCGTCGCTCAGGCCAGCCTAACACTACGAGCAACGGTACGGATGCTTACCCTCTCGAAATATATGTTTCGTGCAAAAAAAATTAAATTATTCTCCCTCTCACCCAAATTATAAGATTATAAGACATAAAAGTTTTTTATACGTACGGTGTTTAATGCTATGCATTATATGTAATGTGAAAATATTATCAAATACAAATCTAACTATACGCATGACAATAAACATAGCTATTATGATTTAGTTATTTAGTTACTAATATTGAATCGTGCCTTATATTTTAGAATTATATTTTAAAACGAAAGGAATATTCTTTTTCATATGCGTCATTCATAGTGTAAGCTTAATACTAGTAATATTTATATACCCAACATTGCTTTTATAAAATACGCATAGAAACTGATTGTATTGTTTCATATGTTATTTTTGGATTCCTATGCTCCAAAAATATCCTTAATTCATATCTCACCTACTAGTCATAATCAATGATCACAAATGTTTATAATAATTAACTCTTTCTAAAAACTATCCAACTGTTAGCTGGTCTACTACCTTGAGCTGCTCCATTTTGTGTTCATTGTCATGGGCTCATTACTTCATGAGCTAGAGGTGAATGACGAAGAGAGATTGGGTTGTTCAAACCTAGGTCAAAGTCAACCAGATCAGCCTAGCACTTCATTGCTTTACCCTACAGCGACCGGACGTGGGGCCCACGACAGAAAACTCAACTGGAAAATTTGACGTCCTCTGTCCCTGTTGCTGCTGCTGTGGGATGACGTCACGGACAGAAGCATAAAAGTCCAAAACACTAGAGGCCCCGGGTTTTAATTCATTTCCATCCAAATCCTAATCGATGTCATGTTCCTTTCAGCAAACAGCTATCAAGAGCTTCATCTGGCAACTGCACCAAATCTGCAGGAAGTGCTTGAAGAGCTTCGTATCTAGCCATAGCAGGAGGAACAAGATAAAATTACCCAACCGTTTCAATCAAATCGCTTTGACTTTGACCAGGCCAGTAGTTGCCCCTATTAGGCTATTCACAATGCTCCGACGTAACGTTCGGCCAACCCTTGACACGTCGGAGATTCGTGGCTAGCTAGGTGTTGCATGTGACCAAACGAAATCCGCGGAACCTAGTTTAGACACTCGTTCTTCTGCAACTCTCTGACAACTCGAGGGGACGCGGCGTGGGAGAGAACGGTGCGACTGTGTTGTGGAGGTCGTAGCTTCGCCCCTTCCCCCACAACCTCTTTCGCGGTGGCGGCGAAGCCATGGAGGTAAGCAGGAGGTGAGCGGTAGGCATACTAGGAAGACCGACGAACGATGGTGACGACAACCTCAACCTCACCCATCCCGATCTACACCACCTTCAGGAGCTCGCTCGGCCAAGTCCCACCTCGATCCGTGTCGCCAGGAGCTCGCCGACCGCCTCGATCTCACCCATCCCAATCTCTGCCTCCTCTGGGATCTCGTCGGCCCCATCCCGCCTCGATTTGCGTCGCTAGGAGGAGGACGACAGGAAATAGAAGCGCCGGATCGATCTGAAGCGGCGTGGTGTGGAGGTTGGAGAAGGAGCCACGGCACGGGAGATGGGTGCGATTTGCTCGGGGAAAGAGATAAGTGGTGAAATTGATTTTCATGGTGGGTCTGGTGTGGGAAATAATTTGGTTATGGACCCATCCAAAGCTACGCGTGCACTTGTTAGATGGGAGCTTCATTTACTCTTTTTGCCTACGTAGAAACTGGGTTTCTTGGTGAGATGGGGGGCACACTGCTACTACCTATATGGGTCCATGAAAATAACCTCACCTGTATATCATTAGTGATTTGAAAGCTAATAAAAAAAATATATAATAAAATTAAGTTTTAATATTTAAATTTTAGTTGTGTCTGGTAAACCAACAAGCAAACGATGGAGCTACATCCTTAGACCAAAATTACCTAATGCTATTTAATTACGAGCAAATTGTGACATATATGGTAGATAACGAGACAGCTTGGCTCATCAGGGCACTGCTCGTTATTATTAGGCTCATTTATCATCTCTATAATTTCAACATTTACCAATTTATCATATATTTTCAAAATAGTAAACACTAACTAGTAAAGTACTAGATAATTATCTGATGGATTGAAAGAAATTTAAAGGGCTAATTACTAAGTAAGAAGGACCAAGTATAAAAAGATACGGTGACCTTGTATGCTAAACAGGTACTAACTAGCTCGCATGATGCCCTCACGCTTAGCTTGTTAAGCAAACAAGCTAGAACTAGCGCCCAAGATTACAAGAACGTGGATGTATATATTTATTATATGCTGGAGGATTTAATTACCAAAGCCATGCATAGCATAAGATTGATATATATTCTTGTGACAACCTTTGTAGGCGCGCGAGTTCGAGGAGGCGTCGCTCAAGGAAGCTGTTACCAAGGCTGTCGAGCCCCGCCGGCTTTGACCCTCACCTCGACCTGCTCCGGCCAGCTTCCTTCTTCGAGAAGCATTTGGGACTTGGAACAAGTGGATCAGTTTCAAATCAAAGACCATTTTCCTTTTTTCGAATTTTGAAAGAGGTGCTTGGAGGATGAGGGGTTTTCGTCTTTGGGAAATTTCTGGGATTCGGATCCAAACACAGTATAGTTTTTTTTTTTTAAAGCTTTTGAGGTAAAATGGAGGAGAAATTATAACCATTCAATTAGGGTCTAATTGGGGATGGACGGATGGTATGGGAGCAGATATTGCTGCAATTTTGCATTCGTTTCGAATTTTTGATGCAGTTCAATAGGGTTGTGACAAGCTAGCCCGGTGTTACAACATGGTTGAACTGCGTTCTAGGGAGGGAGAGATGAAACTTTGTGTGTAAACGGCATTACAGATGCATAGATTTTAAACTGGCAATTTTTTTTCTACGGATTTGCTATATGTTTGTTTGAATAACAATTTTGGGGAACTGATCAAACTCTAATGGGTGGAATCCAATGAAATTCGAACACCGATGGCATTCTCCTCCAGATCCTAGCAACAAATTTCATCTTCTTCCCCTTCTAAATATAAAGAATTGTTTGCTTATGTATGTGTTGTCCTCTTCAAAATTCATGTGAAAAAGAAGTTCAGGAAGCAAAGCATGTAGTTTTGGTTTGAGTGCCTCAACTTGCCATGCAGGTGAGACGGGTCACAGTTTCTTAAGAAGCCATTTGGTTGATGGCCACAATCGTGGCTAGCCATACCATTTAATCACATAATCCTATCGAAGGCTTAATTTTTTATCTAAATTTGATTAAGATGTATCTGACAAAGTTAGCCATTAACTAAACATTCCACGCATAGTGTTTTTTGCCTTGCTTCGTAAGCAATACACGTTCAGGCTCTAATCGGTTGAGGTACAGACCTACGGTTGACAAGCAACAAAAATATAAAAGAAGCAACTAAAAATAATCTATGATTAAAACTTTTATATCTATATGTTTAAAAGACAAGGTTAGAAAATAGACTACGGTAAAGAAACAAATTCAACTCTAAAATTACTACTAATTCTAAATATTTTTTTAGCTATGGCTGATAAGACAACGAGTAAGCGTGAAGTAGGTGAACAACTGCAATACATGGTTCTTTCACTGTTTCATGATTTCTATTTGGGAGGAGTCCTAATTTTAGATCACTTTACCCATTAAGATACTATTTCTGAATAATTGACATGGATGGTGAATAAGCTTGTTTTCAATAACATTTCGTACATAGCATCTAATTGGAAATCCTCCAACAGTGGAAGAAGTTCAGGAGTGCCGGCTTGTGGCTACTAGGGGTTTTCGATAGGTGTGGCCACGCTTTGCTACATCTTTGGCAAAACTAACCTAGTTAAGCATTTAGTTTACTGCTAAAATTTCACACACCACAAAACCTTATATTTAGTACTCCACTTATTGTATACCAAATTTCCTAATGGTGAATTGTGTTTATACCTCAAGTTTCAACTCCAATTGTGATTTTACCCTCACTTTTTAGGGTTTACGAATTTATCCCTGCTTTTTGGAAGTTAAGTCACCGTGTACCCCTACTATGAATGGCAGTTAGGTGAGTCCCACATTATTGAGTTAAAGAAATATAAATCAAAAGGAAAAAACATTTTAGGAAATCTAGGATTACTATTCTATCCCTGAGTACTTATTATAAATCCTATTCTATCCCTGAGTACTTATTATACTTGTTCGGTCATATTTATTCTCCCCATCATTCCTATGATCCCTTGCCCAAACCATAGGGAGGAGATAGAGGATTAGGCGGCGGTGGTGGCTCCGCCTCCAGCGATCCAGCACAGCGACACGAGTAGGCGGCGGAAAAGGCTCCTCGGCTCCTTGCCGTGGCGGCTAGTCCTCGGCGCGAGTACCCGGTGGCGACAGCGCCGGTGGAATAGCTACGGGCGATGGTGGCGCCATTGACACGAGCAGGCGGCGGTGGTGGCTCCTCGGCTCTGGGCTCACAAGAGTCTAGGGCTCAGGAGAATGCGGCGCTGGTGAGCGGCTAATCCAAGACCCTGGTGAAGCTCTTGGATGGAAAGTTCATGCCGGCCACCATCATGGCTGATGCCATCTCTGGCCAGGAGAAAGACGCGCTCGAGGTGGTAGATCGTGGACCAACTACATGTGTGGTTCGATGCTTGCTGCAATGGAATAACTTGCATCGGTCGACCCTAGTAGTAATGAATGAACCAGCAGAGTATGAATAAATCTTAGTTATCTGGATGTATATGATATGCACGCATGTTTTGGTTGATCTCTCAATTTTCTTTCATTTTTCTTTTATTTTGAAGTAAAATTCGATGATTTGATACTATCTGAATGAATCTCACTATGGACGAGTGAACCAGCAGGGTATAAATGTCTTTTTTTTCAATTTGACACCGTTAAACTGACGGTAAAAAACAGGGGCAAAAACGCTGACCCTAAAAAATAGGGGTAAAGCTGCAATTGGATTTCAAAGTAGGGGTAAAAACACAATAGCCTCAAAATAATTTGTTAGCCATAAAATTGTGGCGCGCCACATCTTTAAAAAGTTATATAGGTTAAGGATTTATTTGATAAGTAACTTTACTACAACAAAATTAGTTAAGGTGTGCCGTGGCATACAAACCATGACATTTTGTTGGTGGCAGTCTGGTTAAAATAACAAGTGGACCAAAACACTAACAAAGGGTGGCTTGCTATGGTCGCAGAAATTAACCAAACGCTTGCTTGATAAATTGTGGCATGGCATAACTTAGGTCACAAACCAAATATACCTTTGTGCTGGTAGGGTGGGCGGGTGGCAATTTGATCCATTATATCCTTCTGTGGCATCCGTTTTCCCGGACCAGCCGCTGCTGATTATCACCAGACACCAGTCATAGACAGGATCTTTTCGCATTCCTGTCAAACCCGACATGCCTGATGAGTTCCTGTGGATTTTCATTGATGTTATGATCATTGAATTTTGTTGGAAAACTACCCAGGAAGAATCTAGAGGAGGGACCAGATATAGATCCATATGGACCATGGATGCATAATATTCCAGTCAAAGAACAGAATGAGGGGCTAAGAACCACCGAAGCATCCATCGATCCCGTATTGTACTTTGGAAGTACTTGGAAGTCAAGCACCTTCGAGGATTAATCTGGTTGGAAAGGTACTAAAGGAGCAAAGAATTGTCTAAGGACATGTGACAGACACTTCCGTTCAATGGAAGTGAAAAAGATTTGACGTTAAGAACTACGCACAACTGCACCAGATCTGCTCCCTGCTAAGCAGCATGTCTGCTTATTCACGAAAGAAAAATATTTATGTATGCCGCTATGTTGGACTACTGACCATGTTTGAAACTTGAAAGATGGAAAATTCAGAGATACATAACCATCGTGTGAGCCGATGCAATAAAGAATAGTATTTCAGTATTTGGTTAGACTCATCAATCAGACTTGACATCCAAATAAAAGAAGCACGAAAAGATTTCCATACGCTAATTGGGCAATTGGCAATGTTGGAATCGGGACTAGGAACTTAAGTATGGAATGCCATGAGAAACTTCTGCATAGACATATCTAAGTTTGGATAGTCTACAGATGAAAGTGACATATCGATTGACATGAGTTTTCTTAACAAATTACCTGGATATATAAAGCACTGCTGACTCGAATCCATTGACGACAAGGCCTGGAGGATTTACCTCAAGATGGGCAGTTCCTCTCAAATAAGTTGCCTACCAAACATTGCAGAGTCATACATCACAAATAATGCCAGGATATCAGACAATAAAGGAACTACAGAACTATAAGTGTATAGTGACAAGTCAACAGCAACACAATAGGAACAATTGTGTACCTTTCTTCCCAGGTCAAGTGCCAGTGAAGTGAGCGCACATGAAAATGACTGGAATCAGGCAACCGTTCTCAGCCACAATTCATTGGGCTTCATCCAGGATGGTTTCACGGTAAATGGAAACAAGCAGGAGACTTCAGATACAAACATCAAAGATTGACTGCGATTCATTATGACATTGTCAAGTAGCACGAGCTTTTGCATGTTAAGGTAGAATAATTCTTGTTTTGACCTTGAACATTGACAGGATTGCTGAAACAAAAGAGACGGTTATGAACATGGAGCCAATTAAAAGGGTTCACACTAAAAAATGTCATGTAGTGAGGGCTTTCCAATGCAAAGAATTTTATGTTCAACAATCTTGTTGGCAAGATCGCATGCTAAAATATCTGCATCAGTGCATGTAGACGACATGCTACTTCATATACAACCCAAATTTATCCGTCAGGCAATGCATTTCAGGCATATATATCTATCGCAATTACTCAATTTCCATTACTAGATACCGAATCAAGTTTTTATTTTTTATAATTGAATCTGCTATAGTCCAGGCACTTGATTTCATTTAATCTCCTAAGGGGATAGAGATCGAGAGGAAAAATGCATCATCAATAAATAACTGCAAGTGAAATGCAGCCCAATGTTGATGAATGTAAAAAATGAAAAGAAAAACTTTCTACCTGATGTCAGCAGGAGGAAAATGAGTATAGTGTAGGATACCTCACAGTTCACATGCATTTAGTTGGTAGATGAGGATACTATAGGATAAGCACAGGAAATGTGATTTCTTTGCATGTCTCTTTTCACATTTCCTTACTTTTGTACCTTGACTCTTCATCAACGTAAAACAATAAAGAAAGAAGAAATCAATACCATTCATGTGCTACCATACACAAAGTCATACCTATATCACACCAAACTATTCATTTTTCATTAACTATGAAATGTCTGGCCACTGTCCGTATATCGTCTCTTGCACACCATAAAAGTCAGGCTAATCATCCTGAAAAGATTTACTTAATATTTTGTGTGTTTGTCCTACCCAGCCGGTGACCAAGAGTAGTACATGGTTTTGATAGAAATGTTCGATCAAGGATTAACTGTCCAGAATGTGAATAAGAACTCCTGTTTACCAAGTGTTATGTATTTCAGAACCAATCTGGATCATACGCAGGGCATACTGCTATACTGATGTCTGAAAGTTCAGAAGCTAACATAAAGAAGCAGCAAAAAGAAAAAGGAAGGATAAGGACTCACGATCCAGAAAGTATAGCTGAAATTAATTGCTACAGACACAGTGAGTCAAGCAATGTACTACTAGCATTCTTCAAATCATCATCAGTGATGATAAATTCTTTCTTTCTCAAAGAAAAAAAGTAATGATACACTAAATCAACACCCAGGTGCTCCTTCAGTTACATCTCCTCTATTTCCTACGGCACCGGAATCTTCATAGCAGGATGACACCTGATTAATTTCAAAAGAGTCATTGCTGATTCGTCCAAATAGAAGAACAGGTGCATGATAGAGTTTGCTTGAGCCATCACAGAATCACCTCCCTAATAACAGCATGCTGACAAACATCCAAGCAGAAATGGTGATTCTGGGAGACTGGGACCAACTATACTATTGACATTAAAGACAATATGTGAATTCCTTATTCGTACGCATCACAAGCAGAACAAAGCCGCGGAAGAAGAAACGGAATCCCTCCCCCCCCAAAAAAA
Organism: Oryza punctata; assembly: GCA_000573905.2. Lineage (NCBI taxonomy): Eukaryota > Viridiplantae > Streptophyta > Magnoliopsida > Poales > Poaceae > Oryza > Oryza punctata. Next base: position 6,950,135 of record CM002489.2, on the reverse strand, counting down.
AAAGAGTATCTAAAAAAACTATCGCAAGTTTTTATCAAAAACTTTCAGATGTAACTATAGTATAATTATAATTGAAGTGTAATTACATTGTAACTGCACTGTAGCTACACTATAACTGCACTGTAACTGCACAGTAATCACACTGTAACTGCGATATAACTTATTAGAACTTAGAACTAGTATTTAACGATGTTTTTTTCTCTTCATGCACAAATCTTGAGACGATCCAATGATGTTTTTTTCTCTTCATGCACAAATCTTGAGACGATCCAATGATCACAAATCTAAAAGTTTTTGGGGGCAGAAAAAAAACGCACCAGTACAGGGATTCCGATTCATCCGATCGCTCGAGATGAACCGCACCGCAGCTGCGTCACCGCCCCTATGCTGCGCGGCGGCGCGTTGCGATGGCAGTGGCACGACAAGGGCGGCGGCGGCGGCGGCGGCCATGACTCGCTCGCTTGTCACAACATTGCAATGCGGCAAGCTAGCTCACCGCCTCTCGATGCGGTTGAGCGCGACGGCCGCACGCCGTGAGCGGCGGAGCAGCCCGCGGTCGAGGGCATAGGGGGGACATGAGAGAAACAGAGAGAAAGGGGAGGAGGGATCGAGGCGGCGGCGGCGGTGCCTGACCTTTGCCGCTAGGGACGTCGTCGCCGGCGGCGAGGCGGCGGGGGAGGAGATGCCGGCATGCCGCTCGCGGCGGAGGCGCTCCGCCGCTCGACGGCTCGGGCTGACGAATGGGCTGGCAGGACGAAGCCCATGATGAAATGGTGGGCCTACAATGGACGCCCATTGGACGATAACAACGAAAGGAGAAAAAAAAGAATGGGAGAACAAATTTTGCGGAAGGTCTGTTTGTAAAATGAATTTTGAAAAGGATCAAATTATTAAATGTTTTAGGATATGTTCTTTTGTTTAGCATGATTTGAAACTGTTAGTAAGTGATATTTTTTTAAAATATATATATAAGCTGTTTAATAAATTTAAATTAATTCATTTTTCAAGTTTATAATAGTTAATACATAATTAATTATGTGCTAATTATATTTCTCGTGAAAGTTTCACGTGTGCTAAAATATGAATGTAGCCTTAGTAAGGAACTAAGCATGAGTTAAGAAACCGCCTAGATAATTTGTACAAATTCCAAAAGAATAGCTTTTTTTTCTCTATTTTTACCTATCACGCACATGAAATCTTAGATACTTAGCACCCCCTCCGTTATATTATGAGTCTTTTTATTTATTTTCTAGTTAAATTCTTTTAAAAGTTTTACTGGTTTTATAGAAAAAGTAGTATTTCCAACCCAAACAAACATAGTATCGAAATATATTCATCAAAACTAATTTGGTGTTGTGGATATTTGCTATTTTTTCTATAAACTTAGTCAAACTTAGACTAGGGAAAAAGTTAAAGTAACTTATAATATGAAACGATTATTATAAAACGAAAGGAGTACTTAAACGCACACTTAGGATGAAAGTTCAACAAAAATAAATCATTTTGACATAACCATGGAAAAGTTTGTACATTCCGGATATATAGCCAAGGTTCAATGGTGCAGTTACACTACTGGAGAGAAAATCTTTCGTTGGGTACCCAAAAACACAAATATCCTGATTGATTTAAGAATTGGTACTAAATATACTTTAGTACCGGTTGTAAAAGTCCAAAGTTCTAGAAACATCTTTAGTCTAGGTTAGTAATATCAACCCGGACTAAATATATCCGGACTAAAGATGGAGAATATTTAGTCCGGATTTGTGTTACCAACCAAGACTAAAGATATTTATAGTACCGGTTGGTAACACCAATCGGGACTAAAAATGCCTCCAGGGTTTAGTTAAAAAGAAAGCATCTCTATCCAAGTTATATGTGTGTGGTAGGTGAAATGGTAACGTGCGTGAGGTTGAGGTGAGAGATCTTGAGTTTGAATTCTACATCCCGCGTATTTTTTGACTTAGTATGCATCTTTATAGTACCGATTACTTCAACCGGTACTTAAAAAATCGAGATCTTTAGTCCCGAAAATTAAATCCCGGTTACTATAATCGGTAGTAAAGGGGTTACACAATAGGACTAAAAATCACCCAAAGTTCAAATCATGTTGCCCATTAATTATGTACACGTGGCTAGAAATTTATTGAAATTTGGAAGATTTGCCTTTGATGGACGTGTTAGTGTTTGTCTCCTATGCGTCTTATTAGTACAGCATATGAACTTCCCTAGATATTTTGCTCTGCCGTCTCTCCCTTTGGATGCAAGCGGATTGGATCACACTAACCATTGACCCCCCATCTTGTATCTCCTTTTTCTCTTTGTTCGATAAATAGTTCAAGTGCTTTATTTTGTTGCAAAGTAAAAGTACCCTTTTTAATACTATAAGTCAATAGGTCGAGCCACGTATTCTTTGCTTCAAGACAAAAATAGGTCGGCTATGGATACACATACACAACATACGCGAACCCGTGTGCATAAGTCAACTTGCATCGATCACCATGTGCACACACATAAGCACACGTTTGAATCAATCAATAATTATAGATTAATGCTCAACTAGGAGATAGTACCATCTACCATCTCGCATGTGTAGACAGCCATGCATGAGCCTGCAGGATGCCACTAGCTCCCTTCTCACTCACCAAGATTTTTTTCCAAAAAATACTTATAGTTATACTATGCTCTCGTATGTGCTAGCCAGTCATTTTTAAACACAAATTAATTTTACTTAAAATAACCTAGTACACCGAAACTGATGATCCAATATTAATAACAATGATGTACCTTTTCTATCGAGCCTGTACCCGTTTTGCTAGACGGTACGAACCGGGTTTGCGTACATGCTTGCGTAGTTACTTGACCTGGATGCAGCTAAAGTAAGTAAATTCTTTTACTGTAGCTTCAGACGCTCAGGCCGTTAAGACGATGACGACTCGGTCACAAATAGAGTAATTAATTAAATATTCTCTTTTTTTTAATTGTACGACACCGTTAGTATTTTAGATATATTTGACCATTCATCTATTCAAAAATTTAAATAATTATTTATTTTGTTGTGATTTGATTTATCATCAGATGTTCTTTAAATATGATATAAATATTTTTATATTTTCATAAAAATTTTGAATAAGGTGAATAGTTAAACATTAATAAAAAATCAACGGTACTATACATTAAAACATAGAGGAAACAATAAATTAAGCAAGGGGGTCGGACCGATCATACGCTTCTCTGCGGGGTGTCTGCGTGGTTCCAAATCTGCCGTTGAAAGTCAAACAAAACATTCATGGCTATACTTGCTGGCTTTTACTGAAAATTAAAGGAGAAAAAAACTCATCGTCGCCAGGAGGCAACCACTTTTACTGAAAATTGAAGGAGAAAAAACTGGAGTTTTTTTTTTGTTACGAATAAAAAAAAGGTTGAAACGGGAACAGAGTTTGGAGTAGTAGGAGATGAAGACCGACGTCAGTAGGTCTAGCTGTCTTGGTCAAACCTAGAAATTCCAAACTATAGTTTCTGAAGATTTGATCTTTGTAGGAATTAGCCAAAAATTCTTGGTAAAACTAGTTGGACTTTATAGGATTGAGTAATAACAAATAATTTATCTGGAGCTGAGAGAGAAATGCATGTATAAACCAATGAGATGTTAGATAATTAAGGTCTTCCTTTTTCAAGGCGTGTAAAAGTTGTTCATTTATTGAACACATATGGTACACGAAGAATCTTGATTCTTGAAACCAGCTTATGTTACCCTAATTATTACCTTGTATCGGAATGTAAAGTGACATTAAGCTTCCAATATAATGATCACTTTGTCATGATGGAGAAGAACGTAGTAGAAGGTCAGGGATAATCACACATTTTTCTCCAATGCCGGCATGACGAGGATCCTACTTTTCGTTGCTAGTTTTCTTAATAGAGGGGAAGAATGTAAGGATATATTGACAAGAAAAAAACACCCTATATATGCTGTCAGAGGGAAAACAAAGAGAGAGAATCAGGTTGATGGTATAGATAGCTCATTTGAGCTGTGTTCTTTCCACTTCTTTCTTGACTTATCTTTCTCGTTTTTCGCGTGTACGCTTTTTCAAATTCCTAAACGGTGCTTTCTTTTAAAAGTTTCCTGCAAGAAAATTGCTTTAAAAATCATATAAATCCATTTTTCAGGTTTTTTTACCCAATACTTAATAAATATGCATTAAACAGTCGTTTCGTTTTACGTGCATTAGACCCATCACTACGAACGCAGCCTTATAACTTGTCGCTTTCAACTTTGAATATTATAAATGTATGCTAAGCTATTAAAAGAAACTTTTAACAATAGAGCGATGGTTTTCTTTTTACTAAGTAGTCGCCAAATCAAAATAAGGACATTTGGGGCTATAAAGGATAAGATTAGAAAATGCAAATTAGTGGAGGGTCAGAATATAAGGTGTGAGATGTAAGGATGCCTAAGATTAAAACTTGTTTTATTATGTGTGATATTGGGCTATTTTGGTTTGAAGCTCTATCGGTTTTTTCCTTACAAAATAGGTGTTATATTAAATAATATATCTATCACCACAGAACAAAGAGGCTTCTGCAGCTGTAAGAAATACAAGCAAACAAGCACAAGTAGAATACCGATCAATTTCTTCACACATAAAAGTATATGAGCGAGTATCGTGCACATTTTATGTGTTTGGCATAACAACAAACTGGTACCACCGAAACAAGTCGACAACCAAAACCCTAAAGTCATCCACCAATTTAATTGTCAACTACCCAACATATAAGCTTCTTAACTCGTGTACGAAGTAACTAACAACAAAACACACAAAAAAGATAAAAAAAAAAACTTCAAACAAACCCAACTTAATGAATATTATGAAAGAAGACATACCCTAAATTATGAAATCGAGCTAAACCTAAACCCTACAGACTTGCTTTCTCTATTTGAAAATGTAAGACGTATAATATTTGTACGCGATCTCTATTTGAAAATGTTGTTTTATATATAATATATATATAAAACAACAAAATAATATCATCTTTTCGAATACGAATCTAGTGATACTACTATATACATATTTTTTTAAGTTTAACTATTAGTCAAATTTAAAATGTTGGTTTTTAGAAAGAAAAATACCTTATGATTTTAAACAGAGGGAGTATTGAGAGACGACTTGAAGGCCAACTGAAGAGTTGATAGTGTGAAATCTCAGGTAAGTTTTAATGTAGCCAAATTTTTTATTTTTATTTTTTTGCGAGAAAATTTTTATTCGAACATATGTATATCAGCTCTATAGATTGGTAAAAGTTTGTTCCAATCCAAATGACTGCCTGAGAATGTGTTATTTTCTTCCTTTTTTCAACTTTTACACTCGTTTTTCGTACGTTCGCTCTCCGAATGAAACCGTTAACAGTGTATTTTCTTAAAATATTATAGGAAAATTGCTTAAAAACAATATTAGTCCATTTTTAATTTTTTAGTTAACAATTAATTAAATGTGTTAATCCGTCACTATATTTTACGTGCTGAGGAAAAAGGTTGAAAATATTATCCGAAACTACAAATAGTTGGTAAGATGAGAATTGACACTAAACTAAAAATCACCTTTTAGTTTTTAAAACCCATATCGAACACGTCTATACAGAACTAGGATAGTCTAGAAGTGGGGGATTAGTGTCAAAACGCTCCAAAACTGAGTTATCATCACCCGGAAGCCTCTAGTCTGGACCACGGGCCTGCGAATCAATCCCAGCCGCAGGATCCAATCTCGCCACGTCACCCACTCCCCCCTTCATCATCCGATCCCCAAACCGGAGACCGCGCAAGCAACCCAAACCAGTCTACCACTACTACACGTCGAGCAACCCAAAAATAAAAAAAGTAATCAAAAAAATAAAAAATCAAAAGGCTAAAAAAGAAAAAAAAGTGGAGAGAGAAGAGAGAGAGAGAGAGAGAGAGAGGAAGATGCCGATGCCTTCTTCTTCTTCCTCTTACTCCTCGCTTCACCCTGGCACCCGCGACCCCCGCGCCGACGAATTCGTAGCGGCCGCCGCGCGACCGAGCAGCGCGGGAATGGATTGGTAGATCGGTGGTGGTCGGAGGAGGAGGTGAGTTGATCGGGGTGAGCTGATTCGTTGGGTTGGGTAGGCGGATCGGATCAGGGAGGTGGTGGAGGAGGAATCGTATGCTTCCGTGGTGGTGGTGGTAATCCATGTCCCGCATGAAGCATCTGCTGCGGAAGCTCCACCTCTCGGGTGGCGCGGGTGGGGGCGGGAGCGGCGGAGGAGCGGCGGCGGGGGGCCCGTCGGGCGAGCACCACCGCTCGCGGCAGCATCGACGGTCGTCGGCGCAGCCCCCGCCCCTGCCGCCACCTCCGGTCGTCGCCGCGGCGGGCGAGGCGTCGGTGATGGCTCCTGTTGCGGCTCCGGTGGCGGTGGCTGCGGCGGAGCCGAGGGGGATGGGGGCGGACGCGACGATGACGAGGCTGGAGGAGGAGTACCAGGTGCGGCTCGCGCTGGCCATCTCGGCGTCGGATCACGCGGGGCTCGTGGACGCCGACTCGGTCCAGATCCGGGCCGCCGAGCGCATCAGCCTCGGCGGCGCCGCCGGGGACCGGGGCCCCATGGAGGCCCTCTCCGCGCGCTACTGGAACCACAGCGTCGTCAACTACGACGAAAGGCTCTCCGACGGGTTCTACGACGTGTGCGGCGCGCCGATGCATCCACACTTCCAGGCCAAATTCCCCTCTCTGACCACCCTCAGGGCGGTCCCCGTCGGGGGAGACGCCGCGTACGTGGCCGTTTTGGTGAATCGGGAGCGTGATCCGGTGCTGAAGCGGCTCGAAGGGAGGGCTCTGGCAATTGCCGCGCAGGATAGGGTGGAGCATGGTGGAGTCGTATCGCCGGAGCTTGTGCAGAAGATCGCAAACCTTGTGGTTGATGCCATGGGTGGCCCGGTAGACGATGCTGATGAAATGAACAGAGAATGGGGAGTGAAGAGCCGTGCGCTATGCCTTCAGCGCAACAGTATTGTTCTCCCTCTTGGTTTGCTTCGCATTGGGTTGTCGCGCCACAGATCTTTGCTTTTTAAGGTTAGTATCTCTGCAGAAGTACTGTATTCTACTTCAATCCAGTCATTCACATGGGGCATTAGATTATGTCAAGTGTAAGAAAATAAGAGAATAGCGCATGGTAACAATTTCCATCTTGTTGCACAATTTTACATCGTGGAATGGTTGTTTAAAGCACAAATGATTCCCGATTCCGGTTATGATATTGAAAAATGTTTAGAGGTTTAGTACTCACCTTCATCCATTTGTCCATTATGAGCTGTGGATTCCAACTATGGAAGCCAGTCTACATTTATGGGCATCGATAAATCTTGAATTTGCTGTATGGATGGATAATTGAAATGGTTGATGAAAAAGAAACACCTTTGAACCGTTTCATTGACCACATATCTTGGTTTACATAAGTAGGTTTCTGTCGGACAAAGAGAATAACTGATCAAATTGGTTTCAGGTACTAGCTGATCGAGTTAATCTACCATGCAAGCTTGTCAAAGGAATATATTATACGGGAACAGATGAAGGGGCTATTAACTTGGTTAAAATTGATTTTGACAGGTATCTACATTGTATCTTGCTACCTTTCAGTATTTAATATTAGGATATCTTCCGTATTGATATATAACAATCAATCCTATTGCAGTGTCGAATATATAGTTGATCTGATGGGAGCTCCAGGCACATTAATCCCTTCAGATATTTCTGGTAGTCAGTTTCAGGACTCCAACAATAGTCAACTGAGCAATGACGCCATCGAGGAGAGTGTTGCAGAACTATGCATAGCCCTTGAGCAGATTAATGCTGGATGTGAGAATCCAAGTGACATTGGGGGAAGTTCATCTGAACAAAAATCTGCTTTAGCACTTGCAAGTTCACAGCTGGAAGATATCTTCCACACAGAGAACCCGCTTAAACAAAGTACCATATCTGATGAAAGCCAATTCAATGTATTAAACTCTGAAGGGGATATTCCACATCTGATGAAAGTCAACGATGCTCCCATGTATTTAGTGCCCACAGAAGTGGACCCACAGTTTGCACAAAATTTGCAAGACTTGCTCCTGGAGGGCACTCAACTGCTACCCACCAATGAGAAACCTGAAATATGCAAAAATACTGCTTCTGAAGATGACAAAACTACAGGATGGTTGGTAATGTCTAAAACAGGTCAAAATTTGCCAAATGGTCATGTAGCAGAAGATTCTCCATTCCAACATGACAATACTAAAGCACTAGTAGTAGTGAGTTGTTTCCATGAAGATGCACAACATGCTGTGGGGAATACAGAAGCAATTGGCAGAAATTTGGACTTGCACGATCATACAGCTCATGCCATTACCAACGAGGACCAAAGGTTTTCTGAGGACTCTTCAGTGAAGATGCCAGGAAGTAGCAACGGAAATTTGGACAAGTCGAGCTGTTCTAGCACGAAAACAATCAGCTCTGTTATAGATGACGTTGCTGACTATGAAATACCATGGGAAGATCTTCATATTGGAGAGCGCATTGGTCTAGGTATCTGCATTAATTTCAAGATCTTATATTACCACTTACTAGTATAGCAGTAAGTAGTTCATTGAGAGGTATCTTCTCTAAGGGGACAACATACTGCATTTCAAGTTTACAATGAACACCAAGTTACATGACTATATATGCAGAAAGAGTAAATGTCTCTTGCTCTCTACTGGCACTAAATATTTTAATAATAAATACATTAATTTATTTGATTGAAAATTCAGACATTTTATGGTTCTTCCTTAACATTTTTGGCAGCCATCCACTTATTTTCTTGAAGCTTTGTATTGTGAAATCAATCTTGTTTCAGACATTGTTCTATTTTAACGATTGGTGCTTGTCTGAATGCCTCTGATTTCCCAAATATATGTTATCTGCTGTGCGTGTCATGGATCTTTTTTTTGATTCAGGAACTTGCTAATGGCTCAGTTTTATAGAATGTAGGTGTTCAAAATTATGAACTTTTACAACTAAACTAACACCACTTTCATTGCATTATAATTCGCTGTCAACCAATTGTGTTTTCTGTGTATAGGCCAAAGTTGTATTATGGAGACACTGAAAAATAAAAATAAAACCGCACTTATTCATGCTTGAGAGTGGAATAAATTAGCTGCATTTTGCAATGTGATCCCCATCATTATTTCCTTTTAAGTTTTTTTTGACATAGTGAACTAAACTAAATTTTGTGTTAGTTTTTTATACCATTACTCTCCAATGTATTGGATACTTTTCTTTTGTGCCATTACTCTCTGTGCTCTAAACTTAAATTTATTTTTGCAGGTTCATATGGGGAAGTATATCATGCAGATTGGAATGGCACTGTAAGTCACATATTTGAAGAGCAATTCTTATATTATATTTTGCTAGTAGTACGAAGTGGTCGTAAGTTCTATAGCTTAAATAGTAAGGTAATACCTGTGCCATATAGTTCCTATAGTAAGACAGTACAGGAGTACAGGACTGGATAACTACTGTGTCTGTTGAACTAGCTCATATAGTTACTGCAGCTGTAAAAGTTTATCTAAATAGAGCCACCACTGGTCCATTGCATTGCAAAGCAGTGGCTTTTAACAGGTAACTATTGTATATCAAGGTTTTGTTACCTAGGAAGTCGAAGAAAACAAAAAAGGGAAATACCAGGCCCACTGTAACAATTTTACCAAACTGGAAGAAACAAACATACATGATTCATTTTCACCTAAATTGCCATTATTTTCTGAGTTTCTTGTTCTTCTAATTTATTGTCCTCACCTATTGCAGGAAGTTGCGGTGAAGAAATTTCTCGACCAGGATTTATCGGGTGTTGCACTAGATCAATTCAAATGTGAAGTGAGTCCACTTTTAAGATTTAATGCATTGCACCTCTTTTGGAGTTTGTGTATAAATATTATCAACTTTTTTTCCTCAACTGAGTGTGCATTCCTTCTCTTCAAGGTTGGGATCATGTCAAGGCTGAGGCATCCAAATGTAGTTCTGTTCTTGGGATATGTGACACAACCACCAAATCTTTCTATATTAACTGAATACCTTCCAAGGTTCCTCCAACTCTGTTTTTAGTTTATTCAGTCAAAATAACCATTGGCTCTTTCTACTTTTGTGGATATGTCATATGAGCGAAAAGAGATATTACAACAAAGATAACATACTTCCCTTTTTCAGAGGGAGCCTTTACCGCCTATTGCATAGGCCAAACAGTCAAATTGATGAATCACGAAGGCTAAAAATGGCATTGGATGTGGTAAGCTTCAGGAAGATGTTTTATTTGTTTTCATTGTCGATGCTTATTTTTATACAGTGTTGACAGTTTATGATTGTCTTGCAGGCAAAAGGGATGAACTACTTGCATGCTAGCCATCCTACTATTGTTCATCGTGACTTGAAATCCCCAAATCTTTTAGTGGATAAAAATTGGGTTGTTAAGGTGACTTCCTCAGAAATCACAATCCTCTTATCCAATACAAAAAAAAAGCTTTCTAGTCTTGTTATTCTGTTTTCATCTTGGATAAACCTTGTCTGTTTTCTCATACCAAGAATCTAAGATCGGCTGAAGTCTATATGATATTTGTTTGGTAACAGAAGGATGTTCTGCTCTTATTTTTCCAATGTAGTTTTTACATGGAACAGAACATTTGGATACACTGGACTACATGCTCTTGATTATAATACTGTGTGATAAACAGACCTTGTGGTGACTGATCAGCTTGTCTGATACCCAGTTGTTGAGCGACCATTTAAATAGTCCTATACTTCTGGGTTATTCTTAGGCAAGACCATAAGATATCAAAATGGGATGTTTGTACCAAATGAATTTATGGTCTGTTTGGTTTAAGCTGTTGCATATGAACTTTATGGATTCATCCATGATTTTGGGAATAACCCTGTTTCTCATATTCCACTATACATGTTCTTTGATGGATGAGATGGATATGGACATGGTCACATGGACCAACCCATTTCTTTCCTCGAACCACACAAGTATGTTTAGATTTTGGATTGGATGGTCCATTCACCATCTCATTCATCAAATCAAACTGCCCATGAAAAGGTATACTAGTTGCTGTTTGAGTGCTTGGGAGAAATTTATGCTGCAGTAGTTAAATACCAAGGGTTTGTTAGCTTAGAGTGAGGGATGTACTGGTAACAAGATGCCGGTTCCACTATACATGCAAGTAAAGTAGATCTAGCTAGACTCGTAGAATACTTAACAAATTATTTATCAGAATTCAGTAATACCCACTGAAATGGAGGAATCCATGTTCCTCTTTGATTAGCAATTGTATCACAAAAAGCTTCATGTTGTATAGACTAATAATATCGTAAATACATGCATGTTTTTCATGCAGGTGTCAGATTTTGGCATGTCAAGGTTGAAACATCACACTTTCCTGTCCTCTAAATCAACAGCTGGAACGGTAATATCCTTGATGCTCTGGTGACTTTCTTTTTCATGTTTCACTTCGTTTTGATTGTGCTAAGGTGTTATTTTTCATCGTTGTACTCCAGAAACCCTGGAATATTGCATTACTGCACTTACACGGCAAGAATATGCAAATCATTTGAACTTTAGACTTCAAAATAAAACATTGATTGCTCTGCTGTTTAGATACGATATTTGAGGCATTGGATAGTGCCAGTGTCCTGAAACAGAATGGTTTATGCAAAACATTGTGCAATGTAGTTTGCTCTGCACAGCTAATTTTGTATAGATCAGTTCAAGCCATGCTCTTTTTACCCTCGTTACTTTCACAGGCTCTTTTTTTTTTCTGGAAGTAGAGCATCACCCTTATTTAGACAAACTCATTGTTAATCCAAGATCATGTAGTGGCATAAAGTGTACTATATTAATAACATTTGAAAGCAGTGAAGGATGTCTGTTGATGGATATCAATAGGTTTTCTAAGATATACGATCTGTTTACCATGCAAAACATTCGTTGCTATGTAGAGATTTGGGAAGCTACATGCCTAGAACTATACTGTAGGACTGCAGCCAGAGTCACAAGTTCCAACTCACTATGAGAGAGAAACATAGTCGACTAGTTGTTCGTAGTTATTATATTAGTAATTACCACTGTTGTGTTGACTGTATGTAGTAGCCTCTTATTCTACACCAATTGGAAAAAGTCAAGGTGATACTGAAAACACACCATGCTTGCTACAGTGCACTATTTGTCTTTTAGAGGATGCATTCTGTTTCTTAAATTACTGGTTTGGTCCAATGGAGAAGAAACTGCTTGGGCACTGGTTCTTCTAAAACTGTCTATTTTATGGACTATGTTCCACAAGTGATTTTTTTTTCCCTTCCCTTCTTATTTTTCTTGTTCATTTGGTGGGTGTTTCCTGTAATTAACTAATTATTCCATCACCTTGACCGTATTTTATGTTGGTATACAGCCAGAGTGGATGGCACCAGAGGTTTTGCGTAATGAGCCATCTAATGAGAAGTGAGTTGATTAGTTTTCTCAAGACATGTTGGCCTTTCCATTTACTTCCTGTCATGTTCTCCCGCTGATTGAAATTTGAATGCTGGCATCAGGTGTGACGTCTACAGTTTTGGAGTAATCCTATGGGAACTAGCAACAATGCGTGTACCATGGAGCGGACTGAATCCAATGCAAGTTGTAGGAGCAGTTGGGTTCCAGAACAGGCGACTAGAAATTCCCCAAGAAATTGACCCACTGGTGGCTACCATAATATCTTCATGCTGGGAAAAGTAAGACAACAAAAACCAGCCCGGTTACCTGCCACTTGCTCCACTGATAATGACCCCCAATGCTCTTTTGTGCAGTGATCCAAGCAAACGACCATCGTTCTCCCAGCTCTTGTCACCGCTAAAGCATTTACAGCGGTTAGTTGTTCCAGAAAACTGCTGACATCCCCTTCCTGAGAAAAAATTCTCAGGTCAAACAAAAAAATACAAGTATGTAAGCTCTACTACTACAGAGGCCAAGTTTTTCAAGTCAAAGCTTTGTGGAGATGTATTCGCAGTCTCTGCATGCAGGATGGATGTGCATGGACGAAGGTTCTTCGCATCCTTTTGTGAAAAAAAATGTGACAAAACTCTCTCTGAAGCCGTGCAAAGGCGCTGCTGGAGAAAGCATAGTGTGTTAGTCCTAAGTGAATGTGGTGCAACACGAAGTGTTCTGCACCATCGTAAATAATTTGTTCAGTTCTGGAATTTGGAACGGTGATTCTGAGAATCAGAATCTAACCACAAAGATAGGATCTTGGTTTTCGTTCTCTTTTGTTTCTTGCTTCATAATTGGAAAAGGAGAAAAGGTCAGGATAAAAAAATGGAAAAGGAAAAACGAAATCAAAAGTTTTGTGGCGTCTGCAAAAAGTTGCGGCCCCGGTATTTAACGAGATGCAATCTTGTATATCATTTATACAGAGTTTTACTCTGCATCGTCATGAATATGCATCTTAATATCTTATTACCTTTGGTCCTTTCTTGATGATAAGATCCATTTCTTTCCTGTCATGTTGTATGGTTACTAGTGGAGATATGGTTGGTATGGTGATGATGTAAGTTCTGGTGCCCATAATTATGAACACGTGATGTTTCAGTGCATATATATATGTACGAAACTTTGACGTAAAAGACATGAACACAGAAGGGAGAGTGAGAGACAGGGAATCCTTTTTTTTTATGAAAAACTTTCAATGTAACTATACTATTACTATTATACTATTACTGTAACTATAATATAACTTATATATAAAACATATATTCTACACTGTAACTATAATTTAACTTATATTAAAACTTGTATTCAATTATAATTTGGTTAGCTAACGCTAGGATCTTATATATACTATGTGTGAAAAAAAAATTTAGCAATTGTTTTTCTTTATACAAGATCTCGAGGTGATCCGATGATTACAAGTCGGGGAAAAAAAAACTTGCGCAAGTATTTTTTAGCAATTCCAACACAAACCGCAGTTAGGCAAGCTGAATTATTGACTAGGTCTGAGCGCACAATGCTAAAAGAAAAGAAAAAAAGCGACAACGCTAAAAGAAAAAAAAATCCGACAAACATGAACATCACCTCTTTTAGTTTTTTTTTTGAAAGAAGGCAAAAGCTTTGCCTTGAATATATTAATAGAGCAGGAGAAAAAAAATAGCAGGATATATACAGAATTAGCAGAGAAAAAGAAAAGGATAACCCCAAAGTAGGGATCAAGTAATATCTCCCAAAATTCCGAACTCTTGCAGGGTTGAGGCCCCTGCTTTGACCCATGCTCTCCCTTCCTCCTTGATCTTTGCGAGAATTGAGGGTGGCGCAGATGCATTGTTGCTGAAAATTCTTGCGTTCCTTTCACACCAGATTTCCCATGAGGTTAAAATTACTAGGGTCCTGATAGGTTTGCGTGGGGTGTTTGGAGATTCCGTTATGAGTGTCCACCATTGCTCGACTGAGTGACAGTTATCCCAGATGCCCATCTGAAGGTCAGTCCCCGTCCATCTTTGCATTTCTGCCCAAATCCTCTTTGTGAGTCTGCATTTGGCCAGGAGGTGCAAGGCCGATTCGTCGACATTGTAGCATAGTGGGCAAATCTTTTGGTTTTGCCATCCTCTTTTTTCCAGCCTGTCTGCCGTCCATACTCTATTTTGCGTGACCAACCAAGAGAAGAACTTGCACTTCGGCGGCGCCCATGCCTTCCAGATTGACTGGTAGAAGATAGATTTAGCAGCCCCGAGGAATTGAAGTCGATAGGCCGATTTTGCCGAATACTTCCCATTTGCTGTGAGATTCCATCGGATGCTGTCGTGATTTTCGCTTAGAGGCATCATATCTCTGATCAATCTCCAGAGGCGGACAAACTGTTGGAGGTGACTCGCCTCGGCAATGCGAGAGACATCAATATCTCGTATCCACTTGTTTTCATTTAAGGCGTCACGCACCGTTCTATTTTTTGTTCTGGAGGCCGCGAAGATATCTGGGGCTATCAGCTGCGGTGCTTGGTTGTCAAGCCACTTGGAGCTCCAAAAACGTGCAATTTTGCCATCCCCTACCATTATTGTTGTTGCGGCTGCGAAAAGGTCTTTGTCTGCCTAATTGCAAGGAAGCACAGATCCGACCCAAGGCTTATCTGGCGACACCCATTCGTTCCAAAGCCATCTGAGTCTTAGAGCTGATGCGAAGTATTGCAGATTCATAACGCCTAGTCCACCCAAAACTTTCGGCCTGCAGACTCTTTTCCAGTTGACTTTACATTTTCCTCCCGAGATGTTTTCACCTCCCACCCAGAGGAATCTCCTTCTTAATTTGTCCAACTCTTCGAGGGTTCCGTCTGGAAGGTTTAGAGATGTTAGGTGGTAGATGGGTTGTGCAGTGAGGACTGATTTTGTCAGACAGATTCTAGCGGCGGTCGACATCATCTTCCCTTGCCAAGGAGTGAGACGCGCTCGGCACTTGTCCATTAAGGGCTGAATATGGACCTTTTTGAGCCTTCCAACCACGAGGGGTAGGCCAAGGTATTTCATTGGGAAGTTTGTTAGACTTGCTGGGAAGATCCCGATGATGCAGGAGAGATCTATGCCATCACACCGGATTGGGGCAATTTGGCTTTTGTTTAGGTTTGTTTGGAGACCCGTCACCTCTTTTAGTTGCATAATAATTCGGAAACATTGTGGCATGTTTATCATATGAGCAGCAGCTGATTCACAAGGAATGGTGCGTTTCCGATGATGATTCGATGAAATTGTCTTAACAACTCAGAACTACAAGTTAAAAAGGCCAAAACTCTTAAAAACAGCACACAGAAACGAGAGCACACTCAATATAGACTAATATAGCCACAAGGTGATAGTAAATTTTTTTTCCAGATTCATGAACTATTTTAGAAGGGTGAATCCAAAACCTAAACAGCTCATTTTCCACGGTATCCTTGCTCCGAAACACGGCTCACTTGAAGCATTTCGCATCCAGCAACGCCTCGCCCTCAAATGGCTCCAGGTCCTCAATCATGGCGCTGACGCGCTCCTTCTGGGCCTCATCTGAGATGTCAACCTTGGTCCACTCATAGAGCTCCATGTCGTAGACTTCATCCATAACGAACTTGGGGATCTCAGGGCCACGGAAGAGCCAAAGCCCCTTCACCTTGAATGGCGGCTCAGAGCCAATCACAAGCATCTTCCCAAAAGCATATTTGCGGCACAGGTCCATTCGCTGCAGGAATCCACCAACCTTGTTCATGGTCACAAAGGACACGGTGTTCTCATCATTGTATTTGTAGTCACAGAACCACAGGGAGTAACCTTCTGGGTCATACATATCCCAGAAACCTGCAACATGTGAGAAGAGTAGAAGACTGACTTTTCACCGCACTTCAAACTGAACAGAAGTTGGCGTAGAGGACAAACAGTGGTAATCGAGAGAGATAACTAGTTGATAAAACAGGATCAGCTCAAGTAGTTGTTTTGACTGCTACTTTAGTAGTCATCACATAAAGTCATCCAACAAGCCACCCGTAGCTATAGATCCAGAGCATATTCTCTAGCTAAGATGTTAATTTTGTCCATCCAAAAAACAAGGGGTCAACAATTTTTGCATGCTATAGTTCTCTAGCTAAGATGTGAATCCTCTCTAAACTATAATGTTTGACATACAAACTGACACAAAAATAGCATAGTTAATCATGTCGTTTTTAAAAGTTATGAAAACAAGGTATTTTTTATTTATAGTCCATACTAATATCTATACTGTTAATTTTCTATTTTACTAATTTAATGGTTCTATATGTTAGGATTGGAAATATTAGGTAAAGAAAGAAAGAAGAGATGCTTTTGACTAGCCATTGGTGGATTGTTGGATGGCTGGATGTGATGACTGCTAAAGTTGCAGTCAAAACAACTTCAGGCCTTCAGCAGATTCTGATGAGCTAGTTGACAGGTGACAGGTCAACTAACAACATATAACAGATACAGAAAAAGAGGCACATGCTTGCTTGCTATTAATGATGCTACACAATCAACTTCTAAAGGGTATGCCAATTTGTATTCACATCCTTTGTAACAAAGCAATGCAATAAACTTGTCTATGTGGAAATATCTCTATAGAGACTAGATTCCAAAAAGAAACTTACCCTTGATAGCAACCTCACGGAAGTTTGTTTTCGTGTTTGAGTATAACCTCTTCCACTCATCGAGGATCATCTTGCTTGGAGGAAGCAAATCAAGAGGATTTTTTGGCTTTGGCTTTGGTGCTTCCTCTTCCTCCTCTGGTTTCTCAACTGCCTTAGGCTTTGGAGCCTCTTTTGGGGCCTCTTTCTTGGCTTCCTTTGGCTTCTGTTCCTTTGGTGGTGCAGCCTTCTTTTGAACTGGTGGGACAGAATCTGCCTGCTTCACATCATTCATGACTTTCTTAAAGTTGGGTTGGTTAACCATGGTCCAGAAGTACCTCTCAACATGAGGGAACTCAGAAGTAAATATCCTGGTCATGATGCAAGCAAACCCCATGTAGAGGTTGCATGTCATAACAATATCAGCAAGAGTGACTGAATGGCCAACAAGGTATGTGTTTGATGCAAGGTGTGTGTTGAGGGCACCCAATGATCTCTTCAAAGCAGCAATAGCTGCTTCCTCACTCTGTTGGGCAGAAACAAGATTAGACCACAAATTGCTGACAAGGAAAACACAACGATACCAACTTGAGCACACTTACCACAGCCACATAGGGAGCAAATCCCAGTCGTGGGTAGAGCCATTTTCCAATATTAGCATCAACCTCTGTGGCTGAAAAGTCAATCCACTGCTCAATGTGGGCCTGGAAGAAACACAAAATTATAGGAACTGGTAAAATAAACAAGAATGGTCCTAAATGTCTGAGAGATCACTCACATATTCAATCAGTGAAGACCCGTAGAGTGGGTTGTCAGCCTTCGACCGAGTAACTTTAGGAAAATGGGAGGGACTTAGAACTAAATCAAACAATAGACAGAAAAAGATTAAAATAACATGAATTCCTTGCTATGGATAACTTACCATATCTTGCAATCGCATTGCTTTCAAAAACAGGACCATCAGGAGTCTCTAGAACAGGAACCTGAAAGAAAACGTGTCCAGATCAGATTCTGTGCAAATGTACCAGAATTCAGAGGTGGTTTTGCTCAAACCTTCCCGATAGGATTCATCTTGAGATACTCAGGAGTCTTGTTGGAGACACCCATCTGAAAGTTCTTCGCCAACTCAACCTTGACACCAGAGTACTCGGCAGCAATGAGTGCCTTGAACGCATTCTTGTTTCCATCGAAAGTATGCAATACCTACACCAATGCAAATTACACAGTTGAGCATCATAAAAAGAGGTTAGGGAAGTGCACGGCATGACAACAAAACAAAGACAGTTTGACTAGTAGGTCCGTAAGGATGGAGGCACAAACATGATAAACAAAAAATATACAAACACCGGAACAAATTCATAGATCAAGCAGCACATATTACACAGTGACTTTAGCCATTCAATGTTCTCCAGAGTGATGGTCGATACATACATATTATATAATTATGTGCAGAAGTGCTGAGCTACATAATGTCTGCATGAGACATGTCTGCATGCCCATCAGCTATTCAGAAAGCGAATAAGCCTAAATGATCCCATTTGCATCAAACAGGAAGCTAAGCGTTCTAGGAAAGAAGCCCTGTGCAAATCTCTACAGGATGATGTGTATAATGTTAACAGACCGGCATGAGATCAGGCATTCATTTTACATGCATTGAATTTGGTCTTACATCATCAAAATTATATAACAAAAGCTAACTGTTGGATGACTTTGGCAACAATGTTTAACACTTGGGGATCAAATAATCAGAAATACAGTCTAGAAAAAAATCGAAGGCAGGTCCTTGCTTCCTTACTGTACAAATTATTTAATTCACTTGATCCATCAGCATTTGAACCAGAAAGTAACAAGTAAAGAGCACCAGAAATCTGCATTTCAACGAGCTGCAAGACAGCATTAAGGAAAAAAAATATAGATATAGACCGAACATTGTTTGGTATCAGGCCAATCTTTTCCACTATTAATCCCCATAGATCAAACCATACGCACAAGTTTGGTAACGAGGATAGATCACACTTACGAGCGCCATCTCGCCGGGCTGTCGCCTAGCTCCACTCAATCGATCTCAATCTCTCAGATCTGCACGCCACGAGGAAACCACAAAATCTTGTGTATATATATATATATATATATAAATTCCGCGAAATCAAAATCACATAGCACCAATCGCGCGAGCACACTAGTCGTAGCGAATCGGGGAGATCTTACCGTCGCGGAGGCGAGGCGAGGCGAGGCGGAGCAAGAAGAACCCTAGTTGAAGTAGCAGCAGCCGACGAGAGATTCTGCGCCGCCTACTTATGGAGGCGGAGGCGCCTCGCGATCTCGCCTAGGCCGCGCGGGTGATCTGGACCGTCCGATGAGGGAGCCCGCGGCGGATCGGACGGCGCAGATCAGGTTCGACATCTCCTTGATTCCTTACGGAGGAGGAGATCGCGAGGAAGGTCCTTGCTTCCTTACTGTACAAATTATTTAATTCACTTGATCCATCAGCATTTGAACCAGAAAGTAACAAGTACAGAACACCAGAAATCTGCATTTCAATGAGCTTGCAAGACAGCATTAAGAAAAAAAAAATCTAGATATAGACCTAACATTGTCATTGATACAATATAAAATTCATAACACCTAAACTATCACCACACCACACTACCAAAGCCCTTCGTAAAATGAAACGCCGCGTAGCAATGCGCATCAAATCAACCTTGATCATGCAGGGAAAAAACCGATATACTTACAGAAAACTCATACAGCGATCGACAGATGCTACAATTTAAAAATGAAACTCCACTAGATCAACTAAACAATAAGAGCTAATGAGGATAAATCAGGAAGCACTTACGAGTGCCATCTCGACAGGCCGCCACCAACTTCGATCTCAGATCTGCACAGCATGAGGAACCCTCCAAAAAAATAAAAAAAATCCGCAAAATCAACACATCGCAACAATGATGTAAGCACACTGGTTATAGCAAATCGGGGAGATCTTATGATGGCGGAGGTGAGGCGGGAGCAAAGATGAACCCTAGTGGAAAGTAGCAACGGCAGCCAAAATACAGTCGAGGGATTCGAGTTTGACGCCATCAAATTACTTACGGAGGACGCGGAGGTGCCTCGCGATCTTGCCTAGGGTTGCACGCGGGTGATCTCGGCCGTCCGATGAGTGAGCCTTGCGACAGATCGGACGGTGCAAAGCAGATCCAACCGATCCGTAGCGCGGCCATTCGTAATGGCTCTAGCCCCTTTCAGTCGAGCCCGTTGGATTGAAATGGGCCTTTGGGTATTTTTTAAAGATTAAATCCATTTCTTTCCTATAAAAAGATTAAAGAAATTTTTACAAAACTACATGTACTTAGATCATTTTATTGCAAAAATATATATTTAAAAATGTGTATGCTAAAATTACAGATTTAATATCATATTTTTCACGAAACTACATATTTGAAGTATCGTATGAGAAAACTACATATTTAATATCCGTTTTATTACAAAATTGTAACTTATAGTTGTTAACGATGAAATTTGGTAAGCCTCGCAGTCATCATCGGTCTAGAGTCAGTATCGGCTTCAGAGTCCTGAAATCGGCCGATGAAAGCTATCAATTGCCAACAGTCGGATTCTTAACAAATTCGGTTAAGAAAATTAATCTATTAAAGGAAGCTTATCCAAAAGAGACCGAGTTCAAGAAGGATGCGGCATGACAGTTTATCTATTAATTAGGAAAAGTTTGTTAGTTTCCTTTTATCTTTAGGAAAGTGTGTTTAGTGTCCGATAAGGACTTTATGTTTTTCTTTTATCTTTAGGAAGGTTTGAGTCGTGTCCGATATGGACTAGTATCTACCCATGGGTATAAATATGTACACCCGGGGTCCATGTAAATTATCTCTCGATCAATTCAACTTTGGCGCATCATCACCTTTTACCCTTTTATTTTCGACGAGTTTTTGTTTCAAGTTGGGCTGCATCGACTTCGATCTCCGACGAGAGGTAAAGCTTATTATGACGGCTTACGTTATCAGGATTAGTGCTTTCATCGCTTCGACACTCTAATCTTGTTCATGTAAGTCGTCGAGTTATCATATATATTATATAATCCAAATTGACAATGTTTTCTACTTGCATCGGCCGATCTGCATCTAGGGTTTTATCAATATCAGCTAGATTACTTTGTTGGCTTATATTATATAATGTATCCACCACTCTGAAAATCAGTCAAAAGCTTGATTGTCTATATATTATGTTTCTTTTCATACTTAATGCAACATCAGTTAAGTTTGATCTATTAAGTCGTGCTTAGAACTATAATCTCTAGCCTGCTTCTTGATTGCCAATAAAGGTTTCATTGGAGTTTCAGCCGATGAATTATCTGAACGTTGCATCGACTTACAAGGATTACTTACAAGTTGGTTTTAACCGATGACAACAAATGTTTCACTATTTATCTAATCGTTTGGATTTATTGACATCAGACTTCCAACCGATCAATGCTTTAACCTTCGGATCAGTGCTTATTCAATCTATCATTACTAACCGATTGGTTGCTACTGGATTATATTATTGCTATATTACATTATCATCAGACGACTATTTTTATGTCATTATTTACTCAAGTATCGAAATCTATATTAGATATCAGCTGGAATTACTATATCGGCTTGTCAGCCGATCGGCTCTTTGATATTCAATTTATATATCTTGTCAGTTGCAGAATCAAACTGACTGACATGACTGACACGCCTGCATCTCATCATTATTTTGGACCTGCACTGGAGCTAGTAGATCTCCCAGGCCGTCGTGTTTTTACGTCAACAACAGTCCGACAGATGTAAACTCTCAAACCTTACGATTCCTTAAAAATGTAGTTTTGCAAAAACAATTAGTACTGAATCTATAGTTTTATGAAAGTTGTAGTTTTATAAAATTTACTCGAGTTTAAACTAACCAATGTTATAAATAAGTGGAAGAAGATAGTATTACGGAACGGAGTAATTTTAGTTACTGTGGTGATGCTGTGAGTTAATTTTAGTTAATTTTATGTACACTTTCAATGCATATATATTTGTGCGACAGGAACACAAACTCAAATATTTAACAGTAAGAGAGGAGAAACCGTTGTTAGTACAGAGTCTGCGAATGCTTAGGCAACTTGACATATAGTCAAAACACAAATCTCTGATCCATGCGATGTAGATTCCATTTTTTATTCAGGAGATTATCCGGTTTACCAAGCTCCTAAACCATGCGTTCTATGAAAAAAAATTCTATATAATATAAGTTTCTTGGAAATATTTTTCTAAAGAAACATTGCAACTTTATAGTAATTCATTCATTCATATATACCTCAAATAGCTATCACCAAATCAGATAATCAAGAAAATCTCAAAATCTCATTAGAAACGAACATGGCCTTCGTCTGTAAGCACAAGGCAGAAAAAAAAAGAAACACAACAGGCATGAACAGCACAAGAAAATACAGAAAATAACCCAGCACCATACCTCGTTTTGTTGCCTATTTCAAAAACATCATCAGAATGACAATTTTAACACATGCAACAGCAGATTCGAATGGTGTGTTTCTGACGATGATTCGATGGATAGTGTCTTAACTCAACTACAAGGTTAATAAGGGCCAAAACTCTTGAAAACAGTACAAAAAGAAAAGACCAGTACACTCAATATAGACTAATATAGCCACAAGGTGATAGATTTTTTAATAAGAATCATGAACTAATTTAGAAGGGTGAATCCAAAACCTAAATAGCTCATTTTCCACGGTATCCTTGTTCCGACACGCCTCACTTGAAGCATTTTGCATCCAGCAGCGCCTCGCCCTCAAATGGCTCCAGGTCCTCAATCATGGCGCTGACACGCTCCTTCTGGGCCTCATCTGAAATGTCAACCTTGGTCCACTCATAGAGCTCCATGTCGTAGACTTCATCCATAACGAACTTGGGGATCTCAGGGCCACGGAAGAGCCAAAGCCCCTTCACCTTGAATGGCGGCTCAGAGCCAATCACAAGCATCTTCCCGAAAGCATATTTGCGGCACAGGTCCATTCGCTGCAGGAATCCACCAACCTTGTTCATGGTCACAAAGGACACGGTGTTCTCATCATTGTATTTATAGTCACAGAACCACAGGGAGTAACCTTCTGGGTCATACATATCCCAGAAACCTGCAATAAGTAAGAAGAAATGTTGAGTTCAATCCACAGCAATTCAAACTCAACAAAGTTTGGCGCAGATGACAAATAATGGTAATCACGAGTTATAACATGCTAGGTCAACAAACAACAAAAATTATAACAACAAATATGCATTGACTATTTTAGTAGCTGTTATAATTTGTAAGCCAATTTACCCATATCTTTTCTAATACAGCAATGCAGTAAACTTTTCTATGTGGAAACCTATTAGTGACTACTAGATTCCCAAAAGGAACTTTACTTTTCTACGTGAAAACCCTTTAGTGACTACTAGATTCCCAAAAGTAACTTACCCTTGATAGCAACCTCACGGAAGTTTGTTTTGGTGTTTGAGTATAACCTCTTCCACTCATCAAGGATCATCTTGCTTGGAGGGAGCAAATCAAGAGGGTTCTTTGGCTTTGGCTTTGGTGCCTCCTCTTCCTCCTCTGGTTTCTCAACTGCCTTAGGTTTTGGAGCCTCTTTCTTGGCTTCCTTTGGCTTCTGCTCCTTTGGTGGTGCAGCCTTCTTTTGAACTGGTGGGACAGACTCTGCCTGCTTCACATCAGCCAAGACTTTCTGAAAGTTTGGCTGGTTAACCATGGTCCAGAAGTACCTCTCAACATGAGGGAACTCAGAAGTAAAACTCTTGATCATGATTGCAGCAAAGCCCATGTAGAGGTTACAAGTCATCACAATATCAGCAAGAGTCACCGAATGGCCAACAAGGTATGTGTTTGATGCGAGGTGTGTATTGAGGGCACCCAATGATCTCTTCAAAGCAGCAATAGCTGCTTCCTCACTCTGTGGGGCAGAAATAAGATTTAGACTACTAATTGCTGACACAAGGAAAACACTACGACATCCACTTGGCCATACTTACCACAGCAACATAGGGAGCATATCCTAGCCGTGGGTAGAGCCATTTTCCAATATTAGCATCAACCTCTGTGGCCGAAAAGTCAATCCACTGCTCGATGTGGGCCTGGAAGAAATACACAATTCTAGGAGCTGGTAAAATAATCAAGAAAGACCTTACATGTCTATGAAAGATCACTCACATATTCAATCAGTGAAGACCCATAGAGTGGGTTGTCAGCCTTCGAGCGAGTAACTTCAGAAAAATGAGATTGACTTAGAACGAAATCAGACATGATAGAAAAAAATTAATAGAACACCAATTCCTTGCTATGTATCACTTACCATATCGTGCAATCGCATTGCTCTCAAAAACAGGACCATCAGGAGTCTCTAGAACAGGAATCTGAAAGAAAACGTGTCCAAATCAGATTCTGTGCGAATGTACCAAAATACAGAGATGATTTTTGATCAAACCTTCCCAATAGGATTCATCTTGAGAAACTCAGGTGTCTTGTTCGAGACACCCATCTGAAAGTTCTTCACCAACTCAACCTTGACACCAGAGTACTCGGCAGCAATGAGTGCCTTGAATGCATTCTTGTTTCCACTGCCAGCATGCAATACCTATTCGCAGACCAAGAATGTCCATAAGGTTGGAGACACAAACATGATAAACCAAAACGATACAAGCAGCGGAACCAATTCATAGATCAAGAAGCATATAAGTAACTATAGACATCCAATGTTATGCATAGCGATGATCAATGCATAAAATTATATAATTATGTGCAGAAGTGCTGGGCGACATAAGGTCTCCATGACATCAGATATCCTGAAAGCAAATAATACTCATTTCGGAAACTATAAATGATTCCATTTGCATCAAACAAAAAGCTCTAAGC
Source organism: Oryza punctata (assembly GCA_000573905.2). NCBI lineage: Eukaryota > Viridiplantae > Streptophyta > Magnoliopsida > Poales > Poaceae > Oryza > Oryza punctata. Next base: position 6,925,051 of record CM002489.2, on the reverse strand, counting down.
GTTCTAGGAAATTAATCCAGTGCATATCTCTGCAGGATAATGAGTTAAATGTTAACAAGCCGGCACTCACTTACTTGCATTGAGGTATCCAATGAGATAATCAGAAAAAAAGTATAGTCCAGAAAAATTTCGATGGCTCCTTACTACAAATTAAGTAATTCACTTCATCCACCAGCATTAGAAGCAGAGAGTAACAGTAAAAGAAAACCAGAAATCTTCTTTATCCACCAGCACTTGAACAAGAATGTTACGAAGTAAAGAACACCAGAAATCATTGATATCAACGAGCTTGCAAGCCAGCACGAAGAAAATTAGAGATGCTAGACATAGACCGAACATTGTCCTTAACACCTAAATTGTCAACACCCTACCAAAAACCCTTCCTTAAACGAAACGCTGGGTAGGTAGCAATGCGCATGAAATCAACCCTGATCATGCAGAAAAACGATTCTCTTACAACAGACAGATACAACAACCCACAGTAGCTATAATTTGAAATGAAAAACCAAACCCACAGTAGCATCAGGCCAATCTTTTCCACTATTAATCCCCATAGATCAAACCATACGCACAAGTTTGGTAACGAGGATAGATCACACTTACGAGCGCCATCTCGCCGGGCTGTCGCCTAGCTCCACTCAATCGATCTCAACCTCTCAGATCTGCACGCCACGAGGAAACCACAAAATCTTGTGTATATATATATATATATATAAATTCCGCGAAATCAAAATCACATAGCACCAATCGCGCGAGCACACTAGTCGTAGCGAATCGGGGAGATCTTACCGTCGCGGAGGCGAGGCGAGGCGAGGCGGAGCAAGAAGAACCCTAGTTGAAGTAGCAGCAGCCGACGAGAGATTCTGCGCCGCCTACTTATGGAGGCGGAGGCGCCTCGCGATCTCGCCTAGGGTTGCTGCACGAGTGATCTGGACCGTCCGATGAGGGAGCCTGCGGCGGATCGGACGGTGCAGATCAGGTTCGACATCTGCGTAGGCGGCCCATTCGTCTGGGCCTTTTCAGTCGAGCCCGTTAGGCCGTAACGGGCTTCTTGCCTTTGCTTTTACTGTTGGGCTGAAATGGGCGTTGGGCATTTCTTGGTGGCCCTAGGTGTGTTTCGGATGGGATTTCCAGTCGTAAGCCACGTTGGCCCACAATGTGAAACGATTTTTTTTTCTTTTCTGTTTTTCTTTTTTTGTGCTGGTTAGTTTATTATCATTTACTTCTTCCACGGCGCTGGGTCGGGCTGTGCTCTCTGGGCGCGGCGCGGCGGTGGCGCGCGTCGGCATCGCCGGCGGCGGGTGGAGATGAGTTGCTGCAGGTATACGCGGACTTCTCATTGTCTTCCGCTCCTCGACCCTGGGTATTTATGTGTTGGCTGTTGCGATGGAAGCGCTGGCGTGATTTGCCCTGCGAGCTTGCGTCGTCGTTCACCACGTGTTCGGCGAAATGCGCCCGCGACCAGGATTTAAGGTCTGGTACCTTCCTTGCGTGTGGTGACGCTGGGTGTTGAGCTATGAGCTTGTAGATGTTTCTATGCATCCCTGTTCTTGGGTTCGGCTGTGGATGTGGTGGTCGGAGAAACATCCGGCGGTGCCTTTGTTAGTGCAGAAAATTCGGCGTTTCTTTCGGCATTTTTACCATTTACAGCTTCTTTGCACCCATATGAAGTTAGGATCATGATGTCAGTCAAGGTCTTGCCGGCATTGTGGTTTGGTCCTGGCTCTATGTGCTTAAGTAACTGGATTGGAGCGATGTGACTGTTGATTAAAAGGTAGTGATAGGTTGCTTATGATAGTATCCTATTCTATATTTGACGGGTCCAAGTGCCAAATGAGACCAACAGAGATGGTAGAGATATACCTTGCCTAGTGACTGTTTCTATCACAATAAATGGTGTGTGCAACTGAAAACTGGACACTTTGGTTGTTCTTTATTCTTAAATTGATGTAGTTTTATTCATGTATTCTATTCTGCCTTGCTGAAATATTCGTAAGCATCAGCATATTGTGTCATATTAGGGACATCGCATAATTCTGATTTCTGAAAGCTAAGTGCCCTATTTTAAGTTGCAGTTTTATATCTTTGTGAAGTTTTTGGGAGGGAAGGCCAAATTGGTCGTGAATTCGTGATGCAGTTCACAAGGAAACATTTTTTTTCAAGGATTCTAGTAAAAAAGTTGGATATACAGTGAGATGAAAATCAATCTTATACCTTGAACTACAGGTAAGACTTATGTCAAAATTATTTAGATGCTGTCAGGTCACTAATTTTAATCTGATGCAATAGTTCAAGCATGTTCCATACCTTTGATTCAATCATATTTTTTGTTAAATACTTTAAGAAATTTATCTCTGTTTGTTAAGATTAGATATATTTGTCTATCTGAACTCAGAGAAGTCTGCAAGCTGCTCTAAGCTGTTAACCAATACAAACTCTTTCGTGTGACATTTTTCTTTAGATACTAGCAAAATGCCCATGCTTTGCTATGGGTAAAAGAAAATATATAATAATATGTCATAGATAGAATATATTATTTTATCAAATATGTTATTATTATTTGTTTTCTTGTTTTAATATATGGTATCCACTTGATTCAAACTACCATTAGACTATTGCATAATATAAAAAAAAGGGACTAATTTGTAAAATGGCAAAAGTAGTAGTGCTATTGTCTTTTATAGTAGTAGTATAGATATGTATGCTGCACCTTTATTTAACGTACAAAAAGGATCTAAATGGATCATTCTGAATAGCATCTAATTAAAAGCGTACAACTCTGCGTGTAGGATCAAACAGCCTGAGCAAGTTCCATCAAGTGAAAGCGGCTTGTGTAGCTTTGTTCTTATTGTTGAAATGTGGAAAGGGGGGGGGCAATGTGTATATTCTTTACAAAAAAAATAGGAATCTAAGACCTTGCTTTGGAATCTGGTAGCGTCCATGTCTGCTTTTAACAAAAAGCAAAAAAGAAGCACCAAAACGAAACACTTTATAGATTACATGGCATCAGAAAATGTACTTATACAATATACACTGCCTATCATCACATTCATATGTTAAGAAATCAGTACCCGGACGATTCTCCCCATCCTATCCATTGGCTAGTCTGTTGTCTTGACTTGTCAATGTCATGTTTCTTTTCAGACATTCTTGGATACACCTTTCTTTTGTTGTTGCACGATAGAAGCATTCACAATTATTTTTGAGACATGATTGCAAGATTTAAGCGTGAGAGAGAAAGTACATGTAGTTACTGCATATGCTGTGTTGTTTCCTTTCTTCAGATAAATGAATTCAATGTTGTGATGGAAAGGAATGTTCTCCCAGCAGAGCTCTGAACATAATCCATCCATTCAACTATTTGCATATGGCATGTTATTTGTTTATGCTTTCTTAGTTATTCTATAAATTAATTACAACTTAATTTACAAAAAAAATGTAGAGGTGGAAGTTTTAATGGTGAAGGCATCACAGTAGAGTTCCAGGAAGATGCAGTGAACCAAATAAAGTGGCTTATCGACAGATCCAATCTTATGATTATTCTGATATTGTGTGCTTCTGTTGTATCAAAATAGGAGACTTACAAAGTAAATGGGAAAAATATTATAGTTTTCATCCTTGATTTGGCAACCCCTCATTTCCCTTTTACCCCTCTTAGTTTTGAAAAATTATCTGGTGGAACATTCATGCTTAACATAATCTCAGAATCATGTGGAGTGACATTAAGCTGAAAAATAAGTGGCTGCGGCTCAGCCCTTCATCACACCCCTAGGTTACCTTATCCAGTTCCTCCCGATTAGTGTATTCTTTGTTTTCTGTCTTTTTGTTGTTTCTTTAATAGCAACCGCTCATGGCTGTGTGCTGCGCAGAGCCACTTATTGCATTGCTTGGTAATCACATCTTTGTCTTATTATATTATCCTAGGAATACTTTTAAAAATGTAAATCGTGATCATATCTGAACCATTCCATCTCTTATTTTCGGTACTGTTGTGATTCATTGATTTACATGTTTACTAGCAGTTACTACTTTTCTGATATTATTCCTGTAAGTTTCATTGCAGGCCTCCTTTTTCTTGATGATAAACTTGGTATTGCCTACTCCTGGAAGATGTTGTTTGACAACTGGAGACTGCAGCGCTACTTTTCTCAAATATCTAGGCCTTTCTTTTTCCTAATCAAGAGAAAGGTGCAAGATTGGAAAAGGAAGTGATTCTTCGCAACTGCCTATTGTGTATAGAACAGTTTATTCACTTGGGTGCCACTGATAAGCCTAATTCACCTTGAACACCTCTCAAGTGGGTTATCGTACTTTAGCCTGCACTCTGGTATGAAAACCTTAGCTTCTTCACTCAAGATTACTATAACTTAGTTCTTTTTTTTCTCTCTGCTCCTTTTGGTTTCCCTTTTCTCATCTCTAGCTCTAGTTTTACCATGATTCTATGAAATAAATATTTAGAGCTAACAGAGAATCATTTTTTTTCTAGAGTTATTTGGAACATTTTATGTTTAGCAATAGTATATCTTCTGATATTCTTCATGAAATCTATTAACTTATTAAAGTAATAGAAAAAAGAGTCACCACGTTCGCTCTCATGGCCTAGAAATTCTCACATTAATCGGAGAAAAAGAAAAGATAGAGTCCATATAGAAATATAATTTAAAAATAGCTGAAATTCGGAATTAAAAATAAGGAATATTGGAATAGGAGACTAGAGTCCATACATTATACAATTTAGAGCCAATTGAAATTCGGAATTAAAAATAAGAAAACTAAGTCCATATAGAAATATAATTTAGAAATAACTAAATTCCAAATTAAAAAAAGGAATGTTGAAAGAGAAGTCTATAGTCCATATAGAATATAACTTAGTAAAAAAATGAAAATCGGGATTAAAAATCGAGAATATTGGAAGAAGAGTTTAGAGTCCATATAGGAATATAATTTAAAAATAACAAAAATTCAGAATTAAAAATAGGAATATTAGAATACTAGAGTTCATATAGGAAATTAGAACTAACTGAAAGTCATAATTAAAAAAATAAGAAAAATAAAAGTAGAGTTTACAGTTCATATAGGAATAAAATTTAGAAATAACTAAAATTCACAATGATAAAAATAAGCAAGATTAGGAGAAGTGTCTAGAGTTCATATAGGATACAATTTATAAATAATTGAAATTTGGAATTAAAAAATAAGAAATATTAGGAAAAAAGTCTAGAGTTCATATAGGAATACAATTTGTAAATAAATAAAATTCGAAATTAAAAAAGGAATATTGAAAAAAGGTCTACAGTCCATATAGGAATACAATTTACAAATAACGAAAATTCTAAATTAAAAAAATAAGGAATATTGAAAGAAGATTTAGAGTCCATATGGAAATACAATTTACAAATAACTAAAATTCAGAATTAAGAAAAAGGAATATTGGAAGAGGAAGAGGAGTCTATAGTCTATATAGAAATAAAATTTTAAATAATGAAAATTCGAAATTATAATAATAAGAAATATTGAAAGAGGAGTCTAGGGGCCATAGAGAAATTCATTTTAGAAATAATTAAAATTAAAAATTTTAAAAAATAACTATCATGTAGTACAATATGAATATCGTGTATGGGTTAGTTTGGTCAAGTTAGTATATAATTTAAAATTATGTTGCTATTTTAATATATTTAATTATAAAAATTGAAAATATTTAAGCTATTATGCGAGGAAAAAATATAACGATTTTAGCCGCGCAATCTGCGCGGGCCACCATACTAGTTCATTATTAGACTGGCAGCAACGTTTCAAAGCTGAACACTGTATCGTTAATCCATTAGACCAGCTGATGCTACTATTATTTTTTTTCTTATTATTGATTAATAAAATGCATGTATATACATAAGCCTCTCACTTCTATGTACCATGATCCCACACACACACACACACACACATGAGGGTCCACGTAGGCATGGAGCGTGTAGTGTCTTTTTGCACAAAGCCATGATCCCGTTGGATTTGCAGAGCCTTGTGAAAGCTACATTTTTGTTGGCCACAAGTCTATCATTGAGCTGGGCACCTTACATCTTGTGACAGTGAGTGAATTTATTCTCACAGACACTATTGCTCAAGGTGTGATTCAAAAGGCCCATACGTATACATCTTAACCATCATACAAACCAGAAGCTGGCTGTCTATCAAAGTGAACATTATCCAGCTATACTTGTGGTACAATAAGAATTCGGTAGTGTGGCCTGAAGTTTTCATGTAATTATCTGAGAACATATATACGGCCTATCTCTAGTATCATATTAGTGAAAAGCTGTCGTTTGGCTTACATGCTATATTTAACTTTTATTTTGTGTCTTACTTTTCCAATATTTCACTGGACATCTTGAGCGAGACAGAAGTATCGTATGGTGTTGTGTGATGTTTCAAGGATAAGCAGTCATTTTCTAGTAGATCTATTCTATAGCTGAGAACTCTTTCTTGCTTCCGTTAAGTTGGGAGAATCTCACGTTTTAACAGAAACATGCTTTACATGTATTGCTACTACTGTAACTTAAGGTCATGGATTGTCAGCATAAGTAAACGTGTATGGTGCTTACAGCTGCAGCCAGATTTTTTTTATCATAAGAGTTTAGACGTTAAATTTAGGTTCAATCTCCTTCAGTATTGCTCAAGGTCTTTGAATGAAGTTGCATCGTGCATGACAGAAGTCACAGAACTGCTCATTACTCAATGATGAGGCAGACACGGTACTATTTGCGGTAGTATGGGGGATCATTTGGTCACTTCTTGAGATAAGATTGTGACAAATTCGTTAAGATGCTTACTTGTTGATAACATGTACCACCTTATCAATCTCAAATTTCTGTGCTGACGTACTGCTGCATTCTTCTTTCTTGCAGTATCTTTACTTGTGCAGGCATTACTGTGGATAGATCATGAAGGGTCTGGATCCCATGTTGCGAAGACAACTTCTGCATTCTGTCTGAGGAATTGACGATTCACAACTGAACCATGCCTGACAGATTATTGCGCAAATCGAGGCAAGAGGTTCAGTGGAGAGATCTGCTCGTCATTTCGTCGAGATGGTACAAACCCAGGTGCTAGCTAGCTAGTCTCTCCAAAATACCAAAAGAGCTCCAGTCCCAGCTCTCCTACTTCCACAGCTCAGAGGTGCGTCACCAATCTCGATGCATTTCGGGAAATGCATACGCGACACGTGTTGCATAGCTATCTTTGATGATCACTGATTCTCTCTTCTCTCCGTTGTAGGTTGATCGATCAACGATCTCGCCAAACGGGCGTTTTCGTCGTCGACGTCTGTCTCCTTTGTACGCATATATACCATGTACAATTAATCTGACCGCGAAAGATGGTGGCACGTACATACAGAGAGCGCGCGGTGGGCGCGGCCTCGCTGCGCTGCCCTGCCTGCCAGCCCCCAAATCTGCACCATTAGTTGCTTGTTTGGGAGCGCTCCCTTTGCTGAGCTCTTTGTCCCCAATGGGATCACGAGAGGGGGAGGAACAAGTTGCCCAGATTTTGGACCCTTGCCGATGGAAGTGTGTGGGCTTGTCATGTGGGAAGAGCCGTCGCTTTCAGGGTTTAAGCTGTTTCTGCTCCTCCCTCTCTCTTGCTCATGGGCAATAAGTGAGATATTGGTTGCGCATTAGAGGGATATGTGTGCCATGTTTGTTGCAGCTTGGCCTCTATTACTCCCTCAACCCTCCCAAGTGATGAAAAAGACTGGGTTGAATTGTCAGCACTCAGCAGGCAGGCTGTAGATTGGCTAGGAAAGGATTTGCCCTTTAATGGACCTAGGTCGACTCTGTTCATCACAAATCATGGCAGGCACAAATATTTTGCCTAAACAGTATATTTTTAATCTTTCAACTGATGATGATATAGATGTGTCTTGTTGGTGTTGCTGTAGGTGGTGGGGATGTATCACATATATATTTTAGCTGTGTTGAAACTTGGAATTTCGATCCTCCGTGCTTGGTTATCTTTAATTAAGGTACTCTCTCACTGCCGCCAGAAAATTATCTTGTATGATTTCGTATAATACTATGATTAATCTTGTTAGCCGATCAACCCGGACCCGTACTGCCGGTCTAACGTTTTTGGCTAGAGGCAAAACTACCACCGTTACATTTGCTGCTGCCGCTAAATCCAAAAGCCATGCTTGCATGGGGCCCTTGGCGCAGGAAGTGTCTCATTGCCTGCTTATGTCTTAATGTTTCTTTGTCTCCACTGCGTGTGTGTGACTGTGCGTGAGAGAGAGAGAGAGAGGAGGATAGCTAATGGCTTTATGCAAACCTATCCATTAGAGCCACTGCACTGATTCACCCGATCATACACAGGCCACCCCTCTGAATGCCTCCAGCTTTTGTTCAACCGATCTGTCGTTTATACTACAGTGCTGGGAAACGTGCATGAGTACTGCATGTACCTTGCTGCATGCAAGGGACAGAGTGACTCGATGCATGTCATGTGAGAGTTAGTTATAACTAGGTAGTAGCCCTAGATAACTAGATGTGATCATGTCACAATAATATACAGTGATTTACATATGTTCGCAATCAATGATTGCTGATTAGACTATTAGTCGTGCAATTAATTTGTTACTTGCTGAATGTGCTAGTGCAGTAACAGGATTTGGATGGTGCAGGGTAGGTTTTGTCGGCTCTACAAGCTATTTGCATGTAAACTTTCATGTAGTTCACGTAGGGAATGCATCTATATATATATTCCCCTAAAAACAACTCCATGTGATGCTAATTAAATCTATGCATCTTCAAACTAAAAAAATAATAATGTGCACGACTTGTTTTTTGTGATCATACATTTCTTGTTCAACTTGCAGTGAGGTTTTGATTTTGCTGCTAATTAAATTAGCTACTCCTCCTAGTCACAAAAAGCAATAATGTAGCTATAGGCATATTTATAAGTTTCAGATTTGGTACACTAAATTGATGTGTGGATTGCTCTCAAAAGTGCTTCCACAATATAATGTCAATATTTAATATGTTTTATGAATAGAGCATTAAGGTTGTATCGGGACCATGCTGTCATGCATCAAAAAATGTCAATATAACCAGAGAGAGTATTTAGTACATAATCTATAGATTAATATTTTGGAGCCAAACAATGGAGTAATAATTCCCTCTGTTCTTAAATTAATATATGCTATTTTAGATTACGTGCAATAATCAAACTTTCAAAAGTGTGATCAATTCTGTAAAGGAAGGTTTGTTGTATGAACATGTCATTACCTTTTTTTGCAAGGAAATACTTTTCATTTTTTGGGAGGTTATATTGGTGTATTAGAGAATATGTTGATATCTAAAATTACAAGTTAAAATCTTTGAATTGGAAGCAAATTTGGTCAAATATATCCCAACTGATACCCTTAAATTAATAATAATACTCGAACCAACTATAAATATAATTGTTGAATTTCCCTGGTTTAGTGAAATTCTATGCATTTTTTTTCTCTTTGATCGTGTTCTCGAGGAAGTCATGACCAGACTGTTGTATTTCCCAATACCACATATATATGACCGAGCAATGCTGTTACTAGTCTTCACATGTCAAAACCCACAAATCGAAACGCCTCATATATGTGGAGAGCCATGCAATATTTCATTAGGAAATATAACCGAAATGAAGTTACGTAGTAAGCTGTTTATACATGGGGAAATATCTAGTGCCATTGTGTAAACATATACTCTATTATGGTGCTACTGCTAACTACTCCATTTTGTTTGTTTGACGTTGGTTAGTTCAAAAATTGAACTAACTAACGTCAAACATTAGGAAACTAAGGTAGTAATTTGCTCACTCATCGCATGAGCCGTTGGATGAGATTTTGAACTATTCATCCTGTGATTTTAGCAAATTGGGCATATCTTGCTTAGGCAAAATTTTGGAAATGATCCCCTTGTTCCTGTGTCTTCCGGCCACTTTATCCTCAACTTTGATTTCACGTTTTCGTAAAATATATACACGAACCATTATGTGGAGGGGATCCTCTAGATCTATTTCACATCGATAACACGCCCTCTTCCACCTATCGATAATTTGAGAGAAGTTTATTTTGAAATGGATACCTCAAGACCAAATATGACCCGTAATAATCCGCGATATATATAGGACGATTCGCTCATTATCTAAGGCGTTAATTTACCTATTAAAATACCACCTGTTTCTACCAGGACCCCAACTTCACCACTCCATCATATATACAACGCTGCAATCATCCTGCAGCATGGTCTTGAGATACTATGCAAATACTTTTTGTAAAAAACAATGAATATGGCTGCGCCAGGTAGGGCACACTCTGCCGCAGCTGCATGCATGCATGCATGAGATCTTAATTGGTTGTTGGTTGTTTGGAATGAATGTTTTGCATATTGTACAGTGTGCAGTGTGTGTTTTCCCCCCACTTTTTCCCTTTGGTTTTCCTGTGCTACCTGTGTTCGCCCTCTCTCTCAGGAAAGGGATCAGAAACATGACATCCTTCTAAATCTTCCTAGGCCCGAGCTGGAGAGGGATTGATGGCAGCTCTTGGCTCCTCTTGCTTCCCTTTTATAAAAAGGACATGCCCCTCTCCACTGTCCATGATCACCCCCTGGGCCCTTGTAAATTGCCCCTCCAACAGCAGATCTCCGGCCCCTAGGCAGCCACACTACCCTCCTCTCCACATCTCCATCTTCCTTGTATGCAATCTCCCTGATACAGTTGTATGTACTGCCTGAAGCTACACCAATATAATTCCCAGATCTCTTCAAGCTAGCTTAATTAGCTTCCTCCTCTCTCTAGCTTCCTCCTCCTCTCTGATGTCTACTATCTACATGAGCCAGCTACCTGCTACTCTCCCTCTAATGGAGGGGGATCAGGATCAGGGGCTATACCCAGCCTTCCATAGAGCAAAGGAGCCTCCTATCTTGTTCCCTTTCATGATCGACAGCGCCGTCGAGCACCAAGGGCAAAGCTATGGAGATCAGGGCTTGAGGAGGCAGCAGGTTTTGGGTGAATCCAATCAGCAGGTGAGGGGATCGATCTCAACCGTAAACATGCATGTGTAGCAACTAGAACAAGCTAGCTACTTATACACATGTAGATCAGTGCTTCTTTCTTAGTATATGCTCTGCTAGCCCTAATAATCTTAGCTTCCTCCTCTTATTTTGCAGTTCAATGATCACATGATGATGGGTGGATCAGATGTCTTCCTCGCACCGTCTCCGTTCCGACCAACCATCCAAAGCATCGGCAGCGACATGATCCAGCGATCATCTTATGATCTATACGATATCGAGAATAATAACAAGCATGCTAACGGATCAACCAGCAAGTGGATGTCGACGCCGCCAGTGAAGATGAAGATCATAAGGAAGGGGGCGGCAACCGATCCCGAGGGCGGGGCGGTGAGAAAGCCAAGGAGAAGAGCACAAGCGCACCAAGATGAGAGCCAGCTGCAACAACAGCAGCAAGCTTTGGGTGTCGTTAGAGTGTGCTCGGACTGCAACACCACCAAGACCCCCTTGTGGAGAAGTGGTCCTTGTGGCCCCAAGGTGATTTACTTACTATTACACCCCTGCATGTGTTGATCTGTCTGTCTGGGTTATGTGCATTTTCTCTTTGTTTTGTTACACCAGATCATCATGCATATATGTTTAAAGATTGTTGGTTTCTAGCTTCCTTGGTTTAAATTGTGTTGTTGTACGCATATGGTGCAGTCCCTTTGCAACGCTTGTGGCATCAGGCAAAGGAAGGCGCGGCGGGCGATGGCCGCTGCTGCCAACGGCGGTGCGGCGGCAGCACCGGCAAGGAGCGTTGTGAGCACCAGCGCGGCGCCGGTGAACAACAAGCCGTCGAAGAAGGAGAAGAGGGCGGCGGACATCGACCGGTCGTTGCCGTTCAAGAAACGGTGCAAGATGGTCGATCATGCTGCTGCCGTCGCTGCCACCAAGCCCACGGCTGGAGAAGTAGTAGCCGCCGCTCCGAAGAAGGACCAAGATCACGTCGTCGCCGCCGCCGCCGCCGCCGCCGCCACCGCGCCGGCACAGAGCCCGATATCCAAGCAGGCGGCGTCCGTCGCCTCTCCGGCGTTCTTCCACGGCCTCCCTCGCGACGAGATCACTGACGCCGCCATGCTGCTCATGACCCTATCCTGTGGCCTCGTCCGCAGCTAGCTGTTAGCTGATCAAAACTAGCTACTAGTACCGTTAATTTGATGAGGGCAACAACCAGTGTACCACTACTAGTCGCAATATTTTGTGTGTGCCTTGTGATCTTTAATTTGTTGTTTTGTGTTGTTGTTGAGGAGATCAGGATGAAGAGAGATAAGTGATCATCACATGTCTAAGGACGAAATAAGAGAGAACAAACTCGCTAGCTAGCTACTAGCCGGGATCAGGATTATATTTACTATCAACTGAGTGATTAACTTGAGTTTTTTTTTCTACCCTTCTGCTGCTAATTAATCAAGCCACTTTTGTATTATGTTTCTTAGTTCTTTCTTCTTGTATTTATCATGTTTGGAGCTAATAATAATATGGAGATTGGAGAGAATCGGATGGAAAGAAACTAGTATGTCGTACTATAGGTGTACTTGTACTATTCATTGGGTGTCGTTCATGGATGCATGACTTGTTCTTGCTGTTACATATGTCAGCTAGCATATGTGTATATATGATCTCTGTCAGTTATGTCAAAAGCTGGCATTCTCACTTTTTTGGGAGACAAACATTCTCTATCGTGTCAGCTATGCATGCATGTGTGGGAGTGGGGCTAGTGAACCTTTGATTTTGGAAATGTGTGTCCTATATAGTGCTATATATACATATGTACACACTACATACTTTTGCTAGAATTACTACGTCCATACATCAATGTATTCAAACAATATATCTTTTGATAACAGTAGGTTAATCCAGAAAGTAGAAATTGCTCGTGTGTTATAAATTAACATGATGAACAGATGTGTGAGTTTCCAGTAAAAAGACATGCCTTAAAATATCTGTTACTAGTAAACAACGATGAAATAAATTAATATATATGCCCAAAACAAAAAAGTGAAAAAGATATGGTAGCTTAGGAAAACACAAAAAATAATTGATCAGGTCGCGTGTAGGTACGATTTTTTTTATAAGAATGCAAGAATGTTCAAATTGTTTGAAGTTTACACAAGAAATATAAGATATTTCTCAGAGATATTTGTCAGCCGTAACGGTCAAATTCCCGATAAAAATGACTTCTCACATCACTGATATTTGGTTCGTGACGGGACGTAACCCCGACACAGATGAGTTTTGCCGCCCGTTAAAGATAAGCTATCCTGTACTAGCGAAGACATAAGAAATTGAAGGCACAAAGACATAACACAAGAATTTGGATGTTATATATTATTTTTCCTCTGGGCTCCAACGAGAAATAGTGCATAAGCCACAAGGATTTATTTTTGTTTGTAGCGTTTCCTTATCCAAATGTTCTCACGTGATTTTTTTTGCATCAATTAAAATCCATCAAAATCCATGCGCTTATATGAACGGGAAACAAAGGTTAAAAAACATATACCATTTGATATATCATGGTAGCTCCAAATTATAACAACAATAGTAGTGTGGTGGTAAAGTCACCGTATGTGTGTTCCTGTAACAACCATGATTTATATCCTATCGCTCACAAATATTATGCACATACAAGTGAGTAATAGAATTTTAATGGGATCATGGATGTGTGCCGCTGGTTTTGCGTCTCTTTAAGTGTGTGTTGGGGACCCACTCGTTGGGTGTGTGAGTTTGGTGTTGTGCGTATAATGGTGTGTGCGTGCGTGTGAGTTTGGTGTTGTGCGCATAATGGTGTGTGCGTGCGCGCTCTTCTATCATGTAATTGAAAAAATAAAAGATAATAACAACACAAATATACTTATATAAGACAAAAGGAAAGAGCTCATGCACCCTGAATGGCTGAAGAAGAATTAATCCTACACAATATAATGGTAGTTTTCTTTACTTAACTGCGTGCATAAACAATCCGTTAGTTAATTATAGTTTCATGCATGTTCATGCAATGCCTAGCCTATATCAGTTACTAAAACTAGATGAAACCTCACACGCTTGCTACGTGATCTTGTAGATAACAATCAAGATGAAATCGTTTTTAAACAAATAAGCAAGAATAATTAACAACTACATTTAGTTGGTATTAAGTATAAGTTTAAGAGAAAATTTATAGTAATTAATAGAGAATAATAATTGTACACAATATAAAAGGATGAGATCAAGTGTGAGAGATTTAATAGCTCATCTTATGACTTCACGTATGATAAATTGTGGTTGTAACTTTATGAAAAGGAAGGATTCCCGTACCCATGTAGGAGAGTGCCTTGCCCTGCCCTGCTCTGGAGTAAAAGTTAAAAGCGGCCCTGAGTAAAAGTTAATAGCATGCATGACAGCTCATGCAGCAGAAGGGATACTATATAGGACACTGCATATATACATACATACATACATACACACACATATATATACATACATATACATATATATACGTATATATACGTATATACATATATATATATATACATATATACACACGATGAAATGCATGCATGGTATTACGATATTTTTATTTTTCTTTTCTGTTACAACAACATCGTATTATCGAGCTTAGTACCAATTATGTGAAAATAACAGCACTGGTTATTGTATATTTTTGCCATTTTGTATATGATAGTAACATTTTTAGCTATATATATATTAATTGATTTTCATTTTCTAGGAAGAGGCCACTGATCATGCATGCACGTCATTAATTTAATATAAAATGGATTTGACATGTTTTCGCAAGACTAATTAAGAGAGGTTTGCTATACCCAAATTTTGGTCCAATTCGTCTTATTTGGCCACAAACTCGTCCAAATAGATTAATAATTGTGTATACAATTTGTATTGCGAACTTCAATTAAATAGGCATATATAAGAAGAAGTATGTCCATACAGCACTTTGTTTGTCGTAATATATAAGACTGAAGATGATTAATATCTTTATTTTCTTTCACTTGTAATCCATACCTGGGACTGGGAGGCGTTGGTCACATGTGAAGGATTGCCTAAGCAAGGGACGTGTTCCCTACTACTCATAACAACCTGCGAAATATTGAAATAAATAAAGGAACCAACGAGTATTGGAACACACATAGCTCACAATGACGTGTCGCGCTCAAAGTTAAGATAAAGGGGAAAGAAATATCATGGACGCTTGCATGAGCGAAGAGACTAATGGAGTTTCTTTCCTAGTTTCTCACCATAGAACCCTATATATATAGCCTCTTTTTAACTTTCGTACATGTAAATAACTTTTACTCCTACTTTATCCTATGTACCTTGTACTGGTTCATTAAAAAAACTTATAATCTAGACGCACCTCTAGATTGGTCGAGTTCTCAATTATAAAACCATGCATGGGTTTATGTATATCTTCTAATGAAAGCAACTAAAAAAGTGCAGAAAAATAATTCAATCGTGCGAAGTGAGCGTAACTTAACTGGTTTGGTCCTTGTGGTGGAACTTGCACATCCAAATTCAAGTCCTATACTTAGCACGATTACTCGGATTTATTGCTAATTGTTCTTTCAGGTATGCGTCATGTCCGTTAAGACTTCGTAAATCTTATGATATTGCGATCCAGTCTTTCGAAGGTGCTCATAGGGTAGGGTGTGTATTCACACGTTCATAGGGGTGAGTGTACGCGCGTTGTGACCGTTTGTTTCTAATGTGTTTCTTAAAAATTCAATCATAAACAAAATAGTAAATTGCCCGTTCTAACGCTACGGTGTCATGATATTTCTTTAATCTAACTACTTAAAATTTTTAAAGTTTGTTCCCATCGTACCATTTTATACATTATCGATGCAAGCACTCGTACCAAATTTTCCGTCGCTGTGTGCGCGTGCGACTCAATCACACCAAATCGTGCACCATGTGTGATCGTGCTGAGTGCGCGTGCATGATATTGGTCGTTGTTGTGCCATCCGTTCTACATCGGATGCTATTCTGAGCCCAGCGAGGTTCTGAGCAAGCAAGAACTTAACCTTTTCTGGTTTGAGCAACCCTGATGCATGTTTAGTTCTGCTCTCAAATGGACAACACTCAACGATGTATATATTTTTTAGCTTTCTTTTGTTATCTTGCCGTCTCAAACTATGTATAGTTGGATGGTTAAATTCTAGGACCAAATATGTATAAATCAGCCATCACATGTTCCGTGCAACAAGATCACATTACAATGATCAGTGTTGAGTGTTGACTGTCCAAGAATTTAACCTTTATGTTACTGCAGTCTCAAACTCTCAATCTCTGTTGCCATACTGAATTGGCATCAATAAATTGACCCAGTTAGGATATTCTCATTCTCAAATTGACATTCAATTATCACATTCAGTACTGATTCACAGTCTGAATTCACGTCAATTTATAATCTCAATCTCAATCTTAATCAACTATAGTTTTTTTTTCCAGAGCACCATATATCGTCCAACTAATATAATACAGACCATATTGACAATCTCAATTCACAATTAAATTTTATAAGCATGTATGAAATACAGACCAACAAATCCTCCCCAAGTTTCGGCACAAGACAATAGTTCAACCGATTGCATCACATCATGCTAGTAATCAAATCACAAAAATCTAAACTGGTTCACACGTCACACTTATATATCAATACAGGACCAAAATATATTACACAGTGAAGGGTAAGGAGAAGAGATCGAACCAAAGGCAAGATAATCTGGGTAGTGGAAGAGATAGCTATTATTCTGCTTATAATCACACTTCATCTAATTGATTGATTTTCAATCATGATAAAAAACAAAATACAGATAATTTCTCAATATAAGGATAGTAAAAGGCAATTAACAATACGTTAAAAAACAAAATATGTTGATCGGTGACCAGCTGTGTTAAAAATCAACCCGGAATAGTTTCATGACCTCAATTAACCTCTATGAACAAGCACTCAGGTCCAGCTCACCACCATTGCCTTCATGGGATGAGCTCCTCCACACACTGATCCGTCTCTCGGCATGGCTAGCTCTGGTCCTCTGGAGCTCTGCTACGTCATTGGAGAGGAGAGGAGAGCTCTGCTTGTCAAGTTTGCTTCACCACTTTCTTTCAGCCCTGCCAAACTTAGCAAGATGTAGTACATGATTTCTTAAAAGTTAAAAGAAGCAGTGTTATCAACTATCAACGATCTGATTGATAGCAAGAAGATTTAACATTTTGTAGCTTATCATTATATACATATACTATATTCCTTATAGTACAAATATTTGTTTTTGCAATGGCACATCAAAATGAAATAAATATGGATTATGAGTCTATCACAGTAGAAATGTACAATTATTATCACACTGCCTATAGAAGTAAATCAATCATTCAGCCATATAAGGGAGAGATCAGATATGTATAATCATGGTCACTTCACATAGATCTATACCATTTTTAACTAAAGAAAATTTCATGATTTAGAGAGACCATCATTTGTATACTTAAGTTTTTCTTTTGAGGAATTGATTTGTAAATCTAAAAGGAAAGAGCACTGCAAAGGTAAAAGAAATTGGATCCTAATTTCCTTTTTTACAAACCTACAAATTATCAACAATTTGAGCTTACCAGTTACTTGTCGCTGTCACTCGCTGCACGGATGGAGGAAGGTCACAGGGGTAGTCCCATATTTATTTATCCAACAAGAAAACCGTTGGCCCATCCATCTACTGCGTCAAATTGTAACATCCTAATAAAATTATATAGACTATCCCCTGTGGTATTTGAAAGGTGAGAGTGTTATATATACCAGCAAAAGCAACAGTGAGCTCTCAAAAGTTACCTTTAAAATAGTATGATTCCAAGCAATTTTTGCAAATAAAGGCTATTTTTTTAGCACTTCACCTAAGTACTATTAGCAGCCAACAAAATGTTCCCTCTACCCTCGGGCGACCGCAAATGTACAGGGTAGCATCAGCATGTAGCTTTACTGTAACAAAAGAATGGGTTCCCATCAGTTTAAGCATATCAGTAAAGACTCTAAAAATAAATAACAATTCCCGCAATTGTACAATTTAGTTTATGTGTTGACCTACGATGGCAAAATAAAGCTACAAATTACTTGTCGATATATGCACTATTGATGATTCGAATCGATGGTCATATTTGAATTTTGAAACAAAATTGATATTTACCGGTATCCCAACAACCTGGATTTGGCCACAACATAGCAGCTTTCCCCACACCATTGCGGACTTTCGCTGTTAGTGATATGCCCTAGAGGTAATCATAGAGATGATTGTATCACATACTATGTTTACATATTTATCTGATATTGTTCCTTGAAATAGATAACTCATTATTGGCTAATGAATATGTGGTTCATTTATGAGACTCTTTATGTTATATGTTGCTATTTCTAAAGGATCCCTGATCAAATATCATATGTGGAACAAATATGGTTAAATGATCAGCACATGTATTGATTGATGATCATGTCTCATGGATCATGGTATGGAGATACCAAATTGATAATGTGGACACATGTTGGGGAACATGTTGTTGGATAGACCCGACATGAGACACTGCAAGAACTATTTGTGTAGTACCATCATTGGTCTCGATTAGTGTTGGTATAGAATTCTTAGACCTGATATTATCATGGTTTCCAACATGTGTAGTGACTTACTTAGGGACTGCTAAATGCTATTCCGTAACTGGATAGTTATAAAAGTAGTCTTCGGGTGTGTTATGAAACATGTAGTGGGATATGAATAATCAAGATGGGATTTGTCCCACCTATGGAGAGATATCTCTGGGCCCCTCGATGTTATAGATTATGGAAGTGCATGGCCATGCCAAAAGTGATTGAGGAGTCAATCGCAGGTTATATAATCTATCACAGGATCGAGTGAATGATTGAGCTATTAGAGGATGGCACATATCTAGCCTTGAGCTTAATCGATATCGTGAGGCAAAGGGATTCATACAAGTAAACACTAAAGGTTCAGCCGATATGATCTTTATGTATGCTCGGTGGGTCAATACGTTCTGCTAGGGGCCGCTGTTGACACGTGGACCGAAAAGAAGTTTTCGGGTTGCACCCGAGTGTGCATGAACCTACAGGGTCGCACGCTTAAGGGGCCGGAATAAAGGGATTGGATGGAGATCCAATATGCACTCAATTCGGATAGGGATCTGAGTAGGACTCCTATGGGCCTTCGAGGCCCGGACGTGGTTCCTATATATATACACGTGAGGGGGTGTGGCCGGCGGTATTAACAGATCACGCCACGTGAAACCCTAGCCGCCCCTTCCCTCCATGAGCAAACCCTAGCCGCGCGCGAGTGCTAGCACATCTGCGCGTGGTGTTCCTTCCCTGGACGTGTGGATACCGGTGGAGGCGCCGCTGTCTTGCGGTGCTGATCGGCGTGGGAGCACGGCGAGGAGAATGCACGAGGAGAAGGTCAAGCCGCTGCGATCGACTACTTCCTCTACATCGGCGCGCGCTACATCACGAGGATTCCTTCGGCTCCTTAGCGCATACTTCCGCTGCACAGCGCATCGAGTGGTAACGATCTATGATCTCATGCTTGCATGGTTCCTGGTTTACGCGATAGAAAAATTTTGTTTTATGCTATCGTAGCCTACGCGTATCCCAACATTCGCATCATCCCCAAATCTGCCAAGGAGATAGGCACAGAGCAACCATCCTGCACAACACACGATTTTGTAAGCAGTCCTTCCTCCAAAAGATGATAAATGAAGGGGGGAAAGGCTGTCAAATTTTCCTAACCAGCAATGAAGGGATCAGACGTCTTGAACGTCTCCGCGTCAAGAACAGGCAGCCCATGGCTGAACCTTCCTATCGCAGAGAAGACGAGGAGGCAGAGCATGCCCCGCGGGTGCCAGAAGATCCAACTTCCTGCGAACGCAAGAAACGGTCAGTGAACCGAATCAACTCAGCGAGCATGGGGAATGCCAAGGAGGTACGTACGTGTAGGAAACGAGCTTAGATGGTGGCGGCATCGCCAGGCTTATCAAACTGGATGATGCCCTCGAGGGGCACACCCTCGTCCATAACGCCAACGAGGACAGGGTCCTCGGTGGCGGGGAAATCCCAGGGGACCTCCCCCACGGCGGCGAGGGCTCCCCGTCGTGCGTCGGCACCGTAGAGCGCGAGACGGCAACACGGGAGGAGGTGAGGGGTGGCAAAAAAAATGGTTGAGATGCAACCAACATTAGTTATTTCAACTCAAAATTGTTTATTTCACAATATCAAACACATACTGGTAAATAGTTCCTTTAGTCAATTCGAATAAAACTTGGCAAGTGTAAGATTATACATTATACAAACATCTTGGAGAGCAACAACAGTGACAATTCTAATATAGAGTCAGGAACAGCAATAACCTTAATGTATCTATTAAAAAACATATATCAAAAAATCAGCAGTAACCCTATGGTGAAAACAACTTTAGAAAAACAACACCCACAGAACCATATCGGGACAGCCACGGTTCACATCATCAGATATTGTTCTAGTCAATTCAAATGGTGGTGGGGAGGGAGGAGGACGGAATTTGTACCTTTCGTAGATGGCGGAGGAGGAGGGCTCCCCGGCGAACGGGCACCATGGTTCAGCGAGGGGAACCGCCGTAGTGGGCAACGAACTGCACGTCGGTGCTTGCTCCAACGACTGCTGCACGCGGCGAAGGGGATTCAGTGATGGTGGCAGCTGTGGGATCGGTGGTGGCGCGGAGGAGATCAACGAGGCAGGCGTCGCTGGCAACTCTTGTGGGACAGATCGGTGACCTGAAATTCCCAAATTGAAGTATTAACTTTCTCCTAAAATTGAAGGCAGAACCAGAATTGGACAATAATAATTTAAAATTTCTTTCAGTGGCTGCATAGAATTGCAAAAATTGGCATTTTTATTGGCCTGTAGTGAGTCTATGCGTAAGCTGCATAGTATTTGGCCAAAAAAGTTATATGCTGCCATAGTATGGGGAAAGAGGAGAAGGGGGAGGGGTGAGGGAGTAGGGTTTTTGTACCTCTTGGCGCCGGAGGGGATACGGCTTGGCAGTGGTGGTGCTCGAGGTGGAGGAGGTGGCTGTGCACTGATGGAGGAGGCAGCGGCGCATAGGTGGCACAGATCTGTTGGTGGAAGTTGAGGGCTGCGTGATGGGTGACATTATAATATTTCAGTGGATGGTCACAGCAGTAGGTTCCCCCTCACTTTGTTGACAGAAAAGGATCGGTCTGCCAATATAAATTAATGTACCAGTGATCCAATCTATAGTAATCCATTGTGAGCATACAAAATGTAGAATTTTGCATACTATTCACCTAAATCAAATGAAACCAAATCAGCGAGAGTTATAAAAAATATGCTTACGTCCTAAATGTAGTATGAGCATTTATAGAAAAAAACACCATTCAGTTTGGATGTTTTCACCTTTAACTTCACAATTCAGACACTAGCACAATGAGATGGTTTAAATGTTTCACAGGATGATGTCATCAACAATGTACAGGAGACATGGTCATATGCACATCAGTAGTATCTTTCGCCCAAAATTGAAGGCAAAACCAGAATTGGACAACAGTAATTCAAAATTTTATGCCTTCATTGGATTGACTCATAGCACATACAAATAGTCTTTGGTAAAAATAAGGTACATGCAGCCAGTACACCAAAATAAGTATGTATATTTTTTTAATCTTAAACATAAGTATGCATTTGATGCAATTAATCTAACCTGCAGTCATGTACCCAATAAATTTATCTAATGAAATTATAAGCATTATATCCATCCAGCCATCCATCCATCAAATGCATGGAAAAAAAACATAATAACCACAATCCTTCAACTTTAATTTAAGAGCCCAACATCAAACCTAAATTTTCAGGTTTTGCCGTTCTTTTGAACCCTTCAATCCAATCTTCATCAAATAAGTCAAAATTATGGATCCAACGAATTAGTATATAGTGAACAAAAATAGTACTACATGGTTCAGTGCTAACCACCACAGAGCAAACAGCATATCAGCCTAAGGAAATCAATAGAGAGCCGAGGTGCTTGCTGTGAGAGCTGACCTCCAATCGGATGCTCTTGAAGACGACCTCGCTGACGTTGCAGGCTTGAGGCCAATGGCGGAGGGCGGAGACCAGTGAGCCGCAGAGGGTGGAGTCTTCCCCCTGGTAGCGGTGGCGGAGAAAGCGGAGGAGAACGGCGGCGTGGAATCGACGCTCGGTGGTCTTGCGGAGGAGAGGCGACCAGCGAGGCATTCCTCAGCGCAGGCGGCTTCTTTTCCTCCCGCGGCGCTGACCGGGGGTGGCGCGGAGGCGTGGGAGGAGCGGCTTCATTTCCTCCTGCGGCGCTGATCGGGGGTGGCGCGGAGGCGAGGGAGGAGATTGGCACACGGAGGCGGCTTCTTTTCCTCCGGCGGCGCGGAAGTGTTGACGACGAAATTTGGTAAGCCTCGAAGTCATCATCGGCCTAGAGTTAGTATCGGCTTCAGAGTTCTGGAATCGGCCAATGGGCATTATCAGATCGCCAACAGTTGTGTTCTTAATGGATTCGGTTAAGGAGATAGATCAAGCTTATCCAGAAAAGTCCGAGTTCAAGAAGGATGTGGCATGGCAAGTTTATCTATTAATTAGGAAGAGTCTATTAGTTTCCTTTTATCTTTAGGAAAGTGTGTTTAGTGTCCAATAAGAATTTTATGTTTTCCTTTTATCTTTAGGAAAGTTTGAGTCGTGTCCGATATGGACTAGTATCTACCCATGGGTATAAATATGTACACCCAGGGTCTATGTAAATTATCTCTCGATCAATACAACTACTCTCGGCGTATCGCCACCCTCTTTCTGAGGTTTTTACTTATCAACCAGCGGAATTTGGCACTTGACGCGGGGCTGCATCGGCTTTCAATCTCCGGCGAAGGGGTAGCCCTACGTTCCGTCGGGCCCTAGTGAATTTATCGGCTACATTGGTATTGTTCAAGGCTGCATCGCTTCGATCTCTTGGATCGCTCTGGTTCAGTCGATATATTTACCTGATATCTCAATTCTATCTTAATTGTATTGTGTTTAGAGACGCATCGGTTTAGTCGGGACTGTCTCGGTTAAGTCTGATCTTATGTCTTAGCCGATATATCTATACAATCACAATGTTGTTTTAAATAGATTTGTTATATCCATCACATTAGACAGATCTATCGGTTCATCAAGTATTAGATTATCATATACAATCTCGTGCTGCATCGGTTAGGTTCGACCTACTAGATTGTTGTTGATAATATAAATCTTGTTAAGCCGATAGATTCATGCTAATGTCTTATCGGAGTGCTAGCCGATGAATTATCATATACGTTATATAATCTAGATTGACAATGTTTTCTACTTGCATCGGCCGATCTCTATCTAAGGTTTTATTGATATCGGCTAGATTACTTTGTTGGCTTAGATTATATGATGTGTATCCACCACCCTGAAAATCAGTCAAAGGCTTGATTGTCTAGATATTATGTTTCTTTTCATACTTAGTACTGCATCAGTTAAGTTTGATCTACTAAGTCGTGCTTAGAACCATAATCTCTAGCCTGCTTTTTGATTGCCAATAAGGGTTTCATCGGGGTTTCAGCCGATGAGTTATCTAGACGTTGCATCGGCTTATGAGGGTTACTTGCAAGTTGGATTTAGCCGATCGCAACAAAGGCTTCACTGTTTATCTAATCATTTGGATTTATTGACATCGGACCTCCAACCGATGAATGCTTTAACCTTCGGATCAGTGCTTATTCAATCTATCATTACTAGCCGATTGGTTTCTACTGGATTATATTATTTTTTTATTACATTATCATCAGCCGATTATTTTTATGTCATTATTTACTCAAGTATCAAGATCTATACTGGATATCGGCTGGTATCGGCATCGGCTGGAATCACTCCATCGGATTATCAGCCGATTGGTTGTTTTATCTGCTATTTATATATCTTGTCAGTTGCAGGATCAAACTAACTGGCACGCCCGCATCTCATTATTATTTTGGACCTGCACTGGAGCTAAGCAGATCTCCCAGGCCGTCGTGTTTTTACGTCAACAGGAAGCGAGGGAGGAGATCGGCGAGGTGCGCAATTAGGGTTAGGGGAGGCAGCGGTGTGGTGAGAGAGGGGTGAGGGAAGGTGGAAGGTTAGAGTGAGCGCGGGGTGGTGACTTATGGGGAGGGGAGAGGTGATGGCGGAGCGATTTCCAGCATCGCCACATGCGGGAGCGGAATCGGGGAGAGGTGCAGGTGCGAGTGGAATGCCGCGGGTGCGGAAGAGGCGTGGATGCCGTCGGATGTAAATCGTCAAATGATTTTGAACTGTTAGATGTGTCACACGATGAATGAGTAAAACCATTTGTTAAACTATAGGGTAGACAAGAGCTCCACTACTGTATTCTCTACTGGTAGTAGAAATCTGTCGATGTTGTAGATCACGACTACGGTATTTGCATAGTATGGGATCGTTGGTACTAAGGTATATGCGAGATTGAGGTAAAAGAAACAGGAGACAAGGATTATTATATAGGTTCGGGCCCCCTCATCTGACAGGCAATAGCCCTACTCCTGTTGGCCAAAACTGGTGTTGCTCTTATTCATTAGAATCACTTGAGTATAATATTTGGGATAACCTAATCTAGCTACTGTTGACATGGCGGCATGGATCTACACACGTAGTCGACAACAGGGTGGTCTTCTTCCTCGGATACGAACTTAGCGAGGTCAGAGATAGCGCTAGATCCCTCTTGTCGGCCTCCGCGGGCACCAGATTGAATATATCTAGGCTTATCTCTAACGTCGATGTTTGGCGGCGTGTGTTGATATCTGTCCTGACTATCATCTCCCTTCTGACTGAGCTCTCCCTCCCTCTTAGGTGGTCTTGTATTTATACCCATAGATATCCCCTTATCCAAGTAGAACTAGGGAGACAAGTATGGATACGATCCGTGTAGTCCTTATTGTTTTCAACTTGAACTCTGCGTCTCCTTCCTTATCCGGAATATCTTTCGTTTATGAGGCCTAATTCCATATAAACTTGGTATATGGTGAGCCCCGCCGAGTTTAACCCATAATTATAGGGTATGTCTTATCCATAACCCTGACAAAATCAATTTGAACTTTTGATCTCATTTGATTGAAAGATTTAGATCTATTCATACTACCACTCTAATTAGTGGTACTAGAAATATGGAGGGGTATTATTGTTAAAAAATAGGTGTGGAGGGGTATAATCATCATTTAGTAGTGACTAAACCTTTTTTTTCCTTCTTTGTTGGTTTTTACGATGAAATATGAACGATACCAACACAATGAATGACCACATATCTATCTAATCGAGAAAAAACGTAAATGACAAAGTTACCCCTAATCACTATATTAGTAAATTACTAATTTACCCTTAATACTACTGGTAGTATTATACTACCAGTATAGAGTACTAGAGTATCGCTTAATAGATATGGTTAATTAAGCAAAAAAAAAATATTTTTTCCAACAAAAACCAGTAACCCACCTTTCATCTTCATGGCTTCACCGTATAAAAGATCTTTTGGTGGTTCACGGACGCGTGCCCACCTGCCACGCAGCAAGCATCCAATGCATGCAGGTAACTCTAGCGAAACTGCAAAAGGCCAACAAAACCACACAACAGATTGTAAGAACTTCATGGATCCTTTTTACTCTGGACAATCTTTAAAAACCGTAGTGGATTTGACATCATGGATTAGTACTACCCAATGCGTGATAAGCTATGTTTTGGCGACACAATCATACAAATGATATAATTCATCCGTAAATATAGCAGCTTCTAGCTTTAAAATTTAACTCAAAATATAATAACTTCCTCATCTACATTCTTTATTCAATTAGTCAATCATAATCTTTCACCATTCAAATTATCTATCTACCTCATATTCTCAACAACTAATCATATTTTTTATATTTAACTCCACCAGTTTTCTTAATACCCGTGTTTACTTTTAAACATTTTTATACTTTTAAATAGAGGTAGTAGGAAGGACCATCAACATAAGATGATGAGCCTCACTCCGATACTCTCTACTGGTAGCAGAAAACAATATGAACCGTTGATCTTATTTGGTCGAAGGATTCAAATTATTTTCTACTACTATCCAAGGTAGCGGTAGTAGAAATATGAAGGGGTGTTATTATCTAAAAAATAGGAGTATAATTATCATTTAACATAATGGATAACCACATATCGATCTAGCGGAAAAAAAACATAAATAATAAAATTACTCGTAATTATTGTATTAGTAAATTACTAATTTATCCTAGTAGTGTAATCCTATAACTAGATATTCTCGGAGCATCACGCTCAGATGAGAGTTGTGATGTGGCGAAGGGAAAAAGATGCGTACGTGATGGCGTGGTTTCGACCGGAGTGGCATCTTGGCAGCAGGGCCCCAAATGGCTGCAGAGGCTACAAACAATGCATGTAGATGTAACATCTTGGCATTTTTTTGCTTAAGCCACCCGGGGCCCGGACCGGGCATATATACAGTCAAAAACAAACCTACCAACCAGATGAGGTCCTTTGCAGTAGTACTACATTGTACCTGCAGTACTGCTCGCTGTAGACCATTGCACCTATAGCAATACTGTAAAGAATCTATATTCGCTATCAACGTATACATAACTGAAGATATATATGTGTAGTGTAACACCCTACGTAACCACGTACTTTAAATAATAATTTAACCAGAACTTTAAATAACATTTACAAGTTCTATGCAAAACTTATACTAAGCATTTTAAATCATAAACTAAAACTAAATTTCAATAGTGTGCAAGTGTGTAGTCCAAGGATACTACTCCTGTCCCGTGCAAATCCATAACATTAGGTACCTAAACACCAAATTAAATATAAGAGTGAGTAAAAAAAATACTTAACAAGTACAATATTGAATTAGTAAAACATACACATGATGAGGTTAATAAGAAACTGATATGTATTGGATTTTCTTTATTTTAAAACGAAGAAGTCAAAAGTAGTAGTTCCCTCCCGGGCAAGTGTGAATATCCTCTTAGCATTACCGGTAAGCCGAGCAAGCGTGATCAGCGCTTCTCATAGATCATGAATAAAGATCCAAATTGCACTCCCATGACTATGCATGGTACTTGAATAATGTAAACAAAACATTCGGAGTAATGAAACAGTAGTAATGTCGTGAACTTGGATATGAAGTGAAACATGAATATGTTGCATAAAATCAGAACCACGCAATCATTAACAATAAGCATTTGAATAATAGTTATGTAAGTGAAACTAAACAAAGCAACCCAGTTTATCCATCACAAGTTCATCTTGTACTTACCTTAACTCCTTCAATAACCCGGCTCCAACTCCTCCAATGTTGGAACCCTCCACACCTGTGGAGCAAAACTACAAATAAACCACTATATTCAACTAAAGATAGCTACAAGGATATTTACTAAAATCGAAACCTAGAATACATATATATATATGTATGTATGTATGTATGTATGTATATACCGATCCGTGTTAAATAATCTATAGCAGTTCCATTACCGTTTCACGCGTAACTCGCAAACCGCCTAACAGAATCTAGCAAATAATGTGGCTTCAATCATCTAGACAAAATTATCTATGAAAGTTCAAGTGCCATTAATTTAGTTTTGGTGATTAATGATAAATCCAATTATATAAGATTAATGTTTTTATAAGTACTTCTTTGCCTAGTCTCATGTGGATATGAAAGTGAAATTTGTGAGAGGTGATTCCCGGACTTCATATGAGTTGAGATAGAAACGTTCATTGATGGTGGATCTAAATCATAAGGATAAAATGCCTGGAGATCAAGCTATATGTATCACTCTTTCTCTCTATATGCACATATTGATATATTCATATATAATATTTTCATGTGAGTGACATATGTATTTGAGACTAATGTTTTGTTTGAACCATATCTTGTTTAATCTCTTCACATTGAGAACATGGAGATGATTAAGGTATGCTTCTATCTTAATGTCTACATATGATCAATACCTTCTATTCTTGTATAGGGTAAGCTCCTAATGTTTTATCTCTAGTTATGCATACTTTTGCTTCACACAAAATATTTCGTATGCACACATTTAGAGGGAGCAAATCCTATACCTTAGTTATGCATGTACTTGATCTAAGTTATTCACTTTCATTTAATTGGGGTCTTTACATTTGAGCATATATTTGAGTATATAAAAAAAGAGGGGTATTTTTGCATGCGGGTGAGTTAAGGGACCTACATGCGAAAATACTCTTATTTTTGTGTGCGGACGTTTTAAGTGGTCCGTTTAGAAAAATCAGTTTTTACGTGCGGCTCTCTTAAGTAGCCGTATGCAAAAATGATGGTTGATTTTTGTAGACGCGGACACTTATGGCCCATCTACAACCTATTAAGGTGTTTGTACAGAAAAATCATTTGTGTACTCAGTAATTAGCAAAAGATCATGTTGAGCTACAATGTCAATTTATCATTTTATCACACTTAACCTTTCCATAGTATTTCCGCTTCTTTTACACTGAACAATATTTTCCTTTTTTATGTTTCCTTTTTACTCTTTATACAAATATGTCTATTTTTTTTAACAATAACAATATAACTTGTGAAAAATACTTTCAGTTTCTCTATGGAAAGTTTCCATTCAGTTATAAACCATAAATTTTGGATCAATCCCAATTGCTTCCAAGTTCCAACCTATGCAAATAATGATAAAAAGATCAAGAGGAAGTATGCTACCTTATCACATTTCTCTTAGAATTATCACATTTCTCTTAGAATTTCAATTTAAAATGACATATGTAAAAAGTAACAAATATAGAAAATATCATGAGGAAGTAAAGTGAGACAATTTTTAATAGCTTAGCGGACAAAAAAAATTGGGGTTAAGTGGCTATTAATGATTACCATCGATCATTCATCATTCGAACATGGCATGTAGTAAGGACCTTACCTGATACTGTACAACTGTACAAGCCAGCGGTACACCATGAGCATGTCAGAAACTTGTGTATCCATGCATTTGGACATTTTGTTTTGTTCTTGTTGATGCCTTCATCCCAAATGGCAATAGCAATATACCACCGCTTTATTTGTCTATAGAACAGAGAAGTACCACTAGCTAGTACCTACACCCTCTCCTCCTAAATATAAGGATTTTTTAGCAGCCCCATTTATTTGACCTATAATTAATTATAAACCATAACACTTATTAATTAATGATAAAAAAGTTAATAAAAAATAATTTGCTAGAAGCTTTTGTTAATAACATACATCATATTTCATTTTTACGGTATTCTCACGTTAGAACCTTCTGTTCCTAGAGATATTCTCATCGTTTTAAGAATTTCTCTCTTCAATTAAGCTATCTTCAATTAAGCTAAAAGTGTCGTCCACCAGATTAGTAGTGTTTTAGTGTATTTCAATGGTGATACATTTTTACACTATCAAATTTTACTATCCTATAGCAAAATTTACCTGATTCAATAAATGATTAGAGATGTTATTAGAAAACAACGTAAAGTTTTGTTTCCCCAAAATTTTGGCATTTTTATTAACCAAAGAAATTGTGCATGCAGTATCAATAGTAAAATGCATATTCGAAGACATATTGGTTCTTACAATCTTACTGTTGCAAATTTTCATCCAATCTGTCATTTAGTTTTTTATTATTTATTTTGTAGAAATATAAGATATCAATATGGCAACAAAGAAAATGCTGTAGAAACAGCGCCGTACGACCAGGCAGGTCAGGCATGCGTGTACACGCCAATGCTTTTTTTTTTTTTCATTTCACGGTGAAACGTCCAGTAGTTTCCTCCATATGGACACGTTGCTGATTCTTTGAGGGGGCAATGCCAATTTTACAGAGCTCCACGTGGTCCAATAGAAAGCTAGAGTTTGGTCTTTTAGAGATAAGCTTTTTTTATATGATTAGACTACACATAAGCTAGTAGCTCAGCCGGAAGTTCCTTCCACTTGTCATATTGTCAGTGTGAAGATATTAAGTGATATATTACTTACAAGGACAAACAGTTTTGAAGGATGCGGCTATTGTCTGTCGTTTGATTCTTTGGTTAATGGGCATGGGAGTTTTGGTGCAATGAGAATGAGCATTGAGGGAGAAACTCCCTCTTTCTAATAGAAGGGGTGGAGTACTTTACGTTACCGAAGCAAATCTCAAAAGTACATTTTCTCTTTTAATCTAGTCTCTATTCAAGCCTACTGATTCCTACCACTTCTACCAAACAATTGACTGGAACTTAAAAAACAAATATTCATGCTAATCTCACTATTAATTTCCTTAACTAAACTCTGAGATCTCGTTTATTTCTAATTAAAATACCGATTATACTTTTTTCCGTAGCATATTTTTTAAATTGTTAAATTGTATATTAAGTGTGAAAATTTTTTATATAGAAGTTGTTTTAAAATATCAGATAAATCTATTTTTTTAATTTTATAAATAATAAAACTCAATTAATCATTCACTAGTGGTTTTATTAAGGCCCATGTAAACGATGCAGAGTACACAGGCTGACCAGCCCAGGTTATGCTATTTCAGGACAAGTTTGCTATGATGCTTTTAAGCAATCATATCCTCCATTTACAATATTTTTAGTTTTCCCATTTTCTATTCTTGTTTTATTGCCAAAATGTAACAGAACAGGTGTGTGCAACATTCTGGCCTAGTCAACTTTTTCATAATGTTGATGCCTTAAGTATTGTGTCATTTCTTCTTACGATCTTTATTTTACATATTGATGCCTTACATCAGCCTTCTGAAATGAGCTATTTGGTTGTAAAAAAAAAGAACGTCTTAATAGAAAATGTGAGTGTTAGGTCTTATACTCATTATCTTAACCCTAGCACATACATGATCACCTAAGCTTATGCGGAATGGTGAAATTGACTGACCGGTTGAGCTTGAGGCCATCTTAGTAACGATAGGAGTCGTCGGTAAAGCGGATTGCCAGAGTTGAACCACAGGCTCGCGGTACGGATGGCGTCGCCCTTCTGGCCGCCACCTGCACTGACCGACGACGGGTTTGGAGAACGCCCTTCGGTCTCCTTCCAGCGCTCTTAGGATCGGTGTTAGGGTTTTTCGGGAGTGGCTTAGCGTATTAGATCGTCACCTAAATACGAGCCGACCTCTCCCTTTTAATATGTGCGCTAGAGGAGATCGGGGGCGAATCCGTTATGGAGAACGGTACACGTCCGATCGGCGCGCGTGGATGAGGTGCAAGTGCATTGCTCGCTCCTCGCCGTTAGCCGCGTGTGGGCGTGGGTGGGCCTAGCTCACGACGCATCTCACTGGTCTCGTTACTAGGAGATCAACCAACATTATCCCACTTGATCTTAATGCTAACGAGTCCAGTCTAAGTAGAACAGTGAACCAAAGCAATGTGTCATAGTAATAAATGAAGTGTCACTATGACGACAATACCTATAGCCACTACAATACCTTGATAGGAATCAACTTAATCTTATTGGGTGTTGATTGATTCTCATGCCCCTGTTCCAGAATCTTGCTTATAGGTCACCTACTAATCCCATGCCGGCAACATGCTCATTAAATAAGTTGGGTGGTAGACCTTTAGTGAGCGGATCCGCGAGCATTGACTTAGTGCTTATGTGCTCAACCTTAATTGTTTGATCCTGGATTCTATCTTTCACAACATGATACTTTATGTCAATGTGCTTGGCAGCTGCACTTGACTTGTTGTTACTTGAATAGAAAACTGCCGCCTTATTGTCGCAGTATATGGTGAGTGATCCATTAGCGCTGTCAACCACTCTTAACCTTGGAATGAAATTCTTTAGCCATACCGCCTATCCGGTTGCCTCAAAACATGCTATGAACTCAGCCTGCATTGTCGACGATGCAGTAATAGTTTGTTTGGAGCTCTTCCATGAAATAGCCCCCCCTGCGAGAGTGAAGACATAACCTGATGTGGACTTCTTAGTGTCTATGCACCCTCCAAAATCAGAGTCTGAATAACCAACGACTTCAAGGTCATCTGACTTTCTATAAGTAAGCATATAGTTCTTAGTGCCTTACAGATAACGAAGGACTTTCTTAGCAGCCTTCCAGTGATCTAGGCCTGGATTTGACTGGTATCTGCCAAGCATTCCAGTAACGAAAGCCAAGTCCGGTCGCGTACAGACTTGGGCATACATTAAGCTCCCGACAACTGAAGCATATGGAATCAACTTCATTTGCTCCTTTTCTAATTGATTCCGCGGGCTTTGGAATAATCCAAACTTATCGCCCTTAACTATTGGAGCAGGCGTGACAGAGCACTTACTCATATTATATCTTTTGAGTACTTTGTCAATGTATGATCTTTGAGATAACCCTAATACTCCCCTAGACCTATCTCGGTGTATCTCAATGCCCAATATGTAAGAGGCATCACCAAGATCCTTCATGTCAAACTTAGATAACAAAAATGCCTTAGTCTCATGTAGCAGGTGCTTGTCGCTACTAGCCAATAAGATGTCATCCACATAGAGTACTAAGATTATAAACTTTCCACCCTTATTCTTCATATAAATGCAATTATCCACTTCATTTTCCTTAAATCCAAAATTTCTTATCACATTATCGAATTTAAGGTACCATTGTCTTGACGCTTGCTTAAGACCATAAATTGATTTCTTAAGTCTGCATCCCATATGTTCCTTACCTTCCACAACAAAACCTTCCGGTTGTGCCATGAAAACTTGTTCATCCAAGTCACCATTAAGAAATGCAGTCTTAACATCCATCTGATATAACTCTAGATCATAATGAGCTACCAGCGCCATGACAATTCTAAATGAGTCTTTCTTTGAGATAGGAGAGAAAGTTTCATCATAATCTACCCCTTCTCTTTGTGAGAACCCCTTCGCTACGAGCCTTGCCTTGAATCGTTCGACATTCCCTCTAGAGTCGTACTTAGTTTTGTAGACCCACTTGCAGCCTACTGTTTTGACCCCTTCAGGAATTTCTACTAAATCCCAAACGTCATTAGTGCCCATAGACTTTAGTTCATCTTCCATGGCTTCAAGCCACTTGGATGAACACTCACTACTAATGGCTTCCTTAAATGAAGTAGGATCGTCTGATTTCCCAATGTCTTCTCCAATATAGACTTCATAGTCATTAGGAATAGCAGACCTCCTCTCCCGCTGTGATCTTCTTAATGGTTCATCAGTGATCTCAGTGGGTTGTGGAGTTTGCACATTAGCTGGTGCTACAGGTTCATTAATGTCCTCAACCGGAGCCTGAGCCTCAGAAGAAGACACCTGTGGCACAGTCTGAGGTAAAGTTAAATTTTCCTGTTGGATGGCCGGTTGCAAGAACCGGATCTCCTCAAGTTCTATTTCCCTGTTCTGTAACTGAATCAACGATATATAGTTAATCTCCCTGTATGTATCTTCTAAGATCAAGTTGTCATCCCTCTTCTAGAGTTCTTTGGTATGATCAGCATTTCAACAACTTAATTTGCTTTTTTACGCTCCATTACCTCAAAACGGAATTCTTGAACACATAAACGACACTCCTCTCCCCACCTTAGAATTGCCACTTGATTGACTACATTGATACCACCCCCACTTGAGTCGATGATGAGAAAATCCTTTGCCCTGGTGATAGTATCCCATGTGGGTCATACTTCGCCTTCAAATCAGCGACCCTGCCGCACTTGGCCTCGAGATGGCGTTGCCACCCATCTTGTGATTCGTAGTGCGGGAGATATTGTTTGCACCCGATGCCCTCATTATCGCAGAACGCCAACACCGCCTCATTCTCACTCTTCAGGCGTTCCAAACCACCAACTACCACGGCAGACCAGAGGAGCCCCACAGCGTAGAACACGTCATCGTCACCAGCCACCGCTGTCATTCGATCATCCCACATGTTCCTATTCATGGGATACATAAGGATGACACCAACAGGATTGGCTCCAACAAAGATACCCTTGAGCACACCAGCATCAAAGTCAAGGATGCGTGATCTAGGCACGAAGAGGTTCAGCCATGGGTGCTGAACGTCCCACGTACCGATGACCGGAGCACTCTTTCTTCCTCCCTTACACGATCAAGGAATTGTACATAGCTCACATCGTTTGTGAACACGAAGCCTTCCTTGAAACTTAGCTGCTCCAGTACGGACTGCAATTTCTAAAAAAACAAAAAAAATGAATATTAATAAAAATATCCATTATTTCTTTTGAGGTCGCACGTCGCAAAGGTACTTTTATGGCGGTATCTACTAGTTGCGAATAGATCATAATTCCCTACTTGATTCTTAATGGTGGTGCTCAACTTGTTGTAATACATGATGCCTTCAATGAAGTAGATCACTCCTGACGTAGACTCCGAGGCAAGTCTAGCAAGCCTATCAATATCAGTGCTAGAGAAGAAGGTTGTTGACTTGGGACCCTCGGTGAGTGCCCGGTTAAGCTGGACCTATCCTTCCACGTAGTCGAAGCTGGCTTCGCTAGCCCATTTTGATATAAGCAGCTCTTGGTCTCAAGTGAAAGTGCCCACGTCCGAGTAGGCGAGCCGGACCCACCGCACCCGCTTCAGAGCCGGCATGAGCCCGATTCGAGCCCGGGTTATGATCCCAAACTGGCCCAGCCCACCTTGCACCGAGAAGAACAAGTCCGGGTCCTTGTCCCTAGAGCACCTCACCATGTCACCCGTTCCTGCATTAATCATTGTTAACAGTGTTCATTAGCCTCTTAATCCAATTTGATTATTCTTCTTAACAGTATTAATTACTCACAAGTTAATTAGATTGTTAATTAAGGGAATGACGAGTTGTATTAGTTAATTAGTACCGGTGATGACGTCAAGCTCGAGCACGTTTGCGATCTGCCGTGCCGGAACGCCTGGCCGCCGATGCCGGCGTTGGAGAGCGTGCCGGCGACGGTGATGCGGAGGTAGTCCGTCCACACGCGCGGCGCGAGACCGTGCTCCAGCGTCGCGCGGAGCACGTCGGCCCACAGCTGCTCGCCGCCGGCGTCCACGTACGGCGCCGCGCCGCCGCCGCCGCCCGAGGACACGTTCACGCGCCCGCGGCGCGCCGCCAGAGCGCGCATGTCGACCACGACGCCGCCCGGAGCGAGCGACTGCCCGCGGGCGGAGTGGCCCTGCCCGCGCGGCGCCACGGGGAACGGCGACGGCGACGACGCTGAGAACCGGACGAGCTCGGCGATGTCGGCCGGTGTTAGGATTAATCTTGTTGTTTTGCATATTTGTGTGAGTCGGTCGTGTCCAGGATTAGTTTGTGCTAGTTGTGTACGTGCTCATTATCTCATCACATGGTTTAGTGGCCAAGAGGGGCAGCCATGAAGTGAGTCTTTGTGTGACCAGGTGCTTGGTCAATTTGTGGTGAGTATTTAGGAGCAAATCAGCCGATGCATGTGTTAGTTTGATCACTCATGCAGGCGCACGTTGGCTTGGAGCTGTGGCCAAGTCAAGTGAATGGTTCATGGCGAGAAGAGTGGATCAGATAGCTCATGCATGTAGTGGTGATCTGCATGTAGGGAGATGTGCTTTGCATGTAGAAAGGTGGTTAGTGGCCACGGGAGAGTTTGGCCGAGTCGTGCGGCCTGCTAAACCTGAGCGTGTGTGCGTGTGTTTATTTAAACCATATAATCAATGTGTGATTAAGTAGTGAGGGTGAATACAAGTGCAAGTGCAGGTGCTGGTGTGCAGCATCGAATAGTTTTTGTGTGTGCTAGTTCTTCCTGTTCTTGTGCCTCTGTGTGTGTTTCCATCCACCGAGTGAAAGTTCCAACAGCCGGCGTGGCCGGGTGGAGCACCGCCTCCGGTGCGGCTGAAGTCCGACGACACCCTCGCCGTCGAGTTGCGGTCGACGCGGAGCTTCAAGGCGACACGGTGCGCGAAGAGATCACCGGGAAGCCCACGGAGACGACGACGGACGCACAGCTCGCTATGATCATGAACGCGATCAAACACCTTCCGGCCATCTCTCCGAAATGCAATCGGATTAGCGAACTGAAGACTGCAACTCGGACGCTTTGCTTCTCAGTTCAGGTGATGAACTAATTAGAGAAAGAGACGATTATAGCTTGTGTGAGTTACGTCAAAACTCCATGACATTTATAGATGTTAGCATTTGGTCTTACAAACGTTGACAAATGTATGTAGTGCAGAGCATTGCGTTGATTTCTTGCTAGTATTCTGATGGATTGACTTCTGTGAGTAAAAGAATAATACATCTCCTGGTGTTTTGACTTGCAGAGAATTCTTGGTGATTTGTCTTTTAAAGAATAAGAGGGTAATACTATATTCCTGTCTTGCAGGCTGAGACATATATAAACTATGAACACAATGTCTAAAAAATGAAGATTTTGAACCATTCTGGTAGTTTCACTACTGCTTTTGTTTGCTAAAGATACAATTTTTTGTCAACACTCACTCAGCGCCACATCTTAACTATCAATAAACCAAATAGTGGATCTTAACTTGAAAACAATTTTAGAGTAACTTTACAGCAAACACCTAGCTTAGCCTTGTCTTGTCTTAAATCTCATAATCAACTGGTGTTAGGAGATCACTTTTTCCGAGCTATTTGTGACCACTTGTTCTAAGTTTTTTTTTTCAAGATTTTTGCTATAGATTATTTGCTCTACGCTTCTAAATTTATATTTCTAAAAAAAGTTTCTTTTTATTGTTTAGACCACTTATTCTAAGATATTTATAAAGTTTATTTCTGAAAATATATATTTATTGTGTTAATTAAGTAATCAATCTTTAGAAAAATCATTTTCATGGCCAATTAGTCCGTCAAATTTAATGCATGAATTTTAAAGTAACTTTACAGAATTGGCCTAATATTAGCTTACCTTGATAATCAACTGAGATGCAGGACGAATTAATCTGTCAACAACTCTCACTAACAAATCATACAAAAATCATGATATATGCAGATAAACTTAAATTGACTCTTACTATCTTATAGAGTACATCATATGGCTTACATTCATGGTGGCCTCTCTGTTCGACCTTCCGTGTTGTTTATGTCCGGCATATATATATAACGTAGACTCTGAATTTGGAGTTTGATCATGTGCAGTCCTATCAGAAATTTCTACAGAAAGTTTCAAAAAAAATTATACTGAGGATTTGAAGTAAATAGAAATTGGCTATGTCGGCAGGTCATTTACTTTAGCATTAACAAGATAAACAAGGTTATGAAATGAAATACTATAAGGTTGTAGTTTGGGAGGATGCGTGAATGTAGAGCCATATATATAATTTTCGACCAAATCAAATCTGAAGATATGTCAACTACCGAAATAGTCTCCATGGGTTAGTGGTGATCACTTCAGAACTCTCTGTTCTTTAAGAAGCTGCAGCAAGCAAAGCTAAAAAAACAAAAACAAAAACAAAAACAAAGCTAAACCTTCTGGTGTGATTTTCTGTTTAGCCATCATGTCCTCCATTTTCAATATTGTAGCTCTTCCGATTTTATATTCTTGTCCCTTTTTTCGAAAATTTAATCAAACGTAAAGTCAATGAGTTACATGTGTGTGCAACACTGTGGTCTATACAGTCAATTGTTAGAAATAAGGTTTTTTTTTTGGTAAGTGCTTATGAGTCCCTTTTCATGATTTTTCTGTGTTATTCTTAAGTATTACGTCCTTTCTGTCGGTGGGTGAGCACCTATTAGCAGGGTTTCGATGGGACCCCATTGAGTTAGGCTAGGGGATGAAGACCTTGAGCTACCTCATAATGGGAAAAGAAATAAACAAGGAGAATTTAGACAGTTTTGGACCGCTCAAGGGTGTAATACCCTACTCCTGAGTGTTGTGTGCTATCTCTTTGCTTGAGTTCTAGTTAGAATTTTCCAACCCCTTCTCATGGCATCCCCCTTATATACTCCAGGTGGCAGCACAATGATCATACCAAAGGGATGGGTTAAGGGTACATATCATAGACTACATCTAGGTTCATCGGTCAACATCTTCCTTCGGGCTTCATTCTATGCCAACTTGCCCATTATGCTCGTTGTTGTGGTCCCCTTTCAAGCAGAGGCAAAAGGGGAAGGAGCATGAGCGCCTGCCACGTGCCCCCAATCGGTACCCGCTAGCTTTAGGGAGATTTAACGAGGGCGTCGTCATCCACAGTCGGTGCCCCGTGGCCCAACCTATCTGTGTCCATGTGGAGTGGGCAATATGTGATGAGTTAGACGGCATTATGAACCGTGTCACCTGCCAGTGGCACCATTCCTCGATGGACAGGCGATAAGTTTTGTCTTGCCCCCCATGTTGCATGCACGGGCGGGTAGATATGTGTAATCTCGTCCCCAAGCAGGACGACACTCCTTGCTCAGCGGTTTGACTCCTGAGCACTCTCCTATGGCGCTAGGTAGACCGCAGGTGCTCGGGGCCAAGCATGCTCAAGATAGCACATCCCAAGAGATCGGGGATATGACCTTGATGGGTGCTAAGGGCACGACTTGCTCCCCGAGCGGCTAGCCTTGATCGGACCGTGCTTCCTCCCGAGCCCATGAGGGCGCATGGCCTTCATGACAGACCGGTGCCACCCCCTAGAGCTCGGGGAATGGATGAAATGACACCAAGTTGCCCCGTGTTTGCGGTGTGAGGAACCCTAGCTTTTCCATGGTTATTGCTCCCCTATATGTGGATATAGCTTAATCTGAAGTAACTTTATGATCTTAATAAATATTCACATATCTCACAAAATAAGTGTCTAAATTACTCTAAACTTTAGAGCCATTAAACTTTAGAAATATGAGCATGTTACTTAAAGTTGTCTTGCAAATAATACAAAGCATTCTTAATACCAGTGTTCTAGTATGGATTTAATTAAATACCGTCAAGATTCCCAGATTTCATAATAAGTTTGCTAGTATTTCTATGTCGAAACATTGTGGTGTGATTTTCCTTTGGCCATCATGTCCTTCATTATCAATATTATAGCGCTTCTGATTTTTTATTCTTGTCCTTGTTTTTCCAAAGTGTAAATAAACACAAAGTAAATAAGTTATGGATGTGTGCAACAAGTGCGTATGGGTCCCATTTCATAACTTTCATGCCTTAGTCTAAGTATTATGTCCTTGCTTCTTATGATCAATTTTTTTACTACAAAGTGGATGCCTTACATCAACCTATTCCAAAATGAATAGTTTAATTGTAAAGAGGGGACGGTTTAATAGAAAATGTGATCGCTAACCACAAAATTGTTATGATTCCTTCACCCATATATTATAGAATATTTTTTCATTGGCATACATAACTTATACACTTAAGTTGAATCTGCAAGAAAACATAAGAAAATGGTTGTACCAAAAATAAAGGCAAGAAAGTAATTTCAAAAGCCACCCCAACACCAAATGGTATCATCACCATACCAAGCAAAATAAGTGGCAGTTTCATATTTGTTTTCTAAAAAATCAAACTGTGTGTACTTTTTTCATAATGTTCTTGTCCTAGTATTAACGTTTATATTATTTCTTGTTACGATATTTTTTTTACAAAGTGGACATCTGGCATCAACCTATTCCAGAATGAATCATTTAATTGTTAAAACAAAAAGGAGGCACGTAATATAAAAAGTGAGAACCAAACACAACATGTATAGAATGTGTCTTTCACTCACATATGGAAACTATAGACTTAAGTTGAATCTGCAATACAACATATGAAAAATGGTTGTATCAAAAATCAAAATTAGTGCAAGAAATGAATTTTAAAATACACTCCAACACCCAATGGCATCATCACCATACACCGCAGAAAAACAAAACAATTTCATAATTTTATTGAAAGTCAAACTACACAAAATGATTTCAAACAACCCTTTATTTCCTTTGTACATATCTTCCTATGTGTATTACATTTCCAAGCCCTGCTAAACAAAAGAAAACCTAAAAAAATTAGAGTGGCAACTACAACCTAGCACAACCTCCTAATTAAATTAACGATATACACATAACTTACCTACATGTATCTCCTCAAATCAAGCTACAATCCCTATTCTAGAATCCTTTGGTTCTTGTCAGTATTTCAGCTTCTCACATTCAACTTAACTTACTTTTCACCCAATATTGCCTCAAAACTGAATCCCTAAACACCTAAACTACTCCTTAGTCTTCACCTCGGAACTACCATATCACATAGCTGCCAACGCCATTGGTGCAGGTGACGAGAAAATCCTTTGCCCTGGCGATAGTATCCCATGTGGGTCATACTTCGCCTTTAGCTCAGCAACCCTACTCCATTTGACCCCGAAGTGGCTTTGCCACCCATCTTGTGATGCGTAGTGTGGTAGATACTGCTTACACCCGATGCCCTCATTATCGCAGAATGCTAGAACTTCCCCATTCTCCCTCTCTAGACGTTCTACATCTCCAGGAGCCACTGCAGACCGGAGTAGCCCGACAACATAGAACACGTCATCATTACCAGACACCGCCGTCATACGGTCATCCCACATGTTTCTATTCATGGGGTACATGAGGATGACACCAACAGGATTGGCACCAGCAAAAACACCCTTGAGCACACCGGTGTCGAAGTCAAGGATGCGAGACTGGGGGACGAAGAGGTTTAGCCAAGGATGTGGCACGTCCCACATGCCGATAGATCGGAGCACTCTTTCCTCCTCCCTCACACGATCAAGGAATTGCACGTAGCTCACATCCTTTGTGAACACAAAGCCTTCGTCAAAACTTAGTTGTTCTAGTACGGACGCCAGTTTCTGCAAGGAAATAACAAAATTAATCATTAATAAAAGAATATTCATCATTCCCATGGAGGGGTAGAGCACAATACTTTTTTTCGGTGGTATCAACTAATTCCCTACCTGATCAACAGATATGGCAGTCGACTCGTTGTAGTACATGGCGCCTTCGATGAAGTAGATCACTCCTGACACGGACTCTGAGACAAGTCCCGCGAGCCTATCAATGTCGGAATGAGAGAAAAAAGGTGTTGATTTGGGACCCTCTTTGAGTGTTCGATTGAGCTGGACTTGTCCTTCGACATAGTCAAACCCTGCTTCACTAGCTCGTTTTGATATGAGTAGCTCTTGGTCTCTGGTGAAGGTCACCACATCCGAGTAGGCGAGCCGGACCCATCGAGCCCGCTTTGGAGCAGGCTCAAGCCCAATCCGAGCCCGGGTTATGATCCCAAACTGGCCCAGCCCACCAAGCACCGCGAAGAACAGGTCTGGGTCCTTGTCCCTTGAGCAAGTTACCATGTCACCCCTTCCTGAATTATCATTGTCAATATTGTTAATTAGTCGCTCAATCATTTAATTATCATTGTTAACAGTGTTCATTAGATGGTTAATTAAGGGAATGATTATGTTGTAGTTAATTAGTACCTGTGATGACGTCAAGCTCGAGCACGTTGGCGATCTGCGGGCCGTGCCGGAACGCCTGGCCGCCGATGCCGGCGTTGGAGAGCGTGCCGGCGACGGTGATGCGGAGGTAGTCCGTCCACACGCGCGGCGCAAGACCGTGCTCCAGCGTCGCGCGGAGCACGTCGGCCCACAGCTGCTCGCCGCCGGCGTCCACGTACGGCGCCGCGCCGCCCGAGGACACGCTCACGCGCCCGCGGCGCGCCGCCAGAGCGCGCATGTCGACCACGACGCCGCCCGGAGCGAGCGACTGCCCGCGGGCGGAGTGGCCCTGCCCGCGCGGCGCCACGGGGAACGGCGACGGCGACGACGCCGAGAACCGGACGAGCTCGGCGATGTCGGCCGGCGTGGCCGGGTGGAGCACCGCCTCCGGTGCGGCCGCCACGATGCGGCCGAAGTCCGATGACGCCCTCGCCGTCGAGTTGCGGTCGACGCGGAGCTTCGAGGCGACACTGAGCGCGAAGAGATCGCCGGGAAGCTGACCGGAGACGACGACGGACACACAGCTCGCCATGATCATGAACCCGATCAAACACCTTCCAGCCATCTCTCCGAAATGCAATCGGATTAGCGAACTGAACACTGCAACTCAGATGCTTTGCTGCTCAGCTCAGGTGATCAACTGATTAGAGAAAGAGATGATTAGCTTGTGTGTGTTGTGTTGGGTCAAAACTCCATGACATTTATATAGGTAGCATTTGGCCTTGCAAACGTTGACAAATGTGGGTAGTGCAGAGCATTGCATTGGTTTCTTTTCAAGTATTTGAAACTAATGGATTGACTTCTAAGAGAAAAAGAATAATGGAGGCTGAAACATTGTTATGAAAATAAATAAATTAAAGTTGATCCGTCTCGTCATCTCCTGGTGTTTTGACTTGCAGAGAATTCTTAACGATTAGTCATTTAAGGAACAGGAGTGATAAGTACTGTGTGTGTGTATATATATCTGTTCTTGAAGGCTGAGACATATATAAACTATGAACACATTTGCTAAAAAGAATTAAGCTTTTGAACCAATCTGGTAGTTTCAGTGCTTTTCTTTACTAAAGATACAAAATTTTGTCAACCCTCACTCAGCGCCGCATCATAGCTATATGCCTACATGTATCTAAATTTTAGAGTGTGCATACTTTAGAGTAACCTAACCTTATGTTATCTTAGAGCAATTTGACTATTCAACATTTCGTCATCTTAATCTCATAATCAACTGGTGTTAGGAGACTAATTAGTCTGTCAAATTTAATGCGTGAATTTTAATGTAATTTGCAGAAAAACTTGGCCTAATATTAGCTTACCATCATAATCAAATGAGATGCAGGACTAATTAATCAGTGAACAACTCTCACTAACAAATCGTGATATATGCTGTTAAACATAAATTGACTCTTAATTTGGTATACATCATATGCGTTAACATTCATGGCGATGGCGGCCTCTCAGTTTGATCTTCCATTTTTGTTTATGTCCACCACATATATAACTGGTATATAGACTCTGAATTTGGAGTTCGTGTGCAGTCATATCAGAAATTCATACCGAAACTTTCAAATTAAGGAACAAAAGAAATTTATACTGAAGATTTGAAGTAAATAGAAAATGGCTAAGTAGGAAGGTCATGTACCTTTAGTATAAATAAGGTAATGAAATGAAATACAATAAGGTTGTTTGAGAGGATGCGTGAATGTTGAGGCATATATATATATATATAGAATAACTATTTTGTACCCGGGGTACAGAATAGGTAGAATACCTATTCTGTACCCCCCTCCCACCGCGCCAAACCACCGCCACCCCACCATCTATCGAACCGGTGCCACCCCACCATCCACCGAACCGGCCCCACCACCCAGCGGTTTTTTTCCCCACCACCCAAAAAATCACGATTCCTCATCCTCCTCCGCCTCCTCCTCCGTATCCACGCGCTGCCGCCTCCATCCTTTCCACGCGCCGCCACCCTCGGCTCCTTCCTCAACCGACGGTGGCCGACGGTGGTCCGGTGCGCCTCCTCCCCCGCCTCCCCCGCCCCCTTCATCCCCTCTCAGTGCCTCCCCCGACCCCCTTCCCCCCGCGCCTCCTCTAGGGCTTGCGTCAACAGGGAGGGGCGTGAGAGGCCGGCAACAGGGAGGCCGGCGACGGCGGCCAACGGCGGATTGGCTGCGGCGCCTCCCGCCGACCCCCGTCCTCCCCTCTCAACGCCTCCCGCCAGCCCCCTTCCTCCCCCTCTTCTAGGGTTTTGTGGCAGCGGCAGGGGCAAGGGCAGCCGGCAGGGCTGCAGCTGAAGGCGCGGTAGCGGCTGGTGGTGCGGAGCACGGCGTGGGCGTCTTCCCTGGCTAGCTGGACAGGTTTCTAACCCATCTTTTTTTCTGTTAACTGAAATGCTACTTGTGCTAAGTATAGTTCAGAAATCCTTCCTAGGAATGTAATTTGATAATGCTAAAGTGAAAAATGAGACACAGATTCTTGCTGCTATATTCTTAGTCAGACCAAATATGTCAATGTGTTATACTTAATTGGTTATTGAATTTAAGTTCTCTCAGAATTTTAATGTGTACAGCATCTAAATATGTTTGCTTCAAATTTTCAGTTATCAATTCTTGGAAAGTTGGATTGCCTTTGTCTGTTTAATAGTCCCAATGAGTGAACAGAATATTGTCTCGAGACATTCTTTGAAAAGTACAGTCGGGTTTTTTTCTATCTCCATCACAAATTCACAATGCTTCAAGCTTTGCAGGATAGATGCTCATTTTGCTTCTGTCATCCTCTAGCGGTGATAATTCATAATGCTAAAGTTAAAAACACAGATCGTATACTACAAATTTTTTCTTATAGCTTTTGATTTGTGTCACAGTGGCGTTTATTAGGAGAAACTTGTGAGCAGCTTTTGTATCAAGTCTACTTCTCGCGAGAAGAGGGTCGATAATGAAATGTGAGTCTTTTATGCAGTAACCGTGCCTTATATGACAGTAATATATTTTTATAGACATGCAGGTTTTCTGATACACATTAAATGTTTTTTCTGTTAGTGCATGGTTCCTGATTTATGTTTTCGTAGTAAGATGGTTTACAGTTACATGTCTTTGTCCCTGCAGTAACACAAACCTTACTTTGCAGTAACATATTTTATTTTTTGCACTAACTCATCTATGTGCTTTATCCTTTTTTCATGCAGTGGGTTCAGTTGTTAAAGACGACAAGGCCTTGAAAGTTGCAAAGGTTGTATACAAAGATGGTGACCATAACTTGAAGGTATCTTTTGACCCAACTCAAACCCAACCTAGTGTGCCGGCAACGGGAGGGGTAGAGGTAGAGGAGGGTGAGCCAGT
Organism: Oryza punctata; assembly: GCA_000573905.2. Classification (NCBI taxonomy): domain Eukaryota; kingdom Viridiplantae; phylum Streptophyta; class Magnoliopsida; order Poales; family Poaceae; genus Oryza; species Oryza punctata. The sequence goes on along the minus strand of CM002489.2, from coordinate 6,880,192 downwards.
AGCAGCAGCGATGGGAGGGGGAGGGGGAGGGGAGAGTGAGGTAGCGACAGTGGCGACTGGAGGGCAAGAGGAGAGGCAACCATCGCTAGTAGTGAAGGTTCAAATCAAATCACAGCTTCCTATGTGTTAGAAGAGGAAGAAAGTTTGTACAAGACTAAGAGTCCAAGATCAAGAAGAAGACAATGAATTTATGGAACCAGCTTGTCAGGTGCCTATAAGTTTCCTTTTTTTAGCATATGATTTGTTTTTCCCCAACAACTATGACATATTTTTGCTAAATGTTTGTTTTACTTACTTTTTCTGTTACAGGTTAAGAGTAAGGTAGCTGAGAAAGCAACACAAGATCATACAAAGCATAAGCTTAGCGAGCAGGAACCAGAGGATGAAGTGGAAGAGGAAGATGAGGATGAATATGAAGATGATGCTGGGGATGAAGATGAAGAAGAAGAAGAGGATGACGACAATGATTTCATGGAACCAGCCCTCAAGGTGCATGCAAGTTTCTTTTTCCCTTTTTGTAGCACATCATGTTTTTTTTGCATGACATGCACATCATGTTAACTTGTTTTTCTCTTGTCCTTTTGCTATAGGTCAAGCGGAAGGTTCCTCAGAATAGGAAGACAGAAGCAATGCAAGGTTCTAAAAAGAAGGTTGCTTCAAAGCAAAAGTTGACTAAGGATGTGCCGGTTAGGAAGCGTGGTCATTTCTCTGTGAACACCAGATGCCAGCCTAATGTCATCCTTGAAATGGTTGGTTCATTGAACAAACCTCAGAGGGATAGATTGCATGCTTTGGGATTTGATTGGGTTTTCAAGTTTCGGATGAATGGCCTTCGATCTAGGGAACTCATTGAATATCTAATGGATTGTCTTGACCCTGATTCTATGTGCCTTGATCTTGGTGGTCGTGGGAAGTTACCAGCGACTCCTGATGTTGTGCATTGTGTGTTGGGGCTGCAGAATGGCCACTTGGATCCACCAGTAGTGTCTGACACTGCTCCATTGGATCCTATCAGGGAAGAATTAGGTCTTGGAAAAAAGGAGAAAATTTCTAGTTCATCCATTCTGGATAGGATTAAGATGGGGGGCACTGACGATTTCACAATGCAATGCATTCTGATGATCTTGTTTAGCAAGTTGCTGGCCCCAGACTCTAGCACCGACATGACAGGGAATATAGTCAACATGGTGAGCAAAAACTTGGAGCTGTACAAAGACATGGCCCTCTGCAAGTTTGTTGTTGATCATTTGAGATGGTCAGCTGACAGGTGGAAGAGTGGCAAGAGGAGTACAGTCTACGGCTGCACAGCTTTACTTGTGGTAATTCTCATCATCTTTGGTTTGAATCTTCAATGTTTATTTATTTGCAGTATCACATTTGTTAGTTTGCAGTAACATCCACCTTTATTTGCAGTAACACATCTATTTAGCCTGCAGTAACAGTGTAGTAATGCTTTAGATATGTTGTGCAGTAACAGTTAGTTTACTTTGTAGTAACATCCACCTTTATTTGCAGTATCACATCTATTAGCCAGCAGTAATAGTGTAGTAATACTTTAGATATTTTGTGCAGTAACAGTTAGTTTACTTTGTAGTAACATCTACCTTTATTTGCAGTATCACATCAATCAGCCAGCAGTAACAGTGTAGAAATAATCACATCTGTTAGCTTGCAGTAACATCCATCTTTATTTGCAGTACCACATCTATTAGCCAGCAGTAACAGTGTAATACTTTAGATATGTTGTGCAGTAACAGTTAGTTTGCTTTGAAGTAACAATCATTTTCTGGTTTTTTTTCGTTTTGTAGGTGTATTACCTTGACAACCTTCTTTGCAAGGCCATGATCTCAAACACCGATACACCACGCTCACAATTTTTCAACTCCAGTCTTATTGACAAAATTGAGAATCTCACAAAATCAACAAAGAAGGATGGCTCTACCTCTTTTGGGAAATTAAATGTAAGTTTGTTTTTTTCCCACTCTCTTGGATAGTGGTTGGTTGTGGCACTAACCCTTTTTTTTATCTATACTTCTCATGCAGCTGAGGTGTAGGGAAATCACTTGCTACTTTGTTTCAAAGGAGAAGGTGAAGGGAAAGGTTGGAGCTGCTAGTGGGAGTACTAGAAAGAGGAAACACATTGATGAATTAGCAGCTCAAGAAGCAACTGTAGCAAGATCCAAAGAAGCGCCTCATTTTGGTGGTGACTTCCCAAGTCTTCATAGTAAGCTAGGACCACTTGTTGAGTCACTTGGGAGTACCGGCAAGTAAATTGGGTTGGATGCTCTTGAGCAATATGACAAGGAGGTCGAGCAGATTATGGGTAACCTACACAAGGCTCAAGACCGCCTAGTGTATGTTCTAACTTCACTTTGCTCGACAAGTGATCCTAAGATAGCTTACACATAGAAAAGCAAAAAGAGAAGAGATGGCCTCCCCCCTCTAGATTCTCATGCAGTAACCGACAAAACATCTGGTAGTAAGTTCTCATCCTAGTGCAGTAACATGTCTTTTTTTTGTAATCAAATCTTTTTTTTCATTCATGTGGTTTTACTTTTTCTGGTGGCAATGAGAACACAACCCAAGCTTCTATCGGCACACCTCCCACTCAGGCCAATGATGTTTTAGGAGATGAGCAAAGTAGAGGCAATGTGGAGAGCTCTCCCCCAATGCATGTCGAGGACCCAAAAGATGCAGAAGCTGGACAACCTTGCGAGCCGGCAACAGATGCACATAATGATAGTAAGATTCTTCTTTCTTTGTAGTAACTTCTTTCTTTTTTTGTTGATATCTTTTGCCATTGCCCCTCTGTGAACAAGTAGCCTTTTTTTTTAGATGATGCTGAGTTGTCTAACTTGGTGGACAAAATCTGTACAAATGTTGAAGGCTTAGTGGACAAAATATGTGCACATGTCGAAAGTACTCCTACGCCGGCCATTGCTCCATCTCTTGCTGCGAACCCATCGCTTGCGATCATGCCTATTGAGATGGAAAAGAGGAGGCCGTTGGCAAACCCCAAGTACATATCCCCTTTCAAGTGTGTTTCCACTGAACCACTATGGGATGACACTGGAGACAATGTCATGGAGGTGTACAAAATTGTATGCAACGGTCAACTCCCTGATGTTGAAAGGTGAACATCTTTGCCCTTCACTCCTCTTTTTTTTTAATTTTCCTAAGTGAAATGCGCATGTGCATTGAATTTTTTTGGTCAACACTACAGTAATAACGTACATACAGTAAAATATATCTAATTCTGCAGTAACATATAATGTATCATGCAGTAATATTACTTCTCTTTTGTCTTTGTTTTTGGCTGTACAATTTTTAGGACGTATCTCATCGACCAAATGGAAGGTGCCATTATATGGAAGGGCGATGAATTGAGGAATTGTTTTTCAGAGGGGGGAAAGTTGACAAATAACATAATGCTCTTCTGGTCAACATGTTTGATTTATGATGATGCCAACTATCGGAAAGAGAGCATTGGCTACAGAGTTATCATTCCCACTAGCGCCATTGTATGCTAAAGATTATTTTGATGCATTTATTTTTTTATCTGCATGGTCCTTTTGAAAAAAGTTCTCTAACTCAACCTTTTTTTTCTTCTTTTTTCTTAATGACAGGAAGTGCTGAATTCTGAAAACCACAATCTTGCATTCTCATTTGATGCTGCCGTCAACATAATCTCTCGTGAATGCAAGAGTTTTGACTTACCTAATGCAAAACTGGTTAGTTAGATTGTCATGATGTGTGTTACTATATGTGTTGACATGCAGTAGCAAACCATTTTTTTACTACGGGGTGGATATGTATTTGTGTTGCAGAGTTATGTTTAATACTACCATTGAAGATGCATATCAACTCTGTAGTAACGTCATCATAGTATTTATAGACATAGGCTGGGTTACTGCAATATAGTCAGTCTGTTACTGTACTTTTGCACTAGTTTTACTGCATGTGCTTCATATTCTAATTTTTTAACTGCTTGACAATTGAAATGCTTCTTTTGCCAATTGGTCAGATTTTTCTTCCAATGATTAACAATGACCATTGGACTGTTTTCTACTTCAACTTCAACCACAAACGAATCGATATACTTGATTCGTTGGGGCATGACAGAGACGAGAAAGCTCTAAGAGCTATGAAAGATAGAGTGGTATGCCCCATTTTTTTCCTTTTTATTTTTTTTTGTCTTTTTTCTGGTTTTGTGCTCTTATCATTAGTTAGCATGGTATTTCCCCTTTTTTAGTTGGGAGTAATATTCTGTAGTAACCATTCTCTTATTTTGTAGTAACATGCCTATCAGTTTGCAGTAATTGTTCTTAGCATGGGATTTTTCAGCCTCTGTTTGTAAACTATAATCTTATTATCTTGCCTCTATTTCTACCCCACTTTTTTGTGCTACAGGTTGGTAGGTTCCTTGATGTTCTTTATGTGATGTTCCCAAAGAAGTTCACAGATGTTAGGAAGTGGAAATGCTATCCTGCTTGTAACCAAAAGCAAGTCTTGACAAATGATTGTGGCTTTTTAGCGATGAAATACATTCAACTCTGGGATGGCAAAGTTTTTGTGAAGAAAGTTTGCCCTGTAAGTGCATGCACATTTTCATTTTTTTATAACATTGTCTACTTGTGATTCATTTCATCATATTGTTTCTAATACAACAATTGCATGCCCCCCTCTTTATTGCAGAAGGATGGAACAAAATATCGTGCGGAGGCCCTCTATTACATACTCTTCCACCCACTGAACGAGGCGAAGCTCCCTGCGGCTATTGAGCGATACAGGCCTAAGATTACGAAGATCTCCAAGTAGTTCAGCTCTGTTCTTTTTTCCAAGTTGTCTTTTGGAACTCTGTACCTAAATAATTGTAGTAACATACTTAGATGCTGGTAGTAACATACTTAGTTGGTGGCAGTAACAGGAGACTTTTAGGAACATTGCCACGTTTTTGCAGTAATGAAGGTGTACAGTGGCAGTAACGTACTTGGATGCTGGTAGTAAAATACTTAGTTGGTGGCAGTACCAGCAGACTAGGAACATTTCCACATTTTTGTAGTAACGAATTGTACTGTGGCAGTAACATACCATATATTATAAGTCTTTTGTGTAATTCCCTGTTAAATCCGGGTTGTTTCACATGTCACAACATTTACATCATCTCTGGAATGTTTTGAACCATGTTTTCTATTGGGTTTGATAGCAATAACGGTGCTAATTATTTGTAGTAACTCAAATGTACAGTAACAGTAACACACCTGATTTTGTATTTATTGTTGGTACCACAAATACAATAGTACGCACCAAGGTTGACTGGAGGACATAGGTTTTCTTTGCAAGATTTTCATTATATCTTGATGGTTTAGGACTATGTTATGGTTTTGATAGCCCAACGTGGGCTGAAAGATTTTAGCAGTAACGCTGCTAATTAATTGTAGTAACTCATATGTATGTCTGGCAGTAACACACATGATGTTTGTATTTATTGTTGGTACCACAAATGCAACAGTACGCCCGTGTTTATAATTATCAAAGTTGACCGGAGAACATAATGACATTGCAGCAATCGGCATTGCGTCGTGTATCTATAGTTCACGACAGCCAGACAAGTTTATATTGTTATTACTTTCCTGCAGTAACAGATTACTAAATTTACAGTAACATACATGTATCATGGTAGTAAACATACAGGTAACATGTAATTTCAACTGGCGTCATGACAAACCATTTAAAATATAGCAGTTCTAGAAGCATGTCATATAGCAGTGATGCTCTGCCCTAACTGATGGGAGGATAACATTTTTAGTAACCAATATGCTAAATGACAGTAACAGTTGTGTACTATGGTAGTAACATATTACCAATGTCCTAAAAGTTAGCAGCAATGTATCTATCACTTGTGCACTTACTCTTCTTCCTCTTCTTCCTCTTCTTCCTCGTCTTCCTCGTCTTCTTCGTCATAATCATCTCTTGCTCGGCGGGTGGTTGTTTTTTGTCTTTTGCTTCTACTAGGGCATGTCCTAGCATTGTGCCATTCAATCTTGTGACATACACTACACCTCCTGCTGTGGTCTTTCCTCTACTTGCTCTTTGTTTGTTTCATCACCAGTTTTTCTTTGTCTTTCTTCCTTCCTTTTGTTGTTGAAATTGGTGGCACCGTCAAAGGTGCTTGCACTGGATCTGTTTCCATCTCTCCATTATCATTTTCTTCATTGTTCAATAATTGTTCACATGGAATCCCATCAATCTCAATATCCAACTTCTTAAACACCTCCATGGCTCTGTCGTAGCGCTGCATTGATTTTGATGCCTTCCTGGGAACTTTCATAGCCTCATTTATCAACACCGTGTGACGGTAAATCTCACTTGTGTTGTCAAGGCCAAATCTCTTGTAGTCATGGTCATCAAAGACACCCCCTTGCTTGGCACTTCTTGTGTACCTCTTCAATATATATCTGGGTGGTATTTTTTCTACCTAGAGATGGCTGAGCACCCTCACAATATGTGGGCAGAAAAGACCTGCAGCAATATGGTACATAGAAGTTGCAGTAACAGAGAGTGGAAGTTGCAGTAACACAGAGTGGAAGTTGCAGTAACAGAGAGTATAACAGAAGTAACAGAGTATAATAGTAGTTGCAGTAATAGAGAGTGGAAGTTGCAGTAACAGAGAGTGGAAGTTGCAGTAACAGAGAGTATAACAGAAGTAACAGAGTATAACAGCAACAACAGAGAGTGGAAGTTGCAGTAACAGTGAGTATAGCAGCAGTAACAGTGAGTATAGCAGCAGTAACAGGACTAAACATTTGAAGTAACAAATCTGGACCTAGCAACACACCTGTGTGTATCCACGTTTTGCACTCGCATTCATACAGCCCAGACTCCACATCAGCAATAACTTGGAAAGCGTGTTGCGACCACGGGTTCTTCCGACTTGTCTTACCATGGGTCACCACGTAGGCTCCCATGGCACTCGAAACCTCATTCACAAGGAACGCCGTGCTGTCGAACAGTGTTTCCTTGAATAAGGTGAAGATCGCCCTTGTGTACAACTTCTCAGTTGTTCCTCAAACGCATATCTTGTGCTCAGCACGGGCTCACACTGCAGTTGCAGTAACAAGCATAGTTTATTACAGTGAAGAGACAATTCTGGCAGTAACAGTAACAGATAGACCAAACAGCAGTAACATGCAGTATATCAGGCAGTAAAACAATGAAGGAAATGCAGTAACAGAAAAGTTGAAATGCTAGTTTATTTATTGCAGTGGAGACAATTCTGGCAGTAATAGTAACAAATAGACCAGACAACAGTAACATGCAGTATATGAGGCAGTAAAATAATGAAGGAAATGCAGTAACAGAATAGTTGAAATGCAGTAACAAAATGGTGATTCCTACGGCAAATGCGCTCTCGAACAAGCTCACATGCAGTCAATCAGACAGTAAAATAATAAAGGAAATACAGTGCGTACCTCTTGAGCATTAGTTTCTTCGTCCTCCTTTTGTTTCCTCATTTGGATGCATCTATTCATCTCAGCTGCAACTCTGTGGAGTGCAGTGAGCTCTTTGAGATAGCCTGTTTTAACCATATTGTTCACATTCTCGCTCCGTTGAATCGATGTCATTCTTGCACAATAGATCTGTTTGAAGTAGGCAGGAACCTAATCGGCACGCAAGTTATGAAGGTTTTCCATCACCTCACAACCTTGAAGTTCAAACTCTTCAACAAGATCTTTCCAAGCAGCCTCAAATTCACTTGGTGTCAGCGGATGGTTGATCACAAAGTGCAGCTTCTCTTTGAAATTTCTATGCTTGAACATTTCATAGAGCACACCTAACTGTTTTTTGTACTTCTTTAGTACATGCCATCGGTAGAGCCTATGAATGGTGTTCTTTAGCACCTCCCTTATAGCTGATGCCATAGCTGGGTCCTGGTCTGCATTTTTATTGGTGGAACAGTAGCCAAGTGTTAACTAGGCAGTAACATATAAACAAAAAAGAGGTAACAAAATGTAAGCAAGGTAGGCATCTGAGATATTTTTATAGTTCAATGCACCTGTGAGAATACACATCGGAGCTTTGCCCCCCATGCACTTCAGAAAAGTTTTAAACAGCCACTCAAATGATTCAGCTCTTTCATCCCTAAGGAGAGCAACACCCAGAATCACACTTTGCATGTGGTGATTGCATCCAACAAACACCGCCAATGGCATGTTAAACATGTTCGTTCGGTATGTTGTGTCAAATGTGATGCAATCACCAAAATGGTGGTAGGCTGCCCTACTACTTGCATTGCACCAAAATATGTTCTGGATAGCATCTTTCTTATCAGCTTGGATATCAAAATAGAAGTTGTTGTTCTTGACTTTCATTTCTTTGAAAAACATTAGCAGCTTGTTTACATCATCTGAGTTCTCCTCCACCTTGTTCTCAGCCTTCCTGCAGTAACACGCTAACTAAAAATCAGTAACATGATGTATACTAACCAGTAACTCACAACACAGCAGTAAAAGGAAGCAACCATATTTTAGCAGTTACATGTAAACTAAAATCCAGTAACAAGATGTATACTAACCAGTAACTCACAACACAACAGTACAAGGAAGCAACCATGTATTAGCAGTAACATGTTAACTAAAATCCAGTAACAACATCGCTACCCCGTGGAAGTAATGCACATCAACAATGCTAAAAAAACAAGTATAGCAGCAGTAACATGCATTGGGTAGTGAAATACAGCAGCAATGAAAATAGTCGAATAGTGAAGATTTATCAAATAAGATAGAAGGCCCACATACCTATTCGCAAGATCCTTGTTAGTGAAAGGAATGTTCTGGGGGCCACCATGCATTTTTGATAGTAAGGACATTATTGCACCATGAGATACGTGGCATTCCTGAAGTTGTCTAACAAATTGCATGATTGATGGATCATAATTTTTGTGGGACTGTTGGAAAACCGCCATTGATGGGGAGACATACAGATGATGGGTGTGATCCAGTTGTGCTCTTGTGATTTTCCAAATGTCACGATCTTGCTTCACCCTTATCAATGCTTTGCACCCAACTCGTTTGTTGTCTTGTTTCTTACCCTATTTACCTCCTCGCCTTTGTAAGTGTGATTGCCTTGGCGCGTGCAATGCAGAAAGCGTGCACGATGGGCATTGTCAAACTTGCCTTTCTTAATCCAAAAACCTGCATATCGTGCATATCTATTGTAAAAGCTGTAAGCAGCATCTTCTGATTCAAACGTCATGCCAATCAAAGGGACAACATCTTGCGGAATATCTGGGCCCTATAATTGAAGGAAAAAAGTACAGAAAATTCAGTATTCGTTATGCGCAGGACAATACACATGGCGGAGTAGTAACACAACACAAAATATGCAGTAACATACTGACATGTGTGAATGTAAGGTTACTGTCAGTGGTAATGCACGCCTCTGGATTGATAGGGGGAGGTGGGGTGATAACTGTTCTGTGCAGTAAGGGATTTATCAAAGTTTGATGCAGTGATGGAGGTGGGGGGCTCACTGCTATTGGTAAGACATCAAGCACATCATCAATTGTTGGCGGTGAAGAGGGTGGTATGTCACCTGTGAGGTGCACACCCGAATAAGTAGATGTTGATGCCATCTTCTTTTGCACCCGCCTGTCATATCGACATGCAATATCTTAGACAGCGGCAGTAATTTTCATACGCGATACGTACACCAATGAGCAGTAACAAAATACTTGCAGTAACAGTAACAGATAGACCAGTCGGCAGTAACATGTAGTAAATCAGACAGTAAAATAATGAAGGAAATGCAGTAACAGAACAGTTGAAATGCAGTAACAAAATGGTGATTCCTACGGCTTCAAGCTCTTTCGAACAAGCTCACATGCAGTAAATCAGACAGTAAAATAATACAGGAAATACAGTAACAGAACAGTCGAAATGCAGTAACAAAAGCTTTCTCTTAAGACAAAACTCACATGCAGTAAACCGGACAGTAACAGGGAAGTCTATAGGCAGTAACAACATAGTAACAACATATTTCTCTGCACAAAGCTCGCATGCAGTGAACCAGACAGTAACATGGAGATCTGTAAACAGTAACAACGCAGTAACCAAAGATTTCTCTTGACAAAATTTGCATGCAGTAAACCAGACAGTAACATGGTGAACTATATATAGTAACAACGAGATTTTTTAGGGCAAAACTCACCTCAAGGAAAAGGAAGGGAGTCGTGAGCGGCGCCGAAAGGACGAGCTGAGAGGGGTGCGTCGTTAGGGTTCCCCACGACGGCACGACGCTGTGGAAGGTATGGAGAAAAGGAGGGAGGCTGGGAGGGAGGGAAGCTGGGAGAAAGGAGAGGGAGGGGACGGAGGGAGGAGAGGGATGGGGAAGGAGGCCGGAGGGAGCCTCCGCGCGGCGGCGCCCGATGTCGGCGTAGCTGAGGGCGGCGCGCGACTCCCTCCTCTTGGCGACGGATGCGGGAGTTTTCTTTTTTTTCCTCTCTTTTTTCGCGTTCCTTTTTTTTCTATTTTCACTATTCTGGGGGTGGACCGGTGGGGCGGGATGGTGGGGGCACAGGGGCGGATCGCGGGATGGTAGGGCGGCCAGGCGGGATGGCGCCTGGGAGTGGGAGGTGGAGGGGGGTTAGTTATTCTATACCCCGGATGTAGAATAGTCTCACCCTATATATATATATATATATATATATATATATATATATACATATATATATAATTTTGGACCAAATCAAATCTCTGCAGATATGTCAACTACATCAATAGTCTCTATGGGTTAGTGGTGATCACTTTAGAGCTCTCTGTTCTTTAAGAAGCTGCAGCAAGCAAAACCGAAAAAAACAAAGTTACTAGGTAATTAAGCTAGCGATTTCTCTGCTGGTTCATGCATGTGCGAAACCAGAAACTGAGGAAATGGTGTGCTTATTTGTAGGGGTGAAAATGGGGTGGGTTTTTTTCAACCGCTCGCCCGACCTGAGACTCGCTAGAAGAAAACGGGAGAGAAAATGGGATACTCGATACTATCTGAGTTCAAATCCGAATCCGTAAAAAATATAGATTAGGATACCGGAAGACTTGTATCCATCCATATGTCCTTATTATAAAACACATATAAAATCTATTATAAATCCACCTATAACACGGTAAAATATTGGTTAATCACTATTTTACGAGCTCACGTGTAATATTGTATAACTTTTCCCTTGATATATCTCTTTTAGTATTTAATTGCCTCCTTATACTTAATATCTATATATTAAAGATACAAATGAATATCCGTTCCCGAATCCGATTCGGAGGAAATAATATGGGATACACTGGATGAGTGATATGTTATCCGGCATTACTTGTACCCAGCTCTGAATTTAAAGGAAAATATGGGTTAGGATATGGATATATTACAATCCGATCGTACTCGTCCGTTTCCACCCCAATTTGTGCAGGTTTAGTCAACAGTGTTTACACGTATATCGAGAGGAAGAGAGGAGAATTTTTCTTTTTCAGAGAAAGCTTTTACAAGGAATTTCCCCATCTTAATTTCACTTATTAATTTTCATTATAGTTATTGTTGTCAAATTGCCAAGTTCTAAAGTGTATGGCTTGTAGTGTGGAGTTGTAATTGAAACTTACTTATTTATATAATTCATTGAGGTGATGTTTTTGTATCATTGTGCCGGTATCTGAACTTCCTGGGCTAATACGTGGAGGCATCTAGATTCTCTGATCGTCCTCTCATTGATTGCTAAGGCAAGGCTCAAAACACGGGAAAAAAATTAAGGCCTAGGTAGCTAGTGCAGAGTGCAGATTAGCCCACTGGGACACTGCAGTTTAGGCTATTTCGTAACAAGTTTGCTAGTATTGCTATGGCTAAATTTGGTGGCGTGGTCTCCTATTTAGCCATTATATCCTCCATTTCTAATATTGTAGCTCTTTCCATTTTCTATTATTGTCCTTTTCTTTCTCAAAGTGTAATTAAACACATAGTCAATGATTTATAAGTGTGTGTAACACTGTTATCGATATTGTCAATTGTGATTATGGCCACTTTTCATAATGTTTCTAACTTAATCTTAAGTTTTTTTTATTTTCTTCTTATGATCTAAGTTTTATATACAAAGTGAATGCCTTACATCAACCTATTCCGAAATAATCAGTTTAATTGTAAAAAAGGACGTCTTGATAGAAAATGTGAGCACCAACCACAAAATTGTTATGAATTCCTCCACCTATATATAATAGAATGTTTTTTTACATTGGCATACATAACCTATAGACTCAAGTTGAATCTGCAACAAAACATATGAAAATTGTTGTACCAAAGTAAGTGTAAGAAAGCAATTTCAAAAAACACCGCAACACCAAACGGTGTCATCAGTTCATCATCAAACCAAGAAAAAAGAAAGCAATTTCATATTTGTTTTCTCAAAATCAAACTACAACATATTTTTTATAATGTTTATGACCTGGTATTAGGTATGTTATTTCTTATTATGATCTTATTTTTACAAAGTGGACATCTTACATCAACCTATTACAATTGAAATGCATACATTTTGTTTATCAAAAATACTACAGAACACTATACCGTTCCAACGAAATAGATGATGTCAGCATGATACTTACGGAGTATCATATCTACGGTATCATGCTGACGTCAGCATAGTATGTAGGTATCATATCTGGTATCTGCAGGGTATCATGTCTGGTACATATGGGGTATCGTGCTAATGTCATACTATTCCGTTGGAACGGTATATCGTTATGTAGTCTCCCTTCTTTGTTTATACAATGGTTGTACCAAAATAAATGCAATAAAGCAATTTGAAAAGCCACACTAACACGAACTGCAACTTTTCCCATATGCTGTCATCACCGTACCTTGAAAAAAGAAGGCAATTTCACTTTTTTCTCAAAAAATCAAATTATACAAACTTTTTATGATGTTTCTACCATAGTCTTAATGATTATGATGTCATTTCTTCTTATGATCTACTTTTTTTTAATACAAAGTAGACATCTTACATCAACCTATTCCAAAATGAACCATTTAATTGGAAAAAAAGGATGGGTAAAAGAAAATGTGAGCACCAAACAAACATTATAGAATGCTTCTTATATGGAAAATGGTTAATCAAAATAAGTGAAAGAAATAAATTAGAAGAATACACTCCAACACCAAGTGGCATCATCACCATACGGTGAAAAAAATCAATTCCATAATTTTCTAGAAAGTTCAACTACGCTAAATGATTTCAAGCAACCCTTTATTTCCTTTGTACAATTCAATCTCGTGCGTATTACATTTACATGCCTTGCTAAATAAAAGAGAACCTAAAAAATAGTGTGGCAAATGGCAACTTCTACCTAGAACAACCTCCTAATTAAATTAACTATATACAGTTAACTTTCCTACATATATCTCCTAAAATGAAGCTGCAATCCCTCTTATAGGTTATCATAAGTATTTCAGCTTCTCACATTCAACTTAACTTACTTTTCACCCAATATTGCCTCAAAACTGAATCCCTAAACACCTAAACTACTCCTTAGTCTTCACCTCGGAACTACCATATCACATAGCTGCCAACGCCATTGGTGCAGGTGACGAGAAAATCCTTTGCCCTGGCGATAGTATCCCATGTGGGTCATACTTCGCCTTTAGCTCAGCAACCCTACTCCATTTGACCCCGAAGTGGCTTTGCCACCCATCTTGTGATGCGTAGTGTGGTAGATACTGCTTACACCCGATGCCCTCATTATCGCAGAATGCTAGAACTTCCCCATTCTCCCTCTCTAGACGTTCTACATCTCCAGGAGCCACTGCAGACCGGAGTAGCCCGACAACATAGAACACGTCATCATTACCAGACACCGCCGTCATACGGTCATCCCACATGTTTCTATTCATGGGGTACATGAGGATGACACCAACAGGATTGGCACCAGCAAAAACACCCTTGAGCACACCGGTGTCGAAGTCAAGGATGCGAGACTGGGGGACGAAGAGGTTTAGCCAAGGATGTGGCACGTCCCACATGCCGATAGATCGGAGCACTCTTTCCTCCTCCCTCACACGATCAAGGAATTGCACGTAGCTCACATCCTTTGTGAACACAAAGCCTTCGTCAAAACTTAGTTGTTCTAGTACGGACGCCAGTTTCTGCAAGGAAATAACAAAATTAATCATTAATAAAAGAATATTCATCCTTCCCATGGAGGGGTAGAGCACAATACTTTTTTTCGGTGGTATCAACTAATTCCCTACCTGATCAACAGATATGGCAGTCGACTCGTTGTAGTACATGGCGCCTTCGATGAAGTAGATCACTCCTGACACGGACTCTGAGACAAGTCCCGCGAGCCTATCAATGTCGGAATGAGAGAAAAAAGGTGTTGATTTGGGACCCTCTTTGAGTGTTCGATTGAGCTGGACTTGTCCTTCGACATAGTCAAACCCTGCTTCACTAGCTCGTTTTGATATGAGTAGCTCTTGGTCTCTGGTGAAGGTCACCACATCCGAGTAGGCGAGCCGGACCCATCGAGCCCGCTTTGGAGCAGGCTCAAGCCCAATCCGAGCCCGGGTTATGATCCCAAACTGGCCCAGCCCACCAAGCACCGCGAAGAACAGGTCTGGGTCCTTGTCCCTTGAGCAAGTTACCATGTCACCCCTTCCTGAATTATCATTGTCAATATTGTTAATTAGTCGCTCAATCATTTAATTATCATTGTTAACAGTGTTCATTAGATGGTTAATTAAGGGAATGATTATGTTGTAGTTAATTAGTACCTGTGATGACGTCAAGCTCGAGCACGTTGGCGATCTGCGGGCCGTGCCGGAACGCCTGGCCGCCGATGCCGGCGTTGGAGAGCGTGCCGGCGACGGTGATGCGGAGGTAGTCCGTCCACACGCGCGGCGCAAGACCGTGCTCCAGCGTCGCGCGGAGCACGTCGGCCCACAGCTGCTCGCCGCCGGCGTCCACGTACGGCGCCGCGCCGCCCGAGGACACGCTCACGCGCCCGCGGCGCGCCGCCAGAGCGCGCATGTCGACCACGACGCCGCCCGGAGCGAGCGACTGCCCGCGGGCGGAGTGGCCCTGCCCGCGCGGCGCCACGGGGAACGGCGACGGCGACGACGCCGAGAACCGGACGAGCTCGGCGATGTCGGCCGGCGTGGCCGGGTGGAGCACCGCCTCCGGTGCGGCCGCCACGATGCGGCCGAAGTCCGATGACGCCCTCGCCGTCGAGTTGCGGTCGACGCGGAGCTTCGAGGCGACACTGAGCGCGAAGAGATCACCGGGAAGCCCCCCGGAGATGACGACGGACACACAGCTCGCCATAATCATGAACGCGATCAAACACCTTCCAGCCATCTCTCCGAAATGCAATCGGATTAGCGAACTGAAGACTGCAACTCAGACGCTTTGTTGCTCAGCTCAGGTGATTGATGAACTGATTCGAGAGATGATTAGCTTGTGTGATTTTGGTCAAAAGTCCATGAAATTTATAGAGGTAGCATTTGGCCTCACAAACGTTGACAAATGTGGAATGTAGGTAGTGCAGAGCATTGCGTTGATTTCTTGATACTATTTTTGAATTAATGGATTGACTTCTGAGAGAAAAAAATAATGGTGGCTGAAACATTGTTAAGAGAAAACAAAACTTGATCAGTCTTCGTCATCTCCTGGTGTTTTGACTTGTTGTGAATTCTTAATGGTTTAATTTGTCTTTTAGAGAACAAGAATGAGAAGGACAGGAGTAATATACATTTCTGTCCCGCAGGCTGAGACAGAAATATATAAACAATAAACTATGAACACAATGGCTAAAAAAATTAAGCTTTTGAATCAATCTGGTAGTTGCGGTACTTCTCTTTACTAGAGATACAACACTTTGTCAACCCTCACTCAGCGCCACATCATAGCTATATATGCCTATATATCTCAACAAAACCAATTACTGAATCTTAACTTGAAAAAACTATTTTAATTAATGAGTGAGAATTTTACAGGAAACACTTAGGCTTATCTTATCAACTGGAGTTAGGAGACTAATTAATCTGTCAAGTTTAGAGAGTGAATTTTAGAGTAATTTTGCAGAAAACACCTGGACTAATATTAGCTACCTTACTAATCAGCTGACATATATACAAGACTAATTAATCTGTCAATAACTCTCACTAACAACGATAAATCATGATTTAGTTAGGCAGGTAAACTTAAATTGACTCTTAATTTCTTAACTAAATATATTCATGGTGGCCTCACTGTTTGACCTTCCAGTTTTTTTTATGCCCTGCACATATAGGAGTAATAAGTAATATGTTGGAGTTCATCTGCGGTCAGATCATAAGTTTATACTCAAGATTTGAAGTAAATAAAAAATGGCAAAGTCGGCAGATCATGTACTATAGTATAAAGAAGCTAATGGAATGAAATGCTACAAGGTTGTAGTTTGAGAAGGTGCGGGAAAGTTGAGGCCTATAGATAATTTTGGACCAAATCAATTCTGCAGATATGTCAACCACATGAAACAGTCCCCATGAGTTAGTGGTGATCACTTCAGAACCCTCTGTTCTTTAAACAAGAGGCAGCAAGAAAAAAAAAACAAGTTAAGCAGCCATCTGTTCTGCTGATTCAAGTATGTAGTATCAACCAAAAACTGTTTTGTGCAGGTTTAGTCAACAATGGCTGTACACGTGTATGACATGGAGAGGGTGAGAGAGTGTTAGAGACACTGAGATGGAATGTGTTTTTGTTTTCTCAGAGAAATTGGTGAGCTTCACAAAGCATTTTTTTTCTCCCCGGATTCCATCCTTGTTAAGATTTATTAATTTCACAATACAATTCTTCTTCATTTAGTACTGTGAAATTATATTGATGAAAATGATGTTGAAAGAAGTATGCTCACAGTGACTAGTACTGAGTTATAAATCCTTTGTTCATGAACCTTGATGAGTGATAACAATAGGCTATGACATCTCCACTACAATAAAAATTAAAAAAAAACAATCAGAAGAAGAAGAAGAAGCTATGACATCTTATTTTCATATGCCGGCATCAAGTAGCCTAACCAACCCACTTCTTTGGGTTGGTGCTAGAATAGCAAATATCATTAGAGCAATATCTATATTTAAATTCATCCTTTCCAGTTCAGGTTCTATAAATAACAATTTTGGAGATAAATTTGAGCTCAAGAAACGAACTAAAAGAGAACGCCATGGAGAGAAAAAGGACGAGTGATCAGTACAGGGTTTCACAGTTTCTTTCGAACTTCGTCGTCTCCCCAAAACCGCTCGTCTTTTTCCGAACCTCAAACGAAATTCATCTACGAATTTCGCTCATCTTTGCCGAGGCTCACGTTTTAACCCCCACAGAACGAAATTGTGAGCTCTGGCTGGATGAGGCCCAGAACAGCCCATTAACCCCCCAGGTATGGCAACAATGCGGCGGCCCAACAACTAGTAGCCCCCCTGAAGCTGACAGCTAACGTCACCATGTCCAGATGATGACGTGTGCAACCAGCCAGGCTTGGTATACGGACTTGCATACGATGGTGCTCTCTCGCACTCATCCTGTTGGCCACTGTCTTTAGGATGATTCATTCTTGGCTTGCTTGTTTTTTTTTTCATTTTTTTCTAGAAGCACTAGTAGTAGTGGATGGAGTCGATTAATCAATGGTATGAACACGCAAGCCAATTTTTGCCTGAGTTCAGATCACGCATCGCGCCGTGGCTTGCGGAGAGCCATTTTGGCGAGCTTTGCACTGAACCCTTTTTGAGCGGCGGCAATGGTCTCGCCATGCGCGTGCAGTGCTACTTTAGCCGCCGCCTCCTCCACCCCCCACTAACAAAAGCTTCCACTGCGCCCAACACTCATCCCCACACCAACCACTTCATTGGATCGTACACACACGGTTACTGTACAAATTTACTTGATCCGTTCCAAATTAAACAAACTTAATATAAAATATTATTTATACGGTATATTCTATTTACATTTATAGCATTAAAATATTCATAAACCATACTAGCTAGATGTCTTTGTTTAGATTCGTAGTGTAGTATGTGTCAAATCTCGTAGTGTGATTAAGACATAGGAAGTAGAAATGAAGCGATATAGGTGTTGTTCAGAGGGTTGGGATGTTGCAACGGCTGCTGCAGCCAACCGTTGTATTGTTTCTTACTGTGCTGTTGCTGTTGGCTGCGTCGCACAAGCTACCAATCGAACAGCCCCATAGCTAGAAGAGAAAATTCTCTAGATATCCCTAAAACTTTTTACAATCCATTATCTATCTTTGAATTTAGTTTTATCTCCTGCATGCTCTTGAGTTTTTATCCTGATCTTCTTTATCTCTATTCCATTAGTTGACCGTGAGTTGACCATTAGATTTTTGTAATGACTATAGTGCCCCTTTTCCATACTTATATTCTACCTACTATTTATGATGTGAAAAATTGTAATTTAAAACAAAATCAAATGGATAGAATTATTTTATGTAAAATTCGAAAAACCAAATTTAAATTTTTGAACATTTTTTACTAAATCCATATAAGAGTTTTATCTAGAAATTAAGAACCAAAAATATTTATTTATTGGTTAGATTTTGGTGAAAATGGTGTAAGGATTTCATAAAAGTTAATTCGAAATTATGTAAAAAATTCAAATTTATTTTTAAAAATGTTTGGTCAAATAACTATATTCCCTTTGTTTTTACAAATAAATCCTTTTTCATATGATATTTTTGTTTTTCACTAAACTAGCACATAAGTTTGAACAGGGGTAATATAGTTAATCTGAAAAACATTTAATTGTTAACTCATAGTCAACTAACGAAAATATGGAAATAGGTACAGAGGAGATTAAAATGAAAACTCGAAACTGAAGAGCATATAAGGAATGAGATAAAATTCAATGGCACACAAAGGATTGAACGAGTTTCGGAGGTACGTAAGGAATTTTCTCCATCTAGAAGTTAGGTTTTGTCCGGATCCTCACTAATTAAATAATAAATGTTTATTGACTATTTCTTAAAATCTTCTGCTCTCTTAAACTTTAAGGTTGATGGTATTACCATATTTCTCAAAATCTTCTGCTCTCTTAAACCTTAAGGTTGATGGTATCACCAGTGATGATAGGTATAAGATGTTTATCTGAAATACATGAATATTCACAAGCTACTAATTTTCAACAGCCATCACTGTACACCACTGCTCACCGTTGCCTTCGCAGCCCCGGCAACTCACGCACACTCCATCCGATCCGTCCATCACGCGATCGGACGGCCCACATCGCCACACTCTCATCCGGTCTTCGCTTCGAGACGACATTCCGTGGGCCCCCCCACCCCCCACTCTAGCAGGCAAGAACACTGGTTAGTCATTCACACTGCACGACGAGCCACCAATTCCGCCATATATCTATTCTAGCTCCGCTCCAAATCTCCAATTTGGACGCTTTTGCGCGCAAAAGTCCTCACCATTCTCCATTTCTCCTCGCACATCGAGAGAGATCGGAGAAGGAGATTTCCATCGTCGTCGTCGCCGGAGAAGATGAGGAGCGGCGAGGGGAGCACCACTGCGGCGGCGGCGGCGGAGGAGGAGGTGGCGGCGCCGTTCAGGCTGGCGGAGCTGGGGCTCCGGGTGTGCGTGGTGCCGCTCGCCGTGGCGTCGTTATGGAAGATGGCCACCAACAAGCAGGTGGATGAGACCTACGGGGAGGTCAGCTTCTCCAACCTCTCCGGCTTCAGGTAAATTATCTTCTTAATTACAGTGCTAAGTGCTAACACTTTCTCGCTTTCAACAATTTCCATTTTCCACCTATGGAATTGAATTTTGCTACTATTAATCACCTGGACTTAGTGGTTATTTATTTATTTATTTTTTTGCTCCTGTGGTCGTACGTAATTAATCTTTGATTATTGGATAACTAGCTAATTATGATGCTGAAACACTTCGATTTTTATTTCCATCAGGTATTTGGTCTGGATCAACGCCATCACGGCTGCCTACTCGGTCGCCTCCATCTTGCTGTCATCCTGCAAGTTCATCACTCGCTTCGATTGGCTCATTTTCCTCCTGGATCAGGTTTTACTCCTAACCTTCGCTTCTCCCTCTTTATATTCATCTCATCAGAAAACTACTATATTGTTTTTTCTAAAAAAAATCTCAAAGTGAAAAAAAAGAGAAAATAATCAATTAACCATATAATTTGCAGCAAAAAAAATTCAACCATATAGAGTAATTAGCAAAGTATTATAATATACATTACTACATACAAGGGGAGTATTTAGTACTAATACTTGCTAGGATCAGATTATAATTAATAAGTTGGTCAAGGCTAAACTGTAGATCAATAATTAGATACTGGAAGGAAGCTAGATTCTTATTATGGGCACAGGATGAACCGATAGAGAAACCTAAAAGGAATATAGTATTGGCATTAAACAGGCTATTCTATCTTGTTCTACTTGATTCAGATTTTAGACGCATATCATCACAGAGCACAGCGGCACTCTTCTTGTCCTTGACATGATACCAATTCACTATCCGTATGTACAAACGTAGCAGCAGCAGCAGCATGCAACCTAGTAGGTACTACTAATACAAATCCAGTTCCATCAGGAGATTATTCTTTTTATAATTTTAAGAAAACAAGTCATCAATAATAGTACATATCAACGTATCATCTGTTTGATAGAACCAACAACGATGCATCTTAGATATACCAATTAAGTCTTTTAGAAATGATAGATAAGCGTTTATAGCGATGAGTGTGCGGTCTATGTGTTTGTACTGTGTTTTTTCTAAGAAAAAAAAAAAGCATCCATGCATATCACTTGAGATGGCAACACAAAAGAACTGACCGAATCTTGATCTGCGCGTGGCCGTTGCCGGAGCAGGCGTCGGCGTACCTGCTGCTGACGTCGGCGTCGGCGGCGGCGGAGGTGGTGTACCTGGCGCGGGAGGGCGACCGGGAGGTGTCGTGGGGTGAGGTGTGCTCCTACTTCGGCCGCTTCTGCGGCGCCGCCACCGTGTCCGTGGCGCTCAACGCCGCCGCCCTCCTCTGCTTCATGGCGCTCTCCCTCATCTCCGCCTTCAGGGTCTTCACCAAGTTCCACCCCCCATCTGAATCCAACTCCAAGCAGCAGCTGCCACAGGAGCAAGGCAAATAGTACTGTACTAGTACAAATTAAACCCACTGTACTTTCAGGCTAGCGATGGTTCTGAACTCTGAACTTGCAGTTAGATACATAATACTGTTATTACTGGTTGAACATTGTTACTGCGCTGTGTGTTCATGCAGAGTTGATGATTAAAAAAAAGAGTTCAGGTCTTGCTTGTGTAGATGTAGATGTTACTACACTCTACTGTGTGTTGTCTATGAAGAAAACGGTTGTGTAGATGCAACCTGTATAAGTGCTCAAAATGCCATGAACTATAATCTATTATATTACTAACTCGAAAATAAGTCACCACATTCACTGTGGAGACTAGAAATTCCCATATTAATCGAAGAAAAAAAAAAGATTCCATATAGAAATACAATCTAAAAAATAACTGAAATTCGGAATTAAAAATAAACAATATTGAAAGACGAGTCCATATAAAAATCCAATACGTGATTAATAAAATTCGGAATAAAAAATAAATAAATTTCTGAAATTAGGAAAGAAATAGAATAGTTCAAGTAGGAATACAATTTTGAAATAACTAAAATTCAAAATAATAAAGAAATATTGAAATAACAATTAGTTCATCTATACCACAACACGAGATTAATTACAATTGGGAATAAAAATAAAGTAAACTCAGAAAATAAAAATAAGAGTTCAACTAGAAATATAATTTATAAATAACTAAAATTTGCAATAAAAATAAAGACTATTGAAAGAATATATCATCTAGAACATATGACGAGATTAATTAAAATTCGAAATAAGAAGCCACCACGTTCACTATGGAGGCTAGAAATTTCCACATTAGTTGAAGAAAAAGAAAAGCAGAGTTCAAGTAGAAATACAATTTAAAAAAATAACAGAAATTCGGAATAAAAAATAAGCAATATTGAAAGATGAGTCCATATAAGAACCCAATACTTGATTAATTAAAATTCAGAATAAAAAATAAATAAATTTCTAAAATTAGGAAAGAAAAAGAACAGTTTAAGTAGGAATACAATTTTGAAATAACTAAAATTCAGAATAAAAAGAAATATTGAACAACAATTAATCCATCTATAACACAACACGAGATTAATTAGAATTCAAAATAAAAAATAAAATAAATTCAGAAATTGGAAAAATAAAAAAAGAGTTCAACTAGAAATACAATTTATAAATAACTAAAATTTGTAATATAAATAAAGACTATTGAAAGAATATACCATCTAGAACATATGACGAGATTAATTAAAATTCAGAATAACAAAAGAAATAAATTTCGAAAATAGAAAAATAATTATAAGAGTTCAAGTAGGAATACAGTTTAAAATAAAAAATATTAAAGTGAAAAATATGGATTTTTCGAAAAGAATAGTTCATATAGAACACGAGGTATGAAATAACAATAAAGAGGGGAAAAACAATATGCCTGTAAAGGAGTAAAGGGATGATGGTTGATGGGACATATAAAAACTATAAACATATAAATAAAACCTCAAATAGAATCCCAATAACGATTAAGAGGAGAGACAACGGACAAGCTATTAAGCAGTACGGTCGTGTGACAGTTGGCGGGATTTTATAAAATAAAAAAATAAATCCCAATGATAATCGTGTTCAATTTTTGAAATCTCAATGAAATAAAGAGGGGAGGCAGCGGACGGGTCGCGTGTATAGGAGTACAGTGGTAAAGTCGCTGACGGTTTAGCGGGTAAAAGTTAAAAATGACCTAAACAATAATTATGTTCGATTTTTAAAATCCCAATTATAGTAAAGAGAGGAGGCAGCCGGAGGGGCCGTAGAGGAGTACAATGGCGGTGTTTGACGAAACTTTTAAAAAATTATAAAAACAAAACCCAACAAAATAATGAACTCTAAATACTAAAATGTCTAATTTTTAAAGGTTTCATGGAAGATGAATAGAAATAGTGATATATCGAAAAAAATAAAGATCTGATAAATGAGTAAGGGGTAGCGACCGAATCGATTTTTTAAAACTATAAAATTAGAAACACGCGAATGATAAAGTTCAGTATTTCAAAATCCTAAGATGACGAGATAGATATTTAACAAATTTTAAGTAATATCATATGTAATAAATAAATAATTTTGTATAGGTGCTAGCCGCGTAATTGTACGGGCCACCCAGCTAGTTATAGTAACATTTACATTTTATTTAGATGTATGTATATTGTGTACTGGAGGCTGATCGATGTTCAGAGTTCAGACTCGGTGTGTGTCGACACTGAACTACTGAAGTGTGAAAAACTGAACTACTCTTTCAGAAGGACAGTTGTTTTGTTTGTAGATGTTTACAGCTTACAGGGACTGAAAAGTCGGCACTTACTGTGTCTACTCTCTTATATAATATAGCAACGTAGGATATAATGAAACACATCCTAAGGTGCCGTTC
Organism: Oryza punctata; assembly: GCA_000573905.2. Lineage (NCBI taxonomy): Eukaryota > Viridiplantae > Streptophyta > Magnoliopsida > Poales > Poaceae > Oryza > Oryza punctata. The sequence continues at coordinate 6,856,606 of CM002489.2, read as the reverse complement.
ATTTTCTGAGTTGAGAGAGATATTTTTACCGCTCGTAAAACAAAAAAATTCATTAGCATCTGATTAGTTAATTACTATAAAATTATAAAATGGATTTATTTGATTTTTTTTAAACAACTCCTATCAAAAAAAAACTTTTTTCAAAAACTTACCATTTATTAGTTTAAAAAACGTGCTAACGGAAACGAGAAAAAAAACCAAGCCACTACGAATCTAAGAAGTTTTCTTCTCCAGATTTATATTACTGTAATATATAATATATCAGTTGACGAAGGTAGTATCGGGTATACTTGTACATCGCACTGTGGCCACGTGAATAAGCAAGTACTACAACGTGAATAAGCAAGTACTACAGTATCTGACATGCATCGTCTGGCCCTCGTGTTGTCAGATGGCATCCAAGAGAAGAGACAATTGCAAGACGATGAACCTGACTAGCTTTTCAACGATCGACACGCAGCATGTTTGGTATTTGTCCCCTGAAAGGCTGAAACAAACCAATCCATGATCCATACATCTACTGGTAGGAGGTTACTCCTCCACAACACTGACGAATTCCCATAAGAAACCAACCAACCAAACCACACTGAAATTTCGATCACAATCTGGCCGTGAATCTCAACTACTACTACTCCATCTCTATAACAGTACAGCAACAACACAAATCTAGCATGTTCTACTACCATACAACTTGCATTGATCACAAGAGAAGGAGAAGCAAATTCTGAAGAGAATTAAGCAGCAGCAAGGCATTGCATTACAAAGGGGAAGAAGATGGCTGCTAACTACCACTTGTAGCGGCGGAAGAGGGCCTCGGCCTGGGCGTTCTTGTAGGCGCTGCATCCGACGAGGTAGAGGAAGACGAGGGCGACGGTGGCGACGACGAGGGCGACGTTGGCGCGGTGCCACTGGCCGCGGAGCGCGGCGAGGAGGCCCGCGCGGCATGACTCGCACTCGTAGCACAGCTGCGAGGGGTCGTTCCCCCACACCCCGCAGTCCGCGTCCGCCGCCGGGTGCGCCGCCGGCGCCGCCCACACCGTCGGGCTCACGTAGCTGAACCCGCACACCGCCGGCGGCTTGCAACACCCAGACTGCAAACACACACAGATGATTATATTTTGCCTCTCTTTTTTTTTTCTTTTTACCTTTTCAGATGAGCAATAATTCATAGCTGATGAGTTGATGAGTATCTGATTAGATTGGACGGCAAAGATTTCTCGTTTTATCTCTTTTTATATGAATGGGATAAAACCAAAATATAATGATTTATAAGAACTATAAAATCTGACTTTAATTCGATTGAGAATAGCACGCTTAATTTAATTTAAAAAAGAATTTGAAGTTTCTTTTTTTCAAGTTAATTACCTCCATTTTATGTTATAAGACGTATGAAATTTTTTATAGAAAAACTAACAACATTTTTTATAAAAATATTTGATATTTTTTATTAAAAATATTGCTAACTTTTTATAAATTTAGTTAAAGTTAAAAGACATTTGACTTCAAAACGATTTATAATATGAAACGGAGTAGGTTGCTTGCACCAACAAAGTCAGCCAAAACTTAATTTTATTTCTATTGAAGATGAAAAAAAATTATAATCATTTGGCAGTGTGGTATCTAATTTTCTTGGTACAGGTAGATCTGTGAGATTTTTGTTTTTGGCTTTTACACCACATGAAGCATCAAGGATGGTACCAGGCAGGCAGATCTAGAGATACTTCTTCTTCCTAGACAGCTGCATGAGCCTCGAGGCTAAACATCAGTACTAAAATGTTCAGACACAGACAGACAAACTCTGCGCAGATGAGGACGCAGAGAGATGATAACTCTTAAAAAACTCTAAGCCTCATACATTGGCAATACAAATTTGCATTGGAGTAGTAATGAACTCTACAATCAGCAGGAGTAATTAATCCCACTCCCCCATGCACCGTCCATGAACTCCTGCCTCCATTTTTGTTTATTTTTTAAGAAACTGTCTCCAATCTTGTCAGTAATAAGAAATTCTTATGTACATATCTGAATTTTCTTTTTCTCGCTGGGAAAAGAAAAGTGAAAAGGACTTTGTGCATGATCTTTGTAGCTAACAAAAGCATGGAGAAATTTTGTTAAGTAAAGCACATCCGACCATGAAATCGCCCCATTACGCAATTATATTCCCCGTCCATGTCATTGCCCCCGATTTGTACCAAAAAAGGCTTAATTACATGGACCTACACATGGATTCCCCTTTGGAGCACTTGCATTCGCACACTGTCAAAAGCAGGATGGCCCACCGCGCAGTGACAGCGAGCTGTGCAGATAATTCAGTCATGCTTTTTTTTTAAATGTGTCCTACTGAGAAATAAAGTTGCCATCTGATTCTTCTCTTCCAGTAGCATCTCCTATCTCTTAGATGCTCAGAGAAGCTGATCCTTGTAAAGAAAAGAAAATGAAAAGTTGTACGCTTTGTTTCAGCTAGAAGTCAAGTCATAGCTGCTCATGCCTCATGGACGGTCAGGGTAATTTTATAACACTTATGATTCTTAAATAAAAGTCGTTTTAGAATGCGCGGAGTTGAAGTATTGACTGTGTTTTTATGCAGTAAAAATAGGAGTAAGTGATATAGAAAAAAGGTTAAAAAGATTTAATTAACTAAGTTTATAGCATTATCTTGGAAAATAAACTACCACTAGTAAGTTTATATAGTGGTAACAGACTAACACTAGAGGTAGCAACAAGTTTAATTACAAGGTTAATTAGGCGATGAGGTGATTAATTAAGATTAAAAAAAAACTATACCTGGAGTGGCGAGAGGCGAGACTGGTAGAACTGGTCGGCGGTGAGGAACCCGGCCTGGCGCGCGAGCTTCTTGCAGGTGTCGGAGACGACGAGGCATGCCTTGATCCGCTCCCAGCGCGCCGGGTCGTCGGAGACGTAGCCCCGGAGCCACATGGAGAAGCCGTCGAGGTGGTACTCGTCGTAGGCGCGGCCGAGCACCGGGTAGGCGCCGGAGCCACGGGTGACGGCGAAGGCGAAGACGAGGAGCGCGATGAGCAGCGCGATGAGCGACGCCATGGCGAAGAGGTAGAACGCGAGGAGGCGGCGGCGGTTCCAGTAGGCGCCGACGAAGCCGGCGAGGGCGGCGAGGAGGATGAGGCCGCCGAGGATGGCGACGGGCCACCGCGCCAGGCGCGCGCACTCCTCCCCCTGCGCCGAGGCGAACCAGACGCCCGACGCGATCACCGGGACGGCGCAGATCAGCGCCATGAGCGTCACGCACGCCGTGATGTTGTTGCTCACCGCCATGGCTGACACCGCTCGAGCTCCCGCCCGCGAGAGCGTGAGAGCTTTTTTAGCTTAGCTCGCTCTGCGCCGCGCTCGTGCCGTGTCGTGCCGTGCCGTGTGCGCGCGTGTGGGGGTGGGTTTGGCATAATAAAAAGGAAAACTGGCAGGTGGGCCCGGGAAGATGCGGGCTCTCTGGTTGTGTATCGGGGGGGGCACTGGCAGCTGGGTCCCACTCGCGACGACGTGGCTCCTCCGGGTGCCAAGTGTGCTTGTGGGATTGGATGGACGGATGACAGCGTGGCGGTCTCGCGTGCTCTTCTCACGTCTTCACGACACATGCTGACATGGATGTGTACTGTACAAAAAGTAGGCACTGTGTGCGGGCTTTTGCTCTCCGCCTCCATCGGCGACGATAAACTAAACTCTGTGTACTTTCCTGCCAGGTTGAAGTTTTTCTTTCTTTCTTTTCTCTCTGCGAATGAGTGGAAGACACGTGGCGCTTCCTAGTGAAGCTGGCCGCCTTCTGGGAGCATCCTGCATCTGTGTCCGCCATCGTCATCTGGGCGGCAGGTGTCATGGCCATACAAAATGATGCGTTAAGGGCATCTCTAATTTATTACCATATGTTATTAGGGTGGATTTCACTATTTTTATGTTATTACCATAATATTTAAAATAAGAGTAAATATGAAGATGGATACCACAAGTGTATAATCATAATTTTTTTATCAGCTATATCAATTTCTTTTCCTCACATCTATTTTACTCCATTATTTTTTTTGCTTGTGGTCAAGTCATAAGCTTCTTTTTGCATTTAATGTCTTATAGCTTCCATTTACAACGTATATGGTCACTATAAGATCGTATGGCCTCTTCTTATGGTCAAATTGTGGTTGCTCTAAAACAGTCGTAAAATTTCTTGTTGCTCAATTACCTTTCGCTGGCCGTTCGTGTTCCACGCATTTATTTTTGTGATTAGTGTTCCAAAGCATTTTTTCATATCGAAGTTAGAGCATGAACAACATCGTGACCTCAACATCCGCATAAATTTTGATACCATGGTGGAGAGGAGTGGTGTAAGTGTGACACGCACAAGCCGCAACCTTATATATAGGTGGCTTCGGAAGAAAAGTATCTAGGTATCTACATAAAGAATGAGGAAGGTAAAAAGAGCACATCATTGTCATATGGCCACACGAGGGAAAAGTGTCCCGATTATAAGTAGGAGTACCTCGACCGCCGTTAACATGATATGAGGAGAAGAGACGATGTCGATTGGATTTAATTAGATTTGGTCGCTTTAGAGCTCGATCTGCCCTGCCCCTATCTCAATTGATGGTTCGCCATCATAACCGTGAAGCTCATCAATTTGTCGATACAGAGAGGATAGTGGTGATCAGATCTACAAGTGCAAGGATAATGGAGACCAGATTCAGAGGGAAAGTGGCAGTGGTGGCTGAAGTTGGGAGAGAAAGAAGAGAGAGGAGTGGCAATGCTGGTTAGAGCTAGAAAAGGCTAAGTCGTTTTCATCCGTGTCGGCTTAAATTTATGGTGTCTAACCAAGAAGTGAGAAAGATAGGGGAACATATGGAGAAAAATAAATGAGGAAAATATAATGTAGGACTTATGTTACAACATCCATCCTAAATTATAGTAACATATAACTGGATGAGATACATCCTAATCCAACGAATCTAGACAACCCTTGTTTAGATTCATTGAACTAGAATATATCTCATCCAGTCTCAAATCGTTATATTTTGGAATGTGGTAATAGTTTATGGCAGTCAAAAACCACTTTACATTTGTAAGCCTTTAGAGTATCTCCAAGATACTAGCAATAATTCTAGCTAAATTTAAAGAATAAGAGGCTAGCTAAAAAATAAAAAGCTTCTCAAAAGTAGGGATAAACCAATAGACTAGGCAAAGATAGCTAGCGTGAATGGAGAGCTCGTCTGGCTAGGCAAAGATAGCTAGCGAAAGAGAGGAGATAGCTAGTGTGAAAAGATAACTATCCAGTTGGCTAGTCTGTTGGATGCAATTTTCTCTCTCTTTCCTCTTTTTTAGCTAGTCGACGGGATATACAAGAGCTCTTGAAGATGCTCTTAGAAGGAACCATCTCACAAACCTTATAAGTTAAGGCCGCTCATAGGAGCGACTTAAAATGTTGTACTAATGTGTTCACATCTCTTATATTTCAAAAGCCTCGTTATTCTCTGGTAGATATTTCATTTCTTTTTCTTTGTAACAATAGCGTGGTGATTTATTTTGATCTTTATAATACTATAATCTGTCATGTTTAGAAAAAGGAAAAAAACTCTCAAAGGTCTACGTGTCCAAGTTGGACGAGAAGTGGAGAAGGGCTATGCGACTCTGCCATCGACATGTGGATACTACAGTACCTGAATCCACTCATCCACATGTAAAATGATAAGTCATTGCGACTTTACGGTCAGATAAACCAGTGCAACATGTCCAAGGTAGTGGTGCAAACTAAACTAAACATACACAATCTGATTTGAGGAAATTCCCAAACGAAATACATCAGTGTTCTCATCCATAAATTCCCAAATGAATATCTGACCAATACAAGGTGAAAAAAAAATCACCTAAAACAAAATGAAAATTATTCAGAGACTTTATATTTCGTCGGCCCAATGAAGCAAGCCCATCAACTAGGCCCATCCACGCGACATAGGCCTGCTTCGACACGACCCAGCCCACCGACTTCCTTCCTCACGCCTCCGGCGACCGGCCCTCCACTCTGCGCCGCCCAGTCCACTGTCGCGTGCGCCGGAGCGAAGATCTCGCGCCGCCTCCTCCTCCAGATTCCCGACCCGACCCGACCCGACTACGCCGGCGGCGCTCCCCCTCCGCCGGAGCCTGGCATGGCGTCCGGCCGCGGCGGGATCCCCGGGCCCTCGCGCCCCCTCATCCTCCTCCTCCTCCTCCCGGCGTTGTTGATGCTCCTCGCCTTCTCCACCTCCTCCTCCGCGGCGGCCGCGGCGGCGTCGCCCGGCGAGATGCACAACAACAACTGGGCCGTGCTCGTCTGCACCTCCCGGTTCTGGTGAGACCTCAACTCCGCACTCGTTGTGTTTACTTCGTCTGGCCGAGAGATCCAGTTGGAGAGGGCTGGAAGCATGCTTGTCTAGTTCGCTTATCGAGGGAAGCGATGGGGAGATTCGTACTTGCTAGGGTTTTGCTTTAACTTCCAGATGCGGATTAGTTCGCGCATTTGATATCTAACCTATTTTGTAATGTTCTTCAGGTTCAATTATCGACATATGGCAAACACTCTGTCTCTGTACAGGTAACTTTGATTAATTATGTTCATGCAGCTGTTAATTCCCTGTACTGCCTATAGATTATTCCTTATTAGCAATACATGGTTTGTTTCCTCCAGGACAGTTAAGAGATTAGGAATACCTGACGAGCGGATCATACTTATGTTGGCGGATGATATGGCTTGTAACCCTAGGAATAACTATCCTGCCCAAGTGTTCAATAATGAGAACCACCAACTTAATCTCTATGGTGACAACGTTGAGGTGAGTTCCTTTACTCTGAAAATATGCCTCCTGAAATATCTGAATCCTAAACATCACAATGAACAATTTATACATTGTAAATTGGTAAGTTTGGTGTATCTAGTGAATGCAATTTGCTGGTAACACTTTATAATGTTCATTCATGATTATCACCTTATGCTTATGTTAAAAATAACATCTGATTTAATACTGATATTACCTTTTGGCTACCTAATGACAGGTTGATTACCGAGGTTATGAGGTGACAGTTGAAAACTTTTTGAGAGTTTTGACTGGCAGACATGAAAGTGCTGTACCAAGATCAAAGCGTCTTTTAAGTGATGAAGGAAGCCATATTCTTTTGTACATGACAGGACATGGCGGGGATGAGTTTTTGAAGTTCCAAGATTCTGAAGAACTTCAGAGCCATGATTTAGCAGATGCAGTAAAGCAAATGAAGGAGAAGCATAGGTAGGATTCGTTTACCTTATTTTTTTGTATTTTTTTCTTTACTCGTATACACAAAATCTTCGTTTTGTTGCCAATTTTTGGCATTTGTTTTACTCCTCATCATTTCACACTTCAGTTTTTCAAACTGCCCTTTTCTCTTTGACCTGCACTTCAGATTTAAAGAGTTATTGATAATGGTAGATACATGCCAAGCTGCCACTCTCTTTTCACAGGTTTGTCTCAGAATCTTGGTCACTATTTACCATAACATTTTACTTCAAGTACCTTTGCTTACAACATAAGAGTTTCTTTTTTGTAACTTGAGAGAATATTTGGTTGCATTTGAAAGTTTACTGTCAGTCAATAATTCATACTATAAAATTTACATTAGCTGCTTATGTGAACTTTTATACATTATGTTTTATTGCTTAAGAACTACTTCCACTGTTCACAACTTCACAAACAAATGTAATTTAGACATCGACATAGTCACTCAGATGCAGCTTTGACTCTTAGTTTCCATTATGAAATAATAGTAAAAGCCATTAAAATTATAATATAATGAAAGATTAAAATTATGATATAATGAAAGTACTTCTCTACATGCATCATTCACCTGTTTAATTAAATATTTAAGAAGGTATTGGTACTCTGTTTTAAAACTTCGACTGTATGCATGCCCGATACAACAAGTACTTGTTTCTGGAGGGAGCATTAGACAATAAAATATTCCAAAGATTCCATGCAGTATTTGTGCAGAGCGGTTGGATGAATGCGGACTTTCCAGTTTCCACTTACTACATTTTGATACACTAATTTATCAATTGATAGTGTCTGTGTTTCACATCATATTTTAGAACACTAGGGGAATGCTCCACTGGAATATATTACAAAATAATAGAAACAATATGGCAAGAAAGGTTTTACAGGAACCCGTACACTGTCTTACAGAAACAAAAGAAAAATTAAAGTGACCATCTAACAAGGATTCTGTAGGTAACAGACCAAAACTATTTTCCAAGCAGATATATAAATTAGTAAAGCACTAAAACCTGATATAGACAGTTTTATATGATCAATTTAGTTATTTCCTTTATCATATGGTCAACATTTTTCTTTATCTGAAAACTATATCTGCAGCTGTAGCTGACACATTAAATATCTGCAGCTTCAATCACCTGGTGTTTTAGCGATTGGTAGCAGCATGAAGGGTGAAAACTCTTATTCTCATCATCTTGATTCAGACGTGAGAACATGTCTTCCATTTACAATTGTTTCATATATTATTTGTAACTTTTTTTTGTCTTATCACTGGCCATAAGCTGATCAATCTGATCTATTTATTTGTGGCAGATTGGTGTTTCTGTTGTGGATAGGTTTACCTTTTATACACTTGCTTTCTTTGAGAAACTCAACATGTATAGCAATGCCTCATTGAACAGGTAAAGACTTTGTACACTATTAGAATGGATGCAAGTCTTTACTTCCTACATGTCCAAATATAAAATCATGACAATGTCTTGAAATATATTTTTTTTTGATATTTTTTATTTGTAGAGCTTTCTTGTATGCATATAATTGTTATCACTGTGATGTGCATTAACTGTGAGCATTTTGATTATTGTATCTACATTACACAAGATATATTTAGTATTTACCTTATCCAAAATGCAATTTACTGGGATGTGCATTAACTACAAATAACATGAGTCATCTTTATTGTGGAGTATATATCAATCTTTCAATGGATTTTACTGACCTTTGGGAGTCCATTGTGTTTTATAACTAAGCTGTGTGCAATAATTCTAAATTATATTCAGTCATATTTCTAAAAGCACCGTAGAGTAGTTGTGTCTTATAGTATTTTGTAACTAACCCGTGTGGAATAATGCTTAAATATGCAGTCTTGTATTACTAAGACTCTACAACATAGCTTGGTAACCACCCAGAGTACGAAATAGTGTTCATCTCATACATTGAAAATAGTATCTTTGTGATACAATTATAACCTTTTCATTGTTATGCTACAGTCTTTTCAACTCCTATAATCCTTCTATGCTGTTGTCGACTGCGTATTATCGGATGGATCTTTATGAACGGCCGTTAAATGAGGTAAGCATAAGTTAAAATTTGTTTCTAATCTAATACATCATTTTGTTCACAATTATTTTATCCTTTTCTGTCATCTTTCAGGTCCCTGTGACAAATTTCTTTGGATCAGTCATGAAAACTATCCACACAGATTCAGCCTACTCAGGCTTCTTAGCTGCAGATGATGTTGGAACTATCCCGTCCACTGGAGATAATCTACTGAACCATGCTGTGTTACAGAATAAGGCTAGCCAAAGAAGATCAAACATTGAAAAAGTGAAAGTGAGTTTTAGTAAACTTTGGGATACTTTTGTTTTTAGAAGCTAATGCTCAGCAAATTGCAACATGCAGGAAGCACAAGTAAGGTCCCATGTGTGGACAGATGTTCTGCTGGAACAGCTTGATGTCAAGAATGCTGACGCTATTGTCATGTATGGTCTTGGAACAATGGGTATACTGTTAGCAATTTCAACCTGGTTATCAATGTAGAAACAAAGAAGTATGAAGTGTGCTGTTCACACATCATCATCTTCTAGATAAATGAATCATCCTAACCCCTGGAGAGAGATCAAAAAGGAAGAAACCTTGGAGGTTAACTTTTTGTATATTTTTTCTCTTTGGTAATGTCCGTTCAGCTGGGACATAATTTTGTATGTAGTTTTTATGTGCCACGTTCAACTTTTTGTCAGGATACTCATTATTTGCCTTCTTTTCCATTGAATACTTTTATGCATTTGTGTTACAATTCTTGCATAGCATATCCCATCTGTTTGATTATTTTTGCAATGAGCTGATGAAAATGGCATTGCCCACTTACATATGCTCACTGATATGCATACCTTTAGTTGGTATGATGTAGAGAGATTTTGAGGTTTAAGTCCAACCACAAGATTGCACCATCTTTCTCGTGGCGGTATTTAAATGCACCATGGATGTTGGCTTTGATATATTAAAATCCTGGATGTTTGTTGCGACATTGACACTTCAAAGAATCATGTCTGGTTGTTGTATACCCAATGTTACAAGGCACAGGCAACCCTACATTGAACAGAAAATAGTGGTATTATATTTCGTGTTGAAATTGGTCCTGCTGTGGTGTACCTCATGTTTCCTTACATAGTTACATGTTGCCTATGGCACTGTAGTTACTCGGTCTTGTAATTCTCTTTTAATTTGTATGTTGATTGACTCCTGAGTCCTGACTGACTTGATCCTGCTAATAATCCATATCAGTCTCTTAATCTTCAAATTGATGCAAGCATTTAGTATTAGGGTGCTCATTTCATTCTGCTAGGTACTCTAACAGGCATCTACTGTTAAACTTCTTGTTTATTTTGCTTATGAATCATTCAAAGTAAGCTCTTTTGCATGCCTTAGGGAGCATTATGAATAGGATGTTTGGAAAATTTCCTATGATAAGATTGGAAAGCTCATTTTTTCTGTGCTTCAGAGCAAGCTGAGCTGATGGGTTTTATCTGCATCCCCTTCAAGATTGGGATGAAGCGAAGGAGAAAACTTTTAACTATCACCTGACGGGGCCCTTTATATTGAGCTTGTTCCCATGAATTCTGTCATCTTCCTTGTTTGTGGGTCTTGATGTATTTAAGTGGGTTTATTATTATTGACCTTATTCTGGTACTAGCATATTCTATTATCTGTTGTGACAGTTGTGATGGTGGTCCATACTGGCAGTAGTCCAAGTGTCAATCTCTCATCAATATCATCATATTATTGGGGAGTTCTATGTACTTATTATAGTACTGAAGGAAAGCAAAGATAAAATCCTGATTTCATTTACAAGATCTGCTTTCCTTGATCTATTCAGAGTGATTGGAGTTGAGGACAGCTCCGATGCTTATCGTACAATATAGTGGTGCTTTATATATGCAGTTTTGAAGGTGTTATGTGGAGTACTTTCTTCTGATCTGTGGTGCCAAATAATTGTCAGAGTTGTTATGTTAGAGTAGCTTTGCATGGTCCCAGGGATCTACACTTTTACCTCAACCGGCAAATGTCTGCATGCTAACTTGTCAGATTCTCTGTGTTGGATGCCACATCTTTCAGTTATAACTGTCAATGGTTGGATGAGTGAACAATATCATGCGGGATATCTTACAGCTCAGTAACGAGAATGTCTTCTCTGCATAGGTTCATGCCATATTGTATTGTCATTATCAGAGCTAAGTTTGTTCTATCTACTGGCTGACCAGTTGGTGGTTTGTCAGTTGTCACAGGATTATGAATAAAGGTGTAACTGAGTTGCCACGATGGCAACCGAAATGGCAAACATTGCATGGAAAGCAGTGGATGAACTACCTGAGCATGGATATGGGACATTTTCTGGTTTCAGACGCTAATTTTTGGCTATATTTGACAGGTATACATGGCTGGCCGGTGCCTGGTCCTCAAGGTTCAATTGGAACCGTTATTTGATTACAAATATTGAATTGTTTGCATTAGGGTGTACTGCTGGGGCTTCATAGGATTGAACATCATACCTACTGTCAGCCATGTCAACTGCCTGCCATATCCCTGGCTTTTTGGGGAATATGTTGAGTTGTTGACAGTTGCACGTAATGCCCAGGATCCTGGTCTGGAAGTTCGATGATGGAAATGCCGGGAGTTGTCTGCTCGTATTTTTACGAGGTAAAATATGAGCTCTTCCTGGAAATACCAGGAATTGCATTTTTTGGGGAATATGTTGGCTGCATCATGGGATCTTTTTGGAAGAAATGAGATGTGTATAAGGGATGCATTCGTTGCCACTGGAGTATGAGATAATTATATTTGATTACTGAGGGTGATCTGATACAAGACAGTAGTGGAATACTCTCTGTTCATCGTCAGTTTGGCAGGATTGACGTGGGTGAGGAACCATTGTTGCATATAGGCGCACAAGAATGAAGACTCAGCTTGATAACCACTTTTGCTTGCTCAAACCTACAAGGTACGTAACTCAAACATGGCGTTCGTTTCTTCTGCACTTATAATTGTTTGATATATCTAGCAAAAAGTTGCATGATTCTTCTTGTCCATGCTCCTACAAGTTTATTGTATCATAAGCAATAGGATAGTGACTAATGACTAGTGGGCAACTTATGATTACGCCTGCACTTTGCATCTTCTCTTTTGGCAAAAAAAAAAAAGAAGAAAACTTCTAGGATGAATCTGAACATGCATTATAGTTGTCTTTTTTTTTTTTGGACCGATGGAGTACGTTTCATAGTACGGACTATGCTCATCTTGAGAATTGTCGCCTTTTTTATTTGGGTTCGTCTAGGCCGTAGGATCCCAAGCAGTTGATTAGATGGATTTCAGATTGGATCAATTAGCTTGCTGAGTGCAAGATCCATTGTAGGTTTTGTTGGGTTCCGGGTAGTGAGGGTACAAATAAGAACAGTGTCAAACAGCTATTGTTGTCACATATAACCAGGCTGCCTTTTCCCAAACTCCGTTGCTCAGGGAAAAAGGTGCTAAGAGACATCAGCATAACACAAGGACGTCAACATAAAACAAGGATGTGGATCTTTTACTAGTTTATGATCTGATTTGCATAAAACAAGAACATGGATCAAAATATCTGCATTAGTTAAAGATCTGACTGATCATGTTTTAATAGCAAAGCTATCTAGTTGGTCTGGATAAATTAATTGATTAGTAAATAGAACAAGATTGGGGTCGGTATAGAGCTTTTGTTAGGTATGCTAGCTTTCCTGCACTGTTATCAATGCCACCAAACAATTCGGAAGGGAGGTGTTCCCAAGGCGAGGTTAAACAACATGCCATTTTTATTCGTGACCAGAGGCACTTTTGTTTACAATTTTTACAAGTTTCACTATCTAGATTCTCTGAGACTCTGAGTCGAGTGTCTACTCCGTTTCAAATTATTTCTAGAAAAAAGAAATGGGAAATGCGTGAGCTGACACGTTTCTATGAAAAATGGATCAAGCAACGAACTTGGAGTGCGGCATTTTTCATGTTGCTGAACAGTGTGCCACATGTCACTAGAGCTGTCAAAATCCACGAAGCTCGCCCTACTCCCTGTTTGGCCATTTGTCAACCAACTAACAGCATCATGGTCATATAATTCGAAGGTATGTGATCTGTACCCTTCTTTTGTGGTCCCTAGGCTTCTTCTGTCTAAAGCATTCTCCTTTAGCAACAATTGCTTTTGTTCTTCAACATTTCGGGCTACATAACTGAGAGATAACTTTTATCTAGTACTACTAGTATACTAGATTATACTTCTACCTCAATACGCCTCGCCTTGGCAAATGGTGATGGCAATTCAGTGCACTAAGCAATAAATTTGTATGAAACTACTGATGATGTACCGATGCTTAAAGTAGAAGCAAACCCAAGTGGTACATCCATACGGCAAGGCAAGTAGGTACAAAAATCTTCTTCACACGAGTAGTACACTGCTGGGCTGGCCTTTTTGGCTGTGGCACAGTAGCATGGCCCCCTTTGTCACTTTGTCAATATATCCCCCCAACAATAGGGCACCCTCAAAATAGACAGCAACAGAACACTGCAGTACATTACTAGGGAAGCAACCTAAAACCGAATTGGATACATCTTTTACTACGAGTCTAGATACGAAGTCTATCAAATTCGTGGTACTACGAAGGAAAAGTCTGTACGTACTAACTTTTTCTTACTAAATTCTTACTAACACTGACATATCATGATATGAGTACATTAGATTTTTTTTGTAACTTCCATCTCTCTAAATCAAACGGTTGAGATGATTGTTAGTACAAATTTAGTAAGAAAAATTTAGTATGTGTAGTAGTGCTTTACTATGAAATGTTTAATCCAGTTCTAGGTTTCTATATTTTTGGATGAAGTGAGTACTCTACTGGTTTAAGGTTGCAACGTGCTACTGCAAGAGAAGATGAAATGCAACACAGAGCTGGTTTTATGCAAACATCACACGTGAGTGTTTCCTGAAGAGATCCTCGATCGTCGACATGCTTCATGCCTACTACTCTCATATCTACTCTTCTCCTTTCCCTTTCGAATTGAACATACATACTACTACAATATGTTAGTCTTCTAGCATGATCTTTTGCTTCTTTAGTAACACTCGGCAATGATGATGGATGGCAAAAATAAAGTCTAGTCTCTAGTGGTGTAGAGGAGTACGTGACAGATAATCAATTAAAGTTGCTTAGCCAGGCTAATTAACTAGTAGTACTAAGTACTAACACGGTTATCTATAAGATCAGGCACTATATCACGTACTAGTGTACCACTACTATGTACTCTTGAACTGTCAAGCTAGGTTAGCTAGCTAGCATCATATCTCAGCTGCAATATCGGTGCTTGCATTACAGTAAAGGCCAGCGTGCAATTGTGCGAATGCCCTTTTAGTTAGTCTGGTTAACAATTGGTTTAACGGATTCGGCTATTAATTAAACTAAAGGATGTGTTAATTAGCTAGATTAAGAGAGATCGCAACTGATTAATTAGATTAGCCGCTTCTCATTCAAGTAACATCGCCGTTGCACCTACTGCATTGCATTGCCATTGCATACTTGATTAATTTTTCTGTGAGCACAACGAGGCCGCACATCAATCCTACTTACTCTACACGCTATATCATCACCAATTCACCATTGTCGACTTGACCAAAGTACGATGGGCATATTGCTGCAAAATTACGGGAAGTAACCCAAGTACTTGTATATTGTCAAGCCGTATTTTATTTTATTTTATTTTTCTTCGGATATATAAAATTTTCTTGCCTTAAAGAAGATTTTCTTTCTTTGGGTTGGGTGTACGCCGTACAATTATTAATTAACTCGTGGAATGCAGCTTCTGTTTCTCGGTTTTCTGTCAAGTTTTCTACTTTAGTCAATTTATCTGCTAAAGAACCTTGTTGTTTTGTATAACTTACGCTTTTATTTGGAGAAGCTAAAGCAGAAATTGTGTCACAACCTTGGTTTTATTAGTAGTCCCATTTATGGGTCACGTGGAGATTTATCCTTTAAATACTTGTTTCACAGAATGCATTGCCTGTAACTATTTACTACACGTTATTAAGCATATATTCTTGACATCTGGATTTTGGACAGAGTGGGGATAATTTTTGTTTGGACATTTGCTGCAACAAAACTAAAAGAGCCTTTTGATCGCGCATAATGCTATTTAATTTGTCGTCTAATAAGCACGTAGGATTTGACGCGTTGGCAGTGACAGCGGCATGTGTGCATGGGAGGAGCCTCCACTCCCAGTATATTATTGGCCACACTCACATGCATGATTAGTGTGAGGAGCACGCACGGCCGGATCTAGCAGACATGGCGTGTGGATTTTGTCCTGTCGAATGAACGGATTCCATTCTATGTAAGTATATATAATAAGCTAATCCAATGACTCCAACAGGTTATGCATCAGTACATGCATGAACGGAGAGGTATTATTTGGTGGATTTGTGCGTATATGACTTATATTTCGGGGTCTACAAATATGACCATGTTTATCCTAGAAGAAAGTAAATTGATAGCACTTAATATTTGTCAAAAATAAATTGATTTCTATTCTATACCTATCCCTATTTCACAAATCAAGGAGTTATATCCTTTTAATACATCGTACCTTACCAGCCCATTAATACTATTTTTCTATTACGAGGGACACTTTGGTCTTTTATTTCTTGATACGAAATATTTCTTAGGATACAAAGAATCAATTTATCAATCTATTTTCAAATAGATGGAGACATGGAGTAGGAGTGGAAACGAACAACACTAGCTTGGTACCTCCGAAGAAGGTGCACGTTGTTGGGTTAGAATGTGGATCCTCTACAATACTACTGGTGTGCCAACAGTCGCTCCTGTATTAGTATTCCTATCTCTTTATCTCACATGTTAGTGCATGTTATTGTAGAAAATCCCCGTGGTCAGGAGTTATTTTGACTTCTACGAAAATTCTGTAGAACTAGGTAATACCCCGCACTTTGCTACGGGATTTATGAATATGTATATGTAAATGATTAAAGTTGAAATGTTGAGAAAATAATGCGAGGAAGATGATTTGACATACTTGTATATTGATCTCTACGATGTAACATTGTAGATGATGTGTCATGCTTGCATCAGATTTAAAATGGGCTAGAATATTAATTGCTAGGGGTGATGATGTAACATGTTTCCATGTTCATTTTTGTATTGGGTACCAGCTATACAGAAAGTATAGATTCCTACCCATGGCTTGGTTGGCAACTTGAGGGAGGATGATTGAGAGTTTAGATGAGTGAATTGATGGTGAAATCAACATGAGAATTTGATTTTTAATCCTAATCTCTTGTTTGGTAAAGGAGATGGGAGTCGATAGGAAGTTTAGTTGGAAATTAGATCTTAAATGAAAACGAATAGTTGAGATTTGTTTATGCAAAGTACAAAAGGAATTTCCTTTCATTTACCACTCCCTACCCATGTATTAGAAATGATGGAGTTCCTCTCTCAATTCCTTATCCATATCCCACCAAAACTTTCATATCTCCCAATCAAAAGAGCCTCATCCCTCCAAACATTCAATCCATCCTAAAAACTTCTTCTAACCAAACGGACTGGAAGTCATAGAAACCAATTACAATAAAATATTTTCACTTAAATTAGTTTAATTCCTCTAAATTTCCTCCCAAAAAACAGGACTCCATTGTTTCCTCCATACAATACATGCTGCTACTAAAATTTGAATTTTCAAACTCAATTTTGAAGTTTTTTCATCGATTTTTTTTTCAACATTGATATTTAAGTCGCTAATAACGCATATATAAAAAAATATTTATAAATTATTATTATTTTACTAATAGACCATTTGGAGTATTATTATATAGCCAAATAAGGGGGTCACAACTCCTCCATGGTAAGGAATGCCTTAATTGCAAAATTATATATTATCCTTCTAACCCAAATTTCCTCCTGTACCAGTTGGGCCCACGTAAGAATAAATGAAAAATGTCGTGGGCCCACACCTCCCACCCGCAGCACCACCCCCTTCCGGTGCGCCAACTTTTTCCCTCCACTTCTCACTCCTCACTCCCTCACTCAGCTCAGCTTCACACTGCACTCTCTCCCATAAAACCCTCGCAAGCAGCCGCGCCCATCTACTGCAACTGCTCCCACTTCACCCTTCTCTTCTCGCGAGTCGAGTCGCGTGCCAACCCAAGATCAAAACAAGCAGTTAAAAAGAGAAAAAAAAAGGCGAGCTCCATCCATCGCCATTGCCACCCTCCACAAAAACACCGGGGGTTCGGGGCGCTCTTCACGTTGCTGCTTCTCGCACGCATTGCTCCTCTCCAAGAAGCAGCAGCTCACTGCTCTCTCACTCACTCTCTCTCACGCCAAGAGAGAGGGTGAGCAGAGGAGGTAGCTAGCTAGGTGCTTTCTTGGAGAGGGGACAGTACACTGCCATGGCGCCACCGCCTCCGGCTGCCGCCGGCGGCCGCCGCGTGGCCCTGCTTGCCGCGGCGCTCGTGGCGGCCGCCCTCGCGGCGCGCGTGGCCGACGCGGCCGTGTCGTACGACCGCCGGTCGCTCGTCATCAACGGCCGCCGCCGCATCCTCCTCTCCGGCTCCATCCACTACCCGCGGAGCACCCCCGAGGTTTGTACCCCCATCCATGGCCGCCGCCCAAATGCGGCACCTCACTGCTCTCTTCTCACACACCTCTGACCAAGCTCCCGTTCTGGTTCTTGCTTTGCGTGCTTCGCCGCCGCCGCCGCAGATGTGGCCGGGGCTGATACAGAAGGCCAAGGACGGCGGACTCGACGTCATCCAGACCTACGTCTTCTGGAACGGCCACGAGCCCGTCCAAGGCCAGGTACTTTCACTTTCACTCTCACCTCGCCATTTGCTACTGCTTCTTCTTGCTACGAGTTCTTGGCTGACGAGCTCCTCCTTCTCCTCATGGCAGTACTACTTCAGCGACCGGTACGACCTGGTCAGGTTCGTCAAGCTGGTGAAGCAGGCCGGCCTCTACGTCCACCTCCGCATCGGCCCCTACGTCTGCGCCGAGTGGAACTTTGGGTACTGATTCTTCTACAGAGTCGCAGCTCTTGGTAGATTTTGGAACGAAATGTAGCAGCTGCAGCATTGCAGTTTCAGTGTGTGTTTGGTTGCAAGTTGTTGCAGCTGAAAAACATTTGCAATGTTGGTGATTCTTGCAGGGGCTTTCCTGTCTGGCTGAAATATGTGCCCGGGATTAGCTTCAGGACGGACAATGGCCCGTTCAAGGTATTATTGTGCTGAAACGAAAGGAACAGTTTTGGTCTCTTACATTTTTCAAGAATTGGGCTTTATGATGTGGTTAATTTCTGCTGTTTTGCAATTGCAGGCGGAAATGCAGAAGTTTGTGGAGAAGATTGTGTCGATGATGAAATCCGAGGGGCTGTTCGAGTGGCAGGGTGGCCCGATCATCATGTCTCAGGTGAATCCCTGAAGAAGAACAACTTCTCTGCTTAGTTCATTGCAATGTGCAATGCAGCTAGCTAAGAGTGTAACTGAACTGAGAGTTGATATTCTGTGGTGGATTTGGTCAGGTGGAGAATGAGTTCGGGCCGATGGAGTCGGTTGGTGGCAGCGGCGCCAAGCCATACGCAAACTGGGCTGCAAAGATGGCTGTCGGGACCAACACCGGCGTGCCGTGGGTGATGTGCAAACAGGACGACGCCCCTGACCCAGTGGTACACTGATAATAGATAGTAGAAACTAGAAACAAACTACTCCACCTTCCTTGGTGGTGTCAAATGAATGAGTTTGTTGTACAGTTCACTGTGCCAGACTGCGAGTTCTTACCTTTTTTTTTTTATCCCCAACCATGGCAGATCAACACTTGCAATGGATTTTACTGCGACTACTTCAGCCCAAACAAGAATTACAAGCCATCCATGTGGACTGAGGCCTGGACCGGCTGGTAATTTTCTTGTTCCAACTCATGTCGCACTTCATACCATCCTAATCTGATGGGAATGATCTTACTACGGTTTTACATTTTACTGCCTGTGAAGGTTTACATCGTTTGGAGGTGGGGTGCCGCATCGGCCAGTGGAGGATCTGGCTTTTGCCGTGGCGAGGTTCATACAGAAGGGTGGCTCTTTCGTGAACTATTACATGGTGAGAAGAGAGGGGGCTCACTGGTCACACCAACACTGGTGTTGCAGTGAATGTAGTTTTACTTGTTCTGACCACATTTTCATGTTCTGGTGCAGTACCATGGAGGAACTAATTTTGGCCGGACAGCTGGTGGTCCTTTCATTGCAACTAGCTATGATTATGATGCTCCGATTGACGAATTTGGTATGCAGTGATTGCCTTCTTTGATAAACTTGAATTCCTGCCTGCCGTCTTGAGATAATTTTGGAAATTTACTGTTTTTTTAATCTTCTGTTTATAATCTTTATTGACATGGACTTGTCTCCTTTGTTAAATGGATGGCATGTACATCTCAGGTCTGCTTAGGCAACCGAAATGGGGTCACTTGAGAGACCTTCACAGGGCCATCAAGCAGGCTGAGCCTGTGCTGGTTTCTGCCGATCCGACAATACAGTCTATTGGCAGCTATGAGAAGGTTGGTATTGCCACAATCTTGCACACAGTATATGTGATCATCCATAGATATTCCTGGATTCATAATTGGTCAAATCCTGTAGGCATATGTCTTCAAGGCAAAGAATGGAGCATGCGCAGCATTCCTGTCTAACTACCACATGAACACTGCAGTCAAAGTCAGGTTCAATGGGCAGCAGTACAACCTCCCTGCTTGGTCCATCAGCATCCTGCCGGACTGCAAAACTGCCGTCTTCAACACCGCAATGGTAGCTTGAACCTTTATATGGACTAGCTGGACCTTGCTGGAGCACATGGTCTAATGTACTTGCATGATAATGGCACAGGTGAAGGAGCCAACATTGATGCCAAAGATGAACCCTGTGGTTCGATTCGCTTGGCAGTCATATAGTGAGGACACAAACTCGCTGGGCGACAGCGCGTTCACGAAGGATGGCCTTGTTGAGCAGCTGAGCATGACCTGGGACAAGTCGGACTACCTGTGGTACACCACCTAGTAAGTGACCAACCGTGATGTGTCATGAATTTCAACCATTTCTATCAGAATCCATATGAATTCCCCCTAACCCTGATGAATGCTTGTTGCAGCGTCAACATTGGTACGAATGACTTGAAGTCTGGCCAGTCACCTCAGCTCACTGTCTACTCCGCTGGGCACTCGATGCAGGTGTTCGTGAATGGGAAATCATATGGTACTAACACTTCTTCCTAACTACATTTCATGTTAGATCAAGTCTACACCGATCATTTCTACGGGAAATTATGGACTATTCATGGTTGTGCTTCCTCTGTAGGATCCGTTTATGGCGGTTATGACAACCCCAAGCTGACATACTATGGACGCGTGAAGATGTGGCAGGGCAGCAACAAGATCTCCATCCTAAGTTCAGCAGTTGGCCTCCCTGTGAGTTGATCACAGCTTAACTGACATCCCGGACACATATCTTGTCTTAAACAACCTGTAACACTGATATCTGATACCATTTTCAGAATGTTGGCAACCATTTTGAGAACTGGAATGTCGGAGTGCTCGGACCAGTGACCCTCTCCGGCCTAAACGGTGGAACAAAAGACCTCAGCCATCAGAAATGGACCTACCAGGTCGGTCTGAAAGGAGAAACGCTGGGCCTCCACACCGTCACCGGAAGCTCCGCCGTCGAATGGGGTGGCCCCGGGGGCTACCAGCCACTGACCTGGCACAAGGTCAGTGCTGAATTCTGAAGAAGCACCAGCAACGCATGACAAGTGGAATTACAGTTCATCATGTTCAGATCAAATTCTTGTCACCTGATGCTGAATTTTCTTTTGTCACCATTGATTGTATCAGGCTTTCTTCAACGCGCCGGCCGGGAACGACCCGGTGGCGCTCGACATGGGCAGCATGGGGAAGGGCCAGCTCTGGGTGAATGGCCACCACGTCGGCCGGTACTGGTCGTACAAGGCCTCCGGTGGCTGCGGCGGCTGCAGCTACGCCGGGACGTACCACGAGGACAAGTGCCGATCCAACTGCGGTGACCTGTCCCAACGATGGTAATAAATTCAGCCTCACATAACCATCTTCTCACACAACTCAAATTTTCTCAACAATATTTTTCAGATAATGAAAGTTTTACTGAGGATTAGTCAATTACTACATCAAGATGATATATTCCATCTGAGCTCACCCCTAGCCCTTTGCATAAAATGCACACAACACTACCGACAACCATATCCCAAGCATACTATCAACTCAACTCGTAGACTAGATCATCACCCATATGCTCAATAATAATGAAATGTTTAACAATGTTTACATAAATAAAAGAAAGAGATGTTTATAATGTCTTTTTTGTTACCGCCTTAGGTAGTAGAATCAATTTTACCACTACTCAATTACTATTGGTAGAACATTTTTTTTCTGCCTCATAAATTAACGCTTAAGATTACTTATATTGGAGAAAGATCACCGAGAAATGTACTTACCTTTTCGGATAAAATTTCAGGTACCATGTGCCAAGATCATGGCTGAAGCCGGGCGGCAACCTGCTGGTGATGCTGGAGGAGTACGGCGGCGACCTCGCCGGCGTCAATCTGGCGACGAGAACCACATGAACAAATTGCAACGAGAGCAGATCACCATTTGATACAGTCGTCGACGGCCGCGTGAACAGTTCCTCCTATAGCACGCAGAATTCGTCGATGGTATTTACACACACAGACGAAGGAACAACACCTTACACGTAAAAAAAACACAGGAGCAGCAGCAGGTGTATTTATTGGGGAGTCGGAGAGGTGGTTGTCTCGTTCGCCGGCCGGCCATCACTGCGGCTGCAGCATCGGCAGCTGCACCACCGGCCACTGGCCAGCATGCAGACACTGTTCATTAGTTTGCATTGCTCGGGAATTTGTTTCGGTGCATAGAGCATTTGTAATTGTAACATGTAAGCTTTGTCGACATTATAAATTACTAGTACTAGTTGTGAGCGTTGATTATGCGAGAAATCAGAAATAGTTTTGTCAATCCGTTATTGTCTGTAGCTATCCATTTTTTTGAAAAAGGTGTTTGATGTGTGGGAGATGTTATGAGAAGCTGAAGTTGCTAAAAGCTTTTCAGAGGACAAATTTAGGATACATTCTGAACAGATTACAAGTTTATAATAATTAATATTTTATTAATTAGCGTAAATAGCTTGTCTCGTTTTAACCTATGTTCGGAAGGAAGTTATAAACCTCTGTTCCGAATGAAGTTAAGGATCCATTTGATTCATAGGATTGGTAAATGATTTTCATATGACTTAAATTCTTGTAAAGTTTTTTCTATATATATATATATATCCCTTTGATTCATAGAAAAAGTAAAAGATACTTTCCATAGAATTCTTTTACTATGTTTCACTTTTATTAGAAAAATAGCAAAACGTATGAGCTCTTTGTAAACTTTCCTTTGTTATCAAATGACTCATATCCTCTTTCTCGCGTTTTTTTAATTGCTGTGAAATTATAGAAGTACTTCTTTAATATCTATGTTTTTTTCTATTCCTTTATTTTCCTAGTCCTTAATCAAATCGGGCATAAAGAAATACTCCCTCTATTCAAAGGGAAAATAATAATGCAATGAATAGAATAGAGATATGTTCAATTCGTTGTAATAATATTTTATTTAATCTAGATTGATTTATTTCGAGACGAACAAAACAAAACTAGTCAAATAGTAGGATCAAGTAGGAGTGTGAGGTTCTTTTTCTGAACAGCATGAGATTTTTTTTTTCTGAAGTTGCAATGTCTGCCCAATGCAAACCTGACGAGGTGCTCTTCTGAAAAGGTGTGAGGAGTCCACTGTTGGTCAGTGCGTCAAGGCTGGAAAAGTGGGTGCAGGAATCCATTGGATTAATTTGGAGGTTCCTGCTGCCCGGCCGGCTACGTGTGGATGGTCAGCTGCACAGGATATGCAAAACACTACTACAGTATAGCCTTCACCTCTCTTGGTGGCTGCAGGCAGCAGCAACTGTATTAAATTTGAGGCTCAGACTTCAGAGTTCTTCAGAGGCAGAGAGGGCAGAGCAAGAAAAAGGTGAAATCAAAGAGGAATGGCGCCAAGACTGGCAAAAAAATTGGCGCCAAGACGCTCTAGTTGTCTGTTCTGCTATATGTAAGGTCTCGAGTTTCGCATTGAAAATAAAAATCTCATTGCAGAGGATCTATATGCTAATGAGCATTATTAGGAGGTAAAATCGACAGCGTCCAGTTGTTAGGAACGTGCGCGATTCGGTATAGGTTGTAAGCCGGGGATCAATCAACACATCTAGTATCGATCAGTTCCAATAATGCATACTACCCCTATTCCAAAATATTACAATCTACAATGAATCTGGATAAATCTATTCAGATTTATTATCCTAAGATAGATTACGGTCCATCTTAGCTAGTAACATTTTAGGATGGATGTAGTATTATAATTTTGGTACACAATAAATTTGAGTTTTGTTTATTTTTTTATAGAAACTCAATATACAAAGGTCCAGAGGCCTAAACCTCACGAGAATTCCTACTAAAGCAAGCACCATTATGCGTGTAAGTGTAACTATTGAATTTTTACATAGCAACCACGGTTTGAACCATAATAAATGAAGCAATGCATCTACAACTACACTGCCCACAAAATTGCAAAGTATCTCCACTTGTCAATCAAACACCACAAAACAACATGGACAATACTCCCTTCGGTTTCAGTTCAATTGCAAACTATTTGTCAAGTGCTCTTTCAAAGCTATAACCTTTCAAACTTGAGTAGCTTTTCAGGTGCACTTTGAAAGGACTTTTGTTTTTTTTAAGAAAAAGCAAATGCGACTTCGTAAAAATATGCCCGCTGCTATATATTACTCAGTACTTAGGACTTTCTCTATTCCAGTTTGATCATCACCTAAGGTTTTTGAGATCTTCCCAAAATAATCATCCTCTAACAAGTGTCTCTTGTTTATTTGTGCAAAAAGTAAATAAGCATCATTGAGTTGCATGCAACCTACCAAGATTAATTTTTATTGGTGCAACTACATACAATATTTTAAACTTCATGTAATCCACGGGACAAGAAACGACGTAGCACCTTAACCGATGAGAATTAATTACAGAATGACGAAGATTTGGTTGTCCTTGGTCTCCGCACTCTTTGCTTAGGTGATGATCAAAATGGGATGGAGGGAGTATAAGCACATTACAACATCAAAATCGGCACCATTTCATAGATTCAATATGTTCCAATTTGGACTTCTTGTTCTTTGGATACAATTTGTACTCCCTCCGTCCCAAAATATAACAATTTCTCCGCGTGCATTACTTTCTCAACCAATTGCAATGTTAAACCATTCAAATTATCTACCTACTTTCTTCTCTCAACCAATCACAATCTTTCCTTATTTATTAGTTTCATTTATTTTTTAATACCCGTATTAAAATCTAAAACTGTTTATATTTTGGAACGGATGTAGTATCATATTCACATAAACGTAGATTCTCAACATTAGATTCAAATTCTAATCCCATTCATACACTCTCATCCGTATTCAAGCCCATAATGTGATGGGCTTGTTTACCCATGGGCCATGGCCTCCTAGGCATGTTTCGTCCCCACGTTGCTGGGCTAAACAGTCCGAGCTCAAATACTTATAGGCCGTCAAAGCGAGCCCATTACCAGGCCCATCCCAAATCCCGCACGATTTTTAAAGGCAACACCAGATTCAAATCCACCGAACGGTGCACGAGCTCTTCCCTCTCCCACGCCGTCTCCGTCGCTGACACAGATACGGTATCCTCCTCCCCGCCATTACATATTCCTTGCTCCCTCTCCGTCGCGTCTCCTCCTCATCGCCGGCGAACTTCCACCTACGTAGGTTATCTCCCCGGACTCCGGCGAGCGATCTGATCCATGGCTCCATCCGGCCGATCGTTGGGCATGGAATTTCCACGTACTTCTACCTTCAGATCTTTCGATTCTCTTTCTCTTCCGTTTTTTCTTTTGATTTGGTGATGGATTGTGTGAAATTTACTGGCGATGGCGGTGTGCAGATGCCAGAGGTGGCAAGAATGTCGTCGGCGGCGGTGGCGGCAAATTTCAGAAGAGGATGGTGATGACGGAGGAGAAACCGATCCATGTCCGGTTCTCGAAGACGGAGAAAGAACGCGTGGACATGGTGCCTCGCGACATCGTCGAGCGGTGCATCATCGCGCTCTTCGAGAAGCGCGGCTCGACGCGGGAGGCGGCCATGGAGGACCTCGTCGGCGCGCTCGAGGGCTACGTGTCCGCGCGAGAGGTTCGCGACAAGTACACCACCATCGTGTCCCGCTGCGTCTTCTCGCTCAAGAAGGGTACCGTCAGGGAGGCCCGCCTCGCCTACCGCGCCATCGGCATCCTCGCGCTCACCCTCGGCGGTGGCGGCGGCGGTGATGCCACCGAAGGCTCCAAGGATATCCTCGCCGAGGCGTTCCCTTTCCTCGCCAAGACGGTGGAGGCGTCGAGCGACATGGCGAAGGTGCTCGCCGCGATCGACAGCCTCGCCGTCGCCACGTTCGCCGGCGCGGACGGAGACGACGAGATCGAGAGGTCCATGGATGCCATCTGGGGCGGCGTGATCGACCCGAGCTCAGGGCCAGGCGGATCCAAGCTCGCCGGGGACGCGAGGAAGACGACACCCGAGGTCCTCGCCGCCGCCGTGTCGGCCTGGGCGTTCCTCCTCACCGCCGTCCACGAGCGGTACGAGGCGAAGGAGGGCGAGAGCTGCAAGCACAACATCGCGCTCCTCGCCAAGCTCCTCGACGACAACGATGACCGCGGCGTCCGGATCGCCGCCGGCGAGGCGATCGCCGCCTGCGTCGAGCTCAAGCTGGCGCACGACACCTCGCCGGAGGACATGGAAGCGCTCAACGCCACCGTATCTTACCTCGCCACCGAGCCCGCCGGCAAGGGCGCCGCCGCCGACAAGCGGCGCCTCCCCGGGCAGAAGGACATCTTCCGGCAGATCGAGATCTTCTTGGACGACGGCGAGGCCCCGACGAAGTCGGTGCGGACGTCGTCGAGCAAGCAGAACGTGCTCAAGGTGACCACATGGACGAAGCTCCTCCAGCTCAACTTCCTCACCCGGTTCCTCGGCAATGGCTTCCACAGCCACCTCCAGCACAACCCGCTGTTCGACGAGACGTTCAATATCGCCGGCGACGAGGTCGAGCGGCTACCGGCGGCCAAAAAGAAGCTGAGCAGGAAGCAGAGGGAGAAGAAGCGGACGCTGGAGCGGTGGAGGTGCCGCGACGCCGTGTGGAAGGAGAAGAACAAGTTCGGCTTGCCGGAGGAGGAGCCGGAGAGCGGCACGACGGCGCTCATGCTGCTCCCGGCACCGGCGAGCTACCACCACATGCTGCCGCCGGTGCACCGGCAGCCGCATCTGCTGCCGCCTCCTGCACCGGCGAGCCACATGTTGCCGCCGGTGCAGCAGCCGATTTTGTTGCTCGAATATTAGTAGTAGACTAATAGTTAGTAATTATTGGCTTTGATTGGTCAATATGTCTTAATGGTCTTCTCAATTAGTTTAATTTTGCTAGTGGTACGAATTTTGTTAATCTCATAATTATATTTCAAGCATGAACAAGAAATTAGCCATCAATTTTCTATGCTCAATTTGAACGAAGTTTGGTCTTGGAGTTTGCATGTTTATATGTTAAAACACATGATAATTATGAAAATATCAAGAAATTTTACGAAAACTCAATACTTTTATGCTTGGTTGTGAGTAAAATCATAGTAATCGGCTGAGACAGGGGATATCATCTGTTTGTTAAGTGCATTTGAATTCACAAAATTTATATGAAAAGCGAGCAAGTTCAAATCACGATCACTTCTCAGAGTTTGGTGATAACGTATAGCCTAATAATCCCCTAATTTGATTCCCAATCTTGATCCGACTCGGTTGTGGAGTTGTATCACTACCCCCAATCGTACGTGCCAAATTGAATCTGATCAGATCGGACGGCATCAGAACTCTCCCAGCCCACGACCATCTCATTCCTTTCCCGCGCAAACTCCGACTCGGTTTCTCCCCTTTCCCGCGTCAATTCCGACTCGGTTTCTCCTCCGCCTCCCTACATATCCCCCGCCCTCCTCTCCACTACCATACCGACCCATCAGGAACGCTCTCTTTGCGCCTGCGAAGTGTTCGATCGATTGCCTCAACCACCGGTCACTGCGCAGGCGACGTGTTCGATCAATTGCCTCAACCAGTCAACCACCGCTCACCATGGTGCTGGGGAAATTCATCCGCCGCTCTAACGGCCACGCCTCGTCGTCGCCCGTGCTGGACGACGAGGACACCAGCAGCAGCGCTTGCGGCGGTATGAGCATCTACTACCAGAAGATCAATCAGAGGGTTGCCGTGCTCGAGAAGGTCGCCGTCTCGCTGCACGAGAGCCGGGCGTCCACGCGGGAGGCGGCGCTGGCGTCGCTCGTCGGCGCGCTCGAGGGCTTTGTCCCCGCCCACTTGATCGGATGGCACCACCGCGGCGAGATCCTTCGCGGGTGCTGCGCCTCCATCAAAAAGGGAGCCGCCAAGGAGGCCCGCCTGGCGCTCCGCGCCGCCGCGCTGCTCGCTGTCACGCTCGGCCCGGGCTCCAAGAGAAGGATCATGCCGTCGGAGACGTATGACCCGCTCGAACCTGGCCCTGGCTCGAAGAAGATCATGGCGGAGACGTTCCCGCTCGTGTCCCGGATCGTCGAGGTGTCAACCGACGCGTCCCTGCTGATCGCCGCGCTCGAGTCCCTCGCCGTCGTCGCGTTCGTCGACGTCGCCGCGGAGAACATGGACGACACGGAGGCGTGCATGAAGGCGCTGTGGGGGCTGATCAGGCCAAGCACGGGGCCCAAGGTCGGTGGCGAGGCGAGGAAGACAAGCCCCCACGTCCTCGCCGCCGCCGTGTCGGCGTGGACGCTCGTGCTGACCACCACCGATGGCTGGAAGAAGAAGAACAAGGCGTCCTCCTCTCCCGCCGCGTGGCGCGACGCGGCGGCGCACCTCGCCTCCCTCCTCCACTCCGACAGCCGCGCCGTCCGGATGGCCGCCGGCGAGGCGCTCACCGTCACCATCGAGATGAAGCTCCTCACCCGTGACAGCAACGGCGCCCTCATCTCCACCGTGGCGGCCAGAGCGGCCGAGCTCGCCAACGAAGCCGCCGGAGCGGGCGTCGGCAAGGCCAACTTCGTCGAGCAGAAGGAGCTCTTCAAGAACATCACGACGTTCCTCGCCGGCGGCAAGGCACCGGTGAGCTCGGTGCGCACGTCGTCGTCCAACCACGGCCGCCTCACGACGTCGACATGGACGGACATTGTCCGGCTCAACTTCGTCCGGCGATTCCTCGGCGGCGGGTTCATGCCGCACCTGGAGGGGAAGGGGGTGATGGGGGAGAAGGCGCCGCTGATAGGGCAGGTGTTCGTCGTCAAGGAGGACGACATGGCCATGGATGAGAAGGAGAAGAAGGTGGAGAAGCAGAGGGCGCTGAAGAAGGAGCGGCTAATAACTTCTGACCGCAAGCATGGATCATCAGATGTATGAAACAAGGAAAGGAATTGTAGGCCAAGCAGTGTCCAGTGCATCTAAAGTTATGTAGAAAAAGATTCATCTTTATTAAGAATGTAAATTAGACCAATTATAGAATTATTATGTAGAAAAGGAGTTATGTAAGACAGAAGTTGGGATAATTGGAGTCCAACTCCATATATGAGTAATCGCTGGATTTTATTCCAGTTTTCTTATGTGGGCCCATGTTGAACCAAGGATTATATTAAAAAAATGCATGAAGTATTTTTCTTTAAAATAACTTTCAAATCTAACTACGCAATTTCCATGTAACTATACTATAACTACGTTATAACTTTTATATCATAATAACTTGTATAATAATATGTGAGATAAAAACACATTGTAATTATTACATTTGAATGCAATCTGCCTAAAAAGTTTATAATAATTTCTTTAGCAATTTCCATGTCCAAGATGGGTCATCGCAGCCGATTGGCCCAAGATAATCTATCGAAGACTCGAAGTCTCAAACAATGGCCTGGCCGATCTACTGCCGAGAATAAGCGGCATGCTGGATAATCTTCTACAGTAAAAGCAGCAAGCTTTCTTCCCTAAGTAATATATTAACCATCGGGTAAAAAGTTCAGATAAACAATAACTATTGGATCTAAAGGGTGCATGTATGAAAAAAAAACATAAATGGGCTAAACATATGAAAATTTCCAGAGGTTTCTGGTACTGGACACATGGTACAAAGAGAAGAAAGAAGAGGCTTATATTGATTCCTTTTATAAATATATAGTACAATACTATAACACACACACACACACACACACACACATATATATATATATATATATATATATATATATATATATATATATATATATATATATATATGAAAATTATAACCTACCACCAGGAGTAGCTACTCTCTCCATATCCTGTATCAATTCCTGGTCGCATGGCCTTGCATGCGTGTGGATCAACTAGCCATGCATGCAGAACATTCAAATACCTCAGCATGCAGAACATACAGCGCGGTGATCCGAATTTTCAAAAAAAAAAAGAATAATCCATTTTCTGCATCGGTGGATTAGTGGATATTTTCTCTCTAACCGTTAGTGGGTTGAGATCCGAAACCTTGATGTGAGGTCGACAGGTGTCCGATAGTTACAATAGGAGTAGCCACTAGTACGAAAAGGATTTTTCCATGCAGTCAAAAAGGATTTTTCCGTGCGGAGGTGTTGATGCAAAAACACACACTGGCCTGAAAGGTTTGCTTTACTCTAGTGCAGGTCCAAAATTAGGGTTTCAGATTCAAGGGCGTGTCAGTTGATTTGATCCTGCAATCAACAAGAAAAACATGCAAAGAATATCAGTAAATGATAGACAATCGGCCATAGGGCCGATTTCATATCATATGTGACCTAGCCGATGCAATAAAGCATGAATCGGCTTTAAGGTATAGTTAATGATAAAACTAACCCTAATATCGGCTGAAAAGATCAACGTTACATAATCGATGAATCTATATTACTTTAGAAATAAGCAATTGGGATAGATCGGACTGAACCAAGACAGTATAAATTGCCCAAATCTAAAAGTAACATGGAATAATGATTATGCAGATTGATGTCATAGCCGATATCTAGGTTTAAGTATGTATCGGCTATAGCTCCGATACAACCTTATATTAGGATATTTTCTAGTAATAAATATATTAAACTATAACCAATTAGATTGATATTAAGCTTAATATATTTACATTAGATTAGATCCTGATATAAGGGGCAGATATAGAACATTAAACAAAGCTTAACACAATGTAAAACATCTATATCAGGTAAGATCGGATGAAACCCCGATACTATCCTTATTAACAACTATGAAGCAGGTTAGATACCATGATTCTCAATATGACTTAATAGGTTGGACTGAACCAATGCAGCATTAAGTATAAATAGAAGCATGAGATCTAAAGAATCAAGCCAATGGTTGCCTTTTCGGGATGGTGGATACATTATATAACCTAGATTAACAAAGCAATCTAGCTGATATCGATGAAACCCTAGAAAGGATCTAGCCGATACGAGTAGATTACATTATCGATCTAAGTTATATAACATATATGATAACTCGGAGAATCACAACAAAGAACTAGAGTGTCATAGAGATGTAAGCACTAGCCCTAATGATGTAACTCGCCATGACAAGATATACCTTTTTGCCGAAGATCAAATTGATGCAGCACGACTCGAAAGCACAAACTTGTCGAAAGTGGAAAACAAAGGTTTGGCGATGCGCCGAGATTGATTGAACGTGTGTTGTTATTATTTACAAGACCCCGGGATTATATTTATACCCGAAATTACAAACATTGTCCATCACGGACACGACTCATATTATCCTAATACAAATCCAACTAACCAACAAGTCCCTTAGGCAGACTCTTACCAGGAATATCTATAAGGAAATCACATAAAATATCCTAATTAATAGATACAGTTGCCTCCTCAGGACTTTATCCGTGCATGGCAATCCATATGAAACATGTTATCATAACCTGATGACGTACACCAAGTCATATTACCGACATCGGCTCCATCGGCTAACCTTGTCCAACTCTGACTCTGCCGATCAATCCACAGCCGATTCGAACTCTAGCTGATGCGCCCTCTGTTTCCGATATCCTTGCATATTTTCAAATCCACTTCGGACTATGTTGTGTTTCCGATCCTTGTAGATAAATTTTGCTTACCAAATTTCATCGTCAAGACATGCCCCCCAATTCCGAAGTATTTATAATGCAACGGAATTATCTCTTCTCAACGGCAAAATTCTAGGGTTACCCCCGTGACCGTTACGCACCTAATTCTTTAAATACCAACGACTCCTCCGGATATTTCACGGCGTTAACTCCACTTTCACCGCTTAAATCACCAACTTTTCCCGTGAACTCCGGCGAACTCCTTCTCTCTCTACTCCGGCGACCTCACCAGCGACCACCTCTTTCAGCGACAACAACAGCTCTTCGATCCAATGGCAACGGCTGCAAGCATCCCCCAGGTACTCCATGCCTCTCAATCCCATTTATACTAGCCATCATCTTTTCAATCCAATCTTTGATTTCAAATCATCTTTTACCTTAATTCTCCTTTCCCCTTCCACCTTTTTCAGCACCTAAGGAATTTGATCGCAATCCCCATCGAAAAAGAACCAGGCCACTATTTCCTCGGGCCGATGGGCGACGAAGACCCTACTGCGTTCATCAACTCCGAGACCAACCGCATCCCCTTCAAGGAATCCAAATCTAGCTCCACACATTGGCCCAACATCTTCAGATCTTGGCCATCGGCCGTAGATGGATGGAAAGCCTGGTACAAGAGGATGTCAGCCAGCAAGCAATCTCACTGGGATGAGATAGGTATTTCTCAATGCCTTCCACTCTCTAGCCGATACAAAGAAAGATGAACCCATGTTATCGGCTGCTTCCTATTTTTGGTCTGATACTTTAAATGCCTTCCTGTTCAGCCATGGTCCTATGACCCCCACATTGCTAGATATCCAGATGTTGACAGGTCTAGATACTTCCTCATCAGCCAACCCCTTTAGCTTAAAAGTCAAGTGTGACCACAAATTCCAAACCAAAAACATTGGAGGATGGTCTGGCTTTATAACCGAAAACATGGGCACAGGATCTGTCTCACCTAGAGAACACACAGCTTTTCTTATGATGTGGTTAGACAAATTCTTGTTCTGTGGCTCAACCTGCGGTCCAACAGCCAACTGGCAACACTTGGCAGAAGCCTTAGTGTCCAAAAAATCCATCCCTTTGGGCAAATATCTTCTAGGGGCAGTATACCAGACCTTGAGCCATACATCAGCTAAACTCCTCATGGACACTTCCACCAACTACGAAGGCCCCTGGTGGTTTGTACAAATTTGGCTCAATATGTATACCATCAAGATTGCAGATAGAACCCCCCTGGATGACCTATCCTTCCCATCTCTAACCGATGATGATTCAACATGCCGATGCCTATCCTTTGGAGAAGCAACATCATCTTACCCTGACACGGGTGCATCGGCTGACCAGTTCTGTGAGTGGTTCAAAAGGTTTTATAATGGATTCCCTCATGAGTCCCGAGTTTGGTTCCCTTATGAAGACTACAGCAGCTATGAATTACCAACCAACCTCAGACTCGATGAACTGAATAATGAAGATTTCCCTGGCTACAGAGATACCTTTGTATCGGCCATCACTCCCTGCATACTGCCAACTGGTGTATCCTAGGGCCGATACGTACAGTCCTCATATGAGTTCTATCATCCAATGATTGCTGCCAGACAACTTGGCATGGGACAATTGCCCATTAGTCTTTATTTCTCAGACAAAATCCAAACAAGGGGCATTGTTCCATCGGCTCTGGTAATGGACAGACTCTTAAGCCTTGAAATTCCCCCTCTAGGATCCATCAACCGGATATCCTTGATTATACAAAGAAGTCAACTTTTTGACAGATGGTGGGGTGAATGGAAAACACATCTGTTCTTGTCCATGCCAGCCGGTTTCTATCTGACAACTATGGATCCAGCTATTAGCCCACAGGTAAATCCTTATACCCCTTGTTACATTCCTCATTATTATCTCTCTATCTTTTAAATATCCTGTTTTGCATTCTTCAGAGTCTTGGCACCCCTCCTCCAACCAAAAGCAATAGTGGTAAAGACATTAGCTATGCTGCTGTCAAGATGTCATCTGGCAAGGATCTGATCCCTTCTTCAATCGGCTTCAACGCCCCAGCCATCAAAGATCTGCTTCAAGGTCAAACTAGGCAACCGATTACCACAGCTGTCAAGAGAAAAAGAACCAAGAAATCTGCCATCAAGCCAACTGTACCAAAGAAGAAGTTGCCTTCCAAGAAGCAAAAATCTTCAACCGACGAGACCCTACTTGATCCTTCTGTGGAAGAATTCTTGGATGAAGCAATTATCGAGGAAGAAATAGATGAAGCCGCTGCTGAAGTTAGTGAATCCGGCCATATCTCCAGTCCCACCTCTCGAGCCGATTCACCCCAAGTTAATCCATCAAGTCCAACCAAATCTCCAACTCCCAGACGTCGTCCTCGAAAAACTCAGGTACATAAACTTTCTCCAATTTTACTTGTCCCAGCTTTTATCCATTGTCTATAACACTTGTAAAATTTCCAGCCTACCCGAGCAGCATCACCTCCTCATCAAGCATCAAGTGAACACACAGCATCAGCCGCAGGAAGTCATCATTTAGAGGACACAGCTGCAATAACTCCTACTCCTCCAATCCCTGTGAGACTACTTATCAACTACAACTTATATCGGCCAACCTTATGAATCTTACTCACACCTCTTTTCCTTTAGGCTTTAGCCGATATGTTCTCCTTTGACATAAGGCAATTCATGGATGATGAAGAAGAAGAGACAGCAAGCAAAGCAAAGTCCCTAGTAGCCGATGAACTAAAAACAAGACTAGCCGATATTGCAGATCGACTAAATGCATCGCTGGACAGTCTAGTTGCAGATTGTGGCTCAATCAGATCCAGGTTTCAAGAAATTCAATACCAACTCCCAGAAGATCTGATCGACTCTATCTCTCCTGCTGTCTTTTTAGAGCAATACAAATTCAAGCTTGAAAGAGCAAAGCAAAGGATGTCTGATTGGCTGGAACACAAAGCCCTTGAAGCAACCATCCAAGTCAGTCGACAGCGAGTAAATGAAGAGAAAACGAAGCTAGATGAACTGACGGCTGGCCCAAATTCAACTCGGCAAGAATTAAACAGGCTCAAGCAAGAAGAATCTGATCTCTTAACCCAACTTCGTCAATGCCGAGTGAAAATTGCTGAAGCAGAGAAAAGAATAGCCGATCTGCCTCAAGCCATTGAAGAACAAAAATCAAAGCTGAAGTCCTCCATCAAACATCTGGCTTCTCTCAACAAATCCCTCAAGCCTGTACCAGGAACTGATGCCGTAGACGCCAAAATGATTGATGAAGTCGAGCAAATTCGCCTGCGTGCAATTACAGCAATCCAAAACTTTCTGGGTTGATGTAATATTTTAACAATCATCTGAAACATTATTTTGCTGCAATATATGTATCGGCCATCGAGCCGATTTATACTTAGCCAAATACTGGAGTACCTTATACTATCAGCCGTCGAGCCGATTGTATAAAATTTTGCTAAAAAATTTCCAACTTTAAATTGTCCATGCCCCCCAAGTTTGTAGTAGGGAACACAATGCTGCAAACTTACATGTCTAAGGGCGATAAAAATATCGGCCATCTAAAGGCGATGTAAACACATCGGCTATCAACCATCAACTGGCAAACCATAGCCGATCATGAACCGATCCAAACACTGGGGTAATACTTCTTTAAGTATTTTCCATTAAGTGCTCTTCCAAATACTTCTCCATCGAGTCCTTTTAACATATAGGCCCCTTTAGAAACACATTTATGAACTTGAAACGGACCTTCCCAATTTGGTGACCACTTGCCGAATTTATTGTCTCTGGCCCCTATCGGCAGCACTAATTTCCAAACCAGCTCTCCTTCCTCAAAAGATTTGGGTACAACCTTCTTGTTATAATGCCTGGCAACTCTCTCCTTATCCCTTCGAACTTTCTCAAGAGCTCGCAATCGTGCTTGAACCAAATCTTCTGACTCATCAACCATCAAATTATGATAATCATCGGCTGTTAACTCATCTTGTAAAGAAATCATTCTAGAGCCGATGTTGGTTTCCTATGGTAATACAGCCTCATGCCCATAAACTAGTTGATAAGGAGGTACCTGAATTGCACCATGGCAAGCCATCCGATAGGACCATAATGACTCAGCCAGAATAGTATGCCACTTCTTGGGGTATTCGGCTATCTTTCTTTTGACCAACTTAATCAAACTCTTGTTAGACGCTTCAGCTTGTCCATTGGCTTGTGCATAATATGGTGATGAATCCAACAACTTAATTCCCATGCTATCAGCAAACTGAACAAACTCGTCCGATACAAATATAGAACCCTGATAAGTTGTAATTGTTTGTGGCAAACCAAATCTGTATATAATATGCTCTTTAACAAAATTGATCGCATCCTAACTGTCAACCTTCTTCAAAGGAATGGCCTCAACCCACTTAGTGAAATAATCAGTTGCACCAATATGAACTTATGTCCTTTGCTTGATGGTGGATTGATCTGGCCGATCATATCAATACCCCAACCTCTGAACGGCCACGGCTTGATAATAGGGTTCATAGCCGATGCTGGCGCTCTCTGAATTGCTCCAAACTTCTGACAATCTTGACAACCCTTGTAATATCTGAAACAATCTTCCAGCATGGTCGGCCAAAAATATCCAACTCTTCGAAGTAACCACTTCATTTTATGAGCCGATTGATGTGTCCCACAAATACCTTCATGAACCTCACACATAACAACTTTAGCTTCTTCCATACTCAAACACTTCAATAGAACTCCATCAATCGTCCGATAATATAATGAATCATCCAACAAAACATACTTAAGGGCTTTATACCTTAATCTCCTTGAAACTGGTCTTGAAGGATTCTTTAGATACTCAAAAACATCAAACCTCCAATCATCGGCTGGAATACAGGCCACTTCTACTTCAATCCCTTGTAACTTCGGCCTATATCCTGATGCGCCTTGAGCTAAATCATTGGCTTCAACGTTTTGCTCTCTAGGAATATGCTTCAAAGTAACCATCTTGAATGTCTTCATCAGCTCCTGGCATTTCTCATTATAGATTATTAAGGTATCATTTTTGCATACATATTCACCAGATAATTGACTTATCACTAACAATGAATCACCCATGATCTCAACAGCATCGGCTTCGACTTCTTTTAATAACTGCAACCCTTTGAGAACAGTTTCATATTCCGCTTGATTATTTGTTGAGTATGGTTTAATAGTAAAAGCAAACTGAAAACTTGCACCCCTAGGTGATATTATCACCAAGCCGATACCACAACCATGAGTACAAACTGATCCATCAAAGAATAAAGTCCATGGCATGATGTCAATATTATCGACACTGGTATCCCTGTGTTTAACTATGAAATCGGCTATCGCTTGCCCTTTAACTGCATTAGCCGATTCATATCTGAGATCAAATTCTGACAAAGCAAAGATCCACTTCCCAATTCGCCCTTTTAACACTGGAGCCGATAGCATGCATCTTACTACATCGGCCTTGCAAACTATAATGCACTCATTGGATAATAGATAATGCCTCAACTTTGTGCAAGAAAAATATAAGCATAAGCATAACTTCTCCACAGGTGAATACCTTGTTTCTGCATCCAACAGGCGTCTACTGAGATAGAATATAACTCTTTCTTTTCCTTCAACCTCTTGAATCAAGACTGAGCCGATAGAATGTTGATCGGCTGATAGATAAAGTTTAAATGGAATCCCTTTCTGTGGTGGTATAAGTACTGGAGGAGTACTCAGATATTCCTTGATATTATCCAGAGCCTACTGCTGCTTCTCTCCCCAGACAAATTCTTGATCGGCTTTCAACCTTAGCAAAGGAGTAAATGGTTCTATTCGGCCAGACAGATTTGATATAAAATACCGAACAAAATTAATCTTGCCGATCAAGGATTGTAGCTTGGTTTTATCTTCCGGGGGTTTGATATCTTTAATTGCTTCAATGCTCCTCTGAGGAATTTCAATCCCCCTCTCATGAACCAGAAATCCCAGAAACTGACCAGCCGATACACAAAAAGCACACTCGGTAGGATTCATTTTCAACCCATACTTCCTTGCTCGTTCTAAGACCTGTTTCAAATCGGCTATGTGATCATCAACTTCCTTGGATTTAACCACCACATCATCTATATATATCTGCACCAATGCGCCGATGAGATCGTGAAAAATATAATTCATGGCTCTCTGATATGTAGCACCAGCACTCCTCAAGCCGAAAGTCATAACTACCCACTCATACAAGCCGATAGCACCAGGACACCTAAAAGCAGTCTTGTGAATATCCTCCTCGGCCATAAAAATCTGATTATAACCTGCATTGCCATCCATGAAGCTGATAATCTTATGCCCAGATGCTGCATCTACAAGTTGATCGACTACCGGCATTGGGTATTCATCTTTCGGTGTAGCTTTGTTTAGATCCCTGAAATCAATGCAAACCCTGAGCTTGCCGTTTTTCTTGATAACTGGTACTATATTGGAAATCCACTCAGCATATCGGCATGGTCTGATGAAGCCAGCATCATAGAGTCTTGTAATTTCGGCCTTAATAGCATCATACATCGCAGCTTTACAACGTCTTGGGGGTTGCTTGTACAGCCGATAACTTGGTTTGATAGGGAGCCGATGTTCAACTATCGATCGGCTAAGTCCTGGCATCTCATAGTATTCCCAGGCAAAACAATCTCTATACTCCTTTAAGAGTGCAATTAATTTACATTTAAATTCTTTTGGTAAACCTTTACTAATATATGTCGGCCTAGGCCTATCACCTGGTCCAATGTCAATTTCCTCTAATTCATCGGCCGACATAAAACCTTGCCCAAGCTTGTCGTCGAGATCATCAATAGTGTCTTCTGTGTATAGGTTGGAACCCTCCACGGCGCCCTCAAAACAAGAACTGGGGCTCTCCATCTCCTGTTGTCTGTATGGCATCATCAGAATTTTTTAAGTAATCTCCTTGCCAAACTTTGCCAGATAAACAATCAATTCCTTCCATCTCCCAAATAGATAAATCGGCACAAGCTACATTGACTGACCTGTCGGCTGACACGATTTCGATTTGGTCTCCTTGCCATTGAATCAAGCTTTGATGCATTGTTGAAGGGATGCAACAGTTGGCATGGATCCAATCTCTTCCCAACAACAGACTGTAGGAACCCTTCCCGTCAATAACAAAGAACGTGGTTGGAATTGTTTTACTGCCGATGGTTAGCTCCACATTCAAAACTCCCTTGGTCTCAGATGGATTCCCGCCAAAATCCTTCAGAACCATGTTGGTTTTGATCAAGTCCTCTGAGTTCTTCCCAAGCTTTCTGAATGTTGTATAAGGCATTATATTAACAACTGCCCCTCCATCGACTAGCATTTTTAACATCGGCTTACCATTGACAAATCCCTTAACATAGAGTGGCTTGAGGTGCCGATGATCTGTTCCTTCGGGCTTCTCAAAAACAGCTTGTTGTGGAGATAACATCAATTTAGCCGATGGCATATCTTCTTCTTGTTCGACAACTTGCTCTACTGCATATTCGGCTGGCAACATAAAAACCATATTTATCTCAGATGACATCACTTCCTTGCCGTTGTTGCGATCGGCTCTGACTTCATCGGCTAGCACCACCTTGCTCTTCACGCGCCATACTTTCTTCGTTTTCTGCCGCAGCCGATGCTCAATTGCGCCCTCAACCTCCTGGAATTGCTCTCTGTTCCTCATCCTTTGAACTCTTCTCTTTTGATTTTTGGTGAATATCCCAGAAGGACACCATTGGGGGTGCATTGGCTTGGATCCTCTACGTGAGTCATCTTCATCATCGTCTTGGTGCATCGGCCCAAGTCTTTCATGTACTGACAGCCTTGATTGTCTTGGCCGATGTGTAATTGCATGTCATCGGCTTGGTTCTTGGATGAATTGGACATCAGGATCATTGCAGCCAGGACAATTTTCGATAGATGGTAGCCTCATACCTTCGTTCCAGCAGAACCTAAAAAATTCACAACTCCAATGGGGATCAAAATATCTCTCTTCCTCATTGGGATATGACTCCTCCTCCTGTTGGTGCCTGTTTTGATACTTGCCGATCATACCAGCTGATCCGATACTCCTAGTATAGTTTTTATTTCCATCGGCTGTATTCCTGTTGTATCCAGGATGCACCATGTTAACTGGAAAAGGGTGTCCATCTATCTTCATCGGCCTCTTTGCCATGTTGTATCCATCAATCTTAATTTTTCCTTGTTCGATAGCCGACTGGATCTGTTGTCTGAAAATTTTACAATCATTAGTGTGATGAGACCCTGTGTTGTGCCATTTGCAGTACTTCCTTTTCTTCAACTCTTCAGCTGATGGGATGACATGTCCTGCCGGCAGTTGAATCTGTTTTTCCTGAAGAAGGAGATCGAAGATCCTATCGGCCTTGGTAATGTCAAAGTCAAACCTTTCCTCTGTAGCCGAATTCTTAGCCCATTGACAGACCACCGTCTTCTTGTTCCTAGCCCATTCGGCTGCATTGATATCTGGGTCTTCATCTTCAGAGTCAGAATCATAATTGTAGACATTATTTACATTGTTAGCCTTTTTGATGAATTTCCTAGCCTCTTGAAATCTTGTCTCGTGAGCCGATACCTTCTGAGCCAAGTGTGCTAAACTGTCAAAGTCTTGAGCCGAGAATCTCTCTCTGATCGGCGCCAGCAAACCTTGAAAGGCTAAATCGGCTGGTTGAGAATCCGATAAAGATAGGCTGTAACATCCATTTCTCACGTCTCTGAATCGTTGAATATAATCTGGAACCGATTCGTCTGATTTCTGTCTAATAGCTGTGAGGTCCGATAGCTTCATCTCTTGAACTCCACTGAAAAAGTACTTCTGGAATTGTTTCTCCAAATCGGCCCAGCTCCTGATTGAATTATATGGCAATGATGAAAACCAAGTGAATGCTGATCCAGATAACGAGAGTGGGAATAAGCGAACTCTGAGAGCTTCTGTAGCCGATGCCTCACCACACTGAGCTAGAAATCGGCTAATGTGCTCGTAGGTCGATATATTGTTTTGTCCTGAGAACTTAGAGAAATCCGGCACCTTGTATCGGTTTGGCAACGGAACCCGATCAAAGTATTCTGGATATGGATGCCGATACATATTTCCGTTATCTTTCGGTTTAAGTCCAAATTGCTCCCTCATGACGTCAGCGATCATGTCGGCCCAGGGTTGATGAGGTGTTGCTCCACCATACTGCTGTTGTACTGGATCCATCTGGCCGTATTGGATCGGCTGAGGTCGTGGTGAGTGAGGCTGATAAAGATTATTGAAGCCAGCCGATATGCCTTGTGGTGGCACATAAGGAAGTTGTTCTGTACTGTATTGCTGGCTTATCGGCTGAGTAATTCCGATCGGCTGTTGTGGAACCGAAGGAATTTGGTAAGATGTGTCAACAGCTGGCGGTTTTGGATGAAGAATACTCATCAATTGTTCTGGTGTTAATTGAGTTGACGCTTGCCCCCCAGTGATCGGCTGTGATCTGGTTAGAATTGATGGAATATTTGAACTTGAGAAGGGAGCCGATGGAGCCTGGGTTTGAAGCATTTGTTGATTTCCTTGATTTCCGCCGATCTCTGTCTTCACGGTTCTATATGCTGGGAATGTGCCGTCCGGTAGATAAATAGGTCCTTTAGCTTTTTCCTCGGCTATCATTCCATCGACTACCGACTTGATCATGTTTGTCAAAGTATTGACAAGTACTCCGGACTGGTTGACTAGCGCATGATGTACAGCCGAATCGATGCGATCTTGCAATGTGTGCAATTCTTCGTTGCTTGATTCGGTTTTTACTTGTTTATCCTTCTCTTGCCCGGATCCAGAAGTACTTGGGTCTTGCTTCATGATCGTCGGTACTTGGATTTTGGTCCTTTGGATGACCGTGCCTTGCCGGGTGACTGTGAACGAGTGCAAATATTGATTTTGGAGTTGGTTCAGCATTTGTTGCAATTCTTCTTTCTGTTCGTCACTCAGTTGTTCGGGTGTAACCGCGACGATGTTGTCCTCCGCAACTTCAGTGATGTTTGGAGACATGATGACATGAGTCCCACTGGGCGTGCCAAAAGCGTGTTGATGCAAAAAACACACACTGGCCTGAGAGGTTTGCTTTACTCTAGTTCAGGTCCAAAATTAGGGTTTCAGATTCAAGGGCGTGCCATTTGATTTGATCCTGCAATCAACAGGAAAAACATGCAAAGAATATCAGTAAACGATAGACAATCGGCC
The DNA here is from genome assembly GCA_000573905.2 of Oryza punctata. Lineage (NCBI taxonomy): Eukaryota > Viridiplantae > Streptophyta > Magnoliopsida > Poales > Poaceae > Oryza > Oryza punctata. The sequence goes on along the minus strand of CM002489.2, from coordinate 6,814,624 downwards.
ATAGGGCTGATTTCATATCGTATGTGACCTAGCCGATGCAATAAAGCATGAATCGGCTTTAAGGTATAGTTAATGATAAAACTAACCCTAAAACTAGTATATCGGCTGAAAAGATCAACATTACATAATCAATGAATCTATATTACTTTAGAAATAAGCAATTGGGATAGATCGGACTGAACCGAGACAGTATAAATTGCCCAAATCTAAAAGTAACATGGAATAATGATTATGCAGATTGATGTCATAGCCGATATCTAGGTTTAAGTATGTATCGGCTATCGCTCAGATACAACCTTATACTAGGATATTCTCTAGTAATAAATATATTAAACTGTAACCAATTAGATTGATATTAAGCTTAATATATTTACATTAGATTAGATCCTGATATAAGGGGCAGATATAGAACATTAAACAAAGCTTAACACAATGTAAAACATCTATATCAGGTAAGATCGGATGAAACCCCGATACTATCCTTATTAACAACCATGAAGCAGGTTAGATACCATGATTCTCAATACGACTTAATAGGTTGGACTGAACCAATGCAGCATTAAGTATAAATAGAAGCATGAGATCTAAAGAATCAAGCCAATGGTTGCCTTTTCGGGATGGTGGATACATTATATAACCTAGATTAACAAAGCAATCTAGCTGATATCGATGAAACCCTAGAAAGGATCTAGCCGATACGAGTAGATTACATTATCGATCTAAGTTATATAACATATATGATAACTCGGAGAATCACAACAAAGAACTAGAGTGTCATAGAGATGTAAGCACTAGCCCTAATGATGTAACTCGCCATGACAAGATATACCTTTTTGCCGAAGATCAAATTGATGCAGCACGACTCGAAAGCACAAACTTGTCGAAAGTGGAAAACAAAGGTTTGGCGATGCGCCGAGATTGATTGAACGTGTGTTGTTATTATTTACAAGACCCCGGGATTATATTTATACCCGAAATTACAAACATTGTCCATCACGGACACGACTCATATTATCCTAATACAAATCCAACTAACCAACAAGTCCCTTAGGCGGACTCTTACCAGGAATATCTATAAGGAAATCACATAAAATATCCTAATTAATAGATACAATTGCCTCCTCAGGACTTTATCCGTGCATGGCAATCCATATGAAACACGTTATCATAACTTGATGACGTACACCAAGTCATATTACCGACATCGGCTCCATCGGCTAATCTTGTCCAACTCTGACTCTGCCGATCAATCCACAGCTGATTCGGACTCCAGCTGATGCGCCCTCTGTTTCCGATATCCTTGCATATTTTCAAATCCACATCGGACTATGTTGTGTTTTCGATACTTGTAGATAAATTTGCTTACCAAATTTCATCGTCAACAGGAGGTCTTGCCCGTCTGCACCCAGTTGTCTGGGAAAATAAATATTTTCACGTGCGGGCGGACGAACCGCACGGGAAAATCTGATTTTCGCGTGCGGCCTGCACGCAAAAACAAAAAACTGAAAAAAAATAAAATCTAAAAATCCCAAAACCTAACCCTATCTGCTGCCGCCGCACCTCTGCCGACGGTCGCCGCCGCCGCCGTGGCCGTCATCATCCCCACCATCCGGACCGCCACCGCCGCCGTCGCCATCCCCACCATCCGGACCGCCACCGCCGTCGCCATCCCACCCATCCGGACCATCGCCGCCGTCGCCATCCCCACCATCCAGATCCGCCGCCGCCCGCATCCCCACCACCAGATCCGCCGCGCCGCCGCGCATGGGGAGGGCGGCGCTGCTCCCGGCTACACCTCCTCCTCGGTGGCGGCGGCGGCGCCACTCCCGGCCGCTTCCTCCTCCTCGTCGGCGGTGACGGCGGCGCGGATCCGGCCGTCGCGCGCGCGGTCGCTGGTCGCCAGCCACCAAGCCGCCGCCACCATCGCCGCTAGCAGCCGCCGCCGTGGCGCCTCCTCCAGTCGGCAGCCACTGCACCACCTCCTCCTCCTCGTCAGCGGCACGGTCCTCCGGCCGTCGCGCACACGGTCGCCGGTCGCCAGCCACCGAGCTGCCGCCACCGCCTCCGCAAGCAGCTGCCGCCGTGACGCCTCCTCCGGTCGTCATCATTGCGCATGGAAGGGAGAGAGGAGAGGAAATGCAGAGAGAGATAAGACAGAGACATATTTTTATGTGAATAAAAAGGAAGGAGGAGAGAGGGGAGGTGAAAAATTTAAAGTTAGTAAGAGGGAAATGAGGGAGAGTGGAAGGGTACAAAATCTATATTTTTCTGTGCGGTTCACTTAAGATGTACGCCTGCAAAAATAGACTCATTTTCGTGTGCGGTCCACTTAAGAGGTCCGTTTGCGAAAATCGATTTTTCTGTGCGGTCCTCTTAAGGACCCGCACACGAAAATGGAGGATAATTTTTACAGACGCCACCAGTTACGATCTGTCTACAATCTAAAGAGGGGCATGTACAGGAAAATCGTTTCTGTAGTAGTGTAGCTACTCCTGGGAGTAGTGTATATATATATATATATATATATATATATATATATATATATATATATATATATATATATATATATATATATATATATATATATGGTAATCGATACTTAACTTATGTCAAAACCTTCTTAAAAACTAAGCTAAACTAATAGACAATATAGAGAAGTTCTTAAACATGATCCAAAGTCACACAAAGCGTGACTATGTGGCTAATATTAGTATGAAAATAGTCCATATATACGTCCCTAAGTAAACTTAGTACAACTTAAGAAAATAGCGTGCCCTTTGACACTCCTAGTTTATAACCGGTGTATTCTCTCGGCCATGTTTATAGTTTAAATTGTATCGAACTTATAGTTTTTTAAGTAATGAGTTTACTTTTTGTAAAATTCTTGCAAAGAACATACATTTGAAAGAACCTGCGGTGTGTTCGTTTTATTTACAGTCCATCTATTTTTTTTTAAAGAAATTATCTAGAGGTTATTCAGAAGTTAGAACACAGGATTTTTATTGCAATTACATTGATATACTCACAAAATTGCTGTAGCACTTGATAGCGCATAAGTGTCTTCTTTTTCACAAAGCTTTATTTTTACGGTGTCTTACAGCTATAATCACCAAGTCATAGTATCTTGCAGCAAAATTTGACAAATTAATAATGCTTGTTTTATTAAAAAAATTGACAGTAATCAACGTTGTAAAATTTTATTACCCAGCGTTTCTGACATGATGTGAAATGACTCCTGGTCGACATGTTTTGTGATAATGTAAAGTCCAATCCTCCATGGCATGAACAAGATTACCCTAATTTGACAAGTTCATCCCCTGAAAAAAAAACAGAGGATTGGAAAATTGTGTAGAATTGTACTCCACTACTACGCAAATCGTACGTACCAAATTAAACCTCATTAGATCGGACGGCGGCAGGGCTCTTCCCGCCCACGCCCAACACGATTTGATCTCTCATCCGCTGTCTACTTATACCCCTCCCTCCTCTCCTCCTCCTCCCGATCGATCACGAAATCTCTAAGCGCCGGCGTCGTGTTCGATCAATTGCCTCCTCAACCACGGCCTCGCCATGGTGCTGAAGAAATTCACCGGCCGCTCTAGCGGCCACGCCTCGACGTCGCACGACGACGCTGACGCCGGCAGCAGCTCCGCCGTCGGCGCTGTGGCTGTGAGCGCGTATCAGCGGAGGATCCGTCAGAATGTCACCGTGCTCGAGAAGGTCGCCGTCTCGGTGCACGACAGCCGGGCGTCCACGCGGGAGGCGGCGCTGGCGGAGCTCATCGTCGCGCTCGAGGGCTTCCTCTCCGCCGACCACGCGGAGGGTCGGTACAGCGACGAGATCCTGCGCGGCTGCTACGTCTCCATCAAGAAGAGACCCGCCAGGGAGGCCTGCCTGGCGCTCCGCGCCGTCGCGCTGCTCGCCGTCACGCTCGGCCCCGGCGCCACCATGATGAAGACGATCATGGCGGCGGAGACAACGTACCCGCTCGGCCCTTCGAAGAAGATCATGAAGGAGACGTACCCGCTCGTCTCCCGGATTCTCGAGGTATCAGCCGACGCATCCTTGGTGGTCGCCGCGCTCGAATGCCTCGCCGTCGTCGCGTTCGTCGACGTCGCCGCGGAGAACATGGACGACACGGAGAAGTGCATGAACGCTCTGTGGGCTGTGATCTGCCCGAGCACGGCGCCCAAGGTCGCCGGCGCGGCGAAGGAGACGAGCCTCCGCGTGCTGGCCGCCGCCGTGTCGGCGTGGACGCTCGTCCTGACCACCACCGGCGGGTGGAAGAAGAAGAAGAAGGTGTCTCCCGACCCATGGCGAGGCACGGCGGCGTACCTCGTCTCCCTCCTCCACTCCGACAGCCGCGAGGTCCGGATGGCCGCCGGCGAGGCGCTCGCCGTCACCATCGAGATGAAGCTCCTCACCGAGCAAAACAATGGCGCCCTCTTCTCCGAGATGGAATCCAGAGCTTCCGACCTCGCCATCGAAGCCGCCGGAGCAGGCGTCAACAAGACCAAGTTCCTCGAGCAGAAGGAGCTCTTCAAGAACATCACGAAGTTCCTCGCCAGCGGCAAGGCGCCGGTGAGCTCGGTCCGCACGTCGTCGTCCAACTACGGCCTCCTCACGACGTCGACATGGACGGACATTGTCCGGCTCAACTTCCTCCGGCGATTCCTCGGCGGCGGCTTCCTGCACCACCTCCAGGGGAAAGGGCTGATGGATCAGGTGTTCGTCATCGACGACGGTGAGATCACCGGGAAGCTGTCGGCGGCGAAGTCGAAGCGGAGCTTGAGGAAGGATACCCGCATTGTGAAGGAGCTGAACGGCGGCGGCGTAGTGGCCATGGATGAGAAGGAGAAGAAGCAGCAGATGATCAAGAAGTCGCTGGAGAAGCAGAAGACGGTTAAGAAGGAGCGGCTAATAGCCTATGAGCTCAAGCATGGATTATCTGATCTATGAAACAAGGGAAGGAATTATGGATAATTTAATTAGCGTTGCATTTCATATGATATTTCTGCACTGTGTGTTATCTTTTTTAGGGTTTCTAGGGCAATCTTTTTAGGTTAATTAATTAGATGGAACTAGCTTGTTTAATTTGGCAGTGGACAACTGGGCAAATGGCACTGATCTCTTCCCTTTCAATCTGATGATGTTTTTTTTTAGTATATTGCGATGTTCATTCATGATACTACCTCCGGTAATTTTATACAAATATGCAAAAATGTAATTCAAGCTTAAGTACCTTTTTAATGATAAATCTACATAATTATTTTTAATAAGACGAATAATTAAACATGTGTCTAAAAGTTATTGATATTATTTACTTAAAAACAGGATAACGTAGATTTGTACTTGACTGTATATCACCACAATTTTCTCTCTATTAGTATAAACTCGCTAATAATACATTTTTAGAGTGTAATTCACACTTATGAGATATGTGAAATTTAGTCACTCATTTTGAGAACTGTTTAATTGAGTCACCCTTATTATTTCTATTTTCGAGGCAATCCCATTAAAACATGTAACATGAGATATTTGTTGATAAATTGGATGCGATAGGGGGACATGGTATAGAATATTCCCACTGTTTTAAATTAATTATCGTTCTAGACTTGTCTTAAATCAAACATATTCTATGAAAGTAATAGTCAAAGATATAGACACTTAGGACCACTACACTGGCCAAGGTCACCTGTGATGGGTCCAAACCCTCACCTTTGATGGCTTTGGGCAGGGTCAGTGATCAGTGGTCACTGGTGAGTCCAATCATCTTTGATGGGTGGACGGCCGTCACAGGTGACATCCACCTCTGACGGGCAAGTAAATAGAAGGCCGTCAGAGGTGTTGGTCTCCGCTAGACTAGAGCCAATTGGGACCCGTCACAGGTGACTCACCTCTGACGGCCCTTTAAATAAAGGCCGTCAGAGGTGATGGTCTTCGTAGATAGAAGCTATCACAGGTGATCTACCTCTGACGGTCCCGAAAGTAAAGGCTCGTCACAGGTATGTCACCTCTGACGGGTCTTTATTTGCGAGTCCGTCACAGGTGAGGTTACCTGTGACGGATTTTGGTTCCGACCCGTCAGTGATGAGTTAATTCCAGAAAAAATAAATCCTAAATATTGGCTAGCCTCAGGATTTGCTAGCCATGCCCTCTGAAAAACAGAAACATCACAGATATATTCCAGTCACCCCCTAATATTACATCACAGATCCATCTCAAACATCACAGATCCCCAACATCACAGATCCATCTCAAAAATTGACATCATTCACATATGCAGTTGAAATGCCACAATTTTGCTTCAAGCCACAATTTTGCACATATGAAAGTAAATTACATTGCACTCCATAATAAAAACAACTTTTTTTTACATCACAATAAATTATCTAGCCAAGTTCATGAGTCTATTTGACGTGAAAACGTCCTTTCTTGTTCATTATTTCTGCAAGAATGAAGGCGCGCACTTCGCCTCTAATAGCGGGGGTTGATGGGTGAGATCTTGAAGCCAGCTCTACCTTTCTGTTTAATAAATCAGAGGTTAGCACGTTTTGAATAACAATGTTGGTATTGAAATGAACTTATTCGCCATTAGCAACAACCTCAGGGTCGAAATCTTTCACCTCTCTTAGAATTGTTGACATGTTGTGGCACACGTGGAAACCACACTGGTCTCCGATCTTTTGTGCGCATGCGAACTTGGTGTCATGATAAAGTTCGTCCTTGCCCTCCTTGTGCCTACCACCCTTTTCCACATATGGGCCCCAAGCCATATTTAAGGCCTTGGTGATTTCAGTGAAATCATAATCTTTCGACTTATTGGAGTTAAGGTAGGTAACCCTACTCCACTTTGGTACGACGACTAAGAGAATCCAATGTTGCTTGCGCGGTGGTTACGTAGCGTTAGTAATAAGAACCTTAACTTCCAAAACAATATGCACGAAGGGTATTGTCCTCTTACTCCTGGTTGTGTGCGCACACGATGTACTCCTTGTCTTGGTGGGCCCATAAACACCGGTTGACATAGTCAACCACATCAGTGAAGCTCTGTCGTAAATTAACCTCGTTCACCATGGATGGATCAAGGAACCCAACCTGATTACCAAGGCGACGACTCTCGATCCAACACAACCTTAAAAAATTTACGTATTAGAACTAATTTAATTAGGAGATATAGTCCAATCATATCACAAGTATAGAAGGTCCGCACTTACAAGGAGTAGCATTTTAGAAGTCCTGTGTCCAACTTCCGGATCCTGAAAAGGTCAAAGAGGTCATCAAAGCCTATAGTTACATAGGCAGGCGACGATAGGAACGGCTGGTGGTCGTGATGTCCAACTATGGATGACTCCCTCATTTTCCGCTTGGCATTGCTTAGCTCCATGTATTGCTTATGTAGCTCTCGGCAAGCAATACCCATCACGGCTAAAACATTGTCCTCCACCAATGGCATGCCTAGCTCAAATTGGGCCGACGCCCTCACGACCTTCCCCGCTTTTCTCTCCGGCATCGACGTCGCAGCCTTGCCCCTTTTTGGCACCGGCGCCAATTCCCCGGCCTTCCCCTTGCCCCGTTCACGCTTCTGGCCCTTGACAACTGGTGGGGAGTATCGGCCTTTCTTGTGGTCTTTATTGGAGCCAAGCTTTGAGCTATATCTGCCAAGTCCATATCAGCTCCATCAGGAGAATGAGGTACTGACAATGCCGGTCCACGGGGAGCCTCAATTGATAGCTTAGATTTAGGAGGTGTAAGCTCCGTCGGTCGACTTGGACGAGGAGTTATCTTCACAACTATGTCTTCTTTGGGCTATTGTATGAACGTCTTGCGCGCATCGTCCAAAGTCATGATTTCATCATTGGGGGGCACGGGCAGCGGATAGCCTGACCAGGTGTCCTTTACTGTATCGATGGACACCTTGGCATACCCAGCTAGCAGGTCTGCGCCGTGGACCTTATCCGTAACCGAGGGTTTGAAAGCCATACCCTCAGCGACTTCGGGAGCGAAAGTTGGGTGGACCCTCGCCAGTAGGACACACTGTGCTACGCCCTGCATATGTAAAAGTTTGAATTTAATATTGGAACGTGTAAAGGTTTTTGATTAGATATGGATCGGATAACATCAATTACCTCTATGTGGTCCACTGCAGCTAGTGGTGCGACCGGGAGACTAGGGGCTGGCACCTCTGTGGATGCACAACTACTCCTACGCTGTGACGGACTCGCGTCGTGTTGTGCACGAGGAGTTGGATGCACAGCATGTGTTGTGCCTCGGGGTATATTCATGTTGGCGAGGACCTTGTTAACCCTTTCTACCCTAGCGTCCATGCTAGCATCTAGTTCTTGAATGACCTCCATCTTAAGCTCGACCTTCAAACGAGCGTCCCTCTCTTCCTTGGAGACTTTCCGTTTCCTGTATTGGGAGCTATACTGCGGCAGTCCATGCTTTCAGGGCACATCGTTGCCAATTCCTCGAGTCAGTCCTTTGTGAGGATGTCATCTTCGCGCCTCTTCGGCGCGGAGTCCACCTCGCTTTATGAAGCTTGTTCAGCAACCAACCCCAACTATAAAAAACAAGAGTCCTTTATATAAACTTCTACTTCATACGAATGGTAATTAGTAAGGTCAAGTAGTGAACTCACCAGTTCCTGATAGACGACGGCATCACTTTTGTTCTCAAATGTGATAGAGCCGTCCGGGTTGACCTTCATCGATTATCGGTTCAAGGAACACATCGATATCGTTGCCAGGTTGTCTCGGACCTTGAATGAGCATGGCAAGCATAATATACTTTCTTTTGAAGCAGAACCAGGGAGGAAGGTTATAGTTAACAAGCAGAACTGGCCATGTACTGTGACGACTGCTCAAATCACCAAATGGATTAATGCCATCCGTACACATTGCGAAACGCATGTTTCTTGGGTCCTTTGAGAATTCCTGGTAAATCCTATCGATTGTCCTCCACTGTACTGAATCTGCGAGGTGCCTCAGCATACTATCGACTTTCCGTTCTTCAGCATGCCAGCGCACTAGCTTAGCTTGTTCATTATTCGCAAACATGCTCTTCATGCGCTCGGCAATTGGGAGATACCACACCACCTTTGCGGGGCCTCCCCTCTTTGACTTCCTTCCTTCACCTTCACTCTTTGCTCGTTTGTATCTAGATACCCCACAGATAGGGCAGACATCCAAGTCAGCGTATTCCTTGTAATACAAAATGCAGTCATTCGGACAAGCATGAATTCTTGTGACCTCCAGGCCCAACAGACATAATACTTGCTTCGCTTCATATGTCGTCTGCAGTAAATTGTTCCCCTCTGGCAACAGGTCCTTTAACAGCTCAAGAAGTTCTGTAAAACTCTTATCCGACCAGCCATTACTAGCCTTAAGCTTCATGAGTTCTAACATGCATGACAACTTGCTATGCTTCGACTTGCATCCATCATACAAGGGCATCTGACAATATTCCACCAACTTACTAAACTTCTCAAAATCTCTGTCGTTGTCCTCTGCGTCTTCAATGTCATGCAACATTGTAGATAGACATTGAGTATCCAAATATATGGTCTCTCCACCTAACGGAGAAGGTACGAACATGCCTTCTCGAGCTGCGGCGGTGTTCTCTACATCCTGTTTCAACACTTCTTAAGCTGCGACATCAGGCGCCTCTTGCTCTCCATGCTTGGTCCAGCAGGTATATTTCTTCGTGAATCTATTCGTTATCAAATGAGAATGCACTTCTGAGCTATCACGGATCATCTTTTCATTTTTAAAGTCCCTACATGGACACAATATGTACATGTTCATCCTACTTTTTCTGTCATTCTCTACAAATGTGACAAATTCAGTGACCCCCTCTCTATACTCTGTGGACGAACGATGAACATGATACATCCAACTACGATCCATCTGAAATCAACAACATAGGAAGAAAAATATATGATGATCGATATATATTGAGAATAAAGGCAAGAATAATGTGTTTTTTACCTTGAATTTTAGCAAAAAATCGCCACACTTGCCCTCCCAACTGATTTCTGAACAGTAAATGGTCGGGATGGAAAATAGTTGGTGGTTTGGGGGGTATTTATAGACCCAACACACCTCAAACGGGTTAGGTAAAAAAAGCTCAAAGGTATTGGTCATACCTTTGACGGGTCTCTACCGAGTTGCCCGTCACAGGTAGATCGATACCTGTGACGGGCCGGCAGAAAAACCCGTCACAGGTGACGCCAATCACCTGTGACAGGTTGTAGTGAAAGGACCCGTCACAGGTGAGGTCATACCAATGACAGGTTGGATGTAAAACCCATCACTGACTCACCTGTGACGGCTTAGTCTTGCGGCCCGTCACAGGTGAGGTGATACCTGTGACGGGCCGTGGCCAGATGCCTCACCGATGACGGCATCCCATGACTCGTCAAAGGTGACGGTCATCAGTGACCATTTGTTTTGCCCGTCACTGGTATCTCGTCAGAGGTGTGAGGATCTGGCGTAGTGGACAAATCTAAAACGATATATATTTTGAACGGAGGGAATTCAAACGATTCAAATTCTAGGAAAAGTTAAGAATAAAAAGTAGGGACGAGCTTCCATCTCTCTAGGAACGTTGCAATCCTATCTGACTAAGCAACCAATAATCAATCCATATGTGACTTAGATGGAAGCTATATAAATCAAGCAACATGTACAGTATACAACACTACAGTGCAGATCTCAAAGTAGAAATAAATAAATAGTAAAAGAATTGCATGCAATGCAACTTAGTAAAATCTCTGCATTAATTCGCATATGCACCGAACACTCAAAGCATGGTCAACGACTTAGCACATGGCGCATGAGATGACGACCCGGTCTGGCGGCCCCCAAATGACTTGGAATTAATATTTCTATAAACAAGTGGTGTTTAACATAAGAATGTTCCTTCGGGAAAGTTATAGCAGCTACTGATCAATTGCATATGATATAACTCTATTGGATGTCACCTAATGCTTTGCCTTGAATCTGGCATGTAAGGAAAAGACAATAATCCATGCTCACCAATGGACGTGGAGGCTTGAAGTCCCTCCATCTCTTTGACAAACGATCGTAATATAATCGAACGTCCATAGGGAGTTAGGGACATACACATAACAAATACTTCATCCGTTTCATAATATAAGTCGTTTGACTATTTTTCTAGTCAAACTTATTCAAATTTGATAAATTTATAGAAAAATATATTTGTATTTTCAACCAAAAACAAACGTATCATCGAAATATATTCAAATTTGATATTTCAGATATTAATCTTTTATAAACTTAATCAGAATTAATAAAGTTTAACTAGAAAAGAAGGTTAAATAACTTATAATATGAAACAGAGTATATGTATACTCTGTTACAATATTACGGCATCATGTACAGATGCCAGTACGTTGTTTGAACGGACAGTATTACTAACGATTTATTATGGCGGGAATTCAATATGGTCTACAGTGCTAAATAGGCAGCTAGAATGGTTTTTCATTAAGTGCGCGCTTTTGTGCGGGTCGTGTGTGTTAGATTGTACTACTGAGAAGAAAAAAAACTTGTTACCTTAAGCGCGGTAGGTGGTGCACTGTTAATAAAGTAGCAAATGTAAGAATGATGATAGCGGCAATAACAATGGGGAAGACACAACAAGTTAATGCTATAGTCATGTACCATAGAAATGCTTCACCTTCCACAGAAAATACTACCACCGTCCTATGATATAATAATACGGGTATAGATTAGACCCTTCCTAATACTATAAATTTAGACAGAGAGTCTATCCAGATCATAGTAAAAAAAGGAACCAAGGGTCTGTTGAATATATAAGAATATATTGATTTAATTTATTCCACAAATAAATCATGATATTGCATATGTAAACTAGTATAATCGCATCATACGATCTACACACATGTACACTAGATAGTAAACCATGAACAGATTGAATATGCGAAACATAATGGATGTGTACCGAGGGTTTTGGAACCTCGGCTGTATAGCAGGAAGGACTCGTCGTACCAGGCGTTAAGGATGGCGCGCAGCACCCAAGTGAAGAGGAAGACGAGCTGTTATGGACAAACAGTAAGCAGTCGCGTGAAGCGCTTCCCAAAAACCTTATTGCCACCTTCACCCGATGCAGGACGTCGAAGGCAAAGCTTTCGGAGACCTGCTCTCCCGATCGCCGATGCATGCCGGTAAGCGGGACGGAGTAGACTACGAGCAACGACGCAGTACAGTGGAGGAGGCAAACCCTAGATTGATTTCGCGTGTGTTGCGTGGAGGCGGTGACTCGGTTTATATAGAGATATCATGATGCATCATCAGGGCGCCTGCACGATCTGCACTCCGCGTACCGAACCGGATAAGTCGAGTGTAACTCATCCAGATTCCACGTCACTCCAAGCACCGGATTATTGGTGTGTTTCCAAAAATTAGGTTTCCAAAAACAAAACCGAATTTTGCGGTAAAGCAAAACTGCAAAAGAAATCGTATCTGCAGAAGGGTGAGGAACCAATTTTGACGGACCATTTACACGCATGCCGCCCGGCCTAGCCTGGCGAGGCAAGCAAGCGCGTGTGTTACTCTTGTTCTCTCCACCACATATGTCTCAAGTGGCTAGAAGAGCATCGTCCATTATAAGGTCTCTCTCTCCTAGAATAGGTAAGGTGGAACTAAACTCCCTATATGCATACCATTCCATTAGGTGGGTTTTTCTGATTTTTCATAGAATTAATCTTAATATGGGTCTTAGCCCATATATCAATTCCAACAGGGTCGACCCGCTCTAGCTCTTGATTCACCGGTCGAACTACAATTTTTTTATTTATTAATATTATATTTTATTTGTATTATTTTTAATATAGAACCATCACAAATTGGTGAAAATATGCATAAATAAACCAGTATATCTATTATTATATGGTCACAACATAAAAAATAAATATGGTGTGGTAACATAATAAATTTATAATGCCATACTGCCATAGGACAAATTAAAAACGAGTTCGATCCTATAAATCCACCCCCGGTTCACCCGTTTTTACTGGTTCGATTGCAGGGATGGTCTTTTAGCAAGGTGACCGGTCCCAGTTTTTTCCGATTCAACCGTCGGTCTGGTCCGGTCCAGTTTTTTTTTTACTATGGTTCAGATTAATTGTATTAGAATATGTCTAATCTATGTCTAGGTTGTTATATTTTAGAATAAAGGGAATATAAATTAATGTAGGAATGTTTCTACGTCTTTTCAATTTAGCGGTTTCAAATAAGCCCTTAGTAGTATATATGTTCACCAACTATAAAAGGAAAACCACGAGAAATGCACATCATTATTCAATTTGAAACATGGTAATCGAACTTCACGCAATGACAAACCGAACCTGCCCCCACATGCACGTGAAAGTACACCTTTTCCCCACTTTTTCACGACAAAGCAATCCATGCAAATCTGATCGACCACACAAGATGACATGACACCAACCATGCATGGGCAGCGCAGCGTTGCAGCCCTCGCCGCTCACGCGCGCCGCCACTTGACACTATATTATACTCCGCGCCGGCGGAGCCGCGCTCCGCCGGCGGCGGCGGCGGCGGCGTGGGTTAGCGACGTGAACGTGACCACCGGCTCAAGCGGCAACTCCTCCACGTCGGCGGCGAACGTGTCGTACCGCCGGAACATCTCCGCCACCATCAGCCGCCCCACCGCCACCACCATGTCCTTCCCGGGGCACTGCTTGTTCCCCTCCGATGGCGTCCCGGTCTCCGCCCCGTTCGACCACACCACGTGTTCCAGCAGCCGGGACGCCCCGCCGCCGGCGCCGGTGGCGACGAACCGGTCGGGGACAAACTCGCCGGCGCGGTCGAACACCCGCTCGTCGCGGGTGGCGAGCGGCTGGTACCCGAACAGCAGCTCGCCCTTGCGGACCTCGTACGCCGCGTCGTGGCTCTCCACGACCATGTCGCGGCGCGCGCGGCCGTACTGGAACTCCACCGGCGGGTTCATGCGCAGCGCCTCCCACACCATCGACTTCACCAGTGGCATCTTCTTCTCCACGGCGGAGATGGTGATCTCGCCACCGGCGGGTACGGCGGCGCGGACCTCGGAGGCTAGCTTTGCGTGGAGCTCTGGGCCTGCGCGGGCGAGCCACTTGACGATGTGTGGCAGGAAGATCTTGAAGCCGCCGTAGGCGTTGAAGATGGCGACGAAGACGAGATTGTGGAGGAGCTCGTCGCGCGGGATTCCCGGGTGGTTCTTCTCGGCGTCGTCGAGGACGGCCGCGGCGGCGGCGGCGAAGTACGCCGTGAGTTCGGCGTACTCGTGGCGCACAAGGAACGGAGGCAGGCGGAAGGTGTGGAGGAGGAGGTCCTCCAGCGGCCACGGCTTGACGACCTTGCTGGCGAGCGGGTGCAGCTGGAAGATGAGCCACTTCAGCGCCTTCGTCACGGCGGCGTCGCCCATGGCCTTGCTCGGCGGCGTGCCGCCGAACAGAGCGGCGCAGGTGAAGTCGAGCATGAACCGCATGTTGAGCTTGTTGAACTCGACGACGGCGCCGGGGCCGGCGTCGAGGCCGGCATCGACGGCGTCGAACATGGCCGCGAACGCGGCGCGGAACGCCGGCGCGACGTGGTGCATCCGCGCGGCGGCGAGGCCGATCACGACGCGCTTGATCTTGGCGTGGCGAGGGTCGGCGGCGTCGAGGAAGGCGAGCGGGCGGTGACCGCCGAACAGCGCGAGCGACGGCATGAAGGTGCCGTCGAGCGTATCGGCCTTGTCCACCCTCGAGTCATCGAGGAGCACGCGGAAGCTGCGCGCGTCGAGGAGGGCGATGACGCGGGAGTCGCCGGTGAGGAAGGGGCCGGGCGGCATGTTGACGCGGAGCACGGTGGCGCCGCCGTGGCGGGCGACGCGTGAGCGGAAGAACTCGTCGGCGCCCTGGAAGTAATAGTAGTCGAGGCGGTCGCGCAGCGGCGAGAAGAAGGGGATGCCGTAGCCGCCGGGTATCTCGCGTATCGGCAGGCCTGACGGCGAGAGCTTGCTCTGCTCTCCGGCGGTGGCGTCGTTATCATCGCCGGAGTTCGCTTGCGGCGGCGCCATGGCTGGAAGTAGGTTGGCTACGTGTACGCACTACGTACTAGCGTGCAGTTGTCAGCTCGTCACTGCCACAGCTATGTGAATCATTGAGAAGCTGTTGTACTGGGTTAAATAGGCTTAAGTGGGAAGCAGACAAATTAAGTAGAACTTTTTTTTTCATTGTGTGTCTGTTGCTGACTGAGCATGGATGGTAATCCCTCCTCTGTAATGTTTGACCCCATTAACTTTTAGACATACTCTCACAGTTTCATATTATAAGTTGTTTGATATTTTTCGTAGTTAAATTTCTTAAAGTTTAAATAAATTTATAGAAAACAAATATATTATCAAAATATATTCAATGTTAGATTTAATAAAACTAATTTAATATTTTAGATGTTGCTAAATTTTACTATAAACTTGGACAAGCTTAATGAAGTGTGGCTAGGAAAAAAGTCAAACGACTTATAATATGAAACGGAGGGAGTATTATTTAGTTCGGTCAAAATAATTTGTTAAAATTAATAAAATATAAAATATACTTAATGTATTTGTAACAATAAAAAACCCGTACAAAATAGATATATTACTATTTTTTAATAAGATGAATGGTGAACATATGTTTAAAAATCAACAGCAATCAAACATAAAAAAACTAAAGGCAGTAGCAATTACTTGTTCTTATCATGGAGTGTGGGGAAGGGATGTCTGATGGCGTTCTCTCTTGTGGCTTATTCTTCTGGTAAGGGGATAACTCTAGCTTTGATCGATGTGACGTTGATAAGGTGGCTACCAGCGAGAACAATTCTAGGAAGCCGTACAATCACTATACCACAGATGTCGTATCAATCATGATATTGTTTGATTATCCCTGTAATACAAACGAGAGAACACTGGACAAACGAGGTAAAATGCAATCTAAATATTGTTAGTATGTAACTAAGAACAAAGAAAAAGTTGTGATTGGAGTGGTAAATCTAATCAACTCAGCAAATCAACACACGACCTATTGGAAGCTCTGAATCTATAGTTGGTGACTAAACAACCAGGGACTAGAGAGTGAGTGGCACTTGGGAAAATTCAAGTAAACAAAATCTAATTGTTTTATAGGCTGTACATTGATATTTATAGAGGAAAATAAGTCTAGAGATGTGTTTAGGTTTGTGGAGATGGAGAGAGGTACTCCCAAAATGGGCTTAGTGTATTAAAAGGTCTAAGACTCAAGTTCGGTTACTATAACATTGCTGTCTTGTTTTGATGATTCTCGTTAACTCAAGATGAAGTTTAACGTGGATAAGATGCTTTGAAATGTTCGTTTGTAGGTAGCATAAAGGTGCATCGTGAGTTGGTATAAAGATGCTAGGTTCATTTGCAGTCAGCGCTGTCCTAAGAAGCCGAACCAAGTTAAAAACTCACTGGTCTTGAATATCTACATGTTGAAGGTTCAAGATAACGTGGTAACATTCAAAAATAGTTGGAGAAGGTCTTGAAATGATATTCCATTAGCCTTGTAGATCCTCCGTTTATTTAATATATTCTTAAGACATGATAGCATCTCTGGAAAGGTAAATTCTACAACATTATTTTCTCATATAGATAACATGTAAATCTAACATAAATTGTGAGCACCTTTAGCAAATGTTTTATATTTCTCATACTTGATTGTATTACGAATGCGTAATAGATAACATGTTTTATGTGTCATCTAAATAGTTATATTAAGTTTAAATTCTACAAGTTACAATAAAAGGAATAAATTGAACTCTAGCTAGTTACGTATACGTACAGTTAAATTGTATATCACATTTGGATAGAACGCAAAGAACCAGGGGATATCCTGGGAGTGGGGTGGTGTATGAATGAGTGCATTCAACTTGTACTTAATTCTTTTTTGCAAAGTTTACTGCAAGCTAATTATGTAACTGAAGCTAAAGATGCACGTGTGACGATAGAATCGATGACCTCATTCACTATGATTCAAATTTTGATGTCCACTACGCGCTTTTTAAGTTGGTATGTAAGTTAGAAGTGGTATATTTTTTATCCAAAACCTAAATATACCCCTCTGTTCTAAAATATTTTTTAATGATCATATTCATCCCAAAATAACTCATTTCTAAGCAATTATTGTATTGGGATTTGTGAAAAGTGCATGACAAATGTATTGGTGAAGTACAACTATATTAGGATTTAATAAGTAAAGGGTATTTCAGTCTTTTATGCGTACATGTGAGACAAGGTAAAAATGAATTTATTTTAAAACAGAGGTAGTAAGTAACTTCAATAGTGTATTTCTCACAAGAAGAATTACCTCATCGGCTGTTGATCAACTGGACCAGCTCAAAAGATCCTCACTTACAGATCAAGATAATATGATCATCATCAGACTATATATGATGAATCTATATGTATGATGATGAATTGATCAATTGATGACCGACGATTTTAATATCAGAGCAAGTATCACGCGGGAGTAGTTTAATAATAGCTAATCTGACAGAGATATTTCGGATGTATTCATAGCCAAGGAAACCATTATCCCTATATTGGCCTGACACTAGCTATTTATTATCAATAATTATCTTTTAAGAAACTGAATTAAGTTTGTACATGTAGCTTCTATACATCGTGGCGAGAGCAATTTTAATAATTAAGCTAACCACTAACTATATATATGTATATGTATATATATATATATATATATATATATATATATATATATATAACATGTGAAATAATTAGTGATAAAGGTCATCTCTATTTTATCATATAATATCTTTTTTCCTCACTTTATACATTTAATGCATCTCTTTTAAGGCACGTGCAAAGCTAACTCTTGGAGAAGAACTGTAACTCTGATATATCTCTCATCTACATGCACAAAGAAATAATTATATAGGCTATTTTTTGTGCTTGCTCTTAGTCTTAGGGTCGTCTTTGAAATTAAAGCATGAATTTCGGATGACTTTTTATTTTATGATAGGATAACCCTGGTCTCTTTTTTTATTAAGAATGCTGTCCCATGAACTCAAATGCATGTGAAACATGGGGAGTTGAATACAAAACCAGACCAATCAAAAGATGTACCTGTTGCTCTAAAAAAATCGTACCTGTCCAGCCTATTTTCCTGGAGAATAGTACGTCATTCGTGTGAATGCATTTGTATTTTTTTAAAAAACGCTTTGAATGCATTTGTATTGCGAAAACGTTCTTTCTTTTGGGCCCTAGCAGGAAACTGGTCCACCCGAAGCTTCATCGCTCGATTTTTAAGGAGATTGGGCTGCTCATCTCAGGCCACGCTACTGGTGAACCGGTCTTTACTACCGGTTCACAACCCCTTTAGTCCCAGTTGTACAACGGGGAAACACAATCCGGAACCAAAGATGGATATTTTAAATCCCGGTTGAAATGATCTTTAGTACCAGGGTTGGTACTAAAGATAGATTTTTTAAATTTTCTTTTTTTCCTAGCTGTTTTTTTATACATATACATCTCTTCGGGTAGAGAATTTTTGTCCATCATAAAAAAGAATTATTTCCATCACGCTTGCAATCGATTTCATCGACAACAAGAACACAAATCCTAGAAAAAACACTACTACAAGAATACATGAAAAACACTACTACAAGATGTCGGGTCGTTGCTGCCAGGCTGTAGCCGTCGCCGGGCTACCACCGCAGCCAGGACGCTACCGCCGGGACACCATCGCGTCCCCTCCCCTCCCGCCGGAAGTGAGGACGCCGTCGCCTGCTGCCTCCCGCCACCGTCGAGGGGAAGAGGCGCCGGCGCCACCTCCTGCAGCCGCCCACCATCGTCGAGGGGGAGAGACGCCGCCGCCGCCGCCTGGCACCAGTAGGAGAGGATAAGGGAGAGAGGAGAGAGGAGGCGGAGAGAGGAGAGGAGAGGATAAGGGAGAAAGAGAGGGGGAGAGGGGTAATAAAAAGGGGGAGAGGGAGAACTGTTGATCTTTAGTATCGGTTGGTGCTACCAACCGGTAATAATGATCCCGGGCGGCTTCCCAAGATCTGAAAAAAAATTGAATTGGTAAAGATCTTGGGCTTACGAACCGGTATTCGTAAGAGAACCGAGATATTTGTGATTTTGGCTGATGGAGCAAAAATCGGTTCTCCAGTAGTGCCACTATGCATAGGCATTATTGGTCCTTTTGGGCCTCTTAAATTTCATATATTAAGCCAGGGGTTCGGCCGCTAGCCATATATATACGAATCCCAGAAAATTCAGCTTTCTTTAGTTCTTTCGAACAATAAGAGAATTTTAGGCCTTTTCAGTTTAGGATTTTTTTCTTCTTAAGAGAGTACCATTGGATGCAGACGTACACACAATTCACCCACACGACAACATAAAATCTATTCTACACACGCATTTCGAAAGCATCAAACACCTCCTATGATGTGGACATGTGAATTAGGAATGGCAACCGGACTGCCCCCGTTAGGTAGCATAGCATCCATATTTCTCTGGTCGGGTGCAAAATTTCCCCGTCCCTATGCAGGTATGTGGCACCCACCGGGTTCACCACCCCGACAAACAAATGTTAAAATATCTCTTAACAAGAATTACCATATTGCTATACGAAAAATTAACGGTGTTATATATTGTGAAATGAAGGAAATATTAGTTAAGACTAGACAGATTACAAATCAACTCTCACATATCCACCATAGCAGTAGGATCATATCAATGCACTATTCATTTCCCCTTTGTAGCAAATTAATTCATCAAACTTTACATAAATCAAAAGTTGAACTCTCACCCCACCCCCCGCAAATCAAGAATTCCATGCAAATAATTAACCACGCAAGCAGCCACCACAACCTAGTACAGTACAAATCACAGCTCGGCGAGCGCACGTGCTATCCAGACGCCCGTGTCAGCGACGTGAACGTCACCACCGGCTCCACCGGCGCCTCCTTCACGTCGGCGGCGAACGTGTCGTATCGCCGGAACATCTCCGCCACCATCAGCCGCCCCACCGCCACCACCATGTCCTTCCCGGGGCACTGCTTGTTCCCCTCCGATGGCGTCCCGGTCTCCGCCCCGTTCGACCACACCACGTGCTCCAGCAGCCGGGACGCCCCGCCGCCGACGAACCGGTCGGCGACGAACTCGCCGGCGCGGTCGAACACCCGCTCGTCGCGGGTGGCGAGCGGCTGGTACCCGAACACCATCTCCCCCTTGCGCACCTCGTACGCCGCGTCGTGGCTCTCGATGACCATGTCGCGCCGCGCGTGGCCGTACTGGAACTCCACCGGCGGGTTCATGCGCAGCGCTTCCCACACCACCGACTTCACCAGCGGCATCCGCTCGACGGCGGTGAGGGTGATGCCTTCGTCGTCGCCAGTGGGCACGGTGGTGCGGACCTGGGTGGCAAGCTTGGCGTGGAGCTCCGGGCCGGCGCGGGCGAGCCACTTGACGATGTGAGGCAGGAAGATCTTGAAGCCACCGAAGGCGTTGAAGATGGCGACGAAGACGAGGTTGTCTAGGAGCTCGTCGCGGAGGATGCCCGGGTGGCTCTTCTCGGCGTCGTCGAGGACGGCCGCGGCGGCGTCGGCGAAGTACGCCTTGAGGGTGGCGTAGCCACGGCGCACCAGGAAAGGAGGTAGGGAGAAGGTGTGGAGGAGTAGCTCCTCGAGCGGCCATGGCTTGACGACCTTGCTCGCGATCGGGTGCAGCTGGAACGCGAGCCACGCCATGGCCTTCGTCACGGCGCCCTCGCCGATCACCTTGCTCGGCGGCTCGCCGCCGAACAGTGCGGTGCAGGTGAAGTCGAACATGTGCCGCTTGTTGAGCTTGTTGAACTCGACGCGGCCGCCGGAGCCCCCGTCGAGGCTAGCCTCGACGCCGTCGAACAGCGCGGCGAAGGCGGCGCGGAACGCCGGCACGACGTGGTGCATCCGCGCGGCGGCGAGGCCGATCACGACGCGCTTGATCCTGGCGTGGCGAGGGTCGGTGGCGTCGAGGAAGGCGAGCGGGCGGTGGCCGCCGAAGAGCGCCAGCGACGGCATGTAGGTGCCGTCGAGCGTGTCGGCCTTGTCCACCCTCGAGTCATCGAGGAGCACGCGGAAGCTGCGCGCGTCGAGGAGGGCGACGACGCGGGAGTCGCCGGAGATGAAGGGGCCGGGCGGCATGTTGACGCGGAGCACGGTGGCGCCGCCGTGGCGGGCGATGCGTGAGCGGAAGAATTCGTCGGCGCCCTGGAAGTAGAAGTAGTCGAGGCGGTCACGCAGTGGCGAGAAGAAGGGCACGCCGTAGCCTCCGGGTATCTCGCGTATCGGGAGGCCCGACGGCGAGAGCTTGCTCTTCTCTCCCGTGGCGGCGGCCACGTCGCCGGAGTTCACTGACGGTGGCGCCATTACTGGAAGCTGATGAGTACGTAACCAGCGTGTCGTCGTAGACTCGTAGTGAAGTGTTTGGTTGGTTCGTGGAGAGCGAGAAAGTTGGTGTGGTGGGATATAAATAGGACTCCCTCTGTTTTTTATATTATAAATCGTTTTAATTTTTTTAAGTTAAACTTATTTAAATTTAATTAAGTTTATAGAAAAATTTAGTAGCATCTGCCATATGAAATTAGTTTCATTCAAACTACAATTCCATATATTTTAATAATATATTCATTTTGTGTCGAAAGTATTACTAAATTTTCTATAAATTCAATCAAACTTAATAAAATTTAACTAGAAAAAAGTTAAAATAACTTACAGTACAAAGTGGAGGGAGTATTAGGTCAACTGAGCTTGCACGGAGCCTGTTCTAGCATGTTTTTTTTTCTTGATTGAAATTATACTAGGTAAGGGTTTGGTCATCGAGGAGAAAGGAGAATGTTTCTTTTCTATTTGAAAGGATGAATACACATGCATTCTTTCAGAGATTCTAGATTATGTACGTTTTCTTTCAAATACTTTTCATTTATGAGTTTTTAAGAATTTTTATAATCCATTTGTCAACTTTAAAATATTTAATTTACCCATTTATTCTCTCGAATAATTGTCAGAAACCATTAATCTATTTAGCTATTTAGCAAAAAAGAACACAATGTAGAGGGATGGATAGGCCACGGATACGTGACGAGATGATGCCACTTGTGAGACTAAGATTGAGTTTAAAAAAGATAATTGAGTGGATTATCTACTTGATTATAAGGATAATCTAAATATTTTAATAAATAACTGAAAATAAGTTGTACAACCAATTCAACAGAATAAAGTTTTTTTTAGAAAAATGTAATCTGCTTGATTTTAAGGATAATCCAAATATGTCGATATATAATCTTGATAAATAGCTCAAAAACAAGAGGTTCAACCGAGGTGTAGTACATCATAAGAAGGTTTTTTTAAAAAAATGTATTTGTTTTAGACGTGAAGCATATAACCCGTTTCAATAATATAATCCGATGAATAATTAAAGTAAACTTCAGAAAATCCCATGTTTTATGTTCAAAGTTGCGGAAAACTATAAACATTTTGACGTGTGGCATATAGCCATATGTTTTATGGTTTTAATGTTTCATAAAACCCTACCTTTATTGAAATATTCATAAATTTCAGCATAATTTAAACAAAATTTTTGAAAGCAGTAAACAATTAAACTTTCAATCTTACTCAAGAACTTAATGATTAAAAATTTCACACACACTATGTTTTTAATTTTTAGTAAATTCACGCTTAAATACATAATGGTGGGTTTTTTAACTTTAAAACTATAGTATATAGGATTAGGTGCCACATATCATAACAATAATTGATTTTCTATAATTTTAATCATAAAACATGGGCTTTCTAAAATTTGTTCTTAAAAAAATTCTAAGCCTAAAAGTGGACATTGAGATTGAAGGCAGTAGCGGATCTACCATGAGGGTTGTGGGTCTCGAGCCTCCACTACCGACGTTGCAACCATGGCAGCCCTATGAAATCCCCGCTAAAATTTTCTGACGTACATAAATTAGAAGATGGAGCTGTAGTCTGTATAGTTTGTTCAACCCCTCCTACTAGTCCTGCGTGAATCCACCCCTGATTGAGGGCAACCAGAATAGTCTGTTTTGGTGGTAGCAAGAACAGTATATTTTGGTCAATCCAGCGGCAACTTGGAGTTTTAAAGCAAAAGAAATAACTTGTTGGTGGAAATTTCTTAAGAGACTAAAAGATAATCTCACATGAGAATAATATGAGTCAACCGATGAGGAGGCTGGAGGCGGAGTAAAAATATGCTAGCACAGGAAAATGGTGATGACGAGGGATAGAGCAAATTTGATCGACAACGGTAGGGTGTACACTGTAGATAGAGGCATATGTACAATATCTTACCCTCTCAGGAGTGATGTGAGTTCTTTATTTTTAAATATGTAACGCTGTTAACTTTTTACATCATTGTTAATCATTCATCTTATTTAAAAAGTTAAGTAAATAGTCTTATTTATTCTTTTGTTATGGTTTGATTTACATAAAAAAACTTTAAGTATTACTTTTGATATTTGCATAAATCTTTTGAATAAAGCAAATGGTCAAAGTTTATAATAAAAATCAACAACATCATATATTAAAAAAAGGAGGGAGTATATAAATTGATGTGGTGATGAGTACTATTAGGTAAATACAATGAATTTAAGTGCGGACTAAAAGAATTAGCAACATCCTCCATAGACACATGCATAATAGTACTTTTTAAGTTCATCTAAGCAAATTGTTTTTACGAGAAACATCAGGACAGGCTCCTCCTGCATCCTAAGAAATTTTTTAACTTGTAATACACTTACTACATCATTTATTAAATAATGTTATTTTCAGTTCGCGTACTGCATTTGGTCTCAATTAGTCTCAATCTATCACGATAACATCATGCATCATTTCAGTGGAATTTGTTTTGACGTACCTGCACACCTTGTCATTTATTCGAGGTACGATGACCCATAGATCTTATTAAGGCGACTTACTTCTTTTTCAAAAAAAATTGAGATTTGACGTATACAAATTTAGTTTATCGGTAATTTCTTCAAATGTATGGAATTACATATACATAATCAAGACACAAAATAAAAATTTTCGGTCGTTGTACCTATATATCAGTCCTGTTGATTCGGCGAGAGTCAATAGTAAATGGAAGGCGAAATTAATTAATTAACCGAACGAGGAACGTGAAAAGAGGAGAAGTCACGCGCTGACAAACTGACAAGTAGCTCCATGTATGCATCCAGGTTTAGTCAAACTGCACGGTTATCGCGCGGTTATCGTGGTTATCACGCACGGTAATCTTTTCAGTTTTTGAAACCACGGTATACCTCGCGGTTACCGCGCGATTTTCGTGATAACCGCGCGGTTACCGCGGTAACCGCTAAACCGTGGGGTTGCGGTAACCGCGCCCCAAACGGTTTGGCTAACCCTGTATGCATCCAAGTAGTAGTAAGTAAATTGAATAGATTCATCGATATCACACTTGAATAATAATTAGCAACAAAGCCAAAGAAAAAAACTAGCTAATTGCATGGTCACGAAGAGAGCACGTACTAATTAATTAATAACAATTTTTTTCATCCGAAAACGAGAAACATTTCATCCAACGAAGCAATGCAAAGATGAAGCAAGAAGCTTTGTTTTTCCCCTTTGTGGATAAGGCCATGCTATTCACCAACCTGGCAACAATTAATTAAGCAACAAAACGCAACATCCTGATATCATTGGCAGCATGACCCCTGCAGTAAACTACTAGAACACGTAGTAACAAAAAAAAAAAACAGTGCAATAATATGACTCATGCTAAAGGGTTCAAGAGTGCACGCATCCAGAGAAATACCAGATCAGATCTATGTGATCGAACAGAGGTAATTATGATGTTTGTATTACTCTATCCATCAGAGTTTAAATCAGACAGTTCACAACTACATATTCGCGGTTAAAATATGTACGTACGGTATAGAACGCATATTTGTATCTTCCTTATAATGACAAAACTTAAGCGTGAGTGATTGTCTATTTTTCCTTGTCCATTTCTCCTTCTTGGATGACTCAGCATGCATGCACTTGAAGAGTGCCGACCATGAAATTAAAGTCTTTGAAACGAAATTAGTTTGCCAAACTGTCGTACTGCACTAGCTTTTGCTAGCTTATGCGTGTATAACTAAGGTCTTTGTGGAAGCTGTAAGAGCGAATTAACGAAGCGCACGTGGCAGGCGTACGCATGACCAATGACCGCGCAGCACTTGTCCTCATGCTTATCAGCATGCGCTTGCACACGTGTGTGGAGGCTGACTACCAAGCTTGGATGTTTGGACCAAAGTTCACGGGGAATGCACGAACGTGTTCTCTACTACAATTTTTTCTTTACTACAATTTTTTTCTTTTCACACTATGTACACACCAATTAATAAATCTCACAGAAAATTATATACAAAATTAGATACATACTTTTAATAGTGGGTATACTACCGATTATGTGTAAAATTTTATCTTCAAACTTATTATATTTTAGCCATAACATATAAAACAAAATTCTGATATAATTTTACTCTTGAAACTATTAAGACTATTAGATTTTTCATTTTTTACTGTTAAAATATAGTGAATTTGAATACTCTCTCCATCCCAAAATATAATGAGTTTCGATTGAATGGTACGTATACTAGTAGTATGAATCTGGATGTATGTGTAATACTATTAGGAATACATGCCTAATTTTTTCTAAAATTTTCTGACATTTGCTAATTGGTGTGCACGGAATTTGCATAGGAAGCTTGTGTGTATAAGATATGTTCCCAATTAGGAACAAAGTGTATATATCTGTGATAAAAGTCGAAATGAAATCGATAACTACTAGAAGGGTGAAAAAACTTTATACATGGTAGAGATGGAAGAGCTCAAATATTGAGACGAAAAGAAATGAGATCTCAATATCTCGTGGGCGTTTTAGACGTGGTCATTTTGTAGTTTTCTACCATCCCTAAGAGCATTCACGATGCATCGACATGGCAAGGGCCTTCGACTCGTCGTATCAAAGTTGTGCCTCCACCTTAGCTAAGATCATATTCTCACGAGACTCCTCGTGCCTTGCAGAGGGCACGAATACCTCGTTAGGGTGAGGCCACTTGAGGAGTTAAGCCACGGCTCGCAAGCCGTGTTGTGGAGGTTGTCGATCGTGTGTGGTCAAATAAGGGAGTGGCTAGAGTAGCACTGTTCTAAGCGATTCAGAGTACAAGAGTAAGTTGTTGTAGATGACGATGCCACTGTTGCCGGTATGGCCGAGAATAATAACAACGAGTAGATATGGTCAAATCCGTCAAGCTTGCTGCTAGCTCCGTCACAACCCCTAAGCTCCATGCACCATCCACTCATGTCGTGAGCTTCATGTCTTCGGTATAACATTTAAGAATTACCTGTTTGGGGGAGCTTCTAGCAACTGCAGATTCCCATAGAATCTCAAGCTACAAGAAGTTCCCCAAATAGTGCAAATTTTTACTCAGATTCTGAGAAGTTGTAGTTGTTGAATTCAGAAAATAAACTACGAAGCAAGAAGCTGGGATTCACAGCTTCTCCAGATTCTCACTAGCTAGCTTCTCACTAGTTACTTCTCAGAATCTTAAATTCCCCCAAACAGGACCTTAGGCTTAGTTCTTTTCTTCAACTCCAATTTTCAACTTCCTCATTTTCCGTTAGCACGTTTTTCAAACTATTAAGATATGTTTTTTTGCAAGAATTTTCTATATAGAATTTGTTTAAAAAACTTAAATTTATTTTTAAAATTTATATGTATTAATACTTAATTAATTATGTGCTAATTAGTTTCCTCGTTTTACGTGTTCTGAAAAACTCACTCCAGCTTAAAGAGAAAGAACAGTCTTAGATGTAAGTTGAAGAAAATGAGAAATACAATACTAGAAAATATTAGGAGGCTCGTATGAAAAGTTAAAGGTACCATTTAAGCCACTTGCATTAATTGGTGAAAAGGGTGTTTAGGGCATGTACAATGGAGTGGTCTCAACCTATGTGCACATAGGATAAGACCACACACAAACTACACTACCTATAATGGATACCACACACCTTAGTATATTTTATATTTTAGCCCCTGGTAATTTATATGTCAGCCCTTGTGATATTCTTTATTATCAAATCCAATGGAGTTTTATATTTTAGACCCTATAACAATAAAAAGAAATACATATACACTTTTAAACTCTAGTAGACCCACCTATCAACTACCCACGTACTACAATTTTTTATCCCAACCCCTTCCTCCCCCTCTTCGCATCCCATCTTATCCCCTCCCCACGCCGTTTGTCGGTGAGAAAAAAAAGTGATTTTCTCTCCTCATCCATTGTCGCCGTCACCCCCTCCTACTAATATTGAATTTCTAGTTAGCTAGCTCAAGCTAGTGGCCAACGGCCCAGTGCTATGTATACGGATAATAAACCAACTTTTACGGTTTGAATTTTGCCTCAAAATGAACCTACACTTGTCTTCTTATCAATCATCGGTTTGTAAATCAAATTTTTTTGTCTCTTTTTTACCCTTCACCAACTCATTCACTTATGTAATGTTTTTATAAATTAGGAGCATTTTGACCATTTATCTTTCCTTCTTAACTTCAACTTAAAAAGCTAGGGTTTGAGTTTCTTTTACATAGGGAGTACGCACAGTTTGGCCGTGTACATCCATTGTGATGTAGAGGCTGGGTTTTAATGAAAATCCTTTATCTAACAATATAGGGAGTACGCACAGTGCACACATCAGTTGTCAATTAGTTTGAAGATGAGCTAATTAAGTCTCATGTGGTTAATATCAATTTACAATAATTTTACTACAGCTGCAATGAAATATGTACATACATGGCGGATTTAATTGAAGGGGAGATGATTTAAAATTAGACATCATCTGGTGCATGTCATCTCAATGATTTATTATTTTTTTTAAAAAGGAGATTGATTAATATTTGATATACCAGTCCATAAATATACATGTTTAAATTTAATTTCTATAACATAACTTACAGTAAAAGAATACATTTAACTATAAATATATGTTAACTAGCCAAAATTTATTTTGTTTTTCTTTAACAACTTGTAGAAGTTTAATTAATTTGTATGTTTGTGAAATGATATGTCACACACGTATCTATCTTTTTAATTTGTCTTTAAAATAATCTATAAGACATGTATAAAGTAAGAGGATGATATCTCAAGAGCTTAAAATACATATTCCCTCAATTCAAGGGCTAACGACCCGGCCGGTATAGCTGCCCTGGCGCATCAATGGACTACAACTCGTACAACGTATAAGCATAATATCAGGATTTATTCTGCTACCAGTAGAGATCATTGTATCTCTGTACGTGATTTTCTTCAAACTGAAAAATTTCTTGTAACACTACCGCTTTATAGTCGGTACTCATTGCGTGTCCATCTCATCAATCACCGCAAAATCTCATCACGTGAAGCATCGACAAATCCTACGTACGGCCGATCGATAGATGCATGATGGCAGTTTGGACTTCTTATTTTAGATGGATTTTGCAGACAGTGTGATCAGTTGTTGCTGTTTCAATTTCAGAAACAGTCACATGAACAGTGACCTGGAATCGGTTCATATGATCTGATCGATGCCATCATGAAAGCGAGAGACAAGCCCCAATGCGGTACTGGTAGTAAAAATCAATCTAAATTATTAATTATTTTTAATCAAAGTGTTTAGTTTTATTTGTACTACCACCTCAGTTAGCGGTAGTAGAAACGTGGAGGGACATTATTGTTAAAGAAGGTGTGGAAAGGTATAATCATCATTTAGCGGTGACTAAATTTTTTTCTCCTTTTTCTTTTTTTTTGTTGGAATATGAACGACACCAGCATAATAGATGACCACCGATCGATCTAGCTAGAAAAGATATAGATATAATAAAGTTACTCATAATTATTGTATTAGTAAATTACTACCGGGGATACCCTCTTTAGTCCCGATTTACAACTCCTTTAGTCCCGGGTTGTAAACCGGGACGCCTAATCTGGGACTAAAGATGTCCATCTTTAGTTCTGGTCGAAATAACCAGGACTAAAGTTTTTGCTGCTTGTATATTGTTTTTCATTGTTTTTTCCAACGCAACAGATTGAATGAAACAACATTAGAATTATTTTTTTCAATGCCATAGATCGAATGCAACAATATCAAAATTATTTTTTCCAACGCCACATATTGAATGAAACAACATCAAAATTAATATCACATCACAGATCGAATGCAACAATAAAATCATCCACAACTTCAAACAACATCTAAAAAATCTACATCTGCCCGCTGCCGCTATCGCTACCGACACGGGCGTCAGCCGCCGGCCACCGCCCGCCACCGCCGGTCAGAGGCCGACCGGATCTGGGAGGAAGGGAGGGAAAGGAGCGCCACAGGCCACCGCTGTTGACGATGAAATTTGGTAAGCATGTGAATCGGAAACGAAGTCCAATTCGAGGTGGATTTGGAGATGTGCGGGATTCTCGGAAACAGAGTGCGCATCGGCTGGAAACCGTGTCGGCTGGAACCAAGTTTGATGTGGATAGCCGATGTGACCGATATTGGTTGCATGATCAATATCGGGTTCAAGGAAGAATTTGAGATAATGTTACCAGGCAAGGATAGAGTCTAGAATTAGCAATTCTATTTATTAATTAGGATTTTATGTAAATTCCTTATAGATATTTTCGGTAAGAGTCCACTTGAGGGACTAGTTTGTTAGTTGGATTTGTATTAGGATAGTATGAGTCGTGTCCATCTTGGACAATGTTTGTATTTTCGGGTATAAATATAGACCCAGTGTCTTATGAATAAAATAACAACAGTTCAATCAATCTCGGCGCATTGCTAACCTTTTATTCTTTTATTTTCGACGAATTCTTACTTTCGAGTCGAGCTGCATCAGGTTTGATCTTCGGCGAAGAGGTAAGACTTGTTATAGCGGTTTGCATTATCAGAATTAGTGCTTACATCTTTATGACACTCTAATTCTATCTTGTAAATATCCAAGTTATCATATACATTACATAATTTAGATTGACAATGCTATCTATTCGCATCGGCCGATCTCTATCTAGGGTTTTACTGATAACGGCTAGATTGACTCGTTGGTTTAAATTATATAATGTATCTACCATCCTGAAAAGGCAACCATAGGCTTGATTATCTAAATATTACTTTTCTTTTCATACTTAATGTTGCATCAGTTAAGTTTAATCTATTAAGTCGTGTTTAGAATCATGATCTTTAGCCCGCTTCATGGTTGTTAGTAAGGATAGTATCGGGGTTTCAGCCGATCTTATCTGGTATAGTTGTTTTACGTAGTTTAATACTTTGTTTAATATGTTATATCTGCCCCTTATATCAGGATCTAATCTAATATAAATATATTGGACTTACTACCAATCTGATTGGTAATAGTTAGATATATTTGTTGCGAGAGAATATCCTAGTATAGGGTTGTATCGGAGCTATAATCGATACATACTTAAATCTGGACATCGGCTATGACATGAGTACATATAATCGTTATTTCATGTTATTTTATACTTGGGAAATTTATATTGTCTCAGTTAAGTCTGATCTATCCCAATTGCTGATTTCTAAAGTAATATTGATTTATAAATTATATAATACTGATATTTACAGCCGATGTACCAAGTTCAGGGTTAGCTCATCATCGAATATGCCTTATAGTCGATTCATGCTATACTGCATCGGCTAGGTTACATCACGATATGATATCGGCTAACTGGCCGATTGACTATCGTTTACTGATAAACTTGTATATTTCTTCTTGTTGATTGCAGGATCAAATCAACTAGCACGCCCTTGAACCTGAAAGCAAGTTTTGGACCTGCACTAGAGTAAAGCAAATCTCTCAGGCCAGTGTGTGTTTTTTGCATCAACAACCCCCTTCTCCCCTTCGACCAGATCTAGGAGGGAGGGAGGGAGGGGAGCCACCACCGCCCTCCCCTCTCCCCTTCGGATAGATCTGGGAGGGAGGGAGGGAGGGAGAGGAGTCGTCGCCGCCTCGGGCGCCAGCCGCCCGCCGCCCGGAGGCCAGCCTCCACCGCTACCGTCGCTGCCGCCCGGAGGTCGGCCTCCACCGCCACCGCGCCGGGGTATGCCGCCACCGCCACCGCCGATAACCGCTGCCGGTGGGAGGGGAGAGGGGAGGGGAGGGGAGAGGAGAAGAGAGGGGAATTAGAAAATTTTATCGCATGTAGAGATGCTTTCTATATGCGCTTTACCTTCCGGGTGATCTTTAGTCCCAGTTGGTAACACCAACCAGGATTAAAGTTCCCTAGCGACCTGACATGACATGACAAAAAATAAACCGGGACTAAAAATGATCGTTAGTCCCGGTTGGTGACAATCACCGGGATTAAAGATCAAAATTTCGTTTGGGTTTTTTAACCGGGACTAAAAATTATTTTTAGTCCGGGTTCCTTTTAGAACCGGAACTAATGTGATTTTTACCACCCGGGCAAACATCACTTCTCCAGTAATGTAACAAAATTAATTCTAATCATTATATTAGTAAATTACTAATTTATCTTTAATAATGAATTGAGAAAAAACTTAGTAGTTGGAAAGGTAAACATTTGTCTGTTGGGGGAAGACTGGTTTTGATTAACTCTGTACTTTCAAGTTTAGCTATGTTTATGATATCCTTTTTTGAGATACCGAAAGGGGTTCTTCAAAAAATTGATTATTATAGATCACGTTTCTTCTGGCAAGGGGATGACTATAAAAAAAGTACAGACTTACTAGATGGGATATCATTTGTCAACCCAAAGATCAGGGAGGTTTAGGGGTTCATAATTTGGAAATACAAAATAAGTGTCTTTTGAGTAAGTGGTTGTTTAAGTTGATTAATGAGGAAGGTGTATGGCATAACTTATCAAAGTGAAAGTATCTTTATAACCAGTCTATAACCCAAGTTAACAGGAAACAGAGCGATTCTCATTTTTGGTTAGGTCTCATGAAGGTCAAAAATACTTTCTTAAACATGGGTTCTTGGATTGTGAATAATGGGGAACAGATAAGGTTTTGAGAGGATAAATGGCTAGGTAACCTAAAGACAAATATCCATCTTTATACTTTATTGTCCGAAGGAAAAGTTCAACTATTACCGATGTTATGAGATCTGTTCCACTTAATGTTTCCTTTAGGAGAGCTTTAGTTGGTCAGAATCTTGAATATTGGCATGAATTGTGTGCTTCTGTTGTACATATTCAGTTGAATCAATCCTCTGATTGTTTTAGATGGAATTATCATCAGAATGGTAGATTTTCAGTTAGGTCAATGTATCTAGCTCTTATTAATAATGGTTATATTGAGAGAAATAAGATTATTTGGAAGCTTAAGATGCCGCTTAAGATTAAGATCTTTATGTGGTACTTGCTAAAAGGGGTTGTGCTAACTAAGGATAATTTGGCAAGACGAAATTGGAATGGCAATTTAAGATGTTGTTTCTGTATGAAAAACGAGGCCATTCAACAACTTTTTATAGATTGTCATTATGCGAAATTTGTTTGGAGAGCAGTTCAATTCTCATTTGGTTTATACCTTCCTGGAACCATTTCTAATATGTTTGATGGTTGGCTTTTGAGGGTTGACAAGAAAAGGAGTAAACTCATACTTGTAGGAGCATCTGCCATATGTTGGGCTCTGTGGTTGAGTAGGAATGATATGGTATTTGACAAATCACCATCTATCTCATATTTGCAGGTAATTTTCAGGGCAACACATTGGCTCCGGTGTTGGGCACAGCTGCAAAAGTGTGAAGATGATGGAGAGCTTATGAGGGTTGCATGTCGTAGGCTTGAAACGACAGTTATGCAACTTTTTGCAAACTATGGATGAAGGTTCACAAATAGACTTGAATAAATGTGTACTCCTTATCTCGGTTTGGTCTTTTATTTTGTTAGGTGTGTTTAATTTTATTTTGAACCACTACTAGAAAACTTATTTTCAGCGTCGCAGGGGTTATATTTTCGCAGGCGGTTGCGGTATTCGGAGCAAAAATCCCGCCGGCGAAGACGATACCCGGGGTCGAGGGGCGGTCCGCCTGCGAAGATAGATCTTTGCAGGCGGGCCATATAAGCATCGCCTGCGAAGATCTATCTTCGCAGGCGGCAGGAGACGTGCGCCTGCGAAGATCGATCTTCGCAGGAGACGCTTATATGGCCCGCCTGCAAAGATGCACCTACATAATCTTCTTCCTCCCCGAGCCCTGTTCATTCTCCCCGAAGTTTCTCTCTCCTAAAGTGACATAAATATAGGGGGGAGGTTTTGAACTTCAAATCTTCGGGGGATTTTTCTACGGTGCTTAGATCTACTCATTTCCACACTAGGTATGCAATTTTTTAAGCTTTTAGACCTCAATTTGTGATGGATTTATGCATGCAAAATTGTGAAGGAAAGCTCAATGTTTGGTAATTTATTTTCTTTTGATATGTTGATGTTAGATGCATGTGTAATACTTGATGCCTCTTGTTGTAGTGGTTCAATGTGGTAACATAAATTCTTAATTTTTTTATTTTGCTATCACATCCACCTCCTAGTTCTAGATCTAGATCTAGATGTTGTCATACATATATGAGAGAGAATAAAATTTTTAATGCCTATTTATTTGGTGCAATCAAAAAATAATTACATTAGTTTGTAATATGTCGATGATATGACTTTGTTGGATTTTCATAATATACTAATTTGGCATGTTTGTGTAAAAAAATGAAATAAAATTTATGGAAATTAATTTACAATTAACCTTCAGTTAGTTTTTTCAATAAACCCTGCAAATTTGGTATTAATAGTGCAAATATTTTATGTTCATTTTTCTAGAGATATGGAAAGTCGGGAATGGATGTATCATTGGCCGAGGTTTTTGTCTCCATATAGAGATGAAGGGTCTAAATTTATTGGTTTTGCGAAGGCACACGCTGAGAAGAATAATATGAGGAAGATAATTTGTCCATGTGCTGACTGTAAGAATGAAATAGGCTGGGAAGATGCTTATAAAGTGAAGGAGCACTTAGTAACTTGTGGATTTATGGACAAGTACGAAATATGGACACGTCATGGCGAAGAACAAGTGGACGGGCCTGAAAATGTGGTTCCGACACGATTTGAAGACATGGTGCACGATGATGGTTCTGTTGAGGATAGAATCGATCTAGAGGAAATGTTACGTCATGCAGAACCCGATGTGCTGATGGGGTCGGCTAGAGGTTTAAATAACTCTGAAGCTTTACAGAAGGCAGCTAAGGAAGTTCTGTACGATGAGTCGAAGGGCTGTGACAGTGAGTTCACAACACTACGGTCAGTTCTTGAACTTATAAGGTTAAAGGCGAGACATGGATGGTCTGATACCAGTTTCGACAGTCTTTTAGAACTTCTGCACAAAATGCTCCCGAGGCCTAACTCACTACCATCCAGCACATATCAAGCGAAGAAACTCATATGCCCCCTTTCACTTGGTGTGGAAAAGATTCATGCGTGCGTTAATCACTGCATACTGTACAGGAAAGAGTACACTTCTTTAGATGAATGTCCAACATGCGTTGCTAGCCGGTACAAATCGAACAGCAATACTGGCCTAGAACCGTCTGACAGAACTGAGGGAACTTAGAGAAAAATCCCACAGCTTGTGGTGTGGTACCTTCCCGTCAAAGACCGTATTAAACGGATATACTCAAATCCGCGAGATGCGGAACTAATGCGATGGCATGAAGAAG
This sequence comes from Oryza punctata, assembly GCA_000573905.2. Lineage (NCBI taxonomy): Eukaryota > Viridiplantae > Streptophyta > Magnoliopsida > Poales > Poaceae > Oryza > Oryza punctata. The sequence goes on along the minus strand of CM002489.2, from coordinate 6,779,796 downwards.
GGCGCAAGAAGGATGGGATGATTCGACACCCGGCAGATGCTCGTCAGTGGATAAACTTTGATGCTCAGTACAGAGAGTTTGCTAAAGACCCACGGAACATTAGGTTTGCCCTGAGTACTGATGGAGTTAATCCTTTCGGAGACATGAGCAGCTCACACAGTACTTGGCCAGTGCTTCTGACTATGTACAATCTTCCTACCTGGCTTTGTCAAAAACGAAAATACGTGCTACTCTGTATCCTCATAAAGGGACCCCGTCAGCCTGGTATTGATATTGACGTGTTTCTTGAACCATTGTTGGAAGATATGGCAGATTTATGGAAAGAGGGATTGAAAGTGTGGGACGAGTACTTAAGAGAATACTTCACAGTGAAGGCCATCATATTCGTGACCATTAACGATTATCCAGCAATGTTTTCAGTTTCAGGTCAAATTAAAGGTAAAACAGGATGTGTGATATGCCTGAATGGAACGTACTATAGGTATCTCCCGGGTTCCAACAAGCTTGTGTACATGCGGCACCGGCGGTTCCTACGCACAAATCACAGGTACCGCAAAATGAAGGCTGAGTTCGATGGCACTGAGGAGCTTGATCCTCCACCAAAACCTACATCGGGGGTAAAAGTGTGTGCAATGACAGAGAAAATTATTTGCGAATTTGGAAAAGTGACTAAGAAACAATCAAAGGGGACAAAGCGCAAGAAACCCGAGAAGAGTAAGAAACCAGAGTATAGTAAGAAGCAAGACAATATCTCGAAGCCAGATGATAAACTCCCTCCCCCATTCAAGAAGCATTCCATATTCTTTAAGTACCTCCCGTACTGGAAAGGCCTGGAGGTTCGGCATGCCATAGACGTAATGCATTTAGAGAAGAATGTGTTTGACAACATAGTTGGAACATTGTTGGACATGCCGAAGAAGACTAAAGATGGTCTGCAATCACGGATGGACCTAGTCGAGATGGGAATCAGGGAAGAGTTACACCCTCAAGGAGAGAAGAATGGCAAAGTATATCTTCCACCAGCCTGTTTCACACTGACACCTGAGGAGAAGAAGTCCTTTTGCAAATCAATCCGCGATGTCAGAGTGCCCATAGGTTTCTCATCAAACATCAGTCGACTAGTTTCCATGAAAGATTTGTCAGTATCTGGTTATAATTCACACGACTGTCATGTCTTGCTCACCGTGTTTCTTGCAATTGCAATAAGGGCCATAAAACCGGAGCATTTAAAGGTTGCCATCGCAAGATTGTGCTACTTTTTCAACGCAGTGTCACAAAAGGTCATTAGTCTCGAAGAGTTAGGAAATCTCCATACATTCGCACATGAGACACAGTGCCAGCTTGAGATGTGTTTCCCCCCGTCATTTCTTGATATGATGGAGCATCTCATTGTTCACATAGTGCCACAGATGGTAGCGCTTGGCCCATTGTACCTCCATCAAATGTGGTCATACGAGCGTTACATGGCGGTTTTGAAGGGTTACGTCCGAAATCATGCACATCCAGAGGGATCAATGGTTGAGGGGTACAGTATTGAAGAGGTTGTCGAGTGCTGTATCGATTACCTCAAAGATGGATATGCAATTGGAGTACCTGTGCCCCGACACGAGGGTAGATTAAGCGGTAGGGGAACCATAGGAAAGAAGAGATTCGTCACCCATGATCACAAATCATTTCAAGAAGCTCACTTCAGCGTGCTTCATCAGTTCGCTATCGTTGAGCCTTACATCGATCAACATATCGAACTACTACGAGCTAACAATAAGGGTCGCCAAACGGAGTGGATAATGAAAGAACACAAGCGTCTCTTCATAGATTGGTTACGAGATCTAGACTTACCGAAGAGACAAACTACTGATGACATAACTATGAAGCGGTTGGCTTGTGGTCCATCAACTACAGTAAATTCTTGGCAGGGATATGACATAAACGGGTACTCGTTTAGTACAATAGCTCGAGATAGTAAGACCTGTACGCAAAACAGCGGTGTCCGTGTGGAGGCAATTGATGAAGCGGGGGAAAAACAATCATACTTCGGGTTTATTGAAGAAATATGGGAAATCGACTATGGGCACACAATGCAATTCCCCATATTTAAGTGCCAGTGGGTAAATTACCCGAACGGGGTCAATGTTGATAAGTTTGGTCTTACTATTGTTGACCTAGCGACTGTGGGTCACAAGGATGACCCTTGGGTACTCGCCAATCGCGTGGCACAAGTGTTTTATGTGAAAGACCCCTCTAATTTGAGGAAAGATATAGTGCTACCAGGAAAACAAAAGATATTGAGAGTGGATGGGGTTGAAGATGTCGAAGATTACAATCAATACGATAGTATGCCACTTTATAATCAGTTTGTACAAAAGATTAAGAATGTCGAGATAGCTACTCAGAAGACCGTGAAGCCTTAAATGCGCACGGACGGTGTGGGCAAAAATGTTAAAGGGTAATTCATTAGTTAAGATTACAATTAATACGTAAGGGGATATGTGTGCTCGTATTGCAAAAATGAACGGACGGATAATGTTGTACTCAACATTTTGCATATTTGTTTGTACTAATTTTTATGTGCAATTACCATTCGTAGGGTTTAATTTACAGTTTTTTATATTTTAATAGTTTTTTAAAAGAGGTTTCAAAATTTAGTAGCATTTTTTTAAGTGCACCTACCATTGTTTGAAATTTTTTTAAAAAATTTAAAGTAGTATTAATGTAGCAAACATTTAAGTCAGATTTACATTTGATCCAGTAGAATTACCATTTTTTAAAGTAGTATTAATGTAGAATTACCATTTTTTTATATGTACTGTAGACATTTTCAAATTACAAAAATAAATTTTAAAAAATACTATATAGAGATACTATCTTCGCAGGCAGACGAACCGCTTGCGAAGATTGGTAAGGCGATTAGGGTTTACATCTTCGCAGGCGGGTGGCCCGTCTGCGAAGATAGTGAAATAGATCTTCGCAGGTGGACGGCCCGCTTGTGAAGATCATATTCGCTGGCGGGCCGCCCGCCTACGAAGATAGTATCTCTATATAAGGCACCGCCCGCGGCGCCAAAAATTCTAAGTCCAGGCGGGAACCCTAGAATTTTTGGCACCGACAGGCTGCCAAAATTTTCAGCGCCCGCGCCGCCGTCGTCCGCCTGCGAGACCTAATTCCTCCACCGCGGCGGCTGACCTCCACCGCGCCACCACCTTGCATCGCCGGCCGCTCCATCGCCGGCGTCCTCCACCTCGCCGCCGCCTTCCATCAACCGGCCGCGCGCTCAATCACCGGCGTCCTCCACCGCCACCCTCCACCGCGCCGCCGCCGCTGCCCTCCACCGCGCCGCGCGCCGCGCCCTCCACTGGCGTCCTCACCGGCCGGCCGGTGATTATTCCGGTCTTTTTTTTTCATGTTAATATGTCTATATATGTGTGTATGTACACATATATGCATATATGAATGCATGATGGGGGCGCAGTGTGCAGTCTTTGGGGCTGCTGGGTTGCTTTGCTTTGCTTATCATGGATGAAGGGTATTGATGCCCCTGCATGAAAAGTTTATACCTGTACACAGTCATTTTTGTCAAAAAAATGCAAACCAATATTATTTGTGCAGTTTAATTAGCCGCTTGATTAAGTAGTTTTAACTTTTTTTTTCAGCATATGTATTAGCTACCTATCTGTTTGGATATATACTGCTTTATAGTACTTGGAAACAAATAATTTTTTTTTGGTTTGTAGAATTTTTAAATTTGGTACGTATAATTTTTAAATAATAACGGAATAATTATTCCCTTATTGCTTCCGGATTTGGCTGCCCATGTTGCTTGAAAGAAACATGAATGTGTAATTAGTCCCTTATTCCTACGTCCTGTTTTGGAATTATGATAATGAAAGGACCCAGTTGACCATGTTGCTTCCGGATATAGTTTTGGAATTTTTTCCCCTGACAACTCAAATTTATCTTTGAAATCGAGATATCATGTGGACCAATTAGATGCTAGCATAACAACCAGAATTAGGACTTAGGAATATTGATTGATATGACTAGAGAGAAGACGAGATCAACTAAATGTGTACTTTGTGTACAATGTGTCGACAACATAAACAATAAGGGAATAAGCAAAAACTTAATTAATCACACGCTAATAGATCACGCTGTTTTCCGCAATAATTAGGCGTACTCTTTTGGTTAACTTGGTTAAACTTGAAGAATTTGAAGAATTTGATCTTCATTAGTAGTTATACTACAAAGCAGTTGCATAACGGCACTCCACTGATAGCAACACCATGTTCCTTCCTATAATTTAGTAATTTAGGTAATTATTAAATCATTTTTGCAATTATGTACACAAGTTTTTAATACACAATTTCGCAATCCATTCATATACATTTTATTTTTTATGTTAGAAGTTTGAAACAATGGCCGATAGTACTAAAGGCACCGAAGAGAAGGGTTTAGGGGCGGAAGAGCCGTCCCTTCCTATTGTCGTTGCTCTGGAACCAACGGTCCCACCGGAAGGTAGTTCCGACAGCGACGTAGGTAACGATGGTTACTCGTCGCCAAGCGATCCTTGTCCAAGCCCTAAGAGGAGGAGAAAGGGCGACGGTGAACAAGGTGACAAGGACTACATTCCCGCTAAAGAAGGGGTAAGTAAACTTAATATGTTACTGTTCAAGATGATAACTACTAGCCCGACCTAATTCAAAACTGTGATATATACCTTAGGAAACGGCGCCACGACGATCGAAACGGCAGCCGAAGAGAAAAGATCCGTCGAAAGACGAGGAGGTCCCAGCTAACACAACCGGCTCAAAGCAGAGCGAACGGTCAGCAAAGCCGAAGAGAAGGAAGGGCGAGAGAAGCGTGAATAGAAAGGACGAAGTGTTCCATGTAGTTACGCATGTATCGCCGAAAAGAGAGCCGCTCGCCCCTAAGACCTCACGTGCGAAGTTCAGTTCAGTGTGGCATAATAGTGAGGGAAAAGATCCCCATCACGGTCAAGGACTGGGATCATGTACCGGCAGTGGATAAGGAAGTCCTTTGAAAAGAATTGAAGAAAATCTTCCAGTTCCCGGAAGGATCGGAGGCAGCAGTGAGGAATTGTGCACTGCAAACAATGGCCAAGTCTTGGCGTGGTTGGAAAACCACATTAAACAAGAAATTTGTGCAGACGGGGCGTACACCTTTTTCGACGTATGCCAACATAACACCGAGGCAGTGGGAAGACTTTCTGAGATTGAAGAACTCCCCAGAAGAAATTGAAAGGAGCAAAAAGTATTCAGAGTTGGCCCAAAAGAACAAATTTCCTCATCGCTTAGGCTCCGCGGGATACGCACCCAAGGTGGAGCAGTGGACAAAAGAGGAGGAGGAAATGAGGAAGGCGGGGCTTCCGGTACCTATGGAGGAATGGACATAGAGATCAAGGAACTGGGTAAGAGCTAGAACTCCGAAGATCACGGAAGAAGGTAAAGTATCATTCGAAGATCCGGATCTACAGGGCGTTGCCGATAAAATAGAGAATTTATCCAGTTCACAGAAGAAAGGATTGTTCAAGCCTAAGAGGGAAAAAGATGTGCTAAGTACGGCGCTGGGTACTCCTGAGCATGGGGGTAGGGTTCGAGGTGTGTCGTCAAAGCTGAGTTGGAAGGAAGGGTTTGAACAAGACCCCCACAAGAAGCGTGAAGCGTACAAGGATAAACTTAGAGATGAAGGGGCTGCGGATTTTGAAAGGCAAATGATGGATTTCTGCGTCAAGCACATGCTTTTGCCTCCCCCCGAAACCAAAGAACCTGAGCCAGATTACCCATTCGATGACCTAAAGGAGAATACACCCTGCAGATTGCACGTTCCCTTCGGACGCTCCGGGAAAACTCTTGAGGCCGCTACAGCCATTGCTATCCCTGGGAGAACATATAATGAAGAGTTCATACCCGATGCGTATGCCAAAGTGCAGCCGCAAGTAGTCCACGAAGGGTTTGAGTCGTACGACATAGACTTCCCCACTGCAGATGGTGTAACCGTACTTGGGGATGCGGTCGATGTTGTAATTCTCTGGCACAAGAATGACATATCATTTGGATTGGGCACCGACGCCATGCGAGAACCAATGGTGCCAAAACCGGGGTTGGGAAAACCTCCGAGACCTCCTAGCAAGGTGACTGATAAAGCGGAGGAACCCGATTCCAGTGCCCAAAGTGCCACCGGAGATTGAAGTGCCGGAGGTGCCCATCGAGATTGTAGTGGCTGATATCCAGAAGGAGATTGAAGTGCCGGAGGTGCCCATGGAGATTGTAGTGGCTGATGTCCAGAAGGAGATTACAGTGGCAGAATCAGAGGTCCAATTTGTGGCATCAGTCGGGGTACATATAGAAGAAGTACCAGGATTGAAATGGGACAGTACTGAGCCAGAAATTTTTGAAGACCCTTCTCCTGCGAAAGACCCCGAGGGGCAAGAGACCCCGGTCCCTGAGAAGACCAATACCAGTTCTGAGGTGCCCAGAGTGCTTAGGAGCCGCGACTCCAAAGCCAAAGATCAGAACAAGGAGAAATTCATGGTAACTGTCTTCAGAGGGGGTAAGGAACGTGCCAAACTCAGAGATGATGACCCCAAGAAGGCCGCTGAACTAGCCGGGCCAACATACTGGCCAACTGATGATTGCCCGGAAAAGTACGAACACGGGAAAGCACTCTTGCCGGATTGGGCACTAAACGAAGGACCATGGGAGATGAGAAGATTACATACCTTCTACATGGAAGCCAGCAAGAAAGGCCTGGGCAGTATTACAGTTCGATCACTGGTAGATTGCTTCGGCGCCGAAGGTTACTTATGGCTAGATTTCTCGGATCTCCATGCCATATATCGTCGAGATAAGATGGACGTCAACTATATCGGTGTTTGGTGCATGTGAGTTTGAGTTTTAATTAATTACATGAAAAATATGTGCAATACAAATCCATGTGATTGTTACTAATAAACTTCTTCTGTAGGATGCAATACATGGATGCTAAAAAGAAAAATGAACCTATCGGCTTCTTGGATCCAACTCGGATCTGTCAAACACAACATACCGTGAGGATGGCACCAGGGTCGGACCAGCTGAAGGGCAAGACTCCAAAACAGATAGCTGAATACAAGCAGGGCTTGCACAAGGAGAAATTGATTACCGTCGCACAGTACATCGGACGAGCCTTCTTGCACTTTCAAGATAAGAGAGTCGTCATGGCCGCTTACAATTTTAAGTAAGTCCGGTACATTTAACTTCTACACATATATCTTATTTAGCTGGTACTAACTAACTATACTGTTGTTAATATGTAGCGATCATTATATCTGTTTACTCATCCACCCTAAAGACGGCACCGTGGTAGTCTTGGACCCTCTCGATTACAGACACCACCAATACAAAGAATTTCTAACAATCTTACAGTAGTAAGTGTTTATGACTCTTTCATTTTTATATGAATGTATTATAAATAAATATCCTCCTTAATGTGAAACGGTCCAACATCCATACAGTGCGTACCAATACTACAAGTTCAAGGGTGGAGAACAGACCCGAACAAGGGAGAAGCTGCTAGTACGTACCTAGTGGCCGGTAACACTCCACTCACTTAATGTATTTCAATTGTTTCACTAATTGAAATATTTAACTATTTTTCCCTATGATATGTTCTGAAGTGTCACAAGCAACCTAGAGGAAGTATCCTTTGCGGGTATTACGCGTGCGAATTCCTAAGGGTTAATGGGAGGTACAGGACTAACGCGGAGGATGTAAGTCTCTATACTATGTACTAGCCAGCTTCACATATTTATGGTACTAATATATTGGTTATCTTCAATGGATGCAGTTGCCAAGATTAGAACATCGAACAAGCTTTGACGATACAGGCATCACAAACGTGCAGCGTGATCTGTGCCATTTCATCCACCATGAGTGCTGTCATGTGAAAGGAGAATTCTTCGACCCAGAGGGTGTCCTTGCGACAAGTGACGAGTTCAAGAATCTCCGGGAGTGGAACACTACTATGCCATAATGACTAGATAGCGTATTTCAAGTCACAATGTCAAAAAATATTGTAATATATATATTTTGGCAACACTTTTGAGTTATGCAATATATGTAAAATTCTCAGTACCAAATGCTTGATAATCATCCAATATATTACATAATAATCAACCTGCAAAAATTTCTACTGACGGGCAAATTATTATTAAATTTACGGGCAAATTATTATTAAATTCCAAAAATCGAGACCTATCTTCGCAGGCGGAGCTGACTAGTCAACGTCCGCCTGCGAAAATTATCTTCACAGGCGCACGGCTCCCCCGCCTGCGAAGATCGGTGATCTTCACAGTCGTTTGCTTACAGGCGGACGGCCTCCCCGCCTGCGAAGATCGTTTTTACCCACTTGCGATAATGCTTTTCCTAGTAGTGAACTACACTCTTCGTTTGGTTTTGAGTGATACTTTATAATAATTGGCTGTAGCTCTGATGAGCAAAGGCCGGAATGTTTCATTCCACTATCTAAAAAATGAATAGTTCAGATCATTTTTAATGGTAGTAGAATACTACCAGAGAGATCACCGGAGCATTGTTCGGGGAGACACACAGTCCAGGCTGGTGAATAGTTTAAAACCAGTATCGGCCCGGTCTATAGCAAACACTAGCATTCACATTTTATGATCTTTTCCGTGTCCTAAGATAAATCAAACCCTTATATCCAAAGAATTTTTGTGTTGAGAAAAAAGTACTACAGTGTGTTTTATTTATAAGAAAAACAGTATTGATAGGTGGGTAGATTAGAAGTTTTAAAGGAATAAAACATCCTGATAGAGAAGAAAATAAAAAATAATTTATTCTAGGATAATGTTCGAACTTTAGATATTATTTTATTTGAAACGAAGGAAATAGTAGCTAGATCTGAGTCTGACCATAGTCAGCATCAATGCATGGTTATCTCAATTTAAGCATGGGGCTAGCTAGCTAGCTAGGGTGCATGACAGATGACATGAACTAAATTGTCTCGAAAACAGATAATTGGCCCTGTTTTACTAATGACATGAGTTTCTAAGAGATTGCAAAGCTACATGTGAGTATACAACTAGTGAGGATATAAAAAAGTTAGGATTATTCACCTTCCGATTACTATTCTCTCCATCTTAAAATATAAGAGATTATAAATAATTGTGATATATCTTAGTACTATAAATTTGGATGGAGATTCTATTTAAATTCGTATCAAATTCGTAGTAGTAGAATGTGTTTCTATATCTGTACTTTGGTTGTTTCGCTGTCAAAAACTCTTCTATTCAGGACCACAATTTCCTGGTGATGGACAAAAAGCATGTGGAGTTACAGCTAGATCTACCCACAAGATCATGGTCGGCTGTGACGGCTACCCCACCCAATATTAGCTGATCATGGTTAGGCCTAGAAATTGAGGCCCTTTTGGGCTTGGTCTGGGCTGAGAGAGTTTGGCTCAAGATGTTTTTGTTTTTTTTTTCTTCTTGACGTAAAACTAGATCGGAGGCCTGAGTGACAATCCAAAATAGTAGGCCTTCTGCCGCATATTGGGCTCGTGTTGAGTAGGGATTTTAGTCCTGAATCCTTGGTAAAAAAATTATGGATTTTATGCATGCACGCTGGCCTTGGATTTGGATAGAGACAAATGAAGGGTGCTTAGGTAAAGAATTTAGTGCCCCCTTAAGCTAAAACGCATCGTTTTAGACATGCTTAAAGTTAAACTTTAAGACTTTGTACATAACTATCTTTTTAAAATGAAACTTTGGTAAGAATATGTGGCCCAAAGTGCAATTTAATCTTTTAAGTATTTAGGTTGGAGGTATAAAAATCAAATGTATAGATTTTTCATCAAAAACTCATTTATAATATTATAATTATACTGAGGTTTTGCAATTATTGAGCAATAAAAATTGGCAGTCGAAATTGTATTTTAAAGACTATGTGAACATTCAAAATGGTATGTTTTCTTTATCAAAGAATCCCTTAAGAGAAACATGAAACTTTTTTTTCTTGGGAATACCTAGTATATCTTTGTATTAAGATGGAAGGTGTTTGAGTACATCCCAAATAAACAGAATTAACACAAACAAAAAATAGAGACAAAACACGGAAACTGAAGGAGAAACATGTTACTCATATTCTAAAGAACAAATCATATTTGCAATTTGTCGAATTCGGTACTTAAATAGTTTGCACGCTATTAATAGATTAACACCTTTATTTACAAGCAACAGCCCTCCTCCCTAAGGTCCTAACTCCACTCTAATTTACAGGATAAAGAACTCAAAGAATAAAAATGTTAAATCATATATTGAAACAAACTCCACGCCCATTTCATGCCTTTGCATGAGCAGCCTGTGCCTTCCACTGCTGTATCGCAGCTCGCAACGAATGGTTTGGGATTACGGACGAATTTGGTAGAACTCGCCGTGTGACCGGGGATACTTTGTGTTTCTTGAGCCAAGCTTTAATTGCTTGTTGCTCATACGTGTGTCCATCAGCAGCGACATAAGGATCATTCATTACCTCCTGTATAAAAATTGCATAATTAACTTCTTTAAAAGAATTTCTTTTATAATTATTCAGATTGAAGAGGAATGATTTTTTTTTGAAATGTATAGGTGAAGATGAATGAAATTGACAGTCAGGTAGCAGTGGATTTACCTGCATTATAGGGCAGATGAAGTGGCTTGGCACATTTAACTTTGGACTTCTTAAATTAACAGTGGAAGTAATCCTATGCAGAATTTCCTGGAGCTTGGGGAGAACCTCTGACTCAAGGCCAGGCCTCTCTCTGCATTTTAGGGCAGTGCATCTCAAGCCAAGCTTTGCCAACATTTCTGCCTCAACAAGTGGCCAATCAGTCTGAGACTTGTCAAGGATATCAGCAAGCATCCCGTTTCTGATGGCGTTTTCTGCGCTGACAATGAGCCCATTGGGGCGTTTCCCGGTTAGCATCTGAAGAATGATAACTCCCAGGGCGAACAAGTCCGATTTTGGACGAACCGTCCCGGTTTGTTGGTACTCAGGATCCATATAGTACAGTGTGCCGGCAATGATGGTCTCTTTGTACTCCGTTTGCCAGTCGGGCACAAGATCCGATATGAGCTTCGCGAAACCAGCATCCCCGATTTTACCCACATAATTCTTGTTCAGTAAGATGTTTGCGGGTTTGAGGTCTCGGTGGACTATAGGTTCTGGTTTCCTTCCATGCAAGAATGCAAGCCCACATGATACATCAAAGATGATTTGGAACCTTAAGAACCAATGCAGTGGTTGGCGCCCTTTGTTGTTAAGAAGTTGATCTTCTAGACTTCCATTCTGCAGGTATTCGTATACAAGACATCCAATTTCAGGGCAGAAACCAAGCAGCAAAACCAGGTTGGGATGCTGAAGCTGGCTGAGAATGTCAACCTGCATGAAGCCATACAGTAGAATCATTTTACTGAGCTTCTCACACACAAGGAAAAAAAATTGTGTAGAATGAATTCTAATGCATCTGCATGAATTTCGCCATAAACCATAATTACCTCCCTCAGGAACTCATCAGTCTTGTCGAGGGAATCTTGCTGAATGACCTTGACAGCAACTTCAGTATGATCAAGAGTGCACCTATACACATTTCCATAACCTCCCTCACCAATCTTCCTTGCTTCAGAGAAATTATCGGTGGCGAGCTCGATCTCATGTTTTTTGTACCGCCTGCAATTTTTGCTTGTTGACAAGATAGCATCAACAACTTTTGCCTTATCGAGGGAGATCATGCTGGCTACCATTTCCGCCTTGTTCCGGGAGTAGGCCTCCCGGGTGAATGATTTCTTTGCTTGCTCAACTTCTTCAATGGCCTCCAGATGTTTTGCCTTCTCGTCTGCTACCACCTGCTTTAGAGCTTCTTCCTTCTGTAGGGCATGCTCCACCTTCCTTGCCTCTTCAGAACACTCACTGGAAAGTACCTGAATCTGCATCATCATGATGACAAGGGTTAATGAATTTGGTGAAACAAGAATGTAACATGTCCTTAAAAAAAATCCAGAGATATAGGATAATTCGAGGGTCAATAAGTGTCCATGAGCCTTGGCAATAATGTAGAATTCAAGAGGAAGATTATAGGGATTGTCAGGTTCCTTGGCAATCTTCTTCTTCTTGTATTCTAGCTCAAGTCCTCGAAGGCGCACTACGGACTTCATCAAGCCCCCACCAGCACCTGGCGGCCGTGAAACGTGTGCTGAGTTACGTCGCAGGCACCACCAACTATGGCTGCCATTACTGGAGGAAGACAGAAGCAGTGCATCTCGTCCAATACAGCGACAGCGATCTTGAAGGGGACATAGACACTCGCAAGGGAATCTATAGCGTCTTCTTCTTCCTTGGCAACAACTTGATCACCTGGCAATCATAGAAAAAAAAATGCCGTGGCTCTTTCGTCCTGGGAAGCTGAATACATCACTGACATGACTGCCACTTGCCACAGTGTGTGGTTGGTGCGCCTTCTCGCTAAGCTTAGAGGAGAGGAGGCTGGCACCATCACATTGAAGATTGACAACCAATCTACAGTCTCGCGAAGTGAGAACCATGTTTTCCAGATCGCAGTAAACATATTGATACTAGATACTACTACATCAGAGAATGCATTGAAGAGGACAAGTTGAAGGTCGAGTTCATCAGCTCCAATAAGCAGCTAGCGGACATCCTAACAAAGGCACTTGGGTGCGACAAGTTCATTGAGCTGCGATCCAAGATTGGCCTCGTCAAAATCAAACAGGTGGACAGGGTTTAGGGGGAGTTTTGTTGGTTGTAAATCTTGTACTCAAGTATTAGTTAGTTAATTATGTTTTTGTGCATTATCCATTGTGAATGAGCTCCGAAGTGTGGATTCCGTGCGGCATAGTTGGTCGTGGTGAGAATAGCTCGCAGCGTGGGGACATGAACACGTCGTGCGGATCGTGGGGATGGACGTGATCAAACCGTAAGGTGTGAATTGCATGTTGCATGTTGTATTTTTGTCAATAGAAGAAGAAGAAGAGAAAACCCCGAAAAGCTACAGTTTCATCGCAGCACAAATCCTCTTGTGTTATAATTCTTCTTCCTCACAAACTCTTGTATTCTAACTCGAGCTAGAACACAAGAATGAGCAAGAACTATAACATGAAAGGGTTTGTGCTGCGATCAAGCTGCAGCTTTTCAGGGTTCTCTCTTCTCCTTTTATTCTGCAAAATGGAACATGCAACATGCAAAACAGAAAGCGAAGAGCACTTCCCACGTCGTGGTTTGATCACATCCATCCCCACGATCCTGCGTGACACGTTGACATCCCCACGCTTTGAGCTGTTCTCGCCACGAGCAAGTACGCACACAGCGTCCAAACTTCAGAGCTCATGCGCAACAGACAATGCACAAAAACAGAATTAACTAGTAGCTGACTACCTGCGTACAAGATTTACAACCAACAGGGAAAGCACGACCAAACAAAGATAATAACTCTTGAAGATTGCTTGAGTTGTTTTAAAAATTTAACCTTTTTCTTGGCATGGACAAGATCTTTGCAGGCTTTGTCATACATCACTAAGGTATCCTGCAATTCCTTCCTCAATTTTGCTACTTCATCTATGGATTGACACTGTAGATAATGTAAGATAACATATTTAGCATGCTACGAAAGCAAATATGTCTCAAATTAGTTTCTCTTGATTGCAACACTGAATAGTAGTACAAACAAAATTTAAGAAAGTAGGGGCAGATCTGACCTCTTCACTTGAGTTAGAGTCAGGATAATGTGCTTCCTTGAAGGGGCTTCGAAAACCATGGTTTTTATACCCTTCTACTACTGTTGTCCTTGAACCTAAACTTTTAAAGAGGATTTGCCTATGACTTTCCGAACTTTGACGTGCATTAGTAGGACCACAATGAGAAATGCGGGATTGGCAGCATGAATCTGGGTGTATCCCATCCTCAGGAAAGTTATCGAATAACAAACTTCTGTACGATTGTGCAAATGCTTTCTGACTAACTGACTGAATTCTCAAGCCAGTACCAGACCCTGCAAAAGGAGTGCCTTAACATAAACCGAGCTTTGAAATTTGTAAACTAGCAAAGAGAAACATGAAACAAGATAAAACATTGGACAAAGAGGTAAACACATTGTCAAAACTCAAGACGTACTGCTCGTTTGAGGATGTCTCGTCACTTTCAGGGTCAGTCTTCGTTTGGACACGACAAATACATTGCATGAAATTTCCGTTGTTTTTAGGACAGCAGTGGCAACATCTGGGACACTCATTGCCCTGCAAAATGGATGGTGCGGCAATTTAATGATGGAAAACATAACAATGCTAAAGACTTAATTGTTAAGTCCTCTCCTGAACTCCTGATGGCAAAAGCAGTTATGCAAATCAAAATTTTATTGATAAAGATGATAGCAAAATAAAATTAAATTATTAAAGATAAATAGAAACATCAAGCAACCCTGAAGCAAGTATGACAGATTTTTTTTACAATCTGTACATGAATAAGTTTCTGAATCCAGAGAAAACTGAGGGCAGTACAATAATGCAGATTTTATTGCAGCCATCATCGGAAAGCTAAGAGCTATAAATAAATTTAGCAAAGAAAAGTAAAGCTTGATGCCCCAGATCATTTTGACAAAAACCTAAGTACTGCTGGCGCTGGGTTTAAATTGGATTGTTGCATTAGGCATCAGGCTCTCTATTACTCCCTTCGTTTCAAAATATAAGAGATTTTAGGTGGATGTGACACATCCTAGTACTATAAATCTGAACCGGAAGCTTATCCAGAATGTGTCACATCCACCCAAAATCGATGGAGGGAGTATCAAACAGAAACTAGTCGTCCATGAAATTTAAACTGACAACCTGGTAACCAACATCAGATAAATCACCAACCAACCATACTATTTTTTTCAGAGAAGTTTGCAGGAGTCAACCGGTGACAAGGTCTTTCTACATCTTCAGTGAATTTTGCAAGAGAAGATTTGGATGAAAAACAAAAAGGACTAATGAATTATAATGTCTAGACATCGAAAAGGACAAGACAGAACATTTCTATCAGCCATCTGTAATGCAATTGAAGACACCTAGACGACTGTTCCCTACATCATCATAAGCAGAAAGCAGCAGCTTACCAAATTGTCAGCAACACATACTGTAACACACTTACACACATGCTTCATAGTACACACACAGTGCAACCATACACAAGAAATGTGACGTGAGGGTTGCAACTAATCCCATCAAAATGCACTTTAATTTCTATTGAAGCCATTGTTCCGTGCTGTCCAAATCGACCATTTTGCTCCAACCCTCGACTAAAAAGGTAAAATTAATAGCAAACAAACACGCCCTTTTCACTTAATCACCTCTTGAGAACATAATTACAATACCCTAATAATCTCATCATAGGTTAACAAAATTCAATGCTGAAAAAGGGAGGAAGAAAAGGACACGCACCTTCTGAACCACCCTAAGGAGGCCGAGCCGAGCACCAGGCTCCGTACGCCGGAATCCGCCGCGTACCGGACCAGCGCCTCCGCCACGCCGTCGCCCTCCAGCACCACCGTCTCCACCTGCGCCGGCGAACGCGACCGGATCAGATCACGGGAAACGTTCAGAGATGGGGATTTTTTTTATTTTTGGATTGGGGGAACTCACCGTCGCATTCGCGGCGGCGGCGGCGGCGGCGGCGAAGATGCGGCGGAAGGGGCGGAGCGCCTCCTGCGCGCGGGAGTGGCGGTCCCGAGCGTACGCCTCCGCCGCCTCCCGCGCCACCCGCGCCGCCGGCACCTGCTCCCCGGCTTCACCGCCCACACGCGCAAAAGCAAAACCCCCCGCGTCAAGCCGTGGCAGCCCGAATCAACCAAATCCGCTACCTAGCCGAGGAAGAGGCGGGGAGGAGGAGGTAGAGCGCGCGCACTTACATGGGGAGGGGACGAAGCGGAGCGAGGGGATGACGTGGACGACGGAAATGGCGGCGGCGGAGGCGCGGCCGTCTCCAGCGGGGAGGTTGGCGGCGGCCCACCGCGCGGCGCGGCGGCTCGCGCTGCCACCGGGGCGGACGGCGACGGCGACGGCGACGGCGGGTGACGGCGGGCGAGGCTCGCCGGAGGCCATAGTATCGAGGCGGCGATCGCCGATCGCGAGGTAGTTGAAGAGGACGCGGGAAATTCGTTGGTTGCGCGCGGGCGTCTCGGGAGTCGGGACTAGGCAGGAGGAGGTCAGCTCACTAGTATAACAATGGGTTTGGTGGAAGAGGGTGGGCCAGCAGTGTCAGTCTCACGGAGAAGGCTACTTATTGTGGGTTAATTTATGGGAATTTTCTTTTTGAAAATATATGTTTTTAACCGAATTTGCAAGAAAATACTGTTTTGGAAGGGAAGTACAAATATATACCGTCGTCGTGATTCTGAGTAGCGAGAGCATCGCGTCCGTGTCGCTCTCGCGGTTTGGGTGAGCGAGAATTGCAGTCGCGCAGAACGGGGATGCGACTGCGCCAGCGTGTGCAGTGTCTCGCGCGGCCGTGCAGCGAGTGCGCCGTCACTCCACTCTTCTCCCAAGGACCAAGGATAGGATCAGTTTGAACGGTTACTCCATCTTCTAATATAGTACCGAATGAGATATTTTATAGTATAGTAAATCTAGACATGCTTACTTAATTTAGTGTACTCTAATCCATCCGATCATAAATTATTATATTATAAGATGGAGAGGAACATGAAAAGATATAAGTATATACGGCCATATATAAGTGGCACGTACATGGCCGATCTTTACTGGCTTACTGCACTAGCCAGGAGCCCATCTCCCATGCATGTACATGCACATGTATTATACATACGTGTATACGTGTGCATGCAGCTGCAGGCAACCAACCAGAAGCCATGCCTGCTTAATTTATACTACGGCCACAGGTCTATGGCCAAGTCAATATGTCGGGGAGTTACATATAGTACAAATCAATTGCTTATCAGCTTTTGCTAGATTGGGCCAAAAAAACCGCGCGAGAACACTCGCGGCCCCTGGCCGAGACCGCGGTGCGAGACACCCGGCCGTTCTCGGCTTCTCGCTCTCATCCAAACCGCGATCGCGTTACCAACCTGCGAGAGCGAGACGGCTGCGACGTTCTCCCTAATTAGAAACGCGACGACGTTGTATTTTTGCACTCCTCTCCCAAACCAATATTTTATTGCAAATTCGATAAAAAAAACATATATTTTTTAAAAAAATTCTAATTTATGGGTGTTCCATCTCTTTCTTTCCATGCTTGGGAACTTTTTCCCGGTATGGGGTGATTCATTATAATATGATTAATTAAATATTAAATAAAAATTTAAAAATTTAATGAATCATTAGTACAGAACTTTTTATCTGTAACGACCTTTTCCGTGTTAGGGGTTTGCGGACCGTCATACCGTCATCATGTTTAACAGACCGAAATAAACACCGACAAAAATATACTTGTACAGACACTATCTATATGCAAATATTTCAACCCCATCACTGATGGGACCTATCGGTGACGGGTTTTTGTTTAGGCCCCACAAGATTATCTTTGTAAACGCCGCGGAGGAGGATAGGAAAAGAAGAAACAGCGATTTCATGTGTTGTACATTTGCAGATTGCAAAAATAAAATCATGCTTAATAGTAGAGTAGATGTACACGCTCATCTGATACGTCGAGAATTCATCGAAGGCACACATGTTGGGTGAAGCATGGAGAAAAAGAATCAGTCGACGATGTTGCAGCTACAGATAGAAGTGGTACACAAAATTAAGAAGATAAAGATGAAGATGCATGTCAACGGTTTGGTGATCACTAAATGGATGTTGTCAGGGTTATGGATAAGGTATACCCTATGATCATGGGTTAAGCTCGGCGGGGCCCACCACATACCAAGTTTTATACAGAATCAGGCCTTGCGTACGGAAGATATTCCGTATAAAGAAGGAGAAGTATAGTTCTACATGGAAACTACAAGTACTACTCGGATCATATCCATATTTGTTTTCCTAGTTCTACTTAGACAATGGGACATCTGTGGGTATAAATACAAGACCCCCTAGGAGGAGAGGGGGGAAGACCAGTCAGAAGGGAGACGATAGTCAGAACAGATATCAACACACGTCGCCAGACATCGACATCAGAGATAAACCTAGACATACCCAATCTGGTACCCGCGAAGGCCGACAAGAAGGATCTAGCGCTATCTCTGGTCTCACTGAGTTCGTATTCGAGGATGAAGACTACCCCGTTGTCGACTACAAGTGGTGATCCATGCCGCCATGTCGACGATGACTAGATAGGTTATCCCAAATATTGTACTTGAGTAATTCTAATGAATAAGAGTAACATCGGCTTCGACCAACAGTAGTAGGGCTATTACCTGTCAGATGAGGGGGGCGGAACCTGTATAAAAATCCTTGCCTATGCCTCTTTTACCTTAATCTCGCATATACCCTGGTACCAATGATCCTCATACCATGCAAATACCATAGTCGTGATCTACAATATCGACAGTGGCATGATAGGTAGGGGAATTTTGGTGCTTCAAGGTTTCGACGAGATGGGTTCCAACAAGATGGATTCTCCGACAACAACTACTCAACAACTTCGACTGTGGGAGATAGGACCCAACTGAAGCGCGTTCTATTCTGGAGTGGGAACCTCATCATCTCAATCTTCATCGAGCCATCTTCACCGAGGATTTTTCAACGAGGAATACTTCAACAACTTTTGCCCTAGGAGATCCGACCCGACCAGAGTATGTTCCCTGACTAGATTGGAATCATCGTCACCAACAATTTGATCTATCGAGATCATCCAAGCTTCAAGACACGTGGTGTACCAAAAGATTTCAAATACATATGATATCGAACGAGTTCGCATTAAGGTAATTGGTAGATTGGTTTTTTAAATTAATCTACTAATTTCATAGATACATCCGGCATGTATCTTCAAAGGTACGCTATATTTTATATGCAATTTACCGTACCTATTTTTCAGATCTATATGATATTATCATATCCATAATTTATTATGTTTACCTAGAGTATTTTTTTTATACAATATCTGTTGTGCGGGTGTTCCCTATATTAGACCACTATGGTCAAATACTGGGGGCTCGCTCTGCTTCTTTTATATGAAACATGCTTGTTTATGGTTTATATAGTATCCGATATTTAATCTGAATCTACTCGTTATATCCTGATAATACTAAAAGTTTCATGCAGTTTTCTGAGTACATACTCGATATTCTATGCTATATGAATTGCCTTGTAGAAAATATTTTTCAGGAATAATCGAGTACTCGAGTAGGCAACGGTCGGTTACAACACCATTATTGAGAGTATTCTCGACAAATGCGGAGTTGTCGAACCAAACCTACCAACGAAGACCGATGACCTATCTCACGTGTAGCGCTGGCCATGGCCGAATCTGAGAACAGGTTGACAATGGATAATTCCCCGCGAACATTGTCGGCTTGATCACCCGGCATGGTTGCGAACGGACATCCGGATATGCTACAAGTTGGGTATGTGAATCATGCTAGCCACATGAGATGCACATGTAATAACCAACTATAGCGCCCCTTCAGGTGATTGAGAAGATGCCTACTCCTGGTCATCGACCAGTCGATTGTAGCGATCTCTTGTCACTTATCAGTTACCTTCAGGAGATCAAGAAGATGTCTACTCGTGGTCATCGACCAGTCGATTGTAGCTATCTCTGGCCACCTATCAGTTACCTTCAGGAGATCGAGAAGATGCCTACTCGTGGTCATCGACCAGTCGATTGTAGTGATCTCTCGCCACCTATCAGTTACCTTTAGGTGATCGAGAAGATACCTATTCCTGGTCATCGATCAGTCGATTATAGCGATCTCTCACCACCTATCAGTTACCTTAAGGTGATCGAGAAGATGCCTACTCCTGGTCATCGACCAGTCGATTGTAGCGATCTCTCGCCACCTATCAGTTACCTTCAGGTGATCGAGAAGATGCCCCTCCTGGTCATCGACCAGTCGGTTGTAGCGATCTCTCGCCACCTATCAGTTACCTTCAGGTGATCAAGAAGATGCCTACTCTTGGTCACCGACTAGTCGGTTGTAGTGATCTCTCGCTATTTATCAGTTACCTTCAGGTGATCGAGAAGATGCCTACTCCTGGTCATCGACCAGTCGATTGTAGCGATCTCTCGCCACCTATCAGTTGCCTTCAAGTGGTCGAGGTATGTCTGCACATGGTTGACGACCAGCGAAGTAGCGGTCCTCACACCACGACTTCAAATGGTCGAGGAACGACTACAACTGGTCTTTGACCAGCGGCATAGCCGTCCTCATACCATGACTTCAAGTGGTCGAGGTACGACTACAACTGGCTTTCGACCAGTAGCGTAGCGATCCTCGCACCACGACTTCAAATGATCGAGGTACGACTACAACTAATCTTCGACCAGCGGCGTAGCAGTCCTTACTCCATCTCTCCGAGTGGTCAAGATACGGCTACCCACCTAGTCTGAGTACAGGGGCGGTAGCTATCTCACCACCTCTCCAAGTTCTGTTCGAGTGGTCGAGATACGGCTACCCACCTGGTCTGAGTACAGGGACGGTAGCTATCTCACCACCTCTCCGAGTTCTATTCGAGTGGTCGAGATACGGCTACCCACCTGGTCTAAGTACAAGGCCGGTAGCTATCTCACCACCTCTCCGTGTTATGTTCGAGTGGTCGAGATACGACCGCCCACCTGGTTTGAGTACAGGAGCGGTAGTTATCCCACCATCTTTCCAAGCACCCTTCGAGTGGTCGAGGTACAACTACGACTGGTCTTTGACCAACAACGTAGCGGTCCTCGCACCACGTCTTCAAGTGATCGAGTACGTCTACATACCTGGTCCTCGACCAGTGGTGGTAGCGACTCTCCTACTGTTCCCGCGAAGTGATAGAGTACGACTACACACCTGGTTTTTGACCAATGTGTAGCCACCTCATCACCCTATGCCCATCAATCTCTGTAAGTGGTTATACATATAATATGCGCAATATTTATCCGTTGATCCACTTTTCTTATATCACCTTGTCTTGAAGTCGAACCTATCATCCTCTTACGCTGGTCTAACACACCTCCAGGTCCTAACGATCTTCGGCTGGGGAAGCCCAGAGCGGATAAGGTGATGTCAAACACTGCAGAGCCGAACGACCATGTCATATTTGGTCATGTCAGAGTGCTCAATGGTAGCGTATTAACCAAGCCGTGTAATTGAGAATTAGTTTTTCCAACCTCACAGCTGGGGGCTAGGTAATCACAACTTGGGCTCAGTTTGTTATAAGATTTAAGCTGCCTTTGTAGAAAAAATGACTTTTCTATAAAGACAGCTGGGGGCTAGGAAGGGTATCATACTCTGATTACTGAGGGCAGCTCTGGCGAGAGTACTCTTATAATGTCATATGTAAATTCAATATTAGTTCAGTAATAATACCCCGAGATCCCTTACCCGTATAACATCGTGTGCTGAAGTCGATCCTAACATCCTTTTACTCTAGTCTGACACACCTCCAAGATCCTCACGGTCCTCAGCTGGGGACGCCCAAAGCTGATAAGGTGATGTTAGGCACTGCAGAGCCAAGCGACCATGTCATATTTGGTCATATCATAGTGCTCAATGGCAGTGTATTAACTAAGCTATGTAACTGGGAATTGGTTTTCCCAACTTCACAGGTTGGGGCTAGGTATTCGCAACTCGCCTAGACCAGGTTATAGGTTTTCAAGCTATACCCTCCGAGAACGAGTTCTCCAAGGGCATAGCTGGGGGCTAGGGAGTACTCTTATATTGTCATATGTAGATTTAATTTATTTTCAATTTTCAGTTCATACTATATCGTGTTACCCCTAAACGTTCACTTGGGGGCTTTTCTATCTAACAATTTGTTCTGAGTATTGATTTCAGAAAAGTTAGATATCAGAACAGTCAAGTCAGATTTCAGGGCTTTGTCGCAGACTCTACAGCTACTCAATTATCCGAGAACGATTGTTGGAGTTCGACAAGGATTACGGAATGAAGCGATGGTGTACCCGCCGAGATGGAATCTTTTGACTTCAATCTAAATTCTCGATTGCGGTTGGACTGGGAACTTAGTCGCAGACTCCACGCCTTTTCGGTCGTCTGAGAATGGTTAAGTGAGTTCGATAACTGTTATTCTAAGGTCTTCGGTCGAGAACATCAGGCCTCGTATACGGAAGATATTCCATATAAAGAAGGAGAAGCAGAGTTCTACATGGAAACTACAGGACTACTCAGATCATATCCATATTTATCTTCCTAGTTCTACTTAGACAAGGGGATATCTGTGGGTATAAATACAAGACCCCTTAAGAGGAGAGGGGGGAAGCCCAGTCAGAAGGGAGACGATAGTCAGAACAGATATCAATACACGTCGCCAGACATCGACATCAGAGATAAGCCTAGACATACCCAATCTGGTGCCCGCAGAGGCAGACAAAAGGGAACTAGCGCTATCTCTGATCTCGCTGAGTTCGTATTCGAGGATGAAGACTACCTCGTCGTCGGCTACGAGTGGTGGTCCATGCCGCCGTGTCGATGACGACTAGATAGGTTATCCCAAATATTATACTTGAGTAATTCTAATGAATAAGAGTAACACCGGCTTCGGCCAACAGGAGTGGAGCTATTACCTGTCAGATGAGGGGGCCCGAACCTGTATAAAAATCCATGCCTCTGCCTTTTTTACCTTAATCTCGCATATACCATGGTACCAACAATCCTCATACCAAGCAAATACCGTAGTCGTGATCTACAACATCGACAGATGTGAATGGCATATGTGAATGGTTGTGTCAATGTAGATGTGATCACTGAAATATTTGATTTGTGAATTATTGTGAATGTGGTTGCTGGGATAGGGAATATATATATATATATATATATATATATGTTTACGTATTTTGTAGTGGGTATGGCTAGCAAAGGTCTGTGGCTAGCCAAAAAACAAAATTTATTTTTTGGGGTAAATAACTCATCCGTGGCGGGCTTAAGTTTAAGTTTGATTGAGATGAACTTATCTGTGATGGGCTTAAACTTAAGCCCGATTGAGATGAGTCATCCGTGACGAGCGCCATACCATACCGACAAAGGCAACCTAGTCATCTTTGTCGAGTTCAAGCACGAGCCCGTCACGGATGAGCTCATCGGTGACGGGCCCTAGTTTGATCCTTGTTTGACTCATCTGTTGGGTCAAACCTATCGGTGACGGGCTTTAGTTTTGGCCCGATAAAGATAACTATCATCTGTGATGATAAAATACCCGATACAGATGACTTCTCACATTAGTGACCTTTGGTTCGTGAAGGGACCCCTCCCCGACACAGATGACGCTTGCCGCCCGATTAAGATGAACTATCCCCTGCTAGTGAATATAGTTTTAAAAGTAACTTTGCTTATAGAATATGTTTGAAAATATATATCATTTAGCTGTTCGGGAAACACGTGTATGGAATACGGAGGAATAGATGTTGGGGAAGGGGAGAAATGATCTAATGCAATGTTATGACCCTCTCTATCTTAAAATATAGCAATCAATCTTAGAGTATGCTTCCAAACTATGTCTTTTGGGACAAAAAAAATATAATTTCTAAGTCAAGAAACTTATGGTATAATAATTTTTGAAGTAAATTGCACTTTGGGCCACTTTTCTTTACCATTGTTTCAATTTGGACCCGGGATAGAACAATCTTTTCACTTTCGACCACCTAAATTTACATGTTTGTTTCACTTTGGACTTCTTCCACATCCAGCTCCCTCTCTCTTCTCTCTGTTTCTTCTCTCTATCTTGACTGCAATGGGCTAGAGGAACCACCATGAGCAGGCCAAGCAGTGACCACCAGTGTGGTGCTCGCGCCGAAGCTCTGCCGGCGTCGCCTCCGCGTGCTTGGGAAGGAGCTCGACCTCCCTAGCTGTTGGGAGGTCAAGCTCGAGCTCAAGGTGGAGTATGGCAAACAGCGGGACTCGAGATAGTGTGGCATTGGCGGAGTTTGAGGATGAGCGCGGCATGCAATTCAGGGAGGGCAGAGAGAAGACCAAGGGAGCTGAAGGTGGAAGAAGAACCCAAAAATGAAACAACATATAAATATAGGTGGTTCGAAGTGAAAAGGTTGTTGTACCCCTGTCCAAGTTGAACCAATGGTAAAGAAAAGTGGTCTAATATGCAATTTACTCTAATTTGAGTAAATTTTTTAAATCCGTTGTAACTTGTAAGGCACGGGTATTTTGGTAGTGTGTGCAAAATCAAGTCGATGTCTGTGCTGGATTTAAGAAATTTGAAACCTAGTGAGTGAGGAATTATTAAAGTAGATGCTATAAGCCGACACCAAATGTAACTTGCTTCTATTTTTGATTGGATACAGATGAACTAACTAGTCTTGTAATAGATTTATAGTCAAAATATATTTATCAGCTCTCAGTTATCTACTGTTTTAAAAGGTCTTTAACACTTGCAACACACGAAATTCTACAATATGTTTCACATAAGAATTAGTTCCGTACCCACGAAAGTACTCAAAAATCACCTTGTATATTAGCAATTACTCCATCCATCCTAAAATATATGTTGCAATTAATTTTTCACAAAATGTTTGACCATTCGTTTTATTATTAAAAAATTAATATAAATATGTAAATGTATCAGGTAAGATTATAGTTTATTTAATAATAAAACAAGTCATAACAAAATAAATAATATTTATATAACTTTTTAATAAGATGAATGGTTAAATGTTGTACGAAAAGTCAACGGTGTTATATATTTTAAGACAGAGAAAGTACTATATAAGAGAAATTTTATTATACTTAAGAGGTACTAAGAAGTAAAATTTATCAACTTCAAAAAGAAGTGGTATTTCGTAGTTATGTACTTACAGCCCCATTTGGTTCAGGTGCCCGTGCGTTGTAACGGGAAAAAAATATTTATCAATATCAAATCACACCGAATAAATGATGTAAAACAATCATTAAGTGTAAACTCGTTGTAACGGGAAAACTTGAGATAGCAAAATAATAATTATGTCTCATTTATTTTCGTCATACATTAGTAACAAGAACAACGAAAATTTGTTGTATACAATGGCATGAAACCTTACACATTTATAATATTCTAGCATATCATGCTCAAGCATTAAATTTCAAAAGTCCACTGAAATATCAAATATCAAAGTATGAAAGTCTAGACGTCCTAATCCCGCTAAAACATGTATTAGTTGAAAGATTGAACAGGAAACATAATAGCGCTCTTGAGCCTGACTGTTCGCTGCAATAACAATAGGTACGACTCATCATCCAGCGAAACAAGAGTATGTAAGGTTGAACACAATGACGCCTCAGCGGACAACAGTACACCATGACGTCATTCATGTTCTCCTTGATCTTGGGAAGTACCAGCTGCTGCCAGGGACTTTAAACTCTCTCATTCAACATAGTGGCGTGGACAGAATGCAGCAATATGAGCGTTGTAGTCCCCTAAACCCTAGCCCATGATACATGTTAATTGTATGACTTTATAAAGTCCCCCCAATCCTATATATCTCAATACACTATATACCCATACAATCTATGTTACTGCAAAGTAAATTTCACTATATGCTAAAAGAATTTGTAAGTCCATCACAGTATCACACATGTTCAAGGCCGGTTTGTAAAGTTTCTCCAATCCTATATATCTCATTATACTTTGTATCTATACAATCTATATATACAATTGCAACCTAAATTTCTTAGATATTTGAAAAGTATGTAAACCCATGAGATTTTTTTTATAGTCCATGAGTCTTATTCATTCTGGTCATTGAAGTTCCTACCCATCTCACTATACTTAGTATGAACACAAATCACATAGCATAAAGCAGGTGAGGCAGCCCAAATGTATGAAGCTTCAGGACGATGGGAAGCAGATGATTCAAAGCAGATGGGAAGCTTGAAAGGAATATCTTTGGACTCAGACATGCAATGTTCTCCAACTGATTAATGACCTACTCTAGTGCATCGCTACCAGAATGGTAATGCTTGCTCTGATCTGGCCTCTATGCAATGGATAAATCGCACCATACAACCACAGCATCACTCAAGCTTCAATGTTTTCCAGTCCTGGAAAGAAGCACTGAGTATACGTAGTAGAATAAGTGGTTAAACTTTTATATGCATGTTCTTAACGACTCAAAAGCAAATGCTATAAAATATACTATGATGAAAAAACCAAAAAATCAAATTCAAAATTAAGTTCTGAAATTTAAATTTTAGTTTATAAGCATAAGCCAAACAATGAGCTACATTCTGTGCTACGCATGTGCCATTTTTTCCAGCTTTCAAAGAGTAACCAGTTTTCCTTTGACAAAGGAAAAAACAAAGCTATTATGATTTTTTAGATCAAAATTATGTAGTATGATTGATCACATTTGTAGGGCTTTTTTTTACTTTGCACGACAGCACGACTGTATCCACCGTGTTTCAACTTTCAACTAGGATGCACACAAGGACATGCAAAAATAGATCAGAGAGCAACAACTTGGTTGTCAATGACAAGTGGGGACACAAGAGCCACAAAAACAAATTAAGCCAACGGCCATTAACAACGCTGCAGCACCCAAATTTGGCCAAAAAAAATGAAGGAAGAAAAAAAAACAGTGAAACATCCTGCAGTTTTTGGTTGGCTTGATCAAAACCGGAGAGGGAAGAAGAGGGAGAGGAGAGGCAAAAGAATCCATCTTTCTTTTTTTTTTTTTTTGTCTCTTCCTCTTCTTCTCCGACGATCTTTTGCCGGTTAGCCGGAGGCTGGGTCGTGTCCGGCGAGGTGGGGAGCATGTACCTATCGGCCTTCTCCTCGACGTCTTCGCACGGCGGTGGCGGCGGCGGGGACAGCGAGGTGAGGGACAGCTCCACGGTGGTCGCCGTCGACCGGGACAAGAACAGCCAGCAGGCGTTCAAGTGGGCGGTGGACCGGCTCCTCGCCAGGGGCAGCGTTCTCCAGCTCGTCCATGTCAGGCCACAACAAAATGGTATGTTCCATGAAAATCTGCATGAACCAAAGCTAATCTTGCAAGAGATATCAGTGAGAAAAGTCACCTTTTTTTTCTTGATCGAATTGGGGAGATGCATAATTTGGATATAGAAGAAGAAGACCTGCGATTTGATAATTGTGAAACCTCTCGAAATGAGCTTCGATTATTTAACATCCTGGTCCACTTTCATTTGGTCAGATGATCCCACATGCCATCCTCACAAGTGTCAGTGAAAAAAGTGTCAAATTATCAAAATTTTCAGGAACAATTTGGTGAGCATTGTACCGTCATGCAGTGAAGTTTGTGGGAAGATGAAAAATTCAGAGACAACAAAATGGGCATGATTTCTTTATCAACAATGCGCATTTTATTTCAAATGCATATAGTTGTTTAGATTCCCTGAGGTAGCTAATATACGCATTATGTGATGTCATCATGCAAAGGAAGTTTGTAGGAAGATGAAAAATTCAGACACGACAAAATGGGCATGATATTGTCGGTAATGCGCATTGTTTCAAAATTCTGCATATAGTTTGATAGATTCCATGAGGTAGCTAATATATGTATTTTCTCCTATTTATCATGGTTTATTTAATTTCATCAACAATTTTCTTGGTTGGTTTGGCCATGCTGCAGCTGATGCAGGAGCGGATGCAGAGATGCAACAGATGTTCATCTCATACAGAGGTTATTGTGCTCGTAAAGGGGTGAGTGCAAATAGAATATATAGTATACTGCTTTTTTTTCACTACTAGAATAAAATGACAATAACAAAATTAATGGAACAAAATAAGCTCAAGAAATACTTACATTGCAAACTGCAGATGCAACTGAAGGAGGTGATCTTGGATGTCAGTGACATCTCCAAAGCAATAGTCGAGTATGCCACTAGCAATGCCATCACCGACATCGTCGTCGGGGCGTCGACGAGGAACACATTCATCAGGTGCATGATTGTTCATTCCTCCATGGCTGTACTGTTCACCATTCCCCAATCCCTTGATATCCTGTAATAACTGAACAAAGTCATGAACCTCATGTCCTGCAGAAAATTCAGAAATCCTGATGTGCCAACATGCTTGATGAAGATGGTGCCTGATTACTGCACAGTGCATGTCATCCACAAAGGGAAGGCAATCCAAGTCAAGGCAGCCAAAGCCCCAGCACCCTTTACCACTCTCCCTCCCAAACAGTACTCACAATCAAGCATAGAATCTGACGGATATCCTAGGTAAGTTTGTCCATAAGGAATAATCGCTTCACTCAATAATTACATTGCAAAATGGTTTCTGAAAAAAATGGTTTGAAGAAATCCAAGATTTTAAAATCTAAACACCTGTATGCAAATAAGTAGGATATAAGATCTGTTCATCACTCATGTCACTCTGTTTACCTTCTGAACTTGTTAACATAATACTAAATCGTGTTCCGGGTTTGCTGAACAGATCAAGAGGAGACTGGAAGAAGATTTCCCATCAATCATCTCCAAAGGCAAACAGACCATCGGTGGACCGACTATCTGGCTTTGCAAAAGCTCCAACCAGGGAAAGGCCTCTCTCTGGAGCTAGATCAGCACCCCCGAAGGATTTCGATGACTATATCGACTTCATAGCTCCTCCAAGGCCCTCGGTAACCCGTAGCTCCTTTTCAGATGATGTTGATTTTCCTATGAGCTTGGAGTTGCCATCAATGGACTTCGGCGATTCTTTGGAGCTTTCCGCATCAATGTCCATGGAAAGCCTAAGCTCAGCTGGGGTAAGCAAGCACACCGGCAACATCAGTTTTGCTGCAGTTGATCAAAATCTTCGCATGTGTAGTGGTGATCTGGAATCTTTTAGAGTATTGGACTTTAGATCAACTCTTACTTTCGTGTCGTTTGAAATTCAGAAAGATGTCGAAACTGAAATGAGACGGCTGAGACTAGAGCTAAAGCAGACAATGGAAATGTACAACTCCGCATGCAAGGAAGCAATTGATGCTAAACAGAAGGTCTGCCCACTTCTATGTCGCTGTAATTTCAACTATTATCTGAAATATTTTGAAACAATAGTGAATAATGATCAAATCAGCAGGCTGCTCAGATGCACCAGATGAAGGTGGAAGAGTCAAAGAAGTATCAAGAACTCAGGAATGCTGAAGAGGAAGCCCTTGCTCTGGTCCAAATGGAGAAGGCAAAGTGCAGAGCCGCACTGGAAGCAGCAGAGGCTGCACAGAGAATTGCAGAGCTGGAGGCTCAGAAGAGACTGAGAGCAGAGTGGAAGGCGAAGCGCGAAGCCGAGGAGAGGAAGAGAGCAACAGATGCAATGAACAACACGGATCTAAGGTACAGGAGGTATTCCATTGATGACATTGAAGCTGCCACTCATAAGTTTGACAAGGCACTCAAGATAGGGGAAGGTGGATATGGGCCAGTGTATAAAGCTGTCATGGATCATACTAATGTCGCCATTAAAATCTTAAGGCCAGATGCATCACAAGGGAGGAAACAGTTTCAGCAAGAGGTAAATCTAATATAGGAGTATATCTAGTAAATTCTTCATCTTTTCAGTTTATTCAGGGTTGTTTTGAGTAGAACCAAACTAAAACGAATGCAATATTTTTTCTCACCATCAGGAAGCAAATTTTCTTTCTTTTGTTTTTGAAGGAGTTTATAACCTGACAATCTGTTAGTTCAGAACAAAGTTATTTCAATCATATGTTTTTGAAGACATTTTATCTTCCTACCCATATTTACCATTCAAATATCTAAATTATCTGCATGTCAATTATGCAAATGACAGCTATAATCAAGCTAATAAACTGCATGTGGTGAGAAAGTTTCTTCTTTTTTTGGGCAGATCAAATATATGATGTCAATTATGCAAAAGATAGTCATGTCATGATCGAGCTAATTAATAAACTGCATGCTGATGAAGAAGTTGTAATTTATTTATTTATTTTTGTTCAGATAGAAGTGCTTAGCTGCATGAGGCATCCAAACATGGTGCTGCTGCTGGGAGCATGCCCGGAGTACGGCTGCCTGGTGTACGAGTACATGGACTACGGCAGCCTGGAGGACCGGCTGTGCCGGCGAGGCAAGACCCTGCCGATCCCCTGGAACATCCGGTTCCGCATTGCCGCCGACATCGCCACCGGCCTCCTCTTCCTCCACCAGGCGAAGCCCGAGCCGCTGGTCCACCGCGACCTGAAGCCGGCCAACATCCTCCTCGACCACAACTTCGTCAGCAAGATCAGCGACGTTGGCCTGGCACGCCTCGTGCCCCAGTCCGCCGCCGCCGCTGAGGCGACGCAGTACCGGATGACTTCGACGGCGGGGACGTTCTGCTACATCGACCCGGAGTACCAGCAGACGGGGATGCTGACCACCATGTCCGACATCTACTCGCTGGGGATCCTTCTGCTCCAGATCATCACGGCGAGGTCGCCCATGGGGCTCACCCACCACGTCGAGAGCGCCATCGAGAGGGGGACCTTCCAGGAGGTGCTTGACCCGATGGTGACCGACTGGCCGGTGGAGGAGGCCATGGAGTTCGCCAAGCTGGCACTGCGGTGCGCCGAGCTGAGGAAGAAGGACCGGCCGGACCTTGGGAAGGAGATCTTGCCGGAGCTCAACCGGCTGCGCTGCCTCGGCCAGGAGTACGATGCCTCCAAGGTCAGCAGCACCAGCACCACCTGCTCCAGCTCCGCTCCCTACAGCTTCGGCACCGACGACGTCTCCACACCATGATCAGAGTCTCTGCTGCCTCCATCCTCCATGGCTGCTAGCTGCACCTGCAGCTCGAGCTCGAGCACTCGGAAATGTATAGATGATTAAAAGCACTGCTGCTGCCTTCGCTCTGTTGGTATGGACTGCAGCTGAGCTGATGATGTTAATGGCGCAACATAGTTTGGGTGAAGCGGAAGTGATTAATCATTAGCATGTAGATGATTAAGAGGAGAAAATTAAAATATGTAAAGGAAGATTAAGGCAATGCATTTCTGTATGTAATGTGACATACCAAGATGCCAAGTGGGTGATGAGCAGAGCAGCCTTTGGTTCTCAGATCATGTTTTGCACCTCTTTGTCATCATCAGAGAAAACTTTTGGTTTGTTTCTATGACTAGCCAGGTACTTGTGTGTTGCAACGGAATATAAATACCACATTCGAAAAATAAAAAACGAACTTCTCTTTGATGGAACCTCCTATGATTCCTATGATTATCATCCCTGTTCAAACAATTCTCATTCGTAGAGTGACAACTTGTATCACCAATTCAATGCATGGGTTCACGGAAAAACAAGTCAATTTGTTGGCACCAAAATTGAAACTCATGTAGCAAGACCAAATTAAAGAGTTAATTACGGTAGGGAGTGCCAAAATTTTTCAATTATTTTTATCTCACTACTTTTAGCAAGATGGAAGCACTTTGCCATTACTAAACTTGATGCATTAATCTAACCATGGGACACAAGTTAAACAGAAATCTAGTTTCTTGATGGCGTGCTCCCAATACAACGCACAATAGATCTCTCTAGCTTGCAGCAAATGTAACCTATGAAGAAACGTTGAAGATCAGATTTCAAAAACACAAATACCTTTGAACAACAAGGAGAATGTAATTTTAATTGGTCCTTATCAACTCACCATACAATCCTCTTAAAAGAGTAAAGTGCAACTCCGGTCCACAAACTTTCTATGGTGTGTCATTCCGGTCCATAAACTTTCAAAGTGTGTCAAAATCGTACTTAAACTCGTTTTGGGTCTCTAATCAACCGGCTAACGGGTCTCACCCGCGTCCAGACGCGCCCGTTAGGTGCAGTAATGTTGCAAATTCGCAATTAGACCCCCATCTACCTTTGTCGATTCAATTCTCCCCCAGACTTGCCTGTTCGACTCGACGCGAGACTGCTCGCCTGCCCCGACGGCGCGACGGCCACGACGGCGCGTCTCCCGATCCCGGCGGCCAGCGATCGGACCTCCGGAAACGGTGAAGGGGCGAAGGGAAGGGCTCCGGTTGACCCATGGCGGCGCGATTGCGGTGCAAAGGGCAACCTCCGCCGGTTTACTGTAAGTCCTCCATCCCTAATCGCTTCTTCTTTTCTTCAATCTGTAGCGGTGTTTGAGGATTAGGTGGATCAGTAGGGTGTGTTCATCCCTAGTCGTTGTTGTAGTTCTGCTTCTGCTTTGCCGATTTTTATTAGGGTTTTGTCTGATTTTGGTTAGGGTTTTAATCAATTTTTCGTCTGTTGAATTTATCTGGCAATGTAGGTGACAGTGGGGATCAATTCACTGTAGAGGTTCACCATGGAGGATTCTTTGTTGGTGATGGAAATCTCAGAAGCTATGTGGATGAAAAGGTTGATTTTTTTGATGATTTAGAGGCAGATACTTGGTCCCTTCTCTGGTTTGATGACTTTGTGGAGCAATTAGGCTACCAAAAGGATGACAAGTTGAAGTTCTACTGGTTGTTACCTGCGAAGACCATTGCAGATGGTCTTAGAATCCTCATAGAAGACAAAGACACCAATGCCATGTCTGCTGTTGTGAGCAAGGTCAAGAACTTTGTAGTGTATTTCGATCATGACGACATTGCAGATGGGATTAATTGGGATGACATTGTAGCTGATCCAGCGGATGAACTTCCTAAAGTACTGAGCCCACAAAAGGTCGGTGAAAAGCTCCCAATTAGCAGGAAAAGGCAACAATTCAGAACCACTGAAGGTGAATCAAGTGGTTCTAGAGACAACAATAGTGAAGAATCTGATGGTTTTGTTGACAGTGACAATGAAATCGAGGATGGGGATGAAGACCTTGTTCAGTCATTTGTTGATCCTGATGAGAATGAAGCACATGTGGATGAGGGAAATGCCAGAAAGGATAAGAAAGCTAAAGGCTGCAGGTTGAAGGCTATTGCTTTGATCAGGCAAGATGTATGGTTAGATGAGGAAGATACTGATGACGAGGGTCTTGAGCTACCAGACTCTGATTCTGAGAGAGAAGGTGGCCACACTTTCAAGTCATTCAGAGACGAGGACATGACAAATCCTACATTTTCAGTTGGACTTGTATTCCCTTCGAGGGAGAAGCTTAGAGAAGCCATTAATGAGTATACTGTCAGGAACAGAGTTGACATAAAGATGCCAAGAAATGACAGTATTAGAATCAGAGCTCACTGTGCTGAAGGATGTCCATGGAACCTTTATGCTTCATTTGATAGCAGAATGAAATCTTTTGTAGTAAAAACCTACTATGGACGTCATAGTTGCCAGAAACAGTGGAAAGTCAGGAAGTGTACTGCTAGATGGATTGCTGATAAGTATGTGGAGTCCTTTAGAGCCAATGAACAGATGAGCATCACCAGCCTTAGTAAAACAATACAGAAAGACTGGAACATAACTCCTTCTCGAAGTAAGGTGGCTAGAGCAAGAAGGATGATAATGAGGCAGATCCATGGAGATGAGGAGCTGCAATTCAATTCCCTATGGGATTATGGTCAAGAGTTGAGGAGGAGCAACCCTGGGTCATCATTTTTTCTGAACTTGGTCGATGGTAGGTTCAGCACATGCTACATGAGTTTTGATGCATGCAAAAGGGGTTTTATTTCAGCTTGCAGGCCTGTAATTTGCTTAGATGGCTACTTCCTCAAGACCAAGTATGGGGGCCAACTCCTTACTGCAGTGGGCATGGATCCCAATGACTGCATTTTCCCTATAGCAATGGCTGTGGTTGAAGTTGAATCATTCCTCTCTTGGAAGTGGTTCTTGGAGACTCTCAAATCTGACCTAAACATCGATAACACCTATCCCTGGACTATAATGACTGACAAGCAAAAAGTAAGTCCTTTCTGATATGTGCTTTTGTTCTATTGTAAGCACGAGTCATTGTAAAAATTAAGTGGCTCATAATATTTGTGCATTCATTCTTTGTCAGGGCTTAATACCAGCTGTGAAGAAAGTCTTCCCAGAGTCTGAACACAGGTTTTGTGTAAGGCACCTGTACTCTAATTTCCAGGAGAAGTTCAAGGGTGAAGTGTTGAAGAATCAGTTGTGGACATGTGCAAGATCTTCCTCAGAAATTGCATGGCAGAGGAATATGGAGAGGATGAAGGCATTGGATGCTGGTGCTCATGCATGGCTATCAAATATGGCACCCAACACCTGGGTAAGAGCCTATTTCTCCACTTTTCCCAAATGTGACATCTTGTTGAACAACAATTGTGAGGTGTTCAATAAGTACATTTTGGAAGCTAGAGAGTTCCCAATTCCGTCTATGTTTGAGAAGATCAAGTGCCAATTGATGACAAGGCATTATAGCAAGAGAAAAGAACTGGAAAATGAGATTACAAGTCCATTTTGCCCAAAAATCAGAAAGAAGTTGGCCAAGAATGCTGAGTTTGCTAATGTATGCTATGCACTGCCATCTGGGGCTGGCGTGTTTCAGGTGTTTGTTAAAGATTATCAGCACATTGTGGACCTGACAGCCAAAACTTGTGACTGCAGGAGGTGGCAACTGACTGGCATTCCTTGCTGTCATGCAATTAGTTGCCTAAGACATGAGAGGATAATACCTGAATCTGTTCTACCAAACTGCTACTCACTGGATGCTTACAACAATGCATATGCCCACAGCATTTGGCCTTGCAAAGATAAGTCAGAGTGGGAGAAAATAGATGAACCACAGGTCTTGCCACCAGTTTATGAGAAAAGGATTGGTAGACCTCCTAAGGCTAGGAAGAAGCAGGCTCATGAGGTACAAGGCAACAATGGGCCAAGGTTATCTAGGCATGGTGTGACAATACATTGCAAAGGAGCTGGTCATAATAGTGCTGGATGCAGCCTAAAAAAGATGGGTTTTACTGCAGAAGAAGCACAAGCTTTAGTTGCCACAACACAAGCCACACTTGAAAGAGAGAGAGAGGAAGAGGCAATGAGAGCATCTGCTGATGAAGTCCCTGCTGAACAATTGAATGTAAATGAGTCGCCGGACCCAGTAAACATCTCAAGCACTCAACCACCATCAACTGTAGACATGACACAAGGTAGCACCACAATGCTTTCTCAAATGCTTGGAGAGGTTAGATTTCTAACTCATGTAAAAATATTGTCTTATTCCAAACAAGAATGCTTCACTAATATTTTTATTTTTCTGACACAGGAAACTCAAGAGAGCTTCATGTCACAACCCCATGGACCTCTACCAGATCCGGCCTTCATCCTATCTAACCGTCCAGTTCAAAGGCCAACTCCACTTAATACAAGCACCATTGCAGGCAGGGCTGCATTAGCCAAGAAGAAGAAAGCATCCACAAGTCGAAAGACTTCATCAAAGAAAACAAAGACTGCTGATATTCTGTAGTCATTTTTTGTGTTACGGTGCACTATTTTAAGTACTGGATTTTTATTTTGTATGCATCAGTGAAGATTTTGGTCTAAATACAATGTGTGTGACCTGCTAAGTAGTGCATTGAGATGGCAATTCTCTAAGGAATCCGATTGAGAAATTTTTTGTTCAAATCATTGCTGTTTATTGTTGTGAAATAATGCTGTTGCATGTGGTGCTGTTTAAATCGTTGCTGTGGTGTTGTTCAAATCGTTGCTGTCGCGGCGCGCATGGTGCTGCTAGCGTCCTTGCCGGCGCCGCTGCTAACACACTGGCCGGCCGTCGCGGACGGGCCGTCGCGAGCCAGGGAGACGCGGCGCACATGGTGCTGCCATGCGTCTTTGCCGTCACCTGCTCACGGTCTAGCCGGCGCGCATGGTGCTCACGCACTGGCCGTGGCCATCGCGAGCCAGGGCGACGCGGCGCGACCCAGCTAGGACGATACACGGCGCGAGCTAGGGAAGGATGAAAAATCAATCGACAAAAAAAAGGCAGGGTTCCAGTTGCAAATATACAATAGCTGTTCGGTGCAATGAATCTGTTAACGGGTTGATTAGAGACCCAAAACGAGTTTAAGTACGATTTTGATACACTTTGAAAGTTTATGGACCGGAATGACACACCATAGAAAGTCTGTGGACCGGAGTTGCACTTTACTCCTCTTAAAAATACACCCAGCTTCTGGGGTCCTAGCCCAATAGTATTCACGCAAAAGGGAGTAATTGGGCATAGCCTCAACCTGAACATAAATTTAAAGAAACTTGGAGATTAAATGTCACGCCCAGAAATTTATCCCAAATTTCCAGACTATTTTGTGTATAAATCCCTGTTCAGGAATCAAGTCAGGGTACACAAAACGATAAATTAATATACAGATCCAAACGTAAATAAAACGTAAATACTTATAGAAAAGGCACTTAGTCCTCACACCGAAAAGAAAGCGGTAACGGAAAAAGACGATGATCCTAGCCGGCTTCAGCTCCACTCCACAGGCAAAACTCAACTGGGGTATAAACCTTGGTCTTCTAACTTCGTCTTCAGCTCAGAAACACTACACTCCTGAAAAGGGGGAATAATAGCAGGCTGAGTACAACCACCGTACTCAGCAAGCCACACCAATGATGCATTCGTGCAAGGGGAGACAAAGGAGCATTTGTGGCTATTTGCATAAAGGCAATTGTAAACATTTATAGTTGAAAACAGTAAAACAGTTTATTAATTAAGGCAAGATTAAATGTCTCCACTAAACAACGCTACACCACGTTGAACAGGCCCAACCATTCCACCTGAACTAAACCGGTTCATTAAGTCACGTTAATTAATATAGTGGGACTAATCCCGGTGAATCTGGTTGATCGCTGTTAACGACCAAATTTGGTAAATCATGCATCGAATTTGGAGTTAAGACTGAAGCAGATTTGGAAGGAAATCGGTAACAGAAACAGAGTATAAATCGGCTTCGGAACTGCATCGGCTACGGTGTGCATCGGCTGATATCGAATCGGACAAGTAAGCCGATGTAGCCGATTCCGACAAGAGGATGTTGGAACCATTGTCGGGTTCGTTTAAAGTGCTTCATGAGGATTGCCACGTGTGGATTGAGTCCGAAAAAGGCAATTGTATCTATTAATTAGGAATAGTTTGTTAGTTTCCTTTTATCTTTAGGAAAGTGTGTTTAGTGTCCGATAAGGACTTTATGTTTCTGTTTTATCTTTTAGAAAGTTTGTTTCTTGTCCGACAAGGACTCTATAGATCCAAGGGTATAAATATGTACACCCGGGGTCCTTGTAATCTATCTCCACGATCAATACAATTCGGCGCATCGCCACCTTTTACCTTTTCTTCTTTTTCGACGAGTTTATTCTTGTCATGGCGGCTTGCATCGGCGGGGCTAGGGCTTCGACTCTCTGATCTTGTCAGTGTAAGCGCCTAATCTATCATATATCTTAGTTAATCTAGTCTTAGTATCTCGATTTACTTGTATCGGCTGCTATTCGCTTTAGGGTTAATGCCGGTACCGGCTAAATCGCTTTACTAGATTAGATTAGCTAAGGTATCCACCACCCTGAAAACTAGTCAAAGGCTTGATTGTCTAGATTTTATGTTTCTTTTCATACTTAGTGCTGCATCAGTTAAGTTTGATCTACTAAGTCGTGCTTAGAACCATAATCTCTAGCCTGTCTTTTATTACAATAAGGGTTTCATCGGGGTTTCAACCGATAGTTATCTGGACGTTGCATCGGCTTACAAGGATTGCATATAGATTGGATTTAGCCGATAGCGACAGAGGTTTCACCGTTTACTCTAATCTTGTGGATTTTATGACATCGGACCTCCAGCCGATGTATGTTTTAACCTTCGGCTCAGTGCTTATTCTATCATATCATTGCTAGCCGATTGGTTTATACTGGATTATATTATTGTTACATCATATTATCAGCCAATTGCCTTTGTTTACATCAAGAGTTGTTATTTATTATCAGTCGATCGTCTACTTGCTCGAAGTATCAAATTCTACATTAGATATATAGCCGATAGCTCAAAATCCTATCGCTATCGGCTATCATTGACATCGGCTGAGCTATTCTATCAGCTGCTATCAGCATCGGCTGTATTTACTCCATTGGCCTGTCAGCCGATCGGCTGTTTTATCTACTGTTCTTGTCAGTTGCAGGGT
This sequence comes from Oryza punctata, assembly GCA_000573905.2. NCBI lineage: Eukaryota > Viridiplantae > Streptophyta > Magnoliopsida > Poales > Poaceae > Oryza > Oryza punctata. Next base: position 6,741,670 of record CM002489.2, on the reverse strand, counting down.
CAAACTGACTGGCACGCTCGCATCTTATCAATCTTTGGATCTGCACTGGAGCTAAGCAGATCTCTCAGGCCGTTGTGTTCGTCGACTTGGTCCGCGTCAGCACAGTCCCAGCACCATCAGCCGAGCGCGGATTTTTCATCAACAATCGCACATAACCGCGGGAACGGCTATTCGAATAATTTTACTCTGGCCAGAGGTGCGCAACTGTACCACATGACACGATTCCACACATGTTGCCATGCCCTGAAATACCACCATGGTGCTACAAAGGGGGAAATCGTGATAAGACCATTCGCATAACTCCCCCTAACCAAGCGCACCACACCTCAGGTTTCGCCCCCACCTTTAAGCCAAGGTAGGCAGCCCCCTCTCGTGCCTAGGTGAATCCGGAAGCCGATCAACGGGTAAATTCCAGCCGACCCAACCCCATCACACCCACCCTTGCCTGGATGCATCAGCTAGGGAAAAGCTACACTACAAGTCCAGCAGTTGCCCATGCCTGCTTGTGGTAAACATTGTATACTAGCGCGGTTGGTTTCCGCTCTAGTGTATGTATATACGTACGTATATACTTTATATGTATATAATATATATATACATATATATATAATTCTTTTATATACATTTTTGATGTATAGAAAAAATATATACATTTATACAAACCTACTATACGTGTATACAAAGTTTATATTCGACGTATACAAACTTTGTATATATATATACAAAATTTACATACATATGTACAAACTTTGTATACGTGTATACAAACGTTTTCTATATATACAAAATTTATATACGTATATACAAAGTTTGTATATCGTATACAAAGTTTCCATACGTATATATTTAAAAAACCAAACCCAAAAAATATCAGGAAAACCCAAATAAAACTAGAAAAAATGAAAGAAAACCGAAAGAGAAACTTGAAAAAAGAAAAAAAAAGAAAAAACCACAAGCACACGTGCCCCGTGCCCCCCCTCCCGGCCGCCCCCTCCCCCTCTCCGTGCGCCACGTGGTTGCGCCACGCGGGGGGAGAGCGCGCGACCAACCGCTAATTAGCGGTTTCACGAGACAATTGGGGGAGGGGAGACCTATGTGGTGCCGCCGGGGTGCGACATGCTCCACAACGACACCATCACCGGTCACGCCCTTCGTCTGTCATCTCCATCGTCAAGACGACACTCGTTCCGAGGTGGTGTAGTGAAGGCGTCGTCGGATGCAGCTAGCAGGGCTCTCCCTAGGACCCTAGGGGAGGACGAGGGGCGAGGCTTGGTGGTTATGGTGGCGGCGAGGGAAAAGGGCTTCTCCACCCCCCACCACCTACGCCTAAGGCAGCGAGCGGCCAACGGACATGGGGATTCAGGAGCTACATTAGCCGGGGAGGAAACGAGCTCTTTCTTCATATGGGCCATCCCTGATTTCGCTGCCTTGGCCTGCGCACGAGCCCGGTCGGCTACCTTGATTGATCTATCCATCCGATGCAGAACGAATGACGCATCTGCGCCCAACGTCCCCTTAGCTACATCAGAGGATCTATAGTTCCGGAGTAGGATGTGTCTAATCCAGTCCCCTCATAGTATTTGCTCAGAAAGATAGAATCATTATTTTTACTGGATATAATTTAGTAACGGCTAATATCTTTCATAATCTTTATCATACTCCATCAGTCCAACAAAGTACACTTTTAGTAATGAGATCGACCTCTAATAATCCATAACCTAAAAATACGCTTTTTTTATGGTATGGATTTAAAATATTAGAAGTGTACTTATTATGGGATGGAGGGAGTCTTCTTTATATTTGCAGACAGGGCCTCGTAGCCCTAATATTTGACATAAGAATGCTCGATTTTGAATGAAAGATGCTCATTAATTTCCCAGATCTGGCAATGTTGAACTGCCAGGGCAACATTGCATGCAGCTCATGTCCGGATGTCCCTCTCAAACACTTACATGCAAATTGCAATTGCATCTATCAAACTGACAACCTGGAGAAACTGGTCCATAGATGCAAGTTTCAAGGGCATGCAACAGGTCGTGTAACCCACCAAGTTCTTATTAACTTCTTGCTGGAGGGTACGCATCTTACACGCTAAGACAACGACGCAGGAAAAGATCGGTCGTCTCAGTGATCGTGAGAAATCTCCTTGAGAACATTGCCCAGGTTAGCCTCAGCCCTGGTGCTCTCCACCCATTTGGCATTGATCCTCACTCTCTCGATGCTCTGCCTCACCGTCCTCGCAATGTTAGCCTTCGTCCTGGTCTTGAAGAACTCCTCCGCGTCATCGCCCATCTCATCGGTGCGCAACTGGAACAATTTTTCACACCGAATCAGGAAAATTTACAATGTAACGATAATGGCATATGTATGTGTGAGCATGTTAGAAATAAGCTGTGATGTGTACCGGTGAGACGGTGGTCGAAACGAAATAGGTGAGAAGAGTTCCAGAGAAGGTGTCTGATATGTAGTCCCACTTCTCCTGAACCACAAAGAAGCATGGTGTCAGTAGAAGAAACAGGAAGTAGAAAGGCGAATCGAGGAAAATAAATTATTTGTAAGCACCTTCAACCATGTCCATGCCACCTCATGTCCCGCTGCGCCAACTCCTCTAAGCAAAAATATAGAGTCCTGATTCCTCACCTGTTCATTATAAAATGTTAGTGAGTTATGCTTATCACATGAGACAAAGTTTTGGCTGTATCATGTAGAATGTTGAGGTGTTTACTGATTCCTATTATTACCTCAGGTGACAGCATGAAGTCCAGTGTATCACGAACAACATCAGGATCAGGGCAAGATGCTAGAGAACCTACACAAGGAGGATCAGAACTTATACAAGGTCCCAACTTCAGACAGACATGTCACCTGTGTTAAAATAAATTTTAAATGCATATTTGACTAACCTAAAATTCTGACTTTTTCCTGGCTCAGATCAGTTTCTTTATAGATCTTCAATAGTGATTCATATCCGGCTCTGTTTGATCTGTTCACTGTCTGCATCAAAGCAACATATGCCGCCTACAAAACAGGAAGATGGTTAAAAAGTGAAGACCTGAGTACAGATAGTTTGCATAGTTACATAGCTACACACCTAATGGGAAAATTACATGGTGGAAACCCACATCTTAGGCAGAAACTTGAAAACTTTTTTATAAAATTTTCAAAAAAATCTCAAGAAGAATCACACATGTAGGTATATGTAAATAAACAACCCTACAAAGTTTCATGAACAAACTCAACTTCGTTAATGAGACATAAAATTAACAAAATAACCCCACATAATGTGCAGTAAATTACAATGCTAACCTTTCGAACATCTGGAGGGAGTAGTGGTGTTTCTCTATCTTCCACAAAGATGTTAAATCGGCGTACAGCTTCATTTATTGTAGCTTCATGGCCAAGTTCTGCCAGAGCAGTTAAAAGTGTACCTCTTAATAATGCATCCAAGTGACCCTCACCACTTTTAGCATCCCAACCAATTCTCCTGCAAAGGATTCCTGAAAGTTTAGGAGAGGTTGCAGGACAAAATATTCTTCCACTATGGAATGGCATGATACAGAACTTACTGTGCAAATGGCTCAAGAAAGTCAATCAGGAACTTTTTCAGCTTGCCCAACCCCTCAGGAGCAGCAACAGCCATCATCTCGACAATGCTCAGACTAGTCTATCAAGCCAAGAATTGAAATGCTTAGAACAGAATCAATTTAACAAAAACATTTGTCAGGTAGAAAGATCAATACATGTATGACATGGGCGAGCACAGTATACTCAGTTTCATCCTTGTAAGCAGCAATTAAATGCAATAAAGAGACTAGCTTTTGTTTGCCAGCCATACAGAGGGCATATGTGTCATCAAGTACACCTGTATAAAAAAATAATATGGTAAGAACAGTTGGGCAGGGTAAGGCATCCACTTCTAATATGCTTCTATAAGAGAACTTTACCATATCTATCTGCTGCACTCAGTTTGTTGGCCTCAATTGCATATCTAAGTCGAGATGCAAGTTCCTCATCATAGCTCACTCTATAGAAGCCAGTCTGATTGACATTAAGTTTAATCCAGAAGTCATCTTTCTTTTGACATTCTACAAGCCCTGACAAATTAAAATCCTCTTGCTTTCCGTGAAAAAGGAATTTCTCTTGACGTGAGTATGAACAGCAACAGAGTGTGATGGGAACCACCCATTGCCCAACTCCTTCGGCCCCACTTGATAGGAACTGTGTCTGCAAGAGATAAGACCAGATGATGATCACAAATCCTCCGGATAGAAACTAGAATAAAATTTTAGGATGCAAAAAGGATAGATAGAGGGAAGGAAGTCCATAATCAACATCTTATAATGAAAAAAAAAAAGGAAAGGCCAACCTGCTCCATCTCTAGCTTTCCATCTTTGAGTTTCACATTAACAACAGGGTAGCCTTGCTGCTTTGTCCATGAATGCATTAATGTTTTCACTGGTTCACCAGACCCCTCTTCAAGGGCAGCCCACAAGTCCTCAGTCTTGGCGTTTGAATATGCAAACTTTTTGATGTATGCAGCCAGTGATTTCTAGCAAAAAGAACATATGAAAAACTTTTTATTTCCAGTGAGAAAGAAAAAATGAAACCTCATGCAAATTTGTGTTCCAAATAATATTATTAGTAATAACTAACGCTATGCCTAGTTAGTTCCCCAGTTAACATACTACTACGAATATTAAGGTCCTAATAAAAAGCTTATGCAGGCTGATAAGCAGTCTTCCACAAAGCCAAATATAAAAAATGGCTGTTCTGTCATCCATTTGTATTTTCCAAAATAAAAAAGGGAACATCTCTGGCACAATTTAAATGTAATCAAGTGTGTATCATTTGTAAGATCTTTTTAAATATGAAACCATGTACACATGAGTATGTAGATTGCCAGTTCTGTTTTAGATTTGAAGATGGACATTTTGGTATTTTGTAAAATTAGAATTTATGATATGTATTAATTTGAAAAGTGGAGCACTGCATGGGGCATCACAAACCTGAAAAGTCTCAGCCCCAAGATAGCTTTGCAGCATCCGAATAACAGCAGCTCCTTTCCTGTAGCTTATAGCATCAAATATTTCATCTATTTCATCAACGTGATTTACGTCTACCTGAAAATAGCACACAGCAATTCGAATTAAAATTTTGGTATCTGGGGATCTATAAGAATGCTGAAAACAGTGCACTTCAATCTTCTCTGACATTTGATAGAAGATGTGCTATATACATATATAGTTACTAAATATAAGCATAGTAAGTTAGCTAAGATCTATAACTTGCTGTATTTAAACCCCAATGACCTCACTCCTAAAATAATCATGTCTAATGGCCTTTCAAAATATATTGGGAAAAAAACTCTTCCTTTTTGCATTTTCTCCAACCAAAACTGACTAATTAGAGCTTGATATAGCCACATATGAAAGCTCTTGGCAGCACTAGCATCAAAAGTATAGTATATTTTTTAAGTTTTTTTTATTAAAAAAGACTTACATGAAAAACCAACCTGTTATTAGAACATGCAGTTATATATCAAATGTTACCTCAATTGGATGTGACCCTTCGAGGGCATCTAACTTGAAACCTGTTGTAGATTCCTCAAGAAATTGGGTCCAAACATTCCATTCAGGAAAGAAACTATCTGCAGCTAAGTAGGAGACCTGCAACAACAAAAATATCAAATGAGCAACATAAAAATGTATTTTTTCTATATATTTCTACTCTTGATTGTTTCGTTCTTACCCATGTTGCAAAACCCTCGTTAAGCCATAGATGTGTCCACCACTCCATTGTCACAAGATTTCCAAACCACTGGTGAGCTAATTCATGGGCTACCACAACTGCAACCTGAACAGTGGAATAAGAGATTAGCTAATATCTTACAGAAGGATGGTATCAATTAAACATGACAACCAAAATGGATATGAATATCAGAAATTATTTAATCTTTAAATGATGATTTAAAGCATCCAGCGGTGATTGCACCATCAGATCAACATTTGTTCGGCTAATAAATCAAATTGGTTGGATACATCATAGGTAATGGTGACCATGAATTATATTGTGATTTTAGCATAAATAATTAAAACAATAAAACTAAAATATTGTCCTACCCTTTGCTTATTTGCAGCTGCAGAGTGTTTCTCATCAAATAACAAAGCTGTTTCACGATATGTAACCAAGCCATAGTTTTCCATTGCTCCAGAAGCAAAATCAGGAATGGCAATCATGTCCATTTTGGGGAGTGGGTAAGGCACAGCAAAATACCTAGCAACATGAAGGAATTGTCATCAGCTGGATCATGTATATAGGGGATGGGATATATATGTCTCAAGTCTCGACAGTTCCCCAAAATTATATAACGATGAAATGATACATCATTTGAATGCCTTTTCTAAACTCATAACATCCGGAAATAGCTCATAATGTAATATTTGATTTGACTCCAATAGATATAGAAAAATAGGTTTTCTAATAGAATGAAATATATCTATCAACCAGCAGAAATTATAGATATGCGTATGTCTATGTCTTTATATAGCATATTGGTAATGACAAGTTCCAGAAGTTCCAAAACAATACTACTGTATCTAAATAATCGATGTCTAATGAGCACTGCAATAACAGCATAACTGCACAATACAACTTTGCCAAACAAATACTCAATACTAAGGGAGAGGAACAGATAATTACTCCTTGAAGAGGACCAGTGTCTTCACAGCAACCTCTAGAGCGAACTTTCCCTGGGCACTCTTGCCAACTTGAGTGTAAACACGAACCATAGTGCCTGCAAGCAAAATAAAGTCAACAAATTAAATTCAAGACTTGAGCCACCAAAAGGTGAAAGCTAAAGTGGTGTGATAGAGAGATAACGAAACAAAGGAGTTACAGTACCATCAGTGGTGAAAGCTTCCACATAGTCAAACATGCCAACAATAACAGCCACTAGGTATGTTGACATTATTGGTGTTTCTTGAAAACAGACAACTTTGGTAGGGCCATTGACCTTCTCTTCAACCACTGGCATGTTTGACAATGCAACGGTCTCAGACGGAACTTCTAGAGTAATTTTGAATATGGCCTGTAACGGAGGAGGAAATATTAAACCCGCAGTATATTTTCTGTCTAACCTTAAGTCCCTTAATATTTAACTCCTATGCATATGCACTTTAACAAGTTGGTGAAGAGATAGTCAGAATTTAGTTTTCTTTGCTATGGTAAAGGATGAGTAGCAGATGTTATTTTAAACCTACTTTGACTCCAGAAGCAAATAGAAAAGAAATATAGCATAGGTTCACAAAATGAGCAATAAATCAAAGTATAAAACAGTGCATGTCCTGCTCTATATCATTAATATCTAATGGGTAGTAGCTACTCTTCTACTTATAACTCATAAAGATGAAATCGGCAACATGTAATCAGTCTATACCCTAGAGTTTAAGGATGGATCGAACATATGGATTCACTGTTCAGTTTATATCATCCAAAGCTACGGAAAGTAAAAAAGGTGAATACGTAATTAACCCATCCAACGAATTTAAATCCTAACCATCAAACTGGGCGAGAACAAATGAGATAGTAAAAGAAATCCATGGACTCCATGAAGCGATAACTACAAGAACTCAAGTCCACGTGGCACAATATGTCCATGTAGGGGCAGTATTTATTTTATCCTCAGCTAGACATTACTCTGAGATTGACGTAAGCACCATGCACGGCCGAAAACACATATTCCCCATGAAGCAGAAATAAAAGGCACACATATAAATAGCTTAAGATACCAGGAGAAGAAAAAGGCAAAGAAGTATAGACCTTAAAAGAGGGCTCATCCCAACAAGGAAAACAACGTCTTGCGTCAGCAGGTTCAAACTGAGTTACCGCCATGTTCTTCTTCTCCCCGTTGAGTTCATACACACTAGAGAACACAATATATTACATATATATTTATTAATTTACAAATAAACCATTTTTTAACCTGGGAAGGAGGGCCCCACGGCATATTTAGATTTAAGAGATATTTACAGAGTTTATGTACATGAGACAAAATATTTACAAATAAACCTTATCAACACAAAATGAGTACCTTCTGTAGAAGCCATGCATCTTATCGTTCAAAGTTCCCTTGAAGGCAATTACTAAAGCTCCCTCCCCTACAGGAAGAACCTCATTGAAGCGGATAATCAGGATCTCATCCTCTGGGACATTGGTAACCTCCGCTGGATGCAGCTCCTAATGCAAAAGATAAAATGATCCTTATGAAGAAATACAGAACAAAATGCTAGGATATTGTTTGCAAAACCATCCTCAGCCCAAAAACATAAAGATCGCTACTTCCTAGCCATGATTATTCTGGCTCTAACCTCAACCTACCAAATTAAAGCAATGGAAACACAAATCCTAAATTAAAGCTAACTATTACAAGCACAGGGCCTTGTACTTATTTATGAGTATTCAAAACCTTCACTGAACAAGTATATCTAAGCAATTAAACCACATCCCGATTTCCTGACACTGTCATCTGCGACAACGACCCCTTATCTAAATCTAAAACCCTTGAGATGCAAGATCATGAGGCCTATAATAAAGGCTATAAAAAAAATCGAAATAACCTTAAGACATTTTTAGAAAATAATAGGAACAAAACAAAAAACATAAGCCCTAACAAGTTCCGATAACTGAAATAAATGTCAACTTCCCCCTAATGCTAGTGTTTCGACTCGAGAGATCAGACCCTTAATCCACCGAGAACAACATATATCCGTCAGGCCCAAACCCCACCCTCACACGAGTAGATCGAACCCACGGCCACCCAAAGCACCCGAGAGCAACCAAGCAATCTACCTGCTCGGCGCCATGGGGTTTGAACTGGACGCCCCCAGGGGCGACCTCGAGCTCGGCGGCGTTGAGCACGAGGAACCTGGTGGGCGCCGTGACGTCCACGGAGACGTCCACCGATCCCGCGAAGGCGCACCCGTCGAGGTCGGGTGTGAGCCGCAGGTCGTACCGCCGGGGCGCCGCGAACCCCGGGAGCCTCGCCTGGCCCCTGAACTGCTCCACGCTCTGCTCCGCCGCCGCCATGGCCGCCGTCGCCGCCGCGACGGAAGATGAGGAGGAAGAGTTGTGCAAGCCTCGGAGACGGCGAAAGATTCGGTGATTGAGAGATTTTTGCCGTTTTGGAAGGGGGTTTTCGGGGAGATGGGGGAGTATTATAGTGGGGATTTTGCGGTTTTGCTTCCAGATTCGTGCATCAGTTCGTTGGCCGTACAGCTTGGGCAGCTGTTTTTTTATTATTATTTTTACTTTTTGGGGATTTTTTTAGATTAGTAACAAAGAGAGAGATTATTTGATTCGGTAGGTTTTCACACTGTTGTCGTGATGACATTGTTTTTCAATACTGCGCGTGCATTGTAACGGGTTCTAAATAACATTCATGATATAAATTGAAATACTAAACCATATATCATAATTGAGTATAAATGATGAAGAAAATATAATTACAGGAATAACAACATAGAATTACAAATAACTTTTGCTGAAATGATAATTCAATATTATGAAAATTATATAACAAAATCCCTATTTTTTAATTTAGCTATAAATAATTTAATATGGAGGAAAATTATATTTTTCAACAATTTTAATGGATCAAATAGTGCTAAAAAACCTAATATTGTAAATGGAAAAAACAACTAAAATTAGCTAGAAATTAAAAATTTTATTTTAACATGTGGTGTGGTAAAGTTATTTGGCAACGTCGGTATTCTTGGTGTGATCAAAATGTACAGAGGTGAAAATAAAATATGATAAGGTCTATCATTAAAATATTCTATTAGAAAGGTCTAATAAATAAATAAATAATTCTAGTGGACAATTTTGTTCTAATAGAATAAGTTAATTTTTTTATATGTTTCCACATATCGGCACTTTTTTCTATTGTGAGAATTAGTTTGATTTAGATTGAGTCTTATAAAAGAAATGGTTTAAAAGTTTAGAGGGAATATATTTTAGTGAGAGCCAGTCCATTTAGATTAAGTTTGTAAAGCAAACAATTCAGAAGTTTATAGGGGTAAAAAAGTTATATGCTGAACAAAGATGTGGACTAGGTGTCTAAAATCTTGATATAAAGAATAGATGTCTTCCGAACAAATAGCTTTTTTAGTTGATCAGTGAAGAAGGTCTTTGCAAGATACATTCTGGAATAAATACTTAAAGGGTAAACCTTTTACTTCAATGTCTTACAAGCTAGACACATCCTAATTTTGGGCTAACTTGAGAGTGAAAGATCGATTTGTGCGATATGGATCTTTCTGACATGATAATGAAACATGAATCAGATTTTGGGAAGATATTGGTTAGGACCACTCCCACTCAAAGATCAGTACCGTTCGCCATATAATGTAGTGAAAAAAACAATCTACAATGGAAGAAATCGTGAGTACAACGCCACTTAATATTTTGTTTAGGCGAGCGATTATTGGCCCAAATTATGGATTGAACAATTTAATCCATAAACTGACCACAGTCACTCTATCAAACGAAAAAGATTACTTTGTATGGTTTGTCACATAACATAAAAGTGGTACCTTTTCTATTTGCTCTATGTACATGTCGATAGTGGATATCAATGTGAGATTCATAAGAGAATATTATGAGAGTTAAAAGGTTCCACTAATATGTGGTTACTTCATATAAAAGTAATCTTAACAATAGATAACAATACTAAAAGGAATTGGAGGGGAGACAATCAACGTAGTTTCTGCAATACGCATGAAACAATTCAACACTTAATTTTTGATTGCCACGTTGATTGTTTTGCATGGCAGTATGTTTTTTCTTTCAATAACCCTCCTCCTCATAGCGCTAGAAATATTTTTGGTAATTGGCTTTGGGAAGTTCCTACAAGCTGAAAAAATGGTATTATTCAGGCTAGTAAATTATGTTGGTTAATTTGGTATTATCGAAATGATAAAGTTTTTAATAACAAAAAGTTGTCTAATCTCGTGTAGGTTATCTTCATGTCTTCTAGATGGCTCTAATATTGATCTATGATGTTATGATAAGAAGAGCAGAATATTATGCGTAATGGTGCTACACTCTTGCAATTGATAGTTAATTATATTTTATTCCACTATGGATGATATAATATATATAGGCTTATTATTAGAATCTATATCGTTCTTTAAGTGTATCCGTTGATTTTTTTTTTGGGTACTTGAAGGTTTGTCCCAACATCTATCATTTATTTTTCAGCTAAATAACTTATTCTAATTGGTTGTGTGCCACATATGATAGAGGTCAGGATATAATTCATTTTCATTATCTAAAACAAAATAGGGATAAATAAATGGTTTGTGCACTTGGTTTAAGTTGATTCCTAATGCCTTGATTTTATGGGCCTCAAGTGGAATGGGCTGAAATCACAGTCTACAAGGCCCAACTAGTATTTTGCAAAGCTCTTTGGTGTTAGTAAAGGAATAAGTTCACTTTGTCTCCCTTAACTAGTGACCGACCGCAATACTAGATATCTCGACCCTCCAATTATTAAAACCGGTGTCATTTAACTCCCTCGGTGATTTTAAAGGACGATTTCACTGACGTGGTGCTTTGACTTGGTCATTTTATGCTGATGTGGCATTGCATTAAGAGAAAAAAATAAATAATGCAGTGGGACCTACTCCATCCGTTCCAAAAAAAATCTAATTCTAGGGATGAATGTGACATTCATCTCTAGAATTGATTTTTTTTTGAGGCGGAGGGAGTAGGTGTCAGTGACATAACCTTCTCCATCCATCTCTCTTTTTCTCTCCCTACCCGGCGCAACCCGATCTCATCAAGCGCATGGTGGCACCAAGCTAGAGGAGAGCTCGGCGAGGAGCGCGGGGGCCTCAACGCTGAAGCTCCTCCGTCACCGCTATCGGCCACTGGATACGACATCCTCGCTGTTGCACGTGGGGTGAGGGCGTTTCCCGATGAGGGGAAACCGGTGGCCGTGCAACTCGAGCTCGAGCTCCTCTTCGTCGGAGCTCACGTAGAGGAGCAAGGCAGCGGCGACGGTGGTGGAGGCCGAGTCCGCTCACATCTGAGCCGGGCTAGAGGAGAGCCCTGCCGTCGTCCCGCCGCCGCTCGCCATCGTCATCCCAGCGCCCTGCTGCTGTCAGTGTCAGGCCGAGAAGAAGAAAGGGGGAATGGGGATGAGGAGCGGCGGCGTGGAGCGGTCTCCTCGCGGAGGCAGCGCGAAGAGATGGAGGACCCGTCGCTCACAACGCGCTCCTCCACTAGGATCTCGGCTTCCTCCCGCGCGCTTCGTCACCACGCCGGCCACCATGCCCAGTAGCTCCCCCAACCCGTACCGCATCCCCGATGATGAGATCCCGCCGTCTATGACGACGACCATGTCGTTCGCCATGGCGCGACGCATGTCGTCGGCCATCTCCCCTGACCGTCGCCACCAGACGGCGTTGACTCAAGGGGAGATGCCCCAGCCGCTTCGCTGCTGAGCTCCCGCCACCGTCGGACGCCGCACCACTGCTGAGCTCCCACCGCCGTTGGACGGTGCTGACGCAGTGGGAGCCACCCCAGCCGTGCCGCTGGTGAGCTCCCACTACCAGGCGAAGGGGAAGAGAGGTTGAGAAAGATAAAGAGAGAGACGTGAGAGAGAGGGAGGAGGAAGAAGGAAAGGATAGAGAGAGGATGATAGGTAGGCCCCATATTTTTTTAATGATAAATGGGTCCCATATATATGCTTTTAATTCTAATGTCACAAAAGCATCATGGGGATGAAGACCAGATCAACATTGCTACGTATGTGTCGGTGATACGGGCCCGGGGTACAAGACTAAAGGCTTGGGGCGGCCCCTGCACCCACGTGGCACTCCCCCGGGGGGTCAGGCCCGAGGGTGCGGTGGTGGCTGCCCTCTCCAGTCTCCATTCCCCTCTCACTCCGCTGCCCGGGGGTCGGGTCTCTCTGACCCCTCCGCGCTTGCGCCACGTGTGCGGGGTTAGGTGAGCGTCTCCAACACCCACCTAACCGCACTAATGACTGCACGGACGGGCGTGCCACGCCGCATTTAATGCGGCGTGGGGGGTGCGTGACCGGTCTGTCACCGGTCACGATGACTGACCGGTCTGCGACCAGCCAAATGATTGATGGGACAGCGGCGCAGCGCTCGCGCACTATCCGCACGTCAGGCGACGCGCAGCACGTCCCGTTCCGTCACATCAAAATATTGAGGGCTTTTTTGCCTCTCATCTTAACCGGAGTCAGTATGTTAGCTCTGGTCAGATGGCTCCCGTCTCTCGATGCAAACGGAGCGTGGAAGTCTCCACCCATTTAATGAGGAATGACGTGGGTGTCCCCTGTGTCAGCCGCCCGGATCGGACGGGGGTCATGCCGCGGTGACCATGCGTGTGGCTTCTAAGTCAAGTGACAAGACAACTCTTAAATGTAAAAGAATGTTTTCCCTTTTCTCTGAGGTAACCTGTTGGCTCATGTGGTAGCCCCTTGAGATATAAAAGGAGGCCCAGATCTAGAGGGGGTTCTTTTTGGCCAAGAAAAAGACCAAGTGAGAGAAAGTGCTGGGATATTATCGCACATAACAAACATTCATCAACCACGTACACAGGAGTAGGGTATTACACCTCCATGGCGGCCTGAACATGTATAATCTCTTTGGTCTAATCTCCTCCAGAGGGCGATCCTCTTCGGCATCTCCCTCTTCCTTATTGGAGCACGAATTTCACCTCGCGTCGTTGGCCGAACTCACAAAAAAGGGGTCCTCGCTGCCCCCTGTTGCACCATATCAGCGAAACCGTCCTTCTGAAACTGTTAGAGAGTTAAATTATATCGGTTTTAATAGTTGAGATATCAAGATATAATATTGCGGTTTAAGGGAGTTACAGTGAACTTATTCGACTAGTAAAACGGTTCTTTCATGCACCCGGAACGCGGACACTGGAGCCCACCCAGCGAAGCCTCTCCTTCCTCCCGAGAAACACCCGAACATTCTCCATCTCTCCCGCCACCTCAGCAGTCAGCACCCAACCACACCTCACACTTCCATCGCTCTCCACACTCTTCACTCCTCTCATCTCCCTCTACTATATAAGAATAAGTCCAAGCTCTTCCTCCTGCATCTCTCCCAAGCAACAAGACGCAAAGCACACACGAGAGAGATCAAGCTCTCCAATCCAATACATGGAGTTGTCAGTGGTCGGCGGCGAGCCGTTGCTGACGGCGGCGATGCAGCAGCTGCTGGACCTCCCCGACGAGCTGGAGCGGCAGCTCAACCCGCCGACGCGCGCCTAAGTGCGCGACCGCCGCGCCATGGCCAACACCCCCATGGACGTCAAGGAGCTCCCGGCCTCCGGCGCGCTCGTGCTCGCCGTCGACATGCCCGGCGTCGTCCCCGCCGACGTCAAGGTCCAGGTCGAGGAGGGCAACGTGCTCACCATCACCGGCGAGCGCAAGCGCCCCGCCGACGACGGCGACGGGGTGAAGTACCTGAGGATGGAGCGGCGGATGGGCAAGTTCATGAGGAAGTTCCCGCTGCCGGAGAGCGCCGACATCGACGGTGTCCGCGCCGAGTACAAGGACGGCGTGCTCACCGTCACCGTGAACAAGAAGCCGCCGCCGGAGCCCAAGAAGCCACGCGTCGTCGAGGTCAAGGTCGCCGGCGCCGGCGAGCCCAAGGGCAAGTAGGCGAACCGTGCGTTTTGCTTGCCATCATCATGTTGATCCTGGAATGTTTGTGTTCTGCTTTGAGCTAGTTAGTGATCGTCTGATCAAGTCATCAGTGAATAAGAGTGTAGTATTAGTTAACGGCACATCATTATGGATGCTTATGTATCTGGTGTGGCTTGGTAACCATGAAATGGAATGAAATTTGCCCTTAAATGTCATTGCGTCTACAAAAACAAAAAAAAGGGAAAAATTGTTCGTCTAAGCATTTCAAAACAAAATTTTCCAGTTCAACACTTAGTTTCCTTGAGCTTTCAAAGAAAGAAGATCGAAGAGATCCTAAAGGATCATCTTCTCGAGAGACCCCGGGTAGAGCAGAGCAGCATCATCCTGGACAGTTTCAGTGAGCTGAAAGCCATGAGCCCGTTTCGTCTCTTACAAACCTGCTTGTTCACTCCCAAACCACCATTGCTAGGCTTTACAGCATCGGCTGTTGCTTTCCTCACGAACAACGATATGAAGAAGCCTTCCAGGCCATCCTCTGGGTCCGTACGAAGCAAATGCTCAGCTGCACATGAGGCAAAGCCATGGAGCTAGAGGTCAATGGATTGATTATCCAGGACCGGCCATGGTTGAAATTTGAGGTACAGAACACCTACATCCTTCGAAGACGGGGAGGCCACGGCGTCGCCATTGAGGGAACGGAGTAGCGAGCTCGAATCCGAGCGATGACGCCAATGGCAGGACGGAGTTCACGACGTCCTCGTTCTCAGCTTGGTGGATTGAGCAAGTGCTGTAGACCACTCTCTCCACAGAGGGGACTGGGCAAAAAGTGGAGGGAAGCTTCAGATTGTGCAGACGCTGTCCATTGACATGTTAAGATTGGACATAGAAAAGAGTAGGGACTTACATGACAGAGCATGTGAGAGCGCTTTCCTCTGGAAGGCGGAGAGTTTCCTTATCCTTGAACTCGTACTTGCATCATCCTGATCACCTGCATATCAAGATCTCATTCATTGTAAATGTTCCCCTCAAATTCTCAAAAATTCCATGAATGCAAGGATGCGATGCATATCAACGTGGCAAACACATTATATTCCACTCAGTAAATACTAAGCTCATTGCAAACCATGCTGAAAGGTTTTTTAATTGGGCGGTATGAATATACACCGTGTAGGACTTCCTTTTTAAAGAATGAAGACCACAAGGTGCAGGACTTGCTACCCTAACAAATTATCAATCTGTAGTTACCTCTTGAGTGTGAAGGGAGCAAATGGTCAAGTCTCTCTGTAGAGATTCCAGAACCAGAGCAAGAGGGATCTAATAGAATTGCTCGGACCTGCAGCAATCATCATCGCATTGAAACACACAAAATTAGGGATAGCTGTGCTACGAGGCAAGCAAAGGGCTACAAGACTTCTAAACTCTAAAGTATTTATCAATAGCTTCTAAAAACCTCAGCATATGATGGATCATTGCTATCGATATCCAAAAAATCACCGTTGATTGTTTCAATATCTAATCAGTTGGTCAAGGAAAGTGAGTGTCATATTATGTTGAACTTTGTAAGACATAACAGACAATATGTAGTAAATAAGTACAAAAAGACATAAAATTTGGGAAACAGAAGAACAAACTACATATCATCAAGATAATCTATGATCATATAACTAGAGAACATATCAAAGTTAAGCTGCAGGCAGGAGGTTATAGTATGTTTTCTACAAAGAAATTAACACCCCCAATGTAAGGGAAGCGAAATGTCTAAAATCATCAACTTAAATAGCATATCTGGAAATTCCTTCAGAACAAGCTATACTGAAGGTCCAAAAAGATCATAGGATATTTTAGTTACAGCAGAAACTATGCATACTTGAAAAATTAAATTTGATCTAGATTAAACTAAAAGTAGGGTGAGAAGGATGTGTTAACAGCAAAACAATTTACAAAAATACACTATCAAGGTCATTAAAACCAGAGACTTAAACAGAGGATACTGTTTGCTCCGGATCTTCGGATAGTATTTTGCAAAGTCTTGGTCCTCTCTTTATTAAGTTCGCAAGCTGTAATACTCCCCTCTCCATTCATGAGTGCAGCAAGATGGACTGTTTTGTTCCCTGGAGCCGCACATGCATCAATAACCTAAGTTTAATGTTCAAGTGGAAATTAATGATTTAACATGATGTAACTAAAAAGCAATACAATCAAAGTAATATTGTTTGACTGGAAAAATTATGATGCTACATTTTTTTTCCAAATCCATGACAAAAATAAAAGATGAAAACAAAAAAAAGCAGACTTATTATTTGCAAAGTCAGAAATAGTATATAGATTTTAAATAAACACATTACTACTATTATTTTGTATGCTCAATTCATACCAGCAATTCTAGCATCACCAAGAACTCATGCCATAGAGTAATCAAAAAGCAATGGAGTATTTACTGCTATGTGTACTAACATAGGCAGTACTGTAATTCAGATGATATTAATATCTTATTATGTAAAATCCTATCCATCATTTGGTAAAAGAAGAATACAGGAAAGGCAGGGTAATAAACTAGTTTACTACTGCTACTTAGCAATGAAAAAGATGGGCTAGGTAGCAGTAGATCTCATCTATCAAGAACATATGCTGCCTTCCATTTAGGGCTGTAGATCTTTGGCTGCAAATAGTCTCAAGATAATAATAAATATTAACGAAATTTTAGTCCAGCCAGATCGAATGCACTAACCTTCCAGCCTGGCTCAGGGCATAATGCAACTGCCACCATACAACTTGCTTTCCCCTGTGAAAGGAGTTACAGACGAGGAAAAAGGCAATCGGTATTATTCATAGGTCATTCAAGAGTAAACGCTACAGAAATACAAGACTTCACCTGCAAAAACACTTTTCCATCAGAGACCAAATGGTGGTTATGCAAATCAGTTCCAGGTGGGAGCATCAACAAGTCCGGAACCAATTCGTCTTTATCAACCTAGAGTCTCACAAGTAGTACAATGTGAAAGTAAGGTTGCATTTACAGAAGAACTGTTACTTAAAGCAACAAGCTTGCTAAACATGAAGATGGATGAAGTACCTTGTGTATTTTGTTCAGTTCTTCAATGACAGAATCTGTACTGGTCCTGAGTGTGTTAACACGAAGAAACCTGGGTTTTGGTTTGACTGAAGAAAGGGATAACAGTGAGTGGCTTGTATGAATACAATTCCTCTATTAGCATATGATTTAAGCTTAGTGAGGACCGTATATAATTGATATGTAGAAACCAAAGCATATGCACAATTTCAATTAATACACGTACTTTCAAACATTGCCATGATTCTAATTTTGAAAACCAAGTCGGTTTTCCAGGTGCAAATGTGGCTGGTGTTCTTAACTATTTATCTGCAATGGTATTGCTAAAAATAAAATCAACAGGTTACACGGAGCCGGCCATAATATGTCAATTGTCAATTTGTCATAACAAATCAACTGTACATGGACATAAGGAAATGAACTCAGAAGTTACCTATTATACGAAACATTACATGAACAATGGATATTGACTATTGACAAAAATGAATTGAGATGCTTTGCAAATGCAAGTGTAAGTTTGTAGCACATTCTAATTATACAGTGTAATTACATACTTCATTACAGGCTAGCATTTTTTTAACTGCTACAAAAAAATTAAACATCAAATAAATGCATTTGATTTTGGAAGGTCAAGATAATTAGATGGCTGAGAGAAGCATTTAGAAGTAATCATATAAACAGGAATAGTGAATGAAAAGCTTCAAAAGAACAGAGCAGACAGAAGTACCTGTACTTTTCTTGCTTACTAAGTCTTCAACACTACGAACCTTCCTTCTAAGACACATTTTCTCAAGAGCAGTCATAATAATATCTTTATGTAACATAATTAACTGCTCAACGGATCCAGAAGCTGCTGTTTCCTACAAATATCAATATCATTTCATGTTATTGTTTATTTTAATAGGGAGAGGAGAAATGAAATATCTTGCAAGCTTCAATGGCATGCAGAACTGTTATGTAATCAAGTTCAAATCAAAAGTTTAACCATTTTGTAGCAACAAGATCTGAACTCCACAACTGAAAGGTTAAACAAACCAGATGCACAGACTGTGGAAGCAATTTTTTGAATCTAAAAGGTTGAGTAACTGACAAACCTGACCAAAGAGAATGTCGTAGGCAGTCACATAAACTAATTCTTCCTGTTTCTGCAAGTTGAAAAAAAGTCAGTTGATGTTTTGCAGCATGCAGGTATTCTATGTTGCAACTTAAGAGGCATGTCTAAAGCCAACATGTGAACACCACACAGATAACAATACTGTACAGTAAGAAGGAATTCAATTCCATGATTCCACCACAACATATGAAGCGTCTAACTGACCTTCCATTTACTGGTTAGTACTCCAGTTGATGCTAAAACCTCCTTAAGAATTGGAAGATCTGATAGAAGGAAATAGAGTAACATGAGGAGAGGAGTGAATACAGGAAAATACCAAACTGAGGTTTTTTTTAAGTGTACAGTATAGCAGATTATTGCTTTCAAGCAACCTATATGGTTTTACTCCCCAGCTCTCAAGTACCATCCAAATGTGGGAAAAACAGTGTGTGTGGTTATCTAACAGTTGGCATTTTTACCATCAAAATTCAGTGAGTGATGCTATAATGTTATTTTTTATGTTGATTACCAAGATGTATTATCCATATCAGAGCAATTCTGGAGGCTAGGTGGTGAAGTTGTCTTTAATGTTGCCAGAAAATAACCTCTTGCATTGTGCAACATGGACAAACGAGTAGAACACTGGCATAAACACTTGACACTCATTCCCAAACAACCATTTCATGCCACACATAGGATGGCGGTAATAGGATATCCAAGTTGAGAGGACGCAGCAACACAGCTCGGCACTGGCATTCCATCGAACACCTTGCACGCAACACCGAAACGAGCGCATCAATGGGCGGCTTACACTTGAGGGTCTGGCAGACGAGGGCGAAGGTGGCGCGCTTGTTGCGGACGGTGGGGGAGTACACGAGCGACTTGATGGAACCGGCGGCGCGCCTGGAGGCGTCCCCGCGGAGCACGCGGCGGAGCACCGCGGCCGCCTCGCGCCGCGCGAAGAACGCGGCCCGCTCTGCCGCGTCCCGGCTCGCCATCCGTCGCCGAGGAGGCTGGACCGGAGGCGGCCGGGGCGCGGGAACGTGGCCGCGGTTCTTCGACGGCGGCGGCGGCGGCGGCGGCATGGTTTCCTGCCACCTCCCGAGTTGGCTTCGTGGCCGTGGCGACTGGCGAGGGCGGGGGTGCGTTGGGATTGTTGGTGTTGCGAGGCGTTGAGCTGGGAGAAGTGGGCCACCCTTGTTTTTGTTTAGGCCCAGTTATCTCTACATATTCTCGAATTTTTTTTATTTTTAAATTTTCTTTTTTTAATATTTACAGAAATATTATAGCAGTAAAAATATTTGCAGAAATAGACCCTGCCGCCCTCCACTTGAACGGCAAGGTGATGTGGCACAGTGCACCGTGTGCGCCTTCACGGCGCCATCTGCGCATTTTGCGCTGAGGTCCTTTGCCGTGCAAAATTAGGGTGACAAGGGGACCGCCTGCAAAATAGCAGGTCCCTGAGCGAGGAGCTGGGAGTTTTGCACGGAGACCTATAGGGCGGCAAGGGGCCGCGTGCAAAATTCCCAGCTTCCCTAAACGGTCATCCCGTGCACGTGTGCCACATCACCCTACCGCCCAAGTGGAGAACGGCAGGGTTTATTTCTGCAAATATTTTCACCGCTATAATATTTCTGTAAATATTAAAAAAGAAAATTTAAAATAAAAAAATTCCATATTCTCTGGATTAAAAACTATCGCAATTTTTTAAAAATCTTTCAAATATAACTATAATAAAATTAAAGTGTAATTACATTAAATAGAAGAATGTTAAGACCAATTATATGAGAAGAAATGGATGCATGCCACTCTAAACAACTACTTTAACTTGAATAATTCTATTTATGTTACCGTATAAACAACTTTACATGAATTACTTACTCAATCTCAAAATATAACAAATTTTAACACTTACGATTTATTACAAATTATAACAACTTCTGCATCAATATTCTATTTCCATCCAATCATAACCCTTCACTATTTACTTTTCCCACTATCTCACTTCTCAATCAATCACAAATATTTTTTATTTAATTCTACCTACTTTCTTAATAACCGTATTTAATTCTATAATTTTTTATATTATGGTACAAACGGTCCAAAAAACTAACGAGTATGTGATATCATTTAGGATAATAATTAAGGTTAGTTTTTTTGACGAAGATAGTAAATTAGGTTATGTTTTTTTTTTACGAAAAGAGCATGTTTTTTAATAGCTCTATCTATTCCACCTACCTCTATTCGTACATCATCTATTCCTACGTCAAAAGCTTGCCTTTTGACTGGGAGAAGGTTGATGTCAGTGCTCATCACTGTTTGGTGGCTCATGTCTGTGCCTGCAACCTGCATAGCTGTACTAGTCTTCTTTGGTAGTAGGTGAGAATATATTGCACCATGCAATATTCTTGTCTTATCGAAAATGATAAACAGGAAGAACTCTTGCTACATTAACTTTCCATAGTCTAAATTGAAACATGATAAAGTAGCTAGAGAACCCCAAAACAGTGAAAAAAAATACATGTCTTTAGGTGCATAGTTTTCATCACTGTGAAGAAAATAACGTAGAATTATATATATTTTTATTTTTAGAACTTTTAATATTAATTATTTGTGAGGTTTTTATTATAATTTTGATAGCACACCGGCTTCAGTTCTAAACATATAAACCTATGAACACACCATTTTATTAATAGCAACATCATTACGATCTTTCCCTAGGACGAGAGGATCGGGAAGGACGCACCTATGATGTACCAGCTATCGTGCCTACGGTAAACGCTGGGTAGCCAAGTGCGAAGATGATAACTACTGAAAGCATATAAGTAGTAAGTCCACAGCTATCGTGCCTACGGTAAACGCTGGGTAGCCAAGTGCGAAGATGATAACTACTGAAAGCATATAAGTAGTAAGTCCACCCCAAGATGAGTGCTCCCTCCTCCGACTTCCTAGAGCTGATTTCATTTTTTTTTCTTAATCGGAATTCTAGGTATGGGCTTATACGGTTCCGCAAGCAAAGATCATATAGCCTAATTGACTGCAAGTTGAATAAGCTTCAGTTAGTTGAAGCACAACACTATGGAAATTTGGCATGTCACCTGTGATAACATGACCATATATATATATATATATATATATATATATATATATATATATATATTTCAGTATAGGTTCATTAAAAGTTTTGCTTTAAAAACAAACAAACAAGTTCAAAAATATAAAAAATATTCCTTGGGTAACCCCAAACCAAACTATAGCCATCTACTTTGACCAGCTGACTTGTGCTGCAACATCACATAACTACACTTTGACCCTTCCATTACTACTAATTTCCAAACAACCCAGTGCCCTGGTCTTCCTGTATACCTGTACACGCCTCAAAGTGTTCGAAGTAAAAAAATAATTAAAAATCTGTCTCCGTATAAAATAAAATCAGAGGAAAAAGAAATGGAGGCATGAGCTCCACCTCCTCTCCAACCCCGATCCCCCGCAAACCCTAGCAACCCCGCACCTCTCCCCCTCCTCGCCGGCGGCGAGCGGCGGCCGCGCGCGCCGGCACCCGGAGCCCCCAGTAGTGGCCCCCCTCCCCTGAGGGCGGGAGCAGCGAGGAGGATGCCGTCGTCGCACGGGGATCTGGACCGGCAGATCGCGCAGCTGCGGGAGTGCAAGCACCTGGGGGAGGGGGAGGTGAGGGCGCTGTGCGAGCAGGCGAAGGCCATCCTCATGGAGGAGTGGAACGTGCAGCCCGTACGGTGCCCCGTCACCGTGTGCGGCGACATCCACGGCCAGTTCTACGACCTCATCGAGCTCTTCCGCATCGGCGGCGAGGCGCCTGACACCAACTACCTCTTCATGGGCGACTACGTTGGTGGGTTTATTATACCCGTCCTCTCCTCCTCCCCCTCTCTCGCCTCGCCCAGCGCGCGCGCTCGATTCGGTCGATCTGTAGTGGGGTGATTGGTACTGGTTCTTTTTTTTTTTTTAGATCCTGAGATGGAATTAAGGGGGCATAGCGTGGCAAGAATTTTGGGATAATGAGCTGGAACTCGTGTTCTGAATTATAGTCCTAGTAGTTCTTTTTGTTCTTGTTGTTCCTATGGTGGTTGTGTATTGAGTTTGGCCGAGCTTGGGAGAATCCTACTTGAGTTCTTGGCTTCTTGCCTTTTGGGTGTCATACTTAGTGGGCTTTATAAGTTACTGTGGCTATCATCAAGAATTCTCATTAATTGGGTATCAGGGGATGATAATTATGCGCGAATGGAAATGTGCTCCCGGAGCAAGCAGGACTCTTTCGATGCGTTGATCTGTGCTTTATGTGACAAGTGATTATCCTTTTTTAGTAGGACAAAGGGTTGACGCATGATTTCCCTTGAAGTATATGCGCTGATATCGTATGTTTGTTTTATGGAATGGTATAAAGGTGATTCGATCATTTCTGCGCATAGGGGGCATGTGATTCTTTTCACGCTCGTGTTTGTTTCTGTCTGTAATTTTGTTCACATCTCTATTGAGTTTCGCTTCCCTAATGTTGATAACGTTTACTGTATGGCTGTTATTGCAGACCGTGGCTACTACTCAGTGGAGACTGTTTCGCTGTTGGTGGCTTTGAAAGTACGCTACAGAGATCGAATTACAATATTGAGAGGAAACCATGAGAGCAGACAAATCACTCAAGTGTGAGTTTATGTCCTAGATTTGGATTGTTTCCCCCACATATTTTCTAACTTCTTTTTTAGCTACTTGTACAATCATTAAGTTGTAACAACCAAAAAGTGGCAAACATTCAAGATCTGATATTTTATAACCAGTTTTATCCTCAATTAACTGTGTAATAGACTGCACTGGAGATGGATTATTGCACATCAATACTCTAGAATATTATTTTTGTGAAATTTAGAGAACAACTTGCTTTTTGATTAGGACTAGTTATTAGTGCGTAACACCTCAAAACTAGAGAGCCCAATGAGAATCTTAAACATGTTGGCTAATTTACTTTCCAAAAATAGCTAATACATAATGTTTGCTTCTATGCTGACCAGTAACAAACTATTTTTTTTAATGCTGTGCAAACCATTTTGTCATTTTCATACATTTTCTCAGGTTAGAACCTCAAGCTAGATCTGTCCCTTTGTATTCATCTTATTGGCTCGAATTTGTGGTTTATTACAGCACACAGGTTACTTAATTGGATTGTAATTTTATACCACTATGCTTCATGGATTTTGTTTCTAGCTATTTCTTTATGCAATTTTCTAAATGATTGGAAGGCTAAAGAAATGTTCTTGTTTCAATATTTTCATAGCACCCAATAGATAGTTCTTCAATGGGTTAATGACAATTTTAACTGTTTTGCTACAGGTACGGCTTCTACGATGAATGCTTGAGAAAGTATGGAAATGCAAATGTATGGAAGTACTTCACAGACTTGTTTGATTATTTGCCTCTCACAGCTCTTATAGAAAACCAGGTTTGTTACTTGACTAATTGTGGTTTAACTGATATAGGCTTATCCAATATATGCCTGACATGTGAATCACCCATTCTATAGGTATTCTGCCTTCATGGCGGTCTCTCTCCATCATTGGATACTTTAGATAACATCCGTGCTCTTGATCGTATACAAGAGGTATGCAGCAGAGCTAGCACTATCTTGAGGAGCGAGTGTTTACTTAGTCACCTTTCATCTGCAGTACCCCTAATTTTTGACTTCTCCATGTCTTGTGTGCCACCATTCTGGTGATAGTGACAGATTTTTGAAACTTTTCCAGCTATTTGGGCTATTAATAAACAATAAGCTATGTAGCTTTCAAATGACATTATGTTTATTTTTGTTTTACTTGGAGGATCAGAGCATTTCTATAGAATTAATCAACTAGGTGTGGTAATTACTATTTGCATTATCTAGCTGGTATATGTCATATACTAGCAGCGAGTCCACACGTTTCAAAAGATGCCTAATAATTATACTATAGGATCAAGAGTGGAATGCGGTAGTAAGTATGCTCAATTGCCAAAAATAAAAAGCCAAAAAAAAGAGTATACAGCCCCCGACAACCAAAACTTAACTACGCAAGTATGCAAAGATGCATCCATATGTTAGCCAAAAAAGGTCTTGATGGGGGTGGGTGTAGAATGCACCATCACCCAGGCCCCAACTCCTTTTTAAGGAGTATATAAGAAAGAATGTCTAAATTGTGGATATACCGTTCAACTATATTAGTTTTGACAGGAATATTTTTACTATGATATTTCCACTTCCTGCTGCTGCAAATTTGTAAATGTCTGAAGATAGATCTTGTTTTCTAGGTAGAGCGTTACAGTTCACTTTAGTTAGATAAAAGTTTGTGATGTGGGTCATGATGTGGATGATTTTATATGATTGAACAAATACTATTGCTCTTGATTTTTTTCACAGTTAGATGATTATCTAGGGGGTTGTGCTTATGACGGTTACCGGTGATATTTTTTAGCTCTTGGCCTCTTGGGCCCATACTTGTGTTGCATTTGCAGAAGAAATTGCACTTTATTTCTCAAATGTTCTTTGTCAGCTAATGTTACAAATTTCACTAAATGCTTGCAGGTTCCTCATGAAGGACCCATGTGTGATCTTTTGTGGTCTGACCCAGATGACAGATGTGGGTGGGGAATTTCACCGAGAGGAGCAGGTTATACATTTGGGCAAGATATAGCTCAACAGTTTAACCATACAAATGGTCTATCTCTCATCTCAAGGGCACATCAACTTGTAATGGAAGGATTTAATTGGTGTCAGGTAGGTGTTCATAATGCAACATTACCTTTTATTATAAATTCTTCTTGTTTATTGAACAACTGTAGCACATTCCCTAAAAATACCTTCTGAAAAATCTTAAAATACCCATCCTGGGGAAATTGCTGGAATACCTATGATGAGATCGCAAGTACATTTCTTAACTATATGTTTATTAGGTGCATGGAATCTTGGAGAATATCAGGCTGTTTTGTTATTGAAGTTATTGATTTAACAATTTTAAGAACTCAATACAATTTCGTGCACTTCAGTGTGTTTGGTTGTAAACTGATGAATCCACTAACTGGCTCTTGTGAATTTTTGGAGGAGCTAATCCACAAAGTGCTAACTGCTAAGGCATATATCAAATAATTGTGAATTAGAATCTGAATGCAACTTTCTTGTTCAATGAAAATCTGCCCATGTTGCTCTTCGTGTCACTGTGTGGTGTGTCAGTCAGTTGAATTGGTGCCACTGAAGAGGTTTATAGCAAAAATACTGTTATATGCATGAGCCGAGAAGAAATTTCAGCTGTATTCATGACAGTACTTTTTTGTGTGTCCCTGCATCTTGCAAGGGACCAATGATATACTATAATTTGCCCGCCTTGGATCCAATATTCAGATATTCTATCTTTTGATTTTGTCATCCAGGACAAGAATGTTGTGACGGTCTTCAGTGCACCAAACTACTGTTACCGCTGTGGTAACATGGCTGCAATTCTTGAGATTGGCGAAAACATGGATCAGAACTTCCTCCAATTCGATCCAGCTCCTCGGCAAATTGAACCAGACACAACACGCAAGACTCCCGACTACTTTTTGTAATTTGTGGTGTTGACAATTTTAACTCACCTGTGTTGATGCTCCTCCCCTCCGCAGTGTCGGGGTCTGTAGATCTTCTGTCCTTAGATACGGGTTCCGCGAGCCTGGCTGTATGTCTCGATTCTTTTGTTTGGAGATTTTGTTGCTGCTTCTCAACCTTTACAAGACGTTAAAAGTTACATGCACTGGATTTTTTTTCTCCTGATGTACTTCCATTTTGTATTATTGGTAGACAGTGAAGGGAAGCTGCATTAGGATCGCCCCAATTAATGTTTTTTTAGGTCTTCACAGGGATGCAATGCCTGATGTGCTCACAGCATGACCGAATAAATTATCTCCAGTTGGGAAGATAATTCTCGTCTTCGGGCATTCAGCAATGGCCCCCATCTGATTTGCCTTGTGTGTAATTTGGGTCACCGTGTTGTAATGAGTTGTATGTTTCATGTTCATAGTTGGCAAGGATCTTTTTAGCTGGGTGCTCTACTAATTTCAATTTTAAAAAATCATGGTTGTGTGGTTGATATCTTTCATTATGCCTTTCCAGATGTTGCTACTTGCTAGTCCTCATATTACTACAGGTTATAATTATGCAGGTTACCTGTCATTCATGTGTTATCATCATAGGCACCATTATCAACATTGTACACCATGAAATGTAGAATATTTTCGTAAAGCCTAATTATAGGCACCCTCCATGATGGAATGAGTATAACACCAGAATACTCGAATTGATGAGTCAGTGCGCACACACCAGCGGAGCACCATCAGAATAAATCATTCACAAGATAGGTTGCAGAGAAATGGTCAAATGAGTGAAATTTGCTGCTACAAGTTTTAGTTAGCAGTGCATCGAGTTTACTAAAAGGTTGCAAGTTTACAACGTACACCCGGTGACATGACAAGGGATACATCTGTGTTACATCCATCTGATTAATTTAACTGACCACCTAGCTATATCGTTAACCGTTCTGCCATGAGCTGATCAAGCCTCGTACCACGTTAACGAGCTCGCGATTAACAGCTTGCTTGGCAGGTCCCCTGGGCATGGCGCAATGTATGTGAGCTTCTTCCTGAAATGAGAGCATGTTAAGTTAGGTCTTACCAAGAATCCATAAAAAGGTCCTCGCTCTATCCTAAAATATAACAATCTCTAACCTTTAAGATTTTTCCAAAATATAACAACTTCTTCAACATTCTTTACTCAACCAATCACAACACCATTCAGTTTGCCCACCTATATCCACCTTTTAACCTATCACAACATTCCTCCATTTAATTCTAACTACTTTTTTAATAACCGTATCTAACCCTACAAATCCTTGTATTCTAAGACGGAGGTAGTAAATGCTAGTTTTCTTGGTTGTTGGGGGTACCTTTGGATGTCAACATCTGTCACATGGATGAATCCGGCAACATTGCTGCAAAATTGTCAAAGAGGTTTAAGTGAGCTTATATCGATAAAGGTACACTCAGGTTTGTTACAAGAAAAAGGATGCTACAAATTTTGCAGTTTTTGCCTAGTGGTAACGAAAGACTAGAGAACTTGTACTTAGTCACGCATAATCAAGCTAATACAACAGTACAGATTATAATGACACTGGTAAACTACTGAAAAGGATTGCAGGATAACTTGGCGATATCCTGAATTTCAAGTATATAAATCCAATGCTCATATGATACAGATCTTAAATAGTTTTGAAAACTGCCACCTAGAGTACATGGGTTTGTCAGGTTTTTAAGTGGGCAACAGCTGTGACATGCGTACTAGATAGGGCTACAACTGTGCACACACAAGTTATTTAGTGCATACAGATGATAGATTGTTCTGAAGAAAGCAAAATAATATCAAACATGTAAAACATGCAAGAAACCCACCCGTCTGAAAGACAATACAAAATTCCATACACCTTACTATGTAGTATTTTGCTTTCCTATATGCCTGAGTCCTGATGTACCAATTATATTCATAAATAACGGTATCAAGCTGCATTGACTAAAGCTCTAAGCATAAGCATTTTAGTAGATGTAAAACATAAGCACTAATTTGGGCAGCTGGTATCACCTGGAAACTATTTCATCAGGTTCCTTGGCATATGAAACAGCAAGCACTGTGTGGACCATATCTGTGCTGATGTTAACAGCAACAAGTCGAGTAGGGTCTGCCACAGGCTCTGCACCAATCGGTAATGCGGACTTAGGAGCTTGATGAGTACCAATCTTGTAAACAGATACATCACTGAAGTTAACTACATTTGAGTGTGGTGCTAGATCATTCGCAATGCCATAAAAGTACTCCTGCAAAGTGAGTGTTAGAATTTAGCTTTAGCAAATCAGAGCAGAATAGGATGGCATTAACTGAACAAATCTCACATATCATTGCATGATAACATTAGAAAAATGAAAAAAAAGGTGACACTGTACAGTAATGCATGTGTATTTAAGGCTCCTTCGATTGCAAGATAACATTAGAAAAATGAACATAAAGGTGAGTCACCCTGTACAGTGATGCATGTGTATTTAAGCCTACATCAATTAATTTTTTACATTGCCTTACCAAACAATGCCTTGTATTGAAACATCGACGCATGAAAGTCGAATTTAGGAATTTCCACATTTTATTATCAGAAAAGTAATTTACCTTAATACGGAAGCTTCTAGTCTTTTGACGGTACTTTGGATTTCTAGGAACAACACCTTCTGATTTATGAAGTTTTACAACATCAATGTTGGGCTTATTTTTTGCTGCATCTTTTAGCATCTTCCAGAGTTTCTCCTGCAGTAGACAAATCAAATGATCCAATCTTCAGGACCATTTCATTTCATGCTTATTCATGATAGCACTTGTCAACATAAACCTAACAACAATAGTTTCACTGTACTTTGTGTGTGTGTGCATTTTTTTTTTGGGGGTGGGGGGTGTGGGGGGGGGGGGGTTAACTACCTCTATGACAGTATAACAATACAAGCTAATAAATGATATCACGCAAGCAAATGTCTACACAATAATACAATACTACGACAAAATGCTTGGTTGCCCCTGGATTTATACTGAGGTATAGAAACAGCAGCCAACATCAGCATCAAACTGAATATAGATTCTAGAGTACACTAGGCAGCACAGATAGCAAGAATCAGGGATACTAAATGACTAGAGAGCTCCCTACAGCCCTATAACACAAGCATACCCCTCCTGAAACAGCACTATGAAGTACGAAAGTGACATCCCATTTGAACAGAGTTCTACAACACAATGAAGAAAACAAAACCACTTGCCTGTCCCAATACCAATATTACATTAGCCTTGAAAATCTCAATTGAATTGTGAAGTAACTGCACAACACAAATGGTGAATTAACTCATGCTAGAAAATAAATATTAGCCATCAACACACATAACCAAAATCGAAGACAAATAAAATTACCTCTAAACCAAGGTTTTCAACCCACCCCATAGTATTGATAATCATTCCTGCTGCCCTAGATTCAGAATTTCCAGAAAATTGTTTATCCAATGTCTGAGCTAGCTCCTTCATAAGAGCTCTGTAAACATCTGGACTAACACTGTCAGCAACATAAAGAAATAGTTGAGGTGCCAAAACAGTTGAGTAGAAGAAAGGAAGTCTTTATATAAAATACATGGAAAAAAAAGTTAAGTGGGAACACCATACCTTGGGCTTGGATGGCCGTAAAAGTATGCAAGCGGCATCTCCAAGGGAATCCCATCAACTATATCTATAGGCTTCTCAATCGGTGTTGCCGAAATACATCCAGGTATGGTTATCGATCCTTGGCCAATATCTAAATCCACATATGTAGGCTTCCAGCCCTGCTTGGCAGCCCAGCTAAGGAGCATTTTGCACAAAGTACTTTTTCCAGAATCACTTGGCCCCACAATGATCACTCTGGGTCCCTAAACCGTGAAGAGAAGCAAAACTAAGCAAGACAGCCCCAAAACCTCAGGATGAATATACCCTTTGTTTGCACAATGTTTCAAGGTTTTCAACACCCATATTCAATCTTGGACCGTAGGCTACTCATCAACTTGTAACTTGTTATTGCTCTAACACATTGGTTGTTAAACAGAACTACTCCCTCCATCCTAGAATATAAGCATTTTTAGAGTTGGATACGATTATTAAGAAAGTAGGTAGAATTAAATAGGGGAGGATTGTGATTGGATGAGAAGTGGAGGTAGGTGAAAAATTTGAATGGTGGAGGGTTGTGATTGGTTGAGAAGAGAACGTTGGTGTAGAAGTTGTTATATTTTGGGATAAATTTTAGAGGCTAAAAGTTGTTATATTTTGGGATGGAGAGAGTAGTTTTTATGTTTGATTACAATGTTGGAGTACATAGTACAGGCACACACTATATCATTTCTAGGAATCAATAAAACACCTCATGAGTAACAAACTGTAAAATTAGCATGCTGGCTATCCAATAGTATTATGCAATTATGTAGTATACATAACAGAATAAAGAAGTGTGCATATCCTACACAATTTTTGACCAAATAACCGTGCAATAACTTGCATGACGAGACGCCAAACGGAAAGAGACGAGATCACAAACCTGCGAGGCCTCCGGTGGGGCACCCTGAGCCGTGGCGGCCCTCGCCCTCGCCCTTCTCGCGTCAAGGATCGCGTGCGTGTTCACATAAACCACCATCGGTGTCTACAGCCATGAGCAGGTAATTAGTATCTCACAACCACATCGCATTGCACTGGAAGAAGCTCAAAACCCCAACAATTCACAACGAGACGAGGGGGAGTAGAAGAAGGAGAAGAGGAAATCGGAAATCACCTCGTCGGAGGTGTACTCGCTCTCGCTGACCCCGTCCAGTTCCACCGTCGCGCCGTGCCACGTGAAAATCTAGCCGAAACATATGGGGAAAAAAAATAATGGCAAAGCAATCAGTGGTCGCAGCAAGCCGAGCTGAGCCGAGGCGAGGCGAATCCCCTGGCGGATCTCTTCTCCGCGGGAGGTGGAGGAGGAGGGCGCGCTTACGGCGATCTTGGAGCGGGGCGGGACGGGGACCCAACCCTCGGGGGGGAGCTCGGTGCCGAAGACCTCCGCCGTGCCGGCGACGAGGCGGACGCGGACGGGTGCGTCAGGGGGCACCTCCACGCGCAGCTCGCTCTGCGGGGCCAGCTTGTACTGCCGCGGCGGCTGCGCGGCCCCGCCCGCGGCGGCCATTGGGGGGGGGGGGGGGGGGGGTCTCTACCGGCGGCGGCGGCGGCTAATCGGGGAACGAAGTGACGGTCGGCGTGAGGAGAGAGGAAGCCGAAGCGGTTTTCGAGATTTTGCGAGAAAATTATTGATGAGAAAAGGAGAAAGGATTCGTTTTGTTTCGATGCTTTTGGCATTTTGGCCCATGTAGGAATTGCAATCTGGGCTTGGCCGGAGCCGGACGGGATATCGGATCCGCAGATACCCGGCCTGATGGGTACAGCTATGGGTGTAATATTTTACCTGTGGATACACCCATCAAAGATCCGAGAACGTAGTGAGCAACAACTGGGTATTAATTTTTATCCATGGGTAACCCATACCCAACCCGATACATATGTATTAGCTAATTTTAGCCCATCTCTTAATTCACATACCTCATTCTCTTGGCCCATTTAGCCCATCAACCAAGGACATATATATACTCAACTACAAAACCCGAATCCTATCTCAATCAGGCGGCGGCGGCGCGAGCCATCGCGGGCCAGCGTGGGCACGACCGTGTCGCCGCGGGCGATAGTGACAAGCGGCCCAACACGGGAGGCGATGGTGGCAGCGCGTGTCGTCGACGGCGGCGGCGACTCAGGGTGACGATGATGATGGCAGACGATGGCGCCGGGTTCTTGTTGGGTATCCACCGGGCATGCCCGTGCCCGGTGGGCATTGGTAAGTTTTGCCCGCTAATCTTACCGGGCACGATTCGGGAGGGCATTATCGGGTGTTGGGTTGGGCATGGTTTTGCTTTGCTCGTGCTGAACCCGACCCATTGCCATCCCTAGATTCAAGCTCAGATTTCTAATGAAGTTTAAAAACTTTAAATTCGAACTTGATTAATTTATGAGTAATAATAAATTTTATAAAACCCAACATTTTGTGTCAAAGGTGCGGAAACCACAGATATTATGACTTATGACACATAGTAATAGGTTTTGATTTAAGTGTTTAACAAAACCCTATCCAAATCCAAATTTCAATTAATTCTAGCATATATCAAACAATATTTTTAAAAATAGCGAAAAGTTAAACTAACTAATCATGAAACCAAAAATTAAATTCCATATACACTATATTTTGAAATTGAGTGAATGGTGTTCAGGGCCACATTTTATTACCAAAGTTTCGGTTTAGACTATTCTCTACCCAATCTTTTCGGTTTGGACAAAGTAATTCTATATCTATGTGGTAGACTGGATCATTGTTGAGGAAAAATCTGCCCTCAGCCGATGGTACCAGATCTATGTTGGCGCGAACTAAGTCGACGAACACAACGACCTGAGAGATCTGCTTAGCTCCAGTGCAGGTCCAAACTATTGATGAGATGCGGACGTGCTAGTCAGTTTAATCCTGCAACTAACAAAAATTGAAGATCAAAGAGTCGATCGGCTGATGAGACGATATAGCAACGCTAGCCGATGTTGATATGGTTTAAGCAATCGGCCATACACTATTGGGGAATCCATTTTTAGTCCCGGTTCGCAACCCCCTTTAATCCCGGGTATGCAACTGGGACGCCCAATCTGGGACTAAAGATGAGTGTTTTTAGTCCCGGTTGAAATAACCGAGATTAAAAATACATCTTTAGTACCGGTTGGTAACACTACCAACCGGTACTAAAGACGGTAGTACCATGTGGCGCCGGCTACCATCTTTAGTACCGATTGGTGTTATCAACCGGTACTAAAGATCTTTTTTTCTTTTTTCTTCCCAAATGTTTTTTTGCTTGCTGATTTTTTATATACATGCACACACACATATATATGCATGTATATATAATATATACATGTTTATATTTGTAAATATATATTTATAAGTACATAGATATATGCATATATGTATATACATATATGCATAAATATATATGTACATATTTATACATATATATATACACACATACATATATAAACATATATATGTAATTAATTATAAATATATATGTCTTTATATATGAAGATATATATATTTATAATTAGTTACATATACATGCATATATCAATGCGGGACATAAAAATCTAAAGACATATAAGTTATTCCCTACTCATATGATTAATATACATAGACATGTTAGTAATTAAATACATGTAATTGCTAGTGTGTATATATATATTACAATCGTTGTTAATTTCTAATGTTCTATCATATGTTACTAAAGCTAAGATGTAGGGTGAGGATGACGAATAGGTTTTCTATCTTCGTGGAATTCTCCCATGGGACTAACAATCTCTTCCATGATAAATCCCATCAGTTATTTTTGAACAACCTTTATGAAGTCCGCGTGGGGGAGTTTCTCCGTCATCCAAACAATATGTCCTTTTGAAAAACAATTCGATATAAATATATGAATTCAATAATAAACATAGTAAATAATGTATGAATGATATTTACGTACATCCAGATCCTTGCCAGTGGTGATGTTGTGCGCTATGGTGTTCATGTAATGACAAATATTAAATAGTCACACAAGTTGTTCCCCTGTCCCTGTTGTGCACAATAAAGGAGAAACAAACTTATGAAATATTATATTACTTTGTAGGATAAGTGAGATATATAATTTTGGGCCATGTCCTTATTGGATAGTCTATCCTCACATCCAGTTCTTCATTGAGCACATCCAGTTCTTCGTTGAGCACCCCGCGAACGGTTGTACAGAACCGTGCCCATGCCCTGTAGTTGCAATATATGATTAATGATCCGAGATCCGCATAGTAGCGAAAGCAGCAATGATAATGACAGTGGAATGGATGGCAGTACCTATTAAGCACGTTAAAAATGTGGGTAAAGGTTTCCTTGGGTTTCCACATGGAGTCGAAGACATAGATCCTTCTTGCAGAAAGGTCTATGATAAAAAGAACCAAATGGAAGCTGTAAATTGTGTGAGATGATATATATGTCATGATATGAATAGGAGAAGGAAATTGGTATAAAAGGTGGTAAAAACTCACTTTGTGTTGTAAGACAATAATATAAAGATCTTCTAATGTTGCTGCACTAGGATTTTAAGATGTTTT
Organism: Oryza punctata; assembly: GCA_000573905.2. Taxonomy (NCBI): domain Eukaryota; kingdom Viridiplantae; phylum Streptophyta; class Magnoliopsida; order Poales; family Poaceae; genus Oryza; species Oryza punctata. The sequence goes on along the minus strand of CM002489.2, from coordinate 6,706,995 downwards.
CCTCTGTATCTTTTTCAAATTTTTCCAGATTCTTGCAATTAACTCTATAGGGGTCTATGAAACCAACCCTGAAAGATCCCAGCTTACGGCAACGTTGAATCTCCATTCTACAGAGGAAAGAAAAGATGTGATCAGGTATTCGAACATGGTAAATATTGTAAGGAGCCTACGACGAGCTAAGTAACGAAATAAAATTGAATGACACTTACAAAAACTCATATGCTGATAAGAGAGACGTAGAGGGCGTCTAAGTGGTATAAATCGAAGACGTCCTCGAAACGGAACCACATAGTATCATCTCCGTTGAAGTATTCGACGTCTTTAACCCTCACACCGAACATCTCTCTACCTCTGGCTGCTATTTGATTGTACCATTGATTGAGTCGGTACATCTATGTAGAGAGGCTATTCAACTGCTTAGTCTTGATGAGTGGTTCGCCGAGGGTAAATTTGTATTTGAGATCCACCGTTGTTGTTGTCTTGATAGGCTCTAGGCCCAGCAGTTGCACCTTAGTCAGTTTTGTATCTTTGAGGAACCTTTCAATATTAATTTCATGCTCAGATGACATCGGCTCAATATCTTACTTTGCTTGCTTTCCGAGTTGAGGGACTTCTTTTTTCTTTCTGTAACGCCCCGGCACTCGTTAACCGATAACACCGACTAACTCATGCCGAGGTGCTACACATTACCTGTGATATAGTACCAGTCCCAGGATACACTAGCTGGTACACACAGAATAAACATGGAATCAAAGTAGATTAATCATCACATCACTGGGTTTTAGTCCTTACATAAGTTGCCATCCTGGATAGGCCCAAGGATGAGCAACGCACAATACAAAAGTCCATAAAGCAAAAGTCAAGAGCAGCGGTAGCTAAGCGTCTGGGCGACCATCTTGATCCATAGGCGACGGCTTGGGGCTAGGCACGATCCTTCTAGAAATCCTCGTACTCGGCTTGCTCCTGGAGACACTCCTCGGCAGTCGGGTCGACATCTTCATCTCCAACCTCTATAGATATATTTATAGCAAGGGTGAGTACTTCACGTACTCAGCAAGCCGGGGAAAGAATGACATGCTTGGTTGAGTCAAGGAGGGCTAGGGTTTTATTTGCGAAAGCAGCCTTTTTGGCAAAGTGATTTATTTCACAAAACTCCTAGTGAGTGAGTCAAGTTTTAGTTGTCGGGAGGAGGCTCACGCCTCGACCCATTCTACAAGTTGCTTTGCAACAACTCGTCACGATTAACGAACAACAATGGATTTGTCTCATCTATTGGTTCCTTCTCACTTTCACAACCACACATAGTCCACACAGTTATCTCAGCACTGCAACGCCATCATGGCCCTAACAACACCTCGGTGTCGGACGACACCCCAGGTCACACAGACCCGTTCCTAACCACAAAGGTTAGCCGTTTGCCACACAGGCAAATTCTGGAAACGAATCCCTTCCCACCAACCATTTTCATCAAACATTTGTCAAACAAATCTATGCTATGAGAAACACCTTACACTCGCCCTTGACCGTGGGCACGGCTGTTCGAACAGTTCATTAAACTCTGCAGAGGTTGTACGCTTTACCCACACGACACGAAACTGACATCGTTTACCCGTCGGCAACGAAAGTTCGTGATAAGGCATTTCCAAAGCTAACCCATGAAAATCGCATGCCACCTAGTTGGGCTAAGATCCATAGCCGAGTATCAGGCAAATACAGCCGTCATCCACTCAGGAAATACCGAAGATGCCTCCTACTCCTACTGGTACCATGCCACAATAGAGGCAAAAAGACACCCATGATGGGCAATAAATGTGTAACACTTCATCTCCTCATCCTCGGCATTCCACAACCATTGGCACACCAACCCCCATGTGATAACAATTTACTTAGCCAGAGGCATCCCATAAATACCCGTGTGGTCGCACTGTAACATGTTTGGATGAATTTCCCAAAGTAATCGGTCCTTAACGATAATACGTAGCCAAACCACAAAGGCTTGACTCCGCATCATCACCATTTTCACAACACATTTTATTTCGCACACATCGGTACCACGTACCGGGTTTTTAAGCATAAAGTTTGGAAATACCCAAGTTTCCCACACGACAGTACAAACGTAAGCATGGCTAAGCAAACTACCTCGGTAATCGTATCCGATAGATAGCGATACCGGCGTAAATATGTGTAGCTAACAAGGATAAAGGAATTTAACAACACCCTACGTATAGTGAATGCAACTACTAGGTCGGTCCGTCGGTCGCATACGCAATCCGAGGCCAAAACAAGATTTATCGTGTACACCTAGCAATATATTTTTCAAACAAAATAACTTGAAATTATAGGAGCAATGTGGTCAAGGAGGCTTGCCTTGCACAAGATGGGGGTCTTCTTCTTCGAAACCGGCGTCCGGAGCTTCCTCGTACACGTGCTCTATACGCGGAACGGAGAACAAATAAATAAAAGGCAATAAAACAAGCTCAAATCAAATAAACAAGTGTGCCACTGGGTAGATCTCAATTTTAGAAAAATTTAGAAATTTGAACGAGGTCAAACGGAGTTACGGTTGAATTTCTATGAGTTTTCAAAGGTAGAGGGACTTTTCTGAAATTTTGGGAATTTTTATTAAAATGGTAATGGAATATTCCAATTCCATTAGGGCTGACAGTCAAGGGCGGGCCCACCTGTCGGATAGGAGAGGGGAGAGAGGTGTGGGGCCCACCTGTCAGGGGGGCCTCTTCTTCCTCCTCCTCTTTCACAGCCGAGCTCGGCTTGGCCGGCGGCCGTGCGGCGGCGGGGTGAGGCCGGCGGCCGGGGAGGAGAAATGTGGCGGCGGCGGCCGGAGAGGAGCGGCGGCGGCCGGCAACGGCAGCGACCGGTGAGGGGAGAGGGAAGAGCCGGGAGAGAGAGAGAGAGCCGGAGAGAGGGAGGCCGGGAGAGAGAGGGAGGCCGGCGAGGCCTTTTATAGGCGGCGCGGGCGGCGAGGACGTGCGGCGACGTGGGCGCGGGGTGCGAGGCGGTGAGGCGCGCGGTACGGGCGACATGGGCGACGTGGGCGCGGGGACGGCGATGGGACGCGCGCGCGGCGCGCGGCGTGGCGCGGGCGGCGCGGGGCGCGCGGCGTGGGTGGGTGGCGCGGCGAGCGCGGCGCACGTGCGGCCGGAGGTGGAAGAAGCGCAGTGGTGGGTCGGGCCGGCCGAGAAAGAAAAGGCCCGTGGGCCGAGGGGAGGGGGAGAGAGTTGGGCCGGGGAAGGGAAGAGAGGGAGGGGGGAGATGGGCCGGCCCACTTGGAGGGGAGGAGAGAGGGGGGGAAAAGAGGGGTTGGGCCGGGAAGAAGGGAGAGAAAAGGGGCCCAAGAAGGGGGTTTTCACAATTTCCCTGGAATTTTTGGAATTGAAATTGGAGGAAAATTTGTGGGGTTTTGAATTTGAATTTTGATAGGAACTTTGACAAAAATTTGAAAGGACATCAAGGAGGGAAAAATATGAGATCCAATTTGGCACAAAACAAAACTCCAAATTTAAAAATCAAATTTTTAATTGAGAGAAATTTTAAAATACAAAAAGAAAATAGGGTGTTACACTTTCCTTTGGACTTTTGAAAATATTGATCGGTCGCAGTCCGATGGTAAGGTCTTTTTGGCCGGTTCGCTCATCTTCTGAAAGAAGGCCTTAGTTGCCAAGTCTATTGTAGTATTCTTCTATGGAATCCGCAGCTTGAAGTGGTCGTACACTTCTTTTCTCACGACCTTATCAGTCTCCTTACCAGTCCTATCATATGGTATTTTCTTGAGAGCGGCTTGTTTTGGCTTGTCAAGTCTTGGTTTCTTCTTTTGTTGTGTGGACTTTGACGACGCAAGACAAGGTGGGCAAGACTTTCTGGTACTTGCAGCTGGTTGCGGCGTTGAAGAAGGAGCAGATGGTGCAGGTGACGGAGACCTCGGAGGAGTCGGTGCCCGCAGAGGAGATGGTGCAGGTGGAGGAAATGTAGGAACGGACACCGCTGCTTGCCTGGGAAACACGATGTAGCGCTTGCACAATAGTAAAATGGCTTGGGCTGTGTCTTCTAGTTTTGTCTCCCCATCTCCTCAGGGGATGTCCAACTGGAGATCATCGAAGCCTGGGACCACCCGCTCAACTTCGACCTTTTAGTACCGAGGTGGAATCGGCCTACAATGGTACGTCTCATCTTGTTGCACTGGTATGGCCATGCCATCCGCCACCTTCACGAGAGTCGAGGTTAGTAATTAACATATGCACCAATTTTCACAATGTAACATTTCATATATCATAAAACTACGAACATACCTTGATTGATATGTTCCTGAAGAGAATATGCAGCTCACACGATGTCCGCTGTGTGACTTCATCCACGGGGTAAGGTGCTTCATCGACATCTGGCCCTGGTGCAACTTCCATGCTCTGATCTCCTACATGCCTTGTAGAAGTGCAACTGCTTCCTTTCCCTGAGGGGCTGACCATGACGGGAGGAATGGACGACTGTGTCTGCTGGCGTGACTCACTTAAGCGTTTGTCTACCTGTCGTTCCACCTCCTCTTGCATCCGTGAGTGGTAGGTCTCGACCTTCAATTCGAGATCTATCAACTTCGCATCTTGATCTCTCTTGCTTCTCATGCGACTCCGGTATGTGTGGATGTCCTTTTGAAAACCATACTTCAATGCAAGCACGCCTTTTCCGCGCGTTCGTCCTGGGTGCTCGGGATTCTGCAGTGCGAGCGTTAACTCGCCCTTCTGTCTGTCGGGCTGGAAATTTCCCTAAGCAGAGGTCTCTAGGGCTTTGACGAGACGGTGTGCTGCTTGGTGTATGTCATCGCTAAAGATTAGGGAGCCATCACCGGGATTCAGTGTTCCCCATGAGCGTAGTACCAATGTTTTGATCGTTCAGGCCAATCAGCTGTGGCCGGAATCATACCTCTTTCTTCTGATGCTACTTCCATTTTCTACCACTTGGGCACTACCTTCTTGTAGCCGCCCGACCTTAGCCGGTGAAAGTATTTCTTCTTAGCAGCATTATCTTCATTTTTGGCTATCTTCGCTTTCCCTGCTCTCCTGTCTTGTAGGCGATAAACACATCCTAATGATCCTTCAGTTTGGTGAATTTGTCAAAGTTCGGTGTCAGACTCTTCACTACATATTTGTTGTACAACTCTTTCTTATAGCTCTGGAATTGTTCGGCCATCTTCTTTAGAGTCCATTCCTTACTTTGGCCTCTTCTGCCTGAGGGACCGTGAAGGTCTAGAGCATGATGGTCCACAACATGTCTTTCTCTCTATTAGGGATATAAGATTGTTACTCATCACCGCGTGACCTTGTTTGGCACAAGTTCTGTATGCTGATGGCCACGTGATCCCTCACGACCCAACCGCTGTGTGACACAAACTTTTTTGCAGCATCGGCAGGGGCAACTGGTTGGCCGTCTGGTTTCACTTCGGTTATAATATGTCTCCCCTCCACCTTCCTCGCGGCACCTCGTTGTCCGCGTGCCCTCTTCAAACCAACATTCGGTTGGCTGTCACTATGGTGCCCATCGATCCCCTCCTCGTTCAAGTACTAGTTGGTGTCCTCATTCCCCTCCTCATCCGTCCAATATTGGCTACTGCCTTTTGCGATCATGTCCAGGAGGATCTGCTCGTCATCGCGATCTGCCATTTGTTCGTTCCATTAAATAATACACATCCACATTGTCAACAACTATGAAGAACTTCTAAACTTCACTTAATTAAGAAATATTAAGAAATACCCTTATCTTAATTTTCTACATCAATTTTCTCTCTCATCTTTTACCATATACCTATCTTATATATCGACATTGTCAAGAACTACAAAGAACAACTAATTTAAACCTACTTAAGAAAAAATATGCAACCTACGTGTGTATTGATATATATATATTGACATTGCTGATAACTACGAAGAACATCTAATTAAATTTCACCTACTTAAGAAATATGAAACCTTCATGTATATTGTAATGCAGTGTGTACGCAATAATTAACTAAATTAGGTATGTACGAAAAGAGTTGCATATAATATTAAAAATTTTATAGTTTTATGTAACTTGCCTTAGTTTTGCTTGGCGACCTTGGGACTACATAAGCTTGAGCATCAACCCTGTCAACAACGGGACCACATAATTATGACAAGTTAAAAAATAATTAGTTAAACCATGTACATTGCATAGGAGTCAACACAAGATAATTGGTCCTAAGTCTAATACTTGGAACGAGCGAACACGCGAACTAACGAGAGAACGTCGAGCGAACCTAAGTCTAAAACTGCATGTACATTAGTTAAGCCATGTACATTTTGGTCCTAAGTCTAATACTCAGGACCATTTGGTCCTATGTCTAAATTCAAAATATCTGCATATACATCGTTAAGTGAGAGATAATGACATATTGGGTGAACACAACACCTCGTTCTTTCATGGCTAAACATGAATAATTTCCAAAACAGATCTTGTTTTGATTCCCCATGCATAGGAGTCAAGGCATGATTTGTTTTGAAATTATTATCTGTTTGTGTTCAGTCAAGAAAGAGTGAGTGCTTGTGTTCAGCCAATATCCTGAATCAGACCCTCCTTAGAACGAGCGAATGAGCGAACTAACGAGAGAACGTCGAGCAACCCTAGGTCCGTTCGCTTGTTCGTTTATTCGCTCGTTCGTTTGTTCGCTTGATTGCACGTTCCCTCGTTCGCTCGGTCGTTCCCTCGTACGGTCGTTCGTTCAGTCGGTCGTTTGTTCGGTCGTTCGGTTGGACGATCGCTCGTTTGTTCGGCCGGCCGGCCGGTCATGGTGACAGGGGCGAGATGGCCAGCGGGGGTGGTCGAACCTTGAAGGAGACGACGGCAGCGGCAGCGGTGAGGGCGGTGATGACGGTGGCGGCGACGGGAGATTGAAGATCGGCGCGCGGGAGATCGAAAAAACTAAGTGTGGAGTCAGAGAAGACGATGCACCCCATATATATATATATGCAAACATCTTTAGTCCCAGTTAGTGATCCTATCTTTAGTCCCGGTTGATGGTACCAATTGGGATTAAAGATATCTTTAGTTCCGGTTGATACTACCAATAAGTATTAAAGATCATTTTCCGCTATTTCCAAATTTCTTTTTTTCCTGGCTTTGGATAATAACCAGGACTAAAAATATTTTAAAACATAGAAACTTAACCGTGGGCAAATTAATTTCTTTAAATATGGGTTTAAAATAATAGTAATAATAAACTGCATTAAAAAGTGGTATTAAATTTTAAAAATCGTATACAATTAAACCATGCCCAATTAAATGCATTCAAGATGAAATAAAATCACAAAAATAACGAGAACACATTTAAAATAGTTTAAAATTGTTATTAAATTTTAAAAATCGTATATAATTAACCCATGCCCGATTAAATGCATTAAATATGAAATAAAATCAAAAAATAATGAGAACACATTTAAAATAGTTTAAAATTGTTATTAATTTTTAAAAATCATATATAATTATCCCATGCCCGATTAAATGAATTAAAGATGAATTAAAATCACAATTATAATGAGAACACATTTAAAAAGTTTAAAATTGTTATTTAATTTTAAAATTCATATATAATTAACCCATGCCCATTTAAATGCAATAAAAGTGAAATAAAATATCCAAAATAATGAGAACACATTTAAAATTATTATTAAATTTTAAAAATCTTATATAATTAACCCATGGCGGATTAAATGCATTAAAGATGAAATAGAATCATAAAAATAATGAGAATATATGAAAAATCAATTGAAACAGATGGATCTTCAATACATTAAAAATAATTTACATGATCCTTACAAAAACCTAGGTCAAATATAAATCAATGGAAACAGATGGAACTTCAATACATTAAAAATAATTTACATCGTGGTTGACCTCACGATCTTTCTCCTAATGAATGTTCCTTCGCTATTATCATTGCGTGAGTAAGGGATGTCCTTATTTGATAGGAGAATGCTCCGGTAAACCGTCACTGTGAACGGAGGTTGCTTGTCAAACTGATCGGAATCTTTGTTAGTCTTATCCTCCACTCCGATGATTTTCCTTTTGCCTGGGAGAACCACGTGGCGCTTTGGCTCATCGGGCCCTTTCCCCTTCTTTGGTTTGCTAGATATGTCCTTCACGTAGAAAACTTGCGTTACATCATTGACTAGGACGAATGGTTTGTCTAAGTATCCAACCTTGTTAAGGTCAACCGTTGTCATCCCACAATCATCAACTGTTACGCCTCCAGTAGTCAGCCTAACCCATTGGCACTGAAACAGAGGGACCTTCAAAGGTCCATAATCGAGTTCTCATATCTCATCGATGCACCATAATACGTGCTAGTTGTCCCATCGTATCTCATGGCATCGTTACGAACAAGACTATTCTGGTTCGTGCTCTTTCTATCTTGGGCTCTTGTGTAAAATGTATACCCATTGATCTCGTATCCTTGGAATGTCGAAATTGAGCAAGATGGTCCCCTCGCCAAGGAGGCTAGTTGTTGGTCAGTCGTCTCGTTATCCATGAGATGTTGTTGCAACCAAGCAGGAAAAATATCAATGTGATGACGTATAATCGAGGCATCGGACTTACCGATGTTTTTGGAGCAAACAACTGCCAAGTGCCGCTCGATGTAAGGAGACACCAACGAAGATTGTTGCAAAACCGTAAATTATGCTTTATGGAATAAATCGTTGTCTACAATCCCCTTTCCCCGTAGTCTCCCCTCATGGCTTAATTCGGGGACCCTGATTGGATGAAGATCTTCAATAAATTCTATGCATAACTCAATGACCTCCTCTGTTTCATACCCCTTGGCGATGCTTGCTTCCGGACGAGAACTGTTACGAATGTACTTCTTTAGAACGCCCATGTACCTCTCGGAAGGGAACATGTCATGTATGTACACAGGATCGAGAATACAGATCTCTTCGACAAGATGATATAGATGATGCATCGTTATATTGAAAAAGGATGGTGGAAAGATTCTCTGAAATCTAACAAGACATTGCACCATGTCATCTTGTAGGGCTGTTAATCTCTCTGGATCGACAATCTTCCGCGAATTTGTGTTCATGAAAGCACATAGCTTTGTTATTGTTGCTCGGACATTATCAAGAAGGATACCTCGAATTATAACAGGAAGCAGCTGAGTCATCAAAACGTGGTAGTCATGAGACTTTAGGTTTGTGAACTTCCTCTCCTTCATGCTTATTATCCACTTTATATTCGAGGAGTATGCAAATGGTACATTAATGCTATCCAAGAATTCAAACATACTTTCCTTCCCTGCCTTGCTCAGAGTAGCTGGCTAGACTCAAGTAATGGTTTCCTTTCTCCTTTGGTTTCGGATAAAGGCTATTCCGTTGATTCATATGCTTGAGATAATTACGTGCTTCAAGTGTATCTTCGACTTCCCATATACACCAAGGAAGCCCTGCAAGTTGATACAAAGGTTCTTAGTTAGGTGCATCACGTCGATTGCGTGACCGACGTTTAAGACTTCCCAATAGGGTAACTCCCAAAAAATAGACTTCTTCTTCCACATCGTTGCGTGACTATCTTCACTCGCTCTAGGTTGGCTGCCAGGTCCCTTTCGAAATACTACTTTCAGATCTTTCACCATAACAAACACGATTTTTTTCTGTTATGATGTTTAGACTTCACACGATGATCTGCCTTCTGTTCAAAATATTTTCTTTTCTTTCGGACAAGGTGGCTTGCAACAAGAAATCGAGGATGGCTTTGGGCCTTGAATAATAATCGGCATCATGATGTACTTCCGCTTCATGCATAACCAAGGGGGGAGGTTATAGATACACATGGTCACAGGCCAAGTGCTATGATCGTTGCACATCTCTCAAATGGATTCATGTCATCTGTACTTAAACCGAACCTTATGTTTTGTGCATCCTCTCCGAAATCTTGAAATCTTCTGTCAATATTTCACCACTGCGACCCATCGGCGGGGTGTCTCAGCATCCCGTCTTGTTGATGATCTTCTACGTGCCAGCGCATCATTTCTAGCATGCGCTTTGTTCCTGAATAAACACCTCAACCGTGGTATTATAGGGAAATACCACATCACCTTAGCAGGAACTCTCTTCTTTGAAGGTTGTCCGTCAACATCACCTAGGTCATCTCGTCTAATCTTGAATTGTAGCACCTTACAAACGGGGCATGCTTCTAGGTTCTCGTACTCCTCACCGTGATAGAGGATACAATCGTTTGGACATGCATGTATCTTCTGTACTTCCAGTCCTAGAGGGTAGACTACCTTCTTAGTTTCGTACATTGCTTCAGGCAATTCATTTCCATACGGAAGAATGCTCTTTACAAGTTTCAATAACACGCCAAATGCCTTGTCACTCACACCAAATTTTACCTTCCTGTCGGATGGTAAACTCCGCAGCGGGGGACCGTGTAGACCCTCTTTCCGAGTTCGGCCCAGGGGCGACGTGCCTTGGAGTGGCGCTGTCGCTCCTCATCGCTCCTTCAGCGCCTTCCCCCGGTCAGGGCTCCGGCGAGGAGGCGGCGACGGAGTATGCTTCTGGCGACGGGGATGCAGCTTCCCGCTGTCATCATCGGCGCTTGGTGTGGGGGTGTGGAGCACCGCCTCTTCAGCCATAGGGCTGACTTGGCAAAACTTGGCACTCACGCCAGGAGCGGAAAACTAAGGAAGCGTTTACGCGCCCCTTCCTGTCGGATGGTAAACTCCGCAGTGGGGCACCGTGTAGACCCCCTTTCCGAGTTCGGCCTAGGGGCACGAAAAAGAGGCTTCCTCAGGCCCGACTCCGGTGAGGCCGGTGAGGATCGAAGATCGCCAGACAAAGGACGGTGACACACGGGCAAGTAGACAGGTTCGGACCACCGATGAGGCGTAATACCCTACTCCTGTCTAGTGGACTATTTGTGTGGATTCTAGCTCTCCGGAGTTGGACTTGGGTAGCCACAATCCAGGGAGCAGAAGCAAAAAAGCCGAACCGAACCCCCTTTCTCTAGGCCTGGGCCTCCTTTTATATCTCAAGGGGACACCACAGGGCTAGACAGGCTGTTTTCTAGAGAGAAAGGAAAAAGCTATTTTACAGATGAAGTTCATGTCGTGGCTTGGAGCGGAAGCCTCCCGCTCCTATAGTGCTGGTATGGCATCGATCGGACTTGATGCACCAACTTTTGACGTGGCGCGAGAGCCGAATCGGCCCCCACAATCTTGGTGCAGGCCATCGGGCAGCGTAACGTACCTACCGGACGTGCACCGGCACGCGCGGTGCTATACGCCATCCCACCGGTCATTCGCACCGGTCTGACGCCGGTCAGCTGACTGTGACCGGTGTCAGATGCGTGCGCGTCGCTTCGCAATAAATGCGGCACGCGCGCGGCGCAGGTGCACTACTCCTGCGTTGTCATTAATGCAGGTAGGTGAGCGCTGGGAGCACTCACCCGCTTTGTTACGCGTGGCAGCGGCCCGAGGGGGTCGGGGGAGCCCGACCCCCACTGGGCCTCCCCCCGAGGGGGTAGCATGTCATGGGAGGGCGGCCGCCACGTCGCCCTCGGGCCTTCTCATCCCTTTGGGGGATGGCCACGTGGGTGGACGGGGCCGCCTCAAGCCCAAAGTCGACATACCCCTGGGCCCAGGACACCGAGACTTCCATTACAAAATATCCAGCGTGTTACCCAACTTTTTGTGCCCCTATTCGTAACCTGGGTACAAGGACGTTTTGTGGTCCGGTAACATACGCTCTAAATTCTGGACCCCCTTTTCACTTTCGCAATACTTCTTTACGTTGCACAATATTTGACCAAGATCATCCGCACCGTCGTTATCTTGAACAGCCCCGTCCGCCTCGCCTGTTGTATTTTCTTCATATGCACCGTATTTAGCCCAGTCCGGAATGTTGTTGTCTTCTTCTTCATCTTCTTTCATTGCAACCTCTAACTCTCCATGCGAGGTCCAACAATTATAGCTAGGCATGAATCCCGACTGAAACAAGTGGGCATGAATAGTTCTTGATGTAGAATACTCCTTCTGGTTTTTGCACTTTTTGCATGGACAACATATAAAACCCTTATACTTGTTGGCATTGGCCACACTCAAAAAATAATACACACCATCAATAAACTCCTTCAACTGTTGGTCCGCGGTGTACATCAATTACCGATCTATCTTTATGAAAAAAACAAATGTAAAGGAAGTTCACGAAAGTCAAACTAATTAAATAACCATATAATATTTATTAAACTGACACATTTTAAATGAATCTTTCTTATTTCTAACGATTTTAACGTGTTTTAAATGGACTTAACAGGAGTCATGGTCAATTATATATAAATCCTATCATTTTTAAAAAATTGTAAATATATTTCTCCATGTATTATCCTTATTTTAATTATATTCAAAAGTTTTTTAAAGTTCTAAACATATTTTTAATGCACTCTACCTATTTCTAACTATTTTATTGAGTTTTAAATGGACTTAGTTTTCTATTCTTTTGTCCTCATTTTCTGTATTTCTCCTTTGTTGTCTTTTTTTAACATTTTTATCCAAATATTTCTAATATTATAAAATACCCTTATTTTATTTCTCTATATCAATTTTCTCTCTCATCTTTTGCCATATACCTATTTGAGAGAGAATGACATATATAAATACAGCTAGAACTGTAATATGTTAACCATACATCAATAAAGCATGAAGTTACTAACCTTTTAGATCACTTCGATTTGTATAATATCACCAAAATATTTGCATAAAAAAAATTTTGGTATCACGTCCCCTCCTCCTCCTTGCAAATTTTTAATTTTTAGTCCTAGTTGGTGTTACCAACTGGTAATAAAGATCAATATAATCTTTAGTACCGGTGGTAACACCAACCGGTACTAATGATCCCGGGCGGCTTGACAAGGCCTGACAAAAAGTGATCCAGGACTAAAGATGACCTTTAGTACCCGTTGGTGTTACCAACCGGTACTAAAGATCATTGTTACCACCGGTACTAAAGATCCCGGGCGGCTTGACAAGGCCTGGCAAAAAGTGAACCGGGACTAAAGATGACCTTTAGTACCGGTTGGTGTTACCAACCGGTACTAAAGACTATCTTTAGTATCGGTTCGTAAGAGAATCGAGAAATTTGTGATTTTGGGCGATCGAGCAAAGATCGGTTCTCCAGTAGTGATATATCCAATGTAGATTCTGACACTTGAGTAAATAATGATATAAAGATAATCGGCTGATGATAATGTAATAAAACAATAATATAATCCAATAGAAACCAATCGACTAATAATGATATGATAGAACATGTGATGATCCGAAGGTTAAGCATACATCGGCTGGTGTTCCGATGTCATTAAATCCACAAGATTAGATAATTAGTGAAACCTTTGTTGCAATCGGCTAAAACCAACTTGTATGTAATCCTTGTAAGCCGATGCAACGTCCAGATAACTCATCGGTGGAAACCCCAATGAAACCCTTATTGGCAATCAAAGTCAGGTTAGTTTTATGATTCTAAGCACAACTTAGTAGGTCATATCCAATTAATGTAACACTAAGTATGAAAAGAAGTATAAAGTCTAAACAATCAAGCCTTTGACTAGTTTTTAGGGTGGTGGATACCTTAGCTAATCTAGATCGATGAAACAATTTAACTGATACCAACAAAACTCTAGAAAAGATATGACCGATCAGGTAAATTGAGATATCAATTTTGATTAACTAAGATATATGATAAATAGGTGTTTACATCGACAAGATTAGAGTGTCGAGGTCCTAGCCACGACGATACAAACATTCATAACAAGCCTTACCCCTCGTCGGAGATCGAAGCCGATGCAGCCCAACTCAAAACAAGAACTCGTCAAGAAAGACGAAAATAAAAAGGGTGGTGATGCGCCGAAGTTGTATTGATCGAGAGATAGATTAGAAGGACCCCGGGTGTACATATTTATACACATGGGTAGATACTAGTCCTTATTGGACACAACTCAAACTTTTCTAAAGAAAAAAGAAAAACACAAGTCCTGATCGGACACTAAACATACCCTCTAAAAATAAAAGGAAACCAACTGACTCTGCCTGATTAATAGATAAATTGCCATGTCGCATCCTCCTTTAACTCAGTATCTTCTAGATAAACTTCCTTTAATTGATTAATTTCCTTAACCGAATCCATCAAGAATCCAACTACTGGCAGTTGATAATTTTCATCGACCGATTTCTAGACTTTGAAGCAGATACTGATTCTGGATCGATGATGACTTCGGGGCTTACCAGATTTTTGACGTTAACAACGACCCCAGCTCTTTTTGCCCATCTATATCTAACTTGTAATGTGTCAAAGGAGTGGTCTAAGTAATGATATGTGATCGTCGATATATAGAAGCCGGTGTCCTTGAGATCATTGATATCCTTAAAAAGAAGTCGGGATGATCCAAAGAATAAAGATAAAATTTTCTGGTGGAAATTGAAAAGGTGGGGGTAAAAGGTGACCGAAAATAAAATTTCAACTATAAAAAGTGGTTCAAACTAAAATTTACTATTTCATAAAATGTTATGTAAATATTGTCTAACCTAACATATATAGGGGGGTTTTATAAAAAATTATAACCAGGTTTCACCGCTTATAATACTAACTTCAAGCATAAAACATGAGGATTCTTGAAACTTACTCTTTATTTTTATCTACGATTACACTGTAGATCACGCACGAATACCACTACACATAACACCATGCTCATATATCTGCAAATATACTCCTAACACATACTTAAAGAGATAGAAACCAACGGTATATCTTTAATCTCACTAAAATCCTATGAAAAACCTACTTATGGTGCATAATATTCGTGGCACTCTATCCAACATTGTTCTTTTTAACAATTTAAATTGAACCACGATGAAACCACTATTACAGAAAATTTTTTTCTATATGAGACCCTTAGTAGGTTGCAAAAGGACCATAACTAACCGTTGTCTGCAAAAATCGAGCGGGCATTTTTGCATATGGCTCCTTAAGAGACATGCATGCAAAAATCGATTTTCGCAAGCGGACCTCTTAAGAGACCCATATGTGAAAATCGATTTTCGCATACGGGCCTCTTAAGGATCCACCTAGAAGTCTGATTTGCCTCCTCCTTCCCTCTCCACCACTTCAAAAATTTTCACCTAACCTTATCTTCTCCTCCTCTCCTCTCAGACTCACTTTCTCACCTCCTCTCCTCTCTCTCACTAGCGACAGTGAGGACGGTCATGGCCGGGAGCGGTAGTGGTGGCGGGCAACGCGACACGGTGGGCTCAAAAGCAGTAGCGGGCTCAACGGCCTACGCCCTCCCCCTCCGAAATTCATCAGCCGGCGCGCTCCCCCTCCTAGATCCGACGGAGGCGGCTCGGGAGAGGCCGGTCGTGGGCGGGAGTGGTGCGGCGGGCCACGGCGGCTGCGGGCGGCGATGGCGGTGGGTGGTTGAGGGCTCGACGGTCGGTGCCCTCTCCCTCCCAGATCCGTCGGCCAGCGCCCTCCCCCTCCCATATCCGGCGGCAGCGAGCTCGGGAGAGGTCGGTCGTGGGCAGGAGCGTTGCGGCGGCCGACGGTGGGCGACGACGACGGTGGGGGGCTGAGGGCTCGACGGCTGGTGCCCTCCCCCTCCTAGATCCGGCGGCGATGGGCTCGGGAGAGGCCGGTCGTGGGGGGAGCGGCGGCTGCGGGCGACGACGGCGGCGGGGGACTGAGGACGACGATGGCTGTGGGCCGTGGTGGCGGGGATGAGGCGCCGACCCTACGAGCCAGCGGCGGGCGGCGGGCGGCCCCCGCCGCACGGATCTGGCGCGGCTGGCGGCGAGCGGCCACAGATCTAGCGCGTCCGGTGGCTAGCTAGGGTTTTTTTTTGGCCGAAAATATTTTCGCATACGGTTGGCTTAGGTGACTGCATGCGAAAATCCCTTTTTGCATGCGATTGTGCTACCCGCATGATTTTTGGAGACCTTTTCATGCATGCGGGCCGACCAACCGCATGCAAATCGATTTTGACCATTTGGGAAAGCCGATTTTGTAGTAGTGTGGTTTCCATTCAAAACGGTATTCTTTATTGTTTGTGGATCTTTAGGGCTGAGTAAATTGAAATAGTTATTTTTTGAAGTTTCACGTAGAGCTTTTTAGCTCGATCATACTTTTACATTAGATCTCTTTTTCTCTTTTTTTCCTCGCTCTACACTACTATATTTTACCTTTATCCACTAACTTAAACAACTAGTATTTGGTTATAGTTTATAGTGTGATAGAATTCACTTCTAATAAATTAGGCCCTACATGTCCATGAATAAAAAAGTATGACAAGATTTTCTTAGACTTTCAAAGGTGCGGTAAATGTTTTAAGCATCTTTAACCTTAGACAAGTGTGGTATCTTTTGTTGACAGATGATGACAACTATGAAAGACAATTTTATCTTCACTATTTTTCAATATATCGTTAGGGACTACGGCATATGTCAATGTATCCATTACCATACTCTATGATAATGATGTTTACCAAAAAAAGATTAAAAAGTAGTATACACGAACAATTTTTCATGATAAATATTCTCCTGTTATTTCACAAATTCAATCTCTATTATTGTCCCCCTCCTACAGATTTGACAGTTTACTTCAACTCACTTCCCCTCCTACAGAATTCTCAATCTCACTCCAATTTCGTCATCTCAAATTCAAACCACTCAATTTACGCCGAATCTTATTTGAAACTCACCAAATTGCAGGATATTTTCATTTCATTTCATCATCTCGCATCACATTTCAAGTCCACGCGCCTACAATCATTGACAATCGCGAGTCGTCGCCTACTCTCCTCGATCTCCGCCATTCTTCCTGCTCGCGAGCTAGCTACTCCTCCTCCTCCTCCACCTCGCATTGCGCGTGCTCCGATCCACCACGATGGCTTCCCACCAAGCGCCGCCGCTGCCACCGCCGGCGGATCACCAGCAGCCACCGGCCGACGCCGGCGGCGGCGATGGTTTGGCCACGTTCGTGGGCTACATGCTCGCGGCCCTCAACTCCACGCTGGCGATCCGCCGCTTCGAGCGCGGGGAGTCGTTCGCCGCCGCCGTCTTCGCCTACCCCCACCTCCTCCTGCTGCTCTACTTCTACTTCCTCACGCGGTTCCAGGGAGCTCCCCGCGGCTCGCCGGGGAGGCACCGGCTCAAGGCCCCGCTGTGGCCGCTCGCGGCGCTCCTCGCCGTCGAGTTCGCGTACCAGCTGACGGGGGCGGCCAGGTTGACGCCGGGCGCCTTGGAGATCGTCGCCGCCGCCGCCGCCGTGATTGGGGCTACCTACGCCTTTCGCTGAAGGCGTAATTAACCCTTTTATAATTCTTCGGTTTCTATGTGCCTAACCAAGCAACTATGCTTTCACTGACGAACAATTTACTGAAACAACTGAAGAATTATTCTGTTTGCTGTGTAGATTACGATTATCCATGTAACAGTTCAATGTTTGGGATCGATGTGTGACGATCGATGTTAATTACTCCTTTCATTCTATATTATAAATCACTTTGAAATTGTATTAAGTCAAATTTGTAGAAAATAATATAGCAGCATTTCTTTTTTTAGGTACTATAACAGCATTTATAATACAAAACAAATAGATATACTAAAAAATATATTCAATGATATAATGAAATTAAATTTTGTGTCATATACGTCGCTATATTTTTTGATGAATTTAGACAAACTAAACTGAGAGCAAATCTGAAATGATTTATAATATAAAACAGATAGACTGATTAGCATTTTAGCTTCTTTTCATTACTAATAAAGTTAGTAATTTAACAGACTGATCAGAGCGACATTATTACGTAGGTGATGCATTTTGTAAGTGTGCTTTGCTCGTTCAGGGAGTTCTACTCCGACACATTTCCTACTGAACTACTTACTGTGTCCGCAACAAACTAAACTGACGATAAAGAAGACCAAAGCGTCTGCTTGGGAGTTGCGCAAATTTTATTCACCTGTAAAAAAATAAATAAAACCAGTAACTGTCGGTCACAAAACATACCTTATTCCCAAAAGGAAAAGTCTATATGTACTAATTTTTCTTACTAAATTCTTACTAACTGACATGTTACTAAATTCTTACTAACCGACATGTCATAATACGATACGAGTACATCTAGATTTTTATAACTTTCATTTCCCTAAATCAAACGGTTGAGATGATTGTTAATACAAATTTAGTAAGAAAAATTTAGTATGTGTAGTAGTGAATGATTGCATTTTTAGAAACAGCATGGCAGAATCAATAACAGAATTCAAATCAACCAGCCAGAATCTGTTCTACCATTTACATTTCCCATATATAAGAGGGTTTTAGATCGCAAAGAACAGCACTATAGGAGAAAAAACTTCTTTTCCAGTGGCCTGTAGTCTGCACAAGTTTTTGGGCCTAAAAAAGGCCTCCAAGAAGGCCCTTTTGAGTTATATTTACGCATCTAGGCATCATTAGTGTCATCTGTGAAATTTACAACTTGCCACCGGATGATGCAATGCAGTTTTAAGATTAAAAATGGAGAAATGATCCCTTTGTTGCTGTAATCGATGCAACATAAGAGCACCCTCAATGCATAATACCTTGGATCATAAGGTGGGGAATTTAACTATTTGCTACTTTTAGGTTTGTCGCTTATCCAAATGCCCCTCTTACGTTCGCGCTTAATAATTTGCCACTGGAGAGAGGTGATTTCTTAACTATTTGCCACTTTTGCCTACGTGGCGAGCCATCGTGGCGTGTCCGCGTGGAAAGCGACGTGGACCCCACCCGTCAGCCCCTCCCCTCTCCTTTTCTCCACCTCCGGCCATCGCATCTCCTACCGCCGCCGTCGACGGAGCTCCTCCCCCTCCCCCATCTCTCCCGCCGCTGCCGACGGAGCTCCTCCCTCTCTCCTTCTTCTCCACCTCCGACCATCGCATCTCCTACCGCCGCCGCCGACGGAGCTTCTCCCCCTCCCCCATCTCTCTTGCCGCCGCCGACGGAGCTCCTCCCCCTCTCCTTCTTCTCCACCTCCGGCCACCGCATCTCCTACCGCCGCGGAAGTGGTGGTGGAGAGTGGCGGCGGCGGGCGACAACAGAGATGAGGTGGAGGAGATTTCGCGGCCGGAGGTGGAGAAGAAGGAGAGGGGAGGGGCTGACGGGTGGGGTCCACATCGCTTTCCACGCGGGCACGCCACGATGGCTCGCCACGTAGGCAGAATTGGTAAATAGTTAAGAAATCACCTCTCTCCAGTGGTAAATTATTAAGCGCGAACGTAAGAGGGGTATTTGGATAAGTGACAAACCTAAAAGTGGCAAATAGTTAAATTCCCCCACTCAATCAACATCCATGTGAGGGGGTGGGGGAAAGGAGAATTATTGTTATTTTTTTTCTCTAAAGGTAGGTCTTATGCATATGGATAGCTTAACATAAGGATTGTTATATGGATCACTCCCACAATAACGAGCCAGACTATATAGACCTATAATGACGACTTTTCCTATACATTGTGGCTACCCTAATACCAATATTACAAAATAAAACACCCCTTTCATGATTTGGAGGGTAGGCCCAAAGGCATCTTAGATTGATCATGCATGCAAAAGAAAATTTCATACAATTAAAAACAAAAAAAATAAGACTTCTACACCAATCAGCTAGCACATCCTCAATGTGCCTCACAGTATTGGAACGACAAATGGTGTCGCGCAGAGTAACAAGGGCGTCTTGCGTCGTGCACCGAGGCCAGATGACTCCTCCATGTCCACATCAACGACACCCTCCGGTAGTGACCAATCGAAGTGGTAGAGAAGCTGCACGAGTGCCATCTCCAAAATCGGGAGCCCGTAGGCTACGCCAGGGCACATCCTTCGTCCTGCACCAAAAGGCAAGTACTCGTAGCAACTCCCTGTAAAGTCGACCATGTTTTTCTCGAAGCGCTCAGGTTTGAACTCCTCAGCATCATCCCAGTATTGTGGATCCCTCCCAATAGCCCATGCATTTACAATGACGCGGGACCTTGCTGGAATCATGTAGCCTTTGATCTCACATGTGTCAATGCTCTCTCGTGGCACTAGGAGAGGAACCGGCGGGTGCAACCGGAGAGTCTCCTTGATGAACAACCCTAGGTAGGGGAGGCTACTCGCCTGAATGTCCTCCTCCCCCACCGTTGTCTTTCCACGGAATGTCTCTCGGATCTCACCCTGTAACTTGCTCATCACCTTCGGGCTCCGCATCAGTTCTGACATACCCCAACCCAATGTTGACGATAATGTGCCCGTTCCAGCCGTGAACATATCAAATATCACCGACTTGATACTATTTCTACTCAAGCAACCATCTTGCTCATGCAAGCTGATGAGCACGTCGACGAGGTTTTCCTCAGTACCCGCCATGCCACACCTGGCCTTGTCTTCTCTAGCGCCTCTTCTCTCCTCTATAACCTCCTCCAAGGTGGAGTCCACAATCCTGTGGATGTCCTCTAGGGCACGGTGCATGCCGGACACCACAGCGAGCACTTTTCGCCATGTTGGGAAGAGGTCAGGGATCTTGAAACCGCTAGCTAAAGTGACCCCGGTCTTCACAGCTGAAAGGAACTCCTTGGCATTCCTATGCTTGCTCCCAAAGGATGCGCGGGAGACATTGCTGATCACCAGGAAGGAGAACATTGCGGTGAGGTCCACCGGCGTTGATGGTCCGGCTGCACGGATCTCTTCCACTTGACTCGCCATCTACATAAAAAGAAACATGTTGTTTTAGGATATTAGTGATTGTGACCAAACTTTATGATTAACTATTAAACCTCTTTTGATTTACTTATATTAATTTTGAAATAGAGAAAGTAAGTGCTCCAACACGATGAACTTTCAGTGACAGCCCTAATGAAGAAAATCAAGGAGGAGGACAAAACCTAGATCTTAGCAAGAGCAAAACAACTCTCGGAACTTATTCCTTAGCCTTTTTTTTTTCTTGTATGATTCTTTTTACTTATACGATAGTAATTTTTACTCCTACTATATTCAATTAAATTAGCACGCTCTAAGTACCGGTTCGTTAAAAAAAAATTATGATGCATATATTTTGGCTACTACACTTCAAATTGTGATTGGGTTGTATTAATTAACATTGTTAAGTTGTGTAAGCTAATGTCTGCGACCTGTGTACCTCTTGTTCCCTGATGTGCCGGAAGGAGAGGACACGCTTGGGCCCCAGAACCTCGGCGGCGCAGAGCTGCCGAAGCCTGCGCCAGTAGTCGCCGGACGGCGAGAAGAGGATGTCGGCGCAGCCGTAGAGCACGACCTCGCCGGCGAGGAGCCTGGGGCGGGTGGCGAAGTTGGCGTCGTGCGTCCTGAGCACCTCGCGTGCCATCTCCCTCGACGACGCCACCACCAGCGGCGTCTCGCCGAGCCGGAGCATCATCAGCGGGCCGTGCACCGCGGCGAGGTCCCGGAGCGCCCGGTGCGCCAGCTTCCCGGCGAGGTGGTGCATGCTGCCGATCACCGGCAGCCTCCATGGTCCCGGCGGCAAGGGCGCCACCGCCGTCGCCGGCTTCACCCTGATGATGAAGAACACCTTGATGATCTGGAGCAGCGCGACGGCGAGCACCGAGAGGAGGAGAGCTCTGTACAAGATCTCATCCATGGTTGCCAAGGTAGTGAGCTGTGGCTCTGTGCACGTGGCATGTACATGTATATGTGCTGCACATGTATGTATAGAAGAGGTAGAGGCAGTGGTTGGCAGTATTGAAGTCTTTGAGTATCTATCTTTCTAGTTATCCACTATCTCTCTATCTCTCTATCTATCAATGCAATATTAAATTAAGAAAACTATAACTTTTTTGTTAAATTTATGAATTAATGGTAATTTTAGCACCGTTCTTTTTAGCTACTTCACTGGATTATTGCCATGAATTATTTGCTCCTTGTATCTAAATATATACTTTCTCAAAAACTTTCTTTTACTGCATTGTTAATTAGGTCACTTTGTTCTGAGGTATTTTATTAATTTTATTTCTAAAACTATTTAATTTATCCCTATGATAATTTAGATAATATGTGGCAGGTAATAATCTATCTCAAACCGGTTTTATGATAAAACCATCAACTATATTTGTAGTTTTCCCAAATAGTCAACATCAACAGATAGTTTTGACTTAAAAAAAGCACTTCTGTGATATTTACTCGTACATCTATCTATCTAAGTTGTATCTATCTATCTATCTATCTATCTATCAAGAAAAAAATAAATCTCCAGTATGCATCATAGCCATTATATCTATGTCTACCTATCTGTCTTACCACCTACATTATGCGCATCCTAAGTAAATTCCAATATTAATTGAGAAAACAGTGAATAAAAATATTGACACCCATGTAGATGATCCTAAATTATAACGCCTAAAGACTGTTTCGATTGTGACGACACTTGGATATCAGGATAGTGACCGGTCTATGTGAGGGACAAGTGCGTTGTGTTCAGTTGTCTTAATGTTTCGGTGATAGGCTCTACGTATGTGGCTCCATTGTAAGCTAGACAATGTCCAGCCACGCATAGCGGTGGTTGGCATGGTTCTAGGTTTTTTTTCCTCAACAAGGTGTGTGTGTGGGAGTTTATCGGCACATTGTGCTTTGTTTTTTTTTCTAACTATAGTCTTCTAGGAATACAATTTGGTTAGTGGACAATTCATCATTAATCTCTCTCCCAACTGCACATTTCATCTCCCAACCTCATCGATCCGATCATGAAATGGCACGAGCACTTTAACAAGGTCCATCAAAGTTTTTCCCCTTCATGCTTAATATGTTCTAATTAATAAGCATCTTAAAAATGCTAACATATATGGATCGAGAAAGTGGGTGATAATATATAAATGGGATGGGATGCGAGATACATTTTAGACTCTTTATCGAGCATTTCAGATTATGTTAATATATATGTCTTCATAGTTATCTATATGAAAAACATAAGATTGTATATTAATTGTGAAAGGAACACAACCTTTTGATGGGTTGGCGTGTAAGCCTAAATGCATGTACGATCGACCATGGAATGAAAAAAAATACACACTTCTAGTACACACAAGAGTTCTAAGTTAACCACCTAGCACCAATCAATGTCTGCCTTACAATACCGGAACGACAAACGGGGTGGCACATAGTAGCAGAGGTGTCATACGTCGTGCACCAAGGCCAGGTTCCTCCTCCATGTCTACTTCGGTGACACCCTTCGGGAGCGACCAATTGAAGTGGTATAGAAGCTGCACAAGCGCTATCTCCAAGACAGGTAAGGCGTAGGTAATACCCGGGCAAATCCTTCGTCCGGCTCCAAAAGGTAGGTACTCGTAGCTACTCCCTGCAAAGTCCACCTTGTTGCCCTCAAACCGCTCAGGCTTGAATTCCTCAGGATCATCCCAATACTTTGGGTCTCTTCCAATAGCCCATGCATTTACAACAATACGTGACCTTGCAGGGATCGTATAGCCATTGACCTCGCACATGTCAATGCTCTCCCGAGGCACAAGAAGAGGCACTGGAGGGTGCAACCGAAGGGTCTCCTTGATGAAGAGCCTTAGGTAGGGGAGGTTGCTCACCTGGATGTCACCCTCCCCTACGGTAGCCTTGCCGTGAAATGCCTCTCGAATCTCACCTTGCAGCTTGGTCATCACCCTTGGGTTTCTTATCAGTTCTGACATGCCCCAATTTAACGTTGACGCTAACGTGCCTGTTCCGGCTGTGAACATATCAAATATCACTGACTTGATGCTATTTCTACTCAGGTGGCCACCTTGCTCATGCAATTTGATGAGCACATCGACCAAGTTTTCCTCGTTGTCCTCCATGCCCAATCTGGCCTTGTATTCTCTTGCAACACCTCTTCTCTCCTCAATGACCTCTTCCAAGGTGGAGTCCACTATCCTATGGACATTCTCAAGGGCACGCCGCATGCCTGTCACTGCAGCAAGCACCGTTCGCCATGTCGGGAAGAGGTCAGGGATCCTGAACCCGCTAGCCAGGCTGATCCCAGTCTTGATTGCTGAAAGGTACTCGTCAGCATTCCTTTGTTTCTTACCAAAGGATGCACATGAGACGATACTGATTGCTAGGTCATAGAAAAGTGCACTAACATCCACCGGCATCGATGCTCCAGCCGCACGGATCCCTTCCACCCGACTCGCCATCTAGTTAGAAGAAGCTTAGATGTGTTAGAGATAACACTGAAATTTTACAGAGTTACTTTTACCGAGGTGTCGACTGTTGTATCATTACTAACAAAAAATGATCTTAAGCCATTAATTCTGTTTATTTGTACTCCCTCCATCCCATAATATAAGACATACACGCATTACAAGATTCAACCTTTAAAACATTTGACTAACACTTAATATAATATAAAATGGATTTTATTTATTAAAAATTATATCATTAGATTGATATTTAAATTTACTTTCATATGGTTATAATTTTGTTACTACAAATCTTATAGTATATGAGAAATTATAAACCAAAGATTAGTTTTGAAGACTGTGCCAACTTTGACCGCGCCTTATATTATGGGATAGAGGGAGTATTACGTACAAGTAGTTCAAACGATAAGATGTGGTCAATTAAATAAGAAATGAAATATCTAAATTAATTCTAATGCCAATAAAGACCACGTATAGTAAAAGTTGACTTAAAACTAAATATGAATAATTGTGAAAATCCTTTAATTATATCTATATATATCAGTTGCGATCACATATTTGGGCTATGGGTTCTGGGTTTGTATACTATGTATTGCAACATAAATTAGTGATCAAGCATGCATTTGACCACATGTGTGACCAGAATGTGTGTCAATTAATATTTGTATTAATACTGACAATCAATGTTCACCTCCTGTTCCCTGATGTGCCGGAAGGAAAGGACACGCTTCGGCCCCAGCACCTCGGCGGCGCAGAGCTGCCGGAGCTTGCGCCAGTACTCGCCAGACGGCGAGAAGAGGATGTCGGCGCCGCCGTAGAGCACGACCTCGCCGGCGAGCAGCCTGGGGCGGGTGGCGAAGTTGGCGTCGTGCGTCCTGAGCACCTCGCGCGCCACCTCCCTGGACGACACCACCACCAGCGGCGTCTCGCCGAGCTGGAGCATCATCAGCGGGCCGTGCACCGCGGCGAGGTCCCGGAGCGCCCGGTGCGCCAGCTTCCCGGCGAGGTGGTGCATGCTGCCGATCACCGGCAGCCTCCATGGCCCCGGCGGCGTCGGTGCCGCCGCCGCCTGCTTCTTCCCTCTGACGACGGTGA
This sequence comes from Oryza punctata, assembly GCA_000573905.2. Taxonomy (NCBI): domain Eukaryota; kingdom Viridiplantae; phylum Streptophyta; class Magnoliopsida; order Poales; family Poaceae; genus Oryza; species Oryza punctata. The sequence goes on along the minus strand of CM002489.2, from coordinate 6,681,677 downwards.
GCTTGACGATCTGGAGTATCGCGACGGCGAGCGCGGAAAGGAGGAGCGCTTGGTACAAGAGCTCATCCATGGCTAACTAGCTAAGAGAGCTTCTTTTAAAATCAAAAGCTTCTAGCTTCTGTAAATAGTTCAGCTTTTCGCTCAGTTTATAAGAGACTATTATTGTAGAATTTAGAAAATGAACTATAAATGAAAAACCCAAAGAGGCCCAAGTGTGTTTTGCTAGCTAATGTGCTTGACTGTTTCGGTGATCAGCTGATGATTTACGGTATTTATAGCAGAAGGTATTAGGAGGCAGTGGTTGATTAGTTAGCGGCGTGTTCAAAGTCCAAACTACGTACGGAGATTAATTCAGGCTATGAGTCTTCAGAGGAGAAAAAATCAAGTCTTTGCATGGCCTGCAACATAGACTACACTAGCTTGTAAGTACGTACTACGACCATTTCCCGATAATATTAGCTTCAATAACAAATATTTTGGATATCTAAATGCTCCAGTAGTATACTTTCACAGGTTAGTTAATTTGACTTGTTGAATTTTAAGTTCCGTTGCTAGTTCTACCTGGATGTATATATCAATATATGCCGGCGGCATGCAGCTGCCAACAAGTGGACAAATTCCAGTCTCCGCTATTTCAGGAACACTACTATACTAGAAGTTGACTTTTTAAGTCTTCGTGGTTATCTTACTCCCCTTTTCTTGTACGTGGTCAAAGTAGTTAGTACAAAAAAGATTAAGAATTTTAGACAACATAGATTATTTTATCACATATTTCTTCATAAAAAATACTTGCATGGAATGTTATTTGATGTAGACATTGAGAAAAAATAAATAAAGGAGCCAGTCTGTAGTACAAACGCTAGCTACAATACAGGGACTAGCTCCTTCAATTCAATGCAGCACTCCTGCATGTTCTCACAGAAAATAATTAAATATTATACGAGAAACCATGGTAGCATACTCCTATAATTCGATCTGTATTGTATAGTCAGTTGGCTACATTTTGATAATCCATTTGAAAACATGCATGGAAATCGTCAAGTTATAAGTCAGGATCTTGTTCAGTGGTTCGAATTGTTCCAACCAAAAGTCTAGACTATCGTTACTCACTCTCCAGAATTTAATTTATGACGACATTTACTTTAGACATGTACATGTGACTATGCGTCTTACTTAACTTTCTCCAAAACATACAAAAATACAAGTGTGCTTAAAAATGCTTTAATAATAAATCATGTGATTAATAACAAAATAAATAATAATTACCTAATTTTTTTAAATAAGATGAATGGTTAAAAATAATAAAAACTTAACGGTTTTATACATCAAAAACCAAACGAAGTATCTTAAAAGAATGGCTGATTTAGCCATCACATAATGAACATGGGTTCCCCGCAGCTTTTTGATTCAATAAACTTGTGGAACGAGTTGAGTTGTGCTTAGTGCTTACACCAAATTTCGGCATCATTTTTAGTAGGTCTCTCTACTAGATATATCATACATAAAATACGAGGAAGTTGACGATTATTTTTTACCAATCAAATTGCAAACACAAATATTTATCTTTTTTACTATGTAAAAAATAATTAATCCATAAAGATATATACAAATAATATCGTTGCGCCGTTATATTATGCCTCTTCATTGTTCTGATTTCGTTCGTGTTTATGCGCGTGTGCATTTGGGAGAATAAATGAGATATCTCGATCGCTCAAGATTAGCTATGTAAATACTCTCTTATTCCAAAATATATGACATAACCACCACTAATCCCAAAGATCAAGAAAAAATTATTATCATTTTTTCGTTTAGATCACCCTTAATAAATACAATGCATGCATCTATTGGGATTAAAGATTTTGACGGTGGAAGATTTTTTAAAAAAAATTAGGAAAGTTAGATGTGCTAGTTAATTGCATGATGTACGTCGTATATCACACATGGAAAAAGTGGTTGTGCTCTGTATTATAAGACGAGGAAGTAAACAACTAAACAAGTTTAAACTTAGATCTCCGGAAGTTTTCAAACTAATTCAGGCTATTGAGATAACAGCAAGTTTATAGTCAACTACTAGCTCCAAATCATCTATATAGTCAATCTAATAGTCCATTCACACAATAGTTAGTTATAAATATATACTACACTATTAATATATGGTCCCATCGCTCATACACATATAACGTTTTGGAGTCCGTGCTGCAGCTAGAGCTCACTTTATTTCGTTTTTCTTTCATATCTTTTCCATATTTGTTTATAGCTGACTATATTGTATTTACTGGGAGGACATTAATTAAAGAATATCCGAATGGATGAAAGGCTGCTGCAAGCAGACAGGCCGGGATGCAGGAGAGACGACTTAATTCGAATCTTGGACGGTGTCAGCCAACCGGGCTAAATGTAATTAATTGGCATGACAGTTGTTGTTGCTACATTGAAAATCCAGGGGGCTGCGTAGGAGTACTGTAATTTATACAAGGGGGGAAATTCTGCACCTTGTTAATTATGACTTACATAGTAGTTATATTAAGTGGCATTGCGTCCTGTTTGAGCTCTTGACTCGCTCCACCGGCTGCGCTGCAGCAGCGTGCTGTACTTAGCTTGACGACGCGCGGGCTACGGCGCCATACATTTACTGCGACAAGTGTGGAAAAAGTCGGCCTACTCAGACCGACAATACGGAGTCGGCGAGAAGACCGACCGAATGAAGCATGCACAACCCCCAGATCCAAAATACCCGCACCGAAATTCGTAGTCACCGAATTTAGGAAATGGTCTAAAAGTCAAAAAGAAAAAAAGGAAAGCAGATTATCACCAACCAACCAGTAATCTCAATATCCTTCCAACATGACAACAACGTTCCAGCACCGAGCCCATCTCGTACCCACAATTACAGGTTTGAACTAGGTGCTAGCATTATAACATTTGGCTCTTTTGGCTTCTAAACCCAGCTGCTGCTTAATTTGAGCTAAGCTCAAGTTGTTTCGGTTCAGAAAAGGGGCTCCAGCCAACCGCGGTTCCTCTGCAATAATGTACAGGGCTACTGTCGATGGGAGGAGACCAGTGAAGTAGTGAACAAATGCAATGAATAGTAGGGATGAAAACGGTGTGTAGTTTCCGTTCGTTCTGGAGAAAAACGGATGCAGATATCGTTTGGAGTGGATAATCTGGAAACGGATACGAATACAGATATTTTCCCAGATACGAATACGAATATGGAATCAGAGTCTCCATCGCCCATTGCCAGCTCCACCGTGGTCGTCAGGTTGTCGCCACCCAAGGTTCGAGCGTCAGCCACCGCCTCCTCGTCTCCTTCATCCCTGAGCGTCGACGACCACCTTCTCCACCCCGAGCTCCAACGGCCGCCTCCGTCGTCTCTTCCGCCCCTTCCCCCGAGCACCACTGGCCTCTTCGCTCATGAGCACCGAGGCGTTGCCTTGTCCACCCTGAGCTCCAACCACCATCTCATCTGCCCTTCACCCCAAGGGCCAACGATCGCCCCTCCACCGCCCCAAGCTCCGAGGCACCAGATCCGGGAAATAAGTCCACTTTGTCTCCCTCAACTATAGCTCCAATCTGATTCATATCTCCGAACCGTAATACCAAATATTTCAACCGCACAACTATGAAAACCGGTGCAATTTGATTCCCTCAGCTGTTTTGCAAGACGGTTTCGTTGAGGTGGTATCCACGTGATAGTCCAGTCATCAGATAAATTATGAATAAACATGGTTCCACTTGTAAGCGACAAGGGAAAAAATAAAAACTGTGTGGCCCTCTCATTAGAAACTTATAAATTATAAGTTGTTTATTTTTTTACTAGTCAAACTTAATAAATCAAGTTTATAGAAAAATTGGCAACATCTAAAATATCAAATTAGTTTTATTTAATCTAACATTGAATATATTTTGGTAATATATTTGATTTAGTTTAAAAATACTAATATATTTTTTATAAACTTAATCTGATTAGAAAAAATTAAATGATTTATAATATGAAATGGAAGGAGTAGCTAATTCGATCTTCTTTTTTCCCCGATGGCACCATCAACTGTCGCAGGTTGCTGCGACGGTGCGAAGTGGAGGACGGCGGGGCGCCTCGCGAGGTAGACTGGGCCGAGTATTCGATAGTAGCCCACAGATGCGGACAGATGATCTGGGATGTGGGCTTGAACGCTTGTGATAGTCAAATCGAACTGGAAAAAACACGCAGGTGAAGAAAAATCGTGCGGACGGACGAAATCCGTAACTTTTAAGTAGGGTGATAGGGATAGATTTCTCACTTAGATCTCTTTATTTTTACGGACTGTAATGGTAGTTGGTCGAGTGATAACGGCAAAACAGAGTTAGAACGGCAGGGGCAGAGCCGCAGAGGCTAATATATTTTTGTTGCATAATGTGCTGACGCCGAAGTCATTAATGCCGATGATATTCAGTGTAAATATCCTTAGCACTGACTTTCGGCCACGTCAATTGCTATTTTATTTTCTAGAAACACAGTACAATTAAAGGACTCACAATACATGCACACTCACCCTATAAACACACATACATATACCATACCTTTTGAGCATCTTCAAAAAACTGCCCCGATATATCTTAAGATTAACGAAGTCACCATGAATATCTCGTTGTTGACGGACCACACCAGTTGCTATAGCACCGATCTTACAATCTGTTTCTAAGATAAACCTTTTAATCTACTTGTAAAATAATTTTTTGAAATGAGCTAAAATATTAAGAACATAGGAAAAATCATTCATTGAACTTCTATGAATTGAAAAATGAAACCTAGGCAACAGTAGGATTTGATTCGAGCCTTCTACAAAACGTACGCCCGATTTCCTTAAAAAAACAAATCGGACGGTGAAAAGTTTCAGTTAACCATCAAGTGAAAGATTGAGTAGTACATAGTGAAACATTTAAAAAAATTGTGAAACATAGTGATAACATACGTTGAAAATATCATTATCACATATGAAACAATGTATTTTAATGGTTTGAAACATATGTTTTACTTTCATCAGAATATAATAATGCAATATCTTGTTATAAAAATTTAAGTATAACGAATACAATAGTGTGATTGGATCGTAGATTGGTTTAGTAGTTTAGGAGGAAAAAATGTTTTGAAGATTTTTACAAGTCCACATGCATGGATAGAGTGTAGAGAGCAAGTATATGGCAGGAAAGAGAGCACGGGCACTTCCATCCAATACTTTGCCAGCCAACAGTGAAAGATCAAACTACGCATGGTGAAAAAATTGCCATTGGAACATTTATTTTTTTTTTGGAACACATTAAAAAGCATGTTGAAACATGTAACTATTAAGTACGAAACATTGAGTTTTAATTGAGTTTTAATAGTTTGAGATATATGTTTATTTTTTATTAGAATATAATCATGTGTATGTTGTTGTAAATATTTAATTATAACTATTTAATTATAACAGATATGGTTAGATTTGAAATTGGATAAGTAGTTGAGAAGGTAGTTAGTAAGAGAGCAATGTAGTATGGTAGTAGCTTAGGAAGCGTTGTCGGATTTGATTTCTTCTTTTAACATCCTGATGACAGCTAAGTGAAGAGCAGTGGATGTCGACCAGCTCACAGCAAGCGGTATAATTTAACGAATTTAGGTTTGAAGATGGGAAGGATACTAAATTTTTTAAAACTATAAAGACAGTGCAACATTTGGTATTGATATAACAGAAAAAGAAACTGCAAATTCATAGGCCTATAAGGCTATAGTCAAGAAAACAGAAAAAAACAACCCCACCGAAACCTACTCATCTATTACTAATATAAATCTATTACTAATATAAAAAGAAGCAATTCATTTTTTTTCTTAGACTAGTTAGCAGCCTGTGCTTTGCAATGGGAATCATTTCAATATACACTACTAGATAGATTATTACATGACTGATAAAGCCTCCAACCATAGTTCACACGCAAACATGCTTTAAAAAAGTCCATATCAAAATATTCTAAGGTGAAGTATTATTCTAAAAAAGGTGGAGTATTAGAAAATAGGAATTCACACCAATGTGTCACAAATTCATAGCGTAACTAACGAGACACTTTATTTTCAGAGCAACTGTCTTTGAGGTTTTGGACAAAATTAAAAAAAAATGGATTAGCGATGCTCAGATTTCAATGGAAGGAAGATAGTTATTCCAATCATAACACTCACTGTCAGTTTAGGGATCTTTACGTTCCTGAAAAAGAGATGTGCTTAAGATTTGAATGGTTGGAATGATGGGGATTAAGAGACGCTCGCATAACTCTTAATTTCTACAGATAAAATAGTGGAAACAACAAAACTCCAGGTTTATACATGGGATGCTAGATGGAGGAATACATGTGGACAAAAATAGGCAGGAAATATGCAGGACAAAATTAAGGCAGCAAGAAGAGAACTTTCCTGTCTTCCCAAAAGCTCGTAAGAGTGTGATCCATTCCTTGCAATAGAGATTTTACATTGCTCCATTCTGCAACTTAGAAATTGCATTGAAATGAGCACATAACAGTACTTCAATAAAAAAAACAGTACTCCATGGATTTTTTGTAAACTGAGAAAACCAGTAACTAAAAGCATGCTTCGTCAAGCATTTCAAATGGATGGCAAGCATGTAAGATGATTTTAACCAAAGAAAAGGCATATGGAGTGGTTTATTTTCAGCAAGTTAAGGAAAAGGACTTCATATTGCTGTTCTGGGCTGTCTGCAAATTTAAGTCATCTATAATAAAAACTACCCACAAAAACATCTTGAAAGCAAAGCATATAGCCATATCTTTGCTTGCTCTATCACTTCAGATTAGCCATACCTTTAGTTCAGCTGATGAGACAGCTGTAAGTACAATGGAAACTGAAACTCAGTATGACCATCAACAACTTTCATGTGAATAAACTGGTGGTGCTGTTTGGGACTGGCAAACAATCAGGAAGATCAAAGTTGTTCATGGTTAATACAGAAAAGTAAGCTCCAGGCAATCGCAGGTGCACCAGGCCAAAGTTTAGGCCAACTCCAGTTTCCCAAATAATGTAGTTATGTTCTTTTCATAAGGCAGCTTGCTCCATACACTAGGATGGATTGTGATCCAGTAACCTCGAACAACTTTCCATGAAAATCAGATATAAACCTGACTCCATTCATCAAAGAGGAGCATAAAAAAAGTTTACATGTAAATGGAATGCAAAAATAAATATAAACCTGACCCCATTTATGCAAACAAAAAATTGACTTACCCACACAACCAAAGAAAATAATGTATTGAATTCAAATTAGCGCCTGCAATTTAGTTATGAACTAATATGTAGGTAGTATTGAACTGTTGATACTACTAAGGCATGGAAGAATTAAAACGTGATGATAGACATGTGTTCAATTGAAAGGTTCGAAGATCGGACTCAAAATTTAGAACTTACAGCTACTGAAAGTATGAAACATAATATGTTTATACGAATTTTGTAAAACATTCTAGTACACCAATAAAAGGAAAACTAACCGCGACATCCATCAATAGTTATTTTAGCTTTAGAAGTGCATAAAATGGCACCAAACAAGTTAGGGCTGGCCTTAAACAAAATGGCTGTTGGTAAGCTTAGTCAGTAGGTCGTTCAGTACCACAATATATCGCGAGACAAAGCACACAACCACAATATTTCAGTAACAAACTCAAAATTTGACAACATCACACACTTGATGAAAACATGGTTGTATATATACATCATTGGCTATGGTGTTCAGACAACTAATTTGTTCTTGGGTCTCCGATAAACACACAATTCTGCAACTCAAGAAAGAACATCAGTCATTGGATCATAGCCAGCTGCACCCCAAGAAATATGGTTATATACACGAGATATTCAGATCGGATTCAGCACATCTCGTTTCCTACTAATTATTGGCTTCAGCTATTGTCCCTAAGATGTGGTGACGAGGCAAGCTTGCATTACTGAAATAGAATACAAACAGCACTCACCAGATTGTTACTGCTAAGCAAAGGAAACCTCACCTCACAAGACGGCGATGAAACGCATGCGCTGTCTTTCTGGTGCTCGCCAACCGCCGGCGTCCGATGCGGCTGGAGCCATTGAGGGAGAAAGGCAATGTCCTGAACAAATCAACGAAACCTTCCTAGGTTAATTGAAAAATATGAGGAAGCATACCGGTTTGTGCCTTACAGTTACATACCAAAGAACTGAGCCGCTCCGGCCACAAATGCAGCGGCGCGTGGCGAGTGGAGCGGCGGCGGGCTGAGTGGCGGATGGGGAAGCGACGATGCGAGGAGGGGACGGTGGCACGACGGCGGCGGCGTGGATGTTGGCGAGCAGGATCGAGGCGCGGGGATCTAATGGTTAGAAATAAAAGTTAACAACGATCACCATCAAAGTTATAAACTTTGATGAGATAAGTCTATTGGCCTGCCTCTCTTTGGGCCGTGACTTTTATATATAACTAAAATAAATCTATTTCGTGTCCCTCCTTGTTAGGCCGTGTCTTATATGTGACTGAAAATAAATCTATTTTAACTGTCATGCAGGGCTGAATTAAATTTGAAAATATACCGTTGATTAGTTTTTTCTCAGAAGTATTCGGGCTGTAAATTTTTTAGCAGAAATATACTATCGGTCTCGTACAACCGTTGCGCGAGAATGACGTGGGTATGATGATATGAACGTTCTCGCACGAAGAAAGCGCGAGACCGCACGGTGTCGCGCAACGACATCGCGAGACCACGCGGCCTCGCGCGCCGGAAAAGCGAGACCGAACGGTCTCGCACATCGCAAGCGCGAGAGCGCCGGAAAGCAGCCGCAAACAGTGATTAATTAATAATAATTAGTAATTAATAAGGTTGATTAGCGATTAATTAATCGATAATTAGGCCACTTGACTACCTCAGCCATTGGTCTCGCTCCTTCTCTGTCTCGCTATTTCCTCGTGCCAGACTGTGCGGTCTCGCGATGTCATTGCGCAACACCGAGCGGTCTCGCGCTTTCTTCGTGCGAGACCGCCTATATGATTATGCCCACGTCATTCTCACGCAACACTGATAGTATATTTCTGCCAAAAAGTTTACAGCCCGAATATTTATAAGAAAAAAACTAATCAATGGTATATTTTCAAATTTAATTCTGCTGGGCTAGCACACCATACCAAGGTAACGGTCCAAGCATAATCCAACTGTCGAGCTGGACCAGCACGGAGCCGACACTAGTCGGCTCGTACCGTATCTGGGCCGGGCCGTCTGGCCGCGGGCCAGCCATCTATAGCGACGGTGAAATCACCGATCGATTCCCGTGCCCAATCCCCCATCCCACCGAGCGGACGCGCGAATCAATCGCAGTAAGCCAGTAACCGCGCAATCCCCGCCGCTGCTTTTGCCTATAGGCCTCGCGACCGCGTTTGCATCCACGACCATCGCAGTGTGAAAGGAGCAGTGGATTCCTGGTCGTCGCCGGCATCTTCTGGTATCGATGCTCCTCGCCCTCTCGCCGCTCAGTCCAAGCATCCGCCGCCGCCGCCGCTGCAATGTCGTGTGCTGTGCATCCCCGACTCCCCGTTCTATGCTCCCTAATAGCTAGCTGCACCTCCCTATGCCTGCCCTACGAGGTCGTCGCCCGACCGTCTCTCCATCCTGCCGCCGGCCACCCTGCTTCCCATCTTCGGATCCTCTCCCGTGCAGTGAAGGTGCCCTACTAGGTTGCTGCCGTCCAGTCCGCCGACCATATCCCCACCCATCGATGTAAGTATTGCAAGCTCCCATTCATTTTGGTGAATTTAATTTTTAGTGCATAATGCAAATCTGAGTGTTAGTGATCGGATTCAGGGTTTACATTACCGCCGGGGCTGCGGTTACCGTGCTCCGGTGGTAAGCATGGTTACCGCGCGGTAACCGTGGTAAACCGTACGAAATTCTTAAAAAATTTATCAAAATTTCAAATTATTTTTTAAATTTATTTGAATTTAAGATGATTACTACGGTTTTCCTTTTACCGTACCCCGCAGTAAGCGCGGTAACCACGCGGTTACCGGCGGTAACGTAAACCCTTATCGGATTCGTATGGATGAATCCCAGGACTGTAACCCCAGCCATTTGTTTGTAGATTTGCAGAAAAAAGTTGAATGAATTCAACCGGTAATAATTTTAGATTTTTGTAGATTTCACGGTGTTCTTGCATTTAATCTCCTCCCCTATTTGTGATATGGTGTAGGTCTGAAGCTATTGTAGGTTCCCTTGTGTCCTCAGTGAAAATGTGTGTAACTCTGTAAGAGCTGAAGATTCAGGCTTGCTTAGCCACCCAAGACGCTGCCCTGCCTACTCCATCTCCAAGGCAGCTGCATGCCCGGGGCCACTGGTCTGGTTGGGGTCGATGGTTATTGTGGCAGTCAGGAAATTCCTGCATCATGCAGCGAATGCGGCTTTATGGCTTCTACTCTAGATACACTTCCAACTTAATTTTAAATTTCATTAAATTACATTGTGCCAAAGAAGTGTGATATTACTTGAATAGATGCCGTTTACCACTGATAGAAATCAAATATATCATCATGCTCCAGTTCGTGAAACTTGTGGGGGATGGAGAGCACAGAGGAGTGACATGATTCACTTCCTCATTCTTTGATGACACCCAATGTTTTGAGAGTTTGATAGGTATGTCAACAGATCTGATCAAACTGCTGTTTGATATCCTAGGAGCATATATTGACTTAGCAATTAATCTAGACTGCATATTAGATCTGAAACAATTTGCTCTACGGTATCATATTGCATACTTCCTGAAACATAAATTCAGCCGCTCATATGATTATTTGGCTTCCTTCTAGAATATAACTTTGTACTTTAATTAGCTGGAATCTGGCCATACCCTTGAAGAGGACAAGGTAGCCACAAAAAAAAAAACTGGATTGGCAAGAGATGGTTTGCACTAGAGAAAGCATTGATCTTCTGCTTTTTTAAGGTAAATACTGTAGAAGAGTCTCCTACAGAGAATATATCTATATAAATAAATAATTTACAGAGTTCCATAAGTAGTTTGAAGATTTAGCTATTTTGTGCCTGAATGTAATTATCTAACCATGGGAGTAAATTGATTAATCATTCGATTTTGTTGCTAACAAATTGATTTTGAGTGCTGGTCTGATTTAGTTTTCTCGATCAATCCTAATTTGTTTAGAATACCATGCCAGCAATGAACGCGAGCCCAAATATGTGTAACATTATTGTTTGCTTTACAGATAACATTAGCACCTGTATCAGGAAACTGCTTACAAAATGCTTGTAGAAATGGGCTAATCATTGTGCATCTCTTGACATTAATGCTAATTTTATTTTTGCGCAATCAAAACATTTTTTTTAATTGAGGAGGGACCTTGATTAATTGCCTCAACTTGTTGTGAAGGAAACACTTGCTGGATATTGAATTTTATTGTATATCAAATGAAGTCAGTGATCATGATCCAACAGTAACACTTTGGCTGTCAAGGACAACGTGTTGCCATGTGTGCCAGTAACAATCATTTCATATTAACTTAGAAGTAGTTCGCGCTACTGTTTAACTAATTAGTGTTAACCTAATCATATTTCTTTTATATGTTATTTTGCATGCTTCTACAAAGGAGTTCCATCAGCCAAACTATGTCATCATGAGGTGCATGGAAGAAGGTTTTTCTGTACATAAATCTTAGTCTGCACTCTACACTACGCCCCTACTGCTGCTCGTAGAATTCTGCAATGTTATGTTTTAGCACAAATGTTTTTTTAATTAAGACTATCAAACTACTCCCAAATATGTCATGTAGAAAATTTACTCTCAGTTAAGTTTTAGTTGTAGAAGGATGTGCAGTAGTTCTGAAGAAAATAGAACATCTGAATCCTGAAATTTAGAGAAAATCTTCACAGATTCAAATTTGGAAAATTTACAGAAAAAAGATAATGGTCAATTATCCCTGGTTTTGGACAGTGGGGTTGGAGAGTACACTTATCACCAATATTGTATTAGAGTTTGTTTCAATATCTGTATTTTTTTTCCTAATTGTCAGCACCATGTATCTGAAGCTTTTATTGCAGACGGCTCAACCATACATTCCATTTTATGTGCCACGGGATATTTTTCTCCTTTTTATCCCTGCAGCTAATTTTTTTGTCTGTTTTTATCATGTGAAAGGATTATATTTGTTTTTAACTAGAGAGGTTAGCCCCTCCCATTGCTATTAAATAACTGAATATGTTTACAGAAAAACAAGAGCATCCAGGCTGGCAACAAGAAAATAAAAGACTGATTTTACTTCCTCACAAACAGGTCCATGAATTAGACAGAAAGAAAAGACAACATTAAGATCGCTAGAAAAGATTTTTAATTTGCATATAAATCCATCTAACAGTTTCTTATTATTGAATGTCGACTATCCCTGTCAATCCTTCTCATAGTTTTTTATTACTGAATGCTAATCCATTGGTTTAATTTCAGTTCTTTAACTCATTTCCAATAGCCCACCTGCTGATAACTAGGATTACTGGGTGCAAATAATACCATCCGGGCCACCTTTAAGGTATTTACATTTATAGGGAGGAATGAAGTAATGGTTACCACTTTTTTGCTTGTTTCTGTGTCTATGCAGCCATGGCTCTTTAATTTACTAACCTAGCTGTGGTATACTGGTTTCTGATCCAGCTAGATCTTCACATATTACTGTTCTTCCATACGTTATTATGGCATTTTCATTTCCCAGCCAATGCAATGTGATCCTTTTTCTCTATCATGTTTTCTATCTGAAGGTTTATTGTGCTCCCTGTATTTTCCAATATTATTATTCCTTCAACAAAATCAATTGATCCACACATTGCTTCCAACACATACTTCATTTTTTTTCCTCTGAAACTTGATGTGGCTTTTGTGGCAGTATGTCTGTTGAAGTCAGATTACGGTGTTGGTTAGTCTCAAATGGCTGGGAAGTTAGCTAGAAGCATAGAAGCAGGTGATGATGACAATTTAGTTGTAGGCATGGGATTGAGCTCACTTCTGTTGACATCAATATAAGCACACTAGGTTCAAGAAAGTTTCAGTAAGAAAATTGTGTCTTAGTTCACAATAATGATGGGTTGGTATCTTTTTTTCTAGATAATGGAAATGGGTTGGTCTCTTTTGACATGGTTGTATCAACTCCAGTATGTTAGATCATACATAGATGTTAGCTTTCTTTTCAGTACCAGTTATTTTTAAATTCTGAAACCTTTTAGAGCTGCTGACCTACCACTTTTATGTTTTTTGAGATGTTCCTAAATTTTGAATGCGATTATGTATTTTCCATGATTTATTTTATGGAAAACGTGCATTGCACATGTATGATTACTAGTGAAGAGCAAAACACGACACCCTAGAAAATGGATCTTCAAACAACTCCTCCAGAGAGTTATGACACCGAGAGAGCTGCCGTCGCCCGTCCTAGGAGATAAGAATGCCATTTTCACCTGAAGAGCTCAATCAGGGAGAGAAGGTGAGATTCAGCAACAACATCCCAAGGAGAAAGCGGTACCCGCAACCGTTGCTATTGTCGGCCCAGACATGCAAGGCTTTCGTATGTAATCCTCCTACACTTCCATGTCGGATTGCAAACATCAGCAGCCACCCCAACCCGAGCACCTTCGCGCAGCCACCACGACATCCAGCGCACTCAACTCCATCCACGCAATTAGATTGGAGAGGAAGAGGGTGAGAGAGAAGAGTGGATCCCCTCTCCCCACCCCCCCACTAGCTTGTCAACGTGGCCATCTTGTGCAATGCTTGCAGGCCTGCTATACCCACCTCACGACGCCATCGTCGCCACATTGGCCAGACTTCCCACATCACCGTCGCCTTAGGTTGCCTCTCCGCATCACTGTCCCTCCCTCCATTGTCCTCTGTCGCTGAATCTCTTCTGCGGCAGTGCCGCCATCGTAGCCGACGTTGCCACGTCATCGCCACGCTAGGCTCCCATCAGCCTCTCCCTGCCACAATTGTGGACGACATTTCCCTGTGCCACCTCGGGCTCCTGCTATCATTGATCGAGGCCTCTCGTCAACCTCCCGCTGCTGCTGGCCATGGCTCTTGTCGACCTCCCGCTGCCGCCAACGGTGTCACGTCGACCAACGCACGCACCATCTCGTCCATAGCCATACCCCGCCACCTCACCTTTGTGACCGCACCCTGCCTCCTCGCCGGTTGCATGCAGCCTCACCTCTATGGCTACACCATGTGGCCTCACCCTTTTGGTCGTCGTTCCTACCGGTCGGGAGGATGACAGACTGGCCAAGGGGCGCCGAATCTGCACATCCTCGTTACCACCTGTTGCCCTGCTGCTGTCATTCCCGTGTGATTTGGGGTTTGACTCCACCTCAAATCAATGCCACCGTTGTCATCTCACTGTTGACCTGGCTCAATCAGTCGGTGGGAGCACAAGATCCATTCGCGGGGGACTAAATACGACCACGATGGCGTCGGACCTGATCACTGTCGCCCCTAACCCTGTACTGGCCCTCATGCCCTGGCCTTGTTAGTGCCCCGGCCGCCCTGACCACGAGAAAGGGGGAAGAGCCCTATCGCTCCCGTCCTTGAAGCTGCTAGGCTTTGTCGATGGCTGCTCGAGCAGGGGCGAGACGAAGGAGAGGAGTGGGAGGGAGGAGGTCGCGTGGCTGCTTTCGCTTGTTGTGTCTCCCCTGGTGTGGAGCGACGCGGGGGCCCACATAATAGAATTAAATTTGAATTTGTAGGATAAGTATCCAAAATTTTAACTTTAGCAAGTGGAATAAGGTGTATTTGATGCTCTAAGGCTAGATAGAGAAAGTTTACTACTACTACTAGACGTCTAGACTATTATACTTAACTTGCTACAGTTTGCGCTGTCAATCTGGCAGCGCGTCACGCTTAAGAGAAGATTTTCGTACGCTCTTGCTGAGAGACTTTTTAAGAAAATGTAAAATTTATATGGAGTACCTCTCATCCCATAAAAAAAATATAGTATGGGATGTGATGTTTCATATCAATTTCCTCTATTAGATTTGTTTTTATGGAACATATACAGTAGTAGGTTTAGTCTCATAATAAATTTATTTTTATAGTAACCGTTACATTAAGTTTGGGAAAGTAAGAAATAATTATATTGAAAAAGGATGAAACGGAGAATAGTTGCATTGAGATTTGATAAAATAGATATATACTAATATTTTTATGTTTGTATTCATATGTTCCGGATGGGTGAAAAATAATCTTATTCTATAACAAATGGAGTACATAAGACTTTTTAATTTTATTATGATTGCTGCCTGTTTTCTTTCCGCATACAGGACACGACTTGGCGACTGGTGACTTCTTTTTTTAATTTCGTCGGCACATTCCAGGAAGCTTCCTGCATGATGTTGCGTCGGCATCATTTTCGGTGGACTAAGCCTGTGGTTTACGTTAACACGTCATCCCTCCATCTTAAAAAGTTTTAACTAAATGAGATACTACGAATAATAGATAATTCATAGTACTAGGATGTATCAAACCAAATCTTGTGTTGGTGAATTAGTTTGTGCCTGCTATTCTTAAATTTCATTGTGTTCGTATGAACTTACTGCTGTGTGATCGCTTTTGAGCGAATTTATGTAATAATTGGCTGTAACTCGTTGAGCAAAGGTCAGATTTTATTCCATTATTTAAACATATATAAATCTCTTTAAAATTTCGGATGAATCAATTTTAAGGTTATTTCAATTAACTTTAATAATTGTGTGCTAATAACTCTTCTGGTTTCACGTGATGCAATAAGATAAGCCCATGCTCCCTTCAGTCCTATTTTCATATTCTATTAATTCGTTATGTCTAATAGGTTGTATCTAATTGATATATTTTAGGATGAAGGAAGTAACGTCAAATTCAAACTCAGCCTACAAGATAAGTGGAAAGCGACATTATCCTCCGGGTGTGCGTTTTGTGCTGTCCAATCTGCATCCAAAGGGTCTTGATAGTAAAAACCTCACAGTATTTTTCAGAAAGATTAGATTAAACTGTTTAGGCAGTACATTTTCTACCGTACTGGTGCTACTGCATTTTTCTATAGAAGCATAGGCTAATTACTGTTTACATAGTTCTTCTCTGCATTACGCAATCGTGGATCCGTGTCCCCCGCCCATGGACTGCACAAACGGGGAGAAAAAGAGAAGATTGTGCTTAAAAAGAGAAGATCGTGCTTATGGTGGAGGACTACAACAGCGTGCAAGAAATAGAGGCCAGACGGTGTCGGGTGAACAACCCCAACGGTTTGAGCTTCAGGAGTTAAGAAAAACACACAACCTTGAAAAAACAAACGTTTCCAGAATATACTTCTTCGTATTATCTAAATTCCATGAGTGGTTATAGACTTATAGCTACCGCGATCAATGCTTTTGATGATCATGTTTCTTTAATAAGCTACTTATCCTTCCATTTTATTGAGTTGCTCTCCTAGCTAAGAGGATGTACAAAGGTAGTTTGATATGAACTCTTATCTTAATTAATACATATTACTTACAGAGTATCCTCCTACAGTAGCCAAGACAATAAGACCTCTATCATTAATACACTAATTTTTTTTGTTATCCTTCTTTCTATTTTTCACCCACATACAATAAATATTCCTTTAATAAATGTTAAGGGTCGACTCTGAACTATTATCATGCGTAGCAACTTTTTTCTCTTTTCTTCTCACTTCCACATCATTAAATTTAGTTGCATGGTATCAGAGAGAGCACGTTAATAAACACCATTGTACATGTCGTAAATTGATGGGAAAAGATAGACAATTCACTAATACTTAAAAAACTATTCGTTACATGAAGGCTCCCTCGGATCTTAAACTTGTAATCAAGGTAATAAATAGCGTTATAGCGGTAACGACCCCCTACCTGTTGATGAAAAGCACAGTGGCCTAGGAGATTTGCTTAACTCCATTGCAGGTCCAAATCTTGCTTTCGGGTTCAAGGCGTGTCAGTTGGTTTGATCCTGTAACCAACAAGGATAAACAATACAATTAAGTTAGTAGACAATAGCCGATCGGCTGAAAGGCCGATGACGTCTCGCTTATGACCTATCCGATGCAACAGGCTGAATCGGCTGTAAGGTGTGTATGTGATAAGTTGTAAACAAACCCTAAACTTGTTTCATCGGCTATAGAGATTAACGGTACATAGATTTCAATATCATTTTGAGTACAAGCAATCGGGATAGATCGAACCAAATCGAGACATACAAACTGCTTATATCCAAAATTATATGAATTAAAGATTATAAGTGCTTATGTTGTAGCCGATGATACAATTTAGGTAATGTATCGGCTATAATTCCGATAAAACCTTCTGCTAGAATATCAAGTTGAAGTAAATATATTAAACACGTATCAATCTTAAATAGATTAGATCTTAACCAATATAGTAAGTGATATTCTAATATAAGTAGCCCGATTGGTTGTGACGCTCCAATCAGCTGCTGAATTACTGGCTGTTGAACAACCGGTATCTGCTGTGATACCTGCTCGATCACCGACTGCTTCATCTTCAATAACTGAGTAAGCTCTTGAGTTAGTTGCTTGGAATTATTCCCCCCTTGTATTGGTTGTTCCCTTGTCAACAATGTGGGGGATAGGGAGAATAGAAATAGGAGCAGTAGGGATAGGAGCCGATGGAATAGGAGCCATGTAGAAGCCATCTGCTGTTTACTGTCGCTTAGTTGTCTTTATGGTCCTGTAAGTGAGGAAAATATTACTGCAAAGGTATATCGGCCTCTTAGCTTTTTCCTCATCTATTGATCCATCTACCACTGTCTTAATCATATTAGTACACCAGACTGATTGATCAAGGCATGATGAACTGTAGAATCGATCCGATCTTGCGAAGTAAGATTGGCTTCACTTCCTTCATCAGTCTTCTATTTCCAATCTTGGTCTTGTCTTCCCCTGATGCATTCGTTTCTCCTTCACCAAGCTTCGCCAAAACAATCTTAGTTATTTGTATAATAAACACTTGCCGAGTTATGGTGAAAGAATTCAAGTACTGATATTGCAGCTGTTCTAGCAACTGATTCATATCGGCCTTTTGCTCCTCAGTCAGCTGCATAACTGTCACATGAATGATGTTGTATTTATTGATCTGCACCGTCATGATGGAAGTGTTAAAGCATCTATCCAGGCGTGCCAAAAGCGTGTTGATGGAAAAACACGGTGGCCTAGGAGATTTGCTTAACTCCAGTGTGGGTCCAAATCTTGCTTTCCGGTTCAGGGCATACCAGTTGGTTTGATCCTGCGACCAATAAGGATAAACAACAAAATTAAGTTAGTAGACGATAGCCGATTGGCTGAATGGCCAATGATGTCTCGCTTATGACCTACCCGATGCAACTAGGTTGAATCGACTGTAAGGTGTGTATGTGGTAAGTTTTAAAGAAACACTAAACTTGTTTCATTGGCTGTACAGATTAACAGTATATAGATTTCAATATCTTTTTGAGTATAAGCAATTGTGATAGATCGAACCAAATCGAGACAGTATAAACTGCTTATATCCAAAATTATATGAATTAAAGATTACAAGTGCTTATGTTGTAGCTGATGATCCAATTTAGGTAATGTACCAGTTATAACTCCGATACAACCTTATGCTAGAATACCAAGTTGAAGTAAATAAATTAAACAAGTATCAATCTTAAATAGATTAGATCTTAACCAATATTGATTGTAAGCTTAATATATTTAAGTAAGTGATATTCTAATATAAGTAGCCCGATTGGTTGTGACGCTCCAATCAGCTGCTGAATTACTGGCTGTTGAACAACCGGTATCTGCTGTGATACCTGCTCGATCACCGACTGCTTCATCTTCAACAACTGAGTAAGCTGCTCTTGAGTTAGTTGCTTGGAAGTATGCCCCCCTTGTATCAGCTGTTGCTTTGTCAACAATGTGGGATAGGGAGAGTAGAAATAGAGGGATAGGAGCCAATGTAGAAGCCATATGTTGTTTACTGTCTTTACGGTCCTGTAAGCTAGGAAAGTATTACTGGGAAGGTATATCGGCCCCTTAGATTTTCCTCAGCTAATGATCCATCTACCACTGTCTTAATCATATTAGTCAAAGTATTAACCAAGATACCGGACTGATTGATGAAGGCATGATGAACTGCAGAATCGATCCGATCTTGCAAAGTAAGATTGGCTGCACTTCCTTTATCAGTCTTCTGATCTCCAATCTAAGTCTTGTCTTCCCCTAATGCACTCGTTTCTCCTTCACCAAGCTTCGGTAAAACAATCTTAGTTTTTTGTATAATATTCCCTTGCCGAGTTATGGTGAAAGAATTCAAGTACTGATATTGCAGCTATTGTAGCAACTTATTCATATCGTCCTTTTGCTCCTCAGTCAGCGGCTCAATCGTCACAAGGATGATGTTGTCTTCATTGATCTCCACCGTCATGATGGAAGTTTTAAAGTGTCTGTACGCCAGAATTTGGTAAGCCCAAAGTCATCATCGGCCTAGAGTTAGTATCGTCTTAAGAGTCCTGGAATCGACCGATGGGAATTATCAAGTCGCCAATAGTCAGATTCTTGGTAGATTTGGTTAAGGAAATTAATCAATTAAAAGAAGTTTATCCAGAAGAGACCGAGTTCAAGGAGGATTCGGCATGATAGTTTATCTAATAATTAGGAAGAGTTTGTTAGTTTCTTTTTATCTTTCAGAAAGTATGTTTAGGGTCTGATAAAGACTTTATGTTTTCCTTTTATCATTAGGAAAGTTGTGTCTTGTGCTATAAGGAATCATATCTACCCATGGGTATAAATATGTACACCCCGGGTTCATTGTAATCTATCTCCATAGATCAATACATCTACTTTCGGTGCATCGCTACCCCTTTACTTTCGACGAGTTCTTGTTTCAAGTTGGGATGCATCGGCTTCGATCTCGGATGAGGGATAAGGCTTGTTATGGCGGCTTGCGTTGTCGGGATTAGTACTTCCATCGCTTCGACACTCTAATCTTGTTCATGTAAGACATCAAGTTATCATATACGTTATATAATCCAGATTGACAATGTTTTCTACTAGCATCGGCCAATCTCCATCTAGGGTTTTTCGATATCGGCTAGATTACTTTGTTGGCTTAGATTATATAATGTATCCACCACCCTGAAAATCAGTCAAAGGCTTGATTGTCTAGATATTATGTTTTTTTCATACTTAGTGCTGCATCAATTAAGTTTGATCTACTAAGTCGTGCTTAGAAGCATAATCTCTAGCCTGCTTCTTGATTGCCAATAAGTTTCATCGGGGTTTCAACCGATGAGTTATCTAGACGTTGAATCGGCTTATAAGGATTGCATACAAGTTGGATTTAACCGATTGTAACAAAGGTTTCATTGTTTATCTAATCGTTTGGATTTAAAGACATCGGACCTCCAGCCGATGAATGCTTTAACCTTCAGATCAATGCTTATTCAATCTATCATTACTAGCCGATTGAATTTTACTGGATTATATTATTGTTTTATTATCATCAGTAGATTGTATTTATATTATTATCTACATTGGATATATAGCCGATAGTTCAACATCCTATCAATATTGGCTGGTATTGGCATCAGCTAGAATCACTATATCGGCTGGTCAGCCGATCGGCTATCGGTTAACACCCACCCAGGGGGAAAGAAGAGATGACCGTGACTTTATGGGCCTGAAAGTAATGGCGCAACTTCCGTGATGTGATGACCACAACGTAGAGCAGCTTTTGGATTTGCGGGTACCGAGTCTTGGCGTCGTGGAGGGCCTCGCTGACGTGGTACACTGGATGTTGTACGTGTTCCCTCTCAACAATGTTTACGGTGTTGACAGAGTAAGGTGTGGCGGTGATGTAGAGGAATAGTTTTTTGTTTGGCTGTAGGGCAACGAGTAGAATCTATTCGAGTAAGGGGTTGGACAAGTACCACTTTAACATGAGGAACGTGTTCTCGGCATCCTCTGTCCATTTGAATTTATCTTGCTTCTTGAGTAAAGCGAAAAAAGGTTGTCCTCGTTCTCCCATCCTAGCCATGAAGCGACTTAGAGATGTCATGCACCCTGTCAGCTTTTGTACCTCCTTGAGTCTTGTCGGCGACTTCATGTTCTCGATGACCTTTATCTTCTCGGGGTTTTCTTCGATGCCGCGTTCGGAGACGAGGAACCCGAGCAACATTCTTGATGGTACTCCAAACGCACACTTCTCTAGGTTTAGCTTTCATCGATGTCGGTGGAGATTGTCGAATGTTTCCTTGATGTCATCGATGAGTTTGTCGCTGGTCTTTGTCTTGACTACCATATAATCGACGTAGGCTTCCACGTTCTTACCGATCTGGTCATCGAAGGCCCCTTGGATCTCTCGCTGGTACATGTTGCCTGCGTTGATCAATTTGAATGGCATTTTAGTGTAGTAGAAAACATCGAAGGGCGTGATGAACGTCGTCTTCTCTAAGTCCTCTTTTGCCATGCTGATCTGGTGATAGCTGGAGTATGCATCGAGAAAGCTCAAGAGCTCACATCCGGCTGTCGAGTCAACCAATTGATCAATGCGAGGAAGAGGAAAGTGATCCTTGGGGCACGCCTTGTTGAGGTCGGTGAAGTCTATGCACATCCTCCATTTGCCATTGGACTTGCATACCATTTCAGGGTTAGCAAGCCACTCTGGCTGGAGGACTTCTCTGAAGAATCCGGCCTTGAGAAGTTTATCCAACTTTTCTAGGATGGCCTCCTTTCTGTCTTGGGTGAATCGGTGCAGTTTCTATTTAACTGGCTTGGCATCGGGACATACCATAAGTTTGTGCTCAATCACCTACTTGGGGACCCCGGGTATGTCGAATGGTTGCCAAGCGAATACATCTGCATTGTCGCGGAGGAAGGTGATGAGCTCAAGTTCCTATTTGTTGTCGAGCATTGCCCCGATCTTAACTGTTTTATTGGGGTTTTCATTGTTCAGCGGGATGATCTTGATAGCTCCATCGGGCTTGGGAGTCATGTTGGGTTTGGTCACTTTCCGGGGAGGTTCTGCAGTAGCGGTGTGGTGAGAATGTGCTCAACCATGTCGAGGCTCCTCTTGTCACACTGCACTGCAACCTTCGTGTTCCTGGGAATCGTGATGGTCCCTTTTGGCCCTGGTATCTTGACCAACTGGTACACGTGGTGTGATGCTTCCATGAATTTCACCAGAGTAGTCCTTCCGAGAATAGCGTTGTAGGCTGTGTCAAAGTCTGCTACGTCGAAAGTTTTTTGCTCTATACGAAAATTGTCTACTTGACCAAACGTCACTGCTAGCATTATCTTACCCAGTGGTCTCGATGATGATTCTTGTGTGATCTCGTGGAAGGGCTGTTCAGAAGGAACAAACTCGCTTTGTGGGATGCCCATTGCATCAAGGGTGCTGGCGAAGAGTAGGTTGATGGAGCTGCTGCCATCGACGAGAACCCTTGCAAACTTAGTATTCCGAATAGTGGGTTCCACTACTATTGAATATCGGCTTGGGCTTAATGTTGTTGTCGGGTGATCGGCCTCAGTGACAGGAGTTCATCAACCCAGCGTGTATTATAGGCCTTGAGCCTATCGTATACACGTGTTTTGATCCCATGGAGCACGATACCATTAGCCCATTCGACTTGTCCATTACTCTGAGGGTGGGAAACTGAAGCGAGACAAATCTTGACTCTGAATTCTATGCAGTAGTCTTGAAAGGCACTGGTTGTGAATTGGGAGTCGTTGTTTATCAGGACGTGATGAGGCAACCCGTATCTGCAGAATATCCCTATCATGAACTTGATTGCGTGCTCGGCTTTTATCTCTCTTGTTTGCTCCGTTTCGATCCACTTAGTGAATTTGTCGATAGCCAAGAATAAGATTTTGTAGCTGCCCTGTCCTCATGGAAATGGCCCAAGTATATCGAGCCCCCAGCACGTGAACGACCAAGTGTGAGGGATTCTCTGGAGTGCTGGGGCTAGCATCTTGGTGTGTTTGCTGCGAAACTGGCAGGCTTCGTACCGTTGTACCAAGTCTCAAGCGTCCCATGTCGAAATGCTTTTCCCACCAGAGATCGCTCGCCCGGCGTGAGATCCGTAGATTCCTTCGTGCATGTCACGTAGCAAATCATTGTCGTCTTCGGGAGAGACACATTACAAGAGAACTCTGTTCGAGTCTTTCTTGTAGAGATCATTGCCGACCATACAATAGACCTTGGCTTGTCGGGAGAATTTCTCTGCTTCTGTGTCATCTTCTGGTAGTTTGTCGGCATCCAGGAAGTCAATGAGCGGTTTACGTTAGTCCTCGATCATTTCGATGTCTGCCACGATGTTATTGACCTCTGCAGTAGCCCCCGAGCTGTTGTCTGGATTTGCTATGGTGCCGTCGTCATGAGACTCCTTTACCGAATGTTTTGTTAGGACGTCTAGAAAATTTCCTGTTTCAAGAGGTTCTCTTCTACACGTGCGCCATGCCAAGTTATCGGGTTCAGTGTTATCCTTGCGATAAACATGCTAGACCTCGATACCGTCAAATTTCCGTTCCAGCTTCCTGACTTCTATGAGGTACTTGGCCAACTCGGGGTTAGAGCATTTGTAGTCTTGGTTGGCGACTAACTCTGAGTCCCCTTTCACAATTAATCGCTTGACTCCAAGTGACGCAACAGCTCATAGTCCGGTGAGTAGCCCCTCGTACTCCGCAGTGTTGTTTGTTGCCCGAAAATTGAGGTGGATTGCATGTCTGAACTGATCTCCGGTCGGAGATGTCAGAATGAATCCTGCCCCTGCTCCTTGGCTGTTGAGTATTCCATCGAACGCCATCGTCCATGTCTCGTTATCTGTCTAGCTGGTTGAACTGTTCTCAGGAATGGTCCAATCAGCAAAGAAGTCTACGAGAACCTGGGACTTGATGGTTGTTTTCGGAACAAAGTGGACATAAAATTGGCTGAGTTCGACAACCCACTTAGCGATACGCCCGACAACGTCTTTGTTCCTAACCATTTCTCCTAGCGAAAAAGAGGAAACAACTGTGACCTTGTGGGCTTGGAAGTAGTGGCGTAGCTTTCTTCATGTCATGATTACAACGTAGAGCAGTTTTTGTATCTGGAGGTATCGTGCCTTGGCATCGTGGAGGGCTTCGCTGACATACTACACAAGATGTTGTACTCTGTCCCTTTCGACGACGATGACAGTGCTGACAGAGTATGGCGTGGATCCGATATAAAGGAATAGCTCTTCCTTTAGTTGTGGGGCAAAGAGTACAGGGGGATTTGACAGGTATTGTTTGAGCACGATAAACGCGTTCTCGGTGTCCTGAATCCACTAAAATTTACATTGCTTCTTGAGTAAGGCAAAGAAAGGTTGTCCTCGTTCTCGCATCCTGGCCACCGTTGATATTTCTTAACGACATCACTAGGAATTAGATCCCTAGTAAGCGTTGCTAGTTCTCTTTTATTGTTGGGAATATTGACGGTCGAAATTGGTTTATAACGACCGTCAATAGCCACGAAGCGGCTAAGCGCAGCCATGCACCCTGTTAGCTTATGTACCTCCTTGAGTCTTGTCGGCGACTTCATGTTCTCGAGGGCCTTGATCTTTTTGGGATTTGCATCGATTCCTCATCCGGAGACGAGAAAGCAGAGTAGCTTTCCCGATGGTACTCCAAACGTGCACTTCTCCAGATTCAGGTTCAAATGATGTCACCGGAGATTGTTGAATGTTTCCCTCAAGTCATTAATCAGTTTATCGCCTGTTTTAGTTTTGACTACCACATCTTCGACGTAGGCCTCCACGTTCCAGCTGATCTAGTCACCAAGAGCCACCTGGATCTCACGTTGATAGGTATTGCTAGCACTGATCAACCTAAAAGGCATCTTGGTATAGCAGAAAACACCGAAATATGTGATGAATGCTGTCTTCTCCTCGTCCTCTTTGGCCATACAGATCTGGTGGTAGCCGGAGTAAGCGTTAAGAAAACTCAGCAACTCACAATGGGCTGTTGAATCCACCAGCTGGTCGATTCGAGGAAGATGGAAGTGATCCTTTGGACACGATTTGTTAAGGTCAGTGAAGTCCATGCACATTCTCCACTTGTCGTTAGCTTTGCGAACCATGACTGGATTTGCGAGCCACTCGTGGTGGAGAACTTCTTTGATGAAGCCTGCTTTGAGAAGTTTGTCCAGCTCTTCTCGGATGGCTTGCTTTTTGTCTGGTGCAAATCGACGTAGCTTTTGTTTGACTGGCTTGGCGTTGGGTCGCACCATGAGATTGTGCTCAATCACCTCCCTAGGGACCTCGGGCATATTGGACGGTTGCCAAGCGAACACGTCTGCATTGTCGTGGAGGGAGGTGATGAGCTCGAGTTCCTCTTTGTTGTTGAGCGTCGTTCCGATCTTGACGGTTTTATCAGGGTTGGTGCTGATTGGGGGAACAATTTTGATGATGTCGTCTAGCTTGGGCGTCATGTTGGGCTTGATCGATTTCTCGGGTGGCTCTGTAGTGGTGGGCGGTGTGGGAGTATGCTCGACCATGTCGAGGCTCTGCATGTCGCACTATACTGCAAACTTAGTGTTCCTGAGAACACTGATTGTCCCTTTTGGTCCTAGCATCTTGAGCAGTGGGATGCCGCCATAAACTTCACGAGCGCAGTCCTCCCTAAGATTGTCAAAGATGATCTGCTCTGTTCGGAAGTTGTCGGCTTGACCAAAGGTGATGGCTAACGTAATCTTGCCCTGTGGCTTGGACGGGGACTCGGGGGTGATTCCATGAAAGGGTTGGTTAGTAGGAGTTAACTCACTTCTAGGAATTCCCATCGCGTCCAACGTTCCTGTGATGAGTAGGTTGATGGAGTTGCTGCTATTCGATGAAAACCTATGCGATTTTGATGTTCCGAATAGTGGGCTCGACCACTATTGGATATTGTCCTGGGATTGTTGTAGTCGTTGGGTGGTCTGCTTCGGAGAAATCAATCTTCTGTTGAGACCACTTCTACTTAGCAGCAAGCCAGCAACTCCCTGTGAGGTGGAACAGACTTCGGGTTCTATCTTTTTGTACTCTCTTTTCGAGGAGTATGTTATAGAACCATCGAAGATGTGTGTGACATGGAGGTCAAAATCAAGGAACACGAGTTCATTGTCGGTTGAGAGATCATCTACTCGACCACACGAACTCGCTTTTCTTTTTCCGTTGCCAACTGTCTTGCCAACGCTTTAGTGAAGACTTGACATTAATCCAAGGCATGGGTGTTGTTTCTATGTATCGGGCACCATTGTTGTCGAGGTTCGTCTATTTGAGGGGTTGGACGCTTAGTGGGTGAGTCCGTATGATCCGCAACGAGGACCTCGATCGCTGCTTTGCGCTTCCTGTTCTTTTTGTTCTTCCTCTTGCTAGACTTTGGTGCATATTTTTTGTCTGGTTTCTTCTCGTCGTCTGCCTTGCTCTTCTCCTCTTTTCTCCTGAGGGCATCGTCCGCGTGAGCGCATATGTCGATGATCTCGAAAAGCTTTCGCACGGAAGTGATCCGTCTTGTTGCCAACTCTTTAGTAGTGTTGCAGTCTCGGATGCCCGACTTGAACGCGCGTATAACAAAGGCATTCGTGATTTTAGGGATCGTGTTCCGACATTCGTTGAACCACCGTATATAGTCCCTCAACGAGTCACCTGGATTCTGAGTTAAGGCGTGGAGGTCATCCTCGACTGCGTGGCGCTTGTATGTTCCTTGAAAGTTGGCGACAAACTGCTGCCATAGATCCTCCCAGGAAGAGATTGAGCAAGACGGGAGGTGAATGAGTCATGATCGGGCAGATCCTTTTAGCGTAGCCGGCAAGTAATTTGCATCCACGTTGTCGTCGGACCCGACGGCGTAGAGAACTGTGGAATAGGCGTGTCAGAACTCCTTTGGGTCTGTGCTTCCATCGTACTTCTCCAAGGCTCCTGGGTGAAACTCTTCGGGCCATCGCACTTCTCGTAGAGCTAGGGTAAACGCTCTGCATCCGCCTCCAGGTACGAGAGGTAGTCGATGTCCCCGTGGTTGTCGAGAACCGCCTGCTGATGAAGACGAGGACAACGAAGGATCACTGTGATCTGGGGTACGACCCCTGGGCGTGCTCCCCTAGTCATGGTTCTCCAAGGATTCGGGGATCGTGAATCGCGATGTCATCTATTGTCGTCATGATGTTGGTGTCCTCGACAATTGTTGCCCTAACTGCACGCAGCCAAGGCCGCGACGGCGAGCATCGACTTCACACGGCCCACGAGAGACGGGCTCAAGGCTGGTCCAGGTTGATGGCTAGGGTGCGTGCACGGTGGTGCTGACGCTATGCTCGCATCAATCCAATTCGCTTAGGGATTTGCTGGGAATTTTGGGTTCTAATTTTGGGGATTTTTCGATTTAGGGTTTCTGAAATCATGCCATGTGCAGCCGAACATTGAATTTTTGTATGGTGTATATGCAAGTTCTCATGGTGTAACACGAATTGGTTAAAATTTAGTCCGGTCTATGTAAAATCTCGACCGGAACCGATTTGATGCGGACTTGAGATGACGCGAGAGGGACGGACGAAATTTTTTTATGACAGACGAAAATTCTATACCGGAAGCCTTTGGAATTTTTTAATTAGGAATAGATTTGGTTCTGGTTTTGAAATTCCGATCATCAATAATTTCTCAAATGAATTTAAAAACAAAACAGTTAAGTTAACATAGATTTGCCAAGTACAGGAGCTTGTTAGACTATAAACTATTGTAATATAAAATTGATTATTAGAATTTTAAAGTTTAATTGAATCTTGTCGTAAAAAATATTTATGATTATACATGCGATGTAAGAGATTGCCTATTTGGTTACCTTGTGTGAGACCCATCTGAAGGTCCCATCGGTTGGCCATAAACTGATTATAAGCCAAAACAGTTTATTCATGACTACACAATATAATTTATGAGTAAAACTTTTCAATATACATCCTTAGCTACTTAGAAACCAATTGAAATAAACTACGTTGAGTTGAAAATATCTAAAATCAGCTTTAAAATTAAGTTTTAAAATTCAAAATATGATAATGGTTGATTTTATATAGTGCAAATGATTAGGCTGTAAAATAGTTCATGCAAAGTTCAAACCACTGCATGATGATCAAGAGTTCTCTAACATATACTTGGCTTCATCCCTGCTTGTGAAGGCTGCTGCTAGCACTGGGTGAAAGATACACTACTACAAAAAAGCTTTTTTTTTTCATACAGCCAAAACCTATTTTTCCATTCGGTTGAATCACCGTCTACCCGAAAGTGTTCGCGAAAATCACTATTTTTTCATGCGGGCGGCGCACCCGCACACGAAAATCCGATTTTCACGTGTGGGTGCTAATGTCGTTTGCACGCAAAAACACAAATCCGAAAACAATTAAAATCTAAACAAACCAAAAATCAAAACTTTAGCAAGCTCCCATCCGGATCGATCATTGCCATCACCGTTGCAGGTGGTGGATCCAGCCATCGTGTCACACCCGGAGTTTACCTTCTAGATTCAAATTCATGAAATAAATCACTCCAAATAAATTTTTCCTTTTAACCTAGATCAAATTTCTAATTTAAAAGTATATCTAATTAAGTGGAAAAGGCAAGGTGGAATTTTTCTGGAGTTCCCCCTGTTAAAATACAATAAAAGGAATTTGAGTGGATTTTTCAGAGCACTGGAAATAATTTCAACCAATTGAAAACTCCCGCAGCAATATTTATATCCCTGAAATCCTCCTTTTCCTTTTTCTTTCTTTTTCCCCTCCTTTCTTTTCCCTTTGGGCCGCAGGCCCACTCCCTCCTCCCGGCCTCCTTCCCCTTTCCCTTCTCCTGGGCCGGCCCACGGCCTCCCCGCGCCCTCCCCCTCCCTCCCCTTCCGGGCCGGCCTCCTTTTCCCCTCCCCTCCTTACCGGGCCGGCCCGTGGCCACCCGCGCCACGAAGTCTGCCGCTCCTCCCTCCCTCCTCCCGGGCCACCGATAGGTGGGGCCGACCTGTCGGGTCCGTCTTCCCCACGCCGCCCGGCCACCTCACCCACCTCCCCGCAATGCTCGGCCACCCCGCCCACCTTCCCGTTCCTCCCGGCCGCCCCGGCCCCCTCTTTAAGCCGCCGCCGCCACCCCTCTCTCCCCTTTCCGTCGCCGCCGCCACTTTTCGTAGCAGCCGGTGAGACTCTCCTCCCTCTCTCTCTCCTCCGTCGCCGTGCCCGGTCGGCACCGCTCGACCGCCCACCGCGCCACCACCCGCCACGCCTTGTCGCGCCCGCCGCCTGGCTCGGCTACTGCGCTAGGCCGCCCGGCTCGTCGCTCGACCGCTCTCCGCGTGCCACCGTCTACCCTGCTGCCCGGCTCGGTCGCTCGGCCGTCGCTGCATCCCGTACCGTCGCCTAGCTCCGCCTCGGCGGCGCCGCCCGGCCCACGCCCGCTCGGCCGCCGCCGCATCCCGCGCCGTCGCCCGACCCTGCCTCGGCCACGCCGCCCGGCCCGTGCCCGCTCGGCCGTCGCCGCGCCTCGGCTACGCCGCGCCCGGTCGCCACCGTTGTCGCATCCCGCCGCCAGCTGACGTCAGCCCTTGCACCGCTAACGTCAGCCCTCGCGCCGCTGACGTCAGCCCTAATGGATTATTGCGAAGTAATTCATTTAGGATTTTTGTGTTTGAGTAAAAACACAGTTAAACTTCTAAAATTCGTAACTAATTCATCCGGACTCTGTTTGAGTCCATTCAAGTCTCAGAAAATTCATAAAAATATCTAGAATCCATTAAAAATGATTTTGTTCTCTCTTTCAGTAGACTTATAGCCTGTTTGCTTGTGTACTTTGTATGTCGTGTAGAGACTGACCGTTCCGACGCACTTGTGTACTTCGAGGTTGTCGGAGAGGTTGATCCAGCGCAAGAGCAAGGCAAGTCATACCTTTCCGCTTGAACATATTGTACCTAAATTGCAAATGTCTTATTCTTCCTCTAAATACTGCATTGTTTTATAATGTCATATATGGGATTGGTTACCTGTTGTACTCAGCCATATGTTCTGATACCTTGTGCCTTTGATAGCTTGGGAAGTAAATTGAGTAGTTGCTAGGTTAGGACATGCTTACTCGTTGATCAACTGCCAAATTCACCTAGACACGAGAGGGGGCTGCCTACCTTGGCTAAAAGGTGGGGGCGAAACCTGAGGTGTGGTGCGCTCGGTTAGCGAAGGTTATGCGAAGTGTCTTGTCACAGTTCCTTTCCGGTGTACCGTGGAGGTGCGCCGGTGCACGGTAACATGTCGTGGGGCTGTGTCTCGTGGGTACAGTTGTACACCTCTGATCAGAGTAAAACTATTCGAATAGCCGTGCCCGCGGTTATGGCGGTCATCCAGATTCACCGTGGTTAGTCATAACCCTAATAACTTGATTTAATGGAACTAGTGTAGTTCAGGTGGTGGTTTGGGTTGTCGCAACGTGGTGTAGCGTTGGACAGAGATGACTTAATTTTGCGTAATTAACTCAACTATTTTACCGCATTCAACTACTGTTTTTAAATGCTCGTTTTATGCATTTCAACCCTTTAACCTCCTATGGAATTACTTGCATCATTTTCCCTATTCCGGTATGACTTGTTGAGTACAGTGGGTAGTACTCAGTTTTGCTTTATCATTCCCCACACCAGAGTTGGAGTACGTGTCAGATGGTGGCTTCTCGGAGGAGTAGGCTTGTCGCTGCCGTCAGGGATGCCTGTGGATTGGAGACGCCACGCTACGAGCGTCTAGTTATCTAGTTTAGCTTGTTTGTCTTTTCCACTACATTTTTGTAAGATACTTCTATAATGTTTATAAGACGTGGATCTGTATGCCAACTTTGTCGTTTGTGTACCCTGGTCGGTCCTGGACAGGGATTTTAATACACATTCTTCTTGGGAATTCGGGTTATCGAATCTCTGGGCGTGACAAGTTGGTATCAGAGCCAACCTTGACCGTAGGACAAGCCAACTGGAAACCCTAAGAGCCCTCTGAACTCTTTCATGTGCATTCGCCGTTTTACTTGGAGTTGTTTCGGGAAAACTCGGGATTTATGTTCCTTGGGTTTATGGGAAAATTTTGGATCACTTGTTCGGTGGAGGTTTATTTGACTAAAGTCAGCCTAGTGCTTAAGAAATTTTGGGATGGTTAATCTTGGAGTTCGCTTATTTTGGGTCTTACTGTTATTACTACTTTTACTAATACGTCATGATATTTTCACACTACTTATTTTCACACTATTTTCTTGTATGGTGATAGTGTTTATTTGATTCATATATGAAATGTTCCCCATTTAAACATTTTCTTTTACTTGAGTCTTTTAATCGTTTCTTGAATTTGGATTTGAGCATGCATTGATTCCCACCCCTTGTCTTCTGTAGATGGCAGATTTTCCCCCTACGCACCGTGGTGAGGACTTGGACGGTTGTGTGGCGGAGCTGGCCCGCATGACTTTGGTAGTGTGATACCCTGAAGCACCGGAATACACCACAATCGAGCCCCTCAATGGAGAGTTCCCGCACAGAGTCCGTTTGGAGGTCCATGGCTCTTTGGGCACTAACCTCCCCAACATGGTGGTCGAGGCTTCGGGAGGCACCGTCGTGCACGCCTGCCAGGAGGCCGCCTACAGGATGATGACCAGGATCGGTGACAGACACTCCTACCTTTTCTGCGCCACTGTGTCCCGCTACCATCCCCGCTGCTCTGCCAACAGCAACATCAGCACTTTCCGCCTGACGACTGCTGAGAACGACACCACTTTTGGACGGATGTGCACAGTGATGAAGGGACTGGATAAGATGCATGCCGACCTCCTAAAGGCGTCCAAGGCCCTTAACGACCAGAAGTTGATCAAGATAGCTCGCCTGGAGGATGAGGTCGCCCATCTGAAGGCCGAGAATACTAGTCTGCAGGGGCGTCCAGTGCCAAGTGGCCCCAGGACCCGCACTACGCCCAGGAAGACTACCATCGCCCCGGTGCGCATCCAGCTTGCACCGAGGAACCCACCTCCAGCACCAGCTCTAGCACCAGCCGCGCCGCCGTCACTAGCGTTCACCATCACCTTCGTCCCAGCATCTGCATACCAGGGTCCCGCCAGTGGCAGCGGAGGTTGGTTGAGCACCACACCCAGCGGCAGCAACGACAGTGGTTCCAGCTCAGAGCCAACCAGTGGTGACACCGACATGGTCGACTCCAGGAGCTGTTCAGAGGAGCCAGGAGACGAGCAGGAGCCCAGCTACGACTCCATCGACCGCAGGAGCCGCTCCGAGCATTAGGCTCGCCACCCTTAGCTTTATCGTTTTGCTTAGTTTGTTTCCTTGTTAGTTTCTGTGTATTAGGTTGATGCTTGTGGGTTAGTTGATGGTCGATATCATGTGCCGATGGTATGGCTGTCTCATTAAGGTTGCTGCTTGCTGTTTTAAAGTGTTTGAGTGAAGATCAGAACAACTACAGTTTTAATTCTAATATAATGAAGCTTAGTTTCTAAGCGATTTGTTTTTTTTTTCCTTTTCCATCTCTTTCTGCGGGTTCCTTCCCTCCAGATGGTCAACACAAGAACAAGTGGTAACACCAGCAGCAACGAGGACCCGTCAATAGGAGCACAAGCCAACGGAGCAAACAACAACGGTCCTCCGCCACCACCACCTGAGAACCCCACCATTGCTCAGGTGTTGGCCAGCCAGACACAAATGATGGCAGCGATGATGCAACAGATGCAGCAGCAGCACCAGCAGATGCAGCAACAAATGATGCAGTAGATGCAGCAATAGGCGCAGCACCAGCAGCAGGGTCAGCAGAACCAACAGTTTGGTCCTCCACCCCAATCCAAGCTGTCGGAGTTCCTTCGCATTCGTTCGCGAACTTTCTCGAGCACCACCAACACCATGGAGGCGAATGATTGGCTTCATGCCATTGAGAAGAAGCTCAATTTACTGCAATGCAACGACCAAGAGAAGGTCGCTTTCACCACCCACCAGCTGCAGGGTCCCGCTTCGGCTTGGTGGGATAACTACTTGGTCACCCGTCCACCCGGGACAGAAGTCACCTGGGTGGAGTTCTGCCGTAGCTTCAGGAAGGCCCAAATTCCTGACGGCATTGTGGTGCAAAAGAAGAGGGAATCCCAAGCAATTCATCAGGGCAACCGGACGGTGAGAGAATATCTACACGAGTTCCACCGCCTCGCGTGCTATGCCCCGGAGGACGTGCGCACCGATGCGGAGAGGCAGGAAAATTCCTCTCCGGCCTGGACGATGGACTAACCAACCAGTTAATCTCTGGGACTATGCTGACTTCGAGAAGCTGGTAGACACGACAATTCGCCAGGAGGATCAGCGCAACAAGATGGATCGCAAGAGGAAGGCAGCACAACTCCGAGCACATCAAGGGAACCAACAGAGGCCCCGTTTCATCGCCGGACAGCAGGGTGGACCCTCCATCATGATTGTTCGCCAACATCGCCCCTACCACCCTGGCAATTTCAGCACTAACAACATGGGCAACCGCAACTACAACAGTGGGCAGCCCAATCGCAACCCCGCACCCCGCCCACCGATGGCCCCAGCTCAGCCTGCTCAACCAACTCCGCCCGAGAAGGAATTTGGCGGAAAGCCGCTGGTCTGCTACAACTGCAATGAGCCCGGTCACTTTGCCGACAAGTGCACCAAGCCGAGGTGTGCTGGACCCAAGTTCGTCCAGGCCCGTGTCAACCATGCATCCACCGAGGAGGCGCAAACTGCACCGGAAGTGGTACTGGGTACGTTTCCTGTCAATTCAATTCCTGCCACCGTACTTTTTGATTCTGGTGCTACGCGTTCGTTTTTATCCAAGCGTTTTGCCGGGGCACATGGGTTGTCAGTAATGGAACTGAGAATGCCCATGTGGGTCCACACTCCTGGGAATGAGATGGCCACAGCTCACTACTGCCCCTCTGTGGCAATAGAAATCCAAAGTTCGAAATTTCTAGCCAATCTCATCCTTCTCGAATCCAAAGACCTAGACATCATTCAAGGAATGGATTGGTTAACAAGGCACAAGGGGCTTATTGATTGCGCAAGCACACCATTACCCTGGTTAATGGGAAGGGAGAAGTCGTGACATTCCAGTTGCCGATGCCCCAGAAACATAGTGTGCCTGAATCAGGTCGAAGGGGCGGAACAGACCGCCGTAGTAGGGAAAGACCCTAAGAAGTTGGAGGACATTCCCATAGTCCATGAGTACCCTGAGGTCTTCTCGGACGACCTGACCACAATGCCACCAAAGGGAGAAATCGAATTTCGGATTGATCTAGTACCGGGAACTGCCCCGATACACAAGAGGCCCTACAGGATGGGAGTCAACGAGTTAGCAGAAGTCAAGAAACAAGTGGACGAGCAGTTACAGAAAGGGTACATCCGACCGAGCACGTCACCTTGGGGTCCTTTGGTGATCTTCGTGGAGAAGAAAGATAAGACCAAGAGGATGTGCGTCGACTATCGCGCCCTCAATGACGTGACTATCAAGAACAAATATCCGATACCCAGATTGATGACCTGTTTGATCAGTTGAAAGGAGCAACGGTGTTCTCCAAGATAGACCTGCGATCAAGCTATCAACAGTTGAGGATCAAAGAAGAGGATATCCCAAAGACTGTATTCATAACTCGGTATGGGTTGTTTGAATGTACGGTCATGTCCTTCGGACTCACCAACGCCCCAGCCTTCTTCATGAATCTGATGAACAAGGTGTTCATGGAGTTTTTGGACAAGTTCATTGTGGTATTCATCGATGACATACTCGTCTACTCCAAGTCCGAGAAGGAGCATGAGCAACACCTCCGTCTGGTTCTCGAGAAGTTGAAGGAACACCAGCTGTATGCCAAGTTCAGTAAGTGCGACTTTTGGCTCAAAGAGGTTCAGTTCTTAAGCCACATCATCACCGCTCAAGGGGTGGCCGTAGACCCGTCAAATGTGGAGTCCGTTACCAAGTGGACGTCATCGAAGACCGTTTCACAAATCCAGAGTTTTCTAGGACTCGCGGGTTATTACCGCCGGTTCATTGAGAACTTCTCCAAGATTGCCAAGCCAATGACAAAATTGCTAAAGAAGGATGAAACATTGAAGTGGTCAGCAGAATGCAATAGAAGTTTTGAGGAACTTAAGAGGATATTGGTGTCTGCACCAGTTTTAGTTTTACCCGACCAGACAAAAGACTTCCAGGTATATTGTGATACATCCCGTCAAGGGTTAGGATGCGTCTTGATGCAAGAAGGCAAGGTGGTCGCATACACTTCACGTCAACCGCATCCACACGAGAACAACTACCTGACTCATGATTTGGAATTAGCAGCAGTGGTTCATGTCTTGAAAATCTGGCGGTACTACCTTATTGGTAACCGTTGTGAAGTCTATACCGACCACAAGAGCTTGAAGTATATCTTCACTCAGCCCGACTTGAATCTCCGACAACGTCGATGGTTAGAGTTGATCAAGGATTATTACATGGGGATACATTACCACCCTGGTAAAGCTAATGTGGTGGCCGATGCTTTAAGCCGGAAAAGCTACTGCAACGTTACCTGTACAGAGGGAACATGTGGCAGATTGCAACAAGAGTTTGAACACCTAAACTTGAGCAATGTACAACATGGGTTCGTGGCTACCCTTGAGGCACAGCCCACGCTCGTTGAGCAGGTTCGGGTAGCTCAGGTCAATGACCCTGAGATAGCCGAACTCAAGAAGAATATGAGAGTCGGTAAAGCCCGAGACTTCACCAAGGACTAACATGGAACAATCTGGATGGGAGAAAGAATATGTGTTCCGGAGAATAAGGATCTAAAAGACTTAATACTCACAGAAGCTCATCAGACCCAATACTCGATTCACCATGGCAGTACCAAGATGTACCGAGACCTCAAAGAGAAGTTCTGGTGGGTTAGCATGAGAAGGGAAATCGCCGAATTTGTCGTGCTCTGCGACGTAGGCCAACGAGTGAAGGCAGAGCATCAGAGACCCGCAGGGCTATTACAACCTCTACAGATTCCGGAATGGAAGTGGGAAGAAATCGAGATGGATTTTATCACAGGTTTACCAAGGACATCAACGGGGCATGACTCCATATGGGTAATCGTGGACCGACTCACCTAGGTCGCTCACTTCATCCCAGTACACACCACCTACTCAGGAAAGAAGTTGGCAGAGATCTATCTAGCAAGGATAGTGAGTTTGCATGGGGTACCCATGAAGATTGTGTCCGACCAAGGGAGCCAGTTTACTTCAAGGTTTTGGAAGAAACTACAAGAAGAGTTGGGAACTCGCCTGAACTTCAGTACTGCTTACCACCCTCAAACTGATGGTCAGACCGAGTGAGTCAGCCAGATCTTGGAAGACATGTTGAGAGCTTGCGCACTGGATTTTGGTGGAGCTTGGGACAGAAGCCTACCGTACACCGAGTTCTCCTACAACAATAGCTACCAAACCAGTCTGCAGATGGCGCCGTTTGAAGCATTGTACGGCCGAAAATGCTGCACCCCGCTCTTTTGGGACCAGACCGGGGAACATCAGTTGTTTGGAACCGAAGTCCTAAACGATGCAGAAGAAAAGGTTAGGATAATTCGGGAAAGGCTGAGGATCACACAGTCTCGGCAGAAGAGCTACGCAGACAACCGTCGAAGAGAGCTCATCTTTGACGTCGGGGACCATGTGTACCTCTGGGTCACGCCACTTCGAGGCGTGCACCGTTTCCAAACCAAGGGGAAGCTAGAACCACACTTTGTGGGACCATACAAAATTTTTGAACTATGTGGTGAAGTTGCCTACCAACTTGAACTTCCCTCTAACATGCTCGGAATCCATGATGTCTTCCACGTATCCCAATTGAAGAAGTGTCTGAGGGTACCCGACGAGCAGGCAAGTCCGGACCAGATTGAAATTCAAGAAGACTTGACTTATGTGGAGAAACCAACTCGTATTCTCGAGACCAGTGAGATAAGGACAAGAAGCAAAGTCACCCGATTCTGCTGAGTCCATTGGAGCCACCACTCAGAGGAAGAAGCCACTTGGGAAAGAGAAGATGAGTTGAAAGCCGCCCATCCGCACCTCTTCGCCAGCTCTTCCGAATCTCGGGGTCGAGATTCCGTTTAAGGGGTAGGTTTGTCACATCCGGAGTTTACCTTCTAGATTCAAATTCATGAAATAAATCACTCCAAATAAATTTTTCCTTTTAACCTGGAGCAAATTTCTATTTTAAAAGTATATCTAATTAATTAGAAAAGGCAAGGTGGAATTTTTCTGGAGTTTCCCTTGTTAAAATACATTAACAGGAATTTTAGTGGATTTTTCAGAGCACTGGAAATAATTTCAACCAATTAAAAACTCCCTCAGCAATATTTAAATCCCTGAAATCCTCCTTTTCCTTTTTCTTTCTTTTTCCCCTCCTTTCTTTTCCCTTTGGGCTGCCGGCCCACTCCCTCCTCCCGGCCTCCTTCCCCTCTCCCTCCTCCTAGGCCAGCCCACGGCCTCCCCGTACCCTCCCCCCTCCCTCTTCTCTCGGGCCGACCTCCTTTTCCCCTCCCCTCATTACCGGGCCGGCTCATGACCGTCCGCGCCGAGAAGTCTGCCGCTCCTCCCTCCCTCCTCCCGGGCCACCGACAGGTGGGGCTTACCTGTCGGGTCCGTCTTCCAAGCGCCGCCCAGCCACCTCGCCAACCTCCCCGCGATGCCCGACCACCCCGCCCATCTTCCCGCTCCTCCTGGCCACGCCGGCCCCCTATTTGAGCC
The DNA here is from genome assembly GCA_000573905.2 of Oryza punctata. Taxonomy (NCBI): domain Eukaryota; kingdom Viridiplantae; phylum Streptophyta; class Magnoliopsida; order Poales; family Poaceae; genus Oryza; species Oryza punctata. The sequence continues at coordinate 6,643,902 of CM002489.2, read as the reverse complement.
GTCGTCGCTGCCCCTCTCTCCCCTTTCCGCCACCGCCGCTACTTTTCGTCGCCGCCGGTGAGCTATCCTCCCTCCTCTCTCTCCTCCGCCGCCGTGCCCGGCCACCGCCGCCCAGCCGCTCTCCGCGCGTCGTCGGCCGCAGTCGGCCCGCCTCGGCCGTGCTGCCCAGCCCGTGCCCGCTCGGCCGCCGCCACATCCCGTGCTGCGCCCGGCCACCGCCCCGCCGCCGCGCCGCCGCATCCCACCGCTCGCTGACATCAGCCCCTAGCTAACATCAACCCTTGGGCCGCTGAAGTCAGCCCTCGCCCCACTGACATCAGCCCTATGGGATTATTGTGCAGTAATTCATTTAGGATTTTTCTGTTTTAGTAAAAACACAGTTAAACTTCTAAAATTCATAACTAATTCATCCGGACTCTGTTTGAGTCCATTCAAGTCTCAGAAATTTCATAAAAATATCTAGAATCCATTAAAAATGATTTTGTTCTCTGTTTCAGTAGACTTATAGTCTGTTTGTTTGCTTATGTGCTTTGTATGTCGTGTAGAGACCGACCGTTCTGACGCGCTTGTGTACTTCGAGGTTGTCGCAGAGGTTGATCCAGCGCAAGAGCAAGGCAAGTCATACCTTTTTGCTTGAACATATTGTACCTAAATTGCAAATATCTTATTTTTCCTCTAAATACTGCATTATTTTATAATGTCATATATGGGATTGGTTACCTGTTGTACTCAGCCATATGTTCTGATACCTTGTTCCTTTGATAGCTTGGGAAGTAAATTGAGTAGTTGTTAGGTTAGGACATGCTTAGCCCTGCTTAGAAACATTAGCACACTAATGGGATAACTAGTGTACCCCTATTATTTAATGATGAATATTTAATGGTAGCTCATGATGGTTGATCGTGAATGGTTAATTAATTGGTCCAACTAAAACTTGATTAATGGTGGGTTGTGAGTACATGGTTCTGATGGTCGTACTCATGACGATTAAGGACCGGTTCGTAGGAAACCCTGTAAGAATCACCGTACTTTCCACAAGCTAGCATGGGTAATAGCTGCGCTCGTAGTGTAGCTTTTCTTAGCCGACGCATCTAGGCAAGGGTGGGCGTGATGGAGTTGGGATGGCGGGGGTTTACTCGTTGATCAATTGCCAGATTCACCTAAGCACGAGAGGGGGCTACCTGCCTTGGCTAAAAGGTGGGGGCGAAACCTGAGGTGTGGTGCGCTCGGTTAGCGAAGGTTATGCGAAGTGTCTTGTCACAGTTCCTTTCCGGTGTATCGTGGTTGTACACCGGTGCATGGTAACGTGTCGTGGGGCTGTGTCTTGTGGGTACAGTTGTACACCTCTGATCAGAGTAAAACTATTCGAATAGCCGTGCCCGCTATTATGGGCAGTCAACCAGATTCACCGTGATTTGTCATAACCCTAATAACTTGATTTAATGGAACTGGTGTAGTTCAGATGGTAGTTTGGGCCTGTCGCAACGTGGTGTAGCGTTGGACAGAGATGACTTAATTTTGCGTAATTAACTCAACTATTTTACCGCATTCAACTACTGTTTTTAAATGCTCGTTTTATGCAATTCAACCCTTTAACCTCCTATGGAATTACTTGCATCATTTTCCCTATTCCGTATGACTTGTTGAGTACAGTGGGTAGTACTCAGTCTTGCTTTATCATTCCCCACACCAGAGTTGGAGTACGTATCTGATGGTGGCTTCTCGGAGGAGTAGGCTTGTCGCTGCCGTCAGGGATGCCCGTGGATTGGAGTCGCCACGCTACGAGCGTCTAGTTATCTAGTTTAGCTTGTTTATCTTTTTCGCTGCATTTTTGTTAGATATTTCTATAATGTTTATAAGACGTGGATCTGTATACTAACTTTGTCGTTAGTGTACCCTGGCCGGTCCTAGACAGGGATTTTAATACACATTCTGCTTGGGATTCGGGTTAGCGAATCTTTGGGCGTGACACGTCGCGGGGCCAGCAGCGGTGAATCCGCTTGTTGCGGGGCCGACTGTGGCGGATCTAGCCGCTGCAGGGCCGGCAGCGGCGGGTCCGCCCGTCACTGTGCCGCAATCGCCATTGCACGCCGAGCCCACCGCCCGAGTTCGCTGAGCCAGCCACCGCCCACTACTGCCCGTGGGATGCGCATAGGCCTGTAACACATTATAAACTTGAATTTCATTTGGATTGGTATATTGTACTCTATTCGAATTGAGTTGGCACGATCAATTCCGTGAGTGCGTGGTCACACAAGAATTGGCGACAAGGCCAAGACGTGTGCGGAGTGGTGCGCGACCATGCAATGCCACGAATGCATATGCGGCTTGCTAGCAAGTGAGCCTAGTTCGGATTGCGACGCAAGTTCACGAAGAAATAGCCTGAACAAACACATTATGACTTGGAGCATGTTATGAAATGGCTTTGGTTGTGCGATAAATTAGGTTAGATTTATGATTTCCTATTTTCATGCAATCGGACTATGTGCAGCAAGTTAGATTAGATTTTTGATTTCCTATTTCCAATGCAATCGGACTTGGGCACGATTAGCATCACACGGGAGGGATGTCATGTGGTATGCTCCCGCGTGGTATATGATATGTTAGGTGGGCGATAAAAACACTATGAATCTTTTAAATTGGTAAAGATAAAGATAACTATTAATAATGTGGTACATATTTATAAATAACTGTTGTATAAATAAGCTATTAGATTAACTGTAAATAATTTGGAGATAAAAAACTTCAGTACAGTAGATAACCAAATTTGGCACTAGTTTGAATTTATAGCAAGTTCTAGCCAAATTTGGAAACAACCGAGTCTTTCCCGCAAAGGCTGGTCTGACCTCCGTTGTGTGGCCGGTCAGACCGTAAGTGTCCGGGCGGTCATACCTTCAGCACAGAGTCTGAGTCCAATTTAGGTATTTCTCGTGTTTCCTTGTTTTAGACCGGGATTTCTCGACTCCTAATTGATTTCTAAGCCTAATTCGATATGGGAAAGATCCTGGGAAAGCAAGTCCACCCCTCCTATAAATATAAGGGGGCCAAGGCCGATTGAAACAACAACCAATCAATCATCAAATTCAATTTACTATCCAAACCCTCTATATTCTATATCTCCCTCCTTCTTGCTACCTATCCCAAGTCTTTTCTCCTCCAATCCCCTAATTGCTCATCGTCTCTCGTCTCTACGGCGTTAGAGGATGTCCTAGCTGGCCTGCCGAGTCTAGGACAAACCGGCACGCGTTCACCCTGAAGGGGTCCCTCCCGGGTGTTCGTTCGATGGCATCTACCCAATCCCTACGGCGGCGCGTCTCCAACTGCCGCCGCGGGTTGCACATAACATGCTCAAGGTGTGGTGGCGCGGTTCTACGTCAACACATCTTTTTGGTGAGTCCGCTGGGGAAGATTTCAGTTACTATAACCGAAACCCTTGTTCTCCATCATGGGGTCTTACACCAATCTATATCAAGACAACATCATGGTTGCGGACTATGGAAAGTTGCCGGAAGCCAATCGCCAAGCGTTCGAAACTCACCTTGAAGGTCTACGGTGAAAGATGGCTTCATGCTACCGAAAGACGAGGCAAGGCATCATCAAACAACAGGAATTCTCATTGCCCGTCTACACCACATCTAAGGAAATAGCCGATTATTGCAATACCCCCGTTCTTGCATCTAATGTTGCTCAAATAGTAGATGGTGCTGTTATTGCGAGTATAAATAATCGGTTTACTTCTTTTAGTACTAGCTTTGAGAAAACCCTAGATGCTCGCATGAACAAACTAGAGAATTGGTTAAATAGCCGATTACTAGGTACTGCATCTACTTCATACAACAGCGAGCACTTGTATGGTGTTTCATCGGCTTATAATTTACCATCAGTACCTATACAACACAATTGGTCGATGAGAAGTACCTACAATTCTCTTAATATGGTAGATCCTAAAATCATATCTGCGGAACAGTACGCGGGTCAGACCGCTGCAATATTGCCGGTCAGACCGCAGTCGATGAGTCTTTTAGGATTGGCTCCTACATCGGTCGTTCCTAGTAATCCTATGACTAGTACACGTCCAAAACTCAAAAGTCTTAGTGATGAAATTGCTGAAGCTTTCAAAATTGCTTTTGGTGTCGATACTAGAATTAAAAAAGATCCGTTTCAAGAAAGTCAAGCAAAAGAAGCCGAAATCTCACAGAAAGCTAAGTCTGATCCTCCCCATGACAATGTAGTTGATAAAGCTATATCTCCGGATAATAAGATAATTAACATGCAGACAGCCGAATGGGCTAGGACCTCTAAGTCCGAACCATTCATTTGCTCTATTCTTAAGCCGGTTGTTCATAAAAATCGGCATGGGGAAACAAAATTCACATTTGATGTGGCCAAATGTGATAATATCTTTGACTATTTGTTAGAGCATAAACAAATCGAATTGTCACAAGGCCATGTTATACAACCATCTGTAAGGACCCCCGTTTTGCAACAGGAATCACACGTGTATTTCGTGCCATTTCCCTGGATCAAGTAGTTTGGCACACACGATACAAAGTTGAATTACCAAAAGTGCATACAAATGCGTCGTGTACGAATTATTACATCATAGGCCCGAAGGCATAGTCTTAAAACAAGGGACCAAACGGTCCGGAATACAGTCCAAAAACAGAATATAGATAAGTAGCGGAGCGAAGGCAGCGGCTTTGTTATTTCCACAGGCAACGACCGTATCTAGACCTAGTGGGCACCCTCATCTTCCGCATCCTCTTCGTAGTAGGCATATGGATCTTCCGCGGTGTCATCCTCGGCTTCTGATGAAGGTTATAATTGCAAGGGTGAGTACCAACCGTACTCAGCAAGTCACCACAACAACGATGCATATGAAGGATTTTTATTCAAGGTAAGGCAAGGGCTCTGTTGCTTAAATGCTAGTTTTGCAATCATTTTCACAAACCTAAGACCTAGCATAACTGGTCAAGTTTTAATACCAGAGTTTAATTTAAACAACGACGGTTCTGTCTACCATCCATTGTGATCCCAAGGATGGCTTCCCACCGTTGGTCGTCATGGTTTTCTGTGGACGCCCACCTTCCCTGCTCTCAGGGAGTGGCTCCAACAGCATAAAATTCATCATGCAAATAACCCGTCCCACACAGGTTAAGAGTTTAGAGTCTAGCCAAGTGTAATACATGTCCCGGTGCTCAATATCCGCGAGCACGGCTATTCGAATAGATTTGGTTTACTCACACCGCACTCCGCGACTGCCCAACACATGAGCCTCGTCCCAACACATGAGACGCGTCACGGCAAAGCCTTTCGATAACCTTGCATTGGCAGTACCCGCTCCATGAACTATCATCCTCATGCACTCTAGGCGTATCTGTTTCTAGCAGTGAGAGAAGTTCTGGCGCTCCCGGGAAGGGAAGTCTCACACGCACGTAAAGTTTATAGTTTATAGTTTAAGTTTAGATTCTCACTCTCACACACGTGACAGTCCTACAAATGACGACACCGACGTAGGGCACGCTTCGCGGCCCTACCTCAACGGCTGCCCCACCGTAGCGCACCTGCCTCACACACGGGGGTGAACCATCTATGCAAGGATACTGCCTCTGCTCGGCTATCTAGTCCGCTAGGTCTATACCCATCCGAGAAGTGCAGTTGTACGAGGGTCGTTTCATGCTTAACTTCATGGCTCGGTCCTTAACTGACCGGGGACGGAACTAGCCTTTTCCGGATACCACCCAAATCCACCATCCGCCCCAGTCGAAAACATTTGTTTGGTTTTATTCCTCTTCTCTTAAATCATGTCATCAAATCATGGCAATGTGGCGCTCATGTCTCCACATGCCACATCTCAATTACCTTTCCCAAGGTAATTGCCCAAGCATAAAGCTTTTGATAAATATGAGTATGCATGATTCTAGATTAGCATCACTAAGCATTTGTCATAATTGACTAGGGATTCATGTATAAGCGTGGTTACAAAGGAATGTAAGGATAAACAATAAGCAAGGTATGGCATAATAACAAGTAGGGTATTCATCATTGCATGCAACTTTATTTGTAAATAAAATAATTTCGCAATTTGGGTTCATATGCTCAAGGATAGTGATGACTTGCCTTGCTCGTAATCCGGTTGCTCTTGGTCTTTGGTCGGACTCACAGTCTCCTCGGAATCTATAATTACGTGCGAAAGAAATTGAATTCTTTTAGAATTCAATTAAAATCCAACAAAATCCAATTTAAAGAATAGATCGAGCGCGAGTGCTCGAATGTCGATATCGATTCCATTTTATTTATGAGGTAATCCTATTTTGATTTTTAATACTGTTATCCTAAAATATTAGCGCTAGCTAATTTAAAATATTAATCTAATTTACGCGACTCATCTAGGTTAGATCTGATAATAATACTCAACCTTTGGTGATCGGTAAATTACTAAATAATGGCAATGGCTACCTAAGAGTATAACCTAATTGACGAGAAAAATTAAATAACGATTAAACGGTTATTACGATAAATATTAACGGCGATGCTTAATTTAGAAGCCCTAGAACTAACTAACTAGCATACACTCGAGATAGTAAAACCTAAAAATAGCGGTCTAAATATTTGACTAATCATCTCGCAAAAGAATAATCATTTAGATGAATGACCAAGTTAGGTGTATATTCGTAATTTAAATGATCTAAATTAAAGTTTCGAATTTCTAAAATAATTCGACGACGACGGATTTACCGATTTTTCCTAAATTTCCCCCCTTCCCTTTTACTTTCTTTTTCTCCTTCTTTTTCTTTTCTCTCCCCTTTTTTCTTTTCTTCTTTCTTCTTTCCTCACTCTTCTTTTTCTTTTCCCTCTTTTCTTTTTCTCTCTCCTTTTTCTCTTTCTGTCTTCTTCTTCCTCCCTCTTCCTCTCTCTTCTCTCTCTGCTCCTACCGTCTCTCTCTCTCCCTCTCTTCGCCGGCCAAAAGGAATAGAGGGGGGGAAGCGGCTCACCGGCGATGGCGGCGGCCGGGGCAGGCGGCCCGGTGGCGAGGCGGCGAGGAGGCGCAGTGGCCCGGGGCGGCGACGAGCGGCGGTGCCGAGAGGGGCGGGAAGGGAAGACGCGGTGGGGGAGAGCAAGGGGCTTCACGGCGCCTTTTATAGCACGGGGAGGCAGCGGCGTCGGCGTGCGGTTTGGGCGGCAAGGGCGTGCGGCTCGGGTGGTACGGGGCGGCGGCGCACGGCGCGTGGTATGGGCGGCAACGGCGTGCGGCATGGCGCGGGTACGGCGGCGTCGTGCGGGCGCACGGCTCGAGGGTGACGTGGGCGCGCAGCTCGGCGCAACGGCGTGGGGTGGCGCGTACGGGGCGGCGCGGCGGCATGGCGCGGTGACGCGAGCGCGTACGGGCGCGGGATGGCGCGGTGGTACGGCGGTACGGCGGCGCGGCGTGGAGGTACGGCGCGGGCGGCGAGGGCGCGGAGCGCGAGCGGCTCGAGGGCGGCCGGCGTGCGGCGCGGGGCGGCAGGGCGGCACGCGGGCGGCGCAGGCGCACGGGCGCGGGGCGACGTGCGGGGCGCCAGGGCGTGGCGTGGGCGCGAGCGGCGTGCGGCGTGGGCGCGGCAGGGCGAGGGCGCTCGTACGGCGCGGCGGGCGGCGCGGTCGCGCGGGCGCGGGGCGGGGCGCCAGGGCGCGGCGGCGGCGGGTTCGGGCGCATGGCGCGTTGGCGGGCGCGCGCGAGCGCGTGGGCGCGGGCCAGGGAACGCGGCCGAACACCTGGCAGCCAATGAACAGTGCCGCCAGGGTGATTTTCTTGATTTTAGGGTTTTTCTTCACCAAAATCCGTTTAAAAATTGGTAAATTTAGACAAATCAATGTGACCCATTTTCTTTTAATGTTTGCAACAATTTTTCAACCATTGATATATATATATTATTTTATTTCTTTTTTTCTTTTTTTTCTTGTACCCATTATTCTCACATATACCTACATCCCTCCTAAAATAAATAGCATTTGCTAGGTGTAATATTCGTTTAAACCCCGTATAAAACCTAATTAGAAGCGCGAATAAATCCCACGTGATTTATTGTAAAAGTTTTTGACGGACCGTGATTTAGGGCTTCGGTTTTTTTTTCGTCGGTCGAATTTTTTAGGGCATTACACCATCTGAGGAGTTAAAAGCAGCACGCATATTGTAAGTGGCACAATTCAGATTCTCATGCCACTAATGACTGCAACATATTCAAAAGACAAATTCAATCGGCCATTAATGAAGGACGATTGAAATTTGCGGATATGCCAATAGATAAACAACATGTTCCGGTGAATACCATTGAATTGCAAGAGGAGAATAACCTCGATGAAAAAAAGAAGACCACTTTGATGACATCAATGCTCGGGGGACAAGAAGACAAGCCGGAGATTCTAAAAGATGACAAGCGACCAAGGAGATCAAGTTCACCTACCAAGCAAGGTGGGGGACGAGCAAGGATGGACCACCGACAACCTACTTATCATTCTTCATGGTATTACCATTGGTATGCACCATGGAGCTTCAATGGTACGTGGTTGATGCTTACTTATATACCGTATTATTATCCATTATGGGCATTACCACAAAGACCAATTAATAACCAATCGTGCTTTTCTCACAGCCGGTTGAAAGGAAAAAATCGTTCACAAAATAATCAAACACAAGTGGTGTGGCAAAAGTGGAGGCCAAAGAAAAGCAAATTGCAATGTGAACTAGAGGGGGCCTCTTGTAGTATTCTTACCTCACCATTAAACACATAAGCCTTAGAGGCATTCATGGCCGGTATTGGTTGATATCGCACTTAGATGATCTCATGCTTAATGCTTTTTGGCTCACAAGTTTGCCGAAAAGGCAGGGGGCATGTGTTGATAACCAAATTTGGTACTAGTTTTAATTTATAGCAAGTTCAAGCCAAATTTGGAAACTACCGAGTCTTTCCCGCAAAGACTGGTCTAACCGTCGTTGTGTGGCCGGTCAGACCAGACAATGAACTGCGGTCAAACCACAGGTGTCCGGGCGGTCATACCTTTAGCACAGAGTCCGAGTCCAATTTAGGTATTTCTCGTGTGACCATGTTTTAGACCGGGATTTCTCGAGTCCTAATTGATTTCTAAGTCTAATTAGATGTGGGAAAGACCCTGGGAAGCAAGTCCACCCCTCCTATAAATATAAGGGGGCCAAGGCCGATTGAAACGACGACCAATCAATCGTCAAATTCAATATACTATCCAAACCCTATATATTCTACATCTCCCTCCTTCTTGCTACCTATCGCAAGTCTTTTCTCCTCCAATCCCCCAATTGCTCATCATCTCTCGTCTCCACGGTGTTAGAGGACGTCCTGACTAGCCACCCGAGCCTAGAACAAACCGGTTGTTCGTTCGACGGCATCTACCCAATATCTACGATGGCGCATCTCCGGGTGCTGTCGCGGGTTATACATAACGTGCTCAAACTGTGGTAGCGCGATTCTATGTCAACTAGTACACGTGCCTCTAAATCTTCAGGCATGGAATATGTTATACCATTAGATTGGCCACAAATCAATCAGTATACGTGCCTTCGTGTATGTGCTTGCGTATGCATGTACAGCTTCATTAGTGTTGGCTAATCGGCTTGCTTTGAAATCCAGGTGTATGTATATGTTTGTGTATATATATGTTTGGCTTCGGAAGGACAGGGGAAGTGGCCGGCACCCCTTGGTGGCTTTGCTCCTGCCCTGCCATCGTGCAAACAGGCCGCTTGCGCTGCGCGGCAGCATATACATTGGCTAGTGGTATCGCGGTGCGACGAGAACACGGCCACGCTAGCACAAATTAAAGCCGCATCCCGCATGCATGCAAAGTCGAACATCTGAGGGGTTTGATCTTATGAAGGCATGCAGTCGGAGGTCTGCGTGCGCCTGCATGGCGCGTCCTTAGGAGAGGCCGGTGGCAGCGACGGGGATCGCGGCGAAGGTGGTGGTGATGGTGGCGACCGCTGGCCTCTGGATCTGGTATGTGGAAGATATCGAGGAAGATGGCGCTGGTGATGTTGAGGAGGGGAAGAGGATGACAATGGCGGCGGCAGCACCCCTCGACCTCGTGCGTCCAAATACGGCATTGACTCCTTCCTCTTTCTCCTTGCTTAGTCGTGTGTCGAGCAAATAAAATAAGACGGTGAGGGGATACGCCAACCCCTTGCACGTCTCTTCACCAACTCATCCCACACCTGCACCCACTCATTCCCGCGCCTGCACGAGCTGAGCTTGGCTGAGGAGCGAAGCTGCTTTCCTGCGTTCCTCCTTAGCCTGGCCCGGAGAGGCATTTTGCACCCGCCCATCCCGGCTCACTCTTGCGACCAGGCAATCAAACATCTAGCTCGCTGCATGGGTTGGTGTGAGCCACCCTTGATGCGGGCAACTAAACATGCCCTATGTCACACGCAAACGACCCTGAAAATCCGAACGCGATACCCACGCGGGTGATGACGGACATGCAAACAACAATAAAAGCGAACGAGGCGAGCTGGAATCGGAATCGGTGACTTACCACAAAAATATTGATAAAACAACTTTAATTTTTATAATAGTAGAGATAGATAGGTGTGACGATTTAGGCAAAGTTATGGATCAAAATGCTAAAGCGCTGAAACGTGTTTAAAGTCAAGTCAACTTTTCCAAAGCCGTTCGCGTCGTCGCATGGTCGGGTTCTCCGCTCTGGGGCCCATTCATACGCTCCTGCTTTCAACCTTTTATACCGAAATAATTTAATACTATCTTGTTTGGTGGAATCCCATACAACTACTCCATTTGTTTAAAAATATAGTAAATTTTATCTTTTAAAAAGATTGGTACGAAGACTTGCTGTGTTCTTTACTCCTAACTTTACCCCACTTATTTTTCACGCGCACACTTGCTAGACTGTTAAATAGTGTATTTGTTAAAAAAAGTTCTATAGGAAAGTTGCTTTAAAAGAATAACATTAATCTATTTTTTTGAAAAATAGTTAATACTTAACTAATTAATTATGTGCTAATGAGTCGCTCCGTTTTGATGGATGAGTTTCTAACTTTGAGAAGTACACAGCCTTAGTTATTCCTAAAGGCGTGAGCTGTCTCGGATTAGTTGGGCGCGGGATCAGGGCTGCAGCAAATGTAGTTTAGTGATAAAAAAGATAGATTATTAAATTATTATATTTAGGATAAAATTTAAAAGTTGTTATATTTGAAACGGATAGCGTATGTAAAGGACATCTACAAGCTAGCATATTCAATTTCAGCTATGCCGGACTATTGTGGAATTTTTTTTTCAAATATAGTACGTACGTAGATGCTCATATTAACACGCGCTCATGCAGTCCTATAAACGTACACTCTACTTTATTAAGGTTGTGTTAGTTTCTTAAGCTTCCAAACCTCCGTTGTCTCGTTTTCCATCTGCACACGTTCCAAACTGCTAAACGGTGTGATTTTAAAATAAAAAATCATATTAATCTATTTTTAAATTTTTAGCTAATACTTAATTAATGATACGCTAATATATATTGTTCCGTTTTTCGTGCGTGGAGTATAAGTTCCCAACCCACACTAAAGAACATAATTTAAGCACCTTTGAAGATTGGGTCAAGCTGAAGTATCTTAAGATTCACAAAATCAGCATAAGTGTGTTGTTATTGATGGGGACGTTGCCTACTACTGAAATAATAATTAGTCCTAAATATAAATACAAGCACATGTGCGAAGTCTATTACTAAGTCTATTACTAGAACTTAGGTAGGTAGGCTCCATCACAAGAAATTTAATCACTTAAGTTACATTCACTTGTTCATGCATTTAAAAGTACTTTTTTTGTTCCGAAAAATTTTCTATTATTCAGACACCTATTTTATATTATTAGATTTTTTAACAAATTTTTTAATCTAGTACGTAATTGGTGGCAATAATTAGAATAATCTGTTGCAAAGGGACAAAAGGGCAAAAGGGAAATAATTACAGTTGGAGTGCGGAAAGTAAACTAAACTACTACTGTTGGTAAAGCATAAATGCTCTACTGGACTGAGCTCGTTTGGGGTTGGGAGCATATCCCGGCTCTTAAAATAGAGCGATGAATTAGCATATAATTGGTCACATATTAATTTAAAAAATAGATTAATATGATATTTTAAAGCAACTTTTTTCTATAAAAATTTATAAAAAAAAGTAATGTGGATATTATGGTATCCATATACCCACAGATATAAAATATCCGACTGAATATAGGGGTGTGTTATGTAAATAGAGTATGAGTAGTACTAGAATTCGGGTGTATTATTATCTTATTTGTTAAGGTATAGCCCTGATACCTAGTATGGTAAGTTTGTAAGTCAATTAGGAAAGATCTAGACCGTGTCGGACTGGATCTTATTTTGTAAATCCTCATCCTCCGGGTATGTAAATCCTCATCCTCCGGGTATATAAGGAGGATAGCGGACCCCTTGGGGACATAAATGTTTTGTAGGATCAATACACAACTCGCAGGCAAAACCACCGAAACAGGAGTAGGGTATTACTTCTTCGTGAAGGCCTGAACCTGTCTAAACCCTTTGTCTCATAACCCATCTACTTTTCTGTCTTGATTGCCACCCCTTTTTATATTGCCGAAATCTAGTTTCGACAGTTGGCGCGCCAGGTAGGGTGCGTCAAGTTCATCACCGGTCAAGTAAGATGGGATCTTCATCAGGCATCAACGACTTTGTCTTCCCTCCCGGGCAGGCGTACCGCTTCGGCAGCCTCGACTTCATCACCGATAACTTCGGCAAGATTACTCTTCTTGACTCGGCTCCAAGCCAGTCAGGGAGAGATCGCATCTCTCGGCCGCTCGGGTTACCGAACATGGCTGAGACCAGCGCCAAGATGTTTCCCATAGCATGGCGCCAAACCACTCGGGAATGGCGTCTACATCGACTTCGCTCCCTCCGTCAAGCTCACCTCAAGATAATCAGATCTATCCGACAACCACCATGGAGTTACCAACGGATCCAAAGGCTGGGTGCGGCTTCAGAGATATCAACGTCGTTCTATCAAGACTCGGATCTTGCTCATCCACCGAGCTCGCCGCCTACGCCAGCTCCTCGGAGGAAAGCGTTCATGGCAACCCACCCGACGCCGAAGCTTGCTGACGACGTCAATTCCGACGACAACTACACACCGGTCTTCAACGGCGTCTCCATGGCCAACAACGAGACCGACGTTGAAGTAGCCGCAAGACTACAAGCAGAAGAAGCAGCCCGAGTCGGGGTCGAGCAGGAGAGAATTCTACTGGAGCAAGAACGTGTCAGACTGCAAGAAGATAGAGCCAGATTTGAACAAGAACGGCAAGCCCAAGCAGAACAAGAACGACAACGCAGAGAAGCTGAAGAAGCAAGACGAAAAGAGGACGAAGAACGTAGAAACAGAGATCTGGCCTTGGCAGGACGAAGGGCAAGAAACGCAATCGGGCAGACCGTGGTCGACAACACCAACGTCTTCCTCACACCTCAACAAAACGCAGTCGGAGAAGTCACCCTCCTCGACGCGTTACTCGGCGCAGCTCCAGCCCACATCACTCCAATGATAAATCAAGTCAAGACCCTGGTCGCGGCAACAGTACCACGTGCCGAGTCTAGCCGACGACCCAGCGAGTCGACTTCAAAGGCACCAGGCGGCAGCCGTGCACCTCCATCAAGAGTCAGAGACAGCAGGAGTAGAACCAACTCGCGCGCTGACCACCACAGCGGAGCACGCCGGGACCAGTCGGTCCACTCGCCCGCAGGCAACTTCGCCCGACCGTCACACCACACCAGAGATCACCGAAATCCATCTGACTATCAAAGTCCACCCAGGGCTTCAATCAACCTGAGAGACACCCTCAATCAGAGACGAAGAGAGAGAGAAATCACAATTCAAGACGACGATGATTGCGATGGGGTTCCAGCATTCACCAGAGACCTGCGTCGAGTGAATTGGCTGACTGGCTTCAAGCCGACTGGTATCGAGAATTATGATGGGAAAATCGACCCAGAATCATGGTTAACCGTCTACACACTCGCAATTCGCGCAGCATGAGGAGACAGCAAGGTCATGGCAAATTATTTACCGGTAGCACTGACCGACTCAGCCAGAAACTGGCTCGCCGGATTGCCACGAGGCACAATCGGCTCCTGGAACGAACTCCACGATCACTTCGTCGCCAATTTCCAGGGCACTTTCGAGCGCCCTAGGACCCACTTCGAGCTATACAACATCGTCCAGAAGCTAGATGAAACCCTCAACGAGTACGTACGACGTTTCTTCGAGAAGCGCAACAAGATCTCCGACATCACCGATGACAATATCATCACCGCATTCACACGGGGGCTACGCAACGATCTACTAATCGGCAAATTCAGCCGCAAACCTCCGAGGACAGTCAAGCAGATGTTCGAGAAGGCGAACGAGTACGCCAAGTCGGACGACGCAGTTAAAGCATCAAAGCAGTCGGCGGGCACCTGGAAGAAGAAGGACCACGACACCGCGGCGGGGCCCAGTGGGAGCAACACGATGCACAAGGAACGCAAGCGCAAGCCTGAAAATCTAGTCACCACAGCTTCAAACCAAAACCACCAGAGCCAACGCCCTCGAGTCAACTCCTACGACAGGATCATGAACGGTCCATGCATGCACCACCCCGGCAAGGGACACGCGGCCAAGGATTGCTTCATCTAGAAACAGTTCGCGGAGAAATACGCCGCCCAAACCAAGAAGCCGACTGAAGGAGAAGGAACTTCAACTCAAAAGAAGAAAGATGATGAGGAGCCAAGCCAAGGAGCATATCAAGACACAGGAGCGAGCTCAACCACATTTTCGGCGGTCCGCTTGCCTACGAGTCCAAGAGGAAACAAAAGATCACCGACAGAGAAGTCAACACGGTGCAACCTGCAGTCCCCCAATATCTACGATGGTCAGAGGTCCCCATCAAGTTTGACCGCTTGGATCATCCCGACCGAGTGGTCTACCCGGGGCGGTACCCCATGGTACTAGACCCAGTCATCTGGAACGTCAAGTTGAAGCGCACCCTCATCGATGGCGGCAGCGCACTCAATATTCTCTTCGCCAAGACCCTGGATGAGATGCAAATTCCTCGATCCGAGATGAAGCCGAGCAACGCCCCTTTTCACGGAGTCATCCCGGGGCTATCTTCAACACCACTCGGCCAAATCACTCTCCCGGTGACCTTCGGGACCAAGGAGAATTTCAGGACAGGGAATATCAGCTTCGAGGTAGCCGACTTCGAAACAGCCTACCACGCCATCCTCGGTCGCCCGGTGTTAGCCAAATTCATGGCGATTCCCCTCTACACCTACATGATGATGAAGATGCCAGGGCCACGTGGTGTCATATCCTTACGGAGCGACGTTAAGCAAGCCCTCACATGCGACAAGGATAGCTGCGAGTTGGCCCAATCTCGTGAGAGATCAGTCGGCCAGCAGGAAGTCCCACTAGCCGCATCGACATCACAAGAAGGAGAGATCACAGTCAGCAAGGTGGCCAAAATTGGAGAAGGCGACGCCAAGACAAAGAAAATTCCTCTAGATCCCTCTGATCCTACCAAAACTGCTGTAATAGGCGCCGAGTTAGATAGCAAATAGTAAAGCGCGCTCATCACCTTTCTTCAAGCTAATAAAGATATTTTTGCCTAGAAGCCATCTGATATGCCTGGTATTTCTAGAGAGGTGATTGAGCACTCTTTAAATGTTAGAGAAGATGCTAAACCTATCAAGCAACGACTTCGCCGATTTGCACAGGACAGAAGAGAAGCCATCAAGGAGGAATTAACCAAGCTGTTAGCAGCAGGGTTCATCAAGGAGGTTTATCATCCCGACTGGCTCGCCAACCCGGTACTGGTTCGCAAGAAGACTGGCCAATGGCGCATGTGCATCAACTACACATATTTAAACACGGCTTGCCCCAAAGGTCCTTTCGGCTTGCCCAGGATAGATCAAGTGGTGGATTCAATAGCCGGATGCGAACTACTCAGTTTTCTCGATTGTTACTCGGGTTACCACTAGATCAGCCTTAAAGAGTCCGACTGCTTGAAGACTTCATTCATCACCCCGTTCGGAGCATACTGCTACATCACCATGCCCTTTGGGCTGAAGAATGCAGGGGCCACGTATCAGCGCATGATCCAGCGATGCCTTGCAACACAACTCGGACGGAACGTGGAAACTTATGTCGACAATGTCGTCATCAAGACCAAGCAGAAAGACAACCTGATACAAGATTTGGAGGAGACATTTGCTAACATACGCGCCTTCAAGATGAAGTTGAACCCCGAGAAATGCATCTTTGGAGTACCGTCTGGGAAACTACTCGGCTTCATGGTATCTCGAAGAGGAATCGAGGCCAACCCGGAAAAGATCAACACCATTGAACATGAAACCCCCGTGTTCTCAGAAAGACGTCCAGAAGCTTACCGGGTGCATGGCTGCTATTAGCAGATTCATTTGAAGACTTGGAGAGCGTGGAATGCCTTTTTTCAAGTTACTCAACAAGACCGACGATTTTCAATGGATACCGGAAGCACAAAAGGCGTTTGATGATTTCAAAACTTTCTTGACAACTCAGCCAGCGCTAGCCTCACCACTACCGCAAGAACCATTGCTCCTTTATGTGTCGGCAACTGCAAAGGTGGTGAGTACAGTTTTAGTCGTTGAGCGTGAAGAGGATAATCGCACCCAAAAAGTTCAGCGACCAGTCTACTTCGTCAGCGAAGTTCTTGTCGACTCCAAAGCTCGATACCCTCAAGTGCAGAAGCTATTGTATGGAGTCTTGATCACCGTCAGGAAGTTGGCTCATTATTTCCAAAGTCACCCGGTCACGGTGGTTACATCGTTCCCGCTCGGCGAAATCCTCCGCAACAAAGAAGTCACTGGCCGCATCGCCAAATGGGCCCTAGAACTGATGCCTCTGGACATTACATTCAAGCCTCGAGTTTCCATCAAATCACAGGTGCTAGCCAACTTCGTCGCCAAGTGGACCGAGTGCCAAGAAGACGTCCTGGAAGAAAAAATCGAATACTGGACAATGCACTTCGATGGATCAAAGAGGATTTCAGGGTGCGGGGCAGGGGTTGTTTTGATTTCCCCGACTGGAGAACACCTCAGCTATGTTCTATGGATCCACTTCCCAGCATCCCACAATGTGGTAGAGTATGAAGCGCTCCTACATGGATTACGGATCGCCATATCCCTAGGGATTCGCAGACTAATAGTCCGAGGAGATTCTCAACTTGTGGTCAACCAAGTAATGAAAGATTGGACATGCCTCGACGACAACATGGCGGCCTACCGATAGGAAGTGCGCAAGCTAGAAGATAGATTCGATGGGCTGGAATTAACCCATGTTCTCAGGCACAACAACGAGGCAGCCAACCGACTGGCAAATTTCGGATAAAAAAGAGAAGCTGCTCCATCGGATGTTTTTGTCGAACATCTCCATCAACCTACGGTTTCAAACAATTCAGCTACTAAAGAGGAAGCTGGAGAACAAGTACTGATGCTTGACACCGCCTGGGGGACACCTTTCATCAAGTATCTGAAAAATCAAGAGTTGCCTCCCGGCAAAAATGAAGCCAAACGAATCCATCGCCGCTCCAAGACTTACGCCCTTGTGGAGGAGGAATTATACAAGAAAAGCCCATCTGGAATATTGCAAAGATGTATCTCCATCGAGGAAGGCATACAACTTCTAAATGACATTCACTAGGGAGTGTGCGGAAATCATGCGGCAGCAAGAACTTTAGTCAGGAAGGCATATCGACAAGGCCTTTTCTGGCCCACAACAGTCAGCGATGCAAATAAAATCGTTCGCACGTGTGAGGGTTGTCAGCTCTTCGCTAAACAGACCCACTTGCCAGCCCCCTTTCTTGGCCTTTCGCGGTTTGGGGACTGGACATGGTGGGCCCTTTCAAAAGGGCGCAAGGCGGATACACCCATCTGTTTGTCGCGGTGGACAAATTCTCCAAATGGATCGAGGCAAAACCAGTGGCAACCTTCACTGCGGATAAAGCACGCGACTTCTTCATCAACATTGTGCATCACTTTGGCGTACCAAACCGAATTATTACCGACAACGGAACTCAGTTTACTGGTGGCGTCTTTAAAGATTTTTGTGAGGACTTCGGTATCAAAGTCTGCTATGCTTCAGTCGCTCACCCAATGAGTAACGGCAAGTTGAGCGCGCAAACGGTATGGTACTTCAAGGAATCAAGACTCGAGTTTTTGACAGGCTGCGTCCGTACGCTGGCCGGTGGACGGAAGAATTACCCTCAGTACTATGGTCACTGCGTACAACCCCGAGTCGGGCTACGGGCCAGTCACCTTTCTTCTTGGTATACGGCGCAAAAGCCATGTTGCCGAGTGAAATGGAGTTTGAGTCCTTGCGAGTCCGCAATTTTAACGAAGAACGCCACGAGGCTGACAGAATCGATGATCTCACCCGACTGGAAGAAGCAAGGGAAGCAACACTTATTTAGTCGGCCAGATATCTTCAAGGTCAACGACGCTATCACAACCGCAACATCAAGTCATGCGCCTTCATAGTCGGTGACATGGTTCTACGGAAGATTCAAACAACTAAAGACAGGCACAAATTGTCTCCCTTATGGGAAGGGCTGTTTATAATAGCAGAAGTTACTCGCCCGGGAGCCTACCGACTCAAGCGTGAAGACGGAACCATCGTAGACAATTCATGGAATATAGAGCATCTTCGACGGTTTTATGCTTTAAAGCTACTCTGTAAATTTCTCCCTTAGACTACCCACTCACCTGTCTCAGCTGAGTGGCCAGTCGGGGGCTACCAATAATAATGCAGTATTAAATTAGTTTTGTTCATGACTTGTCATTCACCCTGTTTAAATCTAGGTCCAGCAGATAAGGACTAAAATTTTTTTTATGGCCGTAACAAGTTATAGGCTTGAAGTAGTCAGACAAAAAATTTAAGAAATTTGAAACTGGATCTTTGGTTTACTGCATGGCACAAATAACTAATTGTACATTACTAAGAATACTTTACATATCTTCATACATGATATCAATTAAATCTATGATTGGAAATTTTCCAGAACGTCTGTGGCAAGCTTCTCAGCAGAGTCTTGGGCCTGATTGATTAGCTCCATGGCTTGCTCATCAGTCGTCCCATCAGCGAAGCCATCCCCGACTGCGTCGATTTCTACTCAGGGATATAGAGACTTCACTATCGCCAAAGCTTGGCTGGCACCCATCGTGGCGGCATCCTTGATATTACTACAGTACTTCGCCGGTGCAGTTCTGAGCCCTTCAAATATTTGGACCGCATCCTCCTGACTGGTCCCGAGCCCATTCTGGAATATTGCATTCAGCACCGGAGCAGCGGCGTTGGCCATATCATCCTGGACGCTTTCAGCCTTCTTTACTTTGTCAGCAAAGACTTCAAATTGGGCTCTGGTCCTCACTTTGTGTTCTACATTTATACAAGTCAGAAACAGATTTCAGCAGTACGGCATAACTTTAATTCACACGACAGGGATGAGACAATACCTTCGAGGGCATCTTCAGCCTCGATCTTGCCAGCCGCCAGTTGAGCATTGGCCTCTTAAAGCTTTTTTACTCGGGCAGCCAAGGATTCTATTTTGGTAGCTTGAGCTGTGGAACAATAAACAGATAAATCAGTCATACCGATTGGATGAGCAGCAAATTTTTGGCAGGGTGATTTCTAGCTCCAATTGTGCCCCGATAATTGAAGCTGGCGTCCATGAGCTGATTGATCTGGTCCTTTAATTTTCTCTCTTTGACTTGAGCGTCCTCTCGGGTTTTTGCCAGTTCAGCTTGGACTTGCTCAAGATTCTCGAGATGAGGCACGAGTTTTTCCAGTGCACTCACCTCGTTCCTCATATCGATTTTCTGGATAATACATCAAGTCAGCAGCATGGCTAGATCAGATTATTGAATACAAGAAGAACTATACTTACATTCATAAGATGAGTGGACTCGATCAAGTTCCTTTTCAGCATCTCGAGCTCCTCGTCCTCACTCTGACGGTTGATGATGATACCTTGCAAAACACCATCCCTATCCCCCCATTGGAGTTTAGTCGAAGGAAAGGAGTCCTCGACTGCTTTTATTCTCGGGATCTCCTCTTCGATATCATCAATCAATGGACCTGGTTTGCAAACTTTGAGATATCTGGAATGCGGATGCAAATCGAATTGAAGTTACACGATGTACCAGATATTATCTTGGAGTTCTTCCTTGGAGTTTTTTCTGATCCGCCGATTGGATCATTTGTCATGCTTGTTTCTGCGGAAGTCGGTGGAGGGACCACAGATGTTTTCCCTTTGTTATTCTCGGGAGTTGGTCCCTGGTCGGATTCTTTTGGATCTTCTCCGACTGGCTCGGCAGACGTTTCTCGAACACCAGTCGGGATATCAGTTTCCCCTGCTTGATCCTCGGTTGGAGCATCGACTTCAGGGCCACTTGCATCTTGCTCCGACTGGCTGCCAGTCGGGGGCTAGGTTTCAGCAGTATCAATAGTTTTCCCCGATTGACTGTAAGCCCGGGGCTCAGGGCATGGCTCATTCAGTGTTGTAGCAGGCGGAGCATCATTTGAGTTACCCAGATCAATGTCTTGGGGTTTCTTGAAGCACACAAGATGGCTTTCGACATCAACGTATTTTTTCCAAGAAGTCAAAAAGTAATAAGTGACAGTAAGAGTGATACCTTGTAGATCTCTGAATTATGGGCACTGGCCGACTGGCTCGAGATTTTGCCGGAGCCGGTTTGGCGCTCGTTTGTGACTCAGTCTGCTCGTCTTCGGAGTCACTGCAGACTAGTTTTCTCCTTTTCAGTTTCTGCTTCGGGTTGCTCTCTTCGGCAGTTCATTTACTCTTCTCGGCTGGGTTGACCTTTGGACCACCAGTCGGGTGAAGCTTTTTTGGAGCAGTTTCTTCATGGGCCGAAGCAGGTGGATTTGAAAAGAAGCGCTTGTTGTCCTAATCAATGGATTGTGATTATGAGTTAAGATAACAGATAGATTGGCAACAGTCGGATAAAAAGGCTAGTGGATTCTTACCTCCGGAGGGGGCCGCACCAGGCCGTATGGAGTCACCGGGAGCTTATGGCTATAATCGACAGCGATCCCTGAGGAGAATACTTTGTACATCCGGTTGCACATGACTTTGTAGTCGATGGAATCCGGGTCTTCTCGGTTGGGATCCGACCGCCCTTCGTACTCGTACGTCGGCTTACTCCTTTCTTTGATTGGGGCCAATCGGCACTTGATGAAGTGCCGAGTGACCTGCTCCCCTTGTAGGCCTCGTTGCTTAATTTCCATTAATCGGAGTAGCAACTCATTGGCCTGGGTGAGTTCATCGCCATCTAGAAAGTTATTCCAGTTCGCATGAGGAATAGGAGGAAGACCGACAAACTCGGGAAGACTTGGAGAAGGATTCGAGATGTAGAACTAGTTTGAATGCCATCCTTTGTTGGAGGTTTTGAAAGGAAGAGAAAAGTATTTTTGGGCCAATGTTCCCTGCAACTGGAATCCAGACCTGCCGACTACGCATGGGTTGTTTTTATCAGGTTGGGGTTTGAGATAGAAACTGCACCGGAACAAAGCAAAATGAGGTTGGATACCGAGAAAAGCTTCGCGGAGATGGATGAAATTGGCAATGTGGAGAACAGAATTGGGATTCAAGTGATATAGCTGGATTTTACAAAAGGAAAGAAGACTGCGGAAGAAAGAAGAAGCAGGAAGAGCGAAGCCAGAATAGAAGATGGAGGAACCCGATGATTTCACCGGTGTCGGGGGTTAGAAAATCCTCGCCGTATGCAGGGCGCCACCCGATGATTTCCTTGGTAGGCAGAACCCCGTCCTTCACCATCTCCAGTAGATTCGACTCCTTTACATCAGATTTCGCCCACTGCTCAAAGGAGATTTCTCTCTCCTCGGCCATGGATGTGGATTGGATCTAAGCGGAATGTTTCAACTTTTGTGGGTGAGATGGAGAAAAGATTGGTATGGAGGTGAACCGCAGAGAGGCTTGATGCACGGGATCGAAGTTTGGGGCTTGTGCGCGTGTGGATTTGGAACCCTAGTTTGTTGTCACCGTGCACGGTCTGGGGATTTTTTGGCGAAGAAGAAGAAGCGGCATGTGTTTTAACGGTTAGGTCAGAGTTTTGGTGCGCAGAATGGGCCAGGAATTGCGGCTTAACTGTAGCCTATGAGGTTTGGGAAGTCTGATATATGTCCTTAGGGGCCTAATCTCTTCTGTGACGAGCAGAAAGGAATATATCGAGAATATTTTATACGGTTGCAGCTTAAACTCTTCGGAGAGCATGCAGTAAAAAACTTTGCCACGTCAGTGAGCATACCAAATTGATCAAATATCATTGCTTAGGCTTATTAATTATTTTTTAATTATTGGCAATTGGGGAATCTTGTAGGAGATTTCTGCCATATATGCCTTATTTTCACCAGATAAGGTGAAGCCATGTGTCCTTAAGGGCTGAAACACATTTATTTCAATAATGCGTATATAACATGACTAACTGTTTGGGAAGCCTTATATTTATAATATAAATGGTTTTGAATAACCAATTTTATTGTCAAACTTTTTGATAAAAACAATTTTAGGATTGTTTATCATTTTGCTGCTTAGGTGGCTAATAAACCACTCGGCTGGTACAATTTTTAATTCTGACTATATGTTTAGTTTTTCCAACTAAGCACATAGTCGGGGGCTACACCTAATTAGGTGCATCTAGTCGATGCACCTGGAACTATATTTTTTTGCAATTTTTCAGCCCTTCACAGTCTCGCGATTTGGATTTGGCGCCCAGGAGATTTTGGCAGAGATAAATAAAGTGCTTGGAGCTGGTGATTTTCTATTTAAGTGAAGATTATCTCATCGACTGTAAAGGTCTCAGGGCCTACTGTGGATATTATGGTACCCATATACCCACAGATATAGAATATCCGACTGAATATAGGGGTGTGTTATGTAAACAGAGTATGAGTAGTACTAGGATTCGGGTGTATTATTACCTTATTTGTTAAGGCATAGCCCGGATACCTAGTATGGTAAGTTTGTAAGTCAATTAGGAAAGATCTAGACCGTGTCGGACTGGATCTTATCTTGTAAATCCTCATCCTCCGGGTATATAAGGAGGATAGGGGACCCCTTGGGGACATAAGTCTTTCGTAAGATCAATACACAACTCGGAGGCAAAACCACCGAAACAGGAGTAGGGTATTACTTCTTCGTGAAGGCCTGAACCTGTCTAAACCCTTTGTCTCATAACTCATCTACTTTTCTGTCTTGATTGCCACCCCCTTTTTATATTGCCGAAATCTAGTTTCGACAAGTACCGTTTAGCCCTGTTTGAATAGTATATGCATAGAAATTGAGGGAAACCATATTATAAACATAAGACTGTAAACATCCAAAATTTACCCAAAAACTTAAAATCTGATATCTCGGAATTTTTGTCCAGATTATGGATTTTTTGTCCCAGGGGTATTTTGGTCATTTGGATAAAATTGTATAGTACTAACGGAGGCTAACCGGATAGCGATGGTAAATCATAGAAGTTAAGCAAAAGTTGATGGCATATTGTAGAACATTACAAAGTCAGTGGCAAATCGTAGAACAGTGGTAAACTTAGTGGTATAGAATGGTTTATCTCAAAATTAAATCACTGGGGTCACTGCTCATCGGAGGTCAAGCACACCACCGAGGCCCTGACGGCTTGGTGGGCACGCCGCCGTGTGCCACAAGGCGGGTGCTGCCACTGAAGCGTTGCCGGAGAATAGGGTGATGCCCGTCGAGGAGAGGACACCACCTGCCGGGGAAAGAAAGCAGGTGGCCAGAGAGGGCGCCGTGCGAGGGTGCTGTGGCTAAGGTACCTGCAGCCAAGGGTAGGGCACTGCTCGCCGGAGGAAGGGCGCCGTCGGCCGCACGGCCAGGGGAAAGGCATCGTGCGAGGGTACCGTGGGCCATGGCAGAGGGGGAAGGGGAGTGGCGAAGAGTGATCGGCACCGCTGGTGGGGGCAGGGGGAGTGACAGAGAGGGAGGGCGCTGTCGGCTAAGGGCATGTTGATGCAAAAAACACACACTGGCCTGAGAGATCTGCTTTACTCTAGTGCAGGTCCAAAATTAGGGTTTTAGATTCAACGGCGTGCCAATTGATTTGATCCTGCAATCAACAAGAAATATGCAAAGAATATTAGTAAACGATAGACAATCGGCCATAGGGCCGATTTCATATCGTATGTGACCTAGCCGATGCAATAAAGCATGAATCGGCTGTAAGGATATAAGAAATAACCCTAATCATAGTATATCGGCTGTAGATATTAGCTTTATGCAATTATTAGATTAGTATTACTATAAAAATAAGCAATTGGTATAGATCGGACCGAACCGAGACAGTATAAATTACTTAAGTCTATTGCAACATGAAATAACGATCACATAAGACTGATGTCATAGCCGATATCTATATCTATTTGCATATCGGTCATAAATCCGATATAAACTCATGATAAAGCATTAAAGATCGAATACAGAACACTAAACGAAGCATAAATCATGTTAAACATTCTAAGAACAGATAAGATCGGCTGAAACTCCGATGCTATCCCTATTGACAATCGTAAAGCATGTTAGAGATCATGAATCTAAGATAACTTAATAGGTTGGACCGAACCAATGCAGCATTAAGCATGAAAGAAGCATGATATGCAACAAGCCAATAACATCAAATCAGGATGGTAGATACATCATATAACATGAATCAACAAAGTAAACTAGCCGATATCGTCGAAACCCTAAAACGGATCTAGCCGATATAAGAGATAGCATTATTGATTTAAGCTATATGACGTATATGATAACTGTGGAACTTGCAAGATAGAACTAGAGTGTCATAAAGATGTAAGCACTAATCCCAATGATGCAAATTGCCATGACAAGATATACCTTTCTAGCCGAAGATCAAATTGATGCAGCACGACTCGAGAGCACAAGCTTGTCGAAAATAGGAAATAAAGGTGGCGATGCGCCGAGATTGATTGAACGTCTGTTGTTATTATTTACAAGACCTCGGGATTATATTTATACCCGAAAATACAAACATTGTCCATCACGGACACGACTCATATTAACCTAATACAAATCCAACTAACGAACAAGTCCCTTAGGCGGACTCTTACCGGGAATATCTATAAGGAAATTACATAAAATAATCTAATTAATAGATACAGTTGCCTCCTCAGGACTCTATCCGTGCATGGCAATCCATATGAAACACGTTGATACAACCCGATGACGTGTATCGAGTCACGTTACCGAAATCGGCTCAATTGGCTAACCCAGTCCGACTCTAACTCTGCCGATCCAGTTCACAGCCGATTCGGACTCCAGCCGATTCTCACTTTGTTTTCTGATACGATCTTATCTCTTCAATCCTCTTCGATTCCGTCTTTATCTCCGATGTTTGAATTACCAAATTGTGTCGTCAACACATGCCCCCCATGTCCGGAATATTTGGTAATGTTTCGGATTTGCCAAATCTTATCTCCGAGATAATCTCGCTCTTTCCGTTTTTGACCGTTACCACAACGCTTTAAATACCCTAACCGACGGCCCCGAGAAACTTCACACCGTTATACTGTTGCCACCGCTTTAGCCCTCTCCGTCTCTCTCAACTCCGGCGATCCCCTCGGTGCAAACGATCAATTCCAAGCAACCCCTCGCTCATCCAATCTCCGCCAGCAAGAAGATGTCTTCGTCATCCGCTCCATCCGCCGCCCCATCAGCCGAATACGCTGAGGTAAGTCCCATCGGCTAGATCCTCTTTTTGCTCATCTAAACTCGTTTTCCTCAATCTAATTCCGTTTCTCCCTTCTCCTACTTTGTTGTTGTAGCACCTTGTGAATCTAGTTGCGGTTCCCAACCTTAACCATGAAAACAACTACTTTCTTGGACCAACCGGCAATCTGGACCCAACTGATTTTATTACCGCCGAAACCAATAGAATCCCCTTCAGGCTAGCAAACCCCAACATAGGGCACTGGAAGAATACATTTAAGTCCTGGCCATCCTTGGAGAAAAGCTGGCCCGCATGGTATAAGCGCATATCGGCTAGCAAGCAGAGCCACTGGGATGAAATAGGAATCGGCCAAGCCCTAGCCCTTACTTTGGCAAATTCGGCTAAAGATGAGCCACTTATGGCTTCTGCCAGCTATTTCTAGTCCAACACCCTCAATGCATTTTTGTTCAATCAAGGGCTGATGACCCCAACTCTCTTGATATAACCATGTTAACCGGACTTGACATCACTTCATCGGCCAATCCTATGATGCTGAATTCGAAAAATAGGTTTGATTTTAAAACCAAAAGCATAGGTGGATGCTAACATGGGCCAGGGCTCAATATCCCCCAGAGAACATACTGCCTTTCTACTGATGTGGTTGGAAAAATTCTTATTTTGTGGATCAAGCTATGGCCCAACCTCAAACTGGCAGCATATAGTTGAAGCCCTTGAAGAGAAGAGACAATTTCCTTTGGGAAAAATCCTGCTCGGCTATTTGTATCAGACCTTAACCAACGCATCGGCCAAGCTAGCAACCAGCTCAGTAGTCAATGCAGGTGGCCCATGGTGGCTTTTACAAACTTGGTTGATTTTGGTTGCAATGAAAGCTGTCAATCGGCCATCTCTAACAGAATCAGAATTCCCAAGGTTGGAGCCGATCACTAATGATGATGGAGAAGAAGTGACCCATCGGAGATGCACATCTTTTGGAGAATATGCCACCACCCCAGCCGATGCAGGAGCAAAGTTATCGGCAGAACTACTCAAGGACTGGTTTTTTAGCTTCTACGATGGTTTCCAAAAAGATGCTAGAATCTGGTTCTTCTATGAGGACTCAGTCAACTTTGAGCTGCCATCGGACTTCAGATTTGAAGAAATCAATCATGATAAATTTCAGAAGTCCAGAGAAGTTTATACTACTGCCATTAGCCCATGCATACTCCCTGTCGGCATCCATCAAGGCAGGAATATAAAAGTCTCGTATGAGTTTTACCACCCCATGAGCTCAGCAAGACAATTTGGTATGGGGCAATTACCAATCGGCTTGTGGTTTGCCGATAAAATTGAATGCCGAGGAGAAATATCCTCAAGTCTGATGATGGATCGGCTACTGAACATCCCAGGACCCCCTCTCGGCAGCATTAATGACATTGATCTAGCCATGTTCAGGAGCAAGGTTTTTACTTCATGGTGGGCCGAGTGGAAACAACATCTTTTTCATCAATCGGCTACCATCTATATGACTGACCTCTTTCCAGACATGATCCCTCAGGTAATCTCTTGATCATTTCCAATATCATTCCTATATTAGCCGATTCTGTCTCTGACTTATAAATTATTTCACCCTTTTCAGACCACAGACTCATCTCCTCCACGCACAAGCAGAAGTGGCAAAGATATTGAGTATGTTGCAGGATTGTTACCCAACAGATGTGGCATGACTCCTCCTGTCATCGGCTACCATGCCCCAAGACATCAAGCTTACTCCATGGACAAATAAGGGAACCAGCCGATGCCGGTAGGAAAAGAAGAACTAGAGCATCAACCACAATACCACCAGCTGCTAAGAAAAAGGCCAAAAAGCAACAGCCGATGACACAAATGAAGCCCTAAAAGAGGCATCAATTGAACGAGCAATAGATGAAGCTGCAGCCGAATCAAGTGATGCAGGAAAAAGAACACCTCCAGCTTCTCCAGCTCCAGCACAAACTCCTACAACACCCGCTGCTCCAGCAGTTTTCTCCCGGCAGCCCAGAATAAGTTCACCTCTCTTGATATAAAACCTCCTTATTTAGTACCAATCTAAACTCTTAAACTTGTCCATTGCAGAAGAAAAGACCAGCCAAAAAGAAGAAACCGGCAGCAACATCGGCCAAACCAACTATTCAAACTCCTCTGGTAAATTGCATCTCACTAAAATCCTGAGTCATTTTAATAGTCGATACTATCTAACACTTGCACAAATACTATCAGCCTACTCCCCCTCCATCGCCTGCAGCACAACCGATTTCAAGTGAACACACAGCATCGGCTGCAGGTAGCCATCATATTGAAGAAGAAGAAGTTGCTACCCCTGCAATCCCTGTAAGTTTTAAACCTTCAAAAATACCCAATCGACTATTTCAAAACATTCTCTGATTTATATCTCCTTTTTATTGCAGGTCTTAGCCGATTTATTCTCTTTTGACATAAAGGACTATCTTGATGAAGAAGCAGAAGGGGAAACAACAAGCAAATCCTTATCCCCCTTAGCCGATGATGTGAAGAGAAACCTTGAAGACATTTCACATCGGCTAGAAGCATCTCTGGACAGCCTAGTAGTAGATTGCAGTACTCTCCGAGCTAGATTCCAAGAGATCCATGCTCTTTTGCCTGATGAGCTATCTAATATGATCACCCCAGCTATATATCTCGAGCAACACCAATTCAAGCTGGAGAAGGCAAGACAAAGAATAGCCGATCGGCGAGAAAGAAAAGATATCGAAGCTACCATACAGGCCAATCGGCAGCTAGTACATGATGAGAAAAACAAGTTGGATCAACTAGCCGAAGAGCCGATTAAAGCCACAATAAACCAGCTGGAGACTGAAAGAATAGAACTGTTGGCCAGACTTGAAGAATGCAATGCCAAAATTGCATTGGAGAAGCAGAAATTAGCTGATCTGCCGAAAGCTATTGGAGAACAAAAGGCAAAATTAAAATCGGCTATAAAGAATGTGGCCAATATGACTAAGTCCCTGAGGGTGATCCCTGGAACCGATGCTCAAGATGCCCAAGCTATAGCAGAAGTTGAAGAAATCCGGCAACGGGCACAATCGGCCATCCAGCGCTATCTTTCTCAATGATACCATGTAATAGGGACTTAGTAAAATTTTGTAACCAACTCTGAAATCGGCTACTTTTGACTTGTAATATATACTCTGATATCGTCTTAACCACCGAGCTAATCCCATAATCTGTGTTTAATTCTATAACTCATGTATCGGCCATCAAGCCGAACCTTACTCTCAAATTTTGCTCAAAAAATTTCCAACTTCAACTTTTGTCCATCATGCCCCCAAGTTTGTAGTAAGGAACACAATGCTGCAAACTTATACATCTAAGGGCAATAAAAATATCAGCCACCTAAAGGCGATGTAAACACATTGGCTATCAATCATAAACCGGCAAACCGTAGCCGATCATGAACCAATCCAAACACTGGGGTAATATTTCTTCAAGTATTTTCCATTAAGTGCTCGTCCAAAAATTTTCCCATCAAGCCCTTTTAACATGTAGGCTCCTTTAGAAACACATTTGTGGACTTGAAACGGTCCTTCCCAATTCGGTGACCACTTGCCGAACTTTTTATCTCTAGCCCCTATCGGCAGTACCAATTTCCAAACTAGGTCCCCTTCTTCAAAAGATTTGGGCACAACTTTCTTGTTGTAATGCCTGGCAACTCTCTCCTTATCTTTTCTAACCTTTGCAAGAGCTCGCAATCTGGCTTGAACCAAATCTTCTGACTCATCAACCATCAAATTATGATAATCATCGGCTGTCAACTCATCTTGCAAAGAAATTCTCCTAGAAACGATGTTGGTTTCCCATGGTAACACAGCTTCATGCCCATAAACCAATTGATAAGGAGGTACCTGAATTGCACTATGGCAAGCCATCTGATAGGACCATAATGACTCAGCTAAAATAGTATGCCACTTCTTGGGAAATTCGGCTATCTTCCTCTTAATCAACTTAATCAAACTTTTATTAGATGCCTCAGCCTATCCATTTGCTTGTGCATAATATGGTGAAGAATTCAACAACTTGATTCCCATGCTATCGGCAAACCGAACAAACTCACAAGACACAAATATAGAACCTTGATTAGTTGTAATCGTCTGTGGCAAACCAAATCTATATATGATATGCTCCTTAACAAAATTGATTGCATCTTGACTATCAACTTTCTTCAATGGAATCGCCTCAACCTACTTTGTGAAATAATCAGTTGCAACCAATATGAATTTATGCCCTTTGCTTGATGGTGGATTGATCTGGCCGATCATATCAATACCCCAACCTCTGAACGGCCATGGCTTGATAATGGGGTCCATAGCCGATGCTGGCACTCTCTGAATTGCTCCAAATTTCTGACAATCTTGACAACCCTTGTAATATCTGAAACAATCTTCCAGCATTGTCGGCCAAAAATATCCAACTCTTCGAATTGACCA
Organism: Oryza punctata; assembly: GCA_000573905.2. Classification (NCBI taxonomy): domain Eukaryota; kingdom Viridiplantae; phylum Streptophyta; class Magnoliopsida; order Poales; family Poaceae; genus Oryza; species Oryza punctata. Next base: position 6,613,564 of record CM002489.2, on the reverse strand, counting down.
CTTCATTTTGTGAGCCGATTGATTTGTTCCTCAAATACCATCATGAACTTCGCACATAACAACTTTTGCTTCCTCCATACTCAAGCATTTCAAAAGAACTCCATCAATCGTCCGATAGTACAATGTATTATCCAAGAGAACAAACTTAAGAGCTGTATATCGTAATTTCCTTGAAACCGATCTGGAAGGATTTTGAAGATACTCGAAAACATCAAATCTCCAATCATCGGCTGGAATGCAGGCCACTTCTACTTCAACCCCTTGTAACATCGGCTTGTAACCTGATGCACCTTGAGCTAGATCATTGGCTTCAACGTTTTGCTCCCTAGGAATATGCTTCAAAGTAACTATTTTGAAAGTTTTCATCAGCTCTTGGCATTTTTCATTGTACATCACCAAAGTGTCATTTTTGCAATCATATTCTCTAGATAGTTGCCTTATTACCAATAATGAATCACCCATGATCTCAACAGCATCGGCTTCAACTTCCCTCAATAACTGTAAACCTTTGAGAACAGCTTCATATTTTGCTTGATTATTTGTGGTGTATGGTTTAATAGTAAAAGCAAACTGGAAACTTGCCCCCCTAGGCGATATGATTACCAAGCCGATACCACAACCATGAGTGCAAACAGATCCATCAAAGAATAAGGTCCACGGCATGATGTCAATATTATCAACACTGGTATCCCTGTGTTCTACTACGAAATCGGCTATCGCCTGTCCTTTAACTGCCTTAGCCGATTCATATCTGAGATCGAATTCTGATAAAGCAAAGATCCACTTACCAATACGTCCTTTCAAAACTGGAGCCGATAGCATGTATCGTACTACATCGGCCTTACATACTATAATGCACTCATTGGAAAGTAGATAATGTCTCAATTTTGTGCAGGAAAAATATAAGCATAAACATAACTTCTCCACAGGTGAGTACCTGGTTTCTGCATCCAGCAAGCGTTTGCTAAGATAGAATATAACTCTTTCTTTTCCTTCAACCTCTTGAATTAAGACTGAGCCGATAGAATTTTGATCGGCTGATAGATATAGCTTGAATGGGATCCCTTTCTGTGGTGGAATAAGGACTGGAGGAGTACTCAAATATTCCTTGATATTATCCAATGCTTGCTGCTGCTTCTCCCCCCAGACAAACTCTTGATCAGGTTTCAACCTTAATAAAGGAGTAAATGGTTCTATTCGGCCAGACAGATTTGATATAAAACGCCAAACAAAATTAATCTTGCCGATCAATGATTGTAGCTTGGTCTTATCTTCTGGAGGACATCTAAAAGCAGTTTTGTGAATGTCTTCTTCAGCCATAAAAATTTGATTATAACCAGCATTGCCATCCATGAAGCTGATAATTTTATGTCTAGAAGCTGCATCGACGAGTTGATCGGCTACTGGCATTGGGTACTCATCATTCGGTGTAGCTTTATTTAAATCTCTGAAATCGATACAAACCCTAAGCTTACCGTTTTTCTTGATGACTGGTACTATATTGGAAATCCACTCAGCATATCGGCCTGGTCTGATGAAGCCAGCATCATAAAGTCTTGTAATTTCGGCCTTAATAGCATCATACATTGCAGCTTTACAACGTCTTGGGAGTTGCTTGTATGGCCGATAGCCTGGTTTAATAGGGAGCCGATGTTCAACTATCGATCGGCTAAGTCCTGGCATCTCATAGTACTCCCAGGCAAAACAATCTCTATACTCCTTTAAAAGTGCAATTAATTTACATTTAAACCCTTTTGGTAAACTTTTACTAATATATGTCGGCCTAGGCCTATCACCTGGTCCAATATCAATTTCTTCTAGCTCATCGGCCGACATAAAACCTTGACCAAGCTTACCGTCGAGATCATCGATTGTATCCTCTGTGTAGAAATTGGAGAAATCTGGCACCTTGTATCGGTTTGGCAGTGGAACCCGATCAAAATATTCTGGATATGGATGCCGATACATGTTGCCATTATCTTTTGGCTTAAGCCCAAATTGCTCCCTCATGACATCAGCGATCATATCGGCCCAGGGTTGATGAGGTGTAGCCCCACCATACTGTTGCTGTAGTGGATCCATCTGGCCAAATTGGATCGGCTGAGGCCGTGGTGAGTGAGGCTGATAAAGGTTATTGAGGCCAGCCGATATGCCTTGTGGTGGTACGTATGGTAGTTCTGTGTTGTACTGCTGGCTTATCGGCTGAGTGATTCCAATCGGCTGTTGTGGAACCGAAGGAATTGGATAAGATGTGTCGTCAACTGGCGGTCTTGGGTGAAGAATATTGATTAATTGCTCTGGCGTTAGCTGAGCTGTTGCTTGCCCCCCAGTAATCGGCTGTGATCTGGTTAAAATTGATGGAACCTGGGTTTGAAGCATTTGTTGATTTCCTTGACTCCCGCCGATGTCTGTCTTCACGGTCCTGTACCCTGGGAACGTGCCGTCTGGTAGATAAATAGGTCCTTTAGCTTTTTCCTGGGCTATCGTCCCATCAACCACTGACTTGATCATGTTTGTCAAGGTATTTACAAGTACTCCAGACTGGTTGACCAAAGCATGGTGTACTGCCGAATCAATACAGTCTTGTAGTGTATGGAGTTCTTCATCACTCGATTCAACCTTAGTCTGTTTATCCTTTTCTTCTCCCGATTCGGAAGTACTTGGGTCTTGCTTCACGATCGTCGGCACTTGGACTTTGGCTCTTTGAATGACTGTGCCTTGCCGAGTGTTGACGACGAAATTTGGTAAGCCTCGAAGTCATCATCGGCCTAGAGTCAGTATCGGCTTCAGAGTTCTAGAATCGGCCGATGGAAGCTATCAATCGCCAACAATCGGATTCTTACTAAATTCGGTTAAGGAAATTAATCTATTAAAGAAAGTTTATCTAGAAGAGACCGAGTTCAAGGAGGATGCGGCATGGCAATTTATCTATTAATTAGGCAGAGTCGTTAGTTTCCTTTTAATTTTAGGAAAGTGTGTTTAGTGTCCGATAAGGACTTTATGTGTTTCCTTTTATCTTTAGGAAAGTTTGAGTCGTGTCCGATATGGACTAGTATCTACCCATAGGTATAAATATGTACACCCGGGGTCTATGTAAATTATCTCTCGATCAATTCAACTTCGGCGCATTGCCACCTTTTACCTTTTACTTTCGACAAGTTCTTCTTTCAAGTTGGGCTGCATCGACTTCGATCTCCGACGAGGAGTAAGGCTTGTTATGGCGGCTTGCGTTATCGGGATTAGTGCTTCCATCGCTTCGACACTCTAATCTTGTTCATGTAAGTCGTCGAGTTATCATATACATTATATAATCTAGATTGACAATGTTTTCTACTTGCATCGGTCGATCTCTATCTAGGGTTTTGTCGATATCGGCTAGATTACTTTGTTGATTTAGATTATATAATGTATCCACCACCCTGAAAATCAGTCAAAGGCTTGATTGTCTAGATATTATGTTTCTTTTCATACTTAGTGTTGCATCAGTTAAGTTTAATCTACTAAGTCGTGCTTAGAACCATAATCTCTAGCCTGCTTCTTGATTGCCAATAAGGGTTTCATCGGGGTTTCAGCCGATGAGTTATCTGGATGTTGCATCGGCTTACAAGGATTACTTACAAAGTTGGTTTTACCCGATGACAACAAAGGTTTCACTGTTTATATAATTATTTGGATCTATTGACATCGAACCACCAGCCGATGAATGCTTCAACCTTAGGATCAGTGCTTATTTAATCTATCATTACTAGCCGATTGGTTTCTACTGGACTATATTATTTTATTTTCATCAGCCGATTATCTTTATGTCATTATTTACTCAAGTATCAAGATCTATACTGGATATCGGCTGGTATCGGCGTCGGCTGGAATCACTCCATCGGCTTGTCAGCCGATCGGCTATCTTTTGATCTTCAATTTATATATCTTGTCAGTTGCAGGATCAAACTGACTGGCACGCCCGCATCTCATCATTATTTTGGACCTGCACTGGAGCTAAGCAGATCTCCCAGGCCATCGTGTTTTTACGTCAACACCGAGTGACTGTGAACGAGTGCAAATACTGACTTTGGAGCTGGTTCAGCAATTGTTGCAATTCTTCCTTCTGCTCTTCACTCAGCTGTTCTGGTGTGATCCCGAGGATGTTGTCCTCCGAAACTTCAGTGATGTTTGGAGACATGATGACACTGGTCCCACCGGGCGTGCCAAAAGCGTGTTGATGCAAAAAACACACACTGGCCTGAGAGATCTGCTTTACTCTAGTGCAGGTCCAAAATTAGGGTTTTAGATTCAAAGGCGTGCCAGTTGATTTGATCCTTCAATCAACAAGAAATATGCAAAGAATATTAGTAAACGATAGACAATCGGCCATAGGGCCGATTTCATATCGTATGTGACCTAGCCGATGCAATAAAGCATGAATCGGCTGTAAGGATATAAGAAATAACCCTAATCATAGTATATCGGCTGTAGATATTAGCTTTATGCAATTATTAGATCAGTATTACTATAGAAATAAGCAATTGGTATAGATCGGACCGAACCGATATAGTATAAATTACTTAAGTCTATTGCAACATGAAATAACGATCACATAAGACTGATGTCATAGCCGATATCTAAATCTATTTGCCTATCGGTCATAAATCCAATATAAACTCATGATAAAGCATTAAAGATCGAATACAGAACACTAAACGAAGCATAAATCATGTTAAACATTCTAAGAACAGATAAGATCGGCTGAAACTCCGATGCTATCCCTATTGACAATCGTAAAGCATGTTAGAGATCATGATTCTAAGATAACTTAATAGGTTGGACCGAACCAATGCAGCATTAAGCATGAAAGAAGCATGATATGCAACAAGCCAATAACATCAAATCAGGATGGTAGATACATCATATAACATGAATCAACAAAGTAAACTAGCTGATATCGTCGAAACCCTAAAACGGATCTAGCCGATATAAGAGATAGCATTATTGATTTAAGCTATATGACATATATGATAACTGTGGAACTTGCAAGATAGAACTAGAGTGTCATAAAGATGTAAGCACTAATCCCAATGATGCAAATTGCCATGACAAGATATACCTTTCTAGCCGAAGATCAAATTGATGCAGCACGACTCGAGAGCACAAGCTTGTCGAAAATAGGAAATAAAGCTGGCGATGCGCCGAGATTGATTGAACGTCTATTGTTATTATTTACAAGACCTCGGGATTATATTTATACCCGAAAATACAAACATTGTCCATCACGGACACGACTCATATTAACCTAATACAAATCCAACTAACGAACAAGTCCCTTAGGCGGACTCTTACTGGGAATATCTATAAGGAAATTACATAAAATAACCTAATTAATAGATACAATTGCCTCCTCAGGACTCTATCCGTGCATGGCAATCCATATGAAACACGTTGATACAACCCGATGACGTGTATCGAGTCACGTTACCGAAATCGGCTCAATCGGCTAACCCAGTCCGACTCTAACTCTGCCGATCCAGTTCACAGCCGATTCGGACTCCAGCCGATTCTCACTCTGTTTTCCGATAAGATCTTATCTCTTCAATCCTCTTCGATTCCATCTTTATCTCCGATGTTTGAATTACCAAATTTAGTCGTCAACAGGGCAGTGTGTAGTGGAGAAGGAGAGAGAGGCGGGTGGGTGGGCAGAGGAGAGCGGGCCAAGAGTAAAGAGCGAAAGGAAGGGAGGAGAGAAAAACAAGGAGATAAGGCGCTCAGGAAGATAAGAGCGGCGGAAGGATTGAGGCGCATGGGCGCACCAGCTCTCTTGGCTTGGCTCTCTCGGTTCAGTGCTCTTTGGGTATTTTTTTTGAAAAAAGGGACACTCATAAGTCATAAATTACAATATGGACCACTTTATATATATATATAACATACATATGTTAGTTTTTATAAAGAATCGACACATATAGAGATTTATAAAGTTGTCGGTTTTTAACTTTTGTCTTTTCTGTATTATGAGGGTATTGGGTATGTTGGTACAAAGATCTACATGAAACAACATCAAGCACACAAAAGACAAAGATTATACTGGTTCAGGTCCCTCTAAGGTAATAGCCCTAATCCAGTTTGTATGAGATTACAATTAAACCACAGGTAGTACAATAGAAGACAACGGAATTAATAGGTTACCGACAAGATCCCCGACGAGATGAACTCGGCGAGATCGAGCTGCGTAGGCTTCGGGACCTCCGGATTATGACCACCATAGATATGATTCTGCTATGATTCGATATCCCGACTCCCCCTAGGGCCTTATATATGGTTCCCCGGCATGGGGATGGAGTGGGCCCAATGCGGCCCCTCCCACCATCTCTGTGCAGAATCTGATGCCCATAGCGGAGAAGCTAGGCCCCGCCGAAAGGTGCAGCGGCCGGTTTATTTCGTTAGTGAGGCGTTGCGGGATGCGAAGACCCGGTACCCTCAGGCCCAGAAATTGCTTTATGCAATTCTGGTGGCTTTGAGAAAGCTGCGCCATTACTTTCAGGCACACCGGATCACGGTGGTGATGTCCTACCCCCTCGGGCAAATCCTCCGCAACCGAGAGGGGACCGGATGAGTGGTCAAGTGGGCCATCAAACTCTTTGAGTTCGATCTTCACTTTGAACCATATCACACAATTAAGAGTCAGGCCCTCGCTGATTTCGTGGCAGAGTGGACCCCGACCCCCGAGACCGACCTCGGGTTCCCCGACCCCGAGGCCGGTAATGATCCCGCACAGCAAGCCTCCAGCCCCTATTGGGTGATGCAGTTTGATGGCTCGCACGCTCTCCAGGGTGCTGGCGTCGGGGTCAACTTGACCTCGCCAAACAGGGACATCCTCAAATATATGGTCCACCTAGATTTTCGTGCGACCAATAGCATAGCGAAGTACGAGGGACTACTTGCGGGACTCAGAGTGGCGGCTGGAATGGGGATCCGCCGCCTCTTGGTTCTTGCGACTCTCAACTAGTCGTGAACCAGGTCTTCAAGGAATACCGCTGCTCCGACCCTCAAATGAAGGCCTACGTCCACGAGGTGCGGCGTATGGGGCGCCATTTTGACAGGTTAGAACTACGGCACGTGCCCAGGCGAGACAACACGCTCGCCGACGAGCTCTCAAGGCTCACCTCCTCACGTGCCCCGACCCCACCGGGTGCCTTTGAAGAGGCTAACCCAGCCGTCGGCGCGTCCTGAACCCCCGGGGGACTCGGATGCTGCCACGTTACCCTCGGGGCCCGATGGAGTCCAGGCCCCGAGGCCCGAGGGGGTTGAACCCGACCCCCACGACAAATCGCCTGGATGACTGAGATCCAGGCATTCCTCAAAGATGAGACTCTCCCCGAGGATCGCGAAGGGAGCGAGCGAGTCGTCCGCATCTCCAAGAGGTACGTGTTGGTAGAGGGGGCCCTCTACCGGCGCGGTGCCAACGGTGTCCTCCTCAAATGCATCTCTTGGGACCATGGCATCGAGCTTCTCGCCGAAGTTCATGAAGGCGAGTGCGGCGCCCATTCCGCCTCGCGCACCTTGGTTGGCAAGGCCTTCCGACAGGGTTTCTACTGGCCAACAGCGCTCCAAGATGCAGCCGATCTAGTCAGGCGGTGCAGGACGTGTCAATTCCACGCCAAGCAAACGCACCTGCCAGCCCAGGCCCTGCATACCATCCCGCTCTTATGGCCCTTCACGGTCTGGGGCTGGACATCTTAGGGCCTTTCAAGAAGGCCCTGAGCAGGTACGAGTACCTCTACGTCGACATCGGCAAATTCACCATGTGGCCCGAGGCCTACCCGATCATTAAGATCGATAAGCACTTGGCCCTCAAATTCATCAAGGGCATCACTGCCCGATTCGGTGTGCCCAATAGTATCATTACGGACAACGACACCCAATTCACAAGTGAATTGTTTGGCGACTATTGTGATGACATGGGCATCAAGCTCTGTTTCGCCTCTCCCGCCCACCCCAAGAGCAATGGTCAAGTGGAGCGCGCCAACGCAGAAATCCTCAAGGGCCTCAAGACCAAGACGTACAACGTCCTCAAGAAACATGGCGATTCGTGGATCGACGAGCTACCAGCGGTGCTATGGGCCAACCGGACTACCCCGAGCCGTGCCACAGCGGAAACCCCGTTTTTCCTGGTTTACGGCGCGGAGGTGGTCCTCCCATCCGAGCTCATCCTGGGATCTCCGCGAGAAACCATGTACAATGAGGCAGATCAAGAGCACCTCCGACGGGACGACCTTGACTACCTTGAAGAATGAAGGCGACACGCCGTCCTTCGAGCCGCGCCTTACCAGCAGAGCCTAAGGCGCTCCCATCAGCGTCATGTTTGGGCCCGGTCACTCAGCATAAACGATCTCGTCCTACGCTGCGTCCAAACGCGTGCTGGACTGAGCAAACTCTCACCCATGTGGGAGGGGTCGTTTAGAGTGATCGGCGTCCCCCAGCCGGGCTCGGTCAGGCTTGCCACGGAGGATGGCACCGAGTTGCCTAACCCGTGGAACATCGAGCACCTTCGTCGCTTCTACCCATAAAGGAGTCGCTATTGTTGTGTCTCGGGCTCGGGCCAACCCCGCATGCCCCCTCGGGCATGCCAAGTTGGCCGGGGGCTCCCACTACTATTATATTCCCTTTTGTCATTTATTTTCTAAATAATAGTGCATCTTTTGTTATATATATCCGAACGGCTGTGATTGGTTTGTGTGATCTATCGGGTGTTTTGTCTTAACCCGGGGTCCTCGTGTTCATTTTGCCCGCGATGACTTGGACCGCCTAAACGCCAACGGGGCCTAGAACCAGCAGTGCCCCGGGACACGGTGAACCCCGGGGGGAATCGCCAATGACCTACGATTGGGTCCGCACTTAACTCCGGTCACCGTGTTCCTGGCCTGGCCAGCCTCAACACGTCGAACTCCCCAAGTGCACTAGCTCTGGCCCTTGTCATTTGGGACGGCAACCCGGACCTGAGTCCCCGCTTGAGTCAAAACACCGGATAGATCAACGGAATAATCCACCCGATTCTTAGGCATAATCACAAACTAGCATAAAATCATGAAACATTCATTGCTGGCAAATCGAAGCATAGAATTCAAACAAGAAGCAAAGAAAACAAGGACTGCTGGTTATTACAAGATTGGCGCGAAGGCCTTATAAACAATCATGACGAAAAAGAAAGAAGGGGGCAGCATCTGCAGGCCTCGGCCTGCTCGGTCACGCCTCGCCGTCGCTGTCGTCGACGTCGTCGTTAGCCCTCGTCCTCGTCGTCGAAGGCTGGCGCAGGGGCGAACCGGGGAGCCATCCCCTCAAAGGAGTGGACGATTTCTCGGACGGCTTCCTGGACTTGGGTGTGAGCGGCTGCCTCGGTCGCCGGTGGGAAGTCGTCGAAGACTACCCACGGCGAGAACTCAGGGTCGCGGGCCTGATAGCTTGCCAGCACCAGCTCCACCATCCCCTCGGCGAGGCCCCTCGAGGAAGACTTGATGGTCTCCTCGATCTCCTCGGGGAACCTCCCCAAGTCCTCGGCCATGTCGGCAAGGCGGTGGGTGACCCTAGCCGTGGTGGTGCCGAACCGGTATTGCCGGCCCTGCCAGACGCCAGCCTGACGCCCGGCGTGCTCTAGCCTGGCGACGGCGTCTTGGAGCATGCTGGGGCCCACTTCGTTGGCCAATCGAAGGGCCTCGAGCTCTCCGGCTCGGGAGTTCAGGAGCCGCTGCAACCCTGCGATGGACTCCTCGGCCGCGGTGAGGTGGGCGACCAGGCTGCTCTGGCCTCGGCCGCCCCGACGCCCCGCGCCATTTCCTCCACCTTCTTCGACCGCGCTTCGAGCTCAGCGGCACGCTGCTCTAGACCGGCCCTCTCGGCGCGGGCGTTCCCGAGGTGCGCGAGCTTGCGCGCCGACACAGCCTCCTCACGCTTGGAGACTGTAACGCCCTGAAAATTCGACCATCGAATGCAAAACACTAAAATACGAACTTTCAACAACTTTTAAATTAAGTTGCATCGTGCCACGTTTAATCGCTCGTTTATTCGATCTTTAATTGCGAGACTCAGATTTATCAAATCTGTTTAAGCGCGAACCCTAAACCGAAAATAACCTGAGTGCACAATTAAGAAGAACAAAATAAAATATGTGGTGAGGCAAGATTGTAGTGAGGAAAATATTCTAAATAAACGTCACGAATTTATTTGGGTGAAATAAATTTAAATGGGAGATTTCACATATATATATAAATATCTACACCCTTGCACATATATATAAGCATGTGTAAATATATGTATATAATGTGAATAGGTAAAAAATAGGGTAACATAAATCCAAATGGGTATTCTTGCATATATATAGATGTGTATACATGAGGGCGTAGGTATAAACTCTAGGCATGAATATATATAGACCTACATAAAAATCGTTTAAATATTTCATATAAAAATATATAATAAATTATCAAAACATGAAATTTGGAGTAAAATAATTAGGAACACTAGAAATATTGGTCAACATTTATTTAGCTAAAATTACAAAATCTTAGATGGTTTTAAAGTGGAAAAACTACCCAAATTATCAAAAAAACCCTGGCGGCTCTGTTCATTGTGCGCCAGGTGTTCGACCCGGTTCCGCCGCGCGCGCCCCGCGCCCTCGCGTCCCCGCGTTCTCGCGCCCCGCGCCACTGCCATCGCCGCCCGCGCCGCGCGCGCACGTCGCCGGCCGCCCACGCCGTACCGCGCCCACGTCGCCGGCCGCCCACGTCGTCGGCCGCCCACGTCGCCACCGCGCCCGCGCCGTACTACGCCCAGGTTGCCGGCCGCTCACGCCGTACCGTGCCCACGTCGCCGCCGCGCCCGCGCCGTACCGCGCCGGCCACCTCCGAGCCCCTCCCCCGTGCTATAAAAGGGTGCCCGCGCCCTTCCCCTTCCTCTCCCCGCACCTCCCCTCTCCTCTCCCCTCGGCGCCACCGCTCGCCGCCCCCCCAGGCCACCGCTCACCCTCGCCGCCCCGCCACCGCGCCCCCAAGCTGCTGCGGCCGCCGGTAAGACCACCCCTCTCCTCCGCTAGCCCTCGCCGATGCACCGACCATGCCCGGCAGATAGAGAGAGACAGTAGGGAGAGACAGAGAAAAGAGAGAAGAAGGAGGAAGAAGGAAGAAGAAGCAGACAGAGAGAGGGAGAGGAAAGAGAGAAAAGAAAAAGAGAGAGAAGAAAAGAAAAAGGAAAAGAAGAAGAAAATAGAAAATAGAAAATAGAAACTAGAAAATAGAAAATAGAAAATAGAAGATGGGAAAAAGGTAGAGAAAAAATTTAGGGAATCGGTCAATCCGTCGTCGTCAATTATTTTAGAAACTCTTAAAGTTAAATCGGATTATTTAATTGTAAATGTTCACTTAATTAGATTATTCATTTAAATGATTATTCTTTCACGGGATATTTAGTCGATTATTTACATTTTCAGTCATTAGGTTTTGCCAACTCGCGTATGTATTAACCGGAGGATTTATTCGCCGGATATTTCTAAAACTTCCAAATTAATCGTTGCCATATAATATTTATTAAAATATCCGTTCAAACGCGATTTAATTAATTCTACTCATTGATTAGGATATCCGCTTAATTAGCCGACGTGATTATTTAGTCAATTACTAATCACCAAGGGTTAAGTATTATTATCGGGGACTAACTTATCCGAGTCGCGTAAATCAAATCGGGTAAATATTCTAATTGGCTACCGCTAATATTTTAGGACAAAAGCATTAAAGATCGGAAAAGAACTACTTTATAAATGATAATGGAATCGATATCAACATTCGACGCTCACGTTCGATCTATTTCTTTAATTGGATTTTGTCGGATTTTAGAATTCAATTTCTTTCGCACGTAATTCTAGACACCGAGGGAGTTGTGAGTCCGACCGAGGATCAAGACCCGCAAGACTTCGAGCAAGGCAAGTCATCACTATTCCTTGAACATATTGATCCCATATTGCGAAATTATTTTGTTTACGAATAAAGTTGCATGCAATGATGAATATCCTACTTTTTATTATGCCATGCCTTGATTATTGTTTATCCCATATCCCTTTTGTAACCATGTTTGCGTATGAGTCCCTAGTCAATTATGACAAATGCTTAGTGATGCTATCCTAGAATCATGCATACTCATATTTATCAAATACTTTATGCTTGAGCAATTACCTTGGGGAAGGTAATTGAGATGCGGCATGTGGAGACATGAGCGCCACATTGCCATGATATAATGACATGATTTGTGAAAGGAGAAATAAAACTAAACAAGTGTCTTCGGCTGGGGCGGATGGTGGATTTGGGTGGTATCCGGAAAAGGCTAGCACCATCCCCGGTCAGTTAAGGACTGAGCCATGAAGTTAAGCATGAAACGACCCCAGTACAACCATACTTCTCGGATGGGTATAGACCTAGCGGACTAGATAGCCGAGCAGAGGCAGTATCCTTGCATAGATGGTTTCCCCCAGTGTGTGAGGCAGGTTCGCTACGAAGGGGCAGCCGTTGAGGTGGGGACGCGATGCGTACCCTACATCGGTGTCGCTGTTGGTAGGACTGCCACGTGTGTGAGAGTGAGAAGCTAAACTTAAATTATAAACTTGCGCGTGTGTGAGACTTCTTTTCCCGGGAGCGCCAGAACTCCTCTCACTACTAGAAACAGATACGCCTAGAGTGCACGAGGATGATAGTTCATGGAGCGGGTACTGCCAATGCAAGGTTATCGAAAGGCTTTGCCGTTACGCGTCTCATGTGTTGGGACGAGGCTCATGCGTTGGGCAGTTGCGGAGTACGGGTAAAGTGTACATCCACTGCAGTGTGAGTAAACCAATCTATTCGAATAGCCGTGCTCGCAGATATTGAGCACCGGGACATGCATTGCACTTGGCTAGACTCTCAATTCTTAACTTGTGTGGGATGGGATAATGCATGATGAATTCTATGCTGTTGGAGCTACTTCCTGAGCAGATAGGAAGATGGACGTCCACAGAAAACCATAACGAACCAACGGTGGGAAGCTATCCTTGGGATCATGATGGATGGTGGACAGAACCGTCGTTGTTTAAAATAAACTCTGGTAATAAAACTTGATCAGTTATGCTAGGTCTTGGGTTTGTGAAAAGGATTGCAAAACTAGCTTTATGCAAAAAGAACCTATGCCTTGCCTTGGGTAAACCTGTCATATGCACTGTTACCATGGTGACTTGCTGAGTACGGTTGGTACTCACCCTTGCAATTATAAACTCAATCAGAAGTCGAAGATGACACCGCGGAGGATCCATACGCCTACTACGAGGAGGATGCAGAAGAAAAGGGTGCCCACTAGGTCTAGACACGGTCGTTGCCTGTGGCAATGGCGATGCCGCTGCCTTTGTTCTGCTGCTCCTCTATATTCTGTTTTTGGAATGTATTCCGGACCGTTTGGTCCTTTATTCTAAGACAATGCCTTCGGGCCTATGATGTAATGATTCGTACTCGACGCATATGTATGCGTTTTTGATAATTCAACGATGCATCGTGTGTGCCAAACTACTTGATCCAGGGAAATGGCACAACATACACGAGTGATTCCTGTTGAAAAACGGGGGTCCTTACAGAGTTGGTATCAGAGCCATACGACTGTAGGAAAGACCAAATGGCGCCCACCCCAATGTAGATGGTCAAGGGAGAGATTCCCAGCTAGGAATATTTTCAAAAAACAATCTACTTTTATAAAACCAAACGCATTTTACCTTACTCATATCTATTTCTTTGAAAAATGAGTTTTACTTACACTGATCTTAAACTTTCTTTAAAAAAATAGATGGCGGATTCGAGTGCATCATGGGAGATGGACCTACCCCATTCAGAGGGGTATGTTATGGAGTTGCACAGAATGATGAGGTGTTTGAGGTACCCGAGGAGCCCTACCTACCTGGTGAGGTAGATTGGACCAGCCTGGGAGGCTAGAGTTGTGGTTGAGTCCCGAGTTCCTTCAGAGGCAGGCCATTGGTTCAGGACACACTACCGTCGCGACTCACCTAAGACCGCGATGCAGGATGCTGCCCGGGAGGCCTTTCTCCGACTCAGCTCGATCCACCGATCGGAGTTGGCGACCACTGAGTTTGCCCATCACCCGTACCGAGAGGAGGGCAACTCCGTGTGCACCGTTCAGGACACACCATGCTGCTACAACCCGATGGTGACCCGACTGTCCCGATGGGCGGAGGCTGTTGACGACTGTTACGAGACAGCTCTGTTGGAGATCGACGAGCAGCACAGGCGTCTGGTAGAGCTGGAGACTGAGGTGACTGACCTCACAGTACAACACCTACAGCTTGAGGAGGAGCACCAGACCCGGGGCAGTGAGATAGACTCACTGAAGGCACAGCTCCAAGCCCGTGGCGACCAGTTCCAGCAGTTATCGGACCAGCATGATGAGCGTCGTAGGATGATGGATACACTTGAGGAGCAGCTGAGGGTGAGTCAGGAGCACGTTAGTCAGCTTGCAGAGAAGCTCAGAGCCACCACAGTCAGTGCCACTGGAGCTTCCACTTCTGCAGCCGTTGGGCGGGATCGCTACCTTTTTCCTTACTCCACCGTACCCGCCAGCGTTTCACTCACTGGTTGATGCCCTAGCCACCGAGTCAGGACCCTACCTGGTGGACCCGACAGCAATGCAGCCGCCAGTTGCAGAGCCGACCCTTGTTACTTCCCCACCACAAGGGTCCTGTATAGAGACCCCGATTCAGGTTGACTCCCGGGCAGAGGACGAGGATGACCCAGAGGAGATAGAGCCGCACGTCACCGACCCTTCAGAGGATGAGACTCCTGCCTATCGCATCACCTTCGCCGGAGGCCCTCGCACTCGCAGCACGGCCCGCAAGAGCACGCGACCACCGCACAAGAGGACCAAGCCAGACCCAGAGGCTACCACCTCCGAGACAGGGAAGCTCAGGTTCGCACCTGCCAGCGACAACCCACTTCCTGCACCAGGATCCTGTGGATGGCTGGACGACTAGACGCGAGATCCATTACGGCTCAGATCTCGCTTTGGATGGTTTTTGGATTGCGAGACATTTTTTTCCCCTATATATGTTGACGAGTAGTTCGATGTATTAGAGCGATGTTGTATTGTTTTGAACTCCATTTGGGTTGCATATGTATGCAGTTATTTGTGTCTTGATTTGTGAACTCTACGATGTTCCTTATGATATATTATTGTTGTGTTGCAAATGAGTTTATTCCACCATACTTACTAAACAAAGTTCACATCAAAAACAACTCCCTGATCGGGATATAGCCATGAGGGTTGGTTCGAATATCTGGGCACTTACCCAACTAATCCACACAGATGGCCAGCCCACACCGAGCAACGAACAACAATGAGGGAGCCCCCGAACCTGACCTAAACACCTTAACCGGAATTATGGCCGCCCAGACCCAACTTCTGCAAGCCATAGCGAACAATCAAGGCAATCGTGGAGGGTCAAGCTTTGGGGAATTCATGAGAACCAAGCCACCCACGTTCGCCACAGCAGAAGAGCCCATGGATGCCGAGGATTGGCTGCCCATGGTGATCTTCGCAGTAAACCAACTGGAAGGACCAGCCGGAGACTGGTGGGATACTTATAAGGAGGCCCGAGAAGAGGATGCTGGTGAACCAACCTGGGAGGAGTTCGCTACCGCCTTCCGTGACAACTTCGTGCCCGCCGCAGTGATGCGCATGAAGAAAAATGAGTTCAAGAGACTGCGTCAAGGGAATACCACAGTATAGGAATACCTGAACCATTTCACTCAGCTGGCCCGTTACGCGACTGGAGATCTCGCGGATGAGGAAGAAAAGATTGACAAGTTCATTGAAGGGTTAAATGATGAGCTGCGTGGACCCATGATAGGGCAAGATCATGACAGTTTCCAGAGTCTAATCAACAAGGTGGTTAGATTGGAAAACGATCGGAAGATCGTGGAGCACAACCGCAAAAGAAGGCTTGCCATGAACCGCCCGCCTCAAGTTGCATCTCAAAGACCCAAAGGAGCTACCTCGTCAGGATGGAAACCCGCGATAGTGACGGCCAATCGCCCTACTACACCTAGCCATTACAATAGGCCGGTTGCTACCCAGAACCGCACACCAGCGCCAAACCAGGCTACTACAGGGATAAAAAGGCCAGGGAGCTGTTTCAATTGCGGAGAGTATGGGCATTTCGCCAACAAGTGCCCGCATCCCAACAAGACGCCTATCCGCACCGGAGCTAATGCCACGACGATCCAAGGGACTGCTACCCCGACAGCCGGGAGAGGACTGTTCAGGACGCCGCAGACTGGCAGGATCGTGACCGGCCTTGGACGCGGGCAAGTGAACCACGTGCGAGCAGAAGAAGCCCAGGAGGATCAGGGCGTGCTAATGGGTATGTTCTCTATAAATTCTACTCAAGTTAAAGTTCTCTTCGACTCAGGCGCGTCGCATTCATTTATATCCCTAAAAGCTAGCCAACAACACAACCTAACCCGAGTAGAACTGCGGAAACCCATGATAGTACATTCACCGGGAGGGGAGATAAATGTGAACCAAGCCTGTGTCGACGTACCCATCCGTCCTAGGGATGTGGTGTTTCCCTCAAATCTTATGGTCCTTGTGCCGCAAACCCTCGATGTCATACTAGGCATGGATTGGTTAACAAGGAACGGAGGAATCATAGATTGCAGCCGTAGAGAAGTTACTTTGACCACACCATGGGGATCAGCGATGAGAGCAACTATGGATCAGGACCCTAGAGGAATGCCTGTAGTTCAGAAATTCCCCGATGTGTTTCCTGAAGATCTACCTGGAATGCCACCAGACCGTGACATTGAATTCGTCATCGACTTGATGCCCGGAACCGCCCCTATATCCAGAAGGCCATATCGGATGCCGGTCAATGAGTTAGAAGAGCTCAAGAAGCAGATTAGAGAGCTACAAGAGAAGGGATTCGTACGCCCCAGCTCATCACCTTGGGGAGCCCCGGTGTTATTCGTCAAGAAGAAGGATGATAGCATGAGGATGTGTGTGGACTACCGCTCGTTCAATGAGGTGACTATCAAGAACAAATATCCACTACCTCGAATAGACGATCTTTTCGACCAACTCAAGGGAGCCAAGATATTCTCTAAGATCGATCTTCGATCCGGATATCACCAGCTGAAGATCAGGGCTGGAGACATTCCCAAGACTGCATTCTCGACACGCTACGGATTATATGAATTTACCGTGATGTCTTTCGGATTGATCAACGCTCCAGCTTATTTCATGAATCTTATGAACAAGGTAGTCATGGAGTATTTGGATAAGTTTGTGGTACTATTCATCGATGACATCCTCATCTACTCCAAGGATGAAGATGAACATGTTGAGCATCTATGCCTGGTACAAAAGAAACTTCGGGAGCATCAGCTTTCTGCAAAATTCAGCAAAAGCGAATTCTGGTTGAAGGAAGTTGCATTTTTAGGCCATGTAATATCAGCCGGTGGTGTAGTAGTGGATCCTGCTAAGGTTGAGGCGGTTACCGAATGGAAAGCGCCCAAGTCCGTAACAGAGATCCGAAGCTTTCTGGGATTGGCCGGATACTACCGGAGATTCATTGAAGGATTCTCTAAGATAGCCCGACCCATGACCCAACTACTAAAGAAGGAAAAGGAGTTTAAGTGGACTGAGCAATGTCAAGAAAGTTTTGAACGATTAAAAAAAAAGTTAACCACTGCTCCTATCCTAGTCCTCCCTGATAACTGGAAGGATTTTGTGGTATATTGCGATGCCTCGAGACAAGGGCTAGGAGGAGTATTAATGCAAGAAGGAAAAGTCGTGGCGTATGCTTCGCGACAACTGCGACCGCACAAGGAAAATTATCCTACCCATGATCTTGAGTTGGCCGCAGCGGTTCATGTACTAAAAATTTGGAGGCATTACTTGATTGGGAATCATTGCGACATCTACACGGATCACAATAGTCTGAAATATATCTTCACGCAACCCGACCTTAACCTAAGACAAAGACGGTGGTTAGAATTGATCAAGGATTATGACCTGGAGGTTCACTACCATCCAGGAAAGGCAAACGTCGTAGCCGACGCACTAAGCCGCAAAAGTTATTGCAATCACCTGGGAATGGGAGGCATGGCCCCTGAGCTTAGAAAGGAAATAGCCCAGCTGAACTTACATCTAATTCCACGAGGTCAGATAAATACCCTGGAAATACAGCCCCTGCTGAGGACACAAATAGAAGGAGCTCAGAAGGATAACGAAGAAATCCGGGAAGTAAAGAAGCGCATGGCCGCAGGATGTGCGAAGGAGTTCTCGGTTAACGAGGAGGGAATACTACAGTATAAAAAGAGGATCTACGTGCCTGAGCAAGGAGGATTGAGGAAGTTAATTCTAAAGGAGGCACATGAATCAGATTATTCCCTACACCCGGGGAGCACGAAAATGTACCAGGATTTGAAGGAGGAATACTGGTGGCCCAACATGAAACGAGATGTGGCAGAGTACGTGGCGCTCTGCGACGTATGCCAGAAAGTGAAGGCCGAACACCAGCGACCGGCAGGTTTGCTACAACCCCTCAGAATACCAGAGTGGAAATGGGATGAGATCGGTATGGATTTTATTGTTGGATTACCTGAGACCGCAACGGGTTATGATTCCATTTGGGTGATCGTAGATCGACTCACCAAAACTGCGAGGTTTATCCCTGTTAAGACAAACTATAGCGGTGCCAAGCTAGCCGAGTTATACATGTCTAGGATCATATGCCTTCATGGCGTGCCTAAAAGGATCATATCCGACCGAGGTACACAGTTTACATCACACTTCTGGAATAAAGTGCATGAGGCCCTCGGAAGTTACCTCGCATTTAGTACGGCATATCACCCACAGACCGATGGCCAGACTGAAAGGACGAATCAGGTCTTAGAGGACATGTTGAGAGCTTGCGCATTGGACTTTAGCAAGGACTAGGAAAGATGTCTACCTTACACTGAGTTCTCCTACAACAACAGTTACCAAGCTAGCCTAAAGATGTCGCCAAATGAAGCATTATTTGGTCGACGGTGCCGTACCCCATTGATGTGGTCCGAAACCGGAGAACGTGCCGTATTCGGACCAGATATAATCAGAGAGGCTGAAGAGAAGGTTCGCCTAATCCGTGACCGACTAAAGGTGGCACAGTCACGCCAAAAGAGTTACACGGACACTCGAAGAAGGGACCTGGAATTGAAGGAAGGAGAGTACGTATACCTGAAGGTCTCTCTGCTGAGAGGTACAAAAAGGTTTAAAGTCAAAGGAAAGCTAGCACCAAGGTATGTAGGACCGTTCCAGATAATCGCTAGACGAGGAGAAGTTGCCTACCAGTTGCAGCTACCGGAGAGCATTTCCGATGTACACCCGGTTTAAGCGCGAACCCTAAACCGAAAATCAACTGAGTGCACAATTAAGAAGAACAAAATAAAATATGTGGTGAGGCAAGATTGTAGTGAGGAAAATATTCTAAATAAACGTCACGAATTTATTTGTGTGAAATAAATTTAAATGGGAGATTTCACATATATATATATAAATATCTACACCCTTGCACATATATATATAAGCATGTGTAAATATATGTATATAATGTGAATAGGTATAAAATAGGGTAAGATAAATCCAAATGGGTATTCTTGCATATATATAGATGTGTATACATGAGGGCGTAGGTATAAACTCTAGGCATGAATATATATAGACCTACATAAAAATCGTTTAAATATTTCATATAAAAATATATATAATAAATTATCAAAACATGGAAATTTGGAGTAAAATAATTAGGAACACTAGAAATATTGGTCAACATTTATTTAGTTAAAATTACAAAATCTTAGATGGTTTTAAAGTGGAAAAACTACCCAAAGTAACAAAAAAAACCCTGGTGGCACTGTTCATTGTGCGCGAGGTGTTCGACCCGGTTCCGCCGCGCGCGCCCCACACCCCGCGCCCTCGCGTCCCCGCGTTCTTGCGCCCCGCGCCACTGCCACCGCCGCCCGCGCCGCGCGCGCACGTCGCCGGCCGCCCACGCCGTACCACGCCCACGTCGCCGGCCGCCCACGCCGCCGTACAGCGCCATGCCGCCGTACCGTGCCCACGTCGCCGACCGCCCACACCGCCGTACCGCCCCCACGCCGCGCGCACCACGCCGCCCGTCCCGTCACCGCGCCGGCCACCTCCGAGCCCCTTCCCCGCGCTATAAAAGGGCGCCCGTGCCCTTCCCCTTCCTCTCCCCGCACCTCCCCTCTCCTCTCCCCTCGGCGCCGCCGCTCGCTGCCCCCCAGGCCACCGCTCGCCCTCGCCGCCCCACCACCGCGCCCACCAAGCCGCCGCCGCCGCGGGTAAGACCCCCCTCTCCTCCGCTAGCCCTCGCTGCCGCGCCGGCCATGCCCGGCAGAGAGAGAGACAGTAGGGAGAGAGAGAGAAAAGAGAGAAGAAGGAGGAAGAAGGAAGAAGAAGCAGACAGAGAGAGGGAGAGGAAAGAGAGAAAAGAAAAAGAGAGAGAAGAAAAGAAAAAGGAAAAGAAGAAAATAGAAAATATAAAATAGAAAATAGAAAATAGAAGATGGGAAAAAGGTAGAGAAAAATTTAGGGAATCGGTAAATCCGTCGTCGTCAAATATTTTAGAAACTCTTATAGTTAAATCGGATTATTTAATTGTAAATGTTCACTTAATTAGATTATTCATTTAAATGATTATTCTTTCGCGAGATATTTAGTCGATTATTTAGATTTTCAGTCATTAGGTTTTGCCAACTCGCGTATGTATTAACCGGAGGATTTATTCGCCGGATATTTCTAAAACTTCCAAATTAATCGTTGCCATATAATATTTATTAAATATCCGTTCAAACGCGATTTAATTAATTCTACTCGTTGATTAGGTTATCCGCTTAATTAGCCGACACGATTATTTAGTCAATTACTAATCACCAAGGGTTAAGTATAATTATCGGGGACTAACTTATCCGAGTCGCGTAAATCAAATCGGGTAAATATTCTAATTGGCTAGCGCTAATATTTTAGGACAAAAGCATTAAAGATCGGAAAAGAACTACTTTATAAATGATAATGGAATCGATATCAACATTCGACGCTTACGTTCGATCTATTTCTTTAATTGGATTTTATCGGATTTTAAGTGAATTCTAAGCGAATTCAATTTCTTTCGCACGTAATTCTAGACACCGAGGGAGTTGTGAGTCCGACCGAGGATCAAGACCCGCAAGACTTCGAGCAAGGCAAGTCATCACTATTCCTTGAACATATTGATCCCATATTGCGAAATTATTTTGTTTACGAATAAAGTTGCATGCAATGATGAATATCCTACTTTTTATTATGCCATGCCTTGATTATTGTTTATCCCATATCCCTTTTGTAACCATGTTTGCGTATGAGTCACTAGTCAATTATGACAAATGCTTAGTGATGCTATCCTAGAATCATGCATACTCATATTTATCAAATACTTTATGCTTGGGCAATTACCTTGGGGAAGGTAATTGAGATGCGGCATGTGGAGACATGAGCGCCACATTGCCATGATATAATGACATGATTTGTGAAAGGAGAAATAAAACTAAACAAGTGTCTTCGGCTGGGGCGGATGGTGGATTTGGGTGGTATCCGGAAAAGGCTAGCACCATCCCCGGTCAGTTAAGGACTGAGCCATGAAGTTAAGCAAGAAACGACCCCAGTACAACCGTACTTCTCGGATGGGTATAGACCTAGCGGACTAGATAGCCGAGCAGAGGCAGTATCCTTGCATAGATGGTTTCCCCCAGTGTGTGAGGCAGGTTCGCTACGAAGGGGCAGCCGTTGAGGTGGGGACGCGATGCGTACCCTACATCGGTGTCGCTGTTGGTAGGACTGCCACGTGTGTGAGAGTGAGAAGCTAAACTTAAATTATAAACTTGCGCGTGTGTGAGACTTCTTTTCCCGGGAGCGCCAGAACTCCTCTCACTACTAGAAACAGATACGCCTAGAGTGCACGAGGATGATAGTTCATGGAACGGGTACTGCCAATGCAAGGTTATCGAAAGGCTTTGCCGTTACGCGTCTCATGTGTTGGGACGAGGCTCATGCGTTGGGCAGTTGCGGAGTACGGGTAAAGTGTACATCCACTGCAGTGTGAGTAAACCAATCTATTCGAATAGCCGTGCTCGCAGATATTGAGCACCGGGACATGCATTGCACTTGGCTAGACTCTCAATTCTTAACTTGTGTGGGATGGGATAATGCATGATGAATTCTATGCTGTTGGAGCCACTTCCTGAGCAGAGAGGAAGATGGACGTCCACAGAAAACCATGACGAACCAACGACGGGAAGCTATCCGTGGGATCATGATGGATGGTGGACAGAACCGTCGTTGTTTAAAATAAACTCTGGTAATAAAACTTGATCAATTATGCTAGGTCTTGGGTTTGTGAAAAGGATTGCAAAACTAGCTTTATGCAAAAAGAACCTATGCCTTGCCTTGGGTAAACCTGTCATATGCACTGTTACCGTGGTGACTTGCTGAGTACGGTTGGTACTCTCCCTTGCAATTATAAACTCAATCAGAAGTCGAAGATGACACCGCGGAGGATCCATACGCCTACTACGAGGAGGATGCAGAAGAAGAGGGTGCCCACTAGGTCTAGACACGGTCGTTGCCTGTGGCAATGGCGATGTCGCTGCCTTCGTTCTGCTGCTCATCTATATTCTATTTTTGGATTGTATTCCGGACCGTTTGGTCCTTTATTCTAAGACAATGCCTTCGGGCCTGTGATGTAATGATTAGTACTCGACGCAGATGTATGCGTTTTTGATAATTCAACGATGTATCGTGTGTGCCAAACTACTTGATCCAGGGAAATGGCACAGCATACACGAGTGATTCCTATTGAAAAACGGGGGTCCTTACAGAGACTCAGACTTGCGCTCGGCGATCCGGGCTACGCGCTCCTCCCAGGCGCGCAGGGACTCGGCCAGTCGCCGGCTCGTGACCTCGGACTCTGCGAGGGTACGGGACTCCTCGATGACGGTTGCCTCGTGGAGACGGAGCGCAGCCTCCATCTCCGTGGCGGCGGCCTCATGCGTCGCTAGGGTCTCCTCCTGCGCCTTCAGCTAGTCGGCGCGAACACGTAGCGCCCTGTTGCGCGCCGCTAGGCCCTCTTCGCAACGACGAAGGGCGGCCTCAGCCTCAGCCGCCCTCTGCTCCCGGGCCGCGGTGGCGTCAAGGACCCCCCGCGCAGCGTCAAGACGGTACGAGAGATCGTCGGACTGAGCCTCGTATTGGAGGCGGAGGTCCAGGGCCGTGGTCGCGGTGAGCGCCACGATTCTCACCTCCTCCACCTCTCGGGTGATTTCCGCCAAGGCCTCGGTGCGGGCATCGAGCGACGCGAGGCGTGCTGCGTGGGCCTTCTGGTTGGCCTCCACCATAGCCTCTAAGGAGCGGCGCCCTTCGGCGAGCCGCTCCCATTACCCCGCTAGCTCGGCCCGCTCCCCCAGCAGGGCCTAGATCTAAGTGTTGAGCCCCTCCAGGACAGCTGTTGACGTAAAACCACGACGGCCCGGGAGATTTGCTTAACTCCAGTGCAGGTCCAAAATATTAATGAGATGCAGGCGTGCCAGTCAGTTTGATCCTGCAACTGACAAAAGATATAAATTGAACATAAAACAGCCGATCGGCTGACAAGCCGATGGAGTGATTCCAACCGATGCCGATACCAGCCGATATCCAGTATAGATCTTGATACTTGAGTAAATAATGACATAAAGATAATCGGCCGATGATAATCAGTTAACATGCTCATCGGCTAAAAATCGGCTAACACGACAGCCCGGGAGATTTTCTTTTAACTCCAGTGCAGGTCCAAAATATTAATGAGATGCGGGCGTGCCAGTCAGTTTGATCCTGCAACTGACAAGATATATAAATTGAATATAAAACAGCCGATCGGTTGACAAGCCGATAGAGTGATTCCAGCCGATATCCAGTATAGATCTTGATACTTGAGTAAATAATGACATAAAGATAATCAGCTGATGATAATGTAATGAAACAATAGTATAATCCAGTAGAAACCAATCGGCTAGTAATGATAGATTGAATAAGCACTGATCCGAAGGTTAAAGCATTCATCGGCTGGATGTCCGATGTCGTTAAATCCAAATGATTAGATAAAGAGTGAAACCTTTGTTGTCATCGGCTAAATCCATCTTGTATGTAATCCTTATAAGCCGATAGCAACGTCCAGATAACTCATCAGCTGAAACCCCGATGAAACCCTTATTGGCAATTAAGAAGCAGGCTAGAGATTATGGTTCTAAACATGACTTAGTAGATCAAACTTAACTGATGCAGCACTAAGTATGAAAAGAAACATAATATCTACACAATCAAGCTTTTGACTGATTTTCAGGGTGGTGGATACATTATATAATCTAAGCCAACAAAGTAATCTAGCCGATATCGACAAAACCCTAGATGGAGATTGGCCGATGCAAGTAGAAAACATTGTCAATCTAGATTATATAATGTATATGATAACTCGACGACTTACATGAACAAGATTAGAGTGTCGAAGTGATGGAAGCACTAATCCCGATAACGCAAACCGCCATGACAAGCCCTATCCCTCGTCGGAGATCGAAGTCGATGCAGCCTACCTTGAAACAAGAACTCGTCGAAAGTATAAAGGGTAAAAGGTGGTGATGCACCGAAGTTGAATTGATCGAGAGATAATTTACATAGACCCCGGATGTACATATTTATACCCATGGGTAGATACTAGTCCATATCGGACACGACTCAAACTTTCCTAAAGATAAAAGGAAAACATAAAGTCCTTATTGGACGCTAAACACACTTTCCTAAAGATAAAAGGAAACTAACAGACTCTTCCTAATTAATAGATAAACTTGCCATGCCTCCTCCTTCTTGAACTCGGACTTTTCTGGATAAATTTGATCTATCTCCTTAACCGAATCCACCAAGAACACAACTGTTGGCGATTTGATAATACCTATCGGCCGATTCCAGAACTCTGAAGCCGATACTAACTCTAGGCCGATGATGACTTCGAGGCTTACCAAATTTCGTCGTCAACACATGCCCCTTAGTTTTGGAGTATGAGGACTCATGCTTCAAAATTCTCTTCCATCTCACCTTGATTACTCCAAAATTGATCTTCATATGCTTCTTGCAATCGGCTCTCGTAAGCCGATACCGTCTGTACTAGATGAGCCAGATTGTCAAACTCATGGCAAAAGAACATGTCTCTGATAGGTGTTGACAATCCTTGAAATGCAAGATCCGCTAACTGTTCATCACTTTGGCTCAAATTGTAACATCGGCTGCGGATATTACGAAATCTTTGAATATATTCCATAGTCGATTCTCCCTCTTGCTGCTCAACTGATATTAAGTCTGAAAGCTTCAATTCATTGATTCCAGCAAAGAAATAATCATGAAATTGCTTCTCAAGATCGGCCCATCCTCTGACAGAGTTTGATGGTAATGATGAAAACCATGTGAAAGCCGATCCAGTTAAAGACAATGGAAAAAATCTAACTTTCAAAACTTCTTCTGTCAATGCCTCCCCACATTGCGCTAAGAATCGGCTGATATGTTCCATTGTAGATATATCAT
Source organism: Oryza punctata (assembly GCA_000573905.2). Lineage (NCBI taxonomy): Eukaryota > Viridiplantae > Streptophyta > Magnoliopsida > Poales > Poaceae > Oryza > Oryza punctata. The sequence goes on along the minus strand of CM002489.2, from coordinate 6,587,863 downwards.
CTTGCCCTGAAAACTTGGAGAAGTCTGGAATCTTGTACCGGTATGGAAGCGGAACTCTATTGAACCATTCAGGATATGGTAGCCGATACATGTGAATATGCTCTTTAGGTCTAAGTCCAAACTACTCCTCTACTAACTTCGCAATTCTATCGACCCAACCATCGTTCTTCTGATGGCATCGTTCTTCTCCACATTGATACTCTTGACGTTCTTCCGGCCGATAGTGCCCCCCGAGCTGGCCTCTCTGAACAATTAATTCATCAACTTTTCCCTTGATCAAATCTTGCAATGTGTCCACCAAAACTACAGATTGATTAAACAATGAGCGATGAACTGCTTCATCAACTTTATCTTGAAGTATTTCAATCATCGGCTCAGGAAGTTGAGATTTCTGAATTGGCCCTTCCGGCGTCATGACGAAACATTGAAGGCAACGTTTTTGAAAATCAACTTTTGCTTGTTCCATCTCTTGCCTCTGTTACTCTGTCAAATCCTCCATTGCGACCATGATCTTGGCGTCGACTTCTTCTTCAGACATATAGGTATAAAAATCGTGTCCCACTGGGCGTGCCAAAAGCGTGTTGATGCAAAAAACACACATTGGCCTGAGAGATTTGCTTTACTCTAGTGCAGGTCCAAAACTTGTTCTTAGGTTTGAGGGCGTGTCAGTTGATTTGATCCTGCAATCAACAAGAGGAGATGTGCAAATATATTAGTAGACGATAGTCCATCGGCCAGCTAGCCGATATAATATCGTGTTTTAACCGAGCTGATGCAATAAAGCATGAATCAGCTGTAAGGTGTCGTCAATGATAGAACTAACCCTAAAACTAGTACATCGGCTGAAAAAATCAATATTACATAATCTATATATCAATATTACTTTAGAAATAAGCAATTAGGATAGATCGGACTGAACCGAGACAGTATAAATTGCCCAAGTCTAAAATAACATGAAATAACGATTATATATACTCATGTCATAGCCGATGCTAGAATTTAAGCATGTATCGGCTATAGCTCCGATACAACCTTATACTAGGATATTCTCTAGCAACAAATATATTCAACTATAACCAATTAGATTGGTGGTAAGTCCAATATATTTGTATTAGATTAGATCCTAATATAAGGGGCAGATATAGAACATTAAACAAAGTGTGGAACTATGTAAAACATCTATACAAGATATGATCGGCTGAAACCCCGATACTATCCTTATTAACAACCATAAAACAGGCTAGAGATCATGATTCATAACACGACTTACTAGATCAAACATAACTGATGCAACACTAAGTATGAAAAGAAGCATAATATCTAGACAATCAAACCGATGGTTGCCTTTTTGGGATGGTGGATACAATATATAATTTAAACCAACAAGACGATCTAACCATTACCAGCGAAACCCTAGATAGAGCCTGGCCGATGCAAGTAGATTGCATTATCGATCTAAATTATATAACGTATATGATAACTCGGAGATTCGCAAGATAGAATTAGAGTGTCATAGAGATGTAAGCACTAATTCCGATAATGCAAACCACCATAACAAGACCTACCTTGTCACCGAATATCAAATTGATGTAGCTCGACTCGAAAGCATGAACCTGTCGTAAATAGAAAGCAAAGGTTGGCGATGCACCGAGATTGATTGAACTTGGTTGTTGTTTATTCATATGACCTTGGATCTATATTTATACCCGAAAATACAAAAATTGTCCACCACGGACACGACTCATATTAACCTAATACAAATCCAACTAGCGAACAAATCCCTTAGGCAGACTCTTACCGAGAATATCTATAAGGAAATTACATATATTCCTAATTAATATATACAATTGCCAATCTTGGACTCTATACTTGTCTGGCAACATCATCGTAAGCCCGCTGTCGAATCCGATATAGACTTCACATGCGATATCAACTACATCGGCTATCCCAATCAGACTCGGTTTCCAGCCGATATGGACTCCAGCCAATGCGCACTCTGTTTCGGAGATTTCTGCATATCTTCTGTAAGGACCCTCCGTTTTGCAACAGGAATCACTCGTGTAATCGGTGCCATTTCCCTGGATCAAGTAGTTTGGCACACACGATACATAGTTGATTTACCAAAAGCGCATACATACGCGTCGTGTACGAATTATTACATCATAAGCCCGAAGGCGTAGTCTTAGAACAAAGGACCAAGCGGTCCGGAATACAGTCCAAAAGCAGAATATAGATAAGTAGCGGGGCGAAGGCAGCGGCATTGTCATTGCCACAGGCAACGACCGTATCTAGACCTAGTGGGCACCCTCATCTTCCGCATCCTCTTCGTAGTAGGCGTATGGATCTTCCGCGGTGTCATCTTCGGCTTCTGATGAAGTTTATAATTGCAAGGGTGAGTACCAACCGTACTCAGCAAGTCATCACAGCAATGATGCATATGAAGGATTTTTATTCAAGGCAAGGCAAAGGCTCAGTTGCATAAGGCTAGTTTTGCAATCATTTTCACAAACCTAAGACCTAGCATAACTGGTCAAGTTTTAATACCAGAGTTTAACTTAAACAACGACGGTTCTGTCTACCATCCATTGTGATCCCAAGGATGGCTTCCCGCCGTTGGTCGTCATGGTTTTCTGTGGACGCCCACCTTTCCTGCTCTCAGGGAGTGGCTCCAACAGCATAAAATTCATCATGCAATAACCCACCCCACATAGGTTAAAAGTTTAGAGTCTAGCCAAGTGTAGTACATGTCCCGGTGCTCAATATCCGCGAGCACGGCTATTCGAATAGATTTGGTTTACTCACACTGCAGTGGATGTACACTTTACCCGCACTCCGCGACTGCCCAACACATGAGCCTCGTCCCAACACATGAGACGCGTCACGGCAAAGCATTTCGATAACCTTGCATTGGCAGTACCCGCTCCATGAACTATCATCCTCATGCACTCTAGGCGTACCTGTTTCTAGCAGTGAGAGGAGTTCTGGCGCTCCCGGGAAGGGAAGTCTCACACGCACGTAAAGTTTATAGTCTATAGTTTAAGTTTAGATTCTCACTCTCACACACGTGGCAGTCCTACAAATGGCGACACCGACGTAGGGCACGCATCGCGGCCCTACCTCAACGGCTGCCCCACCGTAGCGAACCTGCCTCACACACGGGGGTGAACCATCTATGCAAGGATACTGCCTCTGCTCGGCTATCTAGTCCGCTAGGTCTATACCCATCCGAGAAGTGCGGTTGTACGAGGGTCGTTTCATGCTTAACTTCATGGCTCGGTCCTTAACAGACCGGGGACGGTACTAGCCTTTTCCAGATACCACCCAAATCCACCATCCGCCCCGGTCGAAAACAGTTGTTTAGTTTCATTTCTCCTTTCACAAATCATGTCATCATATCATGGCAATGTGGCGCTCACGACTCCACATGCCGCATCTCAATTACCTTCCCAAAGGTAACTGCCCAAGCATATAGCATTTTGATAAACATGAGTATGCATGATTCTAGAATAGCGTACTAAGCATTTGTCATAATTGACTAGGGACTCCTACGTAACATGGTTACAAGGGGATATGGAGTAAACAATATTCAAGGCATGGCATAACAACAAGTAGGATTTTCATCATTGCATGCAACTTTATTTGCAAACAAAATAATTTCGCAATTAGGGTTCAATATGTTCAAGGAATAGTGATGACTTGCCTTGTTCGAAGTCTTGCGGGTCTTGGTCTTCAGTCGGACTCGCAACTCCCTCGGTGTCTAAAATTACGTGCGAAAGAAATTGAATTCATTTAGAATTCAATTAAAATCCAACAAAACCCAATTAAAGAAAAGATTGAGCGCGAGCGTTTGAATGTCGATATCGACTCCCTTTTATTTATGAAGTAATCCTACTTTGATTTTTAATACCGTTGTCCTAAAATATTAGCGCTAGCCAATTAAAAATATTAATCCGATTTAATTTACGCGTCTCGAATAAATTAGATTCCGATAATAAAAGGTAACCCTATCCGGTAAATAGTTGGCGTAAATAATTGCGACGGCTAATTTAGTGGATAATCCTAATTAGAGTAAGAACTAACTAAATACCGGCTAAATAGATATTTAAATGGATAACGAACGGTCGCATACATACGATAGCAATTTAAAACGACCGCTAATTAATCCTCCGGTTATATGTGATCGATTTAGCGAAACATTAGCGAACGAAAATCTAAATGATCGGATAAGTACCCCGCTTAAAGATTAATCATTTAAACGAATAATCTAGTTAGGTGAATAATTTAAATATCAATTAAATATTCGATTTAATTTAACTCGTGTTTCCAAAATAATCGATGTCGGTGTATTCTACTAATTTATTAAACTAATCATTTTATATTAATCTAGCGCATATATTCGAGATAAACAAAATTAAGTTCCTAATCCTCTAATTTTACCTCTCTCTATTTTATTTTTATTTTTATATATTTTTGTTCTTTTTATTTTTCCCTTCTCTCTCTCCCTTTTCTTTTCTCTTTTTTTTTTTCCTTTCTGTTTTCTCCCTTCTTCTTCCTCAGCTCTCTCTCTGCTCTTTCTCTGTTTCTCTCTCTCTCTCACAGAGTACTCGCCGGCAAGGGGGGGGGGGAAGAAAGGGGGGCAGCACCTACCGGGCGGCGGCGGCAGGGGCCAGCGAACAGCGGCGGCGGCAGCCCAGGCGGTGGCGCGGCAGAGGCGGTGACGACACTCGGTAGTGGGGAAGGAGGAAGGGGAAAAATGAAGAGGAGAGATAGGGGAGAAGGGGAGGAGGAGGGGGGGTCTTATAGGCCGGACGGGGAGGGGCGGTGGCGACCGGCGCGCGCGTGGCGACGTGCGGCGGCATGGCGCGCGGCGTGGGGGAGGCGGCGCGCGTGCAAGCGGCAGTGAGCGGCGCGCGTGCAGGCGCGGTACGGCGGCGACCGGGCGACGTGCGTGCGCGGCGCGGCATGGGGCGCAAGGCGCGGTGCCGGGACGCGCGTGGGCGGCTGGTACGGCGGGGTACGGCCGGAGCGGGCGACGTGCGGCGCAGGGCGCGAGGGCACGGGCGGCGCGCAGCAGGGGCGCGTGCGCGTGCGGCGCGGGCGGCGCGTGCATGCGGCTCGGGGCGCGAGGGCGGCCGGCATGGGCGCGCGCGACACGGGCGGCGGCGGGCGGCGACGCGGGCGTGTGCGGGGCGCGAGCGCGGCGGCTGCGGCGGCGGGTCCGGGCGCTGGTGGCGCGTGGCAGGGCGCGCGCGGCAGGGCGGCGAGGCGCAGCGGTACGGGGCGGCGTGGGCGCGCGGCTCGGGGGCATGGGCGCGGCGGCGGGCGCGGCGCGGAGGCATGGGCGCGGCGGTACGGGGCGGCGCGGGCGCGGGCGCGTGGGCGCGCGCGGCGCGGCGGGCGGCACGGGCGCGCGCACGGCAGCGAGCGGGACCGGATCGAACAGGTGGCGGCCCGTGAACAGTGCTGTTTTCCAATTTTGCCGAAACCAATTGATTTCCTATTTAAAATTCACCCACCATTTTGTAATTTCGTCTAAATGGATGTTGCCCAATATTTTTGGTTTCCCAAGACATTTCACCCAAACTTTCCAAATCCCGACAATTTATTTATTATTATATATATATATATATTTCCTTTTCTTTTTACCCTTTATTCTCACATATTCTTATGTTCGCTCATATACACTTATGCCTAGGATTTTTTTTTTACCTATCCTCCTATGTATATATACGTACTCATATATTGGTAACATATATCCGCTTGAATTTGTGTCACCATATTTCTTATATATTTATTATAATTCCTCCTAAAATTATATTATTTACTAGGTGTAATATTCGTTTAAATCCTGCATAAAACATTATTCTAAATTGTATTTTAATTATACCCTTCGCCAACTTATCTTTTAGAGTGTATCTCGATTAATCCTTTGGCCAATCGCTTTGGGGCTGTTCCGAATTACTTCCTTATAATGCACAATTGCTTAACCCGCAGTAAAATCTAAATAAAACGGCGAATAAATCCAGCATGATGCGATTTACGTTAGAAGTTTCCGAAGGTCCGTATTTTAGGGTTTCGGTGTTGTCGGTCGAATTTTTAGGGCGTTACAAACCTACCCCCCTTAAATAAATCTCGTCCCGAGATTTCTTACCGGTTGTCGAATAGTTGCGGGTACTCGGTCTTCAAGAACTCCTCGCTTTCCCATGTAGCTTCATCCTCCGTGTGATTACTCCACTGTACTTTGTACATACGCCACACTTTGGTTCGGGTTCCTTTTTCGGCCTCCTCCAAAATCTTCACAGGGTGTTCCGGATAAGTGAGGTCGTTTGCGATGTGGATCTCCTCCAACGGGGCTTGCTCTTCTGATACCCTCAAGCACTTCTTTAACTGGGATACGTCAAAAACCGGGTGTACGTCGGAAATGCTTTCTGGTAGTTGGAGCTGGTAGGCTACTTCTCCTCGTCTAGCGATTATTTGGAACGGTCCTACGTACCTTGGTGCTAGCTTTCCCTTGACTTTAAACCTTTTTGTACCCCTCAGCGGGGAGACCTTTAGGTATACGTAATCTCCTCCCTTAAATTCTAGATCCCTGCTCCGAGTGTCAGCGTAGCTCTTCTGGCGTGATTGTGCCATCTTTAGTCGCTCACGGATTAGGCGAACCTTCTCCTCAGCCTCTTTGATTATATCGGGTCCGAATACGGCACGCTCTCCGGTCTCGGACCACATTAACGGGGTACGGCATCGTCGTCCGAACAACGCTTCATTTGGCGACATTTTTAGGCTAGCCTGATAACTGTTGTTGTAGGAGAACTCAGCGTACGGTAGACACCTTTCCTAGTCCTTGCTAAAGTCCAGTGCACATGCTCTCAACATATCCTCCAATACTTGGTTCGTCCTTTCAGTCTGGCCATCGGTCTGGGGGTGATATGCCGTGCTAAATGCGAGGTAGCTTCCGAGGGCCTCATGCACTTTATTCCAGAAGTGCGAGGTAAACTGGGTACCTCGGTCGGATATAATCCTTTTTGGTACGCCGTAAAGACACACGATCCTGGACATGTATAGCTCGGCTAGCTTGGCACTGCTATAGTTTGTCTTCACAGGAATAAACCTCGCAGTTTTAGTGAGTCTATCCACGATTACCCAAATGGAGTCATAACCTGTTGCGGTTTTAGGTAATCCTACGATAAAATCCATACCGATCTCATCCCATTTCCATTCGGGAATTTTGAGAGGTTGTAGTAACCCTGCTGGTCGCTGGTGTTCGGCTTTCACCTTTTGGCATACGTCGCAGAGTGCCACGTATTCTGCCACATCTCGTTTCATATTGGGCCACCAGTATCCCTCCTTCAAGTCCTGGTACATTTTTGTACCCCCCGGGTGTAGGGAGTAAGCCGATTCATGTGCCTCCTTTAGTATTAGTTTCCTCAATCCTCCTTGTTCTGGCACATAGATCCTCCTTTTATACCATAATATTCCCTCCTCGCTAACCGAGAACTCCTTCGCATGTCCTGCGGCCATGCGCTTCTTTACTTCTCGAACCTCTTCGTTATCCTTTTGAGCCTCTTCTATCTGTTTCCTCAGTAGGGGCTGTATTTCCAGAGTGTTTATCTGTCCTTGCGGGATTAGGTGCAAGTTCAGGTGGGCCATTTCCTTTCTAAGCTCAGGGGCCACGCCTTCCATGTCCAGGTGATTGCAATGGCTCTTGCGGCTTAGTGCGTCGGCTACGACGTTTGCTTTCCCGGGATGGTAGTGAACCTCCAAGTCGTAATCCTTGATCAGTTCCAGCCACCGTCTCTGTCTCAGGTTTAGGTCGGGCTGCGTAAAGATGTATTTCAGGCTCTTGTGATCCGTGTAGATATCGCAATGATTCCCAATCAAATAATGTCTCCAAATCTTCAGCACATGAACCACTGCGGCCAATTCAAGGTCATGGGTAGGATAATTTTCCTCGTGCAGTCGCAGTTGTCATGAAGCATATGCCACGACCTTTCCTTCTTGCATTAACACTCCTCTCAGCCCTTGTCTCGAGGCATCGCAATATACCACGAAGTCCTTCCGGTTATCAGGGAGTACTAGGACAGGGGCAGTGGTTAACTTTTCTTTTAATCGTTCGAAACTTTCCTGACATTGCTCAGTCCACTTAAATTCTTTTTCCTTCTTGAGTAGCTGGGTCATGGGTCGAGCTATCTTGGAGAATCCTTCGATGAACCTTCGGTAGTATCCGGCCAATCCCAGAAAGCTCCGGATCTCCGTTACAGACTTGGGGGCCTTCCATTCGGTAACCGCCTCAACCTTAGCAGGGTCTACTGCTACGCCACCGGCTGATATCACATGGCCTAAAAAGGTAACTTCCTTCAACCAGAATTCGCACTTGCTGAACTTTGCATAGAGCTGATGCTCCCGGAGTTTCTTTAGTACCAAGCGTAGATGCTCGGCATGTTCATCTTCATCCTTGGAGTAGATGAGGATATCGTCGATAAACACTACCACGAACTTATCCAAATATTCCATGAATACTTTGTTCATCAGATTCATAAAATAGGCCGGAGCGTTGGTCAATCCGAAAGACATCACGGTAAATTCATATAACCCGTAACGCGTTGAGAACGCAGTCTTAGGGATGTCTCCAGCCCTAATCTTTAGTTGATGATACCCGGATCGTAGATCGATCTTAGAGAATATCTTGGCTCCTTTAAGTTGATTGAAAAGATCATCTATCCGTGGTAACGGATATTTGTTCTTGATGGTCACTTCATTCAATGAGCGGTAATCCACACACATCCTCATGCTACCATCCTTCTTCTTGACGAATAATACTGGGGCTCCCCAAGGTGATGAGCTAGGGCGTACGAATCCCTTCTCTTGTAGTTCCCTAATTTGCTTCTTGAGCTCTTCTAACTCATTAACTGGCATCCGATATGGCCTCTTGGATATGGGGGCAGTTCCGGGCATCAAATCGATGACAAATTCAATGTCACGATCTGGTGGCATTCCAGGAAGATCTTCAGGGAATACATCGGGAAACTTCTGAACTACCGGCATTCCTTTCAGGGGTAGCATGGTGAATATGCCACCGGCACGTTCAGGTAACCTGGGGTCTTGATCCATAGTCGTTCTCATTGCTGATCCCCAGGGTGTGGTTAACGTGACTTCCCTACGGCTGCAATCTATGATGCCACCGTTTCTTGTTAACCAATCCATGCCTAGTATGACATCGAGGGTTTGCGGTACTAGGACCATAAGATTTGAGGGAAACACCACATCCCTAAGACGGATTGGCACGTTGACACAAGCTTGGTTCACATTTATCTCCCCTCCCGGTGAATGTACTATCATGGGTTTCCGCAGTTCTACTCGGTTTAGGTTGTGTTGTTGGCTAGCTTTTAAGGATATAAATGAATGCGATGCGCCTGAGTCGAAGAGAACTTTAACAGGAGTAGAATTTATAGAGAACGTACCCATTAGCACGCCCTGATCTTCCTGGGCTTCCTCCGCTCGCACATGGTTCACTTGCCTGCGTCCGAATCCGGTCGCGATCCTGCCTGTCTGCGGTGTTCTGAACAGTCCTCTCCCGGCTGTTGGGGTAGCAGTCCCTTGGATTGTTGTGGCATTGGCTCCGGTGCGGATGGGTGTTTTGTTGGGATGCGGGCACTTGTTGGCGAAATGCCCATATTCCCCACAGTTAAAACAGCTTCCCGGCCTTTTTATCCCGGTAGTAGCCTGGTTTGGCGCAGGTGTGCGAGTCTAGGCAGTAACCGGCCTGCTGTAATTGCTAGGCGTAGCAGAGCGATTGACAGTCGCTATTGCGGGCTTCCATCCTGATGAGGTAGCTCCTTTGGGTCGCTGAGATGCAACTTGAGGCGGACGATTCATAGCAAGCCTTCTTTTGCGGTTGTGCTCCACGATCTTCCGATCGTTTTCCAGTCTAACCACCTTATTGATGAGGCTCTGGAAGCTATCATGGTCTTGCCCTATCATGGGTCCACGCAGCTCATCGTTCAACCCTTCAATGAACTTGTCAACCTTTTCTTCCTCGTCCGCAAGGTCTCCAGTTGCATAACGGGCCAGCTGAGTAAAACGGTTCAGGTATTCCTGTACGGTGGTATTCCCTTGACGCAGTCTCCTGAACTCATTCTTCTTCATGCGCATCACTGCGGCGGGCACGAAGTTGTCGCGGAAGGCGGTAGCGAATTCCTCCCAGGTATCCCACCAGTCTCCGGCTGGTCCTTCCAATTGATTCACTGCAAAAATCACTTTATCTGCCTCTCTCACTCGTACGAGGGTCAGCTTCTTCTCAATGATACGCAGCCAATCCTCAGCATCCATGGGCTCTTCTGCTGCGGCGAATGTGGGTGGCTTGGTTCTCATGAATTCCCCAAAGCTTGATCCCCCACGATTGCCTTGATTGTTCGCGATGGCTTGCAGGAGTTGGGTCTGTGCGGCCATAATTCCGGTTAAAGTGTTTAGGTCGGGTTCAGGGGCTCCCTCATTGTTGTTTGTTGTCCGGCGTCGGCTGGCCATCTGTGTGGATTTGTTGGGTAAGTATTCTGTTCCTCGAGCCAATCCCTATGATTCTATCCCGATCGGGGAGTTGTTTTTGATGTGAACTTTGTTTGGTAAGCATGGTGGAATAAACTCATTTGCAACATAACAATAACATTTCATAAAAACATCATAAAGTTCACAAACCCAGACCCAAGTGACTGCATACGTGTGCAGTCCAAATAAGGTTCAAACATTACAATCATCGAACTACGACAAACTACTCGTTGACATACATAGGGGGGTAAAGGTGTCTCGCTCTCCAAAAACCATCCCAGCGAGATCGGAGCCGTAGTGGATACCCAGTCTAGTCGTCCAGCCACCCGCAGGATCCTGGCGCAGGAAGTGGGTAGTCGCTGGCAGACGCGAACCTGAACTCCCCTGGCTCGGAGGTGGTAGCCTCTGGATCTGGCTTGGTCCTCTTGGGCGGTGGTCGTGTGCTCTTGCGAGCCGTGCTGCGGGTGCGAGGGCCACCGGCGAAGGTGATGCGGTAGGCAGGAGTCTCGTCCTCTGAGGGGTCGGTGATGTGCGGCTCCATCTCCTCTGGGTCGTCCTCGTCCTCTGAGTCATCCTGGATCGGGGTCTCTGCGCAAGACCCTAGTGGTGGGGAAGTAGCAGGGGCCGGCTCTCCAACTGGCGATTGTAACACTGTAGGGTCTATCAGGTAGGGTGCTGACTCGGTGGCTAGGGCATCCACCAGTGAGTGGAACGCTGGCGGGTACGGTGGGGTGAGGAAGAAGTAGCGGTCCTGTCCAACTGCTGCAGAAGTGGAAGCCCCAGTGGCACTGACTGTGGTGGCTCTGAGCTGCTCTGCAAGCTGACTAACGTGCTCCTGACTCACCCTCAGCTGCTCCTCGAGTATATCCATCATCCTGCGACGCTCATCCTGCTGACCTGACAACTGCTGCAACTGGTCGCTGCGAGCCTGGAGCTGTGTCTTCAGTGAGTCTATCTCACTGCCCCGGGTCTGGTGCTCCTCCTCAAGCTGTAGGTGCTGCATTGTGAGGTCAGTCACCTCGGTCTCCAGCTCAATCAGACGCCTATGCTGCTCGTCGATCTCCAACAGAGCCGTCTCGTAGCAATCGTCGACAGCCTCCGCCCATCGGGACAGTCGGGTCACCATCGGGTTGTAACAACAGGGGGTGTCCCGGACGGTGCACACGGAGCTGTCCTCCTCTCGGAACGGGTGATGGGCAAACTCTGTGGTCGCCAACTCAGATCGGTGGATCGAGCTGAGTCGAAGAAAGGCCTCCCGGGCAGCATCCTGCATCGCGGTCTCTGGCGTGTAGCAACAATAGCGTGTCATGAACCAGTGGCCCGCCTCTGAAGGAACTCGGGACTCAACCACCACTCTAGCCTCCCAGGCTGGTCCAATCTGCCTCACCTGGTAGGTAGGGATCCTCGGGTACCTCAAACATTGAAGGCAACGTTTTTGAAAATCAACTTTTGCTTGTTCCATCTCTTGCCTCTGTTACTCTGTCAAATCCTCCATTGCGACCATGATCTTGGCGTCGACTTCTTCTTCAGACATATAGGTATAAAAATCGTGTCCCACTGGGCGTGCCAAAAGCGTGTTGATGCAAAAAACACACATTGGCCTGAGAGATTTGCTTTACTCTAGTGCAGGTCCAAAACTTGTTCTTAGGTTTGAGGGCGTGTCAGTTGATTTGATCCTGCAATCAACAAGAGGAGATGTGCAAATATATTAGTAGACGATAGTCCATCGGCCAGCTAGCCGATATAATATCGTGTTTTAACCGAGCTGATGCAATAAAGCATGAATCAGCTGTAAGGTGTCGTCAATGATAGAACTAACCCTAAAACTAGTACATCGGCTGAAAAAATCAATATTACATAATCTATATATCAATATTACTTTAGAAATAAGCAATTAGGATAGATCGGACTGAACCGAGACAGTATAAATTGCCCAAGTCTAAAATAACATGAAATAACGATTATATATACTCATGTCATAGCCGATGCTAGAATTTAAGCATGTATCGGCTATAGCTCCGATACAACCTTATACTAGGATATTCTCTAGCAACAAATATATTCAACTATAACCAATTAGATTGGTGGTAAGTCCAATATATTTGTATTAGATTAGATCCTAATATAAGGGGCAGATATAGAACATTAAACAAAGTGTGGAACTATGTAAAACATCTATACAAGATATGATCGGCTGAAACCCCGATACTATCCTTATTAACAACCATAAAACAGGCTAGAGATCATGATTCATAACACGACTTACTAGATCAAACATAACTGATGCAACACTAAGTATGAAAAGAAGCATAATATCTAGACAATCAAACCGATGGTTGCCTTTTTGGGATGGTGGATACAATATATAATTTAAACCAACAAGACGATCTAACCATTACCAGCGAAACCCTAGATAGAGCCTGGCCGATGCAAGTAGATTGCATTATCGATCTAAATTATATAACGTATATGATAACTCGGAGATTCGCAAGATAGAATTAGAGTGTCATAGAGATGTAAGCACTAATTCCGATAATGCAAACCACCATAACAAGACCTACCTTGTCACCGAATATCAAATTGATGTAGCTCGACTCGAAAGCATGAACCTGTCGTAAATAGAAAGCAAAGGTTGGCGATGCACCGAGATTGATTGAACTTGGTTGTTGTTTATTCATATGACCTTGGATCTATATTTATACCCGAAAATACAAAAATTGTCCACCACGGACACGACTCATATTAACCTAATACAAATCCAACTAGCGAACAAATCCCTTAGGCAGACTCTTACCGAGAATATCTATAAGGAAATTACATATATTCCTAATTAATATATACAATTGCCAATCTTGGACTCTATACTTGTCTGGCAACATCATCGTAAGCCCGCTGTCGAATCCGATATAGACTTCACATGCGATATCAACTACATCGGCTATCCCAATCAGACTCGGTTTCCAGCCGATATGGACTCCAGCCAATGCGCACTCTGTTTCGGAGATTTCTGCATATCTTCTGTAAGGACCCTCCGTTTTGCAACAGGAATCACTCGTGTAATCGGTGCCATTTCCCTGGATCAAGTAGTTTGGCACACACGATACATAGTTGATTTACCAAAAGCGCATACATACGCGTCGTGTACGAATTATTACATCATAAGCCCGAAGGCGTAGTCTTAGAACAAAGGACCAAGCGGTCCGGAATACAGTCCAAAAGCAGAATATAGATAAGTAGCGGGGCGAAGGCAGCGGCATTGTCATTGCCACAGGCAACGACCGTATCTAGTCCTAGTGGGCACCCTCATCTTCCGCATCCTCTTCGTAGTAGGCGTATGGATCTTCCGCGGTGTCATCTTCGGCTTCTGATGAAGTTTATAATTGCAAGGGTGAGTACCAACCGTACTCAGCAAGTCATCACAGCAATGATGCATATGAAGGATTTTTATTCAAGGCAAGGCAAAGGCTCAGTTGCATAAGGCTAGTTTTGCAATCATTTTCACAAACCTAAGACCTAGCATAACTGGTCAAGTTTTAATACCAGAGTTTAACTTAAACAACGACGGTTCTGTCTACCATCCATTGTGATCCCAAGGATGGCTTCCCGCCGTTGGTCGTCATGGTTTTCTGTGGACGCCCACCTTTCCTGCTCTCAGGGAGTGGCTCCAACAGCATAAAATTCATCATGCAATAACCCACCCCACATAGGTTAAAAGTTTAGAGTCTAGCCAAGTGTAGTACATGTCCCGGTGCTCAATATCCGCGAGCACGGCTATTCGAATAGATTTGGTTTACTCACACTGCAGTGGATGTACACTTTACCCGCACTCCGCGACTGCCCAACACATGAGCCTCGTCCCAACACATGAGACGCGTCACGGCAAAGCATTTCGATAACCTTGCATTGGCAGTACCCGCTCCATGAACTATCATCCTCATGCACTCTAGGCGTACCTGTTTCTAGCAGTGAGAGGAGTTCTGGCGCTCCCGGGAAGGGAAGTCTCACACGCACGTAAAGTTTATAGTCTATAGTTTAAGTTTAGATTCTCACTCTCACACACGTGGCAGTCCTACAAATGGTGACACCGACGTAGGGCACGCATCGCGGCCCTACCTCAACGGCTGCCCCACCGTAGCGAACCTGCCTCACACACGGGGGTGAACCATCTATGCAAGGATACTGCCTCTGCTCCGCTATCTAGTCCGCTAGGTCTATACCCATCCGAGAAGTGCGGTTGTACGAGGGTCGTTTCATGCTTAACTTCATGGCTCGGTCCTTAACAGACCGGGGACGGTACTAGCCTTTTCCAGATACCACCCAAATCCACCATCCGCCCCGGTCGAAAACAGTTGTTTAGTTTCATTTCTCCTTTCACAAATCATGTCATCATATCATGGCAATGTGGCGCTCACGACTCCACATGCCGCATCTCAATTACCTTCCCAAAGGTAACTGCCCAAGCATATAGCATTTTGATAAACATGAGTATGCATGATTCTAGAATAGCGTACTAAGCATTTGTCATAATTGACTAGGGACTCCTACGTAACATGGTTACAAGGGGATATGGAGTAAACAATATTCAAGGCATGGCATAACAACAAGTAGGATTTTCATCATTGCATGCAACTTTATTTGCAAACAAAATAATTTCGCAATTAGGGTTCAATATGTTCAAGGAATAGTGATGACTTGCCTTGTTCGAAGTCTTGCGGGTCTTGGTCTTCAGTCGGACTCGCAACTCCCTCGGTGTCTAAAATTACGTGCGAAAGAAATTGAATTCATTTAGAATTCAATTAAAATCCAACAAAACCCAATTAAAGAAAAGATTGAGCGCGAGCGTTTGAATGTCGATATCGACTCCCTTTTATTTATGAAGTAATCCTACTTTGATTTTTAATACCGTTGTCCTAAAATATTAGCGCTAGCCAATTAAAAATATTAATCCGATTTAATTTACGCGTCTCGAATAAATTAGATTCCGATAATAAAAGGTAACCCTATCCGGTAAATAGTTGGCGTAAATAATTGCGACGGCTAATTTAGTGGATAATCCTAATTAGAGTAAGAACTAACTAAATACCGGCTAAATAGATATTTAAATGGATAACGAACGGTCGCATACATACGATAGCAATTTAAAACGACCGCTAATTAATCCTCCGGTTATATGTGATCGATTTAGCGAAACATTAGCGAACGAAAATCTAAATGATCGGCTAAGTACCCCGCTTAAAGATTAATCATTTAAACGAATAATCTAGTTAGGTGAATAATTTAAATATCAATTAAATATTCGATTTAATTTAACTCGTGTTTCCAAAATAATCGATGTCGGTGTATTCTACTAATTTATTAAACTAATCATTTTATATTAATCTAGCGCATATATTCGAGATAAACAAAATTAAGTTCCTAATCCTCTAATTTTACCTCTCTCTATTTTATTTTTATTTTTATATCTTTTTGTTTTTTTATTTTTCCCTTCTCTCTCTCCCTTTTCTTTTCTCTTTTGTTTTTCCTTTCTGTTTTCTCCCTTCTTCTTCCTCAGCTCTCTCTCTGCTCTTTCTCTGTTTCTCTCTCTCTCACAGAGTACTCACCGGCAAGGGGGGGAAGAAAGGGGGGGCAGCACCTACCGGGCGGCGGCGGCAGGGGCCAGCAAACAGCGGCGGCGGCAGCCCAGGCGGTGGCGCGGCAGAGGCGGCGACGATGCTCGGCAGTGGGGAAGGAGGAAGGGGAAAAATGAGGAGGAGAGATAGGGGAGAAGGGGAGGAGGAGGGGGGGTCTTATAGGCCGGACGGGAAGGGGGGGTGGCGACCGGCGCGCGCGTGGCGACGTGCGGCGGCATGGCGCGCGGCGTGGGCGAGACGGCGCGCGTGCAAGCGGCAGCGAGCGGCGCGCGTGCAGGCGCGGTACGGCGGCGACCGGGCGACGTGCGTGCGCGGCGCGGCATGGGGCGCAAGGCGCGGTGCCGGGACGCGCGTGGGCGGCTGGTACGGCGGGGTACAGCCGGAGCGGGCGCCGTACGGGCGGGCGACGTGCGGCGCGGGGCGCGAGGGCACGGGCGGCGCGCAGCAGGGGCGCGTGCGCATGCGGCGCGGGCGACGCGTGCATGCGGCGCGGGGCGCGAGGGCGGCCGGCATGGGCGCGCGCGACACGGGCGGCGGCGGGCGGCGACGCGGGCGTGTGCGGGGCGCGAGCGCGGCGGCTGCGGCGGCGGGTCCGGGCGCTGGCGGCGCGTGGCAGGGCGCGCGCGGCAGGGCGGCGAGGCGCAGCGGTACGGGGCGGCGTGGGCGCGCGGCTCGGGGGCATGGGCGCGGCGGCGGGCGCGGCGCAGAGGCATGGGCGCGGCGGTACGGGGCGGCGCGGGCGCGGGCGCGTGGGCGCGCGCGGCGCGGCGGGCGGCACGGGCGCGCGCACGGCAGCGAGCGGGACCGGATCGAACAGGTGGCGGCCCGTGAACAGTGCTGTTTTCCAATTTTGCCGAAACCAATTGATTTCCTATTTAAAATTCACCCACCATTTTGTAATTTCGTCTAAATGGATGTTGCCCAATATTTTTGGTTTCCCAAGACATTTCACCCAAACTTTCCAAATCCCGATAATTTATTTGTTATTATTATATATATATATTTCCTTTTCTTTTTACCCTTTATTCTCACATATTCTTATGTTCGCTCATATACACTTATGCCTAGGATTTTTTTTTTACCTATCCTCCTATGTATATATACGTACTCATATATTGGTAACATATATCCGCTTCAATTTGTGTCACCATATTTCTTATATATTTATTATAATTCCTCCTAAAATTATATTATTTACTAGGTGTAATATTCGTTTAAATCCTGCATAAAACATTATTCTAAATTGTATTTTAATTATATCCTTCGCCAACTTATCTTTTAGAGTGTATCTCGATTAATCCTTTGGCCAATCGCTTTGGGGCTGTTCCGAATTACTTCCTTATAATGCACAATTGCTTAACCCGCAGTAAAATCTAAATAAAACGGCGAATAAATCCAGCATGATGCGATTTACGTTAGAAGTTTCCGAAGGTCCGTATTTTAGGGTTTCGGTGTTGTCGGTCGAATTTTTAGGGCGTTACATCTTCGAATCTGTTTCAAATTGGATCTTGTTTCCGATTCATGAGCTTGCCAAATTTCACCGTCAACAACAGCAGAATTGGTCGTCGCCATGGCCTGGAGGAGGGGCTCCGCGCCAAGGAGGGTGGAGGCGGAGAAGGAGGTCTGGCGCCCTGGGCCCAACGGGGTCTCGGACTCAGCTTCGGGGACCCCACCAAGGTCTGGCCCTCCCTCCGGGGCCTGATCAACCTCGGGCCCCAAGGTGGCGTCGGGCCTCGGGGGCTGTGCCCCGAACCACTGCTCGTATCCCTGGTGGCCAGCACCGCCATCCGGATCCGGGTCGCCTCGATCTCCTCCCGAGTGCGGGCCACCGCGGCATCACAGGCCCTGGTTGCTTCGGTCTCCCGCGCGGCCGCCTCAGCTTGCCGCGCACGGCGGCCTCGCGGGCGGCCTCGCGGGCAGCCTCTTCAGCCTCCCGCAGGCGTGCCTCGATGGCTTGCCAATCGGCCGCCCGCCGGGCCACCTCCTCGGTCGATGGCCCCTCGGCCTCGACCCCCGCGGGCCGGCCGGCTTTGGATTGGCAGGAGGCGTCACCACCGCGGGTGCTCCGAGGCGGGAGCTCGCTAGACAGATAAAACCAAAAACGATGCACACATAAATAAAAGGGAAAGGAAAAGGCGGGCGGCCCATGTTGGGAGTGAGGCCGTACCTGCTGGGTGGACGTCTGAATGTCCACTCTAGGGGCTTGATAAAGCCCCCCTTGCTGGGCTTGGTCTCCTGGCAGGGTGCGGTCTCCCCTAGCTTGCGGAGCCGTCTCCTCTTCCTTTCTCCCCTGGGTGGGGGCGTCAGCGACCCGCTCGTCGATTGCCTCCCCGAGGCACGCTTGGCGCCGCCCCCTCGGGGTGGAGACGGGGGAGGGCTCTCCCCGGTCTTGCGCTTCCCCTTGGGGTCGCTGGGGCGGCTGCCCTCGGAGCTACTGCCGGGGGGCGACGAGCAACCCTCGCCGGAAGAGGGCCGCTCTCCTCCGCTACGGCTGCCACCGGCGCCGTCGTGGCCCCGGTCCCCCGAGGCGCCAACTGCGTCCATGATCGCCCAGATGTTGTCGTGATCGGGGTCGCTGCACAGGGGAATGATCCTCGCCGGGATCAGGGATGGCTCCACCGTACTAAGGTTCAGTACACGCTGGATCACCACCCGGAGGTCCGCCGGCCACCAATCCCAGTTGCGGCCCGGATGCAACAGAACGGGGTCCTCAGAGCCACTGTATGCCCAGGCGCCCCGAGCACGTCGTTGGAGCGGGGCGATGCGGCGGCGGAGGTAGTCCCTGTAGACCATGGCGCCGGTGAGGCCCTTGGCGCGCAGACCGGTCAGGCGGTCCAGGATGGCATCGTACGCGTCCCCGAGCGTGACGGTCGACCGCCATGTTGGTCTCTGCACCGGCGGTCGGCTTGGGAGTTGGAGGCGGCGCTCGTCGTCCCACTTCTTGCGCAGGACGCATGGGATATACTGCTGCGCCGCCTGCGCGCATGGTTGGAAGTAGCAGCCGCCGACCTCCGTTGCCGGTGACATGGACTACACGGTGAAAAACCACCGAAACAGCCGGAGGGTGGGCCTCACCCCCACGAACATCTCGCACAAATGTGCGAAGATGCCCAACGTCATTACGGCGTTGGGGGTGAGGTGCGCCATCTGGAGGTCATAGTAATCCAGGACATCCATGAAGAAGCGCGAGAACGGCGGTGGGATTAGCCCCGCCATGGCGAAGGGGAGGAAGAACACCAACCGGTGGGGGTACTGCGTCGCCGGGCGCACTTCGCCCAGCACCACCGCCTCCCGATCGGGCACCGCCGGCATGAACTTGCATGGTAGGCTAGCCATCCTTTCGTTGGTAATGCGAGAGGGTGGCAGCACGCTGCCTTCAACCGGCGAAGACCCCCGTGCCATCACACTGGAAGAGGATGAGCGCAAAGAAGAGTGTGAGCGGTGGAGAAGGGCGCTGGGAGACGAAGAAAGCTAGGGCGCAGGGAGCTGTGTTAGGAAAAAGTGGCGAAGGAAGAAATAAATGCCCTTCTCGATGCCCTTTATACCCTAGCCGCTGCTGCGCTCGGCTCCTCGTTTCCTGTGTCCACTAACTCGCCCCCTCGATTGCCGCGTGCACTCCCTCCATTAGCCCCGCTACTCCGTTTCCAGCGGGCGTGCGAAATCCCGCAACCGTCACGGAGATAGAGGGGCAGATCGCATCCACAGTAATGGCGCGCGCGGTTGCCTAAAAATGTGCCATCATCACAACTCCGGGTGGATCGATGGATGTGCCCTGTTTTGTGCGACGCCCGGAATAATGAGGCCATTAAGAAGAGATGGCCCATTATCGCTGAGAGGCGTTTTTCCCTTGCGTAAAAACGGCAACCGTTCATCTTCCCTGAAAACCTGGGCCCACGTAACACCGGACCAACAGGGTGGCGTCAAGCCTGGTTGCCCCTTGAGTGGGCCCCCGCAGGCCTTACGCCGGGGGCTACTGCCGGTGTCATGGGCCAAGGGGTATGCTGGCTCAGGGCTTGAAGCGGCCCCGTACGCCCACGTGACCATCCCCTGAGGGGGAATCGGGCCTGAGCGTGACGTGGCGGCCGTCCGCTCTAAGTCGCAGTGCCTCTCGCTTACTACCGTAGAAGGGGGGCTCCCCCGACCCCCTCGGGCCACCGCCACATGTGTCGGAGTAGGTGGGTGCTCCCCCATTAATGGTGGTGCAGGCGGAGTGCGCCTACGTGCACGCGCGTGCCGCAGTAAATGCGAATAGACACTCACGCGCGCGCCTGACACCAGTCACAGTCGGCTGACCGGTCTGTGACCGGTACGAATGACCGATGGGACGAAGCACAGTACCGGGCATGCCCTATGCACGCTATTAGGTACGCTGCACGCCCCGTTGTGTCACATCAAAATCATGTGAGTCGGTCCGGCTCACTCATCCAGCCGGAGTTGGTAAGCCAAGTCTAATCACCCGGCACACATCGCCATGTACGGGCGGAGCACGTAAGTCTCCGGCCGTTTAATAAGGAATGACGCGCGGTGTCACATACGAGTGATGCGCAGCCTAATAAGGATCACATCGGCACTGCAAAACGGAGGACTTCTGCCTTAAGCGACAGTGTGGTCCATAATTGTAAAATATTATTTTTTTTTCCTTTTCTCTAGAAAATAGCCTGTTGGCCCATGTGGTGTCCCCTTGGGAGTATAAAAGGAGGCCTAGGCCTAGAGGAAAGGGGTTCGATCCTTCGACAAAAAACATACACAGTCCATCACACACAGGAGTAGGGTATTACGCTTCACCGGCGGCCCGAACCTGTATAATCCCTCGCGTCACCGCCTCTCTCGTGCGAAACTCTCTCCCCACGCCACCGGCGCACAGGAGCGAGAGCAGAAAGACGTCTCCCACGCCATGGGCTGAACTCACAAAGGGGGGCCCTCACAGTCCCCCGCTGAGGAGCTTACCCTCCGTCAACTGGGGTCACTGCTCATCGGAGGTCAAGCACGCCACCGAGGCCTTGACGGCTTGGTGGGCTCGCCGCCGTGTGCCACGAGGAGGGTGTTGCCACTGAAGCGCTACCGCAGAATAGGGTGATGCCCGTCGAGGAGAGGACACCACCTGCCGGAGAAAGAAAGCAGATGGCTAGAGAGGGCGCCATGCGAGGGTGCTGTGGCTAAGGTGCCCGCAGCCAAGTGTAGGGCACTGCTCGCCGGAGGAAGGGCACCGCCGGCCGGGTGGCCGGGGAGAAGGCATCGTGCGAGGGCGCCGTGGGCCATGGCAGAGGGGGAGGGGGAGCAGCGAAGAGTGATCGGCACCGCTGGTGGGGGCAGGGGGAGTGACAGAGAGGGGGGGCGCTGTCGGCTAAGGGTAGCGTGTAGTGGAGAAGGAGAGAGAGGCGGGTGGGTGGGCAGAGGAGAGAGGGCCAAGAGTAAAGAGGGAAAGGAAGGGAGGAGAGAAAAACAAGGAGATAAGGCGCCCGGGAAGATAAGAGCGACGGAAGGATCGAGGCGCATGGGCGCACCAGCTCTCTTGGCTTGGCTCTCCCGGTTCGATGCTCTTTGGGCATGTTTTCTGAAAAAAACGGACACTCATAAGTCATAAATTACAATATGGACCGCTTTATATATATATATAACATACATATGTTAGTTTTTATAAAGAATCGACACATATAGAGATTTATATAGTTGTCGGTTTTTAACTTTTGTCTTTTCTGTATTATGAGGGTATTGGGTATGTTGGTGCGAAGATCTACACGAAACAACATCAAGCACACAAAAGACAAAGATTATACTGGTTCAGGTCCCTCTAAGGTAATAGCCCTAATCCAGTTTGTATGAGATTACAATCAAACCACAGATAGTACAATAGAAGACAACGGAATTAATAGGTTACCGACAAGATCCCTGACAAGATGAACTCGGCGAGATCGAGCTGCGTAGGCTTCGGGTCCTCCGGATTGTGACCACCATAGATATGATTCTGCTATGATTCGATATCCCGACTCCCCCTAGGGCCTTATATATAGTACGAATACCTGGGCCTCCAAGTAGGATTCGGGAAAATTCTGCCCGCATACGAGATCATAGGACCCTAATCTTCTCCAAGTAAGACTCTGGTATTCTATCTGGAGAAAATATTCCTATATACGAAAAACCAAATTCCATAGATCTTAAGGAACCTTCCCGTATACTTGAGGGTATTCGTATTCGTATACTTCATAACTCCAAGGATAGGAGGTATGCCTTATCGATAACCCTGACATTTTCTAAGAGTCACATGGATTGGAAAATGCTCTACCAATGCTGGTTTTAAATGAATCGGCACATATAAGGTTGTCCCTCATTAGTGTTTCTATATAATTTAGCCTACCAATACTATATTATTTGCATACATCGCATATAATAAGGATGGGTAAATTTCAGAGTAGACTCATCAATTATCCCAATCCAACACATCAATCAATTATTCTGTACAAGCATCAACTAATCATCGAAAGCAAGACTTGAAGCCCATCAAGTGTACAAAGAAATTAGTTGGTCGAACGATCTATCATCGAGGCGATTGGAACCGACTAGAACAAGTAGGTTTATCCATGGAGAATTTTTTTAATTTTTGAGTCAATTCAGTGATTATTTATGGATTCCCTTTAATCTCTAAAAAACTTATTGTTTTATTTATTTTCTAAGTTTAGTCAATGCATGTGTAAAAAAGTAGGAAGTAACTTATGTTCTCATCCCACATCGGATCAATTTCTATTCTTATTTTTTTATACTTTCGGTTATGATCCTTACAATTGTGGATTCGTTTTTTAAATGTAGGTGCATATTCGATTGATTGATCATGTCCGAGTGTGACACGAGGTCAGTTTCAAGGTCGGATTTCAAAATATATTTTGTCACGACTCTTGTACAAATATAATAATTTACCTGGTGTAATGTGAAATAGGCTGTTTTGAAAAAAAAATTACCTGGTGTCTGGACCTTGACACGAGATTGTGTTCGCGTGCAACATGAAGCATATTTTCTTAAATGGTTAAATTGGATGTGTGCCATTGCAAAGTGCCTATTTAGATAAATATCATTACAATTTGTCTATTCGTAGTCATGCCACTGGAATTTTACAAAATTGGAACCATGTCATTGCCGTCACGTTTTCCATCCATCTCCTTCCTTTTCCGTCTTCTTTCTTCTCTCTTCCCCAAGAACAATGGCACCCCGGCACCCGTACCCTTCGCCGGAGCAACATGCACGAATACGGTGGTGGCACCACCGTTCTTAGGGAAGAGAGAAGGAAGAAGATGGAAAGGAGATTGATGAAAAACGTGACGGTAGTGGCATGGTCTCAACTGGGTAAAATTCCAGTTGTACAGTTTCAAATAGACGAATTGTAATAGCATATATCTAAATAGGCATATTTGCAATGACACGGATCCAATTTACCTTTTATTAAAGCGCTTGGATCATGAAAGTTGAAGTATGCCGGATCGTTTGTAGTAATATTAGTTTTACATAGCAATGCACGAGTATTTTTTCTTGTAATATTAATTTCTCTATTACAATGCACAAGTAATCATTCCTCCATCTCAATATATAAGTATTTTTATAATAGTTGTTCTCGAAGCGACAACTGCCCACGTCGAAGGACGTGGTCACCTAATGGTTGTTGGAAAAGTAAAGAGTATTAAATTTAGGATTAAAAATTGGGATCCCCTTTTACATGGCCCTAGGGGGCTATTTATAATCCTATTACAGATCCCCCTATTAGGTTTTAAGGCTATTACAGGGGAATTTACATGGTCACCCTTACAAAAGGGACACTTACATGGGTGTTCAATGTAATTAAGATATGTGGGCCTTTAATGGGCCGTCTGGTGACTATAGGCCCGCTAGTCAGTAGGTCCGGGCGATTGGGCTAGCCCACGGAGCCTTCTTGGATTGGGCCCAGCTTGGCGAAGCTATGCTCCTTCGGCGTACGCCTTCGCCATGCAGCCTTCGCCCAGACCGGCAAGGACCCGGTGCGACCCTTCGCCTTCTGCTCCCTTCGTCCCGTTGTCTTCGCCATGGGGCTTCGCCCTGACGGGCCTTGGGCGCCTTGAGTCCGAATCCTTCCTGCTTGGTTGGTGTTGGTAGGTCTGGTCGAAAGGTCTCATGGTATACTGCTAACAAGCCCCTCACGGGCAAGGGTG
The DNA here is from genome assembly GCA_000573905.2 of Oryza punctata. Taxonomy (NCBI): domain Eukaryota; kingdom Viridiplantae; phylum Streptophyta; class Magnoliopsida; order Poales; family Poaceae; genus Oryza; species Oryza punctata. Next base: position 6,563,523 of record CM002489.2, on the reverse strand, counting down.
AGATAGGAGCATCGGCCGAGACCGTGCAAACCATGTAGTACGGTATGAGGCGCCCCCTTTCGACCGATGCTCCTGCCGAAACATGTCTTTTGCTCCTGCAAAGAATGTGTGTATTATATGTGTTTTTGCGAAAATTTTTACGTATAGCTTTCGCCTCCCGCGAGTAGCGAAGCTATCTTTACAGTTTAACTGGGCCCAAATGAACAGTGATGGGCCTTCGCCTTCCGTAAAGAGCGAAGTTGCCCTTACTGTTCCATTGGGCCGTAGTGAACAGTGATGGGCCTTTTCCCGAAGGCCCGCCACTATGCGGCCTGGTCCATGGGATTTTACCGTTTTGCCTACCCCGCGACACGTGGCCGTTCCTGATTGGCTGGGAAGGCGAAACGTCGCCAAGTAGGCTATATATTCTTACTTCCCCCTTTTCACCGCCGTTACCCTCGTCATTTTCAGTCAACTTTTTACTCACGGCTCTCTGACTCGAATGAACCCAATCGCCAGCTAGCCCCCTTCGCTAGTCCACGCTTGCTTCGCCATGGCCCCACACAAGCCGAACCCCGTTTCCACGACAGGTCCCGACCCTGGCCAAATCGACGAAGATACCACCGTGTTTCTGGGGGTTTCGCTCATAGACGAGGATGAGCTGGCCAGGATGGTTGCTTCAGGCCTGGTGGCGGAGGGGCGGGCGTTCGCCCCCAGGGATGCCGAAGTGCCGAAGCCCGGCGACCACCAGACGGTCGTGTTCGCCGTGTTCTTCGAGGCTGGTCTTCGGTTTCCGTGCAACATACTGTTGCCGGAAATTCTTCGCCATTTTCAGGCGGAGCTGCCCCAGCTGAGCCCTTCGGCTCTTGTCCGCATCGCCATCTTTGATTGGGCGTGCCGGACTGCTGGATTCGAGCCCAGCGCTGAGCTCTTCGGTGCTATCTTCACGGCTACCGTAAACTTGAAGACGGTGGTCACCCCTACCGGGACCAAGAAGACGGCGTTCGGGAGTGTGAACTTTAATGTTCGCCCCGAGCGCTCCGACTTGTGGCCGGTCAACACCGCAATGTCGAAGTGGGATCGCCATTGGATGGCGAAGTGGTTTTACCACTCCATCCCCTTCGAGGCTGGGTACGAAGCGGCGAAAGCCCTTCGCTGGCGGCGCCGGGCGATTTTGCCAGTCCGGAAAACAAGAGTCGTCGTCAGCGGCGCTCTGGAGGCACGGTTCGCCCTTCTCCGCAAGGTTTGCTCCCGGCTGAGTTGCCGTGATTTGGTTGAGGAGTTTTGCATGTTTCGCGTATGCCTCCTCTCCCAATCGTGGCAGGTCGAAATTGACCGAGACGAACAGGTCGACGGCCTGCCGAAACTTGTCATGCCCGCCGGGGCGAATGGTAAGCTCGTATTCTCCTCTTTGTTTCTTTCGTTTGTTCGACCTCTGATGTAATAGCCTGCTTTTTTCAGTGTTGACCCTTGCCCAGGCCGACACCGAAGCCCGCAAGCTGATTGGCGACGTGTCGGTCACTGAATACAGCCAGCTGTTAACCCGACAAGCAGTTGGCCGGGCGAACCGGGTCTACGTCGGCGAGCTCCCCGCTAGGACGAAGCCATTCAAGGCTGACGGCGAAGCGGGCCCGTCCTGCCTGCGGGGGCAAGTGAAGTTCGCCCCCGCAAGCGAAAGGCCCCTGCCTCCCCCGACTCCGACATCGATGATGAGGACGGCGTCGAAGAGCAGGAGGACGCGGGGGAGACCGAGTTTGCGACCGAAGAGGTCGCGGATGAGGCTGGCGACAGCCGCTCCGGGACGCGCGGCTACACCCCGACTCCCAGCCCGGAGCGCGTCGAGACCGGGGCGGAGTCGGTCTCCTCCCCCCTTCACCGCTCTTGGTTGCGATCGCTGCGACTAAGGCGGCGAAGGGGGAGCCTACTAAGAAGGCGCCCCGGAAAAAAGGGGTCATCGCCATCGCTAATGTCTTTAGTGATGACGAGTCATCCGACGGGACACCCACTTCGCCCACCGGGCGAAGCCAGGGTCTGACGATTGCCCTTGGAGCAGCAGGCGGGGCTGGAGCTTCGGCTTCAGCCGAACGAGTGGTGAAGGCGGCCGCCCGGGTTTTTAATAGCCCTGTTCGCCGGCCGATCGTTTCGCCGCTTGCCCTCGATAAGGGCAAGAAGATGGATGAGACGTCCGGCTCAACCTACTCCCAGGCGCCGCCCCGATTCGCCCCCGGCGACTTCGAGACCCGGGCGGAGCTCATTCCCTTTGTTGAGGGGGTGAGCAGTATTATCGCTCCGGCTGGTGGCCCTAGTCTCTTCGCCGAACTTAACGAGTTCGACAGGGGCTGCTCCGCCGTTAAGAGCCTGGCGGTTTGGGTAAGTTAACTTCTTTTTATTTTATGTTCTCTTTTTGTGTCGTTGTTTTCGACATCCTGACTTATCATTTGCCCCAATTTTCTCTTGTTTCGCCAGATCCTTGCGGCCCACTGTTCGACGGAGCGAACAATGCGGGCTCGCCTTGATGGCCTGACGAACCGTCTTCGGGCCAAGGACGACGAACTGGGCCGCAAGAGCCTGGAGATGGAGGGCCTTGCTCGGTCCCTCCGGGAGGCAAAGGCGGAAAACAAGCGCCTCCAAGCCGAACTGGATAAGGGCAGCGAGGCGAAGGCGGAAATCGATCGCCTCAAGGTCGAGCTGGAGAAGGAGTGAGAGCACTCCTCCGCCCTCACCAATTATTACAACCTGACGGAGCCGAAGATGGAGGCTCTTCGTCAGGAGGCGAATAGGGCGGAGGCGAAGGCCCAACGCCTTGCGCGGGAGGTGGCGAGGGCCACCGAATCCGCTAAGACCGCCTGCCACACCCTTCGCCTCGTGCTTACCGACATGGGGGCGAAGGCGCGGGGTGTCCCGGGCAAAAACGCCTCCGCACTCGAGTTCTGCGAGTGGACTCAGCAGGCTGGCTGCGCAGTTTCGGACTGTGCGACGGTGTACGGCGATTGCTGTGCGCGCGTGTCAACAGCTTTCGCCCTGGGCCTGCTGCAGCAATCTGGGTGCGAGCATGTCGCCCAGTTCCCCGGCTTCGCGAAGGGGGACTGGAAGGTGAGCGCCCAGGACATTTCGCCAGCGCTTCGCGCCTGGCGGAAGCAGTTTTGGCAGAAGGATGGGCGATCTGCCGCCGAGGCCCGTCTGCTCGAGCAGCCGGCGAAGACGGAGGCAGCGGACGAAGGTGCAGAGCCGGCGGAAGAGGGTGGAGGCGATGCCCAAAATCACCCAGAGGTGTGAGGCCCTCCGCCCGTTTTTGTAAATTGTAATAGTTTTTACTTTTGATGTTTACCGTATAGGGCAAACAATGTAAATATGGCCGATGGCCCACCTTATTGTAGAATTTCTTAATGCTTGGAGTATACAACGATCTTCTCCAACCATGTTCGATGTTATATTTTTTTTGTACTCGCGCTGTTTCACATAATCTTTTCGCCCGATTTATGCGTTCCAGTTTCGCCTTCTGTGTTTCTCCACATGACTTCCCCGCTGTTTGCAGGGTCTATGCCGAAAGCTGTGCGTTCGGCCCCCCTTTGGGGATTGGCGAAGTAGGAAGTTTGTTGCGGTAAAGAATTTGCCGAAGGCCCGGTACTTGCTTCGACCTATTTACCGTGAGATGATGATTAACAGCAACAACTACAAAGTTGTGAACGTTGCTAACTGGATGCGAACACACCCCGGGCGAACACTGGAGGACTACGATCGTGTCCACGCTGCGCATTTGGAGGGCATGGCTCGTTTCTGGCGGAATCATCGACGGACTGATCGGCAGGAGGCGATCGCCCGACGTCGCTATAGTCTTTCTCTTGTTTCGCCCCCTTCTCCCCTTAGGGTAGTTTACAACATTAGTAGTGACGATGAACCCTGTTCGCCAGATCACTCCTTTGTGAGTGGTAGTTGTTTTCGGGGCGAAGATGTAATTTATTTGTAAGCTAAGCTATAGATTATTGCATTCCTTTCGCCGGTACCATGTTGTACGATATATACTTCTTCGATTATTTTCCCAAAGTTAATAAAGGTGTGCTTTTGTTTCCTTTTCGCCATTTTTTGCATTGTCACCTCTCGTGCTTTCGTTGGGCCAGAATATATCGGCCCCTTTGCGTATATTAGCAAAATAGGTCCGCTGACTTTTCAGCTTTCGTCTTCCGTTATCGATCTTTGGTATTCCGCACTAACAGCGGCACACGTTTTTCGTGTAGATCGACTATAACGGTGTTCGGTTAATTATTTTCCGAAACAAGCTGTTCTGGTTTCAACGTTCGGCGAGCGGTGCTTCGGCCGATTTGTTTCGCCCCCCTGGTGTTTTCGCTCATCGGGCGTTTGCCTTGGGGTTTTTCCACAAATTATCATGCACACAAGTAAAAAAAGGCGAAAGACACAAGAATTTTATACTGGTTCGGGCCTCCAGTGTGGATAATAGCCCTACATACATTTTTTTCTTTTTTTTCATTTTCTCCTATTTTTTGTATTTTCGTGCCGGAAGGCTTACAGAATGGCAGATGCCGAAAAAGCTACATAGTAGTATGTACATTTTTACATTTTGGCGAATAGGGTGCCACCCTTTCTAAATATAGAAGCGCTTAAGAGAAGCGGCGTTCCAGGAGTGATCGAACTCCTCGCCTTCTAGTGTTGCTAGGCGAAAAGAGCCTGTTCTTGACTTGTGCTTGATGAGATATGGCCCTTCCCATTTTGTCTCAAGCTTCCCGACCACTACTGGGTTCGCCTTCTTCCTCAGGACAAGATGGCCAGGTAAGAGCTCTGTTAGGTGAACCTTTTTGTTGTAGGTTGCCGAAGTGCTTGTGGCGTACTTGCGCATGTGTTCTAGTGCTTCGACTCGTACCCCCTCAAGGAGTTCGAGCGACACCTCGCGCCCCTCTTCGCCCCCAGAGCATCACCCTTGGTGAGTTAGCCCCTAGCTCTGTTGGGGTCATCGCCTCGTCTCCGTAGAGGAGTATGAACGGGCTGAACTTGGTTGGCCTTGTGGGAGTTGTTCGGAGGGCCCAAAGGACAGACAAAATTCCGTCTAGCCATCTGCCCTTCGTCGTCCCCTCAAGCCTTTTCTTGAGCGCCTCCAAGATCTTGCCATTTGTGCACTCGGCCGCCCCATTCGACTGTGGGTGCGCGACCGAAGCGAACCTGATTTCCAAGTTTAATCCGTCACACATTTCTCTGAACTTGTCAGAGTCGAACTGCTTGTCGTTGTCCGTGATGAACTCCTTCGGCACTCCGAAACGACAAATAGTGTTTTTCCAGACAAACTTCTGTGCTGCCGCCGAAGTGATCGCGCCGAGTGGTTCGGCCTCGATCCAACGCGAGAAGTATTCCATGGCTAAAATTGCGAACTTGTATCAATTTCGCGCCACCGGGAACGGGCCAATGATGTCCAGCCCCCACCTGGCGAAAGGCCAGACTGGTGCGATGGGCTGCAGCTCATATTGTGGTGCAGTCTGGCTTTGGCCGTATCGTTGGCAGCTTACACACTTTTTGGCCTGCTCAACGCAAACTTTCAGCATAGTGGGCCAATATACTCCCTGGCGAAACACCTTGGAGGCAACTGTTCGGGCAGCCTGGTATGGACCGCACAGCCCCTCGTGTATTTCCTTCACCATTTCCTCGCCCTCGGTGAAGGAGATGCATCAAAGCAAAGGTTGGAGCACTCCAGAGCGATATAGCTGCCCTGAGACCAGCTTGTATTGTCTAGCTCTGATTTGTAAGCGCTTCGCTTCTGCTTCATCCTCTGGAAGCCAACCCTCCCTGAGGTACTTTACGAACGGAGTTCGCCAGTCCTCTGGGTCTTCGCCTAGATCCGCCTGGTCAACGACCATGATATCCAGGTTTCTGCGGGCACGCTTGGTGCATACAAGATCTCAAGAAAGATGCCTGGTGAATGCGGTCCCCCACAGGCGGCTGATTTCGCCAGGGTGTCTGCCTCCTCATTCTGGCCTCTAGGTAAGTGTTCGACCATTATTCCGACGAAGCACTTTTCCACAGACCGAACAGCCTCCAAATACTTTTTCATCCCTTCGTCTTTTGCTTCAAAAGACTTGTCGACATGACATGCCACCAACTTGGAGTCTGTACGGATGAGCAATCACCGAACGCCCAAAGCCTTTGCTTTTCTTAGCCCCAACAACACCGCTTCGTACTCTGCCATGTTATTGGTCGTGTCGAACTGCAGCCTTGCGGCATACAGAATCGGCACGCCCCCTAGCGAAGTGAGTACGGCCGCGGCGCCCGCTCTCCTGTGCGACCACGAGCCATCGGAGTGCATTATCCAAGGCTATTCGATAGGCTGAGGTTCGGGGGTGGACGCCGGTGTCCATTCGGCCACGAAGTCGGCTAGCACTTGGGATTTGATAGCAGAGCGAGCAACAAAATGCAGGTCGAAAGGGGATAATTCCGCTGCCCACTTGTTGAGCCTACCAGAACTTTCCTTGCCCCGGAGCACTTTGCCCAAAGGATACTGTGATGGTACAGTGATTTTGTGGGCTTGAACATAGTGCTTAAGTTTGCGCGAAGCCATAACTACGGCGTAAGCGAGCTTTTCCATCTCCATGTACCTTGTTTTCGCCCCTTGCAAAGCTTCAGAGACGAAGTATACTGGTTTCTGTCCTGATTCTGTCTCTTGGACAAGGATTGCACTGACTGCCCCTGGCGAAGCCGCTAGATATAGCAGCATTTTGCTTCCCGGGGTTGGGCTGACCAGGGCAAGTGGGCTTTGCAAATACTGCTTTAGCTCGTCAAATGTGACCTGGCATTCAGGGGTCCAACTGAACTTCCCTGCGGCCCTGAGGGTCTTGAAGAATGGCAAACCCCTTTCGACCGCCTTTGAGAGAAAACGACTGAGTGCCGCAATTTGGCCCGCGAGCTTTTATACTTCGCGTACGCTCGACGGTGGCCTCATTTGCTGGATGGCGTCAATTTTCTCAGGGTTTGCCTCGATACCCCTTTCAGAGACCAGAAAACCCAACAACTTGCCCGCGCGAACTCCAAAAACACACTTCTCAAGGTTTAGTTTCATACCCGCCGCGCGCAAGTTGTCGAAGGTCTCCTGCAGATCGGACGCATGGTCGAAAGCCTTGCGACTTTTTACGACGATGTCGTCAACATAGGCCTCCACATTTCGCCCCAGCTGCTTGCGAAGCACCTTGTACACTAGCCTGGCGAACGTTGCTCCGGCATTCCTTAGGCCGAAAGGCATCCTGAGGTGATAGAAGGTGCCGAACGGGCGTGATGAAGGCTGTCTTGGGGATGTCATCTGGGTTCATGTGGATTTGGTGATAGCCGGAGTATGCATCCAAGAAGCTCATGAGCTCGCAGCCAACTGTCGAATCAACAAGCTGGTCGATCCGCGGCAAGGGGAAGTCATCTTTCGGGCACACCTTGTTGAGGTCTGTGAAATCGACGCACATGTGCCACTTGCCGTTCGACTTCTTCACCAAAACCAAGTTCGCCAGCCACTCCGGGTGGTCGATCTCCCTAATCACCCCGGCCCTGAGCAGCTTGTGCACTTTGGCCTTCGCTGCCTCTTGGTGATCAACGGACATCTTGCGCAGCTTCTGCTTTCTTGGCTTGGTGTCCGATTTGACCGCCAGGTGATGCGTGATGAGTTCCGTCGAAACACCCCCCACCTCGTTGGGGCTCCAGGCGAAGATGTCAATGTTTTTCTTGAGCACTTCTAGGATGTTCCCAGCTTCTTCTTCGCCTAGATCGCCCCCCAGCTGGACGAACTTCGCCGGGTCAGCATCGCTGACTTGCACCTTGATCACCTTCCCATGAGGGGCTGGCTTCGGCATGCGCTTAGCATGCGGTTCGGCCTCCACATTGTGCACTGCCCTGTTGATCACGGCCAGGTCGCCTTTTGACATAGCTGGAGGTTGAAGCCCCTTAATGACGATCACCCCTGCCGGACCGGGCATCTTGAGCTTGAGGTAGTTGTGGTGGGAGATGGCTTCGAACTTGTTCAAGGTTGCACGGCCGAAGATGGCGTTGTAGCTGTACGGAATGTTGACCACGTCGAACAGTATCTGCTCTTTGCGCCTGTTTTCACCTGTGCCGAAAGCAACCATCAACCGTGCCTGGCCGAGAACTTGTACTGCCTCACCGCTGAAGCCGCGAAGCGAGGCGGGTGCTTGAGTGAGAGCCAGGGTTGGCAGCCCCATCTTGGCGTATGCATCGGCGAATATGACATCGGTCGAGCTTCCTCCATCGACCAGAATTCGCCGAACTTCAAAACCGGCTATCTCGGCCGAGATTACCAGGGGGTCTTGATGTGGGAACAGCACCCCTTCGGCATCCTCCGGCCCAAAAGAGATTTGCTGGTTCAAGTACTTCGGGACCCCTTCGCCTGCGCCGGTGATGTTATGCACCATTCACAGCTGCAACTTTTTCTGCCGTTTTGACGATTGAACTAGTGGATCGGCCCTTGTAATCACTTGAATGACTCTGCGCTGCAGGTCTTGGCGTTGTTCGGCTGGGGGTGATTGCTCTTGGACCGCCTCGCGAGGCACTTCGACAGCGGCTCCTTGATGCGGCCTTGGTTCCTGAGGTTGCTTCGCTGACGAATGTTTCGGCATGCTCGGTGGTGTGCGAAGATCACCCATGATAGGCACAATAGAGGTCCTTTCTGACCTCCTTGCGAACAGGTTGCTGGTGGTTGCCACCCTGCTGGGCGTCGAACTCCTTGCGGAGGGCTTGTACTTCTTCGACAGCCATCACAGCCTTGCCTGTACGGTCAGTCCTGAATTTCCTCCAAGTCATGGGAGCTTGGCCTTGTCTCGGCGGCTGCCCCTGGTTCGCTGGCTGGGGTTGGCGAGCGGCGGGGGAGCCGGTTCGGCGACCTGCGCTTGCATCTGGGCCTGGGCAGCGGCGATGGAGGCTTTGTCGTACTCAGCTTGAATTGCCTGCCTTCGCTTGGAGTCCTCTTCGCCCCTTGCGTACCCGTCGATGATGCGAAACAAGTGCTCGAGAGTTTGCGGCTCCTTGTTGGCGATCTTCCTTGTGAGTTCGCCTTCGAGCAGCCTGGTCGAAGCGGTGTTGATGACGGATGCTTCAGTTATATCTTGAACTTGGCATCGGGCTTGCAAGAAACGACGCATGTACTCCCATATTGATTCGCCCGGCCTCTGGCGAATGCCGAGCAAATGTTGCTGCGTCTTCGGCTCCTCATAGGTGCCTCGAAAATTAAGGATAACGACATTGCGCAATTGTTCCCATGAGTAAATGCTATTAGATGGTAAATTGAAATACCAAGAACGGGCGATGCCGTCTAGAGCGAGATGGACTACCTTCGCCTTGGTATTTTCGTCGCCGTGAGCGGCTTCGATCGCGGACTCGTAGATAGAGAGAAACTCTTTTGGGTCCGTTTCGCCTGAATACCGCGGAACGGGTGGGAATTGGAACTGAGGTGGAATTGGACGGGTTTTGATTCCACCTCTCAGTGGCAGCCCCTTTTCGCCCCCAGCCTTACTCATGACGCCCTGCAGCGAGGGCCCGCTCGGCTGCGGATACGGCGTGGCGAAGGGCGAAGTCATAGCCTGCGCGTGTGGCTGGGCTATGGCGTTCGGTGGCCCGGTTCCGAACGGTGGCGCTTGGGTGGTGTTGTAGAAGTCGAACTGCGGCCCTTGACTCCAAGGCGAAGCCCCCGACCCGGGTTGGTTCGACGGCAGCCACCCGGGTGCGCCCTGGCCGACGCCCCCCTCCGGTTGGGTCGAAGGGGTTGTGCTTGAGATGTTGTGGGGTTGATTGAGTTGCTGAAGGAAAGCTTGAAGCTATGCTTGCAGGGCCGAAGCCCCCTTCGCCATCACTTGTGACATTTGACCGGGTGGTGAGGGGTGCACCTGGACCACAGCCGGTCGAACCTGCAGCCGCACGCCAGGAAGCGGGTGCGCTGCTGCGGCCGAAGGTTGCCTGGGGAAGTACATCGGTCCTTGCGCGGCTTGCGGCGGAGGGGCTTGGACCGGTGCTTGCTGGTAGGCTTGAGGCGGGATGTATCCTGCCGAGTATTGGAGGACTGGGGCCGAAGCGACGTTGGCTTCCCGTGCTGCTTCGTACGCGTGTTGTTGCTCTTGCATCTGGCGAAGCATGTCCTGGAGTCGCGTCATGTTCTGCCGCATGGCTTCCATGCTGGATTCGGCTTGCGCCTCGAGGTTGGGGTCGGCCTGCACAGCAGCGAGTGTGGTCGAAGCCGGCTGACTTGCCGAAGGGATCTCCGGCGCCTGCTCCGTCATAGCAGTCGGGGCCGAAGGTGGTGGTTGCGACGTGGGCGCCGAAGCCGATGGCGCTGCCCCAGCTTCAGCGATGGGCGCCGAAGGTTCCGCTCCTTCTTCGGCGGCCATCGCCTCTTCTGCTACACTTTCCTTTGAGTTAGCAACCCTCTCCTTTGAGACCTTCTTCGGTGGCATTAGCTCTCAGTGGTTTCGCTCGGAGGTCCCCACGGTCGGCGCCAGCTGTTGTCGGAGCGACAACTGCCCACGTCGAAGGACGTGGTCACCCAATGGTTGTTGGAAAAGTAAAGTGTATTAAATTTAGGATTAAAAATTGGGATCCCCTTTTACATGGCCCTAGGGGCTATTTATAATCCCATTACAGATCCCCTATTAGGGTTTAAGGCTATTACAGGGGAATTTACATGGTCACCCTTACAAAAGGGACACTGGACACTTACATAGGTATTCAATGTAATTAAGATATGTGGACCTTTAATGGGCCGTCTGGTGACTATAGGCCCGCTGGTCAGTAGGTCGGGGCGATTGGGCTGGCCCACTGAGCCTTCTTGGATCGGGCCCAGCTTGGCGAAGCTATCCTCCTTCGGCGTACGCCTTCGCCATGCAGCCTTCGCCCAGACCGGCAGGAACCCGGTGCGACTCTTCGCCTTCTGCTCCCTTCGTCCCGTTGTCTTCACTATGGGGCTTCGCCCTGACGGGTCTTAGGCGCTTTGAGTCCGAATCCTTCCTGCTTGGTTGGTTTCCGTAGGTCCGATCGAAAGGTCTCATGGCATACTGCAAACAATAGTGATAAGTCAACTAGTTTGAACCTTGACTATTAATAGTGAAAGAATAAAAAATAATCATGTAAGAGTGATATTACTAGGCTTATCGTTAAACAAACTATCGTAATATACAACTATTTTTATTTAAAACATCTTATTTTTATAAATATTTATGATCAAAATAGTATACCGAAGACCATGTTAAAATTTAAAATATAAATATTTTAAGATAGAGAAAATATATTTTATGACGGAGTAGAGTACTACTACTTACCTTGAAGTTTCCTTTTTTTTTATTGCGCAGCCTGTCCAGCAGAGCCCCAACCAGGACAGCGTTGCCTTTGGTAGCCTATATAATGTCACGCCGCTCACGCTCAGTAGCACTGAATAACATGTGAGTGTGCTCCGACGACACTATCTTCTCCCTTTGGCGCCCGGAGTAATCTCCCAATTATTGCCCGGTGTGTGTCCCTCTGCTTATCTTCCCAATCGTCATTTACATTTAATCATGCACAAAAATGAAGAGATACGGTAGATATAAGTGTGCTAACGAACGCCAGCTAAGTATGAATTCCTCTTCCCCTCTCTCTCTATATATATACCTTCTTAGCTACTTCGACAGCTGAAGAAATGTCTGTTACTTCTACAGCTGAACGTATAGGGAAAATTGCTATATATGATTTTTTTTTTTAAGTGAGATTTCCTCTCATTCTTCTCTAGCTCGTTTCACTAACCATGATTGAACCGTGCTTGCGTGATTTTCGTTGTTAATCTTTCCTTTTGTTTATGATATACTCCTACTTTGCTGCCAAATACAGCATAATGTCTGTAGTCTTCAGTTGTTTGTTTTTCTCTTCTGTTTAAGACTCTCTGACCTTGTGCTTTGGCTTTCTTGCAAGAGAAGCCGGATCAATATGATTGATCTGTTCTTTTTAATAAAAAATGCCCCTGCCAATCTATTGGCAAAATTTGCTAGAGTCGTGTACATTGAAGAGGATTATTTGATTGAAGTTGAAGGAGTAGCAGAGTATCGTTACTGTGCATGCATATCTTGCAACACAGTGATTGCTGTTGAAAGGGAAATTAAAGAGAACAAAGAGAGCAGAGAGCAACGGAATAAAAAGTAGACAGACAAATTACCGGCAACGTTAGCAACAAAAGAAGACAAAGTGTAGTAATTAGTAATTTGTTACTACATCCGTCCCAAAATACTCGTAGTTTTTATTTACAAATTTTGATCATTCATCTTATTTAAAAAATTATAAAATTATTATTTATTTTATTTGTGACTTGCTTTATTATAAAAAGTACTTTAAGCTAAACTTTTCTTTTTTTATATTTACATTAATTTTTCAAATAAGACGAATAATTAAACATTACAAATAAAAAGTCAAAGCGATAACTAATTTAGGACGAATGTAGTACTCGAGTAGAACTTAGGCTTTGTTCGTTACTCCCAGTTGGGATCACAATTACTCCGTACGGAAAACGGAGCGATCTATTAGCGCGTGATTAATTAAGTATTAATTAATTTATTTTTTAAAAATGGATTAATTTGATTTGTTTAAACAACTTTTGTATAGAAACTTTTTGCAAAATACACACCGTTTAGTAGTTTGAAAAGCGTGCGTGCGGAAAACGAGGGAGAGAAATTGGGAAGAGGATGAAAAGAACGCAGTCTTAGGCTGCATTCGCAGGACAGACTTTCCAACCTGCATAGTGCACACGGAAAACGGAGCAGTCCATTAGCGCGTGATTAATTAAGTTTTAGCTAATTTTTTTAAAAAAATAGATTAATTTAATTTTTTTAATCAACTTTTGTATATAAACTTTTTGCAAAAAACACACTGTTTAGTAGTTTGAAAAGCGTGCGCGTGGAAAACTGAGAGAGGTGAGTTAGGAAAAGGGGGAAAGAAGCCTTAGTAGTTACTTGTCCCTTCCCTTGGATTATTCGGTCTTTCTTCCCACTTTCCCAGAGAGATCCATTGGAGAGTACGTTGGCGCTGGCGACGAAGAAAGGAAGGAGCCAGGAAGCTTCCTGGTGTTAAATGACGAAGGTGCACGAGAGTGGGACAGCTGCAACCTGCCTACCGCTGACCTCTGAACCAGCACTATAAGAAACTAACACCTCGAAAGCCACGTGCCACCATAATTAACAAGACCAAGTACAGTAGACGAGGTCCGGTACGAACCTATAAGGCTTTTCAGTTTTCATAAGGTGAAAAATTGTCCATGGCTATCGTCCAGGGGTGTTTGGGGTCTAGGTCCACCCACTTATTAATAACTAATCTTATTTATTTTATACTCCCTCTGTCCCGTAAAACAAGAGATTTTAGCTATGCAATTATATAGCTAAAATCACTTATATTATAAGACGGAGGGAGTATTAAGGAATTGCTAAAAATCTTGCGACGGTTTTTTTTAAAGAAATCTATCGATTTTTCGACTATCGGATTTATTCCAAGATTCGTGCCAGCATGATGGAAAAAATATCAGGTGTTTACGCATAGGGCGAGAATCAATCCCACCACCTTCCTTTCATATGGATGCCTCATTTACCACCAAGCAGTTTTTTTCAAACCCACTTACGTACTGCACTCCACGGTGTAATTAAGGTGTAATTAGAATCACACGATAACTTTTTGACTTAAAATCTATGGACAGTGCTATAGGTAGACCCTTCTATTAAGGTCCTCCACTCATGTTTTGTCCATCACTACAAACCTTATTATGGAGCCGTGTTATGTTTTGCCATATCGGCATCCTCTCTCTAATCGATAACTTTTTTATCCTATTGGTACCAACTTAAAGCCATTTTCCTGCAAATACCACCTTCACATTGGTGTCGACCTCCCAAGATGCCAGCATGACACCTCGAGCCACAAGGAGGGCTCGTCGATGGCCTAGGGCACTGTATTATCCACCTGCCTTGTGCTGTTGATGATCATCATATCATGGTGAGCAATGGTAACTGCCTTAAGCCATCGACGTTGTCTCAAGCATACCGGTACGGTATAAAGATAGTCGCCCCTACATCTCTAGATACCGGATACGTATTCATGTTTTCAGCCTTTAGATTTGCTAACTCAGCAGAGTGGCCGCTTTTATCACCTGGCCGCCAAATCCATCATTCTTGACAACTTTAGTCACTAGATTCATAAGGACATGTACAATGGAAACCACTGCTATGAGTGGTCTCAATGTGCCACATAGGATAAAACCACACATAGATCACTTCATCCACAATGCAAACCACTCCAAAGTATATTTTACGTTTCAGTCCCTAGTTATATGTGTCAGCCCTTATGGTATATCTTATATCAATTTTTGTATTTTAGACCTTATAACAACAACAAAAAATACATAGATACCCCTGACCAACACATGGACCCACTGTTAGTCGCTCTCATGTTTTTTTCTCTCCTCTACCGCACTGTACCCACCAACCATCGACGTCGAAACCCCTTCTCCTCAGGCGACAACGCCGCCGCTCTCTTCTCCCCACTCTGGTGTGGCCGGCGAGCTCCACAGCGACCGATGGCGGTGGTGAGGATCCCGACGACGAGACAAGGTGCACTCTCTCTCTATCCCACTTTCTCTTCGGATGGCTGCCGACCGGGAGCTTGGACCACTTTTTCTTCTCAAACCACTGTGGCATCTGTAGGTCACACTAATGAAACCACTCCCGAACCTCCACTGTGACATCCAAGCCTAGTTGGAGGCTGGAATCATAGGTCTGAGACCACGCATTGTACATGGCCTAACTCTCCAGCTATCGAATCTACTACCATCTATATTTTCTGTCACGGGATTTTCCACCTTGCTAGCCTGATTTGCCGCTCTCGAACACCTTTGGTCACCGGATTCATCACTCCTAACATCTCTCACCATTGGATCTGTTATCCTTGTCGTCTCCAACCACTTAATTTATCGTCATCGACGGTTTCAGCTACTAGATTTGCCACGTTAACCAAGTGGCCACCTCATCTACGGCCTATCGACCACCTTGGCAATATAGTATGCCACTTCAACTTACCGTGTCCACTATATACCACTCCTCATATCTTGAATAACGGATATGTTGCCCTCGACCACCTTGGCATGTAGATCTAGACAAATGGTACTACAGGTAACGGTGGCGAGGTCCTACGGCTTGGATATCTTAAGGCCTTGATATTGAGGAGTTTCGGCACTCCAACATTGTTTTGGCTCTGTGTTTATCTTATATCATGGTGGTTTAAGATAGATAGTGGGATTTGCATATCATAAAGGATCATGATTATCCACATTAATCATTTTTGGATTCGTACCTCTTAGAGCAAGCTCAATAGTATAGTTAGATGTTGACTCTAAAAACATCTACGCACAATAGTTAGATATTAGGGGGTGTTTGTTTTCAGGCGCTAATTAAGAGTATTAAACATATACTAATAATAAAACTAATTGCATAAATGAGAGCTAATTCACGAAATAAATTTTTTAAGCCTAATTAATCCATAATTAACACATGTTTACTGTAGCATCACATAGGCTAATCATGAATTAATTAGACTTAATAGATTCATCTCGCAAATTAGTTCAGGTTATGAAATAGGTTTTATTTTTTAGTCTACATTTAATACTTTTAATTAGTGTACAAATATTCGATGTGATAGGGACTAAAAATAAGTCCCTGAAAATAAACAGGTCTAGATCATCTATACATAAATTTATATCTATTATTTATTTTATCCCCTCCTTTGCCTCTTTCATCATGTACCACTCATTCAGTAGTAGCACGTTGTTTGTGGACTACTAGGAGCAGGAATCTGACCCATAAGAGCACATTCTCACGCCTAGGAGTGTGTGCAGTTGGTGATTATATAGTCGTCCACTCCTTCTGTCCCTTCACTACATCACCTTTGCTACCATGCATGCATTGTCACCAATAAAACTTCTTTATTTACCGCATACCGCCTCATCCCATTGAAAATTAATCCTAACTACAAATTCGGATACATACGTGTTTAGATTCCTAGTTAAAATTGATTTTGGACGGAGTAGTACCATTTATTCTCTCCCCATCCTCTCTATTCATATGATTGTGGAACTCACGTCTTGAGTCACCAGTTCATCTGTGTCACTTTCCTATGGGGCATCTTTTGTAGTTGACGCATTCACATAATGCACTCACACCATGGTGCGCGTCCTCACCACAAAAGTTCTTTGCGTCACAGACAAATAAAATGAGCACCGAAAGTGATGGGCCCATTTGGTTTGTTCGCATTCTTTAACAATGCCAAGTTGCCAACCGAGCTATTCCCTCTCTTAAAAAAACAAATACGTATCATACTCCCTCCGTATTTTAACATATGACACTATTATTTTTTTACCAACGTTGAACTATTCATTTTATTCAAAGTTTCTGTACAGATATAAAAATATTTATATTATACTTAAAGAACATTTGATGATAAATCAAGTCACAATAAAATAAACGATAATTATATTTTTTTAAATAAGACGAATGGTCAAACGTATTTTACCAAATCAATGGTATCGTATATTAAAAAATAGATGGAGTACTAGATTTGCTTTTTTACAAAATAGAGTATTCATCAATGGAAAAAAACAAGTCACACCTAATTCTTAATTTTTGTATCACCAAGCAACATAGTAACATCAAATCAATGGACGCTAGTACATCATGTTATAAAATGGCCATAATAGCAAATCGAGAATCAAACACGAAAGAAATATTATAGGAGACCCAAACACGATAACAACATGTTAATAAGGTTCAACCGAAGCCTACTCCATCTCGCTATACTAAGTCACCATACGGTTACAACAGGTCCGTTCCTCTATTTAAAAGATATCCAAGAATAGAGTCCGACTCTTACTCTATTCCTATACCTAGTACAACTCCAAGTTCTAACCTATATTTGACTACGTACACATATTCAACACAAACGCTAACAAACTCCACCTTAACGAATATACTATGCCAATCTAGATTCATTACTTGCACAAACCTCCGTGTATCAGGTCTTGAGTTGGTCCCTTTTAGCGGCTCACGCCTGGAAAGTGTCGTCACACCGGGAACTCCCGAAGCGTTGCCTCCCTTGGGACTTTGCCGGTGAGAGCTACCGCCGCCCCGACACAGGAGCTATCATCATCACTGCCACCGGTGTCTACCGCCTCCTCCTAGAGTTGGCGCCTCCTGTACTGCTGCTCACCGAAGCCGTACACCGCCACCCAAGTTCATCGGCAACAAACCACGCTGCCCACGAAATCGAAGGTTTGATCTCGCCCTTGCCTTTTGATTTGTTGGATTGTTGTTTTGCAACTCGTGGTTCTCTGCTATTTTTATTTGAGGAAAAATTGAGTCTGATTTCAATCCCCGTCCATACCGAATCGTTATCCTAGTCCAGTTATCCTAGTCCAGTCCCCTTCTGTGCCCGACCTCCTTCTCGATCTCATTTGTGCCATGTGTATTGAAATTGAACCATGCCCGACTCCTCTACCACGGCTTCCACCAAATCGAGTCATGCACGATCCCAAACTGCTCTGATACCACTTGTTAGAGTGCACAGCTCAGCTCCTAACCATTGGTCAGCTATGTTATATTGGGTCTGCTCCACCACAGGTCCAACCGGAGCCACCACTTTAGGGCATATGCTTCTTTTAAGATTGGTATCCTTTTGGGTTCTGTAGGCCCAAGAACTAAAGTTGTGGCTCTGGTTAGACCTATGGTAGAGCAGACCAATGTAACCTGTGTGGTCCACAGTTAG
The DNA here is from genome assembly GCA_000573905.2 of Oryza punctata. Classification (NCBI taxonomy): domain Eukaryota; kingdom Viridiplantae; phylum Streptophyta; class Magnoliopsida; order Poales; family Poaceae; genus Oryza; species Oryza punctata. The sequence continues at coordinate 6,545,745 of CM002489.2, read as the reverse complement.
AGAGCGCTTGTTATAAAACCGGCCCCGGAATCACATTAAACCAAACGCGGAAGAAACGTTATAGGAAATCCAAACATGATGACGACACCAAGGCACGATATTTGATAACGGAGTTCAGTCGAAGCCTACATCTCTAGGGTATTACAGCGTATTGAGTTACAACGACCCTCGACAGGACGTCGACGGTAACCGCTCCCTCTCGCTATGCTAAGTTGATATGCGGTTACAACAGGTCCACCCCTCTTAAAAAAGATCATAGGATAGTGTCCGACTCTTACTCTATTCCTATACCTATTACAACTTGTACACGTCCTATAACTTCGAGTAATAAATTATAACGACTACGTACACATATTCGATACAAATTCTGGCAATACTGACACTCATACATGATGCGCGTCCTCTTCACGCAAAGAAGTTCTTTGCGTCCGAGACAAAACTGCGCACCGAAAGGCGGAAAAAATGGCGCATTTGGTTTGTTCGGATTCGTTTCTCTAGTAATGCCAAGTTGCCTACCAAGCTAATCGTCGGTGGAAATATAATTCTCTTTCTGTATCACCAAGCAATTAATATAGTAACATGGCATCGATGGAGAAGATGAGGAGTTCTTATAGTTGTGATTGTAAATAAAAAAAGGTTTTTATGGGGGTAAAATTCGCTTAAAAATATAAATTCGATGCTCACCCAAAGCAATTAACCTCTCCTCGTCGCCGGCGATCTTCACAGGTTGTTCGGACGGCGGCCAAGCTGACGGACATAGCTCGGAGGCAAGCGGCTAATTCGCCGAACCCACATGATTTCTGCCAAGCAAAAGTGCCAAATGGACGAGGCTCTGCTGGAGCAGCCGGCGATTATGCCGGCGCCGGAGCCGGAAGGCACCTCGCTGCTGACCATCATCGGGTTCGCCTTCCTGACCTTCAACTCCGCAATGGCGATCTACAGGTCGAACAGGGACGTGGGTGCTATTGCCTTCGTGGCCTTCTCCTACTTCGACCTCCTGCTCCTCTTCTACTGCTTGCGACTGTTCGAGAGGACGGAGCATGGCTCGCCGCGCCGCGGGCAGATCAAGGCGGCCGTGTGGCTGCTCACCACCATGCTCACCGCCGTCTTCTCCTACAAGGTCGCCGCCATCATGCCGCTGCCGGTGCAGGTGCTCGTCTGGGCCATGGCGTCTGCCACCGTGATCGGTGGCTTCTACGCATTCTTCCTCCACAGCGACACCAAAGCATAATAAGGAGGTACAAATATTTCCATTTTTTTTTTCTTATGTGAATTTTTAACCGTGCAAATCCTTAATGCATATTTTTTTACCGTACAAAGAATTAATTAACCACAGAGACCGTCAGTGAAGGCTACCAAATCTCATATTGATTTGAGATTTTGAGCCTAACTATGTTATCCATGTCTCTATGTCTGCTGGGTAGGGATTGGTGATTGATCAGTTCAATCCGTACCAACATTAAGCCAAGGCAGTCCAGACAAATGCAGAAGGTGTATTGGAGATGGAAGATGAAACTGATCAGGCAAATCTATTAACAGAGCATGAAATTGCTCACATTGCCAACTTGATGCTGCAATGCTGCTGTTCTTTCAAAAGAAATTGGTGATGCAGAAGACCAGCATAACGTTGAGATGCCTGTGCACAAGCAGAAGAACAGACTGATCAGGCATCTTTGGTGCTATTTAGCACTTCTTCTACTGCAACTTCCTCACAGCAAAAGAATACATCTTGTGCCAAATGGCAGGATCATACATCAGTTTATGACCAGTTAGTAGAATAATGAGCATGAACTGAGGAACAGGAGTTATTGTCTTGTGCTAATGCACATGAAAAAGTTGTGCCAGACAAGGCTGGAGCCTGAAAGTAAGAAGAAAATCATTTGTGAATGGAAGACCCTAGTAGGTGTTGGATGGGAATGGGAGTTAACTTCAGTTTTGGTCTCTATCAATTATCAGAAGAGAGCTCCAATACCTTCCACAGATCAAAAGAAGCCAGGGATGGCAAACCTTTCAAACAAGAAAGGGACAAGAGAGACCAATATTCCAATGAGAGCACCAAGTAACATTGATCTTTCACAATGAATCAGAGAATGGCTACAGGGACACCAATCTGAAAAAAAAAAAGAATACAAAGAAGAAGGACTGAGGGGTGTCAATCTTCAAAAATAAGAATGCAATGCAAATCTTGCAAAACAAAAGGCAGAAAAAGGGCCAACGTCTTCCCAAAAAAAGGAAATGAAAAGACTAATGTGTTCTAGTTTTTCAGAAAAGAAAAAGGAACAATTCAAAAAAGAAGACGAAAGTACAGGGGACCTCCAGTAACTTCTGATGATCAAAAGAAGCCAGTGGTGCCAACCTTTCAAAAAGGAAAGGGGCAAGGGGCACCAACATTTCAATGTGAAGATTTGATCTTTCACAGAGGAAGAAGAGAAATGGCCCAAAGGATACCAATCTTAAAAGAAGTACAGAAAAAAAGGGCCAAGGGGACACCAATCTCCGCAAAACAACAGGGGGAAAAGGGTGAAGGTCATCCAAAACAAAGAAATGATCAAAGACTACGGTGTTCTAGATTTTGAGAAAAGAATAAGGAATCAAAAAAGAAGACGAAGAAATTACAGGGTCTTGAGCTTTTGTCATATGACAATATAGCATCTTCTCGTCCTCGTTTTGGACTGAAGAAGTTTTGTTCCAGCTTAAAAAAAAGGGGAGAAAATCTTCTGGCTTCTTGTTATCTCCTCTCTTGCCAAATACTAGTTGCACAATTTTGGTCAGAGATGTTGCAAAGGAAGATGGAGCCATATCCTTGTATCTTGTACTCTGGTTCATGCGGACACCCTGTCAGCTTGTTCATTCTCAGCTGGATCAAACAAACTACACAGCAAGAGCTGATCAATTTGTCAGCCTTGCTTGCTAACTCTATCATTTTGCCTTCAAAAAGAACCATATCATATCCTCTAATGATAACTTTGCTTGCTAACTGCTTATGCTGCTGTGCTCCGTCGTCCGCTGCATTTCTGACCGCGAACACCTGGGCTCTTCTTCTTCTTTGTGCGCAGGGCGATTTGGCGGGAGCTAGCGGCAAAACAACCAGGCGGTGGTAAGGGATGCAGTTGCATACGTACGCACGCCGGTAGGCAGATCGCCGTGAAGCGAGGTCGCCGCGCCGTAGGTCGGGACCCACCCGACGGCCGCGCGTCCTACGAATTATTGCCTGTTTCCTATCGAGCTGGAATAGGCGCGGGCCGACCCGCGGTGCTAGTTGGGTTATTTAGTTTAACTAGATAAACTAAATTTTACTTTTTAAAGTATAAAAGTGAAATTTAATTTATCTAGTTGAACTAAGATCAACCAGCTAGTACCGTTGGTCGGCCCGCGTCTATTCCTATGCTTCGTAAATCGAGTTATTAATCTCTTTTTGCCCTCCTCCATTGCAGAAGTTGATTGTGTGCTACCTACGTCCCACGCGCATGTTTTGTTTCCCTTCAGTTTGCACTGTATCTCGTGTTCTGTTTTCCTCATTGTGCAAAATAAGTGGAAGTGTGTACGTCTTCTTGTATGTTGAAAAATATTAAAATATTTGTATTGTATGAAACAAGTATGCTCGGTTTAACTTTGAATAAAATTAAAGTCCGATTTACCCTCCTTAATTCTTTTTTCTCGGTCTAATTTACTCTCTCAACTACTCATTCCAAAACATTATAAGGTTGAGTTCGTTAGTGAGATCCCTCCACACGCAAAACGAAGCAACCCATTAGTATATGATTAATTAATTATTAATCAGCTTTTTAAAGAAATGGATTGATTCGATTTTAAAATAACCATTGTGTGTCTATATATATATATATAAAAACACATCGTTTAGTAGTTTTTTATAAAAAACTAGTATTTTCCACCCAAAACAATTGTATTATAAAAGTGTGTTCGTTAGTGAATTTCAAAATTCAATTTGTATTATAGATGTTACAATATTTTTCTATAAATTTGATTAAATTTTAAAGAAATGATTTAGGACAAAATCTAAATAGGATGAATTATGATATTGGACACTCCCTCTGTTTCATTTTATATGAGTGAACTAACCAACATCATACACATTTTGATATGGGGGGAGTGTTTCGTATTCCTAAACCAAATAAACCACCCTCCTCCTTGAGTATAGGTGGTTAAGTCCTACATGATAATATGTCAGCCTTTATTCCTCGTTTTTCTCCCTCTTTCATCTTCATCCCGTTTCTTCTTGTTGTGCACTTCAGCATCGTCCATGTGTGGCCATGCAGATCACAAGGCCGAGTCCCTCGGATGATCCGTCCACAAGGATGCACTAATGACTCGTGGCTCCATTGTGCTTACCCATCACAATCGATCCATGCTTGTTGTCTACGTATAGAGAAAGGTCGTTGCTGGTGCGCAATATAGCGGGCCTTCTAGCTTCCTTCCTAAACACTGTCGCTTCCACACATCTAACACACTCCAATTAGTCCGATCGATCATCAGAGATTCCTTATATGTGACGGGTCAAAGTGTCCTGTTTCGGATGACCACATCTCTAACTAGTTATCACTATAACGGTAACCTACATCTCAATCGGACGACAACCAACATCCGTATCGTGTATGGTGCCCAACACAGCGTAGAATTCAGTGATGTGAGAAGTTATCTCAATCAGGTATAAGACCATTACGGATGAAATTATCTCAATCGGATCTCAACTAAAGCCCATCACCGTTAGCTTTGACCCAGACGACCAGTTAAACAGAGCCCGTCACGGATGACCTATCTAATTCGAGCCACAACTAGCGCCCGTCACGGATGACGCTCTTTCTCAAACGGGATTAAACAAGAGCCTGTTACAGATGACTATTATTCTCAATCGGACAACAACTATAGCCCGTCACAGATAACTTATATTCTCAATCGGGCCTGATGTAAAGCCCGTCACGGTTGACTATAAATCAATCGGGTTTTAACTTATAGCCCGTCACCGATGAGTATGATCCAAAATAAATAAATTTCGTTTTTTGGCTAGCCTCAGGCCTTTGCTAGCCATGTCCGCTGCAAAATAACAGAAACAGATATACCATTCACATATATACATCCCAGCATCCCCATTCACATATGTCATTCACATATATTTTACAGAACCATACACATAACACCCATATTGCTCACATATTTCACACATGCATATTGCTCAAGTGGTAAGCATCATAACCTGCAATATATATCTAGGAAAAATTTACATAGACATAACAAATATAATAAACATCAATGTTACATAATAACATGTGTTTGACAATTCAATTAAGATGTTAAAAAATGTTCATCAATTAATCTTAACCCTAAACATTCCTTTAGGGTGAATAATTTCGCGGAGGATGAAGCCGGCTATCTCCTCACGAATATCCTCAGAACTGCTACCCGGATCCTTTGAAAATTTATCCTACATGTACGTAATTCAAAATTAGTCGATCGATCTTTACATATATCTATAAATACTTCAATGTAGTTAGAATATATCACAAATGAGACCACAAACCTCAAATTCAGCCAAAGTCTTCACCTTATCTTTGCACAAAAGGCGCATGTTGTGGCAGACATGGAATCCGCACTGGTCGCCTATTTGTTGTTTTACTGGGAAGTCCTTCTTGTGGATAAGTGTGTCCTGTCCTGTCTTTTGAAGGCCTCCTTTTTGCACATATCGTCTCCACGCTTCATCTATCGCTAGTTGAATTGGGGTCCAATCATATGCTTTGTTATCTATTCTAGAGTTTAAGTAGCGGCATGTACTCCACTTAGGCGTTATTACCAGAAGGATCCAATGGCCACTACGGTATTAAAATAGTTAAAGTTAAATACTAAAGCTAGACGTGTAATGCAATGTATTTAGGGAACACACTTACTGTTGATTATAGGCGCACATGATGTACTCTTTGTCTTGTCGGGCCCAGAAGGTGTTAAACAAGTAGTTTATCATTCCTTTACGGTCCCCTTCAAGATTTGTGACAGTGACTACTTGAGGATAAGGGAAGACAACTTCCGGTGCATTCTTGAGACACCACTTCCAACTATACCTACACGCAAGACAAACGCTCTTATAAGCATGTTACACGGATTGAGATGACTAATTTTCGTGAGCAAGAATACTTACAAGGAGTAGCACTTGAGGAGGGTTGTGTCCACCGAGCGGAGCCTGTAGAGATTGAATAGATCCTTGAAGTCTACCACGATATAATTTGGTGGCCCAAGGAATGACACTCTGTCGTGTTCACCTATTATATCATTCTCTCTACTCTTCCTCCTCAAGTTAGATCTCTCGATGTAGTACATGTGAAGCTCCTTGCAACCGGTGCCCATCGTTCCTAGCACGTCGTCTCCAACCAATGGCATGCCTAGTTAGAAGGGCGATGGAGGAACGGTCTTCCTATGTACTACCGGCGCCTTGCTCATATCTAGCTTTGTTGGATCAAGACGTGAGACCTGCAGCTTTCCTTTTCCTCGCTCCCTTGCAGCAGGTTTTTCGATAGCCATCCTTTGAGGGGAAGAATGTGCCTTCCTGCTCTTCTTCATGGTGGGGGTTTAGCGATCACCATGCTATCGGCCTCCATATGCTCGTCCCCCAAATCTGTGTCGTATTGTAACTCCACATCATCAATCTGTTCATGACGAGCGGGAGCTGGAGGGGCTGAAGGAGCAGGGGCAGATTTTACTGGCGGACGACCGCTTTGTGCAGTGGTTGGCCTCGGGATCACCCTTATCTCAATGAGGTCCTTGGGCCATTGGATGAAGGTTCCACGTGCATTTCCTAGGGTTAGGACCTCGTCGTTCGGTGGATGTCTGAGTGGGAAATGATCGAATTCGGGCTTCACCGAGTCAACTTGCACTTTCGCACAATCAGCCCTAAGTTGCGGCCCATGCACTCTTGTCTCTGGGTCGGCTTGAAGGCAAGGCCCTCGGCTGCAGGAAGCGAGAAGGTCGGCATCACCCTTACTATTTAGGGTGCAGCTAGTTGGTTCATGCGATAGATTAATCCATATTTTTAGAATATTATATAACATATGGTTTCGTTAAGACTTTTATGCGTTGCGGACGAGAGATGTACCGTTATGTGGTCGACGGTGGCGAAGACCGATGGTGAAATTTCCCCCACCTCAGTTGATGCGTAACTGCTGCGCCTTTGCGTGGGACTTGCTAAATCTTGTTGCGTAGCAGCAGCGGCAGTCTCCAGGATATGTTGCTTTTCTCGAATCTCCTACGTGATACGGGCCCTCATCGATTCGAGCTTCTCGTCGAATTCAGAGCTCATTTCGGCTCTGACCTGCTCCCGGATCTGGGCGGTAAGGCGTGCATTTTTCTGCGCCTTCGTGACTGTCCGCTTCTTGTACTGCCACACATAGTCTGGAAATCCAACTTTTCATGGAACGCTGGAGCCAAGTCCCCTTGTCCGTCCACGGTGTTTCTTGGTGCCCAACGCTTTAGTGAGGATGTCGTCCTCGCGTCTTTGAGAGCTGGCCTCTTGCGAGGCTTCTTGCTCGGCAACCAACTCCTTCTGCAGTACAATTGAGTTTGGATTCAATGAAAAATTCATTAGAAACAATGCGAACAAATATTGAGATTAGGCACTTATTATATTATCATACACTTGTTGATCTTGGGGATTTGCGAGCGAAATTGTCCCATCTTCATTCTTCTGGTACCTCGCCCGAGCCCAATTCCTTGCCCGTGGGTGTGGGATATCGGCAAACACCGGCGGTGTGTTCGCTGCCGCTGCCGCTTAATCCTCCTCCTGCCATTTCTCTTGCTTCCCGACATATCCTGCGGTGCCTAGCCGACCTGCAGTGCACGATAAACCTCGCTTCTAGCCCGGGATTCTGGGGTCAACTTCTTCTCGTAGAATTGCTCCCATGCGTCAGCCGTGATGAAAGGCCATTACTGAGTTGGATCCGGGGTCATCTGATTTAAGATGTACTCCGTGACCAGCCTGCTCTTGAAGTTCTTCCAAGCATCGCTCATAATCTTGAAAGCAGCCTACTTGAGCCTGGCCTCGTCGGCTGCAGGATACTCGAAGATTTCCTTGAATTTGAGCCAAGCTACGTTCTTCTCTGCTTCGGGCACATGTTTGATGTCATCCACGAGAATTGCGAAGTTTTCCCTCGCTACGACACCGCAGGTCGACCTAAACTTAGCCAGAACATTCCGAGGACGAGTCGGCGGTCCAACCTGATTCACCTCTGCTACGGTGTACCGTTCCTTAGGGATTTTGTTCCCTATCCTACGACTCTGTGCCCTTGAGGACCCACTAGTTGTCGTCGACATTGGTTCACCTTGCTGAGACATCGTCTAAATAACTTACAAAATAACAAAATTAATTATTTTTGTAAACAAATTACATATGTACGTACTAACTTTAATATTATAGATCGTTGGCACCGGAAGCACATAAGTCCTAAAATCACTAAGCCCTAAAATCACTAAATACTAAAATAGCTAACAACCCAAAGTCCTAAAATCACTCGCTCAAAATGAATGAATTATTGTACTTTTGTTGATTCCTCGCTCGACGTCGCTTCCTTTTACACGTTTCTTAATTATGAAAAAAATGACAGATTACGAAGTGCTCTGGTTGCCAAGGTGTCTTGGTTGGTTCGGTACATGTACTAACCCAACCAAACCAACTTAGCACCCATAGCACCTCGTATTCTGTGATGATTTGATAACCTAGGAACTAAGTCCTTACATAAATGACTAATTATCAAAAAATAACAGAAACCGAGGTGCACTGGGGTCTGAAGGTGTCTTAATCGGTTTTGTAAATGCACTAACTCGATCAAACCAACTTCAGACCCTACGCACCTCGGATTATGTGATGATTTGATAACGTACTTACTATCTACACTAAAATCAATCATCCATCGACCATCATTCATCACAAAAATAACCCTAAGTCCTAAAACCTATATCACATAGATTTCACATATATCAATAATTGCACATATACCAAACTTCACATATATTTCACATATTTCAACTATTGCACATATATATATATATCACATATTTCAAACTATCGACATATATTTCACATATTTCAACTATTGCACATATATATATCACATATTTCAAACTTCACATATATTTCACATATTTCAACTATTGCACACATATATATCACATATACCAAACTTCACATTTATTTCACATATTTCAACTATTGCACGTTCTAATATTTCAAACAATCGGCATATATTTCACATATTTCAACTATTGCACATATATATATATCACATATTTCAAACTTCACATATATTTCACATATTTCAACTATTGCACATATATATATCACATATACCAAACTTCACATGTATTTCACATATTTCAACTATTACACACACATATATATATATATATATATCACATATACCAAACTTCACATTTATTTCACATATTTCAACTATTGCACATTCTAATATTTCAAACTATCACAAATTTCTACTATTTCTTGTGTATATGCTTACCAGCTTGGAGAGGAGGTGGCCGGCGGCGGCTTGGGGAGGAGGCGGCCAGCGGTGGCTTGGGGAGGTGGGGGCCGGCGGTGGCTTGGGGAGGTGGGGGCCGGCGGTGGCTTGGGGAGGTGGGGGCCGACGGCGGCTTGGAGAGGAGGCGGCCGGTGGTGGCTTGGGGAGGAGGCGGTCGGAGGCGGCTTGAGGAGGAGGCGGCCGCTGGCGGCTTGGCGACGAGGTGGCCGGCGTCTTGGTCGTCATCGACGAGCTCTCAGTGCGTGGCGGCGGCGCTAGGGTTCTGACTTAGAAAAATTTTCGATCCAGATCCAGATCCAGTGTCGTTATCTTAGTACGATCAGTAAACATCTCGATTGGGCGTAAACCAGAGCCCGTCACGGATGACACATCTGTGACGGGCCCTAGTGTAGGCCCGATAGAGCATCTCTATCGGGCATTAAACCAGGGCCCGTCACGGATGTAGTCATCTGTGACGGGCCCTAGTGTAGGCTCGATAGAGACTGCGTCATCTCTATCGGACCTTAAATTACAGCCCGTCACAGATGACATTTGACCCCTGTACATTGACCTGAACTGAAAATAAATAACTGCAATAAAAAATTCACTTATTATCCCAAATAATTAAGTAAAGGACAATAATTCACTAAATTTACTAAATTCACAACAAAAATTATTACAAGTTGCACCAAATTACCTAAGGTTATTTACTAATACAAAATACTTCATTAATATCCAAAAACAACATAACAAATAAGCACAACGGGATCGGTCACAAGGTTATGCCTTCCGTATGATCTGATCAAGTATATGCCATAGGCTCTTGTGGATCATCATCAAGGTCGATGTGAGGTCGTACGTGAAGATTCTGGTTGTATTCTTCTTCATCGACGACGTTGTCAACACCAACAATTCGGCGCTTGCCATCTCTCACGATGAGCATCTTCTTGTTTGTGGGGTCTTTTATGTAGAAAATCTGCTCGACCTGTTTCGCAAGTACGAATGGTTCGTCGGCGTATCCAACCTTGGATAGATCTACTAAAGTGAGACCTTCCTTATCGACTTTAACACCAGTGCGTATATTCACCCAACGACATTGAAACAAAGGAACCTTAAACTTCACGTAGTTCAGCTCCCAGATCTGCTCAATGCGGCCGTAGTATGTGTTCGACCCAACTTGATCCTGGAAGGCATCTATACGGACTTTGCTGTTTTGCACTGTGCTTTTGCCATCTTGCTGGATGGTGTAAAATGTGTATCCATTAATATCGTATCTTTGTCATGTGTCTATGGCCCAACACGGTCCCATCCCCAACAACTGGACTGTCTCATTTGGGATATCCATCGATATTGTGACACGATTCTTGAACCATGTGTTGAACCGAGAGTTATCTTCTCTGTTAATCCACGTCCCAGATCGACCCAAGTTCTCCTGCTAGATTTTCGCTAAGTGCTCCTCAAAGTATGGGCCAACTTCTACCATATGTTGGAGCACAGCAAAATGAGCCTGCGCGTAGGAAGCTTGATCGGGCCTAATTCTTTTCCTCCCGATTGTGCCAGCACCTGACAACATTCCTTCATGACGAGATGCTGGAACTCCGATAGGCTCGGCCTCGGACATGTAATCCACGCAGAACTCAATAACCTCCTCGGTCGTGCAGCATTCAATGATGCTCCCCTCCGGTTTTGCTCTGTTCCGAACGTATGCCTTCAGAACTCCCATGTACATCTCGAACGGGTACATTTCTCTTAGAAAAGCTAGGCCACATAGTTTTGTTTGCTTGACAAGATGAACAGGGAGATGAACCATGATATCAAAGAAAGACAGTGGAAAAAACATCTCCATGTGGCAGAGGGTATTGACAATATCGGTCTGCAACCCATCTAGATCTTCGGGATCTATAACTTTCTGTCCGATTGCATTGAAAAAGACACACAGACGTTGGATCGTATGACGGACTTTGGGTGGAAGAATGCCTCTGATAGCAACTGGCAAGATTTGTGTGATTAGCATGTGCCAATCGTGCGACTTCATTCCAACCAGTTTTAGGTCTTCCGATTTAACGTACTTACTAATCCTCGCTGAATAGCCCGATGGAACTTTAATATCTTTCAGGCATGATAACATTGCGATCTTCTCATCCTTCGACAGTGTGTGGCAGGCTGGAGGGAGGTACACTTTACCTGTCTCTGCATCTGTTACGGGCTGGAGTTCACTGCGAATGTTCATTTCCTGTAGATCAAGGCGCGCATTCAACTCGTCCTTTGTTTTGCCGAGAATATTCAGCAGCATACCAACCAAACTCTCACACACATTATTTTCTACATGCATGAGATTAATGCAATGATGGACCTCAAGATCTTTCCAGTAAGGTAATCGCCAAAATATGGACTTTTTCTACATACCCTTGTCCTTTGCCTGAATACGTTTTCTTTTCTTCCCAAACTCATTGGTTATGTCCTTGACCAAGTTGTGGACATCATCTCCGGAGCAAACTGAAGTTCTCTCTTACCGTTGAAAATTTTCTTCTTCCTTCCAAATGCGTGACGCCACCTCCTATGACCTATATAAACCATCTTTCGTGATTTCTTCAACCACCGGCTGCGTGTATGTTCCATGCAGTTGGAGCAAGCCTTCTTTTCTTTCACGGTTAGGCCGGGAAGATTATCGAGGGTGGGATAGTTATTAATGGTGCAGAGCAATAGAACTCGTAGCTTGAAATTCTCCTGACCATATGCATCCCAAGTTTCCACACCTTCTTTCCAGAGCATCTCAAGATCGTCCATAACAAGCTCCAAGAACACATCGATATCATTGCCCGGTTGTTTCGGTCCTTGGATTAGCAAGCACAACATAATATATTTCCTTTTAAAGCACAACCATGGTGGTAGGTTAAAATTTGAAATAAGAACTGGCCAAGTGCTGTGAGTACTACTTATATCTCCGAAAGGATTCATGCCATTCGTACACAAAAATAGCCTCATGTTTCTGGGGTCGGCAGCAAAGTCTTTGTGTTTTCGATCGATATTCCTCCATTGAATCGAATCCGTTGGGTGTCTTAGCATACCGTCGTTCATTCTCTCCGTGGCATGCCAACGTACTAACTTCGCTTTCTTGGAGTTGGTAAAGATTATTTTGAAACGATCAATGATAGGTAGATACCACACAACCTTCGCGGGACCACCCCGCTTTAACTTTTTTCCTTCGTCAGGACTTTTCTTTCACTTGTATCGAGAAGCCTTGCAGATAGGACAAACATCTAAATCCGCATATTGCTTGTGGTACAATATGCAGTCGTTTGGACAAGCGTGAATTCTACGGACCTCTAACCCCAGGGGACACAAAACTTGCTTTGCTTCACATATCATCTCGGGTAATGTGTTCCCATCAAACTGCATGGCCTTCAAAATTCCCAAAAGATCTGTGAAACTCTTGTCTGTCCATCCGCTACTTGTCTTCAGCTTCATTAGGTCCAAGGTAGCTGATAATTTGGTGTGCTTTGCTTTGCATCCGGCGTATAGAGGCGTCTGCGAGTCACTGACCAACCTGCTGAACTTTATGGAATCTCTCTCGTTGTAAGCTGGATCCTCAGCGTCACATAACATGTCTTGCAGTAGATCGTGATCAACATCAACCATTTCACCGCCCAGTGGAGAAGATACAAATATGTCATGCTCATCTTCATTTTCCTGATTTTGCGCACCACTTCTGTCTGCAGCTGCACCACTTCATGATTCTTGCTCTCCATGCTTGACCCAACATGTGTAGCCCTCCATGAATACTCGTTGTATCGGATGAGCGTGTACGTCCACTCGGCTATCAAACATATTCTCATTCTTGCAATCTGCACATGGACAACACATGTAATCGTTGTTTTTTTCTTTTCCTATCCTCCTCCGCGGCGTTTATAAAATTTAATACCTCATTTCTATACTCTTGACTATAACGTTTCACATATTTCGCATACATCCAACTTCGATCCATCGCTACAAAAATGAAAAAAGAATTAGAGAAACATCTTATAAGATAAATACTGCTAAATTAATGAGAATTGAAGAATTTTCTAAATTATTGATTACTATTTGTCACTTACCTTTATGAATTTACTGTTTTCCTTGGAAAAAAATTAAAATTTCGCCCCCTTCAACCTCCCACCAAAATAATAAATAGTGGGATACAGTTACACTGGCGGTTGCGGCTATTTATAGTGTGCAATAAATATCTGTAACGGTCCAATAAATAACTTCTCTATCGGGCATATAAGTTATCTTTATCGAGCCTAAATAAAAGCCCGTCACCGAGGAGTGTCATCTGTGACGGGCTTTGTTGTTATCTCAAACGGGCCTCAAGTCGGGGCCCGTCACAGATGATTGTCATCTGTGACGGGCTCCAACTAGGGCCCGATTGAGATATAAATATCTCAATCGGGCCTAAACTAGGGCCCGTCAAAGATATGTGTCATCCGTGATGGGCTTGAGTTTTATGCACATTTAACATGTCTCTCCGACCATATCTCAATCGGCTTCTTTTTAGGCCCGTTTGAGATGTATTCGTTGTGACGGCCCGTAAAATCCAGTTATGTTACAGGCCGTCACAGATGAGAGGATCTGCACTAGTGCGTATAGGGTCATGTTTAAGATGTACATGCACTCATGACTCATTACAATAATGGATCAAAGCATCCCGTCTCAAGTCACTACATTGCTTATCAATTGTATAGTGTTAAGTTCGAGATGTACGAACCACCGACTACTCCCTTTGTCCCAAAAAGAATCAACTCCTATGGATAAATTTGGATATGATGCATATTCAGATTTATCCCTAGGAGTTGATTTTTTTTGGATAGAGGGAGTAGCTCTCATCTTTGTGAGGGATCATAGCGTCAGCACTACCATGTGTTGACCCATCATAAATGGGGTTTCCTTATCACTGATCTCCTCGCATGCATGTGATAGTGATGGACATAGTCACATAGCTATTAATCTCTGATCTCCCTGCATAGTGATGGACATAGTAAGAGAGGAGACAGGTGCAGAGAGGCAAGGGTAGGGAAGCACAAGCAAAGCGAGAGGAAATTCGATCAGCAGCCATGTTCGCCGGAGGAAGAAGGGCTAGGGAGGCTGCCGATGTGAGGAAGTAAGGAAAGGGAGATCACTTGCGGGAAGAAAGGAGGGGAAGGGGAAGTTAATTGTCAACCCACAGGACACATGCAAGAGAGGGGTGGCTTTATTGTAGATATGGTTCGTTTGGCACATCCACCTCTTTGCAGCTGGAGGCTAACCAAACGGTTTCAGCTTAATCCAAAAAGGAAGTGAAGTTGATTAGAATGCTTTCACAAATAAACTAGAGAGGTCAATCTGGGTTTAGACAGTTTCATAACTCCACTTCAGATCCAATTCATAAAGTTAAATTTACGAATTGAAACCCTACCAAATAGGCTCATGGTAGATGCCTTCATCGTCGAACCATCGATCATATGCTTCGTTTCACTCATTCATGTATGGAAAAGGAAATAATCTTTTTCTTACACAATGATGTGGTCTTGCAAATTCTATTGTAAATTAATAGTTAACAAACCTATTAAAATTATAGTATTGTAAAAATATTTTTTTAAAAGACGAATCTATATGTAGAATATTCATGCATTCAACGCATATATGTTTAGAAGATACGGATACCAAAGCCCCTTTTAAACAAAGGATCGGGGCTTTTTAAATCTTATAAAATTATTAAGGAATGGCTCAATGTATGAAGATTTTAAAGGAAAGTTAGCAGAAGCTCCAACCTCAAAAATTTGCTTTGAGTCATGCATTTTTTGTGTTTTTCTTGTAGTCTATTCAAATGATAATTCATGTATTTTTCCCTATGTTTTGCAATACTATGTTTTGCCACGAAGGTTAAAACTATAGATGGCCAGCCTAAAATATATAAGCAGGCCTGGTATTGTCTTGAGACCAATCCTAGGGCCATTTTTGGGGAACAAGTAGATGGTGGAAATTCAAATGGTTAGAATATAGAGAAGCTGAAAAAACCAATTTTTTAAAAATATGGACAAAAGTCTAGAATGTTTGGGTAGAGTTTTTGATTTTCTGCAACTACGAAAAGTCCCCAAACAGGCTCTTAAGCCCCTCTCCTAGCTACTCCTAGACCGATAAGGTTACAAGGGCATGTTCAAAGTAGAGTTTGGTATAATCTCTCAGACAGTACACATCATTTAGAGACGGTCTCTTTACAACACTAGAGACAACAAATACTCTAACCATTAACTTACCAAAATAAATATGTGTTACTCTTCTTTCCTTTTCCTCAACATCATGCAACAAAATTACTTTTTATAGAGGCTAAAAGCTGATGCTAAACTAATGTTAAGCTTGACATCAGTGGGTCTTTCCTCTCATTTTCATGTTAGCGTTTTTTTTAATTAGTAAGACTATCAACCCCTTTAATTATAACGTCATTATTAAAAAAAATCATCGTTGTTGCAATGCTAATTATGTACATAAAAAATAGTCATGTACACAACTAACATTGCAGCAACCCGACTTTTTTAATTTATATTCTTCATATTAAATCACAACTATTAGCTCTGGGGGAAGGGATGTAGTGTAGAACTAAACTAAATGATACCCGCACGTTGCTGCTGGAATTTGTAGGTGCAAATTCAAGGCAAATGCAACAGATAGCCATGGGAAATGGTGATTTTATTTTATTTCAGCAAACAATAGTAATTAGTGTATTGTAGAAAGAAATATAAACAAAAGCACGACAAAGGTGAAGTTCGATACAGATATCTCAAATAGTAATAGCAATGTAAGCTATACCGATTTTGACTATTATTGACCTTTCTTCAGTTAAAATGATCTGCATGTGAGGTAATCCATCTTTTATGTAGGAAATGGTAGGAGTGTGACGTACTTCAATTTGTCTAGGTCTCCACTTTTAGATTTACCTATGACAGTTTTAGAAACTTTTGGACTCACCGTTTATTTCAGCAACTGCATCCTCATATATCTATTGTGATTCATTTGTGGAGAGCGAACAGAAGAAAAATGTATTGCTTCTTGTATAGGTTTCCTGAAGGAAAGGAGCAGTACTTGTGGTGTAGTATAGTAGAAGATATGATTAATGCAAAAAAAAAAAACATAAACGTAGTGCAATCCCTTACCAACTTATTGGATCAACATTGTTCAATCCCTTACCATATTGTACCATAAGGTAATTGAAAGCCAAAAAATTAAACATTTTCTATCTTTCAACAAAGTATAGCTACCATACCTTAACTTTCTTTCTTCTTGAGAATACTACAATCATTCGTTAGAGCAGAAAATAACAAGCAGCCGATAAAATTGATAGATAAAATTGTGGATAAAAGTTGCACTGACATGATAAATCCCCTAATGTTTGACAAAATGCTTAATTGTGCGCTATTACAAAGAACATCCTTTATATTCTACTCAGAAGGGGAAGATGAAGAATTAAGTTATACCATCACAAACTGTATAGCTTATAAACCTGAATGTTAAGTGAGAACATCATATAGCAAAGAAGGTTAACATCACAAACTGTATCTTATAAACCTGAATGTCAAGTAAGACCATCATATAGCAAAGAAGGTTAGCATGGACAGTTCGAAGGACCAATAAATTAAGTTCATTACTAAACTAATCAATCCATCATGATAGTGTGCAGGTGAAAATATGATACTGTTCTTATGGAAGAAATTGCTTAGTGCCTCTTGCAAAGCAAGTAATGTATGATGGTCATATAGTAATATCTGTTTTGTAGGATGGTCATATAGTAATATCTGGAAAACATGATCATGAATGAATACGAGGCAATTAAACATTACCGGATGTATTGTTGATATTTTCTTGATAAAGGATTCATATCGGAGGAAATATATGCTGCAAGTGTTGCTAGCTTTGGATGGCCATGGTGACTGACCTCAGCGTAGCCCAGAGCTGCTCCTACAACCACAGTATCTAATGTACTAATAGCAATGATATGCAACCGGAATATTCAGAAATAAAACAAATTAAGGTGTGCAGCGATATATAAAATTGGCATATGCATACATGTGATCGCGATATATAAAATTGGCATATGCATACATGTGATCTTTAGAATCATCATATAATACCATGAACATGAACCGGCTCCTTTAACAAAGTTTACATACTAAATAAATTTCAATGTTGTCGAATAGTGATAGTAGAAATCTGAAGAAGAGATAGATCCAAATAAAATTCAATCCTGTTGAATAGGGATAGTAGAAATCTGAAGAAGAGACAAATCCAAATAAATTTAAATGCTCTTGAATAGGGAGAGTAGAAATCTGAAGAAAAGCCAAAACCAAATCAATCTCAGTATTTCTTTAATCCGTTGATGATCTGATACGAACAAATCAATCCAGTGCGACTCAAAGGAGAAATATAGGCTAATAAATTGAATGAACACATATGGTTATGGTTCAAGAAGAAGAGGAAGAAGCATACCTTTGGGACAGGAATATATACCACTAAGGTTTCTTGAAGGTAAGGAGGTGTCTGAAGCTTTAAAGGCAGGGAGAGGCGGGGAAAACGAAAGTTTCCGGTGAGAAATAAGCAGCAGGAAGCGTTTGGACAGGGTGCGAGGACGATGGCTTCTTGAAGTTGAGGAGACAACAGCTATCTTGATTATAGCCATTAAGCTTGCTCGATGTGAGCGGCGGTTTCCGTTTGGAGGTGAGCAGGCGGGGAACATCGACGTTAAGCAGGATCTGGGAGGTGAGGCGCCGGTGCCGAGGTCACAATTTCTGGCGGCGCGGGGAGCAGCGATCGCTCGGGACTCGGTGGGGAATTTTTTTTATTTTTAATTTTATTTATTAAAATATTTTACAAAAATAATTTTCTATTTTAAAAGTTTACAAAACTAATCGCCTACCGCTCTCTAGGAGGACGATATTTAAAAAGAGAAGGGAGAGCTGAGGAGGAGCGGCGAAGCTCTGCCGATTTGCTGACTCAATCGTAGGTAAATACATTATACCGTATTGTGTTTGTAAATTTTGTAGAGTTTTAGTTTTAGAACCGTATATTTTAGTAGATCTGGAGCACATAATATATTCGTATAATTTAAGAACAAGGGAATACGACTTAGGGTAGTTTGGACTTAGGGCATAATGGAAATTTGAGAATCTATTTTAGTTAGATGTTAGATCTGAAGTGTACACCCTGTTTGTTGAATTTGAGACCAAGGATAGACAACTTATTTCTAGAAAACTGTACCTTATGGTGTAGTACATATACATGAATATGAACTTAATCGACCAACTTTTTTTTCATCAGGTACAATGTAAGATCATATTTCAGTTAGTTCACGGTCAAGGCAACCTTAGATTTGGTCCAGATGGTCTTGATCTGTCAGATTTTAGGATGACATTGAAGGGCATTGATAGGCTTGCCGACAGAACATTTTAGTCAATTTATAGTTGGTTGATGCGAGGATTTAGAATAGGCCCAGAAGTGAACACATTGCCAGTATCTGTTGTAGTGAGTCATGCAACGCAAGGTTATTTTTTGAAACTAATACCGATGGATAACACTAATGGTTGGAGAAGGTATGTCGAGATGGCTTTTGAACGGTCATAGCCCTTGTTATATTGCAATGGAAACCGAGGATGTTGAGGGTCCCAGTCATGTAGAGAATGAGGAAAATCAAACAAGGGTCGTGCAAGCCATGGGCGTGGAAGATAAGGGGGAGAGAGTCGGAATAATCGTAGATGAAATGGAGAGGGAAGATTCGGATAACGAGCAAGCGGAGGGTGATGCATCATCCGATGAGGAAGGTGATGTAATGTGGACAAATGAGGAACTTTCGGGACTTGTTATCTCAAAAGGGCATCATGTACCATGGGAATACAACGTGAACGACGTAATTCAGGGTGCTAGGTATGCTCATAAGGAGGATATAAAGGAGGCGGTCAAGCGTTGGGTAGTCTCATTGCAGAGAGAGTGTAGGGTGGTCAAGTCAACCAATTATGTGTACGAAGTGAGGTGCGCGAAGGAAGATTGTCCATGTCGTGTTCATACATATAAGGGTAAATGGAATGATTATTGGAAAGTTAGCATTGTGACCGAGCACCAGCACCACTTATTCAGGTTGTGGCGTGTTCATGTCACACCCTGATTTTCGTTTCAGGGATTTATAAATTATTTAATAAATTATTTCTAAAATTTATATTAAATGTTCATTGATTTACAAGTGAAGTTATTGTGGGAAATAAAATTTTCTAAATAATGCATGGCTGGATTTAATTTTCATTAAATTCTCCATGATCAATTCTACTCTCTAGAATTATAGCTCAATCATTAATTTTAAACATACAAAGAATATTTCAGTAATTATTTAAATAATAAATTAATCATTAAATGGTCTAGTTATAATTTTCATAAATACTTTGAGTTCCCAAGTATTCTCAAGAATTTTCTTAAAATTATTTGAGTATCGGAAATATTTTTGAAAATTCCAAGATCATTTCCGTGATTAATTTAATTAGAAAAGTAATTAAAAATCCCATTTTCCTTTTGGGCCGAAATAGGAAAAGTTCTCTCCGTCTCAGCCCATTCTCCTCTCAGCCCGCCGCACCTCCCCTCCTTCTCTCTCGGCCAACTCTATTTCGCCACCCTCTTCTTTCTTTCTCTCGGCTCGTCCCGTGCGTGAGGTCTGTTTTACCTCCCTCGTGCTACAGTGCTTCTTCAACCTCGAGCCGCCTCTCTCCCGTGTGCACTGTAGCAGCACCCCATCTCGCGTCAAATTCGGCCTCCCCGTTGCTCCCCTTCCAAAATTAGTTGCGGGAACGGATTCTCTACAATCTCCTCTACCTTCCCCCAAGAAATCCCCATCAAAATTGTGTTAAATCCCACGAATTTCAGCTTCGTTCTTATTCGGTGAACTCGGATGAATCCTATTTTCCATAGCCAAATCCCTTCGAAT
Organism: Oryza punctata; assembly: GCA_000573905.2. NCBI lineage: Eukaryota > Viridiplantae > Streptophyta > Magnoliopsida > Poales > Poaceae > Oryza > Oryza punctata. The sequence continues at coordinate 6,525,261 of CM002489.2, read as the reverse complement.
CCGAGCCGATCTCTTCCTCCTCCGCCTATATAAACGATGCCCGGGGTCTCCTATCTTGTTTCCACCCCTTGCCCTAGCTTGTCGCCGCCCGAGACCTCCTCCCCTCGTGCGCCTTCTCTCTCCACCACCGGCGCCTCTTCAACCACCTTTTTCCGCCGCCTCGGCCGACGTCGTCCTGCGCCTCCACCATCCTCGGCACCGCACCGACCGTGCTAAGCTCGGCCACCACCTCTCCTCCACCAAAACCCGTCGGTTTCCGCTGTCACCGTGTAGGCCGAGTTCGCCGTCGTTTTTTTAATCTCCGGTGAAGCCCTGCCGTTCCTCCCATCGTTGCCAAGATTTGTCGCCTCCTCCATTGGATTCGCAGCTGCGAGGAGAACACCATCCACCCCTCCGTTGCCACCGAAGTTCACCGGAACGTCGTTGTCACCGTCAAACCAACGTCGTCGCTACCTCTACCTCGCCGTCGGTCGTCTTCCATCGTCATCCATCATCGCGCCACCCCTCGGTGAGCTCCTCTCATCGTGTTCTCTTCCCCGGTGTCCCCTTTCTGTCGTCATGTTGTCGTTCGCCATCGCCATCGTCCTCCCGTGCTCGCCCGTGTCGATCCTACGTGGTCGCCACGTTGTTGCCGTCGTCATCGCCTCCTCAGTGCCACCGGACCCTCCTTGCTCATGTGGTTGTTTGCATGGCATCCTATGTGGCATCTATCAAGGTTCAATTTAAGCCGTCCGCTCTAGGTCAAGATGTCAACCGATCTCAATCATCCAATATCAATACATATAATTTCTATTTATTTTCAATGATATATTTCCTTTTTTTTGCTATATGTCATCTACCAAATTTTATCCAATCTTTTATCCGGAGGATGTTTTAATCTGTTCTCTTAGTTATAAATTATTTGTAAATTGTTTAATTAATTTGGAATAGTCTTTTGTTTAATAGGTTGATTTAGATTAAATTTTGTAAAATTCATAACTAATACATATGAATTCGGAATGAGGCCGTTCAAGTCTCATAATTCATCTAAAATCATGATCTACATGTTTGTTTATTTTTTACGTACTGCTTATTTGGAGTTTCTTAGTCTTTTTCCTTGTTTTGCGTGTTAGCTTTTCGTTTCCGTCGTTTTGAAGGTTCGTCTGAGCATCGGAAGTATTCCAGAAGACTAATTGAACACCGATTATTGCAACGCAAGTCACACAGATTCCAAAATACCCTTTGAGCACATTGAACCCATTTAAAATTATTGTTTTTATTCAACTGCTACATTTATTTTCGAATGTCACCGGTGGGAATAACCTATTGCCTTTGATATGACCCCTTTGTAACTTGATTATCCGTCCTTCATCACCTGGTTAATAAGTGGATTAGCTAGAACTTTATTTGATTTTAGCTAAAGTTATTAGGATGCTTAGCTATGCTTAGAAACATTAGCTCATTAATGGGGAGAACTATGCTTCACTATCACTGATTAACATGTAGTTCAAGATGGTTAATCGTGCTTGGTTAATTAAATAATTGGAAACTAAAACTTGCTAATGGTGGGTTGTGAGCACATGGTTCTGATGGTCGTGCTCATGACAATTAATGACCGGTTCGCGAGCTATCATTGTGAAACATTAACCGTACTAACCACAGGCTAGCTGGGCAACGGCTTTACCCTTGGTATAACATGGTTCTTAGCGGCGCACCAGACTGAGAAGTGGCGACAAGTCCATGGGGGTCGCTGGGGAGTCCATGCCTTTGGTTTTAAGGGGGTGATTATGATCCAGGAACGATGCACTGCTTTGCGTTATGTTATGTTGGGGGTACTATCACAGTCTCTATTCAGGTACTTTTCCAGTATCGCGACGCATGGTTGACATGATGTTGAGGCTGTGTCTTGTGGGTACAGTAGTACACCTCTAGCCAGAGTAAAACTATTCGAATAGCCGTGCCCGCGGTTATGGGCGGGTCTAATAATGTTTTTTGTGATTAGTCCCAAACTACTCATTAATAATATAAGGTGATAAATGGTAATAATTGGTTTAGCTCCTGGTTTAGAATGATTAATTCCTGGTTTGGAGATTGAGTCTGTGCAACCGGGCATGGTTGTTCAGTGAAGGTTTGGGCCTGTACAACACGGGGTGTTGTTCAGTGTTGATTAATATTGTTTAATTAATTACTCTATTGGTTTACAACTTCTCAACTCTTTGCTAAATGTTGCTTTAGCAAATAAACCCTATATTATGACATCCTTTGGTATCCTTATGCACTTGCATCCTTGTTGTGCAGCTTGCTGAGTATCCCATGTACTCATCCTTGCAATAATCAATCAACCTCAGTTGAAGAAAGTTTCGAAGGAGAAGACGTTTGGCTTATACCCTAGTGGAGTTGCCTGTGGGAGTGGAGCTGAATCCATCGCTAGATCGTTTCTCCGCTGTTATTTTCTTTTCTTCTATAAGTATTTAACACTATTATGATGATGGATTTGTATATTAAATTATCGATTTGTGTACCTCAGCTGATTCCTGGACGAGGATTATGTGCACAAATTAGTTCGGAAATTACTAGTGAATTTCCGAGCATGACACACCATAAGCTATGCCAAGGCCTGGAGGGCGAAACAAAAGATTTTTAGAGATGAGGTATGGCACGTTTGAAGCATCCGATGATAATTTACCTCGTTGATTAGCCTGCATTGCCCAGAGGAATAGTAGTACTTACTATCACATTCATACATTTTCATCTGTTGATGATCCTACCAAGAGTGTGCTCCAAAAAGCCTTTTTCTCATTGGGTGCTTGCATCAACGCTTTCGTGCAATGTCATCCTGTGCTATGCATAGATGGAATATTTCTAACCGGTAAATACAGAGGTCAGATACTGACAGCGATTGGAGCTGATGGGAATAATCAGGTGCTACCCATGGCGTTTGCATTTGTGGAAAGTGAGAACACTAAAAGCTAGTACTGGTTCCTGGAGAGAGTGCACAGTGCAGTCGTGCGTATGAGGGCCAATGTTTGCCTCATACATGATCGTCATGCAGGTATGCTGAGAGCTATTGACTACTTGAAGAACGGTTGGGAAGAGAAGAGACTTCCAGCTGGGTGGGCTGATCTGCGGAGTAGGTGGTGCATGCGTCACATGGGTGCCAATTTTTACAAGCAATTTAAGAACAAGAATCTGATGGATCTTTTCAAGAGGTTGTGTGCACAGAATCAAGAGAAGAAATTTAATGAGTTGTGGAGAAGGTTGGATGAGTTGACAACGAAGCAACGGACGAACAATCTCGCCGCCCACAAGTTGAGGATGACGAGCCTCCAATACCTCTTGGTGCACTACATGATGACCCACCCACAATGAGAAGGAGATCGGCATTATCTATCAGAAATTTCACTCATTGGATTGAGAACAAACCAAAGGAGAAGTGGTCTTTGCTTTTCGACACCGATGGTTCGCGATATGGCATAATGACAACTAATTTGGCAAAGGTGTACAACTGGGTAATGCGAGGAGTGCGAGGACTCCCATTGGTTGGTATTGTTGAATTTATCCTTCACGGCGCACGGGCTTACTTCAGGGATCGATACAAGAAAATTGGTCCCTCAATGGTAGACAACAACATAATATTTTGCAGTGTAGTCACTAAGTACATGGAGGATAAGATAGCTAAGGCACAGAGGCATAGAGTTGTTCCTCAAGGCACAAAAGTTTATCGGTATGAAGTAATGTGTGTTGATAGGAGCTAGCGTGTATCTACCGCAAGCCAGCCTTACAGGAATGTGTGCTTAAGGCAGATGGCGGTTGCAATTGCAGCTGTATGAAGCCAAAGTTCTACACCTGCCTTGCTCTCACGTACTTGCTGCTGCCGATGATTGTGGCATTCTTCCTGATGTGTACGTGTCACATTATTTCAAGAAAGAAGCAATCTTTCATACATGGAGTGAGGAGATATATGGGTTCGGGATCTCGGCATCTTATACAACTTTGAGGCCCCAAGTTTTTTACATTCTAGATCCATCAAAGATAAGGGTGAAAAAGGGCCAGCGTCAGACAAGACGCATCATAAATGACATGGACGAGTCTGAAGCAGGTGGTAGGACTCTACGTTGTAGCAAGTGCAATCAGCGTAGCCATACTTACAAGAAATGCCCGAAGACAGCGGAAGGTCTTACCGTCGCGGATGTTGGTCCATCTGGAGAGGCAAGTGATGGAAGGCGACCACTTGGGGAAGGAACAACAACCAGGCGAGCACGTCCTATGCACCCTCGTGCGTCCGGCGAGTCCATGGTCTAGTATTGTTTCTGAAACATGATTGTATTGTATTGCGAACAATTCGGTGGTGTATCGTAATGATGTAATCCAAAATAGTCGTACTCTTAAATTTCAATGAATGTCGTTGTAAGCGTCTGGTTTGTGAACCATTAATTAGTCTGGTATTGTACCGAGAACAACTTGATTTTGCATTGTAATGTTGTTAATTATGTTGTTGTATTTGTTGTAGCATGCTTCATTGAAAGTTGTACTGTTATTAACTATGTTGGAGTAATTTTTATTTGTACTGTTGTTGACTACGTTCTTGTAATATATCTTCTAACTGTTATCATTGTTGTGAACTATGTAGGCATGGCGGACGACACACCTGAGCTCTTGAACCGTGGCATTGACAGGAACCACCGCTCCAACCTGTCTGCAGTGAAGGGTGCGCAGCTGGGCATCTTCCGTCCACGTCCGAGCTACGTTCCTGTTGTCTTATGCAATTTGACTCGACTATAATTTGTCATCACTAATGTTTGAACCTTACATTATGCAGGTTGGTAAGGCAGGCCTACTACCGCTTTGTAGGTTTGTGGAGGCGAGGGCGGACGAGAGAGACTTGACGAAATGGTGGGATGTAGACAGGTCACTCCTTGCAGCTCTAGTAGATCGCTGGAGGCTTGAGACGCACACTTTCCATCTTCCTTGTGGGAAGATGGCACCGACACTTCAGGATGTGCCGTACCTCCTCGAGCTACCTCTTGGAGGAGATGCAGTAGGTCCCGTTGATGGTGGTGGAGGATGGAAGGACGATATCAGATAGCACTTCTTCCACGTGATGCGCCTTCCTGGTCTACCACTGCCCACCCCCTTCCCCCCTACACTACCGCCGGGACTTCCAAGGCTTGGTTGCTTCAACTCATAGTAAGTTAAATGCACGTACCTTACATTTGTTATTTTGCCCTTAGAGCACCACTAGGACTTTCATCCTTGTGCACACGTGACGCAGCCTACTGGCTCACGACGGTGCCGTTGGTGTTCGACATCTCCGTCGAGCCTCACTGCCCGCACCATGTGATGAGACAGTTCGGCCTGAGACAGATTTTGCCCGGCGAGATGGAGCCTACCGTCCTGCCTGGAGACCACTCGTGAGTACTAAGTGTTACAATTACAAATATGACTTTTTTTGCCTAATCAAGCTAACTAAGTTGCGCTGCGGACAGGTTGACTCGCCGGGGACAGCAGGTCGGCACACTGTGGGCACCGCGCGTATAGCAGTACGTGGCCGACTGGGTGTTAGCTGCAGAGGAGGTGCTCAACGAGCTCTGACCACACACAGAGGAGAACTACTGTGATTACCTCCTCTGGTACCTACCCGCACCCGTGCACGTCTGACCTACACCCCAGCCGTGCCACAGCCGCACGTTGCCACTATCACTGACGCGTACCCCACGCACCGTGACCGAGAGTTCTTCATGGGGGTAAGTTCAATTCGTGCTGAGTTAACTCATTTTGTCTCCGATTTCTACTAACACGAGGGCTTTTGTCTGAAATAGGTCGACGCTGCACATGCTGTCAACACAAATATTAACTCGGTGTTAGTCAGCTTGGATGGCTTACACTTGAGTGATGCTGAGCAAAGGCTGACGCTCGACCGGATGAGTAAGATGCGCGTTGTCATGCACGCCTTCTCATGTCGGAGCGTAGTGGACGTGGTACCTCCAGCTCCACCATGCCCATGCACCCCTACGTCCAGAGTTGCACGACCCACAGTAGCGGCTTCTCCTGGTGGTACTCCACCTAGAGGTTAGTTACATAATGTGTTTTCTTATTCTCGATGACATAAATATGTCATAGAATCCAATGCATGCCTTGCAGGTCCCCGTCTGCCTTCAGGCACCTTTGCAGCGGCCAGCAGTTCCTTGCACCGAGTGTCGTTCCCTCATCCGGAGATGCAGTCGCAATTCCATCCCCATGAGCATGTGTCTTTCGTTACTTATACTAATTGTACTGGTTGTTCTAAGTGTTATTAAAGGTGATGAACATTATGTTCTTTGTCCAATAGGCTTTTAGGCAGGGATCTTTGGTGCAGGAGCCTCTTCCTCGCACGTGGGCGGCTCTGGTCCTAGTGACCATTTCTATGGCGACGACTTGGACGTTGAGCCAGACCAGGAGATACTTGCCTCCTCACAGCTTGGTATAGCCCCACCACCTCACACGCAGGACCAGCCTGAGGTCACACCGGTGTTGGAGAGACGGGCAGGACGTGCCGTACCACCGGACCGTCTGACGTACTCCCAGGGACACGTTAGGGCCCAGGGTAGGATGGACAAGGGTAAGAGGCTGCGACAGTAGTGGCCCACCTCTTCGACTGTAGATTGTACTGTTCTTTTGGTTTATATTACTATGCCCTTGTATTATATTAGGACTTACAACTGCAGTGTCATTCTCTTTAGTCATTGACGACTTCGTTCATGTCCCACGTACGCTGGTACGACTACTTATGCATACCCCAACAAACTTTCAACGATACAAACAGTACCTATTTGAGTAGTCATAATTAATTTTTCTCACAATTGCACACTAAACCACAGTACACAGAAACAGTAGTTGTACGAGTAGTCACAATCAAATTTCGACGATGCTTACTCCGATAAAGTAAATCCTGCTCGCGCGTGCTAGTGTTGTCACATGACAATAGCAAACTTTCGGCGCGTGGTCAGCGAGTCCATTTGGTCGCATAGTGAACCGCAATAGATAGCCACAGTACCGCCTTCGAGTAGTCACAATCATCTCTCGTGCTGCTTGATCAGTTAAAGTAAACCCGGCTCGCGCGTGCTCGTGTTGTCACATACCGTTGATACCACTCACTATCGTTACGACCAATTGTAGCATTGGTTCCTCCACTATAAAATAGACAAGACGACTACAAGCCCTACATATCATCTCTCAAATTTTCACACATATTTAGACAATGGAAGCTGAATTTCTTGAGCGTCTTAACTGGTGAAGCGATCCTTTGGCCGATTGGTTTCCACCATGGTGTGACCGTCCATTGTGTGACTGTGGGGATCGATGCATACTTAAGACATCACTCATGGTACAAACTCGAGGCAGGAGATTCTTCCAATGCCCAAACATTGATCAGGTATGATTCATGTTTTCCAACTTAAGTTAACTTTAGTCAATAGATAAAACACTAACTTGTTTGTAAAACATCATGACATCTTACGCAGACATACCGTACGGTGTGCAACTTCGTTGACTGGGTAGATACAGAGAACCCACAAAACAACGGCACGCGTCGATATTCATGTAGTGAAACAAGATCAAACTAACTTAGACGGAAGGATGAGCATGAAAGGCGAATTGCTGCAGAGGCTTTAGAATGGCAGGTAAATTCCTTGGGATTACCTACATGGAGGGAATGTCTAGAGTGTCGTTGTGGTGACCTTGTCAGGTGATAAGTTCCGTAAGACAACGAACTCGAGGACAAACATGTTTCATTTGTCCTAACATTGTCGACGACGATTTCGTTTTAAGTACCAGTTTTCGTTACCACTAACCTCTAGTTTCATGCACTTACCGTACCTAATAAAATTGTACAAACAGGAGTATGTAAGGAAATGTCAGTTCGTACAATGGATCGATGCGGTGAGAATGACTCCCATCGGTGAAACGATAACGCAACCTGAGCCGACAAGACAATTCATTCATGCATGGATGGATGAACATCGGGTAGAAATTGCAAGCTTAAACTGGAGGCACAATCCATTAGGTTTACCCAAATGGTCGGAGCGTCCAAATTGTGGTTGTAGAGATCGCTGTCAGGTGGTTACCTCCTTTGCAGAACAAACATTTGACATGAGATATTTCGTATGCCCTAACGTAGACAACAACTTTGTTGTACGTCTTACCATTTTCCAATTTCACTATGATCTGCATAATATTACTACCCTAACTGACTAACTACGTTTATTTCTCAGGGCAATACAAGGATGTGTGGATTCATCTTGTGGATCGACAATGTCACTCCAAACATATGGTGGTCAAAAGGTAACTGAGTGTGAAACACAAGTAGAGTACCAACAATTGAAGGAGCACGAAAATGCAATACTCGATGAACGACGCAGAAGGGGAACGTAGATAACCACAGGATCACTTTGTCTGAACCGACAAGTTAGTATCATGTATTGATGATAATTCTGAACTATTTTATCATAATGATATTTAATTATGAAGGTGTGTTATTGTATGCGTCTCGAATTACAAATTAATAAAATTATATCCTTTCAATTTACAAAGTTTCTTTGATGCCCCAATGCGTTGTATTCCTTCATATTTCTAGGTAAATGCTTATATTTTCCTGTATTCTGCCTTCAATTGTGCACATTATTACATGATTCAATTTAAGCGAAATTTATACGCAACTTATCTAATTAACATTTTAGATTAAAAAACCCCCTCCTAGGGGTTCAATCCGAGTGAGAAATAAATCATTGCAACTGGAAATGCTTTGTTCGTTATCAAAACAATGCAAAATAATAAGTAACTAACAGAGATAAATTAAAACAAAATAAACAGTAAAAAACGCTCTCTAGGAGGGTGGCAAGGGGGCCGCCTGCAAAAAAACCCAGGCCACCCTCCCAGTACTTTTCCATGCGGCCCCCTAGAGTGAAAAATTATTCTCTGGGAGGGCGGCAAGGGGGCCACCTGCAAAAAGGCCAGGTCACCCTCCCAGAGCTTTTGCAGGCGGCCCCTTCTAGCGAAAAATCACCCTTTGGAAGGGCGGCAAGGGGACCCCCTCTAGCGAAAAATCATCCTTTGGGAGGGCGGCAAGAGGGGCCGTCTGCAAATTTTTTGCAGCCCCGTTGGCCAACCGGACCAACGGCCGTGTGCCACATAGGAAAACTCGCTCTCTGGGTGGGCGATATTTGAATATCGTCCTCCCAGAGAACGGTAGGCAACTAGTTTTGTAAATTTTCAAAATAGAAATTATTTTTTAAATATTTTAATAAATAAAATAAAAAATAAAAAAATTCCTCGGTGGGACGGTGGTGGGGATGGAGTGGGAAGGTGGGGGTGAAAATTGGGCCAAGGAGTGTGGATTGGGCTTGCTGGTGTGTACAGTTGGGCTTCTTGGCCAGCAAAAGAAAACATAGGGACTACATATGTGAACCATTGATATTTGATCTGATGGTTCTCAACCGATCAACTGGAAAAATCGTTCTATCGAGATCTAATGGATGAGAGAAAATGGGTAACGTCGAAGTACGAGAATGCAGAGAATCGCTATTAACTACACTAAATGAGGAATACCAACATATTACAGTAGTAATATTTTTTGAGGAGATGATAGTATATACTAATACTAGTATTCTGATAGCCTGACTGTGCTGAATTTTTCGAACATGTGTTACAGAACGTGTATCTCTGCGTTCATCGAAGAAACAGGATGCACTATGGGATGCATTCGCCTCTGGAGCAGCAATGTGAGACAGAGGAGGGACAAGAAGGCATGCAGCCACACTTCTGAACTTATGCTCGCACAGGAACCACGGCAAGCCCTCGGGTTCCCGCGCCGGCAGACCGGGCAGGAGGGGGATTGGGATCCGGTGCAGTTTGCCGGTAGCTGCAACTTAAGCAGTTTGCACTAGAACCACATGATAACAGATCAACGGTTCAGATCAATGCATCACTGTAGCAAAAATTATTGTTTTACGTGTTTTGTAGCAACGAATCTGGACCATTGGATGAAAATACAAATGGTCTAGATTGCTTGCAGTCTTTATTATGCAGTTGTAGTACCAACTGCACCTAATCCCAATTGCAGGAGCACGTGAGCGCTGTTCGATGATATTCTGTACATCCTTTTATATGAAATGGGGTGTGCCAAAGTATTAATTCTGGAAATGGTGGTGTGTGGGACTAGCTATCTATCACACGATTATACTAAATCACACATATTTTGGATTGTTGGATTAGACTCATTTGATCACTGGATTACAAAAGTCTATACATGTATCAATATATATTAATTATATATATTACATATAGTTTATTTTCTATACATTGAAAAAATATTACCGACCCATCTACTAAAAATTACAGTGTAATTAAATTATAGTTAACTATAGTATAGTTACATTAGTGCTATAACTTGAATAAAATTATTATTTTGCCTTCCTGACTCCAAATGGTCAACAGCAAGCAATTCCTGGAATCGATTCTCTTCTACGCTTGTGATTGTTTTTTTTCTTTACTATGTAACACGGGTCTTAATGCATACAAATCGTACGGTTAAAAAAATCAACAGATTTCTAACCGAAAATCTTGCGATAGATTTCCAGCTAATCCGTATGTTCAATCGGGAAAAAAAAAGAAAGGCCCATCAAGGCTCAATTACCCATACATGATTAGTAAGTACTAGTATGTTATCTTGATGCTGATGGACTTCGTATTCTGAGCTTCCTTCTCACTAACCATCCGATTGTTTGTCTCTTTGCCGCCGGCACCGTACCGTGCGTGGCTTAAGAAATAAGTATTGTTATGAAAAGCTTAAGGTCCTGTCTTGGATAGTTCCAAAATTCAACTCTTAACTCTAAATTCCAATTTTAATGGGAACTGACTCCTATAAAAGTTAAAGTGGGTATAAAAGTATTTGGCTAAATTACTCAGCTCCACACCACCACGTCCCTCGTCGATATTTCGTCGAATACCTTGTTGGCGTCACCCTATCGTTGCTGCCACCCATGCACCGCCTTGCTTACCTCCACCGCCTGCCTGCCGCCACCGCATGCCACCGCTGATGCAGATGCTGCTGCCGCAGCCGACCATCGGGAGGAAGATGGGGAGGAGAGAGAACGAGAGGAGACATGATAGGAAGGGGTAGTTCAGTGGCATTGTGGTGTAAATACACTAAAATATTAAAGGATAGTAGGTCTTTTGAGGTGAAGTGGAGCTGTGGAGCAGTAAAAACCCAGCTCCCCCATAGTACAAATTTGTGGAGCAGCTCTGCTAACTCCGCTCCAAAAAATAAAAATCTGTACTGTTTAACGTAACTCCAGCTCTAAGTAAGTTCGAATTGGAAGCTAGAGCTATGCTAAACGTCCAGCTTTAAGTATGTTCGAATTGGAAGCTAGAGCTACGCTAAACGGAGGCTAAGAAGAAACAATGACTAATAATAGTAGCAATAGTTCAATCTCAAAAGAGTACTACCATTGATAGATCTGTTTTGAAACAATATTAGTTTCTGAAAATCAAACTTGACTTCACGGTGACGATGCTAAAAGATGCTCAAACCCCTGAAATTGTTCAAGTTGATGCTAATATTGTTAATGAAGTTAGTAGCGATCAGAGCTTGGATAGATCGTCGAGTAAAAGAGTTAAAAATCAAATATTTCGGCGGAGAGATATGAATTAGATTTTACCTATATTTTAAGGGAGTCAATGCGGACTTAATCCGTTGCAATATACGTGCGGCCCATACATTTCTGCCGGGACGGGATTACGACATACCATGGGCCCATACATTTTGGGCCGAAATTGGATTCTGCCTCCGTGAGGCCCGTACAGGATGGGCCCTGGTGATTCCGCTGACAGGTGGGCTGGGCTACAACGAGCCTGCAGGCCGCCTCGGCGCGGCGTCTTCTCCGTCGGCTCTCTCGGCCGTCGTCTCCGGTGGGGGCTTCGTTGATCGTCTCCGCCCCCGCACTCGTCATGCTCCGCCACCACGAGGTATATATCGAGTGCGTATTGCGATTTTTCCTTTACTCTTCTGGGTTTTTTTGTTCTAGCTCGGCAGGCGGTCGGCCCATCACGCCGCCGAGATCGCCGGAGCCCGGCGGTCGCCGCCCGCGTTGGCCCTTCTCCACCCAGCGTATCAACTGGTCCACTCGGTGGCGACCCTCCACCCCTCCTCAGCCTTCTCCCCGCCCGCTTTACATCGAAGGGTAAACGCGGAAACTTTTTTTATTTTCCTTTTGTGAATGCACTGACTGATACTCCCTTGTTTGCTTGGGATGATCTCGATGCATTTGAGTTTGCAACTTCTCAACCAAATGGAGAAACATTAACATTATACTATGTGGTAATGGATCTTGGTAAATGGCCATTTTCCTTTTGGTTAGTTTAGTGCAGTTGCAGTACTGAACCATTGGAATTGGGATTTTTCAGGATACGTTTGCTGTGAGTCTGTGAACTTGCGTGCTATATAACATGTCGGATGCTTCCATCAAAATAGTTTTTGCAGGTTACAAGCAAAAAAAAAAAAAAACATAAAACTGTATGTGCAGTTAGTCGATTTACATATTCTTCCTGCAAATATCAAATGGTTCATGGTTCTTATATTTGTTCAGTAACAGCACCCTGCATGTGTGAACATCATGAAGCTACTCATACAACCTGAACCTATGCTGATAAGGCTTCGGTTGCTCGGCTGTAAATATCTATTATAGCCTGGGGATTTTTATGCTAAATTATTCAGAGATTTGATGCTTCAACGCAGGGACACGCTAAATTTGTCTTTTGTTCTCTGCAACTCTTTCAAAGCATCTCTGATATGCATGCGATCTGCTGGAGATTCCTTTGAGCAGGAAACTCCAATCTGCAGAATTGATGTGATGCAGGCTATTCTCGTGTCTCTTTTTCTTTTGCCATCTGAGTTTCTTTCTTCTCCATCATTGTTCTCTGATAGTAAGTGTTGGTCTGCAATATCGATCACATTGTCTGGAAGTGCCATCTTTACATAATTATGAAGGCTGAGAGCTTCTGTAAATTCAGTGCCAGTTGGTCTTTTTCTGGTAAACATCTCCAGCAACAGTATACCATAGCTGTAGACATCACCCATAATTGAAACCTCATTGCCCAAACCGTACTCTGTAATCATAAGAAAATGTTACATAAAGGAAATTGTTGCAAGTTTAAGCATTTATATTTAAATTTATATGTAGGCTTCAGTCTGATAATATATGATTTACACTGCTGCATAATTATCATTTGCAAGAATTTGAGTTTTTTCATAACAAATTGCACACATCTGAATAGCAAAACGATCTACTTAAGTATGGATCAATGGAAAGGTTTCTGAATAAATTAGAAAGAAAACAGTGGATTGTAGCTGTTAGAAGCATACCTGGAGCAGCATATCCAATTGTTCCTCTCATTGTAGCCCAGCCACTTGATTTCTCTAACATGTCACTATGGTCTTGATGCAGGACTCTTGCAAGGCCAAAATCACCAACGTGGGCAACCATTTCACTACCTAGGAGAATATTGCTTGGCTTGAGATCACAGTGAATAATTGGCAATGGCCTATGTTGGTGAAGATAATCAAGTGCAGAAACCACATCAATGGCAATGTCGAGCCTTTTGATGATATTTAAAACCTTGTCTTCCCCATTTTCCTCAAGATGCTGGTGTAGCCATTGGTCCAAATTTCCATTTGGTAGGAACTCATATACAAGAGCCTTGAAGTCATGGCCCTGAAAATCAATACTTGAGCAGACTGTCAGGATCTTCACAAGATTTCGATGCCGAATACATCTCAGAGCCTCACATTCTGCAATGAAGCTTTGAGAAGCCCCACGCTGTTGGAGATTCAGCACTTTAACTGCAACAGTTACTTCTTGGTCTTGGATCGTCATTCTTCCTTTGTACACTGATCCAAAGCTTCCTACTCCGATGAGGTTCTCAGGAGAAAAACCATTTGTTGCATCGACTAATTCAGCATAAGATACTCTTAGATGCGAATCATTGATAAGTGACAAGTCAGATTTTGCTTGTGTCTTTCTCCTTTGCCGGAATGCAAATAGTGCTAAAAGCAAGATAAGAAATAGGATTGCACTGCTTATGGAAATTGGTATGATAAGCTTCAAAGACCGCTTTTTGGTGGAGTGAGTGGAGCAAAGAGGCAGCTTCAAATCAGGTATACCCCCACACAAGCCTTCATTCCCTTCAATTGCAGTTTCATTTATATTGAGAAATATCCCATCATTAGGAACTGGCCCTTCGAAATGGTTGAATGAGAGGTTCAAACTAGCAAGGCCATTCATGCTTGCTAGAAATTGAGGAATGTCTCCAGAAAAGTTGTTGTGTGAAAGATCAAGTACTTGGAGACCTTTCAGACGACTCACTGATGCTGGGATTGACCCTTGAAGGAAGTTCCCCTCTATCTTAAAATATTGCAGGCTTTGACAATCACCAATGGATGGAGGAATTTCACCAGAAATTTGGTTATTAGAGAAATCGATGTCTGCAATATTTTTCAAATTACTGATTTCCAATGGTAGTGACCCACTGAACATGTTGCTTTGGAAGTACATGAAATCAGACAGGGTAGATATGAGAAAAACCTCCCTTGGAATTGGACCGCTGAGCATATTGTGCTGAATATCAATTTTTTCTAAAGTACAATTTCTAAGATCGGATGGCAGAGGCCCACTAAGTGAATTTTGTCCAAGATAGAGTTTATTCAACGATGTGAGATTACCAAGGGCAGGTGGAATTTGGCCCAATAGATTATTGAATCCAAGGTCTAAATGACTCAGCTTCCAGAGTGTACCAAGTGAGCTAGGAATATTACCCTCAAAAGAATTGTTGCTCATGAAAAGGTACAATAAATTAACAAGGTTTCCAATTCCTTCAGGGATCTTGCCACTTATCATGTTTTCGCTTAGGGCGAAAGCTTTCAAATTTGTAGAAAGATTGGCTACTGCATTTGGTAGAGTCCCTCGAAATTTGTTGCTGCTGAAATCTAGAATCTTCAACTGACTACTATTAGTTAAACTAGAAAGGAATCCCCAACCATAATCGTCATTTGCCTGGAGTTGATTGTTATGAATCGTCAGGACTGACAGACTATTTAGGCCATCAACGCAAGGAGGAACTGTTCCTGAAATCATATTCATTTCTATTGAAAATGAGCTAAGCATAGAAGAGTTGCACATCCAAGTTGGAATGGCACCCTGAAACTGATTGTACCCTGCATTAAATATTTGAAGCAATGGGAAGTTGACTCTGTTGCCAGTTGGTAATGATCCTGTTAAGTGGTTATCCCGTACATTGAATATTCTAAGAGAGGAGAGATTGGAAATGGAAGAAGGGATGTACCCAGTGAGCTGATTCCTATCTAGGTACAAATCTGTTAGAGTATGAAGATTTCCTAGGGAGGGAGGAATGCTACCTATAAGATTGTTTTCAGCAAGAATAAGTCCAGATAGCTTCTCAAGTTTTGCTAATGATTCAGGAATTCCTCCAGTTAATCTGTTCCCTCCCAAGCTTAGATAAACTAGTGAAGAGAGGTTTCCTAGCCAAGAAGGGATGCCACCATGAAGGTTGTTTTCTTGCAAAATTAGAGCAGTCAGAGATGATAGTCCTTGCAATGGCACAATCTCCCCCTGAAATCTGTTAGTGCCAAGATTAAGAATGGTTAGTGAAGATAGGTTCACCAAGAACGTTGGAACTGGCCCTGAAAGTTGGTTCCCCCTCAGTTGCAAATTCTTGATCCTCTGAAGGTTACCTAGAGAAGAAGGAACTGAACCTGTCAGGTGATTGTAGCTCAGGATAAGACTTACTAGACTGGTGAGGTTTCCAATCTCTGGCGGAATGCTTCCTGCAAGGCTGTTGTTGTAGAGGTTAAGGACCTCTAAGCTGCCCAACTTACCTATCATGCGAGGCATCACCCCATCAAGCATGTTGTACTGCAACTGGACTGTGTGCAGCATGGACAAATCACCCATGGCTGGAGGTATCCCTCCTGAGAGGTGGTTGAATGCCAGACTGATGTTCTCAAGCTGCTGGCATAGTGACAGTGATGCCGGAATGTCACCTTGCAGAGAATTATAGCTCAGGTTGACATGCTGGAGGTCGAGAAGACGACCAAGCTCTGAAGGGATGGTACCAGTTAGATGATTCACAGGGAGATCAAGCTTTCTCAGGTAGGTGAGGTTGCCTATGGAAGGATCAATGGTGCCAGAAAGATCAAGGTTGCTGAGGTCCAGCGCCACCACACGGCCACGGTGGTGTCCCTGGACGCCGCACATCACGCCTCGCCATTGGCAGACATGGAGCGATTGGTTGCCACCCCACGAGGCCATTGCTGACGACGGATCACTGGTTATTTGCGACTTGAAGGCCATCAGTGCAAGGTGGTCAGTGGCAGACTGAGCTCTGGTCATGGGAGCTGGTGGAACAGCAATTGCAAGGAGCAGCAGCGCGAGCAAGAAAGAGAACCCGGCCGCCACCATTGCTAGGAAGAAGGAAGCAAGGTGTGTATTTTCAAAAACAGAAGCTTAGGTGGTGATTGCAGAGGCTGCTCAGTCCAGCTTTACCAGTTCATGGAAGGAATGGTTGCTTCTGTTCTATAGAGACAACACATTCTCCTGCCTGAATATAAGCATGATGTGTTGGTCATCAAGATAAATCAATAGCTTGGATCCCAATCAAGTTGTCACTTTCTCAGGTAGTACCTGCACTTTGGTCAACACCCTGCAGTTGTAGTAAATTGATTGCCAACGTTCTGTTCTGTTGCAACTTTAGTCAATCATCAGATAGCCGGCCTCCTACCAGAAGTTTACAGGTTCCCTGGTCAACTTTGCTGCCGGCTTGTTTGGGTTAAAGTAAGTGTGTTATCTAAATATACTCATGTAGCCAGATACTTGGAATCTTCTGCCAACAGCATTCTCATGTGGCTTCATGCAGCACAGAAGGATGAATCAGGCCGGCCGGCTGGCTGGCTGGCCTTGATTTGCCCTTTATGAATCTTTTCTACGCATAACTTACAGAACAATATTAAAGGTCTTTCGTTTGTTCCCATATATCTGGTGTTGAAGAGCTGAGCTGTGAGTGTCAATTGTTTGACGTTGATGGCAAATTGGCAATATGGTGCTATGCCACTATAGTGCAGTAATACAATAAGGAATATAGCCATCGGAGGGAAGCATTGTCATTTGGATTGCACATATCGACATTTAAGAATATTTCAGTTCACTAATTTGGATTGCATATGCTGCTTGAAGGTACAGCACAGACTAGACTCTGTTACTTTGGCTCCTTAGGAACACAGGAATTTCAGATGATTTTTCTTAAAAATGCATAAAAATGCTCAAATCTTTCGCATGGACAAGACAAAATTCCTGCATCCCAAATTCGGCTGTGATCAATCAATCCAAAATTCTAAACCTAACTTTTAAGGGGAGGGCCAGTCTACAGTAGAATAGACCACATCCAGGGCCTTAGCCAAGAGCCCCTGGATCAAGATTGACCTTTTTTGAGTTGTGCAATAGTTTCAAGATGACCTGCACTGGGAATACCTTGTACAGATTCATGGCTTGATGCTCCATTCTCAGAGCAAATCCCTGTTAAACCTGTTTCTTATTGGTTGCATCTCTTACTTTGTGGGAGATTCGTTGGTGTCCCCTTAATTTGAACAAGAAATTCCAACATTCAGAACAAAAGTTGTGCTAGCAATATCATATGTCTACTTCTATGATAGACGGAAGTTCTTACGTCACTATATTGTGCTGCTTATTGCAACAGTTATCAACAGTATTAGCCATACAGTCAGGCACTGCCATATTGACATGTTTATGAATTGCTCAGTCAAGAGTTGTGTGTGAAGAGCGAAAATGAGTAGCTAACTGGATGCCCTACAATAAGAATGCTATAGGCTCTTATTTAGTATACCTCTCAGCCATTACAGAGTGTTGTGTAGGTGTGGCCATAAGCTGACTGTAGCTGCTCGAGTACAATATTTTTTGCTCGATCATGTAGTACAGCATTTGCCCTAGTTTATTTCAACTAATTTCCTCCTTTTCCTTAGCTGAAGATGTTTTGCTTCTTCCACGATACTCGATACCCGTTTTTAGCTCCCAACTCCTAAAATCTTCAGTTGAATATGTTCAGCCTCCAGTGTCTTCTTGCAGACTTACTTGTGACTGATAAGTGCATGCATGACCCTCAACAGATAAATAGAACATTTCATGCACAACCATGACTTTGATATGCTGCATAGATTTGTCACCACTTCATCAAGATGTAGGCTACTATAGCTGATGTGTATCAAACCTATCCCTAATTGCCTGCAACTCTCTCAATGCATCTCCAATTTGCATCCGATCAGTTGGCATCTCTTTTGAGCACGATATTCCAATCTTCAGAACTGAAACAATGCACTCAGTTCTTATCTCTTCGATGCCGTCGTACTTTTGAGCTGTTCCTTGACTATTCCATGTTGTATTTAGTAGGCCTTGGTCAATGACACTAGTTGTTTGGTCTGGCAGTGCTGTCTCTACATACTCACGAAGAGTAAGAACTTCGCCGAATTCATTATTTGTTGGCCTTTTTCCAGTGAATATCTCCAGCAAAAGTATGCCATAGCTGTAGACATCTCCATGAATTGAGACTTCATTGCCCAATCCGTACTCTGGAACAAACAAACATAAAGAATTTAATAAGCTTCCATTGGTGGAATGAATTATGAAACAAATGCAACAAGATGATAGTAGAATTATGCATACCTGGGGCAACATAGCCAATTGTTCCTCTTATTGCATTCCAACCAGTTGATTTATCTGAACTATTGCTGTGTTCTTGATGAAGGAACCTTACAAGCCCAAAATCACCAACATGAGCAACCATGTCATTGTCAAGAAGAATGTTGCTTGGCTTCAGATCACAGTGAACAATTGGACATGGCTTGTGCTGATGTAAGTATTCAAGTGCAGAAGCCACATCTATTGCAATTTGGAGTCTTTCAATGAGACTTAGCATCTTAGGTTCACCTTCTTCCACAAGATGCTCGTGTAGCCACTGGTCTAAATTTCCATTTGGCAGGAACTCAAATACAAGAGCCTTGAAGTCACTACCTTGGAAATCAATACCTGAGCATACTGTAAGAATCTTTACAAGATTCCGATGGCGAATACATCTCAAAGCCTCACATTCTGCATCAAAACTTCGATACGCACCAGCTTGTTGCAAGTTGAGCACCTTCACTGCAACCACCATTTGTTGGTCAGACATCTCAATTCTTCCTTTGTACACTGCACCAAAGCTGCCCACTCCAATGAGGTTCTCAGATGCAAAACTATTTGTTGCTTTGGACAACTGAGCATAAGAAACTCTCATGTGTTGCTCATCAAAGAGCGGTATCTTTGGGTTTGCTCTTCTAAGCTTAGTCCTTCGACGTAGCGCAAAGCATGTGAATAGAATGAGAAACAAAATTGTACTTCCTGCGATGATAATTATGATGATCTTTGAAGATAGTCCATGTTTAGTTTGATTTGAGCATTTTGGTAGCTTGAGTTGAGGCACCCCACCACACAAGTCACTGTTTCCCATGACAGAGGTTGCAGTTGCATTAAGAAATATTCCATCTTTCGGAACTTCACCTTCGAAATCATTGCTTGAAAGATTCAGGGTAGAAAGACCTGTCATGCTACCTAGGAAACCAGGGATTGTTCCAGACAAATTATTTTGAGAAAGATCAAGTACTAGGAGCCCCCTTAACTGTTCCAGTGATGGAGGAATTGTTCCCTCAAGGAAGTTCCCAGATAAATTGAGATACTGTAAGCTCTGGCATTCTCCAATGGTGATAGGGATCTTTCCTGAAATCGTATTATTGGAGAGGTCAAGTTCACCAAGATTCTTGAGATTTCCCACTTCTGTAGGCAAATTCCCATTTAATTTATTATGCGCAAGATACATGAAACTTGATATTGTTGAGATAAGAAAAAGTTCCTTGGGTATCTGGCCGGAAAGGTTGTTGTAAGAAAGGTCCACCATTTCTAAAGGACAATTGCTGAGAGTAGAAGGTATAGCTCCGCTTAGTGCATTGGTACTAAGCAAAAGGATTGTAAGTTTTGTAAGATTTCCAAGAGTTACTGGGATGGATCCTGAAAATTTGTTATTTGACAAAGATAATCTATTCAACTTCTTGAGATTGCCGAGAGAGGCAGGAAGGCTCCCCTTGAGAAGATTGTTTTCCATGTCAAGTTCATCCAAGTTGATGAGGTTCCCTATCGATTCAGGTATTGTTCCTGTAATGTTGTTGTTTGTTATGCCAAAATACTCCAGCTGCGTCGACATATTACCAATTGCTTTTGGTAGAACACCTTGGAGTTTGTTGATACTAACATCTATCAATATCATATTGCTGCAATTTGTTAGGCTACTCAGGAAGCCCCAATCAGCATCAGTGGTTGCTTCAAGCTGATTTCCATCAAAGTTCACTACTGACAGCATGTTCTGGTTTCTTCCCAGGTATTGTGGAATCGTTCCCGACAAAAAGTTATCTACTGTCTGAATCACCTGTATCATAGAAAGATTGCACAATGATGGAGGGATCAAACCATGAAATTGGTTTTTAGATACAAGAAATTGCTGCAGGTTTGGAAGCTTGTCGCCCATGTCAGGTGGAAAAACCCCAGTGAGGTTGTTATCCTGTATGTTTAGCATCTCAAGGGAGGAGAGATTAAACAAGGAAATTGGCAAAGACCCTTTCAATTCATTATTATCAAGATAGAGCTCAATGAGTTCATGGAGGTTTCCAAAGGAATCAGGAATTCGACACCGAAGCTTATTATCTGCCAATGAAATTGCCTCAAGAAACTGAAGGTATCCCAAAGATTCAGGGATGCATCCAACAAAGCCATTGCTCTGAAGATCCAAAGCTGTCAGTGATGAGAGGTTCCCTAACCAAGAAGGAATGGTGCCTCCAAGGTTGTTGCTTGCCAAATCAAGGTGACTGAGAGATGACAACCTCTCCAATGGCGGAATTCTCCCCGTCAGGTTGTTCGAAAAGGCGCTAATGGCGGTCAATGCCGAGAGGTTTCCGAGCGATGCAGGGATGGAGCCTGACAACTGATTGGATCCGAGGCCTAGTCCAGTGAGGCTGAGAAGTTTGCCTATCTGTGATGGAATCTCTCCTGTAAGGTTGTTGAATTCTAGGACGAGCAGTTTGAGATTCACGAGGTTTCCGATGCAGGAAGGGATGCTTCCTGTCAGTGTGTTCTTGCCAAGATCGAGTACCTCGAGACGGCGCAGCGAGCAGAGGAGCTCGCCGGGAAGCTCGCCGTGCAGCTTGTTGCCGTGGAGGAGGACGTTCTTGAGGTATCGGCAGCCGGAGATCAGCGGCGGCGGGATGCGACCGCCGATGGAGTTGTGGCTGAGGTTGAGATGCCGGAGCTCGCCGAGGCGGCCGAGCTGCCATGGCAGCACGCCGTGGAGGTGGTTCTCCGGGAGGTGGAGCCGTCTCAGGTAGGTGAGGTTACCCATCGCTGGGCTCACCTCGCCGACGATGCCAACCCCGGCGAGGTCCAGCGCGACGACGCGGCCGCGGCGGCGTCCCGCGACGCCGCACGACACGCCGCGCCACTGGCATGTCGGGGTTGAGCTTGGCACGTCGCCCCATGACGCCAGAGCTCGTGACGGGTCGCCGCTCAGGAGCTTCTTGAACGCCATGAGCGCCAACCGGTCGGAGTCGGAGACATCACCAGTAGCAGCAGGCAGAGGCAGCCGAGACGCCACCGGCGAAGCATGAGCGACGAAGACGACGGCGAGCAAGAAGCACTCGAGCAGTGCGGCCATCGCCAAGATCAAGAGTGGCAAAAATTTGGTGTTTTAGCTCGTAGTGGCTGAGACAGTGAGACTGCCTTGCGAATTGTGATCCTTTGGGTTGTACTGCGTCGTGTTCAAACATTTTCGTTGATTTGTCATTGTCCTGCAGATTCTGTTGAGACTAGAGGTCAATGGTTTGCGAAGTTGCCGAAGAACACTGATAATTTGGCCGACATGGAGGAACGCATGCTAGCCTGGTTGTTGCTAGGCACTACGTGCTACGAAGAAAGTTGGCGCCTGAACTTTTTGACTCTGTAAAGCTTTGACAATTACCAGGTCCTCGAATTGCTCACAGATAAGGTATCTAGTGTGGTTGAATATTTGATCAGATAAACAGCCAATGTGTAGTGCATTTATGCAGGTAGCCCGCACGAACACGATTGAAGATCAGGCGTCCACTGTCTCAAACAAGGCCCAAAATTTTTCGCGCGCACGCTTCTGGTTTTTTAAAAAAATTATATACGAACGTTGTTTTTAAAAATCGCATTAATCTATTTTTTAAAAAAAATAGTAAATATTTAATTAATTATAAGAAAATAAGTCGCTCCATTTTACTTACACAGGAGGTTAGTTCCCAGCGTCACCTCCCAAACACAGTTATAAGATATGCCCCAAAGAGTGAGGGAACAAAAATAAACTTTTTCCAAGAAGTAACACAATGGGCTTTCGTGCCTTTACACTAGTCCAACACGGTCCGAGTCTTATTGGATCATGCTTGGGCCGATACTTTAGCAAGTGGGATGGCTCGGCCTGGCCTGACGAGTAGCTCGGGCCGTGTCGGCCTGATTGATCTTGGCCTAAGCACGATCAGGCCTGGACCGTGCCGGGTCAAACGGCCCATTTTGCCATCTACAGTCTGTCTGTTTGTATGTGTTATATAATCACTTCTTTGTAATTATTACTTTGGTCACTTTCAGAGGGAAAAAGTAGTATCAATCAGTTCAAGAGGATAATTAAATTCCATTCTATTGTGTGACGAGTGTAAAAAATATTCGAGCAGATTTGTTCTACTCCAAAATTCAGTAGGAACAAAACTGGGACGAACTAGCTAGCTGCAAGAGCAGGAACGGTGGGAAGCAAGGGGAAGCAAGAGGGTGGGTCTACTGGGAATTTTTATTATTTTTTTAAAATTTTAAAATTTTTTTATTTTAAAAATATATTATCTCAATACTTATTTCTAAATATGAATATTTTCTACTATATCACCCCGTATGGTAAAATAATATTGTCACGTATCACACGTAGTTGGCATTTAGGGGCGATCATAACGGGGGGCAGAGGGGGCCCAATCACCCCTCCTTCGGCCCACTGGCCCATTAGTACCCCTAGCACCTCCAGCTTATTTTGTAATTATATAAATCAATATGTATGCTTTCGTTCACTAATTATCACATTTTTTTATACAAAGATTGCTTTTTACATATGTTTATGGCTTCGATGAACATATTATGCAGTAACTAGATAATTACTTCAATGTATGCATTTTTTCTACACTAATATTCTGCTCATATATAATCTTGGATAAAAAGTAGTTAGTTTTAAGCAACTTTTGTATTCTACCGGCACTCCCCAAAAATTTGTCATGCGTTCGCCACTGGTTGGCGTGGCAGTTTTATCTTACCACGTTAGTTTGGTAAGATGATGTTGCTACGCTATCTTGTAGGATCGAGATATCGACTAGAGGGGTGAATAGGAGATATTAAAAATAAATATCACCTAATCAAAGCTAACCGAAGTGCTAGGCTTGATGAGGGATAAAAATAACTAAGTACCTAGATTATATTATTTTGCAATCCTAGGTGATAAGAGCTCAAGTATATCTCTATGAAAGTAAATTGCACAAAAGTAAAAGTAAATGTAATAAGTAAATTAGCAAGAGATACCGAAGGAATTGCTTTCAATCCAGTAGTCTATTCTTGTGGAAATACATCACTGAATTTGTCCACGGTCCGTATTGGTTATCTCTGCCGCATTGCCAGTTTATTGTGGAGTTGCTGGTCTTCGAAATTTTTTTTGAGAACATAGTATTTTTTTTATAATTTACATTTATATACCTGCATGCATGGAAAGAATTGGCACAAATATACCTCTCCCGTATAACGGGGATGCTGGAGCTACGTAATTGCAATGTAGATACGCGGGACCGGTGGCCAGTCCGTTCATGTAGGACGGGCGAGCGGCACCGCTTCAATCCCGCGGGTCAGAAGTGCAGCACCGCATCGCTGCCGCGGCCTGGGAGAGTGGAAGCGTGGTGGCGAGCGGGACCGCACCTCACCGGTACGATCCCGTGGTATGGAAGAACTGCACTGACATGGTCCTGCGCAGGGTTCAATATTTTGTTTTATGTATTTGTATCAGGAGATGCCGATATAGTAAAATTTCCAAAATTTTGAACAAAATTTAGTTAAATTTGAACAAACATTGCCAAAATTCATAAAAGAATTGGGCGAAATAATATCGTATGGGAAGGGGGGTTCAATAGGACCGAAATGTTGCGGCATCGGGGCAGTCCCGCTGCTCCATGCATCTGCATGCCCGTCGTGCAGCACCGCCCTCTCCCCGCATCGCCAATCTCCAAGAGAATGGCTAAATGGCTCTCCAAGTTAAATTTTGGTAAGTATAAAGAAAAAACACCCTCCAACAGTCTCTCCATCCGATTGGCTAAGCCATTTGGTTGGCCAAACCGCAGCACTCACTCGCCAAACTTGGGGAGTCATTTTGCCTAGCCAACCGTGACACCCACCACTCCTCCTCCCATCTCTATCTGCCCAAATCGCAGAGGACCATGGCAGCGGAGGCATCGCAGTAGGCTTCCTCGTCGTTCTCCACCGTTGCCCGCCTCCATCACGTGCAGGGATCCATCGCCACCATCGCCTCCCACCTTGCACGCGCGGGGATCGTCGCCGTCGTCGCCTCCAGCCTCGCGTGCGTGGGGAGCCGTAGCCGCCGTCACCTCCAGCCTCGCGTGCGCAGGGATGCGTCGCCGCCGTCGCCTCCAGTATCGCGCGTGCAGGGAGCCGTCGCTGCTGTCGCCTCCCACCGTCGTCGCCAGCGCTGGATCCACCTCCCCCCACCCGTCATCGTCGCTGATGCCGGATCGGCCGTCCCACCGCCACCGTCATCGTCGGAGCCGCATCCGCCTCCCCCACCACCCGTCGTCATTGCCAGTGCCGATCCACGCGAGGGAGGGCCCCCGGCATCGGATCCGCACGGGGCGGCGTCGCTGCCCGAGATGGCCGAGCCACCTGTCCGTCGCCCGGTGTTGCCCCAGTGATCGTGCCGCCGCTGTTGCCCCCACACCACCTGGTGGTGTGGTGGGAGTGGATAGAGAGAGAGAGGAGAATAAGAGAAAAATATAGAGGGGTGAAGAAGAAGGGTAGGGAGGCTGACATATGTGACCCACTATCATAGACTTAATATGGAGAGGTGTAGATGGAGAGGCTGTTGGAGTGGGTTACAAATTCGACTTATCAAATCAGATGGAGAGTTGGCTATGTAGGTGTTTGGAGAGTCTAATTTGGAGAATCCAACAGATACTCTCACATGGTATTGTATTGGATCAATAGGAATGAGGGCAATCAGCTACAGTGCTCCGACACCTCTTTGCACCACTCAAATTTTGAGGGATCAATCACAGTAACAATGTCACTTCTATCTTCTTTGCATGTGATTGATTTGTCGCATGTATGGGGTGCTTTAGTATCACGGATTGATTTCTGGTATAGCGGGGGTGCTTTTGCTGTCAGTGCGCTGGGCCGTCGTCTGTCCGGTCCCGTAGGCCCTAAGCACGCCGTCAACTCAGTACTCTTAAACTTTGAGTAATCAACCACAGTAAAAACCGATAACCAGAGATGATGAGGTAATTTACTACCACTCGCCGGCCATATAAAAAAGTTAAGAGCTCCAATTATCTGAACATACAAATGAAAATTCAATGGGTCAGCTGTAGGAAAGCAAAGCAATGGCTTTCAGGGTTGTTGTCTGATAGTGGGAAAACAGATCAAGCTTGCTGCCCTAATCCCCCAATAATAACTACTCGAACATATCCTCTTGATGCTTATTGCCTAGCGCACCAAGGTTGACCAATTTGTGCTGCAACTTGCTGAAGAGCAAATTAAAGCAGCAGAGGCGCGAGATAACAAAACATTTTCGACATTTTTGCTGCTGTGAAATGCCGAGAACAAATGTCCATTGTACGTGTTGGTGTAGGCGAGAAGGCCCCATTCTTATGTAAAAAAGAAACCATTCTATTTCAAGTGAATTGTCTCAAAATAATTTGATTCTCAATTCATCTTAGAGAGAAAACAAGTATATAGAACATTCCCTTTGGAGCGCTGGATTCTCAAAATACAAGTATAGGAAAAATGCATGATTAAAAAGTCATCGCACTTTCAATTTTAAGTAACTAAAAACACAGAAAACCATTTGGATGGAGTACACGAAAAATACAGGATTTAGACAAACAGGGATAGAAATAAAGGAAGAAATTTCCAAGAGCTTGGAGCTCATATTAGGAATCCTCCCAAATTCCAATAGAACATGTCATTCCAGAGGAATTTTAAAGAAGCATATTGCTCATGCGTTACAACATGATTTTAGTTAAAGAAAATTATTACTAACATGTTATTATCAGCTCTTAATTGTTATACATATTTGTTACTAACATGTGGATCATTTGACCTCACGCTGTCCTTTTTTCATTCACACAAAGAGTAAAAAGTTAGCGTGAGTAGTTGATATGTAGGACAGTGTCCTTTTTTTTCTTTTAAAAAAAAGTTGGGAGTTGACGGTGGGAGTGGTGCCAGAACAACCACCACCACTACTACTATTTTTATAAGGAGTATAAATTTTAGAGACCTAATCCTTTGTACCTAATCCCTTGTTCCGGAAGAATATCATATAAAATTTCATTGTATGATTAAAATCTTATAAAATTCCTTTATTTTTCTTTTGTTGCAAGGAGCCCTAACAATGATAAAATCCACTGAAACCAGCCATGAAAAGACCTCCAAGATTCATGGATCCACACGTGCGTTGGCCTTAGGCCATTCACAATGCGCTTAGCTGTCATTCAGCACCAACCAGCCAGTTAGGAGATTCCTCTCCACCTAGGCATTTTTTGTTGGTTCACCAAGAACGGGGAGCCAAAATAAGCTCCCCGTTCCTTGTCAGAATTGCAGGTTTGGGCCCACAATGTCGTGTCTCGCACCATCAGGAAAGGGAGAGAGAGGACCGGAGGGGAGGCACCACATCCCCGAGCTTGTCGGGTGCTTGAACCGCGCCGGCTCCAGCTCCGACGACGCAGCAACCGCGGACGAAGAGAAAGGGTGAAGGGGGGAGGGGAGAAGCGCCGCCACCGTTCTTGTCCGCCGCCACTGCCCAAGGCCAAATCCGGTGAGTTCGGCGGCCGCAGACGAAGAGGAGGGGCGCGAGGTTGACGGGTGGCGGTGGTGACCCGTCTCGACGGTGGCTGCCGAGCGTGTCACCCGCACCACCGTCGTTGGGGAAAGAGGAGAGGGTGACGGAGAGGGAAAGCCGTTGAGGTCGATCGGAGCCGCAAGGGAGGTGACGAAGAGGATCTGCCCGTCCCGCCACCGCTTTGTCCAGCACCATCGTAGCTTCGGCCCCTTCTCCGTCCGGGCGCTGCCACCGGGAAGGACGCGCCAATATTCCAGATTCGCCCCCGAGCTCCTCACCGAGAAGGACGCATGCACGCGGTGCTGAGTTCGTTGCCACTTCGATCCGCCGACGTGGGTGGTAGGGAGAGCAACGGAGGGGGAAAGGTGCGTGTAACACTCTGTTTTTCAAAAAAAAAGCGCCGCGCGCCGCGCCTTCGCTGTCGCCATCGCACGTCCCATTTCTGCGCGCTATCGCCGCGCCGTGCTGTGCCCCGCGCTGCCCCGAGCCGTCGCCGTCGCCACGTCGCCATCCGCCGTGCGACGGCCGTCTCCCCTCCCCCTATAAATACCCCCTTTCTCCCTCCTCCATACCTCTTCTACCCCCTCCCCTCGCCGCCGTCGTGCGCCCGCCGCTACCGTCGCCGGTCGCCGCCAGGTGAGCCCCCTCCCCCCTTTATCGTCCACCACCGCGCCGCGAGGGCTGGCTCGGCAAAGAGAGAGAGGAGAGGGAGAAGCAGAAGGGAGAGGAGGAAGAAGAGAGAGGGGAGAGAAAAAGAAAAGGGAGAGGAGAGAGAGGAGAGAGAGAAGAAAGAAGAGAGAGGGGTGTGACATGTGGGTCTCACATGTCAGTCCATAGGATTTCGAGATAAAAATAAATCAATTTGGAACAATACCTTTTGATAATTTCTCGAATTAATTCAAATTTGAATCTTTAAACAAGCGTAACTTATTCATTTTAGCTCCGATTCAAGTGAAACTTGAACCTAAATTCATTTAAATTCATAAGCTTTCCAATGGTATATAATTCACTATTTAATAAAATATATTTATATTTATAAAATAATTAATATCAAAGTGATGAATAATGGTTAACTTAAAAATGTGCTAATAAATAAAATTAATATTGTACATTAGAGTATGTCTGAGGATAATTGTCTTTAACATGCTTTATCACTGTAAAACTCATGTAAACTAATTATAAGCATTGTTTCAAATTAATTGAAGCATAAAGAAATACTAGTGCCATTTATTAATATATGTCCATATGTGATTATATCCATGACTTATAAATTATTTACATGAAGATTAGCCTTATCAGTGTTGCAACTAAAATAGGCATACTCATAGCTAAAATCATGGTTTGTTTATGAGATATAATATCAGAGCTAGCTTGACTAAATCACCTACACGAAATTAATTAACTATGTTCCCTGTACCATACGATATGTTTATGTTGGTAATCGATCCTTAAGTTAATAAACAGTACCAACTCTCAAATCCACTTAGATCACCTGTATTGTATAGCTTGTTGTGATTGTTCAATAAATGATTTCCCCACTAACACATTCCTTGGACTCACATATATAGTACATCTTTTTTAACTAGTACAGTAGACCCTATTTAACCCATGCAGTAGAATAGTAACTTGACTTATTCCATATACTAAACTAAGGAGTATATGACAAACATGAATATTAGATAGATACTAATTGTAAATCTCGACCTCAAATAATTTTTGTTCAAATTGTAACTTGGGATTGTTCATTAAGGGGTAATTTGTAACTATAGTATTATTAACCTCATGAATCTGACAAATAAAGCATGGATAGTTATTAACCTTTTTATAATTTATAATGGCAGGAAAATATGTTCATAATTAAAGTAAAGACCCCATCGATAAAATAATAATATAAATAATTCCATGTGATTATTTGTTTGATCCTAAATCCATCCAACAACATAACCAAAGTTTATGATCATTTTATTTAGATTGATGCATGTGTAGTCATAACCCTCCCATAACCCATTAACTAGACTAAACCACATATTAGCAAAAAGGTATATCTCATATATTATGCTAGTTAGTACCATTGGAGCCACCATGACAATTGAGAGATTAAGAAACCTTAGCCCCTTAGTAAGCATGAATAGAATGAGCAACCCTAGGTTCGACCCCTAACCATTATATTTTGTTTTTGCGTATTTGATTGTTAATTGAATATTGGTCTTTCTCGCGTATTATAGAATTTGTGTATTGTTTAGTCGTGAGACAACGTGTGCAACTTCCAGGAGGTGAAGGTTGATCAAGAATTATATCAAGAATAAGGACTATCCTGAGCAGGCAAGTCATCACCCCTTTCTTGAGCATGTTGATCCCATTTGTGAAATTGTTTTGTTTTCAAATAAAATTGCATGCAGTGATGAATATCCTACTTGCTACTAAGCCATGCCTTTGATTATTGATTATCTCATTATTTCCTTGTACCCATAATTTCGTATGAATCCCTAGTCACTTATGACAAATGCTTAGTAATGCTAATTTAGATTAATGCATCCTCATATTTATTAAATGGTATATGCTTGAGAAATTACCTTAGAGAAGGTAATTGACATACGGTATGTGGAGACATGAGCGCCACATCACGATGATATTGATGAGATGATTTGTGAAAGAAAACTAAACCCAACAAATATTTTTGACTGGGGCTGCTAGATGACTTGGGTGGAATCCGGTTAAGGCTAGTGCCGACCCTGGTCAATTAAGGACCGAGCCATGAAGCTAAGCATGAAACGACCCCCAGTACCACCGTACTTCTCTTTTGGGCATAGACCTAGCGGAGTAAATAGCCGAGTGGAAGCAGTACCCAAGACGTGGTGGTTCAGGTGCGTGGACCGACAAGAAGCTTAAAGGCAGATATCCAGCAGCAGGTAGCCAGAGACGAACATGATTTTACTACAGGTTGTGATATAAGGAATGCATGTGTTCTTCCAGAACTCCTTTCACTGCTAGAAACCGTGTACGCCTAGAGTGCATGAGGGCTCAAGTTTATGGAGCAGGTACTGCCAAAGTGAGGTTATTGAAAGGCTTTGCCGTGACACGTCTCATTTGTTGGGACTTCGGCTCATGTGTTGGGCAAGTCACGGAGTACGGGTAGAGTGTACATCCACTGCAGTGTGAGTAAATCAATCTATTCGAATAGCCGTGCTCACGGATATTGAGCACCGGGATATGTATTACATTTGGCTAGACTCTCTAAATTCTTAAATTGATGGGTTCGGATCATGCATATTGTTTTGGACTGGGTGATCAACTTCTCGAGAGGCGAGAAGGGGTAGACCCCAGAAAATCATGGCGAGATAGCGGCGGGAAGCCATCCTGATATAACCTTGGATGGTAGACAGAACCTCTGCTAGTTAAGCAACTGTGAAATTAAAATTTGATTAGTCAATGCTAAGTCTTAGGTTTGTGAAATGATATTTGTGAACTCAGCTTTACGCAAAGTAACCATAGCCACTCCTTGTATTACTCTGTACAATACTGCATTTTTGTGTGGTAGCTTGCTGAGTACTTTTGTACTCATGGTTGCTTTATATATATCTTTTAGCAGAGTGCTTGAAGAGAAGCCCTTGTTGGTATGCTTGTGTGCCTAACAAGATGATCGGAGTGCGGTTCCATTCTAGGTCTCGTTCCCCCAGTCGACTGCATGCGACATGTCAACCGGGCCCTTATATTATTTTGTCTTCCGCTGTTGTTCTCTGATAGTTGTTGGCCTGCCTGACCCAAATGTAAGCCTATAACTCTTTTAGCCTGAATTCATTCGTGATATGTTATGATTCAGCTATGTATGTGTGTACCAACTACTGATTCAGGGATTGGTACTGATAAACACAGAAAATTTCCGATTTCCAAAATCAGGGGTCTACAGTGCGCCGGCAGTGGGTGGGAGGGAGAGAGGGGCGCCGGCGGTGGGGTAGCCAAAGGAGGAGGCTGGTGGTTGGTGGGGAAACACAAAGGAGAGAGAAAGGAGAGATAAGGTGAGACCCACTATCATGTGCTGTGAAGAATAAAATAGACCATACCGCACTGTGGTGGGTGTGTCTTAGAGCATCTCCAGCAGCTCATCTAAATTTCATCCTCCATACTCCTATTTAGATGATCATCCAAAAAGATTCCCGCTCCATATTATTTTTCACTCCAACAGATCATCCATATCACATCCTCCATACACCAAAATCTTATATTTTACTAATATTTTCTAACTACCACACATTTCACACATTTATACTCACATTCCTCTCACCTTTCACCACATTAAAAATAAATCTTCCCCACCTTTCTCTCGCTTCTACAGCCGAGAGGTCGGTTTGGAGGACAGCCATATTTGGCTTGTGAAGGGCTCGGTTTGGAGGACCTGCAAAAATAGCGTGTGTAATGGAGACTCTGCTGGAGTACCGTTTTTCACCTCCATACACCAAACACAGGATGGATGACCGGATAGAAGAGCTGCTGGGTATGCTCTTACAAAGTTTCTAGTCTAGCTGGTGGCTTTAGCTCCTCAAATGAGCTGGACGCACTGTTATTATCCTTGGACCATTCACAATGCGATGTGCTGTCATTTGGTCCGAGCCGTCCACGTCTGCGAGCAGGTGAGATTCGGCGCATGTTCATGGGTGGGTCCACCAAATTGAAGACCGCATGACCAAAGTTGGCACCCGTTCTTCGGCTCAATCGAGGCTGGGTGGCGTGGGGAGAAAATTCCGCGACGCATTGTGGTGGGTGTGGCTTCGCTCCATCGTTTCTCCCGGCGTGATTTCGCGGCTAATCCGGAGTACGGCGCCGGCGATGGATCCGACGCCAATTTCCAGAGGTCTCTGCCACGCGCGGTGGTGAAGGCCGAGCCGACGGTGGCGCGGATGATCGAGTCACCGCGGTACTACGTCGCGGCGGCCGGATCCGTCCCTTCCACGGCCGGCGGCGACCGGGCGCATCCGCGTCCATGTCCTGGCCCGAGCGAGAAGACGTAAGCCAAGAAGGCCCTCACGGTCACGGCGGGGAAGGAGGCCATGGAGGAGTCGAGCCCAGAGACCCCTCCGGAGTCCGGACTACGACGCCACCATCGGATCAGGCACGTCCTCGAGTGGAGACGACGCAGCGCAGCCGCAACGGGAGTGGAAGGCAGCGTTGGTGGTAGGCGGATCCGGCGGCGCGTTCTCGAGTGGCAATGAGGAGTGCAGCTCACCGGAGAAGCGGCCACACCTGATTTACTTTTGTTTCTGTTTGGCTTCAGAACTCTTGTGGTCTTTCTTGTGTCTCAACCTTCTTTCTTCCAGTTCCTTCCCATGCGATTTGTTTTTCTTCCAAGTTCCTTGCTCGTGCGATTTGCTTGTGTTATGATTCTCGCAACGATTTTTTTGTTTATTAGGAAATCGGAAAAAAAGTTCCCTTTTGACTAAAAATTCCACCTTGATTTGATTTGTGTATGGAGGCGTGCCTGCATTATTAGCTGTTTAATCTCAACAGAAAATTAAACCAATACAATTTGTGTGTATGTATTAATAGTAAAAAAAGATCTTCCTGAATAAAGAAAAAGAAAAGGTAGATCGCGTTCGTTGTGTTTGGGTGTTCGATGCCTCTTCCCACTGTCGTTACATATATGTAGTGATCTACTGTGAATCTGTGATTACCTAGTGGAAATAAAGGAAGGAGAACTCACCTGAATGGAATCCTGCGGGTAGTTAAACTGCTAAAGATGCAAGCGTATAGTGTGTTTTTTTTGTCGAGATTCACTGCGACTAGGTTTACTGTGTCACTTACAAAAGGGGAATAGAAAGGCATATATGGTTTTGTGAAAAAGAAATATTAACAAAGGAAAAGCATATAATGTGATTTGCCAAGATGTGGTTGGTTCATAGTATGTATAAGATCGTCATGGCAAGGATCAAACAGAATGCCAAACTTTGCAATTGGCAACATTATGATTTTATTTTGGCTAGCCTAGACGACAAGGAGTAGCAGAAATCTTGCATATTTTGACGCCTTATTGACACGGTTGGTTGCTGCGCACCAACAGATTTGAATGCCTTGATGGATTGTCGCTCCTGCTCCTTGCAACTCGCTGTGGAACTTGTCTCTTATTCTCTGCAGCTCTTTCAGGGCATCTCCGATTGGCACGCGATCTGTTGGTGTCTCCACTGAACAGGAAACTCCAACATGCAGAATTGAAGTAATGCAAGCGATTCTCATTTCTCTTGTCTGGTTAGATATTGATGTGCTTGCTTCGCCATCCTCTGTCTCTGCTAGTAAGCTCAGGTCTATGACACTAGCTGTCCTGTCTGGCAATGCCATAACAACATACTTGCGGAGGCTAAGGAATCCTCCAAATTCGCTGTCCGTTGGTCTCTTCCCGCTAAACATCTCCAGCAACAGTATGCCATAACTATATACATCACCATTGATTGAAACTTCGTTGCCCAGTCCATACTCTGAGAATAAATAAAGGAATTGTGAGAAAACTTGACAAGACTTTTCATGTGTATTTAGGGTTATTTCTGCAAAATACGTTTACAGAATACAACATTTACTATATATATATATTCTTGCCTTTTCTCCTTTCAAATTCCTAGAAAAAAAGGAGTTCCGTCAAAATTGCATTTCTAGTAAAATGAAGTACCACTACATTTTAATTACATTTTGGTTGAATCCAGCATAGTAGGATATATATCATATATAATATGATCAAAAGCTACAATTTAGGATCTTACCTGGAGCAGCATAGCCAATTGTGCCTCTCATTGATGCCCAACCACTCGATTTCTCTGAGTCCTGGTGAAGAAATCTTGCAAGCCCAAAGTCGCCAACATGAGCAACCATTTCATTATCAAGAAGAACATTGCTTGGCTTAAGATCACAATGAATAATTGGCAGTGGATTGTGTTGGTGTAGATATTCAAGTGATGATGCCACATCAATTGCAATTTGTAGTCGTGTGATGAGATCTAGTGCCTTATGTTCATCATCTTCCATGTGATTTTGGTGTAGCCATTGATCTAAATTTCTATTTGGCAGGAACTCGTATACAATGGCCTTGAAATCATGGCGCTGAAAATCAATACTTGAGCATACTGTCAATACCTTCACAAGGTTCCGATGTCGAACACATCTTAAAGCCTCACATTCTGCTGTAAAACTTTGAGATGCACCACGCTGCTTGAGGTTGAACACCTTCACAGCAACAGTTACTTGCTGGTCATTGATTCTCATTCTTCCCTTGTACACTGAGCCAAAGCTTCCTGCTCCAATGAGGTTCTCAGAAGCAAAACCGTTCGTTGCTTCGGCCAATTCAGCGTAAGAAACCCTCATATGCTGCTCTTTAACAAGTGATGTTTGTGGGTCTGCATTTTTCTTCTTGGCCCGTTTGTGGAACATGAAAGATGTGGTTACTACTGCCATAAAAAGAACTGCGCTGCATATAGAGATTACTATGGCAAGCTTCCATGTTTGCTTCTTTCTTCTTGTTGCCTGATGAGAGCAGGGTGGCAACTTCAGTTGAGGGATTCCATTACATAGGCCATTATTTCCCTCGATTAAAGCAGGAGTCGCATTGCTAAAGATTCCATCTTTTGGGACATCACCCTCAAAGTTGTTGAATGAAAGATTCAAACTAGCAAGCCCTGTCATGGTCCCGAGGAACTTAGGGATGCTTCCGGATAGATTATTATGCGAAAGATCAAGCACCATGAGGCCCTTTAGTTGATCTAGTGATGGTGGAATTTTCCCTTGAAGCAAGTTTCCCGATGTATTGAGATACTGTAGACTCTGGCACTCACCAATGGAGGACGGGATCTCTCCAGAAATCCAATTATTAGAGAAATCAAGTAATGCAAGGTTTGTTAGATTACCCACTTCAGAAGGCAGAGCCCCAGTTAAAAAATTATGTTCCAAATTCACAGAAGCAGACAAGGTAGAGATGGAGAAAAGTTCTTTAGGAATTAAACCAGTAAGATTATTGTATGAGAGATCCAACTGTTCCAAAGGACAATTGCTGAGACTGGGGGGTATTTCTCCACTAAGTGCATTGTTTCCAAGAGATAGTAACATTAGCATTTGAAGGTTGCCGATACTTGATGGAATGGATCCTGAAAGATTGTTGTAGCTGAGAGATAGTTTATTCAGATTCTTGAGTTTGCCAAGAGAGGCTGGAATGGTGCCCTCATGAAAGTTACTACTCATGTCAATGAACTTCAAGCTAGCCAGATTCCCTATCCCTTCAGGTATTTTTCCAGTTATACTGTTGTAGTTGGTGAGAAAATACTCAAGACGTGTGGAAAGATTGCCAACAGAATTTGGTAGCTCACCAGTAAGGTTGTTGTCACTCACAGATAATAGGCGCAAATTGCTGCAGTTTGTTAGACTAGACATGAAGCCCCAATCATAGTTATTTCTTGTTTCAAGCTGATTGTCTTCAAAAGTTACAGAATATAAGCTCTTTTGTTTGATTCCAAGGCATTGGGGAATGGTTCCTGACAAAGAATTGCTTACTGTTTGGATCCATCTAAGCATAGTGGCATTGCATAGGGAGGGTGGAATTAAGCCATGAAATTGGTTGTGAGATATTAGGAAGAACTGGAGGTTTGGCAGACTGTTGCCTAAGTCAAGTGGAATAGTCCCATTTAGGTTGTTGAATTGTAAGTTGAGTTCTTCAAGAGAAGAAAGATTGAATATTGAAGAAGGTAAAGAACCTTCTAGCTCATTATGACTCATATGAATCTGCTTAATGGAATGTAGGTTTCCAATAGTATCAGGTACAGGGCCCAGTAGATTATTATCTGATAGATCAAGAACTGTAAGCAGCTTAAGGTTCCCCAGTGATTTAGGGATGGTTCCTTCTAGTCTATTATTTCCAAGTACTACCAAAAGTAAAGACGAGAGGTTTCCTAGCCAAGTTGGGATGCTTCCTTTGATGTTATTCTCCCCTAGTTCAAATTTTTGGAGAGATGACAAGCGTTGCATTTGTGGGATGTTAGGAAACGATAGGCAAATAAACGATGAAGAACGATAGATCAATCACAGAAGACACGAGATTTAACGTGGAAAACCCTCCCAAAGCAGGAGAGAAAAAACCACGGGCGCCAGCTAGCAAAATATCTTCACTATATCAGGATGAGGTTATAACGCCGAACGACGGCTTACAGAAGATGAGAATCACAAACGGTGGAACCCTAAAGGATGTATATATAGCACGATCCGTACCGCGGGGGCTCCGCCCCCGCACCCCCGGGCATCCCCAGGTGCACGGCCTAATAGGCCGGCTTCAGCCTCCGCTACGCTCCGACAGAAGCCTGGTCTTTATAATAGCAACTGAATTTGGATCACAACTCAACATGGGATGCTCCCTGACAGGTTATTAGAGAAGAAACTGAGAAATTGCAGTGCTGAGAGATTTCCTATTGAGGCAGGAATTGATCCTGAGAATTGATTATAAGCTAATCCTAGAACGGTGAGATTGGCCAGTCTACCTATGTCTGATGGAATTTCTCCTATAAAGTTGTTCTCTTCTAGGACTAGAAATTTCAGATTCACAAGGCTCCCTATGAAGGGAGGGATGCTTCCCATAAGTCTATTTTCCCCAAGAACGAGTGCCTGAAGATTTTGCAGGGATGCAAACTCACTTGGTATTTGGCCCTGCAACTTGTTGCTGTAGAGCCAAATGTTCTCCATTTTTCTGCAGGTTGAAAGCGTCGCCGGGATTGGCCCTTGGATGGAGTTGTAGCTGACGTTGAGGTCTCTCAGGTCTCGGAGATGGCCAAGCTCTGACGGTATCTCACCATGGAGGCGATTGTTGTGGAGATGGAGCCGCCTCAGGTATGTGAGGTTGCTGAGCAAAGGTGAGATGGCACCAAGAAGGTTGAGCTCGGTGAGGTCCAGCGCCACCACACGGCCTGTGCGGCGTCCACTCAGCCCACACACCACACCGCGCCATTGGCACATCGGGATGGATTGGTTGCCCCATGATGCGAGTGCCTGCGTCGGGTCACTCCTTATAAGCGACCTGAATGACATGAGCGCAAGGCGGTCGGTGATTTTGGTGGTGGACTCTTCACCAGGGATGGAGAGCAAGGCTGGGGAGACATAGCCAGCAAAGCATGGAAGTAGGATGATGGCAAGCAAGAGAAGCTCGTGGATATGGAGCGGCACCATTGCTGCCATTGTTGGTTGTTTGGGAGGCTGATGGTTTCTTTTCTGTTACAGCATGAAGCTACTGAAGTTTCTGGTGATTAAATAGCTGGAGGGAGCACTTGCCACTATGTTTAGTTGACTCAAGTCAAGCAACAAGTGGCGGTTGCACTTGGAAGTATTAAAAAAACTAGCTGGCAATGGGCGGGTTGGAAATTCCTAATTTGTCTGGCGGCTTGACTCAAGTCATTGCTTTGATGAGTTTCTTGATTCTTGGACAGTCAGGTAACGTACGGAAAGTAATTGAAACCGAGGAGATAACTTATTTTTTTTTTCAGAAAATCTACTACACGGCCTTCTGTTACAACGGAACAAATTAACGGGAATGCTAGGGACCAGCGTACCGTTGGTAGCGATCGGAACGGGATCATCTCCATAGTACTATCCCTCTAGCAAGTACGATGCACACGCATATGCATGACTGGTATTCGCTTTACCACGACCACGAGACAACGTTGCTTACTCAATGCTGGCTCCACCCATGCCACGCCTACACGCTGCATTATTTCAAATCTCGATAATATCATCTTGTGGTTTGGTTTTATGTATAGTACTAATATGTTGTTATGTTGCATGGCATGGTAAACCTGGCAAGGACACGTTGACTAAGCCATGCTATGTGGTTTTTCTTCCTTTTCCCTTTTAATCTTTTTTAGTTAAATTTGCTTGACTGCTTTGTTTAGTGTAACTTTGAAAATTTACTCTCAAGTATTTTTAATTACTGATACCTACAAGTATCATCAATCACTGATACCTCGTAGGTATCATCACGGTACCTGTCAAGTATCATTTGGGTATATGAAAACAAATCGTTGATACACTGCTATCTGATAGGTATCATTCTCGGTACCTATAAGTATCATCACTCACAGATATCTCCTAGGTATCATCATGATACATGTCATGTATCGTTTGGGTACCTATGTTAATATACTGATACCTCACAGGTATCATCCTCGGCACCTATTTGTATCATCACTTACTGATACCTCGTAGGTATCATCACGATACCTGTCAAGTATCATTTGGGTACATGAAAACAAACCGTTGATACACTGCTACTGTTATCTGATAGATACCATTCTCGGTACCTATAAGTATCATCACTCACTAATATCTCCTAGGTATCATCATGATACATGTCATGTATCGTTTGGGTACCTATGTTAATATATTGATACCTCACAGGTATCATCCTCGGTACCTATTTGTATCATCACTCACTGATACCTCCTAGGTATCATCACAATACATGTTGGATATCATTTGAGTACCTAACGTTAATATGATGATACCATACAGGTATATCATCCTTGGTACTGATAAGTATCATCACGCACCGATACTTAGTAGGTATCATCGTCAGTACATGCAGATATAAAAAATTCCAACCATGAGAGCTCACAAACGCGTAACAGAATATAACCCAATCAAAAAAATAATATAATAATAATACAAGATATAGTTAGGCCACTAGATCACTAGTCGTGAAAATCCTTGGACCAAGGAGGAGGAACGCCTATACGTGTGCACCCACCATTGTACGAGATAACGTGCACGTCTTTCCGCGAGGTGAATCAGAAAGCGCGTATAGGGTATCCCGGCTGTAACGCCCCGGCACTCGTTAACTGATAACACCAGCTAACTCATACCGAGGTGCTACGCATTACCTGTGATATAGTACCAGTCCCAGGATACACTAGCTGGTACTCACAGAATAAACATGAAATCAAAGTAGATTAATAATACATCACTGGGTTTTAGTCCTTACATAAGCTGCTATCCCGGACAGGCCCAGAGATGAGCAACGCACAATACAAAAGTCCATAAAGCAAAAGACAAAAGCAGCGGCGGCTAAGCGTCTGTGCGACCATCTCGATCCACAGGCGACGGCTTGGGGCTAGGCACGATCCTTCTAGAAGTCCTCGTACTCGGCTTGCTCCTGGAGGTACTCCTCGGCGGTCGGATCGAGGTCTTCATCTTCAACTTCTATAGATATATTATATATAGCAAGGGTGAGTACTTCACGTACTCAGCAAGCCGGGGAAAGAATGACATGATTGGTTAAGACAAGGAGAGCTAGGGTTTTATTTGCGAAAAGCTGCCTTTTTGACAAAGTGATTTATTTCACAAAACTCCTAGTGAGTGAATCAAGTTTTAGTTGTCGGGAGGAGGCTCACGCCTCGACCCATTCCACAAGTTGCTTTGCAACAACTTGTCACGATTAACGAACAACAATTGATTTGTCTCCTCTATTGGTTCCTTCTCACTTTCACAACCACACATAGTCCACACAGTCATCTCAGCACTGCAACGCCATCATGGCCCTATCAACACTTCGGTGTCGGACGACACCCCAGGTCACACAGACCTGTTCCTAACCACAAAGGTTAGCCGTTTGCCACACAGGCAAACTCTGGAAACGAAACCCTTCCCACCAACCATTTTCATCAAACATTTGTCAAACAAATCTACGCTATGAGAAACACCTTACACTCGCCCTTGACCGTGGGCACGGCTGTTCGAACAGTTCATTAAACTCTGCAGAGGTTGTACGCTTTACCCACACGACACGAAACTGACACCGTGTACCCGTCGGCAACGGAAGTTCGTGACAAGGCCTTTCCAAAGCTAACCCATGAAAATCGCATGCCACCTAGTTGGGCTAAGATCCATAGCCGAGTATCAGGCAAAAACAGCCGTCGTCCACTCAGGAAATACCGAGGATGCCTCCTACTCCTACTGGTACCATGCCACAATAGAGGCAAAAAGACACCCATGATGGGCAAAACATGCGTAACACTTCATCTCCTCATCCTCGGCATTCCACAACCATTGGCACACCAACTCCCATGTGATAACAATTTACTTAGCCAGAGGCATCCCATAAATACCCGTGTGGTCGCACTATAACGTGTTCGGATGGACTTCCCAAAGGAATCGGTCCTTAACGATAATACGTAGCCAAACCACAAAGGCTTGACTCCGCATCATCACCATTTTTCACAACACATTTTATTTCACAACACCTCGGTACAACATACCGGATTTTTAAACAGGTAATCTGGGATAACCCAAGTTTCCCACACGACAGTACAAACGTAAGCATGGCTAAGCAAACTACCTCGGTAATCGTACAACGATACCGGCGTAAACATTTGTGGAGCTATCAAAGGTATGGAAACATCAACCTATGTAATATAAGTGCAACTACTAGGTTGGTCCGTCGGTTGTATAAACAATCCGAGGCCTAAACACGTTATTCGTGTATACTAAGCAATGCATTTTTCAAACAACATATCATTGCAAATATAGGGGCAATGTGATCAAAGAGGCTTGCCTTGCACGAGATGCGGGTCTTCTTCTTCGAATCCGGCGTCCGGAGCGTCCTCGTACACGTGTTCTATACGTGGAACGGAGAACAAATAAATAAAAGGCAATAAAACAAGCTCAAATCAAATAAACAAGTGTGCCACAGTGTAGATCTCATTTTTAGAAAAATTTTGAAATTTGAACGGGGTCAAACGGAGTTACGGTTGAATTTTTATGATTTTTCAAAGGTTAAAGGGCTTTTTCTGAAATTTTTGGGAATTAATAATAAACGGTAACGGAATATTCCGTGGAATATTCCGTGGAATATTCCGCTAGGGCTGACATGGGGGTGGGGCCCATATGTCGGAGGGAGGGAGAGAGAGGAGGGTGGGGCCCGCTGGTCAGCCAAGAGAGAGAGGAGGAGGGGGGGCGGAGCGGCGGCGAGGGGGGGTTTCCCCCTTTTATATGCGGCGAGCGGCGCGGCGAGCGGGGCGGCGCACGGCTCTAGGCGGCGGATGGGACGGCGGCGCGGCAGACGGGACGGCGGCGCGGCGATGTGACGCGAGCGGCGGCGGTTGGCTCGAGGCCGGGCGGCGCGGGGCGCGAGGGGAGGGGCGCGGAGCGCGAGGGAGGGGCGCGGGGCTCGCGGCGGGCGCGGCGGCCGGGGCGGCGCGGGCGCGGCGAGCGGCGGCGCAGGCGGGCGGCGGCGCGGCTGGGGGTGGGGGATGGCCCCGGGTGGGCCGGGCCAGGCCGAGCGCAAGAATGGCCCATGGGCCGAGGGGTGTGGGAGAGAGAGGGAGGGGAGAGGAGATGGGCCGGGAGGGGAGAGAGGAGGGGGTTGCGGGCCGGCCTGCTTCGGGGGAAAAGGGAGAGGGGGGAGAGGGGTTTGGCCGGGGAGAGAAAAAGGAAGAAAGGGCCCAAGGGAGGTTTTTTTCTCTTTTTCTTTTTTTGTAAATTGGAAATGAATTTTGGGTGAAATTTTTGGAGGGAAAAAAAAGATGAGATCCATTTGGCACAAATAAAATCCAAATTTTAAAACCAAGTTTTGAGAGAAGATTTTTAAATAAATACGAAAAGAAAATTAAGGTGCTACACCGGCCAAACAGTATTCCGGCATATAGCAGTCCCCCAAATTAAATGAGTGAATAACGTTTCGAACTTATCCCTTCCCTTTCTCTTCTCTATCCAAGCTTCTTCATTGCCGTCGCGTTCGGGCAGGTCAGCGATGGTGCAGCAGCAGCAGTACGCGGCGGCGGGGGAGCACCGGCCGCGGAAGGCGGCGAAGGTCAACACCAGCTGAGACTCGTACATCACGGAGCATGGCTCCCCCGCCGACTCCTCCTCGCCGACCATCCTCTCCTTCGGTGGCCACGCCGCCGCCGCCGCCGCCGCCGTGGTGTTCGCCATCGGTGCACAGGCGCAGAGGGCCTCGTACTACGGAGCCGCCGTAGCCTTGAAGCCCAAGCAGGACGTGGACGCGGTGGCCGCCCCCTTCTCCCAGGCACGCTCGGTCAAGCGGAGATACGATGACTTGGTGAGCCATCATGCTTCTCGCCGGAGTGTGTGCAGGTATGTCGTGAAATGCATCATCCGCTGTCGGTACCGTAGGTTCCATGTCTGGTACCTTTGGTATCATGGCTGATACCCAGGTATCAGACCCCTGTACTTACGGGTATCATAGTCTCAAGGTTGTTGCGCAGACGACGCTCAAAGTTATTGAGCTCCTTTGCCATCCCATCGCTTCTGCTCGCTAGTGTTATGTGCAGGTACGTCACGACTGATACCTAAGTACCAAGCTTGGTACCAAGTACCAGGGGTCTGGTACCTCGAGGGT
Source organism: Oryza punctata (assembly GCA_000573905.2). Lineage (NCBI taxonomy): Eukaryota > Viridiplantae > Streptophyta > Magnoliopsida > Poales > Poaceae > Oryza > Oryza punctata. The sequence goes on along the minus strand of CM002489.2, from coordinate 6,482,624 downwards.
ATCATGCCTGGTACCTAGGTACCAGTCGGTATCCATAGGTACCAGGTGCATGGTACCTATTACCTATAGGTATCAAGTACCACCTGGTACCTGAGATCAAAGGTGCGGGAAGGGGGAGCACGCTGTCGCCGCCTGGCTGATCGGTGGTCACACGTCGTTACCTCCTCTTCTATTCTCCCTTGCTCAGTTCCTCTCCTCGACGTATCTCTTCTTCTGTTGTTGTTGTTGGTGGTGGGGGCAAAGAGGTAAGGGGTCACCGCTACTTTGTAGCATGGGAACAAGAAAAACGGGAGGATTAGATTCATAATGTATTCCGTTGGAACGAGATCCCGTACTGTAACAGTCCTCTCTTTTTTTTTGGGGGGGGGCTTCATATTGCTGTTTGATGTTATTTGCTCGGGATCTTCTGGCTAGCACCACAAGGTGTGGACTAAGCCGACCCAGGTTCGAGCTTCACTCCCCTGTTAATAAATTCTGACATGAGAGCGCCTCCTGGACTAGCGTTATTTAGTGATGTTAACTGGAGTTAGTTCAGTAAGTTTTCTGATGTCTAGTTGTTCTTCAGGCATGTGAAGACTCGTTAACGACAAAAGAAGAATACAAGCAAAGGACACTATCGCTGCGTCGCTGGAAAGGCATGCACGCTTTGGAAGACTTCTCAAGTCCGGTCTTCTTGTGGAAACTTTGTGTATGCACACGCGCTTAGCTTAATATGAATAGGATCATATGCTCACTAGTTTTGGAGAAAATTGCCTGTTGGGTTGACGGTCAGAATTCTATGGATATAGTCACCAGATCGATGCCTTCCACGCAAGTCTTTTGATTATTCATATTCCCTTGGTGCAATAAATCTGTGGTTCTAGAGAGGTACATCCTTCTTATGGATTACTTCCTCTGTCGTTTCAGCTATTCAAATACTTCCTCCGGTTAAATGATTTTTGACGATTTGGGTAATGATATGGTATCCAAAATATAGCTTTGATTATGTTTTTTATTGTAATATATATAATAAATTAATAAATTTTTACTTTTATTGTAGTACTTTGTAAGATAAATCTGTATATATTGATTGAATACGTTTAACTATTGTAGTACTTTATAAGATAAATCTGTATATGTTGATCGAATAAATCTGTATATGTTGATCGAATACGTTTAAACTAAAGCTACAATGATTGATAGTTAAAGTTATAAAAGTTTGACCTCAGTCTTATCTAAAACATCAAGAATTATGAAACTGGAGAGAGCATATACTACTCCCTCCACCTACTCTAAGGTGTGCACATATTTTAAGATTTAACCCTCTAGATATTTAATATTAATATTTTATTGTAAATTAAGTTTTATTGTGTAAAGATAATATTATTGGGTTGACATTCGAATTTACTTTCATATAATTATGATTTTGTTGCTACAAACATTATAACATTTAAGAAGTTCAAATTTAAATTTTAGTTTTAAAGACTGTGCTAAGTTTGATCGTGCCAAAAGCTATTAACTCCATCATCATTAATATGTAGAACAAACAAGTTGGGGGAGAAAACAAGTTGGGGAAAAAATGAGGAGAGATTACAATGGCTAGAGTTTTAGTGGACCACCCTAAAACTATATAATTATATAATTATAAAATCTATATTTTTTTACATAAACTTTAATAACATACTTCTATCATTAATTTATTTTATATTTATCACAAGAGAGTATTTTAAAAGACGAATCTAATTGTATAACATACATAATATTTGACGCAGATATTGTTAATATAATTATTAGTTAAAAGTTATGGAGTTTAATTTCTCTAAAAGCAAGTGTGCTCTATAATTAGGGGTGAAGGAAGTATTTTTTTAGGAACAATCTTTAGGCTAAACTAAACTTATTTAGCGATGGAGTGAATAGTATTAGTTAGTTCAATGTGGAACATCTTGTTGAAAAAATTTCCAAATAATAAGGCTGGTTCAAGGTTAACGCAGAACAAACCAAATACCATATTTCTGTTTGGCATTGAGGTGGGTTATGATAATTTTATTTGGTTTATCTGTATTTAGAGGTTTTGGGTATTATTAAGTAAACATTTTTCTTCTAATCTAGATTGCAAATTTAGAACAGTTGCGTCAAGCTTTGATTTGATTTGTCAAACTATGGTGAGCATTTTGCACAAGTTTAATAGTAAGCACAGTACAATAAACGTAAGCAGAGCCTTAAATTGTGACATTGTGTACTCCGCCACCTGTCTTTGGCTATGCAATGTTTCCGATCAAGCGGTAATTCTTGGAGCATTTGTTATCTTCTCAACATTGTTTGCTCTTGATTTGTGTTAATCTAATTCTGTATCTACAGACTATTGCCTTCTTTCCTCCAAGGCATGACGTGAGAATTTGTGTAACACCCCGATTTTCATCTCGTCGAAAAATCTATTTTTATTAAAATATATGTTTAAAAATTTGGTTCTTTAAGTATACCTAGGTTTGTGTGCTAAAGATCTCAATTAACCTATTCCTTATAAACTCAAATCCTTGACCAAATCTTTTCCTTCAAAATTAAATTCTCCTAATTCGAATTTTGAAGTTCGAGTTTTCCTCCTAAATACATCCAAACGAGAATTTTGACCGTGCGAACAAACACTCTTCTTCCCATATAAGGAGTCTAAAAATATTTATTTTCGACTTCGACCACCCGATAAATATTTCCTACACATGTACATATCAAAACCAATATTTTTGTGCACGTACGACCCAAAATAAACGGTCTTTTCTCTCGTTGAATTTAATTGCGCACCGATGAAACCAACAAAAGCTAAGTTTTTCCTCCAATCATCATCTCCCAAATAAAATCCTCGTGTTCGGATTTTGGAATCCAAATCACGTCCTAAATCACCCCTCCAATTTATGTCCGTTCTAAATTATTTTCTATTCATTCCATTTGTTGCAACTATTCTCAAAAAGCCAAAATCCCTCCAACCCAAATTCCCAACAGTCCAAAAATCCCAAACAAATCATCGGAATCCACGGTCCCATTTACAATCATTTTACATGTTCAAAATTATCTACAGCCCACATGGCAAAACAGCATGCAATAAGCATGCATGCACTCCTTTTCTTCACTGAGACAAGAAGGCAAACTGTTCATCAAACAACCCACATGGCAAAACAGCATGTGACAAGCATGCACGTACTCCTTTTCACTTAGACAAGCAAGCAAACTGTTCATCAAACACCCGTGCATGCACCCATTTCTGTTCCTCTGCCTCACTGTCTCCTCGTAGTTAAGCGGCAAACCCGCGATTAGGCACCGCCTCCGCTTTCTCCGCTGAAGTTAGGCACCACTCCGCGCCGCTCGCCAAGCAGGCCTGGCAAGCAACAATAGAGAAAAACTATGGAGGAAGAGGAGAAACAGCACCAAGTTTGTCCTCTGACCACGCCGTACCGCTGTTGCCCGACGACCTTCCTGCACCAAGGTCCCAGTTCACCAAAACAGCCCCAAACACCAGCATAATCACGAGCTAGCGTCCACACTGAAAGCAGTGAGCCAAGCTCACCCATACCGCACCGTTAGCCATCCTCTCTCTCCGGTGCCACACTGCCAACGGCAACAACCGAACAGGTCAGATGGCCCCGCTCGATCGAGCTCGCCGGCTCCGCCTTCGTCGCCATCCACTGGATGCAATGGCTATAAAAGCCGCCATCTTCCACCAACTGTCACCGCCTCTCCTCCACCCCAAACTGCCATGGCCACCACCAACGCTCCGATGGGCCGAACGTCATCGCGCCCTTCTTTCCCGAGCCACTCGGCCGAGCCGACGCCCAGCCCAAGCAACCGGCGTCCCTGACCTAATCATACCCGGCGCGCTGCCCTCGGCCTCCTCCCACCCACCGCAGGCCGTCGCCGCCGTGTGCAGCCACCGGCCGCTGCTCCGCGCCTCCCCGCCCGCCCGCGCAAGCCGCGCCCGCAGTGCACCGCCTCCGCCGGCCATGCTGGCCGCTAGCCGCGCCGCCACACCCGGCCGCCGCCCACGCCGTCTCGCCGCCGGCCGCGTCGCCGCGCCCTGCTGCTGCCCCGCGCGGCGCCTGGACACCACCTCGCGCACCGCCTCCACTGGCCATGCGCTGCCCCGACGCCGCCCCTACCGGCGCCGTCCCGCGCTGCTGCGCCCTCCCTCTTCCTGCTCGTGAGAAAGAAAGAGAGAGAGAAGAAGCAGAAAAGAAGGAAGAGGAGAGAAGGAGAAGAAGGGATATGAATGAGAAAAGAAAGAAAAGGAAAAAAAGATGGTGGGGCCCACTCCTTTGACTCTTTCTCCATGGGCCCCATTCGGTTAAAAAAAGAAAGCATAAAACAAACATGGTTTAGCTTCCAACTTGGTGCTGTTTCTCCTCTTCCTCCATAGTTTTTCTCCTCATGTATATATAGGGACCAAGTCCGGGCCTCCAAGGCCCATAGGAGTCCTACTCGGATCCCTATCCGAAATTGAGCGCATAATGGATCTCCATCCAATCCCTTCATTCCGGCCCCTTAAGCGTGCGACCCTGTAGGTTCATGCACACTCGGGTGCAACCCGAAAACTCCTTTTCGGTCCACGTGTCAACAGCGGCCCCTAGCAGAACGTATTGACCCACCGAGCATACATAAAGATCATATCGGCTGAACCTTTAGTGTTTACTTGTATGAATCCCTTTGCCTCACGATATCGATTAAGCTCAAGGCTAGATATGTGCCATCCTCTAATAGCTCAATCATTCACTCGATCCTGTGATAGATTATATAACCTGCGATTGACTCCTCAATTACTTTTGGCATGGCCATGCACTTCCATAATCTATAACGTCGAGGGGCCCAGAGATATCTCTCCATAGGAGGGACAAATCCCATCTTGATTATTCATATCCCACTACATGTTTCATAACACACCCGAAGACTACTTTTATAACTATCCAGTTACGGAATAGCGTTTAGCAGTCCCTAAGTAAGTCACTACACATGTTGGAAACCATGATAATCTCAGGTCTAAGAATTCTATACCAACACTAATCGAGACCACTGATGGCACTACACAAATAGTTCTTGCAGTGTCTCATGTCGGGTCTATCCAACAACATGTTCCCCAACATGTGTCCACATTATCAATTTGGTATCTCCATACCATGATCCATGAGACATGATCATCAATCAATACATGTGCTGATCATTTAACCATATTTGTTCCACATATGATATTTGATCAGGGATCCTTTAGAAATAGCAACATATAATATAAAGAGTCTCATAAATGAATCACATATTCATTAACCAATAATGAGTTATCTATTTCAAGGAACAATATCAGATAAATATGTAAACATAGTATGTGATACAATCATCTCTATGATTGCCTCTAGGGCATATCACTAACAGTCTCCCACTTGCACTAGAGTCAATCATACACGTATCTAATACCCATTGCACTAATGTGTGTCTCATGCTTAGGCTGAGGGAGTGGCTTCGTCAACGGATCTGCAACGTTCAAATCCGTGTGTATTTTGCATATCTTCACATCTCCTCTATCCACTATCTCGCGAATGAGGTGATACCGCCGTAAAATGTGCTTGGACTTTTGATGCGATCTAGGCTCCTTGGCTTGCGCAATGGCCCCACTATTATCGCAATAGAGATCCATAGGACTGAGAGCACTAGACACCACACCCAATTGAGAAACAAATTTCTTTATCCAAACAGCCTCCTTTGCTGCTTCAGAAGCGGCAATGTACTCGGCTTCTGTTGTAGAGTCAGCAACTGTATCTTGCTTGGAACTCTTCCAACTCACAGCGCCGCCATTCAGGCAGAACACAAATCCAGACTGCGATCTAAAATCATCTTTGTCGGTTTGGAAGCTAGCATCGGTGTAACCATTTACGACAAGCTCTTCCTCTCCTCCATAGACTAGGAATATATCCTTAGTTCTTCTCAAGTACTTTAGGATATTCTTTACAGCAATCCAGTGACTCTCACCTGGATCTGATTGGTATCGGCTTGTTGCACTAAGTGCATACGAAACATCTGGACGTGTACATAGCATAGCATACATTATAGATCCAATTGCCGAAGCATATGGAATCACACTCATCTTGTTCCGCTCATCAGTTGTTTGAGGACACTGATTCTTGCCAAGATTAATGCCATGTGACATTGGCAGGAAACCTTTCTTGGAGTCTTGCATGTTGAACCTTTTCAACACTTTGTCAATGTATGTACTCTGGCTTAATCCAATTAGCCTCTTTGATCTATCTCTATAGATCCTTATGCGCAGAATGTATGCTGCTTCCCCTAAGTCCTTCATTGAAAAACTATTTTTCAACGATGTCTTAACGGATTCAAGCATAGGAATATCATTCCCAATCAACAATATGTCATCTACATATAGGATCAGAAACACCAGCGCGCTCCCACTATTCTTCTTGTATACACAAGGCTCTTCTTCGTTTTTGACAAAGCCCAACGCCTTGACCACTTCATCAAAACGAATATTCCAACTCCGAGATGCTTGTTTCAACCCATAAATGGATTTCTGTAACTTGCATATCTTTTTAGCTGATTGTGGATCGACAAATCCCTTAGGTTGTGTCATGTACACATCCTCATCCAGATTTCCATTGAGGAAAGCTGTTTTGACATCCATTTGCCATATCTCATAATCGAAATAGGCAGCAATCGCTAAAACTATCCGAATAGATTTCAGCATGGCGACTGGTGAGAAAGTTTCATCATAATCAACACCTTGAATCTGTCTAAAACCTTTCGCCACCAATCGTGCCTTGTAGATGTGAACATTTCCATCTACATCTGTCTTTTTCTTAAAGACCCATTTGCACTCAATAGCTTTTACACCATCGGGTGGATCAACCAAATTCCAAACTTGATTGTCATGCATGGATTCTATTTCGGATTTCATGGCTCCAAGCCATTTCTCAGAGTCTGGTCCCACCATTGCTTCCTCATAGGTTGTAGGTTCATCATTGTCTAACAACAATATTTCACGTTGTCCTGTGGTTACTAACGCATACCTTGCAGGTGTACGCCGTATCCTTTCGGACCTTCGTGAAACCTGTGGTTCTATAACTGGTTCAACAACAACTTGTTCAACCTGTTGAACAACATCTTGCTCAACTTGTTGTGTGGATGTTGAAGCATTTTCTGGTAGTTCCTGAATTTCTTCAAGTTGCACCATGCTCCCACTATTCTTTCTTGAGAGGAACTCTTTCTCCAAGAAAACACCGTGTCGGGCGACAAACACTTTGCCTTCTTCCCGATTATAGAAATAATATCCTTTCGTTTCCTTAGGATACCCCACAAAGAAGCATTTATTTGATTTAGGCGCGAGTTTGTCTGATTGTAAACGTTTTACATAAGCCTCGCAACCCCAAATCTTTAGGAAAGACAAACTGGGACGTTTCCCTGTCCATATCTCATATGGTGTCTTATCCACTGATTTTGATGGAACCCTGTTTAGTGTGAACGCTGCTGTCTCTAGAGCGTAACCCCAAAAGCTTAACGGGAGATCAGTTTGGCTCATCATTGATCGCACCATGTCCAACAATGTACGATTCCTCCGTTCGGACACCCCATTCCATTGAGGTGTTCCTGGCGGAGTGAGCTGTGGAACAATTCCACACTTCTTTAGATGATTGCCAAATTCAAGGCTCAAGTATTCTCCTCCACGATCCGATCGTAGATACTTGATTGTCTTGCCCAAATGATTCTGTACCTCATTCTGAAATTCCTTGAACTTTTCAAAGGATTCAGACTTATGCCTCATTAAGTAGATATAACCATATCTACTAAAGTCATCGGTGAAGGTAATGAAGTACCCAAAACCACCTCTGGCTGTTGAGCTCATTGGTCCACATACATCAGTATGTACCAGTGCCAATGGTTCACTTGCCCTCTCACTTTGTCCTGTGAATGGTGCCTTTGTCATTTTGCCAAGTAAACAAGATTCACATGTCTCAAATGATTCAAAATCAAACGAGTGTAGAAGTCCATCTCTATGGAGCTTCTCCATGCGTTTCTCATTTATATGGCCCAAGCGACAATGCCAAATAAAAGTGGGATTCAAATCATTAGGACGTTGCCTTTTCGCATTAATGTTATAGATTGAACATCCATCAAGATTCACAGTGTACAAACCATTCATCATGGGTGCATGGAAATAGAAAATGTCATTATAATAGACTGAACAACCATTGTCCACAGATCTAAAACCATAACCCTCTGCTTGCAAACAGGAAGCAGAGATAACGTTTTTACACAAAGCTGGAATGCAATAACAATTATTTAATTCCATAACTAATCCTGATGGTAAAGATAATGGCATAGTGCCGACCGCAACAGCAGCAACTCTTGCTCCATTGCCCACGCGAATGTCCACTTCGCCTCTTGCCAAATTCCTACTTCTTTTCAGCCCCTGCAACGATTTGCATATGTGAGCAACTGACCCGGTATCAAATACCCAAGAATCAGTAGAGGAAGTAGCAAGATTAATTTCTATAACATTAATACCTGAGGTGGAACTCTTTCCATCCTGCTGCTTTTGCTTGAGTTGCTCTAGGTATTTCTTACAGTTCCTCTTCCAATGACCTGTCTCCTTGCAAAAGAAACACTCTGCTTCCTTAGCGGGCCCAGTCTTTTGAACCTTGGCCTTAGAGTTGCTAGTACTCCCGATCTCATCGGATTTTAGCTTTCTCTTTTGACCACCTTTCTTGTTATTGGGCTTACGCTTATGCATTACCATCACATGGTTGGAGTTTTTCTTAATGCTTTCCTCGGCACCCTTTAGCATCCCATGCAGTTCGGCCAAGGTCCTGGTCATGTTGTTCATGTTGAAGTTCAATATGAACGGCTCAAAGCTGGGAGGGAGCGACTGGAGAATCAGATCAGTAGCCAACTCTTGGCTAAGGGGAAAACCAAGCTTTTCCAGACTCTCGATGTAACCAATCATTTTGATCACATGTGGACTAACTGGATTACCTTCGGCAAGCCTGCACGCAAACAAAGACTTTGAGGTATTAAACCTCTCGGCCCTTGCTTGGTCCTCAAACATGTTACGCAGTCCCGTGATTATGCTATGGGCATCCAATGCCTCATATTGCCTCTGAAGTTCAGGGGACATGGTAGCAAGCATGAGACAGCTTACATCCAGATAGTCATTCCGCCGCCTTTCATGATCCCTGCGTTGAGCAGCAGTAGCATTGGCAGGTAAATCAGCTGGAAAAGGCTCTTCAAGCACAAACTCTTTGTGCTCCTGTCTGAGAACAATTCTCAGGTTGCGATACCAATCCATAAAGTTGTTTCCATTCAACTTCTCTTTCTCAAGAATAGACCGCAAATTAAAACTGGGTGGTGCAGGAACTGCCATGATCTACAACAGAAATATATATGCAAAATCAGCACTATGTTTACATTTGATCTTTCATTAAACAATTTAACAAAAGATTCTCCCACTATGTATTGTGCAACAAAATTCCCTCTAATAACATAGTGAGTCGAGATCCTCATTTTAATAGTATCTAGTGAGCTTTGGCATCACGACTAGACAACTAATAAAATAGGTAAGCAACACCTTGCTAATCACATCCTATGTGACTCTCGTACTGTCAGGTGACATCTCCATGTACCAACCCAACCTATACTCCAAGGTCCAAAACCGTTTTGATAACCTTGTCAAGTAAACCAACAATCTCCGTATATAGATGTCTGACATCTATCCTATCTTATTATGATGAAAAGTGACACTCTACTTTGGCAGACCCATCACTTATGATCACAATCGTGATAGGTACAATTATTGGAAGAGCATATTATACTTAATTTTTCTGAGGGAATCTATCATACTATGTCATCATATCAAATATACAACGGCAATAATGTAAGATAGATAAACATCATATGCTAGAACATTAAACTGTGTTGCACTATAATCCAAAGAGTGATGTGATCTCTACCCTCATGTAACTCAGTTGGTACATGTTTGACATAGAATCGAATTCTATTCATTAAAATAAAACCCCAAACGAAGTATAAGGGGTGACGCACACGGCGGTCCCGCTAGCCGGTTAGCGGGCGGGGGGTCGAGGGGGGAGCCGCCAGATCTCATCTACGATTCGCCATGTGAAAACTTTAACGGCGTAATCAAATTATGCCGAAACTGAGTCAATCTCATTGGCTCGTTTTCTCAATGGCGCGCGGTTCCAGCTGACATCGGACCATCCGATGAACGCAATTTCGCCCATCTATACCGATTGATCTCATCAACCCATGTGCCTATCGGTCCATCTCATGTTCCAATCAAGTAAGAACTCATCTACTATGTAATAGATCTCATCTACTACACCCGCATATCAACTATATGCATGGATCTAGATCACAAACTATACAAGATGGCTCTGATACCACTGTTGGGATACGCGTAGGCTACGATAGCATAAAACAAAATTTTTCTACCGCGTAAACCAGGAACCATGCAAGTATGAGATCATAGATCGTTACCACTCGACGCGCTGTGCAGCGGAAGTATGCGCTAAGGAGCCGAAGGAATCCTCGCGATGTAGCGCGCGCCGATGTAGAGGAAGTAGTCGATCGCAGTTGCTTGACCTTCTCCTCCTCGTGCGTTCTTCTCGCCGTGCTCCCACGCCGATCAGCACCGCAGGACAGCGGCGCCTCCACCGGTATCCACACGTCCAGGGAAGGAACACCACGCGCAGATGTGCTAGCACCCGCGCGCGGTTAGGGTTTGCTCGTGGAGGGAAGTCGCGGCTAGGGTTTCACGTGGCGTGATTTGTTGATCCCGCCGGCCACACCCCCTCATGTATATATAGGGACCAAGTCCGGGCCTCCAAGGCCCATAGGAGTCCTACTCGGATCCCTATCCGAAATTGAGCGCATAATGGATCTCCATCCAATCCCTTCATTCCGGCCCCTTAAGCGTGCGACCCTGTAGGTTCATGCACACTCGGGTGCAACCCGAAAACTCCTTTTCGGTCCACGTGTCAACAGCGGCCCCTAGCAGAACGTATTGACCCACCGAGCATACATAAAGATCATATCGGCTGAACCTTTAGTGTTTACTTGTATGAATCCCTTTGCCTCACGATATCGATTAAGCTCAAGGCTAGATATGTGCCATCCTCTAATAGCTCAATCATTCACTCGATCCTGTGATAGATTATATAACCTGCGATTGACTCCTCAATTACTTTTGGCATGGCCATGCACTTCCATAATCTATAACGTCGAGGGGCCCAGAGATATCTCTCCATAGGAGGGACAAATCCCATCTTGATTATTCATATCCCACTACATGTTTCATAACACACCCGAAGACTACTTTTATAACTATCCAGTTACGGAATAGCGTTTAGCAGTCCCTAAGTAAGTCACTACACATGTTGGAAACCATGATAATCTCAGGTCTAAGAATTCTATACCAACACTAATCGAGACCATTGATGGCACTACACAAATAGTTCTTGCAGTGTCTCATGTCGGGTCTATCCAACAACATGTTCCCCAACATGTGTCCACATTATCAATTTGGTATCTCCATACCATGATCCATGAGACATGATCATCAATCAATACATGTGCTGATCATTTAACCATATTTGTTCCACATATGATATTTGATCAGGGATCCTTTAGAAATAGCAACATATAATATAAAGAGTCTCATAAATGAATCACATATTCATTAACCAATAATGAGTTATCTATTTCAAGGAACAATATCAGATAAATATGTAAACATAGTATGTGATACAATCATCTCTATGATTGCCTCTAGGGCATATCACTAACACTCCGATGGGCCGAACGTCATCGCGCCCTTCTTTCCCGAGCCACTCGGCCGAGCCGACGCCCAGCCCAAGCAACCGGCGTCCCTGACCTAATCATACCCGGCGCGCTGCCCTCGGCCTCCTCCCACCCACCGCAGGCCGTCGCCGCCGTGTGCAGCCACCGGCCGCTGCTCCGCGCCTCCCCGCCCGCCCGCGCAAGCCGCGCCCGCAGTGCACCGCCTCCGCCGGCCATGCTGGCCGCTAGCCGCGCCGCCACACCCGGCCGCCGCCCACGCCGTCTCGCCGCCGGCCGCGTCGCCGCGCCCTGCTGCTGCCCCGCGCGGCGCCTGGACACCACCTCGCGCACCGCCTCCACTGGCCATGCGCTGCCCCGACGCCGCCCCTACCGGCGCCGTCCCGCGCTGCTGCGCCCTCCCTCTTCCTGCTCGTGAGAAAGAAAGAGAGAGAGAAGAAGCAGAAAAGAAGGAAGAGGAGAGAAGGAGAAGAAGGGATATGAATGAGAAAAGAAAGAAAAGGAAAAAAAGATGGTGGGCCCCACTCCTTTGACTCTTTCTCCATGGGCCCCATTCGGTTAAAAAAAGAAAGTCTACATTACCTCCCTCCACATTCATTGGGTTACCGACTAAAAAGTCTATATGGAGTCCCTCATCTTTTGTTGGGCCGAAGCCCACCAACATCCTGCCTCTCCACCAAAAGTCCATGATGTATCCCTCTATACAGCCCAAACTCACTCAAAAGAAAGTCCAACATATCTCCCTCTGCTCAGTCCCACATCCAGGGAATATTCTTGGGAATATTCCTTTCCAATTTTATAAATTCATTTCCACATTCCATGAAGTCAAGTAATCTTCCAAAATTCGTATCTCTCCAACCGTAAGTCCGATTGGCTCCGTTCAATTTCCATAATCTTTCTAAAAGTGAGATATATCCAATGACACTATTAGTTTATAATAGTTATTATTTACTTTATAGGATTTTGGATGGTTTTCTCTTTCGATCGCGTAGTAAATGTTTTGGAGATGTAACGGACGTGGATTTTCTCGAAGATTTGAAGACCAACAATAAGGCAAGCCACTCTTTGATCATATTGCTCCTAATTTATAAAATGTGTTGTTTGCAAAATTGCATGCTTAGTGTACACCATTATTTTGATCGGCCATCGGTCTACGAGCACATGATCGACGGACCAACCTATGTAGTTTCATTATTTTCAGTATGATTTGGTTAAACTTAACCCTTGTCGCTCCACCATAATAGTACCCAGACACTTGCGCTCTCTAGGCGCAGGTGTCCTTTTTCATCATTTGTTTCTATCAGGCTTATACATGGTTATCGATGTGGGAAAACTTGGGTTGCGAAAGGTTTATAAAACCTGACTCAGGGAGTCGGTGTCTTTTGAAAATAAAAAGGTTTTATGGAGAAAACTTGCGGTGCGAATCCTCTCCTGTGTGGTTTGGTTTCGCAGTCACGCATAAGGACCGATTCCTTGGGATTTAACATCCAAGCATCTTACAGTACGACCACACGGGTAGAATGGGATGCCCTGGATGAGTAACTAGCTGGAACATAGGTGTCTAGCATGTTGGCAGTTGAGGAGTACCGGTATGGTGGCGTGGCAATCCCTCTGTAGTGGGGATGTGTCGGGATCCATACGATGGGTCCTGGGTAGATGAGGCTCTGAGACTGGGCTGATGCTTGGCGGTGTGACGCTGCCCAGCTGTGTGACATGGGACACTTATGGTTTGGCTAGGGAAAGGCCTTGTCACGAACTTCCGGTACCAGCCAGTAACGGTGTAAGCTTCGGGTCTTGTGGGGAAAGCGTATAGTCTCTGTAGAGGTTTAATTGAACTGTCGAATAGCCGTGCCCACGGTCAAGGGTGAATGTAAGGTGAGTCTCACAGCGTAGATCTGTTTTAAAAATTATTTCATAAATTGATTCTTGGGATGGGAACCGTTACCAGAGTCCTTCTTTGTGACGGACGGCCAACCTTCGTGGTTGGGAACAGGTCTGTGTAACCTGGGGTATCGTTTGGCACCATAGGGGCCGAGAGGGCCGAGTTTGGGTTGGCAGGTCGGGAGGACCGGATCCGGAGTTGTTAATTTTGAGACTTGGTTAACGGATGATTTCTGGAGACAATGTTGGTTTTATGAGAAGAAGCTAATGAAGGAGAAAGTGTTTTTGAATGCTGAAATTTGGCTTTTCCATTCGGGTTGTTGCAAAGCAACTCGTGTTTGGATTGAGGTGTGATGCCTCCTTCTGAAGGAGAAGTTTATTTTTCGGAAACTACACTTAGACCTTTGAAAAGTGTTTTAAAATAAATGCTTTGTCAAATAAACCCAGCCTTTCTTTGAAACTTGCATGTACACGTTTCCTAGCGGCTTATTGAGTACGAATGTACTCAATCCCCCATTGTTGTTGTTTTTCTCCCTTGGCTTAAGTTCAGGCAGAAGATGATGGTTGGAGTTTCGTCCCTAAACCTAAACTACTGCCGGTGGATTTGGTGTCCTAGCTTTGCTAAGTTTCGCTGCTGCTTACTCTGATTGATGGTTGAACCTCAGGGATTACCCGAAGCTGCAACATAAAGGTATATTGTATTTATTTAAATCTTGCATTGATTCATCATGTTACCGCTGGTACCAGCATCATTATCCTGGGACTGGTACCTGTTTTGCTGTTCTGTGGGAAAGCGGTTCGCTGCTCTCATGCGGTATACCCTCCTTGGTGCCATTTATACAGTGGCGTAGAGGCGGGGTGTGACACTTTGGATATCCAAGCAACAAGGTAAAGTCTGAGAAATAAAAAAGGCAATGTGAGAGACTGCATCTGGTGAGGTGGCTAGAATTTTTCCTCAAGATGTATGCAGGGGACAAGTGGACAACAAACAGAAACTGCTACGAGACACACACTGAGTGTTTCCTAGTATTAATTTCAAGCCACTTTTGTGGAAAAAGTTTGAGCTACATGCTGAAGTACAGTAGTTCTTTGGAGATTGTTGAGAGTCTGATGTACAAAACCGTACAGCCTTCGTAGTTTCACCTCCTAGTATATCTTTTTTCAAGAGGGATGGTTTCATTTCTCAGTATGAATCTTATGTTTGAAAGAGACAGTTTCGCTCATCAGTATGATTTTTTTTAAAAAAAAGAGTAAATTGTGTTGATGGTGTAAGATCTTGGTAAGTGGGTGCGATTCGGTGCAAGAACTTAAAAACCGAGCATAACGGTGCAATAATTTAGCTAGATAGGTGTCCTCATGGTGCAAAAGTTGTTCCACCTCAGTGAAATTGTCACATTAGCATTGACACGAGAGACCCATCTCATTTTACAGAAAAGTTCCTAGTAACTTTTATATTCCAATTACTTCTTTCTTTAATCAACAAACAGATGTATATCTTTCCCTCTTGTCGTGGCAGAAAGATTGAAAGATCTGGAGGAAGCGGCGGAGATGGTGGTGGTCAAAACAGAGCTGGCAAAATTCTGACATACATCACCTACATATATACTTCTAGTTACATATATTGCAGAACATCCAAACCCCTGGAGAGGCAGCTATGTTAAATATGTGATCCGAATTTGAGTTGGATTAGTTTCCTAGTAGAATTCCTAGTCGTTTCCTATTAGGTGTCTTTTCTTTTATCTCCTATATATACTCTTGTAAGCCGTACGGGAAGGGAGAGAACGTTTGTAATCAACTCCTCAATAGTGATTATTGCCGATCGACGCTCGTGGTTTTTCCCGCAAGGGTTTTCCACGTTAAATTCGTGTCTCCGTTGTGCATCTCAGCCAACACAGAGAAGTTGCACTTCGTCAGTTACAAAATAGCCCACCAGATTTGCTAATCCCTGCAGCCCTTGCAGCTTGTTCTTCAGAATAAGCTCCTAGAAAAACCTGACATCAGATACAAGATCAAATAGAAGTGCAGGTAATCTGTCGTAGCTTCAAGGTCTTGCTACTGCCAGTACAGATGAGGCCGCTGCAGCTGATTTGAGTCCCACCCAGAGCATGACCACCATCGCTTGCTCTGAAACCTGATGAGTAATGACCGTCAACCGCCGGCTGCGAGCCCTAACCGTCGCGGCTGACTGTGTGGAGAAAATGGAGATTTGGCCACGTTGAGAAAGCGGTTTCGCTGGAATGCTATTCCGAAAACGCGTTTCGTTAAAATATCAATATGAACCGCGCCATCATAGCCACTTTACCATTTTCTCCATTTTCGCTATTTTGGATATCATTTTCACATGAAAGCAGCGTAGTGAGATGGAAATGCCCTTGCTCATCGGCTTTCTGCGCCCTCATGTAGTCGGTGTTGGGGTCGGGGTGCTTCGGCGGCTTGTACTTATCGTCGCCGGGGACAGAGCGTTCGCGGTTGCCGAGGCAGAAGAAGTTGAGGTAGTCCGTGGGGTCGGCACGGATCCCCTTGGCCTGGATGGTGACGACGACGTCCCTGTACATCATCTCCATGGTGCGGCGCTGCCAGTCCAGGATGGCCTGCACGGAGTCGCTCTCCGGCACGCCCTCCGGCCACATCAGCACCACCACGTACACAGCGAACCGCTCGCCGGCGTCGATCTTGCTCGCGATTTTGAGAGAGAGCTCCCTTGGGATGAAGTGCAGCGCGTTGATCTCCTCCACCTTCACGCCCTCGCCGCCGCGCCACGCATACGAGCTCCCCAAGAAGTACTGGTTCTCGATGTAGATGAAGTCGCGGGCGCGCCGGATCGCGTGGATGTACGCATCCTGGATGCTGTGCTCGATCACGTGATCCTTGTCGGACACCAGCCCGGCCGCCGCGCCGCCGTCGATGGTCATGCTCCTGTCGAGGGTGACCAGCAGGTTGTCTTTGCCCTCGCCGGCCTGCTTGCGCCACTGCTGCTTGAAGTTGTCGAGCACGTCCCACGTCGCCGGGCCCTCCACGCGGCAGTGGATGTTGCGCCATGGCTCCATTGGCCCACCCTTGGCGATGGACGCGCCGGGGAAGTTGGGCTGGTGGAAGTCGCTGTGGTGGGTGGTGTCGAGCGTCCGGAACAGCGGGTGCTCCTGCGTGTCGTACCTCCCGTCGCAGAGGTTGATGCTGCCGAGGAAGCTCACGAGGCCCGGCGCCGTGTTGCCGCTGCCACGGCCATCGACGATCACCGTCTTCTGGTGGTGCGTGAACATGGTGGCCGTCTTGACGTTCTGCATGTAGCTCCGGCCCTGGTCGGCTTTTGAAACCAGTTTGTATCAGCTCAGCTCAGAAAATGATATCCACGCTGACGAGCAGGGCATTTCCGTCTCACCACGCCGCTTTCCTGCGAAAATGATATCCAAAATAACGAAAATGGAGAAAATGGCAAAGTGGCTGTGATGGCGTGGTTCATATTGGTATTTTAACGAAACGCGTTTTCGGGATAGCATTCCAGCGAAACCGCTTTTTCAACGTGGTCAAATCTCCATTTCTCAACTGTGTGTCCCAACCGTCGTCATCCTCTTCAAGGATCCATTGCCAGCTGCCTACTGGCCCGGCCGCGGCCGTCTCCGCTGCTTCCTCCAGATCTTTTCGTCTTTCTGCCACATAAGAGAGAAAGAGATACATCTGTTTATTGATTAAAGAAGAAGTAATTGGAATATAAAAGTTACTAGTGACTTTTCTGTAAAATAAGATGGATCTCTCGTGTCAATGCTAATGCGGCAATTTCGCTGAGGTGGAAAACAACGTGGCAAATTTTGCACCATGCGCACACCCACCTAGCCAAGTTATTGTAACGTTATGTTCAGTTTTCAAGTTCTTACATCTAATCGCACCCACCTGCCAAGTTCTTGTACCGCCCATGCAATTTACTCTTTTAAAAAATAAGGGATAATACTCTCTTCTCACAATATATATTGGAATGTTTAATTGGATCTATATCGTTGCAAATATGCTGTTTTAGATAAATGTCGCTATTATTCGTCTATTTGCATCCATGTTATCCAAATACGCACAAAATTAAAATAATGTCATTGCTGTCATGTTTTTCATTTTCTTCCCCAATTCTTTTTTCCTTTCCTCTCTATCTCCTTTCCCCTCACACTGACCGACAACCATCTCTGTACCACACGCCGGTGATGCAAAGAAAGGCGATGACATCGGCGACCTCCTCGACAGCTCGTGGCAAGGATGTGATGCGTGGGCAAGAAGGGTTTTTGACCTACAGGTCTCGATGATGCAAGGATTGCACTTGCTGAGGGCGGCCATCTGGATCTCGAGGCCCTTGCCGTAGTAGGCGATGGACTCATCCATGCGGCCGAGCATGGTGTGCGTGTCACCGAGCTGCATCACTCCTCCCCCTTTGCTGGTCCTCGGTCGATTCCTCTAAACTCTCACCCTCAGGCAGCGACAGCGGCGGTGTGACAATGGCGAGGATAGGGATGGAGTTGGCGACGTGGAGGCTCATGATGAGCTCGAGCTCCGCACCTCGGCGCCGCATCGCTCGAGCGTGTGCACGGTGCCTCCGCCCTGGCCGGTGATCATGGAGTCAAGCTCAAAGAGGGACACAGCTACTTCCCTCTTCCCCCCTCTCCCTGCCCTTGCTTACAATGGAAGAGAAGAGGAGAGAAGGGGAAGGTGCTTGTATGGCCCGCGGCACGACATGGGGTTTGGCTAGCCGCCGCCTCCCTCGTCGTCCGCCACATCAGGTAGAGAGATACTGGGGGAAGAAAGGAGGGGAGGATGGAGGAAAAAGATGAAACTGACATGTGGGTCCCATGTTTAGGGGTATTTTGGTCTATACGATGATGGAGAACATGATGGCAATGACATGGTTCTAATTTTGTGCGTATTTGGATTGTTATGAAAATATATGCACAACAGAGATACGGATTTAACGTGGAAAACTCTTGCGGGAAAAAACCACGAGCGCCGACCGACAATGGTCAGTATAAGGAGTTAGATATAAATGTAGGGGATACAATGGGTTGTTGGACCTTCCCCATATAGCTTACAAGGGATATATAAAGGAGAAATCTAGGAGTCCTAATAGATAAAGACACGAAGTCTTAGTAGGAAAGTAATCTTATAATACAAAGTCCTATTAGAAAACTAATAAGAATATATTGTAGGCCTAAAATTCGTATCAAATAGATGAATAGTAGTGTCATTTATTTGAATCGGCATATTTGCAATGTCATGGATCCATTTAACCTTTCTTATCGTAAAATCTAAATCGGGAAGCCTCTCGTTTTAGTCCTATCACGTGACGTGCCTCATAGCCATTCGATCTCCTTCTCTAGCCATATTCAGCCAATGTTGTCGCTTTCTCCACTCTTTGACCACAGGCAGATGAACATGCACATAACAGGAGCAGCGGAGGGCAAAAAAAAAAAAGAGAGAGAAGTACTACTACACATCTACACATCTACACATGTTCATACATGTCTTTTGTCCTTCTTATATAATTTTCTCTTAAATTACTTATCCGATCTACAATCTGATTACACCATTGTGTTTGTTGCAATTAAATCTTTATAACAAGATCTTGCATGATTATATTATGATGAAAAAATATTTATGTTGTAAATTACTTTTATTATATATGTAAGTTACTTTTATCATCTATATAAATTACTTTCAGATTTGATTAAATTACTTCTTATACATTCATAATGCTCTGAGTTGATTAATTTTGTTATTGTTTTTAGTCAATTCCGTATTTTGTACTGATTAAATTTAATTTCTAGACGGACTCATGTTTTTATCCCTACAACGGATTTACTTCTAGTGTTGTAATAACTTACTTCTATTTTGTGCTAAGTTACTTTATAATTTATGTAAATTACTTTCAGACTTTATTGAACTTACTTTTATATAAATGTATTTATACGAAAATATTCTCTACACTTTGCTTGCGAATTTAATCCACATAGTTTTTTCCTACAACTCAGTCATAATGTAATTACTTATAAAGTTATAGAAAGTTACTTCTATTACATAATTAAGTTACTTCTACAATTTAAATAAAATACTTTTAAATTAATAAAATGTTTAAATATATTCAACATGGATCTCGTTTTGTCACATATTTGAGTAGAGTGCAACGATGCAAATAGATCTTAAAAATAATATGTGATTTAAAAGATATAAGTTATTAAAGGGGGATTTATATATGAGATGGAGTGGTCTCCAGTTAGGACCAACCCACTACCGTGTACTACCTAGTCGCATCCCTTTCTTATCTATACCTAATTAAAAAATACGTAAGGCTTTCACACCTATTTTCGTCCATCCCCTCCCTCCCTCCCACACGGCACCCTACCTCCTGGTGCCCCCATCTCTTTCTGTCCCTCCCTCCCTCCTGTGCCACCTTTGCTTCCGCCTCCCTCCCTTCCGGCGCCCTCTCTCCCAGCCCCCCATCTATCCCTTATTGCACGTGCTCCCCCTCTCCCCGTGGCCCTGCTCCTCCCTGGCACCCCTCCTCCCCATCGCCCCTCCTCCCAACACCCCCTCTTCTCCCATGCGCTCTCTCCCTCCTTCGCGTTCAAGGAAAACAGAACCCCTCATCCTAGAACACGTTTTGACACACTTGCCCGACTGTGTTCACCACAAGAGCTTGCCGTTACCGTTTCTCTCTCTTGGGACTACGTCGTTGTCGGTCGCGTTCCTACTGCTCTGGTTTTCTTTGCTACCAACTGTCACCATCTATGGACGAGTTACACTATGGGACACGTCCGACCACCTTATTCACCATTGTTTGGTCAGCGGAGCACCGTCGTCCCTATGTCCTCCTCTTCTTGTTTCGGCTAGGGAGGACGATGAACAATGTTAGTCATTTTTTCTCCATCTTTCGTTCTTCCTGCCTGTTAAGGAAAACGGAATCCCCTCGTCAGGGAACGCGTTTTGACACTCATCTGGTTATGTTCACCACCAGAGCTCACCGTTGTCGTTTCTCTCTCGGACCACGTCGTTATCCGCCGTGTTCCTACTGTTCTGGTTTTCTTCGTTGCCAACTTCACCATCTATGAAGGAGTCACATTGTGGCACGCGTCCTACCACCTTCCTCACCGCCGTTTGGTTGCCGGGAGCACCGACGCCCATCTTCCCTCCTCTTTTGTTTCTCGCCTTTGGTTAGAGAAGATGATGAATAGCACTATTCCTTCTTGGTCCAATCCAATCGTGCTCCTGGACCACTCACATAATATTGAGACCATATGAAGTAGAATAGAAAAATTCTAATTTATGTCAATGAAACGGACACCCGTGGATCGGATTTTCATCTGACCTAAAATAAGTTTTTTCAATTTACAGTATTAGTTTTAGCACTTTTTGATCCATTAAAAATTATGGTAACTTATAACTTTTCTCTGTATTGAATTATTTATAGCTAAATAAAAATGGGGATTTAGTTATATAATTTTCTTAATATTGAATTATGGTTCCGGTCAAAGTTATCTGTAGTTTCATGTTGTTATTTTTATGATTATATTTAATTCATTATTTATGCCCAATTATGATATATGGTTTGGGATTTTAATTTATGTCGATGAATGTTATTTATAATCCATTGCAATGCACGGGTATTAAGGTAGTATATTGATATTAGGATGTGTCTCATCCAGTATATTTTCTTACTCCCTCCATCTCACAAAAACTAATATAGTATTAGATAATATATCACATTAAAACTAATCTAGTATTATATGAGACAATCGCATAGTACAACGAATCTGAACAACTCCTGTCCAAATTCATTGTACTATGTGATGTTTCATTCAATTCTAGATTGGTTTTTTTGAAACCTGGAGTATATATTAGAAGAGAGAGTATCATCAGTTCTGGTATAGTGGGACGGAGGGAGTATCATTCATATGAATATTTTTTAAAAAGGGATAGTTTCATAATACGAGTACAATTTTCCATGCTCTCATGTCCACATTAGAAGTCATGCTCTCATGTCCACCTCAGAAGTAATTTCAGTTAGTACTAGTAGTAGTTCTACACGATCGGAACATCTTCACTTTGTCTGACCTTCGCTGAACCTGTTATTTGTTTCTCCATCGCTGAACCTGCACTTATTACACTGCTTAAGTCCCCATCTTCTAGATAGATTGATCATATATAAGTAACTCATTCTCTCTAGATTGTCAGTCCACATATAGTAGCAATTCACTCTCACCATTGCAAATGTAGATCTAACTCTTAAACCCATTAATTGGTTGGTTTAACATTGACAACAACTGCAGTATGTTGGGCTGCATCTCGGTCTCCACTAATTATGCTTCCACATGATAAGCCGGAACAAAATATTTTAACGAAGCACAACAAACAGAGAGAACACATAAAGTAGGCACGGGCATTTCGCCTGAAGTTCCTTCCATCCAACAGTCTAACAGACTATTTATCATTGTAGCTTTGCTTCATCATTCATTTTACATGTTTTGTGGTACATTGGTCAGACTAATATCTCCACGTCCAGCATTGCCTGGACACTTTGGGATTCTTCAACAAAAGAAACAGCGGTAAACTTCTACAGAAGAAACAGTCATACAATTCCTCGAGGTAAGTTTCAAATGACAAGATTCAGTATACGGATTCACACAGTTTCTGCCAACTAAGAGCATTCTGGAAACCTTGACAGAGAGCTGGTGTCCTGAAGGTAGCTAACCATGGTTTCTGGTGCATAGCTGCTGGTGGGTTCGGTCATTTGGGTGAGCTTCCTGGTTCATTCCTGCCGTTGCCTGGCGCGTTGATGGCCATCGCATTTGCATCCGCAGGCTATCCTCGACAAGCAACGTGAAGATGAACAGGTTTGTTAGAGCAGCTTAACCGTGGTGATGGGTATACATATAGGCACTAGGGAATGCAGAGTTCTTGCTATGAAGTTTGCAGATAGATAGACTTACAGGAGTTTGCTTGGAGGAACCAAGATCCTCTGCCATCGGTTCTGGTCCTTTATGTTCGGTTGTTAATCTCTTACCATGCTGCATAGAATGTGTAAATAAGAAAGTGTTGGTTCAACAGAAGATCACGCTTATTTTTCCAAGTAAATTAAAGGTACCAAAGATACCACAAGGTCCAAGCCGCAAGAATTTCAAAGGGATAAATGCAAGGTAGATTCTAAATAATCTGGATAAGACTATAGATGGCCATATGGCACAGCTCAGCCATGGGCCTAGGCCCAGGCCCGGCTGAGCTGTGTCATATGGCCAGGCCCGGCCCATCTCACCCACGGGCTGCACACACGGCCCAGTAAGACTCGGGCTGTATCGGGCCGGCCCGAAGACACGACAACCCATCGTGCTTCTCCACAGAGTAAGTCTAGTTTTCCTCCCTAAACTCTATGGGTTGTATCCATATGGCTGGAAATAAGTCTATTTTGTATTCCTCATCTTTGGGCCTTGCCTTATATGGTTAATTAAGTCTATTTTACATCCTTCTACTATTTATTTTTCGATCGTGCCGTGCCGGGCCGGTCCACCGTGCCGAGGGAGCGGCCTAAGCATGGCCCGGTTGTCGGGCCGGGCCGGCACGAGCACGACCCCAGTCAGACCGTGCCATGCTTGGGCCGAGCCAAATTAGCGTGCCTTGGGCCGGGCCGCGGGCCTCGGGCCATATGGCCATCTATAGATAAGACTATACACAACCAGAAAAAAAATTCCTGTGAGATGAAAAAATACAATCAATGCCTCCTTAAAATTTCATTCAGATGAGAATATCAATACATATATCATTAGCTAAATATTTTCACCAGCACCACAGTCTTCGTCAACAACTCAACAACACAAGAAATTTCACTATGTTTCTAGCATCGATATGGGTAAAATATGCAAAATATTATAGTTCACATATAGCAGCAAGAACAGAACTCTATAATGAAAACCTCATTGTTTCATAAATAAGCCTAATCGGGGAACGCCGCTTCTTTAAACAGAAGGGCACATGTTAATAAAAGAATGGAGTAAGTATACTGTTAATTCTCAGGATTCAGCTAGAAAGAAAGATATCTCACAATAAAATGGACGTAATGTCTTGAATTTTATGAATGAGAAAGGATAGAACTGCTCATTTGCATAAACTGAGATGATAAAGTACCTGATCTTTGGTCTCTGTTTCAGTATATTCTCTCTTAACTCCCATGTTGTGAATAAGGCTTCTAAATAAAAATATGACATGAGGCAGGGCACACAATTATAAAAATTTAATGCTGCTTTTAAAAAGGAAAAATAGATACCTTGCTGAGTGTCCCAAAGGTTTGTTGTGATCATCCAACACCATATCAGAGTCAGGGTCGTGCCTTTCATCTGGATCCTCTTGATCTTCATCTGGCTGAATAATGAGCACATATGCACAGGGCATGAATACATTCAGTCAGTCCTTGAGTTATCACTTCCAAGACATCATTTTCATGCTTATATTAGGAAGCCTGGAGACTCACCTCAGGTAGCTTTGTTTCAGGAATTCGCTCTTCAAATTGGACACTAGGAGCATGTTGAAGTTTTGAAAGATTGTCCAGAATATTGCACTTTATTTCCTCCAATTGCTTGTTTGTATTTCTGTTCTCCATGTTACTTGCTGCAACAAAAAGACTGTATTCTGGACCAAAATATTCATAATACTCGTTGTAAGGCAACTTCTCCCGTAGCTCTTCACCAAGTGCAACTCCTGTCTGGCCAAATAAAAAACGAAAAAAACAATCAGAGGATAAACCATAGCTGTAGCAACAGATGTAGAAATACAATTTACTCCAGCAAGCATAAGTGCAGCCATTCGCACTTGTTTAGCCTGCTGTGTATTCAGATTTATAAATTCACAAAAGGAAACGAAAGCAGGCTTGCAAGGTCCAAATAGCCACCAGATTTTGGGTTGCTAATTTATTAAACACATCTCTGATGAAAGCTAACAACTGAGGAACAGGTGGTGGCCTGAAGCATATAATTTTGCAAGGGCTAACAGTTAGCTAGCATTTTCCAGGATTCTTCCCAAGTAATAAGGTTAAGCTTGTTATGAAAGCTCTCCTGTGCCTTGCCTGATACTATATCTGTTTTATAATAACCACCCTTTAATGCTTTGAGAAACACAGGATTATTTGTTACGGCACAAGTTCTCAAATTAATGCATTTGAATGTAACAGATAGAAAATAATAAATAGATTAAGTATTATATGTAAATGGGCGACAGGTGTTCTGTGCATTTCAGTAATCTGCTCAGCGGAAACCAAAATCTTAGTTTTGTGATTGTAAAATTACAGCAACATGGATCAATAAACAAAGCCGGGTAAAAGGTACAAACTACTAGAAGACAAGTTCTTGATTCTGAGCATGGAACAAAGTGGAAACACAAAGCAAATTAGGTTCTAACAGATTACCGAGCTCATGGCTTTGCTTTGTCATCCATAATCAATAGAATTGCTTCTGTTAAAGGCACAAGGGAAAAAAAATAGGGGAAAAGATAGATATCAGTTTTGTCTTCCGACGAGAGTACATACCTCGTAACACCAGCAGCGTGCAACATTTCTTATGGTATACCCACCACCACCAAGAAGAAGCAACGGAACATTGAAAGACCTCATGAACTTAACACATTCAGCATGACCTTTGCCTGAGAGATTGAAACAGCCCAACCTATCACCGGACAACGAATCAGCGCCACACTGAAGCACAACTGCACCAGGACGATACATCTCCATGACTTTGCCGATGATTGGCTTGAAGATGGACTGGTAGCTGTCATCATCAATTCCATCATCCAGCGGGACATTCAGGCAGTAGTACTTCCCTTCTGAATACCCAATGTCACGGATATCCCCTGTTCCCGGGAAATAATCCCCAAACTTGTGAAATGAGACTGTCATAACCCTGTTTGTTGTGTAGAATGCCTCCTCAACTCCATCTCCATGATGGATATCGATATCAATATACAGAACTCGCTGCATATATGAAGACAGCATATTAATGGTTTAGCACAAGAAGACAACTCGACCTAATGGGGAAAAAAAACATCTGATCTGTTTTCAAACTTTGAACTGTTCGTGATAATCTAGGATTGTCTTTACGCGACATCCATTCTTCAGATCTGTCTAATCAGTCACCTCTTGTTCCGAATACGTTTCGATCAAATCAATATCTCATCATTAACCGTACAATGAATATTCTAATTGTGTACCTCCTCTCCTCCGTCCCCAAAAAAAAAAAAAAAGTCCGATCCTAACTACGAACCTAGACACATGCGTATTCAGATTCTAATTGTGTACTATATATATATATATATATATATATAGCTTTAACAGTTACAGCATGGGCAAATTTAATAACAAATGCAGCAAAAGTTCATATCATTCCTTCTCTTTGGAATATCAACTAGAAATGCATACACACATTCAGAATGGTTCATCAACGTGCAGGAGCTTTTATCCAGGAAAACAAAATCTGAACAAAGTTGTTATACATAATTCTGGACGTGCAATTATGCCATACTATTCAGACAATGTGTAATCGCGTAACGAATATATATGAGATTTAAGTTGAGCAAAAAGTTAACCCGATTGCCGCCTACAGATAGCCATTTTATTTACATTTACAGATGATAATATTTCCTACCGATCAAAACTGAGCGGAAGATCGATCGAACTGTACACGACAAAATCAGAGCAACTGAAGAGAAAGAAGTCAAGATGATTTTTGCTTCCGTCTTCATTGACCCAACTTACACATCAAGTAATCTATCCGAAAAATTAAATGAACCACACATCCAAATAGTACTAGTACTAATTTATTCGAAACATTAAACGAACCAAAAAAACAAACACAAGTAAAGCAGAAAACAAAATGAAAAAAAAAACACAAGTACGAGCGGAATACGGAATAGGATGACGTCACCTCGTGGAGCTTGAGGAGCTCGAGGATGGCGAGGACGATGTCGTTGACGTAGCAGAAGCCGGAGGCCTCTGACTTCTTGGCGTGGTGCAACCCGCCCGACCAGTTGATGGCGATGTCGTGGGTGCCGTGGTTGAGCTTGACGGCGGCGCCGACGGATGCCCCCGCGTAGGTCTGGCAGTAGGCGTAGAGGCCGTCGAACACAGGGCAATCCTCGCCGACGTTGAAGCGGCGGAGGGATCGGATCTGGTCGAACTGGGTCTCCGGGGTGACGGTGCGGAGAAAGGCGACGTAGTCGTCGGAGTGGAAGCGGCAGAGGTCGCGGTCGCGGGCGGGGAGCGGGCGGAGCACCTGCATCTTGCCGGCGGCGAGGAGGCCGTAGTGGGCGAGCAGCGCGTGGGTCATCCTCACGCGGTGGGGCTTCATCGGGTGGCCCTGCCCGTAGTAGTAGTTGCCCACCTCCGGGTCGTAGAAGTAGCACACCCGCCGCTTCTGCGCGTCGCCGCACGACGACGTCGCCAGCGAGTTGCCTCCGGCGCCCGCCGACGAGGGGTCCATCGCCGCCTCTGCCTCCACGGCGGAATTCGGGATTGTTTTTTTTTTTTTTTGAGGAGGAGGAGCAGCTCGCGTGTGGTCGGGTGCTTGTTGGAGAAGGAAGCGAAGCAGAGGAGGAGGCGATGGGCGGACGAGCGGAGGGGGGGTGTTTATATACAGGGGGCGGAGAGATGGAGGGGTGAATCGAAGGGTCTAGAAAGCAGAGAGGAAGGCAGGGGGGACGGTTGTGTGACAAACAATGGGCTGGGCGCCTCGTCGTTTTCCCTGTATAAAATCAGCAATCATTAAAAGTTAAAATTAAAATTTTAACTTTTGAGTTAATTTTACGGTATTTTAAACTTTTTTATTTAAATTTTCTTTTAAGTATTTAAGAACACATATATCAAAATTTTATTTATAAATTATTTTTATCATTAATAAGTTATTTTAATACAATCAGCTCACGATCCATTGGTGGGGCCCTATATATTCCTTGAATTATCAAGGGTCAAGGCTTAATTACAAGTCTAAAGTGATAATTATTTTATATACGTGTTCTTGGTAAAGTCATTGCTAAAATATAAACTATGATGAAGATAAAATCAACTTTAAAATTAAGTTTTATTCGGATCTTGGTCGTGACGGATAAATTAAAAAACTAACGATGGAGCTTTAATTTCTTAAAGAATTTATTTATTGTTTCTGCAGTGACTTTTTTTTGAGACAAAAGGTTATAGATTCGGCTTTTAATTGAAAGCCACAACGGGTGACGGTTAACGTAGCTTTGTTTTTTCTTTGATATTGTGCAAGGTAAATACGGCGAGCATAATGGTATTGTCGCTATATATAGGTTCAGGATATATCTTACAACTACAATTTCCTACACACTATAATAAATCACACATTTTCTAGCACAAATCAACAACTTTCTAGCCAAATGTTTGAGTGATAGGTAGACCGTAGGCTCACTATGTCAGCGCGAAACTATGAGTGTGTCATGTGTTCTTTTTATAGGTATGTCATATATGTTAAAGCTTGATACAACGTTCCAAGATTACAATTCCATGATAAAGTTTGACGAACATACCTTACCTTTCACGTTCAAAACGTACTTTTTCAAGTTACAATTCTATGATAAAAACCATGTAAAAGATGGTTGCATTAACTAAAATATCATGCTACAGTGTAGCATAACTAACTACAGTCTTTGTTAGCTTTATTCTAGGTTTAATCTTATAAAGAAGGTTTACGAGTATTTGTTTGCATTAAGTTCACAGCTCAAAAAGAGTTTAGCATCGGATAGCTGGCGCGTAAAATATACAGTACACTCATCTTGTACATTTTATAATGTCATATGCGACAATAGACAACACTATCGATTTTGAAGGCCATCTACCGATTATATCATTTGTCGATTACTATGGATTCTTCATGTAAATCCACCAAATCTTTACAGTTCTATCGTTACTGTGGTTAACAAAAGTAGTACTAGCAAGCACTATATTAGTACTAAGCGGATCACAAGCTACGGCGCAGACTAAAATATTCTGCAGAAAGAACATTCCCAGCAAAACCAGTGGGTTCATCCTCCACTGATACAAGGGACCATCAACTCGCAAAAGATGACAATTTTGATTTTAACTTCTCCATCTCCAGCTCGCATTCTCGGTAATGCCTAAAGCGGCACTCACAGTGTGAACCTCTAGGCCTCCACAGTGCATTTGGTTCTTTGCTCCACCACTTGACACGTGTCGACCACAGGGTCAATCTTGATCATGGATTTGCGGCAAAATTAAATCCAAGCTCAAAATTAATTCTGCTGAGATGGCACAAGGTCACTACGAGATTTTAACAGAGGAGTATGAGAAAAGAAAATGTAGGATACGCAGCATTGATAACCTAATGTCAGGTTCTTGATATTGTGGACCTGTAATGTTTGGCACCATGGCACCATCTTTGCTTGCGAAGGAATAAGGATGGTGCAAATTCAAATCAAATATGTCACCCCGCAATGACCAGGCTTTCATGCACATTCCTACTCTTGAGTGTTGCAACCTGGAAACAATTTTCCTGCCAAGAAAATACAAACAAATGTAAACCAATAAATATATGCAAATAAAGAGAATTTATCCATTAGTGATCAAACTAAGTAGAAGAAAGTCAATAATTAGCAACAAACATGTCAATCGCTGATGTTTGGAAAACATCATCATACTTGAACTCCAGCATTGTTCGAATCGCATGGCAATAAATCTCCTTCCCATGCCAGAAAAACTCTTATAGGCTGGACAAGCATTTGGCACACTTTGTCATTGTTTTTACACTTGCACATGAAAACCCCCTCCATTTTGGAATATCTGGCCGGAGAGGAACAGAAGAATGAAGAATATTTCAGCAGCAACAGAAAGACAACTGCAAATCACCTTCATGGTAATTCAGGACATCACACAGATGGAGTTGCCTATCTCTGCCGACGAGAACTAACTTGCTTGTTGTACAACAATTAGATCCTAACTGTAGTTTTCTTTCGGTTCTTGTATCAGGACATGTAATTTGAACCTACTCTGTCGATCTTCTTCTTAATAAAAATCAAGGCAGATGTTGATCTTCTTCTTAATATGAAATCAAGGCAGATCTCCTGCCAGTTTTTCAAGAAAAAAGAACCTCCTCCATTTGCGTCTTACTAAAGATGAAAAGACCTAGACAACCTCCCATGATGTGCAGATTCTACAGACCCATTAATCATCAGGTTCCATGTAAAACTGTCAGGCACTCAGGCTTGAAACCTTCTGTTTATCATGAGCACCCTGTGTGTCAGAAAGCCCGAGATCATGGTATTCCAAGACACCAAGTTTTGTTCCTCCATGGCTGATAAAAGCCGATAAGCACTAACTGCACGTTGCATACATGACAACAAGTGCTGCAGTACCAATCTTGACATTGCAAACTCGTTGCATGATTCAACACATTGCAATGGCCAAATGAGCCTGTTTAGTGTTTACCAAGTGACAATGCTGTGCATGCTGAGAACACCAGCGAAGTCATTCTCAATTAGGTTCTTCACTGAACCCAAATATCATTTCTCTAACAGTATCCAAGGCCATGGTATGTTCACCATTCCTCAATAACCCAGAATCCATCGCGATGTAACATAGCAATTCAAACAAGCCAAACCAATGCAACTGCTCCCCTTGCTTGACCGACCGCCGCCATAAGTAGGCAGGCAGCACACGCTCGCAACCGTGACAGAGCTCGGTGGCTGGCAACCCTTCTCCCCCGAGGAGCCTAAACACGCGCCTCGGCTCATCAGCTTCCCCGCACTGCGCGAGCCTAGCGACGATGGCGCTGAGGCAGAGGGCACGGACCGCTCCAGCATTTCGTCGAACACCCTGCGCGCGACCCCGAGGCGGAGGCACTTGCCCACGTAGCGTCGGCGCAGGAGGAGAAGCCAGAATTGGCGAGGTCGGGGGTGGACCTGGATCGTGGAGGCTTCGTCCCGGAGCTCGGCGTAGACCTTGAGCAGGCAGGGTTAGGTGAAGGCGGGACGGAGGTTGGAAGCGTATGGACTCGGGACGGGAGTAGGCGGTGAGGGTTTCCCGGTCAGAGCCTACCTATCGGAGACGAGCTTTGACGATTTCTTTCCACGAGGAGGCGGCGACGGTGGCGGCCGCGGGGCGTCTGCCATTGGAAACGCGAGCTCGCGGAGCTACTGCTTCCATAGCGTCAATGGTGCCCGGCTGGCCGCGGCGGCGGTACGGCAACAGTTCGCGTGGAAACGGGGAGATAGATTTGCAGTTATGGCCTTACGGGGGCTGCAGAAGTTGCAAATTTCTTATAGATCCTTTTGCATCATGTCAGACTATCAGTGAATATATTCAACCAAACATTTTAAGTACAGGAGGAGTATTTGATCCGAAGCAAGCTGAATATGAGAAACGTCTAGGACCTTCCGGCTAGCTTCACAAGGTGGTGAGTTAGTTGGGTTCGAAGTCTCACCCCTTCTATTTCTATTTATTTGATACTAGATTTTTCCCTAATATTTTACGTTTTTAAGCAAGTTGAATATTGTTATGCCATTACCTAGATTCTTACTAGGAGTATGTATTGTTGAATATTTTTTTGGTAACATTAGATTTTATGTCCTATCATTAAGAACATTAACAAAACAACCATGTACATTTGATTGTTTGTTCTAGAATACGATCTCCATCAAATCACCATAATTTCTCCAAATATCTTGTTTTCACTCAAAATTTGTAGAATCATACATAATATACTATTTGTTAAAATCCATATATTCTAAGCGGTTTTCCTCAAAATTATAGGCATTACATTGCAGTAGCGAGATACTTCAAGAAGAAGAGAACTAATTTAGATGCTACGATGCTATTACGACGTTTTCTTCTTTGGATCGTTCATGTTTTTTTAGCACAACTATATCAGCTATATCAACCATAATAGCTATAGCCAGTCAATGTAAAACCGTTGTCCCCTGTAGTAACATTTTTGTAAATTTTGCACATCTAAAACATCGTAAATTAATGACTATGTTTTTTACAGTTGCTACCAACACTTTTGAACAATCTATTTGTTTTCACAGTATCATTTCGCAAGAGATTGGCCTCTGAATATTAACCTCCGGTCCCCTCGAGCAGCCTTCTTTTACAAATTAAGAACCTATAGGAGGGTTATACGTGCAAAACAATCAAAACAGAAGAAACCATGGCACCGCACGACGTCAATTTCCAATATAGCCCTTCTGGTTCCATAGGCTTCTGGCTACCCAGACGAGGCGGGCGGCGCCGCAGCCGTCCACCCCACCCCCGCGGGGACCGGAAGCCCAGGAAGCTTCTCGAACCTTCTCGAAGGTCCCTGATCCTTCCTCCTCCCTTCTCCTCCCCCAAAACCCTAGATCCCCAACCCCATTCGGCCATCACCACCACCACCTCCCCCCATGGACCATCCATGGCGGTTCCCCGCCGGCGACGAGCTCTGCCCGGTCTGCACCGCGCCCCACTTCCCCTTCTGCCCGCATCCGCCCCTCCCGCCCCACCCTTTCCCCTACGATCTCCACCCCCCGCCGCCCCCTCCCACGCCGGAGTTCCACGCCCCCTTCCACCCTCCGCCGCCGCCTCCTCCTCCCCCGCCGGAGTATCACGTTCCCTTCCACCCTCCGCCCCCGCCGCAGCCGATGTGGGCCCCTCCGGGGCGGCACCCCTACGAGCTCCACGACATGGAGGGCCCCCACAAGCGGATGCGCGTGGGCGAGGCGCCTCCGTTTGATCCGTACGGCGACGGGATGCCTCCCCCGCTGCCGCTGGGCATGGTTCCTGTGGAGGGTGATCGGCTGCTCGGCTTGATCCGGGATCACGGCCGCCCTCCGTTTCTGCCGCCGGCGGCGGCTGGGATGTTGCACGGCGAACCGTACCCTCCTCCTGATCGGTTCGGCTATGGAGGAGGAAGAGGATATCCTCCTCCAAATTATGAGAACCCCTTTGCGCAGGGAGGCAATTTTCCCGAGCACGAGCACGCCGGAAGGTTTCCACCTGTCCATTTTGGTCCTGGAGGACCTCAGGAGGGGTATTTCAACCATGATCACCGGTACAATCGCTTCCAACGCTCGGAATCGCCTGTTGCACCGCCGCTCCCTCCACCGGCTCGATATCCTGAGGCGAGAAGCCATTATGATTCCCACAGTTGGCATCCTGAGGTGGATGTTCCACCACCACCACCACCAGAGCCTCATGTACCGTCTCCCCCAGATTACGATGCCATGCCACCTTTGCAGGCTGTGAAATCATCATCGTTTCCTATTCATTCTGCTTCTCCAGTTGCAACTGCGCGCCCACCTAGTTCTCATACTTTGCATCAAGCTCACTTGATGCCTAATGCAAATCGTTACAGTGGACCTATCCACAATGAGGTTGATCTTCTCTCTCTGAAGTTGTGTGCACTGATTATGATTCAATATTTCCTGGGCACTGAAAAAGCAGTACCTGTTGTTGTACGTATGTTTCAGGTATCAGGTTTGGCATATCAACCACACTTAGAGCAACATTTAGGAGTTGGAAGGCAAAGCCAAGCTCAGCATTCCATCAACAATGCTAAAATCAGTGTAATTAGTGCCTGTGACTTGTTCAAGCAGCCACTTCGTGGGTCACGGCCTGATCATATTGTTATCATCCTCCGTGGGCTGCCAGGTTATTTCACAACTGCTTTTATGTCCCATATGGCTGATTATGCATTCAAAAGAACATTGCCAACGCCGTTGACAGTTTTGTATGCTAGCTAGTGCCACAACGCTTGGTTGGACTAATTTTGTTATACTATGCATCAAAAAGCGTTCATCTTTTGTGTGGTAGCTTTACTGTGCCTGTTGTTTGTTGAGATTGATGTGCCCTAGAAATGCACACTACTTCATCTAACTTCAATCATGATCTTCATAGAGGCATTTATATTGACTAAACTACTAAAATAACATCAATAAACCAATGGCTTAAATACTTTCATAGTGCTATTATTATTGTAACATTTTACAAGCATATCGTGGTAGACAATCAGAAACTTGTGGTCGAAATTGGACCATGAAGATTGTAGACATTGTCTACTGTCCAGAGTACTGCTCATAACATTTTTTATCTGATTTTGATGCATAACTTTTTTTTGCCACTTATTGCATGCAAGCATTATGATCATGATTTAATAGTCTGCAAGACTACCCGTAATTTTTACTCTGGGAAATTAGTCATATATATATATGTGTGTGTGTTACCGCTGTTACAATTTATAGGTAGTGGAAAGAGCTATCTTGCAAAGGCATTGCGTGACCTTGAAGTTGAGAATGGTGGAAATGCACCTAGAATTCATTCGATGGATGACTATTTCATGATTGAGGTTGAGAAGGTCAGTTGAAGATAGCAGAACCTACCATGAACCCTATACACTAATTTGTAACACTATACTCAGAATTGCTTATTACATTTCTGTTTTATTTTGATGGGTATTCTGTCTTGTAACTTCGGTTTAATGCTCTTAGAAAGTTGAAGACAATGAAGGGTCAAAATCTTCTAGTACATCCAAAGGAAGAAAGCAGCTGACCAAGAAAGTGATCGAGTACTGTTATGAGCCTGAGATGGAGGAGGTGATGAAATAGTTTTTGTTTGTGTTTATTCCTTTTTCTCATTTCTTATGAATGCTATTACCAATTATTGGAGCTATGTTATGGCAAACTGTTTCATTTGCCTGCAAAATTAGTCTTTACTCATTATAACTAACGTAAGCCTTTAGAAATGTCACATTCCCCAGGTTTACTTTAAATAACAATACCAGAGCACATGCCTAGAAGTTGCAGCACTGGCATTTTGATGTTGAAAGGATATGATCTCCCAGACTATAGTATACTTCATAACCCACGTACAGGGGCGGATCTAGAATGAACTAACAGGAGGGGCTGAACAAACTATACAAAACTATAGCCCCATCTTCTAATGGACGCATGACAAAAATAAAAAATAGTGGGGGCTAAATGGGGGCTCCTATGGTTGCAACGCCGGTAGTGGGGACTCGAGACCCCATTGCCCCCATGGTAGATCCGCCACTGCCCACGTAGATGTGTTTCTGTTGTGGAGTCTGTATACTGTACATGGGAGCATTTCCATCATTCACATTTTCTAAAATTGCAGCACGAGTAATTGTTTTTTTCCATGTATTTCACTATTTATCATTTGGTGTGGTGATTTTGCTAAATTTCTTCTTTATTGGACAGACGTACAGATCAAGCATGTTGAACACATTTAAGAAGACCCTTGATGAAGGGAATTTTACATGTGTGATTGGTATGAGATTTTAAATATTGTTGCTTTAGGATGAATTAATGATTTAATTCATGGTGGTGGTAATTACTTTGGTGGTTATGATTATGTTCTGCCTCATTATTTATCATAA
Organism: Oryza punctata; assembly: GCA_000573905.2. Taxonomy (NCBI): domain Eukaryota; kingdom Viridiplantae; phylum Streptophyta; class Magnoliopsida; order Poales; family Poaceae; genus Oryza; species Oryza punctata. The sequence continues at coordinate 6,447,507 of CM002489.2, read as the reverse complement.
ATCTCATTGAGTACGGAAAGTGTCCTATGCTTATTTTTTTATCATAAATTCATTGACATCATATTATCTCAATCTATTGGCTTTTCGTCATGATTGGATCTTTGTCTTATTAAGCTCAATGTTTGGTGGTCATTTTCTGGGATTAGGACATAGGCAATGGGTTCCCTAGACATTGGGAGGATAACAGGACATCCATTTGTACTAGTGGTTTATGATTTGTACTGTTTGGAACATTCAATTAAGCAACAGGCCTACAATTGCAATGTAACGGGTGATGCCTTCATTCTTAGCAATGGCTGATGCTGGATCTGTTGTAACTGACTTGTTTATTGCTGGTATCCCTGCCCGTTTTTAGTGGATGACCGCAATCTGCGGGTAGCTGATTTTGCTCAGTTTTGGGCAAGTGCAAAGGTAAACTCTCAGTCTCTGTTGCGTCAACTGTGAGAATTTACATTGCTTGCTGGAGCTTTTTGTTAAGGTTTTGAATCCTCAAGAGGGGTTCTGCCTTCCCCCCTCCCCCCTCCCCCCCCCCCCCCAGATCAAGAGGTGGCGTGCACTCGAAAAGCATGTTTTAGTGCAAATTATAAGGCATGAAAACACTCTTAACTTATCTTGGGCTACACTATGGATCTTCTATTTTTTTAGTAAATTTCACAAAACTGCAAGCACTTTAGCAAAATTATCACAAAACTACAGGTTTAACACTAAAATTATCACAAAACTACAGATTTAAAGTGACATATGCAAAACTACACATTTAGTAACAAAGTTATCACAAAACAACAGGTTTTATGTCAATTTAATCACAAAACTTGGACATTTATAACTCAAACATAATATTAGTGCTAAGGACCTAAATCCTAAAATCTATAGTTTTGTGATAATTTTATTATTAAATCTGCAGTTTTGCGATACTTACCCTTAAACCTATAGTTTTGTGATAAGTCTATTGTTAAATCTGTAGTTTTGTGATACATAACCTTAAATGTTTTGTTTTGCGATAATTTGGCTAAAATACCTGTAGTTTTGTAAAATTTACTCATTTTCTTTGTTTTCCTTTTTATTAATGGTCTCTCGATACTACTCCCTCTGTTTCAAAATATAAGATGTATTTTGTTTCGCCAGCACAAGACTTTGACCAACAATTGTTCTATTAGTATATAATTTTTGTGACACAAAATTGAATTTGGTTCGTACTCAAAAGCACACACTTATGATTATCCTTCCGTATCACATAAAACAGCCTTGTTCTAACGATACAAAATATGCCTTATATTTTGAAAAGGAGGGAGTATTATAGTTATCCTTAGCACTCCCTTGACATGTGTAGTGGATAGTATGAGAGGCATAGCATTAACTGTCATAAATTAATGCCCTGTTTGGAATTCACCAATTTTTTCTTTATTCCTGCTGTAATCGATAGCTCCTACAAGACTTCACGTCCCAAAGCCTTAAGAAAATAAATAGTACTGGGCATTTATTACCTCTAAAACACTAAGACAGTCCAGTCTATTGAACCCTTCTCTGCCTTCTTTGCTCTAATTGAATGTACCTATGCACCATAGGGGCTATTTAGTTGTTTCTTCGTGAAGACGTTAGCGCTAGCTGTATTTCTGGTTTCTGTATGCAATAAACTGCATATAGGAGCTTTCTTTCAATATTACATGGTTTGCCCAATAATATAAACCTTTTTTGTTCTGTTTATTTTCAAGGGTTTTTGGTTATCTGCTTGTTGTACATGCCCTGAATCAACTGTCGAGTTGCTAAAATGAATTTGGTATTTGTGTATCCGTGTGGTTCTTGATGCTTCAGTTGGTCCAAAGCATCTTTGACTTCTACTTTAATGGCACTATCCGTTTCAAATGATTGTGACTTCTAGACTAATCTGTGCAAATTTTGTTGGATTATACCTTGCCATTTCAGGAGGCACTCTGTTCCTATACCTTGTTCTTTGGAATTTTGTTCTCTGAATCATTTGTCTTGTACCAAGTCATTTGAAAGTAAGTTCACTGTTCTTCTATTCCTTTTGTAGAAATCAGGCTATGAAGTGTACCTTCTGGAGGCACCATACAAGGATCCAACAGTAAGTTCTTTACTATCGCTACGTAAAGCTTACCATGTTAATATGTATATATTAACGTGCTTTGTCAGACACCTTATTTCTTGATAAGCCATGAAGTGCATTCTTGGCAACTTGGCACAGTTTCTTAACTATAAGCTATCTAGGCAGTCCTGGGAAAAACATATTGAATTTATTTGATTTATGTATGTATCAGGCTGTAAAAAATCTTGTTTGCACTCCCATTAGTTATATTACCAATATTTATACCATATACTATAAACATCTGAGAATGTATTTCAGTTCCAGTAAGTACACAAGCTCCTGTTTCCTAGAAATCACTGTTGATATCTTTTGAACAACAGGGTTGTGCTGCTAGGAATGTGCATGGGTTTACAGTAGATGATGTGAAAAAGATGGCGGCAGACTGGGAAGAGGCTCCACCACTATATCTTCGACTAGACATCCATGTATGTTTTCTGACAGTATTCATATGATTGGTGGTTAAGACTTAAGACATGCTATTAGATACATGATTAATCGTGTTTTTCATCTTTTGTTTTAATATTTTTAGTCATTATTCAATGATGACAATCTTCACGAGCATTCTATTCAAGAGGTATCACATATCAGTATATCACTACCCTACCAGTCACTTAAAGAGATCTATGTGCTCAAAATCTATTGTACTTCAAATAGGTGGATATGGAGACAGAAGACGTTGATGGGGCCAGTAATACAGCAACTAGTACTGAAGCTGAAAACACACAGAAGGCTGTGTCTGAATCACTAGATAATGGACATGATCAAGGTATAGATTCCTATCATTCTTCAGTGATTAGTGTTGACATTCCTTTGTCACAATTTATTGTGACATTTAAACCTTCAAAACTATGAGGAAGTACTGTAAGTTACTTTACACATAAATATTTATTTGGCAATACTGATGAAATGTGGAGAGATCAAATCCCCTGCAAAACAAGCACTGTGGGTTCGAAGTAGATGGTTAATTAAGTGCAACAGACACCCTGCCATTGTGAATATCAATAATAATAAACTTGTAGACCATCACTGTACCATGAGTGTGGATCCACTATTCTGATATTCGTATTGTAGTGCATGCATCAGCAGTAGCAGACTGTTAGTTTGATTTGGATGTTATCCTTAAGCGTTAAATTTCTAAGAAACATTATAATGGATTCTTAGTGAAAGTCTTAAGGACATATTAAGCTAGACCTGTAAAAATCTGTTTAGACATCTCAGAAGCAGGGAAGAAGTGGGACTCGTCAGAAGAAGACGACCTGGATGGCTACAAAGAGCTAGGACAGAGTAAATGGTCAAAAGATTTTGATGAGGATACCGAGAAGTCTGACCATGCAAAGGGAAGTACACATGCTCTTTCTGGATTGGCTCAAACCTACAGCACGCATCGAAAAACAGTTACCTGGGGAGATCGGGTATGCCCTTTTTGCTTCAATGGAAAAAATACATTTTTTTCCTGCACTTTGTTAATATCAAATATTAGTGGCCTATATTTCTATCATTGCAAGAAAACCAATCTCACTATTAAACTGGAGTGCATAACTAATTGTATATGATTGATCACTTAATATTACAAAATCATATATTTGATGATACTTCTAAAAAGAAGAGAAGGACAAGTGATGCCCTTATAGTCCTTCTGCAACTGCTTATTGCTATGCATCATGTAACTATCCTCCCACATTTTCTGTTCTTTCCTTGCAGCTAGAAAGGGGTGGTTTTTCTATTGGTGCAGCTAAAAGAAGACTTACTTCTTCATTAATCATAGGACCCGGATCAGGGTACAATTTGGTCAGTAGCCTAATTGACTTATTACTAAAGTTTGGTACTTAGCAGTCTTTGATCTTTCTGCACTATGTTGTTTCATAACTTGATCCTCTATCCTTATATCTCTTTGCCATCTTACCCTAGTTCTTGCAGAAATCATGCGTCATGAGAGTCATTAATAATGGATCACAGACAAAATGTTCTAAAAGGCTCTGCGATGTAGAGAAACCAATTATATGCTTTGATTTTAACACTTTTAACTTTAGAAACTTCTTCCTCTGCATACTCAATCAAAAATTTACATTCATTCTCCAAGTGCTAATTTATAAAAATTGATTCTTGTCAGTGCTTACAGTTGAGGGCTTGGGGCAGCACGTTGGCTCTTGAAAACTTGTAATAAGCATAGTAGATGATGTAGTAGAGGCCTTTGTGAACCGACAGTATCAGGACAGAGCTATGCCTTTTTGGGCGCAGTTGCAGCTGGCTGTAGAAGTAGAACCCATATGCTAGTAAATACCAAAGGCTTAGGCTTAGTTCTTTTCATCTACTGGCCACTGTGATAAGGCTTATCACAGGCACGCTTTTCAAACTGCAGGCACGCTTTTCAAACTGCTAAATGGTGTGATTTGTGCAAAATTTTTCTATATAGAAGTTTTTTAATAATCAAAGAAATCCATTTTTCAAATTTTATAACAATTAATACTTCAACTAATCATATCCTAATCACTTGTCTCGTTTCGTGTGCTGCAACAATCTAAGCCCTAACATCTAGTTCGAACGCAGCCTTAGACTCCTATCTATCTTAGTTTGCAAGTTAGAAGATCCTCATGCTCATATTTGATTAGGATTCTGAAAGGTTTCTTAGATGGTTGTCATTCCTGCTTTAGCCACATCATGCAGGAAGACCCATAGATTAGCATACAGGAAGACCCTCAAACCCTTGATAGTTGGGCGGTTCAATTTATTTTCCCGTTATTTGCAGGTTTCCAACCCCTTGGCTGAAGATAATTCCAAGCAGGCAAAGGGGGCAATCAACACCGATACAAAGAAGCGATTCAGCGAACAACTTCATGACGAAGGTGAATCCTTCAGGGCAGTTTTCGATAAGAGGAGACAGCGCGTTGGAGTTTTTGGCAACGGAGATGGCGAGTGATCCTCGACAAGAAGCCTCTAATGGCCTGTCTCGATATTCAGGATACTCTAGGCATGGCTTGGCAGCTTCGAGTCGCCATCAGTTTTGCTTCGTTGCAATTCTGCGGCTCGGAATGTACTGCTGCTGCTGCCTGGCTCCTTCCCAATTTCTCAATCACACAGTTCATGGAGACCCTTGTTCCGGCCTTGTGCCTTGTCATGTGTACCCCTTTGGTCACAAACAGAAGGTAACGGGGGAACGCAGATTTTGTGTGGCTCTGTTGTATCTGTAAGCTGTCCCAATACCAAGAGGTTTGCTACTTAAAAAGCGCCCCCTATAGAATGTATCACTATCAGAGAAATACTGAATTATCAATTATTATTATTGAATATAGAGACTTTCCAGAGTACTACTATATTTGTAGTAGTGTTCTAGACCGTGTGTAGCCTTACCTTTTATGAATGCAGCCTGATGCATTAAGCTGTGTTGACATATTTAAGATATATAATGCCTTGTTCACGCTTCTATCGGCAACAAAGCTAATATTTTTTTTTGTCAGAAGTAAAAGGCAGCACAATCTTATTAGTTATTACGGTTAGCCGATATTCAGAAATAATCAATATAGGTAAAATTACCTCCCTACTACATGTACGGTTTCTCATCAGTTCAGTGTTATGTTTCATCAGCATACACAGACAATATTTTCTTATAAAAAGGCCAATTTACCTTGTGAGATATTGCCTAGTCACTTTATTTACTAACTCTAACACAGATCAAAACTCAGCCCAAACTCAGTTGTACGAATTACTCCCTTCTAAGGGGCTTTCGTCCTGCATGAGGGGTGATTATTGATTAAGGCACATGACTTTTTTTACAATTCTACCTAGCTCTTGTATATTTTAGTTCAAAATGAATAAAATTCAGCCTACTATATTGTAGACTCAAATTTTGTAAGCTAAGAATTTGGACTCTTTACCACCCCTATGTTTGATACCCCCTCTTTATAAGTCGTTTGATTTTTTCATTAGTCAAACTTTATTAAGTTTGATTAAATTTATAAAAAAATTTACAACATCTAAAATATTAAATTAGTTTTATTCAATCTAATATTGAATATATTTTGATAATATGTTTGTTTTGGGTTGAAAATACCAATATATTTTTCTATAAACTTGATCAAATTTAGAGAAATTTGATTAGGAAAAAAGTCAAACAACTTATAATATAAAACGGAGGGAATATCATAGTTAGCTTGGCTGGTCCGTCTTAATTCCTCCACCACTTCACTATGCACTATTTAAATTATTGGGATTCATGATTTTTTTTATTGTAATACCACATCAGCATCATGTCAGATGAAGACAATGTTAAAACCGCTTATGAAGGCAAAATGAACTGGTGTTGATAATTGAGAGATGTTGTACATATGCTTTTACGCTTAGCGAGGAAACTTAGACTTGAGCCATAGTCGGGAGGTAATGTAGACCTTTTCCTTAATTCTTTAGCAGCCTGTCAGCCGCAATTTTACTCAGGACTAGTAGTATTGTTTAGATTTCGCTATCAATTTACTAAGGGCATTTAAGGTAATTTGGATGAAAGCTTGTATAGTTGTACACATTAGCACCTAACGGATTCCACGGTAACAGCCAAACCAAATGGACTTTCCATTTGTAAATGGAAACAACGGACTAGAGCATTTTGTCATTATTGTCAATGACAAATAAGGAACTTTTAAAATGAAATTTCAATTTAAAACTGAAGGACTTTTAGCTATGAATATGCATGCCAATAGAACTTTATAGACAATATGTTACATAAATTGCATAATATTTATTCAATCAACTCAATAGAGTTCAAACCTTACAGTAGGAAAAAAAAGCTATATACAAATAGAAAGCCTCGCCAAGGCATGTTTGGAATATAGAGTAGCTAACAAGCACACAAAGTTCAACGAAGGAATCAAAACCTGCTAATTATACATGTTATTTTTTTAATTATTATTTGTCTTTTTATTTTATCTGATATTTAACTCAATCTCCAGCAAAACCATTCACTCATGATGCTTACTTGTTCTAGCCACCATGGTTTCTTGGCATGCTATCAACCTCCTCATCAAGGTCACCCGGATCATCAGTAGCAGCAGCAGCATCATCATCAACATTACCAATGTCAACATTAGGATACTCCATTGCTAGAGGCTCAAGGTCAAGGATCAAGTAATTATACGCATCGTCACCACTCAACCCGACTGAAGAAAACTGCAACAAGCCGTTGTGGAGGCTTAGGCAGGGTGGTTTAGGCAGGTCCTTGTTGGAGATCCTGCACAGCACAATCTCTTCCATGGCCGCAATGGTATTCACAGGAGAAGACGGCGGCGCCACTGCTGCTGCTGCTCTTGGAGGGTTGATGAGACGGTACTCATGCATGATCCATGGTGTTTTGTTGTTGTCTCCCAATGGCTGCTGGTGGTGGCCGAGGTGGAAGACGAACCTCCTCTTGACGGCGGTGGGCACCTCATGCGCACCCGCGACGACGAAGATCGTCTTCTTCGTGCCGGTGGGTTTCCAGAAACCCGATGGTGTCGTTCGCCTGCTGGCCTGCGCCTCTCGGGTTGCCATCGTGAAGAAGTACCGATCATGATCTGATCCATACATCGCCATGGCTACAACACGTACCATCAATGCATTGCATCAGTATCATATGCATCTATCTAATAATCAGGCGTATGCAGTGAACGGAAGCAGAAATTATTATTATTTTTTTAAACCCCGTGGGGTGTATTTGTAATAAAGGAGAGGGAAACGCTGTACAATAGCTATAGAGGCTAGGAGATTAAAAAAGGAAAAGAGAGAAAAAACAAGGAGCCGACCACTAGTGAAGAGAATTAGAGATACATGTCCCGATTTACAGATTGTTGATTGTGCTTCCATGGATGTCCGGAAGCAAGGATTAGATGTCCTTTGCTCCACTTACACGCTATAGCCATATATTTCATCAATGGGGAGTAGGATTAAGGTATGGCTTAACTAATGAGTTATTTTTTTTTCAAATTTACATGATGATTTAAGAAAATTTAACTATAATTTTGGAGGCAAGCCGACCTAGGGCTTAAGTCCTACCTTCCCTAGACCTGCCTTCGCTCCTAGGCATATGCAAATTAAAGTATGTGTATATATATTATAGCACCTGGAAGCTGCCACGGGTCGACGTTGTAAACGTTGATATCGATGATGTCGGGAGTAATGCATGGCTGCGCAGCGGTACGTCTCTGCAAGTAGTCGACGACGAGCTGCTTGTCCGTTGGCTGGAACCGAAACCCAGGAGGCATGCGAGACAATACTAGCTGCGGTGTCATCGCCATGAATGAAAATAGCTAGGATCTGTAGCTGTGGAGATGCTTATAGTATTCTGTGTTTGGTGATGGGAACTGATGGATCCACTGTGTGGTATTTATAGGAGGATTCTTAATTTCAGGGGTTGGTGAAAAAGCTGTGTGCAAAGCACGGGGATAAGATCGATCGTGTGACATGGCATTGCCTGGACCCCACTATCACCATAGAGAATCGACAAAGGTGAACTACCCTTTACCTTGTATGTGTTCGCTTAAAAGTATGCTTTATTTCTTTCTTTCTATCTTTCCTATGTGCGCTTCTATATACAGGTGGCGTACGATATACAGGTTGATATGCAAAGTTGCAACTGCGTCGGATGCTTCAATGCCAACGTCGTTGGAGGGGCTCACTGGACATGTAATGTCCTATTTGGTAATTTCAGCAATTTGGACAAAAAATTTAAAACCAACTCTTACGCTGTACGTTCAGTTGAGAAAGAGATAGAACCGATGTCCTGGACCACGCCATCCTAGTGCGTGTTGCTCCCACGACACGTAAATGGTGAACTCATATGGGAGGCTCCTTTCACGTTGTTGATGGTAAAATTTGGTATATTCCATTAGATATGGCGTAGGATTGGTGGCGTGATTTCGGTAGCCAAAAATAGAAGGTTGCATTGGCTGGGGCTGTATCGGCATACGTGTATCGGTTTGAAGGAGGCTGCCGATAGATGATAATTGATGACAAGAAGTCGAGTTATTGTCTGATTCGGTTGAGGGGGGTTGAAAGTATTACCAGAAGGAGATCGAATTCAAGAAGATGCGGCATGGGGAGTGATATGTTAATTAGGCAGGTTTAGTTATTTTCCTTTTATAATTTTAGGAAAGATTGATTAGAGTCCATTTTGTGCTTGTAATTTTTTCTTTATCTGTAGGAAAGTTTGTCTCGTGTCTGATATGGACTAGTTTATGCCTATGCGTATAAATATGTACACCGATGGTCTTTTATAATAACAACAGTTTAATAATACAACTTTCGGCACCTCACCATCCTAGTTTTCTAGGTTTTACTTTCAATGAAATCTTATCTTCGAGTTGGACTGCATCGATTGAGTTCGATCTCCGACAACAAGGTGAGTTCCGTCTATAGTTGCTTGTATCGGTGGGATAGAGCTTCCATTGGTTGAGTTCGACACTCTAATCCAGTCGATACAAGCGCCAAGTTATCATATATATTCTTTAACTAAATTAACAGTGTTATTGACCCTTATTGGCCTATTTGATCCGAATAAGTTGATATTGCTTAAATTACTATTGTTGACTTAGATTGGTTAATATATCTACCACCATGAAAAATAATTAAAGATTTGTTTAGACCTTACAGCTTCAATTATGACTTGGTGCTGTTGTTGACGAAAAATCCGCGCTCGGCCAATGGTGCCAGATCTGTGTTGGAGAGAATTAAGTCGACGAACACACGACCTGGGAGTTCTGCTTAGCTCCAGTGCAGGTCCAAATATTGATGAGATGCGGGCGTGCCAGTCAGTTTATCCTGCAACTGACAAGATAGATAAATATTTTGATCACCAAAGAGTCGATCGGCTGACCAGCCGATATCGTAATTCCAGCCGATATCGATACTAGCCGATATTGATAGGGTTTTGAACTATCAGCTATATATATCCGATATAATTCTTGATACTTGAGTACATAATGATATGAAGACAATCGACCGGTGATATTGTAATACAACAATAATATAAACCAATAGAAATCAATCAACTAATACTGATGGTAAAATAAACGTTGATCCGATGGTTAAAACATACATCAGGTGGAGATCCGATGTTGTTGAATCCAAACGATTAGATAAACAGTAAAACCTTTGTTGCGATCGGCTAAATCTAACTTGTATGTACTCTTTATAAGCCGATGCAACGTCCAGATAACTCATTGGCTGAAACTCCGATGAAACCCTTATTGGCAATCAAAGGCAGGTTAGTTTTTATGGTTCTAAGCACGACTAAAGTCGATGCAACTCGGAATATGCAAAGAAACATAAAGTCCAAAAAATAAAGCCTTTGAATGACTTTAAGAGTGGTAGATATCTTAGCTAATATAATCTAGCAAAGCAATTTGCCGATACCAGCAAAAACCCTAAAGCTGATACCAGCCGATACAAGTAAATCAAGCTACCAAACTAGATTAACTAAGATATATGATACGTAGGTAGGCAAATATATCAACTGAACCAGAGCGATCCAAGAGGTCGAAACGATGCAGCCTTGAACAACATCAATGTAGCCGATACAATTGCTAGGACCGGCGGAACGTAGGACTTACCCCTTTGCTGGAGATCGAAAGCCGATGCAGCCCCGCGTCAGGTGCCAAGTTCCGCCGGTTGATAAGTAAAAACCTCGGAAAAGAGGGTGGTGATGTGTCGATAGTAGTTGTATTGATCGAGAGATAGATTACAATGACCCCGGGTGTACATCACAGATCCCCAACATCACAGATCCATCTCAAAAATTGACATCATTCACATATGCAGTTCAAATGCCACAATTTTGCACAGCAAATTCATACCCCTTGAAAGCCACAATTTCAATCGTTGCTCATAGAACCGCGTATATACTTACCAAATGGATTAAAGCCATAATGTCCTCGACCTCCACAATCTGTCAATTAGAAAAAAAGGAGAAAACCAATGAATAGTACAACGTAAATCGTAGTTGATCAAATTTGATGACAATTTAGTAAACTACCATAAATATTGCACATATGAAAGTAAATTACATTGCACTCCATAAAAAAACATCTTTTTTTACATCACAAAAAAAATATAAAAACATCTTTTTTACATCACAATCAATTATCTAGACAAGTTCATGAGTCTATTTGACGTGAAAACGTCCCTTCTTGTTCATTATTTCTGCAAGAATGAAGGTGCACACTTCGCCTCTGATAGCGGGGGGTTGATGGGTGAGATCTTGAAGCCAGCTCTACCTTTCTGTTTAATAAATCAGAGGTTAGCACGTTTTGAATAACAATGTTGGTATTGAAATGAACTTATTCGCCATTAGCAACAACCTCAGGGTCGAAATCTTTCACCTCTCTTAGAATTGTTGACATGTTGTGGCACACGTGGAAACCACACTGGTCTCCGATCTTTTGTGCGCATGCGAACTTGGTGTCATGATAAAGTTCGTCCTTGCCCTCCTTGTGCCTACCACCCTTTTCCACATATGGGCCCCAAGCCATATTTAAGGCCTTGGTGATTTCAGTGAAATCATAATCTTTCGACTTATTGGAGTTAAGGTAGGTAACCCTACTCCACTTAGGTACGATGACTAAGAGAATCCAATGTTGCCTGCGCAGTGGTTATGTAGCGTTAGTAATAAGAACCTTAACTTAAAAAACAATATACACAAAGGGTATTGTCCTCTTACTCTTGGTTGTGTGCGCACATGATGTACTCCTTGTCTTGATGGGCCCATGAACACCGGTTGACATAGTCAACCACCTCAGTGAAGCTCTGTCGTAAATTAACCTCGTTCACCATGGATGGATCAAGGAACCCAACCTGATTACCAAGGCAACGACTCTCGATCCAACACAACCTTAAAACATTTACGTATTAGAACTAATTTAATTAGGAGATATAGTCCAATCATATCACAAGTATAGAAGGTCTGCACTTACAAGGTGTAGCATTTTAGAAGTCTAGTGTCCAACTTCCGGATCCTGAACAGGTCGAAGAGGTCATCAAAGCGTATAGTTATATAGGCAGGCGACGATAGGAACGGCTGGTGGTCGTGATGTCCAACTATGGATGACTCCCTCATTTTCTGCTTGGCATTGCTTAGCTCCATGTATTGCTTATGTAGCTCTCGGTAAGCAATACCCATCACGGCTAACACATTATCCTCCACCAATGGCATGCCTAGCTCAAATTGGGCCGGCGCCCTCACGACCTTCCCCGCTTTGCTCACCAGCATCGACATCGCAGCCTTGCCCCTTTTTGGCTCCGGCGCCAACTCCCCAACCTTCCCCTTGCCGCGTTCATGCTTCTGGCCCTTGACAAGTGGTGGGGAGCTATCGGCCTTTCTTGTGGTCTTTATTGGAGCCAAGCTTTGAGCTATATCTGCCAAGTCCATATCAGCTCCATCAGGAGCATAAGGTACTGACAATGCCGGTCCATGGGGAGCCTCAATTGATAGCTTAGACTTGGGAGGTGTAAGCTCCGTCGGTCGACTTGGACGAGGAGTCATCTTCACAACTATGTCTTCTTTGGGCCATTGTATGAACATCTTGCGCGCATCGCCCAAAGTCATGATTTCATCATTGGGGGGCACGGGCAGCGGATAGCCTGACCAGGTGTCCTTTACTGTATCGATGGACACCTTGGCATACCCAGCTAGCAGGTCTGCACCGTGGACCTTATCTGTAACCGAGGGTTTGAAAGCCATGCCCTCAACGACTTCGGGAGCGAAAGTTGGGTGGACCCTTGCCAGTAGGACACACTGTGCTACGCCCTGCATATGTAAAGTTTGAGTTTAATATTGGAACGTGTAAAGGTTTTTGATTAGATATGGATCGGATAACATCAATTACCTCTATGTGGTCCACTGCAGCTAGTGGTGCGACCAGGAGACCAGGGGCCGGCACCTCTGTGGATGCACAACTACTCCTACGCTGTGATGGACTCGCGTCGTGTTGTGCACGAGGAGTTGGATGCACGGCATGTGTTGTGCCTTGGGGTATATTCATGTCGGCGAGGACCTTGTTAACCCTTTCTTCCACCCTAGCGTTCATGCTAACTTCTAGTTCTTGAATGACCTCCACCTTAAGCTCGGCCTTCAAACGAGCGTCCCTCTCTTCCTTGGAGACTTTCCGTTTCCTGTATTGGGAGCTGTACTGCGGCAGTCCATGCTTCCAGGGCACATCGCTGCTAATTCCCCGAGTCCGGCCAGGATGTTCTTTGGTTCCGAGCGCTTTTGTGAGGATGTCATCTTCGTGCCTCTTTGGCGCGGACTCCACCTTGCTTTGTGAAGCTTGTTCAGCAACCAACCTCAACTATAAAAAACAAGAGTCGTTTATGCAAACTTCTACTTCATACGAACGGTAATTAGTTAGGTTAAGTAGTGAACTCACCAGTTCCTGTTAGACGACGGCATCACTTTTGTTCTCAAATGTGACAGAGCCGTCCGGGTTGACCTTACCCCTTGCACGCGCTCAGTTGCGAGCTCTATGTTCAGGGATGTCCGAAAACGGGGCAGGGACATTCGCTGCTGCAGCGGCTGCATCCTCTTGGGCCCATATTGCCTCTTTCCCGATGTACCCTGCGGTACCTAGTCGATGCGGGTGCTCATTCCGCTGTTGAAGTAGGCGATGTGCCTCGCTTGTTTCCCTAAACTCTTGGGTGTTCTTCAGAGAGCAGAATTCCTCCCACACCGCTTCGGTTATTTGAGGGTATTCATTGAACGGCGTATGATTGCCGGGCGGGTTGAAAAACTCGGTGAAGACTTTCGACTTCCAATTCTTCCAAGCTTTGCCCATCTTATGGAATGCCTTCTGCTTGAGTCTATCCTTTGCTTCAGCCGGAAAATGTGAACCATTTCTCCATTGTCGTCCAAGCTCGCTCCTTCTCGGCTTCTGTGACCTTGCCAATATCTTTATGGAGGATCCCGAAATTCTCACGTGCCGCCAGCCCGCAACAGTTAGACCATCTTCCAATGACAATCCTCGACGCTATGGGCCTACCAATAGCGTCAACCTCTCTTATAACTTGCACTGTGGTCGGCCATATATTTTGTGTCCGGGGGTTTCTACTCGACCTACTCGCACTTGTCCCACCCGACATCGACGTATGTTCTTGCTGGGGCGATTCTGCAGCACGCATAGAAGGCAGCATATGCTAAGGGGTGCTAGCTAGAATTTATGTGGTCATGTAGTGAAAATTTACCCTATAAATTTCCATGACTTTCGGGTTGTTCGACCGCCTTTGACGAGGGATGACCTTCGGCAACTGTCTCCGTGGTTGGGTTTGCTTCTTCCTGTATCCTCGCAGGTGTTGGGGAAGACGGGTTTGCGCCGAGCGTTGTCATGGTCTAATTTTCCTGAAAAAGCTTATAAATTTCCTACCATTATACTAAATAGCATTATATCGATGTAATACGGGGTATACTACGAAAGATATGGCCTCAGTTTTGCTCAGAAATTATGCATCAATTACCATCATTTGCATGAAGGGAAAAAACAGGAAATCATTTGCCAAAGTGTAGATAGTCTCCTCTTATCAATCCAGAAAAAAGAACAAGTGTAGATAATCTGTTGTTATGCATTAAAAAAAAGGACAAGTATAGATAATCTGTTCTTATGCATGAAAAAAAGAACAAGTGTAGATAATCTGTTCTTATGCATAAAAAAGAACAAGTGTAGATAATCTGTTCTTATGCATAAAAAAAGAACAAGTCTAGACAAAATGTTATTGAGCATTCATCACTAGCCATTTAGCAATAATCCATCACTGAACAAGGGGCACAGGGGCAGCAGCAATTCGATCATATAACAATTCTATAATAGCAGTAGTAGCAGCTATAAGAACAACAGTAGCAGCAAATTCATATCATCATAATTCATCAAAATCATGCAATAAGGGGCAATTCATTCTATAACAATCATTCTATAACAGCAGCAGCATCAATTCATCCAGTGCATCAAAATTCATCCAAAATCATCTAATACAAAGAAGCTAATTCATCTAGTCCTGCATTCATCCAAATCATCCACATGGATCCAAAATCATCCACCACTGACTCAAATCAATCCACAGCAGCAGTAGCAATTCATCAAAAAAAAGGAGACAACAATTCATCCATTCATCAGGAGGAGGAGGGGTGGTGGCGTACCTGGTCCGGGAGAAGAGGCCGAGGAGAAGAGGTCCGAGAGGCGATGGTGGCGCTGGTCACCGGTCGTCCTGGATCCCGGTGTTGTGGATCCCGGTGTCGTGGTGGCCGATGTCCGAGGTCGTGGCGGGGACTTCCGGAGGGCGGGAACGGCGGCGGAGAGGGAGAGCGGCAAAGACGAGGTCAAGGTGGTGGTGAAGACGATGTCGAGGTGGCGGCTCCGAGGACGAATGGCGGAGAGGGCGAGCGGTGACTGTGGAGAGGAGGGCGGCGAGGGCAAGCGGAGATGGCGAGCGGCGAGCACACGAGGTCGAGGCGGTGACGGATTTGGAGTGAGTGAGTGAGTGAGTGAGTGAGTGAATGACCGGATCTGGATCTAGAAGAGGTCCAACCCTAGGTCAACCCTAGTCAAACTCACCTGTGACGGGCACCAACTGCGTGCCCATCACAGGTGAGGCCACCTGTGATGGGCGCAAACTGCGGGTCCGTCACAGGTGAGGCCACCTGTGACGGGCCAAGCATTCTTGGCCGTCTCACCTGTGACGACCCTACAGTTAGCGCCCGTCACAGGTGAGTTCGACCACAATATTTTATTTTATTTTATTTCACTTAGTTCTGTTATTTTCCTTAACATATTTCCACATACACTACATATTTTGTTTTACTTAATTATTTTATTTCACTAACAGTAGTAATTGCACTTCATTATTTTACTAATTTTTTTATTTTATTTCCAATGGTTATACTTGCTTAATTATTTTATTTCACTTCTAGTGGGTGCTTCACTTAATTATTTTATTTGACTATTTCATAAGCAATATACTATTGATCATTGCGAACATATTAGAGTCATACAGATAACAGACATGTAGACATAAACTACGTACATAAATTACAAAAATAATCCTTCCTCATGGTCGACGCGTGCATATTGAACGTCATCTTCTTCTTCCTCCTCTTCTAGAGGTATTTCTTGACCTATGCCGTGGACGTGCTGGTTGTAATCATCCTCATCTGCAATATTGTCCAATCCAACAATTCTCCTTTTCCCTTCACGAACAACATGTAGTTTCTTGTTACACGAGTCAACTACGTAGAAGACTTGAACAACTTGTTTGGCGAGAACGAATGTTTCATCCTTGTACGCGTTGTTAGCCAAGTTGACAGTGGTGAAACCTTCATTGTCAACTTTTACATTGCAAAGATCGACCCATCGACAACGAAACAACGGGACTTTGAACTTCAAGTAATCTAGCTCCAATATTTGCTCAACTCTGCCATAGTATTGATCACGCCGACCACCGTTACTAGCAGCCTCGATGCGTAACCCACTGTTCTGCACTGTGCATTTGCTGTCTTGCTTTACCGTGTGAAAGGTGTATCCATTTATGTCATATCCTTGCCAGGTGGTGGCACTCCATTCAGGACCCTGTGACAACCACTGAAGTGTTTCACTAGACAAGTTCTGCAACCTGGCAATTTGGTTCTTCAGCCACTCGTTGAAAGAAGACATGTGCTTGTTTCTGACCCAACTCTCTGATCGGCCTGGGTTCTCCTGTCGGAGAACTGCAAGGTGTTCGTCAACGTACGGCACCACCTCAGTCATATGCTGCAGTACCGTGAAATGAGCTTTATCATACACCTTCCGATCCAACCTAACAATCTTCCTTCCAACAGTACTAACACCATCAAGCCTCCCTTCGTGATGAGATCGTGGTAATCCAATTGAAGATGTTTCTGACATGTAGTCCACACAAAAATCGATGACCTCTTCGGTGGTGTAACTCTCGATGATACTCCCCTCGGGGTGTGAACGGTTCCGTACATAACCCTTAAGGATCCCCAGGTACCTTTCGCAAGGATACATCTGCGTCATGAAAGCTGGACCACAACACTTTGTTTGCCTCACAAGGTGCACGGGAAGATGTTCCCTTATGTCAAAGAAAGTTGGAGGAAAGTACATCTCAAGATGACATAGGGTTCTCACAAGTTCTGCCTGTAGTTCATCTAGTCCCTCGGGAGCAATGATCTTCTGGCCGATTGCATGGAAGAAGGAACACAACCGCTGGATCGTGTGTCACACCTTAGGAGGCAAAATATTCCTTATTGCAACGGACAACAGCTGTGTGATAAGAACGTGACAATCATGCGACTTCATTCCTACCAATTTAAGGTCTTGCAGTGAAACGAACCTACTAATTCTTGATGAGTAACCAGATGGAACCTTTATACCACTCAAACATGTTAGCAAATCAATCTTCTCTTCTTTCGAGAGAGTGTAGCAGGCTGGAGGAAGGTACACCCTACCGGATTCCGTGGTTATGGGATGTAGTTCCGAGCGAACACCCATTTCTTCCAGATCTCGTCGGGCATTGAGACCATCCTTTGTAGTACCTGGGTTAAGCAGTAATCCCATTAAACTCTCGCATACATTCTTCTCGACATGCATTAAATCTATGCAGTGGTGAACTTCAAGATCCTTCCAGTATGGTAGTCTCCAAAATATTGACTTCCTTTTCCACATGCTCCTCTCTTTTGTCTTTTGTTTTTCTACATGCTCTTCTGTTTTGTCCTTCGACATGCTCTTCTCTTTTGTCTTTCCAACTTTCCTCTTTTTTCCAAACTCGTTGGTTATTCCCATCACTAAGTTGTGCACCTCTGTCCCTGTTAGCTCTACTGGGGTCCGGCTGTATCTCTGTGTCCATTGAAATTCTTTCTCATATTCCTATACGGGTGATACCTTGGGAGAAATCTCCTGTGACCCATGTAGACCGTCTTGTGTGAATGCTTCAACCATTTGCTTCTTGTTTCCTTCATACACTCCGAACACGCTCATTTCCCTTTCACAATTTGGCCAGAAAGGTTGCCAAGGGCCGGATAATCGTTGATGGTACAAAACAGCATCGCGTGGAGGTTGAAATACTCTTGTGCATATGCGTCCCATGTTCGTGTGCCCTCATTCCATAGCCTTTCGAAGTCATCGATTATCGGTTCAAGGAACACAGAGATATCGTTGCCAGGTTGTCTCGGTCCTTGAATGAGCATGACAAGTATAATATACTTTATTTTGAAGCACAACCAGGGAGGAAGGTTATAGTTAACAAGCAGAACTGGCCATGTACTGTGACGACTGCTCAAATCACCAAATGGATTAATGCCGTCCGTACACATGGCGAAACGCATGTTTCTTGGGTCCTTTGAGAATTCCTGGTAAATCCTATAGATTGTCCTCCACTGTACTGAATCTGCTGGGTGCCTCAGCATACTATCGACTTTCCGTTCTTCGGCATGCCAGCGCACTAGCTTAGCTTGTTCCTTATTCGCAAACATTCTCTTCATGCGCTCCGTAATTGGGAGATACCACATCACCTTTGCGGGGCCTCCCCTCTTTGACTTACTTCCTTCACCTTCACTCTTTGCTCGTTTGTATCTAGATGCCCCATAGAAAGGGCAGACATCTAAGTCAGCGTATTCCTTGTAATACAAAATGTAGTCGTTCGGACAAGCATGAATTCTTGTGACCTCCAGACCCAATGGATATAATACTTGCTTCGTTTCATATGTTGTCTACGGTAAATTGTTTCCCTCTGGCAACAGGTCCTTTAAAAACTCAGGAAGTTCTGTAAAACTCTTGTCCGACCAGCCATTACTAGCCTTAAGCTTCATGAGTTCCAACACGCATGACAACTTACTGTGCTTCGACTTGCATCCATCATACAAGGGCATCTGACAATCTTCCACCAACTTACTAAACTTCTCAAAATCTCTGTCGTTGTCCTCTGCGTCTTCAATGTCATGCAACATTGTAGATAGACATTGAGTGTCCAAATCTATGGTCTCTCCACCTAACGGAGAAGGTACGAACATGCCTTCTCGAGCTGCGGCGGTGTTCTCTACATCCTGATCCAACACTTCTTCAGCTGCGACATCAGGCGCCTCTTGCTCTCCATGCTTGGTCCAGCAGGTATATTTCTTCATGAATCCATTCGTTATGAAATGAGAATGCACTTCTGAGCTATCAAGGATCATCTTTTCATTCTTACAATCCCTACATGGACACAATATGTACATGCTCATCCTACTTTTTCTGTCATTCTCCGCAAATGTGACAAATTCAGTGACCCCCTCTCTATACTCTGTAGACGAACGATGAACATGGTACATCCAACTACGATCCATCTGAAATCAACAACATAGGAAGAAAAATATATGATGATCGATATATTGAGAATGAAGGGAAGAATAATATGTTTTTTACCTTGAATTTTAGCAAAAATTCACCCCCTTGCCCTCCCAACCGATTTGTGAACAGTAAAATGGTCGGGATGGAAAGCAGTTGGCGGTTTGGGGGTATTTATAGACCCAACACACCTCAAACGGGTTAGGTAAAAAAAGCCCATCAAAGGTATTGGTCATACCTTTGACGGGCTTCAATTGAGTTGCCCGTCACAGGTATTGACCTACCTGTGACGGACCGGGAGGAAAACCCATCACAGGTGACCCCCATCACCTGTGACGGTTTGTAATGAAAGGACCCGTCACATGTGAGGTCATACCAGTGACGGGTTGGAGGAAAAACCCGTCACTGCCTCACCTGTGATAGCTTAGTCTTGCGGCCCGTCACAGGTGAGGTGATACCTGTGACGGGCCGCGGCCAGATGCCTCACCGATGATGGCATCCCGTATGACCCGTCAAAGGTGATGATCATCAGTGACCATTTGCTTTACCCGTCACTGGTATCTCGTCAGAAGTGTGAGGATCTGGCGTAGTGTATAAGTCTATCAGTCCTTTAAATCTATTAAGCCTGTTACCAATCTCGCATTGTCTCGGTTAGGTCTAATCTGTTGGGATTGCAACTTGTTTAGTAGATTTAATTAAGCTTGATATTCTTGTATGAGGCTGTATTGGAGGTATAGCCGATATCTTTATTTTACCTAAGTTATCTCATCGTTATGATATAAATCCATATAATTATTAATTTATCAAATCTTGGTTATAAGCAATTAATACTGTCTCGGTTGGATCCAATCATCGTAATTGCTTGTATTTAAGAGAAATATTTAATTAATAGTTACATATCATTTACCTCTACAACCAATAGTAGTTATCTTGGGTTCAATCTACAGACTCATGTTCATCAGTCAGTTATTTAGACTATATAATTGTATAAGAATCGACTTTAATATTATCAATCTTATACTGTATCGATTAGGTTAGACCTATGGGATTGTTCTTATTAAATAAAATTTGCATATAATTATATTCAATCCAAATCTGATTTATGGGCAACATCCTTTAAGTTATAGCTGATTCATTCATGTATCAACTGATACGATATAACATCGGCCTATCGGCTATCGTCTATCGGCTATTGTCTTCTAACTTTTTAAGTTTGTCTATCTTATTAGTTGCAGGATCAAATCAACTGACACGCCTTGAACCTAAAGCTTTATACATGCACCGAAAGTTAAATAAATCTTCTAGACCGTCGTATTTTTCGTCAACACACGTATATGCCTATCCAATGTTTTGGCTCCACCAAGCATGTTGATACGAGAAGAGGAGAGAATGTCCTGTATTCGGCTACTTGTTGCCCCTCACGCTGCCAGACTTGTTCACCCCATAGTTCGTCGCCATAGGACGTCATGGCCGCCAGATACGGTGGCTGCGATCTCAAGGCTCCCGGATCTGGCATTTGGTGGCGAAGGCGACCGACTCAACAACGTAGAGCTAAGACGCGCTGGTCGTGTCCTAGTTGAAGGAGAGCACAACGATAATGATGTACAATGGCATCTTAATTTAAAAAAGTTGGTTTTTTCCAATTGTCACACACCTGGTGTCACCCGCATGCTGCTTAATTAGCCGGAAGGCCAACATTGATGCACACGACTGGTGGTGCAACACGGTCAGTAAGCCTATCCAACGATCTACCCCTGATTACTCAAATCAACATAAAAAATTTAAAACTTTGCAATCTTTTATCAGTTTGTGATTTAATTCCGTTTTCGCCTCAAATCCCAAGCTGTAGCTGATGCCAAGTGTTATGATCACTCGGAGGTCTACTATCTTCTCAAAGCTCGTGGTGAAAAGACCCAGGTATTTTTTCTGTATGAACTTGCTGAAAATTTTGCCCATTTAATTTGGTTCATCAGTTTCCACGAATTTGTGATTCATCTGGGTGGTCTTTGAGCTTTCTGCTTCAGAGAAATAGGAGGATATACTGGAGGACGAATTGAACCCCGGTGAGCTCTAGTTCACCTAGTGGTGAAGATCTGAAAAAAAGTGTTAAACAATATAACCTACAGGGTACGACACGACTGTTACCCTAGCAGCAGAGCTTACAGAACTGTACGATTATTACGCAGTTATCATGTGCAGTAATCTTCTTAGTTTTTAAAACCACGGTATATCTTGCGATAATCGTTAAACCGTGGGGTGATGGTAACCCCATCTCAAATGGTTCGGTGAACCCTTAGCAACCTAGTTAATCTGGGAGGAATGAGATATTTTGAGAGGTATTATCTCCTTTTCAATATTTATTTGAGAGGCGTTTAATACAATGATACACAAAGCTTATGTATATTCGTTAAAAAAAGATCAACAAGAATTATTGATTGAACCCTTTGCCCTCGTCTCTCCCTACCAAGAATAGAGGTCCAAATATTACACAAGAAAAAACAAAGTAATGTCACTTGATGGCACACATGTTCTTACAAGCTTCTTCACCACCAATAATTAAATCACAAACACACACAAAAAGCAGAGCTTTTCTTGCCTATCTCCCCGCCTCACACCTCTTCTCTAATTATACCATCTGACCCTCCATATATAACCCTCTCCCTCCTCAATCCACGCACGTTAGCAATAGGGTTCTTTTATTTTCCCAAACAAATCGAACCCTACTAAGTTTCTTTTTTATGTAAATAATCAAGAAAAAAAAAAGAGAAACAAAGTTTCATGACAAATAGTATATAGATAGACAAAGAGAATAATAGAAAGATATATCCATGGATGACCAGAGGCTCAAGCCCGGCTCCTTCCTCCTCATCGTCGGCGTGTTCCTGGTGGCGGCGGCCGGCATGTCGAACGCCAACATCGCCGAGTTCGACGAGCATTGGGAGAAGCGCAGGGAGGCGGCGGAGGCGGCGGCCAAGGAGGTGTACAAACCAGACCCCTTCAATGTCACCAACGAGCTCAACCACGCCGTCATCAGGCACGTCATTCACACAACTTTCGTTCAAATTTTGTCGAAATTCGTATTATGTTTCAAGTTTTGTTCAAATTTTGAAATAGCTTTCTTTCAAACTTCCGTTCGAAATCGAAGGATGGAATCCTAGATTGCCATTGTTGCATGACAAAAGCGCATGCGCTCAAGAAAACTGTTTTAATCCCTTGAGAAAATGTCCTTTTGTCTATTCAAACACCATCGTGAGTTTAAACTCGATTCTCGCTTTGAAAAATAGGGACAAATCTTAGTGTATGAACAGTTTTTATACTATTCACACCTGGATTTTTTTTTCTCAATGTATAGATCGTGTATGAACTTGATTTGAGGTAGAGTGCTAGATATCACTTTACTCTACATTACCAATTTTTCAAAATAAATTTTGACAACCAGTTGTATTAAATTTGATAGATATTTCCGAGTGATTTTGTCATCCTTGAGAATGTAGTGGGAGGTGTACCATATTTTTAATATAAAAATTGGTATCTCCCGATACCGATATCTCGAGATATCAAAATTTTTATTGTAAAACTTAGGTACCTCAAGGTATTTTTTTATTGTTTGTAAAATTTCTCACTCCATATGTTAGAATCCATTACCCATGTGTTGATGATGTAGATCGACGGAGCGTGGCATTCTCCGGCGAGAGCTCAGCGGGAAGAACAGCAAGTACAAAGGTCCGTGCCTGGCGACGAACCCGATGGACCGCTGTTGGCGCTGCCGCAAGGACTGGGCCACCGACCGGAAGCGGCTCGCCCGGTGCGCCATGGGCTTCGGCCGCGGCGCCACCGGCGGCGTCCGCGGCAAGATCTACATCGTCACCGACCCGAGCGACGGCGACGCCGCCAACCCTCGCTACGGCACGCTCCGTTGGGGCGCTATGCAGGCGGCGCCGCTGTGGATCACCTTCGCCAAGTCCATGGTGATCCGCCTCACCCAGGAGCTCCTCGTCGCCAGCGACAAGACCATCGACGGCCGCGGCGCGCAGGTGCACGTCGCGCGCGGCGGCGCCGGGATCACGGTGCAGTTCGCACGCAACGTGATCATCACCAACCTCCACGTCCACGACGTGAAGCACAGCGACGGCGGCGTGGTCCGCGACTCGCCGACGCACGTTGGCCCCCGGACGCGTGCCGACGGCGACGGCATCTCGCTGTTCGCCGCCACCGACGTGTGGGTGGACCACATCTCCATGTCCATGTGCGAGGACGGGCTCATCGACGTGGTGCAGGGCTCGACGGGGGTGACCATCTCCAACAGCCACTTCACCAACCACAACGATGTTATGCTGTTCGGCGCCAGCGACTCGTACCCGCAGGTAGGGGTGGTAAAGGGTCAAACATTTTATTAATTTTTATCTAAAAATATACGGGAGCTAGATAAGAACCCATAGGTTTTGATCCATTCCAATTCCAACCCCTACCTGTAGGACAAGGTGATGCAGATCACGGTGGCGTTCAACCACTTCGGCCGTGGGCTCGTGCAGCGGATGCCGCGATGCCGATGGGGGTTCTTCCACGTCGTCAACAACGACTACACGCACTGGCTCATGTACGCCATCGGCGGTGGCATGAGCCCCACCATCCTCAGCCAGGGCAACCGATACATTGCCCCTCCCAACATCGCTGCCAAATTGGTATATTCTTCCGTTTCATAGTTCAAGTCATTTTTTTATAAGTTAAACTTACCAAATTTATAGAGAAATGTAACACCTATTATAACATCAAATCAAATTAGTTATATTAAACCTATATTAATATATTTTGATAATATATTTGTTTGGTATTTTTACTATGTTTTTTTAAACTTGGTTAAACTTAAAAAAATTGATTTAGAAAAAAAAAATCAAATTATCTTATAATATGAAATGAAAAGAATACTAACCCCCACTTCAGATTAGCATTCAATTTCTTTTATTTCAGTATTCTCACATTTTAAAGTATTTTTAGAGATAACCTTCCTTCTCTAACCTTCAGCAATACAACATGAAGGAGGGTTACGATATAATTTGCGGCGTGCTTATGTGAAATTTGCTAGAATAACAAATAATCCGAAACAAAGCGAGTAACCAACATACAACACTCCTCTCCGATTAGTCTTGCGTCTCGTAGACTGTGCCGATACCCGAAAATCAATATACTACTGTATTTTGAAGACCATATCGATATTAATAAAATATCACTGTTACTACATTTTAGAGACCATATCGATGTATGAAAAGTCGATGTTGTGATGAGCAGATCACGAAGCACTATGCGCCGGAGTGGGAGTGGAAGAACTGGGCATGGCACTCAGATGGAGACCTGTTCATGAACGGCGCCTACTTCCAGGCATCCAACGGCGCCATTAGCAGGAAGATCAAGAGCTCCGACATGGTTAAGCCCAAGCCCGGCTCCTACGTCAGGAGGCTCACACGCTTCGCCGGCGCACTGTCTTGCCGGCCGGGCGAGCCGTGCTGATCGCCGGCGAAATGACGTAGGCAGCGGAGGGACCACGGAGATCATCAAGAAAAATATAATGAGAAAAAAGAACATTTGGACGACATAGAAGGGTGACAAATGGAAGGGTAGCCACTTAAATTTCCTGTCCATTTGTCTTGAAATCCAGTGAATTTGGCATGTTCATATCTGCGTATTTTCAGAGGGGCCAAGGATTATCCGCAACATGTACTATTTCTATGTATAATACGGCATGAATGTAACGATTGCTCTTTGCGATCACCAATGACCAAAAATGTAAAATATTGTTAATGTTCAGAGTGTGAAAGGGGTGCTACAGAAATGTCTGAGGACTGAAGAGAGTTAAGGAGTCGATCCAAAAAAAAAAAAAGAAGTAGAACAAAACTCTCCCTGTTGAGTTCTTGGTACATGAGTGCATCGAGAGCAAGGTTGAATGCTTCCTTTCTGATTCGATCACTTCATCTTTGTCAGAAACCTTCCTTCAATGCATAAATTCTACTTCTGAAAGCGGGTGGCAACCTCTTGATTGCTGCGTCAATTTCCTGAAAAGGATGTGGTGAAATGTTTTATGATGGTGAGCAACACTTGAAGACAAATGACAAATTTACTTGTAAAGAATGAAACATAAACATGTGTCCTTTTAAGAGGAAAGGAGGATGCTGCAAGAAAAGTGGCACATTTTGCCTGCTCATAGTGATGGCATTAAAAATTAGGGACAATTGCATATATGCCCCAATTTCAAACCCAACTGCTATTTTACCCCTACTTTTTAGGGTTTGCAGTTTTACCCCCACTTTTTGAAATTGAACCAGCCGTCTACCCCCACTTCTAACAGCCGTTTGGTGGGTCCCATATTTGTGTTAAATAAATACAAAAGGAAATAAAAAAAAGCTTTTATGAAATATGAATTTACCTTTGTACCCCTGAGTGAATGGATAGGGACTGAATCCCTCCTCCCACCCCGTGCGTGCGTGCGAACCGGAAACTCAAACCTAACCTATCGGCTGCGCGACGGTGGCGAGGGCGGGCGGGTGCACGCGGCGCTCCATCGAGGCTGTAGCCAGGCCGACCGCCGCTCCCAAGCGGCGGCGGCGAGCGAGGGCGAGCACGCGCTACGCTTCGACGGCTAGGCTGGCGGTCGCTCGTAGCCAGCTGGTGAGGCAAGAGACTCTGCAGGGCGCGAGAGGTAGGCGTCGACTGGAGGCGGGCAGAACGGGGGAAGGTGAGAGGAATGGAGGAAATCCTATCAATGGAGCAAATTTTGATGGAAGAGTTTAACAGGTAATTTGATTCTTATCATTGTGGCTATCCCTTGATTCTATTTGATTCATAGGATAAATTACCTTCGATATTTAGGACGAATTACCTAAATATTTTGTGATGTGATTTGTAGGCCTACTCACAGCAATTTGCAATTAGTTGTTAGAGTTAAGTCTTTTTTCAGTTTGCCGGATGGAGGGCCAAAGAAATACCTCCAGGGTAAAACCTTGCCAACCCAAAATATTGACATGCATAAGTATGATCTGCTGCAAGTTGTTAATTTCATTGCTGAACACTACATGTGGGGTTCTAAACAATACTTGAGTTTGTGGCGTTCTTTGAATGATGGTTTTGTTGAGATAAAATCCGATGAACATTTGCGGGAGTGGTTTCAGCTCAATCTAGATAAGGGCGTTGTGTGCATTGATGCCCAAATCAATGATTTCAATGTTCTATTGCAATTTTCACCCACAAAACGTAGGTGTCATCCTTCAATGCGGTCTAGAGCATGCATCAGTGAGATTGCCACAAATGAGAGAGCCACAAATGAGACAAGTGAGGGAGCCAAGAATTCCAAAAAAAAGGTTCAAATGATGAGGACGCAGTAGGAATTGATGATAAAGGCATATACTCTGACATTGAATCACTTGTGGCACATAGCGATAGTAGCTATGATTCTGATTTGGCCGAATCTTCCGCCTCTTTTGTTCTGACCCTGAGTTTGATCCTGATCAAGAAATAGTTGATGACGATGATGATGATGATGATGTACTTGTCTTTGCATATGATGTTCATGATCCTTGTATTGATGTTGGTGTAGTGTTCTCAGATGTGGATCAATGCAAGTTAGCAGTTATCCATCATGCTATCTTGAATGATCATGCTTTTGAAACCATCAAGAAAGACAAGAAAAGGTTTAGAGCCATTTGCAAAAGAGCAGAACAGGGTTGCAAGTGGTGTTTTTTTGCATCTGCAAGCCCTAAGTACATTGGATGCAAGGTACTTTTATATGTGTATTTATGAAATGTGATTCTGTTGTCTTTTTGTTCAATAAGCTGAAACATGATCTATTTATTCTTTGATTGTAGGTTATGACAAGTGGACCAAAGCACACTTGTGGATCTTTCAACAAGTGTGGTGAAACAATGGCCTCCGCTAAGTGGGTAGCTGATCGAGTGGTGGACTTGTTGCGGGATAACCCCTCAAGGGGAGCAAAGGATCTGCATGAGAAGTTGAATAAGAAGCATCAAATTGATATCCCATATTTCAGAGTCTTCAGAGGTAGAGAGAGAACACTTGACATTATAAATGGAAAGTGGAATGACAGTTACGATCTGCTGCCTACTTATCGTGAAGAGCTATTGAGATCAGTGCCAGGCAATGTAGTTGAGTTGGATACTAAAGAGTGCAATGGTGATGTCTGCTTCAGGAGGTTCTTTGTTGCTCTTAAACCCTGTATCGATGGGTTTTTGGAAGGATGTAGGCCTTACATAGCTATGGACTCCACTCACTTGACTGGAAGGTCTTGAGGCCAGTTGGCTTCGGCTGTTGCAATTAATGGTCATAACTGGCTTTTTCCAGTGGCATATGGGGTGATTGAGACAGAATCTAAGGAAAGTTGGACTTGGTTTGTGCAGAATGTGAAGAAAGCTATTGGTACTCCAAAAGGTTTGTCTATTCTTAAAGTTGTTTCTTTCATGCTCCATCGTTTCAATTCAATTTTGACTAACATAGAACTATACTATACTCCTATTGTAGGTTTGGTGATTAGTACATATGCAGGCAAAGGAATAGAAAGTGTTGTAGATGATGTTTATCCAGGAGTGGAACATAGAGAATGTATGAGGCACTTGTGGAAGAACATGAAAAAGAAGTTCCATGGCCCTCTATTTGCCCAAAATATGTGGGCGGCTACCAAAAGCTCACAAGTGAGAAGTTCACCTACCACATGCGCAAGATAGAGGAGAAGTGTCCTGATGCACTTTCCTGGTTGGATGACAATCATCCATACATTTGGAGTAGAAGCAAATTTTTTGAAGAGTGCAAGGAAGATTACATCAATAATAATCTTTCTGAATGCTTCAATAGTTGGGTCTCAAAAACCAAGGATCGACGGATTGGGGACATGCATGATGCAATAAGGCAGATGATCATAACCAAGTTTGTTGCAAGATGTAAGATTGCTGGTAACATGGAGGGATGAATCATTCTAGCTATTACAAAGTCTCTTAATGCTAAAAGCAAGAATATCAAGGACCATGAGGTATTGATATGTGGAGCTGGGACAGCTGAAGTAACTGTGGGTACCATTAGGCATGCAATACATTTGGAGCAACAAACATGTTCTTATAGGATTTGGCAAGTGACTGGAAAGCCTTGCAGTCATGCTTTAGCTTTCATTGCGAAGCTTAGTAGAGATGTTCATATGGATGATTTTGTGGATGACTGCTTCTCCGTTGAGAAGTTCAAGAAAGCATATGCAGGGACTTTCAATCCAATGACATCGAAGGATAGATGGACACATGTTGATCTAGTCTACAAAATCAAGAAGCCTAGATTGAGAAGGAAACCTGGGAGGCCACGAGTGGCTAGGATAAAGGCAAGTGATAAGGCTGGCACTGGTAAGAGAAAGAAATGCACCGAATGTAATGAGCTAGGCCACACGGCCAAGACTTGCCAAGAAGGTCCCACGGCAAGTCAAAAGAGGAGGCACCCATCTTCAGAAATTGGAACAGAAGAGGGGAACGACCCAAGTGCTGCAGCCACATCAAAGTGAGTCATGCATTGCTGATTTCTTTAAATTCTGGTCAAATTTTGTACTTGGCTAGTATTTGTGATTTTTTTGTTAAAGTACAAAAACATTTAATTATTTATAACAATCTTATATCATTACAGAATAGGGGCAAAAACACAGAAGCTGAAAAAAATAGGGACAAAAATGCAATAACCACCAAGGGTATAAATGTCCTTTTGTTCTAGAACTAACACCGTCAAACCGGCTGTTAGAAGTGGGGGTAGATGGTTGGTTCAATTTTAAAAAGTAGGGGTAAAACTGCAAACCCTAAAAATTGGGGGTAAAACAGCAGTTGGGTTTGAAAGTGGGGGCATACATGCAATTGTCCCGAAAAATTCACTATTGGTGAAACTTGGTTCAAACAAAAAATAAAACCACAAAGTTGAAACAAAGTATACAGATTACTAATTGAATCAGGATAAAAGGATATAACTTAAAATGGATTACAACAGAGAAAATTGATAGATCACCTCTGCGGTATAACGAGCTGAAAAGTGGATTAGCAGAATAGCTTTGTTTTCAAGTTTGTCACACTGATTCAGTATCTGCATACATAAAAAAACAAGCGCAAAATTAGTAATGCTAGGTGAATTGTTGTTCTTCCACAGATATATGAAATAAGCAAAATTTGGGAATAACCTCAAAGAGGTGGGTGTGCCCATATTCTCTTGCATGCTCAATTGTAACAGAGTCATCAACAAAAGTACTCTGCAATTTCCAGAACACAGTTCACTAAATTAAATTTGGAGATAATTAAAATTTCGTCAGGAGGAAAAGGACAATAAATATTCAGTATGGAAACTGAAACATGCTTTAGGCAACATAGGTTCCACTAATTGCTGCCAATTGGTTCCACAAAGGTTTTAGTTTGAAAAAAATGCTACTACTAAGTTATCAGTTAGCATGGAGTTGGAATCAATATCTCCTGAAAAGCAAAGGCCGTTGCTTTTCCTTCTGTTGATAAAATTAATCTCGGTAATATACTGATATACTTGCTTGAAGAAACAGTTTCCGTCCTTTTTTTTCTCACAGGCTGAATAGCAACAATGACAATAGACAACAAATTAACCATACAGACGATAAGAAGCAATACCTCCACTATAAGAATTTTCGCCTTCAACACATCTGCATTATCAGGATCAAGAATGAAATCTGCCATTGTATCTCCCGTAAAAGCAATCTCAGGCACCGTCAATGTATTTGTAATCTGAAAAATAGAACCACGCACAACATCAACAACATCACTAAATTGTGAATTGTATTCCATTTCATCTAGATATCCACAAAATCAAAAAACTACAGACCTCCACACCTGACAGCTTCAGCCGCTTGATCTCGCTCCCAGGGAGGGCAAGATACTCCGGCTTGAGCTTCTGCTTCACCGTGTATATCACATACCCCTACAATGACAAGTTCTCAACCAATCCATCACACATTGCTGACAAATCAATCAAGAACAGTCATCCATAACTACCAACAACTGATGAACCCTTCACCTGGCTGGGAATGGCGTGGTAGGTCTTGAATGCCTTCACCTTGAGATCCCTCCTGAGCTCGTGCTCCTCCCCAATCTCGAGGGGGACGAGGTTGTGCTTGAGCTCGGACTGGTCCATTGAGCGGTGGAGCTCGAAGAGGCGCTCCACGGGCTCCTTGAGGTGGGCGGGGATGAAGATGGTGGGCGGGCGCTGCCGGTAGAGGCCCCGCGTGGCCACGTACATGGGGAGGCCGCCGATGTGGTCGAGGTGGGCGTGGGAGATGAAGAGGAACTCCTGCGAGACGGCGCGCTGCGGGCACCGGCCGATGTCGAAGGCGACGCTCAGCGTCGGGAAGATGACGCATGTCTCCTGCCCGCCGATGGAGATGCCCTCCACGGGGTAACCCTCGACGGTGAGCGGAGGCGCCTTCGCCTTCGACCTCCCCGGAGGCGGAGGGGTGGTGGAGGTCGCCGCCAGCGATGACTCGCCGCTGTTCGCCATGCCGCCGCCGCCGCCGATGACGGGTGGTGCCGTGGTGGGGAGTGCACGGCCGTTTTGGCAGGAAGTACGACGGGCCGGGCCGGGCAAGCCCGGTACGGCCCAAAGTCCAATGTCTAGTCAATCGAGTGCTAGGCGTTCGATTGATATCCAACGGCTCAGGATGCTTCTTCAACCTCTAGCCTATAAGAGGTTGGAAGGGTGAACTCACATGTGGAAGCTTTTCGGCCTTTTTTTTTGATAAGTTGGTCCCTTTTATAAACTTATTTTAAAACTAGTCCCTACTAAAAGCTTTAACCAAAAATATATCGCGGACTAAGCGCCAGTGCATATGGCGCTGAGATCTGATGGATCAGCACCACATCCGTTGGCGCTGAGATCCCTGCTAGCGTGGCGTCTGATCCGATCCCCCGACAGACGTGGTAGGAGTATCAACGCCAACCGCCTTGGCACCGAGTCCCTAAACTCAGCGCCAGACGCGTTGGCGCTGAGCTAGAGAACTTAACCTCGTGGCCGAGCCGGCCCCAACCCAGCCCCCATTCTTCTTCCTCGAGCGATTGCAGTTAGGGTTTAGCGTTCTCTCTCCTCCCCTCCGAAAATCTCCTCCAATCCCCCCCAAAATCGAAGACTATTTGGTGGGCATTGCATTGCAGGTTGATTTGTAAGGTAAACCTCCTCCAAAAACCCTAATTTTATCAATTGTTGCCTACTTTTTTGTGTGTATTTTGGTTGAAACCGTGGGGTGTTGAATGTGGCTCGGGATGTGGTTTGAAATAGGTAATGTGGGTGAGGATGCAATGTTTTAGTTGTATATTGATGTTGTAGTAAATGATTTATATTGACTTTGCAAGTTATGTAGTCTTTTGCAAGGGGGTGATTTTGGTAGGGATTGAGTGTGCCCTTGTATCGTGAATATGTATTGATTCAAATTGATTGATGTTATTGTCGATAGGTTTATAACCTAAGGAAATTGTGATTGGTGGTTAGGGGTTAAAATTTAAAAAATTTTGTTCATAGTTTTGGGGTACCCTTGGCATTTTTGTAATTTAAACCGATGTTTTACTTTAAAATCACACACTCTTATTTATTGGTTACCTATTGTAGATGGATATATTGGTCCGGCTTCATTTTGGTGGTTCTGTGGTAGATAAAAGTATAGGTGGAAGCCAGTTTGAGGGAATGACGGTTAGGCAGTTAGTGTTTCGTGCCAAATCCAGATTTGAGGAGTTAATTTCCCGCACCAAGGTTGAATTGGATTGGAGTGATGGGTCGGTTGGTATGCGAGGGAGATACGATGTAGGTGGCGGTGCTATGTCCCATAAGTTAATGTTAGGTATGAATGGAGAGGTGGAATGGGAAACGTACGTATATATAGTCTTGGGGTCACAGTACAAATGGCTTGAGGTGTTTGCTTGGAAGAAAGAGCGCGGAGAACGGAAGGAAGAATTAATTGAGAAAGATGCGGAGGTTGGAGAGGAAATACATGTTGAGGAGGATGTGGACTTAGGTGAGGAAGCACATGTTAAGAATTATGTGGGCGTACGGGAGGAAGTACATGTTGAGGAGGATGTGGATGTAGGGGAGGAAGTACCGTGTGAGGATGACGTGGAGGATGAAATGCCTGATGATATGACTTTCACTATGGCCATTAGAGAATTGCTTCGAGGAAAAGTTTATACTCGACCGGAATGTGAGGAGGCTATGGTACGTAATGGAGTGAATCCGGAGTTGTTGGACCTAGATACAGAGGATGAAATGGATGAGTATGCTTCTAACTTCGATGACGATCGCCCAGTGGGCAAGATGTCGGAGGAAGAGAGGAATGTGTTTGAAAAAATAGTTGGTCGAAATCCTGAAATAACTCAATTCGAGGATCTTAGCAGTTCTGGTTTAGCAATTGCCGATGGGGATCCACAATACGACGGAGTCTTCGATGCAATGGGGGATGAACCAAGGAAGGGATTGGAGTTTCGATCTATGGAAGTATGAAAATATGGCTGTAGAGCTACTCTATTCGTGTGCACCGACCATTCCATGTGAAGGAGTCCAACGCATCCGTTAAGTACATTGTGGCTTGCCTCGATCGTTTCTGCAAATGGCAGATTCGTGCTAGAAGGGGTGTTGGAGATAGGTGGAGGATAACTAGTCTTAGCAAAGACCACACGTGCTCTAGTGCGGAAGCAACTGGCAAGCATTTGCAACTCACTTCGAGGTTTATTGGTAACAGGTTATAGGCATTTGTCCGAGCTGAGCCAACATTGGCTCCTGCAGCTATTGTCGAGGCAGTTGAGCACATATGGCACTATCGGCCTATGTATGGCAAAGCTTGGCGTGCTAAGCAAGTTGCTATGAAGGTCATATGGGGAGATTGGGATGAGGCATATGTTCGTTTGCCCAAACTCCTAAATGACATCAAATCAAAGAACCCTAGCATGCAATTCCGTGTTGAGGCTCACCTTGAGAATTCAAGAATGGTTGAAGGAGTCGAAAGGCGTGTGTTTGGCCGTGCATATTGGATTTTTCGACAGTTGGTGGAGCCCTTCAAGCACTTGAGACCGGTGTTATCAATTGATGGGACCTTTCTAACTAGAAAATTCAGAGGTTCGTTGCTCACAGCAATTGGGATTGACGCAGGGTTACATCTTGTTCCCTTGGCATTCGCCCTTGCAGAAAAGGAGAATACATCGAACTGGGAGTGGTTCATTAACATGGTGAGACATCATCTGATCGGCCCTAACAGAGAAGTTTGTGTAATATCTGATAGGCACCCAGGCATCTTGAACTGCATCAACAATCACATACCAGGGCACCGACCCAGGCATCTTGACGCTCCTCACGTTCTTCCTTCCGCTCGCGCCATTGTCGAATCATACTCGAATGAAACTCATCCATCTCCTTGTCAATCCACTCCACAAAGTCACAGAGAGGAGGTGGGACCTCAGGTGCCTTCACATTACATCCAAAATTATATCCTCTAGACAAAGTTGCATAGATTCTAGTCGAACCAAAAGAAAATTAACAAATTTACCTTCACCGGCATCTTCACCTTTCCCTTCTTTCCCTTAGGCACTGGTTTAGGTTTCTCTGGACTGTACGCATAGTTGCGACACATCCAGTACCTCTGGCCATAAGTATCCCAGTCATCACTGGTCTGAAAACAACAATCATCACCACATCATCTTCGCCAACCGCCTTAGCGCTGATACTCCTACGACGTCGGCCAGGGGATCGGCTCGGGCGCCACGCTAGCAGGGATCTCAGCGCCAATGGGTGTGGCGCTGATACATCATACCTCAGCGCCGTATGCATTGGCGCGGAGCCCGTGACCTATTTTTGGTTGAAGTTTTTGGCAGGGACTAGTTTTGAAATAAGTTTATAAAAAGGACCAATTTGTCAAAAAAGGGCTTTTCAGGGCATTTTCTTGCGACCTTACCAATGACGACGACCACCACTGAAGCTTGGGACAAGTGGCGATGGCTGACCCCGAGCTTGGGTATGTTCGAGCTCAGAAGGGAGCCCGAGCATGGGGGCAACCCTTGATCATGAGGTAGGCGTTCGAGCTCGGATCCCCCTCCTGTGGGTTGCTGTTGACGTAAAAACACCCGGTCTGGGAGATCTGCTTAACTTCAGTGCAGGTCCAAAATAATGATGAGATATGGGTGTGCCAATCAGTTTGATCCTATAACTGACAAGATATGTAAATAGCAGATAAAACAGCCGATCAGCTGACAAGCCGGTGGAGTGATTCCAGCCGATGCCGATACCAGCCGATATTGATAGGGTGTTGAACTATCGGCTATATATCCAATGTAAATAATAATATAAATACAATCGGCTGATGATAATATAATAAAATAATATTATAATCTAATAGAAACCAATCGGTTAACAGTGATACAATAGAACCTTTGGTTCTGCAGAAAACCAGCTGATTTAAATGATTTTTCTCAAGTCAATTACATCTTTGGACTAGGCTATTAAGATGCCATTGGAGAGAGAGAGAGAGAGAAATTCTTTGCAAATTGCTAATTTTGCATGTAGAAGGACATGTCACATTGCCAATATGGAGGGGCATGAAAATGACCCATTTGCCCTCGTTTGATCTTAGTGTACATTGAGTATGTCGAAAAAATACACCTGAGAAACTATATGCAAACATATGTGCTAGTAGATCCAATAGGTTTATTGTACTTCAAATATTTTTATTACAAATTTATCCTCTCATATCTTGTTCACACTACTAAATTTATTGCACGGGATAAATCCATAAATTAATTGAAACATGAAAATCTATTCATATGCTAGTATATATAGTATACAATTGACCAAATATTGTATTTGTATGTTATTGGCATATTCAATATACACTGAGATCAAACCAGGGGCAAATGGGCCACTTTCATGCCCATGTCCACGTTGGCAAGGTGATATATCCTTCCACATATGCAAATTGGCAATATGTAAAGATTTCTCTATCTCCCCAATGGAATT
This sequence comes from Oryza punctata, assembly GCA_000573905.2. Taxonomy (NCBI): domain Eukaryota; kingdom Viridiplantae; phylum Streptophyta; class Magnoliopsida; order Poales; family Poaceae; genus Oryza; species Oryza punctata. The sequence goes on along the minus strand of CM002489.2, from coordinate 6,412,065 downwards.
TCTGTAAGTTCCTTCGGAAGAATGATATCTCATGAGTGGCAGTCCGTATAAGTGCCAAATAGTTAAATTCCCCGTCAGAAATCAGGATAACTCACAAGAGGTTAGGAACTCAGGATTCCCTAGGGCTAGGCCGTTAAGATGATGTTTTTTTATAGGGTTGAGACGGTGGATAAATATGTACGTTTGGCCCTGACTCGATTAGGACGGCTCACCGAATGGGTCGTGTCGTGCCGACCCACATGCTGAGGCTGGAGCCTAGGCATGACCCAATGAGATGTCAGGTCATGTCGCGTTGGCCTGGTACAATTAGGGTACGTGGGTAGTGCGGAGGCCCGTAACCCAAATTCAATATATAACAAGAAAAAAACGTGAATAGAGTTCATTGCATCCCGCCACACAAACTTTGGTGAAGCTCTAGCGAGATCCTCCGCTCAGTGATAAGACATATTCCTCCTCCTCCTCATCAAGCACTGTTGGCCCTTCGCTTCCTACTTCCTCCACCTGTTGATGAAAAATATCAACACAATGGCCTGAGAAATTTGCTTCACTCTAGTGCAGGTCTTGGTTCTAGTTTTCAGGTTCAAAAGCGTGCCAGTTGGTTTGATCCTGCAACCAACAAGAACAAGATAAACAAAGTTAAATCCGTAAACGATAGCTGATCGACTGGTGGGCTGATGACATATCGTTTTTAACCTAGCCGATGCAATCTGAACGGAATCGGCTGTAAGGCGTACAAATATAATATTATAAATATAAAGACAACGTATCGGCTACTACTCCGATACTACTGTATACAAAGTAAATTAATCTATATAAATATATTCAATTGAGAACCAAATATATTTATGTGTACTAATCTACTCATATAAAGGAGAATACAGTATGTAAGACAAGATTAAGTAAATAAACATGTTGAAACAACTATATTAGGTAAGATCGACTGAAACTCCGATACTACCCTTATTATAAGCAAAAGCAGGTTAGTTTTCATGATTCTAATCACAACTAGGGATGATGCATCAGATAGTATGAAAAGAAGCATAAAGTCTAAACAATCAAGCTCTTGCTTATTTTTCAGGGTGATATATATCTCAACCAATCTAATATGGTAAAACGACTTAGCCGATACTAGCATAAACCCTAAAGCGAATCTCAGCCGATATAAGTAAATTGAACAGCCAAGTTAGATTAATCGAGATATATGATAAACATTGGTTACCTTAACAAGATTAATACATCTAAAACAACATAGTAACCTCAATAACGCAAACCACGAACATTACCTCTTGTCGAGAGATCGAAACCAATGCCCTAAACTCGAAGCATGAACTTGTCGAAAAGTAATAAAAGAAAATGTTGGTGCGCCGAGAGTATATTGAACTGTCGTTAACTATTTACAAGACCATGGGCATATATTTATACCCAAATACATAACTTGTTCATAACGGACACGACTCATACTTCCTATTACAACTCAAACCGATGAACAAGTCCCTTAGGCGGACTCTTGCCAGAATATCTCTAAGAAAATTACATAATATCCTAATTAATAGATACAATTGCCAATCTTGGACTCTATCCTTCCCCGGCAATACCTCTGAAGCTCTTGATTTTGAATATGTCACTGATCATGACACCAATTTCATAAATATCGGCTGTATCGGCTCACCGCACTCAACTCGGTATCGGCCGATACGGTCTTCCAGCCGATGTTGACTCTGTTTCTAGAAATATCGCATCTCCTCCAAATCCTCTTCGGCTTTAACTCCAAATCTGATCCATATCTTACCAAATTTGGTCGTTAACACATGCCCCCAAGTCCGCTGCATTATATAATGTCGCGAATTTATCTCCGTTTATCTCCAGAAAAATCAAGGGTTTTTCCTATCGATCGTTTATCACATGTTCTTTAAATAAAAACCACCACCTTGAAAATCTCACGCCGTCATTTCCGTCTTCACCCTTCAAGCCACGCAATTCCTTCACGAAGCTCCAGCGATTTCCTCGGCGAACATAGTCCCTGAAGCAAACTCCGATGAGCTCACCCTCTACTATCACCATGGCGATGACTTCAGATATTCCGCATGTAATTTCCCCCACTAAATCCTTCCTCATCCTTCATCTTCATCGGCTTCAATCGTTCTTGTTCGAACAGATCCCCCCTTTTCCAACAATCTTGACTTCCCTCATTCTTTACTTTTGCAGCACTTGAGAAATCAAGTCGCAATCCCAATTACTAAGAAACCCTCTCACTGTTACCTCGGACCGATGGGTGATGAAGACCCGACAGTTTTCATTAATGCCGGGACCAATCGCATCCCCTTTAGAGAGACCAAACTAGATCTAGTCCATTGGCTAAATATCTTTAGGTCTTGGCCATGTTTCGTAGATGGATGGAACAAATGGTATAAACGGATAGTGGCTAGCAAGTAGGCTCACTGGGATGAAATAGGCATATCTCAATGTCTTTCTCTATCTCTAGCCAATGTGAAGAAAGATGAACCAATCCTATCTGCTGCAACATATTTCTGGTCAGATACCTTAAATGCCTTCATGTTTAACCATGGGCCGATGACTCCCACCTTTCTAGATATACAAATCCTCACCGGCTTGTATATAACCTCATCGGCTAACCCTATTAGCTTGAAGATAAAATGTGAACACAAATTCAAGACTATCAGAGGTTGGTCAGGATTTATCTCTGAGAATATAGGCACAGGCCCCGTAACTCCAAGGGAGCACACTGCTTTTTTGATGATGTGGCTAGATAAGTTCTTGTTTTGTGGCTCGACTTGTGGCCCAACAGCTAACTAGCAACACTTAGCTGAAGCAATGGTTGGCAAAAAAACAATTCCCCTTAGGAAAATATCTTCTGGCAGCAGTCTACCAAACCATGAGCCAAGCATCGGCTAAGTTACTGATGGGCACATCGGCCAACTATGGAGGTCCTTGGTGGCTTGTTCAATCATGGCTTCACCTATACACCATAAGGCTATTGACAGAACTCCATTGAAGGAATCTGAATTTCCAACCTTAGCCGATTCAGATAATGAAGAACCAGGGAAGCGCCAATGGATGTCCTTTGGAGAGGCAGTCTCCTGTTATCCTGGATCAGGACCATCAGCTGAATCCTTCTATCAGTGGTTTAGAATATTTTATGATGGCTTCTCCCATGGAACTAGAGTATGGTTCCCTTATGAACATTTCCCTGATTATGAGCTACCAACTGATTTTCGACTGGATGACCTAAATAATGAAGAATTCCTAGGGATAAGGGAAATATTTATATCGGCCATATCACCATGCATCCTCCCTACAGGAATTTCTCAGGGCTGATACATTCAATCTTCATATGAGTTCTACCTTCCCATGATAGCAACTAGACAAGTTGGTCTAGGACAACTTCCCATTGGCTTGTATTTTACAGAAAAAATTCAGACCAGAGGCATAGTACCATCAGTTTTGATCATGGACAGAATACTGAATATTGAAGGACCACCTCTTGGTTCTATCAATCATGTCAGCCTTGTCATCAAAAGAAGCTAACTTTTTGATAAATGGTGGGGTGAGTGGAAAACTCATTTGTTTTTCAACCAATCAGCCGATTTATACCTGACAACCATCGACTCCTCCATTAGTCCCCAAGTAAGCTCTAAACTCTTAATCAGCTTAACACCTTTTGCATGCATATCTAGAGATACATGTAACTAAAACTTAACATTTTGCAAGCTGGTGGCTCCCCTCTCCCTGTCAGAAGCAACAGTGTTAAAGATATCCGCTACGCTCCTCCCATCAAATCTCTGCTCCAAGACCAAATCAGAGAGCCGATTGCCACAACTACTAGCAAGCGTAAGAGAATCAAGAAGGCTGACACTAAACCCCCTGCCATCAAGAAAATACCAACCACAAAAAGACCAAAGTCATCATCGGCCGATGATCTGCCTCCTGTTGATCCTGAGGTAGAAGAATATCTGAAAGAAGCAGAGATAGAGGAAGAAGTAGATATTGGTGCTGCACAAGTTAGTGAGAGTGAACACCTTGCTGCACAAGCATTGATTGTATTTCCTGTAGCCGAAGAAAAAACTGACATCATCAAAGAAGAAGAAGCCAATTTCACCAGCTGCTTCAGTAAACTCTTAACTCTATCTTCTGTCAACCAATTCAGCCAATGTTTGATCTATTATATTTGCAACTTTTTAGCTTATGTTTGATCGACTAGGAAGGTTGTCTCTAGAAGCAACTGTTGAATCTAGCCGAAAGCAAATTATTGAAGATAAGCCAAACTTGATGAGTTAATTGCTGGTCTAGAGACAACTCAGAGATAGCTTGATGAGCTAAGAACTGAAGAGGCTGAACTCTTGATCAAGCTAAGAGATTGCCGAGTTAAAATAGAAGCAACCAAGTCAAGATTAGCCGATCTCCCAAAAGCAATCGATGACCAGAAATCCAAATTGAAGGCATCGGCTAAACATCTTGCCGACTTGACCAAGGTGTTGAAACCAATCCAAGGGTCAGATGCCGAAGACATGAAGACTATCAAAGAAGTTGATAATCTTTGGCTGCGGTATCAATGCAATTCAAAACTTTTTGAATTGATGTAATAGTCTAGGCTTTAAACATTAACTTTTTGCTGTAATATATATGTATTGGCCATCGAGTTGATTATACACAACTCAACCACTTTAAACTGCTCCTCTCATATAGACCACCGGCTATTGATATCTAAGCCGATTTCGTATGCAAAAAGTTTTCTAAGTGCACAAAATTTCCGTCTTCCAAGAATTATCAAACTTGTCGATCCTATCTTAGTGATATATATGCCCCCTTAATTTTGTAGTACAAGGACATATGCTGCAAAATTATAATTTGTCTAAGGGCGATATTTCTATCGGCCATCTAAAGGGGATATAAACACATCGGCTATACATCATGCATCAGCAGAAATAGCCAATCACGAATTAACCCACACACTTGGGTAATATTTCTTCAAGTATTTTCCATTGATAGCCCATCCAAAAACTTCTCCATCAAGTCCTTTAACCATATAAACTCCCTTTGAAACACATTTATGAATCCGAAAGGGTCCTTCCCAATTCAGTGACCACTTACCAAACTTATTATCCCGTGTTCCTATCGGCAATATCAACTTCCAAACAAGTTCTTCTTCCTCAAAAGATTTTGGCACAACCTTTTTATTGTAATGTCTAACAACCCTCTCCTTATCTCTTTTAACTTTTTCCCGGGCTCGCAACCTTGACTGTACCAATTCTTCTGATTCATCAATTGTAAGGCTATGATAATCATCGGCTGTCAACTCATCTTATAAAGAAATCCTTCTTGAGCCGATATTGGTCTCCCATGGTAGAACAACTTCATGTCCATAGACCAACTGATAAGGTGGAACCTGTATAGATCCATGGAAGGCCATCCGATAGGACCACAATGCCTCAGCCAATATGGTACGCCACTTCTTAGGATACTCAGCGATCTTCCTCTTGACCAACTTGATCAAACTCTTGTTCGATGCTTCTGCTCATTAGCTTGCGCATAGTATGGTGAAGAATTCAATAATTTAATCCTCATGCTCTCAGCAAACTAAACAAACTCATCAGACACAAAAATAGATCCTTGATATATAGTGATCGTCTGTGGCACACCAAATCGGTATATAATATGCTCTTTGACAAACTCAATGGCATCTCCAGAATCAACTTTCTTTAAGGGAGTAGCCTCAACCCATTTGGTAAAGTAATCTGTAGCCACTAAGATAAATTTATGCCCTTTACTTGAAGGTGGGTTAATCTGGTCGACCATATCAATCCACCATCCTTTAAAAGGCTATGACTTGATAATTGGATTCATAGTCGATGCAGACGCTCTCTAAATTGCACCAAATTTTTGGCAATCTTGACAATCTTGATAATATTTAAAGCAATGTTCCAGCATTGTCGGTCAAAAATACCCAACTCTCCTAAGTAGCCACTTCATCTTGTGGGTCGATTGATGAGTACAGCATATACCTTCAGGTACTTCGCCCATCACAACTCTAGCTTCATCAGTACTCAAATACTTGAGCAATACACCACCGATCGTCCGATAATACAAATCATCATCCAACAAAACATATCTGAGGGCTTTATATTTCAATTTCCTTGAAGCCGATTGTGAAGGATTTTTCAAATATTCAAATATCCCATATCTCCAATCATCGGTTGGTATCATGGCGATCTCCACCTCCACGTCTTTTAACATCGGCTTATAGCCAAATACACTTTGGGCTAAACCATTGGCTTCAGAGTTCTGCTCTCCGGGAATATGCTTCATAGTCACCATCCTGAAGTCCTTCATCAACTCCTAACATTTCTCGTTATAAACCCTCAAAACATCATTTTTGCATTCATACTCACCAGACAACTGACTAATTACCAATAATGAATCACCCATAATTTCAATAGTATCGGCTTCAACCTCCTTTAATAATTGCAAACCCTTCAATACTGCCTCATACTTCGCTTTAGTAAGGTTTGATAGTGAAAGCAAACTCAAAGCTTGCCCCCTAGGCGATATGATGACCAAGCCGATATCACAACCATGAGTACAAACTGATCCATCAAAGAATAAAGTCCAAAGCACCAACTCTACATAACCAACCGGGTCATCTCGATGCTCAACAACGAAATCGGCTATTACCTGCCCTTTTACTGCTTTGGCCAATTCATATTTCAAGTCAAACTTAGTTAATACGAAAATCCACTTCCCAATTCTGCCCTTCAATACCAGAGCCAATAGCATATATTTGACTACATTGGCTTTGGGAACCACTGTGCATTCATTGGATAGTAAATAATGCCTTAACTTTATATAAGAAAAATATAAACACAAGCACAACTTTTTCACCGGGGTATATCTTGTCTCAGCATCCAAAAGTCATACTCAAATAGAATATAGCCCTATCTTTGCCCTCAAACTTTTGAATCAAGACAGAGCCGATCGACTCTTTATCGGCTGATAAATACATCTTGAAAGGTACCCCCTTCTGTGGTGGAATTAAAACAGGAGGAGTACTTAGATATTCTTTTATTTCATTCAAAGCCTTATGTTGCTTCTTGTTGACGATGAAATTTGGTAAGCCTCGAAATCATCATCAGCCTAGAGTTAGTATCGGCTTCAAAATCCTACGATCGGCCGATGGAAGCTATTAATCACCAATAGTCGGATTCTTACCAAATTCGGTTAAGGAAATTAATCTATTAAAGGAAGCTTATCCAAAAGAGACCGAATTCAAGGAAGATGTGGCATGGCTGTTTATCTATTAATTCGGCAGAGTTGTTAGTTTCCTTTTAAATTTAGGAAAGTGTGTTTAGTGTCCGATAAGGACTTTATGTTTTTCCTTTTATCTTCAGGAAAGTTTGAGTCGTGTCTGATATGGACTTGTATCTACCCATGGGTATAAATATGTACACCCGGGGTCCATGTAAATTATCTCTCGATCAATTCAACTTCGGCGCATTGCCACCTTTTACCTTTTTTACTTTCGACAAGTTTTTGTTTCAAGTTGGGCTGCATCGGCTTCGATCTCCGACGAGGGGTAAGGCTTGTTATGGTGGCTTGCGTTATCGGGATTAGTGCTTCCATCGCTTCGACACTCTAATCTTGTTCATGTAAGTCGTCGAGTTATCATATACGTTATATAATCTAGATTGACAATGTTTTCTACTTGCATCGGTCGATCTCCATCTAGAGTTTCGTCGATATCGGCTAGATTACTTTGTTGGTTTAGATTATATAATGTATCCACCACCCTGAAAATCAGTCAAAAGCTTGATTGTCTAGATATTATGTTTCTTTTCATACTTAGTGCTGCATTAGTTAAGTTTGATCTACTAAGTCGTGCTTAGAACCATAATCTCTAGCCTGCTTCTTGATTGCCAATAAGGGTTTTATCGGGGTTTCAGCCGACGAGTTATCTAGATGTTGCTTCGGCTTATAAGGGTTACATACAAGTTGGATTTAGCCAATGACAACAAAGGTTTCATTGTTTATACAATCATTTGGATTTATTGACATCGGACCTCCAGCCGATGAATGCTTCAACCTTCGGATCGGTGCTTATTCAATCTATCATTACTAGCCGATTGGTTTCTACCAGACTATATTATTGTTTTTTTACATTATCATCAGCCGATTATCTTTATGTCATTATTTACTAAAGTATCAATATCTATACTGGATATCGGCTAGTATCGGCATCGGCTGGAATCACTCCATCGGCTTGTCAGCCGATCAGTTCTTTGATGATCTTCAATTTATATATCTTGTCAGTTGCAGGATCAAACTGACTAGCACGCCCGCATCTCATTAATATTTTGGACCTGCACTGGAGCTAAGCAGATCTCCCAGGCCGTCGTGTTTTTTACGTCAACCCTTCTCCCCCAAACAAACTCTTGATTGGCCTTCAACCTAAGTAATGGAGTGGATGGCTCTATTCTCCTAGACAAGTTAGAGATAAATCTCCTTACAGAATTAATCTTGCTGATCCGAGATTGAAGCTCAGTCTTGGTTCCAGGAAGCTTGATAACTTTAATAGCATTGATACTTCTCTGTGGAACCTTAATCCCCCTCTCACGAATGAGAAACCCGAGAAATTATCCAGCCGATACACCAAAAACATACTTGGTATAATTCATCTTCAGACCATATTTTCTCGTCCTCTCTAAGATCTTCCTTAAATCGGCTATATGTTTATCAACCTCTTTTGATTTGACAACTACATCATCGATATAAACTTCCACCAACAAGCCGATGAGATCATGAAAGGTATAGTTCATTGCTCTTTGATTCGTAGCACCAACACTTCTCAATCCAAAAGTCATTACAACCCACTCGAATAAGCCGATTGCACTAGGACACCTGAAAGCAGTCTTATGGATATCTTCTTCTGCCATGAAAATTTGATTGTAGCTTGCATTGTCATCCATAAAACTTATAATCTTGTGGCTATATGCTGCATCTACCAACAAATCAACACTCAGTATTGGGTATTCATCCTTAGGGGTAGCCTTATTTAAATTCCTAAAATCTATGCACACCCTCAACTTGTCGTTTCTCTTAATTACTAGTATTATGTTTGAAACCCACTCAGCATATCGGTATGGCCTAATAAAATTAGCATCATACAACCTTGTAAGTTCAGCCTTGATAGCAACATACATTTATGCCTTGCATCATCTTGGAGGTTGCTTATATGGCCGATATCCTAGCTTAATAGGGAGCTGATGTTCAACAATAGACCGGCTTAATCCTGGCATCTCATAATATTCCCACGCAAAGCAATCTTTATATTCTTTTAATAGTTCTATCAACTTTACCCTAAATACATCTGATAAATTTTTACTAATAAATGTCGGCCTAGGCGTATCACCTGGTCCAATATCAACTTCTTCCAACTCATTGATGAGGATATCAACGCGATCGATACATCCACGCCCACACAACGACAACAGATTTTCGGTCCGATTACAGGAGCTCATGCACGCCAAATAAACAACCAGGTGACTTCATTTTTATCTTCTTGTCCATCTTATTTAGACCATGGAAATGTTTGCACTCTTGTTTTGGTTAGGAATGATGGATAGGATCCAAAAGGAAACGTATTCGCGCGGGCTGGATTCGGACTACAGAACAACACCAACTTGTAATGGCCACCACGACTTCATGCAGACTCCTATTTGGGCGTGTAAATACTTCATGGAAAGCTTATCAAGTCTACTTTCAAACGGATCCGGCCTCATGTCTATATCTGTTCTGGGGCGGTCGCAATCATCGTTTTACTATCGAGTCCTTTTTTGTCAAAGGTGCTGCGTCACCTTATTTGGACCCAATGGGCTATGTATTAAGTTGAGTCCGTTAGGGACGCATCCTAGGGTTAGAGCACGACCCCAACTCGTTCTCTCACCTATATATTTACGCTAGCCGTCATAGATCAACTTGGGTTTTGTTTAGATCAAAGTTTAGCTTCGCTACTTTGCCGTGTAATCCCGTGATCAGTTAGATCGCCGGTTTGCTCGCTTTGGAACCCCACCTTTAAAACAGACCTGGTCAGCAGTACTGTTTTTGTTGTTTCTTCTAAACCATTTATCGGAATCGAGTGAAACTAGAACCGTTAGAAAGATATCAACGATGACTACAAATTGTACTTAGGACAACTAATCTGAATCATGATGATTTAATACCAGATTGGAAAAATACTATTTTCAGCCCATAAACAACAACTAAAAACACCCAAACCGGCTATCCAATCGATTCCCACATGAAATTTGAACTTCCATGTACTAAGAGGAGTTACGCTTAAAAAAGGAGAATATCAAATTTGAGGTGAATTTATGGAATCCCAGAAAAATTCCTTACTTTGCTTCTCTTCCCCTTTTTCTTCTTTTCCCCTCCTGCTTCCTCTGCCCTCTGAACCTTCTCTTTGATCGTTGTAGAAGCAGCAGCAGCAGCGAGCAAAGACACAACAGCAACAGATCAGATCGACAACAGCAAGAGCTCACCGGGAAGGAGTAGAACAGAAAGGAACCACCGGTGGCGACAGAAGACGATGGCTGTGGTGACCGACAACGGCATTGGCAGCGGCGGCGGCAACAGGAATGATAGCAGCAGCGGCGACGTGATGGCGGCTAGGGCTTGTGGTGGTTGGAAGGCTAGCGATCTCTTCCTTTTTTCCCCTTTATCTCTGTTATATAAGTAGAGGAGCTCCAGTGAAGATCGAACGGTCCAGATTAATTCAATCACTAGGAGATAATTTGGATTCCGATTACCACAAACTTATAGTCTACTTCGCACTACTCGACGAGCTCTACGCATCGATGGTTCCTGATCGTCTATTCCAACAACGGTTTAAAAGTTGAACATTTGTGTGTTTGTTCTAATATTTCCTGAAATACACTAATTCGAAACTCGGGGTATTACAGTAAAGCGTAGGGGAATCACCTAGTTTGTAACAAAGGTGACCTCCATCAATTTGAGTCCTGCTTGACTTATTAATAAACTGACATTAATTGAGAAGTGTTACCAGTTGCTCATGAACGAAAAGACAAAGAAAGTGAGATAAGCCGACAAGGAAATTCAATGGGCAAACAAGTGGTTTGTATTTTGAGACTCATAGAAAAGCTAACACGTACAGTAAATATGCTATAACATTGTCTCTATTTTCCTTCTCCTCTCTCTTCTCTCACCTATATATTAATGCATCTGTTTTGGAGCATGTAGTATCTATCTCTTACTACCTAAAAACAAACACCTCTTTTCTCTTTATCCCTCACCTATAGATATTTTTTTAAAAAAATCAAATAAATTCAATTTTCTAATTTATACTTTCTCCATCCTAGACTAATTATTTCTAACCTTCAAGTTTGTCCAAAAAATATATATTTCTACTGATGTGAGACACAACAAACTAATTATATAAAAATATGTTACCTTGTAATCTTCCTTCCTTGCATCCCATCTCCTCACCCGTTGCTTCGTCCTCTCCCCCATCCACTCCTACCCATGGCATCGTCTCTCCTCAATCCCGATTGCACTTGTCTCCTCTCATCCCCTCCCTTCCCCTTCACCCACTTGCTTACTAGGATGGATGATGGTGGCGGTGCAAACAAGGATATAAAATGTATGTTAATTATGTAGGTTTACTGTTTTAACCTCCTTTTAATCAAGTTTATATATGGAATATGTGTTGGTAGTGTGTTTATTGAATATGATTATTGTGATCATTTGTGTATGCTCATAATTAGTCCTTAATTTCTTATAAATATAATTAATCTGGGACGGAGGTAGTAATATTTAGGTTGCATCTCTTTGTTTGCGGCAGATAAAAAAAGAAATCCCTCGTTCTCTATGGGCATGCTTCCCAAACTACTAACTGGTGTGTATAAAAAATATATATAGGAAAGTTGCTTTAAAAAACATATTAATCCATTTCTCAACTTCAAAATAATTTATACTCAATTAATCATATGTTATGGCTCACCTCATTTTGCGTATCTTCTTAATATTCTCTTTTTTTGAAAACATGAAGCCCGCATAGTACATTAAATTAAAAACATGAGTATATTACAAACAGCTTAACCAGGAGGAAAGAGCTAATCTCTCACCAAGACTTAAACAGAAGAGAAGAAGGGACAGATCATTCCTAAAGAATGTTATCGAGGGGACAGAGGGAGGAACATTACCAAAACTAAATCCATTTCGCTGCTTTCAAATGTTCCAAGCTGCATAAATAACCTTCTCCACAAAATGAGATGATATGTATGTATTTCTTGCTTGTCTCAACATATCAGCAAAATTCAAAGACAGATCCCATACTATCCCAAATTGAGCCCAACATTAAGAGCTAAAAGAGCAGCAGAAAAACAAGTGCAAAATAGTTTCTCTGGCTCCAACAGAGCACAACACACATGTAAGATCACTTTGGTTATGAGCACAACGCTTTCTATCAAGCATATCTCTAGTATCAAAATCTTCTCTTTTTACCTCCTATGAAACACAACCTTAATACTTAATTAATCATGCGCGAATAAACTACCCCATTTTATGTGCCGCTAATATGCTTAGCAAAAATAGAGGTTCGCATGGGGCCTAAGCATGGCATGGCACGGCTCGGCTGCGAGCCTACTAGCTCTATTTCATAATATAAAATATTTTAATTTTTTAGTCAATCTTTAAGTTTAATCAAATTTATAAAAATATATAGCAATTAAGTATTAAAATATCTTCAATGTTATATTTAACTAGCAAATGCGCGTAGCAACGGGTGAAGTAAATTTTCACGATTGATAAAAACTCTGTCAATTAAATGACAAACTGAAACAAGACAAACAATAACAATGACAAAATAAAATAAAAAATCATATATAACATTGAACCTAGTTGCTCTCGCTTCACACGTCATCACATCGGGTGGTTATTCCATAAGTTGATGCATGTGCATTTTGCTATACCTAATGGACCAAAGATTAAAATTTTGATTACTCAATTAGTAAAGTTTTTTACTATAAATGAAAAGCATTTACAAAGTAACAAAATTTACCGCATTCACACCTTAAACAATGGTAAATTCAAAAGAAAAATATTTATGGGGAGGAAAATTTAGAAAGAAGAAAAGAGGAAAAAGAGAAAAGGAGGAGATTGGAAGGAGTGAGAGAGGATCATAATTATTGGGGAGAAAATAAAAGGGGAAAAGAAAATGAAAAAGAGAGAGATATAAAAAGATATCGATTGGGGGAGGGGTGCGCGCGGCACTCAGGCCCGTCGATGGCCAAGAGCCAAATGGGCGATATCCCATTGGCCACAACTATCGTCTGGGAGATTGGCAGATCGCGCGTGGAGCCCAGGCATGCGGCATGGATCGATGGACGTTCCGCGGCAGCGGCAACATATCTCGCAAGTCCGAGCAGCAACGGTGATGACCCAGGACTCCGGTCTCCAAGCAGCTGCAGCTGCCTCTTGGGCTTCTGGCTCTTGCCCTCGTCCTTGACTCGACCCTTTGCGGCTCGACCTTGGATGGGTAAGATTAGACCGTGGTTGAGTACATGATAGACCATAAATTTATCATATGTATCAAATTACCATGAGTTCGTGACCGTATTTTCTAATTTGAATGATTGATTAAATCAAATTATCATGTTTGATTCAAATTACATCTATATGGATTGTACATATTGCATTTATATAATTGAGTGAAATAATTGCATCTATATAACACATATTCAAACTAAATCAAATGGATTGTACAGTATAACACATGTTGCATCTATGTAATTGTATACTTGAGTGAAAATATGTCTTATTTATATTAGACATGATTTTTCAAATTATAGGGTCCCAATTTGTATTTCACCCCGGGACCCCTAATCCCTGAAGATGGCCTTGGTAGCACTAAGTGAAGGCACGCGGGATGGGGTGGTCCGGTTGGGTTGGGCTAGGAGGAGGAGGGGTTGGGCTGGGACGATGGACATACAACAACTCAAATATGGATGATGGACTGAAATTCCGGAGAAAACATCTTTCAATTTTTATAATATATATGTAGAGAAGAGATAAAATTAATTTGGTGTTATAAATATTGTTAATTTTTCTATAAACTTGATCAAACATTATGATGTATCTGAGGCCCCCATTGTTTTCTTCACACAACATCCGTCGCTGTCAAAATTTTGAATGTTCAAACGCAATTTTGAAGTTTTTTCATCGAAATTTGTTTTTCAGTATTAGTATTTAAGTCGCTAAGAACACATATATAAAAGTTTTATTTATAAATTATTATTATTTTGCTAATACGTTATTTGACGTATTATCCGTATACAGCGAAACGATGGAGGCCTGAACTATGAAACGGAGGGAGGTGAATTGGTGAGAATGGTCGTGGTCATGGTGACCTCGCGCGCGCTCTACTAAAAATCCACGGTGCGACACATTGGTGAGAGCGGAGAGAGCAGCTAGCTAGCAAAACAGCAGTAGCAGAGGAGCACGAGGCCAACTGGTCGTCGAGCGATGGCGCGGATGCGGCTGCGACCCGGCCTCCATTTGCTCTGGCTGGCAGCCACCAGAAGAAGCACGGCGACGACCCGCCACCGGCCATGCGCCCCGGCCCCATCCCGTCCCCGTTACGTACGTGCATGCGCTTCACAGATTACGCTGATTAATTTAAATTTACACGCACGCAGTTAATTTGCACCATATATATGTTGTGATGTGTGAGCTTTGTATGCTTTGCCTCGTTTGCAGCTCGAGTTAGGCCGCGGCGGCCGCCGTCGTGCCCCCGGTCTCCGGCGCCGAGAGGGGACGGCCTTGATTAAATCGTCGACGTTATCTAGTCAACAAAGTTCCAAGACACAAGTTAATTATCTTATACATGGATGGATCTCCCATCATCAGCTTAATAATGAACCAAGTCCAAACCTAACACTCTTTTTTAATATAATGGATTAAATAAAATCCGAACTCTACATCCCAAGGATGTACACAGCCACAAACTTAATACTCCTATATGTTGTATATGTGGATCTTCTACATATGGATCGATATATCCATATAGCTAAGGCTCAATCTTGTTGGTAGACAAACACCTGCAAGTTTCTTAATTAAGTTATTTCCCCTCGCAAAATAAAGCTTATTAAATTAACTATTTCCTGCGGCTACCCCACGTTTTCTGGATATTTTGTTTTTTTGGGAGAGGAAGCATATGCATATGCATATGCATGAACGATTGGTGTGACAAAAAATGAGAGAGAAATTTTGCTCCCGAGTTTCTTTCGGTAAAACTGATTAGTAAGAGTTGGGGACCCTTTCCTCCCAGTACGTAAAACGGAACGATGGATTAACGTATAATTAATTAAGTATAAGTAAAAAACTTTGATAATAGATTAATGTGGTTTTTTAAATAATTTTTCTATTACTTTTTTAAAAGAAAATTTAACAGTTTGAGAAATATGCGTATGAAAAACGAGTGGTAAAAGTTGGGAAAGTGTTCATAATAAAACAGCGTAAAAGTACATCTGTCTGTGTGGATGGCGGCTTATGTGAACATATTCTGTTTGAATAGCCTAACATCAACAAGCTGCTTGCGTGCTGTGCCTACTCTAGATTGCCATTGCATGTGTCTAGTGTGTGCAATTTCGGTAAAGGCCGGGGGTGGTTTGTTTCGAAATTTCAAGCGCTGGTTGTGGCAGCTTGCTTGATTGCACCAAAAGTAGCAAACCGAACACCTTTGCCAAAAGTTCATTTTTTTAAAAAAAAATCTTGGAAATTTTGCTACCCAGCACAAATGTTCAAAACAAAATCACAAATCCGAAAACGCTTCAATATCGAGCATCCGGCACGAAGCGAAATATCGGACGAAGCCACATCTCCTCGAACCTCTCCGCTACCTCGTGCTCCTCTCAACCCAAAATTATCCTTTGGACTTCGTTTTGGTTGGTTGGTGTTGTTTATTGATTTTGCTGTCCGTGAAATGTATGGCGCCTCTGTCCATGAACTGAATTTGCCGTCCGTGAAAAGTATATATGGTGACTTCATTTTGACGTCCGTGAAAATTTATGTGAACTCGTGAATTTGCTGTCCATGAACTGAACATATTTTGTCTGAAAAAGCCTAGCATCAAGCCATCAACAAGCTGTTTGCCTGCTGCGCCAACTCCTCTCGATTGCCTGTTGTGTCGGTTTGCATCTTCTTTGCTTTATCCATATAATAATCCTCTAGCAAATCGATGGAGAATTTGAGAGATCGCTGCAGCTTTGGGACCGGAACGGCATGTTTGTTACTCAGGCGGCGAACACATGGCCCGTAACCTTTGGGCCGGGAATGTTGCACACATCTGGGCCGTATTCGTTGGGTCGTGACGGCCTCTTAATAATTATACACAGCTCTACACTTCTTGATGTCACCGTGTGAACGTTCTCAAAAACACATTTGAGAAAGAACAAATTGAAGAAAGCTAGCAGAATGTCAGATTACTACACCTCGATTTTGATTCCTGTCGAATGATAGATGTACGATATGCGTGGATGATGCTCTTCCTCCCGGCCCAGGGAGGGTACATATTGGCTAATAAGTTAAAACGGTTTATTAAAATATAAAAAAATATTTATAGATAGTATATATATATATATTCTTAAAGATTAATGTTGAAGATAAACTACATTAAATATATTTAAAACTCAATTTTGAAATTAAGTTTAAAAATTTAAATTTTAACTTTGACTTACCATACAACCATATCATCTCCGCCCTATCTGGTTCCTTCTCGAATCTCAGCTACAGTACATAGCCTCACCTTCCCTCCAATTCCTCCTCCTCCGACTCGTCGCTGGAGAAGGGTGGGAGAGGGGTTGGGCCATTTAGCTCCCGGTAGCAGTTGTGGTGGTTACGTTCTCCTGTTTGCTTGGTTTTTTTTTCGTTCTTTTTCCCTCTTTTTGTTCTTGAAGTGGTCATCAGCGTCGGCTATCCCCGTCCTGACACCCAAGTTGCTGCATGCTCCTAGCCATTGGATAGGATGCTTCCGAATTTGAGTAAATAAAGGTTGCGCTGGCCTTCATCGATTTATCTGGCGAGTGCTTTCCAAAGGAGGTGGCGTTTCTTCACAAGGTGGCTAAAGTTTTCAAGCTTTGCTAAGGTGGTCTCGACCTCCCATTCACGGAGGAGTTATTCAAGTGTGCCCCCCGGTTTTTATTATGCAGCTCGTCATGTTTTTACTGCTTTTGTCGCCGATGGTTGTAGATATGGATGTGACCTTTAGTTTTTATTAATCTTTGCATTGATTTTCTTCGCCAAAAATGCCAGTGCAGAACTCATGTCGTGTAGCTATGAAGCTTTGTAATATTTTCCAACGCTTGAACCTCCTTCCTTGTGAGGCCCCGTTTGGGATTGTGCGAAGGCTTTCTCTCATGTAGCTCACCTAGTTTCGATAGCCACCAGCGATGAGCTCCATTTCGCTATTTTTTTTTGAAAGGAATCAGCAAGAGACTGTGCTATTTCATTAGATATAGGCATAAAAAAGAATACATCCCCTAGGGGCAAAAAAAAAAAGCTGTACAAAATTACATAAGCGCTGTGGTTAAGTTGGGAGGAAATCTCCAAGTCGCCTTGCGCCTGCCATTATCCAAGTTCTTGCCTCTTCCTTTATTTTTGCCATAAGGTTGGGGGCTGCCGTTTCTTTGTGCTCGAAGATCCTTTGGTTCCTTTCTTTCCAGATTTCCCAGGCTATGAGTAGGATAAAGGATCACAACCCTTTCTTGGGCACTTCCCTTTTATTGGCTAGCATTTCCCACCAATCATGTACGCTTTGGCATGGCTCCCAATTGCTCGGGTCCAATTGCTGATAAGCCACCCAGCCGGCCGTCAGTCTCTAGATCCTTCTGGTGTATCTATAGGAGGCTAATAGGTGGCATGCCGTCTCGTTCGTCGTACGGCATAGGGGGCACACTCCACTATTTGGCCATCCTCTTTTAGCTAGTCGATCGGAAGTCCAAACTCTATTTTGAATCACAAGCCACGCATAGAATTTGCATTTTGCAGGACCCAAGATTTCCAAATTAGGGGATTGAAGTTGGTGCCGACTGTTCCTAGACACTGAGCCTTGTATGCCGAAGAGGCCGAGTATTCTCCATGATTCGAGAGCTTCCAGACGATGTGATCTGACTCGTTTTGGTTTAGCATGATGTCCTGGGTTGCGTTCCAGGGACACGAGCTAGCTGATCAGGTCCACTGTAAAAGAAGTGTTCCCATTTAGCTCCAGGTCATCGATCCAAATGTCATTTTCAATGCCTTCACATAGCGATTTGCTTCTTTTTTTGGAAATTGCATAGACGAGCGGCATGCCGTCCTTTCGTCTTTGCCTGTCTAGCCAGGCGGACTCCCAAAAGCGAATCATGTTTCCATCCCCTATTGTTATTTTGGTAGCTGCGGCAAAAAGAAGTTTGTCCGTTTCATCACACGGTGTCTCTAGTCCCACCCATGGCTTGGTGGTGTCTTTCCATTCATGCCAGAGCCATCTCAGTCGCAAGGCCCTCGTAAACATCTCCATGTTCAGAACCCCTAGTCCTCCTAGTGCGGTTGGGAGGCACGTCCTTTTCCAGTTCACCTTGCATTTCCCTCCTGTAATGTCCCCCGTCCCTGCCCAGAGGAATTTTTGTCTCTTTGCATCCTTCGCTATTTTTTTTGACGTTGCTTTGTTTCGCTATCGATGTTGAAGACAAGTGTAGAAGGACTCGATTGCTTTTTTTCTGTTCTCTCTAGTTCTTTTCTGCAAATTATTGAGTATAAGTATATTCTGCCCATTCTGAAGAGGCATCTTTGCAAAACAACTATTCCATCTACTTCATACCATAAATCGCTTTTTGATTTTTTTTCCTAGTTAAAACTCTGTTAGGTTTGATCAAATTTATAGAAAAATTTATCAACATCTACAACACTAAATTAGTTTCATTAAATACAACATTAGATATATTATGATAATATATTTGTTTTATATTGAAAATATTGATATATTTTTCTATAAATTTGAATAAATTTAGAAAAGTTTGACTATAAAATAAATTAAAACGACTTATAATATGAAACGAAGTGAGTAATTGTATCTGATATCCCCGTTATATTTTTTTATTTAAGCGGTGCAATCACTCATGTAATATGTTTCTAAACCTCTCTACATAAATAATTATGAGTTTTTCGTTTCTTTTAGAAAAAAATAATCCAGCAGGGAAGATAATTAATTAACATCCAACAGAGTTTTCTTTTTACAATATGCACTTGTTATCTACTGTGCTCGCTGATTTTACCTTTTTTTAGTGCGCCTGCGCATGCGAGAGGAAAATGGGTCGTCCGTGCCAATTTTTTCTCCGTGCAAAGAACCAAGACGACTAGACCGTAGATTTGTCAGTCTTCGCTCCATTGATTCCTTGCTATATGCGCTCGGCTTGCTGCAACAGACTGATGTAGTCCTCCCACCAATAAATTCCAGACAGTGCAAAGTCACTACTAGTATGGAAGGAATTTTTGCATTCGGTCAAAAGGCATTTTCACACGTGGACGCTAGCTTTGCCTGCCTGCTCCTAGATGTATGTGGAAACAACAATTTTTCTAGGCGGGCAACCGAACCACGTGTGAAAACAGAATTTTCGCATACAGAGCGTTAACCCGCCCACCTGCAAAATCAAATTTGCAAAAAAAAAATCAAAAGAAAGCAAAACCCCAAAACCGTATCTCCTAAAACCCTAGCTCCCATTCTCATCCCCTCGAGCTCACCATCCGCTGTTGTTGCCACCCCTCCAGGGGCTGAGTACAGCTTCACCAGATCCGCCGCCCTCGAGCTTGCTGCTGTCGTCGCTGCCCATCATTGCCATCACTCTAGTCGCTGTCGCCCCTCCCAGGGTTGAGGGCAGCGTCATTGGATTTGCCATCCTCGAGCTCGCCATCGCCCAAGCCACCCCGCTCACCATCCAGCCTAAGCCTGAGGAGGCCGGATGGGAGTGGGAGGGAGGGAGAGAGAGAGGAGGAGCCGAGGCACGCACATGCGATCCTGTCGCCAGTACTGCTCCTCACGCCGGTGTGCTGGTGCCGGCCGATAGGAGAGGAGAGGAGATGGGAGAGAGAGATAGTGGATGAGAGGATGTGTAAAGGAGTGGAGGGATTTCGACTTCAATGCAGAGGGTGGAGAAAAAATCGAGGAGACGTGATTTTCTCACGTGGCTGAAAATCTACCGACTGCGAAAATCCTAATAGGATTTTCGCATATGAGCCTCTTATCATGCCCGCCTAAAAAAAACATATTTTTACAGGAGGCCATGTTAAGAGGCCTGTTTGTAAAAAAATATTTCCGCGAGCGGGTCTTTGCTGGACACCTCAATACGTTTTTCACGCGGTTTCTTTTGGCCTGTTTGTAAAAATAAACCGGGTATGATGCAAATATCAATTCTGTAGTGACTAGTGAGTGATAGTATGGTTCCCTTGTTTTGCTTTTACTTTTTTTCCACACACGAAACGATAAATGTTATTAGCATATGATCATTAACGAAGTACTAATTATTATAAACTTAAAAAATATGTATTGTTTGATTCTTAAAAAACTTTTACATATCGTAAATGTACAATTTAGCAGTTTAAAAAACGTACTCACGGTAAACGAGAGAATTGCAAAAGCTAAACGAGCTTCTGAACTTAACCTAACACACTACATGTGGAGACTATGGGTACCAGGTATCTAAACGACTGGTATATCCGACTGCTATAAGAGGTGGGCTGTGACTATGATATTTGTAATTGTATGCATCTTAGTTGTTAGAGCTTTCTTGCCGGTTAAGGTAGCACTCTAGATTCCAACTAAGTTATTTTGTTAATATTAAAGGAAGCCAAAGTTGAGTCCAGGTGAGTTTATTACTTGTACCCCTACCACTTGACCTGTATAAAGGGGTATAGAAAGCCTTCAAGAGCAGATATCACAACTCGTCGATCGTCAGATCAACTTAATAGATTTGAAGAATACAATCCTAAACAAGAGTATGGTATTAGTGTTTAAACCTATCATGTAAACCTTTTGTCTCTATAACTATTTACTTTAAGTCTCGTGTGCTACCCCTTCAGCATTATCGATATAGAACAACGACACCACAATAGACTATAGTCGCGCATAGCCCCTTCACGAGCACTACATTTCCACCGTAGGATGGGAGTGGGAGGGGATGCACAAGTGCACAATGGACCAACATGGAGCATCATGGAGGGGCCGTAAGAGTCGCAGTACCACCCTGTTTGGAATTCCATCGCCTCTCACTCTGCAGACTGATGAGAGTAACATGGGGCTTGCAGACGCACTAACCATAAGCCCATAATGCAGTTAGCAGCCATGCATGCCATGATGCACGGCCACAACCTCTGGCGATAAACCTTAGAAAGATGGGTCCAATATTTAATTTAAGGTTGTGCATTTAAAATGTTATGAGGGGACATCGAAAAATAATATGAATGGATAAAAAATTGACCGCCAAAAAATATATAACTTAATATTTGATAAGTATAATATGATGTTATAATATATTGCATATGTATTATCACTACTACATAACTGATATTTTATCGTAGTATCAACAACATAAATATTTCGGATAGATTAAGAATCGGTACTAAAAGTATTTTTAATTCTAAAGTCCAAATCCCAAAAACATTTTTATTACCAGTTGGTATTACCAACCAGTACTAAAAATACATCTTTAGTATAGGTTGGTAACGCCAACTGAGACTAAAGATGTTGGATCTTTAGTTTGGGTTGATGTTACCAACCGGTTCTAAAAATATATCTTTATTACCGGTTACTAACATCAACCCGGACTAAAGATATTTTTAGTACCAACCGGTACTAAAGATACTTTCATGGTT
Organism: Oryza punctata; assembly: GCA_000573905.2. Taxonomy (NCBI): domain Eukaryota; kingdom Viridiplantae; phylum Streptophyta; class Magnoliopsida; order Poales; family Poaceae; genus Oryza; species Oryza punctata. The sequence goes on along the minus strand of CM002489.2, from coordinate 6,390,138 downwards.
AGTTAAAAAAAATATCTCTGTCCAAATCAAATGTGTGGAGTTGGTGAGATGGTTATACGCTTGAGGGTTAAGGTGAGAGATCTTCAGTTTGAATCACATATCCCATATAATTTTTAGATTTGGTATGCATATTTAGCACAGTTATTTCAACCAGTAGTACTATAGATCGAGATTTTTCGTTAGTTACGGTTGCATAACCGGAATAAATTGTAGTTTTTAACCGGTAGTAAAAATGAGTTCTCCAGTAGAGTATATATTATGTGTGGATACAATCTTTTTTTCATTCACATAAACACAAACTTATTTTTTATCAATAATCTTAGGTACTCCTTGAATTGTGCTTAGGCCCGCCAGTAAAACACGCGATTTAATTTTATGGTGTTCTTACATCTCGATCGCCCTCTATAAATAGTGCGAGACCAAAGCAGCTAGCGAATGGCGCTAACAAACGATCGAGTATTCGAGTAGCAAAGCGTGCTAGCTAGCTTGCGATTAACGTACGTCTGGTCCTCGATCCGTCAGTGATGGCACGGCTGCGACTGCTCGCCGTTGTTCAGCTCGTCATGCTGCTCTGGCTGGCGGCCACGAACGGCTACTTGTGCCAGCAGAGCTACCTGCCGTTGATTCCGCCGCCGCCGGCGATCGTCCCTCCTCGTGAGTATTTCTCCCGGAGTTTAATTACGTGCTGCATGCATGTACAGTCACGTTTCACGTACGTGTCTCCTGCTCCGATCCAGCTATGAGGTGTTTGATTAGGTTTATAGTAATCCTTTGAAGAGAAAAACAGAAATATTAAAGAACGAGATTATTTAGATGATGTCAGCATAGTGTACACATGTATATCGGATCTTTGGTAATTACGGGTATAGGGTTTTTGGTAATTACGGGTACAGTTTCTTTTATCTTTAGGACTATATCAGGTAATACCGTACTGATATCATAGATATCAACTACATTGGAGGTAAACCCAGACCTCGAGCCAGCTGGGTCGTAGCCCGAGGCCTAGGCGTGAAGACCCATTAGGATGGTTTTTTTTTCACCATGTGAACAACACACAAGGCTTTATTAAGTTTTCATAAACTGGTTCAGATCTTAGGTCAATTTTGGATCTCTAGGTATCGCATATATTGTCTGTTACTAAATCCGATACGTATCGTCCTTATACCGGTATGCTATTAATAAAGCATTCTTTTGAAACAACAGTGTACCATTGCCTTATCCTTTTTACTATAAAAGAAGGTTTAATTTCTACTCTCTCTTTTCTAAATTGATCATCACATAAGAAAAATTAAAATTTCTTAAATTGATCATTATATAACCGTATAGACACGGATTTTATCATAGTACAATTAATACAGAGAATATGGTGCATGCTAAGAATATAATTGTACATTGTGTTTTAATCGATGCATGTATTATGAGAGAATGTGTGTATATTGTGTATGATGTTTCTTAATCGATATGGTTTAAATAATTTTTAGTCTTTGATAGATGCACAAATGTTATATGATAATCAATTTGGTGATGCACAAATGTTATATGATAACCAATTTGGTATGGTGAGAGTAGTACTTGCGCCTTAATTAATTAGTTTCCGTTTGCATGCAGCTCAACCCCGGCGACCGATCACTCCGCGACCGATCTGTCGCCGGCCGTTCTTCTGCCCGCCGCGGCGCCCGATCTGCCCGCCGGAAGGTTGCTCCGGCAAGGACCAACCTTAACTGAATCATCGACGTCGTTCGCCCTACATCTCCGGTCAACAAATTTCCAAGCAGACAAGTTAGGGCTCTGCTATATGGATCGATGGATAATAATGAACTAAGTCCAAGCTTAATATATACGAGCAATATATATATATATATATATATATATATATATATATATATATATATATATATATATATATATATATATATATATATATATATATATATATATATATACTTTTTAGGTTATATATATATATATATATATAATTGTATTTGAATAAGGGTAAGATGCAAAGATGGAAGAAGCATGCATCAATGTACCGCATGGTTAATTTATCTATTTTATTATTTAACCAGTTGGACAACCTAGGTACTAGCTTGACCGTTGCTTGACTCCATCAATTACGTTTTTCTAAGGAAAAAAGTCCACTTCACATTCTGCACATTCATGAAAGTATAAAATTCATTATAAAACCTAAAATTCGGACAATATTCTTCGCTCAACTTCGACACCGTTTATTTGTCTTACGTTGTCTGCCCGATTGGAGCTACATGTTTGGGGTGTCAATAAATCCGGTCAAGAAATTTTTTTAGTTATAGTTTATCTATTTTATCATATATGCACCTCTTTAGTGTAAACATAGTAAAGCATAATATCCATCTCTATTTTGTCCTAACTTTACGCCCCTGATCCGCTGGTCTATCCACCAGAAGACTTTAACTGCATATCGTCGATGTCGTCCTAGGGTCTACAAATTACCAGATAATTAGTTATCTGCTATATACTTCTGTATGGATCGATATATATGGATATGCCACTTAATAAAGAACAAAGTCCAATTTTAATGTATACTCTATATCAGACGCTCAAGACTTGAGCGTAATAAGAATGATCAAGATTGGGGAGGCATGATTGTGCATGATCTGTTAGCTTAAGAGATTCGCATGAGAACAATGCGCATGTAACTTGTGCCCAAAATCAGGTCTCGAGTGGTCTACAAAACTCCAACTTATAGCTACAGTTATGTATATATGAAAGTTAATTTTACCATTCTTAAAGAAAGTATTAAAAGATACTAAATTTTAAACTGGAAAATATGACCTATTCAAGTACTAGATATCTCGAGGTATTAAAATTAGTACCTCGAGGTACTTTTTAAGTACCATAAAATTTCTCGTGTATAAAACAAGTTGCATAAAAATTCGAGAAGTGTAGATATGAACGAAGTTCAATGCTAATTAAGATGTGCATATGGGTTATCTGAACATTGTACTCTGCTTTGAATAAACGTTCCGTTGTTGCACTGTACCACCATACTGCACTGCTTGGCCGCAGCTGCCGATGGGCACGGCCCGTTTTGGCATGAAGCACGATGGGCCGGTACGGCCCAAGTCCCATGTCTAGTCAGTCGATTGCTAGGCGTTGGATTGATATCCAACGGCCCAGGATGCTTCTTCAACCTCTAGCTTGTGGGAGCTTTTGCGGCATTTCCGTACAACCTTACCGGTGATGATGATCACCATTGTACTCGGCACTCAGCACAACTGCTGAATTAGGGTCCTGGGGTGAGTAGGGCTGGGAGGAAGGGGTAAAGCAGAATTTGTGGATTCACAGCCTCGGCAACCCCATCTATTGATTAGGTTTGGTCATGAGCGTGTGTTAGCATTGGGGTTTTCTCCTATCCTTGGAGGGGTACGTATAAACCTTCTCATAATTTGAGAGGTAAACATTTAAAATGGTTTAATTGATTAGAAAACTAAGTTTATGATCAGCACCGATAAGACCTTCATAGTCGTTATGAGGTGTAGAGAGATATATATACTCATAGTGTTAGTTCGAAGGTATATACCTCCACCCTACTCCACCCTAAAGGTATATACCTCATAATTAACATAAATATATATACCTCTTAAGAATGTAAGAAGAATTAAAAAAATATTTATAAGATAAGTTTTCAATAATATTTCAACATGTAAGATTAATTTTGGTACCTTTTTTATAGAAAAGTATATCTAAGTATGAGGAAGCATATACCTCTCCAAGGATGGGATTCATTGAAATTAAAGTGTCGTTGTTAGATAAAAAAATATTTAACTTTATGGATTTCCCTTTGGCTTAAAAACTAGAAAACTAAGGATGGCTAATAGTGACAGCAGCTTGCAACAAAGAAATAGAGTGAAATAGGGGTTTTTATTTCACTCTATTACAAAGAGCGGCGAAATGAGAAGAGGTTCGTGAGTGTTCCTTTTTACAGAAGGAAGCTTTTTACATTGTAATAGTTAAACGTAAGGAATTCAAATTACATAAGTACATGATAGATGATGGACATCAATATAAAATAAGTCTGTTTACAACCATTTTAAAGGAATTCAAATTACATAATATGCATCCGAAAGTTTTGCTTTTTTCTACTTTTAGCCAAAAAATTGACAAGGATTCAAATTTAATCTGAAAATTTAGGCTGAAATGAACTAATTTCTCCCTTTTCTGTAATTTTGTTCTGTGGAGGACATGGATATCGGATACTCACATGCCCTGCATATTTGACTAGAGATAAGAGGTGTGACAATCTATATATATTATGTAGTAGAGTGGGATTTAGTCACCATGTTGCCTTATATCTTAAGGCTGGGTATATAGCCTCGACTGAATACTACCATGTAATATAGATTAAGAAATTGATATCGTGTTCGGCTAGATTTTCCTCTTTGTAACTCTGCCCCCCTTAACAACCTATATAAGGTGAGCAGGGAGCCCTAAAAGAACATAAGTACAATCAAATCGTCAGATTAATATAACCCCCGGTGGATACAATTTTCAAACAGAAATTAGGTATCACCTCTCATTGAGGAGGTCTGATTTTATCTAAACCCTTATCTTATCTTTCGCATACATACGGTTTTAGATCCCGTATGCTCTCTCTTTTCTTATTGTCAAATGCCTTGTGTTTTGCATGATCATCAAATCCGATTACAGTAAGCTTTCTCCTTCATCGTGATCTTGAACGAAACTATGTAAATTGTCCTGAATGTTTGGCCATATCTTTCCGATATATCCTAAACAACAATGTGAAATGCAACTTGAAATCAATCGCATGCATCTAATCGGAAAACCAGAGCAAACCAAAGTTTCTGAAAGATGCCAACAATGCGCATGCGGATGTAAACTTCGATTCCTGATTTACCTTTTCACCAGACTTGCATTGTGTTCACCGCGAGAAAGTACGTTTGCCACGTCTTTTTCTGAACTTCTGCTCATCGATTGTCCTGTGTCATCGCAGGTAGACGAGGAGCAGGAAACCGAGCGAGTTTTTCTCGCACCAAGACGAAGACTTGACCGGTGTTGTCGTGGTCGGGGACGAACATGGTGGGATCGTCTCTCAACAGTCCTCAAACTTTTCACTGTGCTAGCTGCTCCATCTGTTCCACGTCATAAAGACGTTTTGGTCTCTACATATCCCTCATCTATATTCAATAACATCCGTGTATATATATTCGGACACATATATAAAGCACATACATGAATTCATGCATGAATCAACTAAGGAGTTGGGATCCCATGTTCCCACTGTTTGCAGATGGTGACATAACGTTAAATAACCGACTTACATGGATATATGGTTTTAGGCATTTTAAATATTTCAGGTGCCAGTTTATTTTAGCAAAACCGTTTATAAAAAGTTGGTACATGTGTAAGGTCTATAGTGAGAAAATGAATAAAAACAGAGGGGTAGTACTAATTAGTTAACCTAAACATTTTTCTGACTTTACATTGAAATAACTTAAATAACTCTAACTCATCACTTTTATTTCATGTGAAGAGAAATACTACCTCCGGCCTGAAAAGGATGGCGTTTTGAACATCGTCACATATATAGTCCCTGACAATCATTTTTCTCAAAGTATATCTTCATATAAATATTGAAGATATATATAACCTATGAAGAGCTTGTCATGGAAAATGTAATAATATGTATCTTACATCTATTAGTAATTCAATATTTCAGAATTTAACTGCACATATTTTTATTTCAGGACATCTATAGGCATCCTTTCGAGAACGGTGAGTTCGTTCGCAAGACAAAAGAGAAGAAATTGCTTGTTTTTTTTCACTCCACGCTTCTCGAACTATTACTTTTTGGAAAAAAAAGTTAATAGGATTTTTTTAAAATCATATTAACTTATTTTTAAATTTAAAAATAATTACTAATTTATCATGTATTAATAACTCAACTCATTTAAAATATCTTCTCAGTCTTCTCTTTTCCCCTGCATCCAAAACACTCCCTTTTAGCACTGAAGTATTCGCTTCTAGAGTTCTGCTGGTATAAATAGTGGGACGCTGCATCCAAAACACTCCCTTTTAGCACTGAAGTATTCGCTTCTAGAGTTCTGCTGGTATAAATAGAGGGACGCGAGCCAGATGCACACACAAGACTTAGTACAAAACCAGAAGCGAAGCTTTTGCTAGTTAATTAGCAAGGGGACGACCTAGGTAACTAGTACTATCTTAGGTAGGCGTGGTGTGATATAAGATGGCGTGGCTGACAGTGTGGTGGCGCTCCTCCAGCTCGCGGTGGCGCTCTGGCTGGCGGCGACCGGCGGCTACTTGTGCCGAACGACGTACGGCCCTTACCCGCCGTATCCAGGCGTCCCGCCGGCGACCTACCCTCCTGATCTGTCGGCGGCAGCAACCACCCCTCGCCGTTAGCCCCTTCCCCCTAAATTTATTTCATGCATGTAAATCACTCCTCCCCCTATCCCAAAAGATTTAAATCATAGCGATGAACGTAAATACACATATATCTAGGTTCATTCCTAAATATATCTAGGTTCATTCCTAAATCTTTTTGAGATAGAGGGAGTACTACGTAACAATATTTTAGTTTTTTTTATTGGGAATCAGTTCATGACGATGGATTTATAACTAGGGTGTCCATCAGACATCACCGATGAGGCATGTTTTACTGGTACCGCACCGCAGTTCTAGAGGGGTGTATGGTACACCCACTTTTTCTTTTAGGGAAATGAACCCTCTTTTAAACCAAAGATAAAAAATATTTTATAGGTATCGATTTTGATAAATCGGTATATATAAAACTGATCTCTACGATGTCTTGTACTGGTGGAATTTACCTATACTTATATCAATAATCTTACCTAGTCGATTTGTTACTATTGTAGATCTTATTACTTTTGCACGCAGCTCCAATGGCTCCGCGGTGTCGCCCTCCGTTCTGCCAGCCGCCTGTCTGCAACACAGAAGCAGGTTGCCGCGGCCCACCTGCAGGGCTGAAACCTTAGATCGAATTTTTTCGATCTCGCCTGCATGCCGTACGTCGTCAACTGCAGTCTGCAGAGATCGAGATCGACAAGTTGCTGTCCAAAATCAACGACGACAGCTGAGATAGCCAACTTACGCTGCCGCTTTGAAATTGTTGTAAACTTTTAAATTACTGTAACTAGAAAATATACCCGTGCATTGCTGCAATGGGTAAAAATATTTTTCAGTGATACAATAACTGTTAAGAGTTGAGTAATAAATTAAAATATTAGTATCGCTATACATTATAATTGAAAAAGTTAATGAAAATGTTTCCTTAGTTTTGGACCGAAAGCCCATTCCTTCCTTTCTTTTCAGCCCTAACCTAGTCCGCTACCTCACTCCTAGCTCACAGCCTAGCTCACAAGTAAAACCGTAGGCCCAGCTCGCACAACCAATGGTTGTCTTCAACTTCCGGAAGATAGCCCCATGCTTGTATGCCGGAGCCCATCCTCCCTATCAAATCTGACCGAATATTTCTCGATCTCCTAAAATTGATTGAGAGCTTTTGATCCACTCGATTTTCTCTTTCCGTTTTCCTCAAAATCGGAAAGAATTTGCAAAACTCGGGATAATGGTCGGGGAAGTTCGCCAACCGGCCATCATCAGTGACCGAGACTAAATCCGGAGAATTAAAACCGAATTGAAAAGGGAAATCGTCAGGAAAATGATGAGTGGGGAATCGATTTTTTAATCAATTAGAGGAGAAAAACGCACGGGGAAACTGGCGGCGGTGCTAGGGTTCGGTTCGGCGGCGTGCAACGGATCAGATCGGACGAGATCGAAAAAACCAGCGATGGTAAAAACCGAACCAAAAAAATGAGTCTGATCGAGAAAAAACCAGCAAAAAAAAAGGCACGGATCCAAAAAAAATACCGGAAGCTTTGTTTATTTTTTATTAGGTATAAATATAGATTTAAGCAGTTAGGGATACCTGTTAACAGGGATACTTATACCTATTTAAAAAATATATAAGGCTTCCGGTGGGCTTTTCGTCCGTCATATCGAATGCTAATCACATTCACCGTATCTCTGAGTCTTTCCTCTTGAGGCTAGGGTTTTACCGAGTTCTCTAGGATAGAAATAGCGTCGAAATTCATATGATTTCCTTTAGGACATCTGGGGATTTCATGGGAAAATGAAGAGGAGGATTAGGGGATTCCATTTTCGCATCCAATTTGGTAAGAGAAGCAACGACGCAATCGCATTCAGAACGGGATACGGCTCTAGTAGCAACGTATGGACTCCGGGTGTTTCGGCCGACAGTAGAAGATGACACTATAGTAGTGGGCCCCACGCGTCAGCGAAAGAGGGAGCGGCCTGGGCTGGCGTGGGTGCTGGGCCAAGCGGGAGAGAAGGATGGTGGCCCAACAGGGAGGAGGAAGCGGGATGGCTCGCGGGAGGAGGAAGGAAGGATGGGCCAGAATTGGCCCAGACTTAGGAAAGGGTTTTTAAGTTTATTTTTAGTTTAAATTAATTACTAAAATTATTGTTGTATTATTAAAATTAGCAATTGAGCTTTGAAAAATCTTAGAAAATTCCAGATAGTGTAATTAATCATGAATAATTTAATTAAAATTAAGTCCAGTGATGCTATATTCTTCCCACACTTACTTTACCTATAAATTAATTTATTTATATACCCTACCTATTTAAAAAAATACGCAACTATTCCTAAAAATTTTCGCACATCGCTCGTTATTGCGTCATCCCGCTTCCTCATACTCATTGCTTCGTCCGTTGTCCATCCAGGAATAGGAGAGAACACGATGGTTGATGGGTGTGTGCATCCATGCTATAGTAGGAGAGAAACACGTCCGCGCAGGTGATCCACATCCAGAGCGGTCCTGCGATCGCCTGCGCACAAGTCCGAGCCCATATCATGTGCACAAGCCATGCACGCTCAACAATACAAGGCCCGCTCCAAATTTTGTTTGGTCAAACAGTGGTAAAATTTAATAATAATTAGTTTCAAGTCAAATGATTACCGAATCTTACTTCGATGGATAGTGTTCAAATCCATATGCAATTATATTTGATTACACGTGCTTTCAGTTTCTTGGGCTCTTTTGGTGATGGAGGGTTCGATGCCTAAGAACTAGAAGAGAGAACCCGTTAAGATGGAGGGTTCGATGGAGTATGGCCTCTTCTTTAATTCTTATGCATTCATTAAAATAGATGTGTTTGATCGATCGGTTTGACATCACATGGAAGAGTTAATGTATAGCGTACGTTAGGATTGAATTGAACTAACTATTTCTTTGATGTATCATATTTTGCGGTGTTTGATGTAAACTTTAATTTACGACTATATTATGTGTTAGCTTAGTGAAGATACCACGTAGGTGTCATGCTAATATGAGAGCTGATTTAGACTATTTTGAATAAGCTAATTGATAACTCCACGTAAAGAATATGCTTTGTTTAAATCATGACGAAACTTAAACCCTGCAAATTTGTTGTTTGCTGTAATTTTTTCTTCCGTTGTAATGCACATGCTTTTTTTTCTAGTATAGTAGACAAACACACGTCGATTAATACATTTAGAAAAAAAATAGTGAATAGGAGAACAAATTATTGTAGGACACTGCATTTTTACGTGGGGTATTGTTCATGTCAATGGCCTAGGCTTGCATGCCCATCTGACCATAGTGGGGCACGGTTTCTGAAATTAGATTTGCGAAGGCCCAGGCAGCACAAGGGGGAGGCGAGAGCAGGAGATATGTGCAGAGCTATGCGTTGTTGCAGTGCGAGCGCATAGGATGCGCACGGGCCAGCTGGCTCGGTAACGAGACCGACATGAACAAGCTATGACGGACAAAAATTTGATGAGTGCGGAATCACTTTAATTTTTATATATAATAACTTGAAAAAATACCCGTGCATTACAATGAGTAAAGATTATTTTAATCATATTATTCTTATAAGGTTTAGTTAAGTAATTCACTGTAGGAATTTACTTGGATATATTTTTCTACAAAATCATAAGCTGCAACTTTTGAAAACGAAAACATGATTTAAATATAATATTGTGTGGAAAGCACAATAAATCAGATATTGTAAAGATAACTTATGTCTTAGGTTTTTCACGAGAGATTATCCATCATGTAGGGCTAGCCATGATGGACGATGGACATTGGATCACACCTAGACCACATAAGTCGATGACAATTGATGTGCTAAGGATGAACGAACAGGTACATCAACGATCAACGAGCAATTAGATAGTGATATAACAAAAATCGAATACGAAGTGAGCATATAAGAGTGATGTACAAATTTTTTTTTTGAAATCGTTACTTATTTTTTAGTAGGTTAGATTAGATTAAATAGATATAGGTATATAAAGATATGTGCTACCGTATTGTGTACGAATACACATGCGACGCAGGCGTGATGCATGCTGTAACGTGATTAATAATCCTTTTAATTGCTGCCTTCAGGAGACCATCTGGCTACGAAAGCAAAGGAAGCAAAGGGCTGCGTCTGCCTGTGTTTACTCATGGGCCGATTGCATCCGTGTCTGCTCGTAGGCTGCGGCAAACGCAGAAACCAACCAACTCAAGGATGAACTTACATTGAACGGATGAAATGGATTGGACGATTCTATATGTGATATAATATCTACGATTCTATATGTGATTTAATATCTACCGTTATAATTTAAACCCATCACGACCCAACAGTATAAATATTTTTTTCTTCAATTAACATGGTAATTTCTATACCTCCATCAACGAACAATGTGCTTATTTTTTAGATAGTATTGATATCCAATTAAAAACCTATGTTGGAATAATGGTTATATCATGTACGTTGCTTTCTTATGGCGTAGTACGAATTTTCAATAATTAGGAGTTCGACTCTTATCCCAAGTTAGCATGCGAGTTTTTTAAAAGAAATTTCTTATATGACTTCGTATTTCTAAAAACAAACGAATTTAAAAACCCATTCAAACACAGATGGCGTACCAAAGTTTTGGTGAAAATATTTTCAATTTTTATAATAGTGGAGATAGAGATAGAGAAGAGATCAACTGAAAACTTCAAACTTTCAACTCAAAATAAAAAACTTCCAACATAAATTTCAAAAAATTCAACAAAAACTCAAAATTTAAAAATTTCAATTTGAATTTCAAAAAATTCCTACTCAAAATTCAAAACCTTTCAAGTCATTTTTTTTGAAAGAAACTACCAAAAATTTGAAATTTTCAATTCAAAATTTTAACAACTCTACCCGAAATTTGGAACTCTCCATTTACTTTTCGAAAACTTTCGTCCCAAATCTGAAAGTAAAAATGAAACTTTAACTCATATTTTAAAACTTTCAATCAACTATTTATTTATTATTTTCTAAAAAAGTTATTAATAATTTGATTAGCGTTAATTACGTGACCGGTTGTCTTTCTGGCAGTGGGCCGAGCCTTCTCGTGTGTCGGTACACTCCAACTCTACCGCTGGAAACAAAGCGACGCTATAATTATCCGCGTAAGCGGTTAGAGAAAAGAAAAAGGAAAACCAAAAGAAAAGGAGCGTCGTTTCCTCTCCCTCATCGCCGCTCGCCGCTCCCCTTAGCTCGCCGTCGCCGATTCATCAATCTGCTCGTCGCTGCATTCTAATCGCCACCGGATCTCGCGCCTTTGGGCTCGTGGCCAGCGAATCAGATAGCTGGAGGGAGGTCACCGGATCGGGTGCATCGGAGGATTGGAGCTCGTGGAGGGAGGCAGCACGGGCGGTAAGTCCCATGGCACGGGCGTGCCCAGGAGCCTCGCTGTTGAGGGCTGCGACGTCTAGGAGGACTCCGCCCCATCGGAGCCCTGCCGCCGCCTCCTTGTCGGAGGCCCACCCAGCCGCCTCACCCTCCTCATGAACCGGGTGCCGCCTACTACCTGCCACATTGGTGGGGAGATGCCGTCGAGCTTCCGCAGCTCACCGAAGCCGTGCACTGCTGTTTGGTGGTCGACACCACAAGTCAAATTCTCCTCCGTGAAATTTGGTCATATCTCACCAGTTGCTCTGTCTTGCTCGATTGCTCGTTATTTGCAGTCCTCTGGAATTCTTGTTGTATTTATGGCGTTAATTTCATCCGGTTTTGAGTCCAAGTTGAATCTGTATCCAACTTCCTTTAGTGTTTTCGTGTGGTGATGGAATCAGACAGTGCGAACGCGGGCACAGATGGAACGACAGACAAAAAAGATCTTTTTTTTAGATAATGGAATAACATCTCGGCCTTGCTCAACGAGCTACAACCAATTATTACAAAGTGCACAAATAAACAAACTCAACACATATTGTCTTAACATAAAACAAACACAAACTAATAAACAGCAACACACGATAAAAGAACCCTTACTGAATTCTATTTGAGAATCTCCATCCGAAGTTGGTAAAAAAGTGTATAATCATTGATTCAAGTTTTCGACATGCATCATTTATTAGCTTGATATCATCATCATGCCTTTGTAGTTGAGCCCAACACTGGAGCCAATATGTTGCCCTGAAAAGTACCTGCAAATAAGATTTTGATGGTATTTTATAAAAAATCATATCATTTCTACTAAGCCAAAGAGCCCAACATACAGCGAAAGCCCCCCCAAAAATAAGTTTCTTGATATATTTATGAACACCCACAAGTCAATTCCCAAACATGTGAGAAATACTATGTGGAGGGTATAATTCAAATGAGAATTGAATTGATCTCCAAAGAAATCTAGAAAAATGACAATCCAAGAAAAGATGGTAGATTGATTCATTCTTCATACAAAAACAACATGTCAGACTACCGTTTCAATTCCTCCTAGCTAAATTATCTTTTGTTAACACAATTCCTTTAAGGAGATACCACATAAAAATTTTAATCTTAAGAGGCATCTTAAGTTTCCAAATAATCTTATTCCTCTCTATATATCCATTATTAATTAGAGCTAAGTACATAGATCGAACAGAAAATAAGTCATCCTCCTCTGTTAAATAAATATGCACAATTTATACGCACAAATTTTGGCAGTTGGTCAAATTTTACCCAACTAAAGCTCTTCTGAAGGAAACATTAAGCGGAATAGAACCCATAACATTTGCGATTGAGGCCTTTTTCCTTCTAACTATAGAATACAACGATGGATATTTATCCTTTAAAGAAGAAAATCCTAACCACTTATCCTCCCAGAATCTAACTTGCTCACCATTGTTAACTATCCACGAACCCATATTTAGAAAGGAACTTTTAACCTTCATCAGACCAGACCAGAAATGGAAATCCCCTTGTTTCATCTCGACCTGGGTTATTGATTTAGTACTAAGATATTTTCTCTTCAATAAATCTTGCCACACACCTTGTTCATTTATTAATCTAAACAACCATTTGCTTAATAAACATTAGTTTTGGGTTTCTAAATTATGAACACCAAGTCCACCCTGATCTTTTGGCTGACATATAATGTCCTATCTTGTTAGTCTATATTTATTTTTATGCTCATCTCCTTGCCAAAAGAATCGGGATCTATAATACTTAAATTTTTGAAGAACCCCTTTAGGAATCTCAAAAAAACATATCATAACATAACTAGGCTTGATAATATAGAATTAATCAGAACCAATCTCCCCCCAACACACATGTGTTTACCTTTCCAACTACTAAGTTTTTCTCAATTCTTTTCTCAATTATTAACCAATCTTTGTTACTAAGATTTCTATAATGCATAGGAATGCCAAGATATCTAACAGGAAACTCTCATATTTTACATCCAAAAATATTTGAATATTGCTCAAAACATTCCTTTGCGTGACCAAAGCAAAATAATTCACTCTTATGAAAATTTTTCTTCAGGCCAGATAATTTTTCAAAAGTAGTTAATAACAGCTTCATATTCATTGCTTTCTCTACGTCATGCTCTAGAAAAATAATAGTATCATCAGCATATTGTAAAATAGATAGACCATCATCCACCAAATGTGGGACAACTATAGAAATCTAACCATCAACTTTTGCTCTCTTAATTAATATAGCTAACATATCAACAACTATATTAAAAAGAATTGGAGATAATGGGTCCCGTTGCTGATGAGGATATCAACACCATCGATACATCCACGTCTCCACAAGTACAACTTCATGGTCCTATTACCCGCGCACGTGCACGTCAACTCAACTATCAGGTGTGTTCATTCTTTAGTTCATGTTCATTTTACTTATATTCCGGAGGCACTGCACTCTTGTTTTACTCAGGAATGATGGACAGGATCATAAGGTGAGAGGATTCACGCGGGCTGGATTCGGACTGCAGGACAGCACCAACTTGTGATGACCGCCACGACTTCATGGAAAGCTTATCAAGTTCACTTTCAAATGGATCCAGCCTCATGTCCATATCTGTTTTGGAGCAGCCGCAATCATCATTTTATTATCGAGTCCTTTTCTGTCCAAGGTGTTGCGTCATTTTATTTGGGCCCAATGGGCTGTGTATCAAGTTGGGTCCATTAGGGATGCGTCCTAGGGTTAGAGCACGACCCAACAACCCTGTGGTCATTCTCCTCCTCTTTTTATACCTTTAGTCGCCGCAAGGAACAATTGGGTTTTGTTGATTAGAGTTAGCAACTTGCTACATGCTTGCAGCGCGCATGTTAGCTAAACCGTCCATTTGCTTGTATTCAGAACCCCACCATATTGTGATTTTCCTAGTGAAACTTTCATATTCATCTAGCAATTCAGTGCTTGTTCTACTTGTTCTTGCTTGTTCTTCGATTGCTTGCAGGACGAGTGCCCTCGTGGCTGGGTAGTCGTGCACCACAAGTTCGCGACGACCATTGGAGGCAGTGTATCGGTTGCTAAGACGCATCATCCTTGGACGGTTGTAGTCGGGCCGTGAATGTCATCTTTTTCCAATCGAGTTATCCCCCACCTCTCATCGAAAGATCGAGACACAAACCCTCGCGGGTTCACATCACTTGTCTTAAGCCCTTACAAGTTTGAAATTTGCCCCCACTTGATCATTGACTTCTATACCAACATGTCCACCTTGAATAAAAGAAGCAATCCAATCACACCATTTTTGTGAAAAACCCTTCATTCTTAAAGTTGTACAAAAGACCATTTTACTTTATCATAAACTTTCTCAAAGTTAATCTTAAAAATTACTCCACTCATTTTTTTCAATGTAGTTCATGAATTGTTTCGTGAAGGATAACAACTCCTTCCATAATATTTCTCCAAAAAGTTGTTTGTGTGGGACTAATAACTTTCTGTGCCACACCTGAAATTCTATTTGTAGCAACTTTAGTAAAAATTTTAAAACTAACATTAAGTAAGCAAATAGGTCTATATTGTTGAATCTTAAAAGCCTCCTTGCACATAGGCAGTAAGATAATAGTACCAAAGTTGAGTGAATAGAGATTTAGACTTCCATGATGGAAATCTTTAAATAAATCCACTAAATCAGATTTGATAACATTCCAGAACTCTTGATAAAACTCAGTCGGAAATCCATCCGGACCCAGAACTTTATTGTGTTCCATTTGAAAAATTGCATCTTTAATTTCCTTCTCAGTAAATTCTTCTATTAAAGCATTATTTTCTAATTGAGACACCTGGGGAATATCACTTATTTCGCTTTCATCCAAAGTTAAAGAAGAAGCTTCAGGAGGACAACAAGACCTTATAAATGGTAATATGTGCTTTCAAATTCGCATCACCATTTATAACCTGATCCCTGTCCTATAATTAAAAAATTCTTGTTTTCCAATGCTTCCCATTTGCCACCACATGAAAATATTTGGTAGTTTGAGTCGCCTTCCAAAATATCTTTAGTCTTACCTCGTTGATACCATTTAATTTCCTCTTCTCTAAGCAAACTAGCTAACCTATTTCTTAAATATTGTCTATTATCAAGCTCATCCTGACTCAACACAGTTAGTTCAGCTTTTTTATCCAACAAATCTAATTTTTCCAGCAAGACTTCTTTTCCTTTTTGTAATCACCGTTAGTTTCTTTGGCCCAACCTCTTAGGAATTGTCTTAATCTACGAATTTTTGCCCGCCAACGCTCTAAAGGAGTGTTTCCATCAACAACATTTGACCAAATTTCCTTAACCATATCTACAAAACCATCTCTTAACAGCCAACCTAACTCAAACTTCAAGTTTTGATGACTACTACAAACAGAAAATGAGTTTGTATTTATCAAACTCAGCCACTGATGACCATAAATAATAGCATTAAAAAGGAAAGGCCATCTATTATCAAAATTATAATTATACTTTTCCACAGGGCTGCGTAAAATGTTAAAGTCACCACCAATAATAATTGGTAAGGTTTCATGACTGCACATGTGAACTAATTCAGTAAGAAATTGTTCCTTAAATTCATTTTGTGCCAGCCCATACACCAGCACTAAAGCCCATTTAAACTTATCTAATTTATTACAAAGATGAAACTTTATATAAAAATCACCCTCATCAATTAAGCCAATATCAAAAGTTTCTAAATTAATCCCTAATAGCATACCACCAGATTGCCCCTTAAGAGGTTTACAATGCCACAAAAAATCTCTTCCAGCACAAATATTTTTAAGAGCAGAAGTTGTAAAATCTCTCTTAACAGTCTCTGATAAAGCAATAAAATCCAGTTGTCATTCCTTAGTAAGGTCAGAAATAAACTTATGTTTTTTTGTCTTTAAACCCATCACTATTCAAAAAAACTCCTTTCATTTAAAACATTTTTATATTATTTCTTACACCTAACCTTCTTTCCACTTCTCTTTTTCTTTATGGAAGATTCCACTTCTCTTTTTCTTTATGGAAGATAACATAGGATCAGAAGTGGTTTGTATATTACAATCATAACCACCACTCTTGTCCATGACCTCCTCCATAATTTCAGTACAGAGTTTTTCCAACATAGAATTATCTTCCAACTGATCATCATAGATGTCATTTATATTATCAACAGAAGAAATTTGCTTGTCTTTTAAACTAAAATCATCCCTTAACCTAGATAGTTCCAAATTCCTTATATCCTTAATAGCATTATCAAAATTACTATCACTATTTTCCTTAATTCCAAGTTTAACAAGAGAGGAAGATATTTCATTATCAGAAAATGTAAAAAGGAATCATTAAAAATAAAATTACCTTTAACATTCTGAATGTCCATGTTCCTCCCAGCCTTTATATTTTCCGCCCTTTGTAAAGTAAGCTGATCACTATCACTTGCCCTTCTCTTGCTTTATCTGATTGGGAAGATTAACGCCTCATGTACAACAACTAATTTAACAACTAAACTTTCATGAGACTTAACTGATTCCACCATATCAGTTTCCTCTACCTCAGACCATCATACTCCTCATCAGATGGTGTCAAGCCTTTATTATCAGGCAACAACATTACCTGAGTAGATGGCACAGAAGAAGCCCCTTTCTCTGACACAGAACCACTGAACTAGGCTCCACCTCCCTTAAGATTACTTACTTCATAACCTTTACCTTTCCCGTTTTCTTGCATATCACCCCATCATTATTTTTTCCATCCTCCCTATCGTCACCATTGTCCATGTCCATAGGTTCAGGCACTTCATGTCCATTTTTTGGTTCTACTTTAAAACACAGCTCTTATAAATAATCTCCAATAACCACATCAACAACATCAGGTATTAGAGAAGGATCTAAAAACAATACTTGTAAACGAGCTATATCATACCTTCTAGTAAAATTCATATCAACCATCTTAGTAATACCAAGAATTGAACCAACTGCCCATATAATTAAAAACTCCCTTAATTCAGAAGTTAAGCCTTTGCATTGAACCCATACCTTTGGTATCACATAATTAACATCATTACCAACCCCCTTTCAATTATATTCATTTCCGCTTCACCCACCTTGGTATGTACTATTCCCCATTCTACCATACGTTTCAGTTCCACAGCAGAAGGAAAAATAGTATGGAAAGAATTGTCACCATTATCCTCCACCTCCCACTTCCATTTTCCTAGAATCAACCTCTCCAATTCAGAAACTACATTTTGCATCAACAATTGACCTCTTGTTACTTTCACCAAAGCAGCTTTAGGCTCATGTTTTATTTTCTGCCCAGTTGTAAAAGGGATATGAAAAAACTAAGACCATCCACTGCATAACCACAAAGTTCAGCTGAAGGTTTATTATTTGACCTAAAAATAGGACACCTAGATCCTGCATGGTCCTTACCTTCACAGACTCACAATAGAATTTTGATGAACAATCCTGCGGAGTATGGCCCTTTGTATAACATCTATAACAATACGGCTTATTATTAACTTTGTCACATGTCCACCCAATTGATTCTCCACCTTTGCCTTTCTAGAACTACCGGATGCTGCAAAGGTAGCAACAACAAACGATGTACCGGCTGGCTGAGAAGGTCCAGCCGATGGCGAAACCAAAGCAGTAACTGGACTACCGCCTGAAGCATCCCCAGTCGACACATCATTCCCTGTAGCCGGTAGACGAGCCGCCGCCAGCACAACAACACCAGTCGTCGGCACAGCAGCAGCACCAGCCGATGGCACCGCTATTCCTGCTGGCAAGCCGCCAACAATAGACGATTGCAAGCCTCCACCTCCTGCCAACATTGTGCCACCCATTGATGCCATGCCACATCCGGCAGGCATAGCCAAGACACCACCACTAGCATCAACAGGCATCCAACCAAATTGACCAGCCATCTGCATATTACTGTTGATCAGCAAAAGAGGGACAGTGGCTGGGCGGCATACCAAAGCGAAAGGATGGATGCTGCTGCCCAAACCCTAGCCCTTTATGCCTAGAAATTGTACCAACCTGCTGCCCAAACCCACTACCAATATTCCCAAAATTTCGTTGTCCAAACCGGCCAACACATCCACCGATGGCACCTTCATTAGCCCTCCATCCGCCATTGCCATACCATCCTCTACCACCTTGCCCATAACGGCCAGCGAAGTTCCTTGTGCCAAAATGACCTCAGCTGCCATGAAAGCCACCTTCGCCATGCCCCGGATGGAAAGGACCCCGAGCAGCAAAATTTCCTTGGCCACCCCCTCCTTGATTCGGTCGCTGATTCTGTCTCTCCATCTGCCGACGAGCGACTGCAGCGTACGAAGGTAGCGACACTGGCACAGATTGATCTGTAAACCTATTCCTTCGACGCACCATCCCCGTTTTAGCAAATAGCGTAATTAGACCAGAAACGAGCCTAAAGGGGATATTGGGCCTTTGTGGTGATTTTCTAGAAGTTACGGAAATCAAAGGAGGAAAAACTGCCGAAAGACCAGGAAACGCATCCAATTCGGATCGAGAAACTGGACTCACCGCCGCCGGAGGAGACTGCGGTCTCGTCGGAACGAAAGACGACACCGGTGAACTCCTCTTTCCTTGAATTGTTGAAGGAAAAGTAAAATAAGACTTACGCTGGAATGCCGCCGTGATGACACCGCCCATAGTCCTTGGCGGTGAACTCCGAGGAGCAGGAAGCGGACCACTCCATGATTTGGAAGCCGGCTCCAAGTTGGAGCATTCCAGGCAAGATTCGTCATCACAAGCCTCCTGCAAAACTGAAAAAGAGAGCCTGACAACGTCCGTAGATCATTCCTTGCTGTTGACTGCAACCTAGCAGTCGTAACAGACTTCGGCCGAGTCGCAGAGGAAGCCGCCACCTCCACCATTTTTGCCAGCTTGAACCTGGCTTGTGCATCACGATCATCCTTGGAAGAAACCCCAGACGATGACTTCAAAAGTGGAGACGTCGATGCAGCCCAACCCGGAGCCAAGGTGAGGCGACGACACCTACTGCTTCCTCCATAATGTCTCATGGAGACTCCATTTTTGTAATTCTGAATTCCGTCTACACCGGCAGGGGCGGCGAGGATGCGGCGGAAGAAACAGGACGCCGCCGCCGCAGCTGCTCGCCGGATGAAGATCAACGCGGGCAGCGGGCGAAATCGGCCTGCTATCACTTGTAAAAGGTGTTGCTGCATCTGAACTGTTAGTTTGCTGCTTACGACGTAGAAATCTACCGGAAGCCTTACAAATTTTTTTTATTAGGTATAGATAATAGAAAGATAAAGATTTGGTGTCCAAATCCAATATCGACTCTAGCTTGAAAACTCAAAAGTTACAGCAGCCTGCAGCTATGTATATATCTTAAATAAGAGTTGTAAAGATTCGAGAGCCGTGAGGTGTATCAGTATTATGTAATGTTAATTAAATGTGTACCTGTTTGTAATTTGAATAAAGTATCCCATGTGTTGAAAATGAAATACATGGAGATTTAATATGCTCCATAAAGAAATCATGGTAGCACAAAACATACTCGACACAATCAGTATGTAGCAAATTTAAATAATTTTAGTTAAATTGACAAAAAAAAACAATACAGTAAAAAGATTCAGATGAAATAAAGTTTACTATATAGGGACCGAAACATTGAACCCGAGGCTCTAATAACTGGCCGTCACCCTCCACGCGCTTTTCCATCCCAACCCAACCTATCTGGAGTGAAGAAGAGCTATCCCTAATAACCATGAGAGGGAACTAGACTCTATAAGAGTACTCCAACAAGGACTAGTGGAGATTGCCGAGTCTCCGGTCCTTGGAAAAGACTCGCCACACCTTTTTGTTTGCAATTCCTATCTCCTGCATTCTCATTTGCAATTTATGTTTCTTTCAGTACTTAGCTTATCCTTGAATTGTTAGAACTTTAATTGCGTTGGACGTATTTGACCATACAAGTGGTAACTTAACATAGGCTCTCAATTAAATATTGGTTTCTCCGTCAAGAGAGAAGATGTCCGTATAAGGGATGAACCTTGGTTAAGCACCCGTTTTGGATGGTACCAACTATCCATATTAGAAGACACACATGCATCATCTCCTAACTTTTAAAACCAGTATATATCGAGTCCCTCAACAAATTGGAAGGTGGTTTTCTCCTACGTGGCAAATTGACTCGGTCTTGGCGGATATGTGGAGTTTATGTGGCAATACAGTCATAAAAAATATAAAGAATATTAGGAACCACGTGTTAGTGCCACACCTCTTACCTCCTTCTCTCTTTATATCCCACTGACGACATGACGCGGGCGGC
The DNA here is from genome assembly GCA_000573905.2 of Oryza punctata. Lineage (NCBI taxonomy): Eukaryota > Viridiplantae > Streptophyta > Magnoliopsida > Poales > Poaceae > Oryza > Oryza punctata. Next base: position 6,369,014 of record CM002489.2, on the reverse strand, counting down.
ACCAATGGCATGGCAATTAAGCGAGCCACGTCAACCCTACCGCCCTGCGCAATGACCCTCCACTACTGGAGAAGTGATCTTTGTTGGGATGGCAAAAATCACATTAGTCCCGGTTCGAATAGGAACCGGGACTAAAGAATATCTTTAGCTCCGGTTCAAAAGCCCAATAGCACTTTATGATCTTTATTCCCGGTTGATGTTACCAACCGGGACTACAGATCATTTTTAGTCCCAGTTCAATAGCTGTCAGATCATGTCAGGCCCCCAACGATCTTTAGTCCTGGTTGATGTCACCAACCGGGACTATTCTCTCTCCCACGTTCTTGTCCTCTCTTGCCTCTCTCTCTTGCTCTCTCTATCTCTCTCTCTCGAGAAGCGGCAGCGATGGCCGGGCGGCGGAATTGGCAACGATGGTGGCCGGGTGGGAGAAGAGGCGGTGGCGGCCGGGCAGCAAAAGAGCAGCGACAGTTCGACAGCGTCGGCACGGCCATGTGGCGGCGTGATAGGCAGGTGTGCGGCGGCGGTGGTGGCATCCTCGCCCTCCCCTCCGCCAGATCCGGCGGAGGGGAGGCGGCGGGATGGGAGGCTGAGCGGCGGTGGAGCGCCGGTGGCTCGACGGCGTCGGCGCGGCCGTGCGGCGGTGCGACGTACGGTCGTGCTGCGGCGACCGCGTGGGGCGGCGAACTGGGAGGCACGCGGCATTTGTGATCTCTGTGAATTTGTTTATTCTGGATATGTGAATTTTTATTCATTTGTGACGTCTGTGAATTTGTTCATTTTGTAGATTTGTGAATTTGTTCATTCTGTGGATCTATGAATTTGTGATGTCAATTTGAGTATGTTCATTAGATATGTGAATTTGTTGATGATTTTGTGATGTTTTTGTGAATGTGGATAATTTTGTTGTTAAGTTCGGTTCAAAATCAATATGCAATAAGGAAAAAACAATTAAAAAGTAAAAAAAACTTTTAGTCCCGGTTGGTAACAAAGATGGATCTTTAGTCCTGATTATTTCAACCGGCATCTTTAGTCCGATATTGACTGTCCCGGTTTGCAACCCGGGACTACAGGGGTCAAATCAGGATTAAAGATGCATTCACCAGTAGTGCTCGGACCCAGCTCGACTAGGGTACACGGTGCTTGAGGATCTGACAAGGCGATGTCAGATATGGTAGATTGGTGGCGGATCGGAGGATCGGAGGAGTGAGGCAGCGAGGGCAGTGCATACCGAGGTGGTGGGGAGGAGGGGTAACGTGGAATGGTAGGATGCGGGTGCCTTGCACGCGAGCGGTTTCATGAAGACGAGCGCGAGATGTTGCTTGGGCCGCTCACTCCACTCGCGGTGGCGACAGAGGGGAGGAGAATGGGGAGGCGTCGCCTGGAGTAGGAGGCATGCACAGATGGCACCGACTACGACGAAGACATAGGCGGCGTGGCTCGGGAGCAACACGTACGAACATATCGATGGTGAGACCGTGAGAGCGAGATGCCCCACGAGCGGAGTGACGCCTACAACAACATGAAGGCCGAAGGGGGTAAACGCAGTGTGCAACTAGAGAAGAAAGGGTGCGTGCCAGGGTCCTATACTCCTATGGTCGCGTCGCGCCAGGTATGCCCGCCTGCCTACCTCGCCGCACTCTCCAATCCGACGAACCCTAGCTCCGGCGAGCTCCCATCCCTTCTCGGTGTCTTCTTCCTGGGCCTCACTGCGCCTGCCAAGGAGCCAGGACGAGGCGGCGTAGGGGCAATGATTGGCCGCTGCTTGCCGGTGGATGGCCGCGTCAACCCTGCAGCCGGCTCGCCAATGGCTGGCTGTTGCTTGCTGATTAGACAGTGGGCTCGCCAGTGGCTAGCCGTGTCACCCATTGTTGGCTCAACGGTGGGTGCCTGCTGCTCACCGATCACTGCCCGCGTGTCAAACCTTACTAACTCGCCAGTAACTAACCACTGCTCGCCGACAATTGGCCGCTACTGGATCTGGGAGTCGATCGGGAGATTGGGAGAAGAGGACTTGGATTGAGGATTGGGAGTTGGGAGATTGACAGGTGGGGCCCACATTTATTATTGTTATTTTTGTTAACTACACCTCAGCTAAAACGGCTAACCAATAATAACCACTAATACTAAATGTACCGATTCACACTTGTTTTATAAGTTGGGGAGACGTTATATCCGTTTTTATGGGGGAAGGATGCGAATCAAACCCAAATATAGTTGAGGGATGCAAAGTGAACCTTTCCTACAAACAATACGAAGGCTCGGCCGAATCCTAATCAGAATGTGCAAAACATAAAAACGAAGCCCAAGCTCTCTCAGAACGGCAAGCTTGCTTGGGTAAATATGGGTGCAAACTAACCTCGATGAAAACTCGCATAAACTTCGATAAAAGGTCATCTAAATTTATCAAAAATTCATACATATAGATAAAATAATATTATATAACCATGTAAAAAATCTTATCCAAGTTTAATTTCGTTTGTAGATATAACAATAACAAGTTTTCCGTTCTCCGCCGTGGTTTTAATCTTGATATTTTACAATTATACTCTATTCTCTACTCTTCTTATGAGATGCATTTGATAGTATAGTGGTAAGTGGTGTGTGGTCCAACCTTGGTGTCTCGTGTTTAATCCCTAACACGCTTATAATTTCTTCGTAAATAAATGTTTGGAGGGACATCTCTCATGTCGCCGTGTGAATGTTCGTAGTCAGGACTACTCGGATCTAAGTCTAGACAGACCCAATCTGCTGTCATTGACTAATTCCAAATATTTGTACTCGAGTGATAGAGCAACACCGGTTTCGACCAATAGGAGTAGGACTATTACCTGATAATTAAGGGGTCCGAATCTGTATAAAAATCCATATCTCTCATCATTTTTACCTTAATCTCGCGTATACCCTGACACCAACGATCTCCATACTATACAAATACCGTAGTCGCGGTCTACACCATCGATAGAACCCACCGCCTCAAATTTTGGGTCCAAATGACAGTTCAATGAGAGATGTATAATGTAAGAGCATCTCTAAGAAATTAGCAATAATTCTAACTAAATTTAAAGAACAAGAGGCTAGCTAAAAAATAAAAAACTTCTCAAAAGTAAGGATAAACCAACAGACTAGGTAAAGATAGTTAGTGTGAATGGAGAGCTCGTTTGGCTAGACAAAGATAGCTAGTAAAGGGGAGAAGATAGCTAGTGTGAAAAGATAGCTATCCAGTTGGCTAGTCTGTTGGATATAATTTTTTCTCTCTTTTTAGCCAACGGAATATACAAGAGCTCTTGGAGATGCTCTAAGATAACTCCCTCGTTACCAATGTATCCCGGGAAGACAATTAACATCCACCAATTTGCCTTTTTATCGCACTTGCTCTTTACTGTACTCTAATGAATTGTTGGTTGCATCCTTTTCTCCCTTGCAGTGCGGAAGCGCGTGCGTGAGGAAAATGTGTCGTCTCTGCCAAATTTTTCTCCGTGCAAAGACGAAGACTAGACCATAAATTTGTCCGTGCTAGCTTAGAAGTGTTTGCTGTGACACACTCTAGTCGTCCCTCCAGATAACGAAGTCTCTCGGTTGGTTCTGCTCTATGACAGAGTGACGACGCTAGTAGATAAACTACTCCTACTCTCTTCGTTTCATAATATAAATCATTTTAATTTAAACCATCCATTTCATATATATATAAATCGTTTTGACCTTTTTAAGTTAAATATCTTCAAACTTTTGACTAAACTTATAAAAAATATAATAATATTTATAGTATTAAATTAGTTTTATTAGATCTCACATTAAATATCAAAAATATTTGTTTCATGTAAAAACATTATTATATTTCTCTAAATTTGATCAAAGTAAAATAAATTAGTTTTAAAAAATTTAAAATGACTTATAATATAAAACGGAGATAGTACCTTTTATAATATTTTTTTCTTAAAACAAACTTATTATTGTTTTGCATAACAGTCAATATATACTATATTTTATCATTTTGACTTTTCTACTAATCAAATCTTTTTGAGTTTAATCAATTTTATAAAAAACATACTAACAATTTTAACATAAAACAAACATAGTATTAAAATATATTTATTATTATATTTAATGAAACTAATTTAGTGTGATAGATTGTTAAATGTTTTATAATCTTAATCAAATCTAAGAAAGTTTGATTAGAAATAAACTCAAAGTGAAAACGAAGAAAGAATTTAATCAATTATACGTTAATGATCATCGTGTTATCTTATACCTTCAAACTTGTCTAACAGTCTAAGCACTACTTGAGAAACGATCTTTTATCCTAGATCCCGAAACATAAATATCTCGGTTATATTAAAAACCGGAACTAAAGATGCTTTAGTACCTGTTCTAAAAGTTCAAATCCCTAAAAACATCTTTAGTTTGGTTGGTGTTACTAACCGGTACATAAAAATGTATCTTTAGTACCGATTGGTAATACCAACCGGTACCAAAAATGTATTTTTAGAATCGGTTGGTAATACTAACCCGAACTAAAAATAATTTTAGTACTGATTGGTGTTACAGGATTAGTTAAAAAGAAAGCATAGTAAGTTTGATGGTAACGTGTGTAAGGACTAATGTGAGATGTTTTGAGTTCAAATCCTATATCCCACATACTATTTTTGATTTAGTATATATTTTTATTACCGGTAATAAAGAGCGTTACGATCCGGTAACAAAAGCCGTTCTCCAGGGTAGCCTCGGCTTGTGGCAAAAGCACCAGCCGCAACGCAACGCAATGCAAGCAGCCACGACGACGACGACCGATGGTGATAACCGTTGAAACGCAATAATATACGCAGAATGGTCGTTATATATCATATGATCGTATTCGTCCACCTCGCCTCTATAAATTAAAATGGCCGCGAGAGCAGAGCAGCAAGCAAAGTCTAGCTTAGCGTTCAACGTACTACTGCGTCAGTGATGGCCCGGCTGCATCTGCTCGCCATTGTCCAGCTCGCCGTGGTTCTCTGGCTGGCAGCCACAAGCGGCTACCTCTGCGAGTCGTCCGTCGAGCCGCAGTCGGCGACGCCGGAGATTATTGTCCCTTCACGTGAGGATTAATTTCCCCGGAGTTTAATTACTAATTGCGGATGAATATGCATGCGTACATACTCACTGACCATCTGATTGATTCCCAGTACTCCAATTAGTTAGTTGCTCTCTCCAGTCAAATTTATTAACTGACTCTATAGAGGAGAGAGCGGAGACGACAACTATTTTTGCCTAGAGAAATTAGAGGACAAACTGCTTAATTGTTTCACGTACTTAATTTGCAGCTCCAAAGAGGCGGCTGATCAGTCCGCGGCCGATCTGTCGCCGGCCGGGCTGCCCGCGGCCGGTCTGTCCGCCGGAAGGTTGCAGCACGGGGGGTCAGCCTTAACTCATCGTCGACGTCGTCCTACGTCCAGTCTACAAAATTACCAGACAAGTAGTTATCCGCTATATACTAGTAGCTCCTATATGGATCGTTATATAGAGATATGCTGCTTAATAAAGAACCAAGTCCAATCTTAATGTATACTCTATATCAGACGCTCAAGACTTGAGCATAATATATAAGAATGATCAAGATTGGGGGAGTCATTGTGCATGATCTGTTAGCTTCAGAGATTCGCATGAGAACAATGCCATGTAACTTGTGCCCAAAATCAAATGTCGAGTGGCCTACAAAACTCCCAAGTTATAGCTACAGTTATGTATATATGAAGGATAGTTTTACTCTCCCTCAAAAGGTACTAGAAGATACTAAATTTTACACTAAAAAATATGATACATCCAAGTACTAGATATCTCGAGTTAACAAAATTAGATACCTCGATGTACTTTCCTAAGAACTAACAAGTTACATAAAAATTCAACAGGTATATGAGCGGAGTACAATGCTAATTAAGATGTGTATCTGGGTTATTTGAACATTGCACTCTGCTTTGAATAGACGCAGGGGTGGATCTATGCCTCGGGCCATCCGGGCCATGGCTTGAGGCATGGGATTGAAAACCCATTATACAATATAAATTTTCACCATGTTAATTTAAGTTTGACTCAAACTGTAATGGGTTGGCCTGGATCTTGGACAAAGGCTAGGTCAACCCCTGAATAGACGTTCTGTTGTTGCACTGCACCACAGTACGTGCACTGTTTGCTTGCTGCCTGCTTGGTCAGTAAGTAGGTACCGACCGTCCCACCCAATCCTAGAGATAAAACTGAATATAGTGTATGATTTGTATTTATATTTAGGATTGGATTGCTTTAGGATGGAGGAAGTAGGTAGCAGCAGATCAGTGGAGATCCCCAAGCGAGCAGCGTGACAGTCGGAAGACGGAAATAAGGCCCACACCATTTGGGCTGGAACGGTGATACGAGTAACCGCCCTATATTAGTTGGGCCGGAACGGTGTTGTGTCCGAAACGGTGATGAGCCCATGCTCTAGTTTTGCCTGTCGTCGCTTGGTTCTTGCTCCCGTCCTTTTCGTTAAACCTGTCACACATGGCTTACCTTGGTTCATCGGTCACTCGTAGCCTCACTTGGTTCAATATTTTTTTTGACAATGCCCGACATGTCTTTAAACATACCAGTTACATAATTGATTTATTCTATTAAAATTTTTATTGAAAAATATGAAAATTTCAACTATAAGTTTCAAGATTAATTTGGCATTGCGGATTTCTTCTAGAGTATTATTTATCTATATATGTTACAAAGAATACTTTTGTACGTTGTTGTTTTATAATATAATCCATCTTCCATACCCTACACAAAATATTTTTGAGGTGTATCTATTATCTTTTATGTAAGCGATTCTTCTCTAGTTTGCCACACAAACAACAAATTGTTTTGAACAAGAACAAATTGAATGGTACACAATAGATTTTCTCGTATAATAAAGGTGCATTAAACACTCTCTGGAGCGCTCCTTAAGTTTCATGTGTCACATAATATAAATTAGGAAAAATCTTTGAAATTCCGAGAGAAAGCAAAAACATCTAGCCACTGCCGGATGGATCTTTAGATCGATTTCCACTCAAATTAGTAGGCCCACTATTCACAAATATTTAAATAGAGAGATGTTCCGATATTTTAGTATTTAGGACATTATCCATTCTCATTAAAAAATAGTCTTTTTTATCCATTCAGATCTATCGCTTGGCTACTCAACGACACATCCTTCCACTGCCGGTCGGCAAATCGTCCTGCCAGGCGCCGGCGGCTCCGGAGGCCGCCTTCACAAGGCCGTTCTGTTCCCCTTCTCTTCAATTCGTTGCACGGTTTCAAATACAAATAGAGAAGTAGAAGATAAAAATGGTTGCACTGCATAGTATAATCTTTAGTATATATAGTCGTTGGTTAATATAGTATAGTATTCGTGGACTATATTGGAGGTCCCATAGTTGAGAGAGTAGGATTCAATTAAAGCAGTTGAGCAAGAGAAGAAAAACTTCGCTTTGATATGCTGATTAAAAAGCAGTAGCAGTTTAGCACATCAAGTTCAGACTTTTATCTCTATCTCTTATAATAAATTTTATATTTTTTTGCGGGGAAATTTTATAATTAATATTCAGTCCTAATTCTTTCCTCATGCAGGAGATGGCCATCCAAAGAAATAAGCTAGCATCTATCGCTGATCAGCTACCGGCAACGACGGCGGCAACCACGCCAGCCACCTCCGCTCCTTGCTCGGTAAGGCCACCCCGCATGCTCAGCTGAGCAAGACCAAAAAAGTCCGAGCGTTTCTAACTGACGTGCAAATTTACAAAATTATTCTCCCATGTTTCCATTACTGTTAAATATGATGATATTTGATGATGGTACGAATAGATCTAATCCCTGAATAGAAAATAATTAATGGTTTAGATTTATTTCTACTAGCAGTGAAAAACACCATAGTGAGACTCTTTGATAGAAACTCCAAGTAATTAGTTAACAATTCATATATTATTCAGAGTATACATGGTATTTCCAGTTTCATATTTTTATTTAGTATAGTAAATTGTCTACAAGATATACGGTTACGATTAATAACATCCACCTAAACTAACTTTGTGAGCCGGCTCGATGACTTCATTGCCATTTATTTATACAATATTACAGAAAAAATTATTTGTGAGAGGAGTAGCAGAGTAGACAATAGCTTCGCCATCCATTCACCCCCAACCATCAAGGACACTGACAAAACAGTTCCAGGTTTCCTAATTCCTTTTTCCATCCTCTGACTGGCTCAGCTTCAATTCAAACCATGGACCCAATTAATTTTGGAGTGACATGGAAAATTACCAAGCTAGCACACCACATGCATCCATCAAGCCACGCGGTCACCAAACTAAGACGACAACAATCGACCGTCCGTCGTCGATATATCGGTAATGAAAGCTTACCTACGCAACTCGATCGATCGCTACATGATCTGGATATCGATCGATCTCGGTAGCCTATAAAAATGGCGTAGACGACGATTGCGCAGGGCGCCGCAGATGATCCAAGCGGACGATCGAGCAGACAAAGGTAGCGTCGTTGGTCGATGGCGCGGCTGCTGCGACCCGGCCGTCTCCTGGCGCTCCTGCAGCTCGCCGTGGCGCTCTGGCTGGCCGCTACGGCCGGCTACTTCTGCCGGCCAATTCAGCCGGACGGCGACCGGCCACGGGTGATGCCTCCATGTAAGATAAGCAGTCCTCCCGCGGCTGGAATTAATACTCTACCCGCCGGCACTGCATTTGACAACACATATTTAATTGCACTAGCTTATCGATTACTATCTCGGTTGTAAAATATACATATTTCTAATACTACGAATTGTTATATTATAGGATGTGTTATATTACTAGATTATAGAACGAATGGAGATGGAGACGTACGAATGTTTGTATCGTGTGACGAAAGAATTTTGCATTCCCTTCATTTGCAGCTCCAAGACCCGGAACCGCACCAGCTAGCAGGTCCTTCTTTGAGCCGCCGCCGCCGTGCCCGCCGGATTGCTCCAGCCGCAGGGGATAACCTAAGTTTAATTGTCGACGTGGTTTCATTCAAAAAAGAAAAAACATATCGACGTGTCGTGCACCATATGTCACCATCCAGTCCGGAAACAAGTTCATTAATTATCTGCCCAGAAAAGATAAATTTTAGTATCCTCCCTTTGTAAAAAAATATATAAGAAACTGTCACAAGTTTTTTTATTAAAATTTTTTAGATGTAATTATAATATAATTGAAGTGTAGCTGTACTATAACTACGTAACTGCGCTGTAACTATACTGTAACTGCGATATAACTTATTAACTTGTATTTAACAATGTTTTGGTGTGATTGCACTGGGATCTTACACATGACACGTGTGAAAAAATTTCTAGCAATTTTTTCTCTCCATGCACAAATCTTAAGGCAATCATATGATCATAAATCTAAAAGTTTTGAGGGCAAAAAGTTTACGATAATTTTCTAGTAAATCTTAAAAAAACTTAATTCTGACCGAACTCTGATGGTGTATATAAGGACGAACTGATATTAATTTCTTCCGAGCCATTATTGAGGCACACCACCTGAACCATTGATATCGAGGTAACACCGACCTGACAAATGATCCCATTAGTCAGCTCACATCCTCCAACTAATATTCTCCTGTTTGTTTCAATATTACCGGTTCCCTCCAAATTTCAAAATCATATATTTGTTTAATAAGATAAAATCATAAAAGTACTATTGTTTAATCGACTTAATTAATAAGCTAGAAACAATAAGAAAAATCATAAAAGTACATTTTGTAATGTATTAAGAATCCGACCTCTACTCACACAACCAAATAAAAGTACCTAGACTTAATATGTGCTTAATCGATTTAATAAGTTAGAAATTTATTTCTTTTCATTGCAATACATAGGCTCTTGGCTAGTACATCAAATATATTGTAACGGCTGGATTAATTGGTGCCGTTACAGATAAGAATACACATGAGTGACCAAAATTCTGTAACCGCTGGCTCGGCCATTACAGATGATTTTGAGCCGTGATGAGACGAGGTCTTTTTGAAGATCTGTGTTATGCGGATCGATGCAGGTTTCAAAATGTCTAAGACTAAAACGCTCAAACTAAACTACAGCTAGCTATATAAATATATTTGAATGATGGCCAACAATGGAGAACTGGCAATAATTAAGAAGCTAGCTAACACTATAAAAAACAATTTTCTAGATGACCAAAACCTATTTTTCCATGTGGTTGGAACACCCGTCTGCATGAGAAGACCTGCAAAAATAGTTATTTTCGCATGTGGCTAGTACAGCCGCATGTGAAAATCATTATTTTCGTATGCGGGTGCTTATGTGGACCGCATGCAAAAATAAAAATCCACGGTGGATCGGCCGCTCCGTGGATGTTGCATCCATCGAGCGCCCGCCCCCGCATCGTTGCGGCCATCGAGCACCGGCCGTCTGCGCTCACGAGAGCGGGGATGGCGGATCCATCATTCCCACCACCGCTGCTGCCCGCAGCCGTCGTGTCCATCAAGCGGCCACCGCTGCCCGCGGTCATTAGAGAGGAGAGGAAGAGGACTGAGAAAAAGAGGGGATGAGGGGACAAAGTGAGAGAGAGACGACTAGGAGAGAATAAGATTAGGAGAGGAAGTGAGAGAGAGGATTGAGAGGAGTTCAAAAAATTTTTGAAGTGTTAAGAGGGAAAGAGGAAGTAAGTTAGACTTCTAGGTGGTTCCTTAAGAGCATTGATTTTCCCAAGCGGACCTCTTAAGGAGTCGTATGTAAAAATGGAGGGTGGTTTTTGCATACGAGAATAGTTATGATCCGTTTGCAAAAATCTAAAAATATTGTTTTTTATAGCGTAACCTTCTTAGTTCTCAACCTAATTAGAGTTTTCCAGCCTGACCAGTATTGCACATTTTTCTAATTAAGGCCCGAGATAATCAAGCTGGTTGAGTCGATTGATTTTAGGTCTTTGAATTAAACTCATATCGAGTTACTTCTTGATAACTGTGCATATAGATGGCCATATGGCCCGTGGCCCGTGGCCCAGCCCAAAGCACGCGTGTTTGGCCCGGCCCAAGCACGGCACGGCCCGACTGGAGTTGTGCTCGTGCCAGCCCGGCCCGACAGCTGGGCCGTGCTTGGGCCGCGCCATTGGCACGCTGGGCCAGCACGGCACGGCACGAATTAGGGCGGCACGGTGGGCCGGCACGGCCCGGCACGCTATAGCGGCAAGCACGACCCGACCGAGGCACGCACACTGCAGCCCAGCCAGTCGGCCCATCGCCTCCCTCGCATATAAAAACCGACCCCGCCGTTCCGCTCCTCCGCCTCCTCCGCTCCTCAAACCCTAACCCTAGCTGCCTCTCTCTCGACCGCTCGTCTCTCTCGACCGCTCCGTCGCTCCACCGCCTCCACGCCTCCACTTCCTCCACGCTGACCACGCCTGCATCGCTCCGCTCCTCGCCGGATCTAGCACCGACGGTCGCCGGCCTACCGCTATGGGCATGAGGCCATGAGGGGCTGAGGGCCGTTCTTCTCTCTCTTTTTCTTTCATCTCCACCTCTCCGGTAGCCTGATCCATGAGCTCTTCATCTCTGGTCATCCGATCGACGGCCACGCTATCGATTTCCTCTTTTTTTTTGCCACCCTCGTCGTTGCTCCGTGAGCACTTCGTCAGATCCACCCCCATTTCCAGTCTCTGTTTTCGTCTTCTTGTAGATCTGTCGATCTCTGTCGTCAACGGCAACTCCAGTGCTCCGGATGCAGGTAGAGTAAAATAGTCAATGTTTTTCTTTAGTTTTTTTCCATGCGACCCCTAAACCCTAATTATTCTCTGTGTATTGCAGGTCGCTGAGCAGTGAGCGCCAGCGGTAGCCACCGTTGAGGAACCGTAGTGCCGTCGATGGATGATCCATCCTCCTGCAACTTCGAGTTGAGGCTGTTGGGGATGCGGGGTGATGACGAAGATGACTTGGAGGAGGAACGCGTGGAGGTGTTCGGCAACACTGCCTCGCCTCGGATCGATGGGTCGTAGCCGGAGACGGAGACGGAGCCGGACGATGACGGTACCGGTGCCAATGGCAACGGCGCACCGTCCGACTCAAGTGCTAGCAACAAACGGTCCAGATCTCAGGTATGGAACAACTTTGAAGAGCTCTATGAATCCCGCAATGGCAATCAGCTTCTGCATTGCTAAGGGTGTTCGTCCTCGTAAATTTGGTTTGGACATGGATGTGTTGACGTAAAAACACGACGGCCTGGGAGATCTGCTTAGCTCCAGTGCAGGTCCAAAATAATGATGAGATGCGGGCGTGCCAGTCAGTTTGATCCTGCAACTGACAAGATATATAAATTGAAGATCAAAAGATAGCCGATCGGCTGACAAGCCGATGGAGTGATTCCAGCCGATGCCGATACCAGCCGATATCCAGTATAGATCTTGATACTTGAGTAAATAATGACATAAAGATAATCGGCTGATGAAAATAAAACAATATAATCCAGTAGAAACCAATCGGCTAGTAATGATAGATTAAATAAGCACTGATCCGAAGGTTGAAGCATTCATCGGCTGGTGGTCCGATGTCAATAAATCCAAATGATTAGATAAACAGTGAAATCTTTATTGTCATCGGCTAAATCCGTCTTGTATGTAATCCTTTTAAGCCGATGCAACGTCCAGATAACTCATCGGCTGAAACCCCGATGAAACCCTTATTGGCAATCAAGAAGTAGGCTAGAGATTATGGTTCTAAGCACGACTTAGTAGATCAAACTTAACTGATGCAGCACTAAGTATGAAAAGAAACATAATATCTAGACAATCAAGCCTTTGACTGATTTTCAGGGTGGTGGATACATTATATAATCTAAATCAACAAAGTAATCTAGCCGATATCGACAAAACCCTAGATAGAGATCGGCCGATGCAAGTAGAAAACATTGTCAATCTAGATTATATAACGTATATGATAACTCGACGACTTACATGAACAAGATTAGAGTGTCGAAGCGATGGAAGCACTAATCCCGATAACGCAAGCCGCCATAACAAGCCTTATTCCTCGTCGGAGATCGAAGTCGATGCAGCCCAACTTGAAAGAAGAACTTGTCGAAAGTAAAAGGTAAAAGGTGGCGATGCGCCGAAGTTGTATTGATCGAGAGATAATTTACATAGACCCCCGGTGTACATATTTATACCCATGGGTAGATACTAGTCCATATCGGACACGACTCAAACTTTCCTAAAGATAAAAGGAAACACACAAAGTCCTTATCGGACACTAAACACACTTTCCTAAATATAAAAGGAAACTAACGACTCTGTCTAATTAATAGATAAATTGCTATGCCGCATCCTCCTTGAACTCGGTCTCTTCTTTCTTTAACAGATTAATTTCCTTAACCGAATTTGGTAAGAATCCGACTGTTAGCGACTTGATAGCTTCCATCGGCCGATTCCAGAACTCTGAAGCCGATACTGACTCTAGGCCGATGATGACTTTGAGGCTTACCAAATTTCGTCGTCAACAGGATGTTAGATGGAATGCAACTTATTTGATGCTTGAACATCTATTGCCACATAAGGGTATCTTTTCAGTGTTTATTGTAACTCACCATCCACCTGTTAATGGTCATGCATTGTTGACTGATTTACACTAGACAATTGCTGAGACTGTTCTGTTATTCCTTGAACAATTTTATGATTCAACTGTTATTCTGTCTGGTGTTTATTATCCAACATCTCCATTAAATATGCATCACATTCTTGAGATTGCTGGACATCTAAATACATATGAGAATGATAGGAACCTTAGAAATGTTGTTGTTCCTATGAAATCAAAGTTCTTATCATACTGGTCTGAGATTTCATTTCTGTATTCATTTGCTTTTATCTTGGATCCTAGGGCTAAGATCAAGGGTTTTAGCAATGTTCTCCAAATTATGTCCCAAATTATGACTGGTAATTACTCTGAGTATTTAACTGAGGTTAGGGCTGTATTGTCTGACATTTATAAGAAGTATGAAGCTAAGTTTGGTGCTGTGAGATTGCAAAGGGCAACCCCAAGCAGTTCTTGTGGTAAGAAAAAGATAGCTTGGGGGAAAATTTTTGGATCATTTGCTAGTGGTTCCAGTCTTGGTGCTGGACCTGGTGTAGATGATGGATTTGCTAGTGCCAGTCCAGGTGCTGGACTTGGTGCTAGTGCCAGTCCAATTCCTGGATTTGGTGCTAGTGCCAGTCCAGGTGCTGGACTTGGTGCTGGTCCATTTAGCAGGAGAACTTCTGCTACTGCTTTGATTCATGTTGTTTCTTCTACTGCTAACATGAATGCATTTGAGTTGTCTGCCTATCTTGACAGTGACACAGTCAACCAATTCGACGAAGACTGGGAGCAAGCAGAATCAAAGAAGCAGCATTCAACGGAGAATGAAGAGCTTATTAAGTCTTTTGAAAACTTGTATCTTGATGATGAAACCACTGGGATGGGGATGGGACTGGGACTGGAGATGGGGCTAGGGCTGGAACTGGGACTTGATGCCATTTGTATTGGACTTGGACTTTATTATGAACATTTGATGAAAGCTGTGGGTTGCACTCTTTTTTCCTTTCTAGGGTTTTCTCACGAGGTGTAAATTTTTACCTAGAAAGGTTTTTAACGAGGCAACCATTGCACTACACAGCTACTTTATATTTGCAAATAATTACCTTGTGTTTGTGATTTGTGTGAATTAGTGAATGAATTGTAATCATGAATGATTTGGACATGTGACTTGTAATTTTTTGAAACTTGGTGAATGAATTGCTGTTAAAGTTTGTTGATTCAATATGTGAAATGAGTACTTCTGAGTTCTGATTCAAATTGTTGGTGCAAAAATCTGCTGAATGAGGTGTCACAGGCTTATCGTGCCTAGGCTGGCACGAGCCTAATGGGCTGATCGTGCCTTCGGGCCGGCACGGCACGGCCCGAGTGTTTGTGGGCCGTGCCTGGACCTGAGGTGAAGCCCGTGGGCGAGCACGGCACGGCACGAAGTGCCAGTCGTGCCATGCCGGCCCGATTGACCTCGGCCCAGGCACGACCGTGCTTGGGTTGGGCCGTGCCGGGTGACCCATTTGGTCACCTATAACTGTGCATGTGCATAGTATATAGGAGTATTTTTGAAAGCGAAGAAAACCCAAGAAAATGATCACTTTCTGTGCATGAGTGACTAAATTTGACGGTATAGGGTATACGGGCATACAGCCATACTAGAGGACAAGGGCGGAGACTTAATTGGCCGCTAGCTAGTCAACTAGGCACGTAGGAGTACACTACTATTGTAATTAAACACCATTAAAAATTGTGTGCATGCACCCGTACTTGTGGTTGCAGCAGCGTATACGCACGCATTTCGACCGCCATATCTTCGTAGTAAAGGTTATAAAAAGCTAAAACACACGTGAGTTCTTACTTAGACTCCAAACCTCATGCAAACAAAAAAAAAACAAAAAATAAGAGAGAAGACTTAGCTTCAATCTTCAAAGATAACAATACTCTTTTTTCATGACGCAAGAGAAAGGAATAGGAGAATCGTGACTAATTCCCACTTCCCGTCATCACACCATCTCCACCTCTATGTATCACAATCAACAAATGCTACTAATTACAAATCTCCTTACGCCACCTCCACATTTCGAACACTCCTAGTACACTGTGAAACCTCTATGCCGCATCGTAACTATGTTTTGTAAACGGTCGAACTTCCCGTTATCCTTAGAGCATCACAGAGTCGTCCAGCCATGATGAATTGACCCGTCATTACAGGAAGGGCTAACCCCCACCGCTATCTGTTGCCACTAGCAACAGAGGAAGGGACGGAGGACTAGGCCTTGTCTCCACCTAATACCACCATCATCCGTCTCTGCCACCAACCTCGCTGCAGTGCTAGGAATCTCGGTCCCAATCTGATAGCCACTAGGGCCACTGCCATTAAGTAATCTTCATGTTGCTGCTGCTGGGAAGCTTCCAATCCGGTAGTCACCCATGCCACCACGGAGCAGCTTGTAGCCACAACTAACCATTTACGGCTCGAGCGATGTTCCGATGCTCTCTACTGGTATATTATACTACCAGTACTATTTGGGGTAAATTAGTAATTATTAATACAATGTTGAAGAGTTGCTTTGTTATTTATTTTTTCCCGGCTAAATCGATTTATGATCATCATTGTGCTGACATCACTCATATTTCATCGAAAAAGCTAAAAAAAGAGAAAAAAAAGGTTGGTCACTACTAAATAACAATTTTACCCTCCACACTTTTTTTCGACAATAATGCTACTCCACATTTCTACAACCGTTAACTGGAACGGTAGTATAAATAGATCTGAACCCTTCGATCAAATAAGATGAACGGTTCAGATTAATTCTCGCAGAGAGCACCGTAGCGAGGCTCTTATGGCCTGCGTATCTCCATATTCACCGACGTGCTCCAGCCAGAAGGCCGCTTCGCAACAACCGACCACCTCCATCAGCGCCGGCGAGCTCCATCCCGCCTTCTCGACGACAGCTCCGCTCTAACCAAACGGCGAAACTAGACAAGGAGGTGCCGAATCCAGTATCCGGACGAGGGAACGCCGGATCTAGCCATACAGCCTCGCCGAGGACCACCTCTGCGTCGCGCCGATCCTCGTCGACCGCCGCGAGACCGCTGCCTCGATGCGCCTCGCCAGCCGCTTGCCGACGGCTCGTTCTGGCAGCAGCGAAGCGAAGATGGGGGAAGGAGACGAAGAGGTTTCGCAGGTTGAGCGGTCTCTTGTTTCTCCCGGCCGGCCCGATCGAATCAGGATTATCACCTATCGCATGCACGTACATGGTATCATCCATCCGATTTTTTTTTTCTAAATGGACTAGATTATATGTAAGATTGGTACATCTATCCATAATGACTTTGTCGTTTCTGGCTATGAAGCTAATTAAAGAAGCCATCTTGTCCAAATTTATAGTCACAAAATAAAGTGTTTGTAAGATCGATGAAGGTAATACTACAGTTCCTCGCAAAAAAAAAAAAGAAAGAAAGAAAAGGTAATACTACAGTAGCTAGGCGAAATAATATTGGCCCCAGGATTCGAATCAAACAGCGATCGAGCAAAACAATATCGACTGCACCAGGTCGGAATCCCTTCGCCGCGAAGGCGCGAAGGGCCTTCGGTATTCACATGCGTCAGTGTCATCGACGGCTGATCCAAATTAACAACCATGAACTTGGAAAATTCAGCGCCGCCGCCGTGTGTATACATTGGAGACCGACTACGACGACGAAGACTGATGGTGATATAAACGGATTCATCTTTTCACTTAGTTATCAGTTAAAATTTAAATTTTCAATCTTAAATTTAAAGTTAATTTTAGTGTTTTTTTCATCGTAGATTATTTTTGAGTCTTTACTTTTATATTACTTAAAATCACGTATATAAAATTTTTATTCACAAATTATTTTTCGTTTACACCTTTTGATTTATTTCTGGAATAAACCAAACGATGGGGCGGCTGAAATATGCTTGGTGCTCGATGCCTAGATCCCACAGATCGATCGACACTAGCCCACTATATATAATACTGTATATCGATCACACGTACGTACGAGCGCGCGGGAGCCGTACGTGCGTGATGGCGCTGCGGCTGCGACATCGTCTTTTCATGGCGCTTGTCCTGGCGATCTGGCTGGCGGTGGCGGCTACCAGCGGATGCTTGAGCGTCCCGCCGCCGCCGCCGATTCCGCCGGAGGGGAAACGTGACCGTGTCCCGATGAGGCCTCCTTGTGAGTACCCTTGTTTTTCCTTGATTTCCTTGTGCACGCACGCACTAGCAGCAGGGTCCATTGCATAATTAGTTAATTAATTAATGCGCAAACTAAATTTATTACTCAGATCATGTTCGGCACGACCCTATATATCATACTTACAATACAATAGATTATTTGAAACAAAATGATTTGTCGACTGAAGGTTATCCAATTAATCACATATCTATATTTATGGATTTATGGTGCTAAAAATTATCTAGCTTAAAAAAAATTGAATGAAGAGCTGTACAGGGAAAGACATGTATGTATATATAGCTTATCAACACTTGAATACATGACCGGATCTTTATTGCAAAAGTGACGAACGAAATCTGTTGATTTTTCTGTTGTTTTGCAGCTCCATTCTCACCTCCCGGTCCCCGTCCATTTTGTCGCGTGAGCCGCGGGAAGGACTGTCCACCAGCGGCATCGAATTGAATTAAACGGGTTAATTTGCCCGCCAGTTGGTGACACATGGCAACATATAATAATTTTTAAGATAAATTAATTTCTGATCACCAATTTTCTCTTTTCAGCCAATCACACCCATATACCCATATGATATAAAAATTCCTCAACTATTTCCTTGTATTAATATAATATTCCCATTTAATTTCATGAGATGGAGGGAATATCATCATATGTCATGTATATGTCACTTAATATTATTTATTATACATATATTATTATATATATTAGAGTAATGTTCTATGAAAATGCGCACCTACATAATTAAAATAAAATAGTCACATTTGGTATATGAGTCTTAAATTATATTTCACTACTTAAAAAATGATTTTTTCTATACGAGGATACCTATAGGTTGCAGGCGGACTGTAACTAGTCGTGTCTGCAAAATTCGACCTCTATTTTCGCATACGGCTCTTTAAGAGACTCACATGGAAAAATATATTTTCGTTGGTGGGTCTTTTAAGAGACCACATGCAAAAATAAGCTTATTTTCGCATGCGGTTCTTTAAGAACCGCATGAAAAAATATATTTACTACCCTCCTCTTCTTCACAGTTTTTTCTCCCATCCTCTCTTTTTCCGTCCTTACCGCTTCAAAATTTTCACCTACTCTCCTCTCTTCCTCTCCTAATACTTTCCTCTCCTCTCCTCTCTCTCTTCCTCTCCTCCCCTCCCCTCCGCGAGTGCTGTCGATGAGCAGGGGGATGAGGCAAAGCGCGGTGAGGGGGGAGAGGGGTTGGTCGAGCGGGGCTGCGGTCGGGAGCGGGGGACGGGGGGGCGGCTTGTGGCTGGGCGAGCTTGGGCGACGCCACTGCCTCCGCCGAGGAGGCGGCCGGGAGCAGCGCCATCCCTATCCCCATTCGGCATCGCCGCCACCGCCGCCGACGATGATGAGGAGGAAGCCAGGAGCAGCACTACCGTTGCCGCTGCGGAGGCGGGTGGCTCCATCCCTGTCCTCGTCCGGTTCTGCCGCTGCCGCCGACGACCCGATTTGCCGCCGCAAGCCCTGTGACGGTCAGATCTGCCGTCGCTAGCCCCGAGACGATCGGATCCGCGCTGCTGGCGCCATCGGGAGCTAGGGTTTTGATTTTTCCTTTTTTAGGATTTTTTTGGATTTTTTTTATTTTTGCATGCGGCCCACATAAGCACTCGCTTGGAAAAATCTTTTCGCAGACCTTTTCGTGCAGACGGGAGCTTCAACCGTATGGAAAAATAATTTTTGTAGTAGTGTTTTCCAGATATACAATTGTATATTCATCACAATAGATTTTAAAAATAGAATTAATTTTTATATACGACTTTTTTTCTATAGGTAGATATAACTGTATTATGTATACAATTAACGATCAAAATCTCTAATTAATTAATATGAAAATTTTTAGCCTCTAGAGCAAACATGATGACACCTTTTCCAGCTATTTTAAAATATAACGAATCAAATATTTGTCCAATGCATATATAGTTTCTACACATGTCTGACCAAATAATAATTCTCCATCATATTTATTGATGTACTACCTCCATGCGTAGAGAGTCTTTTTAGCTATCGTTACCAATAATGGATAGAAAGGAGTAGATTAGGTAGATCTTGGCAAAGGAGATGTACACTGAGCCTCTTGGGCTTGATCTTGTAATGCGATCGGCGCCTGACAAGCAAGTCGGCAGCCGCCCCCCAACCTGCCGGCCGGACAGCCATCACACGATGTGAACCACACGCGCGCATGACCATCCATCGATCAATGCTCGTCACGACTCACAACGGAGGTGATCACCGTCGCCAACACGCCATGCATGGCCCTGGTTTATTCTTTCGTTCATCTTAATTCTTCCTGCGGCCTTCGGTGACCTTCACAACGACGATGTCCGCTCCACCCCGCTGTATTTCCCCACACACAACGCGACCTGCAGGCTGCAGTGTGATCGATTCGGTGGGAGGAGATGGCCTGTGGGAGCGGCGGCGGCGGAGGTGGCAACGGTGGTGGAGATTGCTCGCCAGCGACGACGTAAATAGATGAGCGTGTGCTTGCCATGCAAGTTGTGGACTTGTGGTGTTAGTTTCAAGGGTTAATGGGATACATACCATTATAACTTTACTAGTTTTGAAAAATACCATTACTATTTGACTAGTATGATGGCTCGCGCAGATTGCGCGGCTAGTATTGTTACATTTTTCTCGTGTAATAGCTTAAATATTTTTTAATTTTATAACTAAATATATTAAACGGCAACATAATTTTAAATTATGTACTTACTTGAGTAAACTAACCCATTCGTGATATTCATATTGTACTATATGATAGCTATTAGTTATTTTTTAATTTTAAATTTTAGTTATTTCTAAAATTAATTTCTATATAGACCCTAGACTGCTCTTTCAATATTGCTTATTTCTTAATTTCGAATTTCCGTTATTTATAAATTTTATTTCTATATGAAATAGGGACTCCTCTTCCAATATTCCTTTTTCTTAATTCCAAATTTAGTTATTTGTAAAATTTATTTCCATATGGACTGTAAATCTTCTTTCAATATGCCTTATTGTTTTAATTTTGAATTTTTATTATTTGTAAATTGTATTCCTATATAGTCTCTAGATTTTTTTTTAATATTCTATTTTTTAATTCCGAATTTTAGTTATTTACAAATTGTATTCTTATATGGACTCTAGACTCTTTTTTTTAATATTTATTATTTTTTAATTCCGAATTTCTGTTATTTATAAATTGTATTCCTATTTAGACTCTATACTCTTCTCCCAATCTTGTTTATTTTTATAATTGTGAATTTTAGTTCTTTCTAAATTGTATTTATATATGGATTCTAAACTCTACTTTTATTTTTTTATTTTGACTTTTAGCTAGTTCTAAATTCCTATATGGACTCTAGAATTCCAATATTCCTATTTTCAATTCCGAATTTTTGTTATTTTTAAATTGTATTCCTGTATGGACTCTAAACTCTTCTTCCAATATTCCCTATCTTTTATTTCGAATTTCGGTTATTTATCAAATGTTTTCATATATAGACTCTAGACTCTTTTTCCAATCTTCCTTGTTTTTTAATTTCGAATTTTAATTATTTTCAAATTGTAGATAGACAAAAAAACTCAAATTTTGTTTTTTTTAATTCTAACTTTTAGTTTGTTCTAAATTCCTATATGGACTCTAGATCTTCTTCCAATATTCTCATTTTTTTAATTCCGAATTTTTGTTAGTTCTAATTGTATTTCAATATGGACTCTAAGCTCATATTTCCATATTCCTTATTTTTTAATTCGGATTTTTGGTTTGTTTTTCTAAGTTATATTCTCATGTACTCTCTTTCAACATTCCTTATTTTTTAATTTAGAATTCTAGTTATTTATAAATTGTATTTCTATATGGACTCTCACCTCTAATTTTAATTTTTTTATTTTTTAATTCTGAAGGTCTAAATTGTGTACATGTATGGACTCTAGTCTCCTATTCTAACATTCCTTATTTTTTAATTTAGAATTTCAGTTATTTTTAAATTGTATTTCTATATAGACTCTATTTTTTTCTTTTTCTTCGATTAATGTGAGAATTTCTAGAATTTCTAGCATGGTGCCCCACGCAAATTGTGCAGCTAGCATCCTTATGTTTTCTCTCATGTAATATCATATATATATTCTTATTTTATTATTAAAATATCTTAAAATAATAACATAATTTAAATTTTGTACTAACTTTATCAAACTATCAATGTGTAATATTCATATTGTGTTGTATACACGTGATAGTTATTAATTATTTTTAATGCCGAATTTTAGTTATTTCTCAACTATATTTCTATATGGCCTCTAGACTTTTCTTCCAACATTCTTTATTTTTTAATAGTGAATTTTATTCCTATATTTCTTATTTTAAATTCAAAATTTCAGTTATTTATGAATTATACTCCTATATGAACTCTTGACTCCTCTTTCAATATTTCTTATTTTTCAATTACGAATTTCCGTTATTTATAAATTGTATTTTTGTGGACTCTAGACTCTTTTTCTATTATTTATTTTTTTAATTATGAATTTTCATTATTTCTAATTGTATTTCTATATGTATTCTAAACTCATCTTTAAATATATTTATTTTTTAATTTCGAATTTCAGTAGTTACTTCTAAATTGTATTCCTATATGGACTGTAGACTATTGTTCCGCTATTCCCTTTTTAATTTTTAATTTTAGTTATTTGTAAATTATATTTCTATATGTACTCTAAATTCTATTTTTAATTTTATTATTTTTATTTGGAATTTTAATTAATTCTAAATTCCTATATGGACTCTATACTCTTCTTTCAATATTCCTTATTTTAATTCCTAATTTCTATTATTTCTAAATTGTATTTCTTTATGGACTCTAAACTTATCTTTCAATATTTCTTTTTCTTTAATTCCGAATTTTAGTTATTTTTAAATTGTATTTCTATATGGACTCTAGTATTCTTTCAATATTCCTTATTTTTTAATTTTGAATTTTTGTTATTTCTAAATTGTGTTTCTATATGGACTCTAACCTGTACTTTTAATTTTCTTATTTTTTAATTCCGAATTTCTATAAGTTGTATTGTATACCGGCATGGACTCTAGTCTTCTCTTCCTATATTCCTTATTGTTAATTCCGAATTTCAGCTATTTTTAAATTGTATTCCTATATGGACTCTGTTTTTTCTTTTTCTCCGATTAATATGAGAATTTCTAGGCTATGAGAGCGAACGTGGAGGCTTCCTTTTCTATTCCTTTAATAAGTTAATTGATTGAAACCATACCACAACAACATTATGAAAATTGGATCTATGCCATACTATACACCTGATATACGTTTTGAATCATTTTTTGCCTACTGTAATTTTGTATGGACCAAAATAACCTGACCTCTCTTTTTAACCTTACGCCCAAATCCAACAACCCTAGCCCCCAAATCAATCGCCTAGCAGCAGTGGCGAAGAGCCGAAGACAGCTAAGCAAGCAGCAGCGAACACGATCTGACAACAACTAATGAGCAAGCAGTAGTGCAGCAGCAGCGCTGGTGGCGAAGTGGTGGCAGTGACATGCGGCCCCCGCGGTGGCAACGAGCTCAGCGCAAGCAGATCAGTGGCGGCGGCGGTGAGATTTCAGCCTGGGTAGCGATCGCGAAGTCGCGTCCAGCGGCGGCGACATGCTCGGCGTGAGCAGATCAAGCGCCGGCGGTGGCAGCGCATCCGACAACTGCGACGATGAGCTCGACGCTGCCCGTACGGTGAAAGCTGTCGGTTCCGGTGATGGAGGGGATGGGTGGTAGCTGGTCGGCTCGATCGTCGTGGACAACGACCCCTTCACGCCGCCTCCATCCATCGTTGTGGATGAGCTAAGATCCAGTGCGCACGGAGGAAGCAAATCTGGAGTGCAGTGCTAACGAGCAATGCTGAGGGCAACAACCAGGGCAACAGATGCCGATGATCCTAGATGCCAGCTGCTGGTGGTCCACATGCCTTTTTTGTTCTTCTTTTTCCTTCTTTTGTCGTGTGTAATTTTTATGCACGGGATTTAACCGTGTAATGGAGTGGTCGACGGCAGCAGTATGTTGCAGCGATTTCAAATTTAGATTTTGAATTTTTTTATTTGATTCGAAAGCATCAAATTTTGGGATTGACAAGGAAATGTTCGTGGTGTTCAGGGGTTATAAGAGGCAGGGGTATTTTGATCTATACGAAAATACGATAGCCAGAAAATGATTCAAAATGAGTTTTAGATGTAAAGAGTGGCATAGATGATGTTTTGGACGTTTTACAGTGGTATGGTTTCAATTATATGAATAGTAATGGTATTTTTCAAAATCAGCAAATTTATAATGGTATGTATCTAATTAACCCTAGTTTCAACACGATGGGAGGGTAGTGAGGAGGGGAGATGGATAGAAAGAGAGAGTGGGAGAGGGGTCACTGATTGGTTAGGCTGTCAACGAGCCGAGCTCGAGTGAGCTGGCCTGTCTAGGCTCAAGCACGGTACAAACTCGAGCCGAGCCTCCTTAGCCTTCGAGTTTGGAGATGGGCTCAGGCTTGGCTCGTTCGAGCTTTGAGACTCATTTTTTTCTCTCTAAAGATACAACATTGTTTCTACATAATTGATTTTAAAAGTAAAATTGGGTTTCGCATACAACTTGTAGCTTCTGTTTCCGTAGATATAATTGTATTTTTCTTTATTCCCTGGACTGAGAGCTTTCTGGTTTCTCCAAACCACGGAGTTCTGTTGGACGGACATAGAAAACCAAGCACACCAAGGCTCTGTCCATTTGTCGACGTCGTATCACTGTCAACGACGACGACACCAAAGCTCAATTAATCATCAATGGATCGGTGCATGCATGCACTCGATCGATCGCCTGATCTATACAAAAATATCCTTGCAAGTGTATACGTGCAGACGAGCCGGCCAAGATGATCCACTGCCACCGATCGAGCGGATGAGCAGCAGCCAGCAGCCAGAGCTAGGTAGCCTTCAGCGTTTAGCAAAAGAAGGCGGCCTTAGCGTTGCCGTGCTGAGCGTGAACACGTACGTCGCACGCGACAATGGCGCTTCTGCTGCGACGTCGGCGACACCGTCTACTCGCCGTCGTTCAGCTCGCCGTGGCGCTGTGGCTGGCGGCGACGAGCGGCTACCGGTGCAAGATGGGCGTCGCACCGCTGCCGCCGGCGGCCGGTCAGCTGGTGGTGGACGGCAGCCATACCCCGACGAACCCTCCCTGTGAGCACTCCTTTCTTCTTCCTCATGGCTTTCAGCCTTTCACAGTTTCACTCATGAATGTGCTGAATGGAATTAATTTGTTGAGCAATGTTCCGGTATTCTCTATACTACTAGTAATATTAAGGATAAATTATTTACTAATATAATAATTACGAGTAACTTTGTCATTTATATTTTTTCCCGGTTAGATCGAATGTGGTTATCCATTATGTTGGTATTGCTCATATTCCATCAAAAAGCCAGAAAAGAAGGAAAAAAATTTAGTCACTGCTAAATGACAATTATACCCCCATTTTCTGGGATAATAATGTCCCTCCACATTTCCACTACCGCTAACTAGGGTGGTAGTAGAAAATAATCTGAACCCTTCGATCAAATGAGATCAATAGTTCAGATTGTTTTCTATTATCAGTAGAGAGCACCGAAGTAAGGCTCTAATTTGTACCTCCACATTTCCACTACCGCTAACTAGGAAGTCCCAATGTAGTAATGTGTGGCTATGATACGTATACAGTAGTGTGTATGAATAGGAATAGGCAAATGTATCAAACTCATACTCCGTATATAGTGTTAAAAAATAATGCAAAGTATCTTCTTTAAATCTATGTAACAAATATACGTCCGTCATGTATAAGTTTTTACCACAGTCTTCAGCATAGATTATGAAAAGAATATATGTCCTTGTAAAGTAAAATAACGTTCGATGTACTTTCACGAGCATAGATTATGAAAAATAATGTCATTTTAAAGTTATTTAATGTTTGATGTACTATTAGTTTTTTTCCATTGCAATGCATGAACACTTTTTCTTTAATATATATAAATTAGAAAAAATACCCGTGCGTTGCAACGGGTAAAGACATTTTTTCCTCAGTGATACAACATAGGGATCGCTATATATACATTATAATTGATCGAAATTGTTAATAAAAATCATTCCTTAGTTTTGAGCCGAAAACCAATTACTTCCTTTTAAGCCCTAGTACAGTCGGCTGTCTCCTACCTCCTGCCTCTTTTCGGCCTAGCTCTAAGATTTTACTCCATAATACTTTTGGGCCAAAAGAGAG
Organism: Oryza punctata; assembly: GCA_000573905.2. NCBI lineage: Eukaryota > Viridiplantae > Streptophyta > Magnoliopsida > Poales > Poaceae > Oryza > Oryza punctata. Next base: position 6,342,926 of record CM002489.2, on the reverse strand, counting down.
TGAAATAACATGATAAAATAAAATACATTAATTGTGCGCCAATGAAATTCTATTTCGTAATACAGTAAGACAATATGGAATAAATTATTAAAACATAAAGAGACAATTAATATGCATAATTTCATAAGATTTTAGTTTTATCTTGCCATGGAGCAAGAAATAAAGCTAAGTGTCAAAATTTCATCAAAATCATATAATCATAAAATTCTACCTAATAAAACCGTTGGGCGAAAATAAAGCAAAATTAACAGTAATATCCGAATAATGGAAATAAATTAAATTTTCTAGCCAAATTTGCCATTAGTTCCATTTAGCTACACCTGATCTTAATTGCATAAGAAAGTTTATAATGCAACTTTATGGCATCAAATAATGGCTTAAACTGATCAAAATTCATTTATGTAGAGGAAAAACCATTAATTCGGACTGATAATAAGGGAAAAGAAATTTGGCCCAAAGGCTAGCTCCGGCCCAAAGGCCAGAGCTGCCCCGTGATCACGTGGCCCATGAGGCACGCGCATCCCATTAACCAATCGTGGCCCGTCACCGTTAGCCATCCGATCCTTATGGATGCCCATGATCTCAGATGTAGCGCGGGAGAAGAGTGGGTCGTTTGATGCCGATCGGATAGCTCGGATCGATCAACTGCAAAGCAAATTGTTTCCATTCAAAAATCCTAACCCTATTCCCTTTTCTCCTCCAACCCAACTTTTTCAGCGCTAGTTGAGGGGTGGTGGTACCGGCGATGCCAACCGGAGTGGCGGCGATGACGCGTCAGCGGAGCGGCTACGTCGAGGCGCTAGTGCGTGGCGAACCTGATGCCACCTATGGCTCTGGCAGAACCAGGGCGGCGGCGTGCAGTGGGATGTCGTGGCCAAGCCAACGGTTTGTGGTGAGCCTTCACCTCGTGCGACAAACTAATGCGGGCGTGAGGCCATTCCAAGATGACTGCTAAAGGATGCATGGCGGCGAGTGAAGCCATGCGCCAGTCACGTGAAGACAACTGAGAGTTTGGAGGCACACGCACACGGCGGAGCTCATGCCATGCACCACGAAGTCCGATGAACTAATCCTAAACCCGATGAGTCTTAGGGTTTCTCGTTGAGTTGGGGACTTGCCGGTTCGGGGTTAATTGAATTTGGCATTGGGATTCTTAATTTTGTGGAATTTTTGAGTTTAGGGTTTCCGATTTTGGGAAAATCGAAATAAGGGTTTCGAATTTTGGGGTTTTTCTTATTCTTAGCCTGATCTGAGTCCTCTCTTTCTAATTGCTACCCGAGCCATAAAAATGAGTAGGAATAGCAATGTGAAACATAAAACTTACCCTAATTTCGATCAACCGAACATGAATCATAAAATTGCTGTGTCGTTTGTTGGCGTTGGTGTTGTGGTGGTAGGTTGTCGGCGATGGGATCATTGTGTGGAACGCCATCCCCTTTGTGCACTTTTAGAATCGGTAAGACTGAGGTTTTGGGTATCTAGACCATGGGTACATGGCCGGTACGATCTGGATATGGATATGGACATAGGACTCACCATAATACACGCGCATAGGGCTCTTTACAGACGAAAAAAACCTGGAAACCCTACTAATTTTCCGTGACAGATGAAGGTGGCCTTAGTCCGTCTTGTGAGGATCGGAAAATTGCTAATTTTTTAAGTAGTTAAGATCTGTAGTTACCGTTAGCATTCTTTGCAATGTGGAGAACGTTGGGCCGTGAAAACATAGCAACGGGCTTGTGCATGCACATGCTGCCGAGTGCAGGTGCTTCCCTGGGTCGAGTTGCTACCTTGGGCTGAGATGTTGCGCTGGACAGAGATTTGGCATGGGTGAGCAGGCTTGGCCCATCCTTTAGCTGTACTGATCCAAAAGAGGAATAAGTTCACTTCCGGTCCCTTAATTTGTCACTGAATCTGGAATTCATCTCTTACCAAAATACCAGATATAATGTATCCCTCAACTCTCAAAACCACTACAAACATTAGTGAAGAACGATTTATAACCCTCTTTAGTACCGGATATAGCAACCGGGACCAAATTTACAAACATTAGTGAAGAACGATTTATAACCCTCTTTAGTACCGGGTCCAAATTTTCATACGGTTGAAATAACCGGTACTAAAGGTGCAAGGTGCATACTAAGTCAAAAAAATATATGGGATGTGGGATTCGAACTCAAGATCTCTCACCTCAACCCTCAAGTGGATTACCATCCCACTTATCATACACATCTGACTTGAATAAAGATGCTTTCTCTTTAAACCAATTGTGGAGGCATCTTTAGTACCGATTGGTAACACCAACCGGCACTAAAAATATATTTAGTACCGGTTGGTAACACTAACTAGAACTAAAGATATTTTTGGAACTTGGGCTTTTAGAACCGGTACTAAATCTAACCGAGATGTTTGTGTTTTGGGTACCACGATAAATGATCAGTTCTCCACTAGTGAAATAAGGTCCTTAGGTGGTTTGGAAGGTGGTTTCAGCTGACTTGACGTCTACATGGATAGTTGGACTCGGTCCTCATCCAACATGGCGTTGACGTGGCACTAGAATTAAGATTTAATAAAAATTAAAAATGAAAATAAATTATATGGGCCCATTCAATCAAATAAAAAAATAAAAAATATAATGGGACCCACATGTCAATGGGTCCCACTTGCCCACCTCAACCCCTCTCTCTCCTCTCTAACTCCTTCCCTTCGCTCCCAACGAGCAGTCAAACCATGACGACGACTGGCAAGAAAGGCAGCAGCGGCGGGAGGTGGCTAGCAAGGAGGGAGCCGTGGCGTTCCGCACCAGAGGAGAAGAGACCGGAACACCAGCTCCCTCGCCTCCGTCCTCTCTTCCACCGTTTGCGAGAAGAGGGAAGTGGGGTGATTGATGGGAGGCCACCGTGCGACGTGAAGGCGGAGGTGCAGAAGGGGCCATGGGGGCCAGAGGAAGACCTCATGCTCGTCAACTACATCCAGGAGCATAGCCCAGGCAACTTGCGCGTTGCGCCTCTCCAACCCCGGCACCCGCCATGGCACCGCCTCGCTTCCCTCCCTCCTCCTCCTCCTTCTCTACCGCCGTCTCCTCCCTCGCTCCCGGCTCGCTGGAGGAGGTCCTCCTCTAGGTGGCCTTCAATGACAACCTTCGACTCCCTCTCCGATCTCTGCTTCGTTCGTTCGTGTTTCGTCGCTAATTTAGGTTGGAGGTATCCCATGCAGAGATGGCGAGAGCGTTCGACGAGGGGGACAGCCGCATCATCGACAAGGTGGGTACTTGCCGGAGAGGACGGACAACGACATCAAGAAGGAGCTCAAGAAGACAAGAAAGATGAGCGCCGACACCGACGCCGGCGAGGTGAAGACCAGGGCCAGCGATAACACTGAAAAAACGACAAATCACTGTGTAAGGGGCCGAACAAGAAAAATAGGGCGAAAAGAAAAACAAAGGAACAATAGAAACAAAAACTCACTGTTCGCCCCGGCAGGAAGGATGAGTTCCGGCAGGCCGTTGACCTCTTCGCCTTGGTCAACTTCGACCTGCCATGACTGCGAAAGAGGGCATATACGCAGCATGCAAAACTCCTCGACTAAGTCACGGCAACTTAGCCGGGAGCACACCCTGCGAAGCAGGGCGAACCGTGCCTCCAGGGCGCCGCTGACGGCAACCCTCGGCTTCCGGGCCGGTGAAATTGCACGATGCCGCCAGCGAAGGGCCCTCGCCGCTTCGGACCCCGCCTCGAAGGGGATGGAGTGGTAAAACCACTTCGCCATCCAATGACGGTCCCACTTCGACATTGCGGCATTGACCGGCCACAAGTCGGCGCGCTCGGGGCGAACATTGAAGTTCGCACTCCCGAACATGGTCTTCCGGGTCCCAGCGGGGGTGACCACCGTCTTCGAGTTGACGGCGGCCGAGAAGATGGTGCCGAAGAGATCGGCGCTGGGCTCGAACCCAGCGGTCCGGCACGCCCAATCGAAGATGGCGATGCGAACCAAGGCCGAAGGGCTCAGCTGCGGAAGCTCTACCTGAAAAAGGTGGAGAATTTCCGGCAATAGTATGTTGCACGGAAACCGCAGGCCCGCTTCGAAGAAGACGGCGAACACAACCGTCTGGTGTTCGCCAGGATGCAGCACTTCGGCCCCTCCACCACCAGGCCCGCATCGACCATCCTCGCCAGCTCGTCTTCGTCGACGAGCGAAGTCCCCGGAAACGCCGTGGTGTCCTCGTCAATTCGGTCGGGGTCAGGACCTGTCGCAGAAACAGGGTTCGGCTTGCGGGGAGCTATGGCGAAGCAGGTGTGAGTGGGCGAAAGGAGTTGGTTAGGCGAAGGAGTTCGTTCAAAGTTAGCCGTGGGCAAGAGACGGAAAAGAGAATGACCGCGGTGAAAATGAAAGGAGTAGCGATGGTGAAAACGGGAGGTAAGAATATATAGCCTACCAAACGACGCTTCGCCTTCCCGTCCAATCAGGAACGGCCACGTGTCGCGGGGTAGGTGAAACGGTAAAATCCCATGGACCAGGCCGAGCAGTAGCGGGCTCCCAAGGAAAGGCCCATCGCTACTCACTACGGCCCAACGGCCCATCACTGTTCACTACGGCCCAACGGAACAATACGGGCCACTTCACTATTCATAGAAGGCGAAGGCCCAACACTGTTCACACTAAGACCGGTCAAAAACAGTAAAAGATAACATAGCTACTCACGGTGGGCGAAAGCCGTACATAAAAATTCTTTTTCGCAAAAACGCATATCACACATTTTTTGCAGGACCCAAAAAGACAGGTTTCGGCAGGAGCATCGGTCGAAAGGGGGCGCCTCATACCATACTACATGGTTTGCACGGTCTCGGCCGAAGCTCCTATCTCACCCTTGCCCGTGAGGGGCTTGTTGGCAGTATGCCATGAGGCCCTTCGACCAAGCCTACCGAAACCAACCAAGCAGCAAGGACCCGAACTCTAGACCCCTCGAGGCGAAGCCCCGTGGCGAAGACACTAGGGTGAAAGGGGCGATGGGCGAAGAGTTACACCGGGTCCCTGCCAGTTTGGGCGAATGCGACATGGCGAAGGCGCACGCCGAAGGAGGATGACTTCGCCAGGACGGACCTGATCCAAGAAGATCTAGTGGGCCGGCCCAGTCGCCCCGGCCCATGGACCAATGGGCCAGTAGTCGCCATGCAGCCCATTGAGGGCCCATACACCTTAATTACATTGAATACCCATGTAGGGGCCCCTTTATGAGGGTGACCATGTAAATTCCCCTGTAATAGCCCTAAACCCTAATAGGGGGATCTGTAATGGGGTTATAAATAGCCACCTAGGGCCATGTAAAAGGGGATCCCAATTTTAATACAAAATTTAGTAGACTTTACTTTCCCAACAATTGTTGAGTATCCACGTCCTTCGACGTATGCAGTTATCGTTTCGACAACACATATGTATATATGAAAACATGAATTATATATGTGAGAACTCAACCACAGCAGTAGCAGATGGAGTTGGCGGTGGCGACCTCTCTCGGTGGCTGCGCCCATAAGCTTGGTGAAGGAAGGAGAGGTGGCGAGGCTCGGTAGCGGCGGCTGGTTTGGCTTGGCTCCGGATCAAACCGAGCTTGTGATGACATCTGACGTGGATTTGTTGAATCTGGATCTCTAGATGTGGATTTGAAAATGCAACACGGTCTCTGAGTGTTGATTGATTTTTTCTTTTTGCAAAACAAAGATTTCGCTGGTGGTCCTCTTAAGTTTCCGCAAGTAAAAATATATTTTTGTATGCGGACCGCAACCACCAATGAAAATCATTGATTTTTACTGGCCTTATAGGTCGTTGGCTACACTGGCAGCTTTACCAGCAAAATTTGGTTTTTGGTTGTCAGGAAAAACACTTTTTATAGTACTATAGGTGCCAGTATATAAAAAACCGATACATATGAGATCGTCTTTTTCACATGTCCATAAATTAAAACCGGCACCTATAACCTCTTATTTGGTGCCAATACATAATACTGAGCACCAATATTCCCTACAAGTTATGTGTCGGTTTTTACAATAAAACGGCACCTATAAGTATCACATAGTTGTTACTTTTTACAATATATTACCACATGTGAGTGTGGCCCAACAGGTATCAGTTTTTATTGTGAGCCGGTACATGTTGGTGACTACATATGTACCAATTTTTAATAAAAAGCAGCACCTATGATTCTAGATGTTGGTTGTCAATTAAAATCGACACTTATGATGATGTCACTTATATATGTGTTGTTTACCTAACTTTACAATATAGAATTCGTAGAACTTGACAAGATCTATAATTAGAATATCACTTTTTATTTGAGGTCATTTGGATGTGCAAAAGTGTGTTATTATCATAACTATTTTGATTTGAGGTTGGATGGAGAGAAAATAAATATGAAAGTTGTATATCTAGATGACGTCTACAATTTTGTAGTCGACAAATTTTTTATTTAAGTTCATTTAAAATGTTAATTAAATATAAATTATAAATTTTTGATGACAGTAAAATCGAAAGAATAGTATTTGCTTGTGAGACAACGAGTGTTTCTTTTTTTTTTTTAAGCAGAGAGGGATCTCTCCCATTTCATTAACGGAATGTAAAGATTACAGATCCATGTCTGAACAGAAAAGGTGCCAAGGGTTTTCTTAACAAAAGCCGGCCGACATTCCACAGCTTTCAGAATTCAAATGGGACATCGCCCCTGACACTCCAAAATCCAAACGCTTGATTCTTCCTACTCCAGCCGTCTGACGTATGGATTACATCCATGTGCACTGTTCAGCGACCACCTTTCTTAGCAGCGTCACTCCCCATTAAACTTTTCTTCGCGCGTCCTCCAATATCTGCAAAATGAACCATGATTCGATCCAAAAACATACTGAATATATTAGTTCTATTGGATCCTGCGCTTTCTTTCTTTAAAACATGCTGAGTTTCTGAACTTCCATATAGTCCAGATTACAGCTGCCAATCCTACCACAATTATCTTTTGATCATTTCTCCCAAAGCTTTTCAACCATCCCCAAACATATGTTGTGTATTACTAATAGAACCCAAGGCAAAGACACTGTTAATCACATTCCAAATGAAATTGGTAATAGGACATGATATAACCAGGTGATCTATGGTCTCATCACAGGAACAAAAATTGACATTTAGATTCCTTTCCCTTCCATCCCCTCTTCAACAGGTAATCCTTTGTTAAAATGCTATTTCTCAACATCAGCCAAAGAAAAACTTTAACGCTTGGTGGAATTTTGAACTTCCATAATCTCTTAAACTGAAACCCTATATTTCGAAATACAATAGCTCTGTAAAAGGATTTAACGGTGAACACCCCATCTTCAGTCAGTTTCCAAACAACCCTATCCTCTTCATTAGTCAATTCAACCAATTGACACACTTGCTGAAGCTGGCTCCACTCAACCCTTTTACTATATACCAAAGCTCTTCTGAATTTGAGCCACCCCAGACCATTTTCCATTAGCAATATAAAAATCCTAAGTAATATAAAAATGTTTTTCTTTTTTTTAAGACGTAGTAGTAGAGGATAATGGTAAGGGAAGACTAATTAGCGCCACATGTACATGTGAACCATGTTGTCAAATCCTGTGCACGTCTATTGTGCGTATATACCTGCCGGCCGGCTGGCCAAGTTCATTACATCGAGCTACTTTACCTAAGCTTTGAATTAGCGTCCGTCCTGAGATTTGAGCACATCGCGAATGGCGCTTCTGCTGCGACGGCGACACCGTCTACTCGCCATCGTTCAGCTCGCCGTGGCGCTCTGGCTGGCGGCGACGAGCGGCTACCGGTGCAAGCTGGAGGCCGGCGTCGCCCCGCCGCCGCCACCGCCGGCCGGTCAGCTGGTGGATGGCAGCCATACCCCGGTGACCCCTCCTCGTGAGCAGTCATGATCGATTTCTTCTTTCTCGATCTCAGGCTTTCACTCGATCGTGAATGCGACGAACCAAATTAATTTGTTTTATCTTTTTTGCAGCTCCACAGGTGCACTGGCACCCGCACCCGCGCCCGGAGCCGGAGCCAGAGCCGGCGCCGGTCTGCCCGCCGGAGGGTTGCTCCGGCCACCAGCCTGGCAGGCAGCTTTAGTTAGTCAGTATATATCCAAGACTACCTAATCGCTAGTTGTGTTCTTTTCTAATTAAAATTAAGATTTTAATAGCATGTTTTTCAATCTATTAAACTGCGTATTTCTATATAAAAATGTTTTAGTATATCAAATATATCGATTTTTCAAGGTTATTGTAACCAAAACTTAATTAATTATAAACTAATAGCTTTCTCCTTTTACATGCATGCTTTTAATTTTTATTCAAAGCAGAATGGGGAAAGTCCCAGTGTACTACTACTGTGGCTATGATAAGTACACAGTGCTTGTGTGTAACTAAATATGTAATCTGATCTGAATAAATTTTGGTGCACGGTATATATCACCAATTTTCATCGGTTGGCAGATTATTGTCATGGTTATATATAGATTTATTGCGTCAGCATGTAGTACAACATCACCGTAAACTGAGCCATATAGACTGAGATCGGGTGTGCTTCTGATCAATTTTTGCACAAAATTACAAACACCAAATCAAGAATCTTCTGCCCAAGGCAACCAATTTCTCTCGGGCACAGAGGCACAGTTGCCCACTTCATCAGGCTTCCGTCCCTGGTCTGTCTCGTGCAGGGGAGACCGGAGGATTACGTCCACCATCACCAGGGTCTAAAAAACAAAAAAAAAAAATGTCACCTAACTGGCCGATCAGGGTACAGTTAATAAATAGACTGCCAAATACTCGTAGTACTGAAATCTCATTCTTTTTTTTATTAAGATACAAATTATATCTCAATTTCTATTAACATGTTTTTAAACTTAATTAATTATGTACTCCCTCTATCTCGAAATATAAATATTTTTAGAGTTGAACACAATTATTTAAAATGTAGGTAGAATTGGAAGAGAGAAAGTTGTCATTGAACGAGAAGTGGAGATAGGTGAAAAAATTGAATAATGGAGAGTTGTGATTAGATGAGAATTGGAGGTAGGTAGAAAATTGAATGGTGGAAGGTTATGATTGGTTGGTAAAAGAATATTAATGTAAAGATTATTATATTTTGAAACAAATTCTAAAAGTTAGAGTTATTATATTTTGAGACGGAGAAAATATTAGTTTTATCTTCATGTTATGTCTATCCTTACTTAATCTTTATTTTCATTACGTGTGTTGTGTTGGCCTTACTGTTGGGATAGCCATTGCGGGGTGTCGGTCCTCCGAGAGATCGCCGTCCTGCTGATCTGACCATCACCGGCAATCCATGGCCTCGTCGTCGTTGTTGCTGAAGCTCCATGCCCACGATGCTGCCGCCACCGTTCACTGCCATGAACACATGAGTAAGTAATGCTCAATTAAACATTAATTACCACCAGAAAGTTCCATTTTCTGAAAGTGCAGAGATCGATCGACTGCTCACATATCGTCGTAGTCCAAGGCTCCTTGCGTCGGTGATCGCCGCCGGCGAGGGAGCCGAGCACCAACGCCGGCGGCGGCAGCAGGAGCATCAGCAAGAGGGACATGGCGAGGATGGTTATTGCTGGTGATGCCATTGTACTAGGTGATGTCTGAACTGAACTGAATAAGTACCTGACCTGTTGCCCTTAATTTAAATGTACGGCTATTTATCGACGCTCTCTCTTACGCTCTGCTTGTGATTATTCAGAAAAAATGTGTTTGATGTATACGTAAACTTCATAGCAAAGTTCAATGTCTTATCCAGGTGACCTATTCAACTCAACTGTAATTATGATATGTTTCTGATAACTAGTCTGACAGACACACAAACAATCTGTATGATGTTCATGCAGTCAAAACTGTCAAAAGGAACAGCAAAGACCACTTCTTTGCATGCATGCGTGCCATTTTAACATGCGCTCTCTGTCTTCATATATACACTAGAAAATATTTCATCATTGTATATTTCGACATTTGATGGACAGTCAAAGCAAGTGATTACGTTCGTCAAATCTGCACAATCAACATGACATGTCCTACAAGTCAATTCAAATTATTTGAGTTGATCAACGGTGAAGAAAACCACGTTACGAGAATAGTTAGATATAGTAACATGGGGAAAAATTTAAGGACAATCTAGTCAACTGAAAAATACCATTAAATTCAATCATTTTTAGACGGCTAGGATTGCATTGAGATTCGTGCATGCTCTTTCTCTCTTCCCTTATCTCTTCGCTCGTTCACGTACTCACACCGCGTAGTCCTTTGCACCTCTTCCTCCTCACCCAACTGATGCCTGCAACTTTGCTGGCTGACCAGAAGGCGTCAGCAGCACTGGTAAGCCCTATACCTGACTGACCTCTTCCCCCTCCCGCTCCATACCTTCCTTCCTTCCTAAATTGGTAAGGGTGCCATTCCCCTGTGTTGTTGGGTATGATTCATCACCACTTACCACCATCTCATACGTACCACCAACCCTACCCACAGCTAGTAGTGCTTCCATCCCCGTTGCTCCGATGCTGCCCGTCGTCACCACCCATAGCTAGTCTCGTCGCCGCCCAAGGCCATCCTTCTAATCCTGGAAAACCTACATCTTCCCTCCCTAGCCCACTATTTAGGTTGCTACGGTAAAAGAAATTACTATCGTGGATGTGGGTGGAGGGTGTGTCATGAGAATAACAAAATTACTATGAGGATTCTGCGTGAAGGTGATGGTGGAAGGTCGTGAGGCGTGTCATGTAGCTACATAGCACGTAGTTTGCTATGCGATATTTCTTTCTCTATATATAAATCTGTAGTTACCGTTAGCATTCTTTGTAATGTGGAGAATGCTGGGTCACGAAAACTTGGCAACGGGCTTGTGTATACACATGCTACCGACTACCGACTATCGAGTGCAGATGCTCCCTTGGGCCGAGTTTGTTGCACGGTTGAAAGACGATTTGGTATGGGTGAGCAAGCCTGGACCATCATTTAGTAAAGAATAACAGAATGATCGATCCAAAAGAGGGTCGGAGATTAACAAATCCAACCCCTTTTGACTTGGCCATTTTTCAGGCCTACAAATTTTCTTTTTCTTTTCTTAAAAAAACTACAAAATATTAAGACCTCGCATCATTTCCACCATGGTACTCTTAATATTCTTCAGGGCCATTGTAAAACGCAAAAACTATAATCGCCCACCTCATCATTATTACCAATCTATTAACTTATTAAAGGAATAGAAAAATAAGCCTCCACGTTCGCTCTCATAGCCTAGAAATTCTCATATTAATCGGAGAAAAAGAAAAAACAGAGTCCATATAGGAATACAATTTAAAAGTAGCTGAAATTCGGAATTAAAAATAAGGAATATAGGAAGAGAACACAAGAGTCCATGCCGGTATACAATAGAACTAATGAAAATTCGGAATTAAAAAAATAAGAAAAATTAAAAGTAGAGGTTAGAGTCCAAATAGAAATACAATTTAGAAATATGAAAATTCGAAATTAAAAAATAAGGAATATTGGAAGAAGACTAGAGTCCATATACAAATACAATTTAAAAATAACTGAAATTCGGAATTAAAAAAAGAAATATTGAAAGATAAGTTTAGAGTCCATATAGAAATACAATTTAGAAATAATAGAAATTAGGAATTAAAATAAGGAATATTGAAAGAAGAGTATAGAGTCCATATAGGAATTTAGAATTAATTAAAATTCCGAATAAAAATAATAAAATTGAAAGTAGAGTTTAGAGTACATATAGAAATACAATTTACAAATAACTAAAATTATAAATTAAAAAAGGAATAGTGGAACAATAGTCTAGAATCCATATAGGAATACAATTTAGAAGTAACTAAAATTCGAAATTAAAAAATAAATAATATTTAAAGATGAGTTTAGAGTCCATATAGAAATACAATTAGAAATAATGAAAATTCATAACTAAAAAGTAAGAAATAATAGAAAAAGAGTCTAGAGTCCATAGAAATACAATTTATAAATAACGAAAATTCGGAATTGAAAAATAAGAAATATTGGAAGAGGAGTCAAGAGTTCATATAGGAGTATAATTTAGAAATAACTGAAATTTTGAATTTAAAATAAGAAATATAGGAATAAAATTCATAATAAAAAAATAAAGAATGTTGGAAGAGAAGTATAGAGGCTCTATAGAAATATAATTGAAAAATAACTAAAATTCGGTATTAAAAATAATTAATAACTATCACGTGTATACAACATAATATGAATATTACACATTGATAGTTTGATAAAGTTAGTATAAAATTTAAATTATGTTATTATTTTAAGATATTTTAATAATAAAATAAGAAAATATATATGATATTATATGAGAGAAAATATAAGGATACTAGCTGCACAATCTGCACGGGCCACCATGCTAGTATAATCATAAAAGATTAATTTTTGGGAATTTTAGACCTGGTGTGCATGAAAATTTATCATGAACGGTTCAATTCCCGGACGAACGCATGAATATTTCCTTATGGTGCTAGTTTCTAAATTCATTTTAGTTTTTTTTTGCTTAATGGAAAATGCTACTGAGGAGTTTCTTGAGCACCCATGGCCGGTAGCCCACCGGCAACTCCCGGTTGGGCGGCCGCGACTCCACTGTCGGCGTAATTATATTTTCCCTCAATTATTATAACACATCTGAAAATTTGTTGGTCAGTAAAAAATAGAACTCGTACATCGTCCAAGCTAAACGCTACAAAGCGTTGCGTTGATCATGTTTACCATGTGAAATGCTAATTCTTGCTCAATATCTCACGTCGTATCACTCATCATTACTAATTGTTAGTGCTAGAACATTAACAAAAGGACATGTAGCCTAATAATTGCAGTGACCTGAGTAGTACCGAAGATCCTGAATTCAAATCTCTATAGGAGCGGACGGGACGGGGATCAAAATTAACCCACGGGTGATCCGGTGGGGCCCCGAACATGAGTTACCTCTCTAAAAGTAGCCCATTGTAATAATATAGGCATAACAATTCCATTCTAAATTAACATAAAAACTCAATCCCGTAGATCCCCTCAACCCTAATCCCTTTCCTTCATTGAACCAACCCCCACCAGCGCAACACGCGCCTAACCAACACCCCCAGTACCCAACGCAAACCGTGGCAAGAAGGCCACCAACAACCGCTCCTTCATGGTGGCTTGTCTCCGGAGGCCGGTGCCCCGATCCATGCTGGTTTTCCCCTTCTTTACTGTCTATTTCGTCACATCGATTCGTCACCACGCCGGGTCGTTGTCGCCGAGGCACTAAGCAGCCAACCACTGTCCAATCTGCCCCGTGCGAATCATCGTTTATTATGCATCATTTCAATTAGAAGATAGACCATATGATGTATGGTGTATGTATATGTGCTACTTTCCTGTTACTAGTGGATTGACCTTGACCATGTATTTTATGTATGGATATGATGACCGATGAGTATATATACGTTTGCTATTAAAATTTTATCATACTATTAAGTGCATTGTCATATTTTTACGAAGTATTAAGTCTATCCGGGTGATGCGGGGCCCGATCACCCACTGGGTCCCTGCATCGGTGAGGATGGGTGATGTTTTTCATCCGACTGCCTTTGCGGGTCGGGGGCAGGGATACCCGCAGGAGGGTAGGGGCGGGGGCGTTCCTGCCCAATCCAGCTCCGCCCCGCCCCTTTGCCTTGTACCTTCCTTATACACGGTGATATGGGCTATATAATATATATGGTCAACATGAAAAATGTTTTAACCACTGAATTCTGATTACCTGGATATCGGTAAAACGATTTCATTAACAACCTCGTAACTGAATAACGAGGGCTACTGCCATTGCTCTTTTAGACCACACACACCCAAGAAAAAAAAAACCCAAGAAGAAAAAAAACACTTTCTTGCATGTTTTAGGTTGTCAAAAAAAAATGATAAGTCTATTGTCTTTTAACTTGTATTACGGACACATATTTCCGTTGGTTGTCAACGAGCTTAAAGTCAAAGAGCAGTACTACAGAGTATCTGTTTCCAACAAAAATTAAATGTCAATCCTTTATATGGTTTTGTTCATGGATACTGTCATCAATTGCCAGACCTGACTTCATTTTTTGCTTCTTCCAGGGGAGAAAGGACCGTTGTGTATCGGGTCGTAGTTAGGCCCACCGCCTGAAAACAAAATTCCCAATATTAATTAGAAGGGTGTTAGAATCCACCCACGAGCGGGTGTATGTAAGTAGGGTGATGCTCCAGTATTTTCTACTTAGTAATTTACTAATACAATAATTATGAATAAATTTGTTATTGATGTTTTTTCCTCGCTAGATCGATACGTGGTTTCGCTAGATCGATACGTGGTTATCCATTATGTTGGCATCGCTTATATTCCATCAAAAACCAAAAAAAAGGGAAAAATATTTAGTCACTGCTAAATGATAATTATACCTCTATTTTTTGAGATAATAATACTCCTCTACATTTCTAATACTACCGCTGCCTAGGATGTCATCCTAGTAGAAAACAATCTGAACCCTTCGATCAAATGAGAGTAACAGGTTCAGATTATTTTCTACTACCAGTAGAGAACACCAGAGCGAGTCTCGTGTAAGTATGGTGTGGGTCTGACTTGTACCCAGGAAATAAAAGATCCATATGTGTATATGAAAACATGAATTATATTGTATGCACCTCACTCAGGAATCAGTTCAACCAGCTTCTATTAAACGGTCAGCTGAATCTCTGTAATTTGCATCAAAGGAGAGAGAGAGAGAGAGATAATTTATCCTATTTGAACTTACCGTTTAGAACTCGACGAGGCCGTGTCAATTTTCTTGGATCAATAACCAGATGGCCTTCGTGCTTCATCTCCCGGCCGGCCTCTAGTACTAGCTCGCCGGAGTTGCCACCTCCTGATGAGCCGGCGGCTAGTACGCAGGGTGGAAGAAACGGCGGCGACATCAAGAGAGACACCACTACTAGGATTGCCACCAACCTGACGCGAAGTCGAGCAGCACCAGCAGCTTCCATGGTGGTTCAGATACCAGATTTTTTTTTTCATAGGATTCTCTTCAGTTCGCTGCTGGCTATGCTAGCTACTTGCATATGGTATTTAAATCCCTTGAAAAGTTAAGGCACAGGCAAGAATTAAGAAGGGTTATTAATTTCCCCGCTGAATAATATGCATGTCAATTTTGTATATATACACGTACGACTGATTCAATCAATCTGAGTCGGTGATAAATTAGTTATCTAGGATGATGAAATTGTTGACTGAGAATGAGGCGAGATAACCATGCATGCCACATTCCTGGCGTGGTACATAAACAAATAATATATAAGATGAAGAGGCCGGATATCTCTTGAAGTTTTTTTTTTTTGCTCCGCACGGGAAATTCAACAAACTATATATTGTTCAATATTTTCAGTGTGGTTTCAGAATTATTGACCAATATTGTGCCCGATCGACGAGAAAAATCTCAGAAGGTTCAAGGTTAATAGAAACAATCAGTTTTGATAACTGTATTGTAAGTATTAGCTAGCTTGCTGATCTGCATGCTATTTTTAATATCTCCAGACAAGTTAAGCCGCTGGTGACCGGTCAGAACTTGGAAGTCATAAATTGCTCATTTTTGTCCGGGGTGTTAAGTTTTCAACACGACTGGTTCAATGTTGAGTCACTGATTAATAATCGTATTAGTTAGGCAGTTGAATTGAAATTGGTAGCTCAAAATGAGGCGAGTTTTTTTTTTTACAAACAAAATGAGGCGAGATGACCATGGGTGTCACATTCCAGAGTGGAACATAACATTTAAGGTGGAGCTGTGGAAACGAAGAAGATATTTTCAATATGCCCCCAGTTGAACATTAACGACTCAAGTGTGAATTTCCAATCCTACTTCTATTTTTATAACAGAAATGCTCTACATTCCCGGCCTCTCTCTGTCATATATAATGCACAAAATCAATGAATTCTTATCTGAATAAGAAAGATAAATGGTGATGGATAAATCGCAACTAACCCTTACAAAGAAAAACCCATCGATAGATTAAAACAATACCATAGGTTATAACAACTAAGCCTATATATCTATATATTACATCACCTCTAGTGAAATAATAAACCATATGCTACCAACTCCACGGTACCATTAAAGCAAGCTAGTTTATAATAGAGGTGATTACCACCTATAACATTATCCACATCATCAACTAATTAATTAAGGAGTAGCTCATATAATACATTGTCTCCAACATACTAACACCAATATAACATAACTATTTATTTAGTTCACTCTCATCCAATTAACCTTACTTTTTTCTCTTTCTTTCTTAAAGTATACGAAAGAGGTTACTCATTGCATGAGGTGACTCATCCTCTCTCTTCTCTTCACTTCTCCATCTCATTATTTAAGCTTAGGTAAGCTTAGGTAATATCTAGAGACTTGTACTGAGATGCTTATACTACTCTTACCTGCACATAGTCGATCTTATGCTCCTCCTGCCCTAATTAAAGTCCTAAAAAATCATTAATAGTGGATATAATGTTAGATATTTTTTGTTACAAAATTTTATTATTTCATAAGTCAAATTGACTAACATAATGCATTAGCCTAAATAGAATAATTTACTCATGTGTCTAAGTACTTTCCAGAGCCGGTTAGCAAAAAGAAAAAGAAATTGGCTCTACGAAGAGGAGAAAGCAAAGAAAATGCATTGCCAAACAAAACGACTAACATGGAAATAGAAAAAAGGTGTTGTGTTCTTAGTTGAACCTTTAACTCCATAAAATTCTCCTAGGAATTCTCACATTAAAGTTAATTATAGCCGTATACATATATAGCACAAGTAGAAAAAAAAATGCCACTTTTATGCAAGATCGTACAATATTAATAATCCATTTTGATAGAGTAACGACCATGGCCAGTTAATGCCAACAATCGCTCATCTAAATGAGATATTAAACGACTTTGAACCTATGACATCTGCTAGCTAGTAGATTGTTCTTAATTTGGACGTTAGAGAAGGGCACTGATCCTTGATTAGACGAATCCTACTTTCTTTGTGAGATTAGTTTTGGTAACTCCTTCATGGAGCATTATCTCTAACTAATACGGATTGAGGAGGTATATAACACACTCGAAGAATGGATGAAAACCTCAATACAAACAATTTTCCTTGACAGTTATATTGTATAGTACTACTCCATAAGGAGGCATAACTGATCTTTAACACAAATTTTTGACCGAGGAAGATGATTTGATTCAGTCTTCAAATAAGACGTAATATAAACACTACCTCGTTCCCTGAATGAAATGTTTAACGTTGGTTAGCTCAAAACAAAAAAAAATGAAGTAAGTATATAATAACCAACAGGAAAGAAATTGATGGAGAAGGAAGAGAAAACACAACGGATAATCATCTTATAATTCCTGTGGAGAAATTTTGGACAGCAATCAAAGGGAAAACAAATAAAATCAATAATCCTTCTCGCTCTACCTATACTTCCTACACAGTTACACCATTCCTAGCATTTCTTGGTGCCATTTCACTGCAGTTACACCATTTCTCCATTGATTTTGTTCTTGTACTAGAAGAGTTGTTCTGTCTCTCATCAGTTGCCTTTCCTTGCAGGGGAGACAGGAGGATTACGTTGGTCCCCTGGGTCTGAAATATAACGCAGCACTTCGAAATTAAAAAAAAAAGAGAGACTAGCTTGATGTCAAGAAATGGTAAATTAAATTAAGCACCGAATCCTCATTGCTTGGGAAATATGGAGCGAAAGGACCGTAGAATCTTTAAAAATCAAGAGCTGGTAGTTCCAGCAATAGTGTGCTATGATTCAGGTAATGATCAACCTATGAAGCATGTATGATGCCAAAGATTTAATGAGATTATTGCCCTAAGCCACCTTTGTAAGCGCGTTGCACATAGTCTTTCCTTTTCCTTGTTTATGTTTTCAGCTTTCTGAGCCGGTTGTCAGGTTGGATTTTCTCCCCATCCAACCAGTTTATGTATATAACTGCTATTTTTTCCGGTTATATATAATATATACCAGCAATTTGCTAGCTCAGTTTTTTTTTTTAAAAAAAATATACTCCAGTATAGCAAACGGCTTACTGTATCCGGGAGGAGCCGGTGTAGATCGAAGATATTTTGTATTTGAACTATATTTGGATATTTGAGTTTGCTAGTTAATTTAGTCGATTATTAATGCTACAAGACAATATTCCTATATTTTCTATCGCATTTCAGTAAATTTGTACATTTATGGTGTTCGATAATTTTGGTATGTGATGTGATCATGTGAATTTACGAACCAGGATTATCCAACAAAAAATTCCTAGCTACGTTATCCTAGGGGTTCACTCGGTGTGTAAGAACAAACCCTCTCATTCCCATCAATAGGCCCCTACTCGTAGCAAATGTATTGTGAAGATTTCATGACAATCAATCTTGCTGGGCCTTCAAAAGAAGAGAATTATGAAGAAAACTGTCTATGCCACTATGAAGCTTGGCAAGGAAGAAAAAGAAAAGGAAGATCAACATTACAAATAATCTTATAATATGTATGAGTAACTAATACAAAATTCATAATAAATAGACAAGCAATTCTTTCAGGTGGCTATCATATCTTTTACTTCCTCCGGGTTGATAATACTTATCATTTTCGACAAGAAAAAGATCTTTAAAAACTGTTTTGATCATTATTTTTCTATTACAATATATATAGAAATATCAATACATATGATTTCGTTCAAAGATTTTTTTAATACTAATCTATACATATGATCTCCATATAGTTAAGTTTTTAAATTTTAATGATTGGCTTGTTCAAAACGATAAGTATTAACCCGGAAGAGATAACTTCTTATTAGAGTTTTTGCTGGTTTTTATTACAACCTCTGTTGAACACAGCTGAATCATTTCCTTGTTCAACTGTTCTTGTACCATCAGAGTTGTTCCTTCTCTGATCAGCTGCCTGGCTGCCTACACTATTGGAGAACCGATCTTTGCTCGGTTGGCCAAAATCATAAATCTCTCAATTTTCTTAGAAACCGGTACAAAAGATTATCTTTAGTACTGGTTCGTAAGCCCAACAGCTCGTTATAATATTTAGTACAAGTTGGTAACACTAATCGATACTCAAGATCATCTTTAATCCTGGTTCACTTTTTGTCAGGTCACCCGGGTTCTTTAGTACCGGTCGGTGTTACCAACCGGTACTAAAGATCATTATAATCTTTGTGTCTCACATTGATATATGCATGTATATATATAATTAATTATAAATATAAATATATTTATATATGAAGACATATATATATTATAATTAATTACATATATATATATATATATATATATGTGCATATATCTATGTACTTAGATATACAAATATAAACATGTATATATTATATATACATGTATATATATAGAAAATTTGTTTGGTGCTCCATGGTGCCCAGGCTACATGATTGAAATTGAGTATATAGCCAATTCAAATGAGTATGAAATATTTTTAAATGTTTAGGTATTAACATTAACTACTTACTAACTAGTTCAAAATAAGTTTGAACTGAATTTAAACATGTTTTTATTAGATTTTAATCCTAGATATATAACATCAAAACATATAATTAGTTATATATGTAATAATGGATTGTGAAATAAAGTTGAATTTGAGTTGTTCTGTTGTTAGATATAGTATGAATCAAATTCTTATACCTAGGTATATAATCACAATTTGAAAATTTTGAAAAATTTAAGTGAACTTGTGTATTTCACACTATGGTGCCTCATATGAGTGTCCCATTTATATATATATATATATATGCATTTATACATATGTATGCATGTATATAAAAATCAGCAAGCAATAAAAAACATTTGGGAAAAAAATCTTTAGTACCAGTTGGTGTTACCAACCACTACTAAAGATGTATTTTTAATCCCGGTTATTTCAACTGTAACTAAAAATACCTATCTTTAGTTCCGGATTGGATGTTCCGGTTGTATACCCGAGATTAAAGGGGTTGTGAACCTGAAGATAGGTTTTCTAGTAGTGGTATTTCTTAGGAGTTTCACGTGGTCCATCTCCAAGGGTCTAAATTGATGTAAGAAACTTTACATACGGAATTATACCTCCTTCAGCCATAAATATTAACGTTTAGAAGGTCAAATTTCTAAAAATTTTTACTATCGATTTCATAGTACATGATTTCGATATTATGATAGACAAGGAAAATAAATCTATCCACGCCACTTTTAAAACTATGCATTTGAGAAGTGATTGATGGTCAAGTTGACCCAATCTTATCCTCAAACGTCAATTTTTTATGTTTAGAGGGAATACTTGATTAAATTGGTAATTTATAAAAGCTAGCTAGCTTTGGCCCCGTTTAGAAAACTTTTTGTCCTCTCAGTTTCAGATATTTGAACTACTGCTTGTGTGAAATTCCAACGTTCTGAATAGGATTTTAAAGTGTAAAACAACTGGAGTATTTTGTAAGTGATAAAATTCTTGTTTTTAGAAAAAGGAATCGTAAAAGAGGATGCGAGGTTTCATATTGATATAGCTATAGTAGGAAAAAGTTATAAAATAATAACCCTGAAAAGCTATAATAATCAGGAAAAAACACCTGATCTACTTCATATAACCTGAAAAACATAATTGAATCAAACATCTATATGTTTCGTGTATATATATATCTCCCATTCAACCTGATCTACTTTCCATGGCAGCATCAAATTATCAAACCACTTAATTTGTTATCAATTTCCAAGCGCGGCTTACTGTGTTCATAAGCTGGTGTAGGCCGGAGAGATCGCCGTGCTGATTTGACCATACTTAAACCATAGCCGTCTTGCCTCTCTCTGCTTCTCACCATCGCCGTCCGCCTGGAGCTGCCACCGCTCACTGGCATGCACATGCGAATAACGCTTAATTGCTTTTTGTTTCAAAATATAATAACCTAATATTAAATACAATATTACAAATATAATAAATTTAAACATGAGTTTATTCAGATTCGTAACACTAGATGACGAGTACGTTAACTTGCAGAATTACACCATTGCAGTAGTAGTTTGCACCACAGACTTCACTTGCCCACGAAAAAAAAAATCTTCTCGACATAAAAAGTTTGAGGAAAAAAAACAATTAGTGACTATACTGGTAATAGAGATTGATTTTTTTTTCTTTTCCTGTAACCGTCTCTAGGTTTTTACTCTACTAATATTTAAATATAATTGGTAGATCTCCTGCCTGTTTATTAATTAGTTCCGAAAATGGCAGATCCACTCACATGGCAAATTAAGCTCGTTGCCGGCTGATGAAGCGCCGGCGGCGAGAGAACCGGGCAGAAGTGACGGCAGCAGCCAGAGGGACAGCACTAGGGTTAGCACGACGCGAGCCATGAAAGAAGCTGCCATGGTGTGTTTGCTTAGCTAGCTAGCTCGATCGATCGACGGCCAAAATCTGAAATTAACTGGTGTCTCACGGCCATCATAGGCTATTTATATTATCGGCTCACTTATTATACTATTTGTTACTGTTCAGAAAAAAAAAAAGGTCTTTGATATGCCGCTTGTCAGCTTTTGTGAACAAATTATGTGCTCTATATATGCTGGTGTATACTTCAGTACTATCATATTAATGTGATGTAATCAACTTTGATCAACTATAAGTCTACTCTTTTGGGTTGGTAGACACCCAGAATTTCCGTGTCATTCCTGCGGTCAAAGGTCACGGGGAAGACTATTTCATCCACTAAAACATATTTTGTGTTTGACTAGTAATTGAGTCACACATCTCGCTTTTTTCCCTTGCTCTAGCATATAATTTTTATTTATTCCTCGATCGTTAGTTAGAAATTAACTTGAAAGTACTAATCTACGTACGTATTTTTATTGCCTCCTCAACTCATATTTCTTCTATTTTATTTATGTCCCTATTTCATTGTTTAAAAGTAATCTTATATCATGTGCCCCTTTGACCATTTCTCTCCCTTGTCTCTCACTCAGTTCAATGGTTCACAGTTCTGGTTTGGGGAGCAAGTTTAATAGAAGAGTAAGCCGTCAGTTCCAAAAACCAAGTCAGTACTCCACAAAATAGCTACTACTATTACAGAAAATCGGATTGTTTTGCCGGTTAAAGATATTCCATATTGCCGGTTAAAGATCTTCCATAGTTATCAGATTTTCTAACCGGTACCTCAGTTACTACTGATGATCCCATATCATTAGTACTAGTTGTAGAACCGGTACCTTTGAGTCACGCACGATGAACGCGACTCAAAGAAACTTTGAGGCTATAGCATGCACCCCATCAGCTTTTCTCCACGTAATTCCCAAAGCCTTTCTTTCTCTTTTTTTAATGTCATACATATACCTGTTTTCTTCTCCTTCACACGTTACTAATCACGTGGGCCTCATCACAACATGGGCTAGTAGGGAACAACCTGTTGATGCTATTCTTGCCTCGACACACGCGTGTAGTCTCCCCTTGATTTCTCTGCCAAATCAGCACATTAGCCGGCAAGCATGCAGTATCACAGATGAACGATATATTGTACCTGGTCTCAGTGGGTCCGAGAACTTCCGGCCAGACCTTTTGAATTTAGCAAAAGAAAACTCAAGTTCAGCAAAAATAAGTTGAAATTTAATTAAAACTTTTCATTCAGAATTTGAATTCCACCTCCATGATTTTCTTTTTCACTTCAAAATGTCAAAACCTACTCAAATTGTGAACCTGTACATACAATCGTGCTGAAGGTGCAACGATGGAGTTGCCTGCAAATAGACACATCCAAGAAATTTCTTTTAGATAATGAGACATCCAAGAAATACTGGAGGTGTTTTGCGATGCATTATTCTTGGTAGATTCGGTGTACCTTTGTTGCCAAGTAGAATAAAAACATCTTCTTTTTGACACGATAAGAAGGAAAAATGTTCACTTTACTAAATCTTTCACATAGGATCGAGTTATAATCGTATCTCTCAACCGTAAAATTACCATTAATTTCAAAACCAGTGCAAATTTCTTTTACACGTCAGCTAAAAACTGCTTCTGAGGTCACTGAGAGGTTAGGATGTGATTGAAACTCATTCCCTATTTAAAAGATGTAAAGTAACTTTTTCCCGATAATGACATCGTCTTGATAAACCTGCATCGGTTGTGGCCACAATCGATCTATTGGTGGCCCATAAACTTATGCACCCAGTCCAGTCCATAAAAGATAAATCAATACAACAATATGTTTGAGAGAAGAGAGAAGAGAACGTGTTTGATAGAAGGGGATAGAAATCAAGAAGATGTAACACTCTATGTAACCATGTACCTAGAGGGGTACACCAAAATACACTTAAAACCATTTACTCACAAAATTATTAGAAATTTTAGCAGTCTCCCCTATAAATACGAACATCCACGACAGGGCAGTTATAAAATCAATAACTATATAATCCATACATTCCAAACCATCCTAGCTCTAGGAAATCCACATGAAAAACTTATGCTAAGCATAATCATAAACAAAAACTATATTTGAGTGTGCAATAAAGTGTGTTGTCTAAGAGTGCTACTCCCATCCCATGCATATCCATATTATTAGGTACCTAAAAATCAAATTAAATACAAGGGTGAGTAAAAAATACTCGCAAGTACAATATTTGAACTAGTAAATCATACACCGATTTAATGCAGTAAAAAACATATAAGAAAGATTTGATTTTCTTTATTTTAAAAAGAAGAAGTCAAAAGTAGTAGTTCCCTCCCGGACAGGTGTGAATATCCTCTTAGAATTACCGATAACACGAGCAAGCGTGATCAGCGCTTCTCAAGGATTCTGAATAAAGATTCAAATTGCACTCCCATAACTACGCATGTTACTTGAATAATGTAAACAAAACCTCCTAAATAATGAAACAGGAATAATATCGTGAACTTGAATATGAAGTGAAACATGAATTTGTAGCATAACGTCAGAACCACACAATCAATAATAGTAACAAAGCAACCCAATTTATCACCCAAGTTCATCTTGTTCTTGCCTTAACTTTTTCAATAACCCGGCTCAACTCTTCCAATGTTAGAATCCTCCACACCTTGCAATAAATTTTTCTAATTTACGAAATTGCTGAAATTCCTCAAAGTTGCTATGCCTTCTCCTTCCCTTCTTCCTACTGTACAACTGCTTCCTCTGCGCTCTGGACCCTTCTCCTCTGTGATCGATGCAGCAGCAACAAGCAGCAGGCCACGCATTAGCAGCAGCAAGGAAACGTTAGCATAAGCAGCAGCAGCAGCAGGAGGAGAAGATCAGATCGGCGACAACAGCAGGGATTGGCAGAAGCTCACCTAGAAGGAGCCGAGCAGGTGGAATCAATTTGGAGGCGATGGACGACGACGGCTGTGGCGACTGGCGACGGCTGCACCAGCAGGGGCGGTGCAGAGACAGGGATGGGGACGAAGGCGGCTAGGGCTAGCAGCTAGTGATCCCTTGTTTTTTCTTCTTTTTTTTCTTCTGTTGGTTAAACAGAGAGAGGCTAATGAAGATCGAACGGCCCACGTTAATTTGATCACCCAAAATTTCTCGGGACTCCCATTACCACAAACTTGTAGTCTATTTTACACTACTCGATAAGCTCTACGCATCCACGGTTCCTGATCTCCTATTCGATCAATGATTTAAAAGTTGAAATTTTATGTGTTTGTTCTAATATTTCCCGAAATACACTAATTTGAAACTCGGAGTATTACATTCGTCCCCCATACAATCGAACTCGCCCAAGAATTCGACCATCTACACTCTAGAACACGGAATATTACAAAAGGATAGGGAGGGAATATCAACTGTAAAAGTGTTTTGGAATGTGAAAACGACAAATATTTTAACATAAAATTTAAATTGTAGAACGTCAACAATAAATGATATTAAACAGAGGGAGCTAAGCAGTGCACACTCTAGTTGTTCCTGCCTCTGCTTAAATCCTTCCATGGCCTTTCTCCATTTGAGTTATGCATGTCCTGACGAGATAGGAGGATTGTGTCCTTCGTCAGGGCCGCCTGAAATGTAGTGTTAGTATGAACTTGGAGAGTTGGAGTAACTTCAATTCCAATTAAATCATATATACAAGAGAAAACAATATACACTTAATTTAAAAATATGATCCCATTTGGTCTTCGAGGAATTTATCGTATTTTGTAATGTAAAATTTAGCATCGTCCATGGTGACTTCGTCAATATCAGAACATGTTGGCTCAGTCTTTCAGAGGTACTCATAGCAGAGCGGTGGGATGTGTGCGTGTGCTTCATATGGGTGAATATGCGCACGTTGTTAGTGCCTGCTTTTGCACCATGTTTCTAAATCTTAACAACTTAAAGAATTTGTAACTTTCCGTTCATCACATCAATTTTTCGTCCGTAACATCAATTTTTTATCCGTAAGTCCGATCGAAATCCAATCGGACAATCCAAAGAAAGAGAAAAAGAACGGGAAAATAATAAAAAGCACACAAATCTTATCGCAATCCCGCGGGAAGCCACCGACCGCCGCCGAATCCGCCCATGGGAAGTCGCCGTCGCTGCCGGATCTGCCTACGGGAAGCCGCCGACGCCACGGGATCCACCCGCGGGAAGCCGCACAACGCCACCATATCCGCCCATGGAAGCCACGGGAGGATGTCGTCGCTCGCGGTAGGGGGAGGGGGGCGCCACCACCGTTGCTCGCGGTATGGGAGGCTGCCACCACCGCCACCATCGCTCGCGGTATTGGAGGGCCCCCCACCGCTGCTCGCGGTGGGGAAGGGTGTCGCTGCTGTCGTTGGCGGTGGGGAGGCTCACGCTCGTTATTGGGAGAGAGGATCGGGAGAGAGAAGGGGAGAAAGTGAGGGTTAGGGTTTTCCCCTATCCGCATCTTCAGCGGTGTGGAGGTGATCCAAGCCGTCCATCAGATCGGTCGGCCAGATCGCCTCCGCGTCAGGTCACCTCCATTGCTAGGCCACATCACAGCTGGGCCGCGCACGCTTGATGGGCCAAGGATAGGCTGATGGGTCCAACACAACACAGTGAGAGGAGTTGGAGGGACTAATTAGACTTTAGTTGCGGGCGGAGAAAGAAAATGGGCTGAAAATGGCCCAGAGAAAAATGAGGATTTTTGTTTAGATTTTTATTTAAATAAATATTGAAATGATGTTTGTATTATCAAAATTAGCAATTAAGCTTTGAAAATTTCAACAAAATTTCAAAGAGTGTTAATTAAACAAAAATTAAATCCAACCATATCATTTTATTTCACTGCTCGCGATGGGAAAAGGCGCCACTGCCGTCGCTCATGGGGGAGAGAAGGGGAATGAATCTAGGGTTAGGTATAGATTTAATTCATTGTTTATGTCCAGGATATCTCATATAACTCCCATGGAATAAATATAAGCACATAGGAATAAATACAATGAGGAATGACCATTTTACCCCTAAGATAAAATTGAGTTTTTTGGCACACACCCATGTCACATTGAATATTCTGGCTAACAAATATACAAACAATTTCTTGTCCTTAACGGAGTTTTACAGCTATGATTTGACTAAGGTGATGGAATAGATATGGAAAAAATCATTAATTCAAATTTAGCATGTCATCTAATGAGAGTAATGGACACAAAAAAGATAGGAAGAATTATCGCTAAAATCAACGCATAATTTTACATGCATACGTAGCACACGGTAATTCAAATCATCAAGTAAGAGAGGAATGGAATGAGAAATAATGAATATTTACCTTGTAGGCTTCAATCTTCAACCAAACAAAAAAATGCAGTAAAACCACCCCCTTCTCTAGCTGATTAGGCAAAAACGAGAGGCACCGCTCTGTTCTTACTCGATCAGCTCGGTGGGTGGGATGACACCTATATATGTGATCGGCTCATAGGTGCCGGTTATAGATCTAAAACCAGCACCTATGTCTGACAATACAAAGGTGCCGGTTTATAGGGTAGGCCCTCCAAACGGCTAGTTCAGGAGGTGGAGGGTGAAAGGTGCTGGTTCTATAAATAAAACTGGCACCTATCTCTTTTACCACAAAGATGCTGGTTCTAGGGTGGGTCCCACGCCAACGACTCTGATGGGATGGGGAATAAAAGGTGTCAGATTTTGTATATATAAACCGGCACCTTTCTCTGACGGGGGTAATAGGTGCCGGTTTTTAGGGTTTAGGCGGGCTGGTGTGGGTGTGGGCGGGTGGGTGGGTGGGAACGGCACTGGCACTTATAGTGCTGGCACCTATTTGATGTTGTGGTAGTGAACTATAAAATAACTATAATCATTATCATAACATTAGTTTTTTTTCCCGTTGCAACGCATGGACACTTTTTCTAGTGGTTTTTAGAATTTTGGTACTACTAAGGATTGTAAGATGTCTCTAATAACTTATATTTTTTTATTAGTCTTTGACGTGAAACTTTGCCATATTTTTGTTAGAATAAATTTATATATATAATCTAATATGTTTATGAGATTACGAAACTACTTTTCCTATACGTGTTACTGTTATACATGTTCTACACTAAATATTTTATTATGTATTGGTAGCCAAAGTTTCACAAGAGTAAATTCAAACATCATGTATTTTTCAACGGAGGGAGTAATACATAGATATATTGGTCAGTTTAATTATATGACCAATGCTTATTTATTTACTGCTAACACAACTCAAAATAGTAGTCTAATGGAAAATTGTTTCGGGTTTCAAACCTGAACTTTGGTACCATTTGTTAGGATGCGCAGCCTAACCCACCAACCGTGGGCCACCCAAGTCACATTGGGTCAGCTCTATCACAGGTCCAACCGAAGTCACAACTTTAGATCCCAAGCTTACACAACCTAAAAAACTAGTTTGGTGGGTGAGAACTATCCTCACCTTATAAGTTATGGTTATCCATCATCAATTACCGATGTGAGACTAAATCTAACGAGATAAGATCAACTTCTATATACACTATCAGCGGGATTAATATTATTCTGCTAGCTACAACTTACCCGCGTTATTTAGATTTCGACGAGACCGTGTTGATTTGCTTGGAATTAGATGATCATGACCTTCATGCATCTCCCTGACGGCGACTAGCTCGCCGGACTTGCCATCTCCAGAGCCGGCAGCGAGCTAGCGTGCAGGCCATAAGCAGCGGCGGCGGCAGCAAGAGGGACATCACTAGGATCGCCAACAGCCCATAGAATTCTTCGTCAGTTCTCTTAATTTGCTGGTTGCTGAGTGCTACTCAAATTAACCAGCTGGCATGTAATTAATTAATTGTGTAATGGAAATTAAAAATGTATGATGTGTATAAATAGAAGGCAAGTAGTAAGAACAAAAGAAGAGCCACGAAGTCGTATACGTTTTTTCTCCCAAATTTCCGCAGTGCTGATTTTTCAGCCTGACTCTAAGTCAACCACATGAATTAACCTGGCTGTTGAAATCGGTGATCTCGATTAGATAATGACCGCGCATGGACTAGTTACTAACTTACAATGCAAGAATATCAGGATGCAACTGGAGAAGATGCATACTACCACTAAACAAGAGGATATTTTTCTAGTCTTTGAAAAGGTACACTGGTACAACCATCAGATTGATGAAGTCTAGCAAGAAAAATGGGCAAATAATCAAATGTAGTGTCAAAGTTTGGTGGCAATGCAAGTTGAAATTAAATTGTGAGATTATGTGGTCTTTTTAAAAGATTGAATATGTGTAGATGCAATTGTGATGAAACGATTTTCCTATACATGCCCCTCTTTAGATTGCAGACGGATCGTAACTGGTCGCGTCTGAAAAATCGTCGTAATTTTTCGAGTGCAGGTCCTTAAGAGGACCGCATGGAAAAATCGATTTTCGCAAACGGAGCTCTTAACTGGACTGCACACTAAAATAAACCTATTTTCGGAGGCGGACCTCTTAAGTGAACCGCACGCAAAAAATACAGATCTTTTATTCCATCGCCTCGTTCTCTTTCCCTCTCACTCACTTTAAATTTTTCACCTCCTATCTCTCTTCCTTTCCTTTTTATTCCCTCCTCTCTCTCTTTCTCACCTCTCTCTGCCTTTCCTCTCCTCTCTTCCCTTTGAGCGCGTGGCACGCGGGGCGCGAAGGTGGCCGTCTCGGTGTTGTCGCTGATGAGGCGGCAATCGGGAGCAGGCAGGACGCGGTGCAACAGCTGGCGACCGGCGGCCGCGTGTGACGGCCGGATCGGCGCCGCCGTCGCCGCCGACGAGGAGGAGGAGGCGACTGGGAGCGGCACCGCCACCACCGCCGATGATGACGACAACGATGAGGAGGCAGCCGGGAGCGGCACCGCCCTCCCCATGCGCGGCGGCGCCGGATCTAGAGGTGGTGAGGCACGGTGGCCGTCACCAGCGTGGATCCAACGGCGGCCGCCCTTCCCCGCACGGCGGCGGCGGATCAAACGGTGGGGAGGTGCGGCGGCAGCGGATCCGGCGATGGGGAGGCATGGGGGTGGCGGATCCAGCTCTAGCGATGGCGACGATGACGACGAGGAGGGCGGCGGCGATGGGTTATAGGGTTAGGGTTTTAGATTTTTACATTATGTTTTTTTCCATTTTTTATTTTTACGTGCGGGCGGCATAAGCACCCGCATGCGAAAATCTGATTTTCGCGTGCGGGTGCGCCACCCGCACACAAAAATAACGATTTTTCCATATCCCTGGATGCGTGCGGTTAACCCTACCACACACGAAAACCCTTCTAGGACTGCACGGAAAAATCTCTTTTGTAGTAGTGACCGATGAGAACTAGAGTTTATGTGAACTAAATAAAATGGAATGAGTCAGGGACAAACTTTACAACCTTGGCGTGACATTTTTTTAATTAATTTAATTTCTTTTTTTACAATTGTGGTGACAGTTAGACTAAGAGGCCCCGGCTCAAAGACAAACATTTTGCGCTTTGGTTTTTATATTGTCTTAACATGCACACATCCTTCCCTTATAATTAAGTACCTCCAAAGGCTATATTGCATATATTGAGATTTCACGAAATCACCACATGCTCTATATAAAGAGTTTTCAAATTTTAATGAATCAACTATAAATATTGTGGAGGACGATTTTTACATGCATGATTAAGAATCCTATGGTCTGTTTGGGAGTGTTTATATTTTTGGAGTTGCTAAATATCATTCGACGGAAAATCTATCTCCAAATCTAGTATATTTTTTGCCATTGGATGTGCTTAGCGGCTCGTGCTCCTGTCCTTCTCCTTTAGCTCCAGCGACCTCCTCATCTTCTTCGGTGTCGATGGCACCCTAAACTTTGGTAGGGACCTACAGATTAGGTTCCTAAGTTGGGGTCAGGGTGGATGGGGATGGGGGGAGGGGGGAGAAGGGGGAGTTCACCGGCTTTAGAGGGATAGTCATGGAGGCAACAACGTAACCTGGTGATGGGCGACGGATCAGTTGGGTGGCAGCGCTGCCGAAGCCACGGGTCAAATGCTGACGGTGGGCCGGTGTTGGAGGTAGGGGCAAAGCATAAGGATTGGTTAGGAGGTATCAACCGGTGGTGAAGGATCTAACAGCAAGGAGCCACCAGAGACGGGGAAGACGGTGGTGTGGAGGTAGCTCGCTGTCATCAGCTTGTGGAAAAAGAGAGGAGAGGGAGGGGAATGGGAAGAAGGCCGGTTGAGGGAGACTCGTCGGTGCCGTTGACACCTTCCAACAGGGCGAGAGGTGTGATGGGGAGTCGGGAGGAGGAAAGAAGGAAGGTGTTCTAGGGTTTGCACTACTAGAAAACTGATATTTCAACGTGGTACCCAAAATCACAAATATCTTGGTTAGAATAAAAACCGGTACTAAAGATGCTTTAGTACTGGTTCTAAAAGTCTAAGACCCTAAAGATAGTTTTAGTACCGGTTGATGTTACCAACCGGTACTAAATATACCTTCAGGGTTAGTTCAAAAGGAAAGTATCTCTATTCAAGTCGTATGTGTGTAGTGGATCGAATGGTTACCAGTGTGAGGGCTGAGGTGAGAAATATTGAGTTCGAATCTTACATCCCATATATTTTTTTACTTTCTATGTATCTTTAGTACCGGTTCTCTTAACCGATACTAAAGATCAATATCTTTAGTCTCGATTTACTCGTCTCGGTTGCTACAACCGGTAGTAAAGGGGGTTATAAACCAGGACTAAAAATCGTTTCCCCAGTAGTGTTGGTTGCCCGACAATTATGTTAAAGCAATCAAATGGTTTAGATTTTGTAAGATTCCTTTAGGGGTTTTATGTCAAATGGTGCATAAACAGTCCCTTTATTTCTTATGCTGTCGAAGGAAAGAGAAAACTCCTGAAAATTTGAGAGACTAAAAAAACCAGTGAAAGATGAAGCCCCTGTAATACGTTATTTGGATAGAAAAAGGGAACACCCAGCTCAATGATTTGAGCAAGGTTCATTACCGAACTAAA
Organism: Oryza punctata; assembly: GCA_000573905.2. Lineage (NCBI taxonomy): Eukaryota > Viridiplantae > Streptophyta > Magnoliopsida > Poales > Poaceae > Oryza > Oryza punctata. The sequence goes on along the minus strand of CM002489.2, from coordinate 6,311,437 downwards.
ATTACACATCAGTCCATCGAGTAGCAACTTCAGATCGAAACGTCCATGTCGAAATAAAAGGTTTGACAACCAATCACAAAATTCAGATTGAAATCAAAATTTCTCATCGTGGACGACCGTAAAATTCAGTAGGTACTTTGTCGTGGACAACCGTAAAATTTATCTTTAAATAAATGGTGCGTACAGTCGGCGCTATCTTTTTCATTTAGACAAAATAGAAGGGATATATATATATATATACACATATATATACATACAACTTTATTTATTATACATTATTACATACCTAACTAATTATATGTTTGAATGTTATATATCTAGGATCAAAATCTAACCAAAACAAGTTTAAATTCAGTTCAAACTTGTTTTGAGCTAAGTATTAATCTAAACATTTAAAAAAATTCATACTTATTTGAATTGGGTATATATATACTCAATTTGAAACATGAAGTCCAGACACCATGGAGCACCAAACAAATTTAATATATATATATGTATATATATATATATATATATATATGAAAATGGTTCTATACACCTGGGAGAGTATGTACACCTGCTCTCATCCACCATCGATCAACAACCAGCCACGATATACCTTGCTACCGGATCCACTCAACGGATCCGTTTTGATCTTTGTCGAGAAATTTTTTTCCGTAATTTTTAATTAGCCCGCGCTAATCGGGAAATTCAGTAATAAACTCCGGAAGAGATCGCATATATAAATCCCTGATCCCTAGCCAGCGACGGAAACAGATCGCTTTCCCCATCCTATTCGGATCAAGCAGAGATCAATCGACAGCGATGACGGCCCGGACGGCGGCGAGATCCATAGGCAGCGGTACCAAATCCACCTCGTCGCTCCCTGGTGCGGCCTTTCGTGCAACGCGATAGCAACAGCGACGTGCCAAACGGCCACCGGCCACCCCGGCCATCAGCGCGCACCTTCGACGGGCCCGGAGATAGCAGTCCAAACATGAGAGGCGGCACTCACAATCGAGGTTCCGAGGCAGCGACGCCGTACGTGCGCGGCTAGTCCAGCCTCTCAAGCGGAAGCGTTGCAGCTGGATCCAAGCGGCAACAGCGTCCTTGCAGCTACGAACCGAAGGCCTGGATGGCTCGTCCAGGCAGTGACATGATCGAGCGACGGCCACATGTGTCAAGCATGGCAGCGGCGGCGGATTATACAACGATGCTGCCATGCTATACGGCTGCTGCGGCTGTTTTCCAAATTGGCGACGGCATGGCAGCTTGCTAGCAGATCCACCCATTGGAGGAGATGATGGCATAACATACTTCTTTTGTTGTGAATATACTATCAATAGATTTCTTTTGATGTTTTGGTATATACAATGCACGGTGAAACAAAGTGGTTTCCAAGGTACATGCATACATATATGCATTAATTCTATATCAACGATGGCTACTACGTACATACCAGATCCCATGATAGATAGATAGATAGATATATCCCCCTCTTATATATTGAAGGGACTAGCTACGCAATATACTCTGCAGCATCTATGTGGGGTGTAAACTTTGTTAATTTCTGGTGTAGAAAATGTTGAATATATTAGAAACGCAAATAATCTTTTGAATTTTATTTTGTATTGTAATAGCTCTTTCATAGGATATATATATAGAGTACATAAGATAAGAGGTAGAGGTAGAAACGATTACAAGTTAGTAACCTAATATAACCTCTAGAATTATATCTTTAGAGCTTTATTTAATCTCTATAATTGGTATTTTACTCTTATTTCTAAACGTATATGCTTGTAGTTCTAACATCTGGCCCTGCTTAGTTCTAATCGGTTCTTGGGCACTCGTAGATCCACTGCCTGGCCTTTATCCATTGTTGCTGCGTCCGGAAGAGATAGGAGGATGGTGTTCACCGCCGGGACCTGAAATGAAATTACAAATGGAATTCAACATATGATGCTACAAGATACGCCCATCATTTTGAGGGGGAAAAAACAGACCTAGCTATCATCGATCTGTTCCAACTATTGCTAAAATTATTTTACCAATTAAATTGCTACTTTATCCGATCATGATTATTTGACGTTGGGAGCACAAAGTGCTCAACATCGAATAATCATGATGGGAGTATCATCTATCGCAATTGATCGATTTGGATGCAAACTATAAATATAATCTCTTATCACCTCCGTTTTCGTTTTGATTGTTTTAGTTAATTTTTTTATAGAAAAGTATAACAACGCACTATATTAGTTTCATTATATCTAACATTAAACATATTACAATAAAAAACATTGAATATATTTTAAATAGTTTCTTTATTTTAAGTTGAAAATATTAGTATATTTTTCTTATAAATTTGATCAAATCTAAAGAAATTTGACTTGAAAAAGTTAAAATGAATTATAATATGAAATTAACGCAGTACAACTTACCTGGATTTTGAGATAAAATTCGAAGAGACCGTGTTGATATGCCTAGAGCAAATACACGGCCTTGATGCTTCTCCTCACCGGCGACAAGCTCGCCTCCAGGGCCGCCGCCGGCGAGCACGCATGGTAGAAACGGCGGCGGCAGCAAGAGAGACATCACTAGGATTGCCTGCAACCCAACGCAAAGCCGAGCAGCTCCCATGGTGGCTCAGAATAACTCTATGGCCTCAAAATTTAACGCTTCTTCAGAAAGACAAAACGGCGGTGATTTGTACAAAACAAGTTTACAGGTGTTTGGCTACCACTTGCCCAAACAGCATTGCCCCTTGCAGGCTATTTAAATTACCAAAGAAAAGTTGTTGAGTCAATATGATAAATTAAAAGAGCTGTTGAAATTAGTTGCTTGATCGGAAATTCAGGCATTTGACCACGGATACCTGGTGTGTATGTATGCAAGGACCAGAGAAATTTAACGCGACAAAGAAGGTAGACACTACTAATTGCTTTACTTGCTTTGGACTGAAGAAAAAGAAAAAAAATGGTAGGTCATATTATTGCAGATTATTATCCACTACTACACAAACGATTTTTCTGTACGAAACCCTATAATTTTTGCACACAGACCATAACTTGCCGTGTCTGAAAAAATCGAGCGGTATTTTTGTATACGGCTCCTTAAGACGCCCGTATGGAACAATCGATTTTTCCATACGGGCGTCTTAAGTGGTCCGTATGCAAAAATGAGCTCATTTTTGTATGCGGACCTCTTAAGTGGCCCGTATGAAAAAATCGATTTTTCCATACGGACGTCTTAAGGAGCCGTATGCGAAAATATCGTTCGATTTTTTTCACTCCTCTAGATCTCTTTCCCTCCTCACCACTTCAAAATTTTTCGACATCTCCTTTATTTCTCTCTCTTTCTCTCCTCTCTCTCCCTCTCTCTTTCTCTCCTCTCCTCTCTCTCTTCTCTCCTCTCTCTGATGGCATCAACAGCGGGCATCGCGGTGGCGTCGGCGGGTGGCGAGGGCGGCGGATCCAGCGGCAGCTCCCTCGCCCTCCCCCGTGAAGCTCCGGCGGTGGCCGCGAGCGACGACGAGGAGGAGGCGGCCAGGAGTGGCGCTGTCGGCCCCGCGTGCACGCCTGCCGGATCCGCGCCGCCCCAGCCGACGGCGACGACGAGGACGAGGCGGTCGGGAGCGGCGCCGCCGGCTCCGCGTGCACGCGCGCCGGCCGGATCCGCGCCGCCACCACCGGATTCTAGGGTTTCTTTTTTTGAATTTTTTTCTTTTTGAAAATGTTTTTCCGTGCGGGCAACATAACCCGCCCGCACGTGAAAATCCGATTATCCCGTGCGGTCCACTTAACCCGACCACATGGGAAGACGGATTTTTCCGTGCGGTTGGGCCGCCCGCACGTGAAAATATTTATTTTCGTAGACACCTGGTGCAGATGGGTAAGATCTCTGCATGAAAAAGTCCTTTTTGGCCGCACAGAAAAATCCTTTCGTAGTAGTGATCTACAATCTGAATATTTCAGATTAATATTTCAGAGAATATTTTGTACATATATAAGTGTTCTTACAGTTGAGTTTTCTCATATAAAGATTTTACGGTATTTAAGATAGTACCGAGAAATATCACATTTCTCTTTCTCATATGGATGGATTCGGTTCTCTCATCGACGACCTCTAGCTAGCTCCTTTCATTGTGGACAGGAGGATCATGCTCACCTCCTGGGTCTGAAACGAAACTCCCCAAGTCAAACAAAACAGTATATTTTGCAAATAATAATAATAATAAATAAAATCACAAATATATCATCCGATGCATTAAAATTAAACTTACTTGCCGGAGTATCACCACGTAGAAACCGAAGAGACCGTGGTGGTTTGCTTGGAGTCTCCCAGCCGCCGCCGGCCATATTAGCTCGCCGGAGTAAAAGTTGCCTCCTCCTGAGCTGCCGGTGGCGAGCACGCCGGATGACAGAAATGGCGGTGGAAGCAACACTAACACCACTAGAATTGCTTGCAACTCCAGGCGAATCCAAGCAGATGCCATGGTTGTTTTCTTCGGAAATTCTTTGAGATGTTCTATGCTAATGCATTAGCATACTTCTGTGTCATGCATGGTACAAATAACATGATCTTTCCAGCGTGGTATTTATAGAGATCCCCAGGGAAAGTAGCTAAACAGAATAGAAAACGGAACAATTTATATATGCAGGGCCTAATTAATCGATCGATCTTAGTTCTCGACTAAGACAAGGTCCATATACGGCTATACCGCGGTCTCAACTAGTAGGGTAGTAGTATTCCCACCGTCCCAAATTATAACGTCTATATTTTTTTACACGATTTTTAATAATATATTTTGACCATTAATTTATTCTATATTATGTTTCCAATAAATATAAAATTAGCATCACATAAAAATACTTTAAAATATTAATCTAGTGATATAATATACATAATACTTAATATATATAGTTAGTATGATTATTAGTCAAAATTTACCGAGTTTGATTTTTTCATAAAAGGAGAGTGCCGTATAATTTGAGACGGAGGGAGTAGTAAATATTATGTAGAAACTGGAGAGTTATCAGCTAGCAGCCTAGCATGTCATCAGTTTGTGTATATGTGTACTGATATGCATGTCATTAAAATAAAAAGATAGAAATCATGGCATGTATTTCGCTTACATGCCGTGAGATTTCTCAATTACCTTTTTATACCACCTGCTTTGATTAAAAAAACAAACATTTTCCTAAAAACAAAAGTAAACACAAACGATGTGACCATTACTGTTATTGATACAACTATTGCTCACATCAATATTAAGTTGTCCAAGTGTGCAAAATAATTCGATAACCCGCTACAGTCCTACCTTTAGATGACCGGCAAATATGCATACGAGCTCCGTTTTGAATCCATGAGTACTTGATGGAAAGATCAAGGAGTTCTCTTTCCAACGGATCCGGTCTTATCTCCAAATTCTATCTCATTCGATCGTGATCAGAGAAACAAGGTGTTGCGTCAGCTATAATGGACTGATGGGCTTGTAACTTCATTTGGTACCCGGCCCAAGTGGGGTCATATGTGGTGCGCCCCAACTAGGTGGAGCACGACCCTAAGGATCCCTTGGCCGTCCTCCCATCTCTTTAAATAGGTACCCCTTTAGGATTTCTCGGGTTTTGTTTAGATTAAAGTTTAGTTTCACTACTTTGCCGCGTGATCGGTTAGATCGCCGGTTTGCTCGTTATGGAACCCAAACTTATTATTTGTATTCAATTCCTATTTGCAATTCAGATTGTTTTTATCTTGTTCTTACTTGTTTCTTCGATTTGCTTGCAGGAATAAGGTTGATTTACATCAGCAAGATCAACAGCACACGGAAAGGTATTAATCGCTAAGGCGCAACACAACAACGTCTCGTATGGTTATAGTCGGTAACGTTTCTCTCAAATCGTAATTATCATGAACTCACTGAAAAATCAGGTTAACCATAGGGTAGTGGGTGAATGTTCGCCATCAGTTGATCGCGCGAATTAATCGGAAGAGGGAAATTAAATCGGAGGACACACGCCATTTTCTTCCATTTTCAATTTTCCTTTTCCTTCTTTTACGTGTTTTTTTCTGTAATCCATTGTAAGTAGCCTTTCTATATTTTTTTCACTTCCCTTTTTTTTCAGATTTCTTTTTTTCGTTATAGTATTTTTGATTACCTTTTTAACAGAAACTTATATAAACAATTTCGGTGGAAACTTCCTATATAGAGAATTTATATATGTAAATTATGTATATATATAGACTTTGTATATGTAAACTTTATACAGAAATTACATCTGTAGTTAGAAAGTTTAGTGCATAAGTTTTACTAGAAATAATAAAATGATAATGGAAACAGTTTACGTGAAAACTTTCTATATATATATAGACTTTCTTTCTAGAGAGAGAAACTTTATATATGTAAACTTTGTATATATATACCTTGTATAAGTAAATTTATATAGAATTATATCTATATTTAGAAAGTTCGGTGCATAAATTTTATACTAGAAACAAAAAATTTTGATCATCACCGGATCATTTTTCCAAAAAAATATATAATCCAATCCGAACAAACATCCTAACAGGAAAAAACGATGAAAAAAAGGATAAAAATGAAACTTTGATCTTTTCCCATCTCGTGGAAGGGAAATAAACCGAAAAACACGTTTTTTTCTCGGGTGCGCTCCGTTTTTCTTTTTTGACGTATTGTGTTCGCTAGGTTCTCCACCAGCGAACGTTCGCGTATTAGACGCAACCCGGGCCACTGACTATAATTCATCTGACCCTATCGTCGTCTCCTTGGTTGGACCTAATCTCCCTTTGTTTTTTTCCATTGAAAAGAGAAAATAGAGCTAGGGAACAAGAAGAAACGACTTTTAATCCTTTTTGCCGGTTATTTTTTTCTATAACAAACGACGTAGGAGTTCTGCCAAATCAATTAAATTACGAGGGATTTGGCCGGTGATGATCCATATGGGAAATTCATCAAACTATTTTTCTAATGCTCTCAGTGTAAAAATAATATTGACTGCTAGAGGGATAGTCTATTTTGATAGAAAATATTGGTTTTAGCAATTGTGTTCTACTCGGTAACGAGACATATGTAGACATATTTTTTATTAAACAACAGATACATTCTCGCACACACCACGACTCAAGAGATACCAATGGCAACTCTCGAACCGACCCAGGAAGAAGTAGATTCAGTTCCGGAATCGGTTAAGACGTGCAATATAATAACCAATAGAGGAAGAAATTAAGGGAGATGGAAGAAAAAAAGCATTTAACATCTCAATTTTTACCCCTTTATTTTAAAGCTATTTTTAATAAATTCGAATTTCAAATTTGGTTCTTATCAATAGTTTCATTCTTGTGCCAAATATCTCAATACAACATTTTGTCGCTCCAAAAATTTTCCCTAAAATTTAGAAGCCATGCATCGAAATGCTATGATCCAACGGTTGTGCTTTTATTTACTTTCTAACTGTTATACATTGCTGATGATGTGGAAGAATGCGGTGAAAGACTGAAAATATCTAATGCTATACAGTGAGAGGCAATTGTACAGTAATAGAGGATTTCCATAACAAAAAAAACAAATTAATAATACTTAATCGTCTTCACTGGCTATAAATACCTCTACGTTTCTAACATTTTCTTGCTCACATCTGGATAATTAATATAAATAATTACACCATTTCTGCGCAGAGTTTGTTCTTGCCCCAGCAGGACTGTGCCACCTGTTCAGTTACGATTGCTTCCAACGGAGAAAGGAGGATTATGTTCGCCTTCGGGACCTAAAATATAATGCATCACTTCGCGTAAAAATGAAATCAAGAACACATAGTGCCAATACACGGTTAATTAAATTAGTTACCACGCAATAATACATGACATGGCTTACTGGCAGAGGGAGGGGCCCGTAGTAACGATCGCCGTGATGCTGATCTCACGAGACTTGAGCGATGAGCTTGCTGCTGCAGCTCCTTGGTCATGCTGATGCTTCTGATCGCCATTGCGGCTTCAGAGTTGCTACCCTTCACTGCCATAATCAACGCAAATGAATGAAGCTTCAGTTAAGTTTACCAAACTGCAGGATCAAAACCTTATCTTAACTATGAGAAATTTTATTATCCATGAGAAAGTATCCTAGTACTTTGACGTAATAAGTTTTACACCTGAAATTATGATATCTCCTGGTAACTTCTAAAATTACCCCTTAACTAAATAAGGTATATCTTAAAATTAAAAATTAAGTTATTGTTGGATTTGTTAGTAGGTATGACAAAATCAATTCTCAGAGGTAAGCTAAATTTTTCGGAGAGTAAATTGCTGTCTGTGCCATGTTTTATTGTCAAAATTTTACAGTAAGTAGCCCTCGTCTAATCTTTTCACCGGTATTTTTGTTTTGTTTTTTTTTACAATTTGCTGGTAAAATATGCTAACAGAAAGAGAAAAAAAACGATGCCACACAGTATGCATGCTTCGGTTCAATACCATCAAACTGTTTCCAGTTCATCACCAGCATGGGAGAAGTGCATTTTGATTTGTCTCTGGCGACGTAAAATATCCGAATAGGAAGAAAAATGGTGGTTTGTAGAACTGTTCACACTCACATGATGAAGGCTCGTCGTCGCCGGCGGCGCCGGCGGCGAGGAGGAACGACGGCAGCAGTAACAGGGACAGCACTATTAGGATTGCTACCGATTGCTCCAAGCGAACTGAAAATGCAGAAGCTGCCGCCATTGGTACCCACGGTTAGCTCGCTTACTGTTCTTCTCTTTCCACAAAATCCTGGACTGAACTTGGTGCCTGATCAGCTCTGTGACTCGGTCTGCTTCGCTTCTGAAATCGAAATCTGAATCGAACTGCTGCCTGAATTGAATGTGCTGCTCCTGGCGCTATTTAGCAGACCATGCATGAACTTTTCTTCTGAACTGTTCGAAAGTCGGAAAATTGTATCCAGTGATGGCGGCGTACGCAGCCATCTGCAGTCGTCTTATACGGAAAAAAGAAAAGAGTATAAATTGTAGCTTAGAACGTGTGAGACACATAGTATTCAGCAAGAGAATTAGTCTATGACTATTCATGAGACTTGGACACACCTACTATATATTGGTCAACTTCCTGCAGCCAGATAATTTCAGTCTCAAATTCTAGATTGGATATTTTTTTTAAGGAAATAAATTAGATATATGAAAAATCATATATATAATTTCTTTCGATTGTTGCTGTTGTTATATGATACCCCTTTAATGTGAATATGAATATATTGTGGTCAAACTTGCATTTGAAAGCGTTTGAGAAAAAAATAAAATTCAAATATATGTGTTGATTTCCAAAATCGGCGTTTGTGAATGAATGCACTAAATTACTAATAACTGTCGTGAAATGTTCATCCCTTCTTTTACATGTCCTCGAGGAGGTATCAGGAGGTTTTGCATGTCTTTTAAGTATATACCCTAGAACAATTTGGTATAAATTTCTCAAAAACTTGAGAATTGTAAATCTATCCATTAAATTGAGAAAACAGAGCAAGGTACAGCATCTCCATTCCAACTTTTGAAAAGAGTGAAAAGAACCATTGAGGACTTAGAAAATCCCTTGGCATGTACTCCCAACTGGACATCATTCTGGAGTTATTGTTGGAATCAGTGTTTGAAATTCGGTTCAAAATTTTCGATCCTCCCAGCACATTTATGGCTAATTGTTACACCAATAGCGAGGTATTCTTAGTGATTTTGTCAATCCCAACATATATTAGCCCAGTTTTAGAGGTAATCATAGGGGTAGGGTGTGCGCGTGTATTTATAGGAGTGAGTGTGCGCATGTTGTAGGCGAGTTTGTGCTGCGTTACTGAAAACAAAGATGTTCAAATTGAATAAAATTTCCATTCGAAATTTGTGAAATTTCTAAGATTCAGACATAATGTCGGTCCTCCATGGCAGAAATGCCCATCCAGAAAATCGCAAACCCAGGTTGGAACAATTGCTGGTTGACAAAAAAACATTGTTAGAGCTAAGGGAAATATTTTGGAAGATGAAATAAAAACCTCAGTCTCTTTACCATATTACACACAGAGAAGATCCACACATCGGTAAAAGCAATAGATGATGATGATTTTTGCACCATCGACCAGGTAAATACTAAGGTCGACATTACTGTTAAGTTGCTACTGAAAGAAATCCCACATGTGTTTGGTAGCGACGAGGGTCAATCATTTTCAATCCCATATGGATAATAAGTGCATATCTTTGTAATAACCAAACAATGTTTCCATATAGACAATCTTGCAAATTAATTCTCCAAGGAAATATAAACAGAAGGAATATTAAACAGAAGAAATTCCTTCTGTTTATACCCCAAACTGGTAGGGAAAAGATGCTTCATAATGGTAAATACGGATGCGAGGTGAATTTGATTAATTTGTAGTTAAACTGTTCGATTTTATATGTTTTGTACAATGTACACCTTTGATCAATCATTCATTCCCAGGTTAAAAATAATTAAGTTTATGTAGATTATGTCAGAAGGGGATCATATGAGAGAAGAGAGTACAAGTACCAGCTACACTTTCTTTTATGTAGTAGTGCAACTAAGTAGATGCAGCATTGGACATTACATGTATAATTCCTTATATGGAGGAAATGCAGCATTTTCCCTTACAAAAACAGAGCATGCAATTCTGCTTATCCTTTTCATGTTGCGCAAGAACAGGGTTTGCCTATTTCCTCCTTATATTGAAATTAATGCATTACTTGGTGCTGTAATGAGCGCAACTTTTTTTCTTATCACGTGAAAGATGCACACGCATACACACCACGTCCGTATACCCTCTTTAGCACCATAAAACCCAATGTTACATACTCAAGAGTCACATCCTGAACGACAAATCTATAAACCTCAATAAAGTCGTAATACATTTGTTTCCAAATATATGACGTTGAACTAACCAACGTCGAACAAAAAGAAATGGATGGTGTATTATGCATCCATGCATATAATAATCCTACCATACTTCGTCAGCCCATAGAGTGAGCAAACTTTGTTCCGAGCTCTGCCCATATTCCTAACAACAAGGAGGGTTGTGTCCCCCATCTGGGCCGCCTGAAACGTAACTCCAAGTCAGATTAAATTGTGCATATGCCACAGAAAATGATAGGAGCTACATATGCTGGTCAGTTCGATTAGAGTTTATGTATATAAAAGTATTATTATTACAGTTGTGTCAAAAGACAAAAGTTTTACTATTTTCCATATATATGAGGTTGGATCTGATTATCTCATCAACGGCCTCTCCTTCCATTATTAACAGGAGGATCGTGCTCACCGCCGGGGTCTGTAACAAAACTCCCCAAGTCAAATAAAACCATACATTTCGGTAAAATAAAATCATACATAAAATATTCGAAATTAAACCATATATTTTTTTGCTCTGAAACAATCTGAATCCTCATATACCAAAACTAAACTTACTTGATGGAACTCCACCAGACAGGAACCGAAGAGGTCTTGCCGGTGGTTTTCTCAGAGTCGCCCGGCCGCCGGCCACTAGCTCGCCGGAGTTGCCTCCTCCCCCCGAGCTGCCGGCGGCGAACACCATGGGCAGAAACGGCAATGGAAGCAAGAGGAACATCACTAGGATTGCTTGCAACTCGACGCGGATCCGAGCAGCTACCATGGTCGCTTTAGAAATGTACTAATTTGAGATGTTTTATGACTACCAATCTGTGTCTCGGATGTCCAAATTACTTGCTCTTTGCAGGGTATTTATAAATCCCCAGAGATCAAAGTGGGTTGGTGTAATTCGGATGTGTACGTACGTGCCAAACAGAATAGAACAGGGAGAAAAATATTATGCAGTGCCAATCGATATTGAGAAATTTTACTGAATACTATCTCCAAGTACCAGATGTACTAAAATTTAAAAAGTTGAAAAAATATGGTACCCTGATACTTCTTAAGTACCGTAAAATCATCCATCGATCATAGTTTGAAACTAGTTGTAAAAAAAGGAAAGAAAATCATAGTTTGAAATTGAGGCTAGGAAAGTATTTGGGTAAGTTCCTGTATAAAAACTCGCTTTATTGTTCATTTCTCATTTGCTAGTATAAAAATTAATTAGAATTGTAGTAAGTGGGAAAAAAATCCATTTATCTGTCCACTTGCATTCCTACCTGAAGCAGAGCCTACTGGTCTCTCACCCTTTTAATTCTGAGAACAAGTCAGGACACACACATGCCTGTCTCTATTACGCTGTTGAAAGTCAAATTGTTTGGAGAGTTATCCATGTAACAAGCTACTCAGTCATCGGTCTATGTTAACTGACATATATATGCCATTTATAAAAGTTACAATGCTGCCTTCAAAGTCGCCATAAGATTCCAGTGACCATTGCTCGACCGTAAGTCAATAACAACCTTGCAGCACAATAGCATAGTATTGTTTCCTAATCATCACCTACGTCAATCATGTCTGCTAAGTATCTTTGAATTGATCAACTGGAAAGAAAAATTGACATGAATATAATCTTAAAATTTTACGATATCTTTGTGTTTGCTTTTTTTTCGAGTAAAGTGCACATGCAGTCCTTAAACTTGTAGAGTTTTGTAGGGTTATATCATCTAGATCCCTAAACTCTAAAAATGCATATTCAAATCTCGGTACTTGTCATAGTGTGTTAGCTAGGTCCCAAATCACCACATCCCCTTCAGGATCCTATGTGGCACTGATGTGGCATACCACACGAACATGACATAGCATCATTTTGACTGATAAATGGGATCCAAAAATTTGCAGGAGTGAAGAAATATAGGTGGTGCAAAGGATGGAACCAATACTAATAGGCAAAGCACCTGGTTTCATTATTGACATTTGCAAATTCTGAGAGAAGTACCCACAAGAACACAACACATATAAACTAAACAATACACATCATTCTATTACGAGCAAATTGCATTTTTAGCCTCCTTTTATAACTTAAGTAGTCTCATTTTGGATCATCTTTCACCTAATATTTTCACTTCGGATTAGTTGACTTTATGTTTGTTGCATTAATGATGTGCATATCTATATTTATAGACATCAAGATTTCAATACTGATAACACTTGTCCACGAATCCATCACCTTGCCTGAGATTCCACATATATGGTAGTGGAGTTCTTAATTGGGGCCCGGTATTTATATATCTGCATTTGTGCTAAGTATGTCCCGGAGAGAAGGGAGGGTTGTGTCTCCCGTCTTCGCCTGAAACAAAACAACGAACTCCAAGTCAAATATAACCTTGCAAACAAAATAAAATATAAACAGAGTAAATATGATCGTCACTTTTTTACCGTTGATTCTATAGTTCATCGTTTATGATAACGGAATAAAATTATTTTAGCCTACGTTATTGTGTTGTCTTAGTTCACAAACTAACGTCACTCACCGTTTCATGACAAATCTAACTTTGTACGCAGGATTGAGATCGACTATCCAGTTACTTAATACTTTCTATGGTTTAATAGATAATACCGTTGATTTTTAACATACATTTGATCTTTTATCTTATTCAAAATTTTGTGCAAACATTAAAATATATAAGTCAGGCTTAAAAACTCTTTAATATAAATCAAGTTACAATAAAATAAACAACATCTTATAAAAATCAGCGGTGTAATATATTAAAAACCGGAGGGAGTATTACAACTAACCGGCATTAAGAATTCGACGAGACCATGTTGATTTGCTTGAAGCAAACAAATCGTTGCCACCTTCATCCTTTTCCCTGCCGACCACTTCGTCGTTGGACTTGCCTTCGCTACTGCAGCCAGCGGCGAGCGCACAGGGCAGAAATGGTGGCGACATTAAGAGAGACAACACTAGGATTGCCTGCAAACCGACGCCAAGCCGAGCAGCTCCCATCTAGCCTCACTTGTTGGTTATTGCTGCAGAAAGCTCAAACATGTGTCTATAATAATTGTAATAACATCATTCACGGGCATGTCAAGTTTATAAATAGAAGGCAAGTAGTAAGAATGGGCATGTCAAGTTGGACTGAAATTTCAACGCTTTTGATTTTGAGTTTAATTTGAGTCTAAGTCAAGGATGAATAAAATTGGTTGTTGAAATTGGGGCAATCGATTCGACAATGACCGGAAAGAAACATGTACTCGCTCTTTTCCAAAATACAAAGTTGTATTTCCTAAAATATGTCTGGACTGTGCAAATACATAGCAAGTACTATTGTACTAAGGTTAGTTAAAAAAACTAATTTCTTTTTAGTTACTTAAGTTGTTATTTTTGAATTTTGAATTGCTACCAAATGCCATTTCATAAGGATATGAACTTGGGATATTCTTGTCTAATTTCTTCAGGGTTTCCATAAAACTTCCGACATAAGTAATGTAATCATTCTTTTTTATCGACAGATGGAAGAGTAACTCAAAGGGTTATTTGGAGAGATCATGCATGACATCAATCGATTAGTGTCTTAATTAAACATCTATATTTTAATTCTGGACTGGCCAGGCAGGATCTTACTAGGTGAAGGCTTTGTATGGATGATAATTATCCATGTAATCCAGCTTCTACTTAGTCATCGGTCATGTATATACTCATTATATGTCATCAAAAATTTTGTTGCAATCGTTTGCAGTCAAAGTCACAGGTCAAATGTCACAAGATGATAAAATGGATAGATTTAATCTTACTTTTGTGACCATGAAAACAAAGGAGCTCTTGTCCGACGGAGGGATTCCACGATCCCGAAGATTCATAGAGATCAGAATATAATTAGAAGGAGATATCTAACTTTTGGTTGGGTGATGATTGTAATTTCATCGAACATAGGACCCTCCAGGATTAATCTGAGATTCATGATTAATGACATCCATTTTTCCCAAAAAAAAAGTCACAGGTCAAAGTCACAGCAAGACCATCCAATCCCGTTGCGTGCTCATTGTCCGGCCATGTATAAATTATAACAAACAACCTTGGAGGACGAGCAGTGAATCGAGTTTTTTTTAGCTATTACAATTCATTAATTGAGTGTGTATGTTATCATTCCAGTTGCTTTAAATTGATCAGCAGCAAAAGAAAAAAAATATGACTATAATTAACCTTAGCATTTTTTCTCAAAGAATAAGGTGTTTCCTCTGTAAAATTAAAGTATGTTTGATTAATATTTGATAATGAATAATTGATACGTGAGATTATTGGTTCTGATATTTAGAATTATTGGCGAAGTGGTTTTGGAGATAATTGGATTTTCATATGGTGAACAGGTACTGTTGTTTGATTGCGTCCGGTCAGATCGGGCTGTGGTAGCCAATCAGACCGGCAGTATATGCGCGGTCAGACCGGCTAGCCCACGGTCTAACAGGCCAACGCTGTGTCGGTTTTGATTTCGAGTTGTTATTTTGGATACCTATGATTATTCTATGATTCTGGCTTCTAGATGGATATTATGCTTATAATACTTTTGTGTGCTAAGAATGAGTCAAGTTGCAGAGAATTTGTACTCATATATGGTTTCTTGGTTGATGCATCTGTAGGTAAGTCTTGATGCCTCAGGAGAGCGTTGCCGGTAATGGATCAGGAGTCAACTTGGGAGAAGATGATGTCCGGATGATCAAGATATCATGTGGGATGTTTAGGCTAGATATCAATGCACGTCGTTGGTGAAGATTCCATATAACATACGATGGAGATATTGTGTGTGTATGGGATGCGGAGTCGAATTCGGAGGGAGTCCAAATTTAGTAGAATTGGAGTGTGTAAAGTTTATTATTTTTACACAAAGGTTTCTTAGGAGATTAGGACGACTTGTACAAGATTTATTCGTGACTTTAGGTTGCCTACCTCGGGTATAAATAGAGAGGGAGGGTGTAGCCTCCTGATATCGATTTTGAGAGAATTAAGTTGAGAGAAAAGTTAGTGTTTCGAGTTTAGTCGAGATTTTTGTGAGGAGTGTTGTTATTGCACTTTATAAACACAGATTAGAAGTAATAGGCGATAGCGACGCATCAGGTGGTCAGATCGGAGGTCATCGAGTGGTCAAGCCGACTCATTTACTCCGATCAGACCGATCGTCATCGAAATTTGAGGGTAACTATTAATTCCACTAAAAGTTTAGTTTTTTGGTACTACAACCATTCACCCTTCTCTGGTTGGCTTAGCTGTTACTATTCGATCCTACATCCTCTCACATAACAGAAGGGGAAATCAAATTACGTGCATTTCGTAAGAATAATGGGAGAGTATATATGATATGCGCCAGATTTTATATCAAAGTCACTCTAATCTTTCGATCTACCATGTGGTTAACAATGGAGACTTCATCTCTAGCTTGCTTATTTGGTTAGACTCTTTATAATTAGTATGATTTGATTGATAAAATGGAAGACACAATAATGACTTCAAAGGAACAAGTCGGGTCAACTGAAAGTTTCTCCCAAAAAAAAGTCAATTGAAGGTTACAGTATAATTATACTATGCAATTGCACTGTATACATAACTAGCCGGTGACTCGTGCAATTGTGCGACTAGCACCCATACAAAATTATCTATCTTTTACATATGATTTTACTTAAAATCTATTAAATATCTATCTTATTGTCTTAGGATTTTTATAGACCGAACATTATCAGCCCGTGTTTCTAATTTTATAGTTTTTAAAAATCACTTCGGTTGCTACCCTTTACTCATTTATCAGTCTTCTATTTGCTTATCGATCCATCACTGTTACTATTCATTTTTCTTGAAACCTTTAAAAATTAGACCTTTTAGTTTTTAGAGTTTATTGTCTTGTTGGGTTTTGTTTTTATAAATTTTTTAAAGTTCTGTCAAACACTGACACTGTACTTCTCTACTACTCTTTCGCTGCCTTCTCTCTTTATTATCATTGGGATTTTAAAAAATGAACACAATTATCGTTTAGGTTCATTTTTTCTACTTTTTAGAAGTCCCACTAAACCGTTAGAGACTTTGCCACTGTACTCCTCTACGGCCCGCACGTTGCCTCCCCTCTTTATTGTCATTCAGATTTTAAAAATTGAACATGATTATCATTGGGGTTTATTTTTTACCTTCTAGAATCCCACCAACCGCCATGATGGTGTTGCTCAATGGCTTGTTCGTCGTCACTCCTCTTAATCATCATTGGTATTCTATTTGGGGTTTTGCTTATAGTTTTTATATGTCCCATCAACCGCCACCACTTTACTCCTTTACGAGTCTATTGTTTTTTTCCTATTTATTGTCATTTGAGATCGTTATGTTCTAGATGAACTATTCTTTTTGAAAAATCCTTATTTTTTATTTTAATATTTTAATTTGTAAATTGTAGTCCTACTTGGACCCTTATATTGTTTTTCTATTTTTGAAATTTATTTTATTTATTATTCCGAATTTTAATTAATCTTGTAATATGTTCTAGATGGTCTACTCTTTCAATAATCTTTATCTTTTATTACGAATGTTAGTTATTTATAAATTGTATTTCTAGTTGAACTCTTATTTTTATTTTTCTAATTTCTGAATTTATTTTATTTTTTATTTCGAATTCTAATTAATCTCATGTTGGGTTATAGATGGATTAATTGTTGTTTCAATATTTATTTGTTTATTCTGAATTATAGTTATTTCAAAATTATTTTCCTACTTGAACTCTTCTTTTTCTTTCCTAATTTCAGAAATTTATTTATATTTTATTGCAAATTTTAATTAATCACGTTTTCGATTCTTATATGGACTCCTGTTTTAATATTGTTTATTTTTAATTCCGAATTTCAGTTATTTTTTAAGACTATATTTCTGTTTGGACTCTTTCTTTTCTTTTTCTTCAATTAATGTGGGAATTTCTAACCTTCGTAGTGAATGTGGTGTCTTATTTTCTAGATTTCTTAATAATATAATAGATAGATAGATGTAGTTACACTATAAAAAAACCATGCATGCTTGTCTCTCGAATTTTTATTTTTGTTATTTTTCAATTTACATAAATATATTTTCCTTTTAAAAATTTTAAAAAATACTTCTCAAGCCTTTTGGGAGGGTTTTCTTTTATAAACTATACTCCCGGAGTGTAGCTCTAATGACGTGGCCCATAGCATGGAAAATTAGGGATGGTATAATTTTTGTATGTAGGCTATTCCTGCCCTCCAGAGGGTAGTAATGGTCTATATACAAATGACAAAATTGCGAATAATCAAACAATTGCGTGCCGATCACTCATGAGAAAAAAAATATATGTCGACAGATTTTTAGCAATAGTAGAAATTGAATAAGTGACTTAGATCACTTTCTACTAGTAATGATACTGGCAGTGAAAGTAACTAAATTATAGTAGTTGTGTGTGCATGCTATACATCGGTATAGCGCTGAAAATAGTAAGGCCCCTTTGAAATACAGAATAGAAAATACATAGGAATTGAAATAGTATATTTTTTTCAATCTGAAAGGCTGCTGGCAAGCATTGAAACAACACGGTTTCATAGAGTATATGTTATGTTATTTATAATAATTAACACTGTAAAAATTTAATTGGGCTAATTGTAACTATGAATTATATAGCTATTTTTTTCAAGGAAAGTCAATTCTGATACAAAGGTACATCAGTATATTTGCTTGATAGGTATGCCCATCCTCAGTGCTGCCGTTAATTTCTCAGCGCTGCATATTTTCTCTTTTTTTCTTTTTGATTTGCTGCCTACTCCTATATTCCACGTGTGAGAGGGAATGCACTGGAAAATTCCAGAACATTTTTTTTGCTGCTTTAATTTTTACCCACCGGATCCAACGGTTTTCCCATCTCATTTTTCTCTATCCAATGGTTTAGATTTTCTGATTACGTGGAACAATCTAGTGACGTTTCAAGATTCACCGATCACTTATAGAGATAGAAATTGAGAAACAGAAACGAGAAGAGGGTCGCTTTGATTGCACCACGTGAAAATTTTAACCAAAGAAAAGTTTCACAAGAAGTGTACCCCTTCCTTATTTTCCCATGGAATTGACCATAGGAATGCCTATGGGAATTTTTCTATCCTCTTTCTATGAATTGAAGGGCTCTATAGAAAAAATTCTAAGGAAAATGAATCCTCCAAAATTCCTTTGCCAATCCTCCATTTCAACGGGATCCTAAGTAGAGTAAAAATGTGATTCGTCATATCGGTATAGTACAAAAATATTCAAGTAGAGTAAAAATCTTTGAGCAGTTTGTTCAGCGTTACAATTAACGTGATTCGTCGTATTGGTTGTCTATTTTCAGCCAGCGAGAGTACAAATATAATCGAAGCAATCTAGATCAGTTTTTGCAAAGGAAAAAAAGAAAAGAATCCTCACATCTTCAAAACAACAAAACAAAAACGAGTCCCTATCTAAGATTAATTCTCCATCCATTTCATGTTTTGGCGCCAAATCTTCTTGCAGAGTCAGGAGTGACGGGAGGATCGTGCCTAGGATCTGAAAATATCAATCGCATTCAAAGATGAGCCCTGCGTGCAAGTAATGCATCAAATTACTGAAATTAAATGATGAATTGATCAGCCAAAAAACAGATTTAATAAACTTAATTAATTCCTCGTTGCAACAACTAACCGTAATTTGACGAAAGAGATCTTGATGCTGATCGTCCAAGAACTAACCGACGGCCTCCTCGCTTCTCCAAGCTGATCGCTGTCCTGTTCGGCTTGCTATCAATCACTGACAAACATATAACGGCAACATTTTATTTAAGATAATGGAAAATATATTAAATTCGGTCTTTACTTAATAGAAGCTATAGCCAATTATTACATATACCGGCAATATTACCATCAAGCTAAACAGAACTTATCAAATTATAAGCTGTGTAGGTCACATATATAGATTCAGTTCAAGGGTCGACGCTAATTAAATACCTGAATTTGCTGAGAGAGATCCGAAGAGAAACGTTGGCAGCAACAAGATGGAGAGGATCAGAATTGCCTGAAGATGATGAGCACCTCTCATTGCTTAAGTAGCTGGTTTTTCTGCTTCAATTTGTAATCAGGAGAAGACTCAGAGAGAGCGGCTCAATCGCAATATGTTGGTTTAGCATCTCATGTATATATATACAGATGTACGTGTGCGCAATCTTGATATGATTTGTCTTCGGGAGATGATGATTACATGAGATTATTCAGCAATTGAAAGGAATGGAATGAGTCATATTGTTCAGTCATAACCAGAAAAGTAGTAGAGAAGTGCAGGTCAGCTGAGAGAGCCAGAGACGACCAGCTCCACAGAAACAGTCATACTGTCAGACAGTTAGATCATATGCATGTGCAATATTGTGAACATTTAAATTCTTTGTTTCTCCTTCAATTAGTATTTTAAGCTTAAAATTTTATTAAGCCATAGTTGACAACATCATCAAAGTTACAATATTTTTGAATTTTTTTCATGACTATTTGCTTGAAGTTTAAAATATCGATGTTTAAACCAGTCGTAGTGCTTTCAACCTATATAAACAGTGATAAAAAATATTCTAAAAATATGGAGAGGTAATTTATAATGCATCTGTGATCTTATCAAATTTTAGTGTAAAATGCGACTTACACAAACTGAAAAAAAAAAGAGAAATACTGTTAGAGAGTAAGGTGAGCCGTTTTCGATAGTTCAGAAAGTAAAACGTGCCGAGAAATTATTTAGGGGCTAAGTGCTCTAGCGAAATAGTTTGAGGGGGTATAATGAACCTTTTCCCATTGATCCCCAAACATTAAATGCATTACAATAGATTGTGAAGATGTTTAAGGACGGATATGTTTCAATTAATTATCTACCCCTAACATATGCATTTCTGGCTCCTGAAGATATGCATATATTATTACTCCCTGCATGGGGACTTCAATTAATATTGCCCTCCTTCAGATTCAGATATGCAGTTATTCATAGCATCAGCACGCCTACATAAACAACAAGGCCCACCCTCCAATTTCCCCTTATCTGACCGCCCAAAAGTTCCCATCCGAACTGAACACACAATAACAAATCTCCATCATCAATGGAGCCTTCACGTAAGCTCTCCTCTTCCGCCATCGTCCTCGTCCTCCTCCTCGTCGTCGCCACCGGTTTTTGGGTGTTTTTAGTTGCTTGATCTCTTCTGCAATTTTGTGCAGAGATGATGGGGATGGTGGTGGTGCAGGCGAGGGTGCGCGAGAAGCCGAGCAGCCATTTCAAGGGGTTGTGCTTGCAGTCGCAGTACTGCACCAACAAGTGCATGCTGGAGGGCTACATGGGCGGCAAGTGCAAGTACTTGACCCGCCGCTGCATCTGCTCCATGGAGTGTGCCACCACGAGCACGGTGGCCTGACGCCGCCGGAGTCCCGCCGGAGTGGTGGAGACGTGGATGCACGGATGAATGAATGAATGCATGAGAAATGAAACTATAACTGATGCGGTTAATTCACCGCTTGAAGTAATAATGGGCGGATGAATGAATGAACGCATGAGAAATGAAACTATAACTGATGCGGTTAATTCACCGCTTGAAGTAATAAAGCGCGGAATTTATTGACTAGCTGTGGTGATAAGTAGTGTAAAAAGATTGTTTTGTTGGATAAGGTGATTTGCAATAGTAAGCATAGAATTTATTGACTAACTGTGATGACCATTGCCTTCATCTATACTACGCGAGCACTTTAAAATAAGGTGTTAGTTGTGGTGGAAGTGAATCTACCATCTCACCTACTCCTCGTTGATTTGCAATTTATTCTCTTGAACTTCTTAAAAGTAAAACTCATTCACATATAAGTTCAAAATAATTAGGTTGAATGATCCCTAAAGATTGGTAAAACATTTCATATATTTTATATATTTTACAAAATATTATAATATTTTTATCCGTAACAAACCATAGGTATTTTTCTGTGTTTGAGAGGAGCCCTAGAACTACAAGAGCGCGAATCACGATGAGAATTCAGCTTTTCAGCTAGCGATGGAAAATTTACCAGGTAGATTGAAAAAGAATGAGGTTATTCATGAATTGCAAACACTCGTTGTTATATAATAACTTAACTAATATATATGCGTACGTGTTCGGCACTTGATCAACATTCATACACATTTCTCCGATTGCTCATCAACCTGTGCCAACTTTTATTCAAAAAAAACCCCTGTGCCAACTGCTCATCACATTGACAGTGTGAGAACCAGGGAGCTTCGCAAATACATGAACGGCCGGTCTAAAATAACATGCTTAGCTAGCAGTATCAGAAAATTGGTACAAAATTCTAGTAAACATTGGGCTGAATTTTGGATCAATCTATAACTCATCCTTTGCCTCTTTGGTCCCTCCCTTCTCATCATCATCAGAAGTCGTAACTCTCACGGGCGGGGCCGCTGCGGCCCTCCCTTGACTTACAGGAGGTGGATGGCCTATGCCAGGACCTGAAAAAGGATAGAAAAACTCGTTAACTTAACTAAATTCAATTATTAAACATGGCATAGTTCTTGCAAACCATGACAGTATTCATACATGCTGATGAAGAGCTGCTCCATACATGTCATGTGCAGATATGCAGAAGCATCATATTCTTTGGACGAAGATTAACGTACTAGCTAGCTGACTTACATGGAAGCATGATGCAAATGTGACTCTAGTAAGCTATTGGTTATAAAGATGAAAACCTTACGGATTATCTAATTTAAAAAAAAAGATGAAAACTTACCGAACGGTTGGATTTGCTCGTCTGGTTTGGGGCATTCTATCACAACTCCGAAGAACTGGATGCGAAAGGGCCCTGTTAATTTACATAAGTTGAACAAATGGACGTCTTTCTTCACGCCGGTCAGCAGTTCTGCCCCCTCCGATTTTGTAGCACCATCGTTCACTGCCGGTGCATCTAAATAATTATATATATCAATTACCCAATAATCAAAATCAAAGGTAAAATCAAAGTTAACACGATAATCCTACCCCGACGGTCAGTCTCTCATACTCACTTCGTTTTAATTTATTTGTGATTCTAACAAATGATATATATTAAAATAGGAGTGTGACAAATTAGATTGCAACCCACATAATTATATTCTAATCATCTTTCGTCAAGAAAGCATTAAGTACTGGCCCTGTTCAGCAGCCTGTGGCTGCGGCAGCCGCTGCGCTGTACGGGACTAAGAGCAACTTTAATAGTATAGCTCATTATTAGCTATTAGTCTATATTAAAACTAAAATATAACTATAATGTTGACTATTTTTTACTCCTCTCATTTTTCTCCCTATGAATTCCGTAAATTTCGTAACTAGCTCTTGAATGCAAACCAACACTTCTTAATTTTTTCTCTTTTTTTCATGCAAGGTTATAGTTAGCTTATAGCCCGCTTTGATATCAACAGCGTGTTCATTGTTGCAGCGGCCGCAGCCGCAGCTACAGCCATGCTCACCGAACAGCCAACTAATATTAGTATGGTTGCATTGACGAAAGGATCGATGGGAGAGAAAGATATCTGTAAGAGTGCTTAGAAATGAGAACGGCAAATAATTTGACAAAAAAATTTAAACTCTATAATGACAAGTAAGTTACAACGGATGGAGCGCATATCATATCATATAAAGCCATAATTGAGAAAACTCACGACGTGCTGCTGCCGGCGAATGCTCGTCGGCGTGGGCGCCGAGTGGTAGCGACGACGGTTGCAGCAGCAAGAGGAGGAGGAGGGACAGCAGCAGCGGGGTCGCCGGCTGACGCTGAGCGGTAGCCATGGACACACAGTATCTATCAATGTCGTTGCCTAGTTTATCTTGGTCTTGGACCTTGGTGTTCCGTTCTCTGGGAGTCTAGATAGATGATGCCCGTATTTAAGGACAATATATACGGATTGGACCCCACTACGATATCCTCTACTGGTAGTAGAAAATAATCTGAATTATTGATCTTATTTAATCGAATGATTTTGATCTATTTATACTATCACTCTAGCTAGTTAGCAGTAGTAAAAAAGTGGAGGGGTATTATTATAAAAAAATATGCAGAGATATAATCGTTATTTAGCAGTGACTAAACTTGTTTTTCTTCTTTTTTTTTACTTTTTAGATGGAAATGAGCGATGCCATTGTAATGGATAATCACATATCAATCTAGATGAGAAAAAATATAAATGATAAAGTTAGCCCTAATCACTGTATTAGTCAATTATTGATTTTTTTAGATAATGGGTATTCATAAAACCCAGCTTCTACACCAACGGGGTGTATACAGCCACATTAGTTAATTATTGATGTACCATTAATATTACTGGTAATATTATACTACCAATAGAGAGCATCGAAACATCGTTTTATAAGATCTGTATATACCTCCGTAAGTACGCCTTTAGTGTGAAGCCATGTTGTGTTTGGACTTTGGAGTCGAAGTCCACTATATTATTCAGTGTGAATCAACTAGCAGGATGCGGTTTGCATCCGGTGTCCACCAAATTTTTTTCCTATGCAACTGATTAACCAGTCTATGATCACAAGTCATCCATCTCTATCTGGTCTCAGAGAGTCAAAGCAGTGGTCTGAATGCATGTTTGAGCTGTTCCAATCCGGTCTTCCTCAGAAACTTCCCATTCGTTAAGTTTCGACGAGCTTCAAGACAACAAATGTTCAAGTCGACCTTTCTACGCCACTGCTCAGTTTAGGGTTTTTCACTTCGTTACCATTTCCAATCTTCTTTTTTTTTTTGCAAGGCAACAAACTAATTAAACATACTATTATCAACTCAATCTTATCATATTTTGATAATTTCAGAACTTTCTACTCTCCAAAGTTTGTGTAATTTGGTAAGGCCTCAAACAAACACCACTCATCCTATTAGAAATCTCTATGTTCCCTGCTGTTTAATTATTTCCCTACTGTGACTATCTAAAAACGTAAGAAAAATATCCTACGGTGACTATCTAAAAGCGTAAGAAAAAGATAACGTTCCCTATAGTTTATATATAGTTATATACTTCCTATGCTGACTATCTAAAAACATAGTCGACGAAAATGCACAGCAACGTGTGTAGACGACTGATAAGTCAAGCGGAAATGCTACAGAACGATATCCCGTTCGAACGGGATGTTAGGTATCATGTTCAAGTATCAAGTGGTACTTGTGAAGTATCACGTGATACCTGATACCTAACCTAACCGGTATCATCCTGTCCGAACGGATACCGTTATGTAGCAACCCCTAAGTCAAGACCAAAGTCACCATTCCCTTTCTCGAAAGAAAATTCCAATTATCTACCATTATCATATTACCATTTATATATACTTTGAAAAAGTCTTAGGAAGTCTGTGTCTCAAGTCTTTGCTTTGACTTTAATCTATGTTATTTAGCACACAATAACCTTGAAATATATATTTAATAGATGTTTTTGAGAATACTTACTTTCCTGGAAAAATAAAAATAGCACGGCAACTTGTCCCTGTTGAGATAACTGAGATTGATGGATTGATGGATAATCTGATTTTTTTATAGCTTAAAATATTTAAAGGTATAAACGAATGAATTAACTGCTACAAAGTAAAAGGTTGCTGAAAAATATTTCAAGAACATTTTTGCACAAAACACGACTTAAGGAGCTTGAGAAACAAGCAAACGAAAAATCCAGAATCAAAAAAGAATTAGGATGGTTGTTCTTTCGATTATGAATGCTGGTGAGGTTGTATTGGCCCACACGGATGGTGCGACAGATGACGCTGACAGCTAGCCATTTATACTCCCTTCGTTCCTTTATATTTGTCACTAAGCATTTTTCATATTTAAACTTTAACTATTCATCTTTTAAAAAATCTACATGCTTAATTTAATGTTATATTATCAAAGTGTATTACATAAACATAAGTATTAAATTTTTGTTTATCATAATCTAATTATTTCAAAATTATTAGTGATCAAAGTTCTAACTGTAGTTGTGATTACAAATATAAACGAACAGAGGGAGTACCTCTTTAATTAGTGGGCCGTACTCTAGTCTCTATCCATCCCTCCGAAATTCACCACCAAGCTGCTCTTGCCCAAGTCACCCTCATGGTTGTACTTATATGGCCAAATTTTGGCTTTTGAGTGTAGGGATCTACATAAACAATTTACAAACAAACTGTAAGTAGCAATTTGAAATTATAGGTCATTCCATGACATGCTCAGAAATTACAACGATATTGGATCGCATAAAAAAAATCAGATAATAAGAAAGGTCAGAGAGAAGCAATATGGAAAGAAGAAGATTCGAGTCAACAATATAGATTAGTACGGAGTATTATTTAACTCGTCTATAATCCTTGGGCATCTATTCTTATAAGACATTTGGCATGATCATTTGACAAAACTACAGATTTAATTAAAAAACTTATTACAAAACTACAGCTTTCGAACCAATTTAATCACAAAATTATGATGTTTATAGCCCCCAATATCACATCAATGCTAGGGATCTAACCTATAAAATTTATAATTTATAGTTTTGTGATAATTTTAATGTTGAATCTGCAGTTTTGTGATACTTGCATCTAAATATGCTAAATATGTAGTTTCATGATAGATTTAGCGCTAAATATGTAGTTTTGTGATACAATATTTTCAATCTATAGTTTTGTGATAGTTTGATGAGTTTTCAACATGCCAAATGATCACGCTGCATCAGTTACAGACAATGTTGGCTATCAATGAAACACAGCGTAGACACCACTCTCCAACTTAAAACTATAAGCATCATGTTAATCCTTTTCGTAAAAAAAAGAACATCATATTAATCCGTTCAGTCAACATTATACCAAGAACATCACATTCGAGAAAGTAGCATTTTAAGAAATATTAGGTGCTAAGAAGCAGTCAAGCACATCATGTGATCGACCCGAGAAAATAAATTCAACGAAAGTTCTAACGTAAGAAACAATGCATCACATGGATCCATACCTTTTCATACAATTAGAACACAACTCTGATTTTAGGATAGAAGCAGAAAGCCAATCTCATTGGAATACAGAAATATAAGACATATGTACATGCATGTTCGTACTTATGTCGTTCCTATAGGCAAAAGCAAGCCACAGCACCAACAGCAAGATGATCCGCTTGTGTTCTTCCTACCCAAAACTCATAACACTCTTGGCTGCCCTCATTTCCTCATGTTCCCTGCCATTAGCAATCACTGATGACACTGGTACTGACAGAGAAGCCCTACTCTGCTTCAAGTCCCAAATCTCTGATCCCAACGGAGCCTTAAGCTCTTGGACCAACAAATCCCTGAACTTCTGCAACTGGCAAGGTGTTTCATGCTACAACACACAGACTCAACGCCGAGTCATGGCGCTAAACATCAGCTCCAAAGGCCTCGGTGGCTCAATACCACCTTGCATCGGCAACCTGAGCTCCATTGTGAGCATCGACTTGTCAAGCAATGCCTTCCAAGGAACAATCCCAACCGAGCTCAGGCACCTGGGACAGATCAGATACCTCAACTTGAGTATCAACTCTCTCGAAGGCCACATTCCAGATGAGTTGTCCTCATGCAGCAAGCTCCAGGTACTCGGATTATGGAACAACTCCCTCCAAGGTGAGATTCCACAAAGCTTAACCAAATGCACTCACCTTCAGAAACTTGTGCTTTCAAACAACAAGCTCCAAGGAAGCATTCCCACTGGATTTGGGGTGCTTGGTGAGCTGAAAACTTTGGATCTCTCAAACAATGACCTCACAGGTGACATACCACCATTACTGGGCAGCAGCCCGTCTGTCGTATATGTTGATCTTGGGGGCAATCAACTCACAGGACCAATCCCGGGGTTCTTGGCAAATAGCTCTTCCCTTCAAGTGCTTAGGCTCATGCAAAATAGCCTTACAGGGGAGATACCATCAGCCATCTTCAACAGCTCCACATTGACAACAATTTACCTCCAAAGTAACAACTTAGTTGGTTCCATTCCACATATTACAGTAATTGCGGCACCTATTAAATACCTTAGTCTAGCCCAGAACAGACTCATGGGAGAGATACCAGCCTCACTAGGCAATCTTTCCTCCCTGGTTCGTGTTTCTCTTGCAGTAAATAACTTGGTGGGGAGCATCCCTGAGAGCCTAAGTAAAATCCCAACACTGGAGAGGCTAATTCTCACGTACAACAACTTGTCTGGTCCTGTGCCACAGTCTATTTTCAACATGTCATCATTGAAATACCTTGAAATGGGCAGCAACAAACTTATTGCCCAAATACCACCAGATGTCGGAAACAGGCTTCCAAACCTTCAAAGCTTGATCCTAACAGCCACACAGTTAAATGGGCCGATCCCAGCTTCTATTGTCAATATGTCCAAGCTAGAAATGATTTATCTTGTTGATACTGGGCTCACCGGTACAGTGCCATCCTTTGGATCCTTGCCAAACTTGCGTGACCTTGATCTCGCAAACAACCAGCTTGAAGAAGGGAATTGGAGCTTCTTTTCATCTCTCGCAAATTGCACTCAGCTGAAAAAATTGTTTTTGGATGGGAATGATCTCAGAGGAAGTTTGCCTAGCTCAGTTGGTAATCTTCCCTCACAGCTCAACTGGTTGTGGCTCAGGCAAAACAAACTTTCTGGGACAATTCCACCGGAGATTGGTAACCTTAGGAGTCTCACCATTCTGTACATGGATAACAATCTGTTCAGTGGGAGCATCCCTCCTACTATAGGAAATCTTAGCAACTTATTGATTCTAAGACTTCAACAAAATAACCTCGCTGGAAGTATTCCAGATTCTATTGGTAACCTTGACAAACTAAACCAATTTTATCTAGATGGGAACAACCTCAATGGGAGCATACCTGCAAATATAGGGCAGTGGAAACAATTAGAGAAGCTTAATCTCTCTCACAATTCATTCAGCGGGAACATGCCAAGTGAGGTTTTTAAAATTTCTTCACTGTCACAAAATTTGGACTTGTCACATAATCTGTTTACTGGGCCCATACCACTAGAAATTGGCAACCTCATAAATCTTGGAAGCATCAGTATTGCAAACAATCGCTTGACCGGCGAAATACCATCCACTCTAGGGAAGTGTGTGCTTTTAGAATACCTTCACATGGAAGGGAACCTTCTTACTGGGAGCATTCCACAATCTTTCATGAACTTAAAAAGCATCAAGGAGCTGGATCTCGCTCGTAACAGATTGTCAGGAAAAGTTCCAGAGTTCCTCACACTCTTTAGTTCTTTGCAGAAACTCAACCTTTCTTTCAATGATTTTGAAGGGCCTGTACCATCAAATGGTGTCTTTGGTAATGCTAGCAGAGTGTTTTTGAATGGAAACTACAGGTTGTGTGCAAATTCTCCTGGGTTTAGCTTGCCCCTGTGTCCTGAATCAGGATCAAAGAATAATGGCAAGTCTACTGTTTTGAAGATTGTTATTCCGATCGCAGTTTTTGCTGTTGTAGTTTTAGTGTTGTGTTTAATGGTTGTTCTCATCAAGAGAAGAAAACAAGAACCAAGTTTGAAGCACTCCAATCTGAACATGAGGAAAATATCATATGAAGATATTGCCAAAGCAACAAATCAGTTCTCTCTCACAAATTTGGTTGGTCTAGGATCCTTTGGGGCTGTTTATAAAGGTACTTTAGCATATGAGAACAATCCAGTTGCTATTAAGGTTTTCGATCTCAATAAGTATGGAGCACCCACAAGCTTCATTGCAGAGTGTGAGGCTTTAAGAAATATTCGCCACCGAAATCTTGTCAAAATCATTACTGTATGCTCTACAATTGACCCAAATGGATATGATTTTAAAGCACTTGTATTTCAGTATATGCCTAATGGGAGTCTAGATATGTGGCTACATCCGGAGGACCATAGGCATGTTAAGCAGAGATTCCTAACTTTAGATGAGAGGATTACCATAGCCCTGGATATTGCATATGCTTTGGATTATCTCCACAACCAGTGTGTATCCCAACTAATACATTGTGATATGAAGCCAAGCAATGTTCTTTTGGATCTTGGAATGACTGCATATGTCAGTGACTTTGGGTTGGCAAGATTTACGTGTGATAATTTAACAGCACCGCCTGCTGAGTCTACAAGTTTGGCTGACCTAAAAGGATCCATTGGATATATTGCACCAGGTGAGACAAATTAGAAGACTAGACTAATCTCTTGGCTTGTATGCTTCAAGCATTTCATTAACTTATATAATATTAAATTTATGTGAATAGTAAAATTTCATTCTTTCACCTTTTTTACGTTTTGAAATCAAAATGCAGAGTATGGAATGGGTGGAAAATTCTCAACGAAGGGAGATGTCTATAGCTACGGAGTGCTTTTGTTAGAGATGTTAAGTGGGAAACGACCAGTTGATGAAAAATTCAAGGATGGTTTGAGCCTCCACAAACTCGTGGATGACGCATTTCCCTATGGAGTATCTGAGATTTTGGACCCCACTATACTAACAAATGATCTGGTGGGTGGAAATTCCGAAGTGATACAGAGTTGTGTCCTCCCATTGGTAAAGGTGGCCCTCCTGTGCTCCATGGCATCACCAGAAGACCGGTTAGGGATGGCGCAGGTTTGCACTGAAGTAAATTCCATCAAGCATGCATTTCTTGAATTGAGTAGACAAAAGGCAGGGTGAGTTGATCTATTTTTAATCTGTGTATTAATAAATAAGGGGTGTGTGAGTTAAAATTAAACATAGTAAATTCTACACTCGACAAAGTAATGAATTTCATATTTCCCTTCCTGAAATTGTTACCAGTGATGTGCAATTGCTATGCTGTTTCAGAACTGCTTTGTAAGGATACTTCCATTACCAAAACAATGAATCCTGTGTTGGAAGAGCCAAGAGGATGTAAATGGAGGCCACTGTCTTGTGGCATGGAAGGAGGTCTGCACACCAGTTGTGAATGGAGGGTTGGGAGTCAGCAACCTAGACGCCTTAGGACAAGCTCTGCGTCTCAGATGGCAAGCTAACAGCTTGGAGCAAAAGGGCAGACCTTGGACCTTAGCAGGATACAAGCTAAGTCCTACGGAGGAAAAAGATTTTCCAATCAGCGGCAGAATTCTGTGTTGGGAATGGAAGGGACACAAATTTCTGGGCTGCAAATTGGCTGGGGGGAGGAAGTATTGCATGGAGATGGCCCATCATGTCTTCCTATGTTGGTCGATCACGGCTGATGGTCGAGCAAGCGCTTACAAACAACAGATGGGTTCATGATCTTCAGGGATCCTTGTTGAATGAAGCCCTGGCACAATACTTCCAGCTTTGGGATGAGCTATAGCTGATTAGACTCAACCAGGAAAGCGACACGATCCGTTGGAAATCATTCCCCCAACAGTCAATACTCTGTTGCATCAACCTACGAGTTGTTCTTCATGGCAAGAGAGACATCACCCTCCGGGCAGCTAGTTGGGGAGACGAATGCGCCATCCAAGGTTAAGTTCTTCCTCTAGCTCGCAACGAAAGGAAGGTGTCTGATGGCAGACAACTTGGAAAAGAGAGGATGGCCTCATGAGGACAGTTGCCCATTATGTCAACAGGAGCAAGAAAACTGTCAGCATTTGTTCATCTCCTGTGAGTTTACGCAGCGGGTCTGGAGATTAATGAAGACTTGGCTCAGTGTCGACTTCCCGTTACCAGGACTTGAAACAAGTGGCCTTACAGATTGGTGGGAGATCGCAAGAGCTATTTTCGGACGAGCTACAGGTCCAATTTTGACAGCGTGTTCGCACTGACATGCTGGCTGCTGTGGAAGGAACGTAACGCGAGAATATTTGAACGAAGACAGCGAACAGCGGAGGAGTTGATGGAAGATATTAAAGAGGAAATAACGGTGTGGAGAGCCAGTGGAATCTTCCAAACGGTGCAATAGAGAAGTCTCTATACTGTACATGCCCGCTATATATTCAGCTTAGCCTGGGCTAAGGCCTAGCCTTATTCGCAACTCGACAGCTTTCTGCCGATGTAAGCTCAATATGTAAATTGTAACAAAACTTCCCTTTCTTAATGAAATTAGGTCGACCGAATCTTTCGGCCGACCTGGCAAAAAAAAAAATGAATTCCGGAGATAATTGACTTCTTCATGTCTAGGACAGCAGCAAATGCCATGGTTAGCACTTAGCAGGACAGCAAGCTGGCAACACAACAAGATACGGTTCCACAGCAGCTGGTCAGTCAATGCCGCAACTCACAAATTGCAACTTTGCAAGCACAATGATATCTATCAATAGAGCAAAGTGGGCACCCCCGTGCACAAGTGCGTGCGTGCTACTTTCAGAGGCATTTGCACGAACACTCCATGCGCATCCAGGGGCCGTACACGAAATTGAGCTTACAGATAGGGGATACGAATGTGCAGAGAGAGAGAGAGAGAGCGTGCTGACCTCGGAAGACATCTCCGGCATGGGAAACCGCCGCCGTTGCGCTGCGCCCTTCACCGGCTCATCTTTAGCGGCAATCCGACAGAGTCGGCCCTGCCTGCCATCGGAGAGCAGAACGAAATGGGGGAGGAAGGGACGTGCAGTGCAGAAAACCAAAGATTAGTTGGTTGGGCAGTTGGGCCATCGTGGGCTTCAATCGTCGGATAGTCTATTTCGACTCCCTCAAATTATAAGTTCAATCTGGTTCATATGGCTCACGCTCTAACTAATTAAAACCGGTGTAATTTAACTTTCTGGATGGTTTCGGGAGTTGTTTTCGCTGACATGGCTTGTTAACTTAGTTCACATGTGCTTATGTGGCAGCCCAGTCACAAAATAAAAGTGAGGCCCATATGCAATTTACCAAGAAATTTAAAAAAAAAATTGTGGGGCCCTTTTGCAGGAGAGCGAATCCTCGTTACGTTAATTGTCAGCAGCTCAGTCATGCCATCGCCGGCGGCGCAAGCATTGACATGGAAGCAATGCAGCTGTACTGCTGTGCACGCCGTCTTCTATGGCCTCGCCAAGCAGCTCGACGAGTACGTGTGCCGCCAGTCCGACGTCCCGGAGTTAGGAGCTCATAACGCCGAAGAAGCTGGAGCTAATGGATCGAGTTCGTCCGGGACAAGCGCGCCGCGGCGGCGTCGCAGCAGAGGTTGTCGCGCGCCGCCGTCGCTGGAGCCACGAGCTAGCCGAGAGAGGCGTCCCCCGTTGAAGAGTACGACACGAACGCCGCCAAGCAGGTCCTTCCGAATCCGGCCGGCGCCGGAGGAGCAGAAGTACGCAGAACGCTAGGGAGATGGTGCCTGCATGCTACGGGCGCGGCGGAGCGGAGGCCTCGCTCATCGATCGCCGCCGACGCGGCCGGCGGCGAGAGGCTGACTTCTTGAACTTGAAGGGCGAGGCGACGCCATGTCAGACGAAGAGCACGAGCTTCAACTGACGATCGATCGCCCTGTTCGACGACGGCAACTCGATCGATCAGCCCGCTCGGCGCTGGCGCACGACGACCCCTCGTCGCGGCAGAGATTGGGAGACGACGTTGGTCGAGTCCGGGAGCATGCTCGCTCAACAGCATGCTGAGCTCGGTGGCGTCATCGACATGCTGGTGCCTGGTGCTCGACGGGATGTACAGCCAAGCGACGGCAACGTGATGGTGCCAACACGCACGAGCAACAACTGTGCCCCCATGTCACTATTGCTCAGTGCTTGCGCCGTCGGCATGGCCCGAGTTGCAAGGCCCTACAATTTTTTTTAAATTTTTTCTTAGTTACTTACATATGGGTCCCACTTCTAT
This sequence comes from Oryza punctata, assembly GCA_000573905.2. Classification (NCBI taxonomy): domain Eukaryota; kingdom Viridiplantae; phylum Streptophyta; class Magnoliopsida; order Poales; family Poaceae; genus Oryza; species Oryza punctata. Next base: position 6,277,819 of record CM002489.2, on the reverse strand, counting down.
TCTGTGACTGGGATGCCACATCAGCATTTGTAGACCAAGTCAATGTGTACGAATCAGATTGGACATATATTTGAGGGAATAAAAGTAACAGAAAATCTACAGCACAGCATCCCGTGTCGTTACGGGAACACGGGATAGATAATAAAGTGGATCACTAGACTCTTCGTCACTTTGTCTTCTCCACACTGCGTAATCGCTTTATTTTCTTCAAGCCACACAGAGAATGCACTTCATCCGCTTTTTCCCCACCACTCCAAACACTACCTTCCCCCCACCCTACCCACCATCGTACAGCGACCAATCTCCGTCTTCCTTCTCCTTCCTTGACTCCTTAATCATCTAGAAGATGGCGAGTTCATGGAGAGCCATCAGAATTAGAGTAGTTGGTGAGGAGGGAGGCGACGGCAATGAGGCTGATTAGGAGAGGGAAAAAGAAGGGTGCGAATCCGAGCGCGACGAGGTCCGCAACAACGATGAGGATGCATTGGGCTCGACATTCCGAGTGATTTGGGAGTTGACAAAGCAGATAAGGAGTGATTGCAAGGTGCTTCATGGGGCCTTTTAGGTTGTTACGCAGGCGTCACTCAAAGTCCTTGTGCTTCTCGCCAGCTCGTTGACGTTGCTTGCAGGTATGCAATGGGCGCTTCATCCTCAACTGATACCCATAAGTATCAGGGTTTGGTACCAGGGTATCAGGTCTGGTACTCCGATACCAGACACCCGGTACCTAGGTACCAAAGTCTGGTACCTTGGTATCAGGTACTCAGTACTAAGGTACCAGACTGGTACCAAGGTACCAGATTTTGGTACCTAGGTACCGGGTGCCTGGTATCGGAGTACCAGACCTGATACCCTGGTACCAAACCTTGGTATCGGAGTACCAGGTCTGGTACTCCGATACCAGGCACCCGGTACCTAGGTACCAAAGTATGGTACCTTGGTATCAGGTACTCGGTACCAAGGTCTTGGTACCAGGTATCAATGCATGGGGAAGTGGCAGGCGCAATCATCATCTGGTTGACCGCTGAGCCACCTACAATTAGCAACTCCTCTCCACTTCTTCCTTTGTCTTCTCTACGTGCTCCCTAACTCCTCCCCTACTGCTGAGGTACCTGGTACCGATACTCCATACTTAGGTACCAGGTATCAAAGTGGAGGGAGGAGACGAGCGTCATCGCAGCTTGGTCAGACACCGAGTCACCTGCTGCCATATCCTCCTCTCTCCTTCCTTCTTCCTCTTGTTGAGGTGCTCCCTCTTCCCCTACCATCGTTGCGGCCAATGAGGCAAAGAGCCGATGAGTGTTGCTATTCACCTTGCATGCTGCAGGGAGTTGTGGTTTGTGCTGCTTTGCCTCTTTTGCGACGTGTGAACTCGATGTACGGTTTAGTGTGACAGGTGGGAGATTGGGATTAGATTTATTATGTTGTTCCGTTCCAACGGCATCCCGTGCTCTAGCATCCCTCTAAAAGTAAACCATGTGTCACCGAACAATTTTAATAGTTGAAGAAGTTGTATACCTGATTATATATAGTGTATGGATACAAATCAGATCCTTTCAAATACAAGTTGGAAATCTTGAACATACATGTACGTGTACACTTCACGCTTATGTTCGTTCATAACCATGGCTCCACGCAAGAGGGTGTCCCAATAAGAAAAAAATTCTGGAGATGAACTTGAGCAAGATTCATGCTTAGAAGTTGCTTTTTTGTTCAGATGAAATGAGTATATTCTAACACATGTCTAAACAAAGATTAAAGGCCTAGCCTTCATGAGTAAAAAACCTCAACGCTACTTGCTTGTAGTTCTGCGCTGGTTACAGTCACTGAGACACTATATAGTTTTGAATGCAAGTTTTGGGTAAAATAAAATGGTCAGGTTTGTTCTAACCAAATAAGTTTTTTTATTTAATATTATGCTTATGTAACTTTTTTTTATTAATGTAAGATAATTATGTAGTCAAATATATGTCCTGTTAACTCTGAAAAGGACAAAGCAACGTTCTTTTGTAACAGGAAACATTGCGGACAAATCTGATGAGTGGTTCGTGGCAGACTAATTTCTGTGAACCATGTACTGCAGTTTGCATCTGTTTCGGTTCCCCTTCGAAGATTTAAGAACCTGGTCAAGGTTTGCAAGGTTTTTCAATATTGTATTGTCATACTATAATGCAGCTAAAGATTACTGCAACCGTTCGGTAAGATGACATTAATGTGTAGTTGAAGATTTTGTGTGCTATCTTTGACGTTGAGGTCACAGCCTCAAAAGTCGTAAGGTCCTATCTGATATTTCTGATTAGCCTGATGACTAACTCAGCAGAAGTAATACCCATACTAACCAGTTTGTGATCACACTTGCAAAGAAAAATATATGCTGTGATAGTAGTCGTCACTTGTCATTGTCAGTGCTATACTCTTCAAAGCACATCATGGTCTGAACTCTGAACAAAATTGTTTGAAAACAGCTGCTATGTTCCATATATGTATTATACCAAAGTTCAACAATAGTTACAAGACCGTGTCAATTCAGCACCCTCTGTTTCTTTGTCCCATTCTTTTGGCTGAAACCGTTAGCACTGAGTAATATTCCAATCTGACGTAATTAGTTTTGAATTTACACAAGTTAACTAGCAAGTTGGAACATCATTCTCAGCAAAAATTACATGATGGTGACCATGCAAAAGTAACGTCAGCAATAATTACACAAGGTAACTATCAAGTGGAACATCATATATTGTCAGCAAAAAATTACATGGTGGTGACCATGCAAAATTCACGTAAGTCAAGTACGTTGTCATCTACTCCTACCTATGTAAATTCAATAACTGTCTATCTGGGTAAAACAGAGGATGTGATTATTGACGTAATGTTACCTTGCCAATCTGTTCTTTGTGTTTTTTTTAAAAAAAAATACAATTTGTGTTTACCTGGATCTACAGTTGATCAGTTCCATCCTTGGTTGATGTACAGGAAATGTCTCAAAAGTATCATCCAATGGATGGACTTTCTCTCTTGCTACCACAGGCTAGTCTGAACCAGATCCTGAAAAGAAACATAACAAGCTAATTAAATATAGAAGTACATCTGTAATATTTATTATATGTATGGTTAGGACCGTATGCAAATGCAAACCATAGTGATGCCTTTATTTGACCTATAATTCCAGCTCCTGGTTGGGACAAGGAGGCATGTTCAAATGAATTAAGAAGTCTGGATTGCAGATATGCTGTTTACAACAAATCAAACTGTAGCGTTTAAAATTAGATATCATATAGCTGTCTGCCAATAATTTAGTTTGAGTAAATTATGTCGTTAATTAGCATGTAGGGCACCGGAAATCAATCGATCTTGATAATTAGAATGCATTTAACTGATGGTTCAAGGCTTCCCCTAACTTGCTATTCCGTAAAAAAGAAAATGACAACAGCAATTTGAAGATACAGGTCGCTACATGGGCATATTCAGAAACTAGATGAACTCAATACACCTTGTGGACTGGATATTAGATAGAAATAGCATACCGAAAGTCAGTTACGTGTGCAAGCTTGTAACTGTAAGAAAGGCCAGAAAGAAGCATATCAGAATAAGAGGATTCTAGTCAACAATGGTAGATATTATTTTAGTGTTGTGCATCTATCCGTCCAACTCATTTATCAGCTTAATTTTCTTCTTAGTATTTTTCAACATGCAAATTTTTCAGTCAATTTTCACCACAAAACTCAGCTGGCACTATCATATGTCAACAGTCAACACAGTGCCAAATGATCACACGCATCAGATATTCAATGTTGGCCATCTTTGAAATGCAACTTAGGCACCATTCTCCCATCTAAAATCATATATATAATGTAATCCTTCAGTCAACAACGGATAGAGGACATCCAATTAGGCTTTCCAGCAATATTAGATAGTTTAAAGTAGTCAAGCACATAATATGTGATCGACCTGAGAAAATGAAGTCAACTTAAAGTTATGACATAAGAAACAGTGCAGCAGCTAATTCATACATTTCAGAACACAGTTTCGTTGTGAAGCTAGAAGCAGTAGGCCCACCTCATTGGAATTTACAAGTATAAGACAAGTGTCTTTACCTGCAATAAAAATGCCATAAGCAAAAGCAAGCCACAGCACCAACAGCAAGATGATCCGCCTGTTTGCTCCCTGCCCGAAACTCATTCCACTCCTGGCTATCTTCATCATCTCATGCTCCCTGCCATTAGCGATCAGTGATGATACTGATACTGATAGAGAAGCCCTGCTCTGCTTAAAGTCTCAAATCTCTGATCCTAACGGAGCCTTAAGCTCATGGACCAGTACATCCCAGAACTTCTGCAACTGGCAGGGTGTTTCATGCAACAACACACAGACCCAACTCCGAGTCATGGCGCTCAACATCAGCTCCAAAGGCCTCGGTGGTTCAATACCACCTTGCATCAGCAATCTGAGCTCCATCGCAAGCCTCGACTTATCAAGCAACGCATTCCATGGAAAAATTCCAAGTGAGCTCGGGCGCTTGGGACAAATCAGCTACCTGAACCTGAGCATCAACTCTCTTGAAGGCCGCATTCCAGATGACCTCTCCTCATGCAGCAATCTCCAGGTACTCAGCTTATGGAATAACTCCCTCCAAGGTGAGATACCACCAAGCTTAACCCAATGCACTCACCTCCAGCAAGTTATACTATACAACAACAAGCTTGAAGGCAGCATACCCACCGGATTTGGGACGCTTCGTGAGCTGAGATCTTTGGATCTCTCCAACAACGTCCTCACAGGTAACATACCACCATTGTTGGGCAGTAGCCCGTCTTTTGTATATGTTGATCTTGGGGGCAATCAGCTCACAGGAGGAATCCCAGAGTTCTTGGCAAATAGCTCATCCCTTCAAGTGCTTAGGCTCATGCAAAATAGTCTTACAGGAGAGATCCCACCAGCCCTCTTCAACAGCTCCACATTGACAACCATTTACCTCAACCGTAACAATTTAGATGGTTCCATACCACCTGTTACAGCAACTGCTGCACCTATTCAATTCCTTAGTCTAGCACAGAATAAACTCACAGGAGGGATACCACCCACACTGGGCAACCTTTCTTCCCTCGTTCGTCTTTCTCTAGCAGCTAATAACATAGTGGGTAGCATCCCTGAGAGCCTTAGTAAAATCCCAGCCTTAGAGAGGCTAATTGTCACATACAACAAGTTGTCTGGTCCTGTGCCAGAGTCTATTTTCAACATGTCATCTTTGAGATATCTTGAAATGGCGAATAACTCACTCATCGGCCGACTACCACAAGATATAGGCAACAGGCTTCCAAACCTTCAAAGCTTGATCCTATCAACAACACAGTTAAATGGGCCAATCCCAGCTTCTCTTGCCAATATGACCAAACTAGAAATGATTTATCTTGTTGCTACTGGGCTCACCGGTATAGTGCCATCTTTTGGGTCCTTGCCAAACTTGCGGGACCTTGATCTCGCATACAACCAGCTTGAAGCAGGGGACTGGAGCTTCCTGTCATCCCTTGCAAACTGCACTCAACTGAAAAAATTGACCTTGGATGGGAATATTCTCCGAGGAAGTTTGCCTAGATCAGTCGGTGATCTTCCCTCACAGCTCGACTGGTTGTGGCTCAAGCAAAACAAACTTTCTGGGACAATTCCTGCAGAGATTGGTAACCTTAAGAGTCTCACTATTCTGTATATGGATAACAATATGTTTAATGGAAGCATCCCACAAACCATTGGAAATCTTACAAATTTATTGGTTCTAAGCTTTGCAAAAAACCACCTCTCTGGCTTTATTCCAGATTCCATTGGTAACCTATCCCAACTAAACGAGTTTTATCTAGATGGGAACAACCTCAATGGGAGCATTCCTGCAAATATAGGGCACTGGAGACAATTAGAGAAGCTTAATCTCTCCCACAATTCATTCAGTGGAAGCATGCCAAGTGAGGTCTTTAAAATTTCATCACTGTCACAAAATTTGGACATGTCACATAATCTGTTTACTGGGCCCATACCACCAGAAATTGGCAACCTCATAAACCTTGGAAGTATCAGTATTGCAAACAATCGCTTGATCGGTGACATACCGTCCACTCTAGGGAAGTGTGTGCTTTTGGAATACCTTCACATGGAAGGCAACCTTCTTACTGGGAGCATTCCACAATCTTTCATGAACTTAAAAAGCATCAAGGAGCTGGATCTCTCTCGTAACAGATTGTCAGGAAAAGTTCCAGAGTTCCTCACACTCTTTAGTTCTTTGCAGAAACTCAACCTTTCATTCAATGATTTTGAAGGGACAATACCATCAAATGGTGTCTTTGGTAATGCTAGCAGGGCAATCTTGGACGGAAACTACAGATTGTGTGCGAATGCTCCAGGGTATAACGTGCACCTTTGCCCTGAATCAGGATCACAAAGAAAAAGCAAGTCTACTGTTTTGAAAATAGTGATTCCAATCGCAGTATCAGCTGTTGTGATTACATTGTTATGCTTAACGGCTGTTATCATCAAGAGAAGAAAAGAAGAACCAAATTTTCAGCACTCCAGTGTGAACATGAGGAAAATATCATATGAAGATATTGTAAAAGCAACAAATGGGTTGTCTTCCACAAATTTGATCGGTTTGGGGTCCTTTGGGGCTGTTTACAAGGGCCTTTTGGCATGTGAGGACAACCCAGTTGCTATTAAGGTTTTCAATCTCAACAAGTATGGAGCACCCACAAGCTTCAATGCAGAGTGTGAAGCCTTAAGATATATTCGCCATCGAAATCTTGTTAAAATCATTACTTTATGCTCTACGGTTGATCCAAATGGCTATGATTTTAAAGCACTTGTCTTTCAGTACATGCCTAATGGGAGTCTAGAAGTGTGGCTACATCCAGAGGACCATGGGCATGGTAAGCACAGATTCCTAACTTTGGGTGAAAGGATTAACGTAGCCCTGGACATCGCATATGCTTTAGATTATCTTCACAACCAGTGTGTATCCCCACTAATACATTGTGACATGAAGCCAAGCAATGTTCTTTTGGATCTTGAAATGACTGCATATGTCAGTGACTTCGGGTTGGCGAGATTTATGTGTGCTAATTCAACAGCAGCTCCTGGTAATTCTACAAGTTTGGCTGACCTAAAAGGATCCATTGGATATATTGCACCAGGTGAGAAAAATTGGATACCCATACTTATTCTTGACTTGTATGCTTCAGCATTTTATTAGCTTATCCAATGTTACATGAATTGTAATTTTCCGTTATTTACCTTATGTTTTCAAATGAAAATGCAGAGTACGGAATGGGTGGGCAAATATCAACGAAGGGTGATGTCTACAGCTATGGAGTGCTGCTCTTAGAGATACTAACCGGGAAGCGTCCAACTGATGAAAGATTCAAGGATGGTTTGAACCTCCACGAACTCGTGGGTGCTGCATTTCCCCACAGAGTAACCGAGATTTTAGACCAGAATATGCTACACAATGATTTGGATGGTGGAGACTCCGAACTGATGCAAAGTTGTGTCCTCCCACTGGTTAAGGTGGCCCTCATGTGCTCCATGGCATCACCGAAAGACCGGTTAGGGATGGCTCAGGTTTCCACTGAAATACACTCCATCAAGCAAGAATTTCTTGATCTTTCGAGTGGAGGAAAATTAGTGTGAGTAAAAATTAGACATAGGCAGTACATTTGAAACTCACAAAATAAAACTAGCTAAGTTTTGCCTTCTTTTTTTTTCCTTCCTGAAATTAGTGCAATGCTGTTCTGCATTCCAACTACTATGTACAGCTACTTCCATTACCACAATGAAATCCACACAGTATTAACATCTTGGTACAAATAGCCTCAAAAAAAAAAAAAACATCTCGGTACTAAAATCTGTTTGGGGCGGCAGCAGCCAGCAAATGCAATGGTCAGCAAACTGCAGTCAGCAGGCTGGAACACACACCATGCAACTCACAATAATCTCGCAGTGGTTAGTCAGCAGCACAACTCACAACCATGCAGGCACGAGGATATGCATAGAGCAAAAATGGACACACCTGTGCGTGCTTGCGCGCGTGTGTACCGTGTGTTACTTCCAGAGGCATTTCCACAAACACGCCACGCGCGTTCAGAGGCCGTACGCGAAACCGAACTCACAGGCATACGCAAAGGCAGAGGAGAGAGAACAGTAGCGCGCTGACCTCGGAAGACGACGCCGGGCCGGGGAAACCGCCATCGTCGCGCCTGCGCCGGCCAACTCCGCGTCGCCGTCGCCCATCGCGTCTTCAGCGGCGGCGGCGCGGCCATTGTCGACGCCGTCGGAGAGAGAGCGCGATGGTGAGACAAGAAGATTGGATGGGCCTAGTTGATGTTGGGCTCATGGGCTCTAGGCAGGCCGTCCTCGTAGATGTAATTTTGTTCCGAATTGAGTTTCTTTTTAAAATAAAGAGTAAAAATTGCAGTTTTGGTTACATTTGATTGTTAAAGTTTTAATTTACATCATCTTTAAACTAATATTTTCACTTTGAACCGGATAACTATGTTACTTTTTCGGTTTGGATCACCCAACTCTCTTTACTATTTTGTCGACGGGATACCCACGGACCGTATTCTGGAGGTATTGTGGTACGGGTCTACACGATACGACATCAAGCATGCACAGGAAGACAAGGATTATACTGGTTTAGGCCCATCGCAAGGTAATAGCTCTAATCAAGTTTATAGGGGATTATAGAAGAAAACCACATAGTACAATACAGAACAACAGAACTCCAAGATTACCGACGAGATCTTATCAGCGATTTGTCTTCAACTCCTCCGGATTGTGTCTATGGTGGCAGGTGTCTGGCTCCATGATTCGATACCCTGAAACACCTAAGGGGGGTCTACGTTTATACCGCAGATCACCTTAGTCTCCAAGTAGAACTTGGAGATAACGGATCCCGCACGGTAAGGAAATATCTTAACCCTCTCCTAGTAGAATACTGTTATTTCCCCTTTCAGGGAGACTTTTTCAATAATCTGGATAGATTCCTTCCGTATACTTAAGGATATACTGTATCCATATACATCATGATTTTAAGGATAAATGGTATATCTTATTTGTAACCCTAACATATTTATATGTACCCTTCATTCCAGTGAAGATATGACTTGCATAGAGACAGGGAAGTTCATCGGTGTACCCAAATTAATTTGATTGAGGTTGTTGATGGGTGATGAAGAAGTTTTTTAGGGTGGTCCAAACCGAAAAGTGACAAAGTTACCCGATTCAAAATGGAAAGATTAGTTTAAGAAAGGTCCAAAGTAAAATTTTGACAATAAAAGATGGCCTAAACTATAATTAACTCTAAAATAAAATCCAATGTTCCTGTCAAAGAAAAAAACGTCAATCCCATGCAAATTTGAATTAATTTTGTTTGTATAAGCAGATAGTACATATTTCTTTGATAGCTTCAAGGGAGGAGGGGATGAAGGTGTTGACGAAAAATCCGTGCTCAGCCGATGGTACCAGATTTATGTTGGCGCGAACTAAGTCGACGAACACAATGGCCTGGGAGATCTGCTTAGCTCCAGTGCAGGTCCAAAATATGATGAGGTGCGGGCGTGCCAGTCAGTTGATCCTGCAACTAACAAGATATATAAATTGATGATCAAATAACCGATCGGCTAAAAAGCTAATGTAACAATACTAGCCGATGTAGATAGGGTATTGAACTATCGACTATATGTCCGATATAGATTCTGATAATTCGATAGATGATAATATAAATACCATGGAAGAACTTGAGAAATCAATCCAATCGGCCGATGACAATATGTCCAATGAACCAATCGGTTGATATTGAAATAGAATATTAAATGTAGGCTCGATGATTAAAATATACATCGGCTGGAGGTCCGATGTAAAGATAACTTATCGACTAGCACTCCGATAAAACATTAGCATGAACAGATCTGTTTAATAAGGTTTATATTATCAACAACAATCTAGTAGGTCGAACCTAACCGATGCAGCACAAGATTATATATGATAATCTAATACTCGATGAACCGATAGATCTATCTAGATAGATATAACAAATCTATTTAAAACAACATTGTGATTGTAGAGATATATCAGCTAAGACAGAAGATCAGACCTAACGGAGATAGTCCCAACTAAACTGGTGCGTCTCTAAACACAATGCAATTAAAATAGAATTAATATATCATATAGGCAAATATATCAACCGAACCAGAGCGATCCAAGATATCGAAGCGATGCAGCCTTGAACAATACCAATGTAGCCGATATATTCACCAGGGCTGACGGAACTTAAGTCTAACCCCTTCGCCGGAGATCGAAAGCTGATGCAGCCTCGCGTCAGGTGCCAAGTTCCATCGGTTGATAAGTAAAACCTCGGAAAAGAGGATGGTGATGCACCGAGAGCAGTTGTATTGATCGTTGAGATAGATTACAAAAACCCCGGGTGTACATATTTATACTCATGGTTAGATATTAGTCCTTATTGGACACTAAACACACTTTCCTAAATATAAAAAGAAACCAATAGACTCTTCCTAATTAATAGATAAACTGCCATGTCGCGTCCTCCTTGAACTCGGTCTCTTTAGATAAGCTTCCTTTAATTAATTAATTTCCTTAGCCGAACCCATCAAGAATCCGACTATTGGCGACTGATAATGCCCATCGACCGATTGCAGGACTCTGAAGCCGATACTGACTCTAGACCGATGATGACTTCAGGGCTTACCAAATTTTGTCATTAACAGAAGGAAAGAAGATGAACACGAGAGAGAAGGGAATGAGGAAGAAGGCAGGGACAATTTTATCCAAATATTTTAGAAATTTCATTGAAAGGGTAAGTAGTGATATATAATGAATAAGTGTGAAATTATAATGGCATGACTATATATAGACGATTTGTAATGGTATTTTTCAAAACGGATAAATTTATAAGGAAAAAATCCAAATTACACACCTGACCTATTGGGTGAGTACAAATTACCCCCCTAAACCCAAAAACTAGACATCTTTCACCCTCAACTATTAATACCGGACAAATTACCTTCCTAACTCAATCCGGAGTGGTTTTGATCCTACGTGGCAGTCCAGTTAGCAATTTTTTTAGAAAAATCAACGGGCCCACCTGTCAGTCTCTCACCCTCTCTTTCTCCCCTCACCTCTCTATCTCTCTCTACTCTATCTCTCCGTCACTCTCTTATAAAAATCCTCTTTCTCTCTTCTTCCTCACTCACCTCCATCTCTCTCTATCACCGAGGCAGCGGCGGAGGGGGAGTCAAGGATGGCAGCGAGTGGACCTCACGCCACGGAGGGGGCGAGCGAAGCTCGGGGTGGATCGGCAGGCAGAGCAAAGGGCGAGGACGGTGGTGCTCGGAGTACAGGGTAAGGACGACGACGCTTGGGGCAACAGGTAGAGCTCGAGGCGAAGATGGTGGCGGGCGAAGCTTGGCGCGAGTCGCCTCTACCGGCGCGCGTCTCCTCCGTGGCCACCTCATCACCACCGCATTTGACATGCGAGAGAGAGAGGGGGGGTGACAGAGGAAGAGATAGAGGGGAGAGAGATTTGATATCCGGGTCCCATCATTTTTTAATAAAAGAATTGCTGATTGGACTGCCACGTAGGACCAAAACCGCTTGCAATGCTGCTCGGGGGGAGGGTGTAACACCCTAAAAATTAGACCTTCAAAAAAACAAAAACCCAAAATGCGAACTTTTAAAGAAACTTTTAAATTAAGTCGCTTCATGTCACAATTAATTGCTCGTTTATTCGATCTTTGATTACGAGGTTCAAATTTATCAAATCGAGATAAGCATAAACCCTAAAACGAAGTCAACTAGGTGCACAATTAAAAAGAATAAGATAAAATATGTGGTGAGGGACAATTGTAGTGAGGAAAATGTTTTAAAATAAACATCGCGAATGTATAGACCTACGTAAAAACCGATTGGGGTATTTCATATAAAATATATAATAAATTATCAAAACTTGGAAATTTAGGGTAAAACAATTAGAACATTGGTCAACACTTATTCAGTGAAATTTACAGAATTTTGGCGTTTTTTTTGGAAGGAAATCACCAAATTAGCAAAACTACCCTGGCGGCACTGTTCATTGGCCGCCAGGTGTTCAACCCGGCCTCGGACCCCCTGCCACGCGCCGCCTGCCGCGGCTCGCCCGCGCCTCACGAGCGCTGGCCGCCCTCGCGCCATGCCGCGCCGCGCGCACACGCGCCCCTGCCGCGCGCCGCGCGCCGCCCGCCGCCGCCCTGCCGCCCTCGGGCCTCGCGCGTGTCGCACGCGCCTGCCGCCGCCGCCGCCGCCCGCGCCGCGTGCGCCCACGCCGGCCGCCCGTGCCGCACGCGCGCCATGCCGCCGTACCGGCCGTACACGCCCCGCACCGCCGCGCCATGCCGTCGCAGCCGCCGTACAGTGCCCCACGCCGCGCGCCATGCCGCGGCACACCGCCGTACCGCGCCGCGCCGCGCGCTGCCATACCGCCCGCGCCGTGCACCGCCGCGCCCGTACCGCCCGCGCCGTGCGCCGCCGCCCCGGTACCACGCCCACACCGCGCACGCTCGCGCGCGCCTCACCGCCTGCACGTCGCCGCCCACGCCGCTGTACCGCCCCGGAACCGCGCCCATGCCGCCGCCCATTGCCACCCACACCACCGCACGTCGCCGCCTCGGGCCCCGGCCGCCTTGCCACCTATATAAGCTCTCTCCCCCCTTCTTCCTCGCCAGACCTCCCCGTTCCTCTTTCTTTTCCCCCGCCCTACCTCGTCGCCGTGCGCCACCGTCGCGCCCCGAGCCGCCGCGCGCCTCGCCTGCCGTCCCAGCCGCGCCGCCGCCCCGCTGCCGCCCCTACCGCCGGTCGCCGCCACCGCCACCGCCGGGTAAGCCCTCCTCCCAGCCGGCTGTACAGAGAGGAAGCGAGAAGGGAGAAGAAGGGAGAGAGAGAAGAGGCAGAACAGAGGAGAAGAGAAAGAGAAAGGAAAAGAAAAGAAAGAAAAAGAGAAAAGAAAAAGAAAATATTAGAGGAAGAAAAATAATAAAATAGGGAGAGATAAATTAGGGGATTAGGAATTTAATTTTTGTTTATCTCGAATATAGGTGCTAGATTAATATAAAATGATTAGTTTAACAAATTAGTAGAATACACCGACATCAATTATTTTGGAAACACGAGAAAAAATTAAATCGGATATTTAATTGATATTTAAATTATTTATCTAACTAGATTATTCGTTTAAATGATTAATCTTTAGCGGGGTACTTAGCCGATTATTTAGATTTTCGTTCGCTAATGTTTCGCTAAGTCGATAACATATAATCAGAGGATTAATTATCGGTCATTTTAAATTGCTATCGTATGTATGCGACCGTTCGTTATCCATTTAAATATCTACTTAGCCGGTATTTAGTTAGTTCTTACTCTAGTTAGGATTATCCACCAAATTAGCCGTCGCAATTATTTACGCCAACTATTTACCGGATAGGGTTACCTTTTATTATCGGAATCTAATTTATTCGAGACGCGTAAACTAGATCGGATTAATATTCTAAATTGGCTAGCGCTAATATTTTAGGATAACGGTATTAAAAATCAAAATAGGATTACTTCATAAATAGAATGGAATCGATATCGACATTCAAACGCTCGCGCTCGATCTTTTCTTTAGTTGGATCTTGTTGGATTTTAATTGAATTCTAAATGAATTCAATTTCTTTCGCACGTAATTTTAGACACCGAGGGAGCTGTGAGTCCGACCGAAGACCAAGAACCACCGGACTTCGAGCAAGGCAAGTCATCACTATCCTTGAGCATGTTGAACCCAAGTTGCGAAATTATTTTTATTTACAAATAAAGTTGCATGCAATGATGAACACCCTACTTGTTATTATGCCATACCTTGCTTATTGTTTATCCTTACATTCCTTTGTAACCACGCTTATACATGAGTCCCTAGTCAATTATGACAAATGCTTAGTGATGCTAATCTAGAAACATGCATACTCATATTTATCAAATGCTTTATGCTTGGGCAATTACCTTGGGGAAGGTAATTGAGATGCGGCATGTGGAGACATGAGCGCCACATTGCCATGATGTGATGATATGATTTAGGAAAAGAGGAATAAAACCAAACAAATGTTTTCGACTGGGGCAGATGGTGGATTTGGGTGGTATCCGGAAAAGGCTAGTTCCGTCCCCGGTCAGTTAAGGACCGAGCCATGAAGTTAAGCATGAAACGACCCCAGTACAACCGTACTTCTCGGATGGGTATAGACCTAGCCGACTAGATAGCTGAGCAGTGGCAGTATCCTTGCATAGATGGTGCACCCCTGTGTGTGAGGCAGGTTTGCTACGTCGGGGCAGCCGTTGAGGTAGGGACGCGATGCGTACCCTACATCGGTGTCGCCGTTGGTAGGACTGCCACGTGTGTGAGAGTGAGAACCTAAAACTTAAGATATAAACTTGTGCGTGTGTGAGACTCCTTTTCCCGGGAGCACCAGAACTCCTCTCACTGCTAGAAACAGATATGCCTAGAGTGCACGAGGATGATAGTTCATGGAGCGGGTACTGCCAATGTAAGGTTATCGAAAGGCTTTGCCGTGACACATCTCATGTGTTGGGACGAGGCTCATGTGTTGGGCAGTCGCGGAGTACGGGTAAAGTGTACATCCACTGCGGTGTGAGTAAAACAATCTATTCGAATAGCCGTGCTCGCGGATATTGAGCACCGGGACGTGCATTACACTTGGCTAGACTCTAAATTCTTAACCTGTGTGGGATGGGGTATTGCATGATGAATTTTATGCTGTTGGAGTCACTCCCTGAGAGCAAGGAAGGTGGACGTCCACAGAAAACCATGACGACCAACGGCGGGAAGCCATCCTTGGGAATCACAATGGATGGTGGACAGAACCGTTGTTGTTTAATTTGAACTCTGGTACTAAAACTTGATCAGTTATGCTAGGTCCTAAGTTTGTGAAAATGATTGGAAAACTAGCTTTATGCAACAGAGCCTATGCCTTGCCTTGAATGAAAACCTTCATATGCATTGTTGCCGTGGTGACTTGCTGAGTACGGTTGGTACTCACCCTTGCAATTATAAACTTCATCAGAAGCCGAAGATGACACCGCGGAAGATCCATACGCCTACTACGAAGAGGATGCGGAAGATGAGGGTGCCCACTAGGTCTAGATACGGTCGTTGCCTGTGGCAATGACGATGCCGCTGCCTTCGCTCCGCTACTTATCTATATTCTGCTTTTGGACTGTATTCCGGACCGTTTGGTCCTTTGTTCTAAGACTACGCCTTCGGGCCTATGATGTAATAATTCGTACACGACGCATATGTATGCGCTTATGGTAATTCAACTATGTATCGTGTGTGCCAAACTACTTGATCCAGGGAAATGGCACAGATTACACGAGTGATTCCTGTTGCAAAACAGGGTCCTTACAGAGTTGGTATCAGAGCCATACGACTGTAGGAAAGACCAAATGGCACCCCACCCCAAAGTAGATGGTCAAGGGAGAGATTCCCAAATAGGAATATTTTCACAAAATTTACTTTCGCAAAACCAAATGCATTTTTCCTTAACTCATATCTACTTCTTTGCAAAATGAGTTTTACTTTTACTAATCTTAAACTTTCTTAAAAATAGATGGCAGATTCGAGTGCATCTTGGGAGATGGACCTACCCCATTCAGAGGGATATGTCGTGGAGTTACACAGGATGATGAGGTGTCTGAGGTACCCGAGGATCCCTAGCTACCTGGTGAGGCAGATTGGACCAGCCTTGGAGGCTAGAGTGGTGGTCGAGTCCCGAGTTCCTTCAGAGGCAGGCCATTGGTTCAGGACACGCTATCGTCGCTACACGCCAGAGACAGCGATGCAGGATGCTGCCCGGGAGGCCTTTCTCCGACTCAGCTCGATCCACCGATCTGAGTTGGTGACCACAGAGTTTGCCCATCACCCGTTCTGTGAGGAGGACAGCTCCGTGTGCACCGTCCAGGACACACCCGGTTGTTACAACCCGATGGTGACCCGACTGTCTCGATGGGCGGAGGCTGTCGACGACTGCTACGAGACAGCTCTGTTGGAGATTGACGAGCAGCACAGGCGGCTGGTTGAGCTGGAGACCGAGGTGACTGACCTCACAGTGCAGCACCTACAGCTTGAGGAGGAGCACCAGACCCGGGGCAGTGAGATAGACTCACTGAAGACACAGCTCCAGGCCCGCAGCGACCAGTTGCAGCAGCTGTCAGGTCAGCAGGATGAGCATCGCAGGATGATGGATACACTCGAGGAGCAGCTGAGGGTGAGTCAGGAGCACGTTAGTTAGCTTGCAGAGCAGCTCAGAGCCACCACAGTCAGTGCCACTGGGGCTTCCACTTCTGCAGCAGTTGGGCGGGACCGCTACTTCTTCCTCACCCCACCGTACCCGCCAGCGTTTCACTCACTAGTGGATGCCCTAGCCACTGAGTCAGGACCCCACCTGGTGGATCCTACCGCGATGCAGTCGCCAGTTGGAGAGCCGGCCCCTGCTACTTCCCCACCACCAGGGTCTTGCGTAGAGACCCCGATCCAGGTTGACTTCGGGGCAGAGGACGAGGATGACCCAGAGGAGATAGAGCCGCACATCACCGACCCCTCAGAGGACGAGGCTCCTGCCTACCGCATCACCTTCGCCGGTGGCCCTCGCACCCGCAGCATGGCTCGCAAGAGCACACGACCACCGCCCAAGAGGACCAAGCCAGATCCAGAGGCTACCACCTCCGAGCCGGGGGAGCTCAGGTTCGCATCCGCCAGCGACTACCCACTTCTTGCGCCAGGATCCTGCGGATGGCTGGACGACTAGACTGGGGATTCACTACGGCTTCGATCTCGCTGGGATGGTTTTTGGAGAGCGAGACACCTTACCTCCCCCCTATGTATGTCGACGAGTAGTTTGATGTCGTAGTTCGATGGTTGTAATGTTTGAACTTCATTTGGGCTGCACACATATGCAGTTACTTGTGTCTTGGTTTGTGAACTCTATGATGTTCTTTATGAAATGTTATTGTTGTGTTGCAAATGAGTTTATTCCACCATGCTTACCAAACAAAGTTCACATCAAAAACAACTCCCCGATCGGGATAGAACCGTAGGGGTTGGTTCGAGAAACGGAATACTTACCCAACTAATCCACACAGATGGCCAGCCGACGCCGGACAACAAACAACAATGAGGGAGCCCCTGAACCCGATCTAAACACCTTAACCGGAATTATGGCCGCACAGACCCAACTCCTGCAAGCCATCGCGAACAATCAAGGCAATCGTGGGGGATCAAGCTTTGGGGAATTCATGAGAACCAAACCACCCACATTCGCCTCAGCAGAAGAACCCATGGATGCTGAGGACTGGCTGCGTATCATTGAGAAGAAGCTGACCCTCGTACGAGTGCGAGAGGCGGATAAAGTGATATTCACAGTGAATCAATTGGAAGGACCAGCCAGAGACTGGTGGGATACTTATAAGGAGGCACGAGAAGAAGATGCCGGTGAACCCACCTGGGAGGAATTCGCTACCGCCTTCCGCGACAACTTCGTGCCCGCCGCAGTGATGCGCATGAAGAAAAATGAGTTCAGGAGACTGCGTCAAGGAAATACCACCGTACAGGAATACCTGAACCGTTTTACTCAGCTGGCCCGTTACGCAACTGGAGATCTTGCGGACGAGGAAGAAAAGGTTGACAAGTTCATTGAAGGATTGAACGATGAGCTGCGTGGACCCATGATAGGGCAAGATCATGACAGCTTCCAGAGTCTCATCAACAAGGTGGTTAGACTGGAAAACGATTGGAAGATCGTGGAGCACAATCGCAAAAGAAGGCTTGCTATGAACCGTCCGCCTCAAGTTGCGTCTCAGCGACCCAAAGGAGCTACCTCGTCAGGATGGAAGCCCGCGATAGTGACTGTCAACCGCTCTGCTACACCTAGCACTTACAACAGGCCGGTTGCTGCCCAGACTCGCACACCTGCGCCAAACCAGGCTACTACCGGGATAAAAAGGCCGGGAAGCTGTTTTAACTGTGGAGAATATGGGCATTTCGCCAACAAGTGCCCGCATCCCAACAAGACGCCTATCCGCACCGGAGCCAATGCCACAACAATCCAAGGAACTGCTACCCCAACTGCCGGGAGAGGACTATTCAGGACACTGTAGACAGGCAGGATCGCGACCGGATTCGGACGCGGGCAAGTGAACCACGTGCGAGCGGAAGAAGCCCAGGAAGATCAGGGCGTGCTAATGGGTACGTTCTCTATAAATTCTACTCCAGTTAAAGTTCCCTTCGACTCAGGCGCGTCGCATTCATTTATATCCTTAAAAGCTAGCCAACAACACAACCTAACCCGGGTAGAACTGCGGAAACCTATGGTAATACATTCACCGGGAGGGGAGATAAATGTGAACCAAGCTTGTGTTGACGTGCCAACCCGTCTTAGGGATGTGGTGTTTCCCTCAAATCTTATGGTCTTAGTACCGCAAACCCTTGATGTCATACTAGGCATGGATTGCTTAACAAGAAACAGAGGAATCATAGATTGCAGCCGTAGGGAGGTCACGTTGACCACACCCTAGGGATCAGCGATGAGAGCAACTATGGACCAGGACCCCATATTACCTGAACGTGCCGGCGGCATATTCACCATGCTACCCCTGAAAGGAATGCCGGTGGTTCAGAAGTTCCCCGACGTGTTCCCTGAAGATCTACATGGAATGCCACCAGATCGTGACATCGAATTCGTCATCGATTTGATGCCCGGAACTGCCCCCATATCCAAGAGGCCATATCGGATGCCAGTTAATGAGTTAGAAGAGCTCAAGAAGCAAATTAGGGAACTACAAGAGAAGGGATTCGTACGCCCCAGCTCATCACCTTGGGGAGCCCCAGTATTGTTCGTCAAGAAAAAGGATGGAAGCATGAGGATGTGTGTGGATTACCGCTCATTGAATGAGGTGACCATCAAGAACAAATATCCGTTACCGCGGATAGATGATCTTTTCGATCAACTCAAGGGGGCCAAGATATTCTCTAAGATCGATCTTCGATCCGGATACCACCAACTAAAGATCAGGGCTGGAGATATTCCCAAGACTGTGTTCTCAACACGCTACGGGTTATACGAATTTACCATAATGTCTTTTGGATTGACCAATGCTCCGGCTTATTTCATGAATCTTATGAATAAGGTATTCATGGAATATTTGGATAAGTTCGTGGTAGTATTTATCGATGATATCCTCATCTACTCCAAGGATGAAGATGAACATGCCGAACATCTACGCTTGGTACTAAAGAAACTCCGGGAGCATCAGCTCTATGCAAAGTTCAGCAAGTGCGAATTCTGGTTGAAGGAAGTTGCATTTTTAGGTCATGTTATATCAGCCGGTGGCGTAGCAGTAGACCCTGCTAAGGTTGAGGCGGTTACCGAATGGAAAGCACCCAAGTCTGTAACGGAGATCCGGAGCTTTCTGGGATTGGCCGGATACTACCGAAGGTTCATCGAAGGGTTCTCCAAGATAGCTCGCCCATGACCCAGCTACTCAAGAAGGAAAAGGAATTTAAGTGGACTGAGCAATGTCAGGAAAGTTTCGAACGATTGAAAGAAAAGTTAACCACTGCCCCTGTCCTAGTCCTCCCTGACAACCGGAAGGATTTCGTAGTATACTGCAATGCCTCGAGACAAGGGCTGGGAGGAGTGTTGATGCAAGAAGGTAAGGTCGTGGCGTACGCTTCGCGACAACTGCGACCGCACGAGGAAAATTATCCTACCCATGACCTTGAATTGGCCGCAGTGGTTCATGTGCTGAAGATTTGGAGACATTATTTGATTGGGAATCATTGTGATATCTACACGGATCACAAGAGCCTGAAATACATCTTTACGCAGCCCGACCTGAACCTGAGACAGAGACGGTGGTTAGAACTAATCAAGGATTATGACCTGGAGGTTCACTACCACCCAGGGAAGGCAAACGTCGTAGCCGACGCACTAAGCCGCAAAAGCCATTGCAACCACCTGGGCATGGAAGGCATGGCCCCTGAGCTTAGAGAGGAAATAGCCCACCTGAACTTGCACCTAATTCCGCAAGGACAGATGAATACTCTAGAAATACAGCCCCTACTGAGGAAACAGATAGAAGAAGCTCAGAAAGATAACGAAGAGGTTCGGGAAGTAAAGAAGCGCATGGCCGCAGGACATGCGAAGGAGTTCTCGGTTAGCGAGGAAGGAATATTATGGTATAAAAAGAGGATATACGTGCCAGAGCAAGGAGGATTGAGAAAGTTAATACTAAAGGAGGCACATGAATCGGCTTACTCCCTACACCCGGGGGGTACGAAAATGTACCAGGATTTGAAGGAGGAATACTGGTGGCCCAACATGAAACGGGATGTGGCAGAGTACGTGGCGCTCTGCGACGTATGCCAGAAAGTGAAAGCCGAACACCAGCGACCGACAGGTTTACTACAACCCCTCAAAATTCCCGAATGGAAATGGGATGAGATCGGTATGGATTTTATCGTTGGATTACCTAAAACTGCAACAGGTTATGATTCCATTTGGGTAATCGTGGATCGACTTACCAAAACTGCGAGGTTTATCCCTGTGAAGACAAACTATAGTAGTGCCAAGCTAGCCGAGCTATACATGTCCAGGATCGTGTGTCTTCACGGCGTACCAAAAAGGATTATATCCGACCGAGGTACCCAGTTTACCTCACACTTCCGGAATAAAGTGCATGAGGCCCTCGGAAGCTATCTCGCATTTAGCACGGCATATCACCCCAGACCGATGGCCAGACTGAAAGGACGAACCTAGTCTTAGAAGACATGTTGAGAGCGTGTGCACTGGACTTTAGCAAGGACTGGGAAAGGTGTTTACCGTACGCTGAGTTCTCCTACAACAGCAGTTATCAAGCGAGCCTAAAAATGTCGCCAAATGAAGCCCTGTTTGGACGACGATGTCGTACCCCGTTAATGTGGTCCGAAACCAGAGAGCGTGCCGTATTCGGACCGGATATAATCAAAGAGGCTGAGGAGAAGGTTCGCCTAATCCGTGACCGACTAAAGGTGGCACAGTCACGCCAGAAGAGCTACGCTGACACTCGGAGAAGGGATCTAGAATTTAAGGAAGGAGATTACGTATACCTAAAGGTCTCCCCTCTGAGAGGTACAAAAAGGTTTAAAGTCAAAGGGAAACTAGCACCAAGGTACGTAGGACCGTTCCAGATAACCGCTAGACGAGGCGAAGTTGCCTACCAGCTTCAGCTACCGGAGAATATTTCCGACGTGCACCCGGTTTTTCACGTCTCCCAGTTAAAGAAATGCTTGAGAGTACCAGAAGAGCAAGCCCCGTTGGAGGAAATCCACATTGCAAACGACCTCACTTATCTGGAACACCCTGTGAAGATCTTGGATGAGGCCGAAAAAGGAACCCGAACCAAGGTGTGGCGTATGTACAAAGTACAGTGGAGTAATCACACGGAGGACGAGGCTACATGGGAAAGCGAGGAGTTCTTGAAGACTAAATACCCGCACTTATTCGACAACCGGTAAGAAATCTCGGGACGAGATTTATTTACGGGGGGTAGGTTTGTAACACCCTAAAAATTAGACCTTCAAAAAACAAAAACCCAAAATGCGAACTTCTAAAGAAACTTTTAAATTAAGTCGCTTCGTGTCACAATTAATTGCTCGTTTATTCGATCTTTGATTACGAGGTTCAAATTTATCAAATCGAGATAAGCATAAACCCTAAAACGAAGTCAACTAGGTGCACAATTAAAAAGAATAAGATAAAATATGTGGTGAGGGACAATTGTATTGAGGAAAATGTTTTAAAATAAACATCGCGAATTTATAGACCTACGTAAAAACCGATTGAGGTATTTCATATAAAATATATAATAAATTATCAAAACTTGGAAATTTAGGGTAAAACAATTAGAACATTGGTCAACACTTATTCAGTGAAATTTACAGAATTTTGGCGATTTTTTTGGAAGGAAATCACCAAATTAGCAAAACTACCCTGGTGGCACTGTTCATTGGCCGCCAGGTGTTCGACCCGGCCCCGGACCCCCTACCACGCGCCGCCTGCCGCGGCTCGCCCGCGCCTCACGAGCGCTGGCCGCCCTCGCGCCATCCCGCGCCGCGCACACGCGCCCCTGCCGCGCGCCGCCCGCCGCCGCCATGCCGCCCTCGGGCCTCGCGCGTGTCGCACGCGCCTGCCGCCGCCGGAGCCGCCCGCGCCGCGCGCGCCCACGCCGGCCGCCCGCGCCGCACGCGCGCAATGCCGCCGTACCGGCCGTACACGCCCCGCACCGCCGCGCCATGCCGTCGCCGCCGCCGTACCGCGCCCCACGCCGCGCGCCATGCCGCGGCACACCGCCGTACCGCGCCGCGCCGCGCGCTGCCATACCGCCCGCGCCGTGCACCGCCGCCGCCCCAGTACCGCGCCCACACCGCGCACGCCCGCGCGCGCCTCGCTGCCGGCACATCGCCGCCCACGCCGTCGTACCGCCCTGGTACCGCGCCCATGCCGCCGCCCGTTGCCGCCCACACCGCCGCACCGTTGTTGTTTAATTTGAGCTCTGGTACTAAAACTTGATCAGTTATGGTAGGTCCTAAGTTTGTGAAAATAATTGGAAAACTAGCTTTATGCAACAGAGCCTATGCCTTACCTTGAATGAAAACCTTCATATGCATTGTTGCCGTGGTGACTTGCTGAGTACGGTTGGTACTCACCCTTGCAATTATAAACTTCATCAGAAGCCGAAGATGACACCGCGGAAGATCCATACGCCTACTACGAAGAGGATGCGGAAGATGAGGGTGCCCACTAGGTCTAGATACGGTCGTTGCCTGTGGCAATGACGATGCCGCTGCCTTCGCTCCGCTACTTATCTATATTCTGCTTTTGGACTGTATTCCGGACCATTTGGTCCTTTGTTCTAAGACTACGCCTTCGGGCCTATGATGTAATAATTCGTACACGACGCATATGTATGCGCTTATGGTAATTCAACTATGTATCGTGTGTGCCAAACTACTTGATCCAGGGAAATGGAACAGATTACACGAGTGATTCCTGTTGCAAAACGGGGGTCCTTACAGAGGGGGGTCATTCGGTATTAATAGTTGATGGTAAAAGATATCTGATTTTCGGGTTTAGAGGGGTAATTCGTACTCACCTAATAGTCAAGGGTGTAATTCGGACTTCCCCCAATTTCTAATAATATGGATCCAATGAACCCTTTCTTCTTTGTTAACTCCATTGCACATTCTCTCTTCCTCTCTTTCTTCTAGATAGGATTTTTTTAAAAAAAAATTCATGTGTTTCAATTCCTATGGACCATCCAAAGACATCATTTCTATTGTTCCCGTGTCTATTATATTGCATGGCACGTAACAATCTATTCCTATGTTTTTTTCTATCACTATGTTTTGAATTTATTACGAATGAGTTATTATATCGAATTTATTACGAATATAAGTACTTCTTTCCCAATCCTACCATGCCCTATCTTTATTCTTTGTATTTATTGTGCATCACTGAACATGATATTTTCCAATAAGATAAATTTCTAGGGGCATCATAAAAAAATTATATCACCCTTAATTTTCAATAGAACTTTTAGAGATGTTTGTGTTTGTGGACAAGTGAGTAGTTTATATCGAACATCATGCCAATATTTTGAGTTGGCAAAATTAAACGGGAATGCTACGTGCCGGCATCCCGACAGGACGGGATCCTTTCTCCTCTTTGTCTATCAAGGAAGACCCATCGGCTAAGCACCCACACCGCGACAAGTCACTTGCTTTGCCTTTTTCACCGCGACGACACAGCAGACACCACCCACTCGCTGTCGCGGCACGCACACACGCACGTACGCGCCGCGTGTTTTACCCCTGAAGCCCTGACCCCGTGCGCGGTGCTCGTGCCACCCGCGCATGAAGGCCACCACGCCACCTGCTGCTTGCTACCTCGGTGAAACCGACGGCAGGGCCGGCCGGCCTCGGCTACGTAACAGCGGCGCATGCACACAGGCACGCAGCGTGGTGTCCCGACGTGGCACGCGGAGCTTATCACCGGCGGCCGCGTCCTCTACAGGGATGTGAACGGTGGGACCACCGGCAACGATGTATTTGGTGCCTCGGCTCCTGATACCTCGCAAGTATCACCTAATACGTGATAGGAATCGCCTGATACCTGACAGGCATCATCTGATACTTCACAAGTATCACCTGATACGTGATAGGAATCGGCTGATACATTATAGGTATCACTTGAAACCTCACAAGTATCACCTGATACTGGTTAAGTATCATCACTCACTGATATCTCCTAGGTATCATCATTATCATGTCATGTATCGTTTGAGTACCTATCGTTAATATACTGATACCTCACAGGTATCATCCTCGGCACCTATTTGTATCATCACTTACTGATACCTCGTAGGTATCATCACGGTACCTGTCAAGTATTATTTGGGTATATGAAAACAAACCATTGATACACTGCTATCTGATAGGTATCATTCTCGGTACCTATAAGTATCATCACTCACTGATATATCCTAGGTATCATCATGATACATGTCATGTATCGTTTGGATACCTATCATTAATATACTGATACCTCACAAGTATCATCCTCGGCACCTATTTGTATCATCACTCACTGATACCTCCTAGGTATCATCACAATACATGTCAGATATCATTTGAGTACCTAACGTTAATATGTTGATACCACACAGGTATCATCCTCGGTACTGATAAGTATCATCACGCACCGATACTTGGTAGGTATCATTGCATTACATGCAGATATAAAAAACTCCAACCATGAGAGCTCACAAACACGTAGCTGGAAGGCTCGGCTTTAGATGGGATGGAGTTTACAGGGTTCTAGAGTGTACGTCGCATGGCACAGCATGAGGGAGGTCACGTCGCACCTGCAACGTACGTGCACGTCTTTTCGCGAGGTGAAAGAAGGCACGTATAGGATATCCCGGCCAAACGGAATTCCGGCGTATAGCAGCCCCCAAATTAAAATAGTCCATACGCTCTATCATGAAACAATATCCCAACAAATAATCGGTCGGTAAAGACCCACATTCGAAGACAAACTGTCAGTCCGCAAAATTTTTGTTGACCAACATCAACGGTTGGATCAAGTCTAGTCGGCAAAGAAATTTCCCGACCGACATATTTTTTTCTGGCCGACCATCTGGCCCTAATGGCATATATTTGCCGATCGATATTATTTTCTCTGACCGGCGTATTTTTCCTGACCAACCACAATTACCAAGCTGGTGTTGGAAACTTTTTGCCAACTGACCGTAAGCCACCAAAGTTTATTATTACCGACCGATTGACCATCAGTAAAAATTTACATGATTTTTACCGACCAACAAGCGATCCATAAAATTTGGACTGCTAACCATCCGTTGGTTGAAAAATTATACCGACCGACTGCATATCGGCATAGATGGATCTTTCCCGTCCTAAATCGGATGGGAAATTTGGACATGTTCGGACTTGACTGGTGCACGGTCTATTTTTCTCAGTTAATAAACTATATAAATTTTACCCTCAAAAAAATAACCTATGTATTTTAAGCCGGGTATTACTTTTAGTACATGATTACACTTAGTATTCATTACAATTAAATCTTTATAATAAGATCTCGCATGATTATATCCAGATGAAAGAAATTTATATGTTGTAAATTACTTTTATCATATATAAATTACTTTTGGATTTGATTAAATCACTTTTTGGATTTATGAAAGTAAAATATAAAGCCATAAAGTATTTTACACAAATTATAAAAAAGTAATTAACACAAAATAAAAGTAATTTATCATGTATTAAAGTAAACCAGTTGTGGAGTTAAGAACATGAGTCTATCTAGAAATTAAATTGAATCAACGCAAACTATTGAACTAACTAAAAACAGCAATAAAATAACATATTCATAACATTATGAATGTCTAAGAAGTAATTTAATCAAATCTAAAAGTAATTTACATATATAATAAAAAGCAATTTTCACATATATAAAAGCAATTTATAACACATATATCTTTTATCATAATGTAATTATATAATATTTTATTAGAAAAATTTAAATGCAGTGAACACAATAGTATAATTGGATTATAGATTGGATAAGTAATTTAAAAGAAAATTTTATTTGAAGTTTAGGTGAGAGCTGGTTATAACTTTAAGTTCCTGTACCTACCTCTTAACAATGCCACAAGCAAATCTCCATAATCTAACAATTCCAGCACTTGCCACCTAACTTTGACACTACTTTACTTTGCATTTCATAGGCTAGGAAAAGTCTCCTACCAACCATACATTCCATCTCGACCACCTGCCGCGCTCCATACTTGATACTTTGCATTTCTGGTCCATGTGTGGTCAGTGTTCATCGTTCAATCGATCACCAATTTCAACAGTCTAGTCAATTCGCCAATTTAGACTCGAATTGAAAATCAACAGTGTCAACATTTGAGATGAGATAAGTATATATGTTTGAGCCTAGTTTCTACAGGAGCAAAGAGAAGCCTGTGATGAATTCGATGGGAGCTGCTGCGCTTCGCATCAGGTTGCAGGCAGTTCTAGTGATGTACCTCTTACTACTGCAGATGCCATTTCTGCCCTGTACGCTCGCCACCGGAGGCAATTCTGCCGAGCTACTGATGGGCAGGGAGACGCATGAAGGACATCTCCTCTTAGCTCCAAGTAAATCGACACGGTCTCGTCGAATCCTACATAATCGTATCAGCTCGGGTGGCGGTAATCCTTCCTGGGGTAAGTTGTAAGAGAGATTAATTTTATAGTCCTTTAAAAAAAATATATGAAGGTATCAAATTTTTATACTAAAAGTTTTAACTTGAGATATGTAGTACGTGGATATACTAGGTTTTACATTAAAAAAATATGATATCTCTCGGTCTCGGCATCTTTTCAAGGATAATACAAGTACCCCAGTTATAACATGATCCAGAGCTTAGTTTGTGTAGTAAATGGATCTATATATTCTGATATGAGCATTTTATTCATCGAGATAAGTGTTGATGTGTTATTACCAGGAACTAGACTACTAGAGAAGCTACGCTGATTAAACTGATGAGCATATATACTCTCCTATCATTTTCTCTTGCGGCCACGATTTAATCTGACTTGGAGTTATGTTTCAGGCCCGATACACGACCCTCCTTGTTGCTAGGATTTGAGCAGAGCCAAGTACAAAGTTTGCACTTTTTACGGAGAAGTATTGTAGGTGTGGTAATGTGGAGTCATGGGGACAAACAACTCCATTGACCAAGGTTTTAATCCTTGTGTAGGCATAATTTGACATAGGTATTTCCTTACTGTCTTGCAAACAAACTAGCAGGATGATCGGCATTTGCGCGATTAGATCTACTAAAGTTTATAGCATCAATTCATATTATCATTATCAATATATATTACACTCACTTTCTTCATCCTTTAATTGTACAATGTTATCCTTATTCTAATGTAACTTTATAGAATGCTTATTGTTTTATTTCTTCGAGATTGTAATACTTTTGTAATGTCAATCAAGCACATGCTATCAGTGTCGAGGTCTGCTAATGAAAAAGTTCTCTCATTTAAATTAAGTGAAACTATTTCTATTTCTTCGTGAAAATTCTATAGCGCTCCTTTTCGATCGCTTGCTCTTGTCCTTGTCACCGATAGTTCACTTTGTTTAATTTAACCAACCTGACCTTCATGAGGAATCACCCTCGCTTAATTAGATGAAAAGCAAATGCGAGAAGGGCATAGAATGATTCATTGTCGGGGAAAAGATTCTCTATTTCATCATTGTACACGCGCCTGTATATATGTTGTAATCCTACTGTCGTTGGTTATCGGGAGATAAATACGTCGGTCAATATATGGCAGCAAAAAGAATTAATCGGTCGCGCAAAGGGGATGCAGGGTGAGGGTGAGGGGCACGCAGTGCTACGTAGCTAAATAACGTGTTATGTGCTCTGTATTAGTTATATATAATAGAAAAACTAGATGGGCACGGAGGAAGAGGATGGAGTGGTGCTGACAGGGCTTAGGGAGTTAGGGATACCGGATCTGTTGTTATTAATGACGCACAAGGGAAATGGATGAGAAGCGATGCACTCACACTGCCCACCTTACTTTGGCTTGATGCTAGCTCCTGTTCACCCTTCGCCCTGCTCTGACATAGGAGTAGGGGGGAGTCTAATTCAAACCATTTTATAATAGATATTTCATCTATTCCAAAATATAATACCCTAGAGTTAGATTATATATAATCTAGTACTACGAATATAAATCTAAAGTGATCCTAGTACTATGAATCTAAATGGGATTGTTCAAATTCATATTATAGTTGGTATTTAATCTGATTTTAAATTATTATTATATTTTACAATGCAGGGCATCTCTCCTACACTCATCATGGAAACATTTCCTTCACATGCGTCAGTTTGTACCATGAACATTTTGCACCATCTGCCCCCTAGTAAACTAGTTTTGATACTTTCCATCAATCATGCATGCTCGGTCCTCGAAACATGTGTGCACAATAAACAACCGAAGAAACCATTTTTAGCACATGTTATTACAGCTTTACTCATATATCCTGCGAAGAAAAAATTGACTCACATTGACATGATGAACCATTATTAAACATGTTTCAAAATGTCACTAAACTCGTAAAGTGAGCGTAGCTAAACTGATTAGATTCCGTATGGTGGAACAAACCCATATAGTTTAAGTTCTAAACTTCGCATGAGTGTTCACATTTATGGCTAATTATTTTTTAGGGTTGGCGAGAAAAAACAACAAGACCTTGAAAACCCCTATAGGTACCGGCTCATAGGTGTCGGTGCATTTAAAACCGGTCTCTATACTAGTATAGGTACTGATTATTTTAAAACCAACAGCTATAATATAGTATAGGTACCAATTATTTTAAAACTAATACCTATAAGATAGTATAGGTATCAGTTAATTTAAAACCGGTACCTATACTTGGCACCCTGGTCGCGCTGAGCACCGATGAGGAGCGGCATGGGCGGCAGCAGGGCAGTGGCAGCAGCCCGATGTGGTTGCGGTGTAGAACAACCACCCTGAGCACCTCCTCGTTCGCAACATGATTCTGACGGCGGAGATGGCGATGAAACGGTGGAAGGCGTCGGCCTCCGGGTGAGATGGGGGGCACACTCCATGCTGCCTCTCCTCATCACCTACGTTCCTCGTCCCTGCTCCGTGTTGTCGGTGGAAGGCATCGGCAGAGACCGCTCCTCGTCCCAGCTTCGCTCCACTGCCACTCCCTCTCAAGGTCGAGCCACCGCTCCCAGTGTCGGGCTCCCTCTCTTCGCTTGCAGTGGAATGGAGGGGACTCACCGGCCACCTTGCAATGTCGGGCTAGAGAGAGAAGAAAAAGAGAAAAGAAAGAGGGCAGAAGAAAAGGTGACACCAACATATGGGACAGCATGCTGACTTAGCCGGTTAGATCGGGTCAACGTGCCACGTCAGCGAAAATTGCTTTCAAAACCGCTGAGGGGGTTAAATTACATTGTTTCAATAGTTGGAGGGTCAAGGTATCTGGTATTGGAGTTAAGGGATACGAATTAGATTGGTGCTATGTTTGAGGGAGTCAAAGTGGATTTATTCCGGAGGAGAAAAGGCCTCCAAGAACCAGAGTGCCCAATGCTCGTACTGTTGAGCAACATTGGGCCATGTAATGGGTTGTAACTCATTCTTTGTTCTAACTAGGTGAAATCCCGCGTGTTATTGCGGGAATTTAGTATGATAACAATAAGTAGAAATAATGTGTAAGATAGCTAGATGATATAAGCTTATATATGTTGATGTGGTTTACGATAATATAGAATGATGATTTAAATATAAAAGTAAGGTGATGTGGTTTTATGAGAGAAGAAAATAAGGAGATAATTTGAACCATAGATTAATCATCTAAGGGCAATAAACAATTGAGGTGATATGACTTAATGAGAGAAGAGGAGAAATAATATTAACTAAGTGAGGATGAACTATGTAAGTGTATAAGATATTACAAAAAATGATAGAGAGATATATTGAAATATTATGTGAATTATGTGAGATGATGATTCAACATGTTTGCATTTCAAAGCAGTAAAATTTAATAAATTATAGAATTATAGATAATATAGCATACTTGCATGATGTTTAAGATGTAATAATTGTTAGTGGAGGATGATGTGCATCTTTGCATATTAAGCTTTACAATTTAACAGATTATAACTTTTTAGTAAAATGGGATAGTGGAAAGAACTGGCTAAGTGGTTGTAGTAGGTGAGGGGGATAGAGAGAGGGGTTAAATACTCGCTTGATAAATTGGAGGCATCTTGGTGGCAGCAGCACTCGACCCGGTTGGATCGAGTTGGTGAATTACTCTGTTGGTGTGTTTGGTTGGGCGGAATTATTAGGGGGGAATGGGAGTTTGAAGGGTGGGAATGGTTAATTCTATTGTTTGGTTGAAGTACGTGGGGGTTTTAGGAGGGATTTGGAAGGGGAGTTTAAGAGTAAACCCTCACCTTTTCAATATGTAGATAGAGGCGGGTAATTAGGAGGGAATTCCCATCTAAGTATGATGAGATATAGCTGAGTCGTATATCACCACTTAAAATTCAATTCACATCCATACTCCCAATAAAACTCCTATGACCAATCCCTCCTTTAAATTTCCAATCCCCTTCCCATCACTTACCAAAGTCGTGTGTCTAAGAGAGAGAGAGAGGGGCGCTAACAAACCACTTTCAGTGCTGAACTTGATGTCCCGAACATTTTACCAACATAATCTTCATTGACACAAAAATGTGATCGACCAAATTAAAGAGACAACCAAGAAGAATTCCACCAATCGTGATCCAACTAAATATTCTATTTGTGGTTATAGCTTCTTTCAAGCAAAGGTTGGGATTTATTCCATTGTCTAAAAAACTGAATATTCAATATGGTATATTTGAAGAAGATCTTGACAGAGGACTAGTCCCTTTGAGAAATTCAGAGAAGAGAAATCCATGAAGCTAGCTAGATCATGCCATAGAATTTCAGTACACTTTCTTGTTACTGTTGGCCGGTATCCCTCACACGGCTGTTTATTTTAACGACCAAACCAGATGGTGCGATAATTTATTGAATAGAGTAGAAGAAAATTACAAGACTAACTCCCTGAGAGGTAGTAGTCAGGAAAAGGGAAAAAAACACACCACTACGCACCAACAACGCCTATACAAAACCCAGAAGAAGACTA
Organism: Oryza punctata; assembly: GCA_000573905.2. Taxonomy (NCBI): domain Eukaryota; kingdom Viridiplantae; phylum Streptophyta; class Magnoliopsida; order Poales; family Poaceae; genus Oryza; species Oryza punctata. Next base: position 6,246,422 of record CM002489.2, on the reverse strand, counting down.
GCACCGTACCGATCGCCGGTAAACGTGACCGGTTACCACTAAATTAACAAAGAAGCAAACACCGAAACCGTCCAAAAACAAACCTAAACAACGAGCGCTGCACTCACACGGTTGTTTTGCTTTTTTCCCCTAGTGGATTCTGGACCATCTTCCTCTTTGATTCCTTTTGCCTAACTTTGCACTTTACTTTCCACAGTTTTTGCTAGATTTCATCATCCGATAGTTGGTATATTTACCCCGGCCGGTGTACATGTACCATTTAGAAGACTCGGAAAAGTCTCCTACACCCTATATGTATTCCGTCATCACCGGTCACTGTTCCTTTTTCTTGCATTCTAGTCCATGTGTGGTCATCGTATAATCGATCTCCAATTTCAACTGCCTGCTTAGACTCGAATAGAAATCAACGAAAGTAACATTGCTGAAAATTCAGACGATCGAGTATAGACCTTCTATTTCTGCAGATAACATATATATATGTATGCAAGCCGGCCGGTGTATTCTTAACTGCATTTGTAATTTGTACTACACAATTAGCCTGATTGAGCTTTGTGCAGCTAGCAGCAAATTAATTAAAGAGAGGCCAGTGAATTCGATGGCTGCTCGCCTTTGCGTTGGCGTTGGGTTGCAGGCAATCCTAGTGACCTCCCTCTTGCTGCAGATGACATTATTTCTGCCCTGTGCGCTCGCCACCGGAGGCAGCAAGCCTGCCCAGCTACTGATCATGGGCAGAGAGACGCATCAAGGCTTGGCTTCAACCAAATCGACACGATCTCGTCGAATCCTAGTACCGCGACTAGTAAAGCACAACTGGGATCCGGGTAAGCTGCGTAGGTGTAGCTGGATCGATCATGATCTGTGAGTGTACTTCTATCATTTTCTTTGGCGTTGTGCATGATTTAATCTGACTTGAGTTTTGTTTCAGGACATAACCCTCCTTGTTGCTAGGAATTTGAGCCGGCCTCCCTTTACAGACAAGTACTGTAGGTATGGTAAAGGAGCAATGGAGATATATAACTCCATCCATCCAGGTTTAAATCATGGTTCCTAGCTATTGCTATTAACCCGTATATTGCACGGGCACTATTTTTTTTTTAATTAGATGGAAGACTTACACGCTCAAAAATATTATTTTATCCAAACTGTTTTATTTTCTCTTATTTTTTAATATATTTTGTACAAATCTTATATTGCTAATAACCTTAGTATTTAATTTTGTAAACGAGAGTTATGTTCTTGATTAGATTGAATGCTAGTTATATATATTGTAGAAGTGATAGAAAAATATTTTTTTTGAATTTTATTTTTCCTATGTGAATGACATGTGGATCCTATTGATACGTAGGCACCACCCTAGAATGCCACATCAATGCAAGGAGTGGGTTGAAACCCATCTAGACCTATATATCATTGGAGACAAGTTTGAAGACAGAAAAATGCATTTTGAGAGTTCAGAGGCCTAGATGATACACCAGTACAAATTTAGGGACCGTTCATGCACTTCACTCTTCTTTTTTTGGAATATATAATTACATAATAAAAATTTAATATAATAAAATATTTGTTGAACTTGTAGATATAATATCTATCTTGATAAGCTTGTAGATATTTGAAATTAGACTTGATAAGCTTTACATGAAGTATTTACATGCCCAAATCGGAGTTCGCATGAAGTCGTGGTGGTCGTCACAAGTCGCTGTTGTTCTGCAGTTCGAATCCAGCTCACGTGAATACGTTTCCTTTTGGGTCCTGTGCACCATTCCTAACCAAAACAAGAGTGCACACATTTCCATGGTCTAAATAAGATGGACAAGAAGATAAAAATGAACTCACCTGGTTGTTTATTTAGCGTGCACGAGCTCGAGTAATCGGACCAGAAATCTGTTATCATTGTGTGGGTGTGGATGTATCGATCGCGATGATGTCCTCATCATCCTCCCCTTCTTGCATTTAAGTCGTACTCGACTCAATCTCATATTCCTCTCCCAAGTATGGCGTTAAATATGCAATGTTAAATGTAGGACTAACCCAAAATCTGCAGGAAGATCAAGGCTATATACATTCTCATTGATTTTCTCTAACACTTTGAAAGGACCATGAGCTCTAGGCATCAATTTAGACTTTCTCAAATCAGGAAACCTTTGTTTTCACAAATTCAACCAAACCAAATCTCCTGGTTCAAAATGCAATTGCTTTCGACCTTTGTCACCAACAAGTTTATACTTAGCATTCATGCGAGCTATGTTTTCTTTAGTTGTTTCATGCAGTTTTAACATCAACTCAGCATGTTGTTTAGCATCAAAATTTAGTGTCACGATCAGAAACAATTGTGTTTGGTACACCATGCAAGAGAACAATTTCTCGAAAGAAAAAATTAGCAATATGAGTAGCATCATCAGTTTTATGACATGGTATGAAATGTGTCATTTAAAAAAATCTATCCACAACCACAAAATTGTTATCACGCCCCCTCTGAGTCCTAGGTAATCCCAACACAAAATCCATTGAAATATTTTCCCAAGAAATACTAGGAACAGGTAGAGGCATATACAAACCATGTGGATTTAAGCGTGACTTAGCCTTTTGACATGAAGTGCAGCGAGCAATAAATCTCTCCACGTATCTTCTCATCTTTGGCCAAAAGAAATGATCAGCAAGTATGTCCTCCGTCTTCTTGGCTCCAAAATACCCCCATCAAACCACCTCCATGCGCTTCCTGCAGCAACAACAAGCGAACGGAGCTAGCTGAAATGCATAGCTTGTTAGCTCTAAAAACAAACCCATCATTGAATATGAATTTGTTCCATATCTTTCCATCCTTACAATGCACCAACACATCTTTGAAATCATGATCATACACATACTGGTCTTTAATTGTTTCAAAGCTAAAGATTTTGTAGTCAAGTTGTGTCAACAAAGTATATCTCCTAGACAAAGCGTCAACAATGATATTCTCCTTCCCTTTCTTGTGTTTGATAACATAAGGAAAAGATTCAATAAATTCGACCCATTTAGCATGTATACGGTACAATTTTCCTTGACTACGAATATGCTTCAAAAATTCATGATCAGAATGTATGACGAATTCCTTGGGCCACAAATAATCCTGCCATGTTTCTAAAGTTCGCACAAGAGCATACAATTCTTTATCATAAGTAGTATAGTTCAGAATAGACCCACTCAATTTTTCACTAAAATATGCAACATGTTTTTCTTCCTGTAGCAAAACACCACTCAATCCAATCCCACTAGCATCACACTCAAGTTCAAATGTCTTATTAAAATCTGGAAGTTGGAGGAGAGGTGCATGTGTCAACTTATCTTTCAACATGTTGAACGCATTCTCTTGTGGTGTGCCCCAAGTGAAAGGCACTCCCTTCTTTGTAAGCTCATTCAGTGATGCTACAATGGTGCTGAAATCTCGCACAAAGCGATGATAAAATCTCGCGAGTCCGAGAAAGATCCGCACCTGTTTGACCGTTTTAGGAGTCGGCCAATTCTGAATTGCCTCAATCTTAGCTTGATCAACCTCAACTCCCTGCGGAGTCATAACATAGCCAAGAAACGAGACTCGATCGGTGCAGAAACTGCACTTCTCAAGGTTAACAAACAAACGTGCATCTCACAAAGCATTAAAAACAGCACGAAAATGTTCAAGATGTTCCTCGAAAGATTTGTTATAAATCAGAATATCATCAAAGTATACCACCACAAATTTTCCAATCAAAGCACGCAAAACCTCATTCATCAACCTCATGAAAGTGCTAGGTACATTAGTTAAATCAAAAGGCATCACTAACTACTCATATAACCTGAACTTAGTTTTGAAAGTTGTTTTCCATTCATCTCCCAACTTCATACGAATCTGATGGTAACTACTACGCAAATCAACTTTAGAGAAAACAGTAGAACCACTCAATTCATCAAGCATATCATCTAACCTAGGAATAGGATGACGATATCTAATGGTAATGTTATTAATAGCTCTATAATCAACACACATACGCCACGACCCATTTATCTTAGGTACCAAAATCACTGGAACAATGCATGGACTAAGAGACTCTCTTACGTACTCTTTGTCAAGCAAGTCCTGAACTTGACGCTGAATCACCTTAGTTTCCTCTGGGTTGGTTCTATGTGGTGCACGGTTGGGTAATGAACCTCTAGGAATCAAATCGATTTGATGCTCCATTCCACGCACTGGTGGCAGCCCCAGTGGCACTTCGTTGGGAAAAATATCCGCATACTCCGGCAAAAGGTTAGTGACGGCAGGAGGAAAAGAGACAGGTATATTCTCAACAGAAAACAAAGCCTCCTTGCAGACAAAAGTATAACAAATAGTGTCACTTGTATCCAAACTAACAATATCACATTTTCCTTGCCACGGTCAGATTTGGATTCTATCTTGTTACGGTACACAAGTTCTTTCGCGGCAATTTGATTTTTGCTTTTAGCATGCTCCTTATTTTTCTCTTTCTTAGCTCTAGCAACATCATTCTCAAAAACAGCTTCAGCAGACATAGGATGCAACACAATTTTCTTCCCATTAATGGTGCCAACAGGTTATCTGCTGATCTCTCTACAGTTGTAGAGTGACATTTTTGAAAGCGACATATATTACATAGGCAGATGTCATTTAAATACATTTTCGAATTGTTCGCCACATAGATCTTGAGGGGAAGGGAGTGCTCACACGTGAGAAACCTTGAACTAATGATACGCAAAATATTATGCCAAGTATATTGATAGAGCAGATTGAGCCCTGCCAATTGTTCATTGAATTGGCAGTGAGAAACTAGGAGCTTCTCAGACAGAACTAACAGATACAATCGGTATAAAAAAATGGCGTACATTTTAGCCCACAAAATCTTCTTAGAGTATAGTTTTAGCCTCAAAAGAAAAAAAGGGATAGTTCTGCCATCAACATTTAATTAAATAACACCTTCAACCAAATCCCACTGTGGGGTTTTTTCTTTGATTGATCCGTTATGAGGAAGGCTTAACTCTAACGGGTGAATGAAAGGATCGAGATATCGCCTACAGGGAGGAGTGAATAGGAGTTCCTGCTCCTGCGAATTAATTAAAAACTACACGGTGGAACTAGCATGTCAACACCGGATACTCCGGTTTTGCCAGCAAGCACAAAAACGAAAAGATCTCAACCCCAAATTGAGTTCTAGATCAAAGCAACTAATGTGTAGTGTGTCATATGATGTTCTACCATAGAACCATGAAGCACCTGCACCCAAATACATGCACAACCGAGTAGATCAAAGAAAAGCACAAATCAAGACATGAATTCAAAATACAAGCAAACCAAAGGAGAGACACAAGGATTTGTTTTCCAAAGTTCAGATTCTCTACCGAGAATCCCACATCCCTGTTGAGGAAGCTCCCAAATAAATTGGGTATTTTTCAATTGCTTTCCTCTTTTCACTATCTTGTTTCTTCCTTGTGGAGGCGAAGCTGCTACTTCCCAAATTTCCTGTAGCCATTTAGGAGGTTTAAGCTCCAAGAGAAACAAATGCTTCAAAAATGTTAGGTGGAGCCCTTGAGTGCTCAAGGATGGGATTTGTTGTCTTGTGCTCTCAAACTTCAAATCTCTCAAACCCGACTTTCAACATTTTTCCCTAATCATAAAAAACTCATAAAGAGGGCTAGGGGAGAGCTCAGAAGGCCTCTAGTATGTCACTATTTCGGGTTGAGCCAACAATAATCCTCTTAAACCTACTCCCTACTTCTTCTGGAAAGGGAAAAAGACATTATGGAGCTAGAGGCCACATATATCAACCACCCTCACTACTATATCCCTTTCTTTTGAAAAAAAAAATGATATTATGGAGCCACATGGACCACAGACCACATCAGAAATAAATATATGCAAAAATTAAGATATTATATATGTAGAAAATGATGATAATAATAGGTTAATTATAATTTTCTTTAATTAAAATTATGTTGTAACGCATGAGCAATATACTAGTACTATGTACTCTTTACTACTTCTACTTAAAGCAAATAAGCACTATTGCATGCTGAAGCAGACATAAGTATAATCTTTATTTGTGGTGCAGTTTTGGTAGTCATCTCGTCCCAAAATATAAGTACCTAAGATCGGATGAGATATTTTCTAATACTACGAATTTGAACAGATTCTCTATTAAGATTTTTAATACTAAAAAAATATCATCCAATCATATGTTTCTTATATTTTAGGATGAAGAGAGTCCATTTTTCAGTGGACTCTATACCTTATGGGTATGGTGGGAATGCCAAAGTCAGAAAGAAACAATGTGGAAAGAAGAGTATTCTAGTCAACAACGGGGGCTATTATTTTAGTGGGGTGCATGTATCGACCTAGGTCCAACTCAGTACTTTTCAGCATGCAAGTTATTCAGTTAAAAAGTCATCAACCAAACTCAGCTGGTACAGACATTTTTTCCAACACGTCAAATGACCACGCGCATCAGGTAAATTGCAGAGTTGGTTATCTATGAAATACTACAACGTAGCACCACTCTCCAGTTTAAAACCGTTAATTGTCGGGTATCCATCAGTCAATTGCATTGCATCAAGAAGATCACATTAAGCGAAGTAACATTTCCAGAAATATTAGGTCTAAGAAAGCAATCCAGCATGCCATATGGGACAAACCTGAGAAAAGGACATCAACTCAAAACTTCTGACTTACCAAATACATGGCTGACCTTAGAAAATGAAGAGAACACCAAATTTCAGACTACGAGATAATGCATCACATTCACATAAGACTATTTTGTGTTGGACTACGATTTTGTTTTCAGGCTAGAAGCAGTAGGCTGATTTCCTTGGAGTACAGAAATATAAGGCAAGTGCGTGCCTCCTCCTACATAAGTAGCCATAAGCAAAAAAGCAAGCCTCACTGCCCTCAGCACCAACAACAACATGATCCGCTTGTTTGCTTCCTGCCCAAAACTCATTCCTCTCTTGGCTCTCTTCATCTTCTCAAGTTCCCTGCCATTAGCAATCAGTGATGACACAGATACTGACAGAGAAGCCCTGCTCTGCTTCAAGTCCCAAATCTCTGATCCCAACGGGGCCTTAAGCTCTTGGACCAATACATCCCTGAACTTCTGCAGCTGGCAGGGCGTTTCATGCAACAGCACACAGACCCAACTCCGAGTCACGGCTCTCAATGTCAGCTACAAAGGCCTTGGTGGCTTAATACCACGTTGCATCGGCAATCTGAGCTCCATCGCAAGCCTTGACTTATCAAACAACGCATTCCATGGAAAAATTCCAAGTGAGTTCGGCCGCTTGGGACAGATCAGCTACCTGAACCTGAGCATCAACTCTCTTGAAGGCCGTATTCCAGATGAGCTCTCCTCATGCAGCAACCTCCAGGTACTCGGCTTATGGAACAACTCCCTCCAAGGTGAGATACCACCAAGCTTAACCCAATGCATTCACCTCCAGCAAGTTATACTTTACAACAACAAGCTTGAAGGTGAAATTCCTACCGGATTTGGGATGCTTCGTGAGCTGAAAACTTTGGATCTCTCCAACAACGCCCTCACAGGTGACATACCACCATTGTTGGGCAGTAGCCCATCTTTTATATATGTTGATCTCGGGGTCAATCAGCTCACAGGAGGAATCCCGGAGTTCTTGGCAAATAGCTCATCCCTGCAAGTGCTTAGGCTCATGCGAAATGGTCTTTCAGGGGAGATCCCACCATCCCTCTTCAACAGTTCCAAATTGACAACCATTTACCTCAACCGTAACAACTTAGTTGGTTCCATACCACCTATTACAGCAATTTCTACACCTATTCAATACCTTAGTCTAGCACAGAATAAACTAACAGGAGGGATACCAGCTTCACTAGGCAACCTTTCTTCCCTGGTTCTTTTATCTCTAGGAGCAAATAACTTGGTGGGGAGCATTCCTGAGAGCTTAAGTAAAATTCAAACCCTAGAGAGGCTAGTTCTTACGTATAACAAGTTGTCTGGTAATGTGCCACAGACTATTTTCAACATGACATCCTTGAAATATCTTGGAATGGCCAATAACTCACTCATCGGCCGACTACCACCAGATATAGGCAACAGGCTTCCGAACCTTGAAACCTTGATCCTATCAACAACACAGTTAAATGGGCCGATCCCAGCTTCTCTTGCCAATATTTCCAAACTAGAAATGATTTATCTTACTGCTACTGGGCTCACCGGTATAGTGCCATCTCTTGGATCCTTGCCGAACTTGCAGGACCTTGATCTCGCATACAACCAGCTTGAAGCAGGGGACTGGAGCTTCCTCTCATCCCTTGCAAACTGCACTCAACTGAAAAAGTTGGCCTTGGATGGGAACATTCTCCGAGGAAGCTTGCCTAGCTCAGTCGGTAATCTTCCCTCACAGCTCAACTGGTTGTTTCTCAAGCAAAACAAACTTTCTGGGACAATTCCATCAGAGATTGGTAACCTTAAGAGTCTCACTGTAATGTATATGGATAACAATATGTTTAGTGGGAGCATCCCACCTACCATTGGAAATCTTAGCAACTTACTGGTTCTAAGCTTTGCACAAAATAACCTCTCTGGCCATATTCCAGATTCTATTGGCAGCCTTGCCCAACTAACTGAGTTTTACATAGATGGGAACAACTTGAACGGGAGTATACCTGCAAACATAGGGCAGTGGAGACAATTAGAGAAGCTTGATCTCTCTCACAATTTCTTCGGTGGAAGCCTTCCAAGTGAGGTCTTCAAGATTTCTTCCCTGTCAAAAAGTTTAGATTTGTCACATAATTTGTTTACTGGGCCCATACCACTAGAAATTGGCAACCTCATAAATCTTGGAAGCATCAGTATTTCAAACAATTGCTTGACCGGAGATATACCATCCACTATAGGGAAGTGTGTGCTTTTGGAATACCTTCACATGGAAGGGAACCTTCTTACTGGGAGCATTCCACAATCTTTCATGAACTTAAAAAGCATCAAGGAGCTGGATCTCTCTCGTAACAGATTGTCAGGAAAAGTTCCAGAGTTCCTCACACTCTTTAGTTCTTTGCAGAAACTCAACCTTTCATTCAATGAGTTTGAAGGGCCAATACCATTAAATGGTGTCTTTGCTAATGCTAGCAGGGTTATCTTGGACGGGAACTACAGGTTGTGTGCGACTGCTCTAGGGTACAGCCTGCCCCTTTGCCCTGAATCAGGGTCACAAAGTAAATGCAAGTCTACTGTTTTGAAAATAGTAATTCCAATCGCAGTGTCTGCTGTTGTAATTTCATTGTTATGTTTAACGCTTGTTCTCATGAAGAGAAGAAAAGAAGAACCAAATTTGCAGCACTCCAGTGTGAACTTGAGGAAAATATCATATGAAGATATTGCCAAAGCAACAGATGGGTTCTCTGCCACAAATTTGGTTGGTTTGGGATCCTTTGGGGCTGTTTATAAGGGCCTTCTGCCAGTTGGGGACAATCCAGTTGCTATTAAGGTTTTCAATCTCAACAAGTACGGAGCACCCACAAGCTTCAATGCAGAGTGCGAGGCATTAAGATATATCCGCCATCGAAATCTTGTCAAAATCATTACTTTATGCTCTACGGTTGATCCAAATGGCTATGATTTTAAAGCACTTGTCTTTCAGTATATGCCAAATGGAAGTCTAGAAATGTGGCTACATCCAGAGGACCTTGGGCATGGTAAGCAGAGATTCCTAACTTTGGCTGAAAGGATTAGCTTAGCCTTGGACATTGCATACGCTTTAGATTATCTTCACAACCAGTGTTTATCCCCACTAATACATTGTGACATGAAACCAAGCAATGTTCTTTTGGATCTTGAAATGACTGCATATGTCAGTGACTTTGGATTGGCAAGATTTATGTGTGCTAATTCAACAGCAGCGCCTGGTAACTCTACAAGTTTGGCTGACTTAAAGGGATCCATTGGATATATTGCACCAGGTGAGACAAATTGGAAACTTATACTGATTTATTGACCTGTATGCTTCAGCCATCTTATTAACTTATCCAATGTTACATGGATTGTAGTTTTCCGCCATTCACCTTTCTTACGTTCTTGAATGAAAATGCAGAGTACGGAATGGGTGGGCAACTATCAAAGAAGGGTGATGTCTACAGCTATGGAGTACTGTTGTTAGAGATATTAACTGGAAAGCGTCCAACTGATGAAAAATTCAACGATGGTTTGAGCCTACACGATCGCGTGGATGCTGCATTTCCCCACAGAGTAACTGAGATTTTAGACCCCAATATGCTACACAATGATTTGGATGGTGGAAACTCCGAACTGATGCAATGTTGTGTCCTCCCACTGGTCAAGGTGGCCCTCATGTGCTCCATGGCATCACCAAGAGACCGGTTAGGGATGGCGCAGGTTTCCATTGAAATACACTCCATCAAGCAAGCATTTCTTGATCTTTCCAGTGGAAGAAAAATAGTTTGAGTAATAATTAGACCTAAGGCAGTACATTTGACACTCCACAAAATAAACCTAGCTAAGTTTGCCTTCTTTTTCTTATTTTTCCTTCCTGAAATTAGTGCAAAGCTATTCTGCATTGCAACTACTATGTACAGCTACTTTCATTACCATAATTAAGTCCACACAGAATCAACCTCTTGGTCCTAAAACTTGTTTGGGTCAGCAGCAAATGCAATGGTCAGCAAACAATAGACAGCAGGCTGGAACACACCAAAAATATGGTTCTAACTTATAAACCAATAATACCGCAGTGGTTAGTCAGCAGCACAACTCACAACATGCAGGCATAAGGATATGCATCGAGCAAAATGGGCACACATGTGCGTGCGTGTCTGCGTACTGTGTGCTTCTCCCAGAGGCATTTCCACAAACACGCCACGCGCGTTCGGAGGAAAATACACGAAATTGAGCTTACAGTTACAGGCACACGCAAGGTCAGAAAAGCAGTACCATCCTGACCTCAGAGGACGGCGCTGGACCTGGGAAACCGCCATCACCGCGCCTGCACTGGCTGGCTCGGCGTCGCCGTCGCCGTCGCCGTCGCCGGCGCCCATCGCGTCTTCACCGGCGGCAGCGTGACAGACTCGGCGCAACCATTAGAGTTGATGCCCTCGGAGGATTTGGAGACTGAATAAAGATCGGGTAAAAAAATTCATTACTACTCACGATATCAAAATTAGAAACATGTCATCACTGTCATGTTTTCTGTTATTATATTGATCAAAATACCGCTGCACGTGGGACCCACATATCGGTTCATTCTTCTTCGTCTCTCCTCTCCTTTCTTTTTTCTTTCTTCATCTTCCCCTCGGTTTCTCTCTCTTGCTCAAGCAGCTCAGCGCGGGCGGCTGACCGGAGCGGGACTGGACAACGGTGGCCGAAGGCTAGCAAGCGGCCAGCGCACGAAGCGCCATCGCGAGTTCGTCCCTCCGTACCAAACCACGCCTCCGAAGCGCTGAGGCGCCATGCCGACAGCTGCTTCGCCCACCGCATCCACCGAGGGCTGAGCCCGTGCGCGCGGTGGCGCCGCAAGTGCTACTCGCCGCTGTCACTCCCCCTCTCTCCGTCGTCATCACCCCACAGTCGACTGGCGCTGCCGGTGCTAGCGGCGGTGTTGCGGTGACCACCTCCTTCGGCCTCAGCTTGGTAGAGAGAGGAGAAGAGGGGGGACAACGACGTTAAATTTGATGGAGTTTACAGAGAAAACATGACAACAATGGCATGATTCTAACTTATAAAATTTTAGCGGCACCTAGCCGACATCGTGAATAGTAATATCAATTTTGTAATTCAGTATATTTTGTAATGGCATGATCAAATTAATCCATAGAGAGGAAGAAAGGAACGGTGAGTATCACACAACCAAACTATCATTATTATCATTTACCCAATACTTTACACCGCTGTATTCCTTGTAGATAAACAAATAACGATACCCATGGAATACTCTGAACTGAAGTGCTACAGCAGTATTCGTGCACTTGCAGGTTTATCTGTGACCATAACAAATACCAATATCAACTGTGGGTTGCTCTAATGTAGCATAAGTAGTGCATATATGATATGACCATCAAGTATAGGCATAGAACCGAGCGCGAGAAATATAAAACATTATCAAATAATACATTGGATGAAGGGAAGATCTACAAGATATTCAAACCCAACGAATTTTGGAATCTAGTTCAGCCTCCCGAGGCAACATTGACTTCAAATAGACCTATCGCCTTCATGACAACTCTGATTTGGGTAATCTTGGACTCGATGGAAAGCTTACACATTTCAAACGCTTCAGTCACGTATCAAAATTCATCCCGAGTTAACGGGAATCGTCAAAACAAGACAGTGTTGTTTCTGAAACCGAATTTAGGCCTTGGCCTTATAATAGACTAGGCTCATCTCAGAAGTTTCTCTCTCCTCCTCCATGAACCAGCACCTAACCCTAGCTTTCTTTTCCTCTATAAATAGCTTTGTATACCCTCAAAACAATTGGATTTTGTTTAATTGAATTTTGCCAAGTGTCATTCACCTTGTCTGTAGTCCTCGCTCGTTTAGTTGGCGACTATAGATTCAGAGTCCCCAATAGTTGGTGTGTTGATTTGCCCGATTGATTAGATCTACCACTTCAATCGTAACTATTTCTTTATGCTTAATTAGCTATTCACTATATTTAGATTGCATCTTATCTTGTTCTTATAGTGTTCTCTCATATGGATTGCAGGGATAATCAACCACGCGCCACTGTTGGTACGATATCGTTTGTGGTATAGCGATTGCACGGTGTTCTAGACTTGTTTTGGTTGGTAGCCACGTTGCAAACGTCGCACTCGATCAAAGCGAGAGTTATCTCCTCACCAAAAGATTGGGCCACAAGAAAGAGCGTCATCAACATATTTAGCATATCATAACTATGCATACCTTGAGTCAATGTAGCACCATTATCGTTACCTTTGTTCTCATTTTCAGAAAACGATGGAATAGTAAACTTGAGTTTAACAAAAAGATCATCATTAGGACGAGCATGGTGTTGATTATTGTCATTGTTACCTCCCATACTTTGATGATTGTGGCGAAGGTGTTGACGTAGTCGTGCCTCTCGTGTTGCCTACTGGTCAACCTCTTCGTTCTCATCATACACAGCGTCTTCCTCGCGGTCATGGTCATTGTCTTGAACAGGTGGTAGACGACCCTCAATATTGTCAAGTCTAACAGTTATGAACAACTGATTGTCCATGCGCTCAATGCCTCAATGGCGTCCCTCATGTCCAGCTTCGCAAATAAATCTTTCACCCTTTTTATCGCTTGGTCTATTGCACCCTGCATCTGAGCGCGATTGACGCACTCATTGATATCTTTCGGGCTGCTATCTCCTATCATTGTTAGCGAAAACATAAAAGAAGAAACAAAGCACAAAAGATTATCCCTATCAACTACGGAAGACCAGGGGAGTGGAGACTTGCAAATGGAAGCGTCTTACCAAGCTCTTATAAGGTTCTTACTTACCAAGCAAGGAACGGTGCAACCAATGACTGGTTCGTGATACCTTCAAGGACGTGATCCAATGATTGCAAGGCGAAGTTGTACAAACCAGAAGTATATATGTGAAGCTTGGGAGGCATAATATATGGTAACAAAGGGAAGTAATTGTGCTAATCAGAAAATGCACAGTTGAATAATAGTTCAAAGTACTAGTCAATATGTTGGACTAGCCTAGACTCAACTCAAGCTCAAACAAGCACCCAATAACATTGAGGACTAGATATAAATCAATGCACAGCTCTTCACTCTGAACACAAACTCAAATGAATTGCTGAATTTTTCTCCTTTCTCTTGTTTTTTTGGCTCTTTTCTTTTTTGGTGCAAATTTATTTCTGTTTTTTAAAGCACCTTTCTGCGTTTTCTTTTTTCTCTTTTAATATTTTTTTCAACGGAAACAGGCCAATGACCTCAAATAGAGACTCAAATGTAAATGTAAATGTAAATTTTACAGGGACTGAAATACAAAAGCACAGGTAAAAATTAAAACTTCTCACAAATGATGTTCACGTCATGTAGTTCCCATTTTTGCCAAAAGAAAATAGCGATGTATAAGACGCGCAACCGATATGTGGGCAGCTTGGTCTCTATGTACAGACACCTGAACGTGGACTTGGAGGAGAGGACTTGGCCTCGGCTTATGGTGGAGTTCAAACTGCTAAGTTGGCCGACTGGCCGAGGAAGACTATCTATAAGAACCTCAGATGGAAATAAAAAACTAGAATTGATCCAATCTCATATACTCTTCTCCCTCTTCGCGTGCACACAGAAAAGAAAGCACGACAACAGAAGGATGGCTAAGCCAACAGAAAATACTAGCAACCGAGCAACTCCAAAATAGCTTGATGAAAACTTCTCCAAACCACAAAAATAGAAACCCGAGGATGATTAGTTCGATTTTTCAAGGTCCCGCCAACAACCAACAAGATGCAAAACTACATCCAAAACTGACATACAACTCACACGACTTAACTGATGAACCCTAGACCCGAAGTGATGAAAAGATGAAATACTCGAAACTAAAAATTAAATCTAAAACTAAACCAGCACTCGACACAACGATGCAACCTAAAATTCAATAAAGCAAAATCTAATAGAACAATGCAATTGCTCAAAATATCTATGTAATGGATGCAATGATTTTGTGTGGTAGTTTTCTAGTTATAGGTATATATAAAAGAAATTAATAATCTAAAAGAAGGTATACCTAACAGGCAATTTGTGTTATGATACCAACTGAGGCACTAGGTCCCGATCTTCCGAAAGGTATTGATAACTCTCGATTTGGTGGAAACTCAACACACATGATCCGGCTTCTAATCAACACAATCCGAACCCTGCAATCGCATTACCACATCTCCTCTGGTAATCAATCGTACGCTGCTCGATTGACCTCGCTGAGAAGGCTAATACCTACATACGAATCAAAGAACACAAGAAAGAACAAGGTAGGTTGCAACTCAATTTGCAGATGAATGATTAAGATCTCAAAGTTGGGGTTCCATAAACCGAACTAGCGGCGAGACTGTAATGGCAAAAATAATCTAAGAAAAATCCAACGCTAATTCGATGACGCTGCTAAATAGGTTCTAGGTTCATCCTAGGGTTGCCCTAGGGAATACAACCCCTTGGGTTTAGCCAACGGCACAATTATAATACCCAAACTAAATGAGATACATGGCTTGCTTTGCGTATTCCTGATAGCCTAGGAGGAATTTTGAGGTGGAGGTGGAGGTGGAGGTGGAGATGCAGGTGGAGGTGGCAAGGGTAGGGAAAGGGGAAGGGGAAGGGAAATGGAAAGGGGAAGGGGAAGGGAAAGAGCTGGAGGGAGGGTAGATTCATGGTTTGGCTCAAATGCAAGTGGTGGTGGTGGTGGAGGTGGTAGGGGTAGGGGAAGAGCTGGAGAGAGGGTAGCTGCTTTGTTTGGTTGATTGTGTGTTCTCTAGTTGATCATGTAATATGTGCCTACTATTTAGTACATGTTTGTGTGATGTTGGACATGATGGTGTGCTTTTGTTGGACTTGGTGGTGCGGTTTTGTTGGACCTATTGATGTGCTTATGTTGGACTAGTTTATTGTCACATGTTGTTGGACATGAATTTGCTATTGGATTTGGCTATATCTATGTTTATGCTTCATTGAATGCAATTGGGATAATATATTATCAAAATTTTGTAAAAAATCTGCCACAATTGTGTCTTAATTTGTTCAATTTATTTTGTCAACAATCTATCAAAATTGAAGTCAAATTTGTCTAATTGACTTGTTCACTTCAATTCATCAAAATTATGTCAAATTGTAGATAAATTTACAACATTGATTCAAATTTATCAATTTGAAGACAAATATGTCAAACTTGTCTTGAATGTGAAACATATGTCAAATTTATTACAAATATTTCAATAGATCCGAATATATACACTTTATGACATAATTGGATCAAACAAACAAAATATAACAGAGTCAAATAAACAAGGATAAAAGGGGACTATTTGCCCCTTATCTAACACTATTAACTCACCTTAACGAAATATAGTCAGATAATATGTTCGTTTTTAAAAAACATGGTCAAATAAGTACACTAGAAAAGGTAAAATCAAATGAATAGTTAGGCTTCCAAACGGGTCAAATAAGCAATTGTCCCAAAATAATTTGCATCTAAAAAAACCAGCATTTGCATCTACATACCATAAGGTAAAATAGTAAAATATAAGAATCTAAAATTGGATGGAACATTTTTTAGTATTACGAATCTATAGGCAGTATGTCCAAATTGGTAGTAGAAAATATCCTATCTGATTCTAAGTTTTTATATTTTGAGACGGTGTAGTATTAATTACTAGCAACTGCATGAACCAAAACTCAAGTGCCTAAGAACAAAGATTAGGATAACAGCATGAAATGTCCAAACCATGCCCCTACAGGGCTAAACAGAGTAATAACCAGTCATTGATCAGCAACAAGTCACCCATCTCAACAGGTCTAATGGATCTCCATGTATAATTTGAACTGTTCCGGTCGATGGATGCCTTGTAATCAATATATATGGCTTAAAGTCAGTCTTCTGATCTCTATTGGTCAGTCAGCAACCTAGTTTAGAAGGACTCTTTGCCTTATTGGTATTTTTTTCCAACGAACAGCATCAGACAGCGTTGTTTCATTGAATAGAGCGCATGTCAAAACTCAGTCAAGTGCCAAGCTAGTGAGGGAGTCCAAAAAGAAGCAATGTGGAAATCAAACTATTCTAGTCAACATTGGAAGCTAGTATTATTTTAGTGATCTGCATGTATCCATCTAATCTGTTTATCAACCTTATCTAGTTATCCCTTTTCAACACGCAAATTCTACTATTTCTATATAATTGAAACCAATAACACAATATGGCCAGGTACATTTGATTGTTTGCATGCTTAATCATGGCCATCGATGTATTCTGTATGCTAACCATTTTGTGCTAATTACTAATTAACTTAATGTGCATTAATTGAGCATTTTATTATCTCACATCTAATTCAATGTTGTTTCTGAATGTCTAAAAAGTGACTAATACGGATGTTGGAGGTCGGGTGTTACTCGCATGACCCATGGGACTCCAGCTATGCTCGCTAAGACCCAACACGATGCTTGGAATTTTCTCTAATTTATTAGAAATCTTAAGGTTGCGTTTGAACTAATAGGTTCGGATACACTACTCTCTAGAAAAAAAACAAGAAACAAGGTGACTCATTAGTACACGATTAATTAAGTATTATCTAAAAAACCTTAAAAAATAGATTAAGATGATTTTTTTTAAAAGTAACTTTCCTATAGAAAATTTTATAGAAAATGCATCATTTAGTAATCCGGGAAGTGTGCTCACGAAACCAGGAGAGTAGAAGATAAAAAGAGAGACTAGCGAAACAAGTATATGAATATAAGAGTCTCAAGAAACAAAGCTATGCTTATGCATGGGCATATTATTTATTGTTTCCATACTTTTTATCATATGAATATTTATTTATCGTATATGAATATAAGACCTTTATCACCAAAAATACATTTAAAAACTTCCCAAAGAAAATGTTAGATATCTGTTTTCTAAAAACATACTTGTAATACTCTCTTTGTCCTGTGTATCTTTGTATTTTAGACATCTACAACACCAAATTAGTTTTATTAAAACTAGTATTTAAGTATATTTTGATAATATGTTCATTTTGCGTTGGATATATTGCTAATTTTTATAAACTTGGTTAACTTCAAAAAAAAGTTACTATAAAAAAAGTCGAAGCGAATCGTAATATGAAACAAAGATATCACTTTTTTTAAGATAAAGTGTACGAAATATATTAATGAACCGTAGGGGGCAGATCCAGAAAGAATTAACAGGAGGGACTGGACAAACTATATAAAACTATAGCCTTATTTTTTAATGGATGTATGGTAGAGAATTTTAGGGGGTTTTATGGGGACTCCTATGATTACAACGTCGGTATTAGAACTCGAGATCGTACGGCCTCATGTCAGATCCGCCACTACTGACCCGAGAAAACGAGGTCAACACATAGGACGATTTGTTGCACGCAATAAATTGGACGCCTCTTCATGCTGCAGGCTGCAGCAGCGAAGAGAGGCCGGTGAATTCGGTCGGCAAATTCAATGGCAGCTGCTCGCCTTGGTGTTGGGTTGCAGACAATCCTAGTGATATCCTTCGTACTGCAGATGCCATTTCTGCCAAGTACGCTCGCCACCGGAGGCAAGTCTGTCGAGCTACTGATCGTGGGCAGGGAGACGCATGAAGGCCATCATCGTCTCTTAGCTCCAAGCAAATCAATACGGTCTCCTCGAATCCTATTCCATAAGACCTGGACCGGGCCGGGTAAGTTGTATCTCAGTATCTGGATCCAGAACTGATTGTTTTTGCGTAGAAAGTGGTGTTAATGTGTTTTTACCAGGAACTAGAGAAGCAACTCTAATCAAACTGACGAGCATATATATAAATATATACATATATATACTCCTATCATTTTCTTTCACATGCATGATTTAATCTGACTTGGAGTTACGTTTCAGAACATAACCCTCCTAATCCACATCAACCAGGCAACTAATACCGTTGTTGTTTTCGTCGACGTTCGGAGAACATGGTAGCACATCAACTGCAGGCTAGTGAAGGAAGGTCTTTCTACTAGCTGTTTCACAACCCGGTTTTTGGTTTCTCCAGGTTTTATTTTACCTTATCATGATAAAGATAAGAGTTTTATTTTACCTTCTCTTGATAAAGATTGTAAGCAAGTTGTTTTAGGTGAATAAAGTGGTACTAATGTTTATCCTCAATTTTTTGGTTTGCTGATAACTTTTTTTTCATACATCAATAACAGTCGGCAGAACAATTGATACTACTCGGTTCCTCAAGATTTTCTTTTACCTTATCTTGATAATTACAAGCAATTTGTTTAGGTGAATTAAGTGCTACCAATGTTTATCCTCGATACTGTTTTCTAGCTTGCTGATAACTTTTTTTCATACATCAACCGATAGAGCAATTGACATTAATCCCTTTGTCTCATAGAAAATCAACTTCTGACCACGAATCTAGATGTAGGCTATATCTAAATTCGTAGACAAAGAAAGTAGATATGTAGCTTAGGAACCCAGGCGACTGTTCACCTACCTACCCAGAAGTAGGGGTGACAACAGGATAGGGCAGGTGCGGATTGGGCTGGAACATCCCCACCCCTGACCCCGAACCAATGGCCGGTTGAATAACGTCCCCCCTCCCCACACCCGTCAGGTCCCCACACTCCAACCAGGGCTCGTGGGTTCGTGGAAGAAGATGAAAGAGAGACGACACACCAAACACAGTGGAAACAGGAAAGGGGCTTGGGCTCATCAATGGTGAGCCAATGGCGCCCCGGAAGACGGAGATGGAGGCGGGGAAGTTTTGAGTTGTAGAGGAGGAGGCGTCGTCTGCACCTCGTCGAGCTGCTGCAGGGATAGAGGAGGCTCGAGCGCGAGGAAGGTCTCATGTGTGCGGGATGCGGTGCAGATCGAAAGTCGGGACTCGGGAGAGGGCATTGCGAGCGGCGAACAAGGGGAATGGGAGGAGGCTAGGTTTTTTTTTTCTGCGTTTGTACCTGGTCAATGGGCTTGGGAATTAATTGGTTTGACGGTTTATATGGGCTTCACTGGCTACTTCTGAATTTTGACAGTGTTTTTTATGGACTCAATAATATTTTTGGGCCCATGGTTAACCCACGGGTGATAATCGATCCCCATCCTCACCTCCACACCATGTCGGGGCCTCGTCCCGGTAGAACCGCAGGTCAAAATCTGACCCCTGCATGGGTGAGGTGCACATGTGGCTGCCCTCCTTGTTTCTTGGAATTTCAGCAGAGCCAATAACAAAGTTTGCACTCTTTATAGGGAGAAACTGTAAGTATGGTAATGGGTTCATAGGGACATATACCTTCATTTATCAGGTTCTTAAATCCTCGTATCTGTAATTATGTATGTACACTCATGGATGCTTAATAAAGTTTAATTGAGGTTTCGCATATTTATTGTTGGAGCCTGTGCCTCAGTATGTATCTCTACGAATCTATCTCTTAGATTGTTGAAGGTAACGTGGAATAAGTAATATATGAGCATAACAAATAAAGCCTCACTCCGGTGCTCTCTACTGATATTAGAAAACAATTTGAACTGTTGATCTTATTTGATCGAAGAGTTCAGATTATTTTCTACTACCAACCTAGTTAGCGGTAGTAGAAATGTGGAGGGACATTATTGTCATAAAAAATAGGGGTATAATTATCATTTAGCAGTGACTACACTTTTTTTCCTTCTTTCTTCTGCTTTTTGATGGAATATAAGCAATTCCAACATAATGTATAACCACATATCGATGTAGCGGGGAAAATACATAAATGATAAAGTTACTCGTAATCATTGTATTAGTAAATTACTAATTTACCATTAATATTATAGGTAGTAAAATACTATAAGTAGAGAGTACCGGAGCATCACCCTAACAAATATAGTTTAGCTTTGATAATGCGATACAATCCAAAAGCCAGGGCAATATGATATAAGTATTTCTTTTGTCGATGGGTAAGAGATGACTATAGTATTTGAGAATGTAAGGTTCGTCCGATACTAAGTTACATCGTGGTTCAATTAGGATTAGACTTGTGTGACCCATGAGAGTTGTGTGCGCATATTTAGTATCACCTTACTAGTTTAGTAAGGATGGAACCAATTTATAAAGCCTCATCCCTCCAACCATATCACTCCCTTTTACACGAAGCGAGAACGAAAGTGTAAGGGTCTGTTTGGTAGAGCTCCAACTCTTAAATCTAGCTCCAGGAGTTGGGTCTAGAGTGGAGTTGTGGAGCAGCCTAAATCTAACTCCACCTCTCTAGTTTATTTTGTGAAATTGCTTCACTCAGCTCCGCTCCCATTTTCTCATCTGTAGTTTATTTTGTAGGAGCGCTCCACTCAGCTCCGCTCCCATTTTCTCTAGTTTATTTTGTGAAAGCGCTCCATCCAACTCCGCTCCCATTTTAGGTGGAGCTGAAAATTTTTGGTTAGACTCCAGTTCTAGGAGAGGTGGAGCTGTAGATGAAGTAATGCCAAACAGGCTCTAAATGGGGTGATATGTATAAGTGGGCCTATTTTTTCTAGTTTATTTTATGAGAGCGCTTCACCTAACTTCGCTCCCATTTTAGGTGAGTTGGACTCCAGCTCCAGGAGAGGTGGAACTAGAGCTAGAGTTGTGTCAAACAGACCCTAAGTAGGGTGGTATATATAAGTGGGTCTGCCCGCAGGATGGGTTGGGATACGTGATTCTGGAGGATGGGCTATTACAAGTACACATGAGTATGGAGTATAAAGGCAAGAGACATAGATTTTAGGGGCAATTGTATTTTTGAAACCGTTTCAGAGTCTAACTACCAATTTGACCCTATTTTTTTAAGTTTGCTTATTTGACCATCTTTTTTAAAACCGACCCTATTTCATCAAGACAATGTGACGGTGTTAACTAAGGAAAAAATAGTGTTTATGCCCTTACTTATTTAACCCAACTTTCTCTAAGTTTTTTTAAATAGAACTATTTTTATGCTCATTTAAAATTGAGATATGTGACAAATTTACTAGACATACAAATTTTCTTGATAGCATCCACCCCAATTTGCATATATTTTTTTGACAGTATCCCAAATTACATATATTGAAGCAAAACAAAACACACGTAGATCTGTGGCTGAGCCATTTGCTGAACACGACAACCGCGTCCCGGAAACAACCGCCCGGGAGAAAAAAAAAAAAAACAAGGGCCGCATGCGCATCAGTGTCGGGGCTGCCGCCACCACCCGTGTAACCCTAGCCGTGTGTGTGTGCATGTGTTGTTGTGAAGCCAGACAACTAGTATTGGAATCACAAGGGCAATTCAGCCTTCGTCCTTCTCTAAATTTATTTTCTATTTTTTTTAATAAATCTATTCCTAATAATGTGGTTGCAATAGGGTTAGACGGTCTTTTCATTTTAAAAAGAGAGGGTCAAATGAACAAACTTGTAGAAGTAAGGTTAAATTGATAGTTAGCTTTTAAAACAGAATCAAAAGAGTAATTATCCCTAGATTTTATATAGATTCGGACCTCCTATCCTGTTTATATGTATTGACGAAGGATGTATCACAATGAGTAAGCTATCTAGTCTAGCCTACCAAGCTAATCTGTGTCATGTGTACTCTGTGTTTTGTGGTCAGATTTGATTGATGAAACGGCGGCCATATAAAATTTAATTAATATATCGACATCACAAATAGAAATTTCAACATACAATGGATTTGCGTTTAAAAAGATGTATTCAAACAATTTGCATATAAACAAGCAGCATTTGCATATGAAAAAAGTTGTATTACTCATTATAAAGTCTTAGTTAGCACTACATGAAGAACAAAAACTAAAAGTACCTAAGAACAAGATTAGGATCATAACAGCATCAAATAATATAAATCCAACCCATGGCTCTACAGGGCTGCACTGAGTAATCAGTGTTTGATCAGCAACAAGTCACCCATCTCAATTCTCAACAGGTCTGATGGGTCTCAATGTATAATTTGAACTGGTCCGGTCGATCGATGCCATGTAGTCAATATATACTACTCGTGTATCTACTTCAAATTCTGCCCGTTTGTCACGGCGAGCAAGGTGACAATATATACATGACTTAAAAGACGGTCTTCTAATCTCTATATAATTGGTCAGTCAGCAACCTACTATTTTCGTGCTAAAATATAAAAATCTAAAACTGGATGAGATGTTTTCTAGTATAACATATCTGGATAGGAGTATATTTTGGGACGTAGGGAGTAGATTACAAGAACTCTTTACCTTAATTATGAGCCGGTATGGACCGCATGCCAAAAGTCAGTTTAAGTGCCAGCAGAGTGAGGGAATTCAAAAAGAAGCAATGTGGAAATCATACTTTTCTAGTCAACATTGGAAGCTACTCCCTCCATATAGCTTTTTTTGAACGAAGGAAGTATTGTTTTAATGATCTGCATGTATCCACCTAATCCGTTTACCAGCCTAGCTCGTCGTCTAACTATCCCTTTTCAGCACGCAAGTTATCTACTATTTATATATAACTATTATGGTGGTCCGCGTAGAGGGCGCGGCTAGCATCGTTATAATTTTCTCACACAATAACATATATATTTTCAAATTATATTATTAAAATATATTTAAATATCAACATAATTTTAAATTCTATAGATCAAAATAACCAATATAATTAATTATTTTTTATTCTGACTTTTAGTTATTTTTAAGTTTGTATTCTTATATATGGACTCCAAACTCTTTTTTTAATATTTCTTATTTTTTATTTATGTGGTTTTATTATTTATGAATTTATCCCTATATGGACTCTAAAACCTTCTTTCATTTTTTATTTTTAAATTTGAATTTTAGTTATTTCTAAATTGTATTCATATATATACTCTAGACACTTCTTTCAATATTTTTTTTATTTAAAATTTTTGTTATTTGTAAATTGTATTTCTATATGAACTTTAAACTCTTTCTACCAATATTCCTTATTTTTAATTTTTTATTTTAGTTATTTGAAAATTATTTTTTTATATGGACTCTATACTCTACTGCCAATCGTCCTCAATTTATTGAGTTTCTAAATTTGGTTATTTAGAAATTATATTTCTGTGGACTCTAAACTTTAGTTTTGATTTTTTTCATTTTTTTAAATTCTGATTTCCAATAATAGCATCTAAATTGTATATTTGTATGTTCTGTTAATTTTAATTGTATTTCTATAAGGACTCTAACTCATTTTTTTTAATATTCCTTATTTTTTCAATTCAAATTTCAATTATTTCTAAATTTACTCCTATATGGACTCTAAAATCTTCTTCCAGTATTTTTTTATTTTCAATTTTAGTTATTTCTGAATTGTATTTCTATATGAACTCTAACCTCTAGTTTTAATTTTTAGTTTTTTTAATCTAAATTTTAGTTAATTCTAAATTGTATTCTTGTATGAACTCTATTCTCCTCTTTTAATATTCTTTTTTTAATTCCAAATTTCAGCTATTTTTAAACTGTATTTCTACATAGACTCTTATTTTTCTTTTTCTTCGATTAATGTGAGAATTTCTAAGCCGTGAGAGCGAACGTAGAGGCTTCTTTTTCTATTACTTTAATTATATAATAGATTAATTGGAACTGCCACATTAAAGAAAAAAGAGCCATTGGATTGCTCGCATGCTTAATCATGGCCATCGATGCATTATGTATGCTAACCGTTTTGTACTAGTTACTAGCTTAACGTGTATTGAGCATTTCATTCTCTCCCATTTAATTCAATGTTGTTTTTTTAACGTGTAAAAAGAGACTAATGCAGATGTTGGAGACAGGGTGTTAGTACACGCATGACCCATGAAACTCAAGTCCACCTGTGCTCTCTAAGACCCAACACGATGCTTGGAATCTTCTCTAAGATATTAGAAACCTTAAGTCGCAATAAACAAGGCCGTGCGCATGCATGGGTAATTATTTATTGTTTTCACACATTTTATTACACTACGTATATGAATATTTAATTTTAGTTACTTTTACTTATAACATCAAGTTAGCCTATTATTTAATTGGTCACATGTCTACCATCTGCACACATGACATGCGATATGCACAACGTATAATCCAGTCATCAGTGCATGGAGGACATCACATTAGACGTATCCACAAATATTAGACGGTATAAAGTAGTCAAGCAAACCCTGCTGAAAAAGTTATTTTACCCGGATGGTAAAAATCACATTAGTCCTGGTTCGAATAGGAACCGGGACTAAATATCTTTTTTTAGTCCCGGTTAAAAAGCCCAACGGAACTTTTTGATTTTTACTCCTGGTTTGTGATATTTTTAGTCCCAATTAAATATCTATCAGGGCGTATCAGGCCCCAATGATCTTTAGTCTCGGTTGGTAACACCAATCCGAACTAAAAATTGATTTTTAGTCTCTTTAGTCCCGGTTGGTGTTACCAACTCGAACTAAAGATGCCTCCAGGGTAGGGTTTACCAAACAGCATAGTTACCGCACGGTTATCGCGGTTACCACGCACGGTAACCTTTTCAGTTTTTGAAACCACGGTATATCTCACGGTAACCGCGCGGTTTCGCGGTAACCACGCTGTTACCGCGGTAACCGCCAAACCGTGGGATCGTAGTAACCGCGCCCCAAACGGTTTGGTAAACCCTGCTCCAAGGTTAGTTTAAAAAGAAAGCATATCTATCCAAGTCAGATCTGTATAGTAGGTGGTATGGTAACACGCGTGAGAGTTGGGGTGAGAGATCTTGAGTTCGAATCTGTCGGTGTCATGGGCCCAGGTGTATATTGACTTAGGGCTTGAGGTGGCCCCGTTCGCCCACGTGGCCATCCCCCGAGGGGGATCGGGCCCGAGGGTGACGTGGCGGCCGCCCGTTCTAAGTCCCGGCGTCACTCAGTGGCTGTCGTAGCAGGGGTCGGGCTCCCCCGACCCCCTCGGGCCACCGCCACGTGTGTTGGGGTAGGTGGGCGCCCCCAGCGCTCACCCATCCCCATTAATGGCGATACAGCCGGAGTGCGCTTGCGCGCGCGCGTGCCGCATTAAATGCGAGTAGACGCGCACGCACGCGCCTGACACCGGTCACAGTCAGCTGACCGATCTGTGACCGGTACGAATGACCGATGGGACGCAGCACAGTACCGGGCGTGCCGTCTGCACGGCGTTAGGTACGCTGCGCGCCCCATCAGGTCAAATCAAAATCATGTGGGGCGATCTGGCTCACTCACCCAGCCTATCGCCATAAAAAGGCGGAGCACGTAAGTCTCCGGCCGTTTAATAAGGAATGACGTGCGGTGCCGCAGACAGGCGGTGCGCAGCCTGATAAGGATCGCATTGGCACTGTAGAACGGAGGACTTCCGCCCCAGACTTCGGTGCGATCCATAATTGTACACGAATATTTTTCCTTTTCTCTAGAATACAGCCTGTTCGGCACATGTGGTGTCCCCTTGGGAGTATAAAAGGAGGCCCTGGCCTAGAGGAAGGGGGTTCGATCCCTAAGAACAAGAACACATATAGTCCATCACACAGGAGTAGAGTATTACGCCTCGCCGGCAGCCCGAACCTGTATAATCCCTGGCGCCACAGTCCTCCGTCGTGCGAAATTCTCCCTCCCTCTCCACGCCACCAGCGCACCGGAGCAAGAGCCGGAAACGCGTCTCTCGCGCCCTGGGCCGAACTCAAAAGGGGGGCCCTCACAGTCCACCACTGAGGAGTTTACCCTCCGTCAGCTGGCGCGCTAGGTAGGGGCGTGCAGACGCATTTCTCGGCTCCCGTTCCTTCCGTGCGTGCCAAGTTTCGCCAAGTCAGACCTATGGCTGAAGAGGCAGTGGTGCGCACGCCCACACCGAGCGTCAGCGACGACGGCAGAGAGCTACATCCTCGCCGTCGAGCACATACCCCGTCGCCGTCTCCACACCGGAGTCCTGGACGAGGGAAAGCGCTGGAGGTGCCAGAGGGCTCTGCCACCTCGCCGCTGCCCAGTGACGAACGGCGACGCCGCCCCAAGGCGCGCCGCCGTTTGGTCTACGGTGACGGCGGCACCCCTCATGGCGCCCTCCAAGCGGCGGGAGCGCTCCTGCCCCACCCGCCTATCGCCTCAAAACCAGAAGCCCCCGTCCAGCGCTGGCTGGACGATGTGGCTAACCTGGTCAAGGCAGCATAGCAGCAGCTGGAATTCGGCGGCCGCTCGTCGGCAGCCGGATCGTCCGGCACCGCAATTGCTGCCTCTTCGTCTGCAAGGCGAAGAGCTCGACGGGCGGCGGCCCACGCCCGCTATTCGCCCTCGCTTCCCTCGTCGACGCCCACGGCCACTCACGGGCATCACGAGAGTATATATGGTGGGCCAGACGCCCGGCTCAACATCGAGCGCCGGCGCAACGAGCGCCGCGCCACCCAAACGGGGGAGGGCACCGCGGCCGTAGCCGCGGTGCGCCCCGATGGGCATAAGGGCCGACCCCCTGTTTCCCAGTCGTCGGGGCTGGATGCCGTGCTTTTGTGGCGAGCCTTCGGAATGTCCGATGGCCCCCAAAGTTCTGGCCCAGCATTCCGGGAAATACGACGGCAGCGTCAACCTCACCGAGTTCCTCCAGATCTACACGACTGGAATAGAAGCGGCAGGGGGTGACGACAGGGTCATGGCGAACTTCTTTCCCATGGCCTTAAAAGGCCTAGCGCGGGGTTGGCTCATGAACTTGCCACCCGCCTCGGTCCACTCCTGGGAGGATTTGTGCCAGCAGTTCACTACGAACTTTCAGGGCACATATCCACGCCTAGGAGAAGAGCAGATCTACACGTAGTGCAGCGGAGGGTTGATGAGTCCCTCCGATCATATATTCAGCGGTTCTGCCAGGTCCGCAACACCATCCCTTGTATCCCCGCGCACGTGGTGATATACACGTTTAGGGGAGGCGTGCGGCACAACCGCATGCTGGAGAAGATAGCCTCCAAGGAGCCCCAGACCACCTCGCAGCTTTTCGAGCTCGCGGACCGTGTGGCCCGAAAGGAGGAGGCTTGGAACTGGAACTTCTCCGGCTCTGGCGCGGCGGCTACGGCTGCGGCTGCCCCCGAGTCCGTTGCCCGTTCTGGGCAGCGAGAAAAAAGGAGGAAGAAGAGGACTGCCCGTTCCGGCGACGAGGGGCATGTCCTCGCTGCCGAAGACGCTTCGCGGCCCGCACGCAAGGGGAGAGCCACGAGCGATGGCAGGAAGAATGCCGACGCTCCCAGTCGCGAGCGCCAGGCGGGCAAATGGTGCTCTGTGCACAACACCTCCCTCCACGACCTCGCTGACTACCGCGCGGTCAAAGGCTTGGTCGAGCGCGTTAGGAAGTGGGGGGAGGAGCGGGGGCAGGAACGCCGTGGGGGCCAGGGCCCCACGGCTCCTGCCCGCGACCGGCGAAGTGAGGCCAAGCAGGAGGCCCCCGCCGATGATGATGGGGACGACGACTTGGGCTTCCAGGAGCCTGAGGCCACCGTCGCCACCATAGACGGGGGAGCATCTGCTCATGCTTCCCGCCGCAGCTTCAAGTCCATGAAGCGCGAGCTTCTGGCTGCGGTCCCCACTCATGAGGCCGCACGATGGGCTCGGTGGTCGGAGATCCCGCTCACCTTCGACCAGACCGACCACCCCCCGTGCGTTGCCCGGGGTGGGCAGATTGCGATGGTGGTTTCTCCCACCATTTGCAATGTCAAGCTGAGGCGCGTCCTGATAGATGGCGGTGCCGCCCTCAATATCCTCCCACACGGCCTACGATGTCATCAAGGCCCCAGGGATGAAGCTCCGGCCGTCCCTGCCTATAATCGGTGTGATGCCGGGGCACAAATGGCCTCGAGGTCACATTGACCTCCCGGTCACATTCGGTGGCCCCGACAACTTCCGCATCGAGCGGATCGATTTTGATGTGGCGGATCTCAATCTGCCCTACAACGCGGTGCTTGGGAGGCCCGCGTTGGTGAAGTTCATGGCGGCCACCCACTACGCCTACCTCCAGATGAAGATGTTGGGCCCGCGCAGCCCTATCACCATCCACGGCGATCTCAAGATCGCGTTGGCTTGCGTGGAGCAGCGCGCAAGCGACCTCGCTGCGGTTCCAAAGCCAACGGGCGGTGATGAGAGGCTCGAGCCCTCCTCGTCTCACGCCCCGAGGAAGCGGATGGCCTCAAGCGACGAGGTCCCTGTGAAGGAGGTGGCACTGGCCGACGATCCATCCAAGACCGTCAAAATTAGCGGTCAACTGGACGGCAAATAGGAAGACGCACTCGTCTCCTTCCTGCGGGCAAACGCCGACGTCTTCGCGTGGAAGCCGTCGGATATGCCTAGGGTCCCTAGGGAGGTGATCGAGCACCGTCTGGCCGTGCGACCGGATGCAAGGCCCGTCTGGCAGAAAGTACGGCGACAGGCCCCGAGCACCAAGCCTTCATCCGTGAAGAGGTGGCGCGTCTCCTGGAGGCCGAATTCATCTGAGAGGTCATACATCCGAAGTGGCTCGCGAACCCGGTCGTCGTCCCCAAGGCGAACGACAAGCTCCAGATGTGCATCGACTACACCAACCTCAACAAGGTATGTCCTAAGGACCCTTATCCCCTACCACGCATAGATCAGATTGTCGACTCCACTGCGAGGTGCGACCTTTTGTGCTTCTTAGATGCATATTCAGGGTATCATCAGATTCGCATGGCTAGGGAGGATGAGGAAAAAACTGCATTCACTACTCATGTGGTTACTTATTGTTATACAACTATGCCTTTTGGTTTAAGGAATGCAGGCCCTACTATTCAGCGTACTACTCGCATTACTTTGGGTAGTCAAATAGGGCGTAATGTTGTGGCGTATGTCGATGACTTGGTTGTGAAAACGCGCAACCAAGAGACGTTGCTCTCGGATCTAGCGGAGACCATCGAGAGTCTCCGCTCGACGCGCATGAAGCTGAACCCTGAAAAGTGTGTGTTCGGCGTGCCTGCGGGCAAGCTTCTCGGGTTCCTGGTCTTGGCCCAGGGCATAGAGGCCAACCCCGAGAAGATTAGCGCGATAAATAGGATGCGCCCCCCAGCAAGCTTAGGGATGTCTAGCGCGTCACGGGATGCATGGCCGCCCTAAGCCGGTATATATCGAGGTTGGGAGAGAAGGCGCTGCCCTATTTAAACTCCTCAAGCGCTCCGGGCCGTTCAGGTGGACGGAGGAGGCTGAGCAAGCCCTCAACCAGTTGAAGGCTTACCTCAGCTCCCGCCCCGATCCTAGTTGCCCCCGAGCCCGAGGAGCCGCTGCTGCTCTACTTAGCGGCGACCCCGCAAGTAGTCAGCGCGGCGCTAGTGGTGGAGCACGCCGAGGAAAACCCTCGGCTCGCGCTCCACCGTCCCGTGTCGGTACAGCCCGAGCCAGAGGGCGACGAAGGAGCCCGTTAGCCAGGCGAAGGCCCCGGGGCCCCCCAGGTTGATGATGGCCCTTCGTTCCCTCGTCAGATATCGTTAGACGCCCCCGGTCCCCAGGAAGGCCCCGAGGCCACTGAGGGGAGGAGTGGCCCGACGCCTTCTGACCCTGAGGCCGCCGGCAACCGAGAGGGTACCGGGTGGGTGGTCAAGTGGGCTATCAAACTCTCCGAATTTGATCTCCACTTCGAACCACGCCACGCAATTAAGAGTCAGGCCCTCGCCGATTTCGTGGCAGAGTGGACCCCGACCCCCGAACTCAACCTCGGATTCCCTGACCCCGAAGCCAGAGCCGATCCCTCGCAGCAAACCACCGGCCCCCATTGGGTGATGCAGTTTGACGGCTCGCTTGCCCTCCAGGGTGCCGGTGCTGGGGTCACTTTGACCTCACCAAACGGGGACATCCTCAAATATCTGGTTCGCCTGGATTTTCGGGCAACCAATAATATGGCGGAGTATGAGGGGCTACTTGCGGGACTCAGAGCGGCGGCTGGAATGGGGATCCGCCGCCTCTTGGTTCTTGGCGACTCTCAGCTAGTCGTGAACCAGGTCTCCAAGGAATACCACTGCTCCGACCCGCAAATCGAGGCCTACGTCCGCGAAGTGCGGCGTATGGAGCGCCGTTTTGACGGGTTAGAACTACGGCACGTGCCCAGGCGAGACAATGCGCTCGCCGACGAGCTATCAAGACTCGCCTCGTCACGTGCCCCAACCCACCGGGTGCCTTTGAAGAAAGGCTTACCCAGCCGTCGGCGCGTCTTGATCCCCCGGGGGACTCAGACGCTGCCACGTCACCCTCGGGGCCGGATGGAGTCCAGGCCCTGAGGCCCGAGGGGGTTGAACCCGACCCCCTACGACAAATCGCTTGGATGACCGAGATCTAGGCATTCCTCAAAGATGAGACTCTCCCTGAGGATCACGAAGGGAGCGAGTGAGTTATCCGAGTCTCCAAGAGGTATGTGTTGATAGAGGGGCCCTCTACCGGCGCGGTGCCAATGGAGTCCTCAAATGCATCTCTCGGGACCATGGCATCGAGCTTCTCGCCGATGTCCATGAAGGCGAGTGCGGCGCTCATTCCGCCTCGCGCACCTTGGTTGGCAAGGCCTTTCGACAGGGTTTCTACTGGCCCACAGCGCCCCAAGATGCAACCGATCTGGTCAGGCGATGCAGGGCGTGTCAATTCCACGCCAAACAAAGACATCTACCGGCCCAAGCCCTGCAGACCATCCCACTCTCATGGCCCTTCGCGGTCTGGGGGCTGGACATCTTGGGTCCCTTCAAGGCCCTGGGCGGGTACGAGTACCTCTACGTTGCCATCAACAAGTTCACCAAATGGCCTGAGGCCTACCCGATCATCAAGATCGATAAGCACTCGGCCCTCAAATTCATCAAGGGCATCACTGCCCGGTTCGGGGTGCCCAACTGTATCATTACGAACAACGACATGGGCATCAAACTCTGTTTCGCCTCGCCCGCCCACCCCAAGAGCAATGGTCAAGTGGAGCGCGCCAACGTGGAAATCCTCAAAGGCCTCAAGACCAAGACATACAACGTCCTCAAGAAACATGGCGACTCGTGGATCGATGAGCTACCAGCAGTGCTATGGGCCAACCGGACTACCCCGAGCAGTGCCACGGGGAAACCTCCTTTTTTCTGGTTTACGGTGCGGAGGCGATCCTCCCATCCGAGCTCACCCTGGGATCTCCGCGAGCCGCCATGTATAACGAGGCAAACCAAGAGCACCTCCGACAGGACGACCTCGAGTACCTTGAAGAACGAAGGTGACGCGCCGTCCCTTGGGCCGCGCGTTACCAGCAGAGCCTAAGACGCTACCATCAGCGCCATGTCCGGGCCCGGTCACTCAGCATAAACGATCTCATCCTACACCGCGTCCAAACGCGTGCTGGACTGAGCAAACTCTCACCTATGTGGGAGGGGCCGTTTAGAGTGATCGGCGTCCCTCGGCCGGGCTCTGTTAGGCTGGCCACGGAGGATGGCACCGAGTTGCCTAACCCGTGGAATATAGAGCACCTTCGTCGCTTCTACCCATAAAGGAGTCGCTGTTGTTGTACCTCAGGCTCGGGCCAACCCCGCATGCCCCCTCGGGCACACAAAGTTGGCGGGGGTTCCCACTATCAATATATTCCCTTCTCGCATTTATTTTCTGAGTAGCAGAGTCCTTTCTCATACATACATTCGAACGACTGTGATTTTTTTTCGCGTGATCTATGGGGTGTTTTGTCTCAACTCAGGGCGCTTGTGTTCGTGTTGCTCCCGGTGATTCGGACCGCCTAGACGCTGACGGGGCGCAGAGCGAGCCGTGCCCCGAGACATGTTGAACTCTAGGGAAAATCGCCAATGGCCCACAATCGGGTCCGCACTTACCCCGGTCATCGTGCTCTCGGCCTGGCCAGTCTCGACACGTGGAACTCCCCAAGTGCACTAGCTTCGGCCTTTATTATTTGGGATAACAGCCTGAACCCAAGCCCCCACTTGAGTCAAAACACCGGGCGGGTCAGCCAGAAAAATCCAGTCGATTCACATAGTCACAAACTAACATAAAATCATGAAACATTCATTGCAGGTAGATAGAAGCAGATATAATAAGAAGTTATGATTATTACAAGGTTGGCACGAAGGCCTTGTAAACAAGCATGGCAAAAAGAAAGGAGGGGTCGGCATCTGCGGGCCTCGACCTGCGGGGTCACACCTCTCCGTCGCCATCGCTATCGCCGCCGTCGTCGTCGCCCTCGTCCTCGTCCTCGTCATCGGAAGCCGGCGCAGGGGCGAACCGGGGGGCCGTCTCCTCAAAGGAGTGGACGACTTCCCGAGCGACCTCCCGGACTCGGGCGCGAGCGGCTGCCTCAGTCCCCGGCGGGAAGTCATCAAAGACAGCCCACGGCGAGAACTCGGGGTCGCGAGCCTGGCAACTTGCCAGCACCAGCTCCACTGCCCCCTCGGCGAGGTCCCTCGAGGAAGCCTTGATGGTCTCCTCGATCTCCTTGGGAAGCCTCCCGAGGTCATCGGCCATGTTGGCAAGGCGGTGGGCGACCCCGGCCGTGATATCGCCGAAGCTGTACAGTCGGCCTTGCCAAACGCCCGCCTCACGCCCAGCGCGCTCCAGCTTGGTGACGGTGTCCTGGAGCATGCCGGGGCCTACCTCGTTGGCCAACCGGAGGGCCTCGAGCTCTCCAGCTCGGGAGTTCAGGAGCTGCTGCAACCCTGCGGCGGTCTCCTCGGCCGCGGCAAGGCGGGCGGCCAGGCCGCTCTGGGCCTCGGGCGTCCCGGCACCCCGCGTCATCTCCTCCACCTCCTTCGCCCGTGCCTCGAGCTTAGCAGCGCGCTGGTCTAGAGCGGCCCTCTCGGCGCGGGAGTTCTCGAGGTGCGCAAGCTCGCATGCCATCAAGCGCTCGAGGTCACGCTTGGAGACCTCAGACTCGCGCCCAGCGATCCGGGCTGCGCGCTCCTCTCGGGCGCACAGGCTCTCGGCCAATTGCTGGTTCGCAGCCTCGGACTTCGAGAGGGTTTGGGCCTGCTCGGTGACAGTGGCCTCGCGGAGACGGAGCGCAGCCTCC
The DNA here is from genome assembly GCA_000573905.2 of Oryza punctata. NCBI lineage: Eukaryota > Viridiplantae > Streptophyta > Magnoliopsida > Poales > Poaceae > Oryza > Oryza punctata. Next base: position 6,212,791 of record CM002489.2, on the reverse strand, counting down.
ATTTCCGCGGCGGCGGCCCCATGTGTCGCCAGGGTCTCCTCCCGCGCCTTCAGCTCGTCGGCGCGAACCCGCAGCGTCCTGTTGCGCGCCACCAGGCCCTCTTCTCCTAGGCAGCAGCAGCATCGAGGGCCCCCCGCACGGCGTCGAGCCAGCGCGAGGTCGTCGGACTGGGCCTCGTATTGGAGGCGGAGGCCCGTGGTGCTCTCCTCCATGGCCGCGGTCGTCGTGAGCGCCGCGATCCTCTCCTCCTCCACTTCCCAGGTGATCTCCGCCAGGGCTTCGGTGCGCGCGTCAAGCGACGTGAGGCGGGCGGTGTGGGCTTTCCGGCCCGCCTCCACCATAGCCTCCAAGGAGCGGCGCCCATCGGCGAGCTGCTCCCACTCCGCAGCCAGCTCGACCCGCTCCCCCAGCAGAGCCTGCATTTGGGCGTTAAGCCCTTCTACGATGGCGGAGTTGGTCGTCGCCATGGCTTGGAGGAGGGGCTCCACGCCCGATAGGGTGGAGACGGAGAAGGAGGTCCGGCGCCCCAGCCCCAACGGGGACCCGGGCTCAACTTCGGGGGCCCCACCAAGGTTTGGCCCTCCCTCCGGGACCTGGTCAGCCTCGGGCCCCGAACCACAGCTCGCATCCCTGGCAGCCAACACCACCATCCGAACCCGAGTCACCTCGGCCTCTTCTCGGGCGCGGGCTACTTCGGCCTCCCGACCCCGGGATGCGTCCGTCTCCCGTGCGGCCGCCTCAGCTTGCCGCGCACGGGCCGCCTCGCGGGCGGCTTCTTCCGCCTCCCGCAGGCGCGCCTCCGCATCTTCGGCCACCTATCGGGCCGCCTCTTCGGCCGATGGCCCCTCGGCCTCGACCCCTGCGGGACGGCTGGTCTTGGATTAGCGGGAGGCGTCACCGCCGTGGGCGCTCCGAGGCAGGAGATCGATGGATAGAAAAAACCGAAAACGAGGCACACATAAATAAAATGAAAGGAAAAGGGGGGCGGCCCCTGTTGGGAGTGAGGCTGTACCTGCTGGATGGACGTTTGAATGTCCACTTTGGCGGGGTGCGATCTCCCTCTGCTTGCGGAGCCACCTTTTCTTCCTTTCTCCCCCGGGTGGGGGCGACGGCGAGCCGCCCGCCGACTGCCTCCCCGAGGCACTCTCGGCGCCACCCCCTTGGGGTGGAGATGGTGGAGGGCTCTCTCCAGGCTTGCGCTTCCCCTTGGGTTCGCTGGGGCGGCTGCCTTCGGAGCTACTGTCGGGGGGAGCTGACGAGCAACCCTCGCCGGAAGAGGGCCGCTCTCCTCCGCTATGGCTGCCGCTAGCGCCGTCGTGGCCCCGGTCCCCCGAGGCGCTAATTGCAACCATGATCGCTTGTATGTTGTCGTGGTTGGGATCGCAACACCAGGGGACGATTCCTGCAGGGATCAAAGATGGCTCCACCGTGCTGAGGTTCAGCACGCACTGGATCACCACCTGGAGGTCCTCTGGACTCCAATCCTAGTTGCGGCCCGGATGCGACCGAGCAGGGTCCTCGGAGCTATACGCCCAGGCGACCCGAGCGCGCCGCTGGAGCTGGGCGATGCGGCGGCGAAGGTAATCCCCGAAAACCATGGCGCCGGTTAGGCCCTGGGCGCGCAGACCGGACAGGCGATCCAAGACGACGTCGTACGCGTCCCCGAGAGTGACGGTCGACCACCACGTTGGTCTCTGCACCGGCGGACGGCTTGGAAGTCGGAGGCGACGCTTGTCGGGGAGACCGGTATAAAACCAACCGCTCTTCCAGTCGTCCCACTTCTTGCGCAGGACGCACGGGATATACTGCTGCGCCACCTGCGCGCGCGGCTGAAAATAGCAGCCGCCAACCTCCGTCGCCGATGACACTGACTGTGCGGTGTAGAACCACCGGCACAGTCGGAGGGTGGGCCTCACCCCCACAAACATCTCGCACAGATGTGCGAAGATGGCTAACGTCATCACGGCGTTGGGGGTGAGGTGCACTATCTGGAGGTCGTAGTGGTCCAAGACGTCTAGAAAGATGCGCGAGAATGGCGGGATTAGCCCCGCCATAGCAAAGGGGAGGAAGAAGACCGACCGGTGGGGGTACTACGGTGCCAGGCGCGCTTTGCCCAGCACCACCACCTCCCGGTCAGGCGCCACCGGCATGAATTTGCACGGTAGGCCATGTCGTTGGTGATGCGGGAGGGTGGCAGCACGCTGCCTTCGACCGGCAAAGACCCTCGTGCCATCGCACTGAAAAGGAGGAGCGCAAAAAAAAGTATGAGCGGCGGAGAAGAGCGCTAGGAGACGAAAAGAGCTAGGACGCAAGAGAGCTGTGTTCGGCGAAAGTGGCGAAAGGAGAAAATCTCCTTCTCAACGCCCTTTATACCCTACCGCTGATGCGCCCGGCTCCTCGTTTCCCGCGCCCACGAACTCGCCCCCTCGATTACCGCGCGCACTCCCTCCATTAGCCCCGCTGCTCCATTTCCGGTGCGCGTGCGAAATCCCGCAACCGTCACGGAGATAGAGGGATAGATCGCGCCCGCATTAATAGCGCGCACGGTTGCCGAAAAGTATGCCATCATCACAACTCCGGGCATATAGATGGACGTGCCCCGTTTGGCATGCTGCCCCGGATAATGAGGCCATTATGGAGTAATGGCCCATTATCGCTGGGAGGCGGTTTTCTCGGGCATAAAGATGGCAATCGTTCATCTTCTCCGAAAACCCTGAGCCCACGTAACGCCGGACCAACAGGGTGGCGTCAAACCTGGTCGACCCACGGTGGGCCCCCGCAGGCTTTACGCCGGGGGCTACTATCGGTGTCATGGGTATCGGTGTCATGGGCCCAGGGGTATGTTGAGCTTGAGGTGGCCCTGTTTACCCACGTGGCCATCCCCCGAGGAGGGATCGGGCCCAAGGGTGATGTGGAGGCCGCCCGTTCTAAGTCCCGGCGTCACTCAGTGGCTGCCGTAGCAGGGGTCGGGCTCCCCCGACCCCCTCGGGCCGCCGCCACGTGCGTTGGTGTAGGTGGGCGCCCCCAGCGCTCACCCACCCCCATTAATGGCGGTACAGCCGGAGTGCGCCTGCGCGCGCGCGTGCCGCATTAAATGCGAGTAGACGCGCACGCATGCGCCTGACACCGGTCACAGTCGGCTGACCGGTCTGTGACCGGTACGAATGTCCGATGGGACGCAGCACAGTACCGGGCGTGTCGTCTGCACGTCGTTAGGTACGCTGCGCGCCCTTTCAGGTCAAATCAAAATCATGTGGGCCGATCCGGCTCACTCACCCAGCCGGGGTTGGTATGCCAAGTCTAATCACTCGGCTCATATCACCATAAAAAGGCGGAGCACGTAAGTCTCCGGCCGTTTAATGAGGAATGACGTGCGGCGCCGCAGACGGGCGGCGCGCAGCCTGACAAGGATCGCATCGGCACTGTAGAACGGAGGACTTCCGCCCCAGGCTACAGTGCGATCCATAATTGTACAAGAATATTTTTCCTTTTCTCTAAAATATAGCATGTTCGGCCCATGTGGTGTCCCCTTGGGAGTATAAAAGGAAGCCTAGGCCTAGAGGAAGGAGGTTCGATCCCTGAGAACAAGAACACATATAGTCCATCAGCCAGGAGTAGGGTATTACGCCTCGCCGGCGACCCAAACCTATATAATCCCTGACGCCACTGTCCTCCGTCGTGCGAAATTCTCCCTCCCTCTCCACGCCACCGGCGCACCGGAGCAAAAGCCGGAAACGCGTCTCTCGCGCCCTGGGCCGAACTCAAAAGGGGGCCCTCACAGTCCCCCGCTAAGGAGTTTACCCTCCATCAGAATCCCACATCCCACACATTTTTTTTGATTTGGTGTGCATCTTTAGTCCCAGTTATTTCAATCGGTACTAAAGATGGGGTATTTTTAGTCCGGATTGGTTATCCCGGTTGCACAACCGAGATTAAAAAGAGGTTATCAACCGGGGTTAAAAGCTACATTCTCCATTAGTGCCATTAGTGAAATGTAATCGACCTGAGAAAATGAAGTCAACTCAAAAGTTCTAACTAAGAAACAATGCGGCAATAATTCGTACCTTCCTTCCCAGAGTTAGAACACAGATTTCGTATTGGGGCAAGAAGCAGTATAAGACAAGTGTGTTCCTGTCTGCACTTAAAATGCCATGAGCGAAAGCAAGCCACAGCACCAACAGCAAGATATTCCACATGAGCTCTCCTGATGCAGCGATCTCCAGGTACTCGGCCGAGCTCTGAGCTCCAGGTTGAAGATTTTGTGTGCTATCTTTGACTCTGAGCTCACAGCCTTAAAAGTCATCAGGTCCCATCTGATATTTCTGATTAGCCTGATGACCAACTCAACAGAAGTAATACCCATTAACCAGTTTGTAGTCACACTCGCATAAGAAAAATATATATAATCATAGTAGTCATCACTTGTCGTTGTCAGTACTCTACTCTTCAAAGCACACATAGGCTGTGTTCGGCAGTATGTCTTAGGAACTCATTACCTCCACACGGAAAACGAGATGACTCATTAGCATATGATTAATTAAGTATTTACTATTTTTTTTTTGAAAAATGGATTAATATGATTTTTTAAAACGACTTTGGTATAGAAACTTTTTTTGCAAAAAAACATACAGTTTAGTACTTTGAAATGCGTGTGTGCGGAACATGAGGGAAATGAGTTGGGACCACAATGCTGCTGAACACACCCATAATGGTTTGAAACTCTTATAAAAATTGTTTGAAAACAGCTGCTATGTTCTACTATTATGTATATATCAAAGTTCAACAAGAGTTACAAGACCGTGTCAATTCAGCACCCTCTGTTTCTTTGTCCCATTCTTTTGGCTGAAACCGTAAGTATACTGAGTAATATTCCAATCTGATGTAATTAGTTTTGAATTTACACAAGTTAACTAGCAAGTTGGAACATCATTGTCAGCAAAACTTACATGATGGTGACCATGCAAAAGTAAAGTCAGCAATAATTACACAAGGTAATTAGCAAGTGGAAAATCATTGTCAGCAAAAAATTACATGGTGGTGACCATGCAAAATTCGCGTACGTCAAGTACGCTGTCATCTACTCCTACTTATGTAAATTAACAACTGTCTATCTAGGTAAAACGGAGGATGTGATTATTGACGTAATATTACCTTGTCAATATGTTCTGTGTTTAAAAAAAATACAATTTTTGTTTACCTGGATCTACAGTTGATCAGTTCCATCCTTGATTGATGTACAGGCAATGTCTCAAAAGTCTCATCCAATGGATGGACTTCCTCTCTTGCTACCACAGGCTAGTCTGAACCAGATCCTGAAAAGAAACATAACAAGCTAATTAAATGTAGATGTATATCTGTAATATTTATTGTATGTATGGTTAGGACCGTATGCAAATGCAAACCATAGTGATGCCTTTATTTGGCCAGTCAAGAAGACTACCTATAATTCCAGCTCCTGGTTGGGATAATGAGGCATGTTCAAATGAATTAAGAAGTCTGGCTTGCACATATGCTGTTTACAACACATCAAACTGTAGCATTTAAAACTAGATAGCATATAGCTGTCTGGCAATAATTTAGTTTGAGTAAATTATACTCCCTCCATCCCATAATACAAGGCGCCCACGCATTTCAAGATTCCACCTTCAAAACATTTGATCAATATTTAGTATAATATGAATTGAATTTTATTTGCTAAATAATATATCATTGGATTGATATTTGAATTTGTTATAGTTTTATTACTACAAGCCTTATAATATATAAGAAATTAAAAGGCAAAGATTAGTTTTGGAGACCGTATCAAGTTTGACCCTGTCTTGTATTATGTATTATGGGATAGAGGGAGTAAATCGTTAAGTGATGCCTTGTACTACTTACCACATAGGGCACCGGAAATCAATAGATCTTTGATAATTAGCATATCTTTAGCTGATGGTTCTAGCTTCCCCTAGCTTGCTATTCAGTAAAAAAAAATGCCAAATAGCATAGGTCGATCACTACATGGGCATATTCAGAAATTACATGGAACCAATACAACTTGTGGACTGGATATTAGATAGCATGCCAAAAGTCAGTTACGTGAGAAAGAAGCATATTGGAAGAAGAGGATTCTAGTCAACAATGGTAGATATTATTTTAGTGTTGTGCATCTACCCGTCCAACTCATTTATTAGCATGCAAATTTTGCAGTCAATTTTCACCACCAAACTCAACTGGCACCATCATATGTGAACACAGTGCCAAATGATCACACACCAGATATTCACTGTTGACTATCTTTGAAATACAAGTTGGGCACCACTCTCCCATCTAAAATCATATATAATTATAGAGACCTTTTACAATGCTGGGAAGGTACCTCACATACCTCCTAGATTAATTTGCATCCACCGTTGATTCTTCAAGGGTATATTAGGAATAGAAAGAAACATAAACATGGTTAGTTTAGTAATTGTTTGTGGCTATATATAAGATCCCTTCACGATCAGCCCAAACAATAATTCCTGATTCTTGTTTGTGGCTGTGTATGGCTGCTTCAGATCAAATTTGCCCTAGTTCTGAACTTCCTGTTTGTGCGTGTGTATTGCTACTCTGCTATTCCTTCTGTAAATTTATCTATCCAATAATTGGTATTGATCAGAGAGACTGATATCTATCAACCCTCATCTCCGAAGCGCTCGATCTCTATCACAGTATCATCAGTAAGTATGCATGAAGTCAATTCTTCAGTAGCTATTGAACCGACTAGCAGTATATATCGAGACGTGTAAAAGACTATGTAAATTGCATGGGGTTCAAGGTATGATAGAACGAATAGACCAAAGATGTGGATAAAACAGCGATCAAGAAATACTCTGTAATTGAAAACAATGTAAACGATGCAACTGCTTACGATAACGACAAAGAAACAACAAACCGCATGGCTGTAAATGCAACATTTGATGGCATGAGCAGACGCTGGCTAAACAACATTCCATTTCTTTGCCATATCTTAGTCACTGGTTTAATCATCGTAAATAAATATGTTGCTGATTTAATCACCGTAATAGAAATCTAGCCTCTGTTCTTAATTGTATGATTACTATTCTAGCCTTGCACTTCCATACCTGGCTCACAACTTTAAGTACCTTTCACAGGTACTCCGTACCTTTTATTTTAGTTCGTTAGAATGGCTCTAATCAATCCCAAGCACTGTAGTAAGTCTCATAATTATATATAATGTAATCCTTCAGTCAATAATGGATGGAGGACATCACATTAGGCATCTCCACCAATATTCAACAGTATAAAGTAACCAAGCACATAATATGTGATTGAACTGAGAAAATGAAGTCAACTCAAAAGTTTTGACTAAGAAACAATGCAGCAGCTGATTCATACCTTCCTTCCCAGAGTTAGAAAATCGTTTAGGGCAAGAAGCAGTAGGCCCACTCATTGGAATATACGAATATAAGACAAGTGTGTGCCTGCCTGCACTTAAAATGCCATAAGCAAGAGAAAGCCACAGCATGAACAGCAAGATGATCCACTTGTTTGCACCATGCCCAAAATTCATTCCACTCTTGGCTGTTTTCATCATCTCATGCTCTCTGCCATTAGCGATCAGCGATGACACTGATACTGATAGAGAAGCCCTGCTCTGCTTCAAGTCTCAAATCTCTGATCCAAACGGATCCTTAAGCTCATGGAGCAACACATCCCAGAACTTCTGCAACTGGCAGGGTGTTTCATGCAACAAAACCCAGACCCAACTCCGAGTCATGGCACTCAACGTCAGCTCCAAAGGCCTCAGTGGTTCAATACCACCTTGCATCGGCAATCTGAGCTCCATCGCAAGCCTCGACTTATCAAGAAACGCGTTCCTTGGAAAAATTCCAAGTGAGCTCGGACGCTTGGGACAAATCAGCTACCTAAACTTGAGCATCAACTCTCTTGAAGGCCGTATTCCAGATGAGCTATCCTCATGCAGCAATCTCAAGGTACTCGGCTTATGGAACAACTCCCTCCAAGGTGAGATACCACCAAGCTTAACCCAATGCACTCACCTCCAGAAAGTTATACTATACAACAACAAGCTTGAAGGCAGTATACCCACCAGATTTGGGACGCTTCCTGAGCTGAAAACTTTGGATCTCTCCAACAACGCCCTCAGAGGTGACATACCACCATTGTTGGGCGGTAGCCCGTCTTTTGTATATGTTGATCTTGGGGGCAATCAGCTCACAGGAGGAATCCCAGAGTTCTTGGCAAATAGCTCATCCCTTCAAGTGCTTAGGCTCATGCAAAATAGTCTTACAGGGGAGATCCCACCAGCCCTCTTCAACAGCTCCACATTGACAACCATTCACCTGGACCGTAACAACTTATTTGGTTCCATACCACCTGTTACAGCAATTGCTGCACCTATTCAATACCTTACTCTAGAGCAGAATAAACTCACAGGAGGGATACCAGCCTCACTGGGCAACCTTTCTTCCTTGGTTCATGTTTCTTTAAAAGCAAATAACTTGGTGGGGAGCATCCCTGAGAGCCTAAGTAAGATCCCAACCCTAGAGAGGCTAATTCTCACATACAACAATTTGTCTGGTCATGTGCCACAGGCTATTTTCAACATATCATCTTTGAAATATCTTAGCATGGCCAATAACTCACTCATTGGCCGACTACCACCAGATATAGGCAACAGACTTCCATACCTTGAAGCCTTAATTCTATCAACAACACAGTTAAATGGGCCGATCCCAGCTTCTCTTCGCAATATGTCCAAGCTAGAAATGGTTTATTTTGCTTCAGCTGGTCTCACTGGTATAGTGCCATCTTTTGGATCCTTGCCAAACTTGCAGGACCTTGATCTTGGATACAACCAGCTTGAAGCAGGGGACTGGAGCTTCCTCTCATCCCTTGCAAACTGCACTCAACTGAAGAAGTTGGCCTTGGATGCAAATTTTATCCAAGGAACCTTGCCTAGCTCAGTCGGTAATCTTCCCTCACAGCTCAACTGGTTGTGGCTCAGGCAAAACAGACTTTCTGGGACAATTCCATCAGAGATTGGTAACCTTAAGAGTCTCAGTGTTCTGTATTTGGATGATAATATGTTTAGTGGGAGCATCCCACCTACCATTGGAAATCTTAGCAACTTACTGGTTCTAAGCTTGGCACAAAATAACCTCTCGGGCCTTATTCCGGATTCTATTGGCAACCTTGCCCAACTAACCGAGTTTCATCTAGATAGGAACAACTTCAACGGGAGCATACCTTCAAACTTAGGGCAGTGGAGACAATTAGAGAAGCTTGATTTCTCCCACAATTCATTCGGTGGAAGCCTGCCAAGTGAGGTCTTCAACATTTCTTCCTTGTCACAAAGTTTGGACTTGTCCCACAATTTGTTTACTGGGCCCATACCACTAGAAATTGGCAACCTCATAAATCTTGGAAGCATCACTATTTCAAACAATCGCTTGACCGGCGAAATACCATCCACTCTAGGGAAGTGTGTGCTTTTGGAATACCTTCATATGGAAGGGAACCTTCTTACTGGAAGCATTCCACAATCTTTCATGAACTTAAAAGGCATCAAGGAGCTGGATCTCTCTCGTAACAGCTTGTCAGGAAAAGTTCCAGAGTTCCTCACTCTCTTAAGTTCTTTGCAGAAACTCAACCTTTCATTCAATGATTTTGAAGGGCCAATACCATCAAATGGTGTCTTTGGTAATGCTAGCAGGGTTATCTTGGACGGAAACTACAGATTGTGCGTGAATGCTCCAGGGTATAGCCTGCCCCTTTGCCCTGAATCAGGATCACAAAGTAAACACAAGTCTACTATTTTGAAAATAGTAATTCCGATCGCAGTGTCTGTTGTAATTTCATTGTTATGTTTAATGGCTGTTCTCATCAAGAGAAGAAAACAAAAAACATGTTTGCAGCAATACAGTGTGAACATGAGGAAGAAGATATCATATGAAGATATTGCCAAAGCAACAGATGGGTTCTCTCCCACAAATTTGGTTGGTTTGGGATCCTTTGGGGCTGTTTACAAGGGCATGTTGCCGTTTGAGACCAATCCAGTTGCTATTAAGGTTTTCGATCTTAACAAGTACGGAGCACCCACAAGCTTCAATGCGGAGTGTGAGGCTTTAAGAAATATTCGCCATCGAAATCTTGTCAAAATCATTACTTTATGCTCTACGGCTGTTCCAAGTGGCTATGATTTTAAAGCACTTATCTTTCAGTATATGTCACATGGAAGTCTAGAAATGTGGCTACATCCAGAGGACCATGGGCACGGTAAACAGAGATTCCTAACTTTGGGTGAAAGGATTAACGTAGCCTTGGACATTGCATATGCTTTAGATTATCTTCACAACCAGTGTGTTTCCCCACTAATACATTGTGACATGAAACCAAGCAATGTTCTTTTGGATCTTGAAATGACTGCATATGTCAGTGACTTTGGATTGGCGAGATTTATGTGTGCTAATTCAACTGCAGCACCTGGTAACTCTACAAGTTTAGCTGACTTGAAAGGATCGATTGGATATATTGCACCTGGTGAGAGAAATTGGAAACCTATATTTGTTCTTGGCTTGTATGCTTCAGCCATTTTATTAACTTATCCAATGTTACGAAAATTGTATTTTCCTCTATTCACCTTTTTTATGTTTTCAAATGAAAATGCAGAGTATGGGATGGGTGGGCAAATATCAACGAAGGGTGATGTCTACAGCTATGGAGTGCTTCTGTTAGAGATATTAACTGGGAAGCGTCCAACTGATGAAAAACTCATGGATGGTTTGACCCTCCATGAACTGGTGGATGCTGCGTTTCCCCATAGAGTAGCTGATATTTTGGATCCCACTATGCTACATGATGATTTGGATGGTGGAAACTCCACAGTGATGCAGTGTTGTGTCCTCCCATTGGTTAAGGTGGCCCTCATGTGCTCCATGGCATCACCAAAAGACCGGTTAGGGATGGCACAAGTTTCCACTGAACTATACTCCATCAAGCAGGCATTCCTTGAGCTTTCCAGTGGAGGAAAAGTAGTGTGAATAAACCTTGCTAGTATGCCCTCTCTTTCTTATTTTTCCTTCCTGAAATTGGTACCAGTGCCCACTTCCCTGTGGTGCGCAAAGCTATGTTGCTTTGCAACTACTGTGTAAGGCTACTTCTATTACCATATCTAAGTCTATATATAAACAGGGGCAGACGCAGCAGGGGGGCAAAGAGGGTCAGGCACCCCCTACTGCCACCACGCCCCCTGGAAACCGTACCTTATTCAGGAACCAAGTCCACATTAATACAAGCCAATCTCATGGCCTCACGGTGCGGTATTGCGTATAGGCTGCAGCCACTCGTTCAAGGCAGGCAAGCAGACACATGTCAACACAGGTTTAGCAGCCATTGATGCTAGTATTGGTCATCAACAGATCTAACCCAATTAAGCCATTTTTGCTAACTTTTCTTAGCTCAGCCCATGACGGTATAAATCAACAATAAAAACTTCGACAATGTTCATGACATAATGGTACTATTTACTTTAATGATAATCTTATATTGGTCTTTTTAACTAGCACCTCCTAAAATTTTGTTCTGTGTTCGCCACTGTATATAAATAACGTCATGAATCTATTATGTGTTTAGGAATTAGGACAGCACCAAATGCAATGTTAGCAGACTGTCGACACACCAAGATATGGTTAACATTCCACGGTAGTTAGCCAGCGGCACAACTCAACAGGCATAATAATGCGCATAGAGAAAAACGGGCACAGCTGCGCCCGCACAAGTGCGTTACTAGCGTTAGTGCGTACTGCGCGCTACTACTTTCAGCGGCATTTCCACAAACACGCCACGCGCGTTCAGAGTCCATACACGAAATTGAGCACACAGGGCATACACAAAAGTCAGAAAAGCAGTAGCACGCTGACCTCGGAGAATACGTTGCCGGCCTGGCAAACCTGCCATCTTCCGCCGCGCCTGCGCCGCCCATCGTCTCGTCTTCCTCCGCCGCTCCGCGGCGGCGCGACAGGCTCGACGCCGTCGAAGAAAGAAAGGGAGGGTGAGAAAACAAGGTTGGGTTGGGCCTGTTTGATGTTGGGCTGTGGACAGGCCGTCCTCATATATGTATTCCATTCTCTCTCTTAATAACTTTCTAGTAGCAAAGTTTTTTTTTTCCTCTCAAAAAAAATCTCATGTAAATTCCAAACATATTTTTTTCATTTCCTTTTTTTAATTTCAGGGAATACATACACATGCGCATATACGCACGAATGTGCGCTTTAACACATCCTATAAGAAACACTCTTAATATAGTTACAATTTTATTGAAAGTATTTTCGCGGTGTGATATCTATGGGCAGCATGATTTGAACCTGCTGAGCCACCGGATATACGTCTTTCCTAGTTTCAAATAATTTTATTTGTATGAGCAGATAGTTCATCTTTATTCAACGGTTTCAGATACGTTTGGAGCTTACATGGATTCTAATACAAACTTTTGGGCATGAATTTCTAGCTATATGCTACTTAGCTTTGCTTGCTATGTCCTGCGGCCTGGCCAACGATACATTCCACGTCGACCTACGGAAGCAAAAGCAATTCAGTTTATAATAATGCTGAATTTAGGGGGGAAAAGTGAAGGAATATTTACAGATACTTTTGGGGGTACAAACGGAGGATTTTTACTGCCATGTTTATTTATAACCTAGGAAAAGTTCTATAATTAATATTTAGACAAATAAGTTCGATACATCTTATTAGTTACTCTGGTTATATGGGATTATATCTTGTGCACTCTGGTTAAAGGGTTGTACTTGAAAAGAAAGATGAAGATGGTTAAAAGGCTCTTCTTTTTTCTATACGTAACTATATTTTCCGGTGGAATACACTTGCCTGTAGGCATGTATTGGTAACCATACATGAACGAGATTGGAGGATTGTGAACCCCACCGGGACCACCACCATATCCAACTCCACGTTCTACAAAGCAATTATATGAATTTTAAACCAAGTTGAGTTTCACGTATTAGAATATATTATATTTTCCTTTATCCAATAGCTAGCAGATATATTATATATGAATATCTCATCTTATTCCAAATGGAATACAGTTTTTTTTACAACTTATATACACTTTTTCTACTTCCATCCCATATTTATTATCGTTTCCAAAATGTTACTACTTTCTAAAATAATGTCTCGTATTTAGAAAAAAAATCTCTAGGTATATTTTAAAGATGAATAGAATATTCTCTTTCCACACATAGCTAAATTTTCAAGTGAAATACACTTGCCTGTAGATACGTATTGGTTGCCGTACATGAAGGAGATCGGAGGCTCGTGAACCCCACCGGGGCCACCACCTCCGCCTCCAATTCCTCCTCCATATCCACCTCCACCTTCTATAAAATCAACCATGTTAAAAAATTTATACAAACATATTATATAAGTCTTAAACAAATTACCTTCACCCAATAGTTAGCATATGTTTATATATGACTATTTCCTCTTATCCGAAATGCATTGCAAGTAGTTTTAGAACGTCTATACACTATTTTACCTTTTATTCCAAGTTTATCCTTGCCAAGTAAATGCTACTGCTTTCATAAATAAAAATGTCCCATAATTCTAGAGTAAAATATAAATGAAAGACAATAAAATAATCTAATATACCATTTAAACCCCTATTAGTAATGTTATTAAAGCCAATTACTTCATCTGAAAACCAGAGTACAAATCAGAGGAAATGTTCCACCGGCGTGCGTCCTCACCGGCGAAAGGGACACCCCCGGGCACCGGCGGCGCCCACTGCGGTGGGAAGAAGGGCGGCGGCGAGAGCGCGAGCGAAAGCGACGGCAGCAGCAGTAGTAGGAGCGCCATGGCCGCCGCCGCTCGTAGCACGAAGCGAAGCCGACGAGCTGCTCCCATGGCTGCAGATCGAGCTCGCTCTCCTTGATCAAACGTTCTCTGAAATTAATCTGAATTAGCAGGTAGGCTCGGCTGTGGTTTCATGTCCAAAGCTTTTCCCTCCATATATACAAACGCAATGATCGACGCGGTTGCTACGAACAATGCTGATTGCTAGCCAGCTAGGAGTGAGCAGTCGATCGGTAGGTGCATGCACACCAGTCAATAGAGTAGTACAGTTCGAACTGTGTAGTGTCGTCAAATCCTACTCAATCAGCCACAGGTTCTGATTATAATGTACTAATATTATGCTTGTTTTCAGAGGACACATAAATAGACTGCTTCTGCGTCTGACCTCTGAAAGATTAGGCCTGCAGTTTCTCTCAATATGCCTGGTGGAGTGGTGGACAAATCTAGCAACCGTCAGCTCTAGCAACCAGGCTATGATCCGGTGCTTTCTACTAGTAGTACTATACTACCAATAGAAATTATCTAAACATTATTAGAGGTAAATCAGTAATTTACTAATACAGTGATTAGGAATAGCTTTATCATTTATATTTTTTCCTGACCAAATCGATATGTGGTCATCCATTGTGCACCTATCTACTCATATTCCATCGAAAAAGGAAAAAAAAGTTTGTCACTGCTAAATAACGATTATACCCCTCCACACCTATTTTTTAAGATAATAATACCACTCCACATTTCTATTATCGTTAACTAGGGTGGTAGTATAAATAGATATGAATCATTCGATCAAATAAAATCTATGGTTTAGATTGCTTTCTACTATCAGTATTCAGTATTGAGCATCGTAGTGGGGCTATTCAAATAAATGAGTCCGCTCGCTCATCCTCCTCAGGTGTCTAAGAAAAAGAATCAAAGAGTTTTCTAGTATAAAGAGCTACCCATAATAACGCTGGTGGCGAAAATCAAGAAGGAAGTCAAACCCGGGTTTTAGCAGGAGCGGAACGTCTCTTGGAGCTCATCCCTTGGTTTTACTTTCTTTTTGTGGGGTACAAAATTTTTACTCCTGATTTATTCAATGAAATTGACACGTCTAGTATAAGTTCATTAAAAATAAAAAACAAGAAGTTTCCCCAACATCTTAACTAGTACAAGATCTTATGCTCCTCCAACCACATGAGGTGAACAATTCTCTATGGTTACTGATCTGGCCATGGAGGTGATGTACTGTCACTCTCCCTGGCAACTCTGATGAAGACATCCTCCAGCGTCGTGTCAGCCAAGCCCCAGGCAAGAACGTTCATCCTGCGCTTCGCATGCTCCATGGCCCGGAAAACTTGAGAGATCCTCACCTCCTGCTTCGCCATCTCGAACTTCTGCGTCCCGGAGATGTGGTACACAATGTTCATGGTAGGGGAGATGGACTGGACCAGTCTCCTCATCTCCTCCTCCGCCTCGCCTGTCGCGGT
Organism: Oryza punctata; assembly: GCA_000573905.2. NCBI lineage: Eukaryota > Viridiplantae > Streptophyta > Magnoliopsida > Poales > Poaceae > Oryza > Oryza punctata. The sequence goes on along the minus strand of CM002489.2, from coordinate 6,197,444 downwards.
TGTTACTGTGAGCACATATGAGCCTCCATATTTTGCTTTCAGCTGGAAAGGCAAGATTTTGGGGGTTCAAGTTACTAAGTTAGCATTTGGGATCAATGGCCACATATGAAAAATATGATCGATCGGTTTACATGTGTAGATATATACCTCTTTAGAGTTCCCGATGCATTGCAAGCTACCATTTGCAATTATTCCTATCCGGTCGCATAGAAATTCAGCTTCTTCCATCGAATGCGCTGGAAATAGGTGAAAGTATGATGTGATAATATGATGTGGTGCAACAGATTTCCATGGTGAGTAACTGGACTAAGGTTATACTGTTGTATCAGGGTTGAAAGCAAAGTGCAGTACTTGTGAGAATTATGGCCCTGTCCTGCTTGGCAGATTTGACAGCATTCCATAAGTCTTTCCTTGATGCTGGGTCCAACCCTGAGCTTGGTTCATCCATATAAACTACCTGAAGAATGTTCAAAATGCATGATTTATACATGCAAGAATGTTCAAAACTTCCCTGAATTTGACATATATGAATTGTACCTTAGGGTCACCAATTAGAGAGATCGCAACACTGAGACGACGTTTCATGCCACCACTGTATTTTCCTACAAGCTTATCGGCAACGCCACCAGCAAACAGGCGCACACTTTTCAAAGATTTCTCAATGGCCTAAAAAAATAAGAAATATGTGATCTTACATGATTGCTTCAGAACTGCATGATGATTTGGTTTCGAATCCAATAAATGGAAATTTGTGTAGAGAAATATATAGTAAAATAGTGCGAGAATATATAAAGATGCTATAGTTCTTTGTGAAATCTTAATCATGTAAAAACAGAATAACAACTAGGAAAGTGTTTGTTGAACTTGTATTTATAATTATCTGTGTTAAAGTGACTTGGATGATAATGTGTCTTGGATCTTATATGCAGATGATAAGCTCATCTTTCACTTGTAAATGGTGTTCGAAGTTGAATCCATCATGCTCATTCATGGAAAAAAATCACCATATATTACTTCCTCCGATATTGTTGACTTTATTGGGTTAAACTTTTAAAACTTTGACTATCAATAACTCTCAAGATATTTAGTTTGAAAACGTAAAAATCATACGGGTAGAGTTTTATTTATAATTGCTTTTATAATACTATAGTTTTGTTAGATATTATCGCTATATTCTAATAGAAAAATAGTAGCTAAAGTTACACACTAAGACTGGATAAAATCAATAAAATTATATATTTAAATACAGAGGTAGTACGTTATTTAACAAATGGTCACATATTACCTGAGATAATGGTGCACCCCGCAAATTCTTAAGTCTACCATAGAACAACAAATGCTCGCGACCAGTCAGTGTTTCCCATAGCAAGCTGCAACACGAAAATAAAAGAAGGGGGAAAGTTAATTTAAGTTCACCAATACTAAATTGCCTTAAAGGCTCTCCTAGACTAAACAAAACTGTAATTCAGGAACATCAGAGTGAGATTAGATTACTCGTGCTGTGGACAAACACCGATTCCTGCATAAATCTTGTTCATCTCGAATTGGATGTCCATTCCTTCAATGTACGCTGTGCCAGACGTAGGTTTAGTAAATCCAGTCAACTGTTGTCAGGATAAGAATTAACCTCCTTAAATCCGATAATGTCATGTGACCAAATGAAACATCAGTTGTATTTGTAAGTGATCTATATAGGGATCATTTGTGACAAACAGAAAATCTGGATCATTTCTTACTACCTAGACATGTTTTCAGATTTAAAGAAATGTATATGCCTGTTCCTGGCCTTGAAAGTGGACTGTACTTGGGAAGAGGAATTGTGCAAAAAAATGTTTACATACTAGAGATTTATGGTTATCTAAATATACTATTTATTTATTTTATTATTAAGATCTAAAATTAAATCATACTTACCATGTTAATGAGAGTGGTTTTTCCAGCGCCATTTGGTCCAAGAACACCAAAACATTGCCCACGTGGCATAGAAAGAGATAGCCCTCTCACAGCAATTTTTTTTGCATTCCCATCTTTTCCATGGTACACTTTCTTAAGGTTGTCACAGATGACCGAGTAGCTATTGTTTGATTCTTGTAAGATCTCTTCAACCGTTTCTCTCTGAGAAATCATGATAGAACTAAATTAATATTCATGATGCTCTATGCAAATACATACATGCAGAACTAATTTCAACATATTATGCTTGTCTAAACTATCTTATGTATTTGTATTCCATACAGCATTGAAGTTCCGTAGAAGGAAAAAAAGGAAGGTAAAAATAAGATAAAGTAAAACTCCAAGTATCCAAGCTCACTTTTGACATGCCATACTATAAAAGATAAACTGGCATATAAGCTGCTTCTGGCCTATGATTAGAAAGCTTAACATAAATGATAGAGCAGAAGTGTTGTTAGATATACAAAAGGATATATATTATAGGAGAGAAAGACCAGGAGTCTTGTTGGCTAGCACCACAAGTTGGTGGGCTAGTCAGCCTAGGTTCGAGACTCACCCCTGCTTAATACCATCAATATGAATATACTTCCTTTCATATCCAGCTTTTTTTTTTTAGAAATTATAGGAATATACAGAACAAAAGAGCATACCTCTTTGATAACATCTGTCTTCTCATTGTCAGCAGAAGCTTTGAACTCTTGAAACTGGATGGTATGCTGAGTAGCTTGAAAACGATTCTTATCAATGCGTGAGTGAAATAGTACTGCTGCTTTTCTTATTCCATTTTGGAAGGAACCAAAGTGATCCAAATAGAATGCCAATAAAAGGAACAGAAACCATTCTAGTACCATTATGGTCAAAACACTTCTCATTCCATTTTTGGGATCATTCAAGTCAACCCACTTCATCCCGGAAGAATTCATATAATTCCCGAGCAATGCAGATTGTGCAAACTCATATATAATGCGATACAATGAAAATGCAGGGAAAAGCTCCAAAAGCGTAATCCAGCTTCCTTGAGACAAACAAATACAAAATTTCCACAAAATTATTGGAAAATAGTGATAGACACTGACATGAGAAAAACAATAAAATCATAGATATTGGCTGCATAAAAGTATCCCACATATTTATCTTTACTAATTAGACACCACCACTTTAATCCTACATTCATCAGGTATAAAGAACATAACAACCATCTGTTATAAGCAAAGGAAAACATGCATGAAACAAAATAAAACTTTTATTCAGAAAGACAGTATGTTTTTTATTGATTATTAAGTAGATTCAACCTTAAATAAAATGAAACGGCTATCTGAGCTGTACTATCCAGGCATGTTAATGGTGCCTTATTTGGCCAGTTAAATGCAGTAATATTACGATTATTCTCATATGGGGAGTTCAGATTGGTTTTGCTTGAATTAATATTTACATCTACTTGGATCCTTAGTTGGCTGGCTGCTCTTCTTTATGGTTGTGTGCATCCTTAGTTGCTGCAGAGATCGGAAGAGATTGGTGCTACCATTATCTAAAAAGGTACATATTCCAGTAAACTCATGGCTGCTCCTTACCAAACGAGAGGGAATTGATGATGATAGAAATGTAAGTGACCAGCTAGAGGGCGATAAAGAAGTTATCTACTAGTGAATGTGTCAATGTACCACAGTCTGGTTAGGCAAAAGTGAAGGAAAGCCAAACAGTCAAACACAGCATATTATTACATTCTTTTCGGTAACAAGATTAGTACCCATAAAAGAACAAGAAAAGAAAGTAACACTTATATATGTGAGTATATTGCATGTTCATAAAACATATTAGATTTTACAGTTTTAATATATAATTATAAACTACTAGTTTGTGCAAATGCACAGGTTGATGACTACTTCTATCCTATGTGGCAATTCCTTTCTAACCATTTCAAAATTTCCCAATCCCTTCTTTGCCACTCCTTGTAACATAAGGGCTTGGGACCACACATGTCAGTGAGTGTAAAAAATTGCAGTGCTATAGGAGGAAAAATTCTATTAAAAGGAAAAACAAGAAAGTTACCATGATGACAGCTCATACACAGCCAAATAAAAAGAAAGATCTAATGGCCACTATAGCAAGACTAGCAAGAGAACAACATAGGCACAATTGCAATAATGGAAGGAACAAAATGGATACAGCAAACAAAGAATTACGGTATTATTGTAAAAGATAAACTTGTACATACTTGAGAGGAAAACATCTTCAACATAGGACCTGAATAGGAATTCTCCTAAAAGGCCAGAACCAATTATGTAGAAGTATCCTGTCACTGAGGCATGATATGCCAAATAATCAGAGTAAATTTCATAATCTGACAAAATGGATATACTGAGATTACTCATATATCAAAGCATACCAGTAGCTGTCCTTACACTAGAAAAGCATGATGCCAGAAGAAATGCGAACGAAATTTGCAAATTCATATAGACGAAGTAATACACAAACTGCACACTGTAGTCGTTCAGTCGAAAGAATCTTAAACCTGAAAACAGATAAAGGTACAAGTATAAGCAACTTGCCTCCAATTTATAACTTTTCCATGAGATCTCTCTTTTCTTGTATCAAACCAGGAACTAACAAAAATAGGTGAAATATCAGAATTCTGTGGCCAAAAACTTTGCTTAGTTTTATTTGGATAATCACTGAATACATCCCTAGATAAAAAGATGTCTTACCAAGAATAGAACCAAATAACGTGAAGGACATCACATAGAGCAGCGAAAGAAGAAAAAAATAGCAGTATGAGATAGTCCAATATGAAAAATCACCAAGACCATGCATCTTCATCATAATCCTTAGCTTCTTTTGCTTCTCGTATACAATGTTGGTCAAAATTACCTATAGTATTAATTCATTAAACATTATAAATTAAGCTTGCACAACAGTTATTTGCCTGTAAAAGCGTCACAAAAAGTCTCACATAATTCAAATAAACTGGTGCAATATTCATACCGGGAAAATAAGTTCCATAGTCCATACATAAGGAAGCTGCCCTATTAATGAGGACATATCAAATGGCCTCATTGGTCGAGCTGCTCTGGGCATGTCTTTGACAAAATCAAATGAGATCTTGAGGCCGCTGCCCCTTAGGTGAAGGTATGCATTTGAAGCCTGCAATGTTTAAACTATATGAAATGCAGAGCAATGATGAAGCATAAGCAATCATCTAATAGCTAGTAAACAAAATAGTACACAAATGAGTGGTAAGATACAGATTTGAGAATGGTATGCATGCAACACTGGTAAGGTTATATATGCGATCATATACAGACAAATATTCATGAACAGGGATGATATGATGAATGCAAATAATCGACAAGTCCAACTTTTCAACTTGGAAAAAAAGATACCATATTGATTAATCGTGGAACTTGAACCAATCTAGGTGCTTGCCATGCTCCTTCTTGATTAAAAGTGAGAGAGATGTCTGCTTCATAAGCATCAAACATTTTTGTTGAGTTATACGAGATGAACACGTAAAAGTTGCCTTGATCAGAGCTTAAGAAGTCATAAGCTGCAAACAATGAATTCAATGTTAATGAGTGGCAGATTTGAAGAACTGATCGAGGGCACATGGGGGTTACCTGCAGCAATTTCATTGGTCCTCTTCTTATTATTTCCTTGGTAGTAACCTCTATAGAGTTCATCATTGATGAGCCACGAACTGTCACGCCAGAGCATTAATCCTTGGGTACATTGCACATCTATTCCATGTCCAAGTAAACATTAGAATAACTAACTTGTAGTGACGTTGCTAATTTTGAAAACAGAGAGAAAGTTTGCAGATGAATTTAATCAATTTTCCATGTTCTTTAGAACCTTAATAGACCAATATTGAGAATAGTTGAAACCATTGGTACAGCACGTTTTTGTACTAAACAATGTGCAACCCAACTTTTGATCTTACATGTAGAAAAACTTGCCTTTAGTCTCAGTTGTATTGCCACTTTGATATGCAAGAGAAAGTGTCTGGTTTGGGGTGCATGTCTTCTGAAGAAAGGAGCTGACTCCAAAGGAGTTGAAATCCAACTCATCATCTGCCTCTGCCTGCAATTTTAGATACATTACAAAATGCCTTAAAACTTTTTCAAACACTTTTTCATCTTCTACAGCACTACTACATACTATTCTCTAAAAAAAATCAACCTGAACAAAGGTCACACTGAAATCAAGGACACTAACCAGAACATAATCAGCCAAAACGGAAATGTCAGACGGTAGTTTTGCCGAAGAATTATGAGCAGGGAACATATTGTCCATCACCCCTGCATGCAGATCAAGCTATCAAAGACTGAAATGCTGTTCACCGTCAGAATAAAACTACAAGTCAACATATGCATGTCAACAGAGATCGGAGATATAAACCATTTTCAGTTTTAAAAAAAAAGAAAGTTTATAGTTCTTAAAGAGTATCTGGATGTGACTATAGATTTTACATTTTGGTACCTTAAGATACCTAGATACCAAATTTTACATTAAAAAATATGTTTATGTTCAGACTCATACCAGTTAGCAATATTTTGGGATAAAGATATTACTTCCCAAGGATGCTAATTTTTTTTTTCTAAAAAAAAACAAGACAAGAGCACAACCTTGTAACTGCACCAAAAGAAAAGAGAAGGAGCATACTTGCTACAAACGAGCGGTTGCCGCCGGTGACAAGGAAGGCGGCGGCGCAGGACCCCGCGGCTCTGCACGAGGCGGCGTCGGGGAGATCGCCGGCGGACGGGGAGAGCTCACCGCCTCCGTCCCTGACGGCGCGGCGCTCCGGCGGCGGGATCTGCAGAAGGGGCGGCCATTTGGGGGCACGGGGCAGCGCGCACTGCGGCGGGCAGTCCAATCCCCCCGTGGCGTTCGCCGCCACGGCGACGCCGCCGCCGCACCCGCCGCAGTCGACGGAGCCGGTGGCGAACCCCCGCAGCAGCTCGACGTTGATGGCGATCTGGAGGCCTCCGATGGCGGAGAAGAGGAGCAGCGGGAAGAGGATGATGCAGCAGTTCGTCTTCCCGGCCCGCCTCTGCACACAAGAACAACAAAATTTCAGAGCTCCATGGGTAGTATGAACAAACATAGAAAAGATGGCGTTAATGGCAGGAATTTCCATCCATGCTTGGTGGAAAATCGAATCTCGGAATCAGAAATAAAAAAAAACAAAAAACTCGTGCAGCATCGGAATCACCGCATTGAACATAACAAGAACTAATCCACTGAACAAGCGACGACTTCTTTTCACCCAAATATGCATTTCTTCACTGATTCCAACTACTGGATCATCCAAGAAGCCAGCAAAACGAAAGACACAAAAATCTTCTCCAAACAGAATCATATAATCTTGCTGACAAAACTCCACAACTCAAGTGATATCGACACCCCCGCCGGAACGAAGAGCAAGATCGATCGAGAGGCCATCACCTGGATGACGAGGCTTTTCCTGAAGAGGGCATTGGTCTGCGCGAGGCAGCTGGCGCCCATGGCGCTCTTCCCCTCAAACCTCGGAGAAATCGAAGCAACAAGAGAGAGAGGTGCAGACGCTACAGTACTCTGAAACGGCTGAGTGGAGAGTGGAGCTAGGCGGCAACGTTTATGCGGGCAAAGCTTGCGTCAGCGAAATGACGGTTTTGCCCTTGGAATTGAAGGAAAATGGCCAAGTGGGTCATCGTCAACTCGTCATCAGTCGTCGTCGCGGGTCAAAGCTGAAATGTCGATCACTAGTTTTTGTTTTTTTTCTTGGCATGAAAAAAGGAGAGGAAATGTGTTCCAAATTTGGTGTGACCTCTGAATTAATACGCGGTCTCATTGTTGGGTGGATATTTGCTTTTTTATTATTTAGGGATTGAAGATGATTTTGACATAGCTATCTATCTACAGCATTAAATGTGTGAGGACTTGAGGATGTGATCAAAGCTATTATTAGCTAAGCATGTGTGAGACATGATTTGTAGGTCTTATATTTCAAAATTAATTTAGGTGTTTTTATTTTATATTAAAACGTGAATATTAGGGAAGGATCTAATACCAAATAATTAGAAGGGATGAGATTTCGAATTCAGATCGACTAGCCCACCATATTGTGAAGCTAGCCGAAAAATTCTAGGGTGTTTCTCTTTTTTATATATATTAACCTCACACCTTAAACAGTGAAGAATACTGGTATAAAAGTTATATAAAAAAATATTTTTTTCAATGTTCAACGATCATATATTCATTTGTCTTCCAAGCACACTTCCCATACATCAAGAGCACAAATTCCAGGCTGCAATTTTAGCATCCGAATTGCTTTCAATTATTTTTTCATTTCATTCATCAAAATATCTTCACAAAATAGGATGGAAGTAATAAAAATCTACACGACGCGTGTCACTCTGCAATTCTCCGAGCTTTCGTGTCGCCACGGGCATGTCGCGCTGCCTGTCCATCTCTTCACCAGCCGAGCGCCGCGCGGGGGCGGCCGGACGGTGCGACGATGTTGCCGGCGGCGTCGTAGTTGATCACACCGGAGAACTCGGGGAGCTGGCACTTGCCGCCCATGAGGATGTTTTTCTGCCAGACGCACGGCGGCGGCCCGCCCAGCCCGTCGTCCGCCAGCTCGCCGCCGATGCCGACGCCGACGCCGCCGGGCTGCACCTGGTGGATGCTGATCACCGGCTCCGTCCTCCGGCGGCTCACGCTCGCCAGCGCGCGCCGCAGCCGCTCCGGCGCCGCGTGCGACGCGCACAGCGCCAGAGCCAGCGCGCACACGGCCAGGAACGCCGCCGCCGCCGCCGCTGCCGACGCCGACGCCGGCGGCGTCGCGGCCTTGGTGATGGCGTGCAGGAGGACGAGGTGGTGGCGCGCCATTGCTTAGCTAGCTTAGCTTGTGTGCAAGAAGATCGTTCAGGCTCGCGTTGGTGGTGTCTTACTGTGATTTGGAGCTTGGCGGATTTATACTAGGTGAGAACTAGATTTTTTTTTCAAAAAAAAAAATTCCCGCGCTTTTTGTGGAGTTGTTTACTTGCTTGCAAAGAGCAGCAGTGCATGGAGTTGGTAAGGGTAGTTTGCTAGCTCAAACTTGCCTAACTCAACCTGAACCATTTCACTTTCAAGTCTTGTGGATTGCCATTTGCCAAGGTGAGGTGACAGTGACACTGTACATATCTGTAAGCTGCGAGCCTGCTCCTACTAGAAATTCCTGTACTACTGTAGTTTTTGTGACAGATGCAATCTTTAAGGAATTCACAGTGCGTCATGGAAATATGCTGAGCTTCACCAGCCACATAGACAAAGAACAGTATAAGCTACATGACTCACAGTGCAGGTCACAATGCAAGTGCTTGTACTGGGTTCCACCTGTAACAGCTTTTTCACCTTTCATCTTCCCATCTCTCTCCTCTGTTTCTCTTCACTGGGATTTTTTTCATCTCCCAATCTCTCTCCTCTATTTCTTTTCTCACCGGGGAATCCGAAGCTCGAGCGGCAATGGCGCTGGGCGGCTAGGCGGTCGAGCGGCGATGGCTCCGGGCGGCAGTGCGGCCCGAGCGGCGACGGCGCCAGCGACGACGACGCTGGGCGGCGGGGTGGCCCAACCGCCTCCCCTCCTCTCCTCTTCCGATCATCACGGATCGAGGGGCAGCGTGGCCAGTGAGCTCTGGCGGGCGCAGATCGAGGGGCGGCGTGGCCGGCGATGAGCCCCGTGGCAGCGTCCTCCTCTCTCCCCGTCAGCGGCGTCGCTCCTTTCTCCGACGTTGGGATCCTGCGGTGTGGCCGGCGAGCTCCCATCCTCGTCACTGGATGCGGTGGCAATGGTAGCCTCGTCGGCGGCGACGTCTTCCTCTCTCTCCCCCCGTGGCTGTGGCGACTACACGCTCACCGCTAACTCCTGTGCGAAGCCACGCCCGTGAGGCTCCGACCTCCGCAACGCGGCAGCTTATATATCTCCCTGCATCGCAAGTCGTTCTTCGTTCGAAGAACGAGTATCCAACTTTGGCTCCGCGTACTGCTGATGTGGTGCTGAATATTCGGTTTCTTGCCATGAGGCTGAACGCCACATCTTTGCACTGTGAATGCACTTAGTGTGCAGGATGGGTATTTTTTGCTTCATTGGGAGTGAGGGTGAACTGCTTTGTTGTTGCCGGTAAGGGCATCCATAATAGGAGGAAAAAGTGGTACATATCTCTATATGGTCTTGCTCAATATTGTGGAAGTAGGTCACATATAGCAGTCTATATGTATATGGGCAGACCATAGGAATAGAAAATAATATTCTATTCATTCTAAATTTCCACTCATGTGCTGGTGGGTCCCATATTAAAGTTTACACATCATAAATGTTGAAACAACAAGAGCCCAAGCTTGGTGATATATCATCCTTGCAGCTCTGCTTGGTGAGGAGATAAAAGGATGCCTTATTGATCTTAAAGAAGAAGATGATATAATAATTATTCTAAGACTGCCTCCGGCCTCTCTACCTAGGATGCCCTCAACCTATAATTATTGAAAAAAAAATAAGAATGAAAAAAGAACGACATGATAACGGATATCGAGCTACAACCACAAGCGATTTTTATCCCCGTACCACACCGAAGCAACACTCGGACTGCTTGGTGATTATTGTCCAATAATGAACAGGTAGAAAATACCTCAAGGTGTTGCCATTTTTGCTGTTATCTCTCAAGCAATCCAATCCAAGTTCTTGTTCGACACGAAAAATTGTAATGTTTCACATGTATTTTTCATTTCCATGAGTGCGAGGATCTAGATATATCATATATCATGGATTCATGGTTGCGGTTTTTTTTATTCAACACAAGGAAGTCTCTGCATATATAAGTTCATCGTATTGCCGTATTGCCATTCCATTCCAAATAAGAAAAATAGTGACCAAGGTTGTTTTCTAGTTCATACGGCGCATAAATCAATTGGGGTGAAAAATGCTAATTCAAACTTCAAAGCATATAACTATTTTACGTGCAATTGGTGCGTCGTATCCCCTGCTTCTTATCGCTTAACTTTCACTTTGGGGCAAAACTCTCTCTTTCAAGATCCTGAGGGCTTCTCCAATCCCGTCCTGCGAAGAGCAACATGAAAAAAAGTTAGCTACAGAGTTTTTTCAAAGAAAATAAGCACGGCTAGCATTCGTAATCTGTTACTGAAGAACACACCTCAGAAGAAAGTTTGTTAGCGATTCTGATTGCCTGAGCTTTAATTTCAGATGATAATGCCGATTTGATAGTTCCAATCAGCATATCTGCAGCATTTTTTATGCTTGAGGCATTGTCAGTATCTGGAATTAGATGCTGTCTCCGTAGGGGCTCAGGTGCCACTCCTAACCAGTGTAGCCTTTCTGCCCAATAAAACTGGTCCAGCAGGAAAGGACATGCAATCTGCGTGACAGGATTGTGTGAGCAACCTGAAACCATCTAATGACATTTATAGCAGCTATGTAATATGTGGAATATAGAATATATAGCATTGTTTGAATCTTTGCCTGTCGCCCTGGCCCATAGGATGTTTTTGAGTGATTTAAAAAACAGTAGAACAAAAAATATCGAACAGCCAGAGTGATCAAACACCACCAAAAATAACAGTATATAGCTGCTGTATTTATCACCTGAGCGACACCAGCAAAAAGTGCTGCAGCTGTAGACCCACTGTTACAGAAGTATCGGAAAATTAGAAATTCTGTAGGCTAATGGGGAAATTTATCAATCATATGCTGGGCCGCTGTGAGAAAATGTAAATTTATTTTACCTGCCAGCATGGTGAATAGCAACTGCACATTTAGGAAAGAGCCAACTGTATGGTATTGATCTGAAAATGTACTTATGTCATTGGCCAGTGCATGTAGCAGTTACCAGAAAGAATAAAGAGGTCTGCGACATTACTCACCCAGAAAAGCAAAAGAGTCGACCATTAAAAATGAGATTACTATCACAATGAAGAGCAGATGCTTGACACACACTTGATTCTGCTACTGAAGAAGCAACAGATTGTATTGCAGAATCTAATGGCTGGTATCCAGATGAGAAAAGGATAAATCTGTAATCTGTTTTCTCTATGACATCTTTAAGCACCATTAGAAATGCTTTTGGATTTCTAAGAAAACCCATGCTGCAGAAGATTGATGTCATGATAAGTATGCAAGAAAGGCCTAATTCAAATTTGGCTAATGAAATAGAAGAAATGTGGTTTGCCTCAAAAAAAAGAAGAGAAATTTGACTCCTAAAGTTATGAAAATAAGCACAAACTAAGAACAGTGAGCTTATCAACAGCTAGGTTCAAAATGTGTATCTCTGAGCAGTGATAGTTTTAAGGGCATGACTGAGATGCTTACTTCGGGCCTGTTTGGCACAACTCTAGCTCCAGCTCGACCTCTCCTGGAGCTGGAGCTCAGCCAAACAGTTTCAACTTCACCTAAAATGACAGTGGAGCTGGGTGGAGCTCTCTCACAAAATGAACTAGAGAGGTGGAGCTGGGTTTAGGTATCCCCACAACTCCACTCCAGACCCAACTCCTGGAGTTAAATTTAGGAGTTGGAACTCTACCAAACGGACCCTTCATCAAGTTTGATCCCCGTATCTTAATAAGTTATCATTCAGAGAACACTTATCGAGAAATCATACCGCACTAAAGTTAATAAAAATGTAAAATATATAAACATATCAAGGACACTGCACTGTCTAAGAGAAATGTCGTAGTACGAAGTAGAAATACAGACATAAATTCGCTAGAATAAGAAACTCACCTACCAATGGAACTTAACCCTATAAATATAGGTAAGGACGAATAAGAATTTCCCATTGAAAATTGTTCTAGACCAGCATGATTTATACAGAGAGTACCACCGTATGAATTACTAGCATTTGCACACACTAACTCCTTGCATTTATTACAAGAAAATTGCCAGGCCGTAGGAAGAAACCAAAAACCACAAACATGAGCGCTGAACGGCCAATATCCTGTAATGATATTATAAAATAAATATCAAACTTTAGTTTCATGTGAATGGATTAAGTATAAACAGCTGTAAGGATCTAAGGTAGATATAAAGACCCAGCAATGCTTACCTGGGCACTCGACAATTTCCTTGCTGAAACCGTACCTGATCAAGTGATGACCAAGGAGCTCATTTATTCAGTATAATCAAGCAATCAAAATTCAAAAGCAGCTATAACATTTCATTTTTAGACAACTGCTTTACCCATGCCCAACTCATAACTACCATCACAAGTCCTAATTGGCTTAATTTGGCAATGCAAAATCTTCAAAACTATGACATATGAGGGTGACAATTTCATACTACCTCCGTTTTCTAAAAGATATTTTTGGACACATGTTTGACCATTCATCTTATTCAAAAAATTTATGTAATTATCATTTACCTTATTACGAGTTGTTTTATCACTAAAAATACTTTGAGCATGATTTATATCTTATACATTTACACAATTTTTAAATAAGACAAATGATCAAACGTGTGTCTGAAAGTCAACAACGTCATCTATTAAAAAACGGAGGGAGTATATGTTAATATCAAGATACAGGCTTAATATTGATAGAGTAAACGAGTCTTACAGCAATACTGGGGATTCTTCTCGCGTATACCACAGAGGAAGATTTGTTACTGGATCCTTCAGTTATTAAAAAAATCTGACCTCAGTAGAGACCCTATGGGAATTGCACATAAACAGAATGGAGAATGGATTGCATAGATAAAAACAAAAAATATATATTGTAAATGCTTTCACTTACTGTAAAAGGAATAGGGCTAAGATTTAGACTATCATTTCTCCATGATCCCCAACTTTCCATGAACAATGCCCACATCCAGTGGGTAATGTCTGTCCAGCAAACCTGACATGTTTCCCAGCATCATTTTTCCCAGTACAATGCAGATGGTGCATTAGAAGGCAACAGAAAGCGGCATATTGTCCACATATATCAAAGCAGTATCATTTGAGAATGTGCTAAATGTACATACTGCACAACAAGTACAGTAACAAAATGCCAATGACAGGAAACCTGATGATTGCGGACACATATATGATATAAGTTCAGCTTCAAAGGATCAAATGAAGATCCTGATTAAACTTCAGGAATTGCAACAGGCAAGATACTGCTCTATTGTTTAGTATTCCATGACAACGGTTACTAGATGATGGGGCACACACAATGTAAATTTTTGGTCAATGCTAGACTTGTAAAATATTATCTATCTGGCACAGTGATTATATAAGTCTTGGCAGTGAGTTGAAGGTGTAATGCTAGAACATAGGAAAACGAACCAACCAAAAGTGAATAAAACAAGAATTCAAGGAGGTACAATACACTAGCATTACATTGCTACTAGAAGAGCAAAATTTTGTACCATGTTCAGGGGAGCTTCTTGAAAGTACTTGTATAGAAGAGGAAGACTTTGTTTAAATTGGCGTTCAAATGATGCAGGTGCACTACAAGTAAATTAAAGAATTAAAATGAATTAAATTCATGAAGAAGACAATAGAAAATTTGGGGAAAATCCTCATAAAATAAATAAAAACTGACGTTGAAATCAGTAAAGCCCCAAGTTACCTGTATGGAACAAAATAGGGAGCAGCAATGATGCACTTAACTTGGAACAATTCTGCAAGATGCCAACCTTCCTAAATTGTGAGAAAGATCCAAATTACGTATGTATCTACACATAGGACAGACTAACAGGTATTGCCCTGGAGCTGTTCTAGTGCCAAACATGGATAGTGCAGAGCAAGGTTCTAGAAGTATCTCCGATTCTTGTAACTTAATGGAGTATTATGACCATACAAGGCATTTAATAGATACACCATAGATTATTCCTAGATAAGACTGACTGACTAACTGACAGACATTTTCCTGGAAATGTTCAGGTGCATCCTCAAACAATGAAATTCCATATTTCAACATGGTGTGGCAGGACTGTATTATTACCTCCAATATTTTGAAGAATGAATTAAGCTACATAAGGACTACTGAAAGTTGAACCAGGAGCCCCAGTACTCAACTTGTAGCAAACTTTGTTAATGAGATCCTCACCAGCGCAAAGAAGTTGATCACAATGAAATCACCATGAGTGCTCATGTCATTTCCGAATACATCTTCAACGGCAGACAAGCACTCTTTCCTGTGCTCCACTTGAATGATCTTTTTCCTCTGCGAAAAGGAGTCATGCTCAACATTTGATTGAACAGAATCACCTATCAAAAATGCTTACATGATAAACCATATTTGCAAAAAGAGAAATCACGAACATGAAATTGGACAGACTTCACGGCACTTACATGAGATGCTCTCGAGCTGTTCGGCAGCAAGAACAGGTGGGCTTGACACAGGCATATATCGAACATTACAGTCTGCTAGATGTGTCGACAAGCTCTGCATCAAATTCACTGTGTGAAATTGCGATACCAGTAAAACAAGACAGCTAGGAAAGTTTATATTATCCAGTTCTAATTTGTAAAAGAACAAAACCTGGTGTGCTGAATGAGTGATGAACACCACACTATACTGTCGTTGGTCCTGCGCAAAAGCTGCAGCAAGTGCCTAAGAAAAAGGGGGGTCAAATCCAAAACTAAGCGTAAAGACTCCATAAGGATCCATTCGGAGCTCTCAAACTTTTTCAGCATCCGGAGTAAACAAAGCATCTCCATATCCGCCAGAAAATCAAGTGGAATCGCATCTTGCGCTCGAATCCCACTGACTAAAGAGTCCGAAAAATTACGAAGAGAAAGTAGAGCGCGTACAGCGATGGGGAAGACGTCGCCGCGGGTGCCGAACGCCATGAAAATGGCACGAGGCCGGCGGCTGTGGCCTCCGTCGCCATCGCAGCCGCCGCCGTTGCCGCCGCCGCCGACCATCGCCTCGTCGAGACCTCCTCCTCGGACTGCGGCGGCGGCGGCCTGTGGCCTGTGGGCCTCTGCTGATAGGCAAATGGGCTCAAACCACTTTCGGCCCGATCCAGTACGTGCTACTCCTAAGCTTTCGCGTCGTCTTCTCGTTCAAGTGCTCGTCACCGGCGGCTCCACTTCTCCGCTGGTGCGGCCGCCTGCGGCGGCGACGGCGACGGTGCCCCGCGCGTCGGAGAAGTCCCTCGCCGCGTCGGCATCCGACAGCCTCAGGCCAGGTTTGTTCCGTGGTGCTGTTTCTCTGTACGCGTGGTTGAAATGGCGGCGGCGGCGGAG
Organism: Oryza punctata; assembly: GCA_000573905.2. Classification (NCBI taxonomy): domain Eukaryota; kingdom Viridiplantae; phylum Streptophyta; class Magnoliopsida; order Poales; family Poaceae; genus Oryza; species Oryza punctata. Next base: position 6,181,290 of record CM002489.2, on the reverse strand, counting down.
GTGTGGCGGTGGCGGTGGGGTGTTCGCCACGCGTGCGCGTGGTGTGTTCGTGGAAATGCCCATGAGGGTGTCACGCGCCTGCACGGCTGCACTTGGACATTCCATCGGCAAATCACCGTGTTAGCTTCTAGGAGTTAGCTAGGAAAATCATAATGATGCAATTAGCAGAACTGCATAAACGCATCACCGGATGGCCGTACTTTTGTGGAATACGGGGTATCTGAACTTTGGGTTCATGGATCCATCATACAAATAAGGGTGGGGATTCGATTGCTGTTTCGCATTGCACCTGTATGGTCAATTGCACAGGGGGTTTGATTAGTTGGCAATTTGGCATCCAATCTTCCATTGCTCAGATTCAATTTTGGAAAACCATAGGCTCAGCAGGTTCTTAGATCTTTTCTTTTTGTCGTTTCGGTTTTAAAGGATCTGGTTAAACAACATAAGTTATACAATATGAATAATCGTACAGACTAATAAGTTTATCCCAGAAACAAGAATGCCATTACACGATACCATTTTATGGAATCTCAATCTAATTAAGAACGATAGTTAAAAACAGCAGCATAAAAGCTCAGATAGGAATCTTAATTGCAGGTTATGGAAAATAACAGAATAATGGGAGTGGCTATATTTATGGCGCCATATTTTTCACCAAAAAATAGTCAGCATGTATTTACATTGTAAGTCTCTAAATTACATATGTAATTTAAGTGTATTTATAATGTAAGTCCTAAAATTACATATGTAAGTTCTAAAATTACATATGTAAATCCTAAAATTACATACTAATTACATATGTAAGTGGTGTGTAAGTGGGGTGTAATTACTATGCAAATTTGTATAAATATATAAAAAACAGGCGAACAGGTGCAGCTACATAGCTAGATCGTGATTCATGAAGAACTGTCAAAAACAAGCAGTAAAACACGTGCGTTGATGTCCTATGAGCATGAATTTCCGCACCATCGTATGGACGAAAATTCAACTGTGATTAAGAAGAAAATATGTCGCCATAATTATAGCAAATCCGTAGAATAATTGACTTGGTGGGCCACTATTATTTTTTTAATACCAAATGGAACTCATTACAACTCTCAAAGTTTATTAAAAGTAGTTCTACAAACATCCAAAGTACAGCTGAAACTATCGGTACTATTAGGTGGGGAACAAAAGTTGGAGCTAGAATTTGTCATGCATTCACTTCTATCTGTTTCATTTTTCTTCTTCCTCGTAAAGAACAAGATTGCATGTCCCATTGTGATCATTTCAACAAAAAGATTTCTGCAATTGTCAATACTATTTACCGTCGCAGCTAGCTCCATGTTCTCATTGTAACTCAAGAAATGACTGTCTTATTGTGCCCATTTCAGCAGAAACCTGTGACATTCCTAATCGGTCTTTTGGTGATATGGATGAACACAACAGACCCAGCTTAACCATTGGTATGATGCAACTCTGCATTATTTCAGTATGATATTTTCCTCCATTTAGGTCACTTTGTAGCATAACGGGATCCAAAATCTCATCTAGTTTGTGTGGAAATACTGACTCCACGAGGTCATGAAGGCTTAAGCCATCCTTCAATTTGTCATCACTTGGACGCTTCCCAGTTAATATCTCTAGTAAGAGCACTCCATAGCTGTAGGCATCTCCCTTGGTTGAGATAGGTCCACCCATTCCGTACTCTACATATGTATTTAAAAACAGAAGTGTTCATTTAATAATAAGGAAAATCACTTGAATATAATATTGGATAAGTAAATCAAGTGGGAAAACCTTATATAAATGAGAAGAAAAATAGATAGTGAATGATTCATCTCACCTGGGGCAATATATCCGATGGATCCTTTCAAATCAGCTAAACTAGTTGAATTGGCACATGCTGCAGTGGTAGTACACATGAATCTTGCCAATCCAAAATCACTGACGTATGCCGTCATCTCTAAATCTAACAGCACATTACTTGGCTTCAGGTCACAATGTATTAGTGGAGATGCACACTGGTTGTGAAGATAATCTAAAGCATATGCTATGTCCAGAGCTATGCTAATCCGATCACCCAAAGTTAAGACTTGTTTCTGATTATTACCATAGACTTTTTGATGCAGCCATGTTTCTAGGCTTCTATTAGGCATATATTGAAAGATGATTGCTTTGAATTCTTCACCTTTGGGATCCAAGGTGGAACATAAGGTGATGACTTTGACAAGATTGCGATGTCGGATGTTTTTCAAGGCTTCACACTCTGCAATAAAGCTTGAAGGTCCTCCATGCCTATTGAGATTGAAAACCTTAATAGCTACTAGATCAACCTCAAACTCCAACGTGCCCTTGTAAACATCTCCAAAGGATCCTGAACCAACCAAGTTTTCAGAAGAGAACCCTTTTGTTGCTTTGACAATATCTTTGTATGAAATTATCTTCATATCCATGCTAATGTCTGTCAATATTGGTTTTTCTTCTCTTCTTTTCAAGCAGACAGTGAGTAAACAGATCAGTGAAATTACAAGAACAATGGCAGTAATTGGAACAACTATCATTAAAATAATGGACTTATGCTTTGTTCTTCTGTCTAATGCAGGACAATGAGGCAGCCCTAACTCTGGGGTGTTGGCACATAAACCGTCATTTCCTTGAAGGGACACCCTGCTAGCATTTCTGAAAATGCCGGTTGAGGGAACAGGTCCATCAAAATCATTAAAAGATAAATTAAGATCCTTCAAATAATTCATGGATGCAAAAAAATCTGGAATGTTCCCTGATAAGTTGTTTGAAGAGAGATCCAACTCCTTGATGCTTCTTAAATTCATGAGAGAATGTGGAATGCTTCCTACAAGGAGATTTTCTTCCATGTGAATGGACTCTAGAAGCACACACTTTCCGAGAGTGGATGGAATGTTGCTAGAGAGGCGGTTGTTGGAAATGCTAAGGCTGCCAAGATTTATGAGACCTCCAATCTCCAGTGGTATAGGCCCAGTAAAGGAATTATGCGACAAGTCCAAGCTTTGTGACAGTGAAGAAATTTTAAATACCTCGCTTGGTGTTGTCGAAACGACAACCACATATGTCGAAGGACGTGGATACTTAACAAATGTTGGGAAGGTGAAGTGTAATAAATTCTGTATACCAAAATCTCTCCCTTTTACATGGCCCTAGGTGACTATTTATAACCCTCTTACAGATCCCCCTATTAGGGTTTAGGGTTATTACAGGGGAATTTACATGGTCACCCTCATAAAGGGGCCCTTACGTGGGTATTTAGTGTAATCCAGGCACATGGGCCCTCGATGGGCCGCCTGGTGGCCTCCGGTTCGTTGGCCCATGGCCCGGGGCGATCGGGCCAGCCTGCTGGCCTTTCTCGGACCAGGTCCACCCCGGCGAAGCCATCCTCCTTCGGCGCATGCCTTCGCCATGTGTGCCTCGCCCAGGCCGGCGGAGCCCCATGTGGCTCCTTGCCATCGGGCTTCGCCATCGGGCTTCGCCGCCGTGCTTTCGCTGTTGGGCTTCGCCCCACAAGCCTTGGTGCTGGGAGATTGGATCCTTGTTGCTTGGTTGGTTTCGGCAGCTCGGTCGAAGGGCCTCATGGCATACTGCCAACACTTGGTATGCTTCCACCAAATGAATTGTGAGAAAGATTCAGCTTCTCTAAATGTCTCCATTGCCCTAAACTTGCTGGTATAGTCCCACTAAAGTTGTTTCCATCCAAATATAACTCAGTTAGTTTTACAAGGTTGCCAATGGAGTCAGGAACACGGCCAGAGAGATTATTTTGTGCAAAGCTTAGAACCAGTAAGTTGCTTAGATTTCCTATGGAAGGAGGGATTGTACCAGTGAACAAATTTTGATCCATATACAGCACTTCGAGGCTCCTAAGGTTGCAAATTTCCAAGGGAATTGTCCCAGAAAGTTTGTTTTGCTTAAGCCACAGCCACTTGAGCTGCGAGGGAAGATTACCAACTGAGCTTGGCAAGTGTCCTTGCAATCTGTTCCCATCCAAGCACAGTCTTTGCAGCTGAGTGCAGTTTGCAAGGGATGAGAGGAAGCTCCAGTCACCCGCCTCAAGCTGGTTATATGCAAGATCAAGTTGTTGTAAGTGTGGCAAGGAACCAAAGGATGGCAGTATTCCAGTGAGCCCAATATCAACAAGATGAATTATTTCTAGCTTAGAAGCATTAACAAGAGAAGCTGGGATTGGTCCACTCATACGTGTTTTTGATAGGATCAATCTCTGAAGGTTTGGAAGCTTGTAGCCAATATCTGGTGGCAATCGTCCTATGAGTGAGTTGTTGGCCATTTCTAGATATTTCAAAGATGATATATTGAAAATAGACTGGGGCACTTGACCCGACAAGTTGTTGATTGAGAGTATTAGCATCTCGAGTGTTGGGATTCTACTTAGGCTCTCAGGGATGCTTCCCACCAGGTTATTTGCCGCAAGAGAAACACCAACAAGAGAGGAAAGGTTCCCTGTCGAGGCAGGTATCTCACCAGTGAGGTTATTCTCTGCTAAACTAAGGTATTGAATAGGTGCAGCAACTGCTGTAACAGGCGGTATGGAACCAACTAAGCTGTTCCTGCCGAGGTAAATGGCTGTCAGAGAGGACGTGTTGAAGAGAGCTCGTGGCAGCTCTCCTGTAAGTTTATTTTGTGTCAGGCTAAGAAATTGGAGAGATGAGCTACTCGCCAAGAACTCGGGGATTCCTCCAGAGAGGCCATTTGCTCCCAGATCAACATACGTGAGAGATGACCCACTGCCCAACAACCACGGTATGTTACCCACCAAAGTATTGTTGGCAAGGTTCAGAGTATCCAGCTCACCAAGTCTGCCAAACCCACTAGGAATGTTTCCTTGCAGCTTGTTATTTGACAGGTCTATGAGCTGGATATGAACGAGTTGGGCTAGGCTTGCAGGGATCTCACCTTGGAGGGAGTTGCTGCACAAGCTCAAGACCTCGAGATGGATGCAGGAAGATAACTCGGCCGGGATGCGGCCATCGAGCGAATTGACGCTCAGGTTGAGGTGCCGTAGTTGGCCCAGGCGCCCGAGCTCAGATGGTATACGCCCATGAAAGCTATTGTTCGACAGATCAAGCCTCTCAATGGAGCTCAAGTTGGCTATGCACGGAGGTATAAGGCCAGCGAGCTTACAGGAGCTGAGGTCTAGCACTGTCACACGGCCTGGCATCGTCGTGCTGCAAGTCACGCCATGCCAGTGGCAGAAGTCGAAAGAGGTGTTCCTCCATGACTCCAGGGCTCTGGCTGGATCAGAGACCTGAGACCTGAAGCAAAGAAGGGCTTGCCGATCAATGTCGGTGACATGACGGGCTGATGATGGCCATGAACATGTCAAGGCAAGGATGACTAGGATCAGTGCAGGACTATTTGGGCTGATCATACTACTGGTGCGGTTGCAACTTGTACTTGTGATGGAAACTTCACTGAGCATGCATGCTTGGCATGCCAGGACACACTTTTTATATGGCTCGAGCTGATGACCCCTGTGCTCACTTGGCTGGCTGGCAACTTGTTCAGACTTCTTGTCAGCGGGAGCATCTGCTGGAATTCAAACCAACACAGTTGATGGGTTTTGAACTTTTGATTAGGTTAGGTACGTACCCCATCTTCCCTTCAAATGTTTCTGAATAAATTATGCTCCTCATTCTCGTATTGCAGGTTGGGCAGCTCAAAGATTAGTACTATTCGACAGAAGAATGGATACCGATGGGCGATCGCGTACACTTGCATATGGCGACCGAAACTTCTTTTCTCAAAGACGCTGCTTCGGATCGAGCGGCCGACGAAGCAGCCTGGTGCCGCTTGTATTAGCCGGTGTCAGTAGGAAGGAGGCCGGGGAGCATGCATGGGAGTGAGGGGGAAGTTTGTATTCGCCGCGTCCCGGCGCCACTGACAACGAGACGATAAGAACCTTGGGAAGAAATGGACAAAGGAAAATTACAGTCTACAGGGATCGGAATGATCGATCGAGTCTCAGCTTTTCTAATTCTCTATGTACGTCTCATTACATTATGTTTAGTCAACATAACTGTATTTATGATAATTGAGAGCAGCTACAATCGGAATTAGGACCTCTTTTGGGATAGTTAGAGATTCTGAAAAGAAGAGAATGAGAATTTAGAGAAGTTGGATTTTGCTTTTAGTTTATTATTATGAATGATACATTCCGAATTTCATAATATTTGAGGAGAATATAAATCTGCAGTGCCTGTATGGCTATCCATACATTACAGAATGTGTTATATAAATAACTAATATAGTGTCCCGCGCAAATTGCGCGGTTAGTATTGTTATATTTTTTTTCCTCGTATAATATCTTAAATATTTTCTTTTTATAATTAAACATATTAAAATGGTAACATATTTTTAAATTATGTACTAACTTGATCAAACTAGTGGATGACTAGGATCAGTGCAGGACCATTTGGGCTGATCATACTACTGGTGCGGTTGCTACCTGTACTTGTGATGGAAGCTTCACTGAGCATGCGTGCTTGGCATGCCAGGACACACTTTTTATATGGCTCGAGCTGATGGCCCCTGTGCTCACTTGGCAGCTGGCTGGCAACATGTTGAAAATTTCAGATCGGCGGGAGCATCTTCTTGGATTCAGAAACCAGCACTCTGGATGGATCCATCTTCGTTTTGAACTTTTGATCAGGTCAGGTACCTGCTAACGTCTAACGTATCCCATCTTCCGTGCAAATGTTCCTTTTTCCTGAATAATTTATGCTCTTCAGTCTCGGATGGCATGTTGGGCAGCTCAAAGAATCAATTGGCTGTTGCGTCCATTTGGAGATAAAAATGCTATGGAATTTATTTATTTATTTTGACCTGGTATGGAATTTCTCAACCTTACCTATTATCATTTATGTTCTGCACTAATCATTTTATTCCAATTACGTATTATTTAGAAATGGAACGGAAACGGTATAGGAGTTTTTTCCCTACCATTTTAGGGTGGTGTTTGAAACTACTAATCAAGATTAAGATTAAGTTGACTCATGTAAAACGAGAAAACCATTAGCACATGATTAATTAAGTTTAATATTACAAACTTGATAAATGGATATATTTGATATTTTGAAGTAACTTCCATACAGAAAGTTTTTATACAGAACGCACCGATTAGTACGAGTAGTTTGAAAAGCATGGTGACGGAAACCAAGGTAAAATATGAATCTTAATCGATAAGAATGGGATCCTAGGTGGTGTTTAAAACCGATGAAGATGAAGATCGATTAAGTTAGCGTACGTAAAACGAGAAACCATTAGTATATAATTAAATTTTTAATTTATTACAAGATTGATATATTTGATATCTTTACTCCTTTAAACGTTTCTTGTGCTCACCGCCACCACCTATTGATATTTGGGCCCAACATAGCTAACTTCTACAGAGAAAGTTTTTCCATAGAATGTTTTCTTTATCAAAGGGCCAAAGCCCTCCATTTTCATTAATAAAAGAAGTGATAGAGGATTACAGGAGCACGGAGTGTAACACTCAGTAGTTCGAAAAAAGTACTAATGGAATCTAAGGTAAAATTTGAATCTTAATCAGAAAAGAACCGAACCATCAAATTACCATATAGGGGATTTTCTGGAAGAAAAGTTGCCATCAAAGAACTGGTATACCATTTCATCTTGACTTTCTGAAGAAAAATTACCATGCATATAATAGCGGCATCCCATCAAAATAGCCCTATGTGTGTCAATGTTAATGCTATAATATTGTTATGAAGTATTCAAATTACTTTTGAATCTTCACTAATAATTGCATATAATATTATAATTTATAATATAAACATATAACTGTAACTTACTTGCCATTGCCCTTATGATATGTTATTTCCGATGCTTTATTCAATTAATTTCATTTTTTTTATTTTCTAATGTCCTGGTAGAGTACCGATATCATTTTTGTTTCTAGCTAGCTCTATTGTTTCAATTTTATTTCATAGAAAAAGAATATGGTAACTAAAATAGTTTGAGTATTTTCCGGCCATTTTCGTCCCTAAAGATGCATATTTGCATGGCGGCCGAAACAGCTGTGTACTGCTCAGTTGCTGCCTCCGATCGAGGGACCGACGCCGTCGTCATCGATAGCTAGCGCAGCTGAATTGTATTTACCTACCGCTGCCAGTGTGAGGCCGGCCGGCGAGCATGGGGGAGAGAGGAAAGCTTGTATTCGCCGCGTGCTCGTGCCGCTGACATCGAGGCGATAAGAACCTATCAGGAAGAAAGAGACAAATAAGGAAATCTACAGGATCGACGACTGATCGATCGAGTTTCAACTTTCTCTTTGTGTACGTCCTTTTTCTGCAAGATCGATTTGGAATGGAACACCTAGCGTTGTCCTTATGGGTTATGGGTTTGTTTGGTTCTTTACCCCTAACAAATTGTTGGTGGTGCTAAAATTTGAACAAGTTTTTAGTAATACCAACTATTTAATATGGTCAGGGGCGGATTCGCCATGGGGGCTGGGGGGTCTCGAGACCCCACTACCGTCCCCGGGATCATGGAGACCCCCTTAAGCCCACCTAAAAATTTCATCCATAAACACTTGGGATGTGGGGGCTAGAGACTCTTCCTGGTTTATTCAGCCCCCACTATTATTTTTTTCTGGATCCGCCCCCTGAATATGGTATCACGTGTATATGGTATCAAATTGGTTATAAATTCGGTTATAAATTTATAACTAATTTATAACAAACAATTTGGTTATAAATTAATAGCTTTATATATATATATATGTGTGTGTGTATCGTTCATTGATCGCTAAAACGAGATACACTTGATAATGCAGTGATAAGGGGTGTATGATGATTTCAACTTCGATATCCGTGTTTAATTACCAACACATTTTTTGTTAAAAAATATTTAGAGAAATGTTTCTCTCTAAATCTCTTTTTTTCATTGCTAAAACATAGTACAGCTCGATTCAAAAACCAGTGACTAAGTAAGCAGGATATAGTACAGGCTATAGCTAAGCTAGAAGGAGCACCAATCAAACCGTCTCATTTCCAATGTGATAGCTTGCGTCGACCATGGTACATGGTACTCCTTCGGTTATACTCCCCCATCCCTGACATTGGACGAACTAACCAACATCACATAAAAAAAGTAAAATATAAGCATGTCTTAGATAAAAATAATATAAGCATTTCTGAGACACTATTTCTGATACATATATATAGAAATACATATATTCAATCATATGCTTGGAAGAGGAATATAAGCAATTCAAATTCTAAAATTTGATCAATATGGTGACTAGAAAGGAGATTATGTCTCAACCCTAATATTTGATAAGTAAACTACCTAGAAATGTTTATATTTTAAAATAGAGTAATGATCAGCCGATCAATCATTTGATATTACCACTCGCCGGTGAGCTAGCTAGCCTGGCCAAAGATTTTGGAAGAACATGCAGCTGGAGATTTTAGAAAAACAACCTGCAGTTACCAGAAGCTTCCCAAACAGACCCATTGTATACCTGCTGAAGCTCCGGCCAGAGCGCAACCTCGCTCTCATCTAAATCCACAGCTTAATTTTCTTGTACTATCTATGTTACACATTATAAATCGTTTTGGGTTTAAATAAATTCATGTATGGTTTTATGTATGTACTTATATATATGTGTCCAAATTCATTACATGTTAACGAATCTACACGAGTAATGGAGAAGCTAAAACGTCTTGTAATGTAGAAAATGAGAGAGTACCTTTTATGTCCTTAATTACATCCATATCGATCTATATACTATCTCTAGTTTCTAATGACTAGCTATATAAGCTCTTCGCCTCAAAATATTGTATCTTGTAGTATTCAAAACTTAGTTTAAAATATAGTAACTTTCCTACCTACATTCTCTTCTTAACTAATTATTTTCTTTATTTTACCTATTCTTTAATACACGTGTACCATCTAAGATGTTTTTTTATATTTTTTAGGACGGGAGCTGCAGCTGGCTACGACGACTGAACTGACTTCATCGCTGGTTTTAAATACGACCAAAGTTTTGGACGTGAAGCCACGGCCAAGCTCTCACCGATCACCAGATCGATTCAGTTCTCACTTCTCAGAAGAGAGGAGCTAGCACGAGGCGGCCTGATCGACCATGGCTGCTGCTCGTTGGCCTCGCTTCTTCGTGCTACGACCTGCTGTACATGTAGCGCTCCTGCTGCTGCTGCTGCTTCTTCTGCTGCTTCATGCTACCGCTGCTTCCCCCACTACTGAAAGCGGCGCTGGCAACGCCACTGTTGCTACACCTCCTGGTGAGTAGCTAGTACGCACGATGCATTTGTCATGCATGCATATATAACGATCGATATAATTTTTTTTCTTATACTATATAAAAGACAGATAGATTTTCATCTCTCGAGAGATATCTACTCGTTTAATTTCTTGTATTTCACCTGAATAATTATAAAAGGATTGAAAATAAAATGATAAGATAGATTACTCCATAAACATGTAGATTAATTTTTTTGTAAGTTGTGAAAAAAATAAAACAAACTGGAACTATTATGTGTACCTTTACCATTATAGTTTTTTTCTGAATATTCAATTTATAGAAGTCAAATTTAAATTTACATGTTTTGTGAAACGATATATCTAATATAAATCTATCTTGTTATTTTTTAAAAAAAGATATAGAAACGAGGGGATATCTTTGGAGAGATGAACAAATTTCTCCCCACAAATACGCACCTACACCACCATGCAACACGCATAGCATTTACACATGCAATGATGCAAACACACGTCTCTCTTTAACACATGCTTTTATACAGTTTCGGGCCCCTGAACTGTCAGGTAATAGCCCTAATCCTGTTGACCGAAGCCGGTGTTGCTCTTATATATCATTGTCATTTGAGTACAATATTTGGGATAATCTAATCTAGTTGTCGTCGACTTGATGACATGGTTCTTCACACGTAATCGATAACAGGGTAGTCCTCTTCCTCGAGTACGAACTCGGCAAGACAGAGGATAGCGCTAGATCCCTCATATCGGCCTCTATGGCACCAGATTGGGTCTGTCTAGGCTTGTCCCTCATGTTGGTGTTTGTTGATCTATGTTGTCTTGTCACCTCTCCTTCTAGGAGTCTTGGTCTTGTATTTATACCCACAGATATCATCTTATCCAAGTAGAATTAGGGAAACAAATATGGATACGATCCGAATAATCCTTGTAGCTTACAACTTGAACTATGCTTCTCATTTCTTATCCGAAACACCTTCCGTATTTGAGGTATGATTCCGTATAAGATTTGATATTATGGTGAGCCCCGTCGAGCTTAACCCGCGATTATGGGGTATGCCTTATCCATATCTCTGATAATATCTACTATTTGAGATAGGCAAGTAATTAATAATTTGTATTTTTCTAACGTTGTAACTACAAGAATCCAGGATTTTCTTAGCAGGCACAAACTGTCAAGGATAGAGAAAGGGAAAGCCTGTCTTGGCGGCTAACTGTGAGGGAAAATTTTCTTGACGATCACCCCAACAAAAAAAACAACATCTCCAACTTATGTAAGCTTCAAGAAATATAACAAACCAACAATAATACATGTTACCTTAGGTGCTAATTAATGAAAAATCCATTATTAAAAAAAACCTTAGATGGTAATAAACCACCAAGGGAATTCTCAAGGAAATACATTATTCTTGGCCGCTTCAACCACCAAGGAAAATCTTTGAAGAACTTGATATATATATCAACCCGTACATGGTCTTTGTTTTATTTTCTTTATTTTAAAAATAATCAATTGATGCACCTCTGCTCAGTGCTCACCTTGTACCGTGCACGTAGGTTCTCCTGGCGGAACTCATCCTACTCCACCCCCCTCCCCGTTGCCACACATGTCAAGTAATAAGCGCCTTACTGAACTTATATATCTTAACTGTCAGATTATATAGATGATGACATTATCGGGAATTTTTAGGAGCTGCAGTATGTACTGTACATAGAACTAAATTTGTTTTAAGTTTTGTTGCTTCTGTAGGACCTGGAGTACGTGGACGTCAATATTGTAGCAGAACCTATGTTCGAGCCAACCCAAGAACCTGCCAAGAGGGAGCCGGCTAGTTACTTCGATCCGTTTTACTTAACAATAAAATGGGATACGTACCTGCAGCCCTGCAGGAGCATGGAGTAGTATTTCCATACTACGAAGCAGAGATCTATACGTGTCATATGGGTGTTGCAAAAATCTTTTTCTTCGGTTCCTACGGGGAATGGTTTCTAATCCCCTAATGGATGTTCACTCATGTACCTTTTTTTTCAAATCCAATACAAATAGTCATGAAAAAATCTGAAAAATATTATGATAATGTAAAATATAGTGACATCCATTGTTACACCAACAGTCAAGTTTAAAGTCAATCTATAAATTGAGGGAAAAAAGATAAATTCAGGTGTGAACAGTACATTACTATTTATACGTTGAATTTGTTTTTTATATCTTTGATGTGTAAGTTTGGATTGTGAAGTGGTATGTATATGTCATATGATTGTTATCAAGTTTTTCAAGAATATTTTTGTAACCGTTTAGATGGGTTATAAACAAACGATGAGACATCCTTTGAGATATCAAAATAATTTCCCTACCATGCACCCCTGCTCATTCCTTTCTCAATTGTAGCACCTACGCTTGTTTTCTCTTCTTTTACTTCACACATATCACTACTAAAAAAATAGAAAAAAGAAACAGCAAAATGTGTGTCGAAAAGTCCACAACCGATACATATAATGCTTTTTCCCGTCAGAGCGCACTCTCGGGGGATACTATTTTGAGACAATCGGCACCTATGTATTGTTATAGGTTCCTGTTGTGTAACCGACACCGATGACCCTAATCATTGGTATCATATTCAGTGGAGTGGGTCCTACTCCTGCTTGCATACATTAGCATTGTGGACTCCCCTTCACATATAAAAGGAGGATCCATACCACAGAGAGAAGGGTTCCGAAAAACTTATTCCAAACCCTAGAAGTAGACTAGGTTAGATCTAGCCTTAAAAACTCGTTGAAGAAGTGTTCACCAACTTCCATTTCACCACTTCATCCATTGTACAACTCGATAATCTCCCCATATAGCAAGAACACAGGAGTATTGCATTACGCTTATCAACGATCTAAACCTGTATAAATCCTATGTTTTATTCTTTGTTTTGCACGCTATACTCACGGGCTCTGAACTCGCACCCTGGCCAAACTCTCAAAGGAGAGTATCTTGCCTTCTCGCTAGAGGAGTTATGTACTCCAACATGCACATATACACTTCTAATAGGATTTGAGTGAGAACATGAAATTATCTTTGACCTTCGTCTTTTTAAGTATGCGTTAAAGGGCGCACTCGTTGGTATGTAAGAATGGTGCACGTACAGTCATGTGTGTCATCATCTTTGAAGTAATCGGAAAAAAGATATATGAGAAGAAAAAAAAGATGTGTACCTTGGCACCTTATATTGACTCGACTGGTCCTAAACTTCGTAATCATTCAGAGGATGTTCAGAAAAGATTAGTGCATTTTAAACCATTGACAAAAATTAGTGCCTTTAAACCACTGATTGTCTCTCATGATCGATGCATCCATGTAAAACCATATGGCAAATTAAGCCCAAAAATAGCGCGGGGGAGAGGGCCGTGCGTGCTGGCCACAACACACATATATTCTGCATATCTATGTACACTAGTCAACCCCAACACAAATGGAGACACGGATCGAGAAGCACAACCCCTAGCTTCAACCTCTGCACGTCCATATTCCGTTCGTTGGATGCCAGCTTTTCTAATATGCCTTCTTCTTCTCGCCTTGCCAATTGGCACCCTTCCTCCCTCTCAATCTTCTTCCTAAGCCATTCTTCCCAAACATCTGTCAAATCCCCGTAAACTTAGTCGCTGCATTGATCGATCACAATCTCAACAAAAAAGAATTGTGATCTGCGATCAAAGCTAGCTAGCCACTTTCAGATCATCACCCGCCATTAAAATTGCTCCAAGCTCGCTCTCTCTCGCCATCGCCGGCCAACCACCCAGCTGATCGATCAGACCATTAGCTAGTTCGTAGTCGATCCTGCTCGATCAAGGATTGGTCATCCAAGATGAACGACCTCTTCTCGTCGGGGTCGTTCAAGAAGTACGCCGACCTGAAGAACCAGGTGGCGCTGGACGACATGGAGTCCGGCACCGGCGCCGGCGGCGGCGGCGGCGGCGGCGAGGGCGCGAACCTGGACCAGTTCTTCGAGGAGGTGGAGGGGGTGAAGGAGGAGATGCGCGGGGTGGAGGCGCTGCACGGGCGGCTGCAGGCGTCGCACGAGGAGAGCAAGACGGCGCACGACGCCCGCGCCGTGAGGTCGCTCCGCGCCCGCATGGACGCCGACGTCGAGCAGGTGCTCCGCCGCGCCAGGGCCGTGAAGGGGAGGCTCGAGGCGCTCGACCGCGCCAACGCCGCCAGCCGCAAGCTCCCCGGCCGCGGCCCAGGCTCCTCCACCGACCGCACCCGCTCCTCCGTCGTCTCCGGCCTCGGCACCAAGCTCAAGGACCTCATGGACGACTTCCAGGTAACAAACACACTAAAACTAAAAATATTTATGATTGATGAGCTTGTAAGGAAAGAAAAGAACGAAGCAACTAAAAAATATTTATGGGTAAATTATATATCTTAGAGTACTAGCAACATGCGTATGCATTGCAATGGGATTTTATTTGTTTATTATATATATGGAATCGGATGTACGTATTCGTAGGAGTACATAATCGAAGTGATTCATTTTTTGCTAGGCATCTTTTTCACGTAACATGTGGTATATAATAAAAATATTTCTTATGTTGAATCTAGTAACATTAAGATGTTAAACTACACGATCTTTTTAAAAGATGATGGTTAAAAATATAAATATTTGATTTATGAAAAATGTAGAATAGGATGAGAATAGTTTGATAAACGTTTTGACATAAGCCGTCATGTTCCATTCCTCCACTCCTCACTACATATGTTTATTGTAGCAGCACATATGCATATTATTATGTAGAAATCTCATCTCTCCCCTTCTCCTTGAGCCGACGCTCCAGCCCGCAAATCCTCGCCAAGGCACCAGCTCTCTCGATCCGCATCTTAACAGAATGGTCCATGGAACAAGAAACACACTCAGACATGGAAACATAATCGAATCAGGTTAGGTGTGGCTCGTACGTGCGGGGTTGGACTGGGTTTGCTTTCCCCGGTGGTACGGACGACAGGCAAAACGATCGGGAAATAGACTTTGGACTTGGAGAGGAACCGGTCGTTGACGCGTGGTTGGAAAACTCGCACTGGGAATCGGACGTACGAAGTATTTTTGGTAAAAACACCTTGAATTTTTATAGTAGTAGGGATAGGGATATATTATTAGTGGTTTGAAGTAAATGCTATCGGAAATGTTTTTTAATCCCGGTTTATAATCCCTTTAGTACTGGTTATAGCAACCGTAATCAATAAATTGAGACTAAAGATCGATCTTTAGTAGCGGTTAAAATAATTGGTACTAAATACGCATATCAAATCTAAAAAATATGTGGAATGTGATATTCGAACTCAAGATCTCTCACCTCAACCTCTACGCGTGTAACCATCCCACCAACTCCACACATCTAAGTTGAATGGATATGCTTTGTTTTTTTAACTAAACCTGAAAGTATCTTTAGTACCGGTTGGTAATATCAATCGAGACTAAAAATATTTTTGGGACTTGGATTTTTAGAACCGATACTCTTTAGTACCGATTCTTAATTTATTCGAGATATTTATGTTTGGGGATCTAGGATAAAAGATTGTTTCTCTAGTATTGTATAGAAATAGATTACAATGAGAAAAACTAAAAATAAAATCTAAATTTAAGTTTTAATATTTAAATTATGGTTATTGTGATGAGGTATCGTATATTGGTTAGCACATTTCTTTTAAGGGGAACGATAGAAACGGAATTTTAGAAATTGAGGAAATTTTGGAACCAAACAAGCAAAAACTTTAACAAATTTAGGTTAAACTTGAAATTTTCTTAATTAAGAAATGAATATTTCGACGAGCATAATGTGATTATAGGCCCATATTTTCTAAAATTTCTGAAATTAAGATCAGACACATTAAACTTGACTGATAAATGAACCAACGAGCAAATTAACGATGAAAGACACGCACAATGCATGTGTGCAGGGGCTGAGGAGTCGAATGGCGGAGGAGTACAAGGAGACGGTGGCTCGACGGTACTACACGGTGACAGGGGAGAAAGCCGAGGACAGCACGGTGGAAGCCCTCATCTCGTCGGGGGAGAGCGAGACGTTCCTGCAGAAGGCGATCCAGGAGCAAGGCCGCGGCCAGGTGCTCGACACCATCTCCGAGATCCAGGAGCGGCACGACGCCGTGAAGGAGATCGAGCGCGGCCTGCTCGACCTGCACCAGGTGTTCCTCGACATGGCGGCGCTCGTCGAGGCCCAGGGCCACCAGCTCAACGACATCGAGAGCCACGTCGCGCGCGCCAACTCCTTCGTCCGCCGCGGCGCCGTCGAGCTCGAGACGGCGCGGGAGTACCAGAGGAGCAGCCGCAAGTGGACCTGCGTCGCCATCCTCGCCGGTGTTGTGCTCGTCGTCATCATCGTCCTTCCCATCATCGTCAACCTCCACCTCTTGACCATCAGATAGACTAGTTCTCTATGAAAAATTTTATATTCTCACGAGTGATACCCTCTCATTTCTTATATATCAATAAATAGATATAAAAAAATTGGTAAGATAGATTAATGTGTGATATATCATCCCTTAGATATACAGGTTTAAATATAACTTCTACACGTTAAAAAGTAATGATCGTGAGTACTAGCTACTAAAGCTTAATTTGTTTTTTAATACTTGGTGGAAATTAAATTTCTGTATTTGTGGGGTGATATATCATATATTAATTTATATTCAATTAGTATGTTAAATTAATTAAATGCGATTAAGATTCTCCGTAGTAGTCTAGTAGATGCTTGGGAGTTTGTTAACATCTTTGTGTGGTGGTGGGAGGGGTGTGGAATTAATTGACGAACTGTTTGCAAGATCGCATCGCCTTGCTGAAGTTCAGGTCATATGCTGGAGATTGCTGGTGATCGAGCTGTCATCTGAAATTATCTGCCAGAATTGCATCATTAAACTGAACAATGTTCAGATTTTTGTAAAACATTACCACCACGCACGTCACCTGAATAGATTACAAGCAGAGATCATAACTTTTTGTTAATCGTGAGGAAGACAGATTATTGTGTAGTGAGATGTATGGAGGATTGAACTGTTTGGCCCTTGTTGAGCGATTATTGATTAAGCAATTCGTGGCAGAATGTCACAAATTTCAGCCTGTGGGCACTGGGCTGTTCTGCAAAAACTGAACTCTTAATAGAAATATTTTCATTTCAGAGCATCAATGCAACGCACCAGTGGTCTAGTGGTAGAATAGTACCCTGCCACGGTACAGACCCGGGTTCGATTCCCGGCTGGTGCAAGTTAATTTTTTTTATCACTGGCTTAATCGTTTTCTGAAGAATGTTCACCATTTTTTTTCTTCATTTTTATACTGGCTTAATCGTTCTCTGAAGATGTTCACCTAGTCAGCCGGTTTTTTGTGCTCATTTCTGTCGAGATTTTCACCTTCTCAACCGTTCTTGCGCTCATTTATGTCCCTGTCACTATCTGCTGCAATCAAAGGTTAAGACAAAAATGACCTGCGGAGGAACGCCTCAACTTAGTACCACTGCATAACACTATTGTTTTATGATAGAAAAAAGCCTCCAATATCAGACCTTCAAAACATGTAGGAGCAGCAGGATCGTTTGAACTGATCAAAACAGGCAGCAATAAACAACCCAAATCAGAAATCAGTACCCTTACTGTTCTTGCATCCGTTTAACTATAAATTCTGACGAGGTTTCCTTCACTGGCATCAGCAGCAGATTGAGCTCAGCTCAGCTCAGTTCAGTTCATTCTTGCAAAATACTGACAAGATTCTAGCTTACCACTTGCTCCATCTAAGCCACACAAAAGGCTCCAACACCAGCAAAGCAAGATCAGCAATTAAGCAGCAAATATCTTCTCTTCACCGTCCATTCGTAGACTGATTGAACTAGTCACCTAGCCATGGCGGCCATGGGTTCCATGAAGGTGCAGGCCGTGATCCTCACCTACGTCCTCCTCGCCGTCCTCCTCCACCCGCTGCTCTGCCAGGGCTCGCCGGCAGCGTCGCTCCTTGAGGCCCAGACCAGCGACGGTAACAAGAGAGCTATAGCCAGCTAGCTGCTCGATTTCTTCTTCTCCCTTGTTTTTCTGAACTTGGTGAAACTGAATGTGCTCTGTATTTTTTGTTGTTGTTGTATTTTCAGGTAAAACGATCGACCAGGGCATCGCGTACATGCTGATGATCGTGGCTCTCGTCGTCACCTACCTTGTCGGATGAGTGATTCAGTGACCCGATGATACATTGCTGCCGGCTTCTTTTTTGTTTCTTTTGTACTACACGTTTGGAATGTTCTTTTTAAGTTGTACAAATCCATTTTTTATCTGCCAATGAAACACGGCAAGACATGACTAAGCATCAGTACTGAAAGTTTATGCGGTGATGAGGAGTTCTTGGTTCGTGTCATACAACTGGAATGACAGAGGATGATCGATAAACTTACTTAACGGGCGATTAGTTGGGATAAAGTTTTATTCGTGTCATACAGTGAAGGACAGAGCAAATGACGGTAGACTTAGACTGCATGTCTTCGGCATCTCTTGAGGTTTCCTGGCACGGTGCCACCCCAAAAACACATACACATAAAAACGATCAAAAATCGTGAAATTTCCTAATTTCGAGCCGGTTCTCTGGTTGATTTTGAGGAGAATTCGAATGTTTTTGATAAATTCAAATTTAGAACCGCAAATTTCATTAAACTTTGTTCAAATTTCCCAGGTCTTGACATCTGACTGTACCCTGCGACGTCCTAATTATTTGGTTTTACTGTCCCATTTTTAAATATATAGAGATGTTGACTTTTGGATATTACGTTTGACTATTAATCTTAACAAAAAAATATAAGTGAAATGAGGATTTGGTAGAGGTTTATAGAAATCTAACAAATATGGATACAAATTCATATAGTTTGGCACGGATGTGATATCCTAAAATTTAGCGGATGCGAATTATACGATATTTTTATCTGAATATCCGATAGGTTGTTTATCGGATAATTGTCAACCTACATAACCACTTTATTTGTTCCACATAATATGAACCGGATTCAATGGCCCAACATCAGTTAACCCAGGTTCCTCAGGCTAATACTCTCACGATCTCATCTCATTGCCATGTAACTGCCACTACTATAGCCTTTGCTATGTATTGTTGTTTTATATTTGTACTAACTTATTAGTATATATGGACATCATATTTGGACGTGCTACGTGTCCTAGGATGTGTGTGCTATCCTGTGTTGATTGGCTGCTTATCTTGAACATGTTAATGCCAGCTTTGACTTTCAAATCTTACTATAATGTAACATTATGTATTCATATTAAGTACTTAAGTAAATACTATATCCATCCCAAAATATCACAACTGGCGTTATATCTGGACAAATGTCCACACACATAACCAAAAGTTATCATATTTAGAACGCAGATAATAGTTATTATGATTGTCTGTTGCCCATTGTATTGATGACTTGATGTTGAATCAATTGCATATATATGCAACACCTGGCAATTTTGATCCATTTCTGAGTGGAGTCTGCTTCGACAGTTCGACTCCGCATCATTTCTGCGCATCATTTCTGACATCAGAAACAATCCGCTCTGCATTCACATCCGCACACCATCCAGGCGTCCACACTCGCTCCGATTAATCCACTTCAAAAATATGGTATCCATCCAAATTTGCTTATTTTTCATCCAAAGAAATTGTAATATTTGTTTATTTTGTTGTGACTTGATTTATCGTTAAAGACAATTTAAAGATGACTTATATTTTCATAAAAAAATTAAATAAAACACTTTAAGAATATTCAAAACCAGCCCAAAACTTCATATGTGAGAGTTAAAACCAAGGTTTCATGTTTAGGAAACTTTCCGAACGGTTCCCGAGTAGGATAGTCTTTCGACCTAAAATATTAGAATTTTTTCGATATAGATGAAATTTGTTTAAGTTTCAGTTTCATTTTTTCCTGAAACTTTGAGAAATATTGGGTGTATTAGTCCCCTTTTTTATTTCCTTAACATTGAACCCGACTTACACGGGATGAGAACGACCCTCGCTTTGATGATTGGGGACTCATGAAATACTTTTTTGGTCAAGAAAAACTTAATGTAGGAAGGGATATGAGTGAGTACAAAGAATCTGGACAAAGGGTTATACAGATTCATATACTACGAGGATCGTATCCTTTCTTAGATCGATTTTTCTTGATATGGAGAGAGTAGGCATGATGTTTCTTCTAGAAGAACAAATGAACAATGAACAAAAGAGGCGAGCGACCCACTGAATCTGAACACGCAGCCAAAGCAGAAGGCCAGCGGCTGACGACGGCAAGCGCCAAACCCAATCGCCGCGCCCGCCATCAAACACTCCCGCACCATCTCCCACGTACGTACGCCACCTCCGACCTCCCGCACCCCGCCCTTGACCCGTCGCGCGCCACGCCACGCCAGCCACCGCAACAGCAGCAGCAGCAGAGCGCGAAAACGATCGAACCCCCTACTACCCAACCCCACCCCACCCCACCGGCGCCCGTACGTCAACACCAACCTGCATATATATAACCCTCAAGCCGCCGCCACCACCACCAACGCGAGAGGGAGAGGCCCTTCTCGTCTCTCTTCCCGTCTCGCCGCCGCCGTGTGTTCCTCGTGCGTTGCTGAATATGACTGTTCGCTCGGAGACGGGCGGCGCGGCCACCACCGTCGACGTTGACGCGTCGCCCCCGTGGCGGCTGAGGAGGCAGCGGTCCGTCCCGGCCGCCGTCGTCGCCACCTTCGCCCCCTGCGTCGGCATCGGCGGTCACCACGCGCCAAGAAGAGCCCTTCGCTTGGGAGGGAATAAGGCGGCGGCGGCGCACCACCGCCGCGGCGAGGCGGAGGAGGAGTGCTTCGATTCCGGCGGCGGCGTGGGCCTCCTGCGGGCGCTGTGGAGGAGGATCGTGATGGGAAGGAGGTGGAAGGTGATGAGCCGGAGCGGGTCGTCGTCGTCGACGGCGAGGAGGAGGGAGCAGTACGCGCAGGACGAGTACGAGCAGAACTTCGACGAGGGCGCCGCGGCGGCCGGCGGGGAACCCGAGCCGGAGTACCTCTCGCGCTCGTTCTCCGCCCGCTACGCCGGCGGCGGCGGCCGGCGATCCACCGGGCTAGCGCGGTTTGGTGTTTCGCGCGCTAATTAATCAATCAATCAATCGATGTGATCATGGCTGTGATGGCGTTGGCACGGTTTAAATCTGTCGATGGCGGGTAAACTGAACATCGTTTTGCTTGCTCTCGATATGTAAATTAAATTTGTGGGGAATGAATTATGTTGTCCTGATCCATCGATCAAAATGAAGATGAAGATGAACAGTATGGACACTGATGATACTTTTAACATTATTTTTCTGCTTGAATTTTTTTTTCTTTTTTTGCCTCATTCTTTGAGCAAATCTACTTCATCTGTTTGCTCTGAGCAGCGGATACTCGAAGATGGCAAGAATCTCTCTCAATGCAAATATCCAGGAAAAAAAAGATCATCCATTGCAAGTTCTGTTCAGGCCTGATCATATACACTTCAGATGACCCATGGCTATAATCAAGAGCCGTTTTCATTTTTCCAGTGCAAAACCTCTCAATTCAAGCAACGTGTTCAACAGTGAAAGGCATAGCGTTGACTTACTACTCCCTTCGTTCCATAAAAAATCAACCTAGTACCGGATATGACGCATCCTAATACATTCGATCCTGGATTTGTTTTTTATAGAACGGAGGAAGTAGATACCATTTCTGCCACAATTAATCTCAAGCACCACCGCAACATCAATAAAAAACTGTTTATTTTAGATGGACGAAAGTTGTGGGTGCTTTTGACCGCTGACAAACAACCTCATATTATTGGCTGCTAGTTGTTCATCAGATGAATTTTCGTACGGTCATATCTGGAAATGTCAAATGCTCGCCAATATTTTACTACTTATCCATAGTTTCGAAAAGCTTTTAGAATTGGTAAATATATAATTGGGTCCCGGAATTGGAAGAATCGCAAGATGCTTTGACGTCCTTGCCTTAATTACCTCAGAAGTTGAAATTTTCTGTTTACCTCAGGGTTCAGGACACACGTGAATCATCCTCCAGCCCAAAAATCTTGTCACGAGCAACAGTATCATACTTGATTGGTTCTACGGTACTTTCTCCGTTTCGTATTATAAATCATTTTAATTTTTTTAAAATTTATTTAAGTTTGATGAAGTTTATAGAAAAATTTAGTAATATTCTTAACACCAAATTAATTTTATTAAAACTAATATTTAATATAGTTTGATAATATATTTATTTTATATAAAAAATATTATTATATTTTTCTATAAACTTGATCAAATTTAAAAAGATTTAACTATGAATATTCAAAACGATTTATAACATGAAACGGACGGAGGAAGTAGTACGAGTCTACTACCACCATGTTTAAAGCGTGAGACCGGTGTACAATTATTATCAAGAGGCGAAATGAGAGTTTTCTGTTTACTACCCCCTGACATGCTAAACCCCAGCCGAACGTTACCGTATCTTTTTTTTTTTCGTGTTACACCAAACAGCTCCCATGAAGTCATGATATATACAAACTTGAAAAACAAAGGCTCCATGAAGCAGGTAATTTACTTAAGAACACCCCTAAATAAATACTAAAACAAGTGATCCATATAAATGGGAGACTGGGAAGAGAGAAACCGGGATTAGGAATTATTCTCTCCGTTCCAAAATAAATAAATACGTAACATTTCCAGATTTGTAATACTAGAATAACATATCACATTCAGTGCTAGGTTTATTTATTTTGGGATAGAGGGAGTAACTACAATTTACAAGGAACAATATAAAACAAAAACAGAGGTAATGAAGAACATCAGCAGTGGTAAGGAAGAGGAATAAGTTCATCCCTTAACTTATCAACGAATCCGATTTTCATTTTTCAACCGGAAAACCAGATACAACGGGTATCTCATCTGTCAAAACCGGTGTAAACTAACTCCCAAGATGGTTTAGACGGTGGTTTCAGCTGACGTAGCGCCTACGTGGCTATTTTGACTCGTTCTTCATCTGACGTAGTATTGACGTGGCACATGAAACAAAATTTAACAATTTAAAAAATAAAATATGTGGACCCACATGTCAGACAAATAACAAGATTAAAAAATAGTGGGACCCACATCCTCCACCTCATCTCCACTTCTCTGTATCTTATCGTCTCTCCCATAGGAGTAGGGGAAGCGGAGCAAGCGAGTGGTAGCGCGTGAAGCCGCGCGGGGTGGTAGCGGGTGGAGCAGGCGGCGTGGAGTGGGACGATGGTGGATGGAGCGGCGATGTGCGAAACCGGCGGGGTGGAGCAGGGAGGCAGCGAGCGAAGCAAGCAGGCGGAGTAGGACGACGGTGAGCGGAGCAGGCAGGGTGGTGTGGGGCGACAGCGCGGCGGAAATCCTGCATCGAAGCTGATCTCCATAGCTTCGGCGCCCCCAACTCCCTCTGCCGTCATCATTGTGCCTCCTCCACCGAGCTCCACTCCCGCCATGCCCGCCACTCTGCTTCCCCACCTGCTTCCTCGCCGCCGATGCCACTGAAGACGACGACGACGGGTTCGAGGAGGAGGAGGACACGCACCTCCTATTCCTCTTCGCCGTCTCCTTGGTTTTCGTGCCACCGTCCCTCACCACGTCCGCCGCCGCCGCATCAGACAGGCCCCTCCTCTTCTCCCCGCTCCCACCGCACGCCACGCTCCTCGCCCTCCCCCGCTTCACCACCGCACCCCTCCTGGCGCAGCCTCCGACACTCCATGCGCTCCACCTCCTTCCTCCCCTTCGCTGACCTCGACTCCCTCTCGGGGACGCTGCTCGTCGCACCATCCTCCGTGCCCTTTCTCCGCCGTCCTCCGTGCCGGCCTCCAACCTCGATGGCATCCTTGCCATGGGCGGCGGCTCGCCGCGCTATCTCCTTACCATGGGTGGAGGAAGTGGGACCTACTGACACGTGGGTCCCACTATGTTTTTTTTATCTTGTTTGACTAACATATGGGTCCCCATATTCTGTTTTAATTATTAAGTTTTCAATTTTGCTCTTTTTATTTTTTTCGAATTAAACTTCCACGTAAGCATCACGTGGGATAAAGACCTAGTCAAATTAACCACGTAGGAGCCACATCATCCAAAACTGGGAACAATACTATCGAGAGACCTTGTTTATACTGATTTTATAAGTTAAGGGATCCGTTGTATCTGATTTTTCGGTTCAGGGACATAAATCGGATTTGGTGACCTCAAATGAACTTATTCCTTAGGAAGAATAGGAGGAACAAAGCCCCGGTTTCTGTTCAGTTGGATCCCTTGCCTGTGCTGCAGACCACCACGGTATGGGCCACCAAACAGCCCGGCCCATGCATAGTGTCTGTTGGGCTGCCGGCCTATCACTGACAGCTGGGCCCGGTCCGCCGGCCCGCTAATGCGGCGGTTACTCCCGGACGGCCGCGGCCGGCTGGTCAAAGCCGGCACCCCGCCGCGTCTTCCTCGCATCAGCCGCGTCATTTCTCACGTTTTTTCCCACGTCAACCGACCGCTCGTCGCACACACGGCTAGTACGTACTTTCATATTATTTTCATATCAGTAGTTTAACTTTTTTTTCTAATTAAATTTTATTAAGTTCGATCAAATTTATATAAAAAATTAGTTTTATTTAATCTAATATATAATATATTTTGATAATATATTTGGTTTGGGTTAAAAATACTAATATATTTTTTTATAGAATTAGTTTAAATAAATTTAAAGAAATTTAATTAAAAAAATTAAATGATTTATAATATAAAACGGAAGGATACACGAGTAGCTTTCGCCTCTCTAGAAGGAAAATGACCTTACAGAATTTACTAATGTCGCCCTCTTCTTCTTCTAGGTTCTCTGATCTGACCCCTCCGAATCAAACGTGGCGGCTGACGACCTTCCTTGAGCAAGTCTTCCTCTTCTTCTTCCTCCTCCTCCTCGGCGCGCCCGTGTCCTTATATATGCATCGACACGCGCTCGCCATGGCATCATCAGCAATTCATTCTTTCGCAGTTCATTTCTGCCCCCGTCTCCCAGATTGTTTTTCGACGTACTCGAGGTCGTACGTAGCTAGCTAGCTTCATGGCCTCTTCCATAGAGGGATCGGCGGGGGAGGAGAAGGCGGCGGCGGGGCGGCGGGGGATGATCGTGATCGACCGGCAAGCCGTCGACCGGGGGATCGCCTACGCGCTCATGGTCGTCGCGCTCGTCGCCACCTACGCGCTCCACTAGTAGAGGCGGAGCTCGATCGATCAGCTCAGGGAGGAGGAGGAGAAGAAGAAGAAGAAGCTGGGCTTGCGGCGAGCTTGCAGTTCGATCTGAGTCGTCGTCGTTCCCCTTCCCCTACCTGCACTTCGATCGATGCCAAAAGCTAGCCTATAACTAGAACTTGATTCTTTCGTTTTCGATTCTTCTTTTGAGAGAAGGTTAATTGTGTGTGTGTGAGAGAGAGAGAGAGATGGGTAAGTGGGTTAATTAACTGGATGTATTCTTCTGCATATTTTGGTGTTCATTGGTAACAGTTTGGCATTGGAGTGTCTTGTAATTGATGATTTACCCCTTTCGTCCCAAAATACAGATTTAAAATATAATTTTATACTAGAAACGTAGTGATATTTTCGGGAGCAGTTGATAATCTGGATGCTCTGCCACATCCTCGCTGGTTGAGGAATCAAATTACGTATTGGCTGGTTACAGAGATGGCAATGAGCCCAGTTTCCCATTTCCTCACTGTTGACGACGGACACCCCGAGAGGCAGCGGCGGTGGCGAGGCCTGGTGGGCGCCAGATCCATGACGACTGCCGAGGACAGCCGGACCGGCACGCCGGATGCAGAGGGGCCCTCCCGGCGGCGGTGGGTGGAGTGAGTGTCGGCGGGGAGGCGGATCGACGGGTCCCCCCTCGTCTGCGGAGGGCGGCGGGCCGGAGGTGGACGACGACGAGGAACGGCGCGGGGATCCCGCGCGGCGATGGCCTGGGGGGTGGCCCACCAGATCGGCGGCGGCGGCCGGTGAGGGGCTGGCCGGTGGCGGGGAGTCCAGGAGACGCGCGCGGTGAAGTGTGGGGCGCCGGCGATGAGCCCATCGGGGACGACCGTCACGGCGGAGGGTTCACGGCGGCGTACAGTTGCTTCTATGCTGACCTCGACGGCGAAGCAGAGCGACGAAACAAAACGATGGCCGCCCCCGTGAGATCCCCCGTGAGATCGTTAGTGTTCGAGCGGCGATTGCCCGCTTGGTAAAGGACCGCTTGGTAAAGGAGAGAGGAGAATACTGCGAATATTCCACGTTTACGTTATATTAAATCTTATGGATCGGTATATACAGGAGTATATAGGAATAGTGAGGAGATAAGAAAAGATTACATATATGAAAGGAAGGAGTCCACACAAATCAATCACATCCAAATATAACTCTAACTACCATATGCTCTAATACAGTCAATTCACCTATTAGAAACGAGAATGGTTAGGAGTCATATCCTCATCGGGTTCCGTGGGGTGGGGAACTGGGGATGGTCCTCCATTCCCCATCCATGTCTCTGCGGAGACCCGCATAGGGATTAAAGTTTCACGTTTTCTTTACTTATTACATGTAATTTTGATAAATGATAATTTTGTGTTTTTATTATATGAATTAGTATATATATATGTTGGTATATTAATATAGAGTATAAATATGTGTGTTGCATTTCATATATAATCATATATAATTTGACATGTATATATTGCTTTATGCGGGGTTGATGATCTCGCAGGGATAAATTTCTATTCCTTGTGGGGATGGGAACATAATTATTCCCATTGTACTTTGCGGGAGCGGGACAAGAAAAGTTTTGTCTTGCGGGGTAGGGATGGGGTTGCATTCCCGAACGATGAATTCCCTATTGCTAACTCTAGTTATATCTTTTTCTTGGGTCGTCATTCGTCAACACACTGAATATTCCTTGGAGTTCTCTAAAGATAGTAGAGGGCGAGGAGAAATTGAAACTTTTTTATTGAGGGAACGGGCAGGAATTCTACCGTTTCATTTATATAAGGAGAGAAAAAACACGGGACCATCCTTGCAAGACGGCCAAAAGGCCCGAGTAGAAAAGTGAAAACATGATAAAAAAAAATTTTGTTAATTGAATCCATACCATTATAAATATACCATTTTAGATAAAATGTCACTACTATTCACGATATTTGCTATGTGACACTGAAATTTGGGAAATTAGAACCGTGCCACTCCGTCGCGTTTTTCGTCACTCGTTGACGTGGGATCCACGAATCAGTTCCATCTTCCTCCATCCTCCCTCCTCTTTTTTCCCCGTGCAGATGAGGCTAACGGAGATTTTTAACGGAAAACGCAACGGAGTGGCATGGTTCCAATTTTTTCAAATTCCAGTGGTACGTAACTGATATCGTGAATAGTAGTGTCATTTAACTAAAATGATATATTTGTAGTGGCAATGAATACAATTAACCCTGTTTTTTTTTCAGGTAACCAACGGCAACAAGCATGTGCAAACGGTAGAGGATCCTCTAATTAAGTGTTCATTTTGCCTCCTCCCTTGCCTTGCACATTGCCATGATTGAATCCACCACCTGATTCACCGTGTTGTATGCTCCATTGAAAATTCTATCAGTCCGCTGTAACCAAATGCACAAGGTCGCGTATATGATTATTCTGTCGAAAATATTTTTTCTCCTTTACCATCTCTTCGGCAAGTTCAGAACCATGAAGGCTGAAAACATTTATCGGTCTCGCATTTTCAAAACCATGAAGGCTAATGGACATGTAAGTCACCTGATGCATAAACTTAGACAATAATATTTCATCATTAAAAAAGTCTCACATTTTTATCCGGATAGATGCAATGATGATATTTAGGCCACGTTCGTTTCCGATTAAGATACAAATTTTATATTAGTTTTCGTTAGCATGTTTTCAAACTACTAAACAATGTATTTTTTAAAAAAACTTTATATATAGAGTTGTTTCAAATTATCAGATAAATCCATTTTTTAAGTTTAAAATAATTAAAATTTAATTAATTATGTACTAATGACTTTCCTCGTTTTATGTACCCGTCTTCATCACTACCGAAATGAGCCTCTCCCTTTGTTCTTAAATACTGATACACTGTTAGCACCAGATGTGTAACTTTGCGTTGTTTTTTTTTTCTTCAGATTATTAATTGGATTATCGAAACATTTTATTTGCTATATACTTTGAAAATATGTTTTTTTGAAAATATACTTTCTTCTACTACAATACTTAGATCTATAGTGTTAAGCTATTTTGTCTATTTTTTAAAAAACATTTAGTTTAACCATATAACTAATTAAGTAGATAACATGTAACAATAAAATTAAGTAGATAACATGTAACAATAACTAGTTCAATAACATAAATCAAACATGGCCATGAAATTTGTATGATTATATTATGACCCTACACATTTCGATAATACAATAGATTTTGAGTTTTGCAATTTTGTTTTGAAAAAAGAGCAGTAAAGTTTGAACTGAAAGATGCTAGTGTCAATTATTTGAGAAGCCATTTCTTATCATGTTTGACTTGAGAGAGCTACTGTCAGCTGTTGATACTACCAGAATCTTCAGCTAGCTCTTCAAATGATCTAGGCTGAGCTAGGGAGTAACCTTGCCTCATAACACGAAAACAAAATAAAGCTATTAGAGCGAGATTAATTAAGTATTAGTTTAAAAAATTTAAAATAATTATTTAAAGCAATCTTCCTATAAAAAACTTTTACAAATAACGCACCGTTTAGCGGTTTAAAAAAACGTACGCACACAAAACAAGAGAGACGAATTGGGAAAGAAGGGGAAGAACACAACCCAAAACTTTCATCCATATTTTCTGTACAAAATAAAGAATAAACTAGTGGTCATCTTCTTCATATTCACACGAGGTATATCAAACTACTTATCGAAATCTCTAGCCCACGAACATAGCCAAATTTCACTAGAGATTATACATATGACCATCCATCCATTATTCACTACAACTTGATTAACCTCCCTATTTGGACGAGAAAAAAAATACTGTATTTGTTTGGCTAGTACTACGCCAGTAATAGCACTGGAAGTCAACATCAGAGGCACAACAAACAAAATACCCAATCCACATCCCATCTTACATCCGAGACCCGTTAACCCGTTTACCCACCTCCCTCCTCCTCTACCCTTCTCCCCCACCTCGCAAATCCTCCCCCATCCCCCCCATCCCCCCCCCCCCCCCCCCCCCCGCCCCCCCGCGCGCCGCGTCCATCTCCCCCACCCCCTCCCCGCCGGCGACACCGCGAGAGCCTAGAGAGAGAGAGAGAGAGAGAGGCCACGCGCCGCCGCCGCCTCTCTCCACTCCGGCGCCCCACCACCCACGACGGCCTCACAGCCTACCTCCGCCGCCGCGTCCCCGCCGTAGCCGGCCGCCGCGGGCGCCACAATGGTACGCGCCCTCTCTCTCCCTATCTCTTTCTCTCGCCTTCCCCCAGGCTCCCGTTGTTTAGGTTTCGGCGCGAATGGGGGATCGGTACGGCGAGGGCGAACCATTTGACGGCCGCGCCATGCCGTGCCGAGATCCGGTGGCTGGAGCGTCGAATTCCGCGTGGATCTGGGGTTTTTTTATGCGTTGCGTACTGACGTGATTGCCTTCTCGTTCGTGTTTTCGTGTGATTTTTTTCTCTGGCGGCGAACTGGCGATTGCTGTGATGTTGGCAGCCGCTCAGGTTGGATATCAAGGTAACCACGGCGCTTCTCCCTCGGATCTGCTTAGCTTAGTTGGTTTGTTTTTGGTATGTTTAGCTGATAGTGATCGTGTGTTTGGTGGTTGGATCAGAGGAAGCTCGCGCAAAGGTCGGAGAGGGTCAAGTCAGTGGATCTGCATCCTACCGAGCCATGGTGAGTGGGCAGTTTGTGTGTGTGACATGGTTTTGGGTTTGGGGATGCTAGTGATGTATTGATTATGATGTTCAATTGATCATTGCTTGGACCAAGCCATGGCAAGTCACATGAATAACTTCCTCTGGTGCAATGCAGGATTTTGTCGAGTCTGTATTCAGGGAGCGTTTGCATCTGGAACTACCAGACGCAGGTACATGACTATTCACAGTAGCTAGCTTCGTCATTTTTCTATAGTTTCATGGATTTTATGAGATGATGATTATCTACTACCAGCGCGCTGAACTTTTCTACTGCAAAATGGATATTCCCATCCATATGTAAAATTCAAGATACATTTGGGTTTAGTGTGCATGCAGTAGTGAACTTTGATGATATGCCAGTGATAGTAAGTTTTGCTGGAAGGAAGCAAAAAAGGGAGGGTATCGAATATTTATAGCATAGTGATGACTGATGAATTCTTAAAACCTAGTGAGGAAGTCTTCAATGCATTGTAGAAAGAATATGGTCAAAACAGAAGTAACAAGGAGTCAATGAACTTCTATATGGTTGTTTCAGATGTGTGAGTGTTAGCTACATAATTGGGACTTCTAAAATGGTTTGCAAACTATGTAGAGTAAACATGAGGTAAAACATAAAAGTAAAATCTAGAAATGGATGGAAGAAAAAAGAAATATACATATTTTCAGTATAGTTACTCTTAAAGTTAACTGATTATATATATCCATCTATTCCCAGGCAATGGTGAAATCATTTGAAGTCACAGAGTTACCAGGTATGCTTTTCCACCTCATTACTTACTTCTGTTCCATGATATACCGTCATGCTAATATAATCATCCCCATTTCAGTTCGGTCAGCTAAATTTATTGCACGAAAGCAATGGGTAGTTGCTGGTGCCGACGATATGTTCATACGTGTGTACAATTACAATACGATGGATAAGGTCAAGGTTTTTGAAGCTCATACGGATTACATCAGGTGTGTGGCTGTTCACCCAACCCAGCCTTTTGTGCTGTCATCATCTGATGACATGCTGATTAAGCTTTGGGATTGGGATAAGGGTTGGATGTGCACTCAAATCTTCGAGGGGCATTCTCACTATGTGATGCAAGTCACATTTAACCCGAAAGACACCAATACTTTTGCTAGTGCTTCCCTTGATCGCACAGTGAAGGTTTGTGATTTTGTTCCTTAAATTTGGTTGGCATAGTTTTTGCATTACTAACATTTCTTGGTCTGGATTTGAATGTGATGTCTTTATTTAATTTCAGGTATGGAGTCTTGGTTCCCCTGATCCTAATTTCACATTAGATGGCCATTCAAAAGGTGTCAATTGTGTTGATTACTTTACTGGTGGTGATCGTCCATACTTAATTACAGGCTCTGATGATCAGACTGCAATGGTATGCCATCTGCACTGAATTATCTTGTGAGTATATTGGACATTGTTATGAGACACTTTGTTGAATCAGGTTTGGGACTATCAAACGAAGAGCTGTGTTCAAACGCTTGAAGGACATGCACATAATGTCTCTGCTGTTTGTTTCCATCCGGAGTTACCTATAATACTTACTGGCTCCGAGGATGGGACAGTTCGCTTGTGGCACTCTACTACCTACAGGTTCTCTCTCTCCCCCCCTATAATAGAACTCATATGATACTTCATGTGTAGTTTGAATTTTGAGATAAACTCCTGTACTTTTTACTCTCATAGATGTGATGTGCTCTAAATGGCAATAAAAGCTCTGTTCGGTGGCATAAAATCTGGTGCTTAAACAATCATTAATGGGTCATATCTATTGATGATCTTACAAGTGTAGTTTCTGGTCTTCATGTCCTTGTTTCTTTAGGAATTAGTTTGTGCATTTAGTAATTTATTTAGTCATGTAATTTTGATTGATGCAGCATTGCATGATTTAATCTAGATACAAGTTTTGAGTGAAAGGGCTACATTTACTCCTGCAGCATAATTTTGTATTACAACTCACTCCTATTCTAGTAACAATGTAGGGCAATTTACAGCTTGAAGTAGGACTAGATAAAAGGAATATTTTCTACTAACCCTGTCCTGATTGGTATCAGAGCTGGTAGTGTTGGTTAGGGTTAAATCATGAGAAATATGCAACTATAACACTACCTGACAATTGGTGACCTCTGAAGTGAAGTATGATGCCTAAAGAATTTGAACCTACCATTTTCCTGTGGTGTTTAGAACAAGGAGATTCTCTTGCCATATTATGATTTATGAAACTATCATTCTACACCAGGATATAGATAAACATTTTTAGGGGTGCGACCAGGATGCACATCACACCCATACCACAACACGTGCAGTCATGCGTAGCTACTCTGCTTGTTAATTAGATGAATTACACTGTCTTCAATAGGTATTATAGGTTACCATATATGCATATACTTAGTTGGCGCTTGGCAGGATATTCTTATATCTGTGCATTGGTTTGTTCTAATTTTTTTTGGAAGACTGCTTTGGATTGTTCCATTTTTGTCAATCATTGCTTTGGATCCTTTTATTCTTACTGTAGACAAGAATAACACGTTGCTTGATTCTTACAGGCTTGAGAACACTCTTAACTATGGCCTTGAGCGAGTGTGGGCTTTAGGATACATGAAGAGTTCAAGAAGGTATTGGAAATATTACACTCTTACTATTTGGATCCTATGGACTTACGGTTAATGTCAAGTGCCATGATACTAAATATCACCTATTCATGTGCTATTGAAGTTCCTCACACCCAAAATGAATCACAGTATAAAGATTTGATTAGTTTAGTGTATATGTACTCTGCTCCATAGGTCTCCCAATGTAGCAATAACATTTTTTTTTCTGCTAAACAGTTTATTCCATAGTTTGCTCTTGACAGAAACCCTTTTCTTTTCATGTTTTCATTAACTTCTTCCTGTTCAAGTTAATTTAGTGACACGGGAAAAAAACTTAACTTGTGCAGGGTTGTGATCGGATATGATGAAGGGACAATAATGATAAAAATTGGCCGTGAAGTTCCTGTTGCTAGCATGGACAGCAGTGGAAAAATCATATGGTCAAAACATAATGAAATCCAAACTGTTAATATCAAGACTATTGGTGCAGACAATGAGGTTTTCTTGTTCACATGCTAATAATATGTTGACAAACTTGTATACTTTCTTGTACACCATGTTTCCTAACCTGTGCCATTTTTCAGATTGCAGATGGTGAGCGCTTACCGTTGGCTGTGAAGGAGTTGGGAACCTGTGATCTTTATCCACAAGTAAGTTCATATTTGCTATTTAAATGAATGCATCATTCGCATAGTGATGTTTTCCACTAGAACCAACTTGATGCTTGCAATTCTGCTTGAGTTCCTTTTTTTTCTATCCATTACAAGAGTCATATGTATACACCATTTGACCATGCATGTTGAAATATTTTAATTTGTTCATTTGTTTGACATTTGCACTATGAGTTGTTTTTATTTAAACATATCATGGAGATTCTGTTGTTTGCGGCAAAATTGAATTTTCTTGGTGAATCAAGAATATACATTTTTTTTTGGGTATTTTTAACTGTTCTACATTCTTGTTCATGTTTGCATGTTAGTAATACCATTCATTTCAGAGCTTAAGGCACAATCCGAATGGGAGATTTGTTGTTGTATGTGGAGATGGAGAATACATAATCTACACCGCATTAGCATGGAGAAATAGATCATTCGGATCTGCACTTGAATTTGTGTGGTCACTTGATGGAGAATATGCTGTCAGAGAAAGCACCTCGAGGATAAAGATATACAGTAAAAATTTCCAGGTTTCTACTGCCTACTGCCCCTTCTTTTAATTATCTGTACATCAGAGTAGGGATCCTTCAATGCAATGTGTGGGGCTAGAAAACTTTAATGGGTGTGCACATTTCATGGACAAAATCTGTATTGCGCAGATTCCAATAGAAATTAGTATAAAATTGCCAAAAATAAAATACCAGTAGTTCAAAAAGATATAGCATGAATAGGAAACCATAAATTATATAATAAAAAAATGAATATCTAATGAAATATTTATATATATCACCACCATCGATCTTCAAAGAACATACCCTTTGTTTCAATTTGTTTTTCACCTCTGGCTAATCCCAATTAGAAAATCCATCAAAGTCATCTCCAATATATTAATATTACTGAAGGTTTCATAACACAAAGTTTGTTTCTTCTTTTCTTTAGAATATATAATTAGCAAATGACGAACTCTTTGTGGATAGGGATATGGGAGTGAGCAGTATTGCCTATAATAGTTCCGGTAGACTGATCAATACTCAATATGATCTCCTATATTCCTCTTGCGCCCACATATTATATTTCACATGGTAATATCTTTTGCCCTGTAAATGTGATTTGAGTAAGGAGCATTATGAACTACTTTATTCTTCTACTGTTTCAGGGTCAACTTGTTACTTATATTTATTAGCCAGTTGCTGAGCTTATCATAATAATCTCCTTTACTGTGGTTTCTGAAACATAATATGATAATTAAACCTATCTATTTCAGGAGAGAAAGAGTATAAGACCAACATTTTCTGCAGAACGTATATTTGGTGGGGTATTGCTGGCTATGTGTACAAATGATTTTATTTGCTTCTATGACTGGGCAGAGTGCAGGTTGATACGCAGAATTGATGTCAATGTGAAAGTGGGTAATTTTGTTCATGAATTCAAATTTATTTTGCGTGTCATTTGGAATATTATGATGCTAAAAAAGGATCTGCTTTCTTATTTGTAGAATCTCTATTGGGCCGATAGTGGTGATTTAGTCACAATTGCAAGTGACACCTCATTCTACATTTTGAAGTACAATGTAAGTTTTTCTACATTTTGTTTGCTCTGTAGTTCAATTATGTCACATCTACTTGATGTAACTATAACACAAAAATTACACATTCCAGAGGGATGTAGTTTCTTCTCATTTGGATGGAGGGGGTTCAGTTGGCGAGGAAGGTGTGGAAGATGCCTTTGAACTGCTTCATGAGATCAATGAACGCATCCGAACTGGCCTATGGGTTGGCGATTGTTTTATCTACAACAATTCTTCATCACGACTTAATTACTGTGTAGGAGGAGAGGTGAGTGTTTTCATTATATCAAAAATATATTGTCACATATGATTTTGCTAGACTGTAATTTTCATGGGGTATTATAACTATTCCATGTGTTACAGGTTACAACCTTGTTTCACTTGGATCGGCAAATGTATTTACTGGGATATCTTGCTAACCAAAGCCGTGTCTATCTTATTGATAAGCAATTTAAGTGAGTCTTGGTTGCTCTGGTATTGTATAATGTTATGAAGCCACAACGAACTTCTGAGGTTAACTTCTTTTCTTACTGCAGTGTTGTGGGGTACACTTTACTCCTTACGATGATTGAGTACAAAACACTTGTAATGCGTGGAGACTTCGATCGAGCAAATGCTCTTTTACCATCTATACCAAAAGAACAACATGACAGGTGCCCCCTGTTCTGCTAATTATTGTATCCCGCAACTCAGGCCTCAGCATCTGAAGATAACCCTTTTATTTGCAGTGTGGCACATTTCTTGGAATCACGGGGCATGTTGGAAGAAGCACTTGAGATAGCAACAGACTCTAATTACAGATTTGACTTGGCCGTGCAGCTTGGTCGGCTTGAAGTTGCAAAGGCACAAATGATTAATTTATTTATCAGATCTCCAAGAATGTTTTTGTCTTTGTTCAAATGTTCTTAACTATAGTTGCTTTTCAGGCAATTGCTATTGAGGCACAAAGTGAGTCCAAGTGGAGGCAGTTAGGGGAGTTAGCTATGTCAACCGGAAAGGTACAGCTATTGGATGTATTAGTTATCTTCTATGAGTGGTCAATATATATTGTGCTAATGAAGTTGGATTGTTCTTGCATGGCATTTCAGTTTCTTGATTATTGATACCAGTATACCATGTAACTTAATAATTATGAGCACATAGAAATAAATCCCTCTGTCCAACAATATAAACATTTGAAGCATTTGAATTTTGTCCAAGAATATAAGCATTTCTACGCCACTACTTGTAAAATCAATCACCTCTCACTTAATTTTCTTCCCATCTTAGGCCCAACCACCCTTCCATCCCAACCATCTCTCATTAAATGAGGGCACTAAAGTATTTTCTCCTCAACTTTAATCTTTGCTAAACAACCTAGAGATAATTATATTTTTGGATGAGGAAGTATATAATTCAACAAAGGCAGATAATATTGATGTTTTGATGGGAAGGAGCTTTGGTTGTTGCTATGATGCTTGAGCCTTGAATTAGTACATAAAAAGTTCTTTGGCCTTTGCTTTTGCTCTTTCCATCTTATGTAGTAGTTTTTAAAAGTAGAATTATGCGTGCAAAATAATAATTTTGCATGATGGGAGTGTTCTGCGTGTGAAAAAATGACTTCCCATCTTAGTTTTAAGAAGTAGAATTCTTACAATTTAATAAGTTTGCCATGTTATGTTTCATCGCCTTGCCCTAGATACAAAACTGGCTAAAAGAGTGTACTCTTCTTCTAACCTGACAACTACTTTCTGCAGCTTGATATGGCAGAGGAGTGTCTTCTACATGCTATGGACCTCAGTGGTTTATTACTTCTGTATTCATCCCTTGGTGATGCTGAAGGGCTAACAAAATTAGCATCTATGGCTAAAGAACAAGGGAAGAACAATGTCGCTTTCCTTTGTTTCTTCATGCTAGGAAAACTGGAAGAATGTCTTCAATTGTTAATCGAAAGGTATAGCCATTTGCCAAGACTACCCTATTTAATACAATGCTTATTCAGAAAATATATTTTTTATTTTATGGTGATCACGTTATATTCTCAATACAGTAATCGTATACCAGAAGCAGCATTGATGGCGAGATCTTATCTTCCGAGCAAAGTCCCTGAGATTGTAACATTATGGAAAAAGGATCTCCAGAAGGTACCATCTGTCCTATCCCCTACAGTTTTTCTTTGTTTTTTTTCTACCCAGTCTCATGCTTAATCTTTTCCCACACCCGTATTAGATGCTAGTGCTCAGTTGCTCACATTTTAGCGTGACTTGTCTCTTCAACTTAAGTTACATATTCAAGCATGAAATTTTTGGCATTACCATAACATGATCCCTTTCTGGTGGTAATACTGATGATTTTTAGTGATGTTTCAGTCCTAACGAGCAGAATGTCTCATCTATTTTTTTGTGTACATGGTAAATCAAGGGCATTTTGTCTACTATCTGGGCTAGCATGCAAAAACTAACCAAAAGACATGCTTGTTATCTTGTCCTAGTTGATTGTTCTTATTTCAGACTTACACCACACTGTGTTTAATTTGTAGGAGCTATGTTTTATTATCTCACAGTGCCTTTTTTTTTCTTCTCATGCCATTTTCTTTATAGGTAAACCCCAAAGCAGCAGAGTCATTGGCAGATCCCAACGAGTACCCAAACTTGTTTGAAGACTGGCAAATTGCTCTCAATGTAGAAGCTAATGTTGCACCCAAAAGGTATGTTTGTAAAAGTTAAAACTACGTTCTTTTGAAAGTTTTACCAGTTATCTATTCCATGCATGGGACAAGCCGTCAAGGTTTTTAAGCTTTCCTCTTTTCTTTAATTGAAAGCATCAAAAAGAATGGCGTCCTTTACCATGTATGGGATGTGGGATTGGAATATCACATTTTGCTTCAATTGAACACATATAGTGAAACAAATATAAGTAATGTTAGTGCTCATTTGTACTTTTTTTCTTTTATTGTTGTTCTGATGAAATCCTATTCTTGAATAGGGGCATTTATCCACCAGCTGAGGAGTACATCATCCATGCTGAGAGGCCCAATGAGACTCTGGTGGAAGCTTACAAAAATATGCATATACATCAAGAGGTGCTGCCAGATGAAAATGGAGGTGACACTCACGAGGTATCACTCTTACAGAAAGCTGTTAAAAAATTACTACTACTAAACTGATTTCTTTTTGTGCATGCGAGGTCCTATATTTTTCACCAATCTTTATAAGTGGTCATTATTTCAAGAGTAAACTTTACAAAACTATAGATACTTGGACCAAACTATTGCAAAACGAAACCACAGATTTAAGGCATCCTATGACAAAACTACAGATTTAGTGATGAAGTTATCAAAAAACTACAGATTTTAGAGTTTAGATCCATAGCACTATTATTTATTTAAAGTTACAAAAGCTTTTGTGATAAAATTGATGTCAAATCTGTAGTTTTGTGATATGATACTTGAATCTGTAGTTACGTGATAAATTGGGCAGTAAATCTGTAGTTTTGCAACACATTCTTAAATCGATAGTTTTGCGATAGTTTGATCAAAGTATATGTAGTTTTGTGAAATTTACTCTTATTTCTATAAAAAAATCATTTCTTTTGCTCTCATTTTATTTTATTTGCTTCTTGCTTTAAGTTGTAGTAATATACTAATATCAATCTGGTCCATCAGGCTATTGAGGAAAATGGAGTAGAAGAGAGCCAAGAAGATGCCGTTGAGGTTGAGGCTGATGGTTCAACTGATGGTGCTGTCCTTGTGAATGGAAATGATACCGAGGAACAGTGGGGTACGAACAATGAAGAATCATCAGCATAAAAGCTGTAGTTGAGCAAGTGTACAGTCCTACAACCTTTTTTCGTCCTAGTTTCTCCTCCCAGTGCACCAATGATCATAGTGAAAACTCACTGCTGGTGTCCAAAAAAAAAAAAAAAGAGAAAAGAAAACCTGCTGCTGGATACAAGTGTTTATTCTGGACTATATCCTTTAGTTTAATCTGTTGGGATAGTTTCAGTTTTATTTCATTTTGCATTCAAGTTAATCTGTTGGTCTGACCAGTTTTCTTAGACAGTTTGAACATGATTTTGTGCATTCTATATATGAGTTGTTGATGGAAAATGTTTCTAACGACTGTCTTGCCTCTTGCAGTATTGACTCCTGACCAATAGTGAATCAGCGGGACAGCAACCTGCTACACTGATTCAGCTTGTAAAGGTGAAGTGTTTTTCCATCTATACAATTTGCGACAGTTGTTAACATCTATTCAGTTATTATAGCTATTATTTTTTAACAGGTTGCTGACTCCTACTGAAACTATGCGAAGGCCGTTTTTCTCCACTTGTATAATCATTGTGCGTGCTTTAAACAATCGGCATATCCGACGATAAAACCCACAGAAATTAGTCGGCGCATTGTCCTTGTCTGAGATAGAAAATTTTGTACCTTTTTACACACATAGGTCATTACTGTGGGTTCTCAAGATGTTTTATAGGGATACGAGGGATATTCCCTTCTCCTTGAGGTTGAATTTGATTAGCTAAAGAGGATCCATATTTTACACAAAGTACATAGGGTAAAAGTAAGCTTGCTGGATCCAGAATGTTTCTTTGATGCAATCCTCACTTGTTGGAAGACATCACTTTGTGCGAGCTATGTATCTTTTCGTTTGTGCTATACCTGGGGAATGTTATTAGTGAATAATAAAGTTTAGATACAGAGTGACTCTTTAATATTGATAAACGAGATAGGCTTTTAAAATTTCAACGCTCCAAATGGGGCCATGCCTATCATCTTCCTTGATAAAGCCAAACGAGATAGGCTTTTAAAATTTCGCCACTTGGTGAACTTACTCCCAATAAAAAAAAGTTTCGACTAGGGGTGGTAATTCCCTCCCTGGGTCCAGGCCGTAGGGGATCCGCCCCTACGGGGGCGGTGATGGGTGTTGATTTTGGCCCGTGGGGAGTCGGGGTCAGGGCCCTGGCCATGGGCGGGGGTGGGGGAGGACAGCCACCCGCGAAACCTCGAGGGGGTTTATTAGACTACTAATACTAGCATATTGCAAGCCCAAAAACCTATAGCCTACCATATATAAAGCCAAACCCTAATTTTCCCATCTTTACCCTATCCTTATATTCTCACCCACCCAGCTGTCACTCTCCACCGGCGGCCGGGCCATCTTCCTCCGGCAGTGGCCAGGTGATGGCGTCGGAGGCCAAGGCGTAGGTGGCGGTGGCGGCGGCCACACAGCACCATCCGCATCAGCATCAACGGCCAAGGAGTTGCGGAGGTGGCAATGGCCACGCGTCGTCATCCGTGTCGATATCGACGGGCAAGAAGTGGGCGGCGGCGGAGGTGGCCACGCGTCGCCATTCGTGTCGGTGTCGACGACTAGGGGCGCGACCAACCACATCGGTGTTGACTAGGGGTGGCGCATGTGCAGTGGCGTCGGCGGCGTGCCTCATCTCGTCGGCCACCCCGTCACCGTTTGTCGTTGCACCCACCCTCAGCCATCATGGCTGTGTCGCTGGAGCTCACCCATCTTCGCTATCCCTGACTCCATCGTTGCTAATCCTCGCTTGTCAACCCAGCAACCGAGTCGGGTGGTGTGGTGTCCCGCTCACGCGCCGGGTCCCCTACAGGGACAGGACGAGTGATGTTTCCCACCCGACCGCCTGACCCGCCCTGTTGCTAACCCTAGTTTTGACACAAGTATAGCATGAATGGACCAAAATTTTGACAAATTGACCCTTTTGAAAAACTAATTTAAAAAATAAACCGTACATAGAACTTGTAACTTGGGTGCAAAAATTTAGCCAGTCTGCTTGCACCCATCTTTACCACTTGACACACACGTACGAGATAGTGTGATGTTTCTATTAATAGAGCAGTAATAAAATACAAGTCTATAGTTCCGGGAGTCTATAGTCAGGGAAAAAAATACAATCACACCACGCGTCTACATCTGATTCTACTGCTAAAAAGAGGAAACGACGCCAAGAACTCCACCGCCGCCCGTCCTAGACAACCAGGAAGTGATTTTCACCTGAAGAACCCATGAGAGGAGAGAAAATGTAGCAACGTCCCAAGGGGAGAACGACGCCCGCAGGTGTCGCCGTTGCCAGCCCGAAGGCTAGGCCTTCGCCCGTTATTCCTACTTTCCCGCGCCAAAGAGTGCATGTCAGATTCAGTAGAACCACCAGCTAATCCTCTTCAACACGCAGCCACCGCGTCGACGCCTTGTTATCGGCCAGCCATCAAAGTAGAGTCTCAACCTCCTGCAGCTTCAACTCCATCCACGTGGTTGGGTTGGAGAGGGAGAGGGTGAGAGAAGAATGGATCCCCTTTCCCCGCACTAGCTCGTCCAGCGTGACCATCTTACAGCAGCAAACCACCGCAAAAGGATAGACGCCTAGAATGAAGCTCGCCACAGGCATCAACGCCCCGCTCATGGCGCTACCGTCGTTGCTGCCTCGACCAGGCTGCCCATGTTCCGCAACTGGCTACCTGGTTGCATCGCCGTCGCCTCCATCCTCCCATAGGGTCGACCCGCAGCCACCAGTGTGACCTGCGTCGGCCATC
Source organism: Oryza punctata (assembly GCA_000573905.2). Lineage (NCBI taxonomy): Eukaryota > Viridiplantae > Streptophyta > Magnoliopsida > Poales > Poaceae > Oryza > Oryza punctata. The sequence continues at coordinate 6,139,654 of CM002489.2, read as the reverse complement.
TTGACTGCCTCCTCGTGTCATTAGCCGACCGCACGCCTCGAGCCCTCGACGCCGAGCTCCACCACCACTATAGGGCACATGCGCCGGGCACAAGTCGCCTCAACTCCACCAGCACCGCCGATCACTCCTTATCACGTCGCGCCCTCCTCCACCGTCGCCAGTCACGCCTCATCGTGCTGCGCCGGCCTTCGCCACCACCGGCTGCACCTCCGCGCTCGCCGGCCTCACCTCCTCGTGTCGCACTCGTCATGCCGTGCCGGTCTCCAACACCGCCGACCGCATCTCCACGCACCGCGCCGCGTCCGCTCCGCTCACTCCACGGCACCGCTGCCAGCCCGCCACCCCAAGCGCTCTCTGACCAGATCCAGCTTGGGGCTAGCCAGACCTGGTGAGGACGGTGCTGGATCTATCACCTCTATGCTAGGAGGGCTCACAGCTACCAATCCCCAACACTGACGTTCACTGCCTCCCCCACGCCTGAGGTAGCACCGCCGCATAGTAGGCCCCACCACCACCATCCTAACTCGCCGACCAGCTTTGCAACAACAAGCTCCGACAGCGACGAGGTGAGGAAAGGAGGGAGGAGAGGGGCAGCGTTAGGGTTTTCACCCCGTGTCACCTGCGCATGGAGACGTGGGGGAAAGGATTGCTTTTTTTAATGTATCAATAGATATACTTGTTAAATTTAGTACATCCAGGTACTTGAGTATCTCAAGGCAAAAAAAAAAGGGGTAATGTAAAATTGAAGTACCTCCAAAGTACTTTCTCAAGGACCATGAAACTTCTTGCAATACAGGCGATAAAGCACAAGAATCAAGCACATACAATATGGAGAAAACAATTTTATCCTGAGTATCATACAACATTCCAAAAATGGACCTTACATAATTATACATATCAACTATAATCCGGTACTATCATCCACATAAATATTAATAGCCAACTGCGCTACAGGTAAATAAACAATCTGGGCCAATAAGAATACATGATTTGCACATAGTCCATGGAGAATCCGAAAAGAGAGTCAAAAAAACATTCGAGGCCCCGAGGCCTCACATCCTTCCCAAATATACATGTTGCAACCGCAGCAAACACAAATATACAAACACTATTGGAATGCGCATCAAGAACTCCGAAGGGTGGAGCTTATGCTCAGACACGGTTACGCTCGGCCATCGTCCCTGTGGAAACAAGTTGTACAACCAACTACAGCGGATAAATACACAACCAGTAGTCTGAAACAAATTCTCTGGCTAGTATGGTTCCTGATCCCGCTGGGCACTGCAAACCCTTTGTTCGATGATGCACAAGAACTCCAAAAGAGCAGATAATATCTCACGTCGATTGTATAGTGACCTTACCCAAAAGGATTTCCCCCAACAGAGCCATAGAAAGGTGGGGTGCTTGGCTGGGGGTACCTGGGAGCAGCTTGTTGATCAAAGCCCATGTTAAGGGAACCCAAACCTCCTTGTTGCCTGTAATGCCACAACTCAGACATAAGCGTCGAAACAACAAAAAATGCACAATGGAACCAACACCTTGGAAGTATTTTAGGAGGGAAATATGTCTGGTAGGAACTAAACTTAAAATGTAAGAATGTCAGAACACAACGGAACCGATGCAAAAGCTGGTTGCCTTTGGTTGCAGTACCAGATTTTAATGACGCAAACAATGGACATGCCACTAGAAGGTGGATGTTATTGTTTATAGTAGAACAAAGGTGAGATAATTCTGGAAGCTACGGGTTTCAGTGGTTGATGTCAACCATCCAATCTGGTCCAATGAACTCATTAATAATTATTTTAGTCTCTATTTTAAGGTTGCATGTATTTCCTACATCCGAAACATAAAATAAAAAATGGCAGAAAAAATAAATCAACACAAGCAAAAAATTATCTTCAAAATAATGCTAAAAAGTTCTTCACTACACTTTCAACTTAGGAGATACACTAAATACAGCAGTCAACTCACATTGGAAGCATGGTATTAGGTAGCTGCTCAGACATGTTGTTTGGAACTTGCTGCATCATGTAATGGTCTGAAGTTGAACCACAAATTAGCACACAGATAAGAAATACTAATAAAGAGCACAATTTCAGAGATTATGCTGAGATATGGAAATACTTGGAGGTGCAGGTGACTGGTATAGCTGCTGAGGTTGCTGTGGAAGGATTCCAAAACTCGAGGTACCAAGTAAGCCTGGGGGAGTCATGCCAGCAGATGCTCCCAGTGGTCCAGGTAGGGGTTGCTGCTGCTTAAGGACACAGATTAACCATGTTAATGGAGCAAACAAAGATGGTGAGTCATACCAGCTGATCCAGGTCAGGATTGCTCAAGAGTGCAAACAATATGGTCGCACTTTCATAGTGCATCATCAAGTATTTAAAACTAATGCACTTGACAGTTCTTTAGAGGAAGAGGACCAACATTTACACGAATATCACAATGTTAATGAAACAATCAGGCCTGATTAATAGATAAGATACCTCAAGATTAATGATCTTAGTTTCAGATATTTTGTAAGAGGAATTTCATTCATACCGTGTGAGCTTGAACTGGAGCTGGCTCATTCCCAAGATCAAAAGGGTTTGATGCTTTCGCAGGTTGGGGATATGTATGTTGCTGTTGCGGATATACAGGTTGTTGATATGCAGGTTGAGCGAATGCCATCTGAGGATATGCTTGCATTCCCTAAGATTGGGAAATAATTTATCTAGTTAGGAAAAACATCAACATGAGATACACAATAAATTGCTAATATGAGGATGATAGATACCATTGCAGTCTGATATGGCATGGCATATCCCATTCCAAATTGGGGTGTTCTCTGCCAACCCCCCATTGTTTGAGGTCCTGGTGGATATAGTGAAGTAAAGATATCCTGCAAAAAATTGATCTAATGGTCAACTATGCTGATACAATGATTATATGGAGCACAGTAATGGTCCCATCAGGTAATTTTTTTTCTCTAACATGACCATTTTTCACAGAAAAGGAAAAGGATGGCACAAATGTCTTCGATTCAAAGTTAGTTTAAACAATCTTGCAAGTGAAATACGGGTACAACAAAAAGACAAATGGACTGAGCAAGTATTGTTAGTCCCAATCAGCATGCATGGGCATTCAGGTAGACTTATTACTTGCTCAAAGTATAGGCTCAAACCAATAATTTCTTTTCTCTTTTTTCTTTTTCGCATAGTGATGACCTGAATGGCCTGTTTAGCTTTTTCACTCGACAACCTGATTTATTTCCATGTATCTGGTCAGTCAACCCAGATATCACATTCAAATGCACCAACAATTAACACCATATTCAACTCTTGCCCTACCATGCCATGCATTGTTTTACATGCATATATTATCATCTCTCAATAAAAAAGTTAATAAGCATGTAACCTCATTAAAATGCAATTTAATATATAAACAGTCAATGAATCCCACCTAATTTCAAATCAACATAACTGATCGCATAGGAAATGATATATTCTACCTACATATTAACAGTTAACTAATGCATGTAAGCTTGTTAAACAGAAATACCACCTCAGACAGATCAGAAGATAACTTTATGTAAATTACTCAAGGCACCTGAATATCTAGGGATACACACCTATCATCTATGATTGTCCAATACATGTATATGATCAACAAGAATTTTGGAGCTTGGGTATGAAATGTTTTATACCCCCATATGCATATGGTAAAGTGAAATCCGAACTAAGAACTCATTTTGAACTAGTACTCGCTTCAGTTGAACTGCAGTGATTATATGTCATGAAATTAGTTCATGGGAAGATAACCGTATCATAAGTCCTTAGTCTCAAAGCATACTGCTGTCCTATATATTATAGGTATAGGTATATAATATATACCAACGGGTATCGACTTGGATGCTTAGGCAACAACAAAGTGCCTCATACTAAATATATTTTAGGTATAATATAATGCAGTTCTTCTGCAGCTTCCAGCATGGATTCTAAAGCGTCAAAGAGAAAATAACAATCTGGTAAGTAGTTGCCTAGTTGGTTCTATGCTCTGTCCACAAATTTGGTAAATTCAGCTTTATGATCCACAAAATTTGGTTACAATATGTTTAGAGAATGGCATCGGATATTGCACAAGCTATACCGTAGATGAAACAAGTCAGTAGTGCAGGGACTAGAAAATGCGGCAATGCTAGATGTTCAATTCTCTACAAGCAGTTAATCACATACCGCTGGAAGTTCTTTCCGGCCAATGGATCTACTATCAGTAGAAGGTGCTGCTTCTTGAATGCCACTAGTTGCTCGGGAACTTGCAGAGACCTGAGATGGAAGTCCAGCTGCTAGAGCAGCTAGACCAGTTTGTTGAACTGAAGATCCATGAATAGAAATTCCTGTCGAGGCCTAAGAGAAGTATCAAGTGAAAACCTCTTTCAAGGCAAAAAAGAAATGGAAGGTACAAAATATGACTTTTGATATTCCTCTCCAATCGGAAGTACCTGGTGACCTGAGACTCCAGGGGGTGCACCAAACAATGAAGAATGTGACTGCCCTATCATGGATGACCCTCCATCATTCGGAAATGAAGTGGGAGTGACAGAGGCTGGAAAAGCTGATGCACTGGGTGCAGGTGTTTCAGAAAATGATAGTTGTGCAAGTGCGGACTCGAGGGGATCTGCACTATTGCCAGCTTGTGGTGTTTGTTGCTGGCCAAAAGAATCAAAAGATGCCCAGTCACCACCACCACTGCTCACTGATGACGCATTTTTCCCTTGTTCCAGAACAGGCTGTTGTGCTGGTGCATTAACAGGTTGCACTGGCTGTGCATTAGCAGGCCGCTGTTGTGATGTAAGCGTTGATTGCGGCGGTGCAACAGATGCAGAAGGCTCAGGATCCACACTGAAATCAATTAAACTTATCGTACTTGCCACTTTTATCTGTTCCGAGGTCCCCTCTGAAGAACCAATACTGCTGGCAGTTGATGTCCTCTACAATGATGAAGTATGTATTATAAGCTAATGAATTGAAACTACTGATAAAATATCAGCTTAACGAGGAAATGGAGACAAGAACATGGGTGGTATTTCAAAAAGAATATTTCTAAAAGCAATGTCTGCAAAAAAAAAAGGAACATCAGAGGAAAATAACAACCTGCATCTGTGGTGGAGGTTCGATGGTTCTGGTTCCATTTGGTCTTGGAGGATCAATTGGCCTTGGAGGATCAATTGGCCTTGGAGGATCAATAGGTCTTGGAGGATCAATTGGTCTCGGAGGATCAATCAGTCTCGCTACATTTGACTTAGGAGGTTCGCCAACCCGTAGTTGAGGTGCATTATCACCCAGTATATCCCTCACTGGACGTACAACAGGGCTAGATCCATCAGTTTCCTTCTGGTAATTTGGAGACCCATTATCTGGCCTCTGTGGTTCAGAAGACCTGCGGTCCTCAAACCGTTGAACTGGAGTTGTTTTTCCAGATCTATCCTCACGATTTCTATCATCAACCTCAAAGTAGCGTGGGCTTTTCTTATAATCATTTTGCTCATAGCCAGGACTTCGTTCTCCATAGGAATATCTGGAATTCCTGTCATCGCTCCTTCCACTATAACTGCGACGATCAGAGTAGTTTTCACTGTATGGCGGACTTCTTGAACCACCCCAGTTTCCATCAGATCTCCTGTTTTCACTATATTCATCCTTATCATCCTAAAAGAAGCAAAGAAATAAGGAAATAACAAATTTAGGATAGTATAATAGGCATTTCCAACAAGCAATGGGAAAAAGAACTGATAAGAGCTATAATTAGCCAATATATCACCTTTCCCCTCGGTGGCCGATCTGCACTTCTTTCTCCTGTGTATCTCCGTTCCACATAAACATGCTTAATGAAGTTCCTCAATTTATCAGCATTACTGGGATCAAAAGAAACAGATCAGAATTCCAAGATAAAGGAAACATGAAGTAATCCAAAATATGGTGTGGCTAAACAAAAAGGTAACCTGCTGTCAGGGTAAGAATTGCGGTGAGCATCCCATTCCTTGAAGAATATTTCTCTAGCACGCTACAGGTTATGCAAAACACGTTAAATTAGAAACAAGACCTCAAATGGTAGAAACATGAGAAGTGTACAAGTTACCTCATTTCCTCCTTCTTGAAGAGCACTAACTTCCTGTGCAGTAAATTTAGCCATGGAAACTGACTTCACTCGATGTGTGAACTCTCGGCTAGGAGAAACAAATTTTATAATGAATAAAATTAGGTTCATTGACTTCACTAAGATGCATCTAATTTGAGAAAAGGAACAGTGAAGCTAGAGAGGTTTGACATTTTTACAAATGTAATAAAACAGAGCTGAATAAGAATCTTACTGTGCTCCACTGCAATTGGTACAAACGAAGGTCCAGAAATTTGTACAGACATATTGCGGTCCCTGTCAATATCAATATATGTGCATCAGTAATATAGAAAAAAACACAAAATTTTAGGAAACAAAGTAATGTGAATCAGTACTACACAATTACTCATTAATTAAGTCTACTTTCCAAATAAAAACGTGTGGAGCACCTAAGCAAGGAGAACTCTACCAAAGCAAAATATTGGGCATAACTCTAAGCTTGAACTATCTGAGAATCCACCTAATTGCAAGATTAGAGCGCAATCCTCCATAATCTTCACATGACATTATTAAGCAAACCTATCTGTTTCTGCTGCCAATTCCCTCCAGTGTTCGTATTATTTGTGACAACTGAGGCATGCAATTACTACACGATCCCAATGTTACGATAGCAGTTTAAGAAAAAAAATCATTATTTTGCATAACGCCAGAAGCAATCACTAATCTGAATACTCTAAAAGAGTAAAAGGGTAAAGCCAACTGCCAGAACTATAGACATCCAAAAGTTTCCTTATTGATAGCCGTGGTAAATTATAAATGCGTAAAACTCTAACTAGCAGATCAGTCAAGCCAAGAATGCTATTCACCTTAGACAGAAAACACTATGCTAGCAGGAAAGAAAAAAATCAAGCTTAAAGAAATGCATAGAGACTAAAGTGGGGTGTGCACCTTGCACGTATTAGCATGACAGAGTTTATGGTATAAACAGAAGGGAAAAAATATCAAACATCCATGGACTGAAACAAGGTCAAATAAAATACTGAGGTGGTTGAAACAACACTAACGAATTTTTAGAGATCATCTGGAGAGTTAAAAATCAGCAGGTGCTTTGGAAGATAGAAGAAATATTGACACTGCCTTGCATGTGCCAGAAATGTCATAAATGCAAGTTTTGATCCAAGACGACCACAGGGCTTTCTAGTTTTTTGCTTATGATCTTGATCAACTATAATAGCAAGGAATATATGTTAAAGCTGTTCTCCGACTAGAGAATCATTAAAATTCCACATGTTGTAATTCAATTATAAAGAAGTACTTTTTATTTTATTTTCTGCTTGTGATGCATTTTGAAGGGGTGCTTTGTTTTGTTCCACCACAGACAATGTAAGCAAGTGTGACTTTCATCATTGGCTGCAAAGATATGAACGTGATAACTTTGGGATGCTCATAATCCGTTCTTCTGCAAAGATATGAATACTTTAGCAGCTCATAAGTGCCATTACTTTCTTGATACTTATAGCATAGGTACTTGTTGGTCATTGTTCTAGTCCTAAGTCGTAACGCGTGATGCATATCTGGCAGTCCGTAGAAACATTTGTCGTTTACATATTACTACTGGGGAAAAATATGCTGTGTGATTACAGGGCATGGCATTACGTCCAGCATTAGCTCCACGCATAACTCTCCATCCCAATTTACTGAATTTTGATTCAGTAATTAACCAACCTAATAAAACACAGCTATCCAATCGGAAACCTACCTATCCAGCCAATGAGATCTCCTAGTATGCCGCAAACATTCCACAGTAGCTCTAAAACCTTCGCCATTACTAGCAACGCTGAAGTATTAAGCCAAGCGAGCTCAAAACCACTTCCCCTAGATCCTAGTCAACCCCGCCGAAATCCTACCACATTTAGCAAGCGAACAGAAGAAAGCCAGCGGAAAAAAAATAAACTCACCAAATTGTTGCAGTTGATGCACCTCTTGTTGGCGGGCAGCTTGAGCAGCCCGCGTATGATCCGCTCGTTCCTCTCGTCCTCCTTGAGCCTGCTCGCCATCGCCACCCGGATCCCCCGGCCGCCGCCGCCGCCGCAAACCCTAAAACCCCACCGCCGCAAAAAAAAAAAAATCAAACAAAAATACTCCCCACCGAAATGGCTCGAGATCCGACCAACCAATCCAGATCCGCCCACAATTAGAGAAAAGCCACCGCCAAATCGGCGAGCACTCACCTGCCGACGCGCCTCCTCCTCCGGTGGCGGCGCCTCGCGCGAGATCTCGCACGCGCGGAAGCCGAGGTGGCGGCGAGCGGCGACGCAAAGGCTCGCCTCTTTCGCTGGCTGCTTCGCTGCGCGTGTAAGCAATAATAATAAAAACTGAAAAAAAAACTTTTAATTAAACCTTTTTTTTCTCTCTCTATCTCTTCCCTTTCTCGTGGGGGGGTTTAGGTTGGGAGAAGAAGGCGAAGGTTAGGCAGCTGGGTGGGAAGGCTGCCGGTCACCGCTTGCGGTTGACCGGCAGCAGCCGGTCGGTTGGTGGGGCCAGAGGAGTGTGGGGCCTACATGGCAGTGGAGGTTGGGTCGGTTATGGGTGCGTGGTGAGCTGGACGTGGGCTGTTCCTTCACCGGCGTTTTCTGGTCTGGTTTGTTTTGGGGAGCTTTGGGTTTTCGATGAATTGCTGGCTAATGATGATTCCTGTCTCAGGGTTGTCTCACCGACAGGTGGGGCCTAGCAGGAAAGAGGGATTTTCGCTGATGGTTCTAGAACCTTGCGGTTGAGTTGGTGGCATGTAGGGAGAGATGAATTTACTTTGTTTTTATATTCTCTTTGGATGAGTGGGTAATGAAAGGTTCGGATCAGCTGTTTGATTAGCTGGTTTGAGGTTTACTGTGTTTTAAGTTGGTTTTTTTGGTTGCTATTGAGGAAAGGAGATAAACTTATATCTTATCTTAATCATTTCAATATGTGAAATATGGATGAACTTATGATTGTAATTATTAGACTTACTAAGTGCAGGCGCTCCTAGTTGCTTCGAACGTCTCTACGAGTCCACGTAGCGCACGTTCTGACCCACACCATATCCACGTCCTCCGCTCCTCCCCTCCCCTCCCCACCCAGTCAGGATAATTGCTTTACTCCGCCCCTCCCCTCCCCTCCCCCACCCAACCGGGATATAATCTTTTTACTACTCGACTTTATCCTATCCATATATACCATCCATCATTCCAGTCAGTTTTGTTCATATTTTTTACATATCTACCAACCTCCCTCTCCACTTTGCCGCACAACGGCATTGCATTGATCAGGGGTTGCTTTGTCACCATTATCGTCAACCTGTGAAGTAAGGAGGGTGCATGGGTGTTCTGCAGGACGAATCCGATACACGTGCGATCAGATCGGGCTGGGGGTGGCATGTTGTAGGTTTAGGGTGGTGTTTGGCGGTGCCCTTCGAGGAGGGAGGAGATCATCGCGGAGGTCGTGGAGGAGAGCCGGTGGTGACGACGGTGTTTCGGCAAGGGTGGTGGTGCCCTCTGATGGATGCATGGATTTTGTGTTACTTTTCTTTACTCCGGTTGTCTTTTTCTTTTTTTTCCATTCTTGATGGATGCGACATGGATCTAGGATCCCTTTGCTCCTGTTCTTTTCTCTTTTTTTCTTCTTGATGATTTGCTGGTGTCTACACAAAGCAGCGCCACCGCCGTGTTAGCATGTAAGGATTTCTCCCGCTTGTGGTTGAGTAAGCATATCGATTTACAATATGGGTGAACTATCGGCTCATTCTTTGCTTTCTTTTTCCTTTTTCCCATTGTTCGTAGATTATTTTTTCCTCTTTCTGTATATAATTGATTTATGTAGGGATCTGTTGCGCTAGATGAATTTGGTTGTAGGCCAGATGCAATTACATATAAAATGTGTTGGATATTAATACTTGACTTAGCAGTATAATGATCAAACATCTGATGGACTGGACTTTTTTTTCTCAGGCACTAGTGACAACCAAACACATGCTCAGGCTGCCTAACTAGGCAACATACATTACATCCTTGAAAGCTACTCGGACTTACAAATTCTCAGGCACGAAGGTGAGGACACAAACCAAATAGGCTCCAAGTCTCGCGAGCGGGGCTGATAAATAAAAAAAAATACTAGGACCGATACAAATATCAAATGCATTTTTTTTTTACGGTGTATAATTCTTTTACTTAGACCTCCTGAGGTGCATGAGAGATAGTTAGTAGTGATCCTTTTTGACTAGCAAGGAGTGAAAGGGATGTGCGGAGCAGGAAAACCAAAAGCAGTAATTTTTTTACTGTGTAACGAATATTTTACTGCGTATAATTCTTTTATTTAGGCCTACTGAGGCATAGGAGAAACAGTTAGTAGTAATCTTTTTACAGTTTTACTTAGATCTTATGACCAACAAAACATGGGAGGGATGTACGGAGCAGCAAAGCCGAAAGCAATAATTCATTTACTCAGTGTAATGAACGGTGCCTGATCTGATTGGTTTGATCGGAAGGTGCGAGGAGGAAAAATCGGAAGGAAAGCGAGGAAGATAAAAACGGAAAAATAGGAGACCGGGTGCAGGCACGCGGTGCTCAAATTAATATTGTGAGTGCTGCACGCGTATTAACGTCACCGGTAATTTATATAGATATGTATCAAATTGACAGCTAAATCAGTCAATTTCTTCTATGATTTTAATAAGTCAATATACTCAAATAATGTAAGTGAATGATGAGAAATGATTAGCTCCTCAGACCAAACCACTGTATTACGCAAGTTGAAGAGAAAAAAGGTAAGAGTTGGTTTTATTGAAACCTCGTAAGAAAATCAAGACCTATGTTTTTATTAATAAATGAGATTGATCAATATGCGGTACTACAAGAAAAACAAAGAGTCCAGATGATTTACCATCTATTGTGACCCTCATCCCCTTTTTATCATGTCCATTGAGATTGTTGTAACTAAAATATATCTATCTTTTTCGTTTTACCTTCTATTCAGTTACTAGGATTGTTTCTTTGTTATTCTACATTGATGGCTTCTACTATCTCTCTATCTTTTTGTCATTTTCTCTATTAGACCTGGACGCTTCATGTTTTTTTATATATTTACGTGGTGCATTCAGGTGTAAGAAAAGCTTCATTGCTTTCACTGCACAAGATGTCTTATCTATTTTGAAACCAACCACTAGGCATTTAATTAATTTCTTATTTTGTATTGACGGGTCAATTTACCAGGAGGCTGACAATAAGGGGTAAAAAGTAAACTGGTACTCTTTTTTCCGAAAATATAAAGGTTTTTGCACGAATAAGATACATCGTAATATGTAATATGTGTTCCTTCCAAAAAAATCCTTCTATTTTGGAATGAAGTGAATGCAAATGTTATTATTATTATCTCCGTCCCAAAACATAGCTATTTCTAACACAATACTTTATCTTAAAATAAAGTTATTTCTTCACCTACCTTCTCCTCTCCACCAATCACAACCATCCTCTTTCACCTACTTTCTCTTCTCAACCAATCACACTTATTCTAATTAATTTTATCTATTTTTTAATATAAAATATTTACATTTTGAGACGTACGAAGTACTGATAATAAGAATTATATAGGCACGTGCGGCTATCTTCCCGTTAACAATCTATTCTTTCATTAGCTTGTACGTGTGGGTCACTGTTGTTAGACAATCATTAGCTTGTTATTTTACCCCTATAGTACGAGTACCAGCATTAACACTAGCAACGGTTTCTATTTATTTTTAAGAGAAACTAGCAACGTTGTTAGCACTAATCACACTATAGTCTTATTTGGATGGGCTTCAATCCCAGCCCATCAAAATAGGCCGGTATATTTTGGCCCAGTATGTTCTCTCGGCCGCATTCGGCACCGGCAGCATCAGCCGCGTGGCCCACGTGGAAACCACTGTCCAGCTGTCGTCCGTACACTTCTCATTCCTCTCTTCTCCTCGACATTTTAGCTTGGCTCTTGCGGCTGCAGAGGAGTGAAGGGTTTTAATTAGGGCTTAGCACCGGCGCCACCGCAACGCGACCAACAATCTCGCCGCCGGCCTCCGCCGAGGAATCATGCCGGCCGGCACTGCCCCTGCTGCGATGAAGCGGAAGAGATCTCCGTCCGCGTCTCCTCACACTGGTGATGGATCCACCATGGGGTCCATGGGTCTTAAGGTCTCACTACTAGCGTCGTAACCATAGAAGCTCTCATGAATCTCATGAAGTCCTCACTATAATTTTTTTATCATACATCTATTAAAAGATAGGTTATAATTCTGTATAATTTATTCAAAATCATCCTGTTAGTCTTTCCTAATCCACCACCACCACGAACACCGCTGCGGAGATGAAGCGGAGGTGGTCGATGCTTCAAGTTAGCAGATCTGGATCCGGATGGATCCTCGTCCGGATCTGGAACAGGCAACATTTTTTTTCTCAATGCAAAGCAATGCAGCAGGGTTTTCCCCTTATTCTAATAGCACTTGAATGATCATGATATCTGGCTGATTCAAAATATTACATTCAACAAAGAACAGGTTTATCCTTCCGTGGCTCCGGTGCACATTTGCACTCGAGTTGGATTAACATTTAACAAGAGTACACAACAAGAACAAGGTGAGTGTATGCGAGCGACTGAGCTAGCAGCAAATCTGCTGATCGCTTCGTCGTCGTCTTCAACTACGTCCGCGGCGAACAGTTAGCAGAAAAGAAAGAACAGGCAACCCTTCCGCATGATCTCCTTCTCTCTTCTCGGAAGCCGACTCCGCTTCCTAGCCGCTCGGACAGTCCGACGCCGAATCCGACTCTCTCGGCTCAGCAACATATTTTCTCTAAGTAATAATCCCTGAAATAAACCACTGAAAAATTTGTTGAAGTAATCCATGGCGTCATCGGCTACCTACTGCTCTAGTTATCCACTAAGTGTTTGATTCCGTTTTTTAGATCATAGCGCATATATAGCTCTGACGCATGCTGTGTTCATGCGGGAGTTTGTTTCGTTTTTCCCTTTTTTGGGAGTGCGTGTGCCCTGCATGTTCTTCGATTGTGGGATGGCGCGATCACCTCGGGAGACATGGCTGGGGCACCGGGTTGTTACGAACGCATGCCGCACACCTCGGTCGTGATCCAGTCGGAGGTGGGAGAAGTGTGTGTTTGATATTTAAGTTCCCTAATGCATCGGAAAAAGAGCTGCCAAGTTGACAGCACAAAATTGCTTCTCGCTTGCTCTGTTTTGATCGGAATTTTATCGAACACTTTCCGGAGTTCGCCAACAAAATTAGCAGTTCAGATTAAGATCATGGATGAATCTTTTCTGAATTGTGCATGGTTGAATCTTTTGTTCCTCTGTTCCAGATCATCCAATAATTCTGTGTGTAAAAGTAATTATTATTACGGTGTAGTAGCAATTTTTTTAAAATTTTTTTGCCTTGGAATCACAGTAGAATTTACTCGGATGAAGCCGTTGGTGTTGAGATCAGCAACTGCTAATACGGCAGAATCATCATTCTAGCAAGTCAAAAGAGATTTAGAGGCATGGATGAACATTAGTACCATCGCATAAGTGGTTTAAAGAGACATTAAGGCAGCGTTCTTTCCTCCCCTTTCCCAACTCCTCTCCCTCGTTTTCCGCGCGCACGCTTTTCAAACTACTAAACGGTGTGTATTTTGGAAAAAGTTTCTATAAAAAATTGCTTAAAAAATCAAATTAATCCATTTTTAAAAAAGTTTTAGCTAAAACTTAATTAATCACGCGCTAATTGATTGCTCCGTTTTCCGTAATCACTATACGGGTTCGGAAGTCATCCGCGCGAACGCTGCCTAAGAGTAGCAACAGATGGTTACACCTGACCTGAATACCTGATGCTCAATCCTCTCACACTTTTTTTTTTGCTTATTCATCTAAACACTAACAATTTGAATAAACCAGATATCATGATCATCCAAATGTAAAATGTTATTACAATTAGGCAAAATCAACACCCTGTTCCATTCTTCAAGACTTCAATCAAGAAAAAAGAACTGAATTTCATTCTGCCACAAGAACTTGAATTACTGGCCCAATACTGAAATTCGTATGGCCGTCCATTACTGTCGAGTAAATGCGATCACCCCCTTCTTTTCTCCGGTCAGTCTCGCGAATAAATGACAAAAACGTTGCGCTTGGACACACAAGACATCATCGATCCAAACCTGATAAAAAGGAACTTGATCTTGCCGTCTTGGCCATCTTGCTGTCCCTGTAAAATTTGTCAATTATGTGTGTGATGAAGTGTGTACATGCGAGTGATCCTCGAAATAATCCCCAAATATCTGGGCTAAGCTTCAATCGATCCTGCAAGCTACACCAGCGGCCAAAAAACGAGCCGGATTAAAGCCGGTGCAATTGCATTGATGCTCCAACGCCAATGCAATCTGATCGACAATTTGCACTGCACAACCGGCTCAAATCAGCTCGTCAGTCACACTCGATGCGTAACAGTGACAGTAACATGTCACTAGCTCCTGTGTCTGTGACCGTGTGTGGCTCTCTGTAAAATGAAATTGAGAGCGCGCGCGTGCGAGCATGTGCTCATCGACGGCGGCGGTGCGCACCGCGCACGAGTGGATAAGCCACTACGCCGACGATCTGATCGATCCGCGACGTCGACTTGAGAGGAAATGGTTAATCGAATGGATGCACTTGCAGTTGCAGTTATTAACCTCTGTCTGTTCGGTCACTCTGCTGGTCCACTAAATATCACCCTTGTCCTCACGCGAATATTAGAAAATAACTTAATATCAAATAAATAGAAAAGTGTGAGGTCTCGAACCCAAACTGACTAGCCTACCACCTTGTGAAGCTAGCCGAAAGATCCTGCGCGTTTCTCAATATCTCCCTTATCCTGATTGATTAGTAGGATGAACATGAGTAATATTTGGTATGCTTAAAAGGTACCATTATTTATTTATGGCAGAATCAATTCTATATTTTCCTCGTGAAAATAAAGGAATTAACTTCTTACTCTGAATTTAAACATAGAAAAAAAATGCTCTCACCGTGAATTAGAAAAAATTAGGCAAAAACCACTACTACTACAACACTCCACTAACAAGCCTAAACTATCAGGATAACGAGAACAGGAAAATCACGACACACAACAAACACCATTCACCTCATAAACAAGTATCAAAGCTAGAAGAAAATAATTTTTATGTTTTAATTTATAGTTTGAAGTTAATTGATGTCTAGATTATTTTGAGATGGTGAGAGTAGTTAATTTCTAGTTATGAATATGTATACATAGTCGTGCTGAAAATAGATTCGTAACAAAAAAAAAACTGATTCCTTAAGGATATATGTTCTTGGAGTGGTGGTCATGGAGTATCATTATTGGTGCTGCATGAAGCTTGTTTATCTGCTTGTGACAACTTTCAGGCTTCGTTCTTTTCTCCCACTCTAAGTTTTAACTTTCTTATTTTTCTTTCTTATTTTCCGTTAGTACGTTTTTTAAACTATTAAATATTATTTTTTTTTAAAAAGTTTTTATATAGAAGTTGTAAAAAAAATTAAATGAATCATTTTCAAGTTTATAATAGTTAATGTTTAATTAATTATGCACTAATAAGGTTTCTCGTTTTAAGTGCGCTACAAATCTCACTCCTTTAGATTGGATCGTACTATAGATTGGATCGTACTAAGCCTTAGTATAAGACCGGAAACACAAACAAACAGGGACAGAAGTATGGTACATTTACCGGGTCAGCTGACCGAGCGACCTCCATTGTTAGATTGCTTAATCAATGAAGCTGACACTATATATCGAGTAAGATTACTGTATCCTAACACTAATGATGTGGGTAAACAATTTATCTACATCCATCCTACAAACAAATTGAACGAGAAAGTCCACGTGAAAAACAACATGAGCATAAAAGCTAACATGTAGCACAGATTACAAACATAAGGCAACAAAATCATTTGCAACGAAGGGATTAGGGTAGTACATATAGAGGCAAAGAAGAGGCATGAGGTTAACCAAGTCACTATTCATGTCACACAAAATTTGAATCATAGTCCTCAAATATATAAACGTATGCTAATTGAGTTTAATATAGCAGCCCTCTTATTTTAAATTTAAAAATAGATTTATATAATATTTTAGAAAGACTTCAATATAAAGTTTTTTAATGAAATGTACTGTTTAGCATGTTTTTTCGTGCTAATAAAAACTGAGGAATCTCACCCAAAAAGATCGGGGCAAGCATATATCGACGTACACATTCAGGACTTCGGGTTGTACGGTAAAAAATTCCAATTCCAGCCATGCCGCCAAGCGACGGGCGCCTCCTGGCTCGTGACTCCTCACTTTGCACCCCAATTCCCATCTGACCCAACCGTGTGCCCAAGCCGCCGAATCCTATAAAAACACACCTCCAAAACCACGCGAACCCCACGCGACGCGACCCCCGGTTCCCCTTCCAAACCAACGGTTGGCCGCAATCCCTCACGATGATTCCCGCGGACGCGAATCCCTTTCCCTCCCCGCCCCCCTATTTAAACCTCCCCTATTCCCAAACCCCAACATCTCCACTTCACTAATCCACTACTCCACTCTCTGATTCTCATTCCGAATCCCGGCTCTATTAAGAAGAAGAGGCGCTTTCAGCGATGAGTGATGACGAGCTGATTCCGGGGCTACCGGAGGAGGTGGCGCGGGAATGCCTGCTGCGTGTGGGATTCGACCAGCTGCCGGCGGCGAGGAGCACGTCGCGGCGGTGGAAGGCGGAGGTCGAGTCTCCGTTCTACCACCGCCTCCGCAGGGCCCGCGGCATGGCCCGCCCGCTCCTCGCCCTTGCGCAGGCCGAGCCGCCGCTCGCCGCCGCCGGGCCGGCGAACAAGTACGCCGGTCTGTCCACCTCGTATCGCCTCGTTCTCCACGACCCCGTCGGCGGCGGCGGCGGCTGGACCGCGCTGCCGCCGCTTCCCGGTGGTGGTGGTGGCTTGCCGCTGTTCTGCCAGCTCGCCGCGGTGGCGGCGTGCGGCGGGGAGAGGAGGAGGTTGGTGGTGGTGGGAGGGTGGGATCCCGAGACGTGGGCGCCGATGGACGCGGTGCACGTGTATGACTTCTTGTCCGGGTCGTGGCGGCGCGGCGCGGCGATGCCTGGGCCGCGGCGGTCGTTCTTCGCGTGCGCCGCGGTGGGGAGGTGGGTGTTCGTCGCCGGCGGGCACGACGAGGAGAAGAACGCGCTGCGGTCGGCGGTCGCGTACGACGCCGACGCCGACGCGTGGGTCGCGCTCCCGGACATGGCGACGGAGCGGGACGAGGCCAGGGGTGTCTGCGTCGGCGGGAGGTTCGTCGTCGTCGGTGGGTACCCGACGGAGGCGCAGGGCCGGTTCGTCGGCTCCGCCGAGGCGTTCGACCCGGCCGCGTGGGCGTGGGGCCTCGTGCAGGAGCGGGTGCTCGACGAGGGGACCTGCCCGAGGACGTGCTGCGCCGCGCCGGCGCCCGCGGCGGACGCGACGATGTACATGCTCCGCGACGGCCAGCTCGCGGCGCGCGACGCCACGGCCGCCGGCGCCGAGTGGCGGGCGGTGGCGAGCCTGCCCGAGGACGGTCGCGCGGTGACGGCCCTCGCCGCCATCGGGGACGGCCGCGTCGTCGCCATCGGCGCGGGGAGCCACGGCGGCGAGCAGGCAGTGTACCTGCTCACCACCGAGGGGGGCGCCAACAAGAACGGCGTCGCGGCGGCGGCGCAGTCGTGGGCGCGCGCGCCGGCGCCGCCGGAGTTCGCGGGGTACGTACAGGCCGCGTGCTGCGTCGAAGTATAACGGATACGTGCAAGTGATGTACAGAGACGTACACTGTACGTACAAATATACGCGCGCGATTGTGTATACGTTTTTGCGTGCAACTGTTATAGCACATAGTATATGTTTGTGTTGTACACTTGAGGCTCAGCGTTTCGTATATATATGATGATCCAAGATGAACCTGATCAGTTTTGCATAAGCTCTGTTAATTTGTTTGTTTACTTTACATAATAAACTCATTTGAGTCTTCCGTGCATCCATAAATTGAACGACATTTTTTTCTCTTTCAAATACGCAAACAGCACCATGCGTGTATGCTGCACGGAAGAAACTCCTTATACTCATTGTCTTTTGACATGGGATGCTGACGTATAGGCCAATGAGTCGTGGGACCTATATATTAGCCATTCAAAATCAGAGGGCAAGAGAGTAAGTTAGAAGTTTAATACATGTTTAAAAAGATGAAAGATCATAGTAATAAATCCATATTCTTGCTGAAATTATTTTAAAGTCGCATTGCATATGTATATGTATCAATGTACAACTGTTTGGATTATAACCCGTTATGTACAAAATCCCGCATATTATCATGTGGATTTTCATCCCTCGAGGGAATGTTCTCTCATTGCTCCCTCATTGCTTGCATGTCATCTAAATAGTTATCAATAAATTAAAAACATAGATTAATATAAAATATACAAGTTGCAACAAAAATAACAAATTAAACTTGTACATTTACAATATTTGTTATTTTTTTACAACTTGGAGAAGTTGAATTTTAATATGTATATTTATGGAGTGATATATTTCATATTAATCTATTTTCTAAGTTTTTTATAACTATTTAGGTGATATACTTGAAGTGAGGGAATATCCTATTCGACGGATTAAAATACTTTGAGCCAATTGCATATTTGCCACTAGTTTGAACCGGTATCGTGGATCTGCCACTATAAAAAGTGTAATTGCATATTTACCATAAAAAACGGTTGGACTCCGATGTATTTGCCATTCGACTGACAGGTTAGATGAACACCGTTAGAAGATTGGCTTTTATAAAAATTAGGACAAGAATACCCCTTCCCATAAAATTGAAAGATTACCACAACATATGATTCATCCAAAATCTAGCAATTGACAACCCTGAATACACAATATAACATTGCTAGGAGGTCACAAAATCTTCCTAGCAATTAACACATCATGTGATTCATCCAAAATCTTCCTCCTGCTGGTGGTTGGTGATGTAGTATGTGTTGGCTTTGTTACTGCTGCCTCTGCCGCCCAAACCGCCTGCTGTTGTTGCCGTCCAAGCCGCAGTCGCAGCTGCTTGCTGCTACCGCCCAACCCACCGCTGTCACCTGCTGTTGCTGGCTTTGCTGCTACCCAAGCTACCTGCAGACCTGACCGCCGCAACGCCCGCTTCCGTTGCCCGCTGCCGCCCAAGCCACTGCTCGCCTTGCTCCTCTACTCGCCAAAATCCTCTCCACGAGCTATTTCATTGCAATCACCTGCTTTATTGCGACCGATTTTAATTGATTCGCTCTCGATTTGGGCAAGGTGAGGAGTTTTGGGATGTAGGGTTCCTGGGTGGGGAGAAAGAGGAGGGGATCGGTCCTTGTGTGGTCAGATCGAGAGACGCGGATATGGAGAATATCAACTTTGGCTAAGGGCAAAATAGTCCTATCAAGTTGTATAATCTTTTTACTTAGTTTTATGAATTATTTTTATCCACCTATTTGTACTAGTTCTCACGGTAATAGCAAACATAAGCACAACAAGCTACCTTTAGTTACAAATTTGCAGTTCGTGTTTTTATAATGGCTATTTCGAGTTAGAAGGTGAAAATAGTGGTATATTTGTAATTCTTCCGAACACTTTCCCCTATATTATTGCTAAAAGAAAAATACCACAACCCCTGTATGTCATTGATTAAATTTATAATTCTCAAAATAGAATAATGATATCAATAATATCCGAGATAATTAACAGAGCCAGCTTTCGGATGATATTTTGGCAATCATCTGTGACATTTCCCTCTTGAAGACACGGACAGGACAAGCCAAAAAAAACCAGGAGCCAAATGGACTCGAAGTGGACCCTGTAGACATATCCCTGCAGCGGCAAGTGACGATGTCTAAACTAGAAGACGACGACGAACGGACGATCTGATCCGAAACCCCGCCGCCGGTAAATGGCGCGATAGCAACCGCCCGCCGCAGAATACTTTTTTGGGCGCCCAACGGATAACCGTTGCCGGCAAGCCGACCATGTCGTGTGCCGTTGACGGCGACGTCCTCCAATCCAACTCGGCCAGCTGCGGAATCCGCCAGCTGAAACTGGCAAAGCTGATGATGATTTTCAGTCAGATTTCCATCGGTTCATTATCTTAAAAAAAAAAGATTTCCATCGGTTATTACTCCTCAACTCCGTAGCCCCCCCGCTCAAATTTAAATTTTAAAGGTTAATTCAAGAATCGATTTTGATGTATTTTTTTATCGTACTTTATTTTAAAACTTATATTTTAAATATTAATTTTAGAGTTAATTTTGATATTTTTTTAATCGTATTACCTATGAACTATTCTTTTATCGCTAACAAAAGCTACAGCTTATAATAGCTGTAGGCAAAACGACGGTTTCCAGTGAATGGATACTGCCGCACTGGATGGGAAGAAAGGACTGCAGGTTTCGATTCCAAGGAGAGGCAAAATTTCCTTTTTGGAAAGCCGACAAAAAAGCCAAGAAATTTCTTTAAGTTTTCCTCTTGAAAAAGAGGGAGGTGAATCAAACTAAAAACTTTAAGAATTCAGATACCTTGGCTGCGTACTCTTATTCATGAGCTTCAGAGTCACCGTGGTGCCAATTCTTAAAGCTGACTTAAGAAAGAGCCAACTCTGTCAACGCCAGAAAGTTCACCAGCTTGTATCTGAAGCAAAGATCATTTCTGGCTGCTGCGTGATGAGTGCCCAAATCTTTCCTTACTCTGCATTGCACCTGGTTATTGACTGCATACGGTAAAGCATAATTTAAGGTCAATTCTTGATGCAAATCCAACTCCAGGCACTTCTACCTCATAATAACTGCTGAGAACAAAGCCACAAAAAATGTCCGGCACATGCAGAATACTAACTAAAAAAATTAGCATTTTTTTGCGAGGAATCTGACCTAAAAATTGGCAGCATGTTCTTACTATAGCCGAAAATGGATGTTCCCAAGCCAATATCCACCTGATAAGCTGGACCATTTGTAAAGTTGACATCAACAAATATATCCAGAAGTCAAGCCGTTGGCACCGATGAAACCTGAGTTTATTGAGTACGATTTCTGCATGCTGATGACGCAATTGCCATTCACTAAATCTCCAATGTTGATCGTTCCGTTCCATATAGAAGATGGCATTCACATAAGGGCAGCATACCTTACCAGATATGGTGGATATATTCATGCTAAACCAAACAGACCAAGTAGAACAAATGAGCTCGGTGCTCATTCTGAACTCTGAACTTGGTGATGGAAGCAGTCAGCTATCGCACAGGCTGTTGGTTGTAATGTGTTTTCTCGTTCTCCTTTGCACCAGTAAGATTTGCACTCCTAGCAGCAGTCTCCATTGCAGCATGCTTTGCAGCACCATCCACCTCTGCCGGACTTCTTTTTGGTTGCAGCTATCTTCTTCATATTCTCCTCCACATCCACAGCTGTGATTTCCTCTTCAGATTTGTATCCGCCACCCCTCCATGGTCCTTGCTGGAATCCACTTCATTGGGCTGCTCATTAGAATCCTTGATTGATTTGTCCTTTCTCCTTTGATTTCTTCTTCTTTTGAAGTCTTGCTCTCTGAAGGTACAGGAACGCCATTCTTATCACCACCATTCTGCTCATCTGGCTTTCTTTCAGCTGTAAATTTGTAAAAATCGAAATACTTGCTTCTTTAGTAAACTATATCATATGACCAATAAATAATAGTTAATGAATATGAAGTAGTGAAGATGTTCTTAATTTAGTACAAGTCACATCATGAGTAAGTTCCATACATTTACTAATTGCATCAAGCTGGGTACCATGTCCAGAAATCCCCAGCTCAGCCAGCACGGTATCTAGTTCTGCAAGCTCTTTCTTCTTCAATTCCTTCTTCGAAAGCTGCCTTTCTGTCTCTTAGATTGTGCAGGTATTAGATCAGAATTCTTAACCTCAAGCTCAGATGGTACATCACCTATATCAACATCAAGGTCATCATCTTCACTCTCCCATTCCTAGAGAGTAAACGTAGAAGTAATTAATTAAACCAGAGTGAGCTGGAGGAAAAACAATTAGGACACATACATCTTAACGGTGGACAAGTGGACACATGAGCCAAATACCAATTTACATACGTAAGATAAAGAGCAGAATTTATTTTATGCCTAATTAGTCACTGAAGCAGAGAAATTCTTGTTCATGACGTCCCTCATATAATCGTGCAGGAGAAATAAATTAGAAGAATATACAGCTTAAATAAACATTTGCCCCATTCTGTTCTGTTTAGTTAACACTTTCTTATATACAAGAAAAAAGAACATGATTGGAATGCACAAGCTAAATTGAATAGGAAAAATATTTGCTTCCTTGAATGTTTTAGATCTACTATTACATATTTAAAATTATTAGCAACAAGAAACATGGAACTTAAAAGGTCAATGTGTCACTGTATAAGATAGAGGTACAAACAATGAAACAAACATGTGTCCGTAAAAAGTGTTTTAACTTTTAAGTGATTCATTATGGTGTAAAATCAATTTGATTAAACAATGTCCTGAATTACAACCCTGCAATGTCAGAATATGCGTGATAGACAAAAGGCATGCATATATGGAAAAGCTGATGGCCCTAAGGACGGAACAAGAACGCTAAATTTTACCAAGTGAGAACCCAGCAACAAAAGGGCAAAGGAATAGCCAAAGTACTAAATGCAAGTATGCAACACCAAAATATTTATGCCATTCTAATGAAAAGAACTTCCAGTGTTCCAATGTTGAATTAGGAATCTAAAAAATATAAAGACAAATCATCACAAGGACAACACTACAGTTTTTTTCTTCTACTTTACAACAATATACACCAAGATCCGAATCGCGTGCATGTACAAACTTCCAAAAAATGTGACATAGGGAAAAGAAAAATGAGCAACCAACAGTACGCACCATTCATCTCCACAAAGTGCTCTCATAAGGCCAGTTTCCACCAAAAAGGGGTGGTACCTGTCTCACCCTATCAAGTCTGCCTGCCCAATTATCATAGCATGCATCAACATTCAACAGACACAAACCCAAAACAAAAGGCCTCCCCATTTCCAAATTTTGGATTTGGAATACTTTATTGCTTTTTTAGCCCATTTAATTGACATAGATACAAATACTCTACTTGGATGATGCACAAGAAAAGGTCAGGATAGCTTAGTTGGTACAGCAGAGGATTGAAAATCCCCGTGTCAACGATTCAAATCTGGTTCCTGGCACAGAGAAAAGGGATCTTCCGAATAGGTATTGATATTATAAATACATGGGTTGAGATACATATTCGTTAATAACATAGATAGAGTATGATTTTTTCATCTAAGTAGATAAATCTCCCACATGCCCAATTCTCAAGTATGGGAATTTCACCCTTTGGTCATGAACAGAACATTTTTCTCACTTACTCAGCATCTCACTAACCAACTGACCAACAATGGAATGGAAGCTAGGACTAACCACTAACCAGGTAATCCCCAACTTAAGTGCTGTACTTAACCACGTCCCAACAACAGGGCTCCACTATGTATTTAGAACAAGAATCACAACAGCCTTCCACTTTATCCGCTTTTCGAATGAAAATTACTACAATTAAACTTCTCTGCTGTCCTGAATGATTCGTTCCGTCACGAACAAAACCGGTTCCAAACTAGATAAGTAGATATTCGTGCTCAGATGATGAGCACGTCCTCGAATCTATGGCAAAGTTCAAGCCAACCGCGAGAAGAATGCGATAGGTGTAAAACTGTAAACGGGCTCTGACCTTCACGGCGCCGGCGCCATCCCCCGCGGCGGGCCGTCGCCGTATGTTCCCTATAAGGGGCGCGGCGGCGCGGTGGTGGCGAAGTAGTCGTCGTCGACGACGTCGGCCCAGGCCTTGGACTTGAGCGGCGCCGCGGCGGTCTTCGTCCTGGACTCCCTCCCCTTTCCTCCCAGACGCGGATGACGAGGAAGCGGGACGTTGTCGCTGCCGATCCTCGTCACGGCGGCCTCCGCGTCCCTCCGGCCGTGGCCCGACATGGCCAGGCCCGCGCTTCCAGAATCCAGCGGGGTGGAGCGGCCGGTCGACTGGCTGCGCCGGCGAGCGGAGTGGCGGCGGCCGCGGCGGCGGCGATGGAGGGGAGGAAGCGAGGTTGAAGCTAAGTGGACGTGGCGGTGGGGCCCGCACAGTCGTTGGAATGTCAGTGTCAGCGGAGTAGCTACGACGTGTGTTGTGTAGGACTGACCGTTGGGGTTCATAGAGTTCATCAAGGTATCAGGGGCCAAGAAATTCTACTACTGTATTTTTGATAAAAAAAAATATTTTCGTTTTTGTTTTCAGCTGTGTTCACTAAGGGCTCATTTGGACTGGAAGAAAACAGCAGGAAAAAATGGAGGATTTGTGATCCTTGGGATCGGTTCGTAGGAAGTAGTCATAGGAATGCCCAATGATTATTTTCGTGCTACAGATTTTTATGAGAGAAACAGAAGAATTTTTTCATTCACTCTAAGCTCATTTTTCTCTTCCTTCGCGTAGGATCGTGGTAAATATGCAGCTAATCCAAATACCAATCCCTACATATTTTTTATCTAAGAGGATTTTTCTATGTTCCTATATTTTTTCAATCTAAGAGGATTTTTCACAAACACAAATTTATGTTTATAATGGGTTCAAATTTATCTTATTTGCAAAGTGTGGTATCGCAGAATGTTGTGACAATGTGCTTTCTCGGTAAAAGGAAAAAAAAAAACATTATCATAGAAACATGCATAGTCTTTAGAGAATACTTTAGCAAATATTGGTACTAAAATATATTTAAAAGGTCTGATAAAATTGAATATGATGAAAATATGTTTGAGATAAATTTGCACGCTTAATATTTATGCGTTCAATCCAAATATTTAACAATGTTGACATTTTTAGAAGCAAGATTTGATTAAATCTCTAACACGGTATAATTAAAAATATATATGTAAAGTTTTTCAATATGTTTCTAAGTAGACAGAGTGAAATTTCTTTTCTTTTCTTTTCTTTTTGGTAACACACGAACATTATGGTACTTCAATAAAACAAAGAGAATCTCCCATAAAAAAAAAGAAAACAAGAGAATCTATCACTTAGGCAGCGTTCGCGCGCGCGTTCGGAACCCGCACAGTATTTGTGGAAAATGAAACGATCCATTAGCGCGTGATTAATTAAGTTTTAGCTAAATTTTTTTAAAAAAATAGATTAATTTGATTTTTTTAAGCAACTTTTGTATAGAAACTTTTTACAAAATACACACCGTTTAGTAGTTTGGAAAGCGTGCGTGCGGAAAATGAGGGAGAGGAGTTGGGAAAGGGGAGGAAAGAACGCTGCCTTAAAAGGATGGGGAAAAACCACAGCATGCCATAGATGGGAAGGTCCAGAAATGGTAGCGCACTGTACTACCGCATGCATTGTCCCAACATCAACATCATGATCCATGAGACCAGAAAGGCGAGACCACAAATTCTTCCGGCAAGTCAATAGTCGCTTTGCAATTTCCACACCAAGTGCACCGAATGCCACTTGACAATTTGACAATTTAAACCAAGCAGGTTCTGCTTTGCAGTACATTATTATCGTTTAATCATTATTCGAAGTGCCTACGAACAGACTTCTCGGACAAGAGCTAGTATTGTTCAAAATGAAGATTTAAAATTTCTTTTCCTACGATTATGAATACAACCCACAACTATCTCTAGTTTATCCAGATTACATCCCCTGTACGGGTGTACACGACTGACTCATACTTACATTGAATCGCTGAACTATAAGAGAAAGAGAGAAGTCACCCTACAACGGACGCTCGCAGGTTGTAACCAACATAAATTTCAAGTTTTACAGGTTATCTCGGTCTCCATGCCATTCCACCCACACTCCCAGAACCATAGCCTTGCGCGCTGTTGTTACTGTTAGGTATAACACCATACTGTGATTGCTGCAACATGCTCGCCGGCGCGGCGGCACCGGCGGCCGCGCTGCCCTGCGCCGGCCACCAAGCATTAGGCTGCTGCCAGCTTTGCGCTGGCTGAAGCTGCTGCTGCTGCTGCTGCTGCATCAGAGGAAGTTGCTGCAAAGGTTGCTGGGTTCGGAGGTAAGCCTGGGGGAGAGAGTTGCTGGGTATCTGAGGCTGCAATGCATTTTGGTGGTGGTAAAGCTGCTTCTGTTGCTGCTGTTGGTAGGGATGCAACTGCTGAAGCGAGGGTGGTGGTGGTGGTGGAGGGAGGGGTTGGTGTGGAGTAGGTGGAGCTGGGAGCTGCCTTGTTGGCTGTTGTTGGGCAGTAAGCTGGTTGGGGTTCCATTCTGGTATATCATCGTCGTCATCATCATCCCAAGGACGAGCCTGAACAGATGATCTTTTACCATACTTCTGAACCAGTTCCCTCATTTGCTCCACGGGGCGAGCAGAGGTAGGGGGTACATGCTGCCGGCCCTTGTAGGCCTGGGTGGTTGTTACATTAGCAGCAGGATTGGACGAGTTAACAAAATTAAATTCAGGAAGATCGTCTTCATCCCTAGCAACACCAGGGCCAAAGCCCGGAGGGACATCATCAGTTACATCTTCCTCATGGCGGTGACGCTGAACTGGAAAACCTGGAGGCGCGCCATGCGAGCTCATGGGCAGGGAGGGCCTAGGGCCTGAAGTAGAACCATTAACCTGCGGTTTCTTTAAAATCGACGGCCTCCTGGAACCATCATGCCTAGGGTGCGTGGGCATCCTGGGAATGTTGGGCCGCCGCCAGACGATGACCCCGATGATGGAGGATGCTGGCACAGCAAGACTCTCCAAATGCTCCTTTGGCAGGTGCCGAGAGAGAATCTCCACAGTTTTCCCTTGAGAAGGGCACAGGTACAGCTCTATTCCATCTGCAGGTTCAGCTAATCCTACTCTTTCATCTGAAATATACGAGTCAATTGTCTGCAGAAGAATAGACATATTAAATGATCAAATCCACAAACATTCAATAAGCTAGCTCCTGAAGGGCTTTCTCTGAAAAAAAAAAAAGAAAAACAGAAGGGCTAATGATAGAAAAACCTGCAAGAGATGTTGGCGACCACTCTCATGAGAACCTTCCTTCCAACACAGCTCAGTTACCTATGAACAAAGGTGGACATATTCAATTACTATCCTCAGGAAATAAATAACCATATTATAAAAAAACACAGTTAAATTATCAACACCAGCATGAACCATAATCTGTGGATGCCAAAAGCGCTCTCTCTACAGTTTGAGGCATTTAGTTAAAAAATAGATCAAGCAACAACTCCCAAACAGAGTGATACCTCTAGATGCTAAGCATACAATCATAAAAAGCATTTCACAAAGTTAAGACTTATAATATATGCAAGAGATCATATGTCGAGTTGTTTTTTTTCTTTTGTCTGTAACAATTGTTTTCTTTTTGGCTAACACATGCTCCAATTCATTCATCATTTCCTTTGGCAAATTTAGCATATAGGTAACAACATTTTTCAAACATCCTGACCCGGACCTCAGACATTTAAACATATTAGTTAGTTTTCAATAGGAAAATGCAATATTACCATTATAGCACGGCTCCTAGATTTGGGAAGCTGTTCAACAAACTCTTGAAAGGCACTAAGTTTGACTCTCCCCTTGATTTCAACAAAGCTCCGCCATTCTTTTACTGGTGGCTTTTCACCACTGCAAAGTGAAATTTTCATATGTCACAAATACAAATATAAAGTACGGAATAAACACATATCTACACTATCTTCCAGTTCGAGTGGATCATGTGTACTTGGACAGTAGCAGGGCACTCTGGGCCACAACAATGAAGGACCGGTTGTTATCAACGTAAATTAAATCAGCAAACTTTGCAAAAGGGATAATTTAGATCAGTATTAACTATCAAGACAAAATCAAACAAATACACAATTGTACAAGTTTCCATCAGAAAGAGGTGAAGTAGCCAAGCCGGACCCCCAATGGAATACACCTACTTAATGCACTCTCAGAGGAATCAAGAGAAGTACACTGAAGCATGTCACATTTGGCAGTGCTTGCTAATTATAAATTATTACTCTTAGCGGTTTTCACATGAAGATATATTCATAAACTTGCATACCATGAGCTATCAGTTATAATACTTATTACCTAATTTGATGCTAGATTTGTAATGCTAGGTGTCTAGCTTCTAAACCTAAAATAAATAAATAAAGTTATCACACGAGTCTTGGGCATATGCAAGTTGTTTTTTTTTTTTTTTGCCAAGGAGTGCATATGCCATATAGTTCAACACCAAGCATCTTTCTGAAGGAACAGACAATCAATTTCAAAAATAAGGCCAAGCGAATATAACGTAGAAGATGAAAGTGCAGAATACAGTTCAGTAAAAGCTTTGTGCAAAAAAAGATGTACTTGTTCTAAAACATTAATCTGCTTTTAATGAATTCAAACTAAGACAAATACATTGAAGAGAATGTGTCAAATCATCATGGTATGCTAACAGAAAAGATTGTATAGTGGTAATTCAAAGGAAAAAGGGCTGCAGATGAAAGAAACCTTTTGAAGATGGCAACAACATTTGTGAGCGAAGACATGGTAAGTTGAATTGCACCCTCCCATATACTTTCACGTATCATAGGAAGAGTAGTTGCCATATTATGCACGGTAGAGTCACGATTCAACACATTTTCAGTAGTTGTTTGTTTGACTTCAACTCTATCTGGGGAGGATTTTATCAGCTTTCCTTCACGCTGCTCAATGGGGCCCAAATCTGAACCCACCTCATGTTTGGGTGACTCTAACTTGGACTCACATTTATCTTGCGAAGATGGCAGGTCAGCTTCAGATACAACCTTCTCTGCTGCAGAATCTTTAACTTCTTCCTCAGGAAGTTCCGTAGATTCCGCAGTGCTGTCAGGTTCGTCACGATCATCCGAATCTTCTTCTGGCGTCCCAGTTGAGAGATTTTCAAAAGGTGGTTCAGAATCTAAGCCTTGCATGAACTCGTCTAGTGAAGGGATTGGTGGAAGGTTTTCGGTGTCTTTCAAGTCATCCACCATAAGTTCTTGCATAAGATCACTTTTCTCGTTATCAACGTATTCTAAATCATCTTGCGGATCGTTCTTGCCTGCCCCATTATCCTCATCTTGTGAAGTCCCATCAGGTGCCTTGTCTGTGTCTTGTCCGCCTGTTTTGTCATCTGTACTTTCTTTATCGTCTGATTTGATCTGATCTTCAGGGGCTCTTGATGGAACTTGAGTAAGAAGATTACCTCCAAGCTCAACCTCCACTGAGATACCATCTGTTTCTTCTACTTCAACTTGAAATTCTCCTTTGTGTGTTTTCCTAACCAAACGTCTAACATCAACCTCGGTACTAGGAAGGACAACCATTTGTGCTAGTTCTTCAGCTTTAGCTATCCGCCACTCCGAGAGCTCCTTGGAAGCAAGTTCCTCCGCAGTCATTGAACAGAGGCGATTAGGTGTAATATCTCCAGACAATACCCTCTCTCTTAACTCAGGATTACTTTTATCTTTTAGATTAAATAGAAGAGATCTACCTTTCTCCTTATACTTCTTATTAACTCCACCAAATAGTTTGAACAGCTCCTCTTCAATCCTAACTGCTAAATCATCTGTCTTCTGAATAATGCTATCCTTATCTATCGCTTCCTCTTCATTGGCAGACTTCATTCTTTTGGACTCAGATTCTGAGAGAGTGTCTGCAACAACAGGGTCAATGTCAGAAGCCCTGGACCTTTTCAAATTAGGTTGTGTGGTAGGTTCAGGAACTCCAGCATCAAAGTCAGAAACCCAACAAAGTCCATGACCTTGCAAGAGTTCATCAGCAACAACTGTATATTGACCCATCATTTCATCTTGTAAAGAAACATTCTCTGGTTGTTGCTGGATGTCAGCGTTTAATGGTGTGACCATGTCCGAAACTAAATCACTGTTTAACTTCTCATCTTCAGCACGCCTCCCAGCATCAACACTTGTCAATACTTCCGACTTGGCTGCACTCATGCATTGGGATGTGGTGACCACTTGATCTGCATCTACCTCCATCTCTTTCTTTTGGTCTGCAGACCCATCAGGCTGCACATCAGAAGATTGATTCTTATTCTGATCAGAATCTGTTCTCAGAGCAGCAGAAAGTGACTCCCTGAACTTTGATCTCACAGATTCCAATTGCTGAGTTTGAACCTTTGATGGTGTGTCCTTCTGTGCAGAACGTTTGTTCGATGACTGTGACTGTGTAGATTTCAGCATTTGAAGCTTTGGAGAAGCAATTGTTGGTTGCAGTTTCTTGCCAGCAGGCGAGTGTTGTGATCCAACCATTGTTGGCAAAGATGTTCGAATACTTAGCACTTGCTGGGGTGGCCTCAATGATACTCTGCTTAGAGAATGTGTCCCTGAAGAACGTGGAGTCTCTGGCCTAGAAGCGCCAACTTGGACCGATTGTTGACTCATAGGAACAATAAAATACGAACTAATTGGAACAGAAGCTCCCATAGAAAACATTGGCTGTGCACCCCAGTCAGCTGGCAAGGATGGATAAAGCATAGACGGATACTCAGCCTGATTAGGTTGAATATTTGAAGAGGGCAATGGTTGAGAACCCATGTTAGTTGACATGGGTGTCTGCCCTTGATTTGACAACTCCATTATGCAAACTCTTTCCAAAGTTCCCAAGATCCTTGACGAGAAACAGTTGTGTTGCTTAGAACAGTCAATACATATATCTGAAATAGAAATGAAGCGATGGAGATCTTACAACTGTAATCAGAAAAAGAGTAAATACAAACTGTGGAGAACATCAAAATAAATGCTCCCTGGACTAGTATATACTGATTCAAGCATGAAAAAAAAAAGAACCATTGAGTTAGAATTTTGTAAAAAAGCAATCCCTATGTAAAAATGATACATCCCACATGAGCATGAAAATTGTTGTGGTGGAAAATTGAATTTCTTTGAAAAATATGCACACGGATCCCATTCATGATAATTATTATGAAGAGGTGTCCGCATTCGTCAGTTCCAGATTAAAATCGTGATACAACAAAATGTAGTTCACATCCATACAGTAAAACATAATCCTTCACGGTGCATTGACCTAGAGTAAAACAGATGAATTAACGTTTGATTAGCAATTGCTTGGAAATGCACCAGGCTGTGATAGCAGGGAAAATAGGAGGCATGTGAATGAGGTAACACTAACACTAACAGATCTCAATACAGCTTAACAAGCAAAGCCTAGAGCTAGAACATTAGTCCCCATCAATTGTATCCGATCCTTCTCATGCCCGACGAGGAACACCAGACCCTAATCAAATCCCAAAAAGGACCGCGGATTCGGCTGAGCGCAAGGCCCAGAGAACGAGCCACAACCACACGCTCCTGAGACGAATGCCCCCAGAGGTCATACCCAAACCCTAACATCTCGCTCCACACATCCTTACAATCCCAATCACAAACGAACAGAGTCCCCGAACTCGTCATCACGCCGAGCAACGCGGAAACACGCCGACTGACAACCACAACAACAATCATAACAAAAACTACACGCATCGATCGCACGAATCATCTGGAACTGGAAGCGCCCGGCGGAGGGATCCACTTTACCTAGGCGGCGGCGAAGGCCAGCCCCGTTGTGGGCGCAGGCACAGGCACCGCCTGCGGCGGCGGCGGCGGCGAGATGGGGATTAGATTTGGGGTTTAGGGTTAGCTATTGTGGGCGGAAGGTCACGGATTCTGCGCTTGGGGTTTCCATTCGGTTCGGTTCGTCTCGTCGCGCCGCGCGAGGTGGTGGTGAATGGCTGCGTGTGTGGTGGATGGATGAGGTGGTGACTGGTGAGAGGGTGGGGCGAGGCCGCCTCCACCGTCCCGTCTCCCTCCCACGCCGCGTGCGGGGCGGGTGCGGGTGCGGAGGCCTGCCTGAGTCTCGTGTTGGGCTGTATCGACACTGGGCCTTCTGTGTGTTTGATGGGCCGTGATTTTGTGATTTCGGCCTCTTTGCGGGTAGATGGCTTGAATCAGGCCCGTTCTTTTTTCTTATTAAGGGACTGTTCGAATTATTGTCTAAACCAACATTTTCAAAATTTTGTATTACTAAAATTTTGGTAAATTAGCAACATTGCTAAGTTTTTGTAGGATAGTCTAAATGTGAGGTTGCCAAATTTTCTAGGCATGACCAATGTTTGGTAACAAACTAAATACCGCTATATATTTGTTAATTTACCGAACAATGGTATGGCTTAAAATAACATCAATCTGAATAGGTTCTAAGATGCATATTATATGTGGATTTCTATTAACATGCTTTTTAAACTGTTAAACAGTGCATTTTGTGAAAAAACTAATTATATATAAGTTGCTCCAAAACATCAAATAAATCCATTTTTCAAGCTTAAAATTATTAAAACTCAAATAATCATGTGCTATTGCCTTTTTTGTTGCGCATGTCTTTACATAATCCTCATCTTCATTAAACTCGAATGGGCCTCAGAGTCCGACTGATCCCGGCCTACCCAAAATGGGCTGTTTTGGATTGGTGCCTGTCTATCAAAATTTTTTAATAATGTAGGGTACATTTGCTACTCTCACCGTTTCATAATAACTAACGTTGGATAGTGTTCACTTTTGAACTTTGATCACACTTTTTTTTAAATATTGACAAACATTACAAAAATTCTCTAAATATAAGCATAAATCTCTTGTTCACTTTATCTAACAATTTAAGGATAATTAGTGGTCAAAGTTAAAATGAGAAAGTAAAAAATTGTCGATTATTAAGAAACGGAGGGGAGTGTTGGAGAGAAGCCAAATCTTCATCTTGTAAGCAAGAAAATGTCTCCAATTCAAACTAGTAACGATGATACAACAAATATTGGCATAAATCCAAACCAACCCATAGTCTAATTAGGTTTCCTCTCGAACACGTGATGTTTGCAAGAATTAGCCATTCCTTGAAAGAATCGAATTTTAGAGTGCTAGCTGAATGCTCGTGCTTTGCGACGCATAAAGGGAAATGTATTGTAATATTGCCTAAAATAAATAAAAAATATTTTTCGTGAAATGTGTCACACATCTTTTTTTATATAGGGAGTATTCACCTTAATTTGATTTTATATGTAACTATTAATTTTATAGTTGATTGTGTTGATTGTGTTTTGATATTAAGGGTCTGTTCAGATTGTTGCCAAAATAAACATTTACAAAATTTGATAATGACAAAAATTTGATAAGTTGGCAACATTGCTAAATTTTGGTAGGATAGAATAAGTGTGTTGTTGTCAAATTCTTTAGGCAATACCAATATTTGGTAACAAACTAAATGCATCTACATGTTCATCAATTTTATCAAAAGATGGTATTGTTCAAAATGGCACAGTCTGAACGGGCTCTAAGAAGTTCAAAGGGTAACGTATAAATTTTAAATGGGAGAGGTGGGTGGCACCGTGACAGATTCAGTACCACCACCACTCTAATCTTTCAAAGGAGTATGGTTTTGATTTTATATATGGTTATCCATTTATATTTGATTTTGTTTTGATATAAGAAGATTAATGGGGTAATGTGCAAAATATAAATGGGAGTAGGTGGGCTAGCATATTCTCTGCCATCACCACTCCAATCTTTTAAATGAGCATAAATTTTTCGAAGGTATTGAATTAATTCCTATGAAAATCTTGTAAAATTCCTATGCTCCAATTCCCCAAAAATCATTTAAGATGTGTTGCACTTGTTAAGTTGTTATTTAGAGATTTCCAGAGCCCATGGATCATCCAAAAATCCGCCCATACAATGAATCTTTTTACTCCACTCCGCTATCGATCTTCTTTTCTTTTGTGGGACATGCAATCCTATCAAATTCTTTTCTCTCTCCATGTGCTCATAAAAAATATCTTGTGTTTGTTCTGTTGTTAGATTTTAGGAATCATACTGTCGGAACATCTCTGTATTATAGTTCCAAATTGTGTCCTGCAAACTATTGCCAGGCATCATCACTGTGTAAAAGGATAAGAATACACTGGCCCCATGTGGTAGCTGTTCCCGGTAAGGCCTCCTCTCCACCAATCAACTACAGAATGCATCCAGACTGCTACACACTGTTTAGTAGCTCAATTGTCTCTCCAAATCTATCAGCTTGGATGAAAAGCTTCAGAAGGACAGGATAGGGACACTTGGAATTCTGTTCCCTGATCACCTGATACCCTGATATCCAAAGATGTTAATCTATACATTAGGTTTCCAACCATGGTTGTGATGTTTATCTCTGTTTATGCTTTCCTGATCAAAAGCTTGACAGTAGAATTCAAGCTTGTAACTTGTAGAAAATAACTGGTTTTTAGAAAACCACTCTCTTTCTTAAAAAAGGGAATTTATATTTAGAATTATCTGCTTAAATCATGTCGTTCAAGAATTCAGTAAGACGATTTCAAGTATTTGCAAGAACAGCTTGAGGAGAGTTGCTTAATACTTTTGTATGGGATGATGCAATTCCTATGAAAATCTTGTAGAAAACTTCCAAGGAAAGACTTAGCTACTATCGCCAGTTCAATTCTGAAAAAAAATAAATAATATAAAGATAATATGCAATCAAACATTCTCAGTTGGTGAACGCCTGAACCCAGATCATCTCATGGAAAAATAACTGATTTGTCATATATGATTGATTGCTTCAAAACTCTAATTGTGTGACACATTGCCCCATAGTGCTTGATGTGCCATTGAGAGGATGTTTACATCCAGTATATGGATGCTGGGGCATAAACGATGAGTCACTGAAAACAACATCTTCTGAAAATGTCAAAATAATATTTACAATTGGTATGCAAATTCAACTTCAATTGATCTATTTATCCCTAACTTTGAATCATGGCACGACTGGTTTAAAGAGATTAATTGAACTGTGGTCATTTTGCTTGGATATGATACCAATGAGCTATCACTAATTCGGTGGCAGGTCATCTTAATGAATCTTAACCTTGGATTGTGATTGATGAATGATTAGAAGTTTAGAACAGTGTAACTAATCTAAAATCTGCACCTTAATGGATCAATGGAAGGATAAGGGCTAGCCACTTTTGTGGTCTGAAATTGATATGTTTTTAGCACTAACCCTATTGGCCTGCCTCTTTACATTCCTATATATCATATTTTATTCTATTTTGGAGTCAGTATGAATGCAAAATCTGTGATATGATATAGGAGTATATATACTTTAATCTACACTCTGCACATCTTCTTACACATTAATCTTAAGAAGCTGAATTTTAAGCCTGTAAAATATTTGACTACAGTTACCACAAATTTTTACTGTCAAATATTTGATACACCAAACTGAAGCACTACAGTTACTACTCCCTCTGTTTCATATTATAAGTCGTTTGACTTTTTTACTAGTAAAATTTTGTTAAGTTTAACCAAGTTTATAGAAAAAATTAGCAATATAAAAAATATTAAATTAGTTTCATTTAATCTAAAATTGAATATATTTTGACAATATACTTATTTTGGATTGAAAATACTAATATATTTATCATAAACTTAGTCAAACTACTTGTAATATGAAACAGAGAGAATACAAATTACCCTGCAGAATATATGCATACTGCAAGCTAAGGGCCTATACGGTTTGGAGGATTTTCGTGGAAATTTTGGAGGAATAGAACTGTCCTGTGAAAATCCTGTAAAATTCCTATGTTCCGAAGAAGTCCTAACTGAGCGGTTACAAGTTGATGGAGAAAAAAAAAATGGTGCTCTGAATGCAACGTATTTTGGTGTCGAGTCCCTTCCATACAAGAACTAAGAGACACTTCTTTTGCAGTTTCAAACCAATGTTGCACTGTTCAACATATATATTGTTTTAGTCCCATTTGTTGCAAGAACCAGTGCAGATCACTGCTGCAGCAACTGAAGCATCCGAAGGGGTTAGCCATATCCATCAGCATCACTCTCACAGTAACAGTCAGAGCATCTTCAGAGGCATCTCCTAATCCTAGCTATATATGCTCCTTTTCTAGCTGAAAATTGGTGGGGAACACGATGATTACGACACGATCGTATTAGTATACAAATCAAAAGAAAATATCAAAAGAACAATCAAACAATAATACACTATCAGTTGCTGTTAACTGAAACAGTATGTTCTGAATTCTGAAGATGCAAGGGGTTAGGTAGAGCTCTAGGCCTCTAGCCTAGCCAGCCTTTCTCTCCTTCTCCTTATATATCACAACAGAACATCGGAGCAAGAACAAGCCACACCATTGCTCATCACCTCTCCATCTTTAATTTGCAATATCAGCTTGCAATTCTCCTCGCAATCCGCCGAGAAGAATTAAGCATCGATCGACGACGATGGATGAACCATCGCAGAGCGACGACCGGAAGTTGTCGGCCATGGAGCATGTCAAGAAACGCCATGAGGAGAAGGGCTTCCTCTATGCCTGGTTTGTACAGAACACAACACTTCATGCATAATCATGCTGCAAGTTCTTGGTGCAAGCAGTAGCTTCAGTTCAGTACCAGTGTTAGCTCTGAACTGAACTCTGAACTTCTGAATGCAAGAACTCTGCGTCAGACTGCATCTGCATTCTGCAACAATCTGGCACTGCAAGCACAATTACACACATGCATAGATCAACAGAGCATACGCATACATAATGATTAATTAATTAGTTGTTGTTAATTTGGTTGTTGAATTTTTTTCATTTTTTCTTTTCTTTTTGCAGCTTGTTCATGCTGTGCTGCTGCTTCTGCTGCTATGAAACCTGCGAGCACTGCCTCGAGTGCTTCTGCTGCTGTTGCAAGAAGGACGACTGATTGATAGATCAAGATGGATTTCCTGGATTCGTTAGCGAATTGTTCGTCGCAAAAATAAAAGCTAGTAGCTTGGTGTGATTCTTCTTGGCTTTGTGTGTTAACTATACGTTAACCGTGGTGAGCGAGTGAGCAAGTGAATTGCAGGTGAAGCAGATGGATTGTGGTTGTGAATTTGTGCTTGGATAGTTCATAGTTGGATTGCCAATTTGTCACGTCAGTTAATTGTTGTAGTACAATTCTTGTGTAAATATAATATATTTGTAGGTGATTTATGTTGCAGTTATTCAGTTATTTCTTCTGCTTGCATACGCTGCTACACACAGTTACTATGTATTGCTGCATCTTCAGAAGTTCAGATTAGATGGGAAGATAATAAGATATGGCGGAACTAGAGGTCTTGAGAACTGCAGAATTCAATGGATCATGATGAAGACATCTTGTTTGTGACGAATTCTTGCTGCCTTTCTTTTCTCCCTCCCTATCTTTAGTTACTATTGCGAGGGGGGGGGGGGGGGGGGGGAATGCAAAGGTGGCGTTAGGGGAAAGCTCTACCATGTGTCTGTGTGGAAAAAAAAAACTATTTTTGAGTAAATTTCACAATAATACGTATACTTTGATCCGGCTATCACAAAACTACAAATTTAAAATGATGTATCACAAATTATAGATTTATTACCAAATTTATCAGAAAACTACTCATTTAATTCTAAGTATTATAAATATGATATCTTCAAGCTGTAAATGTTGTAGTTTTATGATTAAAATGGTGCTAAACATGTAGTAGTTTTGTGAGAATTTTATTATTAAATACTATATAGTTTTGTGATACTTTATCTTAAATATGTAGTTCCATGATAAACTTATCATTAAACTAGCATAATGCCTGTGCGTTGCAATGGGTTCTAAATAGCATTTGTCCATATAAATTAAAATCCTAAACCATATATCACAACTTTGACCGAAACGATGATTTAATATCATGAAAATTATATAACTAAATCCTCTTTTTCTATTTAGCTATATGTCAAGGTTATGAATAAGACATACTCATCATGGATTAAGCTCGGCGGGGCCCACCACATACCAAGTCTTATACGGAATCAGGCCTCGCATACGGAAGGTACTTCAGATAAGGAAGGAGAAGCAGAGTTCTACAGAGAAACTATAAGAACTATACAGATCATATCCATATTTATCTCCCTAGTTCTACTTGGACAAGGAGACATCTATGGGTATACAAGACCCCCTAGTAGGAGGGGGAACAAGCCCAATTAGAGGGAGGTAACAGTTAGAATATACACCAATACACGCCGCCAAACATCGACATCAGATATAAGCCTAGACATACTCAATCTAGTGCCTGCAGAGGCCAACAAGAGGAATCTAACGATATCTCTGAACTCACTGAGTTCATGTTCGAAGAGGAAGAGTGGTGGTCCATGCCGCCGTGTCGACCACGACGACTAGATAGGTTATCCCAAATATTGTACTTGAGTGATACTGATATATAATAGAAACACCGGCACCGAGTTCATGTTCGAAGAGGAAGAGTGGCGGGCCCACTTACTTCTGGCAGCTTTTCCTAGAACATAGACTGCCCTCACAGACCAACACATGTCTTTTCTGCACACTTTGTCCTCACTCGTGCGCACCCGGGAAGAATTTCCCGGTCGGTCACCCATGTCTTTTCTGCACACTTTGTCCTCACTCGTGCGCACCCGGGAAGAATTTCCCGATCGGTCACCCATCCCAAATTGCTCCAGGCCAAGCACGCTTAACCTGATAGTTCTTTGGAGATAGACTTCCGGAAAAGAAGTTTAGGCCGGGATGTCACATCCTCACCCCCTTAAGACACCGACGTCCTGCATGTGTCATGCTGTGTGACCACTCCCGGTCCACACACCGACGTCCTGCATGTGCCATGCTGTGTGACCACTCCCGGTCCACACCAGCCATGCGCACCATGCCTGCGCAACTGCGACACACTCACCCGTGAAACAGCGAGAGTCGGCTCTGATACCATTCTGTAACGTCCCGCCTCTCCAAGGCGGGACCCACTTACTTGTGGCAGCTTTCCTAGGACATAGACTGCCCTCATAGACCAACACATGTCTTTTCTGCATACTTTGTCCTCACTCGTGCGCACCCGGGAAGAATTTCCCAGTCGGTCACCCATCCCAAATTGCTCCAGGCCAAGCACGCTTAACCTGGTAGTTCTTTGGAGATTGGCTTCCGGAAAAGAAGATATGAGTATTCTATTAATCCTATTAAGCTCTAGGCCAGGATGTCACAAGGGGCCCGAACCTGTATAAAATTCTTTGTCTCCGTCTCTTTTATCTCAATCTCGTGTATACTCTAGTACCAACGATCTCTATACTATGCAAACACCATAGTCGTGATCTACAACATCGATACTATAAATTATTCAATACGGAGGAAAATTATAAGTCTGAACAATTTTAATTGGATCAAATAGTGCTAAAACTAACACTGTAAGCGGAAAAACAAATACAATTAGCTAGAAATTTTAAGTAACTTATTTTAGCCCATAGAAAAAAATCCGATCCATTAATTATGAATAGGTACATGTTCATTGATATAAATTAGAATTTTCATGTTATATATTTATATTCCTACGATCTTAATATTATGTGAGTGGTCTAGGGGCATTGTTGGGCTGGACTAGGAAGGAATAGTGCTGAACATGCACTTCTCATCATCTTACCTAGTTGAAGGTGAGAAACAGAAGAGAAGGGAAGAGAAGATGGGTGCCAGTGCTCTGGCGACTAAACAGTGGTGAGGAAGGTTGCAGGACGTGTCTCACAATGTGACTCATCCATAGATGGTGGAGGTTGGTAACGAAGAAACCCAAACAATAGGAACATAGTCGGCAATGACGTGGTCCTAAATGAGAGAGAAATGACAACAGCGAGCTCTAGTGGTAAACACGACCAGATGAGTGCATGAAAACGTGTTCGTGAATGAGGGGGTTCCCAGCTATTGGATGGTAAACTCCGCAGCGGGGGGCTGTGCAGACCCCTTTTTCGAGTTCGGCCCAGGGGCGCGAAAAAGAGGCTTCCTCAGGCCCGGCTCCGGTGAGGATCAAAAATCGCCAGATAGAGGACGGTGACACACGAGCAAGTATACAGGTTCGGGCCGCCGATGAGGCGTAATACCCTACTCATGTGTGGTGGATTATTTGTGTGGATTCTAGCTCTCCGGAGTTGGACTTGGCTAGCCGCAACCCAGGGAGTAGAAGCAAAGAACCGAACCGAACCCCCCTCCTCTAGGCCTGGGCCTCCTTTTATATCTCAAGGGGACACCACAGGGGCCAAACAGGCTGTTGTCTAGAGAGAAAGGAGAAAACTATTTTACAGATGAAGTCCATGTCGTTGCTTGGAGCGGAAGCCTTCCGCTCCTATTGCATCGGCATGGCCCCTGTCAGGCCGCTCATCATGCCGGTCGGC
Organism: Oryza punctata; assembly: GCA_000573905.2. Lineage (NCBI taxonomy): Eukaryota > Viridiplantae > Streptophyta > Magnoliopsida > Poales > Poaceae > Oryza > Oryza punctata. The sequence goes on along the minus strand of CM002489.2, from coordinate 6,099,210 downwards.
GCAGCACGTCATTCTCCATTAAACGGCTGGAATCCGGCAGTCCACCGTAAGCTGTGCGATGCGCTAGGTGATTAGACTTGACGCACCAACTTTGACGTGGCGCGAGAGCCGGATCGGCCCTCGCAATCTTGGTGCAGGCCATCGGGAGGCGCAACGTACCTACTGGGCGTGCACCGGTACGCGCGGTGCTGTACGCCATTCCATCGGTCATTCGCACCGGTCTGATGCCGGTCAGCTGACTGTGACCGGTGTCAGATGCGTGCGCGTCGTTTCGCAATGAATGCGGCACGTGCGCACGCGACGCAGGCGCACTAGGCCTGCCCCGTTATTAATGCGGGTAGGTGAGCGCTGGGAGCGCCCACCCACTTTGTTACATGTGGCAGCGGCTCGAGGGGGTTGGGGGAGCCCGACCCCCGCTGGGCCTCCCCCCGAGGGGGTAGCGTGTCATGGGAGGGTGGCCGCCACGTCGCCCTCGGGCCTTCTCACCCCATTGAGGGATGGCCACGTGGGCAGACGGGGCCGCCTCAAGCCCATAGTCGACATACCCCTGGGCCCAGGACACCGACAGTAGCCCTCGGCGTAAAGCATGTGTGGGGCCCCACTGTAGGTCGACCAGGTTTTACGCCACCATGTTGAACCAGCGGGAAGTGGGCCCAGGTATTCAAAGGAGATAGACGGTCACTGGTTCCGCGTGCAGAGAAAACGCCTCCCAGCAATAATAAGCCCTGTAACAGCCTCATTATCCGGGGCGTAACCCAGAACGCCTCTCAACGGAAATGGGCCATTACTGCGTAACAGCCCTATTTCCGGGGGCGGCACGCAAAATGGGGTACGTCTGCTCGTCTGCCCAAGATAATAATGATGGCGTACCTCTCGGGAACCGTGTCGCCTTTAAGGCATGTTTGACCAATTCTTCCATCTTTATGATGGTGGCGACGTTACACACGCGCACCATAAATGGCGCGGCGTGGACGGTAGCGGGCGTGCGCGCGAAAATCGAGGAGGCAAGAGAGCGGGCGCGATGAACGAGGAGCCGGGCGCAGTAGCGGCCAGGGCATAAAAGGGCGCTGAGGGGGGAGATCTTCCCCCTCACTCACCACTTCTCCCCCAACATAGCTTTCCTGCGCCCTTACTTCTTCTGATCCTAGCGCCTCCCTCGCTGCACACTCTGGCCTTCCGGGGTGACGGCGACGATCTCCGGTGGGGGGCGGCGCGCTGCCACCGCCGCGCATCAGCAATGGTCGTATAGGCAACCCGTCGCACAAGTTTATGCCAACGGTGGTCGACCAAGAGTCGGTGATGCTGGGCAGGGCGTGCCCAGCACCGCCGCCGTTCCTAGCCTTAAACGGCGGGGTGAGGTGCGCCCTTGCCAACTCAAACTCGCTCGGCGCGTTTTACCCCGCCACCGTTAGGAACCAGCTGCGTCGTGTTGCATCTTGGACCATGGCCAGCCAATCCAAAGGCGCCAGGCGGTCCCTTGATGCGCCTCCTCGGCCACCATCACCGTCGGAAATGAAGACGGTGACGCTGGTAGGTAGCACCGCCCGGTCACTGTGGTGGTCGGCACAAGGAGCAGGGACTGCTGTGGGAGCAGGGACTGCCGCTGCTGACCGGCGGGAGGAGCAGAAATTACTGCTGCTGCCGGCAGAGGAGGCAGGAACTGCTGTGGGCGCAGGGGCTGCCCTGTTGCTACCGTCGACGCCGGGTGGAGCAGGAACTGCCGCTGCCACCGGCGGAGGGAGCAAGGACTGCTGCCGCCGCTGACCGGTGGGAGGGGCAGGGACGGCCGCTGCTGCTTGTGGAAGGAGCAGGGATGGCCGCTTTCGCCGGCAGAGGGAGCAAGGGGTTCTTCCTCCTCCATTTGTGCCCCCCTGTCGGGCCTTCGTGCCGATCATGTAATAATCGACATGGCCTTCGCGCCGATCATGTAATAATCGACTCTTCACCATATGCTTGTGTATTGTTCCCCTGCAACGAAATATATCATGGTTTGCATGTTAGTTTGCTATTTCGTATATGTGATCCAAGTGTTTTTCCCCTCGTCGAGTTGTTTGGTGTTTTGTCTTAAGCGGGGGCTCTGGTTCGGGCCGCATTCCTAAGTGATAGGAACCGAGGCTAGAGCACTTGGGGAGTTCTACATGTCGAGACTGGCCAGGCCGAGAGCATGATGACCGGGGTAAGTGCGGACCCGATTGTGGGCCATTGGCGAGTTCCCCCGGAGTTCAACATGTCTCAGGGCACGGCTCGCTCCGGGCCCCGTTGGCGTCTAGGCGGCGCGAATCACTTAGGAGCGACACGAACGCGACCGTCCCGAGTAAGACAAAAACACCCAACAAAACCTGTAAGTGGAAAACCACAATTGGACCGGATATAAAATTGCTGTAAAACGAATGCAAAAGAGAGGGATATGTATATTGATAGTGGGAGCCCCCGGCCAACTTTGTCGTGCCCGAGGGGGCACGCGGGGTTGGCCCGAGCCCGAGGTACAACGCAGCGACTCCTCTATGGATAGAAGCGACGAAGGTGTTCGATGTTCCATGGATTGGGCAGCTCTGTGCCATCCTCCATGGCCAGCCTAACCGAGCCTGGCCGGGGGACACCGATCACTCTAAAACAGCCCCTCCCACATGGGTGAGAGTTTGCTCAGTCTGGCACGCGTTTGGACACGGTGCAGGACGAGATCGTTTATGTGGAGCGATCGGGCCCGGACATGGCGCTGATGGTAGCGCCTTAGGCTCTGCTGGTAGCGCGCGGCCCGGAGGGCGGCGCGCCACCTTCGTTCTTCGAGGTAGTCGAGGTCGTCCCGTCGGAGGAGCTCTTGATTTGCCTCATTGTACAAGGCTGCTCGTGGAGACCCCAGGGTGAGCTCGGATGGGAGGACCGCCTCCGCGCCATAGACCAGGAAAAATATGGTTTCTCCTGTGGCACGGCTCGGGGTCGTTCGATTGGCCCATAGCACCACTGGTAGCTCGTCGATCCACGAGTCGCCGTGTTTCTTGAGGATGTTGTATGTCTTGGTCTTGAGGCCCTTAAGGATTTCCGCATTGGCGCGCTCCACTTGACCATTGCTCTTTGGGTGGGCGGGGGAGGCGAAGCAGAGCTTGATGCCCATGTCCTCGCAGTAGTCACTGAACAATTCACTTGTGAACTGGGTGCCGTTGTCCGTAATGATACGGTTGGGCACCCCGAACCGGGCAGTGATGCCCTTGATGAATTTGAGCGTCGAGTGCTTGTCGATCTTGATGACCGGGTAAGCCTCGGGCCATTTGGTGAACTTGTCGATGGCGACGTAGAGGTACTCATATCCTCCCAACGCCTTCTTGAATGGACCCGAGATATCCAGCCCCCGACCGCAAAGGGACATGAGAGCGGGATGGTCTGGAGGGCCTGGGCCAGCAGATGCGTTTGCTTGGTGTGGAAATGGCACGCTCGGCACCGCCTGACCAAATCGGCCGCGTCCTAGAGCGCTGTTGGCCAGTAGAAACCCTGTCGGAATGCCTTGCCGACCAAAGTGCGCGAAGCGGAGTGAGCTCCACACTCGCCTTCATGGACATCGGCGAGGAGCTCGATGCCATGGTCCCGAGGAATGCATTTGAGGAGGACTCCGTTAGCACAGCGCTGGTAGAGGGCCCCCTCTACCAACACGTATCTCTTGGAGATGCGAATGATGCGTTCGCTCCCTTCGCGACCCTCGGGGAGAGTCTCATCTTTGAGGAACGCTTGGATCTCAGTCATCCAGGCAATTTGTCTTGGGGGGTCGGGTTCGACCCCTACAGGCCCCGGGGCCTGGACTCCCACAGGCCTCGGGGATGGCGTGGCGGCGTCTGAGTCCCCCGGGGGATCAAGACGCGCCGACGGCTGTGTAAGCCTTTCTTCAAAGGCACCCGGTGGGGTTGGGGCACGTGACGAGGCGAGGCGCGACAGCTCGTCGGCGAGTGTGTTTTCTCGCCTGGGCACATGCCGCAGTTCTAACCCGTCAAAATGGCGCTCCATACGCCGCACCTCGCGGACGTAGGCTTCCATTTGCGGGTTAGAGCAGCGGTACTCCTTGGAGACTTGGTTCACGACCAACTGAGAGTCACCTAGAACCAGGAGATGGCGGATCCCCATTCCTGCCGCCGCTCTGAGTCCCGCAAGGAGTCCCTCATACTCCGCCATATTGTTGGTTGCCCGAAAATCTAGGCGAACCAGGTATTTGAGGGTGTCCCCGTTTGGTGAGGTCAAAGTGACCGCAGCGCCAGCTCCTTGGAGGGCGAGCGAGCCATCAAACTGCATTACCCAATGCGGGCTAGCAGCCTGTTGAGCGGGATCCGCTCCGATCTCGGGGTCGGGGAACCGGAGATCGGGTTCGGGGGTCGGGCTCCACCCCGCCACGAAATCGGCGAGGGCCTGACTCTTAATTGTGTGGCGTGGTTCAAAGTGGAGATCGAACTCAGAGAGTTCGATGGCCCACTTGACCACTCGTCCTGTCCCCTCTCGGTTCCGAAGAATCTGCCTGAGGGGGTAGGACGTTACCACCGTGACTCGGTGCGCTTGGAAATAATGGCGCAATTTCCTCGAGGCCACCAGGACTGCATAGAGCAATTTCTGGGCCTGAGGATACCGAGTCTTTGCATCCCGTAATGCCTCGCTAACGAAATAAACCGGCCGCTACACCTTTCAGCGGGGCTTGGTTTCCTTGTTACGGGCGTCGGATCCCGCGTGAGGATGTTGGGAGGGGCCGTTCTGGGCCCTCTCCGTCTCCACGCTGGTAGCCTCGGGGTCAGACAGTGTCGGGCCGCTCCTCCCCCCAGTGGCCTCGGGGCCTTCCTAGGGTCCGGAGGCTTCCGACGACATCTGGCGAGGGGGCGGAGGGCCATCGCTAGTCTGAGGGGCCCAGGGGCCCTCGCCTGACTGACGGGCTCCTTCATCACCCTCTGGCCCGGGCCGTACCATCATGGGTCGGTGGGGTGCGGGCCGAGGACATTCCTCGGCGCGCTCCACCACCAGCGCTGCGCTGACTACTTGTGGGGTCACTGCCAAGTAGAGCAGCAGCGCCTCCTCGGGCTCGGGGGCGACTAGGACTAGGGGGAGCTGAGATATGCCTTCAACTGATCGAGGGCTTGCTCGGCTTCCTCCGTCCATCTAAACGGCCCGGGCCGCTTGAGGAGTTTAAATAGGGGTAGCGCCTTCTCTCCCAATCTCGATATGAATCGGCTAAGGGCGGCCATGCATCCAGTGACGCGTTAGACGTCCCTAAGCTTGCTGGGGGGCGCATCCTATTTATCGCGCTGATCTTCTCGGGGTTGGCCTCTATGCCTCGGGCTGAGACCAAGAACCCGAGGAGTTTGCCTGCAGGCACGCCGAACACGCACTTTTCGGGGTTCAGCTTCATGCGGGTAGAGCGAAGACTCTCGAAAGTCTCCGCTAGATCCGAGAGGAGCGTCTCGAGGGTGCGTGTTTTCACAACCAGGTCATCGACATACGCCTCAACGTTACGCCCTACTTGTCTACCCAAAGTAATGCGAGTAGTGCACTGGAAAGTAGGGCCTGCATTCTTTAAACCGAAAGGCATAGTTGTATAGCAATATGTGCCTACAGGAGTAATGAATGCAGTTTTTTCCTCATCATCCCTAGCCATGCGAATCTGATGATACCCTGAGTATGCATCTAGAAAGCATAAAAGGTCGCACCCCGCGGTGGAGTTGACAATTTGATCTATGCGTGGCAGGGGATAAGGGTCCTTAGGACATGCCTTGTTGAAGTCGGTGTAGTCGATGCACCTCTAGAGCTTGCCGTTCGCCTTGGGGACGAAGACCGGGTTCGCTAGCAACTCCGGATGGATGACTTCCCGGATGAATCCGGCTTCCAGCAAGTGCGCCACCTCCTCACGGATGAAGGCTTAGCGCTCCGGGGCCTGCCGCGGCACTTTCTGCCGGACGGGCCTTGTGCCCGGCCGTACGGCTAGACGGTGCTCGATCACCTCCCTGGGGACCCCGGGCATGTCTGACGGCTTCCATGCGAAGACGTCAGCGTTTGCCCGCAGGAAGGAGACGAGCGCGTCTCCCTATTTGCCGTCCAGCTGACCGCCGATCTTGACGGTCTTGGACGGGTCGCTGGCCAGCGCCACCTCCTTGATGGGGACCTCGTCGCTCGGGGTCATCCGCTTCCTCGGGGCGTGAGACGAGGAGGCGCCATGCTCCTCGTCACTGCCCGCGGGCTTTGGGACCGCGGCGAGGTCACTTGCACGCTGTTCCGTACAAGCCAGCGTGATCTTGAGATTGCCGTTGATGGTGATGGGGCCACGTGGGCCCGACATCTTCATCTCGAGGTAGGCGTAGTGGGTGGCCGCCATGAACTTCACCAACGCGGGCCTCCCCAGGACCGCGTTGTAGGGCAGATTGAGGTCCGCAACATTGAAGTCTATCCCCTCGGTGCGGAAGTTGTCGGGGCCACCGAACGTGACCGGGAGGTCAATGTGACCTCGAGGCCATGTGTGCCCTGGTGTCACACCGATGATCGGCAGAGACAGCAAGAGCTTCATCCCCGGGACCTTAATGAGGTCATAGGCCGTGGGGGAAAGGATGTTGAGGGCGGCGCCGCCATCTATCAGGACGCGCCTCAACTTGACATTGCAAACGGTGGGGAAGACCACCATTGCGATTTGCCCTCCCCGGGCCACGCACGGGGGCGGTCGGTTTGGTCGAAGGTGAGAGGAACCTCCGACCACCGGGCCTGCCGTGAGGCCTCGTGGGTGGGGACCGTAGCCAGAAGCTCGCGCCTCATGGTCTTGAAGCTGCGGCGGGAAGCATGAGCGCATGCTCCCCCATCCATGGTGGCGAAGGTGGCCTCAGGCTCCTGGTAGCCTAAGTCATCGTCGCCATCATCATCGACGGGGGCCTTTTTCTTGGCCTCACTGCGTCGGTCGCGGGCTGGGGCCGTGAGGCTCTGGCCCTCCCGGTGATCCTGACCCCGCTCCTCCCCCCACTTCTTGACGCGCTCGGGCAATCCCTTACCCGCACGGCACTCGGTGAGGTCGTGGAGGGAGGTGTCGTGCACGGAGCACCACTTGCCGGCCTGGCGCTCTTGGCCAGGGGCGGCAGCGCTCCTCTTGTTGCCATGGGGGCCGCGGGGCATCTTCAGCGGTGAGGACGTGCCCCTCGTCGCTGGAGCGGGCAGTCCTCCTCTTCTTCCTCCTTTCTTGCTGCCCAGAATGGGCAGCAGACCCGAGGGCAGCCATAGCCGCCGCGCCAGAGCCGGAGGAGTTCCAGGTCCACGCTTCCTCCTTACGGGCCACATGGTCCGCGAGCTCAAAGAGCTGCGCAGTAGTCTGGGGCTCCTTGGAGGCAATCTTTTCCAGCATGCGGTTGTGCCGCACGCCTCCCCTAAACGCGTATATCACCGCACGCGCGGGGATACAGGGGATGGTGTTGCGGACCTGGCAGAACCGCTAGATGTATGACCGGAGGGACTCTCCGTCCCTCCGCTGCACGGCGTGCAGGTCAGCTTCCTCTCCTTGGCGTGGATATGTGCCCTGGAAGTTCGTAGTGAACTGTTGGCACATATCCTCCTAGGAGTGGACCGAAGCGGGTGGCAGATTCATGAGCCATCCCCACGCTTGGCCTTTTAGGGCCATGGGGAAATAGTTCGCCATGACCCTGTCGTCACCCCCCGCCGCCTCGATTCCAGTCGTGTAGATCTGAAGGAACTCGGTGGGGTTGATGCTACCATCGTATTTCTCCGGGATGCTGGGCCGGAACTTTGGGGGCCATCAGACACTCCGAAGACTCGCCACAAAGGCACGGCATCCAGCCCCAACGACGGGGGAAACGGGGGGCCTACCTCTAAGGCAGCTAGGACGCACGGTGGCCATGGACGCGACACCCTCTCCCTCTCGGGTAGCGCGGAGCTCATCACGCCGACGCTCGATGCTGATCCGGGCATCCGGCTCGCCGTACAAGCTCTCGTGACACCCGCGAGTAGCCGTGGGCGTCGACGAGGGTGGTGAGGACGTGCGGCGTACATGAGCCGCCGCTCGTCGCGCTCTTCGTCTTGCGGACGAAAGAGGCTGCAGTCGCGGTGCCGGACGATCCGGTGGCCACGTCATCCAGCCAAAGCTGGACGGGGGCCTCTGGGTCCGCAGCAATGGGTGGATGGCGCAGGAGCGGCCCTGCCGCCTGGAGGGCACCCTGAGGAGTGCTGCCGTCACCGTAGGCCAGACGACGGCGCGGCTTAGGGCGGCGCCGCCGCTCATCGCTGGGCCGCTGGGAGGTGGCGGAGCCCTCCGGCTCCTTCGGCGCCTCCTCCCGCTCAGGGCTCCGACAGGGAGGCGGTGATGGAGCGTGCGTCCGGTGACGGGGATGCAGCTCCCCGCCATCGTCACCGGCGCTCGGTGCGGGGGTATGGAGCACCGCCTCTTCAGCTATGGGGCTGGCTTGGCGAAGCTTGGCGATCACGCAAGGAGCGGAAAACTGAGGAAGCGTTTACGCGCCCCTACCTGGCGCCCCAGCTGTCGGATGGTAAACTCCGCAGCGGGGGGCTGTGCAGACCCCCTTTTTGAGTTCGGCCCGGTGGCGCGAAAAAGAGGCTCCGGTGAGGATCAAAAATCGCCAGACAGAGGACGGTGAAACACGAGCAAGTATACAGGTTCGGGCCGCCGATGAGGCGTAATACCCTACTACTGTGTGGTGGATTATTTGTGTGGATTCTAGCTCTCCGGAGTTGGACTTGGCTAGCCGCAACCCAGGGAGTAGAAGCAAAGAATCGAACCGAGCCCCCCTCCTCTAGGCCTGGGCCTCCTTTTATATCTCAAGGGGACACCACAGGGACCAAACAGGCTGTTGTCTAGAGAGAAAGGAGAAAACTATTTTACAGATGAAGTCCATGTCGTTGCTTGGAGCGGAAGCCTTCCGCTCCTGTTGCATCGGCATGGCCCCTGTCAGGCCGCTCATCATGCCGGTCGGTGCAGCACGTCATTCTCCATCAAACGGCTGGAATCCGGCAGTCCACTGTAAGCTGTGCGATGCGCCAGGAGGCGCAACGTACCTACCGGGTGTGCACCGGTACATACGGTGTTGTACGCCGTTCCATCGGTCATTCGCATCGGTCTGACGCCGGTCAGCTGACTGTGACCGGTGTCAGATGCGTGCGTGTCGCTTCGCAATGAATGTGGCACGCGCGCACGCGGCGCAGGCGCACTACGCCTGCCCCGTCATTAATGCGGGTAGGTGAGCGCTGGGAGCGCCCACCCACTTTGTTACACGTGGCAGCGGCTCGAGGGGGTCGGGGGAGGCCGACCCCGCTGGGCCTCCCCCGAGGGGGTAGCGTGTCATGGGAGGGTAGCCGCCACGTCACCCTCGGGCCTTCTCACCCCTTTGAGGGATGGCCACGTGGGCAGACGGGGTCGCCTCAAGCCCATAGTCGACATACCCCTGGGCCCAGGACACCGACAGTTTTCCTTGAACGCGTAGAGAAACGAAAGACGGAGAAAAAATGACTAACATTATTCATTGTCTTCCCTATCTGAAACGAGAAACATAATAGGAGGGAAGATTGATGCCAGTGCTCCGGCGAGCAAAATATAGTGAGAGAGGTGGCAGGACGTGTCCCACGATGTGACTCGTCCATAGAAGGTGGCAATTGGCAACGAAGAAAACCAGAATAGCGGTAACACGATTAGCAATGATGTGGTCCCGGCAGAGAGAGAAACAGAAACGGCGAGCTCTGGGGGTGAACACGGTCGGGGTGAGTTCGTTAAAAAGCGCTCCCAAACGAGGGGGTTTTGTTTTCCTTGAACATGCTAGAGGAACGGAAGACGGAGAAAAGAAGATGTGCTGGGGAGGAGAGTGGCGCTAGGAGGAGAAGGCTGGCAGGAAGGAGGGAGAGAGCGTAGGGAAGGGGACACTAAGAGGAGAGGGTTGTCGGACAGGGGGTAAGGGTGCCAGCAGGGAGGGGAGGTAGCGTGCATGCCACGGGGCAAGCGATTGGAATCTGAACCGAGATGGATAAGGAGAGATGGACGAACCAAAATTTTATTGGAAGCAAATTTTATTTTTTAAGTAGATAAAAATGTAATTGTATGATACACACACTAAAATCTAAAATATATAGTTTACTATAGTTTGGTTAAAGTATTTATAGTTTTACGAAATTTACAACTATTTTTTTTAAAAAAAGGGAAAAACTGGGGTCTGGGAGATCCCCCGACCCATTTCTTATCCAACGGTGGTTAGATCCTCAGAGAGTTAAGAAACAGGATTTTCTTTTTCTTTCAGAAAGAAAAAAAAAAGAGAAAATGGACATTATACTATCATCAAAACGGGGCTTCGCTTTAATGCCATCCTACAATTGGGATTCGCCTAAATATCACTTTCAACTATGACCGACCCGCTGAAATGCCATCCCAAATCATTTTCATCAAAAGTAAAAGAATTTAGTCCTATTTTTCAGGTGAGATGACGAAATTACCCCCGAATCATTTGCATCGTAACAAATCAGCTGGGAGAGGGCGAGATAGGGTTAGGGTTCCCGTTCCCTTACCTGAGAGCCGATCTGGGCGCGGCCACGGCATCCTCCTCGAGTCCTTCTCGAGCACCGCCGCGTCGCGCTGCCCTCCCCTCCCCGAGCGCCGGTGCGCCGCGACGCCCTGCCCTCCCCGAGCATCGGCAGGCCGCGCCGCCCTCCCCGAGCTCGCCGCGCCTCCCCGAGCGCCGCCGCGACGCGCCGCCCTCCCCAAGCGCTGCCGGGCCACGCCACGCTCCTGTGTGCATCGTACTCTATAACCGTTCAATTGAATCAGCCAGGGCAGTTTGGTCATCAAAGTTGGGAGAAAAGGGATAAAATGATTTTGATTTACTACAAAGGAAGAAGATGATATTTCAGCGGGTCGGTCATAGTTGAAAGTGGTATTTGGGTGAATCCCAATTGTAGAATGGTATTATAGCGAAGCTCCGTTTTGACGATGGTATAATGTCCATTCTATAAAAAAAAAAAAAGAGCCTCTGAAATCTGAACCCCCAACCCACCCACGAATTCCGAGGTGCTCCGCGACCTTGCTGACCGGCGGCGATGCCGATGCGGCAGCCGGCGATCGGCCGCGGCCCGCGGGCGGATCTTCGCCGCCGATGGGTTAGCCGGCGCTTGGGCGCGGCTCCGGGTAATGATCCTATAACCCCTTTCTCCTTATAGGCAGATCCGCGCCTATTAAATCTGGCGGCGCTTTCGCCCCCTTTTCTCCTGCTCGTGTATTGGTGTCATCGCGAATTACCAGTCTAGTTGCTGCACGAATGTGGGAGGTAATCTTGAGTGTTAGTTGGTGCGCTGAATTTGGTGGTGCAATTTGTTATCTGCACATTATCGCCATTTGCCCCAGTTGTTTTTGTTGTGGAATACCTTCGTCAATTTAGCAAAATCTTCCGAGGATTACCAAGAGTCAAGTGTCAATTGTGGAGGGTTACATTGTTTCGTGAAAACAGCGACTAATCTAAATCAAGAATTTATTTCTTACAGTCAGTTAACCATCGATTTCCCCGCAAAAATATAAGTTAACCATCGATTCTACGGATTTGTTTTCTAACTTAGTGCTAGTATAAACAATGCCAAGAAAAGTTCCCCCAGTTTTTGAGCGAGTAAGCCACATTGTTTATTCCCTAAGAGAAACTATCACATGTTAAAATGTGCAATATAGTTGTTGAGCAGTCATCTTTCTTTCCCTTGGTTGGGCCAAATTGATTGGCGGACAAAGGCCGATCAATAAATGGCACGAGTTATTTGGTGAATATGACTGCAATAATCGCTGATGTGGCCCATGCTCTGTACAATCTTGTAAACCAGTGGTTTGCTGGATGTCTGTTCAAAAGTTTGTGTCAAAGTATAGCTGCTTTTGGAATGTTTTTTTTATATGACAATCTTGACTAGTATAAAAAACCAGTGGCTTGCTGGATGTCTGTTTAAAACTTTGTCTCAAAGTATAATTTGCTGCTGGAATGTTTTTTTATTTGACAATCTTGACTGTAAAATTCGTTTCTTATGCAAAATTGCAAACCTCTATCAATATTTTTTAGTGTTCCAAATTATCCAATAGTTAAATAAATGGCGCATCTTAGAAGCTTCAATAGTTGGATATCTGAATGAGTCTTTGGTTAACAATACTTCTGTTGTCCTGCTGGCTAGAAATGTGAATCACATCTCATTTAAATTCGAGTTAAGGTTATTTTTACTCCAAATGGTAATATGCTCCCACAATAATCGTAAATTATTAATTATATGCTGAACACACAACATCATCAGCAATCTTGACTTCTTGATTATATCAGTTCCTAATGCTAGTGTTCATAGTAGATTACTAAAGTTTCTACCTTTTTCAGCGTATTGGTGCATTGATGCCATCTTTTTTTCACGTTAATTTGTCATTTGCTGCTTTTTGAAGGCAATGAAATTCAATTGAACAAATACTTGACAATATTATGGGAAAAATTACATCATGGAACTATGCATATTTTTTTACAGTTTACGTACATGCTTCTTTTCTGTTTGATAAAATCCAAACTGAACAGATAGAGATGTTAATTGCCTAAGAATGAAACAAATACTGAATACATTCTCTCATTTACAGTGCTGTGTGCCAATACTCGACAGCAAACTCATCCAAAGCTGAATCAAGATGAGATGATGCTCTTATCTTCTTTGGAAATTGAAGACTTTGATGGAGAAGGCAAAGACGAAAGCGAAGAGAGCAGCAAACCCAACAACGGCAGTAGCTACATAACCTAAGTAGTCATGCCTGAACCCAAAGTATCGTCTGATGTAATCTTGCACCACTTCACCGTCCTCCAGTGTAGAGTCTCTGATATCACCATATTGTGAGGCAACAAGTCCGTACAGTGTCCATGCCACCGGGCATGCCCAGGAATACCACCTCCACCATATTGGTATCCTCTGCAAACCAACCATGTATATTTCAGCATCAACAGTATAGAAATAAGACTTAAAGGTTGGTATAGACAAGGAATCAATATCAGATACTTACTGGTCGGGGGATTAGGAAGCCAGCAAAGATATTCCATATGCAATAGAATGCAGTAGAGACTATGGCAGCAATGTCGCTGTTTGGTGTCATGGCGACTGCCATCATCCCGTAGAATGTGAAGTACATGAAGGTGAAGAACATGAAGAACATGTACCAGAAGAACTTCTCAACTGTCCAGTCAAAGCCAATCAGGCTGTAGACGATCAGACCATACACGACAGTCTGGAGGAAGATGTGTGGTATCTCAATAAGAACCTGTTGAAAGGATCAATTATTAGAATTTTTCCATATATTAAAGGAAGCACACTTTGTTCCTTTTTGTTTAAATATGCAGCTATGACCATTTACCTGTGCAAATGCATATGGTAGAGCAGAGTACATTCCAGCAGCCTTTTCTCGGTAGAACACTGTTCGCTCAACATCTACAATTGGTTGGACAGTTTGGCCGTTTTGAATTCCAATGAAAAGAACTGCTGCATACATGGATCCCAAAGAGTTGAACAGATCCAATCTCTTGTTTCTGTAGGCAAGATAAGTGCAGGTAAGTTTCTTTCTCACAATATGCCAACATAGATCAAGTCTTAATTGGATTTGTTAGCAAAGATACTTACATTTTCTTCCCTAGGTTCAAGAATATAGTGCCAAAAATGAGGGCTATAACTGTTGTGAAGAAGATTCTAGTTGCTGTATACGACGGATTTCTCCAGTATGACTTGTGCTGCTTCCACAGGCAAGCCATGCATTGTGTGAAGAAGGACTGTGAAAATTGAGTTGGGAAGTACAGGTCCGTTGATCCAGGTGGAGGTGTGCTTAATTCACTTATCAATGTTTTATTCCTCCTGCAATGGTGCAATCCAGTAAGTGATATAACACAGAAAAAGCAGAAAAAATATTTTGGGGGGCTTTTGTCATGAAACATACTGGTATAGATCAGAATTCCTGTATACTTCAGCAAAGTTGATGCCAAGGATATCTTCTTGGGCTAGGGTGGTAACCTCTAACATCCATGTTGCAGGATTGTAACCATCCTTGATTTTCCTCACTCCTTGTATACCCTAAATTTGGAGCAGCGAGCAAGGTTACCATGCATGTCTTAAGTTGGAAATTTGGTGTTCACCTCAGTATTTAAGTACTGAGACTCACCTCAAAGTAATTGATGAGATGACATGAGTTGTGTCCCAGGGGGCCCACATATATTTCTTCACCTCCTCGTTTCATCAGAAACAGCTGCAGAAGTTCAAGAATAGCCTGTTAGTGTTCATATAAGAGGCATCCAAGATTTGTGCAATTTTGGCCCTTGCTTCAACTTACCTCATCAAAAGCTTCAAATATGTCAATGCTGGGCTGGTGAATTGTGCAGACAACAGTTCTTCCTGTGTCTACTGTGTTTCTAACTGTTCTCATCACAATTGCAGCTGCCCTTGCATCTAGTCCTGAAGTTGGTTCATCCATGAATATGATGGATGGGTTGGCAACAAGTTCAACGGCAATAGTGAGCCTCTTCCGCTGTTCGGTGGATAAACCATTCACTCCTGGCAGTCCCACCAGTGCTCCCCTCAGTGATGTCAGCTCAACAAGTTCCATGACTTCTTCCACAAACATCTGCATCCGTGAAGTGAATCAGCATCACAATGCAAAATGTGTAATGAGCAAGCAGGGTAAAGGCTGTTTGACTAACCTTTCTTGCTTCCGAGTCTACTTCAGAGGGCAATCGGAGCCATGCTGAGTACAGAAGGGACTCGTAAACAGTGACATGTGGAGAGTGGATATCATTTTGCTCACAGTAACCAGCAATCCGAGCAAAGGTCTCTTGCTTCTTTGGGTATCCAGATATGGAGATGTCTCCTTCAATGTAACCGCCTGTTTTCCTTCCCGCCAGCACATCCATTAGAGTTGTTTTACCAGCTCCGCTAACACCCATCAGTGCTGTAAGGACTCCTGGCCTGAAAGCTCCGCTTACACCTTTCAGCAGCAGTAGCCGATCTTCAGTAATACCTTTATCTTTCATTTCCTGTCAAGATTTGTGCATCAGAATTAGCATTTGGTGGTATATTTGCTACACACAGTGGGGCTTCCAATGCTTGCTTACCTGAGGCATATCCACAGAGTATCTGATATTGTCGAAGGTGATCGACAGAGGAGTAAATGGAAGTACCATTCCCCTCTTCCTGGTGTCAGCTCCTGTAATCTCTCCTCTTCCTGCATTTGCTATACTTGTTAAAAGGATGCAACAACGGCATATGTTGTTTAATGCCATAACAAAGAGGAATCTACTAAGAAGACTTACCATCAGAAGGTGAATTCTGGGCATCTGTTCCAAAAGCCAGCAGCTCAACATTTTCTCCGGTACGGTTTACATGCTTTTCCCTCAATTCCTCTTCAGAAACAACAGCCTGACCTTTTCCGAGTGCTGCAGTCATAAGATAGTGTCATTGCCAAATAAATGATGTTTAAATGTGCTAATCAATGTGTTTCACAGTTGAGATGATACTCACGGTCAAGCCAGTCGAGGAACAGAATGAAGAGGATGTTGAAGAGCATGATGTATCCAAGTAATGCGCCAACACCAATCCAGTACCAGTTTGCATCGACAAAGATGCCACGTACCTTAAGGACTTGGACACCAAGCGTATCGTTGCTTTGTGTCGGATCGACAACCTGCACAAAGATTAGGTTGCTTCTGAGTTATCTAAATCTAAACTTAGATTGTCAAGTTTGGGTTGGTGCATGAGACACTGGATTACCTTATTCCAGCTGTGGCCAAGGAACTCGTTAACTGCTATGGCATTCTGTGCATACATCAGAGGAGAGGACCAGTAGCCCCAAATCCACCATTTCTTGATGTTTTCTGCAAAAGGAGAACTCAGTACAATGCTCTTGTTACTACTGGAACAATATATGGATAACTTGGCATACCTCTAGATATCAAGAAACCCCCGAGAACCAGAAGAATAAGCTGAGCAAATGACCCAAACGTGTCTGCAACAACCATCTCTCTTCCTAAGGCAGCGAGAAGCCGGAAGAGACCAGACGCCATCTGGCTGATCAGTACCAGCAGCACATAATGGCGGAAGAATCTCTCTATGTTTGGATCGAAGCCCATGACATAGTATGTCATGCAAATCCACACAGCACATTCCAAGAATGATATTGGGATTTTGAGCACCCATGTAGGCAATGCATACGCCCATGATGGATAGAAGAGTAGGTCCCTCTGCTTATAGAATATCGGCAGCTTTGCAATGCTCATGGCGAGCTCTGCAAATCCATTGAACAAATGTGTGACTAAGCCAAGGAACATAGCACCCAGGAAAATTGCACCATCTTCCACACTGCGTCGATGCATCTTTGTACGCAGGAAGACCGTCATTCCGATGCTTCCAAGGATTATGAGCTGGTACAGATGTGTACTTTTTGTCAGATTTTATTTATGGGTCCAGAAGTAGAGAAAAAAAAATCAAGATGCGAGATACGTACCTGGAGAATTTTAAAGATGTAAACAAATGAGTTCCTCTTCATCAGCAGCCACTCCCTCGAGAAGCATGCCTTGGTAAGCTCCATCTTGCTGATGCCATACCTGGAAGTTGTGAGAGCAGCAGGATGGTTCCTGGTTCGGTCGAAGGGCACCCTGAGCTCTGAGCCCAGATTACGCCCAACATGGAATTCCTTGAAGGCCTCTGAAAAGTCATTCACCGAGATGTACCGGTATGGTTCATCTCTGCGGCACCAGTACTGATGCTGATCCTTCCTCGATGTAACCTGCACATTCAGAAGGAACACTGTCAAATTTGAGCTCCTAGTCCAACATGCAGTGAAGATAACTCTGCTGGATCACTCACTTCTTGCAAGAAGTCTGCAACACCTTTCCTCTCCGGACATTTGAAGCCCATTGCCTCAAAGAACTCGAGGATGTTTTCTCGAGGTCCCTGGTACACGATTTGGCCCTCGGAGAGGAGAACAATGTCATCAAACAGGTCATATGTCTCAGGTGCAGGCTGAAGCAACGCGATGAGCGCGGTTCCTCCTAAGATGTGGACAGATTGCCTGAGGGAATTGACGATCTGGTATGTTGTGGAACTGTCCAAACCGGTGGAGATCTCATCCATGAACAGAGCCTTTGCTGGGCCAACAAGCATCTCACCTACGTAAATTCAGTGGTTTGAGAGGTCAGAATTTTTGGTGTGACCAATTAACATCGTTATGCCTGGTTCTTTATTAACTGCAAAAATTGCACATACCAGTTGTGACACGCTTCTTTTGTCCTCCTGATATACCTCTGATCATAGCGTCTCCAACCATTGTATCAGCGCAGATTTCCAGACCCAGAATCTGCAACAGCAACGTCGTTAGTGCCAGTCACATATGTTCCTATCGTTTTTGTGTTTTCCTGTAGTGTGTTGTACTCACTTTGAGAATGTAATCCGTGACCACGCTTTCCTGACCTTCCACAGAGATGGCCTGTTTGCACAAGGGAACAACAATTTGAGCACTTCTTGTATACTTTTCCAAAAAAGAAGGGTTGTGTACTTTGAATAAACTAGCATTTCACCTTCATGTAAACATCAATGTCAGGATCTGGCTTAATGTTGGCTTCTTTCTCCCTTCTTGACAGTTCAGTAAGCATGTCTGTGTGATAACAAAACCACCATAAGAATCACTTCACCAAAAGTGAAACAATTTGCTCTGCACTTCCAGTGCAACATGCTGCATACCGTAACGAGTTCCAACTCCTTGACATCTTGCAGAGAAGGCCAGTGTCTCCCTCACCGTCATCTCACCGATGTGAAGATCATGCTGCCCGATGTAAGCCGATGTCCTCTGAGGGACAAATTCATCCATGTCATGGCCATTGTAAGTCACTCTCCCTGATACCTGATCATTTCAAATTCAAATTCAAATTCATCCATGTTAGTACAGCTTTTGCAACAAATTCATCCATATTTTTTATTCGAAAAGATGGGAAAACACTCAGAAACATGTGAAGATTTGGTACCTTCAGTGTTGAGTCCAGTTTCCCTGACAGAGCTAGGAGCAGGCTGGTTTTCCCAGAACCAGGAGGGCCAAGTAACAGAGTCATTCTGAAAAAAAAAATCGCATGATTAAACTCCAATCTGCATCAAAACATGATAATCCGACACACGAACAGTTCTTGGTTTTATTCTCACCTGCCGGGTCTGATGATTCCACTGATGTCATTAAGGATGGAGATAGGCCTCTTCCCGCTCGCAACGATCCGCATCGCGCTCAGCGCATCCTGAGGATCCAAACAGTTCACCAAGAATCAGAAGCAGCACGAGAAACTTGTAACATCTGAACTTAAATTTTTTTTTTCAGTTCCTCCATGATCATGACCATGATCATCGAATGCATACCATGACTTTGTTGGAGAAGAAGTTGGTGAACGTTGGGATTCCCCGGTTGCCGACGTATGCCTCCGCATCGATGCTAAGGTTCTCAAACCTCACTTCAATCGTCGGGTTGTCAATCCCAACTCTGCAGATCAAATCATCATAAGTTCAAATTTCAAAACCACCAAGAATTAATTATCAAAAACAAAAAACGAATAAGAAGCCATGACTGATCATATATTTTCCCTCTATCTTTTGGTGGTTAGAGATGCACTTGATAATGCAGTCATAAGGAGTTTCCGGGGTCCCGTGTTCAATTCCTAACACGCTCACAATTTTTCTTAAAGAATATTTGGAGGGATGGCTCTCCCTCCAAATCCACTTTTTTTTTCAATTGGCTTAGCCTTCTCTCAGGTATGGTACGAGACTAGCCTTCTTTCGGGCATGTGTTGTCGGTGTGTGGTTGGTGGTTATTTTTTCTTCGGTTACAATCTTGCAGGGTTGTAATCTTATAACTTTTTCCTGTTCTATCAGTATGATCTTCATCCTGTCTGGTGGTGCGAGTTGTTAAAAAAAAAAAGAACACACTTGTGTGTTTTGAATGGATGAAGAGGGAGAGGGAAGTGAGTGGGAATTGAGGCTGACCGCTCCATCCGGTCGCGGAGCTTGAGGAGGAAGCGCTCGTTGTCCTCCTCGGCGGTGCGGACGAGGCGCTCGATGAGGTTCCTCCTCTCCTGCAACCCGAGCCCCTCGATGTCCACCTCCTCCACGCCGCCGGCGGTGAGGATGCCCTTCCGCATCCGGTCGTAGGTGGGGAGCTTCTCGATCGCCGCCCACTTGAGCGCCTCCTCGTCGTCCTCCTCCCTCACTGACCTCCCGAACGCGTCGCTCCTCCCCGACGTCCCCCTCCACGAC
Source organism: Oryza punctata (assembly GCA_000573905.2). Lineage (NCBI taxonomy): Eukaryota > Viridiplantae > Streptophyta > Magnoliopsida > Poales > Poaceae > Oryza > Oryza punctata. The sequence goes on along the minus strand of CM002489.2, from coordinate 6,079,941 downwards.
GACGCCGTCCGCCTCACGCTCCCGCCGCCGCCGCTCGCCACGCTCCCCATCCTCACTATGTCCATCTCCGATCACCTCCTCAACTCTGATCTCTCCCTTGATCGATCCGTCCTTGCTTGCAGCTGCAGATTTTTTCGCTGCTGCTGCTCGAGTGGAGAAGAAGACGAGGAGGAAGAAGAGAGGGTTTGTGGTTGGAGGAGACGGTAATGGGGGGTAGTATATATACCTCCGCAACCACGCGCGCCTCTTAATTACATATTAATCGGAGATTAGCCAAGTGATTGCTGATTAGTCGATCTAATAGCCTAATAGTACTAGATTAGTCGAAATGGCGGGCTCGCTTAATTAGTTGAGTTTTTTTTTAAAATTCGGTCTCGAGCGTAGATAGTTTGACCGGTCGGTCGGTCGGTTCGCGCCGAGACGTCTTGACCTGTTCAGGGGTCAGGTCCGCCTCATCTGACCCGAGCACTCACGGGGCATCGGGTCATCGTGGCCGTTGATGGGATGATCTACGGGTAGGATTGTTCCACGTGTCGCCGGGATTCGTGGTGTGGGGGTACCTCGCGCGTACGGCAAAGTGGTGGGAGTGAAGTCAGCTATGCAGGTAAAACGTCAAATTAGTGGCTGCATGATACGGAGTAGTGTTTATTACTAGCTTGGTATGTAGATTATCACGTCCATGAACAGCGACAATGTTGCCAGATATCGTGATAAGATATAGTATTATCCCAAAAAAGAAACTGTGAGCCTATGAACTACAACAATTTGGACGAGTTGGAATTAATCCTCTTATGTGCCGAATGGTTCCATGGCTTGAATGATTATAGCAATTATTTGAGAGTATAAATGAATGAAATAAATATTACAAATTAACAATGGATTTGATATGTTTCTTGGAAATTTATATATAGAAAATTTCATACATGTTTTTCGTGAAGCGAGCACATCTCTCCTATCATTTCATTAAGCAGAAAAGAACACGCAGGTTACAAATCTCAGCATCTACAGTTGACGAGGGTGAACTGATTTTTTCACTGTGTCTTATACACTCACCTAGATGCTGTTCCTGCTAGCGAACGATGTGATCAAAAGGCAAACTTAACACCAAAATAACCAATCGGCGATCGGCGATCGGTTTGTACGCCAAAAACAAAAGGAGAAACATGCTAGATATCTACGGAGGCGGAGTCGGAGTACAGTAGACTACTTCATCTGCGGGCAACAAGAAATCAACGGCGGCGTGCGCGAGGATCGGACGGCCACGGCTCGTCTTCTAGACGAACAGCTGATGATCTTCAAGCCTTCGTTGCAAAGGATAACGTTCTTATTTAATTTCTTAACGATTCCGTTAATAAATACTATACCGCTTGCCAAAGTTAACAAAGTCAAATTCCAGTGGCGATCGAGAGCATCACGAACTCTGGACTCTGAAGTCTGAACCAGTCAGCAGTGGCTTGCGGCCAGTTAATAATAACAATACTTTTCCTCGCAAAAAAAAATAACGACAATAATGCTAATCCTTCCTGTCCGGTCAGGTCAGGTCAAAGATGGCCAGCTCTTGCGTTGTACTCGACCATTGTTTTTTCAAGGATTTGTGGGAGAATTTCTCTGGAGAAAACAACGTGATAGTTGTAGCTGTAGAGATGAGATTAGCTGTGTTTGGTCGTGGAAGTCGCGCTCCGACGGGGATCGGACGGCCACGGGATTCACGGCCTCGCGCCGGCCGGCGAGCCGCCGTTCGGTCGTTTGCACTGCCGGCCTCTTTAATTCGATCTCCATTTAGTTTCTGGTCGCCGATTTCTCAAGCCGGTGACGTGCACGTTGCACCAACATGCTGCTTCCAGCTACATTGGAGATTTGGAGTTGCCTTCCAAAATATTTTTCATGATATAGGAGCATATGGTTTTAGCTTTTGCTGCTGTAGTTTTGCTTGGAGAAACCATATTAAAAGTACCGTGCTGCTCCTAGAAACGTGAAAAAAGAATAGCACTACGGCACACATTTGTGGACGTGTGTGAAATGTGTGTTGGTGTGAGCTAGTGGCACACAGACTGTTCAAGTGGTTCACAACATTATTCTTAAGAAAAAAAAGAGAGCTTTAGACCGCACGTGATGACACGAAACCCATTCCAAAACCAGTGGCATATGCAGAGACACCTCTAGACAACAAAGAGGTTCTGGACAAATTTCAGTCAGATAACTGCTCGAGTTGGCATGGTACGGACAGCATACACATTATCACTTGTCAAAGTCAGGCAATAATTCCTCGGGCTAATAATCTACACCGACAAAAGTTCACACCAAACAATCTGCAGAGTAATACATGGTTTCCTAGCCTTCACTTGCATGAATTACTTGTTACAGTTCTTCATGGTATATTGTACTTCTAGGAAAGTTAGCACCATGATAAACTAATGATACCGGTTTGTGATGTGCAGATGTTCAAGCTACGCCATTCTCATACATTGAACCATCTTTGGTTGTAGCATCTTCACCAATGTCAACCTCACCCATTGCATCGTCAATAAGAGACTGTAATACAGAAAGAGACAGCAGTTCAATAATAATATAGCAGGTCAAACAACTCCCAAGTAATACAAACTAAACAAACACACATGCTTCATGAAATCATGAGCATCTCCACATACTCCGGGCACGACTACAAGAGCACGCAGATAGTGCAGCCAGGACTACTGAAATTCAATAGAAAGGTTCTCTAGGGAAATAAAAGAAAATCGTATGTTGAGCGAATAACCTGGAGCTCCTTTTCAGACATCTTCACCCTGTCATTGTAGTCTTGAAGTTGCAGAAAACATTTGTACAGCTGCATATAATGTTATCAAAGTACAGAATGTGATTTGCCTTGGTTATCCGTTGCTTATTTTCATAAAGCAGCAGTTAGCATGTGAGCAAAATACCACATGTACCTTTGTAACAACCAATTGTCGTTCTGAAGAAACTTTCCGTGCAGCAGACAATTCATCCTCTAACTTCTGTATTTTTGTATTTAAAAATAGAGTTTGTCAGCAGAAATCAAGCCTACTGTCTGGGAGTATTGGACAAGGATAAACAGTTGCAAATTTCAACAATAACAGCGCGAAAGATGAGAAAAAGGATTCCAGTATCAGGATACATAGATCACCTGGGATCTCTTTTGCAAATCTGCAATGTGTTGTTCCTTTGCTGCAACTTTGTCTTTGATCTGACTAACCTGTAATAGGACAGCATTCAAACTCTTTTTTCATAATATGAGAAGTAAACATAACAAAGAACACCATATAACAACTGTAAATGCTATAGTTAGTAGCCAGATAAATATGTAGTCTGATGCACGAGCATGCTAAGTAGTGACAAAATCCTAGCATGCTCCTAGTTGGCTATCTGTTGGTGTTCAAGCAATGTAGGCATGTTGCAAATGTATCTTATGAGCCAATGTTAGCTTTGCTGACTCAGGTTTTATGAACAAGCTTTGATTGTCCAAATAATGACTAACAAAATAGAACGTAGTTGAAAAAATGAGTACCTCATTTTCAAGGTCCTCGCGCATTTGAATTGCTTTGTTCAAATGTCGTTTTGCCTAATAAATGCATGAAAAAAAAAAGAAAGGAGAGATGAGAAACCCAACAAAAATTAGAAGCAATAGAATAAATGGTTAGCAAAGCTCGTAGACAAATGTCCATTTGAAGTAACAGAACAAAGAGAGATGTATTTACATCACTGTGAAGATCATCACTGGAAACTGATAGATCCCTGCTATCATGATCTTTTGGACGGCTGTACAGAAGAAGTCAGGAAAGTAAAGGGATGCCTCAATCCTAACTTCTCTATTACTTGGTAACAGGCAAACATATTAATCATATACAAATTTTGTTTCAAAGCAGACACAGCAGAAGGTAAATATATCCGCGGGGAGCATGTAATACCAGTAAATGCGATTTGGCTGGCAAAATTTCAAGTATGACATATGAAAGTACTCTATTTTATTGCGTACATTCAGAAAGACAACCCTGGATCCAGGTTTCATATCTCGGTCCAGATCCAGCAGAACACTTGTTTAAAGTGATAAATTGATAATCATGGCAACAAGGCACATATGATAATTTTAGTTTTAAATACTCAGCATACTCAATATGAGAAACCCATTATTAATCAACAATCAGCCACTTGCAGTTGAAATAAAGACAGACCAATGACATATGCAGGTAAAGCAGGTTATAAGACTCAATATGTTTACAAATCACTACAAAGGTGCATTCTGCATTTCAGGTGCACAAATTCTAGCAAATTTAGACAAGACTGACCATCAACTTTAAATTCGCGAGCAGTCAATCTGTAAATTAACAATTGCAAATTTACATTATTAATAAAAATGAATATACAGTATAAATTATTGGGAAAGTTGGCAAAATGATAAAAATATAACAATTGACTTTCGCAGTTGAAACTTTACCAAGGACAACAGGATCCTATCCAGATTTATCAAATAATATGCCACATCAATGGTCCTAAAAACTAAATAACATCACTAAAGAAACTACAATCTTCTGACACAATTACGTGTATCAACCAAAAATATTTTGTGGAAATTCAACTCAGATGCCTTGCAACTTCAATTAAGCTTCATAACAATACAAATATCTTCCCTAGAATTGATATACATGATCTATTTTCACCCAAGTGCATGATTAGAAATATCAACAGAGCTAAAATACAATAAGAAGATAATACCTGAACCTTTTTCTTGATCGCTGCTCCTTTTCTTTCTCTCTTTCACTATCATAGTCTTTAGAGTTTTCTTTTTCTCTGTCATTATCCGAATCAACATTATGCATTTCTGCTGCACGGTCATAGTCTCTACGCCTTTCATCCCCATGATCTTGATCCATGGGATAGTCAATTTCTTGATCAAAGCCTCTAGGTTCGTAAAACCTGTCTCTATCACGGTCACGAGATCTATCACTATCCCTGTCATGGTATGGATCTCTGTCACGGTCATAGCTCCTTTCTCTATCCCTTCTGTCCCAATATGCATCCCTTCCAGGTTCTCGCCGAAAAACTTCACGCCCGAATTCTCGGGCACCTCTTGTACGCACTTCATTCACTCTAACAACACGTCTATTTATTCTCTATTGCAAACAAAAACGTAATTAATACAAAACATAATAAAAGGTGTTAAGTTCCAAATAGGAGCATACCTTGCCGTCCATGCCTGAGATAGCATGCTGTGCAGCATCAGCATGGGTGAAAGTAACAAAACCGTAACACTTGCCTCTGACTCTCTGATCATTTATCACCTGCAAAGGTCAGAAAGAGATTCATATGTACTCTCACAGAATTTGAATCTTATCTAACAGGTAACTACTTTGAGAGGGAAAAAAAATAGTGCCTTGACTGCTTCAAAGCAAAACAAGCAAGCAAAAATCCTTTTCTGTTCTTGTATCCACAAACTTAGGAACTAAAATTTTAAACCCATCTTTGACATTGCAGTAATGCCATTCTACGCCTCTTCCACTTGAACCAGAAATAATATAATCACGAATAGACCATAATGCAATGCGTTCACATCTATCACTTGCATTATTGAACCTCTTATTCTACTAGGTATTAAATGAAGTACACAAAAAAAGGCATGCATCCAAAATAATATCCAAAGGGAACCCTGAACCCTTCTAGCATAAATTTACCCTGAAGATTAATTTGAAATATAAGGTACAAGTGAAACCAGTCTTGGGTCCCTATTCATCTTAGCAGCAAAATGATTTACCGAACCAAGTAGAATTTACCCCCTCCGATTTTTGACAATACAACTATACCTCACACCAAGTCCCAAGCCCTCCACTCCAGAATCCCAATTACCCAGCCACTCCATGGCTCGCATAGGACGTAGATCCAAATAAAGATCCTAAAACAAACAACGCCCTGTTGAACCCAGCTATCTCGACCACCAAAACGAGTCTCCCGACATCTCGCGTGCTTTTACATCAAAGCGGGCAGCAGCAAAACAAACCCTAGAAAAAAAAAACCAGGCCAATTGACCTCGGACCAAACAACGCCAACAGCTAAACTCCTCGCCGCCGCAAACCCCTGCGATGGGAGAGCGGGATCGGAAAGCGGTGGGGGCGTGGCGGGGGAAGGAGGGAGGGAGGGAGGGAGACCTTGACGGAGACGATGGTGCCGAAGCGGCCGAAGGCGTCGCGGAGCATGTCCTCGTTGGCCTCGTACGGCAGGCCGCCGACGTAGACCGAGGTCTCCTCGTTCACCGCCGCCGACATCTCGCCGCCAGCGAGGACGATGACGCGGGCTAGGGTTTTGGGTTTACCTCCGCTCCCTCCCCTTCTCCTTCTCTCTCTCTCTCTCTCTCGGAGACGACGAGTCGACGAGCGAGCGGAATGGGTGGGGAGGCTGTCGGATCTGACGCCGCGCGTGGTGGTGGTGGGCTGGCAGCATCCAGAATCCAGATCCGTGCGTCCCCTCGTGACCAATCCCCGTCGTCCCCGTTTCGATCATGGTTTTTTCTACGTGGGCTGGATCAAGATCAGGCCCATCTCGTTTGGAAGGATCGCGGCTTTCAATACTCGTTGGGATAAGTATATTTTGCCTCTCTCGCTTATTATCCATGGTCGAATCACATCCCACCGCCACAAAGCCGGTTACATTACATCCTCCTACTTAAAAAAAGTGTAAATCGAGTCCCTCAACAGTCTAGCCGACGGTTTTGTAATACGTGACACCAGCATAGTATTTTGATTTGGTTTTCGTGCCCTGTGGTGTCTACGTGGCATGTACGTGATAGTAGACAAAATAAACAATAAAAAACTTAATGGGAACATGTCAATCGGATAAAAATTAGTAAACACATAGGTTCCATTTGGTAGAGCTCCATCTCCTAAATTTAACTCCAGGAGTTAAGTTTGCAGTGGAGTTGTGGAGCAGCTTAAACCCAGTTCCACCTCTCTAGTTTATTTTATGAGAGCGCTTCACCCAGCTATACTCTCAATTTAGGTGGATATGAAACTATTTGGCTATGCTCCAACTCCAGGAGAGGTGAAGCTGGAGCATGAGTTGTGCCAAATAGACCCATAGTGGGCCACATGTAAGTATTCTCTCCCTTTACCCCTCCCTCTTCATTGATCTCAACCCTAGAACCAGCGTGGGGGTGGTCGGCGAGCCCCTCTGAGGTAGCCCGCTCATCCACCATTGTCCCTAGCGAGCCCCTCCAAGGTAGCCCACTCATCCACCATTGTTACTAGCGAGCCCCTCCGAGATGGCATGCCCAGTGGCGAAGCTAGAGAGAAATGAAAGGGGTGCACTACCTCATCACATATAAATAACAATGTACAAAATTTCCAAGCAATATTATACTAGATAATATATTTTTCATTAGTCTCATTAGCATAGCATAAGTGGCGATGGTACACTGACAAAAGAACATTGACAAAAAAGAATGTACCATACCGAAATGAATAAAACCACTAATATTTGGAAATACACCACCTGTCCTCAATATCCTGCAACAAAGGATAATATAAACATCTTAAGTTTCCATTGAAAACTATAGAAAAACCATGTGAAAAAAGACAAATTACCTTTTCATAAATCATAAATCATATTTACGCTCTATCATGTTCATAAAACGATGAACCACAACTTTGTTGGTGACTTTCTTCATTTCTTTTTCTATATAGCAAATAAGGCTATGACTCAAGTAGTCATCACCGATGCGATTACGCAAAGAACTTTTCAATCTTCATAGCTGAAAAACACCTCTCAACCATAGCAGTGGCAACAGACAATACTAGAACTAGCTTCAAAAGTCGATAAACTAAAGGATAGCAAAGATGTTTCCTTGTCTCCACCAATTTTTGTGAAAGCTCACCAATAGTTTGTATGTTGGAGAATCTTTCATCTTCTCGCACATCAGCGATGTAGAGACAAAGATGGTGCCTAAGATCGCTTAATTCCTCAGAATTAAAATCATTAGGATAAAGTTTTGCTAGTCTCATCAAGTTCTCAACATTAAAATCATGGAATGATTCTATGGGACTGAAGGCGTCTGAGCAAACAAGCAATTCAGATGTTGTCTCATTGAAACGACTATCAATCTCTTGAAGTAGTCAATCAATAACATCATTAAAACAATCCACTTCATAGTGGTATTGGTTTGTAATTCCTGTCTTCTGCCTCTGTTTCTTTGGATTAACATATACTTCTCCTATCTCAAGCTTGATGATATCATATTTGTCACAAAAAGCATACACATCACCAAATAAATTTTCCCACCCATCTCTTCTCAGATCATCCAAATGGCACCTAGTTGATTTAACACACTTAACAACATTCACAATATCTTGATCTTTCCTTTGCAGTTCTAATGACAAGGTGTTGGTGATAATTAATATAGTTGACATAAGATGCAAATAGAAGACAAAGTCAAAAGATTGGAAATACACTAGAAGACCATTTGCTTGATCTCTATTTGTTCTATCTCTGTCATCTTTTTTCACAAATTCTAACACTTTGACTATTGTTGGGAACATGTCAAGCAAACTTTTGAGAGTTTTGTAGTGAGAACTCCAATAAGTATCTCCTTGTCTTTGAAGGCATTGCTCTTGATTTAACCCAGTTCCAGTTTGAAGCATCCCACAACCTAATGCCTTGCATATTTGTTCATAATTTATTTCACTAATCATGTCTCTTTTCTTAGATGATCCATCCACCACATTCAACAAAGTAGAGATCATACCAAAGAAATTAATAATGCCTTTATGTTTTGGGGATATTGTATTCATACCCTCATTTTGAAATCGAATTGTGATTTTGCCCTCACTTTTTAGGGTTTGCGTTTTTGCCCTTGTTTTATTGAAACGAAGCAAAGCTTTACCCTTGGTTTGGATGGTCAATTTATCGGTGTTAAATTGAGAACGAAAATACATTTATGCCCTTGCTTAGTATTGTATATTTGCCCCTACTTTTAGATAACACTTGTGATTTTACCCCTAGTTTGTGTATGAAACTTGTTACTGTTTTGAACTGACATGTTGTGAAATAATTTAAATTTTTACAAACTTTGACAGAAATTGAACAAAATTTTGCGCACAAGTTTCATCACAAAGAGGATCACAACATTTATATTACAAACAAAATCTGGGAGGAGCACACCTCAACCATTCTCGTGCGGTTTAATTCATAGCAAAACTATGCAAGCATCAAGCATGCATGAACTCATGAAGGAACAATCGACAATGCATCCGTGCTTGCAACTTCAACTTCTTGGTTCGTGAAATCAATCCATCATGGCCAACTAAACTCAATATCGTTGCTACCTGGAAAACTAGACAACATCCCGTCGTCTGCTGCTTGTCGTCACGCCGAGGAGCCGTCGCCTGGTGCTTGCATCGAGGGGTAGTGGCCACCGCCATCGTCTGTTGCTCGCGTCGTCGCAAGAGGAGCTGCCATCTCCGCCTGTTGCTTGCCTCACCGCACCGAGAGCCGCCGCTGCCTGGTGCTTGCATCACCGAGCCGAGGAGCCATCGTCTCCTTATGCTGCTTGCCTCACCATGCCGAAGAGCCACCGCCGTCGCCGCCTGCTACTCGCGTCTCCACATCGAGGAGCCTTCGTCTCCGTCGCACGCCATGCCGGCTCGCCGGAGCCGCCATAGGCGCCGCCGCCGCGTGATCTAACTACGATTTGGGGATGGGAGCGGTAGGGGTGAGGAGAACATGTAATGTTATGATACTATTACTAGGGGCAGATTGGTAATCTAATATTTTCTTTTAATCAATTTTTCTTTTTCATTTCTATTTTATAATCCAATATTGTGGGACCCACCCAACTGCCATCCATAGTAGGGGCAAACAGTGATTTCGTTTTGAAGAAACAAGGGTAAATATGCAAACCCTAAAAAGTAAGGGTAAAATCACAATTAGTATTGAAAGTTGGGGCATGATCACAATTGTCTCTTATGTTTTCTCACAACGGCTACAACAACTAATTGAAGTTGGTGAGCAAAACAGTGGACATAATAAACCGAACTACTTTCCCTCATGATCAATGATTTTAATCCATTGAACTCACCTCGCATATTGCTAGCACCGTTGTATCCTTGGCCTCTAACTTGCTTCAAACTGAGCTTAAAGAGAGTCAATCGAAGCCTTGAGATAGGAAGAAGTTATTTCCTTCACATGAACAACCCCAAAAAATCTCTCTTTCACAATTCCACACTTATCAACATCTCAACACCACCGCCATTTGCTCCTTGTAGGACACATCTCTAGACTCATCAACTAGCAAACGAAACACATCGTGCCCAAGTTCTTCCATAATAGAATGTAATATTTCCTTCGCAAAACACTCAACAACGTCCTTCTGAATATCAGAAGATGTCATAAGACTATTCCCTGCTGCATCTTTACCCATCATGCTCTGCTAGCATATCCCGAAACTCCAATAAGTTCCCTTTGTTGTAGGAATCCTTGGACTCATCATGGCCTCGAAAAGGTAATCCTTGCTTCAATAACCTTCTAGCAACACTAATTGAACCTTTTAAACGAGTAAAATAAGCCTTTTTATCAGCTTCACTTTGAATCTGAAAAGCAACATTAATATGTTGAGCTATTTTTAACAAAACATCACAATTTTTCATCACTTGATTATGTAAACTACCAACTCCACCGACATGCTCTTTCAGCCTGCTTTTTCTATGCCAACCATTCCAACCTTCTATAACAAATGCTTTGTACCCATCCTCCTTATTGCGGTCTTTGAATAAGAAAAAAAACGATATACTCTGTCTTTGGCCTCACTATATTCAAGGCAGCCACCAAACTCATCAAACCATTCCGGGATAAAGTTTCTATTTCTGTCTGATATCTTTGTAGTTGGAAAATTAAGTGTACGAGATTGGCAAGGTCCATTCTCTAGGTACTTTCTTCTTACCTATCTCCCAGGTTAGGATGATAAGCATCAATCGGTTTCCTTAATCCTGGATCATATTTGATCTCCTCTTTCCAATTGAGATCATTTACTTCTAGATAGGCAGTCCTTGCATTATTGCTGCTATCAGATGCTTTTGTTTTAAGGTATTTCTCCATAATAAAGTTCACCTATCATTCATAGCATAAAAAATTAGAGTGTATAATTTTAATTTTACTCCAAATCACCAAATGACCAAACCCTAACCATTTAACCAATATAATACGAAGAATCAGGCAATCAGCCAAGTAATGAAGTAACCCGAACATATCTTTCAAATACAAGAGTTTACTTGCAACAAATCAAATTAATCTTAAAGATTTTGAGAGCAGAGGGGAGGTGGAGGTCTTACATTGCTTGTTGTTGCGTTGCCCTATTGTGAGCAAGGGCTTGAATGCTTGATCTCTAGATGCAGTGGCCTGTGGCCGGCGAGGCAGCGAGGCGGCGGCCTCGAGCACGTTCGTCACTCCATCTAGCACCGGCGAGGCGACAATTGGTAATCAAGCTATGTGGTTTGGGAACAAAAGCCGGGAATCCTGGAGCGACCAACCGATGACGAGCGATGAAAAGGAGGAGACGAACAACCGCGCATATAGCATCGTAATCCCAATCCAACGAGGCATCAAAGGAAATTTCTTGGTAGCATCGTTGGCAGGCCTTAGGCTCCAATGCAACATTAATCTACAGGTAATGGGCCTTCAGTGCTGCTGGCTGTACTTGACGTGGTGCCTACATGGTGCCTATGTGGTTCCTTTGACTAGGTCTTCGTCCCACGTGGCATTGACGTGGCGTTTGCGTGGCAATTCGATCTAAAAAATAATAACACCTGTGGGACCCACATGTCAGTTATACACAAAAAGTTAAAAAAATGGTGGGCCCTACATGGCCCCACGCGTCATTTCACTACTCCCTCTTCACTCTATATGCGGCCGGAGCAAAGGGGCGGCAGCGGGTGGAGGGGCGACGTAGCAGCCATCTCCTTGCTAGCCTCGCCGGACTCCCCATCTCCTCCCGCCTCACCCCGGTCGCCGGCAGGGGAATGGAGCAGCGTGCGGCGGTGGGGAGAAGAGGAGCGTGCGGCGGTGGCGGCCGGAGCGGCAGCGGGGGAGCGGTGGCGGGTCAAGGGTGGAGTAGAGGGGCGGAGCGGCCGGCTAGCAGCTAGAGCGGCGACGGTCGCAGGCGGAGTGGGGCAGGCGGATGAGAAGGACGTAGCCGCGATTGTCCACCTCGCTGGGACGGGAGAGGAACGGCGGAGCCGAGCGTGAGAGGAGACGTGAGTGGCGGCCGGCGAGAGAGGAGCGGTGCACGGGCTCCGGTCGACGAGAGGAGAGGAGCTGCGGGCGATAGAAGACACGCGAGAGGTGACTGGTGGGAGAGGAGTCGTGGGCAATGGCCGGAGCGGCGCGAGGCTCCGGTCGGCGGGAGGAGAGGAATCGCCCGCGACCCGTCGCTGCTCCGTCCCTCAGCTCCGCTCATGGCCCATCGCCGCTCCGGCCATCCGCCGCTCCGCCCCACTCGTAGCCCGCTCCGGTCGCTGCCAACCCACTCCGCCAGCTGGTCGCTGCCTGCTCTGCTCGAGAGAGAGAGGAGGGGGTAAGAGAGGATAAAGAGAAGAGGAGAGTAGTGAGGATGACATATGGGCCACGGTGGGCCCCACCATTTTTTATTATTTGTGTGTGTAACTGACATGTGGGTCCCACGGGTTTTATTATTTTTCTGGATCTAATTTCCACGTAAGCGCCACGTTAATCCACATTGGACGAAGATCTAGTCAAAGGAGCGCCATGTAGGCACCACGTCAACCAAAACCAGGGACTATACTGTCGAGGGACCTCGTTTGCACGATTTTGTAAGTTGGGGGATGCGTTGCATCCGGTTTTGTGCTGCAGGAATGAATTTCGAACTCGGTGACAAATTAATGGACCTAAAGTGAACTTATTCCTAGTAGGTACTGATAACTGAATTTTTTTTGACCCGGGTGCCAAGGCATCCCCCTGGCTCAATTGGCTTTGCCCCTGAGCACGCCGTCCCCTTTGCCTCAATTCCTGTCTCCTTAAGACGTGTGACACTAGGGAAGGCAATAGGGCGGGGCGAGGGCGAGTTGGATAGGAACGGCCCTGCCCCCGCTCCCTTGCAGGTTCACCCGGCCCCAGCCACGGAGCGAAGAATGGGGCGCGATCAACCCCCGTCCCCAGCCCCTTTGGGGCTCCGCACTCCGTCCGGGTCCCCGCACCCCCGGTAGCTATCGGTGGTCGGAGCGAGAGGAAAATGGTGTGCGACAGTTGCAGCCGGAGGGAGAGGGAGAGACAATGTGGCCTGTGGGAAGATGGTCGAAGAGAGATGGGAACAGCGTGGGGCGTCGGCAACCGGTTGAAGAGAGATGGGAACGGCGCCGAGGGCTGCAGGTAAGCGGGATTGGGGAAATCGCACTTGGCGCCGACGACGAAGAGCGATGGGGTGGGGAAGTTGGCGCTAGCAGTAGCAACAGCGTGCCTGAATTGTTGAAGCCTCGCACAGTCGCACGATTGTGCTACCGCCACCAGCCCACCACCGAGAATGGCGTGCTTTGATGTTAGGGTTTGCTTTGTTGTGTGCTTATATATTTTCTAAACCGGGTTACAAAAGACCTTTTTTAATAGGCTTGTGATGGCTGCTACAACTTGGGTTGTCTTATTGAGTAGCTAATACGTGATGGTTTGATGGGCTTTCGATAGCTGCTAGTACTTGGGCTGTTTTTAATGGGCTTTTGACATTTAATAGCTAGTGGACTGCCTGCCTTTGCTCAATACTTCGGGGCCCGCGGGTGAAGATGTCGCCCTCCGGCGCCGGCCCCGCATGACCCGTGGGTAGATGTTTGGCCCTGGCCCAAGCCCCGTAGGGGTGGGGACCCACCGGGGCCCCGCACCCGATGGGGAAATTGCCATCCCTATGCAACACTGAACGACACCTTGGCTACCGAAGCTTGCAGCAATAGAGGCAAAGGTGGAGTTCGTTAGAAGGAGGCACCATCGGACCTTGGTGGTGGGAATGGGAGCTCGGGGAGGCTAGGGTGGCGACACTCCAGCTTCGTTCGTTTGCTCAGAGACGGGGGGTGGCCACAGACGCCCAAACCTACCCCAAGCTCCTCCGCTCCGTTGATCGAGCCCAGACTTCCCTGTCTCCCCAAAGACGCCTAATGCTCACAAGCACTGCTTGCCTTATCATTGCCCGCCGTGTGCGTCCTTGCTCTGGCGAAGAGATAAGGGGTGAGAAGAGGGATGAGAAGTGAGGAGAGATAGAGAGGATGACACGTGGGTCTTATTGGGTCTTATGGTTTTTTCTTTTTCAGAGAGACTTACTTGTGGGTCCATTTATTTTTTATTTTTGGGCTGACTGTGATGTCATTTGATCGCTGCATGGACGCCACGTCAGATAAATAACATATCAACATGCCACGTAATCGCTACATCAGCTGAAAGCACCCTACAAACCACCGAACGAGTTAATTTACACTACTTTTAACAGTTGAGGGATGCTTTATACATCTGTTTTGCGGTTGAGTGATGCAATTCGAACGAGAACGATAGATCAGGGAGGAAGTAGACTTAGTCCGTACTGGTTCGACTCATGTGCGGGCCCATCTAAACTGGGCTCCTGAACAGGACTGTGGCTTTCGTGCGGGCCCATCTCTGTTGGGCTGGAACAGGGCTTCGGCTCACTTTCGGATCATACTGTTTGGGCCGGAACGGAATTGTCCGTTTGTACGGGCCCAAATGAGAGGCATATCATACGGTTGTGGGCCTAAAGAGTGGAACGACGGCGGACGACGGCAGGGGAGCGACCGCCGGCATCGTCCGGGATGTGGAACCGCCGGTGACCATTCGACTGCGCTGACCTCACCGGCTCCGGCAGTTCGTCGCTGGCTGGCAGCCCGACTCTTCTGAAGTTCTGATACTAACACTTTGACTTGTAGTAACACCAGCATATATGTCACTATTCTAGTAGCTAAATTCAAAGGTTGCAAGGCCATAAAAAACATGGACAGCTACTATTGTAAAGATTCAAAAGCTTCTCCAACGTCTACATCCACAGATCAGACAACGTCCTACTGAAGGTTGCAGGTTGCAGCACGAAATAAACATTTGCAAGCATCGGTGACTAGTAGATGCAAAATGAGTTAAGGAACCGGAATTTCCACAAAATTGTAATTTACCAAAAAGGCAGTTTCATATCTATGGGATGGAACAACAGACAGCTACAGATATTCTCAAGCAAAGAACTAAAGACAATCTCAAGGTGAAGTGAAAATATATATGCTACAACAACACAAAAAAAATGGCCTGCTTATTTTTCTTACCACTCTGCTGCTTTCCTCAGCAACAACCCACGGCAGGCCAAACTAAGCAGCTTTTGATTCCACGGAACACTTATACTAACTAAATTTGCAAGGCAAAGAACTTATTGAGATTGTTGCCCAGATTTCTCCGAGGTCGTACTCTCAGGTTCCTGAGACTGTTTGATGGCCGAACCATTCGCAGAGTTCTCACTGGCTAGAGTTTCTTGGAGAGAACCATTTCCTGACCCAACAACTTGAGCAGTTGTTTCGACCGTCTTTGCTTTCAGCATTTTCTCCTTCTCAAGCTCTTGCTTTGCCAGTGGGGAGAACTGCGAGTCAAGGGACCTTACAGCACCCAACCAGGCAAGAACAATTACCAATAGAATTCCTCCCAGGTAGGGTGTAGAATTTGCGAGAGATCCAAATGATAAGATCATGAACTGCTGGATCAAGGCGCCTCCAGACTTCCCCAATGGGTTGCAGACCACATCAATTGCTGCCTTACCTTTGACCTGAAATCATGAATAGAAAGCACACACGAGAAGAGAATTTCAGAACCACATGAAAATTCTGAATCTTACATCAGCTTTAAAATTTGACAGGCCATAAGTTCTTAGCGGTGAGATAACAATGTTACGGTTAGCATTTAGAAAAAGGAAGCACAATAAATTTGATACAATTATATTGCACCAATGCAAATGCATTCCAGTCACAATCAACAAATTAATCAGATTATTGTAGAACTAGTAATTTTGATATGTATGCATTCTACTATCAGCCTATCAGGTGTCAGGGACTATCCTCATAGTAACCCAACCCATCTTGTAATAATAGCAAGTGCATCAGCCATCCAGTGAGGTACTATCAAGCATGCCTAGCACAGTTTTCTGAATTCCAACAGAACTAGTGGGTAGCATGGCTTATCTGTTCAATACTACCACATGTTTTCTGACATTAGAGCAACTGGCCTGATTAATCATATGAAGATAGGAATTTCGGAGACTAACCTTCATGTCCTCGTCCAAAGGAATGTATGCCATTTCCTTACAAGGGTCAAACAAACTGTACTTCGCACTCTTACTGAAAATGTTCTGCATTGCCCCCACATAAACCGCAGCAAGCAAAGGCGTCATTCCAAGTGTGGCCATAAGAGGAGTCAATGGCTCACCGAATAAAATCAGTGAGAAGAATCCAACTCCCGTGAGAAGCAACACAGCAGGGGTGATTGTAGCTGCGACACCCCACCCAAACTTCCTAAGAATTACTCTCCCTAACAACATCATCGTAAATGTGGCTATGCCAGTAGCAGTCGAGAAATCCCCCATGAATGAAGAATATTCATTAGGGCTTGGGTACTGCAACAGAACAACACAGAATTAACAACCATGCATATTATCACCAAAAAATTGCACATCTGGCAATGTGGACGAACTTACTTGTGCCTTCAGTTTTGATTTCCATGTCACCTCCACAAGGTTAATGCTTATACCATAAGCAACGACCAGGGTGGCAAGATCCCTCACATACCGAGATGACACAAGCACCTTCAAACTCTCTCCCATACTCAGCTTTGGCTTATCCTGCAGGACAATGTTTGAAGCATCATAAATGAAAGCTCAATAAACAGAAGTAGCAAACCATAGAAACCATAAGAAAACTGACCTTCTTCTTCCGCTCGACGACTGGCGCAGCTGATTTATCAATGACAAACTTGTTTACTCCCCAGTAGATGCCAGCAATTACAAGACCAAGCAAAACCACTATGCTCATCATGCCCCTCAATGAAATCGCCCATCCGTCCACCCCTGGACCCAAATTCTGCCTCATGTTTGAGAAGTATTTCACTGTGCGACCTGAGAAGATAAGTGCCACATTGGCCCCAAGCCCGAATAATGGGTAGAACTCTTTGGCCTCTTCAACCGTAGTAATCTGCAAGCATTAAGTGCACTGAGAATTTGTGTACTTACTCAATTGTTTTGAATTAAGAATCCACACAAATTTAAACTTGACACGTTCAGCTATTCGGAAATGTTTGGAACAAGAATGTCTTACAACACACATCAGAGTATAGGCATCAACAATTTGTAATTTCGTACACCAACATCACCGTCAGTTATTACCGAGATTTCAGGAGAGTTTGCAATTGCAAGTTGCAAACTTAACTTTAATTGCTACTATTATCCGAGAGGAAGGATTGATTGTACCTGATTGGCGAATCCCCAGAATAGCACGGAGATGACGACGCTGCCCCAGAGCTCCGCCATGACATAGAAGAGGCAGAAGCTCCAGACGCGGAGGATGGCGACGGGGCCCAGGAAGCTGGGCCCCAGCGAGGCGAGGAGGCGGTCGGCGAGCGCGGTAGGGTGGATGGCGTCGCGCATGGGGTAGAGCAGGTAGCCGAAGGCGCCGAAGAAGGCGATGAAGGGGAAGATGACGGTGTAGAAGAGGGCCTCCTTGGAGAGCACGTCGGCGAGCTTGGTGTAGAGCAGCATGAATCCGATGGCCATGGGGAGGTTGACCCACGTCTTGAGGAACGGGATGATCTCCGCGCTGCTTCCCTTGGCGGTGACCACGAGCACGTCCTTGGTGTCCCGCAGGATGGTGTAGTTGAAGAGGATGCAGAAGAACATGAGCCCCAGCGGCACGATCTTCTTCAGCGTCTTCGTCTCCACGCCCAGGAACTTGGGTGGTGAGGACGACGAAGACCCTTCCGCCGCCGACGCCGCCGCGGCGCGGAGAGGCGGGAGGGAAGGGCGGAGCGGGAGCGCGGCGGGGAGGCGGAGCGGGGTCGGCGTGGGGAGGTGGCGCGGGAGGAGCCCGAGACGGAGCGGGGTGGCGACGCCGGGGTGCCGCCGCTGGCGGAGGAGGTGCGGCGGCGCGGCCGGGTGGAGGGCGGCGGAGGGGATGCGGAGGCGGTGGCTTGCGACGAGGCCGGACTCCATGGTGGCGGCGGTGGCGGCGGCGGCGGGGGGAAAATATCTTGGGGTGGTGAGGAGGGAGGAGATAAGGTCGGGCGCTCGGCAAGCGGGGGTTTGGGAAGGGGAGAGGGTGTGTCTTATACTGCTCCGGTGGTGGCGTGCCGATGAGATTAGGGAGGAAGACGACAGCAGTGGGGAGAGTGGAGGGGCCTTGGCTTAAGTGCTGAGATTAGCCTAACGAACCTTCTTCGCTAATCTTAGGCGTGTAATAAGTGTACTAAATCTTCTCACTAAAAAATAACCAGCCGTAGTAAAAAGACAACCAATTATTTTTTTATAAAAAAGAGAAACTGGTTTGCATTCTAAAATTATTTTAATTTTAGTGGTTTTACTTAGCTTTCTGGTCGAGCTCTCTTCTCACGATGGTTAAAACAAATAAAATAAATTTTACAAAACTACGAATACTTTGGTAAAATTATCACGGAATTCTAGATTTAAATTATAGCATCATAAACTACAAATTTAGAAACAAATTTATCTGAAAACTATAAATTTAAGCCATTATATCTTAGAACTACAGATTCAGTGCTATTTTGTTTTCACAAAACTAAAGATATAGCATCGGTTTTCTCTTAGACATTTTAAAATTTTCTCTTAGACATTGGTCCTCAACGCTAATATCGTCATCCTCCTTCATATCTTCCACCGGGGATTAGGGGGATGGTGTCAATGTCGTTAGCGCCGTCATATTGGATTACGACGCAAATAACGTTAACACCACGAAAATAACTATTTTTAAAATAAGTTTTTCTTAAAAAATTATTTATAGAACAACTTTTCTAAAAAAAATCAAAATGTGAAAAATCTAGTTGGGGATCCCACCCCCAAGTCCCTCGTCGCAGGTGATCAACGCTCCGTCCTCACGTCGCGACGCGCGAGTAGCACGCACACTGATACACATGCCCGATCGGACCCTCCCTCGGCGTCCCGCTCCGATTGACGGCCAGGAAATGTCCGACGCGATATGCCCCTTTTTTTTTTTAGCTGTGCTCTCGTCTCATCGGCCACCGCGCCGTCGTGTTCGTCCTTCCACGTGACTCCGCCCCGGTGGGCCGCCGGCCAGTGGCCCCTCGCCTCCTCACGGCCGTCCGCTCGCTCGCTCGCAGGGTGTGGGCCTTGGACAAATACTGGGACGGAGTCCGGAAAAAAACGCACTGATTCTGCCGTCGAATCGCGTATCCGCATCTGCATATATCGGGCGCTCGGCTCTTTCTGGGTGGTTAATCACTTAATCCCGTGTCGTGTCAGCTTAACTAGTGCATGGGGTGACAATTCCAAGGTAGATATGGCGTGTGGAGTGTGGTTTAGTGCTAAACCTCTTTTGGCTTTGCGCGCGTGATTCCCACGGGACTCTCGGGCTCGGCTCCTGTAGGCTGTAGTAGTGTTCAAGTGCAAAAATATCTCTCACTCTCTCGATCGCCTCGTGTCATTTTCAGTTGTTCCCTTTTTCCGGAGACGCACGACCCTCCTCATTTTGTACGGGACAACTCGTGGCTATTTGCATGGATTGGCTGGCTGCTCGCACAGTGGCTCTCCACACGTATCCAAAGTTCCAACAACCAATATTAGCACTATCCGGCCTGATTGCCTAACTTAATAAAGGAGTTCCGCTGTACGTACGATCATTTTTATACGATGTTTGTATGACGAAACATCTGTCCTAACGTTTGTGGCGATGAAACGGATCCCTCCTTCACTGCAGAGCCCATATCCAAAACCCAAGCTCCTCCTGACATCCTGACATGCTTTCTCGTTGGTCTGATTGCACATCCAAGTATCCAACCAAAACAAATCTTCTTTCTAATCATATATTAAGTAATATTCTTCCTAATATCTTATATAGTAATTGTACTTAGCGCTCATTTATCATGTGGCAGGTTAAGCAAATTACTCATACATATATGTTCCTTGCACCTTGGATAGAGGTAGCATTAACCCTAGGAAGTAGATTCTAATGGCCACAATCGGAATTGGATGCAGAAATATGTTTGGATACATTGAGAAGTCCTGGAGACAAACTTAAAGCCAAAGTATCTAGTACTCCTCGGTACATTAATTAATGTCACATGGTGATGAAGCAGAACTTGTTTCAAACATTCCACTCTTTCAGTCCTGAGATAGAAGGCCCAAAACATCTTCTTTTCCCTTTAGTAAAGATAGTAAATTTAGTTAGATTGAATACTACCTGGTAGATTGTGTGCTAATATAATCTAAGTATAGATATAAAACCTGGAGAAGATCAACGTAGGATGTAATATGAGATTGGGAGTCTGACTGATTTGTTTGCAGGCCATATAATAACTGTCAAGTAGCATCATTCATTAGTATACTTACAAGTCAGTATGCACAACAAGTAATATATATATATATATATATAAGCTAGCATGTATGGAGAAGATTATGCACCTGATAATCATTTGGAAAAGAACCAACAGTACTTGCAGCCTCATCCGCTCCATAGCAATGATGATCAAAATTGCCCTGACAAAATAGAGTACTCAATAATATATCATAATCTGAAGTACTGAAGGTCTAAGTATGTTCCACAAAGAGATTACCTCTGTACGATTTGAACTGTGAGAAACTATGTTCTTTCTTGCTTTCGTTTGCTTTCTAAGCTACAGAGCAAATTCCAGGTGTTAGTAAATATATCTAACAAGTAAAACATTCATCTCTGAAAAAAACAATTCACATTGCATTCTTACCTTCCCCCCACTTGTGCTTGCTGACTTTTGTTGCTTTTTCATTTTAATTTTCTTCACCAGCTTAGCCACTTTAGATTCTTTTCGTATGGTAGGAGGACGACCTCTTTTTCTAAGAGTTATAGGACTTAGAACAATCTTTTCTTGCATTGAGATGACATGCTCTGGGCTTGGAAGATGTTCCTGAGCTTCCTCACTTTCATGGTATGCATCAATCTTTATCTGTAACTCATTAATGCCATCCATGACCAAGCTAAAAAGTTCATCTGACCCAGCCCCATTCTCTGCCACTTCGTAGAAACACTTGCACATCTCATCAAAGCGCTGTGCCACTGGTGTATTAGCCACATCATCATATGAGCATTTAATAAACGTGTGTTTACACTTTAAATCCTTCCTCCATCTCTGAACTAAAATCTGGAAGGAACTTCTCTAATTTCCATCAGAGCAAGCACAGAAAGAATATGGCTGCACAAGATTCCCCGAAATTCAAAATGACGACATATACACTGCACATTAGAGTCCTCTTCATTGTACAAAACAACATAATATGCAGCAGCCATTTGATCTCTAAATTTACCATCCTGCCTAACTTTGAATGTAAGTAACGATCCTTCTTTTTTCTCAGGAGATGGATAACAATATATTTTACCTCTTAGCTCCTCTTGGAACTCTCTGAACTTTTCATTGCTGTATGCTGCCTGAAATTGGCTCTCAAAGTCATAGTGAGTTATGCATGGGGTGATCTCTTGTAATGACTTACAGTCTGTCTTATTTTCTTTCTCAACCTTGTCCCTTAATGCATTGTCATATTGTTCCACAAATTGCTTTAATGTTGTTCTTGCATTGACATAGCCATCAAAAAAAGAGTTCACACTCTCACTTCTCTGTGTTGAAGACATGCCTGCCCAAAAGGTGTCTTTCACAAAAGCAGGGACCCATAGATGCCTATTTTTGAATAATCCATTAAGCCATTCATTGTCTTGAAGACTAAAAGTTTTTGCACCCAATCTTTCTCAAATTCATTTGTGGTCAAAGAATCATACACACAATTTGATAATGTAAATTTAATATCTTCATAATCTGAGTACCCATTAAGCTTTTCTGGAATCTTCCTCATGATATGCCATATACACCATCTATGTCGAGCTTGAGGGAAAACTTCTTCAGTAGCATTCTTCATTGCTTGGCACTGATCAGTAATAATAGCTTTTGGTGGTTTGTTTGACATACAAGCTAGCCAAGATTTGAATAGCCAAACAAAAGTTTCAGTGTCCTCACTTGATAGTAGGGCACAACCCAACAAAACTGATTGCCCATGGTGATTCTGTTGATGCAAAAAACACACACTGGCCTGAGAGGTTTGCTTTACTCTAGTGCAGGTTCAAAATTAGGGTTTCAGATTCAAGGGCGTGCCAGTTGATTTGATCCTGCAACCAACAAGAAAAACATGCAAAGAATATCAGTAAACGATAGACAATCGGTCATAGGGCTGATTTCATATCGTATGTGACCTAACCGATACAATAAAGTATGGATCGGCTGTAAGGTATAGTCAATGATAAAATTAACCCTAAAACTAGTATATCGGCTGAAAAGATCAACGTTACATAATCATTAAATCAATATTACTTTAGAAATAAGCAATTGGGATAGATCGGACTGAACCGAGACAGTATAAATTGCCCAAGTCTAAAGATAACATGAAATAACGATTATGCAGATTAATGTCATAGCCGATATCTAAGTTTAAGTATGTATCGGCTATAGCTCCGATACAACCTTATGCTAGGATATTCTATAGTAATAAATATATTAAACTATAACCAATTAGATTGATATCAAGCTTAATATATTTATATTAGATTAGATCCTGATATAAGGGGCAGATATAGAATATTAAACAAAGCATAACACAATGTAAAACATCTATATCAGGTAAGATCGGCTGAAACCCCGATACTATCCTTATTAACAACCATGAAGCAGGTTAGATACCATGATTCTAAATACGACTTAATAGGTTGGACTGAACCAATGCAGCATTAAGTATAAATAGAAGCATGAGATCTAAAGAATCAAGCCGATGGTTACCTTTTCGGGATGGTGAATACGTTATATAACCTAGATTAACAAAGTAGTCTAGTCAATATCGATGAAACCCTAGAAAGGATCTAGCAGATATAGGTAGATTGCATTGTCGAACATATATGATAACTCGGAGAATTACAACAAAGAACTAGAGTGTCATAGAGATGTAAGCACTAGCCCTAATGATGTAACTCGCCATGACAAGGTATACCTTTTTGCCGAAGATCAAACTGATGCAGCACGACTCGAAAGCACAAACTTGTCGAAAGTAGAAAACAAAGATTTGGCGATGCGCCGAGATTGATTGAACATGTGTTGTTTTTATTTACAAGACCTTGGGATTATATTTATACCCGAAATTACAAACATTGTCCATCACGAACACAACTCATATTATCCTAATACAAATCCAACTAACGAACAAGTCCCTTAGG
Organism: Oryza punctata; assembly: GCA_000573905.2. Taxonomy (NCBI): domain Eukaryota; kingdom Viridiplantae; phylum Streptophyta; class Magnoliopsida; order Poales; family Poaceae; genus Oryza; species Oryza punctata. The sequence goes on along the minus strand of CM002489.2, from coordinate 6,056,449 downwards.
CGGACTCTTACCGAGAATATCTATAAGGAAATTACATAAAATATCCTAATTAATAGATACAATTGCCTCCTCAGGACTTTATCCGTGCATGGCAATCCATATGAAACACGTTAACATAACCTGATGACGTACACCAAGTCATATTACTGAAATCGGCTCAATCGGCTAACCCAGTCCGACTCTGACTCTGCCGATCCAGTCCACAGCCGATTCGGACCATAGCCGATTCTCACTCTGCTTTCCGATACGATCTTATCTCTTCAATCCTCTTCGACTCCATCTTGATTTCCGATACTTGAATTACCAAATTTGGTCGTCAACAGATTCACACCAACAAAAGGAGCAAACGGCATATTGTACTTGTTTGTTAAGTATGTAGTGTCAAATGTTACAACATCTGAGAAAGATTCATATGTAGCTCTGCTTCTTGCATCTGCCCAAAATACATTCCTCAATCGGGAGTCCTCATCCACATCCATAACATAGAAAAAGTTTGGATCTTTGGACTGCATACGAAGGAAATAATGATAAGTTGCATCTGCATCTCTAGCACCGAGCTTTAGCGTTCTTGTATCTTGCAAATAATTCCTGCACTCCTTTTCACCAAATTCAAGATTTTCATAGCCACCTGCTTCCATAACAAGAGAACCAAAGTTCTTGTTTATACGGATTTCTGCTTGGTCATTCAGTTCAAGTGTTCTTTTTCATGCAAACTAAGCTTCTTGTGGCATCTAAGAAATCTAGCTTTGCTTGGACTGATAGCATGATTGTGGTCAAGTCGGAAAGAAGTAATGCGTAATTTATCACCACGAAGAGAAAGGTTAACTTTCGCTGGGCATTGCATCCTTGTAGAAGGGTTTGGATTGAATATGTCCTTTGATGTGTATTGAGCCTTGCCTTGCCTGCTGCAAGCTAGTGTGAGATAATTCACCTTGCCATCTTCATTGGTTCTTGAGGTTCTTCTTGTCACACCAAAACCTTTCTTGCGAGCATATCTCTTATAGAAGGTTTCAGCATCGGTTGCACTATCAAATAGCATTCCCTCCTTTGGTTCTTGTAACATAGCTTCCTCTGTTGATTGCTAATTTGAAACGAACTTCTAAATTTCTTGGTCATCTGATTCATTTAGGACCTCCTCAACAATAAAATCATCCTCGTCTGATATGGCAATATCATCTTCTACTTCATTGGTAGATAAATTGGTCTCCATTACTGAAACATTGAAACAATGGCATGTTTTGCAAAGCAAAAATTCAGATTAAATCCATAAGAAAAAAGAAGCATTTCATGGCCATGGACATTACCCAGGACCAAAAAAGAAAGAGAGAGAGACTAGTGTACTAAAAAAGATGATTGTGAAGCTAAAGGAATTCAAGCAAATAAGATGACATACCTGTGTCTTCGTATGCCGTATGCTCTCTGGATTAGATGCAGAATTGCAGATGCGCTGAGAACATGGAATAGGGAAAGTCAGGTTTAGGGTTTAACAAAGGAAGATGTACAGTCGGATGCAAAGAGGCTAATTGGGCCTAAGGGCCCATGACGCTCTTGACGGTCGCGTGCGCATGCGCCGTGTGCTCGTGTTAGGTTCCCTGCCGTCCGCGTCGTTACGTTTAATCGTACCAATATCGTACGAAAAATTCGTATGCGTAGCATTTTCCCTTAATAAAGATGACTGTCATGACAAGGGACGAATCTATGACGAAATATACCAGGTGACCTAAACTTATCAATTATACAAATATAATACTTTTAGGTGCTAAATGAGCCAATACTAACGTAATTACAAAATTTACCCCGTGTCCTGTGCATCACATAGGTTTGAACATGATGTTTTTCTTTTTAGGGAATATTATCAAAGTAGACAGTGAGTATGTTCCGCTGCACTAATTAGATTGTGGTGGAGACATCTTTTTCACAGTGCTTTGTGTCAGTGCAGTAACTTTAAGGTTACCTTGGAGCGGCTACAATCGTGCTGTCGAACATGGGCAGTACATACAAGTCCTATGTGTGCATGGAAGACATGAAAACAATTTCATTGCATTCTTATCCCATAAAAGCTCTGTTCTTTTCTGATTAAGATTCAAATTTTATTTCGGTTTTCATTAGCACGATTTTCAAACTACTAAACGATGATGTATTCCGTACAAATACTCTCTATATAGAAATTATTTTAAAATATTAATCATATCCATTTATCAACTTTATAATAATTATAACTTAATTAATCATACACTAATAACTTTCTCACTAACTTAATTTTTATCTTCAACGATCACATATTAATGATAGAAATTGTCACCATTCAGCGGTCGCGTCCATCAACCGCTCACTCGTCAGGTGGCCTCCCCTCCATCCGAGAGGCGAGAGCTGCGCACGAGCTGGGCCACCACAGTGCACGGCCTATACCTTCTTTGCCACTAGCAAGTCCACTTTACAGGAGACTTAGCCAGTGGGCTACGTGGTGGCCCATGTAGCACAAGAAGATGGTATACATAGGCCTACTCATGCAATGCTTTAGAATAAGTTCACTGGAGGTCCCTCCGTTTGTCACCAAGTGTAAAACTCGTCCCTAAACCAAAATGATATAACAAATTCCCCAATTTACAAAACCAGATCACCCGAGATACTAGACAGTATTATGTCTGGTTTTAACTAACGTAGTAAGGAGTCAGCATTGGATCCACACGACCCCCACAGTCAGCATTGGATCCACACGACCCCCACATATCAGTGGCTAACATTTTCTTCCTCCTCTTTCTTCCCTTTTTCCCACTATTCTCTCTCCCCTCTAACATGTGTCCTCAGCAGCGAAGCGGCTTCACGACAGCTACGGGTAGGACGACCATCCCAACGATAAGTGTGTGCGCCGCCTGTTGTCCTTCTCAACGTGAGCTAGTTTTCTTCTCCTGCTCGGCTTGTGATCGTTCAAGGGGAGATTTGGTTCTAACGTGTGTTTGTTTTTCGGCCTGTGAAGCCGTGATGGTGAAGCAGGTGCAGACTCTGTTCATCGCACTGGAGCCACTTTTCCATAGAGTGGTAAGCGAGAGATCTATGTTGAATAGTAGAGGAAGAGCCCCTGACATGTGGGGCCGAATGGATCTCATTTAGTTTGCCATGTCAGTTAAAACCGGATATAATACTGCTTAGAATCTCGGGTGATTCGGTTTTGTAAGTTAAAGAACTCGTTATATTTGTTATTTGGAAGAATTGCATTTATACCCTAACTTTCAATTTTAGTTGTGATTTTACCCTCACTTTTTATGATTTGTATTTTTATCTTCATTTTTTAAAACGAAGGCACCATTTACCCTGCTGTGGATGGCCGTTAGATGGATCCCACAATATTAAAGTTGAAGAAATACAAATCAAATTAAAAAAATAATTTATGAAATATAGGATTACCGTTCTACCCCTGACTCTACAGTTGTTCCCCACCCCAAACCCTATTGAGGAGACAACAACAGGCGGCGGCGGCGAGCCAGAGCAGCGAGGCAAGCTTGCCGCTTGCGGCGGCGCCGGCGGGTCGACATGAGAAGGCGGCAGCGCTAGACGCGAGAAGGTCACGGCGGCTCGTCGACACGAGCAGGCGGCAACGGGTCCTACGAGCGCGCGGCGCGGCGTGGCAAGCCGACGGCGGGGTTCTACGTGGCGAAGCAGGCGACAGTTCCGCGAGGTGAGCAGGGCCAGTGGTGGCCGTAATGCATCACCAATCAGTCGAGTCCGCCGAGCGGAGAAGAGCCCAGCGACGACCTCTTGGCCGCCGCGCGTAGCGCGGGGGGGTGGGCGTGCGGCTATGCTGCAGTGCTGGCGCCGCCGGTGGAAGCGGCAACCACGTCCAGGGAGCTGCCTGACAGCGAGCTGGAGGCTGTAGGCACGACGCTGAACAAGCAAGGATTCTTGATTTCTGATGTCAGTCAAACATAAGCGATGCAGCCTCCCTCCCACTTCTCCTCATCGTGTTTTTTTTTTCTTTTAACTACCTGTCCGCAATTGATGTTATATACTACAATGCTCTATTCATTCATGCAATTGCAAACAAGAGTGCTAAGGTTTGAATTATTTCACACAATTTCACTTCAAAACAATGGCATTTTTAATGTACAAAATATGGGTAGAAACACAAGTGATATTCAAAAACAAAGGCAAATATGCAATAGAAGGCAAAGATACAAATATCTTTTCACATCTGACTTAACACCATTAAACTGTCCATCCAAATAAGGGGTAAAACTCTGCTTCGTTAAAAAAGAAGGTCAAAAACGTAAACCTTAAGAAACCTGAGCAAAATCACAATTAAACTTTAAAATATAGGTAAGAACACAATAGACCCTTCAATATTTTGGTTTAGAGACAAATTTTAAATTCAACTATAAATTAAGAGAAATAAAGTGAACTTATTTCCAATGGTTTGAATGAAACCCAATGGTCACAGAAAGAGAAGGAGAGATCAGCGGGGCCCACCAACCCTTCTCTCACACACCATACTTATTTCCATTTTTTTCTTTCCCTTTCTCCCTCACCCACCGCGTGTGCCCGTCCACGTCACAATAAGTATTCGACCTGGCCCCACCAACCTACCACTGGCTTGCGACACCTTATCCTGGGCCGGTGGGCCCCACTCGTCATTGGTTGGGCATATCGGGAAACCGTAGCACTGCATTTCTTTTTTCTTTGTATAAATGACCTTCCGTTTCTGCTGGCTTTCGTCAAACGAAAAATAAAGGGGGGAAAATATCTTCTCGCGTGCTTGCCATCTCCGGCTCCGGTGATGGCGCCGCCGCCGCCGCCGCCGCCGGGGACAAAGTACTTCTGGGGCGACTCCCCGGAGCCCGATGAGTACTACGCCTCGCTGGGTCTCCGCCACGCGGAGGCCTACTTCCAGTCCCCATGCGGCCGCCTCTTCACGCACTCGTTCCACCCGCTCTCCGCCGCGCATGACGGCGACGTCAAGGGCGTCGTCTTCATGAGCCACGGCTACGGATCCGACTCCTCGTGGATGTTCCAGACCGTCGCCATCAACTACGCGCGGTGGGGGTACGCCGTCTTCTGCGCCGACCTCCTCGGCCACGGCCGCTCCGATGGCGTCCACGGCTACCTTGGCGACATGGAGTCCGTCGCCAAGGCGGCGCTCTCCTTCTTCCTCTCCGTTCGCAGGAGCGACGCCTACGCCTCCCTCCCGGCGTTCCTCTTCGGCGAGTCCATGGGAGGCGCCGCCACCATGCTCGCCTACCTCCGCTCCCCACCCGACGCCGGGTGGACGGGGATCATCCTGTCGGCACCGCTGCTCGTCATCCCCGACGACATGTACCCGTCCCGCGTGCGTCTCTTCCTGTACGGCCTCCTCTTCGGGTTCGCCGACACATGGGCGGTGATGCCGGACAAGAAGATGGTGGGGAAGTCGATCCGTGACGCGGAGAAGCTGAGGGTGATCGCGTCGAACCCGCGGCTGTACCGCGGGTCGCCGCGGGTGGGGACGATGCGGGAGCTCGCCCGCGTGACGGCGCTGCTGCGGGAGAAGTTCGGGGAGGTGGCGGCGCCGTTTCTGGTGGTGCACGGCACCGACGACGGGGTGACCTCGCCGGAGGGGTCCAAGATGCTGTACGAGCGCGCGGCCAGCGAGGACAAGAGCCTCATCCTGTACGACGGGATGTACCACTCGCTCATCCAGGGGGAGTCCGACGAGAACCGCGACCGCGTGCTCGCCGACATGCGCGCCTGGATCGACGAGCGCGTCCGCCGCTACGGCGCCGCCGCCGCGACGGCGAACGGCCACGGCGAGGCGCCCGCGGCCTGATGACAGTGCGGTGCAATTCTCCCATGATGTCCTCTTCCAATTCGCTAGTACATTTTTATGCCTTTTCTCCAAAATTCGCTAGATATTTCCTTTTTCTTAGTTTTAATATTGATATAGTACTTCAGTTATCTCCACGGACAAGATGTTTAGGATTAAGCTAGTAGCTATACTCTCGCGTGGATTCGGGTATTCGATTTGTCCTGTAAGATCTGAGACTGGTAATACCATCAAAATAATACTAAAATTATGTAACTATTGTTTATTTTATTATCACTTGATTTATCATTAAATATTCTTTAAGTATGACTTACATATTTTAATATTACACAAAAATTTTGAATAAGACGAATGATCAAATGTTTATAAAAAATCAGTAATATCATATATTAAAAAAGATAGTACTACTAAAAGACTTCATTTTTATCCCATCCTATACATATTAATAAAGTTTAAAAGACTAAATGCTCATTACCTTTTCAAGCTCTAATTGATTTGTTCTGCACTTTTTTTTAAGCTCGAATGCATTGCTCTAGAGATAATTTATTTGGGAGACAAATAGAATATGTAGCAGCAAATATAAGTTTTTTGTTCCGGAGGGAGTATTCTAGCTAGTAATCCCTCTTTTTTATATTTAAATCGTTTTGATTCTTTTGTTAAGCTTTTTATCAAGTTTATAAAAAAATATAACAACACTTATAACACTAAATTGGTTTAATTCCATCTAACACAGAACATATTTTGATAGTTCTTCGTTTTGTGTTAAAACTGTTGTTATATTTATCTATGAAATCTAAAGAAGTTTAACTTAGAAAAAAAGTAAAAACGATTTATAATATGAAATAGAGGTAGTACTTGATTAGTTGACAAACAAATGTATCACGTGATAACATCGAGGTAATCGAACTTTGCCGACAGTCAGACACGACTTGCAAATGTTCAGAGTTGAGTTCAGCTTAGTTCAGATGAAGGACTAGCCAAAACAAATCACATGGATTGCTGATCAGTTGACTCCACGAGAGGATCCCAGATGGATCCGGAGCTAATCCTAACTAGCTGAATTACAGCACGTTATCCTTTCGTGTGGAAACCCAAGCGATCGACCAACGACGTTGATGAATGGTTCAGCGTGGTGAGACCTGAGAATGGCCTTGTTCGATCGATATGGACCGCCGCAACAATTGATCCCAGCAGGGTAGCAGAGCGTTTAATGCGCTCTGATCGAGATGACGAGATGTATGGTACGTGCCACCAACTAAACTGAGAGCCGACAGTTTGGACTAGACAGTTGCGCTATGATCTCGTCAATGCGATCTTGTTGGTGAACCTTCATAACATCCTGCACAAGGATATGGTTTGGTACTTTATGTTGGGGAAAGCAATAGAATTGAAGCCAATCCAACAGAACTATAGTAAGCTTTTTGAGAAGTCTAAAGAACAGCAACAACCAGCCCCTCTTAAGATGACGATAAGTAACTTAGTAATAGCACCACGCTTGTTTATGTGGGAATGAATTAGGGTTTAGGGGTTTGCTGGTTTGCCACTTACACCTTTAGGAATGAATTAGATTCCTCTCCTATACAAATCACACGACATCGTATAAGTTCACGAACTCAATTCCACCCATACAAATCACATGGCACCATATAATTTTACTCTATTACACATGGTTCAGTAAGCAATATTCCGTGGTCAGTAACCCATTACACAAGGTTTAATAGGCAGAATATACGGTTGCGTGTCGCAAGTCATGTGATTTTACGTATGATTGCGGTAGTATAAGATTTGAACCCGGGACCTCTCACTTCACGCATAACCTTCTTACATCTCACCTATAAAGCACTTCATGACTATGAGATGGATACTATTCTTTTGACTTCATCTCCCTAATAATTATAACACATATTTAGTACTCGAAATAATATCAAATGAAAAATAATGTCAACTACAAACATGTGGATTACGTCGAGCTCTAAAACTTTGATATATAGCATATCTCCATCTGAGGTCATATGAAACTCAAATTCATTTTCAAAATAGATATGATATCTTGTAACGAATATTTACCAAATGAAAATCTCTCAACTGCAGAGTTGTAGATCTTGTCCAGAGTTATAATTCTCATATGAAGTTTGTCATCATATGACTTCATATGAAAGAGTTATGATTTTGTTTCCAAATTTTAGTAGTGGTTTCATTTTCAAGGGAGATTTTCTTAAGAGAACTGTCCGCAAAAATCGATTTTTCTAGGCCTTTCCTACTAAGACCCATACGTAAAATCATTTCAAGGGCACCTCTATAAGAAGTCCGCTGGTATTTTTCCCTTACTTTTGAAAATGACTAAACATTAAAAATAATAGAAAATTAAATTTTATTAAGTTGAACCAAAGTTATCTTGATCCTTACAGTATTTTCTTTAATGTGTTGTGTCCATATTTTCTTAGGACATTTATTTTAATATAATTGTCATTTAATTCAAATGCTTTCTATATGAGTTGATCGACATGTTATGTAACTTGATATTAATGAATAATCATACTAAATAAAATATTTTAAGAAAATATTAACCATGTCATATTAAAGAAAATATTGTTAGGATTTTAGGAAACTTTGGTTCACCACAAACAGACATAAAATGGTTTTTAAAACTTTGGACTTTCTAAAGAACCACATGTAAATTAGATATTAGATCTTATAATGAATATTTAAACAATTAAAAAAATTTAAATATAAAAATTTTCAACTACAAAGTTGTAGATAATGTCAAGCTCTATAATTTTGGTATATAGCATGTCTCCATTCGAGGTTGTTTGAAAAACTTAAAAATTCGTTAATTAGATCTGAGAGTTTATAAGGGATATTTGAGCCCCTAAACGATCTCAAATAAAAATAAAACTTTCAACTACAAAGCTGTAGAAGTCGTCGAGAGCTATCAAATTTTATATAAAGTTTGTTATCATACAACTTTATACGAAAGAATTAAACTTTTTTTTTCGAATTTTTGTAGTGCTCCCATTTTAAGGGTGGTTTTCTTTAGAAAACCGTATGCGAAAATCAAACTTTCAGAATCAATACATTTTTACGAGCGGTTCTCTTAAGATCATGATATTCACAGCCACACAAAAATAAACCTATTTTCACATGCGGTTTTCTTAAGTACTTGCTTGTAAAAATAGGTTTTCACAAGCGGTCTAGGACCCTATGACAGCCTCGATCATTTTTACAAGCGGTTTTTCTTTTGGGCCGCCTGTGAAAAGAAAAGTCTAGCGTCTTGAAGTATTGTCTGATATGTTTATATATATGTACTATGGACTTGTAAATAAGTATCGAATCAGTTGGGGGAGATATTTATGCATAATTTATTGATGAAACAAATGCAGGTTGGGATGCATATAGTCTCATCAGCCTCCATCTCTCTCGTTTCTCCACGCTCCTTGCTTTATGTTGTTGGGATAAACCTGATATAATATGAACAATGTTGATGAAACATGAGTTAGCTTGGGGTTGATCTTGGAATTTTGGATTTTATTGTTTCTGCAGTATACTACACTAACAAAAATACAATTTGGATCTTACTGTTTCGGTTTTCGGTTTCTGTAGGTACACTACTATGATAATAAGTTATATATCGGAGTGTGTACTTAGATTTCTTCATACCATACATTATGATTCCAACGAGATGATTGTTATTTTTACTCAATATTTATTTTTTCAGTGGTTAATTTACATCTCCAACTAACCACTTTGACTAGAAAGATAGTAGACTTTCTTGTAGTTGTTTTATCCAAGTTGGATGGTGTATGAGCCGCCTAATCCTTGTTATTTGATATGATAAATATACAATCACTAAATTTCATGTAAATGCACTGTGTACTTTATTTTTGTTGGGATGATAAAATTTGTTATTTAAAACGACACATATCTAATCCTGAGCATTGACCATTTAATTTTCCTGTTTCTATTTAAGCAGACATGTTAGTGCTATTTGTTTTTCTCCAAATTCTCATAGAGACAAACATTATAATTTCCTGTATCCGCCTAATTTCAACAAATAGAAGAGAGAAAAATGTATTGCAGTTGAAGGTAGACTCACTGTGTTTATATCAGAGATGATTCTATCATCTGGGTTCTTTTCCTTTGGTGATGCATATGACTGTATCCTGTTTACATGATAGACCAGTGAGCTTCAGCACATTTTCCATGATCCTTTCTTCAGCATCCATCTTTTCATGAATGTTCATGAGTTTGGGACCGGCCAGCGGTTATCTCTCACACTCCTACCACTAAAGTGCAAAATCATCTTCTTATTACAGGTTTCTTGTGTGCGGTATGCCGTCTTGACTGCTCATTGAACCATCATGCATCATCTCATCTGCTGTTGGCCTGCCACCAACCTTGTTTAGTTGTTTTCTGCGTGTCGAAAAAAGAAAATTCATGTGCGAGCTAGAGTTATGAGCTGTTTTCTTTTATTTTTTAAAATAAAAATTCTACCGACTGAAAACTAGGCCATCCTGGCCCAAATATAGGGTGGGCCGGCCTGGTAAGGCCCATGTTAGTGTTTGCCACCGTTAAGAAATAAATATATATATGCATCCTTTATTCTTCTCGTATTTCCATTGCTCGGCCGGCGCGACATATATGGAACTGTGGCTTAATGACGCCGGTGGACGTGTGCACCTCCGAGAGTCTAGGTTGGTATATCTTAAGATTGATGAAATTATCGCATGCACATCAACATTGATAAAACATTGATAGTAGATATACGCACCGATGTTAAACCTAGGACATCTTTCTCTCGTTCTCTCTCGAACCCTCTCGCATCCCATCTTAGCACAGTTCTCTTCCAATCCGTCTTCCCCATTTTCGCTGGTGGAGGATACAGGGGTTGGGTTTCGCGAATCCTCTAGTAGTAGTACTTATAGTCGGGTCCTTCTATTTTCTCGAGCTATTCCCGTGGATTTTTCTCTTTTGGTCTTGAAGTGGCCGTTGGCTTTGGATGGCATCGTCCTACTGTCTTGGTATTCGCCTCCGGGATTCCTCCTGCTAGCGAGCTGCAACATCGCCATGGTTTCTTTCCTAGCAGCCAACTGTGGTACTACCAGATGTGCATAAGGAAAGGTGGCTCCGACCTACATATATCTCTTCGGTGAGCTCTGTGCAAGGAAAGTGACCTTCTTCAAGATCTCGGGGAGGATTCCTCAAGAGGTGGTTGCAGTGGTTAAGATTCACGGAGGATTAGGCTTTGTTCAGATATGGACCTTGGTTTCCTTCGTAGTTCACCATGTTTCATCTGTCATCTTCGATGGTGGTATAGATCTGGCTGATTCTTGTGCAATTATTGATGTCGCGTCGAACATATGCAAGACCTCTGGTAGAAATCTTGTGGTGTTGCTGAAACTTCGCATCATGTGCCAACACTTGAATCTCCACATATATATGGGATGTCCCTTTTGGGTTTGTGCAGCTTGCCTTGATTCAAGCTCCGCCGAAGTCGAGCTCCAAGCCTTTGCCATTGGTCTCGCAAGCAGCCAAAGGAGAAGGATTTGATCACTTTCTATACTCTTTTTAAGTCATGTTCTGCAAAATGCTGATCAAAGGTGTAATTTGCTCATTCTTGTGGGGCTTCTTTTACAAAATGGGATGAGCGATCGCACTGTTACCACTCATGTATTTTGTGTCTAATCTTTGTCAATAAAATAAACACATGAATTTAAAAAAATCTACAAAGAATGAATCTAATCAACTGACCTACATGACTTTGGTTAATATTTTATTTAAATTCATGATAAAATCATGGAACTATCTATATTTCATTCTACATAATTCTCAACAAAAACCGGTCCATTTTTATGCTACATGGTTCACAACAAGAAATAATACCATGCATTAAAAACATAAAAAATGGTAAAATCATCCCATCAAAGAATAACCAATACAAAAAGTTCCCCAAGTAATTAACTTAAATAACCAGTAAAATATTCCGAAAGCTAAAACGCAGGAAGTGCTTCTATCAATCCAAAATCCTCCATTCAAATCTTCCATTAAAGGGTTATAGAGGAGGCGTCACTTGGAGGACACCTTTCCCGTCATTAGATTAGACATACTTTCCCATTAGATCACTATACTTTCCCAGTTCGATTAGAAGAGATAGTGAGAACATTTCGTCTGGAGGACATCTTTCCGATTAGATTAAAGATACTTTTCGAGTACGATTAGAGGATATCGTTTCGAAATAAGACGATGGCTGGTTTGTTTCGCTCCAACATCTTACAGTTACAGTAATATAGCTCTGTTATTCACATGAGAAATGACCTCTCCATCTTCCCTAAAAATTATCCAAGAGGGCGGCTCATCAGAGCTTTTGCAGCTCATCGTCTGATTATTGTTATATATGGTCATGAACCGCTGCAAGTGTTAGCACCTACCATATATATACTTTCCTGCAATTTATTTACCAACCGTCTGTTTGCATGTGTGGGACAGAATCTTGTTGTTAATAACATAGTAAGATGCTAATTGCATGAGTACCTAACTGCTGGTCATTCCCTTCATTGGAAACAGATTATGATAGGACGAAAAGTTAACCTTGCAAATACTCGTTGTTAGTTTTTTTTTCTTAAAAAGCAATCATATATTTGCCATGCATGAGTGCATGATCCAATCAATCAATACTTCTAAAGTTGACAGTGGAACTGCAAGCCTATTGGTCTAAGTGGCAGAGCTACATAATTGAGATAATTCTAGAAATTATATAAGAGGAAAAAAATCGAGAAAAAGATTTCTACCTGCTAGAAGCTTCCCAACTGGGTAGAGTTTCTACCTGATACCTTGAAATTATAGTTTGGCCTCCTTCAATTGATGGTAATTGGAATGATTAAGGAGAAAAAAAATCTAGAAAAAAATTTAGAGATAAAAAATATAATATTTGAAATTTGAAAATAAGTTAGATAACTATTGAAGTCCTCTAAAATTTATGTATTGTAAATTAACTTCTAAATAGGATACACGAGTTACACAACACTCGCGTCAACTGAAAAAAATAAAAAAGTGTGACTATGATCACATACTTTTTATTTAATTAATTATATTCAAAACAATAACGGTTTTATTTAGGAAAAGTCTTGCATTTCCTCCTGCATGACTCAAAACCGAGTCACATATTAATTAGGACAATAAATCCACCGATTATTTAGTTGTTACTCTTATTTATGAAAAATAATAATTTTATCTTCCTTTGATGACTAATATTCAACATTTGTTATTAGTATCACTTTCATATATTCATTATCCGACACTAGAAAATAAACTTCTTTAGCCATCTACAATGCAAAAAGTAAAAAAATTACAATACATGTGCATGAAATGTCACCTTGATGTTATAATTAAGAGGGCTGCTAGCCCACGGGATTCCGTGGAAAAAGTGAACTCACGGGATAATTAAAGACCCGTTAATACTTGATACTGTAAAACCAACCCCGATCCTAGTACCTAAGGTACCAGGTTTGATATGTGTGAGTACCAACCATGATACCTAGGTACCAGGTCTGATACCTAGATATCAACCGTGATATAGGTACCAGACATGGTACCTACGGGTATCGGGTCTGATACTTAGATATCAACCGTGATATCACTAGGTACCAAGCATGATACCTACGGCTATCGGGTCTGATACTTAGGTATCAACCGTGATATCATCAGGTACCAAGCATGATACCTACATGTATCGAGTCTGATATCGAGGTATCAGCCGTGATACCACAAATACCAAGCATGATACCCATGGGTACTAGCTGCTGATAATACATCGTAGACGTACCTGCACACACTCCGGCGAGGAACATGATGGCTCACCATCATGTCATTTCAATGCAAGCTCCAGATCCAGAAGCTTCATTGGATGCGCCCCTCCATCACCATCAAAAACGCGCCTAGAAGGAAGAGGCCGAGGAGCCAGGCATCATCCTTCCCGATGGCCTCGCTTCTTCCTAGTTGCCCCCGACCGCCATGAGTGCTAAATCCAATGGATGTCGCCATGCCTCAAAAACATGAAATGGAGGAGGCCATGAGACTGGTACAGCCCACACGCCCTTGTTACCGATGTGCACTCGGGCTGGATCTAGCAGTGAGAAGAGTCTAGGACTCTAGATCCATTTTCGGGGCCTACTCCACCACCACCATACCTACGTAGAGAAGGTCTTTGTGGAGAGGAGGGGGAGGGGAAAAGGAGGAGCGAAGGAGGAGAGACAGAGGAGGAGGATAACGAAGACTCTGGAAGAGAAAGAAAAAAGGGAACAGATAAGACTGAAATGTTATCCACTTATCCCGTCTCTATAGGATGTTGTGCAATAGTTTTTCTGTATAATTAATGGCCCAGGTGGTTGGATGTTGAAAAAAAATCCAAAAACACCGTTTATTCCTCTTCTCATCTCTCGCTTTCATTTTCGTGTCTCCATCGTCATGGGCATGTATGTGAATAAGGAAGTCACCTACGATTGTGCATGAAGAAAGAGAGGGAAATCATTCTTTTAATAAGAAAAATCGATGTTCTCTCAAGAGGGCATTTTGGTCCTATAGGCGGTCAAACACCGTTGACTCAACAATGATAGTGGAAAGTAACAACGCAGTAGGCTTTTTGAACACTCCAAGAAAACTCTTGGCATTTGAACAATTAGGCCTCATTTGGCAGCCCAGGATCCCACCGGGATCCCGACCCATTCCCTGGAAGAAAGGCCTACGGAGCAAATAGTCACGGGTTTTATTTCCTGTCCATTTAGAAGCCCACAAGGTAGGGATTTCCTAGTCCAATCCGTGGGGAAACCCTATGGAAAGGACCCCGACCTCCGGAGGTCGGGAATTTTTCCTCTCTCGATCTGCCGCTACTTCTCTCTAGCAGAACAGGAGTGTGCTTCAATGCTATCTCTTTCTGCTTCAATGGCGGTAGACCACCTATCTAGATCTCTTCACAGTTCATAGTCCGTCCAGTTGCTCTCAGTCTCAGGCAGGTACTACTATCATCGTAGCTAGCTGTCAGCCTCCCAGCTTCTTGTAACGCTCCCTCGTGCCACGCGCGCGCGACACGCCCGGCCCAACCATGGAGGTCGATCGCGGCGGATTCCGTTACCGCCACGCCGTCGCCGTCGCCTCCTCGCGGTGCGCCGCGCCGCGCCCGCGCCAGCCTCGTCATCACCACGCCGTTGATCGCCGCGCGCCTGCGCGACGACGTCGCCAAGATGCACCTCTCGAGATAGCGGAGATGAAGGAATTAATTCAGCCAAACCTATATATCTGTTTCTTGGACGCCCTGCGGGAGCTCGCCTCGCCGGCCCGCTCGACGCGTACCTGCATGCGCTGCCGGCGCGCCCGATCGAGCTGCGGTCATCTCCGACTCGATCGTTCGATCGATCAACCGGTGGACGGCCGGCGTGGCGACGCGCGGCGTCCCGCAGCTCATGGCTCTTCCATTCCATGGCTCCGGCCGGCCGGCCTCGTCTTCTACTCCCTCTGCGACCTCAGCGCCGCCACGCATGGGCTGCACGACGACGGCGAGAGGTACGCCGTACTAGTCATGCAGGTCCGACTTCTTCGAAAGTGATCGATTTCAGTTTTTAAAGAAGACGAATCGTTTGGCACTTACATATATATGCCTTGGGTCTCAATGTGATAGCCAAAGATGATCCCTTATTTGTTTCAGCTGTGTGTCACTGAAACTAGGCCCAGTTTGTTTCAGCAACTGGGTAAGCAAGTCCCTCTTCTCCACAGGCACGTTTATCAAATACCTAAACGGTACGTTGAAGTTTCTTAAGAAAATAAAATAAATTTATTTTTCATTAATCACTCACTGATTTTTCTCGCTTTTCGTGCGAGAAAAATCTCACATATATTAACAAATATCGTGTTTTGGTATTATGATCATGTTTGGATTTTATATGACGTTTCTTCTATGTTTGGTTTCGATAGTGATTTCGGGACTGGTTTTCCAACCGTTCCTGTTCTAGTAGTGGATCTCTATTGCGAAGATGAAGCAAGAGCGTTCGTGGATGAAACAACAATAATACAATGACCATGACAAGACGGATTAGTACCGCCACTACTAGCTGGTGTAAGGAGTACTAAAAAAGCGAGCATAAGGAGCATAGTACACAAACACGTCCATCATAAACTAAACCCTGGTGGCCTGATTTGTTTTACTCCACCATCTCACTAACACACTGTACCTTAATTTCGGTGTGCTCTCGACTATAAAAAACTGTCTTTAATTTCTCCCATTTATACCATATGTAATTTATAGTGCTTTGCAAAAATGTTTCTACAAATTCTTTCAGGCCATCGGAGTTTAATTTGCTATGTGGTCATACATTATTGCATAGTACATGGACAGACACCTACTCCACCTTTTTATTATAGCTGTTTAAGGCTACCATTTATTGATTCCTAAGTATAGATGGCCAAAAGGCTCGAGGCCCGACGGCCCGGCCCATGGCACGATATTTTGGCCCGGCCCAAGCACGGCACGGCCCGACGGAGGTCGGGCCCGTGCCGGCCTGGCCTGACCATCGGGCTGTACCTGGGCCCCTCCACCGGCACGTTGGGTCGGCCCGGCACGATGGGCCGGCAGCCAGGCCCGATAAAAAAACATAGGGGAGTAAAAATAGACATATTATATGCCATGGACGAAAGAATAAGGATGTAAAATAGACTTATTTTATCTATACATATGTTAGCCCAAAGAGGAAGGATGGAAAATAGACTTATTTTAGCATACATATGTAACAGTCCAAAGAGGAGGGACTAAAAGTAGACTTATTTTAGAAAAAGGCCCGATGGGCCACCCGTGCTTTCGGGCCGGCACGACACGACCCGATAGCTGGTGGGCCGTGCCTTGGCGGGAGGTGCAGCCCATGGGCCAGCACGCCCCGGCACGAAGTGCCGATCGGGCCGTGCCGGCCCGACTGACCTTGGCCCAGGCCCGGTCGTGCTTGGGCCGTGCCGGGCCGGGCGGCCCATATGGCCAACTATATTCCTAAGGACCTTTGGTAAAACTCTAATACTAAATTTAATTTTAGAAGTTGGATTAGAGTGGAGTTGTAGGGCAACAAAAATCCAGCTCTACATCTCTAGTTTATTTTATGAGAGCGTTCCACCCAGCTTTACTCCTATTTTAGGTGGAGCTAAAACTATTTGGTTAAGCTCCATCTACTGAAGAAGTAAAGCTGAAATTGTGCTAAATAGACCCTATATATCTATATGTTTCCATACTCCAGTTACATCAGTCATTGTATATCCCACCTGTCCGTTCTTCTTCAATCTCTACTTGTCTACCATGGCGTTCACTAATTCACTGTGGAGTCTGTTACAGGCTTACAGCTACACTAGTGCCTCAAGCACAAAGGCCGGTTTTCCTATTTAAGTTGGCCATCAAAGTGTTCGTGCGTTCCAAAGAAAAATTTGAGACTGACATATTGTGACCGCTGTTATAAGAAACGATACATTTAATGCCAAATAGAGAAAATAGATAAAAAAAAGTCTCGAAGCACAAGGGCATGTATTCCAGGTGAAAAAAAGGGTAAAATTACTAAGTTGAAAACAGATTTACACTAAGCGGTTGTGATTTGTTGACACTATAAAATATGTGAAAAAATTAAATGGAGAGGGATCGTGATTTGTTGAGAGGAGGAACTAGCTGGATAATTTAGATAAATTTGGAGGGTAATAAGTTGCTATATTTTAGATAAATTTTAGGTGGACTCCATATTAATCTAAAATACACTTGTTCAAAACTAAAACATGAATATTTCTTTTGAACAGAACCCAACAAAGGAACTCCTACACCATCCATTATCGACAACAATATATTTTAATAAAAGATACAAGACTTATTACGATGTGGAAAAAAACAAAACAAAACAAAATTCCTGATAATAAGTTACTGGTAAAATGAAAACAACACATTTCTAAATCATGATATAGCTCGGTGGTCAAAATATCAATCTTATGGTTCTATTGATAGTATCACGATAACACACGGATAGACACGTTGGAGCAACAACGATAATATAGTCGGCCTAACAATAAAGCAATATGGATCTCTAATACCTCCCGACTATGGAGCAATAATGATAATACAACGATCCTCGTGAAATAAATGAATACCCAACCATTGACTGCTGCAAGAGGTTTAGAAGAGAGCTTAATCCGCTTCCGTCGTAAACCCTATTAGCCTGATTTATTTTGCTCCACTATCTCGCAAACAGTCCTATCCTAATTTTCGATTGCTCTATCTCAACCATAAAAATAATATCCTTTCCCCATCTTATACCATCCAATTTATATTACTATATCAGCAGGTATTGATGTCATGAAAACCATCCATCCAATTCTTGTAAACCACTACATTTAATTTGCCACGTGATAATGTAAAATCTACCTATAGCACCATCGACATGTCTTAAACGAAAAATTATTATTGTAATTACGGTTTATACACTGTACGGAAGAAAAGGCAGCTCTAGCTAGCTTGGTGGCAAAAGGGATCCGGCTCGGCAGAGACGCACAGTGTGAAACGAATCTGATCTCGTTCATTCACTGTAGATCGGAACGCTGAGAATACTCCAATGTGAGAGCACTGTGATTCTCAGGATCTCAATGGCGGAGCCCGTTACTGCTACGCCACCGCCACCGCCGCCGCCGCCGCACTTCGTCATCGTCCCCCTCCCGGCGCAGGGACACACCATCCCCATGGTCGCCCTCGCGCGCCTCCTCGCGGAGCGCGGCGTCCGCGCCAGCCTCGTCGTCACCTTCGCGGCGTCGCCGACCTCGCTGCGCGCGCCAAGCTGCCGCTCGAGATAGTGGAGGTGCCGTTCCCGCCGGCCGAAGACACCGGCCTGCCACCGGGTGTCGAGAACGTCGACCAGATCACCAAGTTCAGCCACTTCCTTGTTGCGTTCAAAAACACCCTGCGCGAGCTCGCCGCGCCGCTCGAGGCGTACCTGCGCGCGCTGCCGGCGCGGCCGAGCTGCATCATCTCCGACTGGTCCTTCCCGTCGACGGCCGACGTCGCGAGGCGGGTCGGCGTCCGGCGGTTGTTCTTCCACGGGCCGTCGTGCTTCTACTCCCTCTGCGACCTCAACGCCGCCGCGCACGGGCTGCAGCAGCAGGGCGACGACGATAGGTATGTCGTGCCGGGTATGTCGGTGCGCGTGGAGGTGACCAAGGACACGAAACCAGGATTCTTCAATTTTCCAGGGTGGGAGGAGAACCGGGACGCGGCGATGGAGGCTATGCGCACGGCCGACGGCGCGGTGGTGAACACGTTTCTGGACCTCGAGGACGAGTTCATTGCCTGCTACGAGGCCGCTCGGTAAGCTGGTGTGGACGCTGCCACGCTGGGGCAACCGGGACGCCGACGCCATGGCGTCGCGAGGGAACAAGCCCGACGTCGCCCAGAGCGTGGTCACCACGTGGCTCGACGCCATGGACACCGACTCCGTTATCTACGTCAACTTTGGTAGCCTCGCCCGTAAGGTCCCCAAGTATTTGTTCGAGGTCGGCCATGGCCTCGAGGACTCCGGCAAGCCGTTCATATGGGTGGTGAAGGAGTCGGAGGTGGCCACGCCGGAGGTGCAAGAATGGCTGTCCGCCCTGGAGACGCGCACTGCGGGGCGCGGCCTCGTGGTCCGCGGCTGGGCGCCGCAGCTCGCCATCCTGTCGCACCGCGCCGTCGGTGGCTTCGTCACCCACTGCGGATGGAACTCGATGCTGGAGTCCATTGCGCACGGCGGTGCCCGTCGTGACGTGGCCGCACTTCTCCGATCAGTTCCTGAACGAGCGGCTCGCCGTCCACGTGCTCGGCGTGACGATGCCCGTGCTAGTGTTCGGCGACGAGGCCATGGCGGTCAGCCGGGGTGACGTCGCGCGGGCGGTGTCAAAGCTTATGGACGGCGGCGAGGAGGCCGGCGAGAGGAGGAGGAAGGCAAAGGAGTACGGGGAGAAAGCTCGCAGAGCCATGGAGAAAGGAGGGTCCTCGTACGAAAGCCTGACGAAGCTGATACACTGCTTCACCCTGCTGGGAGAGGGAGGCAAAAACGCTCTAGAACAGTGGAGGTGCAGTGCAAATAAGCACATTTGAATCCACAAATTGCACTGTTTTACCGAATTTTTTTTTCCATTTTTTTGGCAGTAGATTTGCTTGCAATGATTTACTTCTCGATGCATGAACATCCATGCACATCAAGTCACCTGTGTTTTCTTATTCTGAAGAAGTCAATGGATCATGTAATTCTAGTAGTGAACGACTTTGTTCACAATGTGGACTGAGAATCCAAGAAGATGCATGCCTTCAGAAATCAGAATATTCCTAGTTGGAACCAAAGATTTGTTCAGTTTCTTTATTTCTTGGCTAGGAACTGTTGGCTTTTCTCAGGCTACCAGTTTCTGCACAAGTTCAAAGTTGCTAATTTGTCTGAACATTTTCTCTTGTTGATATCAGGCTAGCTATCAGGTTGTCAGTTGTCACCTTTGTGGCCTTTCATATTTCACCTTCCGACACCATATGATCACCTTGCAATGCTGTCCACATTCAGTTCATCTGTATGGTGTAACAAGTCTGCCACAAACAACTGAGCTCAGTGTTTAAATTCATCAAGAAAAGACAAAGAAACTTTTTGGCACCACTTGGTGATGTATCGGATCTCGATCTGATAAACCAATGATGACCATTTGCTTGTTTTCTCTCTGTGTGTGTGACTGTGCTTTTGGTTTGCTTGTCATTTTCATGAGACATTGTCTAGGATTGATATTAGATTGATTACCGTTTCTAAAAAAAAACTAGATTGATTATTATTTTGCAGGCTAGCTGCTGATGCTAAGTTGGTACAATCAGATCTCTAAAGTCCTTTTCTCGCTCTCCACATTCTCGATTGTATATTCCGATCAGAAAAAAAGGGTCTAATTCGCACATGTAGATTTTAAAAAGTTTCCACTAAAAAAATACTCAGTGTTTCTTTTAATGAGACGGTAGGAGAGTGCCATTTGATTAAAGGAAACGTTTGTTTCTCTTGCAAAATTTGTACCATACATTATGAATTGCAGTATGCAAGTATACTAACTTCATAGTTGCACATATTTGTCCCAAAATGTAATTTAGTAGTACGAGAATTTTTTCGATGCACTGGAGTTTGTGACGAATCATTATCTTGTGATGGTTACAGAGGTCAGGATTCAGGAGACTGTAGCTCCATTACTGTAAAGAGAAAAAACGCAGCTTGTGACGGTTGCAGAGGCCCTTCACTCCTTCAATCTTCAGATTGTATTTTTCATTGGAGCAGTATCAAAAAGTGAAAAATGATTGATGGTGCATGCTTGCTTGCGTGTGTTTCTTGGCTTGTGCTTTTCTTCCTCATGGAGTGGACAGTATCAGTACCAATCGAGCAGTTCAGCTGCAGCTAGCCACATCTGAACGTCATGAGACCAGATGTTGATTGGCATAATTGTGGTAATACGACAGGTTAATTTTTTACACTAATCGTTTTCATCTTGCCATTCTAATGCATAGTGTCTGGATGAGTTAGAGAGATCGCGTAGTTAAGTCTGAAGATCCATCCGTGTGGTTGTCTGGTTGAACCCTAGAACACAATTCGTTTTAGTTTTTGTTCTCGTCTCGATCGTCTGATGTGTGAGGTAGAAGGATGGGAGCACCACATGTGATTGGTTGGCTTTGCCTGATCATAAGGATGTTGAAATGTACAGCAAGGTTTGCTAAAAAGTTGTGCCACATTTTTTGTCTTAATTTCTGTCTTTTTTTTTCCTATGTGATTGCTCTCTCATATGCCTATATATAGGTATGCTTCTATCTCTCATTTTCTTATATATCCTCTTCTAAGTAGGTAATAAATTATTTTTAATATAATTCTCTAATATATTGTGTATTAAAAAAAGTAGAATTTACCTATTGAAACTTGTGTAATTATAGTGTAAGTATTTAAATCATAGTGTAATTGTAATGTAAGCGTAGGTAAATAACATTTACAAAATAATTTTACTATTTTTAATGAAAAATATATCACCATATTTCTACTGCCATGTACAGTGTCTAAGAAAGCATAGCCAAGTACAATCACTGGGTATACGTTCTAGAAGGACCAAATTAAATTAACTTGCCGAATAACACATAGCTAGCTGAAGCCTGATGCTAGCTGATGATATCCGCATCCACGGAGCAAAACATTTGGCAATTTGTAACGAGTAATTACTAACTGTTTTGTAGAAAACAGGGGTCGCAAGAGAATTAATTAATTAACTAACATTGTCTGACCGTTTTGTAGAAAATGAGGACGGAAGAGCTAACCGTTTTGCAGAAAACGGGGGTGTTTTTTCACAAAACCATGATGAATTAATGACAGAATATGCACGTGAAGTTTTGCACAAAATGGGTCACGCCGTTGAATAATTATGTTTCTGACTTTCTTTGTATATTCTTGTATCCAGCCTGTACATTTGTATAATTATGTTTCTGACGTTCTTTGTATATTCTTGTATCCAGCCTGTACATTTGTCCAATCCAAATAGCCCATCGATATTTCTATGTGATACATGATTTACCCAGAATTACAAAAAATACATGTATTTATATTTTGCGTTGTATAGGTGCTACGTGATCATGTGTGGGAAACGATGAATGAAGGACCGGACAAAATAACGAAACACTTTACTCCATTCTAAAAAAAAAATACCTCACTCCTAAAATAACTACAATTTTATGAGTGGAGGAATAAATTAACGGCGATCACTTAGGTGTTCCCTATCAAATGAGGGGTGGCTGAAAGTGGAAAGATAGTTGGGGGTAAAATTAGGGAAATTTGAATGAGTTGTAAGTAATGGGACAAGTTACAAGTAGCACAAGAGGATTTTACTTATTTGGGACAAAATTTAAATCGAGAATTACACTTATTTTAGGATGGATATAACATAAGATGTAAAATCGATCTTAAATATCGTAATTTAACCATTTATTTATTTTATAAATTATTACCAACAACAGCAAACTTTATATCATGTGAAACTCACTAGTTGTTTTTGCTACAGAACCACTATGGAGAGCACGGGTACTGCTGTAACCGCTATTAAGATATACCCTGATATCTACCGGTACTAGTCTAATTGTTAGTAGAACAATTTAAATCATTGATTTATAAATTCTAGTATAAGTAAAAAAATCTACCACAATTAATTGAAGCTATAGTATAAATAGACATTATTCATTAGATAAAATAAGACAAATGCTTAGATTCATTGTGCTACCTCGAGATCATTGTGAAAATTACCATGTTAATATGCATGTAACCACGTATTTAGTAACAGGGGAAACGTTATATGTACAAGTGGAAGTCATGTTAACCTCAGTTGCATTTGTTCCAATGAAGTGAGAGCCAAGATGTTTTATTTCAGGAAAACTCAACAAATTAACCCTCGCACCATAGATTTTAACAAAAGATAAAAGATTTAAGATGCAAAGAAAAAAAATAAAAAACACAATTAAAAGTATTAGTAAAATAAAAGCCATAATTTTTCATAAATCATAATACAACTCGACGATTACAATAGGTTTATGGGACAACCGCTATCGATTCTATGGTTTTTGTTATGACAATGTTCTCCTATTAAATATGGAAGATCAACAAATACTGTGAGAAAGGAGGTAATGGCAACAACTATGCACAACCGAAGTGGATAGGCATCCAACCATGGCGCAACCATTATTCAATGGGCATGACAAAACATACCAATACCCAATTGCTAGCTGGTCCTGCAAAATATAGAGTGCACCGAAACTTCTATTTATAGGCGAGCCTTTTCTTTAATAGAAGAATTTCTTATTAGAAGTTCTTTTTTTAATAGTTTGTAATATAGATAATTTGCCCAGAATTCATGTCCTCCAATTGTGCGGAAAAGAATGAATCCTAAGTCCGCCCCTGGTATCAACACGCGGCTTAATCCCAATTACATCCTGAGGCAATAATAGAGCGAATAATTCTGAGAGTACTCCAACACCAGCAACGAAAGTACGCTGAGTCAATTCTCACTCGATGGCTCCATCCTTGTATTAAAGAAGAGAGCATATGGAGCATAGCACACAGGCCGCGTCCATTGTAATCTTTGTTTCGCTCCACTATCCCACAAGTGTCCTACCTTATTTTCAGAGGGCTAACCATATATACAAATCTTGCCGTTGTTTTCATCCACCTATACCATTCAATTTATAGTCGTCCACAAGAATGGATGACATGAAATTCTTCATCCAATTCTTCCGAGCCACCCGCGTTTAATTTGATATATGGTCATGCATTCTTGCATATATGGACAGTCACCTAGCTAATAGTTACCCGGTCAAGGGCCAAGGCTATCACTTACTGGTTCCTACATCAACATGTCTTTGTTCTGTTGTTCTTCATGTGTTTGTTTCATCGAGGAAGCATACATGCATACATCACGTGTGAATCGGATGATGAACCCCTGACCTGCACTGATGATTGTGTGGCTCTAACGTGAGAAGCTATCCTAGCGAGCCTCAGCCTGGCTCATAGCAAGACCAGTAAAAAAAATAGGACGCGAATATTCTCAAACGTATTAGAACGGACTGAATTTAAAACTAAAATTTAGTGTCTAAATTTTAAGGACCCTGTACGGTCAGATACTCTCTGTAGATGCTAATATACAGCCCTGGCAGGCAAGGCAAGCCTGAGTAGCAGCCCATGCATGGTAAGCCATTTCATTAATCTCGTATCTTACATAATTACATATTCATTTTTTTAACTCCAGTATCTTATTCATATTAAACTTTGGATAAAAGGGTAAACCAGTTTTTATTTTTATAGATAGTTCTATTAATTCTAACTTTTGGATCCCACTAGCAGTTCTTTTTAACTTTAGAGTAATTTTATCTTCTCAAGTATCTGGAGGTACCATATTTTATAGTGTAAAATTTGGTACATCTAGATACTAAGAATATTAAGGTATAAAAAATTTTAATGTAAAATCTAGATATCTCAAGGGGCTGTAAAATTCCTCTTAACTTTAAGTTTAGTTCTGTATTTGCCACTGCTCACCGGCCCAACTTGAGTCATTTTTCTTGCCACATTTGACATATCTATAGCATATTGTCCCGCACCAAAAACAATGGCATGGTTGTACTTACAACATGCCAAAATAGTGGTGTGATTAAAGGTTATTTTAGAAGTAACTTTATTAAAGGTCTATTATTAGAATGTTATTAAACATGTTTAGAAACTCACTAGTTGTTTTCGTTACCGAACCCCGGTGGTAAGCATGGCTATTGTGTTAACCGCCGCTAAGATAAACCCTAGTATCTACCGGTACTAGTATTCTAGTACTAGTCTTATCATTAGTAGAAGAATCTAAATCATGATTTATAAGTTCTAGTATAAGTAAAAAGAATCTACCACAATTAATTGAAGCTATAGTATAAATAGACATCATTGATCATTAGATAAGATGAGACAAATGCTTAGATTCATTGTGCTATCTCTAGAGACCATTGTGAAAATTACCATGTTAATATGCATGTAACCACGTTTTTAGGAAAAGGGGAAATGGTGTATGTATAAGTGAAATCAATGATAACCTTAGTCACATTTGTTCCAACGAAGCGAGAGCTTTAATATTTTATTTTAGGAAAACTCAACAAATTAACCATCGCACCATATATTTTAACAAAAGATAAAAGATTTAAGATGCGGAGAACAAAATAAAATAAAATCGCAAATAAATATTACTGAAATAAATACCGCAATTTCATAAATCATAAGACAACTCGGAGATTATAATTGATTTTATGGGACAATCGCTATAGATTCTGTGTTTCTGATTGTACCAATGTTCTCCTATTAAATATCGAACATCATCAAATACTTTGAGGAAGAAGCTAATAGCAGAAACAATGCACATCGGTTCTAGAAGTGGATTTATGGTTCTAGAAGTGGATTTATGGTACATCCAACCATGAAACAATAATTCAACGAGCATGATAGAACAGATCAACATCTAGCTGCTAGCTGGTGTAAAGAATCATAAATAACAGAGCATACAGAGCCAGCGCACAAGCCGCACCCATCGGAAACCCTAATAGCCTGATTTGTTTTGCTCCACTATCTCATAACAGTCTTACCTTAATTTCAAAGTGATAACCATAAAAATCTTGTCTTTGTTTTCACCCATCTATACAATTGTTCCAGGCCACCCACGTCTAATTTACTATGTGGTCTTGGATTCTTGCATATATGGACACCTAGTAGTTACCCGGCCAAGGGCCAAGGCTACCACTTAGTATTGGTTTCCTACATGTCTTTGTTCTGTTGTTCTTCATGTGTTTGTTTCATCGAGGAAGCATACATGCATACATCACGTGTGAATCGGACGATGAACCCCTGACCTGCACTGATGATTGTGTGGCTCTAACGTGAGAAGCTCTCCTAGCAAGTCTCTGCCTGGCTCATAGCAATCAGTGAAAAAAAATAGGACGCGAATATCCTCAAACATATTAGAACGGACTGAATTTAAAACTAAAATTTAGTGTCTCTAAATTTTAAGGGCCATGAACGGTCAGATACTATCTGCATATGCTAATATACGCCCTAGAAGGCCAGGCCAAGCTTGAGTAGCGTCCCATGCATGGTAAGCCCTTTCATTAATATCTTATCTTTTACTTCTATTTTACATAATTACCGATTCATTTTTTAACTCCACTATCTTGTTCATATCTAACTTTGGATAAAAGGGTAAACTAAATTTTATTTTGATAGATAGTTTTATTCAACTTTTGGATTCGACTAGCAGTTCTTTAATTTTAGGGTAATTTTATCATCATTAAGAAAGTATCAGGAGGTACCATATTTTTTTAGTGTAAAATATACTAAGAATATCAAGGTATCAAAAATTTTAATATAATATTTAGGTACCTCGGAGGGACTGTAAAACTCCTCTAAACTTTAAGTTTAGTTCTGTATTTGCCACTACTCACCAGCCCAGCCTCAGCCATTCTACTCGCCACATTTGACATATCTATAGCATATTGTCCCGCACCAAAAACAATGGCATTGCTGTACTTAAAAGCATGCCAAAATAGTGGTGTACGTGATTAAAGGTTATTTTAGAAGTAACTTTATTAAAGGTCTCTTGTTAGAATGTTATTAAACATGTTTAGATATATGAGTCCTTTTTATTATTAAATATATTAAAAATGATGGGCATATAAATATATGTACTTTTTATTTTTAGTACCTTGTAATAGCTAGACATATGTTGATAATTTTCTCACTATTAGCATATAATTATAATATATAGAAGACTAGAGATTTTTTTTTGACAAT
The DNA here is from genome assembly GCA_000573905.2 of Oryza punctata. Classification (NCBI taxonomy): domain Eukaryota; kingdom Viridiplantae; phylum Streptophyta; class Magnoliopsida; order Poales; family Poaceae; genus Oryza; species Oryza punctata. Next base: position 6,029,272 of record CM002489.2, on the reverse strand, counting down.
GAGAATATTAGAGAGATAATACATAGATAAGCTAGATGATGCAATAGTGTCACCAAAGCTTCTAGAGAGAAACAAAAGATAACAACGGACCACTTCGATGGCTACAAACCTTTCTTCATTCAATTAATCTGCTCGGCCTACTATAGCTCATCTTCATGTTTGGCAGTGTTCATTGTCACGTTTCGATGTAGCGATCATGTGTTGGAAACATCATGACACGCCATGAATAGTGATGTGGGTACTCAAACGTACATCAAAATATGGATATAACCACTACACGTAAAACTCTTACTAACAAATTTCTCAAACCTTTTAATATAATTAGGTGGAAGTTACAAATCTAGATTCACTCACAGCTACATCAAAATTTGTAAGTATTTTATAAAAGAAAATTAGTACGTATAGACTTTTCCTTCTATAAATAACTTAACTAAGCGTGAGTTAGAGTGTTACTACTTGATGAAAATAGAAAGAGTGTTGAACAAACATATAGCTTTTACTTATATAAGAGCAACTAGCTTTTTTAAGAAAAAAGATTAAAACCCGATCTTTACACCTAAAGAATGTACACAGCCAAGCAATAGCTAGCTACACAAAGACAGATATGTCTTTTATAATTAGCAATAATAGTACTCTAAGATTAGAAGAGATATAGATATAGTCACAACTCACAAAAGCTTCTAGAATGGCGCAAAAAAAATTTAAAAATGAGCTGGGCCGCTTTGATGGATGATGGCTATAAATCACTCTCTATGCTCTATCCAATCTCCCACATCAGCTACACCATCAAAGCTTTTGGCTGCCACACGCACCGCTCGTGCCCACCATGGCGCCCACGGCGGAGTCCGTTTCTGCTACGTCACCGCCGCCGCCACCGCCGCCGCCGCATTTCGTCATCGTTCCCCTCCCGGCGCAGGGCCACACCATCCCCATGGTCGACCTCGCGCGCCTCCTCGCCGAGCGCGGCGCCCGCGCCAGCCTCGTCGTCACGCCCTTGAACGCCGCGCGCCTTCGCGGCGTCGCCGACCTCGCCGCGGGCGCCAAGCTGCCGTTCGAGATAGTGGAGGTGCCGTTCCCGCCGGCCGCCGACACCGGCCTCCCACCGGGCGTCGAGAACATCGACCAGATCACCGACTACGGCCACTTCTTCCCGTTCTTCAACGCCCTGCCCGAGCTCGCCGCCCCACTCGAGGCGTACCTGCGCGCGCTGCCGGCGCGGCCGAGCTGCATCATCTCCGACTGGTCCAACTCGTGGACGGCCGGCGTGGCGAGCCGCGTCGGTGTCCCGCGGCTGTTCTTCCATGGGCCGTCGTGCTTCTACTCCCTCTGCGACCTCAACGCGGCCGCGCACGGGCTGCAGCAGCAGGGCGACAACGATAGATACGTCGTGCCCGGCATGCCGGTGCGCGTCGAGGTGACCAAGGACACGCAACCAGGATTCTTGAACTCGCCAGGGTGGGAGGAGAACCGGGACGCGGCCATGGAGGCCATGCGCACGGCCGACGGCGCGGTGGTGAACACATTTCTGGACCTCGAGGACGAGTTCATCGCCTGCTACGAGGCCGCGCTCGGTAAGCCGGTGTGGACGCTGGGGCCGTTCTGCCTCTATAACCGGGACGCCGACGCCATGGCGTCGCGCGGGAACAAGCCCGACGTCGCCCAGAGCGTGGTCACCACGTGGCTCGACGCCATGGACACCGACTCCGTTATCTACGTCAACTTTGGTAGCCTCGCCCGTAAGGTCCCCAAGTATTTGTTCGAGGTAGGCCATGGCCTCGAGGACTCCGGCAAGCCGTTCATATGGGTGGTGAAGGAGTCGGAGGTGGCCACGCCGGAGGTGCAAGAATGGCTGTCCGCCCTGGAGACGCGCACTGCGGGGCGCGGCCTCGTGGTCCGCGGCTGGGCGCCGCAGCTCGCCATCCTGTCGCACCGCGCCGTCGGTGGCTTCGTCACCCACTGCGGCTGGAACTCGATGCTTGAGTCCATTGCGCACGGCGTGCCCGTCGTGACGTGGCCGCACTTCTCCGATCAGTTCCTGAACGAGCGGCTCGCCGTCGACGTGCTCGGCGTCGGCGTGCCGGTCGGCGTGACGACGCCCGTGCTAGTGTTCGGCGACGAGGCCATGGCGGTCAGCCGGGGTGACGTCGCGCGGGCGGTGTCAAAGCTTATGGACGGCGGCGAGGAGGCCGGCGAGAGGAGGAGGAAGGCAAAGGAGTACGGGGAGAAAGCTCGCAGAGCCATGGAGAAAGGAGGGTCCTCGTATGAAAGCCTGACGCAGCTGATACACAGCTTCACCCTGCAGGGAGGCAAAAAGCTCTAGGAACAGTGGAATGTTTGAATCCAGAAGCTGCACTATTTGCTGAATATTTTCTATTTTGTTGGCATCAGGACAATATTTGAATCCAGAAAGTTGCACTGTTGGCTGAATATTTGTCCACTTTGTTGGCATTAGGCTTGTAGTGATTTTACTTCTTCACGAATGCGTGCACATCAATTCACCTGTGTTTCTTATTCTGAAGAAGTCAATGGATCTTGTCATTATAGTAGTGAACAGACTTTCTTCGCACTGTCGACTGCAAATACAAGAAGTGAATGCCTTCAGAAATCAGAATATTACTAGGATCTGTTTGTGAGATTCTGGGAACTGCAGTTCCTTCCGGAATCAGAATCTCTTCAAAACAATTTAACCATTCATCCACATTTTAAGAAGTGGTAGAATTGAAAAAATATACTAGAAGCCGAATATAAACCAACTGCTTCTTATAATTTTAAGCTCCCAAACAGGCTTTGAAACCAAAGATTTGTTGTTTTTCATTGTTTCTTGGCTAGAAATTAATTGTTGGCTTTTTTGAATGCACTAGTTCAATATTGCTTTTCCTAAACATTCTATCAAGTTAATATCAGGCTATCAGGTTGTCAACTTTATGGCGCATGTTTCACCTTCAACCACCATATGATCACCTTGCGATGCTCTCCACATTCAGTTCAATCTGTATGATATATACATATGGTGGCTCAAGGTGAAACATGAGAGGTCACAAAGGTGTGATAACCTGATAGCCTGATATCAACCACATAAAACGTAACAAGTCTGCCATTAACAAGTGTGTGATCAGTGTTTAAATTCATCAAGAGAAGACAAATAACTCTGTCACTTGGTGATGCCTTGGGATCTGAATCTGATAAACCGATGATATGACCATTTGCTTGTTTTCACCATGCGAATGACTGCTTTAGGTTGCGTGTCATTTTCATGAGACAAAGCTAGTTATTTTATTTTCTGATTAAGGTTCAGATTTTCCCTTGATTTATGTTAACGCGTTTTTCAAACGACCAACGGTGGTTCTATATAAAAAAGTATCAAATATATCTATTAGTTAAGTTTGTAATAATTAAAACTTAATTAATCATGTGCTAATAACTTTCTCGTTTTATGTACGCCAACTAAATCTTCATTAGTTTTAAATACCACCAAAGGACTAATATAAAGTTGGTGCAATTAGATTTCTCTCCTTGAATCCTTTTTCTCGCTCTCCACATTCTCAATGGTATATTCCATGAGAAAAAGGTCTAATTCGCACATGTATCTTACGTTTCCACTAATAAAAAATACTCACTTTTTTTAATGAGATGGTAGGAGTGTAATTTGATTCTCTTGCAAAACTTATACTTCATTCATTTTCTGTTATCGTTTTGACTTTTTTCCTATTCAAATTTTTTTTAAGTTTGACCAAATGTATTGATAAATATAGTACTATTTTCAACCTAAAACATAAAACAAATATATTAAATGTTTGGATTCAGTTAATCTAATTTGGTATACTAGATATTACTTTTTTTTATAAAAAGTCAAAACGATTATAATATGAATATAAAACGGAGTAGTACCATACATTATGAATTGCAGTATATTGGATGCACAAGAGTTTGTCAGTTGTCACCAATCATAATTTTGTTATGGTTACAGAGGTCAGGATTCAGCTCACTGGGTAGCTCCATTATTGGAAAGAAAAAAAATGCAGCTTGTGATGGTTGCAGAGGCCTCCAGATTGTATTTTCATTGGAGAAGTATAAAAAAAAATTGAAAATTGATTGATGGTGCATGCTTGCTTGCTTGCGTGTGTTTCTTGGCTTGTGCTTTCTTCCTCGTGGAGTACGTGGACAGTATCAGTACCAATATCAGTACCAAACTACCAATCGAGCAGTTCATCAGCAGTTAGCTTGCCATATCTGAAAGTCATGAGACCAGATGTTGATTGGCATAATTGGAGTACTACTACGACAGGTTGATTTTTACAGTCATCGTTTTCATCTTGCCTATGCATAGTGGCTTGATGAGATGGATCGGAGAGAGATCACATAATTTGTTTGAAGATAAGCCTTGTCTGAAGCCTAGATATTGCTTTCAGTTTTTGATTGCGTCTCGTCTGATGTGTGAGATAGAAGGATGGGAGATCGGTTTGCTTTGCCTGATCATCAGGATGTCGAAATGTACAGTGTTCAAGAATGCATAGCCACAAGTACAGTGCACAAGAAGGACCAAACGTGGCAAAACACAGCTACCTCAAGCCTGTTGCTGGCTGATGATATCTGCATCCCTGGTGCAAAGCATTTTGGCAATTTGTAACATCTAACTAACTATTTTACACAACAGAAATTTTACTGTTCTCAAGAAAATACACAAGATAAATAGTGTTGACGATACAGAAACTTGTTACGTGTGTGCAATTTAGTACATGAACTTATAAAACGCTAACTGTGGTGCGCAAACTTGTCAAGCTGTTAACACCAAAATTTAGTAAGATTATTGATGTATTTGGTCAAGGAAAGAGGTCAATCAACCAATAAAAGTTTAACCAGAAAAGATCAAGTTCAATAAGGAATCATGAAAACCACGGAGAGCGCTACGCGTCGGACGTACGGCGCGAGACAAAAAATCGGATGCCTCGCGCGACCGTTCAATGCAGCAAGCACGCGCCAGCCACCCGATTGGAGAAACAAGTGACGCCCGACGCCACCACCGTTGCAACACGCGGACACATTAACTGTTCATTCAATGTGTCCGCCCGTTGACCGCTAGCTCGAGGGGAGATTTCGGCGGCGCGACTAGCGCTGCGCGGCGCGGCGCTGCGCAGCCACCGGCGATTCTCTCCAGCGCCGGCGACCCTATCCCTCGCGCCCCTATCCTCCTCGCGACGCCGGCAAAGCCTGCAACAAAGCCGACGTGCCGCCACCCCACACGCCGCCACCGCCTGCAACTTCGCCACCGCCGTCATGGCACATCTGATACACCAAGTTGAGAGGGATTTTCCACCGAGCTCATCTAGTGCAAATGGAGCAACAACCCCAATTCATAATGCAACGAATTTGGTGAGTAAAAAATTTCTAGGGTTATGCTTGTTTCACTTTTTTTTTTGACAAAGTTTCTACAAAAAAATTGAAGCATATTCTGTAAAACAATATCTACATCATGTTGGGAATAAACAATGTCTCCCTCATGCAACATTTATATTCATGTCTTATTTTTAGTTTTAACTTTTGTATAAATTTGGACTGGAATTTGACTTGCTGAAACATAACTGTACAAGTTAATGAAACAAACAAAAATGTTACAGATTGATGTCCAAGCACCAAGCTCATCTGGTGGCTTCCTTGATGTGCTATTATCCGAATCCACTCGACATGAAACTGACTTGGTGAGTTGTCATTGGATTTGAAACATTGCAAATGTAGGGGGGAATATTTTGTTTTGAAAACACAACTTTATAACTTAGTGAAACTTTTTTGTGTACTGTTGTGGAAGTGGAAAGTGTTGACAACATAGATGTGGCTGCTGTGACTGTTGAAATTGATGAACAATTGGATGAAGATGCATCTGAAAATGATGAAGAAGAAAAGGATGTTGTTTGTTCCCCACCAATTGTTCCATACATTGGAATGGAGTTCGATACAGTGGAAGAGGCAAGAAATGTTTACAATGCTTATGCTTATAAGCTAGGATTTGGAACAAGAATTGCATCATCTAGAAACAGCCAGGCATCATCAGGGGGAAAAATAGCATCGAAGAAATGTTAAGTATCTGAAAATGGAGACAATCATAATGATGAACCGAAGTTGATTAGGAGAGAATTTGAGTGTGTTCATGCACGTAAGCCAGAAAATGCCACAAAGGATAGTGCTGGTGGCAGTAGCTTCATTTCTGAAGGGAACAATGAAAATCAGCCCCTGCTTGAAGGTAACAAAAAGAAGAAGGCTCCCTTGCTGGTGCAAGGGAAGAGGAAACGACCAAAGGTTGCAAAGTATGATTGCAAAGCTCATATGGCTGTAGGGCTTAGGGACAACAAGTGGAGAGTCATTGCTTTCCAACCAGAACACACGCATCCGATGGTGAAGCGCCTTGGAAGAAGGAGATATTACAGATCTCACAGGCACATCTCAAATGAAGACTATGAATTTCTAAAGACCTTGCATGATCGCAACATTGCAACATCGCAGATTTTGGCGTTGTTAGGAGATTTGCACGGTGGTGTGAGGAATCTAACTTTCACTGCTACAGATGTCTTGAATTTGAGGACAAAACTGAGACAACAAGTTTCACTCAAAGATGTTGCAATGACTATTGATTATTTCCAAAAAACACCAGCAGATAACCCCTCCTTCTATGCTGCAAGATATGATGAGGACAATGTGTTGAAGGCGCTGTTTTGGGTGGATGGCAGAACATGGAAACTGTATCAAAGCTATAAAGACTGTGTCTTCTTTGACACAACCTTTATGACTAACCGTTACAACATACCATTTGCACTCATTGTTGGAATTAACAACCACCTGCAAACAATATTGCTTGGATGTGCTTTAATTTGTGATGAAACAACTGAAACATTCATATGGGTCTTTGAAACATGGATGCGATCAATGAATGGACAGAAGCCAGGTTCAGTGATGACAGACCGAGATAAAGCAATGAGAGCAGCAATTAAAAAGGTGTTCCCTGGTACAATTCATAGATGTTGCTTATGGCACGTGACCACAAAGGCAGATCAGCAACTCCTGCCCGTGTACACTTCAAAGAAAGGCTTCCGTGAAGCTATGTATAGATGCATATATGACTCTGAAACAATAGATCAGTTTCTATCAGATTGGCAAAAAATGCTAGATGAATATGACCTCCATGGAAACCAAACTTTGAATAACTTGTGGGAAACAAAAGAAATGTGGGCTCCGGTATACTTTAACACAAGTTTTTTCCCTTTTACTGGGATGACAGGGAGATCGGAAGGTCTCAATGGGCTATTCAAATTATTTGTACACCCGCAAGATTCGGTGTGGATCTTTGTCAAACAATATGAACACATAATTGAGACAAGGCTTGACAGAGAGGACAGGGAGGGCTACAGAGTAGAGACAACAGAACCTAGAATGTATTCAAGGTATTGTGATCTGCTGTCTTGAAACAATATAAAGAAAGAAGATGTGCTTTCTGTTTCTAATTCGAAAAATTGATGAAACAAATAATATCAATACCGTGTAACATAAACTGTGCAACTGTGGAACAACTGACATTAATGGGTTGAAACATTGAATTATGCAGGTCACTGATTGAGAAACAAGCATCGCAGTTTTACACTACAAGTGTGTTTGCAGACAAATTCCAGTATGAAATATATGAAGCAACAGGGCTGGATGCAGAAAAAACACAAGAAGTCCCCAACATCATGTATAATGTTATGCCAAGTGACAGAGAAAGAACGGATAAAAAATATAGTGTCACAGTTGATGCAACGCACTCAACCTACTCCTGCTCGTGCCACAAATTTGAAAGAGATGGACTTCTTTGCTCACACATCCTGAGGGTGATGGCTGTCCTTAACATCCATGAGATACCGAGTAAGTACTTGCTGAAACGGTGGTCAGAGCAAGCGACATTGCAAATATGTGATGAGTACAATGGTCCAGCACCATCAATTGGAGTCCCGACAACAAGCAAGCTGAGGTTCAATGCGTTATGCAGGCGATGATAAGTCTTGCTTCAAATGCATGTGTCGATGAGGAAAAATACTTGATTGTTTCAGCTGGGATTCGGAACCTACAAGCAATGGTTGCAACACCACACACCATTGAAACAAAACATCAGCAAGGTATTTTGCCTAGTCAACAAGACCCATCAAGTTCAGCTAAGAATCCACCAACCAAGAAAAGGACAGGGAGGCCAGCAGAAAAAACTCACAGGATGAAGCCAATAGGGGAACAAATAACTGAAAGCAGCAAGAAGAGGAGGACAAAAAAGAAGAGCTCATGCTCATATTGCTCTGATGAGACACACAATGTTTCAACATGCCCGTATCTCAAGATAGCGAACATGCGAGATGCTCTACTAAACCAAAAAATGGTGCAAGAGACGGAGTTGACACTCTGAAAAAAAAGAGTTCCAGAAGTTGTAGATTTAGATGCGATGCACTATACTGTTAAAAAGATAATATAGTGGTAATTGCCATATTACAATTTGAAACTATCTTCTTGTGTAGGTGAAACAAATTATGTTGTGAGATGCAACAGATATTTTTTTTAATTCACATATGGGCAGAATGTTGGATGAAAGAAGGGAATGCCAAAAAAGAAAATTACTTCTCTGCACTAATGATTACAGTGGAAAAAGAATATGCAGAGCTGGTGAAACATTCATGAAGTGTAGGATGAGACAATTGTGTAACTGTAGGTGAAACATTTGCTTCTTATGGAACATAACATGTGGAGCTGTGAGACAATCATTAAGAACAGGATGTCACATTTATGTAACAGTAAGTGAAACATTGCTTCTTATGAAACAGAACATCTGAAACTATGGAATAATCATTCAGAACAATCTGAAACATGTAAGTAGTAGCAGGTGAAACATTGTTTTGCTCTGAAAAAGAACATCTTGAACTATGAAACAATCATTCAGAACAGGCTGAAACAAAATATCTCACAGTAGATGCAACATTATATAAAGAGTAGCAGTTCAACTTGACAACACAACTTCAGTGCAAAACAAAAAACAGAAAAGACAGCACACTTGAGTGCACAAATTCAGTCCATTCATATCTACCCAAGGCATCCATTCTGCAGTAATTTTTCTGCCATTTTTACATGAAATCCTAACAAAAGAACGGAAAATAACACGACCTCCCCCCTGCACTAATTTGCTTGAAGTTGATCATGATCAACTTTAGCCAGATGTGAAGAAACCATCATGTGTGTCACGAATTTCCGGTAGTTAGGCATGTCCCCTTCATTGAATGCTTGCAGGTTTTTCCCATCCCAATTCTCAATGTATCTCAAGCTGAAGAAACCGCAATCAAACCTAGTGCATGGAAAAGCAAGTGATAAGTTAAAGTGACACACTTGTGCACAAAAAAAAAGAAAAATGAAACAAAAATTTGGAAACAAAGCATACAAATTGCTTTGTACTGGATACTGTGGAGGAGAGAAAGTCTTAAACTTTGATATATCTTTGATTGGAATTTTAGCATCCACTGCAGCCTTGGTGAAATTTGTGACCTGCACGGCACATTGGCATTGGGACAAAAAAGAACTTAAACTCAATGAAACAATAAAAAAAACTATAATGGAACACATTGTGTTCCAGTGAACATCTTACCAGGTTCTGAAAGAGTATGAACCACTGAGAAATATCATCCCTCTTGATTGAATCAAAGTAATTTATTTGTTCCAGCAAAAGGTTGATGCAAGTCAGCACCGAATGCTTGTCGCGAACAATTGGGAAGAACAACTTGATGGGGTGGGAGAAAACAAGTAGAATATGTTAACGAAGAGAACTGAAACATGGAACAGGTATGAATGAAACAATATATTAGCATATGGTGAAACTAAACATTGAAACATAGAGTTAAAACTAGCTGAAACATTGTATTAGCATGTTTTGAAACATATCAGTAGACTAACTGAAACATGAAAAAATCAAAGGGATGGGAGAACTGATACCAGATCTAGTTTAGGAAGTTTTTGCTCTTTGTTGATTGATTTCACCCATTTTACACAACTTTCAGACACAAACTTCTCAGGATTGCAAATCAATTTATCCTAGAAAAAGAAGGGAACAAGTGAATTATAAAAAAACAAATTTGTGTTATAACATGTTACCGTCAAGCCAGGGGGAAAAAACAAATAAAAGGGCGGGTTATAACATGTTACCGTCAAGCCAGGGGGAAAAACAAACTTTTTTATGCTCGATTTCATCTTAGAATCTTCCCTGCAGTTTGCATTGAACATCTCAATCCAACACGACATAACTTCGTTGTTCAACTCTCCTCTAGGTTTCATTGCTACACGAAAATACTCAAGTGAGACATGGAATCCTCCAATCCTTAAGAATGGAGTTGGCCTGTTTTTACAAAAAAAAAGGTTGGGAAAAAATTCAGATAGAGCTAATATGTAACAAATGTGTTGTATTTAGTGAGACATATTATATTGGCTGATGAAACAATAGGGGGAACTACACTGAAACATATTAATAATAAAAAGGTTGAAACATATTTTGCGGAAAAAAAAGTGCGAAAACACTTACAACTCTTTGGCATCTGACTTCCTTGACCTATTTGGCACAGAATCAATCACAAATCTTGTGTACACATCATCTATTTCAGAAGTGGTCTTCAACTTCTTCGCCTCTACATCACAATCACCTTTCCGCGCCCTTTTCTTCCTATTTTTCTTCTCATGGGTGCTTGGACCACTACTACCAGCACCTACTATAGAGGAAAAAACATTATGGAGGGGGAGGGGTGTTGTTCATAGTTACTTTAACCACACCAAAAAAAATGAGAGAGATAGAGAGATAGAAAGAACGAAAATGTGGTGATTTTACCTAGAGGTAGCGAGATTGTAGCACGTGGCGGTGAAGATGTAGCTGGGGATGTTGCCCTTACTGCTGCTAGAGAGAGTACTACTGCAGTTGATGTTTTTGTTGCAGTGGGTGAAGGGGGGGCTGGAGAAGGTGTCTTTCCAGTGGGTGAAGGAGTTGCAGAAGATGTCCTTGCAGAAACAGGTGACTGAGGTAATGAAGAAGGTATCCTTGCATCCATTGCCGACTGAGGAACATTTGAAACACGCAAGGACAGCATATCACCAGCCAATTCCTAAGTGCTAATGAATTCAGGATCAGATTCATTGAAAAGGCTGAATGACGGTGCACCACATGCATCATCTAGATTTGAGATATCAGAGCGGTGAGCCAAAATATAATCATCAACAGCTGGGCTGCTTGGCACAGAACCGCCTGAAGCTTCCTTGCTTGGTCCATCAACAACTATAGTCTCAGCTGCGCCCTTAGTGCTTGGTGGGTTTAAAACGGCCTCAGCTGCCCCCTCAGTGCTTGGTAGGTTTGAAACAGCCTCGGAATTGCCCACTGCAGTGTTGCTATCAGCTAGCACCTTGCTTATGTCAGAAATCATATCACATGTTCTTTTTGCATGCAAATCAATCATGTCCCTCTTGAAGTTGTCAAGTGCTGAAACAAACTCATCCTGCCACATGACATTGTGCTTCTCAATAATAGATTTTAAGCTTGTTGGAAACTGAGACAAAATGAAACAAAGAGATGAACAAGTGAGATGCAAGTTAGAAACAAAAAAATAAAAAAGGCAAGATGTAGATAAGAGAGAGGGTCAGTGAAAAAGTGAATTTTTTTTTTACCATAGTCCCTTGGCTGCTTGAGACAGATAGCCTGATCCATTCATTCAATGAAGCAGAATCTTGAGCAACACCATCTTGGGCGACACCAGCTCCAATGCCTACACCATCTTGACCAGAAACAATTGGAACATCCTCAGCCCTTACAACCCCAGCATTCACAGCCTCAGACCCACCAGCAACAGCATGAACTTGGGCTAGATATGGGATCTCATTCCGTGGACGGAACTGAAGAAATAAAAAGATGAAACATAGTTTTAGTAAGTGGTGAAACACAGAATTTATATATACTGGAACATTCATAGTTGTGAAACATACCGGGCGAGACCCATATGTGACATAGCCAAGGTTCATCCTACAACGGTCTACAACAGCAACATACTCAAAGTCCTCATCAGTGACATGACAAAATCTTGGTGTGCTGTAGTCAATGATGTGGAGATGCCATCCGGTTGTTGGCATTTGCAAATGATCCATGTAAGCAATCTAAAAAAGGACATTTGATATATGTAGTTAACAGGAGCATATTGGCCAAAAAATATGAACTGGAACATATGACACCAGTGCATGAAACATATCATATGTGTAATATGAAACAATTGATATATCTTGCTGAAACATATACATAGGTAACTAGCATGCTAGATTGATTATGTATTGAAACATATGACAGCAGTTATGTGAAACAAAACATATATGTAAAATGAGACAAATGGATGTATTTTGCTGAAATATTGGATCAAGCACATGACAGTGAAAACAAAATATATATATATATATATATATATATATATATATATATATATATATATAGCATGGTGAAACAATAAAAAACTTACAACAAGTAAGGGGAGGCACTCTCCAATCTGAAAAATGGAATCCCGTTGCTCAGTAGAGAATCCCTGATATTTCCTGATTTCCCGCATCAAACAGCTCGCCACATGTGTGCACCAATCATACTGACTCCACATCTTGACATCAACCAAAGAATGCACATAGTCGAGATTCACATAATTGCCGGTGGCAGGACACAAGATGGTGGCAAGCAAGTACAAAATGAAAGTCCTTAAGAACTTCTCTTCATCATGCAGAGAAAGCAACAATTTCTCGCACATGCCTGTACCAAGTCTATTACTGACAAAATATGGATGGTACAGGGTCCTGATTTCTTTCACAACTTCAATGTTGGCACCAATAAGCTTAACAGGTAGATTACCATCATCTAGCCCAGTAATCTTCTGTACTAACAACTTATCAAACACGATAACCTTGCCACAGAACCTAAACTCACAAATCTCTGGGTTCGTCTTTTGCATAATCCATTCTACAAGTCGACTATGGACCTTGAAATTGCTTAGTGATAGAAAAGACTCAAAGCCATTATCTATGATGAATTGCTTTTGATCGGGTTCTGAAGCATAGTGCGCTTAGACCTCACACCGCCCCATCTATGCTTGAAGTTGGAACCACTACACCAATCAGGCATCCTTGAAAAAAAACACACAGAAACAGAGTCTGAGAAAAAAAATACAACATGTGCTCTGCAAACAAAAAAAATGTGTACTACTATGTAAAACAGACCAGGGGATACTATGAAACATAATATTAATGTGTACTGCAACATTGTATATGCATGGATGGGAAAAAAAAACAACACATAAACACAAATAAAAATGGAAAAATAAAAAAATGCATAATATATTATCACAGTACAAAAATGGTAAAACAAAAAAAACAACCATATGAAACAATCATGGTGCAAACTCATATTATAGATTATCAATTATATCTCATAATAGATCATCATAAATTATCCCTCTGTGACAAAATAATGTAACTACTAGAGCACAATCACATCTAGGAGACCACATGCAACACAAAAATAAAAAAAAAATCCATTCACATAATCTCATAAATGCATCCTCATAGATTATACCTAAAACATTTTGTAACAAAATTAATGTCATTACTAGAACACATTCACATCTACTAGACCACATGCAAACACACGAATAAAATCATTTCGGATGTGGAGGAGAAAGCATGGGGTTACAAGTTGTGAGAGGGGTAGGGGTGGAGTGGGGAACGGGGGTAAACGAAGCCCTCACCTCGACGCCGGGAATGGAGTTAGAAGCCGCCGTGGGGGATGGAGACAGTCGCCGCCACCGCTGGTCGGAATGCGGTAGAGGGGGTAGAGCCGTAGAGGGGAATGCGACGATTGGAGAAGCTGCTGCGACAGCTTCTGGCTTCTCCGGTGCCGCCTCGAACGCCGTCGCTGCCGGTCGGAACCGCCTCAGCCGCCGCCGTCGCCTCCCCGCTAGACCTAACTCCACCGCCGCCTCTCCCGCACTTTCTCCGATTGTGTCGGAGCGGTTACGGAGGAAAAAAAGGGAAACGCAGTTATTTCCCTTTCAATGTTGCAACGGCTAAACACACGGAGCCGTCCGTTCTATCCTAACGGATCGAACGGCTCGCGCGCCCGTCCGACGATGCGCCTCGCATCGGACGACCGATTATAAGCGTTTTCGCAAAGATATATTTTAAAAACCGTATAATTATAAAGAAGGAAGGAAGTAACACTAAGCTAGCTTAACAGCCAGCAGGTCTAAGTTTCTCAAGAAGTAGCACGCTTAGTTATCGGATCGGGATCCGCCTCTCTAAACGAAACTTTGACACAGACAAGCACCAATTACGAGAGCCAGTTAGCAACCTGCAGGCACAAATCCAATGCTGCTCTTCGTCGGTCTAGCTGTAGTGCTCAGGCCTGTAACCGCAGTCCGGCTGCTGCCGCCGTGGTGTATGTGTATGAGGACGTGCGGCGGCGTCGGATCTGAGTTCTCGCTGCCTGACGACTTCAATCTTGAGCGCGGTGCGAACACGTTCGATCGAGGTGTTCGCTCGGCATCGACGTTCTCCATCGCAAGATCCGGAAGACCAACACCATCTCATTCTCATGGCAGTGCCTATGCATGCCTGGACGGAAAAACCGGCCGGATAGAGAACGAACTTGGTGGAGAGGCCTCGTCGCGAGGACGATGCAATACCGCTTCGCGAGAAATAAGTAGAGGAGAGGTGAAGGAAGAAGAAGCTGATGAGTCTAGCTGACAGGTGGATTCGTTGCCATGTTGAGGGCAAAACGATTAGGGGTGTAGTACTTTATCTGGGGTTTGGTAGTTAAGGAGGTAATTTTCATACTTTCACAATAGTTTCGTGAGACGGTAAATCTAGAGAGCAAGGTTCCTATGGGGTCGCAGGTGCTCTCAGACCATGTTTAATTTGTTTGTTCGTTCGTTCGTTCAGAAGAGGAATTCAGAGGCTTAGGGTTGGTAGTTGTTCGATCTCGATCCAGTTGGTGCATGACTTTTGAATCGTTTCAGCCCTCCAAACCAAACACACACCCAACCTGGTCATCTTTGCATCGAACGATCATCTAATCTCATTTCAGGAAGTCAGCAGTAGAAGTCGTACCAACCATTCTCTTTGCATCGAACGATCATCTCATCTCATTCAGGAAGTCAGCAGTAGAACAATGTGATATTAATAATAATTAATATTAGGGTAATACTAGATCCCAGTGTCGATTACACATGATAATCATTATCATATAATGAACTGACACCATACAAGACAGTCCAACTCATTAATACAGTAGTAGTTACTCCAGTAGTAGCTAAGATCACAGACAGATAGATATATAGACAAACAATTGCTAGCTATTCCTCATCGTCCTTATCCATGTACTCTTTGATGCATCTCTGGTATCGCTGCCTTTGACGTTCCGCAACACTCTCAGCGAAGGCAACAAGTCGATTTTCTCCAGCACGGTATTCCTCGGGTATGGCCTCGAGAAAATCGTCGGGCATGCGTGGGAAGGGCTCAAAATGAAAGTAATCCGCCAGCGAGCGCTCGTAGGCCTCTTGTTTGGCTTTCTTCGCCTCAATCTTCCTCTTGGTCTCTGCTTCTGCTTCTGCTTCGTCGGTATGGCGGCGCTGCAGCTGCTTCTTCTTCTTCTTCTTCGTCTCGCTGGCGTCTTCTTCCTTCCTCTTCCTCTTCCTTTTGGGGGAGGCCCATATATAACATAGCAACATTGGTATACAAAGTTAATTGACCATATCAGTAGTATTTCATCATAATTCATAAACTGTAGTGTTCATCATAATTCATAAACTCAGGATAGATGATAGATAGTAGCTGGATCGGATCATCCATCGGTGGTACAGATAATACTAAATACACTTACAGCTGCTGGCTGGTCTTCTTCACCTGCTTGCCCTCCTCCTCTTCCATCTCCTTGCCGTCTGCTTCTTTAGTCTTAGCGTTTCTCTTGATGGCTTCCCTCTTGATGCTACTGCTGCTGCTGCTACCGCCCCCTGCCGCCGCCGCCATCTGCAGCTTGTCGACCTCCTCCTCCTCCCAACCCTTTGCTCGCTTCTCCTTCTCCCTGCAGATGAGAACACCCAACAGCTTCTCTACTGGATCGCCTTACCCGTCTCCATCTCGCTCATCTCTATCTCTCGCTC
Organism: Oryza punctata; assembly: GCA_000573905.2. Taxonomy (NCBI): domain Eukaryota; kingdom Viridiplantae; phylum Streptophyta; class Magnoliopsida; order Poales; family Poaceae; genus Oryza; species Oryza punctata. The sequence continues at coordinate 6,013,061 of CM002489.2, read as the reverse complement.
GATCGAAACCTAACTTTCTCCTTTCAGAACTGAATTGGATTGCGCCGCCTGTTGCTTAAGACACAAGGGCAGAGCAGCCCGCTATATGTAATCCCGCAACCCTAGACGTTCTCTAGTTAGGCCAAATGGGCCTAAAGTTTGCCAGGCCTCAACACCTCCTTTCTTTTATTTTATTTTACATCCAATCAGTATAATATCCCTAATTCTCGGTACCAGAAATCTTCACCCCTAAATTATACAAAACCGTGTAATTTGGATGACGTGGTGCCTACGTGACTGGTTTAACTAGGTATTCATCCCACGTGGTATTGATGTGGCGCTTAGGTGACAATTCTATTCATGAAAAAATAATAAAAACGTGGACTCACATGTCAGCTACACACAAAAAATAATTAAAAATGGTGGGGCCCACGTGGCCCCCACATATCATTCCCTCCCCTCTCTCTCCTCTTCTTCATCACACCGTCTTCAGGTGCTTCTCGTCACTAACGGAGTACGCAGAGGGTAGAAGCTAGCGGCAGAGTACGCAGCAGCGACGCGCAGCTAAGCTCCACCGATTCGGACCTGGAGAGCGAGGCCGCCATCTCCTCCCTTTGGACCCACGGCGATGAGAGTAGAGGAGAAAAGGGAGAAGGAGGTGCCGCCGTCTGTGGGCTGGCCATCGCCTTCTAGAGCTGCGCGAGGAGCTCCGGCCGTCGTCGCTCGCTCCGGCCTTGTTGCCCCGGCAGTTGCGACCACAGCCACCGTTCGCTGTCGTAGCGCAAAACCCTACCTCCCTTTTTCGGGGTGTTCTCCAACCTCCAAATCTCCCATGGCCTCACGTGCCGCTCGGCATGCCGCGAGGCCATCGGGGATGGTGATTCCGCCGCCAGTCGCACGACCCTCCTTGTCCAGTAACCCGCCCGCCACTAGCCCGCCATTTGCACGCGCGCCAATTCAGCCGGCTTAGTTTGGGTGGTTGGGGAGAAGCACCCGAAGATGACGAGGAAGAAGAGGGAGAGGGGGAGGGAATGGGCCCCACATGTCATCTACACAAAAGCGTGGGACCACGTGGGTCCCACCATTTGTATGTTGCTGACATGTGGATCCACTTTTTTATTATTATTTCCTGGATAGAATTGCCACGTAAGCGTCATGTGGGACGAAGACCTAGTCAAACCAGCCACGTAGGTGCCACGTCAGCCAAAACCGTCTTCCAAACCACCAAGGGATCTCTTTTACACCGGTTTTTATTCAGGGACCGATGGTATTGGTTTTAGGGTTGAAGGACGAAAATCGGATTCGGTGTAAAGTTAAGGAATCTCAAATGAACTTATTCCAAAAGAGAAAGCTGGAAGGCCGAAGGCCCAATGGAAGCTTCCACCTAGTCGGCCCAGCCCAGTAAGGCTACAACCCTATAAACCCGAGCTCCTCGTCGTTGCCGTCTGAGCGAGGAGAGAGGCGGCGGCACGATTCCCCTTGCTCGGCTGCTCCCGCCCAACCGCGCCGCCCAGTGGCGGACGCAACTTTAATATATAGATGGGGCGGAGAATGGAGATGTTTACTCGATAAGTGCAATCGAACACAGCACATATCATATTTATAGTTCAATCGTATAACTACGTGTGTGCGTGCGTGCGTTGTGAAGATACATACTAATATGTTGAACGTTTATGCCTTGTTATACCTAATTTTGATAGGCCATGACTACTATAAAAGGTTAAGGGGGTTTTGGGGGTGTGGGGTGACCCGTATCGCAGCTGGGGCGGTCGACCCACCCTGCCTAATGGGTAGATCCGCCCCTGGCGCCGCCGCCACCCGTTCGCTGCCGACCTCCGGCCTCCCTGCTCGGCCGCCTCCCGGGAGAAGATGACTTCCGCTCCCAAGGACTCGTTCGCCGCCGACCTGCTGTCCCCTTGCCTCCAGCCTCTCCCATCTTGTCCCCCTACGTGGAGAGGACAATGCCACGGAAGAGCTCCCCCAGGACCCCCTCGCTTTCACCCGACACTGGTTAGTCGTCCTCTACTCCTCCTTTCCGTTCCTCATGAAGTACTCCGTACTTGTTGTTATTATTGCTATTGGTGAACTTGCTGTTAGCATTCAAGGAAGTAGAGCTGGCTATGGGTGAATATGCATTTTAAAACAATATTTGACATCCAAATTGCTTCAACCTTGAAGTAAACATACTATAAAAATTGGCTTGCAAAACGTACCTTTTTGCAAAAAGTATACTCTCGGAACTGTTCCAATCGTTGCAAATGATACTCCAAAAATTGGATGAGATTGCATGAATGCATTATGCACATGCAGTGGTCGGAATTGCATATACTGGCATCACAACTATTAAGTAGTGCATGTGTTCCTTGCTGAATTTATTTGTGTTGTAAATTCGCCTTAAAAATAGATGATTTGAGGCGGTGTTAGAAAAGTGCCTTCAGCAAAACGCCTGTAAATGCCACCCATCCTGTTGTGTTACTTAAGCTGCTCTGCTCCTAGCTGATCTGCTAAACGCTAGCCAAGAAATCGCGAGAGTCCAAGCTGATTTGAAAACATAGTTTGTTATGTTTTCTGCTTTTAGGTTACATCGTTATGCCCAAGCCCCAGTTGGACCATTGGACTGCTTCAGATACCATGCCCTCTCCCCCTCGCTTCCCTGAACCTAAAAAGAAGGCCAAACGTATTAAGAAGGTATTTAAATCCTCTCTCTCTCTCTCAATGAAACGGGGAATTTCATCCTTTTATGACTTCTTGTGACTTGCAACTTTTTCAGATTGTTTCCTTTCCTGATTCCAAGCGAGGACGGGCAATTGAGAGAAGGCTCAATGATGCGATGTACAGCAGATATCGACAAATGAGATGGCTTGTGAACCAACTTTATGAAGCTGAATTTTGGAACCCGAGCAATGTTGAAATCGACAGTATGTGAATTTCTTACAATATTGTGTAAGAATGGCGGTCGGAGCGGATGGCGGCGCGGTCGAGCGGATGGTGGCGCTCGGCGAGGCTGGCAGCGGCGAGGAGTAAACTAGCCGCCGCGCCGACCGATCATCGCCGCAGGCTTCCTCCGCGCGTCATCGTCGTTGCGGGCATCGTCGTAGCATGTAGGGCCACCATTTGGCGAGCTGTTTTGGCTGACCCAGCCAGCCAGCGATTTTGGCCAGCCAAATGATTTGGCTATCCGGTTGGCTAGTCTGTTGGACCTTGTTTTTACGTTTGAATGGCTAAAATTTGGTTTGGAGAGACTGATAGAGAGGCTGTTGGAGATGTTCTTAGGCAACTAGACTATTAGATAGGGGAGATAGTGTAGAGGAAGACTAAGAAATCAGGAGGAATTTTTTTACACTTCCTTTTGATTATTTTTCTTTTTTTTCTCATCCTACCATTCCATTACGAAATTTGTTTCTTTTCGAAGATTAAGAAAGAGTCAACATAGCTTGAAATAAATAATAATTGTTCCATTGGAACCTTCTACATGGTATAAGCATAACCTTAATGAATTAACTATCTTCTTTTAAAATTAAAATAAAAATAGAAAATGATGACATGTCGGGCAAACCTTGTCCATATCTAGAAAAAAACAAGTCATGCTAACTTTGTCCAGATTGAAAGTTTGAGCATGATAAAATTATTTTATAATATCTTTGAGGGGTAATAATAAATTGACGATTAATGGTGTCATTCTTATGTAATTAACATCATCTTCACCCTAACAACCAAATATAAATCTTCACTAACAACCAAATATAAATGATTCTGTCACATCAAATCATTTTTTATTCTAAGGGTGATCCTCTTAACAAATACACTAATTTGAGGATGTAATAATGATAATATGTTATCACTAGAAGAATAGAAGAATCAAATAAATTGCATGATACCTCGCAAATAAATATTACCATATAATTTTTCCTAAATTCTCCTAATTTCAATAGTATCATTATATGTTCCCTCCCATAGTACACGTAGATGGAGGGACGGTTTACATCCTTTTGCATCTTCCTGGCAAGTGGGGATAGATACCGTTCCTATTTATGTTCCTATTTGTTTGCCACCAATAGCTCATATGTATGCAACAAGCAATAAATGAATAAATATTATGCATGCATGGCATGCAGATTTCAGAAGAGAGATGGAAGGAAACCGAGAACATTGTGTAGTTTTGTGTTAGGTCTCCTCCAATGGTGCTATGTAAACTATATCATAGCATATCCAAGTCAGCATGTGTCCTACGTGGAAGGAAGAGAGAGAGAAAAATCAATCTAGCTATCTCCTATCCTCACGCTTATCTCGCTCACGGACCGATACGGTATGAGTCACCACAAGAGATAGCTTATAAGCTAGCAGCTGTCTTAATTGTTGGAGAAGACCTTAGGAAGTGGAACCAAATTAAATGAGATTGATCACTATTTATAGTGGAAAGCTAACTAGCTTCATGATCTAATAATTATGGAGCTCGCTAGGCAGCTGCTCATCCAAGTTTTGTCTAGCTGTCATGACTATGTTATGTTTACACGTAGCTAACTCATGATTATTTGGGAGGTTCATCAACCCCTGAAAATATGATTTCTCTCATTCCGTACTTAATTACCACCAACCGCTCTATTGACTAGGCCAGTATAGTACAAGTAGATTCAGTATATGCATGTTGCTGATCATACCGTACGGGAAAGTACAGGATAGGCAGCAAAATCTCGAAAACATGAGAGAGATTTTAGATGCTAATAAAATGAACCGTGAATTTCTGATGCTACAAAATTAAAAACGATCGATGCTACAAAATTTAAAATGGGAACTTTCGTTCAGTTTTGCCTAAGGATACTCTCGCTTCCATCGCCAATCTCATCTCCTTGTGTTTGTAATTTATGAAGGAATTTTTTTTTATTTTTAATTTTTTTATTAAAAGTTTTGCAAAAATAATTTTTTGTTTTAAAGTTTGACAGAACTGATCTCCTGCCGCTCTCTGGGAGGGCGATTATTAAAAATCGCCCTTCCAAAGAGCGGTGAATGTGACGTGGCAGACGATCGTTGGCTCTCTGCCGACGGTCGTCTGCACATTTTACAGGCGGCCCCCTTGCCGCCCTAGTAGAGGGCGATTTTTACTGTGCGGGGGGCCTGGAATTTTGCAGGCGGCCCCTTTGCCGTTCTCTGTAAGGGCGGTTTTTCACTGTTCATACAGTTTATGATTTATTTAGGTGTACGCACGGTATTTTGGGTACATTTTGAACATATGAAAACCCTAAACTGTATGAACACTGAAAAACCGCCCTTACAAAGGGCGGCAAGGGGGCCACCTCCAAAATTCCAGGCCCTCCCGCCGCCCTTTTGTAGGCGCCCCCCTGCACAGTAAAAACCACCCTCTGCTAGGGCGGCAAGGGGGCCGCCTGCAAAATGTGCAGCCGACGGTCGTCTGCCACGTCACATTTGCCGTCCTTTGGAAAGGCGATTTTTAAAAATCACCCTTCCAGAGAGCGGCGGGAGACCAGTTCTGTTAAACTTTGAAACAAAAAAATTATTTTTGCAAAACTTTTAATAAAAAAATTAAAAATAAAAAAGAAACTCTTTATGAAGCTGCCTGTCTGGCCCAGGCGACAAATCCCAGCGTATTGAAACGAAATGGGAGCCCGGCTCGTTGCTGGGCTTGTGTTTACAAGGCCTCAGCTTACGATGCCCAGACAATTGTAGACCCAATATAGTTTTTCTCTTTTTTTCGGGGAGGCCCAATACGGTTGGTGCTAGTAATCTTTTCTCCGTGTGGCTGTCTAGTTTTCAGTTAACAAAAAAAAACCTATAAAAAACCACTCCAAAATCACCTAAATCTGAGTTGCGGCATTTGGGTCCATTTAAAACCAGTGTTGTCTCCCGACACCGAATTGGACTTGAACTTATTATTAGACCTCGTGAAGTTACGTGCATATCCGATAAATTGATAACCTCAGTACTAGTGCAGACAGAGACTCACAAAGCATGGTTTGAATTAAGAGAATTGGTTCATCGTGCTTCCAAACTAACTTAGGAGCCGTTAAGTTCTTTTCAGGCTTTAGTCTGTGTTCGGAATGTGAGGTTAGAAACTCACCCTCCGCGCACGTAAAACGAAGCTACGTATTTTTCTTATAAATAATTAAGTATTTACTATTTTTGAAAAAAATGGATTAATATGATTTTTTAAAATAACTTTCGTATAGAAATTTTTTTAGAATACACACCGTTTGATAGTTTGAAAAGCGTGCGTGTGAGAGAGGTGAGTTGAAAAAGTTGAAGGGTGTGGCCTTAGAATGGCTGCGTAGTACGACTGCTGCAAGGCCAACGAAGCCGACATGCACGAAGCCGCGGAAACATTGATTACATCGCAGCGCGAGTATGTCTGGCGTACCTTGAGTAGCCGCCATCACCGGTGAAGTGACGAGCGAGGCTTAGGTAATCGAGACTAGATATCAGACAGAGGAGATAATGCAGGTATGCTCTTCCTTCATCTTCTTGGGCTCAGAATGCTAGCTTGCACTTTCTCAGACAACCAATTTTACTATTTTCTACCTTTTTATTGGTTTCTGACTTCCTGTGGTCAGCCATCACGGCAAGCAATCGATCCATGATCCCAGTGTATATATTGTCCTTCTCCCGTGCTGTCGATACTACTATCGACATGACATGGAAGTGGTGCAAGTAATCATGATATAGCAATCATGTCCGGTTAGGCTTCTCAAGAAATGCCTTTTAGGAGGGGATGATATTAGCAGCAATGTTTTTATTCTTCTGATTGCATATGCTAGATTGAAATTGTACTGCCACAAACAGCAATTTCTACTGCCACATGAATTGGGTAATTCTAAAGGAATATATATTTGGCACATCGCAGAAAATGTTGTTTTTAAACTATTTTCATTCAAGCACGCATTCACTAAAAATATATGGTTTCTATAGTAAGTAAAGAATTGGTAGCTCGATATACTGATCTATTCTTTACAAATCCAGAGAATAGATATTAATTAGTGTGCCATAAGAACTCTTTCTTCATTTCTTATTAATTAGTGTACACGAGCATACAGTGTGAGATGAATCGATGAAGTGGTCATGGCTTAATGTATGTGCGCCGAAAATTATACGTGTATAGTGGTACTAATAGGAGACGTTCCTGGACAATCGAAAAGTCCATGTATAGATGAGTTTGATGGGAACGTTGAATCTTTAAGTGTGGTGTATGTGATACCCCACAAATAAATGAGTGAGAAAAGAAAAAGAAAAAGAGAAAAGAGGATGAAAAGCTAGCTAGCAGCCTAGCCCAAGCAGCAGCATGCCGGTCCAGCCCATGCGAGCAAGGAATTTATTTTTTTTAAAGATTTAAAAATAAATTCTCATTTCAAAATTTTACATAAATATACTCTTCCAGCTCTATCGTAGGGCATGATATATAAATCGCTCTACGGTAGAGCAATCTAAGTGACGTGGCACCCAGTAATAGGTGCGTCATGGTAATTTTGCAGACGACCACCTCCCGGCGATAAATCGCTCTCCCTTAGGACGATTTATCGTCTGGAGGGGCCACCTGCAAAATTGCCATAGCATGCTCTATCCATCACCAAACTTTGCGCTATGATAATTTTGCATACGTGATAAATTATCCTAGGGAGGAACGATTTATCACCGAAATGGGGCTGCCGGCAAAATTGTCACGACGCACCTCTCCCGTGGAGTGTCACGTCACATAGATTGCTCTACAGTAGGATAATATTTATGTTCCATCCTACGGTAGAGCGGGAGGAGTATATTTTTATAAAACTTTGAAACATGAATTTATTTTTTTAATTATTTAAAAAATAAATAAAAATCAGAAAAAATCAGCGAGCGAGCAGTAGCACGATACAGTATTGTGTGGTACAGTATTATATAGTTCAGACTGAGAAGCACTAGCTTATAAGTAGCTTACAAGGATGGACTGCCTGAATACTTAAACGCCGGATTCGAATCATTTTGTACAAATCGAGAATGAAAGCGCAGTGTTACAGTATAGGTATGGTTTCAACTCATTCAGTTGGGCCTTAAACCGTTCTTAGGCCCTGGGCGTTACAATTAAGTACTGAAACTTTACAAATGCACCATATAAAGAGAGTCGGATGAAATATTATACGATATTCTCCAAGTTCATACTTATAAAATCCATATTATCTTCTGAACATCAACTTGAATGTATTTGATAAAATCCATATTATCAACTTGGAGTGTATTAAAATGTGTTCGCTATGTTTCTAAAATCCACATTATCAACTTGGAATGTATCTGATGTGAAAATGTGTTCGCCATGTATCTAAAATCCACATTATCAACTTGGAATGTATCTGATATGAAAATACAAGCGCTCGCCATGTTTCTGAACTCAGAGTTTATGATAATATCAACTTGGAATGTATCTGATGTGAAAATGTGCTCGCCATGTTTCTGAACAAAATTTATGAACATTTCCTTGCAAGCATTGCTTTCCTCCTTAGACGTGCTTGATTACTAGTCTTCCCAGATAATCAAGCTGAGCCGGAGAGACTCCAAGCCCGACGAACTGAACTTCTCCTGGACGAACCATGAAGTTGAAGTGGCGAGTCTTATACAACTAGACTATATATATCAGAAAGACGAGGTGATGCACAGGAAAAGGAAGACTGAGAAATACGGGGAGAATGTCATAGACTGTAAACAAAATCCATGTACATGTATGCATAGCTCGCGCTAATTAATTTTGGATAGACTGAAAGGTTGAGAATGGTAGAACCTTTTTCAGAAAAAGGCAGGGTAGAATTCCACCCTGATTTCGCTAATGTAGTTAACAATATAACAGACCAAATAAAAATAAAAATGATTCCACCTTGCATTTGTTCCTCCTATTCTAACTAAAGGTTATCAAGATAATTACATCCCTTTGTCAAGATAATTTCATGCATCTAGATTAATTTAGAAATTGTTCCTCAAGATACATCTAGATTAATTTAGAAGTGGTTCCTCCACAATTAGAATGGATCATATTCTAGCTAAGGATGCTCCTCTTTGTCAGGATTATTACATCTAAATTAATCTAAATTAACTTAGAAATCGATAATATGTTTTACTCAGCAACTAGAACTGGAACGAGATTGTAGAAGCACGTTAATATTAGCTTCACAGGGAAATTAGGACCTCGGACCCAAAACCCATTAGTCTAACACACCCTTGCTAAACTTTACATAGACTAAAGTGGGAGATCTGTGTAGACTATGCAAGCCTATTAAGAGGAGATCGGAAAATGCAAATAATTGTCTAACACTGAGAACAAATATTTGTGTTCCTATTTGTTTGCCTCAAATAGCTCATACGTATGCAGCAATATGCCAATATTATGTATGCGTGCATGGCATTATGGCAAGTAGGTTTCAGAGAAGAAATGGTAGGGACCCGGCCGATCGAGAGTATTATTGTAGCAAATTTATCTGGAGATTGATCACTAATGACCACTATTTATAGTGGAAAGCTAGTGAGCTTCATAACCTGATATGATGGAGTCCGCCAGCCAGCTGCTCATCCAAGTTTTGCCTAGCAATGTTATGTTTACACACGTAGCCAATTCATGATTTTTTGGGAGGTTCACCAACCCTGGAAAAAATGATTTCACTCGCTTCACACCTTCAGCATCATCCGAGGAGAATGGATTCGTCGCGCTTCCAAATTAACAAACTAGGAGCAGGTTGTTTTTAAGCCTGGAATTAATGGCTACCTAGTAAGACTCTGAAAAGCCAACGAACTTCTCTCCGAACCTCCTAAAGAATCGAATCTATAGGTGAGGAGGCTCAAGCCTGACGAACTGGACTTCTCCAGAACAAATTAAGACGTCAATTTTGGCCATCACAGGTGAAGTGTCAAGGGCTTAGGTAATTAACTAGACTATCAGAGACGATCATCGGTTTGGCGGTTCACCGGTGAAGTGTCGAGGCTTAGGTAACTGCACTACCAGATAGGGGAAATAATGCAGTGGAAGAGGGAGACTGAGAAAAGCGAGATGATGACATATCGGTCAAATTAACCTTGTCCACATGTACATCATGCATGTAGCATAAAAAAAAGTTAATTAGATCCATGCTAATTTGTCATATTAGAAAAATGTCACTACTATTCACGATATCGGCTGGATGCCACTGCAATTTTGTAAAATTGGATCTATGTCATCGCCGTCACGTTTTCCATCTTCACATAGACCAAAATACCCTTAGACGTGGGACCTACATGTCAGTTTCATCTTCTTTCTTCATCCTCCCCTCTTCCCTCTTCCCTATCTTTCTCCTAGCTCAAATCCTCCATGGCAACGCCGCTTCAAGGTCCTTGCGGCCGTCGATGCTTTTGGCCAGCCGCTCAAAGATGTTGTCGTCGTGCACCTCCGAGCGGCCGCGCCCACCCGTCCGTTACCGACATCGTCAACCTCGGTGTTAACAAGTACTACGCCGCTGCCGCCATCGCCTGTGACGTCTCCACCTCCTCCTCCGATGCCGACCCTGTGCTGGAGGCCTGTGGGGGCACGAGCGACGCCATCCTCACGCCTGCAAAGTCCTCACGCTCTCCGGCATGGCCACCCCGCCCGCCGCCGCTGCCTGGCTCGCCACTCCGTTCTGCCGCCCGTGAACTGCCTCCGGCGACGCCCTCTAGCCCCGAGGACATCCGACACTTCTTCGACTCCGCGCTCGCCGAGATGGCCGCCAATCCTGCTCGATCAAATAGTTCATCCATGCAGTTCGATCAGATCAGATCATCAGAGAGGAGGGGAGGAGATGAGATGGTGATTTCAAACCCGCCGCACCCGCCCTCGGACGACATCCTCGTCGTTGCTGTCCTCGTCGAGGTTGAGGAACACCGCGAAGATCCTTACCACCACGTCTATATCGTACAGCGTGTGCTACTGCTGCCCGCCCCAGCCGCCACCGCTGCGGCGACGAGCCCGGCGGTGACGAGGATGTCCTCCAGGATGGCCTAGTCGAGCTACATCCTGATCCACTTCTCCAGGTCAGCCCTGCATATGCTTGACGCCAACACCGCCATCGCCGTCTTGAGGAGACCCGACAGGAAGGCCATTGGCACGGGGCTCTTCTTCGACTGCGCCGGGAGCAAGCTCATGATTTCACGGAAGAAGAAGAAGGAAGGGATGGAAAATGTGACGGTGATGGTGCGGTTTCAGTTTTGCAAAATTGCAGTGGCACCCAACCGATATCACGAAAAGTAGTGGTATTTTTTCTAAATCGATAAAGTTGCAATGGCATGGATCAAATTAACCCAAAAAAATAGGTCACAGTTATTTTGTCAAGATTATATTTTAAACAAGATAACATTATGGTATAATAGTTGAGAGGTAAAAGTTGATGAATAGTGCGTTACTCTGATCTTGGCAATATAATCGGGAATGCTTCTCGTCAAGCGTCCTGTTAGAAGGGAAATATCAGACGAAACTAGATGGGCTGCCACTCTGCAAGTACTAGTACATGATACTAATAGAGCAACATATTAAATTTTAAAGCGATTTTTCTTCTAAAATATTTATGTTATTAAGAAACGATTACATTCTTAAATTTGTTGCACCTATATATATATAATAAGACCTCACATGACAATATTTCGATGATTTTATTTTTTAGCTTTTGTTTTACAATGGATTTTTTCTTAATGTTGCACAATGATTTATTTGGATGTTTAAAAAGTATTTTCATATGTTCCATTAGCTCATTGCAAATGTTGCACATGATGTTTCATTCGTAATATATTGGATGTTTCATATGATATTTTCAATGTTTCACTTGTTGCAATCAATGTTCATGTAGTGTTTGTCTGTGTTGCGGTTAGTATATTTGTAAATGTTTGTGACTTTGAAACATTTTATTAAGTGTGTTGTAACATTGAACTTCCAGTAATGAAACAGTTCTCTATTCGTGGTGAAACAACCCCATTCAGTGGACACACATTTTTCTATTAAAATATAATCATACGAGATCTTATTGTAAAGATTTAATTACAACAAATATAACAGTGAAATCAAATTACAAATTAAATAAGTAATTTAGCAGAAAAATATTTAAAGTTTTCTACTTGTTTAATTGTATTGAGCATCTTCTCATGGAAGAGGAGAAAGAAGCTTCTCATGGAAGAGGAGAAAGAAGCAAGGAGAAAGTAGATGTGCAGCATATGCATGCAGCGGATTAGGAAAACAACTTCCGATTATTTGCATTCCATCCGACGTTTGATTTGTAGCTTTCTCCAAAATTAAACATGCAAGCATAGAAATTATTAGTTAACATGCAACATGCCACATCAACCCACTAAACACCAAAAGCTTAACATGCAAGAAATTATTAAATTATTAGTACGTACTAAAACTTAAATGCAATTATACTACATCATCTACAAACAATAATATACACGCATGTTAAATCATCATTCCTCATATCATTTCACAATATTTCAACATAAATTCATCCATGTTTCTACAACATTTAACATATATTCATCCATATATTCAGGCTTGTTGCTAACAAATATCTTGCTAATGTAATTAAAAGAAGAATCAAATATATATATATATATGAAATCTGAAATATCACAAATAAAATTCACTTATTATTTTTCTATACTTCCCAATATTGGCAGCATACTTGTGTATGTGCTCTCTCTTGTAGTCCATATAGAAGGATACGGAAGAAGATATTGTTTACATACTATTGCATCTTGTCATAAATGGTGGCGTAGATAATGCATATTTGTATTTCTATTTATTTGATCCAAAATCTCATATGCATGCTGGGGCGGAACAAGTGTGAGGTAGTCAGTGCTCAATCTCTAGGCTTAGGATCACTTTTAAATATATTAATTTTGGCAAGACCTCATCGATGGAGGCTAGACGTGATAATTTATTGACTCTGCCCCTCTCATATCTGTGCATGCATGGTTTGCCTCCAATATCTTATCTCCCATATATGTGTGCATGGCAATGTATACATGTGTGGCAAGCAGATTTTGAGGGGAAATGGCAGGAACCTGGGAATAGTTTTGGTGAATTTGCATTAGGATCGAATATATATTGGAAAGTTGACGAGCTTCATGATGTGATATTATGGAGTCCGCTAGCCAGCTACTCATCCGAGTTTTGCATAGCAATCATGACGATATTATGGTTACACATAGCAAATTCGTGATTATTTGGGAGGTTCACCAACCCTAGAAAAAAATGATTTCACTCATTTCATACCTTTCACCATCATTCGTGCTAACCATGTACTGACGATACATGCATATTGCCCGATCAAACGGGAAGTAAGGAAGCTCGCATCGATCTCCTTGCTTTGTGAAGCTGCCCAGCCAACCGGCGAATCATAACAGAATAAGTTCACTTTAGGTCCCTTATCTTGACCTCTAATTTGATTTTCGTCCTAAACCGCAATACCAGATATAACACGTCCATCAGCTGACTGGTGTACAGGAGGTCCCACGACAGTATAGCTCTTGGTTTTGTCCAATGTGCGGCTAGTTGACCGGAGTCAACAATGTTGAGTCAACGTAGGACCCACGTGGACCCCCACATGTCAGGCCCCCTTACCTATCTCTCTCTTCCTCCCCTGTGTTCCCATCTCACAAGGGCGGGTGGCGGTGAAAAGAAGGCCAGTGGTGGGCAGTGAGGAGGGCGATGGCCAGCGGGGAGAAGTGAGCTCGACGGAGGAAGGGCGCCAACGATGAGGCTTCAGAGGGTACGGATGCACGGTGGGAGGTCGGGGAGTTGTGCAGAGGCCCGCGAAGAGGGAGAGCATCGGGCTGCTGCTGCGGGTAGTGGTGATTGCGACGGTGTTGCTGATGGAGAGCCGGCGGGTGGGGTACGCGCGGCAGCACAGGTTCCACTTCGCCACCGGCGAGACATCCTTCACGGCGGCCTTGTTGAGGAACCTCATGGTGTTGGTGGAGTCCAGTCGGAACTTGTGCTTCTTTGTGTCCTCCTCCAGTTCAAGCTCGTGCAGCTCCTTGGCATACACCAGCACCGGCATGCACCACTTCCAAATCGCGGTAGCGACCACCTTGCCCAAGAGATATGGAAACGCAGGTGAGCGAGGGGGCATCGTCGTCTACTTCGACATCGACGGCCTTGGCAAGGGGGGCGAGTCGTCGCTACCGCCCTCTCTTCCATCCACTCCTGATGTGATTTCGTTGTCGCAGCGCCGATCTGATCCAGTCATCTTCCCCTTCGCTCCCCCGGGGACGCTACCTAATCAAGCGAAAATACCTTGCCAACACCAACACCACCACCACCACGAGCCACCGCCCGCCCGACTACAGCTCCTATTGTTGCGGCTGTAACAACAGTGGCGGCAACTACTACCCTGTGCCAGCCAACTACTTCTACCCCTCATCACCCACGCTCGCGCCTACCTCCTCCATGCCGTCACGATGCACCTCCTCCTCTGCTTCCTGTCTCCGTCCCTGACCCCGACTTCCTCGCAGCCGCAACCACAGACCCAACCTCCGTCATCGCTGCCACCGCCCATTGTCAGTATCCTCAGCCGCAATAGTAGGCTAACTAGTCCGACCACTACCACGTTGTGCTCCACTCGCTCGTACACTGTGTGGTCGCACTCGAGTCCGTCGCCCGTCTCCTGGCCTACATAGAGATGAGGATCAGAGGGGAGATGGGGGAGAGAGAGTTGGAAGAAGGGTTGGTTGTTGACATGTGGGTCCACGTTGATCCCACATTGACTCAGTCCGATTGAACATAGTCAACTCGCCACATTAGCTAAAACCGGGTATTATACTACCCTAGGACCTCCGGTACACCGGTTTCGCAAGTTGAGGGATGTGTTATATCTAGTATTGCAGTTAGAGGATGCAAATTGAACTCGCCGTAAAGATGAGGAACCTAAAGTCGACTTATTCCAATCCAAGCGTAAGGAGCCAGCTCGTTGCTAGGCCTGTGCAGTCTAGGCAATGGCAAGCCCAATATAATAAAAGGAATTTGGAATAAGTTCACTGTGGTTCCTCAACTTGACGTCGAGTTTGAATTGTGTCCTTTAACCGCAATATCAGATATAATACGTCCCTCAACTCTTAAAACCAGTATAAATAATGTCCCAAGATAGTTTAGACAGTGGTTTCGACTGACGAGGCATCTATGTGGTTAGTTTAACTTTGTCTTCATCTGACGTGGCACCAGGATGCACATGTCAGTCACAGGAAAGAAAATAAAAGGCATGGGCCCGCGTGTCAGTAGGATTCTCCTAGCCACATGTTTGCGATATGTACTGTTGATGAAGGCAGAG
The DNA here is from genome assembly GCA_000573905.2 of Oryza punctata. Taxonomy (NCBI): domain Eukaryota; kingdom Viridiplantae; phylum Streptophyta; class Magnoliopsida; order Poales; family Poaceae; genus Oryza; species Oryza punctata. The sequence continues at coordinate 5,997,792 of CM002489.2, read as the reverse complement.
GCTGCTTGGAGCTTGTGACGCAATTTGCCATCTCCGTCCTGGCGACGAGAACACGACTGACGCAGCGCTTGATGCAATCCGCCACCGCCTTGGTGGTGCTGAGTGCAGGCGCAGACACGTATGCCAGGACAGGGAGGGGGTGTGCCGTGGAGTAGTGGACCCCCGCGCAGCAAGGACCAAAAGCTCACCACCCTGGACGAGGTCGAAGGCGCTCAGATGCTCAGAAGCCGAACACCGAAGAGCGTGGCAATAGCGGCGATATCCGCGCCCCTCTCCTCATCGCGCGCGGTTCACGCTCTCCTGTCTCCCTCAATATCGCCGATTTCCATTGACTCAGGATAAATTTTGATGTGAGGTCAGATGTGTTTGGAAGATGACGACCAAGCTTTCCAACAGGTTCAAGATGATCTAAATTGGAGTTGGCATGATGGTAAATCAGTGATGTCTCTCCGGAGGCCAAACCGAAGTTAAACTTGCTATTAGACCTTGTGGAGTTATGTGCATATCCAATAAAGTGATGGCCTCATCACTAGGTTAGAGAAAAGGCTCACAAAGCAGCGATATCAATTTAGGAGAATTGGTCCATAGTGCTTCCGAAGTTACTAGGAGTACGTTGTTTAGGCCTTAGTGGCCTAGAATGGCTACGTAGTAAGACTGCTGCAAGGCCAATGAATTTCCCTTCTCATTTTCCTAAAAAATCAAATGATCAAATTTATAGGTGAGGCAGAAATGCTTCAAAGCCCAACGAACTAAACTTCTCCAGGACGAAGCCACCAATTTTAGGGCGTGCGTGGAGCTGCCGAGACAGTGATTAGGCCGTGGCACGAGCGCTCCCGTTGGGGTGGCAAGGTAAGGCTTAGATAACTGAGACAATATATCAGGCAAAGCTCCCGTAAAACCATGTATTCTCATAGAAAACAGTACGTTATGACCAATTTTCTCCTGATTGAAAGGTTGAGCATGGTAAAATTATTGTATAGTAATTGAGAGGTAATAAACTGATGAATGGTAGTCACTATTATCTCGCCAATAATTAATATCATCTTCACCCTAAATCTTTATTCTGACTAAGGGTATTCCTCTCCATCAAGATGAGAAATTAATAGTACACATAATAGATATTGGTGACTAGAAGCAGGATTGCTAGATTCGTGTATACATTAAGCTGGATGCGCTACGATGCAAGAAAAATAGGGCAGGGGGAAAATAGAATCCGGATGCCACAATCCATTGGTCTAATAAGCCTCTACCATCGAACTGGCGATAGCAACTTTAAGTTTGAATGTAAACTATATAAAGAATGGAGCAAGAATAGATTTGGCACAGATAGTGTAATGGAAAGAAGTGGGAACATTTAAATATTTATCTAAAACCCTTAACAATATTTGTGTTCGTATCTGTTTGGCTCCAATAGCTCATATGTATGCATCATAATTATATTATGTACGCACCCATGGCAAGCAGATTTCAGATGAGGAATGTCATGTAGCCGAGAGTATTGTAGTAGTAAATTTGCGTTAGAACCAAATCTATCTATAGATTAATCACTATTTATAGAGGAAAGCTAATTAACAAGCTCCGTGATCATATCATCTCATGCCAGTTTTGCCTAGCAGGCTAGCAGTCATGACTATGTTATGCTTACTCGTAGCAAATTCATGATTGTTTGGGAGGTTCACCAAAAAATGATTTCACTCATTTCATACCTTCACTATCATCCGCTCTAACCTCTACTGGCGATACACGCATGCTCATATGGGAAGTGGAGGAAACTCGGCGTCAGCGATCTCCTTGCACGTTTGTTAAGCGCGCTGCCTCTATGGCCCAGCCGGCGAATCCCAGCGTAAATTAAGGAGCAGGATCGTTGCTGGGCCCAGGCAATTTCAGGCCCAATGCAGTTTACTTTTTTTCTTTTTTGGGATTTGCTATTTCACTGGCGACAGAATCCTGGGCTTTTGTACTTTACCTTTTCATTCATGGTATCTTGCATATCCAATTTGTAGTTACACTCAATTTCATTCAGTGCACGTATACTCAGTTATATAGCACTCACATTAAGTCACAGCACACTAAAATTAGATTTTTACAGTAGTTTTTTCCTCTAGATTTACGATTTTTTACTTGTTTGTCTATTTTCTTTTGTTATTACATTTAAAACTGGTTATATCCATTAGTTAAAAATTCTACAAGATTCGAAGCTATAAAAATATTGAAAAATTAATAGGTAGTTTATTTTCTTGTTACTTTTTGTTTCGCACTGACCAATACGTACAACAAGATTAAATTGTATAGCCTTGAATCAAATCACACATTTGCACTCCGTTGTTTTTCAGGAGAATTATTATGCATATTTTTCAGGAGAATTATTATGCATATTTTTCTCAAGAGTTAGATCACCTATCGGCTATTGCATCCTTTTTTCAGGAGTAAAATAGTTACTGCACCAATTAATATTTCACGTCCTTTTCTTTAGGGGATAAAAGAATTTTTATGCATATTTTTCAGGGGTAAAATAATTACTGCACCAATTAATGTCTCACGTCCTTTTCTCTCCGTGTCCCTTTTCATGGGTAAAAGAATTACTGCGCCTCATCCGATTACCGTGACCCATATTACATCATTTTGAGATGCAAAATACATCCAAACAGCAAAGAGTTTTCGTATTGTAGGTAATTTTTTCACGATACATATTTATGTGGTGTTTGGAATTTCCAGGAAAGAAAACAAATGGGAAGTTCTGGGGCCTAATTAGTTTACCCCAAATAATACGTGAATAATCTTTTTACTTATACATTGAATTACTCCATCCTAAATCACGAGACAAAAAATAAAGATTTTACATGAACAGCACAGTAAAGCACAAGAATAAAAATTTTACACACAACATAGCAATACACGCCATTGCCAATTCGTCGTGACGGCTAAACGGAGCTTCTAGCCTACGAGAAAGAGCAAAACAACACAGCGGCGGAGATGCAGGCTGGAGCCGAGGCAGCACCAGGTCTGGTCGCTGCGACCCCGGTAGGAGCCGGATCGGCGACGAAGCCAAAGATGGAGGCCGTCGTTGCTGTTGCCGCCGCCTCGCTGTCCTTTGAGGTGTTGCTGCTACAATAGACTGGCAGCGACAGAGGTGCTGAAACATTTCGTGTCGATGTTACCAAATCGATCGACCATCACAAACAGGATCTCCCACCATGGTAGGGATAATAGAGAAGCACGCCAAGATGAGTGCTCAGCCGAGTTGAAATTGGACTACACAGAAGGATAAAGTATTTAATTAATCACAGGCTGTATACAATTCTTGCAAGAAATCAAGAATCTCATTAAGAATTGCTAAGAGAACTCACCGTCCCTACGACGTCCGCCTCATTCGCCACGGGCCAGACATCTCTTCATCATGGATCTGAAGCAGATATCGCGGATCAAGTCCTTTCTCACCGGCAAGTATGTCAAGAACAAAGGGGCGAGAGGTGTACCGATGCCCTGGCGTCCTGCCTGCCCCTTACCGCCGTTGAGGATGCCTATGCATCTGTTGCCGCTGCTTTGGGCCCACACCCGAACTCTACCAATTTTTCCCTGCTGTCGTAGAGGTGCGAACTGAGTTCCTCCCCTCACTACGGTGAGCAGGATGAAGCCGACAGCAATGGCCACCGCCGTCGGCTTGTAGCGACCTCCAATGTTGTCGCCGTCGTTGGCAACAGCCTCCCCTCGATGTCATCGCTAGAAACGACCCCTGTCAATACGATGATGGTCAGATCCAAAAATTTCGGGTGGTGGAGAGGAGTCACTACTGGGGAAGCGATTTTTAGTCACGGTTGACAACCCTTTTTAGTCCGGTTGTACAACCGGGACGCCCAATCCGGGACTAAACGGTTGACAACCTTTTTAGTCCCATCTTTAGTCCCGGTTGAAATAACCGAGACTAAAGATACACACCAAGTAAAAAAGATAATCGGGACTAAAGGTACACACAAAGTTAAAAAAATGTGTGGGATGTGGAATTCGGACTTAAGATTTCTCACCTCAGCCCTCGCGCGTGTTACCATCCCATCTACTACATGCATCTAACTTAAATAGAGATATTTTTTTTATAAACTAACCCTATAGACATCTTTAGTCCGGGTTGTTGTTACCAACCGGGGCTAAAGATCGTTGAGGCCTAATATGACCTGATAGCTATTGAACCGTGACTAAAAATAAATTTTAGTCCCGGTTAGTGTAACCTATAATGGTTATACCTGTAATGGCTATACTGCTGCAAGGCGAACGAACTTCTCCTCTGCCCATCTTCTTAATTAATAATCAAACCGAGCCAGCAAAGAGCTCCAATCCCAAATAATCAAACCGAGCCAGAAGAGAGGCTCCAATCCCGACGAACTTAACTTCTCCAGGATGAATTATGAGCAACCAGGTGACCAGGTTTAGGGTGTGCATGGAGATAGTGGCATACATTTCATTAGCAGTAATCACCGGTGCAGTGGCGAGTCTTAGGCAACCGGACTATATATATCAGATAGAGGAGATGATCGATGCATAATCGAAGGAGATAACGCAGAGAGGAAGTCGTTGCGGAGAAAGAATGACATGTCCGTCAAATCTTTCCACGTGTATGCGTAGCTTACGCTAATTTTGCTAATGAGCTTCATAATCTGATAGTATGATGGGAGACTGAGAGAAGGGTGAAGATGACATGTCGGTCAAACCTTGTCCACGTGTATGCCATGTAGCATAAAAATGGTAGGTCACAGTTATTCTGTCAAGATTGAAATTTTGAGTATGATGAAATTATGGTATAATAATTGAGAGGGAAAATTTGATGAATAGTGTCACTGTATCATCTTCACAATAACAACCAAATAAAAATGCTTTCAAATTTCAATAACCACAAATTAATCCAAAAATTATGCGGTACATTCGAATCATTCACCATTTCACAAGTAGTGAACTAAATTTGCCAATAATTTCGATATGTTTGGTACCATAATATTCTTTATTCTGACTTATGCTCTGACTAACAGGGTTATTGCTTACAAACATCTCACTAATGTAATGAAGAGAAGAATAAAATAAACATGGTTCAACCCCACAACAAAAATTTACTTATGTTTTTCTATACTTACTAATCTTCATCAGAATTCATGTTTCTATACTCTTTCGTACTCCTTATATAGAAGGATAGTGAAAAAGACATTGTTTACCTTCTGTTGCATCTTGCTATGTAATAACTCCTTATAGAAGAATAGTGAAAAAACATTGTTTATCTTCAGTTACATCTTGCTATGTAATGGCTCTTTACAGAAGGATAGTGAAAAGGACATTGTTTATCTTCTGTTGCATCTTACTATGTGATGCAGATAGTGTATTTTTTTATTCATATTTATCTATCTCCAATATCTCATATCCATGCACGGGCGGAGAGCGTGGACTAGTTAGTGTTCAAGACCTCGGCTTAGGCTTATCTCTCATACATGTATGCGTGTGTGGCAAGCATATTTTGAGGGGAAATGGCAGAAGCCCAAGAATAATGTTGTAAATTTGCGTTAGGGAACAAAATTTCAATATTTATAGTGGAAAGCTAACGAGTTTCACGATCTCATATGGAGTCCGCCCGCCAGCTGCTCATCCGAGTTTTGGCTAGCAGTCATGAATATGTTATGGGTACACACGTAGCTAATTCATGATCCTTTGTGAGGTTCACCAACCAGGAAAAAGGAAATAATTTCACTCGTTTCATACCTTCACCATCATCCACCCTAACCTGTAGTGATCATACATGCATATCGTTGATCATACATACGTGAAGCGAAGCGAAGGAAACTCGTGAATCCCGGCGCAAGGAGCCGGCTTGTTGCTGGGCTTGTGCTTTGCAGTGCAAAGGCCTCAGCCTGCGCAATTGCAGGCCCAATATAGTTTACCTTAAATATAGTTGGTGCTAGTACTCCCTCCGTCCTAAATCACAGGATGCTCCTTTTTCAGCAAAATTAAACTCGGTAATTTTTGACTAAGTATCATACTAACCATATCTATAATAATATCTATAATAAGTATTATGCATGTTATGTCACTAGATTTATATTTTGAAGTACTTTCCTGTTATGCTAATTTTATATTCATTGGAAAATTTACATAAAATAAATTAATAATCAAAGTATGTTATTAAAGACCGTGTAAAAAAATATAGGTCTTATAATTTGGGACGGAGGGAGTATTGCCTTTTCTCGTTTTCTCAGTCTCGGGAGCAATAAAATTTGTCACTGGCTCGTTCATCGGCCAAGGTTCTTCTATTTTCGTGGATTGATTGAATGGAAAAAATCATCATTTATTTCTATTGGTGTTGGTGGTGTTATTCAAAAGATAAGACCTGACTAACGTTTTAGGTCACTCATCTTGACATCGATCGAGTGTTTTGAATCACATCCTTAAAACACAATACCAGATATAATGCATTCCTCATCTTTTAAAACCAGTACACATGTAGTCCCAAGATAGTATTGTAGGCTGTTTTTGGCTAACGTGGTGTTAACGTGGCACTAGAAACAAAAACAAAAAATAAAATACCTTCTTCCTCCTCTCTTCCTCTATCCTCTTTTCCCCATCTCTGTACGGGCGCAACCAACGGGGAGAAGGGTGGAGGATGGTGGCCAGCGGGAAGAAGGGTGATGGCCAGCGAAGAGGAGTTGGGCGGTGGCGGCAACGTCACCGAGCTCGGTTGCCGCGATAAGGTCCAGGGACCTCCACTCCCGCCTCACCGGCACAGACCTCCTCCGCTCCTACCTCTCTCCGCCCAGCCTCCAAATCACACGCTTCGCTCTGCCACCGCCGGCAGTGTCAACGAGCAGCAACGGTCGAGCTCAGGCACAACCACTACTTCAGAGATCCACAGGGCGTTTTCATCCAACAACATCTACTCATATCCAGCTTCGTGTTATTTTTGAACACTGCAATCAGCAAGCAGCAAGCGGGGGAGAGTCAAGTCAAGTACAACACAGGACTGACAGGCCGACGACTATGGCGAGCGGCAAGGAGAAAGGCGACCACTGGTGGGTGGCGGGCAGCGGGAATAAAGGCAGCAGCCGACGGGGAGAGGGCGGTGTGCTTCGTCTGCGGGCCGACGTCGGCCGACGCCATCTTCCTCCCCATTGCACTGCTGAGGCAAATACATCACCGGTGCGTGGAGGTCTAGCTCACATGGGCCTCCTCTCTCCTTCAATGGCCTTCTCGACAGCCATCGTGGTGTGGGGAGCGGGGAGAGGAGGCAGCGACGAGGATCATGTGGAGGTAGTGCATCACCGGCGCTCAAGTAGGCTTGTCTCTCCCTCCAAGGCCTCCTCAGTGGCTACCGTGACATGGAGAGAGGGGAGAGGATGTGGCGGTGGCAAAGCAACAGCAGAAGAAGAAACCCGGTGATGTGGTCGGATAGAGCTCGGTATGCCGCCGGTCGTTATCAAGGTCGGAGCTAATTTTAGGCAATCGGAACTATATATCAGATAGAGGAGATAATGCATAGTCAAGGAGATAACACATAGGAAGAGGACGTCTTTGCGGAGAAAAAATGGCATATCTGGCAAACCTGTCAAACCTTATCCACTTGTATACGTAGCTTACGCTAATTTTGCCCCAGCTGAAAGGTTGAGCATATGGTAAAATGATATAATAATTGAGAGAAAGGTTGAGCATACGGTAAAATGATATAATAATTGAGAGGTAAAAAATGGCAAGGACCCAAAAATATTGTTGTAAATTTGCTTTAGGAAGCAAATTTATGTGGAGATTGATCACTACTAATCACTGTTTAGGCAGCGTTCGTTTGAAGGTGTTCCCAGCTTGAACAGTGAACACGGAAAACGAAGCGATCCATTAGCGCGTGATTAATTAAGTTTTAGCTATTTTTTAAAAAATGGATTAATTTGATTTTTTAAGTAACTTTAGTATAGAAACTTTTTGCAAAAAATACACCGTTTAGTAGTTTGAAAAGCGTGCGCACGGAAAACGAGAGAGATGAGTTGGGAAAAGGGGAAGAAGAACAAAGCCTTATAGTGGAAAACTGACAAGCTTCATAATCTGACAAGCTTCATAATCTGATAGTAGAGATAGCCTTGGAGAATATATCAGAATATTGGGAGAAAGTCGATAAATTTAAATATTTGTGTTTCAAATTGTTTCACTCCAGTACCTCACAATATGTATGCATGCATGGCACGCAGATTTCAGAGGAGGAATGGCATGAAGCCGTGCCGAGAGTATTATACTAAATTTGCGTTAGGAATCGAATTTATATATAGATTAATCGCTTTATAGTGGAATGCTAACAAACTCCATGATCTGAGCCAGCTGCTCATCCAAGTTTTGCCTAACGGTCATGACTATGTTATGTTAACACTTAACCCGTAGTCAATTCATGATTATTTGGGAGGTTCACCAACCCTGAAAAGAATTGATCTTCGCTCGTTTCATAACTTCACCATCATATATAGGGATGCAAGTAGAATGGGTAGCTCTCATATCTCACTTCTAGCTTATTTTTTTCTAAATTTTATACTACAACGTAGGAAATGACACTAGTAAGTAGGTTTTTGTGCGGGTGGCAGGACTGCATGCAGTCATTCCATCCCTATATACACGTTTCTACACGTATATAATTTGTAAATGTGCATTTAAACTTTACACGTACGTATATGTAAAGTTTATATGTACATATATGAAGCACACATATGTATATATATATATGTAGGTATATATATAAAGTTTATACATATATATATATTATATATAAAAAAATATGTGTACAAAAAGCACATATATAATCTTTATATATGTATAAATTTTATACATGTATTTATACACTTTGATGGGAAAAAAGAATTTACATACACGTATATAAAGTTTATGTGTATACATATAAACGTGTGTGAGTATAACTTTATATACGTAAAAAATGTACATGGGCCACCAGAGAAAGAAAAAGGGTCCAAATCAGCTATGTTGGGTTGAGCCACAAATTTAGAAAAAAAACAAAGAGAAAAACATGTCCATGTGAAAAAAAGGAAAAAAGAGAAATCATTGGGAAAAAAATGCGAGTTCGCGCGACTAGTTGATGATTAGCGTTTTCATGTACGTGATGATACATGCATCTTGCCGATTAGTCCACTATTTGTGAAATCCAAAAAAAAAAAAAAAGAAATCAAAGCTATAGTCTGGAAGTATTTAACGGTTGTGACAAGAAGCAGTGCTCTTGCTAAAGTTATTTTTTTAGAAATGATAAGAAATTTGTTAATTAGATTAAAAATATGCAAACTAGGATGATTTTTTCAATAAAACTCCGAAGGTGAGTGAGTATTTGTAACCAAGTAACTTATGGGATTTGCGATTTTCCTTAAAAAGAAGTAAAGCACACGCACGTGCGCCGTAAAACCCCCCCCCCCCCCCCCCCCCCATCTCCTCGAACACGTCATCGATGCCTCTCACGGAACGGAGGCATAGTATCGCCGTAACGGCCGTACGTGACACGGGACGGACGGATCGGTGGTCAATGCCTGGCTGACCGACGCCGTACCTTGAACCTTCACCTTCTAGAAGCTTCTAGGCGGAAGCAAGCGGCGTCCGTCGCGCGCGCGCCTCATTTTGCCATGTGCGATCTGGTGCCCGTTCTGATCAGATCAGGCCGGTCGATCGGTAGCTCAGCTACTCGTTGACGAAGCCCACCGAAAACCACCTCAGCTCACGCACGTACTAATCCGTAGTACGCGTGCGTCGTGTCGGAGAAATCACTTTGGACTGGTTTTGGTCTCCTACTCCAAACCCTTCATCCGAGTTGATCCTTAGTACTATTTTTCATATCGTTTAATTTGAAAGAGTTTCCATCGTTTATTAATCGTTTGTAATTCAAATTATGAGTAAATTGCATTTACTGGTGGTACACAAACGTGTAAGAGAGGTGTAATCTAGTGCAAGATATGATACAAGGGATAGAAAGATATGAAATTCATCATTTCAATGATGATGGAAAGTAAAGAGCAAGTAGCATGTCTTATGCATACTCACTCCATGTATGCACATCACATCCTACTCAACATCAACTTGGTAAAATTAATCTTTGCCAATCCATTTTGCCATGTTTCTCACGAATTAGACAGGTTCACGTATCAAAAACGAGAATTTTACATGTACGTACTAAATTGCACTCACGTAAAAAGTTTGTATACCACCGATGTATAATAATATGCTCTTCAAATTATGCTGCGGGAAAAGCAAAAGAAGAAGAAGGAAGGAAAGGAAGTATACCGTCACGTCGACGTCGATTGGTCAAATCGGCACCCGTGCGACAAAGGCGCCTCACGATTGTCACGAAGGCACGAACCTTCCACTCTCGAGTCCTAACGACGTACGCCGATTCCACGTTTGCGTGAGTAATTTGCCAGAATCGCCGTTTCATTCCGCGTCTCTCCAGTCTCCTCCTCTCCGAGTCGCCTCGCCGCCGCTCTCGATAAAAAGGAGCCCCCTCTCCTCTCCTCCTACGTGAAACTGCTCGAGAAAAGCCGGTGAGACAGCGGCGGCGGCGGCGAGATCGTCTGCGTCTTCTTCGCCGTCGTCGTGGTCTCCGTTCTGCTCCTTCCCATCCCACGGGAGGACTTCGTTTTTTTTTTTATTTTGCCGGTACGGTTTCCATGATCTCACCTCTCTCTGCTCCACCTCGTCTCTGAGTTGAAAGCTCGTTTGGTTGGTTTCTTTCTCCCTGTGCTGTTCGTAGCTAGCCAGCTGGCCATGTTCTTGGTTGGGAATTTAGCAGGAAAAGTTTTAGGATTTTGTTTAAGTTTGTTCCATCTTGTTTGGAGTAGTTGTCTCTTTTTTTGGAGTATATGACAACTTTGAGAAGGAAAATGAAATCAGAGATTTTATTTTATTAGTATGTGGTGCTCCACCACGAAGTGCAACAGTTGGTTGGCCCTTATTTTGTCTCGTTCTATTGGTCCAAGCGTACTAAAAGACAACCAAATAACTCAAAGAAAAATCCGATTTTTTGGTTAGAGAATATTCATTTCTATGAAGTTTCCTGGTGCTTCTTCAGTTGATGATTCATTGCTGTTCTGAAGGAAATTGAATTATTAAAAAGTTAAAACCAGTATTATTACCGATAATAACTTACTGGGAAGGGAAAAGATCGGATTTCTTAGCTTCTGGATTTGAAGCCCGAATTTTCCCCCAAAATTCCATATTTTTTTCCTGACAAATCTGCGTTTTCCCTACCAAAGGTCCATGGACGACAACACGGTGGCAGCGAATGCCGGCGCCGGCGAGCGGCGGCGCCGCCTGCCGGACTTCCAGCAGTCGGTGCGGCTCAAGTACGTGAAGCTGGGCTACCACTACCTCATCACCAACGGCGTCTACCTCCTCCTCACGCCGCTCATCGTCCTCGTCGCCGTCCACCTCTCCACGCTCACCGCCGGCGACGTCGCCGACCTCTGGTCGCACCTCCGCTTCAACCTCGTCTCCGTCGTCTCCTGCTCCACCCTCCTCGTCTTCCTCTCCACCCTCCATTTCCTCACCCGCCCGCGCCCCGTCTACCTCGTCGACTTCGCCTGCTACAAGCCGCCGCCGGAGCGCCGCTGCAGCCGCGACACCTTCATGCGGTGCTCCAGCCTCGCCGGCTGCTTCACCGACGCCAGCCTCGACTTCCAGCGCAAGATCGTCGAGCGCTCGGGCCTCGGAGACGACACCTACCTCCCCGCCGCCGTGCTCCGTGACCCACCCAACCCGTGCATGGCGGAGGCGCGGATGGAAGCCGAGGCCGTCATGTTCGGCGCCGTCGACGACCTCCTCGCCAAGACCGGTGTTGAAGCCAAGGACATCGGCATCCTCGTCGTCAACTGCAGCCTGTTCAATCCGACGCCATCACTATCCGCCATGGTGGTGAACCACTACAAGCTCCGTGGCAACATCGCCAGCTACAACCTTGGAGGCATGGGCTGCAGCGCCGGCATAATCGCCATTGATCTCGCCAAGGATCTCCTCCAGGTGCACCCGAACACGTACGCGCTGGTGATCAGCATGGAGAACATCACACTCAACTGGTACTCCGGCAACGACCGATCGATGCTGGTGTCCAACTGCCTCTTCCGGATGGGCGGCGCGGCGATCCTTCTGTCGAACAGGTGGTGGTCGGAGAAGAAGCGATCCAAGTACGAGCTGGTGCACACGGTGCGAACGCACAAGGGCGGCGACGACAAGTGCTTCGAGTGCGTCACCCAGGAGGAGGACGGCGACGGCCACATCGGCGTCTCACTATCCAAGGACCTCATGGCGGTCGCCGGCGACGCGCTGAAGACGAACATCACGACGCTGGGACCCCTCGTGCTCCCACTGTCCGAGCAGCTCCTCTTCCTGGCTACACTGATCGGGAAGAAATTGCTCAGGATCAAGAACATGAAACCCTACATCCCCGATTTCAAGCTAGCGTTCGAGCATTTCTGCGTGCACGCCGGTGGGAGAGCGGTTCTGGACGAGGTGGAGAAGAACCTGTCGCTGGAGGAGTGGCAGATGGAGCCATCGCGGATGGCGCTGTACAGGTTCGGGAACACGTCGAGCAGCTCGCTGTGGTACGAGTTGGCGTACAGCGAGGCGAAAGGGAGGGTGAGGAGGAGGGATAGGGTGTGGCAGATCGCGTTCGGGTCAGGGTTCAAGTGCAACAGCGCGGTGTGGAGGGCGCTCCGGTCGGTGAACCCGGAGGAGGAGGTGGTTGGGAACCCGTGGATGGGTGAGATCGATAGGTTCCCCGTCGTTGTTCCGAGGGTTTCGAGGGTTTCGTGATCAAGCGACTGATGATGATGAAGAGATTTGGTGCTTTGTTGGCATTGGCGCTTGTTAGGTGCACCAAGGTGGTTGTTGTTACAGATTGTTGGGTTTTCAGTACTCGCAGATTATTTTTTTATCTTTTGATCTATTGTTAGGGTAGGTACAGCCACAGGAGTGTGTTGTTTGTGTGTTCACCATCTCACCTTGGGTGTGATGATAAAATTTTCTGATTATGGACAAAATTTGGCGAATTTTGATTGGATGACATCTTTTGTGTTTTATATGAGATATGACGCTCACCTCGTATAGTTGGTTATCTTTAATCTTTAGTTGCCCCATATGGATTGGTTTGTATGGTTATAACGGAATACACCAAAGTTGGATCTAGCCTTTGCATTGCAGCTTTGCTGGCTTACAGCCTAGCACCACCCAGCTACTTTTTTCTGCCGTGTTTTAACACAAACAATAACGCAAACGAAATTATAATTTTAAACCTTTTGGCATTAGATATTGACAGTGACTATTGGAGTTAGGAGGCCTTATACAAAATTTCACCCCCTCTTTTTGGAAATTCCACCATTGATAGTTAAGCACAAGACAATTTCCCCCCATTGTTAATAAAACCTACCATTTTTCCCAGGACTACAAAACCCCTTGGTTCGGAAGGAGACCATCCATTACTCAAGAGAAATTGGGAAGCAAGACAGGCAAAACCAGCCTTGACAACACAAAATCTCAAACCATCACATTCCCAGGCATGAATCAAAGCGGTGCCACACTATTTTCTATCCCTCAGGCTGGCCGTCCTTGGGGAGGTGAAAGCCTTCAATCTTGCGAGCAGCGTCACTCACCGTGTTGGCCTTCAGCTTCCCATTTGCATTTGGCGGTGACTCTTGCTCGTCACTGGTAGATGGGCCCAGTTGCCAGATTCGGATGGTTCCATCCTCTGATCCTGATGCATACGACTCGCCGCCAGGAGAAAACCGGACGCAATGGACTGGACCGTGGTGACCTTTGTTGCAAGCTGTTTTCAATAGCAACAGTTAGGTGCATAGCTTCTAAAATAATAAACTTCCATAACGATTGACATTGAATGAGCATCAATTGCATCAAATAGGGACTTAGAGAATAGGAAATTTTATTTTTTATTTATTCCATTATTTAAACAAATAGCCGTACTGCAAACAATTAGTGTCCACATGCTAAAACTCAACCAGGCATGCGAAAGTGACAAAATGGAAACAGAGGACCTGCATCAGAATAGATGATGAACCATAACAAAGTGGTACTTGGACAAAATGAAGCATTTAGCCCCGACTGAACCTGCCCACGCAGGTTTAAGTCCTAGACTGGTAGGGGGTAGTACATGCAAGTGTGGTAGGGCACCCCCACATTGGTGGGTGTGAGCGACTGGGCGTTAGTGTGGTGTGTGTCCAATTTGTACTTGCAAAAAAATGGACCATTTAGCATTCATAGTTCCTGAGAAAATCATCACAGGTCAAAATAATAACAGAATGGATTCATTGTGGGTGGTAGGCCAAAACAAAGCATAACCTACAATGCAATGATTTCTAGGGCATGTACAACTCCAAAAACTTGAAGAAGTTGGCATCATTTAGAAAACCAAATCAATTACTTTTGCAGGTATAATCAGAAACAACTGTTGAGTTCGATCATTTCATTTAAGCCTCAAAAGTAATAAGTACTTACTTATTTCTTCACCAGTGAAGAAATCAAAGACATGGACCCACATGTCTTCTCCACCAGCAATGAATTTGTTCCCATACTTTGGTTCAAGAGAAGCTGATTCGACATTGCATGGCATATTATAGCTCTTAACAAGTCCAAAGCTGCAGAATAACCAGGAAATATTATAACACATGAGCTAATCCCAACTAATACTACCAACAACGTTTTGAATAGAAAATATCTTACTAATTTGCATCCCAAAATTTGACACTGGAACCATCAGCTGTAATGATGTACCGGCCATCTTGGCTTACTTCTGCACTAGTAACAGTAGCCTTGGTTTCAAGAGTTTGAACGATTTTTCCACTCCTTACATCCCACAACCTATTCAGAGGCAACAAAAAGTTGTTCAAAGAAGAGAAAAAATACAGCTAATTACAATCTACTAATGTTTTGTTAACATATTTTATGCTTCTTCTAGTATTACATCTTTAGACAAGAATATATAGTTGATGATTGCAGTCAAGTTAGTGGGAATCTCTTGGAGATAAATAGTCAATCTTTTTGGTCAGATCCCTACATGTCAGTTTCTTGTAGTCCTGAATACATGTCCCTAAATGGATTCACACACTGGTTACTTTAGATAGGTTTGCTATTTAAAGAGAAAAGATTGGGGTTTGCTTCCTAGAGAAGAGAAGAACTGAAACTTGCAAGTCTTAGTAACGAAAAAAAAGCAAAATTTAAAAGGAAATGACACTCAAGGAGGTAGGTGTTACCTAGGTGCTACTCTTTTGTGCTTGCAGTTTACAAGGTCCGACACCCACAAAATCAGAACAGAATGTGGACTCTGTGGGTAACAGTACATGTCTGTTTTTTTTTTTTGTTACTGTAATCGAACTTCTACACCACGACAGTAATCATAAGGGAAGGAAAAACAACCCTAAGCTGGAAAAAAAAAGTTCAGACACACCTTACGCCACCCATATCGGTGCAGCAACTTAATATAGATTGGTCACTATGAAGCCAAGCAACAGTTCTGACAGAGCCAGGAGATTTGTCAATCTCTCTTGGGGCTGCATCTGGGCGGTTCATATCATATATACGTAAAATTTTCTCAAGACCTCCAGTAAGTAACAGGTGGGTGTCCTGAAAGAACATTAGCATTTTAATCAGGTTTCTCTATGAATGAAAGAAAACTCTGACCAGCAAAGTGCAAATTAATGACAAAATAGGCATCGAACAGTGTTAGAAAAAATATTCTCAAGGATTTAAAGAAAAATCTTCAAATGATTAATTAGGATACATTACATGCTTACAGCTGCTTTGAGATGGTTTCTAGAATCATCTCAAAATTTTTAAGTGTGTGGATGTGCTTGTGTCATCTCTTAGAGTTTAAAAGGCGATGTTTACCAACAATTTTGTGCTTATTCCAAGAGTGAACCAGAAAGATAACAAGCCTCATCAGTTGCCCACATTCCCTAATAAGCCAAAACAGCTTATTAGGGAATAAAAATTAATTTGTAGGTAGAACTTTTGCATATGTGTTATTAGCGACAGAGAAGCCAATATTAAAAAAAGCTACGCTGAAAATATCTGAAAATTAACTTCAAAATTAAGTTTGAAAATTCAAATTTTGACTTTGGCTTTGGTTTATTTGGCCAATCGATGGAGCCCAACATAAAAATCAAGGAAAGTTGCAAAGTACAATTTGTGTGTTCTAAAAACCAAGAGGTCAGGACGTTCAAAGGCTGCAGATCAACAGGTATCTAATATCAACTACACCTGTGTTTTGAAAAGATTGTTGCAATGACCAGAAATGTGCAGATTGATAGTTCAATAAACACTATCTAGCACTGGTTCGTATAATTTGCACTCAAAAATCGAAAATTAATCAACTGCTAATGCTCAAATTTTGTTCAGTTGCACACTTGGCAGCCAATGCACCAGTATAGCCAACCTACTGTTTCATTTTGTCGAGATCCTAACTCAGAAACAATCACTAATTCACTGCATGAATAAAGACAGCGGTCAAGTTGTCATAAATGAGTAAATTATAAATACATATAATAAAGCTACCGCTGATGTATTTTGTTCCCTAAAAAAATAGGATTCTAGGTCTATGCAGTGAAACTAAGCTAATAGAATCCATGTCACTTCATGAGGCCACATATATACTGTCGGTCTATCATAATTGACAATTTGACATAATCAAGTAATCAATAGTGAATATGATGTGGCGGGTGTTTGCAGGTCAAACCCAAAAAACAATCACTATCGCGCTCTGCCTACCAAAAGCAAACCAATTGGGTAATGATAGCAGGAAATGAAAAGATTTCATTAAGAGAGAGGAGAGGGTATGAAGTTTTAAAATGGTTACAGCAAGTCAGGGAGAATATAACCTCAGAAAAAGCACAGGCACGAACAATGTGCTTGTGTTCGAAGGAGTGAAGCTCTTCACCAGTTAGTGCATCCCATACTTTACTGAAAGGAATTTAAGAGAGTTAAAATAAACTCAGTAACAGAAATAGTAACATTCTAGGGACTGATGCTTTGGTTCCTGTGAGGAAAATGCCATTCCGCATCACAATATAAAAAACTTTGTAACAGAAATGTTGTTTCTTAATTTTTAATGGGAGCATACCAGTTTAACATTGAACTAGGCAAAATAAAATGTACCATGTGTATGAACTATCTAGTAATTAGCTACCATTTCCTATCCACTCAAGTCTCAAGGAAACAACAACACATAATATTTGTCAATTTTGAATACCATCACAATGGATAACATGCCAGCATTTATATCCTAGCTACACTACCAAGATCAACACTAGATAACGATCAAGTGATCATTAGATGCTCGCTGTGGAGAAAAATTCATTGCATTACACAGAAAGAACATATTAACAATTAACACCAATGCAACTTAACAGGGTAGTAACTATACGCTGAGAAGTCAGCAGAACCAGAGGCGGCACGTAGAGCATTGGTGTCAAGGCAACAGCTCCAAACAGCACCTTTGTGACCTTCAAAGGTCCCAATCCAATCTCCAGTATCACCATTGCGAATCATTGGGTTTGAGTCTGGAAAGAAATAAAAGATAATATCAACGACATAAAGAGTAGAAGAATTAATCCAACAAGAAGTGAATCATACAAATGGAAGATTCTAATGAGTAATGACATTACTTGCCACTGTACTGTGTCAAGTCACAGGTGAACACTCCCCTAGGATTTGTATCCAATATCCACAAGAAGCGAATCTACCAAATAATAGCAGTGCAATGGCCGAATTTATTTAATGTTTATAATTTGAATTATTGCAGCGGAGCAATTTATAAGAAGGGATCAATGTTGTTGTTGAAACAAGAGTAGCACATGAGATATCAAGCTAAAGGTTGGTAGGAATTTTTGTTGAGATTAATCCGAAGAACTATAAATTTAGAAAAAAAATATAAACAAAGCATAAGCATAAAAATATCCATTTCTCTTGAAGGAAAAATTTAGTCCCCAGGATACATTTAAGCCTATATGTTAGTCGGCACAACATCATACCGGTCCCTCATTTTTTTTGCACAGGTGAAAATCAGACCATCCAAGTAAAATGGATGTTGTAGACATGTGAACAACTAACAGATGGGTCCCATATCTCAATGACAAGTGTATGTTTAGAATTAGTCTTCAATACACTTTGATGCATCGCATTTAACACATTCTGTTTCTTTATATAAAATTCAGGTGAATGAGCTTCTTACTAAACAACCTGAAATATTTGACATGGTCAATCTGCATCAGCTATTGACAATTTTGATGGTTCAACCTCAAGGGTTCAAGCAGCGCCTACGGAGCTGCACCAATCACATTTACCACTATCTGTCAAGCGCCGCTACAAACATTCACCATTGCAAACACATCGCCTCCCAACCAACGAATCCAGAGCCAGCAAAGCAAAGCAAAACAAAATCTGGGTAAGGATCACGCGCGCGTTACCCTTGCTCGCGCTGATGAGGAAGCAGCCGTCGGGCGTGACGGGGCTGTAGAAGAGGTCCACCACCGGCCGCGAGTGGCCGTGGCACACGAGCGGCACCCCCGCCTTCTTCCGATCCATCTCCCCTCCCCGCAACTCCAAACCACCCCCAACCCTAGCCTACCAAATCAAATCAACCTCCCTGCCACTGCCACCTCCACCGCGCGGCCGCTGCTTCCTATTCCAAACCTAGCACGGCGCGGCGAGGTAGCCCTAGCCTTAGCTCCGATCAAACAAAAATGGCGGAGGATTTAGGGGGGAATCGATGAACCGGATCTGCGCGATGGGTGGAGGGTGGTGGGGAGGAGGGGGAGGGGTTTATATAGTGGTCGGAGTGTTCCGCTCCGGTCGCCGCGCTCCGGTGAGAGGGGGAGCGTCGAGGGGAGGGAGGAGGAAGCCGGGGATGTGGAGGGGAGGTTGTTTTGTGGCCGTTGGATTTTGATCTGGTGGTAGAGAGGTTGTCTTGTTCCTTGATGGCGGTAGAGGGGTTAATGGTGTTAGCTCGATGGTGCATTTGTGTTAGAACTTCAATTGTGATCTAATACCCATTTTTTCCAACTTTGTGATTTTGCTTTGTTTTTACTTGCCTCATTTGATATCATCAATTATTGTACTTATCTAAATCACATCATTATACATAAGGCTTACCCATCTAATTCTTTACCGCCCTCATGTCACTAATTATTCGTTGACCATGCCATCGTCCATCTCTAGCTCGATGTCACTTGTAACGCTATTAGTTCAACGCCAAATACTGACACGGCACCCCTCACCCTATTGATACTAGATTGAGGCAGTAACACCTCCTTCGTTGTATAATCCCTCCCCTCTCCCCCACCCTATTTATTGAAATGGTGATAAACCTAGGTGTTGTTGTTTGATAATGATATCTGGTCTCTCTAGGAAAGTCAACGATGGCCGCGCGGCTAGCGGGTGCCTTGAAAGAGAAAAAAAAGGAGAGGGATGGTTTGGATAATTGTAATTTTGAGATCTTGCTTAGTACAGATCTAGGATTTTTTTTGGAACTGGGTATCTCTAACTTTACGAATCTATAAATCTGAATCTATGATTATGTTGATGACATTTAGATAGATCGTTTTATTATTCTATTTTAAATGGAATACAAAATATTAAAATCACTATAATTTAACATATAAACTTTAAATCTAGCGTGAATCTAAGATCTCGATTTATGCCAAACATAACCTTATAAACAAACACAATTATTAAGGGGTTAAATGAACTTATCACTAAAATTTACTTCAGTGCTACTTTTCAAAGCGCCTGCTTTCAATTGTCCTCTCAAAAAAGAACAAAATTTCTCAAAACTCTTGTTTCGAAGTAAGGGACCTTTTTGAGAGTTAAGATTCTGAGAAGCAGTTGATTGGTAGCTAGTTTCTGAGAATCTTAAAAAAAAACTAAGTTTCCATCTTCTGATTTTTAGTTTGTTTTCTAGGTTTTACAACTCCATATTTTCGTAATCTTAACCATAAGCTGGATTGAACTGTTCGAGCAGCTTCTGTTTCTATTAAAGAAAGTTACCGTAGCTAAAAAGCTCCCTAAACAGGCCAGTATTCTACTTTTGTATTGTGATCCAATCCAATTCCGAATTCCAACATGGGCCGGCCCTCGCGGCTTGTTCCCTCACACTTTATAAACAAACGCACCACAAGCAGAGCACGGGACGGCGAGACCCAAGTAACCAACCCAGCAAGCAAACCGCTTCCCTTCTTCCCTTTCTTCCACCGCAAGAAGAAGAAACCCCACCCCACCCGAGCCAGCCACACAAAGCGAGCGCGACTCGGCGGCGATGGCCACGGTGGCGATGGACATCTCCAAGCCCCCGCCCGCGGCGGCGCCCGGCGACGAGGCTGCTGCTGCGGCGGCGGCTAAGGGGAGGGGCAGTGGCGGCGGAGGAGGAGGGGAGGGGCTCCGGCAGTACTACCTGCAGCACATCCACGACCTGCAGCTCCAGATCCGGCAGAAGACGCACAACCTCAACCGCCTCGAGGCCCAGCGCAACGACCTCAACTCCCGAGGTGACCCCCCCACGCTCGATCTCCTCACCTCGCGTTCCCGAAACCCTAGCTGTATCCGAGTGTGTGGGATGCTGTCCGTGGCTTGATGCGGTCGAATTGGATCGCGTTGGTGGAAACCCTAGCTTGCCTTACTCTGTGTGGCGCGGACGGATCGTAGCGCAAGGCGTGATTTTTAGTTCCGCTCTTGGCCAAGAATTCTCGGGGTTTTTTCTTTTGTGTGTGTGGTTAATATTGGATCGCGTTAGGCAATTACTGCCTTGTGGGGAACCATAGCGTGCTCCCTCTATGGCGCACGCGTTGCAGCCCAAGGGAATGATTTAGTTGCGCTGTTGGTTATCCGTATATTGATTTTACAATCTTCTACTCCGTATCAAATCTTTTTGCGCCCCCCTTCTTCAAACGTGTAGTGTTCTACAGATTAATTGTTGATTTGAGTTAGATGGAGCCATTATCTGCTTTAGTTGTGCATCTTTAGATCAGTTTGAACCGCAAATTATGTCCATGAAATAGCTACAATTTATCTGCGCTTCTGCGCTTGGATGCCAAATCTAGGTATGTTACAGGATAATTGTTGATTTGCATTATATGGAGCCATTTACTGCTTTAGTTGTGCAATTTTTTATGTTTAAATGGGTAGTCTGACACTGAGTACTCGGTTTGAGTTGCAAATTATATCCACTTTGGATACTAAATCTGGCAGGAATTTGAATACTGTCAGTTTCTTGATTGCATTGAATGCCTAGCAGTATTACTTATATACTGTACTGTTGTTGTCAAGTCCTGAGGAGTAAATAAACTGCAGTTCTGCCTTTCAAGCGCTTGGTTCTTCTAGTTAGTTGCAAATATATTTTTTTGTTCTTTTTTTTTTCTAAAATTGTTCAGTGTTGCCTTTTAGATATGAAAATTGTGTTACTGTAACTTTCTAATGCATCATTTCATACTGAGGACCCAAAACTAAACTCCCTCTATCTGAGAACATTGAGAATGTGAAAAATTGATTAAGTGAGCTTCCTGTGCTCCTAGTTGTTCATTTTCACAGTGATTTCTAGCAATATAGAATTATTGTCTTGTAGCATGTTTACCTATATTAGGAACCTCTGTAGATCTTCTATCCTCAGTTTGTGGAGTTCTACTTTGTGCATTTGATATGATCATTGTTTTTTGCTATTTTCCTCTAAATATGTCTTGCAATTTGATTTTGCAGTTAGAATGCTCAGGGAAGAGCTGCAGTTGCTTCAAGAACCCGGCTCATATGTTGGTGAGGTTGTGAAGGTCATGGGTAAATCAAAGGTTCTAGTGAAGGTAAATTCTTTTTATTCTTTTACACATTCTTTTCTATGATCAGTACTTTAGCTGCACGATTTTTATTACTTGTCCATGGACTTGTTACTTAATTTGGATTGGTTGAAACATCAATAACCATACGTTTGATCTTATTTTTTGTGGCTGTCTAGCATGTACTCTCTGTTGTAAGTTTTTCTATGTGCCGTGACAATAACAATCTTCTTAATAACCATATGTAGCCAACTTTTCTTAACTATTTTTTATGAATCCTGGTTGACTTCAACTTGTAAAATTTAATTACCAACAAATGAGCATTATTTCTGCTCTTATATACAACTCATCAGTTCTGCATATAAAGGATAATTCAGAACTCATGGAACTCCATGCATGAAACTCATGCTAACTCTGTTATAAGCTCAGAAGCTTCTGAATATCAAGTATCTTTTCTTGGTGAAATGTGCACAGGCCTATGCCTGTGACTGTATATGGAAGTGGAAATTTGCTGGTTTCTCGTTTGGTTTTTTTTATTTTTTTAATTAGCTTGGTGTGACTGTGTTGACCTAGTCATTTTTTTCACATTATCATTTGGGTTTGTTGGCCTGATCTTTATGAATGGAAACTACAAATTTCTTGTTATCAGTTGTATTAACTTCTCAAATATAATTATTCAGGTACATCCGGAAGGCAAATATGTGGTGGATATTGACAAAAGCATTGATATTACAAAGATCACTCCTTCAACAAGAGTGGCTCTTCGGAATGATAGCTATATGCTCCATTTGATCCTGCCAAGCAAAGTTGATCCGTTGGTCAATCTTATGAAAGTTGAGAAGGTTCCTGATTCTACTTATGATATGATTGGAGGTCTTGATCAGCAAATCAAAGAGATCAAAGAGGTTTGTGTACAATTTCAATGTACTATTGATGCATCACATGTTACACATTCTGACTCTTGAACTAAACTTTTAGGTCATTGAGCTTCCTATCAAACATCCAGAGCTATTTGAGAGTCTTGGAATTGCCCAACCAAAGGTTTGGACTTAACAAGATCCATCTTAATTAATCCTATTTTTTATGTATTAGCAGAAAATCTTTACTCTCTTTTTTTCAGGGTGTCCTCCTCTATGGTCCTCCAGGAACAGGAAAAACCTTGCTGGCACGTGCAGTTGCTCATCACACTGACTGCACCTTCATCAGGGTGTCTGGTTCTGAGTTAGTTCAGAAGTACATTGGTGAGGGTTCCCGAATGGTCCGTGAACTCTTTGTTATGGCCAGGTAGGCTGAGCAAAAGATACCCTGAGTTCTTTTATTGTAGTGGAAGCATTATTTGCTTGCAACCTAAAATATAGCTCCACTTAATTGTTTGGTTGACGTATTACAGGGAACATGCACCATCCATTATTTTCATGGATGAAATAGACTCCATTGGATCTGCTAGGATGGAATCTGGAACTGGCAACGGTGACAGTGAAGTCCAGCGAACCATGCTTGAGCTTCTGAACCAACTTGATGGTTTTGAAGCATCAAACAAAATAAAGGTATGCTTTACATATGTTCTATGTGCTGATTAATAACCGTGAAGGAGTTTATTGTAACGTGTTGAATGTTTCATGCAGGTTCTGATGGCAACAAATAGGATAGACATCTTGGATCAGGCCCTTCTGAGGCCTGGTCGCATCGACAGGAAAATTGAATTTCCTAATCCTAATGAGGATGTACGTGCATTTACCATATATTGTTTGTGTTGATTTTGCATGATTGCTTGTGCTGATGATGTGCTTAATCTTTTGCATTCAGTCACGCTTTGATATCTTGAAGATTCATTCAAGAAAAATGAACTTGATGCGTGGTATTGATCTGAAAAAGATCGCGGAAAAGATGAATGGGGCTTCAGGAGCTGAGCTTAAGGTTTGTTTAGTCTTATAAATCTGTGATAAACACTGTGCTGTCTCACACAAGTTTATATGATGATCTCTTACTGCCTATCTGTTTATCAGGCAGATGAATTACATATAATCATTTGTTACTCTGTTCTAACTGGATATTGCATCATACATGCACATGATCAGACAAGACATTTCTGTGACCCCTTGGTGCAGTTTCATACATTTTTCGTTCCTTTTTCTCTCTTATAGTTCGAGTCTTCATTAAGATGTCCAAGAATTAGCAAGGTTCATTAATGGTCTGGATTTCGTTGAGCTAATGTTGGGATGTGTTATGGGGGCAGCGCTGAAGTTTGAATTAAATTGTGTTGGTCACTAACACTGCTAGTAGAGATAGTGTCATGTCATCAAAATGTTTGACTAGAACTAGAGTGTGTCTGGACAATCAAGCAGAATTTCACTGCATATATACTTATGAAGGGTTTCATTTAATTTAGCTTAAAAACAGTGCGTGTATGAAAATTTGTTTGCTTCTGCTTGCAATATCATGATGCTTTTGACACCCTAGTTACCATCAGGTCTACTCAGCAATATAGAATTTCATAGCTCCTAATATCTTGCTCATGCGAATTTACTCACTTTGGCTTCCATCATGTTCAGGCGGTCTGCACGGAAGCTGGAATGTTTGCTCTTCGTGAGAGAAGGGTGCATGTAACACAAGAGGACTTTGAGATGGCAGTGGCGAAGGTGATGAAGAAAGACACGGAAAAGAACATGTCCCTACGGAAGCTCTGGAAGTGAAGCCCACGCCTTAATATCCTAAGCTTTCACTGTGTCACTGAAGCAGCGGAAGCATATAACTGCATGTTGTGGACTTCTTCCATGTGCTTTACAATATGTTGTTCCATGGTTAACTTTCAGATTTTAAGACGCACCTGTGGCAATATGATGTTGAAAAGTTTAATTTATTGAATTGGCCAGATACACGATATGACATTACTTTCTTGCAATGTACCCTACCCTACGTTGCCTACTTGGGTTGTTTGCTTGCCTGTTTTGTAACTCTCAAGTCAGAACATTTGATTTTCCACCACGGTTTCGCTGTGCCATGATTGCTGTTGAGATGAAGCAGCAGTCTGCGATGTACGCTGAGTGGAAACTACATGTTTATGGTACAAGAGGACATATGGAATGAGCTTGGCACTAGTTCTGAACTTAAACATGCAGTTCTATAGCGGTTTCGCCTTGTACTGTTGCAACTGGTAGCTGGTGGTGGCTGACTTGTGAACCAAACATAGTCATTAGATGTGCTCCTGAATTCTTTAGTAATCTCATTTACGGATGAGGAGATGCTCTTTTGACATAATGAAACATGAGTGATGCCGACGGTTGATCTGGTTAATTGGGATCTCAAGTTCTCTAACAGGCAGGAGAATATTGTCATCCGGGATGGTCTGGTACTTGTGAGTTGACGATCTTTGCTCTGCTTTCCAGGGTGCCCTCGGTTACCCGCCTCAAGTACTATGGTAGATCAGTGGACAATTGGCATGCGAAATAGATAGTAGATGAGCAGTATATATGGAGAAAAAGATTAGGAACGGACAAGCATCTGCTCCCACGACAGATTAGGGCATGTCCGGTTCATTTCCTTGATTTGTCACACCATACTAAACTTTTACAAAAGGTGTAGCTAACAATTTACCCGCCACACCTTAGGCAAGGTTTGGCAAAAGAAAATGGGTCTATGATAAGTAGGGCAAAAGTGTGGCAAACCACAGTTACGGTAAACCAAATATCGCTTAAAAAACTGTGACGCGTCTAACATTTAACGTGGCAAAGTTTGACAACCAATACTCTGATGATGCGCCTACTGCCCTTTGCCCCTCTCTACAATCTCACCATGTGGCCTATGGTGACTCCTCTGTTCATGTATTGCAATGCGACGATGAGAGGATAATATAGCCACAATTCTTTGCAGCTGCTGGACATGGCTGTCATTCATAGGCAGCAGTGCACAGTCAGCTGATGAACATTAGTGAGGGAATGAGAGAACTTGATCATATCCACATGCCAAATATCTCATCACTTCATCAGGGAGCATGGTCACTGGCTCAGTCCCACATTTCGGATTTGGAAGCTATAATGCTCTATAAATTCTTTCAATCCTTGTCGAGCGAAAAGGTGATACATATCTATCTTGTAATGCCCTTGACATTCATTCTCCTCTGGAGTCTGGCCTAGACAGAGGTTACTACCCCTGCAAGCATAGCAGTAGCAGCCACTGTAGCATGTCCGGCACATGCTACTGACAGAAGTAGGCGAAATGTGCGGTGTTTCCAAAATGTTCAGGTGCACCATTAACTTTATGTTGAATATTGCCTTCATCACAATTCCTAGTTGCTACTATTACAACTTACAAGTCCATAACCAGGAAATTTTTTTTCCTATGAGACAAGCTGGATGGCAAAAAAAAAAAAAGACAGTTATTTGAAAGTAGAAACGAACGAATTAAATATTTGAAAGTTGCAGAATAGATTTAAAACAGTTACCTGAGAAATTTATATATAGATTTTTTTTTGCAAAAAACTCACCGTTTAGAAGCTCTGGAAACGGGGCACATTCATCCATCATTCCATTCCTTGAAAAATACAGTACCCTCCAGTAAGCATCATCGCTACCACCCTCATCAGTAGAAATTATTCAATGACAAATGAACTTGATTTTTGAGATGAATTTGATCTAATGATGTCCAAAAGGCCTGTTCATCAGTGCTCATAGTTTCATCTCATCAGTGATAGTACATCCAAGGAGACATGAAGAAAAAAAAACAGGTTGAGAAATACTATTGAACAGACAGTGGAACCAATAAATGGTTTGTTCACTTGTTCTGCAATGCAGTCTCATGCACATGCACTGCACACTCCTCTTGTGACCATAATAAACCAAGCAAATACTTGACTCAAGAAAGGAATGGAGTGAGAGCCACAGTTTCATGAGACCCTCCAACATGGACCCCCATACCTGCTCGACCCTTGAGTGATTGAATATGGTCTTGTTGGTCTCTCTCATCCATCATGCTCACCAAGATCCAAACTTGCAGTTTCACTGATTCAGGAATACCTGTCCTGGATACACTGTGGATTCTTGGATATTTACAGGCTACTAGTTATTGCATCCTCCTACTCTCTTCAGACTGCCTTTACTCTATGCCTTGAAGGCTACTGTAATAAAATGAATGATCTGCCCCACAAAACCAAAGAAAAAAACACAAAACAGAACAGGTTAAAAAAAAGAACAAAGAGATCAAAATGCCAAATTTGCCAAGAGTACAAAACCATAACACAAGAGGAGGAGAAAAAAAAAGAAATGACACGCAGCTCTCCTGCGTTAAAAAAAAAACTAGTGTGAGAGGAACTAGAAGGGTCCTAACAGTGCCAATAAATCATTCACTCTGATGAACTTGAGCTGAATTCCAAGGATTCAGAGACAAAACTCCAATTTTAACCAGACTCCAAGGCTGCCCATCAGGTACATCTCCTTGGAGCCATGGGGTATGTGTCAAGAACTGGTCATGCAAAGGCCTAGGAAACACAGACACATGTACACATGCAGATAAGGTCTTAACATAAATCCAACATTGCAAGTGCACATGCATTCAGAGGCCCAGCCTTTTGATGAACTCCATGCACATGATAACTCCAGAGGAGCTCACATGCATGGACTTGCAGTACGTCCATGCCGACCTGTATTGTGAGAGGGAGGATTAAAGAAAGATTAAAGTATAGTGATAGTTAATTAAGTTCTCGATTTGAAGGCACTTCAGAAGAACAAGATGGGTCAGTCATGAAGTAGTAATGCACTCGTGCCCTCGTGATCACAGTGCAATATTCTCTGAATAATTTCATCTTCCAGTCTTTATCTTTTGTTCGATCTTGATGCATGCTTGGTGTTACAAGTGTCAAACAGATCAGTGGATCGAAGAGGTCACCGTGTACTAAACAAGATCAAATTAAACTGTACATGTTAAAGATAACTGTGGCTGATCGATTTTAGCAGAAAAAAGATCCTGTGACATACTTGGCATCTGCTTAGAATAATAATACTACTTTGTTGGCAATTCTGATTGCTTTTTTTTTCTCAATAATGGAATTCAATCCAGCCTCTGGTAATTTTGGTTGCTTGGTAAAATTCAGAGAAATCAAATCCATGGTGATTATGATTGCTGTGTGGTAAAATTCAGAGAAATCAATCAGTCGGTGGATTGGGAGGCAGAGAGGGGAAATGGCCAAAGAGCCCCTTCGAACTTTGTCTTGGCAACATCACATGGAGTACTCATAATTGCCCCCATGTAAATGATTCCCCTGATGCTATGCTCCTTGTTCTTTCGTCATTAGATTGGTCCCATAAAAGATGGGAGCATCACAGAGAAGTTCTCCATCTGCATGATGTGCAAGCTCAGCAGCACACTGATGAAGAAAACGTGCTAAAACAATCGGATGCGAATTACAGCATGGAAAGAGTACAAATCTTGTAGGGAAAAGTACTACTTTTAACTGAGCTTTTTATCCAGATCAGGGTATGGAATAGACCAAACGAAATGACTGATTTTCAAGCTATTGCAGACCTCATAGTCGTACTGATTCAAAATTGTCCAAAATTTTTCCCTGCAAAAAAGAAAAATTGTCCAAAATTTAACAGCCTAGGATACTGATCTCAGAGCTTTTCTGGAAATTGTGAGACATGTTAACCTCAAATCCTGTAATGGTACAGAAGTATGTCACTCTTAGGAGTTCAGTGGTTGTTGCATAACGCCAAGCCTGCAGATGCTGATGAAATTTGTTGAAAGATTAGTTAAAGAAAGTGAACATGGACTCATGTTCTTGACCCCTGCATCATCAAGACCTCACGTTACTTGATCTGACACGAAGGAAACGCCCCTACAGTGACAGAATGGTAAATTATATGCCAATCGAAGGGCATTTTCGTCACGTAGGCATCCATTTAAGCACTGGACATCACTCGTCAGGTCAGATCAGTAGATCACCATTTCCAAGAACTCAGAGCTCTCTTCCACCGGTCATCTCCTCCATTCTCCGGCGAGCCGGCGAGGCTAGCCATGGCGGCCAGCTCGGCGCCACTGCTGCTAATGGTGGTGCTCTGCGCGGCGAGCGGAACGGCGCTCGCCGCCATCACCGACGGTAACGCACATGCTTTGGTTGGTTTTGATGCGTTTTGCTGCTGTCAATTTCGTTTTCGCGCGTGTAACGCTCGCCGGCGGCGAGGCGGATGCATGCAGGGCTTCTTCCGAACGGCAACTTCGAGCGCGGGCCGGCGCCGTCGCAGCTGCGCGGGACGCAGGTGGTGGGCGCGGCGGCGATCCCGTCGTGGCGGACGTCGGGGTTCGTGGAGTACATCCCGTCGGGGAAGAAGCAGGGGGACATGGTGCTGGTGGTTCCCGAGGGGAGCTACGCGGTGCGGCTCGGGAACGAGGCGTCGATCCGGCAGCGTCTCGCCGGCGCGGCGCGCGGCGCGCGGTACGCGCTCACGTTCAGCGCGGCGCGGACGTGCGCGCAGGCGGAGCGGCTGAACGTGTCGGCGTCGGGGCAGTGGGCGGTGCTCCCCATGCAGACCATGTACAGCAGCAACGGCTGGGACTCGTACGCCTGGGCATGGGACGCCGCCGCCGACGTGGTCGACGTCGTCATCCACAACCCCGGCGTCACCGAGGACCCCGCCTGCGGCCCACTCATCGACTCCGTCGCCATCCGCACCCTCAACCCTCCTCGCCGCACCAACAGTACGTCTCTCTCGCCGCGCCGCCGCCGAGCCATGCTCGCGTCTCGTCGTTCGCTTATCAGGTGTTCGTCCATGTCGCAGAGAACCTGGTGAAGAACGGGGACTTCGAGGAGGGGCCGTACATCATCCCGGGGACGAAGTGGGGGGTGCTGATCCCGTCCATGGTGGTGGACGAGCACTCGCCGCTTCCGGGGTGGATGGTGGAGTCGCTCAAGGCGGTGAAGTACATCGACAGCGACCACTTCGCGGTGCCCCGTGGGCGGCGCGCCGTCGAGCTGCTGGCGGGGAGGGAGAGCGCGATCGCGCAGGTGATCCGCACCGTCCCCGGGAGGCAGTACGCGCTGTCGTTCACCGTCGGCGACGCCAACAACGGCTGCAAGGGGTCGCTGATGGTGGAGGCGTACGCCGGGAGGGAGTCGACCAAGGTGGCGTACGAGTCGGCCGGACGCGGCGGCGCCGCCAAGCGCGCCGTGCTGCCGTTCCGCGCCGCGGCGGCGCGCACCCGCGTCGTGTTCTTCAGCTCGTTCTACAGCACGAGGAGCGACGACATGAGCTCGCTGTGCGGGCCGGTGCTCGACGACGTCGCCGTCGTCAGCGTGCGCGCGCGGCGGCCGGCGGCGAAGCGCGGCTAGGGTATAGCTAGCTAGCTAATCTGCCATTACCACGATGTCTTAGTACTACTAATTAGTTGTTGATTATTTCGTTTGTATGTAGGCCAAGAAATTGGTCGATCGAGCTATAATTATGGAATATATATATAAGAGTTAATTATATTGCGTTGGTCCCTTGTACTATATATTTTGCATTTTGCAGTGTAAGCATGCGTTAGAAAATCAGTTCGAGTGCATAATAATATACGAAATCGCTAGATTTGTGGCGCCATAAAATGTGGTTGGTTGCAGTCGCCTGTTGTGACCGTCAGATGGACGCCACGATTCGTGCTGTTTCTTTTGTCCGCGGACCCGCTTTGACCCATTAATTTTGGTATCGGATTGCATAATTTTCGTGTTACCCGTTTAGGCTGTCTAATTTCAAACAGTATTTCATATTGGTTTCCGCGCCGCTGTTTGTTTCCGTTTTACTTTCGCCTTCTTTTCTCCTGTTCGTGCGGCGCGTAGCTGGTGACCTCGCCGAGGCGATTTCTATCGTCCTCACCTTCTTCGCCGCCGGATTTGTTCGTGAGCGCTCTCTGTGTAATTTCTCTCGCCGCCAGTTGGAGATTGATCCATCTCGTTCATGGCCAGGTACTTTTTTCCTTTTCTTTTGCATTTTTTTGACTTATTTTGGGGGATTTTGAATCCCTTTTGGTTTGCAATGCGGCGTGTCTATTTTAGTCGTGTATTTGTTTCAACTATCACGGATCTAATGTGGTTAGCTAGGATTTATTTGCATTGGGGTTCATATCTGCGTACTTTTTATTTTTTATTTTTCTGTTTTTGTTTTTGAATCCTCTGCTGCTAGCGTTGCTGGAAGCTGGATCCAGTGTGTGGATCTATGGATTAACTATAGATTAATGTGGCTTTTAACTGTTGGTTCCTTTTTTTTTTCTATTACTGAGTGCATGTATTTTTGAATCTACGGATATCCGCTTGGCTAGCGTCGCTGGGATCTGCATCTACCCGTGCTTGATCTATGGAGTAGCATTGGTTAAATATTTGTGGCATTTTGGTACCATTTTTATGTGATTTTTTTCTATTTGGAGATGCAACCAACGTGGTTGATTTATGCCGTAGCAACCTGATGATTTATGCAGTAGCAACCCGATCAAATTTTCTTTTAGGAGTTGATTTGTGTATGCTAGATTCGCAGCTCCTTTGTTCCTTTTATAATATGATGTTGCAGAACTACTATTATACATAGGATGCAGAGTACTATATGCTTTGGATCAAATATTTTTCTGATATTGTGTTATTTCCCATTTTTTGGATGTAATTTTTTATGCTGATCTGCAGTTTGTATGCAGTTTATGCACACTTGACATATGTAGTATGAAGAACTAACTATGCACTGTTGTTATTTGAGAACTATCATGTATTATGAAGACTCAGCAAATTGATGAGTTTTTTGTTTTTTGGCAATCATGTAGTATAAATTATGCTTGCGTTAAATCAGCATTTAATTTCATGTTTTAATGCATTTTATTTAATTGATGTTTATTTTTTATCTTTTCACACTAATGCTTGATTATAGCTAGTTAACTAATGTACTGTATGTAACATTGCTCTGTGATTCATTCTATTAGTACATCCCCACTTCCCATACACACCCCATCGTGGTGCAAATGACTTTGAACTTAGAATGTGATGTTTGGTTCATACAATTCATACTGAATATATGATTTTGATAGTATATATGAAGTTCAAAATAATTATTGCACTAATCACTGACAGTGTACTATAGTTTTAATTTCGGATATATAAACTCCGTGTTTTGTAATTTATCCATTTTTAAATCATTTTGCTTGTTATGCTCTAATTACTTTTCTCCTATTTTATTCTTTTTTATATCTGCTCTGAATTTATGTTTAGTTATACTAACATTTTAGGTTAGTTTTTTTTCATCCCCCTTCTTGTATGTTTGCGCCACTGTTTTAAATTTTGCGTTTCTTTTTAGGTTGAACAATATGTCGAAAAGGAAATTAGTTCAACAGGGAACTCACAATGTTTTTGATCGTCCTGAGTATCCATTCGTTAATATGTTTTTTTTGTGATAAACGGGTTTTGCACATGGGCTCGTTTTGGTAGGCCTGAGTGATTTTTGTTGTCTAGGATTCGTCACATTTTTAGGCCAAAATGTGACGCCTGTTGTTTGGGCTTTTTTAACGGGTTTGGTGCTCGTCCGTTATGTTTGTAGGCCTCAGTGATTTGTGTGGTTCCGAATTCGCCATATTTTTGGACCAAAATGTGGCGCCAGTTGTATAGGTACATCCTATTTGGTACACATAACAAAATCAGTTATTTTTTTTCCGTTATGTTATATTTTTGTTTTTTTTTAGTTGTACCTAAGAAGCTCGCATCATGGGTTGCCAACAGAGTTGATTTGAGCTCATCTGAAATCATTCTTAGAGACAAAGTTATTCCAGTCACAGAGCATAGTGTAAGTGTCGTGCTTGGTTTGCTAGCTGGACGCAGAGATTTTGGGAAGACTTACGATACTGGGAAAGAAATAATTCTCTCAAGATTTGGCAAGTCTTCGCTCCCTTCTGTGAAATTTTTTGGTGATCTTTTGATGCAAAATAAAGACTTGGCTGAAGACAAAGTGATTACATGTTTCTTGATTGTTGCTCTTGCTTGTTTCTTGTGTCCCAATTCATCATTAGTTCCTAGTGTGAAATATCTTACCATCTTTGAAGATATTGAAGCCTTGGATTCTTATAATTGGTCAAAGTTTGTGTATGAGTGGCTTTTGATTCACATCAAAAAGTTCCAAAAGTCAAACAACTTGGGCGGTTGCCTATATTTTTGGGCTGTAAGTGTTTCTTCTGTCATATTCTACTTGTGTTTAGTTTTTTTTCCACTTATACGAATTCATTTAATGCTTTTGTTGTTTTATATGATTTTCCTTTTTTTAGGTTCTGTACCTTGATTTTGTTGATTTTGGTCAGAAAAGTGTTCCTAAAGGAATCCCTCGTATCTCAGCTTGGAATAATGATTTGATTACCACCTTTTCTGAATTAGACAAAATTGATGATACCACATATGGACTTAGGCCACTCAAGGATATTAGTTGCACCTGCTATTTTGAGGTTAATTTCTTAATTTATTTCTCATATGCAGCAGTCCATATGTTTTATGCTTATAAATTAACCCCTTTTTCTTCAGTCTATCCCACTGCAGGAACAAATGATTTCATTTCGTCTCAAACTTGATTCAGCTATTGGGAATTTTCTATCTGAAAGTTTGAAAGACAATATTTGTGATAAACTTATGAGCCATTGTTCTATAAATCATGTCTCCAACAGTCTATATTGTCAAGATGTTATTATCAACATTTTACTGATGTTGCATGCCTCTAGTTCATCTGAACCAGTTCAAATTGACAGTCATAATATTGCACACAAAAATGCAGCCAGTGCTTCATTTCAAACTGACAAGCTACATGTTACCTGTAACAATCACTCTTTTCATTCTAATGAAGAGGGAACTCCCCGCAGCAAATCTTGTAAGTTATCTGTTCTTTTTTTTTGAGCATGTTGTATGGATTTTATAGTTTGAATTTTTGTGACTTATGATTTATTCATGCTTTTTTTATTACTGTATCCCAATATTAACTGGATGATTTAATCATGTACAGATGTTGAACAGTCTGTTGGAAACCACCCATTGCCAAATGAAGATTTTGCTCCTGTAAGTGTTCTTTTTATTATTTTTTTAACATCCATGCTTAGTAATTTCCTTTAATTACATATTTGTTTTTCTACTTTGTATGCAAATGTTAATGTTTCCAGCAATAAATTGCCAATGAATAACCCAAGAATCATTTATGTGTTATATTATTTTTTATTTTTTATTAGACCATTTTTGGATCGGGACAAGCTGCTACCAGTCTAAGTGCTCGAGGTAATATTAGTTTACCACCTTCTTTTAAACTTCCAACCAATTTCATTGTTTTTGCAATTTTATTTTTTATTATTATCTTATGATTTGATATTTTCTTAATTTTTAGGTCAGTTGTATACTCCTGAAGTTAGATTAAATAAGAACAAGAAAGTTTGTTATGATGAATCATTCAATGGTTTGTACTGATTATTTCCTTCCCTAATTTTCATATAAGCAAACAATTAATGATTTGAACCTTTAACATTAATGTGCATACTAACTACTTTTGTCATAATATTGAATGATTTTTATTTTTTTGCTTTTCTTATAGCTTCAGCTACTACAACAGCTATTGATGTTGTTAAAGATGTTGCAAAGAAAGTTAGGTCAAGAATGACTCATCTTAATAAAAAAGAGAAGATCGATAGGATTTTTTATGGCACTAAAAATTTCCTTGAGCTCCTTGATTCTGAAGATTCTGAAGATCATGACAGTGATGATTCCTTGCCCCATATTGTGGATACTGAGCAAAATTTCAACGAAAATGGGTCACCTATTGATGCAAGGCCCTTGTCCTCCAAAGTATGATTTTTTATTGTTTTCATTTTTTTTAGTTGTATAATAATGTCATGTTGTTAACATTCTTTCTTTTAACTTCTTTTATGTACGGTGATCTCTGCTTTTTTAATTCATTTTTCAACTTGTGTGCAGATTGCTTTCAATTCTCACTCTCTCCAGCCAAATGTAAGAACATATAACAATTTGAAGACTTGGAGCAATAACAAGGATAAAGAGGCATTGGAAGTTGAATTTATCAGAAAGAGGGCATTCCAAGACCTCACAGTATGTGTTCTGCTTATGTTTCTTTTTTCCTATATATTTGTTTTTCTTATATTCTGCTATTTTCCTGATGCTCTTTTAGGTTTCAAATTTTTCTAAGTTTCAAGTATTTAGTTTATTCATTCTCTTTTTTATAAACTCTCTGTTTTTCATGTAGCATGACACCAAATTTTAAACTTTTATATTAAATTTATGTTTCTTTTTTTTTGTAGAATTCACCTGATGTTGTTTGTCTTGGGTCCAATAAATGTTATGACAAGACCAAAAATATGTGCATTAAATCTGAGCATACTTACAACAAGACCAATCAATTTGACTCCAATTTCAAAGTATTTGGATCTGCTTTCAAGAATTCTGGAGCAAGCTCTTCAGGTGGCAAATTGCCTCCACATGGTCCAAGAAGACCACTCATGCCATCTAGACATGCAACTGATCCTTTTGTACCAGTTAGACGACGCTTTCCAGTTTCAGAGCAAGAAAACAAGTACTTCATTGCAGTCTGTTCTCTCGCTCGTACTAAATGGCGAAGGTATTTTCTAAAACACTGTGCTTTCTTATAATTCTAATGATAGTTCTTGCTGCGCTGCTCAACCATTTTGTTTGTTCTCTTTATTGTGTTTTGGCTCTTATTTCTATTTTTTTTTGTAGCTTGTTAGCTGTGAATATTGATAATGTTCGTATGACATTTTCCAATTTTGGAAATTCTTTGAGGATTGGTGGTGATATTTCAAACTATGTGATGTCTGCTTTTTGTCGACTGATGTTCCACAACAACCACCCATCTAAATCAAAGAAGAATTATTTCTTTTCTTCCATTGGGGTAAGCAATTATGCATACATACAGTTGTGTTTTTCTTTTACATATGATGCTTTATTAATTGTTTCTTTATATTTTTTTTATTATCACTGTTAATAATTTTAATTTTTGTTAATCGTAGGATCAATTTTTGAAGGAGATTGAATTCAATGAAATGGTCAAAATAAAGAAATGTTTTGATGGCACTGCTACTGCTAGGAAATTACATCTTTGCGACATGGTAATTACATCTTTGCGACATGGAAATTACATCTACTGCTATGTGCAACTACAATTTTTTCTCTCACCGGCTCTGTTTGCGAGCTTAGCAATGCATACTCTTCATGTAACATTTGCCCTCCGTAAGCTATTTTTGGAGAATTGATCTCTGCATTTCATGAGGAAAATGTTAGTTGTAATCAATTTTTTTGCCTAGGTAGAAGTGAAGTCTTATTATAGGTCTAAGCTATTTTTATTCAAGGTTATGGAACTGCGGTGTAGTTTTACATTTTCTCTTTTTATTTTTACTTACATTGGAAATACGTTGAAGTTACAAATGTAATTTATGCTAAAAGTCAATGTAATTTTATAATTTTATCATTTTTTTATCTACTGTCATTGGGTTATCATTTCCTTGAATTTGTTTACATAGCCTGGTTCACAGTGCCTTTATCTACTATCTAGTTTCTATCTACCATTGGCACTTTTGTTGGAGTTGCATTTTTTACCACTTACATAGCAAATATATTGAATTTACAAGTGTAAATTCAGTTATAGGACAATGTAATTTTCTTTATTTTTAAAAATAGTCGTTTTTATATAGACTCATAAATCAGTCTCCATGTTTGCTAATTTTTTTTGTTATTTTTTTTGTTTAAATTATGTATGTGCCTATGTAACTTAACATTATATGTAATTGTTACCTTTGATTTTTCAGCTTTTCTTCCCTATTCATCAGCTTGACCACTGGTTCCTATTCATTGTTGATATAAAGGACCGGATGCTTGTTTTCATTGACTCATTGCATCATAAAGGTGATCCATATTTTGATCCTATTATTCCTATGATGGTAATGCTAAATCTCCCCTTATCTGTTTCAAATTTTTACTAGTATTAGCATTGTGGTATGGTTCTTCCCATGCTGATTTATGATTATTTTAGACCAAGAATCTCCAGACAGTGTGGGATAAATTTGAGGGCACTGCCATAGATTTCAGCAACTTTTGAGTATATTTTCCGCTTGTTCCACGACAGGAATTCAGGTTACCTCTTCTGAATTTGGTTTTATATGTTCTAATTATGTTATGTAATAGTTACTTTTTGTTCTACATGCTAACAACATACTTATTTGAATGTTTGCAGCTGTGATTCTGGTATTTTTGTGATGAAGTGCATTGAACTTTGGTCTCCAAGGGTTGTATTGCCAAATGAATTCAGCAAAGATGATATTAATAACATCCGTGCTCAATACGCAAACACAATATTCTTCCACCACAAGAATGTTATGCTTCAATCTGAAAGTGAACAATTGGTTATCAACTGGGTTGAAAATGTAAGTTTTTAAAAATGTCTCGTTGTGCTGTCACTATTTAAAGTACTTTTCTAAATTTAAACTTCGCTTTTATCATAAAGCAATCCATGTATTTTTCTGATAATTTAGCTTTGAAATGTTTTTGTGTGAATGTGTGTGTTATGATATGCGTGCTTGCTGATGTGGTGTGTGCTTTTTTTGGTTTCTTTTGAGTTTAACGTGTGGTGGGATAGATTTGTAGTTAGATTCAGCATAGTTCATATTTTTCTGAAGTAAGCATCACCATGTATATGCTTGCAGATATGTTTTCTGTGTTGTTGGTCCCTACCACTGTCTATATGTGTAGTTTTGGACTTTTGTGGTTCTCTTCTTTTCTTGCTCCATTTATGTTCTTTCCTTTCTCTACCTCTGTTAATGTCATGACTTTTTCATATTTTTATTTTCTATTTATGTTTTATGTAGGAAGAATTTCCGTATGATGATGAAATTGCTACGGATTAAGAAGCTTGGTGCGAAATTTTGTTTCTCTTCCTGAAATCAAGCCTTAAATGTGACAATCTTATGCAGGACTGATATTATAGTTACATAAATACTGCAAGCAGTAGATATAATGTTTCTTAGAGACATGTTATCACTTTTTGTAACACCACATGTCTTTATCACGCTTCTGTCTTTTATATGGACAACCATTTATGTAGAACGTGCTTATATTGAGATCACTTTTTCGTGTTGCTAGTCATATTTGTCAATCCTCAAAACAAACAATATATTTTTTCGACATCAATAGAAGGTGCTGACTCAAGTAATCCCAAATTTGATTATAACTGTTTTTGCAAATGCTTAAGTATTTGTAAATTACATTTTTTTGGATGATACTATTACATAGTCCCACAGAGATATCCTCCTGATCTTCTCCTCTTCTTTTTCAACTACTTTTTCTTTGTTTTCTTACTGCTCTCCAGCTCTCGGTTCTTTTGTTGCTTTTGCTCCCTTGCTCTGTTTGATCTCTGTTGGTTTTTTGCATCATTCTTCTCTCCTGCAAGACAATTATAACCACAAATTAGTTTCACTGGACAATTTTTGCAATAAGAAAATTTATAAGCAGCAAACTTGATTGCGTCTTTGGATGATCTTTGCTTGTCTTCTTTTTCTTATTGTTTTTTTCTATTATCTTCTCTACTATTCTTTTGCGCCTTATTGATTTTCTTCCTTTTGTATTAGCTTGATCTGGATCTTGAATTTCCTCTTCCTCTTGTGTTGCTTTTTTCTGTAATTCTTCCCCTTGATTTGGTTCAGTTATTGTTCCATCTTCTGCAATGATTGAATCTTCTGCAACGTCTAGCAATGTTGTGTTCTGTTCCTCTTGCGTAAGCATCGAATCAATATGTTTATCCAACCTATCCAATTCCTCCAGCAGGTAATTATATGCCTCCACTTTCTTACATGCTTTTGATGATATGACTGCACCTCTTTTTGATAGTATGTTATACCTTAAAGCAGAATTATCTCCATTGTATGTAAATCTTTCAACATTTGTGGCTATCTTTTTCTCTCTTTTCCTCCACCTATCAATCATGTATTTGTCTGGAATCTTTTGAACATTCAATTGTAACATTATTTTCAGGACATGACAACAGAGAATTCCATCCTTTGAAAACTTAGCACAGATGCAGCTGAAATCTTCATTTGGTAAGTTTGTAATAACCACATACTTTCTTGGCCTCCATTCTTGTCTTGTTTGGTTCATTGCAGCAAACACCAAATATGTCTTGCCTTGTTGTATGATTGATGTTTGTAGCATTAATGTCTTCTGCAGCTCTAATTGGAATTTCTTAAAAATTGCTGAGTTGTACAGTTGACTCGCTTGCTCTTCTATGCAGTAATCTGACCACAAGTTTTTTGGTCTTTTACTACTTGATTTATGGTCATTGCTATGTTGTGTTTCAAATATTCTATCATTGATTCTATCATGCTCCTTTAGGAAACTAGTGACACTGTGTCTTGGGCCCACCTCTCTTTTGAACCTTGCATTTGTTCCTTCGCTTAGAGTTGTGCTTTGGATAAATGGGAACCAATCATTTTTGAAGTATACAGGGATACATGTAGTCCTTGCTTTAAACATTAGCTGCAAATATTTCACATTTTGCAAGTTATATTTCTCAATCATTTGTGGCCAAAGAGTTTCAAACTCTTGTTCTGTCAGACAATTATGCACAATATCATCAAAATCTTTGTATAACTGCTTCTTTGTTTCATCTGATTTGTCTGTGATTGTGAATGTCGTCCCAGTTTTTTCCCTGCAATTCTTTAAGATGTGAAATAGGCAATTTCTATGCTTGGTCCTTTTGAATACTTGTGCTATTGCAGATCTCATAGCATTATCTTGATGAGTAATTATGCTTTTTGGCTCCTTTCCTCCCATTGCTGTTATAAATGTCTCAAACACCCACTTGAAAGTCTCTGTTGTCTCATCTCCAAGGAAGGCACAACCAAATAGGCATGTATTTGCATGACCTGTCATACCAACAAAAGGTGCAAACGGCAAATCATACTTGTTTGTCTTGTAGGTTGTGTCAAAACTCACAAAATCACCAAACTCCTCAAATAATTCCCTACATCTCCCATCTGTCCAAAACATGTTTGTTACTTTGTTATTCTCATCTAGCTTCAGTTTGTAGTAAAAACCTGGATCTTCTGCTTCCTTTTTTCTTAAATACTGCAAGACTTGACTCATGTCTTTATTCTTTGTTTCTGAATTGATGGATGATGCAACATTACTGACGTCTTTCTTTGTATATGGCAATGATAACAACCCTCCACGGAGTGATGCTAGTATCACCACCATGCTTCTTGTTGGTATGTTACATTCTTTCAGTGTTAGAATTAAACTCTTCTCTTCTTGTGTCATGTTTTTGTGTGAGTAGAGGAATTTTCTCTCTTCTGAGGGGCAAAGGTTATGGTTGTGATTGAGATCTAGTCTTATAACACTCCATATTCCATTATTTTCTCTAACCACCATCACACATTTGCAATCAGTTCTCACAAGAACACTTGTATTTCTTGTTCCTTTGTTTTTCTGAACTTTGTTGTTTGCATTGTCCTGATTTTTGCCATGTCTGTTGCATTTGTATGTGTATTTGATGACTTCATTGTTTCTTTTCTTATCACTGGTCTTCAAGCTGTGAGCAATCACAATGGAGAAGCCAACTAAATAAGCATAGAAGTTGAAGAATGTGTATGCTTCATCATCAGTCTTGAATTGCATCCCTTCATGAGGTACATGTCTGCTGTCTATCTCATCATTATTGGCTTCCTCTTCTTCTGCTGCATTTTCTTTATTTTCTTTGCCTGTCATTTCTGCATTATCTTCTGTAGAAGCTATACCAGCTTGCACTGCACCACTTATCTGCTCAAGTGCTGAATTTTCTGTGCTAGCAAATTGAACCTGAATTTTTTATAATATTTTTTATTATGTGTTAACAATTTGCACTTGGATGTTAAGTAGTAAAAGAAACATTATTTTTACATTTTCTCTTTTTATTTTTACTTACATTGGAAATACGTTGAAGTTACAAATGTAATTTATGCTAAAAGTCAATGTAATTTTATAATTTTATCATTTTTTTATCTACGGTCATTGGGTTATCATTTCCTTGAATTTGTTTACATAGCCTGGTTCACAGTGCCTTTATCTACTATCTAGTTTCTATCTACCATTGGCACTTTTGTTGGAGTTGCATTTTTTTACAACTTACATAGCAAATATATTGAATTTACAAGTGTAAATTCAGTTATAGGCCAATGTAATTTTCTTTATTTTTAAAAATAGTCGTTTTTATATAGACTCATAAATCAGTCTCCATGTTTGAGATGTATTAAATTTGTTTATTAAAACTAGTTTAAGTTAGAGTGAAAGTTTTTTATGAACTGACTTAGTTTATTTTTTGTATGCAAGTTTGGCGTAGCTTTTCAAACTTTTTTTTTGTGTAGTTTTATAGCGAGCTGTGTGCACTCATCTTGCAGTTTTTTTATCCTCTTACATTAGTTATACATTGAAACTACAAATGTAATTTTAGTTATAGGTAAATGTAATTTTTTGTTTTCTTCCTTCAGATTTATATACTAGTTCAAATCGAAGTTCAAAAATAGCCTAGGGAAATTTCTTCATTGAAATTTGTTGAAGTTAAAGTGAAAAGTTTGTTTGGACGGATATAGTTTTATTATTGTATTCAAGTTTGGTGTAGATTCACACTTTTTTTATGTACTTATATTGATTTTATATTGAATTTACAAATGTAATTTTTGTCTTACGCCAATGTAATTTTACAAATGCAATTGTAATTATAGTTAAATGACATTTTGTTCTCAATTGTGCATACTCTTATGTTCATGGACTGCCTGGATTTTTTTCATTGATTTTGTCTGTTGCTGAGTATATGTCATTTTTATGGTGAGATGTCGGTAGTTTGATGTGTGCCATGTCATATGAATTTGGTCACATGTATTTTTTACTTGGACAGTCGGTTATCCACATTACAATTTTTTGGTAGCATGTAAAAGTTCTGGACAGTGAAGCACAATTGATACTATCTACTATACTATGTACTTTATAGCATCACCATTCTTGCATTTTATCTCATCTTCATTGCATACAGATTGAACTCACAAATGTAATTTTAGTATTATGTGAATGTAATTTTTTATATTGTTTGTTTTTATGGCATTAGCAAACATTAAACTTTCATAATGTTGACATTTTGGTCAAAATGTCTTATTGTATAGTGGATTGGGGTGATTGAGAAGCATACTATGTAGAGATGAAAGGGGGTAGGGGGAGGCGACTTGCAGGTATTACGTGGAGAAGAACAAAAACAGATCTGGATGCCATATATCTATAAGGTATGTAAGTTTCTTACCTTGAGAAGACTAGTTTGCTCTAGGGTTCGTGCTCTCTTCCATCTGTATGGAGTTTGCGATTTGCTTTTCTGATGAGAAATCCTTGGTTTTTGAGATCTCAGGAATTCCCATGGTGTTTTCTTCTTGAGCAGATTCCAATTCTTTTTGTCTAGAGTTCTCAGAGATCTCCATGGTTGGGGAGAGAACGAGCTAGATGAGCACTTCTCACGTGGTTGCTCTGATCTTTTCTAAAGTGCATAATTGGCGTTGCTTTTTCACGTGGCATGTCTTTTTCTTGTAGCTGAAGATGAACTTATTTCGTTTCTTTTTACTGGTTGTCCAACTCATGGGCTTTTTTTTGGTTTCATGGGCTTTCGTCTTATTTAGTTTCAGTTAATATGTTTTTTTTGTGAT
Organism: Oryza punctata; assembly: GCA_000573905.2. Lineage (NCBI taxonomy): Eukaryota > Viridiplantae > Streptophyta > Magnoliopsida > Poales > Poaceae > Oryza > Oryza punctata. The sequence goes on along the minus strand of CM002489.2, from coordinate 5,955,274 downwards.
AAACGGGTTTTGCACATGGGCTCGTTTTGGTAGGCCTGAGTGATTTTTGTTGTCTAGGATTCGTCACATTTTTAGGCCAAAATGTGACGCCTGTTGTTTGGGCTTTTTTAACGGGTTTGGTGCTCGCCCGTTATGTTTGTAGGCCTCAGTGATTTGTGTGGTTCAGAATTCGCCATATTTTTGGACCAAAATGTGGCGCCAGTTGTATAGGTACATCCCAAATATAATATTTCGTGCACTTGAATTACAATTTGAAAAACAACACACTGTTTATTATAATATGCTATAAAAAACAACAGACTGTTTATTATTATCTTTTTGAATGAACACACCGTTTATTTTCCATCAGAGTAAATCATAGTAAACTAAACTTAGGTCTTGTTTAGCGAGCTCAAAGATTTTGATAAGTAGAGGATGAGTAGTCAGCTACTCAGCTAGTAAGAAATTAGAAATGATGAGTTTATCGGATTCTAATTTATTTTTTTATTCTATAACAACAGAATTTGGATAAGAATTAACGAGTTAAAAGCTTTTAAGAGAAGACGTAACGGTTAGAAACTCTCCAAACATGCTGGATGCTACATGAAAGAAGTCAAAAGGATATCTCATTTTTGCCATGTAAAAACAACATGGTTTTTTTTTGTGAAAAAGAACTCGTACTAACAATTAGTCATATTCCCGTTACAACTTAATCATGAAATTTTTAAGGACGGTTTTTTTAGAGGAACTTTTTAGGGAGGTGTTCTTTTAAGAGGGGAGAGAGAGCGGTTTTTCTAGGAGGGAGGAGGACAACGTTCTTAAAAAGCACTCCATCCATTTCAAATTATAGGATATCTTATTTTATAGAAAAATCAAACTCGGTAACGTTTAACTAATAGGTATACTAACCATATCTATGTTATATCATTAGATTCATATTTTAAAATTCTTTCATGTGATGCTATTTTTATATTCATTGGAAACATAACCATAAATTAATAATCAAAGTATATTATTAAAAACCGTATATAAGTTTTTTGCCCAACGATCCATGCCACGTCACGTCACAAGATTGAGTCTGATTTTGCGACGGGGATGGGCTGCACAGGCCCAATTCAGGCCTGATTGTTTCTAACGGGCATACGGGTCCCACTGATATTTCTTACTCCCTCCGTCTTCACAAGGGATTATGACCCTCTAATTTGTCCAAGAATATAGGTATTTTTATTGTTCCGAGGTAAGCAGTACTGCTTTTCATTTACTCCACCGGTTCCCGTAAAAAAATAGAGGAACAAATACTACTATGCAAGAAATAGAGAAAAATATTACCCCATCATCAGCAGTGTGTACTTTAACAGTTATTCAATGTGCCAATTCATCATGTAGAGTTACCGCAGGCTAAACTAGCCGAGTCAACCTTATCAAGTTCTTGTACTAGATTTATTCTTCATGTTTCATTGAACTTATTGTGGATATAGTGAAACTCAAGTGTGATAACATTTAAGTTCTTATCAGCATTTCTATTTGTGGAATTTGCAAACAAGTGTGAAAACTACATTCTAAAAATATTTAATTCTATTAAAGACTTTATTAACGGCTCATAATTTATGAAAACATATTGATTCGATTAAATATGTATGCACTGGGGTGTTTTTTCAACAAAACTGAGTAAGTGGGTGGGTATTTGCAACAAAATAATTTATGAGGTGAAATATCAAATTTCAAGTGTGAAATATCAAATTTCAAGTGACTTATGGAGTGATTTTTGCAAATTTCCCTAGTATTTTTTTTATTCTTTCTCTAGTGCCACGTAACGGTCACGTGGGACTACGTGGGATGATGATTAAACAAGGCATCACATCAGTCAAAACCATCTATAATACCATCGAGGGACGTAATTTGCACATGTTATAAAAATTGGGGGACACTTTATACCCGATTTTGCGGTTTACGGACATAACAGGTACTCGGCCCATATTTAAGGAACCTAAAATGGACTTTTTTCAACAGCGGCGAGATTTGTTGGGCTTTGTCCAGCCCATCAACCAATGAGCTAGATTATCAAATTTCTTCAGTTCTTCCCTTCTCCCGTCCGCCTCCTTCCATCCCCTCCCCTCCCACGCGACGGCGGCGGCGGCGGCGGCCGGAGCGCGCGCCTCCTTCCCACCACCGGGCTCCATCTCGGTTCGAATCGAAGGTATTCTTCTCTCCTTGCCTCCCTCCTCATCCTCCTTCGCCCCACGGAATGACCACGAGCTCTTCACCGGGTCTGAATTTTTGTGAGGTTTTAGAACGTCCGGGCTGTCTTTTTTTTTTTTGGCAAACCATGTTAATTATTCCCCTATGGATTAGATCGTCGGATTTGTCGCTGATTTTTCCGATGCGTGATGTAGTAGAAATAACCAGTTTTTTGGGGGATTTTTTTTTTTTACCTATCTCGGCTCACGCGTGGGTTTATCTTTGCAGGGTAGTAGTACTAGTAGTAGAGGATACACGATGCAGTCTCTGCTGCGGCGCGTCTATCTCGCCGGAAGCCATGGCTCCGCGGCGAAGCTCTTGGACCGTGCAGCTTCTGGAGTCGCGCAGTCGGGTGCTAACCTGCTGTCCATCAAGCACCTGAGTCCTTGCAGCTGGATTCGTCCATTTGGCGTGCGTGTTTTTGCATCTGGGATATGCTATGATTTGTGTTTGTTTCCCTTTTGCTGTCTTTGATCCTACTAATTTTGGCCATGGCTATCGCTTTGATTTCTTGATGCGCAGAATTCAATCATCTCCGGTGATAGTGTTCGTTCCAATGGGTTCTGCGTGAATACCATGCCAATGAGGGGTCTATCAACAGTGGGGAGTGCTGAGGTTTCTGTCGAGGAGGAAAGTTCCGACTCTCCTGCAGTCGAGCATCCTCTGCGCATCAAGTTCAAGAGGCCTGACAAGACGGCCAGGCACATTATGAATGTAAGCCTAGTATTATGCTAAGGGATCATATGACATCCATTTTAACAGTAGTGTTAAAATCAGCGCTTAAGGCAGCTCGATATATTTGTTATTTTGCGTTACAGATCTTGAACAAGGAGGCAGTTGACAAGGTCCGTGGGGAAAGAGAGATTCCTGATGTGCAGCCTGGGTGTATTATCCAAATGAGATTGGTAAGCATCTGCATCCTCAGTTTACTACTGGTATTTGCCTGCTCGGTCATGTCTGTCATTCTGATTATGTGTGTGAACAGCAAGTTCCTGAGAACAAGCGGCGTGAGTCTACGTTGAAAGGCATTGTCATAGCAAGACGTAATGCTGGGATCAATACAACTTTCAGACTGCGTAGATTAGTAGCTGGTGTTGGAGTTGAGTCTGTCTTTCCACTGTAAGTGTGACCGAATATTTTCTTCCTTTCTTCCGTCTTTATGTGTATATACTGCTTCATCTTTTTTTTAAGTGCATATAGAGATTGACACTTCTTGTTTTTTGCTATTTTATTTATTACTGCATGAGACTGATTGTTCATTCAATATTTGAGAACCGTGCATCATACTTAATACTTAAAGGTTTGAGCAAGCTATTCTCACTAATCTTTTGCTTGGCAGACAGGATCATTTTTCTTTGATTGTGCGTAAACAAACATTCAGTTCCATATGGCTATAAGTGCACATAGAAGTATAGAACTATATGCGTGTTATTTTGCATTAGAAGTGTAGTTAGCTCCTTGCAAATTTTGGAAATGCCCATTTAACGTTGGTGTCTGTTTCTTGGGTACCTTTGGCTTCTTCATATCCCTAATAGGCTGATGATAACAGTGGCATGCTGACACTACCTTCATTTTTTGCATTTTGTAAATCCATGTATAACTTTCTTAATAATATATTGATAAATTCCTAAGAAAGTGAATGTGGAGATTTGATACTGATAGTACTTGATTGTACAGATTTACAATAAATTCCTGTGTTGTGTTTGAGCTCAATTGCACATGGAGCTTGTAGTTTCTTAAATATGCATGTCTCTCACTAAACTGCAATTTCACCCCTGCAAACATATATTCCTTCACCCCTGCGGTGCTGTGGGTATATTTGTAGAACGGAAGTAATGCTTGGATGTTTTCATATGTTTTCTCAGTATTTCTTGTTGTCCCTTCTCGTTCTATCTGATTTGTTTTTCATACGAAATTATCATAAGTTGCTGAAGTCAAATATGAAAGATATCGTTACACATGATTCATTTTGTTTCAACTTTCGTCTTTCTTGATGAAAATTTTCTTTTGTCCTCAGTTACTCTCCAAACATCAAGGAAATCAAGGTCTTGGACAGGAAGAAAGTCAGGAGAGCAAAGTTGTATTACCTGCGGGACAGGATGAATGCACTTAAGAAATGAGGCTACTTTAGCTCCCCTTTTATTATTTTAGTTAATCTGCAAGGTTTTTGGTGGCAAAAAGCCTTCTGTGCAACAGGGACATTTTCTAGTTCCAGCTCCTAAATCCACTGTTTGTATTTCTGACACTTGGTCCTTTCAAGTAAACAAGCAGTGGTGGCAGCAATCTGCTCCTGTGGCTCTGAATTGGCAACGTGGATGTCTCATCTTTTATATTTTTAACCATTAGCGGACTATGATGTAACCTCGTTCAGATTATAAAAATAATCGTACATCAAGCTCCCCGCATTAAATACTTGTTTGTATTTGAGATAAAAAGCTTGAAGTTTAGCTCATCAAAGCATAAAATTGTTTTGATTGTATGCCTTTCCGGTCTGACAGCAAAAATATTGATTTCGTCCTGGTTCAGGTGGTGCTTCTATAATACATAATGCTGCTATGCTAGTACCATCATAATGATTTCTGTTTTGTTATGTGAATTAGTACTATCTTTCATGGCACAGATGTCCGGAGCAGGTGCCATCTTTACAATTAGAGAATATACATTTTAGATTATCTATTTGACTATTTGGCTGTGGAGGCCGAATTTCTATATATCAAAAAAACTATTCGGCTATTCCTTTCGTTATGTAAGTCTTGCTTGCACGACTTTGAATACCTGTACAAAAACCCTATATTTATGGATCGTAATATATCATATAATGAACTATCTTTTATCAGACGTGTAGGAATATCATACGATTGTCCTTTCAGTTAAGGTGTCCTATCATACAATTGTCCTAAGGTATCCAGTTTTTCTTGTCTTACATGGTCAGAACGCTGCTCCAACTTCGCATAAAAAGATGCTCTGAAATTGACTTCAACATGTGTTTTGAGAATTTTGCTTCAGACTCCATCTTGTTCCATGCTTGCCACAACGCTATTGTTAGATCTGTACCTCATAACAGGATAAGAGTACAATCTGATCCATGCATCTCAAAATTAATTTGAAAAGACTAATCTGATGCATCTCAAAATTAATTTGAAAAGACTAATCTGATGCACACACCACTATCTGCCATGGCCACAGAAAATAGTTCACTCCCAGTTGGAAATATCTATTTGAAGTAACAACAAACAAATGTTTAATATGTACACCCAACGGATATATTCTGAATGAGATTAATTCTTTCACTTAATAAGAAACTGGTGCAAACAAGTGTAAATCATCCATACAACCATTTCAAATAAAGGCCCGCATGGATGATTGGCTACTATTTGGCGATCCAAAAATGCTAAATTTAGCTTTTTTTTTGGTTATATATCATTGTGACTTAGGGTCTGAATATGTCATGGTCCAATGGTCATAGCTATTGTGACAACAACAGATCGAAGACCTGGACCTGGACCCATACAGGTGAAGAGAGTCTAGGAAAAACTACAATTGGCAGAAACTCCCTAAAGAGTCTAGACTATATGTTGCAAGAATTTAATTATTTCATTTTTCTTGCAAGAATTTTATTTATAGAACTAAAGATTATATGTTGTTTTTTTATCAATAATAGGGGGGACTTATGTCCCCTGCTAGGACCGTGCCACCGCTCACTTCCTCTGCTCGATCGGCTGCTCCATCTTGTGTCCTTACTAAAGGAGAGATAATTAGGGGTAAGATAGGACGAAATTCAAATAGGAGGTGATTGATGTGATCGATAATAGTGTATGAATGCTTATATTTTTTATAAGATTCAAATGCGTCATATGTTTATATTGTTAAACGGATAGAGTATTTTTCATTTTTACATTAGATTTTTTAATATGGCTAATGGTCGAACATTATATCCAGAAGTTAAAAAAGTGACATTTGAAAATGGGGGAGGTATGACTTAAGAAGTGTAAAGTTGTTGTATGATATAAACATGTTAGTCCGCAACGAATCAGCCGAAAGAGGAAACATCAGTAGCCTGTGGTACAATACATTTATAGATGGTGTTTCTTCAGAAAGATCAAACCTGACCCGAATACCGACCTTATGTATTAATGGGGGTGCACTTATGCCAAAACTATCAGCAGCGCATAAAGCGTGGACATCTGCCACGGATCACGGCCGGGAAGTATGAAAGGCATCACCGGAGCACTGATGGGAGCACTCGCGCGGCAGTAAGCAGTTGTCAGGTTATAGGTAATACATCTTTCTGAAACACTATCTATATCTATACATAATTAAAAAAATACGTAAGAATTCCATAACTATTTTTATCAGTCGTCATCATCATCCGCACGTACATGCGAATTTTATTGAAGCGAAACAGACTCTAAGACTAGAAACTTTAGGGTTCGCTTGGTTAGGATAGGGCTCGATTCTGAGCTCGATACGATGCGGTTTTACTCCGATTATTGGGAAAACGAAAAGTGGAGGAGATAAGGATCGAAACCCCTCGATCAATTTTGGATTATCTCTAAGGATGCGGTTGGATTTCATGGAGGAGGCGGCTTCAAGCGGCATCGGGCAAGTGTGGGACTCCGGACGGAGGTAGGAATGACAACGTAGCGTTGGGACTCACACGATAGTGAGAGGAAGAGTAGGGGGATGCCGATTAGACTTGCATTTGCTTGCTAGCCCAGATGCGCTCTTGCAGACCGAGGCAGAAGGGAGGAGAAGGGAGGAAAGTGGATAATACTTCTTCTCGGGCACCCGATCGCGGGAGAGAAATCGAATGCTAGTAGTACCATGGACATAAAGTAATCAACTAAATTGTCAGGGTATGTGACCCACAATAGAGACAATTAGTAGTAGCACTTTTCAAAGATGGAAAGGCCACATATGCTTACATTTGAAGCTTCAAAGTTTAAATAATTTTTTCTCTTCAACTATTTATTTGATTTACAATCTAATTTCACCGTTAGATTTTTCGCAACTAAAGTTTTATAACAAGATCTCACATGACTATATTTTGATGTTTTTTTAGTTCTTTTAACTGTAATGGATCTTTTTATGAATGTTGCACGTAATGTTATTTGCATATTTTAACAAGTATTTACTCCTGTTTCACTAGGTAATTTGCGAATGTTACATGTGATGTCTTTATGGATGTTTCAATAATTATTTTTTTGGTGTTTCAATAATTATAACTCGATTTTCTATGCCTCATATAAAAATAGTTCAACGAAATTAAGTATTATAAAATATTGTATGTTTCATATGAAATTTTTATGTGTTTCACTTGTTAGAAGTTAGTGTTTCGTGCAACGGTTGTTATTGTTATCAATATTTTTAAATATTGCATCTTTCTAAAACATTTCATAGAGGGAGTTGAAACATTTGACCAAGTGATCACCTAAGTCGCTTCATCGGCTATGATATAAATCCATATAATTATCAACCTTATTGATCTTGATTACAAGCAATTAATATTGTCTCGGTTGGGTCGATCTATCGTAATTGCTCGTTTTTAAGAGAAAGATTGGGTTACTAATTGCATATGCTATTTACCTCTATAGCTGATCGTAGTTATCTTGGGGTTAATCTTTAAACTTCTAACCATCAGCTGGTTATTTAGATCATAAAATTATATAGCAATTGACTTTGATATTATTAATCTTATGCTGCATCGATTGAGTTCGACCTATAGGATTGGTTTTGTTAAAGAAAAGTTGTTTATAATTATGTTCAATCTAAATCCAATTTATGAACAAAATTCATTATAATGTGCAGCCGATTCATTCGTGCATCGGTTAACACGATACAACATAGGACTATCGGCCGATCGACTATCGTCTTCTAACTTCTACTTTTGTCTATCTTGTTTGTTGCAGGATCAAACCAACTGGCACACCTCGAACCCGAAGCTTTGGACCTGTATTGAAGTTAAGAAAATCTTCCAGGCCACCGTGTTTTTCTTCAACACCCCCTGGATCGAGCGCCGCTGGTGCGATGGATGGAGGGCAAAGGCAACGACCTCCGCGGAAGTGCGCTGACGCCGAGAGTGATTGAGGACAGAGAGACCCGAGATCGAATGGTTTGCAAGAACATCGAAGAACGAAATTACAAGATCAAACATGCACAAGTCAACATTCACGAACATAGATAAGGAAAGACGAGAACGACACCACCGCCGCTAGTCGACAATGCGCCGACCGCTACCCCCTCTTGTTGACGTGAAAAACAACATGAAGGCCTGGAAGTTCTGCTTAGCTCCAATGCAGATCCTAAAATTTTTAAGATACAGGCGTGCCAGTCAGTTTAATCCTGCAACTGACAAGATATATAAATTGAAGATCAAAGAGCCGATTGACTGACAAGCCGATGCAACACTGTTAGCCAATGCCAATAGGGTTTTGAACAATCGGTTAAATGTCCAATGTAGATTCTGACACTTATATAAGTAATGATATAAATACGATGATATAAATACGATGGAAGAACTTGAGCAATCAATCCAATCGGCCAATGATAATATGATGAGGTAAATGTCCAATGAACCAATCGGCCGATATTGAAATAAAATATTGAATGTAGGCTTAATGATTAAAATATACATCAACTGGAAGTCCAAAGTAAAAATAACTTATCGGCTAGCACTCCGATAAAACATTAGTATGAACCTATGGCTTAACAAGATTTATATTATAAAAAACAATCTACTAGGTTGAACCTAACCAATGCAGCACGAGATTGTATATGATAATCTAATACTCGATGAGCCAATAGATCTGTCTAATGTGATGGATATAGCAAATCTATTTAAAACAACATTGTGATTGCAGAGATATATCGGCTAAGACAGAAAATCAAACCTAACCGAGAGTCCCAACTAAACCGGTGCGTCTCTAAGCACAATGCAATTTAAAATAGAATTGAAATATCAGGTAGGCAAATATATCAATCGAACCAGAGTGATCCAAGAGATCGAAGCGATGCAGCCTTGAATAACACCAACGTAGCCGATATATTCACCAGGGCCGGCGGAACATAGGACTTACCCCTTTGCCAGAGATCGAAAGCCAATGCAGCCCAACATCAGGTACCAAGTTCCGTCGATTGGTAAGTAAAACCTCGGAAAAGAGGGTAGCGATGCGCCGAGAGTAGTTGTATTGATCGAGAGATAGATTACAGGGACCCCGAGTGTACATATTTATACCCATGGGTGTATACTAGTCTATATCGGACACGACACAAGTTTCCTAAAAATAAAAGGAAAGATACAAGTCCTAATCGAACACTAGATAAACACTCCCTAAAGATAAAAGAAAAACTACGAAACCCTACCTAATTAATAGATAAAATTAAACTAACATGTCGTGGTCTTCATGATTCCTATTGAACTCAGTCTTTTCTAGATAAATTTGCATCGATTTATTGACCTCTTTCCTTGATCGAATCCACTAAGAATCTTGCCAAATTTTAGCGTTAACACCTCCCCCCCGCCCCCCACCCCGGTCGGATCTGGTCATCGTCGAGCTTGTGATGGCTAGATCTAGCCATTGTCGAGATCTTGGCAGCTGGATGTAGAAGACCGTGAGCTCTGAGGAAGAGAAACGAGGCGACCGGTCGGATCTTACTGCCAAATGCACCTTTCCCCACGTCAGTGCGGGCCTCTTCGGTCCGAGCCACTGCTAGATCCGCCAACCAGAGAAAAAAAGAAGCAGTGACAGATCTGGAAGGGAATGGGCATGGCAGGGATCCAATGAAGAAGCACGTCGGTGTGGATCCAGGAGAAGCTCCTTGGTGGTATTTGGTGGAGAGGGGACATACGCAGCATGGTCGTGCAGGAACGGGCTCTCTCGAGGAGAGCTCATCCCTATTCGGTCAATGTTGTCATCGTCTTCGATCCGCATCCTCATCGTGTGACTCAGGGAAAGCAACAAAGAGGAGGAGGTGGAGGCGACTGGAGCAGTGAGGCCACAGAAGGAGGAGGCCACGAGATAGGCAGGCGAGGGAGAGAGAAGCGAGAGCCAAGGAGGGAGAACGACAGGTGGAAAGGAGCTAATCAAAAAAAAAGAAAAAGAGAGGTTGGTAGATATTTTCGTCAGTGGCCTCCTCTACACTCAGCTAGCCGACTCGGCTCATCCATAGATGTCAGTTTTTTAAGAGAACCGGTACTAATATTATTAGCGTTGGTTTAATTATAAAACCGATACAAATAAGGTGTTATAGGTGTCCGTTTTAAGTTTGAGGGGTCATTCAAGAGGGAGGGGGAACGAAAAATGCCTCATAGGTATCGATTTTAATAATAGTGTTTATTATGTTAGTTTTTATGGCATAGTTTGAATAATATGGTTTTTAACTTTCAACTAAATCATGTATACGGATATTGTTCAGTGCAATTTAGTGGCTTCAAATGAAGACCAGGTTCAAGCGACACGTAGACGCCACATCAGCGAAAATCACATCATGTATACTACCCTGGAGTCATTTTGTACGGGTTCTAATAGTTGGAGGAGTCATTATAGTCGGTTTTGTGGTTAAGGGATCCGATATATATTGAGAGAGTCCAGTTAGACTTTATCCTTTTGTCCCAACTACTCCTGAATGGGCCAACTGAATGGATCCGAACGTCGGCTATGACGTTCCAGCCCAACTGAATGTGCCCAAACACGTCATCCACAAACACCATTACAACCCAACACCGTTCCGGCCGTGGCAGGCTTGCACGTTGGCTGCAACCCAGTTCAGGCCGCCGAACTAGTTTAGCGTTGGGAATAAGTTAACTTTGACTTCCTTAACCAGTGACCGAATCTGATTCGTATCCCTTAACCACAATACCGGATATCTCGATCCCCAACTATTAAAACCGGTGAAATTTGACTCTCTTGGTGGTTTTAGAGGGCGGTTTCGCTGACATGGTGCATACGTGGCGGTATTGACCTGGTCTTCGTACCACGTGGCATTGACGTGGCACTTAAGGTGGCATTAGAATTAAAAAATATGTGTCGAACCCATTTGTCATTCACACAAAATAAAAATTATATGACCCACTCTGAGGCCTTCTCTATCCCTTATCTCTCTTTCTCTCCCCTCCCTCCCGTTCCTTCTTCCTCCTCACCGCTCCCTTCTCCCTCCTCCACCTCCACTACTAGGGATACCTTCTTTAGTCCCGGTTTGCAACCCCTTTAGCCCCGGGTTGCAAACCGGGACACCCAATCTAGAACTAAAGATGCCCATCTTTAGTTCCGATTGAAATAACCGGGACTAAAGATCCATCTTTAGCCTCGGTTGTTGTTACCAATCGGGGCTAAATGTTTTTTTTTCTTTTTTTCATTGTTTTTTGCTGCTTGATTTCCCCAAATCGAGTTGCTCCCTACATCCCAAATCCAATTGAGATCCCCAAATTCCCACATCAAATTAACATCACAGATCGAATGAACATAGTATGTTTGACATCACAAATTCACAGATCGAACGAACATATCACAGATCAAATTCATACTTGAATGAACATCACAAAATTCTATAAAAAACATCACAGTTGCGCCGCCGCCTGCCCCCTCATGCATCGCCGCTTGCCGCCTCCCCTCCCGCTGGATATGGCGGAGGGGAGGGCTCTACCGCCGCCCGCCGCACCCGGAGAGGAGGACAAACGGAGGAAGAGGAGCAGGAAAAGGAGGAGGAGGATCACAGTTGTTGCCACCGGTCCCGAGCCACCGGGCTGCCGCCATCTTCGAGCCGCTACCACCTCCCATCCCGCCGGATCTTGCGGAAGGGAGGGCGCCACCGGGCCGTCGCCACCTCCGAGCCGCGGCCTCCCATCCCGTGGCCTCCCCTCCCACCGGATCTGGCGGAAGGGAGGGTGCGGGCGCTGCCACCGCCATCATCGGAGGCTACCGCCGCTTCCGCTTTCGCTGGGACGCCGCTCGGCCGCCAGCACTGCCGCTTCCGTCGGGCTGCCGCCTGGCCGCCACCGAGAGAGAGGGGAGAGAGATTGAGAGAGAGAGACTCTAGAGAGAGACAGAGAGATCGAGAGAGAGAGATAGAGAAGATAAGGACGGGAGGGGATAAGACCGGCCAAATAAATTTATTTATTTTTGATCTTTAGTCCCGGTTGGTATCACGAACTGGGACTAAAGTGAAGATCTTTAGTCCGATTGGTAATAGATCTTTAGTCCCGGTTAGTGTTACCAACCGTGACTAAAGATCCCCGGCGGCCTGACACAGCCTGACAAAAAATAAACGGGACTAAAAATGATATTTGATCCCGGTTGGTGTCACTAACCGGGAGTAAAGATCAAACAATTTCGTTGGCTTTTTAACCGGGACTAAAAATAATCTTTAGTCCCGGTTACTATTCAAACCGGGACTAATGTGCTTTTTGCTATCCGGGCAAAGATCACTTCTCCTGTAGTGCTCTTTCTCCCGCGGAGGGCGGTAAGGGCCGCGAGCATCGGTGGGCAAGCGGAAATGCAGGCGTGGCACGGAAAGGCCGTATGCAATTCTGGACTCCATCCTTCGGAAAGACCATCTGCGGTCTTCCGCTGGCGCCACAGTTTTCGGGGGCTTGTTGGGAGTATAGTAGGGCTTCGCCTCCACTTTCCCCCATTTTGAGGAGCAATCTTTTCCTAGTAGCTTTTTCTTAGCTATCCTTTTTTTCCTTTTATTCCTTGTCCTTAGGCAATGGCCGTCCGATCGGTTACATCGTGTAACAAAAGTTATACTTTTTTTAATATATTAAAATATAATTCTTTTGCACGTTCGAAGAAAAGGTAATGCTTACTTCACGCACACGCACCAAATACTACTAGTACACCAGTAGCACACATGCTGGGCCGGCCTGTAACGCCCCGGCACTCGTTAACCGATAATACCAGCTAACTAATGCCGAGGTGCTACGCATTACCTGTGAGATAGTACCAGTCCCAGGATACACTAGCTGGTACACACAGAATAAGCATGGAATCAAAGTAACTAATTATTACATCACTGGGTTTTAGTCCTTACGTAAGTTGCCATCCTGGACAGGCCCAAGGATGAGCAACACAACAATACAAAAGTCCACAAAGCAAAAGTCAAGAGCAGCGGCAGCTAAGCATCTAGGCGACCATCTCGATCCACAGGCGGGGCTTGGGGCTAGGCACGAAATCTTCTAGAAGTCCTCATACTCGGCTTGTTCCTGGAGACACTCCTTGTCAGTCGGGTCGACGTCATCATCTCCAACCTCTATAGATATATATATTTATAGCAAGGGTGAGTACTTCACGTACTCAGCAAGCCGGGGAAAGAATGACATGCTTGGTTAAGACAAGGAGAGCTAGGGTTTTATTTGCGAAAGCTGCCTTTTTGGCAAAGTGATTTATTTCACAAGACTCCTAGTGAGTGAGTCAAGTTTTAGTTGTCGGGAGGAGGCTCACGCCTCGACCCATTCCACAAGTTGCTTTGCAACAACTCGTCACGATTAACGAACAACAATTGATTTGTCTCCTCTATTGGTTCCTTCTCACTTTCACAACCACACATAGTCCACACAGTCATCTCAGCACTGCAACGCCATCATGGCCCTAACAACACCTCGGTGTCGGACGACACCCCAGGTCACACAGACCCGTTCCTAACCACAAAGGTTAGCTGTTTGCCACACAGGCAAACTCTGGAAACGAATCCCTTCCCACCAACCATTTTCATCAAACATTTGTCAAACAAATCTATGCTATGAGAAACACCTTGCACTCGCCCTTGACCGTGGGCACGGCTGTTCGAACAGTTCATTAATCTCTGCAGAGGTTGCACGCTTTACCCACACGACACGAAACTGACATCGTTTACCCGTCGGCAACGAAAGTTCGTGACAAGGCCTTTCCAAAGCTAACCCATGAAAATCGCATGCCACCTAGTTGGGCTAAGATCGATAGCCGAGTATCAGGCAAAGACAGCCGTCATCCACTCAGGAAATACCAAGGATGCCTCCTACTCCTACTGGTACCATGCCACAATAGAGGCAAAAAGACACCCATGATGGGCAATAAATGTGTAACACTTCATCTCCTCATCCTCGGCATTCCACAACCATTGGCACACCAACTCCCATGTGATAACAATTTACTTAGCCAGAGGCATCCCATAAATACCCGTGTGGTCGCACTATAACGTGTTCGGATGGACTTTCCAAAGGAATCGGTTCTTAACGATAATACGTAGCCAAACCACAAAGGCTTGACTGCGCATCATCACTATTTTCACAACACATTTTATTTCACAACACTTCGGTACAACGTACCGGATTTTTAAACATGTAATTTGGAATAACCCAAGTTTCCCACACGGCAACAACGTAAGCATGGCTAAGCGAAACTACCTCGGTAATCATATAACGATACCGGTGCCAATATTTGTGGAGCTACCAAAGGTATGGAAACATCAACCTATGTAATATAAGTGCGACTATTAGGTTGGTCCGTCGGTTGTATAAACAATCCGAGGCCTAAACATGTTATTCGTGTGTACTAAGCAATGCATTTTTCAATCAACATATCATTGCAAATATAGGGGCAATGTGATCAAAGAGGCTTGCCTTGGACGAGATGCGGGTCTTCTTCTTCGAAACCGGCGTCCGGAGCGTCCTCGTACACGTGCTCTGTACGCGGAACGGAGAACAAATAAATAAAAAGGCAACAAAACAAGCTCAAATCAAATAAACAAGTGTGCCACTGTGTAGATCTCAATTTTAGAAAAATTTAGAAATTTGAACGAGGTCAAACGGAGTTACGGTTGAATTTCTATGAATTTTCAAAGGTAGAGAGATTTTTCTGAAATTTGGGAATTTAATTTAAACGGCAACGGAATATTATTCCGTTAGGGCTGACGTGGGGGTGGGGCCCATACGTCGGAGGGAGGGAGAGAGAGGAGGGTGGGGCCCGCTGGTCAGCCAAGAGAGAGAGGGGGAGGGGGGCCCACCTGTCGGGCTTCTTCTTCCCCACCGAGCTCGGCTCGGGCCAGCGGCGCCAGTGAGCCGCGGCGGCGGGGCGACCGGGGAGGGTGAGGCGGCGACGGCCGGGGAAGGGGGAGGTGGCGGCGGCCGGGGGAGCGGCGGCAGCCGGAGAGGCGGCGGCGGCCGGCAACGGCGGCGGCCGGTGAGGGGAGAGGGAAGAGCCGGGAGAGAGAGAGCCAGGGGAGAGGGAGGCCGAGAGAGAGAGAGCGCGCGGCAAGAGGGAGAGGGAGGCGACGCCGGCGAGGTCCCGGGGCCTTTTATAGGCGGCGAGGGGGAGAGAGAAGGAGGGCGACAAGACGGTGGAGCGGCGACGGCGACGGGCGCGGCGGCGCGGGGCTCGAGGCGGAGGGGACGTTGGCGCGGCGCCGGCCGGTGATGTGACGCGGCGTGCGGCGCGAGGCGGGGCGGAGCCCGGGGCCGGCGCGGCGCTCAGGACGGTGCGGGGCGCGAGACGCGGGCGCGGCGGTGCGGCAGGCAGCGCGGCGGTAGGCGCGGCGACGAGCGGCGCGTGGGGCGGCCGGAGGAGGAAGACGGTCCACAGTAGTGGGCGGGCCGGTGCGGGGAAGAAGGCCCGTGGGCCGGGAGGGAAGGAGGGAGCTGGGCCGGAAAGGGAAAAGAAAGAGGGGAGGGAGAGAGGGGGGTTGCGGGCCGGCCTGCTCCGAGGGAGAAAGAAAGGGAGAGGGGAAGAGGGGTTGGGCCGGGGAGAAGTGGCCCAACAGAGGTGTTCCCCTTTTTTTTTTTAGATTAGGAATTTGAGGGGAAAATAAAATATGAGATTCATTTGGCACAAAACAAAATAAAATCCAAACTTTAAAATCCAAAGTTTTTAATTGAGATATTTTTAAATATAAAAAAGAAAATTAAGGTGCTAGACGGCCGGTGATATGGAGTTGCAAATCAAATGGGCGGCGCACGCGGACCGGGCGCGCGTTGCACCGGTGGGCCACGGCCGTCGTCGCGTCGCGCCGACGCGCAGGCGAGCAGACACGGACAGCGACTGCGCCCGCAGCAGATGGCCGCGGCTACAACTGGTCCGGTCCGTGGGCTACGCGTGGGCCCATCGGCAGTTACATGCAAAATTAAACCAAACCAAATCCAGATCCATCCAAAATTAGCCCTCAATCTCTGCCACTAATCCCCACACCCACAAATCATTCGATCGCTTCTCTCCAAAAACCAAAACAAATTTAAAATCATGAATTTTTATTAATCAAATTGCGATCCACATAGGCACACTGCATGCATGCACGAGCCACAAATTATTCAATCTGATCAGTTCTTCACGCGCGAAGCTTCACAAGCCTCTTTAAGTGAGCACTTTATATTCTTATATTAATCATTACACTAACCATATTAATTAGTATTTGTGTGGCATCTTCCACTAATAAAAAGAAAGGCTTAGTTAATTTGTCATCTTGTTGTCGAGCTAACGGCACAGAGAAGTCCAAAAAGATGATCTCTCTTGAGCTACTCCCATGACCAATGTCTCGATTAGTTTAGTTAATTAATTTAATTAATTGCGAGTTCTTCTTGCTATTTCAACAGTCAACATTGGGCTCCACATTCAACAAGAAGCGCGTAGTCGCTACCCAAATAAATACAAAAAGTTCTCCAAAAATTTAAGGAATATTTATGTTGCAAATGAGTTTAGACGACTTTTCGATCGGTTTGTTGTGAGTTGTGACTCAGGTAGGTACGACGTCCAAAACCCGTCAATTGTGTGGATCAGGAATGAATATAATTAAGACCTTATATTATTTCTTAATAATATTAATAATAATTCTTATCCATGGAGTACTTTAATTATTATATGATTAGTCCAAAAAAGATAGTGTAGTTTCTTGTCCCTTGCTTTGTAACGTCTTAATTACGTATATACAGAATGATTTGATTTGCTCAAAAAACGGATTTTTCTTCTCTGGTCATTCATGACGGCTAATGTTGTGCTAACCTGGTTTTGCAAATGTTTAATTAATTCAAGCTTAAGGTTAACACGTGAACAAAAAAAATATATAGACCCGGCAGTGTCTGCCAAGCTTCTTAAAAATTTGCTTACGTGATGGTTTTCAAACTTTGCTTCGTCTTGTCACGCTAAAGATTGATCAAAATTGGCGGCACGCATATATGAACAATTTTTCTGTCAAGAAATCTTTCAAATTTCAATGCATGGTCTGCAAACTTTCTCATGGGAAGCATGCCTGGGGACTCAATTGAATATGCATCCACAGTTTGAGGCTCGATCTCATGAGTAACAAAAATTAAATATTTTTGTGTGGTACTTTAAGTCAATGTAAAAATCCAGAGAAAATACGTAATGCAAATCGCATATGCATGTGATGAAAACCTGAAAATAACCGTTAGATTCAAAAATAGATCTCGAGATTTATCTACGTCATCAAGAAGATCAGAATAAAACTTTTACTCCTAGATTTACCATGAATAAAAGTTTTGCTGGATATCTTAAAAAAACATAAAGAAATAAATTTAGGCACGTCCGAACTTATGAGGTATCTCAGGCCCAAAATAAATTGTTATCTTAAAGCTAGAGAAATGGATATCTTAAAAAGAACATATATAATGAAATAAATCCTGTTGTCTCATCGTTTATGCCAGAGAAATGCTAATTATGCCATGTCGCATATATAAGAAATGCAATAGAAAAGATAGGTATTCCTTTCAAAAGAAAGAAAGAAAGAAAGAGAACATGTGTAGCTGTTTAATTTACTCCGAGATACAGCTTAATTAAACCAAAACCGTGTCAACATGCATGCTGCATGCAGACGGCAAATTAAAACTAATCTCCTGGTTGAGTCGTTACCCTTACACCCAGAAGCACAGAAAACTAATCCTTAATTAATTCAAGGGAAAAAAAACAAAGAACGTTCATAAACAATGATGTCAATCCGCATGAATTAAAATCTAGAGAAATGTTTGACCTGACCCTGGCCTGGTGTTAGCCTAAATGACGTAACGTTTGGACTAACTAGCTAGTAGCAGTTCGTTTAGCTTGCATCAGGGGCAGAGAATCGTGTTACCTACATATATACAAAGTTTCAACCATGATTATAAATTAATATGCTTATTAGTTGTCCAGTCAAATCCCCAAAAAATCGATATTAAAGTGTAATAAGTATGCGTTAAGTTGCATCATACGTGACGAGCGACCATCTCCAACACAGACGAATTCGATGTCAACCATGCAAATTAACCGTTTCCCACGAACCGGACTTGATCGTCTAACGTCTTTGACTTAAGACACGATTTTCAGTCAGGTCTTCTTCTCTTGCTAAGTAATTAATTCAATTTCACTGGGTTTTTTTTCATAAATGGTGATTCAAGCAGAAGATCAATATGTGTTGATGTGACGTCTTAGCATTAGAAGTGGGGAAATCAACAAAGTGTTATACCTAACTAAACCTTTGAGATTTACCAAAACTTTTTGAAGGAAGTCTAAGGGCAGTTTTTAGTAGCAGGAAGTCAAGAGCTGCAGATCGATTGTGCCCAAAACTACCAAATAATCCCATCGTGATGAATTTTTTTAGAGACAGTACAAGGAGGACGCATATATAACCTACGCAAACATACGAGTGTATCCTTTTAGACCTTTTTTTTTAAAAAAAACACTAGAGATCGAGTTGTGTATCATTCCATTAAGAAGTACAAAGGAAGTTTTGACCCTAAATACTGTATACTCACACACTCTAAACAATTAAAACAAAACATGTCACAATCTCTTATTCAGAGTCGTCATACTAGAATGTATCACACCTATCCAAAAAAATCTTATATTTTGAAACAGTGAGAGTAGTTAGTTATGAAAATTTTAAAGGAAAAAAACTATTTGTAAAAGGTTGGTGCACCTAAATTGTATTTATAAAAAGTGAAATTCACTCAAATATGAATGCACCGCCCAATGTGCGCATTAGTTGTCATCCTTCCTAACAATGCAAAGGGAAACGAATAACTTCAGGTAATTCATAACTTCTAATTCTTGTAGAATAACTTTCATCTCCAGAAAAGATATACATGCATAACTGAAAGTGTTGAGAATTTTTCAAAAAGTGAGTTCCACCAAAAAAAAAACTAATAATCATTAGCTGAACTAGACTCTAAATTCCAACCCCACTTCAGACTGATTCTACATGTACGTCAAGCAACAGAGCATCCTAATCATTGGGATAATATTCTCTTTTTTGGGTACGTGTAAATGAACTATATATGAATACAACATTATTGGACACATTATCATATGTAGCTGACATGCATGCATATACTGGCAATCTGATGCAATTCCTATCACAGATTATTTGCAACAATAATATTCTCAGTACTTTTGTAGTATCGAAAATTTTTAAGGAACCAATGCTATATATACAGTAGCATTTCCTGATAAAAATTAAATTAACATAACACTAGTGCAATAAATTAATTTCATATGGCTAATTAAACAATCTTTTAATGCATGTTCTACGAAATTATATCAATGTATATATACGCGACGTACGTGGAGTATAGTATATTTCTCCCCCGTGTATCGTCCTTGTGATTAACATGTAATTTTCTTTTTCTCTTTTGTAGCAAAGAAACATAGATGAATAGACAACATCTTCCACGAAAAAGAATAGGGTTCGGTGGAAACACTTTTCACACTTTCGACAAGATAGATATAATTAAATTTATGCTTCTACCAGCATGCATATGCAGATTTATATGGCCATACTCTTTTGTAACTAACTAGCTAGCAACTAATTGCAAATATTCTATAGCAGAATCAGGCTATGATAAAAAAAAAAGGATGTATCATGCAGATTTGTGAAGCTCATATGTCCAGAGAACACCTCAGTCTAATCTAATGGGATCCTTTTCTTCTCCCTTCAATGATTCGACAGTTCACAAGAAGAATTTGAATCTTATCGGAGAATTTTAGGCACAAAGCATATATTGGAATATTAGAATTAATATAGCATTATGGCTTCCTAATGATATATATTCAAATGATGGATTTGCACTCTTTTTATCCGAAGACAATATATGTTGTGACAGTTGGTAGAGGAGATCAAGATTCATTTGCTCATGATGAGCAACTTTTTAACCTATGGTATATTGGTATATATGACCTACTCCCAAATAGTATAGGCACATAAATCATGAACTGACTAGTCTATCGTAAGCTTTACATGCATGAAAGGTAACATATGGAAGGTAACAGCTGCCGACACTCCATATATGGAAAATATGTAGTGCACATATATAGTAGAAACCTAGAAATTATCGTTGGATCTACAAGTGAATGTCTGAGATTTATTCACGATACTGAAAGTAAAAGTTTTACTCTTAGATTTAACCACCCAGTAAAAATTTTACTCTTGATGACGTGGACAAATTAATCTCTAAGTCTATTTTTAGAATCAATGTAGTTTTCATGTTTGTAATATATATTTTCACCTCCATATATATACTTTGTTTGTAAACACTTACGACACACACACAAAAAGCATGTATACTTCTATGTTCTATCTAATTATCTACACCTTCCATTGAAAATACTATGGTAGGAGTAGCTCAACCAAATAAATTGAGAACTTACTCCCTCTCTCTGATCATGAATATTCGATATTTAAGATAAGATTCACGGGTGAACTTATGGAACTTAGATAAAAAAATTATATTATAATAATTTTATGATATTATGATAATATTTTCAACACAAATCTCTAAATTAAATATACCTTTACAAATAAATTAAGTATTAAAAAAGTTACATATTGAGATCCAAAGTTTTAAAAGTTCAAGTAGATGTTATGATAAATGTCATATATTTATGACAAGACGTAAAAGGTATGAATCATAAGAACAGTGAGGTATTTGATATATAATTTTCTATTTTTATATGCTCTTCCTCCCTGATACATTGAAATTTGAGGAGCAACTCTACGATAAACAAAATTTGGGACAGCTTCTATTTTCTGATACGTCAGTAGAGGATGTTTCCTAGAGAGACCAATACCAATTATTGAACACACACACATATATTGTCACATACGTACTGTGCTGATAACGACTGACGATAGAGGTATTATTGTTGCTTATCTTGAGCATGTGTAGTACGTACCTTCAGCTCATGACGACAACGTAACCATGTCTATTCACAAGACAAACCTACATGCCTTCACATTCAGAAACAAAAAATCTCGATGATGCAAATATGTAGAAACGGCAGCCATAAAAAAAAAATGGACGATGAGGAGAGGTAGAGTGCTTAGTTCTTCCTCCCATGTCGTCGTCTCGGCCCTCTCACATCACTAGTCACTCATGTACTTGCTACCTCGATCAATCGATCCTACCTACAAGAGGATGAGGCCCCCCTGCTTGCTGCCGCGACGATCCACATCATCGTCATCGTCCTCTAGCTACTACAATGATCGACCAAATTAAACAGCTGCAATTTTCAGTTAGTGATCTAACCCTATTTGCCGATGTTGATGTCTTGGTAGTACATAGAACCACGAAAGATAGCTAGGTGAGACGAATCGATATCACATACATATATACAAGGTTCACAATCCTGATACGTAATAAAAGAACCGCTGATAAGGAGTACTTTTGGATATATTTTTTTTAAAGGAACGGTTGATAAACCGATAAATACCGATGAAATCCGAACAAATCTTATCAGACAAAAATTAAAACTTCATTGAACGTTTTATATACCTTAACTAGAAAACAAGATTTGTCCGGATTCCACCGGGATTAATTGTAAAACCCTGATCACACACAACCGGCCGGTTGCTGATCATCATCGTCATCGTCAGTTGAGCCATGGCTAGCTGTTAGCTCGGAGCTAGCTTTCATGGCACAGTGACAGCGCGAGACCGGTCGAGCTGGAGATGGACGGATGCGTGACGGATCGACGTCGTGGCGTGCGCGCGCGCGCGCGCCGTGCATGGTGGACACGAGGAATTCACATGCGCGTGTATGCGACGCGCGCGGCCGGGCCGGGGTCCGGGGGGCCGGGCGCGCGCGCGCGCGCCGCGACGCCAACGCCGACGCCGACGCCGCGCGCCGCGCGCGCCAGCGGCGCGCGCGGCGGCGTATGTAGCTGTCGCGCCCGGAGAGCAGTAGCGTAGGGATGTGACACTGGCTATATACTGGTAGACCGTAGGCGCCGGCTTTTGCGTCTAGTGATGGTGCGGTTTAGTGATTGTACGTTTGTGATGTGTGCTTCACCGTCTGTCCTCTAGCTTAGCTCTTTTGATGCTCACTCTAATTACAAAATTTAAGGATGTTGTTTTTTGACTTTTCATATACTTAATAAGATAACATATAACTTTAGTCACTACTAATTGTTAATTTGTACATAAATCAATCGAGGAATCAATAGTTCTATAAGAGATAAATTGCAAAAAGCCTTAATTTGTTATAGTAAACTTGGCTATGATTATTAATGCTTTCCTCCGTTTTTATTTATGTGTCACTTTTGACCACATGTATACGTGCCAATTCAAATCAACCTGTCCAAGGTAAAATAACCAAAAAAGCACATATTGTTTTGTTAGCTTGTTAGCAGCACATATTCTGAAACGACTATTTTTGTGACTGGTTGAAATCATAAAAGACTCCCACACGCATAAAAAATAACTCCTATATTATAGTGCATGCAGCTAAAGTGTTGGTGTTACCTCTCTCTGTTCCAAAATTAAGCATTACAGATTGGTTAGTACTATCTCTGTTTTTTAATAGATGACGCTGTTGACTTTTAGAGATATGTTTGCATGACCATTCGTATTATTCAAATAATTTACGTAATTATCATTTATTTTATTGTGAGTTGTTTTACTACTAAATTTAATAAGATGGATAGTGTCGATGCTGTAGATCACGACTAAGGTATTTGCATGGTATAGGGATCGTTGGTACCAGGGGTGCGCGAGATTGAGGTAAAAAAGATAGGAGACAGGTATTTTTATACAGGTTCGAGCCCCTTATCTGACAGGTAATAGCTATACTCCTGTTGGCTGAAGTCGGTGTTTCTATTATATATCAGTATCACTCGAATACAATGTTTGGAATAACCTATCTAGTCGTCGTCGACACGGCGGCATAGACCACCTCTCGTGATCGACGACAGGGTAGTCTTCCTCCTCGAATATAAACTCGGCGAGATCAGAGATAGTGCTAGATCCCTCTTGTCGGCCTCCGGGGATACCAGATTGGGTATGTCTAGACTTATCTCTAATATCGATGTCGGGCGGTGCGTATTGGTGTCTATTCTGACTATTGCCTCCCTCTGACTGGGCTTGTCCCCTCTCCTCCTAGGGGATTTTGTATTTATATCCACAGATATCCCATTGTCCAAGTAGAACTAGGGAATCCATACAGTCCTTGTAGTCTCCATGTAGAACTCTGTTTCTCCTTCCTTATCCGGAATTCTTTCCATATACGAGGCATGATTCCGTATAAGACTTAATATATGGTGGGCCCCGTCGAGTTTAACCCATGATCATAGGGTATGTCTTATCCAAAACCCTGAAAGATAGTTAAATGTGTCTCTGAAAGTTAACGGTGTCATATATGCTAGGGTAAGGGAAAATGTTTCCTTTTAGGTATTTTAGTGATCAAATTTTAAACTGCATGCTTGATATTCCTTTCAAGCACCTATTAGCTAATAATATATGCCGTGCATTAGCATCAGTGCACCAAAAATACTTAGCCCCCCTTTGAAACAAAGGAAAAATCATAGGAATACTTATATTTTGAAACAATGGGATCGAGTACTAGAAAGCAAATCATGTGTGTTCCACCAAATTCTCTCACAAAGTGGCTCCTCATGCACAAGTGAAAGGGGCTTACTATGGCCCTTTAAATTGTAGGAATAGAAAAAAAAGGAAGAATAAGAAAAACACAGGATTCTGATAAGAATGTAAATGCAAAACAAATTATTACAAAACACATGAATAGCCATTTGATTAAACTGCAGGGAAAATACAGGAATCGAATAAGAGAGATAGATTCAAAGGAAAACTTTCAAGAGGTTGAAACTCTTTCTAAGTTTCCTCCAAAATCTCTATAGCATTACCCATTCCTTTAAAGAATAAAGAATAAGATATGATTCAATCTTTTATTTTAAAGATCTTCATACGAAATTTCCCTATAGGATTAAAATCCTTAATACTCCTATGTTTTTCTCACAAATCAAAAGGACCGAGTGTACTAGGACTTTTAGTTTAGTGGAAGCTTTTATAGTTTTTTTTAAAGAAGATGGAAGTTCATACCATTAAAAAAGGACGTACGACGAGACCGTTGATGGTTACACATATCCAGCGACCAGCTTTGTAGTGCACATTAATAATTTCAGCCCATAGAAGAAAAAAAAAAGACACGTACGCTACCCTTCTCTTTCAACCTAGATCTCATAGAAATAAATGCGCCAAGTTTCTTTAAAAGATTTGTACATATATCCTTTCTTAATTAGAAATATGAGTATATCTAATACCAAATTAAAACACAAAAAATCCTCGCAAGAAACACAATTCTTCACCCGATTGTCCGACAAAATTATACTTTGGATGAAAAATTGAATGACATAAGCTGACCATGATTCAATCCGTTGGTCCATATATATTAATTGTTTGACTTAATACAAGTTAAGTCCATGCTCAATAATCATACTCCAGAATCAATTAATTGATTTTCTTAGCCATGTTTGGTGTATCCTCCTTTAGTTCTCATGAATCATGACGATGAGCTAGCTACCTAGCTCGCAATATGAAATTGAAGGTCACATCAACGAAATACCAACTTAATTTATTTTCAAACCAACTAGACACCAACTTTCTACTACTTCTAGTTATATGTGCCAATTCTTCCACAATCTAGAGTCATCAAAGGCATTACTATACTTCAAAATTAATTTTGTCATCCATTTATCTCTTTTCATCCATAAGTATATGTTGTGTTAGGTTAATTTGGTCTTACATTGGTGTAGCTACCCGGCACTTAATTACTGTAAATTAACACAACGACACCTTAATTCCGTACAATCAAAATTAATATATTCTTGTACAATTGACATAGGATATCTACTTAATCCATCCCAAAATAAAAAATATATATTTTTAGCCTCTAACATGTCCCAACAAAATAAGTTCATTTCTACTCCCTCCATATAATTTTGATCAGTGTACCACGGTTGTGCACCGAGACGAAAGATAACAAAAACCTTTTCCATTCTAAATTTAAACCATGTCGATCGAGGCACATTGTTTTTTCGGTGGCCACACATCGTGTCACTGTGCACAACAACTCCCTCGTCATGCACACGTTCCCATGACACATTGATTTCAGCCTGACGAAAACCACGTTTACAATCTTGTACGCATATCAATTTTGGATTTTTTTTTCATTATACGCAAATCATTTTTGGATGGAGGGAGTTGTATATATCTTCTTATCTACCCTCATTCATTTGTAAATCGAGAAGTTTTATCCCTTCAATATCTCTTACTCACCTACAAATACTACTTCTTTTTTATTAATAAGGGGTATTTTGACTTTTTCCCCTTCATACTAGCTAATTGGAAGTTTGGAAATAAATTAACTTATTTCAGAACAAAGAGAGTCACACTAGCTAGCACCAAGGGTCAAAGTACATTAAAATCGTTCAGTGTAGAATCAACATTAAAACCATTGTGTACACAATCATAACTTGGAAACAAAATATGCAAAGCTGTATTTTGGCAAAAGAAAATGTATATTCCTCTACAACATAAATTGTTGGTACATTTGTATCAGTGTTCCCCAGCTAATGTCTAGCAAACATAGTAGTACTATCACTGTGTACATCCATATGATCGATTATAGTTCTCAAAAAAAAAAAAGATCGATTATAGCTATGCATGGATATGATGTGGCCTCAATTATAATAGTCCAGTTAGGCAAAGCACGCTCGATCATACGCAAGCAGTGCATATATAGCAGCTAAGTTAGGTCAGATTGATTTTCTTCTGCTGATCAGATCAATACATATAGCTAATCAAAATTATCGCTATCACTCCTTTCGAAAAGGAATTGAAATTATCACTGATCATTTGATCTATAAACAACACAAACATTCAACCATTGCCGATATATGAGGCGCAATTAATGGCGGAGCCAACACCTATGGGTTGATCGGATGGCTACCCGGGCTTTCACTACTAGCATATTCGTGGTATATATAGATAGCTGTGTTGCCCTCTGAAAATATTCATACAAATTATAAAAAATTCATAAAATCTTTCTATAGCATGACCCTGACATTACATGGACATATACTACCTTCGTGCAAATGTATTAGCTGAGCTACTCGATGCTGATCGATAATTGTTATATATATACATGCATGAAAAACAAAGCTAGCTTTACTTGCACGTTTTACCTAGCCAGCTAGCTGGCTAGCTAGTGATATTAAAATTAGCACGCTGCCAATCTCTAAAAGTAGGTTAAAAACATGATCTTTGCGTGCAAACGATGAATTCATAGCTAATTGGGCGTGCATGCAAGTTTCGTGTCAAGTAGGCATGTATATGTGCACGCTTGATAGATGTACGTTAATTACGGGTCTCAACTTGCGATCTAACTTTATTAGCTCTAGCAACTTCCAGCATAATTAATTCACCCAACCAGCTTAACTAAAATTTTCACACACAAGATTATCGTGGATAAATTCCAGACCAAAGTAATATTAAGCACAGGCACGTACAGTTCACTGGTTCCACGTAAAACATGTCATCCAAAGCTAGTTAGCTACTTCCTCGAGCTAGATTGTCAAATTATCCATACGATCTTACGATTTTACTATCCTAATTATTAAGATATCTGATCCTACAATTCTATATAGGCAGATTTATGATTTTATAATTTTTATGTACAATTATATAATTGCGATCTTATCTAGAACTTCCAATTACGATTCGGGATCACGATTTTAATAATCTTGATTCCCATTATCACCTTCTAACTACTCCTAGCTTAGCATGCATTGACGCTATATACGATGCCATTAATTGGAGGCTTAGTTAAATAATTAAGATAACTAATAAGTCGACCTCACATGTTTTAGATGCTTGCTAACACATGTTTTGACCCTATGCATACTAGCGTCTTACCTAGTCTCTGTATATATATCTCTTGACCCTAGCTAGCTATATATGTGTAGCTTACAGCTACTTAATTTGATGATAAAATTCCTGTAATTAGGCTCGTCCATGTGCACTAATGTCACCAATCGAGTGTGCGTGCATATGCGTCGTCGAGACATCCCTTACGTGTACGAGTGTGTATATAATCTAGGCACGTATATATATGCAATGCATGGCTCGTCAAGTTTTTAACCGTAGGCTAGTATTATAGGTTTTCAGGAAAACTATGTATTTTAAAACCTTGCGAGGACATACGTAATTAATCCATGCATCATTTTTTACATATGGTTTAATAGTTACTAATCCATATTTAAAAAAAAATCGGAACGTTTTACAATTATTTCAGCCATGCGGGCCACTTCTACTAAGGGATTAAAAGTATATATACAATATACAAAGCTAGCATATATAGGTAAAACAT
This sequence comes from Oryza punctata, assembly GCA_000573905.2. Lineage (NCBI taxonomy): Eukaryota > Viridiplantae > Streptophyta > Magnoliopsida > Poales > Poaceae > Oryza > Oryza punctata. The sequence goes on along the minus strand of CM002489.2, from coordinate 5,927,445 downwards.
ATCTGACGCAATTGATTTTTTAGATATACATTGATTATTCATCTTATAAAATAATTAGTGCAAATGTAAAAAAAAATATAAATCAGTCTTATCTATAGTGCTAAAGCAACTCATAACAAAATAAAATATTTATGTTACAGCTTTGAATAAAACGAATAGTTAAACATACTTCAAATTATCTCATACATATTTAAAAAGCAGAGAAAGTACGTCAATCGGTATATACTCCCTCCATAAAAAATAACTTCCGATGAGGTATTTAGACATAGCTTATATATGTACATATAGATAATCAGAAGTTGGTTTTTTTTAGGAGGAGGAGTACTGTATATAGTAGCAGCATGTGAGGTTGACAGTTGACACAGGATGTGGATTAGGTTGCAGAGATGGATCGATTATCAGAGCATCGATTGCAAGCAACAAATTTGAAGGGGGGTGAACATGAATGCATGCATGCATATGCATGGGTGCACCGAATGCAGTGGATGCGCCCCCAAAACGGCGCACTTCCGTCCGTAGCTAGGACCGGCCGGCCGGTCAGGCGTCGTGATTAATTTAATTTTTAATTGTTTTGTAAGATATATATGTAGTGCTAAATCACCGCCATTCTGGTCTCAGTCTGGACCATCCTAGCTACCCTGTGCTGTGACCACCACAATGAAACAAAACAAAACAAAATTAAGCAACAGATCTAGTAGCAGTACTAATTTGTGTAGTGAAAAGGTTGGACACAGAGAGATAAATCTAAGAAACCTGTGGTCACATACAGATGTATAATCCAATCTGTTTATTATTTTAAAACATTTTTATTTAATTTGCAGAGGAAAAACTAAAACTTATTTCAACAAATCAATAAACCGCTCTGGTTGGTCGATTTACGGCTGATAAGCCACGGGAAAGTAATAAAAAAAGGTGCCAAAATAATTTATATGGCTAAAACTTGTATTTCTATATTATTCACGACTTACAAGCCAATGCAGAAAAATGGGCTAATACGATGAAAAATATCCAAATCTCAACTCTTAAATTAAATTAAGCTTCAAAATTAAAATTTTAGCTACTAACAAGAGGATAATGGGAGGCTACTAGCACCATTCAGCTTAGACCCAAATCGAATGTGTCGTTTGGCTGAAGCTGTTCGTGACTGAAAACACAATATGGATCATTAGCGTATGATTAATTGTATATTAACTATTATAAATTATAAACATCGATTTATTTATTTTTTTAAAAAAAAACTCATATATAATTTTTTATAAAATACACCATTTGTCAGTCTGAAAGCATACTAACAAAAAGGATGAAGTAATCGTTTGGAGTTGCTGAAAAACTAACACTCAGCCTTAGCTAGTGGCACCTCAATGTTTGTAAAAAAAAATTATTAACAAAAATCTAAACCATTTGATTGAGCTAAGTGGAGGTTATAGAAATTCAAGATTCAACCACAATATGACACCTCCCTTTTGAACTAGCAGTGAAGTACCTAGGAGTATTTCTCGTACGTCCATATATTATTGTACTAATATCGATCAAATTTAAAGGATAAGATTTAAATTTGTTTTCCTTTTCCTATATAAGTTGGAAGTTCATAAAGTTGAACATGCATGCACTTTGTTCTAGAAGGACACCTAAAATCTTTGAACGAACTAACCTGGCGACCAGCAAACGTACATTACGTAGCGTGGTCATCTCTCAAATAAATAAATAAATCGTGGTCCATCCATAGCATGCGAGATCGATCGAGCTGGGACTCGCGCACTAGCCGCTCCGCGTGGATATAGATCCGTGGCTCGATCGAAAATCCCAAGAGATCGATCGATCGATCGAGACATATATACGCTAGACTAGGAACGTACGTTCGTTCGTTCGTTGGGTCGTTCGTTCATTCCCCGTGCTACGGGGCGCACGTCACGAGGCTGGCACGGCCGGGGCGGAAACCCGAGCATCGTGCTCCGCTCCGGCGCCGGCCGCGGACACCGCTTTTCTTGTCTTCTGCCTGGGGCGCCACGAAAGATGGTGGATCGATCAAATTAAAGGAGAGAAAACAACGTACTGTGCGTGCTTGGTTCGTTCGGTCTATCGATATATCGACCGGTCGATATGCAGAATTGCTAGCTATAGCTTCCCTGCATGCCGCCACGCGCGCGTGCATGCATGCGAAGCGAGATGAGCGAGAGATCGTCGGAATCGTGCGCCGATCGAGCGATCGCGCGCAATCGAGGCCACATCTAGCATATGCGAGATCGTGTGTATATGCGAGATTGGCAGCTAGCTCGTCTTTCGATCGGTCGCGTGCCGAGGAAACGGGACCGATGTTTGTTCATCGATCTTTTTCCTCGATTGCCGATCGACGAAAAATATAAAACTAACGCTAGCTAGCTTAATTAGCTCGCTCGATCCCTCGCCGACTCGATCCTCCGTTAATTAATCAATTTAATTTCTACCAGTTCTCAAGCTAGCTAATTAACCACCTTAATTTCAGATGTCGTTGTGTTTTGTTTAGATGATCAAAGTTAATTTGCAGAATCCGTACGTAAAGCATGGCTTAGTACGTAGTGGCTACTGCTTACTGCATGTATGTAAAGCTTTCTTTAAAGGTGATATATATATATATACACACACACTATAACACACTAAGGATGTGTTCTAGTGTACAGCAAACTCCCTCCCCCACCCCACCCACCGGCCACCACCTCTCGCACGAGTTAATATTTTCATTGACAGAACTCAACAGCGTAATTCACTGACCCAATCATCGGCTACTCAGATAGAAAAATTATTTTTTTACTGTCAATCTCTATGCCATCTCTCCTGTTCAATTTCATCTCCAATAGTTATTTTTTCATTAGAGGACCATCCATGTCAATCCACTACCGAACTCACACATGCATAAGTTATTTTTTAACTCTTCAAATTCTGAAGCGGAAAACACACACATAACACACTTAAGTTATTTTTTAACTCCAAAAGATTTCAAAGCAAATTTTTAATTACTCGACCCATCCACAACTAACACACAAAATAATCACGGAAGTAAGTTAATTTTTAACTCCATAGATACGGAAGCAAAGTTTCAACTACCGGACCCAAAGTTACACAGGCATAATAAACGTGTGTTAATTTTTAACTCCATACATTCGGAAGCAAAATTTTAACTATCAAGCCCATCAAACCTGAACTCACAGATATAGAATGGACATAAGTTAATTTTTAACTCCATAAGTTGGGAAGAAAAATTTTAACTGCAGTAAGATAGCATGGACATAAGTTATTTTTTAATTCCATAAGTTTGGAAGCAAAATTTTAACTACACAGAGATAGAATGGACATAAGTTAATTTTTAACTCCATAAGTTGAGAAACAAAATTTTAACTGCACAATCTGTATGTGCGGAACTCATGTACGTGAGTTAATTTTTAAATCCAATTTTGTTTCCGAACTTTACGGAGGTTTTGCTGTCGGGGATTCAATGGTGGGGGTTGCACGCTGTGAGGAGCTTGATTTTCGTATCGCATGCAATGGGCGCGCTTTAGCGCGTCCGTGTATATATATATATATATATATATATATATATATATATATATATATATATATATATATATATATGTATGTATGTATATGCGCTACATTATAATAAAATAATGTTACTTCAGTTTACGAAGCCGTTGGATGGGTGGTTATGTATTAGAATATATATCGAATATAATAATTTTAATAGATTACATTTATACTTAAAGCTACGAAATAAGAAAATTATCAAGTGCATATTTTCTATACATGCAACCTTCATATTTTCCATACTTGATTGGATCTAAGATATACATGCTAGAGCTCTTCCTCCCAACTTTGCAAAAAAAAAAGTTGCTTGCCTACCCACATTATTTTGTGTTCTAGTCCCTGCCTCACTCACTCCCCTCTTCCTCTCTCTTCTTCCCCATCTTCCTCTTTAGCATAGGTGGTTGTGTACGTCTTTCAAGGAAAAATATTATAGTTTTGAGTTATATATGTGTATTTTCTTTCTAATTTTGCTTGAAAGCGCGAAACACAGCAAACATATCAATCAATCGATGTCCATATAATAGTGAGGCTTAGCGTGCCTTCCACATCTTAACAAAACAGTGGGTTTTTCCTACAAGAGCTTACTTCTTTGGCATGTGTCTATGATAGATCACTACTTTTCTGGCTTTATCTGGTGTTTGAGATAAAGATTTATTTGTCCTTTGTGAGAAAAGTTAGTTGCTCTTTGGGCGCATATTTGACTTAATGGAAAAGGTGAGTACTTAATTCCTTATCAAATAATATACCTGGTCCACAATTTGGTAGATTCTTGGCTTTCTCCTACATGCATATTATCATATTTTGACATTCATTAGTTTGTTCACTCAACGTGGGTCCTGAGCAGCCTTGATATTGGCTCACTGTCGTGTAATTGAGTCTAATCGTTTAGGTGAATCTGTTAGTGAATGCTAGTAATATACAACTCAATATAATATCAAATTAAGCTAAGGGGTCTTATTAGTGTTACCATATCAAGAAAAACCCCCAATGTGTCTATTGAGTTTTAGCTCAATCTCCTTTCTGTTCCCTTACACTTTGAATCATTTTTATAAGCCCCTGAGTTTTTATTTTAAAATATTTTATACATTCTGTTAGTTGACCATTAGATTTTTCCAAAATGACTATATTGCCATTATGTCATACTTATGTGGTAGTAGCTTATTGAGAAAAAAACAGTTCGTACAATCAAATTTATTCATTTATAAAAAAATATGGCATAATTGTTTGACCAAAAATTTTTAAAATCAAATTTAAGTTGTTTACATTAGTTTCAAATCAGATTTGACGAAATCTCTAAAACATTTTCTCCAAAATTTAAACCCAAATAAAAAAAACAATTTAGTTTTTATCAATTTTTGTGAAACTTTTGTATGGATTTCATTACATTTTTAAATTGTTTCAAAATTTAAATATTTGGGGTCAAATAATTGTGGTAGTTTGATTTTATTATAAATTAAATTATTGTCACATCTGATACTTATGCTTTTAAATAGGTAGCATAAGTACGAGAGAAGAGTAATATAGTATTTTAGGAAAAAAAAATCTAGCGGTCAATTCTTGGTCAACTAAAGGAATAGAAGATATGGAGTAGATGAAATAAAAATTCATAGGCATATGGTGATATGGGGGATATAGCAAAATTTAGGGTATTGAGAGTAAACCGAGAGGCACATAAGAAATTATCTTATTTCAAGCATCTTGGTGATTTTGCTATTATCATATGGAGTTGCTTTTTTGTTCTTATGTGGAGTTTAGGATATGTATATCTATACCTCCTCCCTCGCGGCCCCTCTCCTCCACGTCACCCCCTGCTCCCAGCGCCCCGCTTCTCTCTCTATCAGGACCACGTTATTGTTGTTCTTGCTATTCTGATTTTCTTCATTGCCAACTACTACCATCTATGGACTAGTCACATCGTGGGACAAGTCCGGCCACCTTACTCACTGTAGTTTGGTTGCCGTAGGACTAGAGCCCAACTTCCCCCTCTTTTGTTTCTTGTTTTGACTAGGGAAGATGATGAATAGTGTTAGTCGTTCTTTTTATCTTTCTTTCTTCTTGGGAGTTCAAGAAAAATGGAACACCCTCATCCAGGAATGTGTTTTGACGCACTCATTCGGTCATGTTTACCACCAGAGCTCGTTGTTGTTATTTCTCTCTCTATCGGTACCACATCGTTGCTGGCCGCATTCGTGTTGTTCTGTTTTTCTTCGTTGCCAACTTCCACCATTCATGGGCAAAGACACTATTCCTTTCTGGTCTAGCTCAACCATACTCTTGGACCACTCATATAATATTGAGATCATAGAAATATAAATAAAACAGAAAAATTCTAATTTATGTCAACGAAATGGGTATCCCTTCAAAATTAATGGATCGGATTTTCATCTATGGGCTAAAATAAGTTTTTTTCATTTCTAGCTAATTTCAGTTGTTTCTCTATTTATGGTATTATTTTTAGCACTATTTGATCCATTAAAAATTATTGTAACTTTTATTTTTCTCTATATTGAATTATTTATGGCTAAATAAAAAAAGGGGATTTAGTTATACAATTTTCCTGATATTGAATTATCGCTCCAGCCAAAGTTATTTGTAGTTTTATATTGTTATTTATATGATTATATTCCCATCATTTCAATTGTGATATATGATTTAGGATTTTAATTTATGTCAATGAATGTTATTTAGAATCTGTTGCAACGTATGGGCATCATGCTAGTATATACAACTATATTGATAAGGTTCTGATTAAAATTGGTATAACTGTAGCACACTCAAGGAACACTAAAAACTCTGTGGAGCATCTCAAACAGGAGATATTGTTACTTGGGTTAATTGGATCCATGCCATTGCAATTTTGCCTCACTTGAAAAAAAAAATACCATTACTATTCGTAAAACTGGCTAAGTGCTATTCATATTTTATAAAACTTCAACCATACCATTACGTACATCTTGGATGCAGTTGGACCATTTTTTTGCATATCGTATTTTCGCATAGACCAAAATGGCCCTAACCCTTAGAACTTGACAAGTGGGGACTCGTATATCAAACTTATCTTCTTACCCAAACCTTCCTCTAGCTGGGTGAGGCCGGTGGCTTGTCGGGAGCTCGACGAGGGTAGGCCACGCATGGGAGCTCAATGAGGCCGGCGGCAGGTCAGGAAGCTAGAGGAGGACGATGGAGGGTTGGGATCTCGATGAGGTTGGGTTGCACATGGGAGCTTGGCAACGCCAACAACGGGTTGGGATCTTGACGTGGCTGGGCTATGTGCGAGAGCTTGATGAGGCCGGTGGTGGGTCGGGATCTGGTCGAGGATGAAACTGCAGTGGCGGATCGGGAGCTCGACGAGGCCAACCGTAGCAGCTAGATCTGTGTAGGATCTAACACGAGAACCAAGCCAACCAGAGGGGGGTTAATAGTTGTAATATTAAAAACTCAAATTTTAGCGGAAATAAAAGTTACCCTCATAGTTGATGAAGATTTCGACGTAGCCGATCTGACCACAGCGTGCGCACCGATCTAACCGCTCCTATGCCACCGGTCTAGCCGGTGTTGTCCGGTCGGTTGGACCGCCATCTCCTCGCTTGCCACTGCTCGCCGCTGCCGGTCTGACCGATTTCACGCTGTTGGTTAGACCGCAGCTACCCCGCCGGTTAGACCGCCTCTGTGCCACTGGTCAAACCGTCAGAATCCAAAAAACACCGATAGATGAACACTCGAAGATGTAAATTAATCTATCTCGACTTTATTGCATCAACTAGTGTTTACAAAGTGCACCAACAATACTCCTCACCAAAATCTCGAACTAAACTCGAAACCCTAACTTTTCCCTCAACTCAACTCTCTCTCAAATCGATACCGGAAGGCTATAACCTTCCTCTCTATTTATACCCATAATGTGGCTGCCCCTAGCCACGAATCCAACTCATACTAGAAGCCCTAATCCCCTAAGAAACCTTCCCGTACAAGAAACAAACTTTACAAACTCTAATCTTCCCAAACTTGGACTCCAATCCAAATTTAACTCCGCTTACCATACGCACACATCACCACATGTATGTCATATGGAAACATTCACCTCCACGTGCACTGTTCTCTAGGCTGAGCATCCCGCATGATATACTTAACCGTCTGGACCTCAACTTCTACCAAGCCTAGTTCCGATCCATCACCGGCTATACTCCCATGGTCTCAAGCAACACCTGTACATGAACAACAAAGAAACTCCATGTCCGAGTACAAGTTCGTACCAACTTAACTCACATCAGCACACAATGGTATCACATACGAAAAGAAACCATCTAGAAGTCATATCTATGAAGCAATCTAGAAATTCTACGAAAACAAACCCGAAACCGACTCCTTCCCAGAGTCTGCCGATCTGACCATTGGGCTATCCAGTCAAACCGCCCGGACACCTCCGGTCTGACCAGCGTACACCACCCGGTCTGATCGGCTACACATGCCAACCGCACTGTGTATCGACCGAAAACACGATCACCGTATTTTCATAAACACTTACCTTTGACAATTGTTCATTACCAAGATTAATCATCACATGATTCTATAATCTGGTCCCTCACCGGTGAGCCCCAGCACCGACTCCTGCACCACCTGCCTGCCGTCAACCCCTCCACTGGCGAGCCTTTCCTTGATTGCTTGAAGTTGAAGATAGGTATGACAAGATGGGTCTTATTTGTCAGCCTCCAAAGACTAAGGGCATTTTGGTCTCGTACAAAAATATGGTACGGAAAAAATTGATCCAACCATGTTGGAGACGTACATAACGGTAAATTTAAATTATAAACAAATACCAATGACACTTAGATACTTTGACTAATAATAGTAATATTTTTTAATCAGGTAAATAATAGCATGGATCTAATTAATCCTTATTACTTCATTAACATTGACACTTATAGAGAAAAAAAAAAGACCACGTGGTGATGTCTGCTTCATCTACAACTTCAATTCTCCCCTTAATTTCTTTCTGTGGACGTCTGAAAATATATTTACATAGATAAAAAATAAAAGCTCATAATAAAAGTTTCATAATGATTATTAATATACGTTCAGAGGGAACAGAAAAATAGAGTGTATATAGTCTTTTTTTAAATCTTTTTTTAAGAGTAATGTGTACAGAGAGCTTAGCTCTAGGGTGTAGCTATGTTTATAGCGTCATATTTTTCACCAAAAATTAGTCGGCAGTATTTACATTGTAAGTCACTAAATTACATATGTAATTTTAGTGTATTTACAATGTAAATCCCAAAAATTATATTTGTAAGTCCTAAAATTACATATGTAAATCCTAAAATTACATACTAATTACATATGTAAGTGGTATGTTAGTGGGTATAATTACATATGCAAGATTTATGGTGCAACAAAAATATAGTAATTCTGTTGCAAATTTGTATAAAATATATAATTATAACAACAAAAGAAGTTGTTTAGTACGCATGAACAAACGTATGCACGAATCTTATAGAAATCAAAGGGTGTAAAATCTGACTAAGATCTAACGAAAAATGTGTCACCATAAATATAGCAAATCCCTTAGCTCTATTCGGCAGCATGCAGGAACATATGTGTCAGTTGGGCCGGGCCATGCAGCAAGCACGTGCCACGTCTACCTCTATATATATATACACACACACACACGGACGCGCTAAAGCGTGCCCGTTGCATGCGATACGAAAATCAAGCTCCTCACAGCGTGCAACCCCCACTATTGAATCCTCGACAGCAAAACCTCCGTGAAGTTTGGAAACAAAATTGGATTTAAAAATTAACTCACGTACATGAGTTCCGCGCATACAGATTGTGCAGTTAAAATTTTGCTTCTCAACTTATGGAGTTAAAAATTAACTTATGTCCATTGTATCTCTGTGTAGTTAAAATTTTGCTTCCAAACTTATGGAATTAAAAAATAACTTATGTCCATGCTATCTCAGTGCAGTTAAAATTTTGCTTCCCAACTTATGGAGTTAAAAATTAACTTATGTCCATTCTATCTCTATGAGTTCAGATTTGATGGGCTTGGTAGTTAAAATTTTGCTTCTGAATGTATGGAGTTAAAAATTAACACACGTTTATTATGCCTGTGTAACTTCGGGTCCGGTAGTTGAAACTTTGCTTCCGTATCTATGGAGTTAAAAATTAACTTACTTCCATGATTATTTTGTGTGTTAGTTGTGGATGGGTCGAGTAGTTAAAAATTTGCTTTGAAATCTTTTGGAGTTAAAAAATAACTTAAGTGTGTTATGTGTGTGTTTTCCGCTTCAGAATTTGAAGAGTTAAAAAATAATTTATGCATGTGTGAGTTCGGTAGTGGATTGACATGGATGGTCCTCCAGTGAAAAAATAACTATTAGAAATGAAATTGAACAGGAGAGATGGCATAGAGATTGACATAAAAAAATAACTTTTCTATCGGAGTAGCCGATGATTGGGTTAGTGAATTGCGCTGTTGAGTTATGTCAATGAAAATATTAACTCGTGCGAGAGGTGGTGGCCGATGGGTGGGGTGGGGGATGGAAGCTTGCTGTACACTAGAACACACCCTTAGTGTTATATACATATATATATATATATACATATATATATATACATACATATATATATACATATATATATATATACATATATATGCTTAATTAAATTTATATATGGTCCTTAGGATACTTGAGATTGGAATAATTTTGCCAAAAAATAATGGATGGTGTGGTACTAAAACAGGCCACGAGTTTTTTTCCTTAAAAAATCTTAGTGAAAATTGTTATGTTAGTAGTTTAAAAAAATATAGGGCAGGTAGTTCATGTTTTAGTTATTTAATTTGTCACAACAACTCTCCATGTTATATAATTTGAAGCCTCATTATATGTAGATGTACCATATGTTTGGAGGCTGCAACATAATAATGATATTTCCCTAATAAATCACATCAAAATAGAAAAGACGAAGACCCTAATTTATTGGAATAGATTGATCTTAGCATGCATGACCTGTGTGTACAATGACGGCCAAGTTTTTAGGACAGATGCATGATCTGTGTGTACTGTATACAATGATAGCATCTGTTATAGGACAAGAATGAGCATAAAGTTCATGTGGCATGATCTGAGCTACTAATTTATTTATCAGGTTTTTTTAATATTGATCAATCTCAATATGTTTTGCATTGTATAATGCTCTAGTGTAATAGGAAGAAACACTCATAAGTACTTTCATATAATTTAAGTTCGACTTTTTTTTACAGTTTAACCTTTTGAAAATATTATAGCCAAAAATATTTCTAGCTAACATGCATGTACAAACTAAGAATATTAGTTTCGAGCACTTGCATTATATATAAGTTTGTCCGTCTTTCTCCAACAGCTTAATAATTTATTTGGCATAATCGAAGCACACATAATCGAGAAGTATAAAAAAACCGTAATGTTTATTTTGAACAACTGGAGTTGCGTTGCTATAAATCCAAAAATCTTAAACCCAAAAAGAATTGAACTATTTTTTTTTTTTTGTATTTGCGATGTTGATCCTTCCACGTATATATGTACGTATGCACATACATATGGGTGCTAAGCACTGTGGAAAAAAGAGTTCAATTATGAGCAGAGCACCATCCATGCATGTAGCAGCTAGCACACAAACAAACCTTAATTGAGCCGATTAATCATATAAAGTGCCAAGTGCCTAAACCACAGAGATAAGGTTTGCTGCACTGGCTGCCCTGTGATCTCTCGCTATCGATGTTGAGCTATGGCATTGCAGGCACAAACAGAAAATTAGTGTACCATTTGCACTTTGTCTACCTGGAAACAGTTCTTCAATAGCTCACGTATGGCTCTAGCAATTATGAAAGGGCAACAGTGTAAGCACCGTGTATATGTCCTTCAAAATGTGTTCAACATTATCTTGGAAAAATGGGTGGTCAAAAGCAGTGAACTTACTGTGCAGAAATAGGAAAAACCGGCATAGTGACATTTACAATGAGCTATTTTAGCCATTGAAAATTTGAAAGGTATCGCCCAAAAGTCAGAAACAAATAATATATATATATATATATATATATATATAGGGTAAGACTATTCTACACCCGAGATATAGAATAACTATTCTATACCCCTCCTCCCCTTCCTCATCCGTGTCCTCCCACTCCTCCACCCTTCCCACTCCTCCACCCTCCCGATTCCCCCATCTCTCACTTCCCTCTCCCCCTCCCTCCCCCTCCCCTCCCGATCTCTCCCTCCAGTGCCACCCCCTCCCCCTTTTATCTCTCCTCCTTTCCTAATCTCTTTCTTTTCTTGAGAGAAAAAATAAAATAAAAATTTACAATCAATAGGATTTGAACACAAGACCTTCAACTAAATCAACATAAGAACAACTACTAGACTATATCTCACTTGTTAAACTAGGAATTAAACCAAAAATATATGGGTTAAAACCTCACATGCTAATCATATAGTTGTTACTGCACAAAAGTATATGTGTTACTACAAGATAGGTGCATGTTACCACTTCCAAGTAGCTATGTTACTGCACGATAATTGTAGTTTTACTATGTCATTTTTACGAGATGAAAATCGAATAGGTGGACTATAGGTAAAGTCTGTAGGTGGCTTTGAGCGAGGTCTGATTGATATAAGAGTGTTTTGAACAATTTTATATATTTGGTAAAACCATGTTACTTTATGCATATGCTATTGTTAGTACAAATTACACATTCTGTTGTTGCGTGTGGAGGGTTAAAGTTCAAAATGCCAATCTCGAAAAGCAATATCACACCAGAGATGTATTATTTTTTAAAGCCGTTTCCACCATGATGCTATAGTGTTACTGCATGGTAGGGTTAAATTTCAAAATGCATCTACGTACTCCCGTCCTCAAGAAACCGTTCTTCCTCCCTCTTCTCAAGAAAACCGGTCTCCTTCCTCCAATATAGTGTTATTGCATGCATGTATATGACTTACTGTATTTTTGATAGTAGTATTATGGTGAATTGCAGTGAATCAGGAATTGAAACAAAAATATATGGGTTCAAAGTCTCAGATGATAACCATAAACTTGTTACTGCACAAAAGTAAAAGTGTTACTGCACGACGGATACACGTTACCACCTGACAGTTACACATTACCGCATGTTTATGCAGTAACACTATCAAAGAATTGCAGTAAAACACTTTTTTACTGTAGAACATATAGAGCGTTACTGCACCTTTGGCAGTAACATTGTGGTGAGATTGCAGTAAACTAGAAATCAAAAAAAATATAGGTTAAAAGTCTCACATGCTAAATATAATTGTTACCGCACAAAGCGGAATTGTTACTACATGGTAGGTATACGTTACTACATGTTTATACAGTAACACTATTCAAGAATTGCAGTAAGACGCATTGTTACTACAAAACTTATGGTCTTTATTACACACCTATAGTAACGTCGTGATGGAATTGTAGTAACGCACAATAGATAGTAGTAACTAATGTTGTAGTATTACTACTTGTGAAGAGTCAAGATCAAAAAAACCCCAGCTTCGAACAATAATATCTCTCACATGATGTATGATTTTTTTAAACCGTTTGCACCATGTTGTTAGAAAAAAGTGCTTATCAAAAGTGGATCCGTCATGGCTATATTTCAACTAAATTTGAATGTTGTTACTGCACGTAAGACATAGTGTTACTGCACGATGGTTGTCGCGTTACTGCGCCATTCCGCAAGACGAGAGCTGAGAAGAGGTGGGTGGTGGGGGGAGTTGGTAGGCAGTTTGACGGCTTTGACCGATATGGGGGTGCTATGACTGAGGTGGGAGGTGGGTTTTAAGCCCTTAGAAGGGAGGGGAGGTGGGTTTGGCCCTTAGGAGAGAGGGGAGTATAGAATAGCTATTCTATACCTCGGGTGTGGAATAGTTTTTCTATATATATACACGTATCTATGTATGTGTATATATATATATATGATGTCGGTCTCATATATGATATTTATCGGCGAATCTAGAATGTAGTTTTAGGCATTGATTTTGAAAGAGATACATGATTAATTAAATCAACCCTGTTGTACATAGATTCGTAACTAAAGCCCGTTATTTTTAGGAGACATCGATTCTAACGAGATATATTATTAATTAGATCAACCCTGTTGTACGGCACATATACTTGTAACCAAATTCATACGTAGGAATTTGAGAAAGCTCATTCAGTGGCATTCGCAATAAGGCCTATCTATGTGTACGAGTGACTTTGTCATGATTCAATTAGTCATTTGGTGCCGGAGAAGAGATAAAAATACTATGCACTAAATTGGTTTTTCAGATAACAAGAAACTGATTACATCTCAAGCCTCTGCGGAAGCATATGGCCCCATGTTTAAGGGTCAGTCGAGATCACGCGCCAACGCAATCACCCGCAGCTAGCTAGCTACTACTACTACTATGCATCTGCAATATTTGTGGATCTATCGATCATATCAATGCATAATAGATCAACCACCACACAAGCACATTACCGCCACAAAATGCACACGAAATGGAGTAATACCAAATGGCTGCACATCGAGGTCATCCGTTCGCCATCAGACAGCCATCCAGGAGCAGTAGCCTGTCACCGGGAGGGCATACAAAATGCTTGAGAAAAGGCGGCCAATAAGGAGGGATGCGACGCTCTTTTCCCAGGTTTAGAGGACCCAAAAAAAAAAAAAAGAGAGAGTCGTCTTCCCAAGAATCTGGCCAATCATCACGCCGTATCATGCTACCATCGTCGCTCCTATTGGCCATAGTGACTTTGTCTGCTGTGTGCTGCTGCTAATTGCCTGTGTAAACGAGCAACGTTTAAATGGGGAGAGAGAGAGAGAGCTACGTTTTCAACATCTCAGTTTTGGGCTTTTTATATCATATAATACAATATTGTATTATGATAATTTATAATATAATATAGAAGAGAAATATTATGTACAGAGTTTCTTGGGTTTATTGTTTGTCTATACTCTAAGGTTGAGTTCTTTCCTTCACTTTCCCAACTAATCTCTGTTGTTTTTCGTTTGCACGTTTTTCAAACTACTAAACGGTGTATTTTTAAAAAAATTTTCTATACGAAAATTGTTTTAAAAAATCATATTAATATATTTTTTAAATTATTTTTAGCTAATACTTAATTAATTATGCGTTAATGCATACATTTTTTTTCATGCCGGAGTCTTCTCCCGAACACAGCCTAAAGATATGAGCGGAGGTTGAATTTTACGAAGAGTAGATCTGAACCTAACTTGCAATGTTAAAATTTCTATTGAAATTTTAGCTAAAGTTTTCTAGTTTCCCATCGAATACTTTTTGCCATATGCGAGGATCATGCCCAAACTGCCCCAGACATGGCGCCATGATTATACCCACTTTGTTACGGAGAAAAAGTATTTCCCTTTTCCATCTTATATATAACCATGGAAAATCCATGCTTGAATGTGTTTTTTTAGGGTAAGAAACTAAATAGGGATCAGCCGCCTTGGATTTGCATATTTCCCATGAAAACTTTGTTAGCTTTATATGAATAATCAGCACCAGAATCCCATATGTACGTCGACAGATCATTTTCCATGCTACAATCGAAATGCAAGTTAATATATCGAAGATGTTAGTGTTTCAATAAGCTTGCTCTAAGAGTGACAAGTAAAAAATTCATCTCGCTATGCCAACGATAAACCAGGTAATTTGACAAAAAGAGTATAAGTGTGCTCTTTTCCATCCATCTAGGTGGGGATTGAGTTATAACTTTTGTTAACTAAAAAGGCATGTACAACTTGGTAGCTATCAATTTCAAATTGAACAATTATTAAATTTATATAATAAATATTACAAATAAAAATTAGATGAGAGTACAGCTTGGTGTTTATATTGATTATAAAATGAGGAATTATCAAATAATGAAGAAACCAAAATAAGACTTCAAGATTAAAATTATTTAATTACTAATTCCAAATATTTCAACTGGTTAGTCAAGAAAAATAAAATCAAGGCTCCAATCAACAAGGACATCCTCGTATTTAATTTATGATTTATTAAATTTATAAATGAAAAAAAATATTTGAAAGAATTCTATATGAGAAGTCATGCAAAGACTGTACATATTACACCTACTAATTTCTGAACATCAATATGAACTTATTTAGTGGCAAATTGATTTGAAGGTCAATATATACTTCCATTTACAAAAATGCAGAATATAAATTACTCCTAAAAGATAAAATGTTAATTTATTTTACTATCGATTACACATAAGACGCGCACTCATACCCAAACCAAAGTGTGTGTGTGGATGGCACACCCTTTTTTGCAAAGACCACCAGCAAAAAAAAACACTAAACATGAGGATGCGAATTGGTTCTCACAAACCAAGAATTCCTTTTCCAAAAAGTTTGCCAATATTTATAACAAACTCGAAAAAAAACAAAAAGGCGAAGCGAAATCTCTTATTCTAAAAACAAAAAGTGAAGTGAAATCTTCTCCTCCTCTCCTCCACACCACCAAACACGTCTTCACCTTCCATAAATCCATCCCTAACATGGTGTGGTCAATTAAACAACAAAGTGCCAAACCCCAACCCTCGTTGACCCTTAGCAACCAAATCCCTCTCTCTCTCGGCCCCATCGCCGCCGGCCTCTCCTCCTCCTCCTCCTCCCACTATATAACCCTCTCCTACCACGACAACCCACCCCCCGCCATTGCCACACCCACCCAAGCTCACCTCGCTCGCGACGACGCGGTCTCATTGGTGGTGCTCGGTGTGTTGTCAGTGGTGGTGTGCTGCTCTGTTTCAAGAAACAGGGGAGGAGATGGAGGAGGATGGCGGCGGCGGCGGCGGTGGGTGGGTGACGTGGAGGGTGGCGGCGGTGGCGGTGGCGGCGGCGGTGTGGGTGGCGATGCACGTGGCGGCGAGGATGGCGGACGCGCTGTGGTGGCGGCCGCGGAGGCTGGAGGCGCACTTCGCGGCGCAGGGGGTGCGTGGGCCGCCGTACAGGTTCTTGCTCGGGTCCGTGAGGGAGATGGTGGCGCTCATGGCGGAGGCGTCGTCGAAGCCCATGTCGCCGCCCACCTCCCACAACGCGCTCCCCCGCGTCCTCGCGTTCTACCACTACTGGCGCAAGATCTACGGTGAGTTTCTTGCGTCTCCGTCTCCGTCTCCGCCGCCCGCCGCCGTCGCCGCCATGTGTGTGACATGTGGTGGCGTCGCAGTGGGGGGTGGATGGATTTAATTGCTCATCTTTTTGGGAGGTTTTGGTAGCATATGCTGCTTGATCTGTTCCCTCCTCGCCCTGCTTCTCTCTCTCTCTCTCTTCTTCTCTGTGTTGTGTCTGCTTGTGGCCAGAGCTCAGCTTTTGTCTCTTAGTTGTCAGCTCGGCTTTCTCTTTCTTGGCGCCGCCATTGATGATGGAAGTGTTCCAGCTTGGGGCTTGGATTGATGGAGGGTGTTGGTGATGTTTTGCAGGGCATAGATTCTTGATTTGGTTCGGGCCGACGCCGAGGTTGACGGTGGCGGAGCCGGAGCTGATACGGGAGATCTTCCTGACGCGCGCCGACGCGTTCGACCGCTACGAGGCGCACCCCGTCGTGCGCCAGCTCGAGGGCGACGGGCTCGTCAGCCTCCATGGCGACAAGTGGGCGCTCCACCGCCGCGTCCTCACCGACGCCTTCTACCCCGACAACCTCAACGTACGTCGTCGTGTACTCCTCCTCCTCCTCTGCTTCTTCGTGTTCGTCCATGGCGCGGGGGCTGATCGATGAGTTTCATGTTGTCTTTGTTGCTGCTGCAGCGGCTGATACCGCACGTCGGCAAGTCGGTGGCGGCGCTGGCGGCGAAGTGGGCCGCGATGGCGGAGGCCGGGGGAAGCGGCGAGGTGGAGGTGGACGTGGCGGAGTGGTTCCAGGCGGTGACGGAGGAGGCCATCACGCGCGCCACCTTCGGCCGGAGCTACGACGACGGCCGCGTCGTGTTCGCCATGCAGGGCCAGCTCATGGCCTTCGCCTCCGAGGCCTTCCGCAAGGTGCTCGTCCCCGGCTACCGGTACGTCACTCGTCGCCGCCGCCATTGATCCATCTCCAACCAATCCAACCTCCAATTGACCAACAAAACCACACGTTCTTGCAGGTTCTTGCCGACCAAGAAGAACCGGCTGTCATGGCGACTGGACAGGGAGATACGGCGGAGCCTGATGCGGCTCATCGGCCGGCGCAGCGACGAGGCCGAGGAGGGTGAGAAGGCCGACGCCGGCAGCTTCCGCGACCTGCTCGGCCTGATGATCAATGCCGGCGCCAGCGCCGCCCGCGGCGGCGGCGGCGGCGAGAAGAGCTCCCCGGCGGCGGCGATCCCCGTGGAGGACATGGTGGAGGAATGCAAGACCTTCTTCTTCGCCGGGAAGCAGACGACGACCAACCTCCTGACGTGGGCCACCGTGCTCCTCGCCATGCACCCGGACTGGCAGGAGCGCGCTCGCCGCGAGGTGCTCGACGTGTGCGGTGCCGGCGAGCTCCCCTCCAAGGTGCACCTCCCCAAGCTCAAAACGGTAGGCCACCACCTCCTCGAGTCCAATTCAATGCATTTTTCCTCCAATTTTTGCCTACATAAGGGCATTCTCGTCATTTCACATGCTAACATACATTCATCGTCTTCCCCCCTTCTTTGTCATGTGACAGCTTGGCATGATCATAAACGAGACGCTCCGGCTGTACCCGCCAGCGGTCGCCACCATCCGTCGCGCCAAGGTCGACGTCCAGATCTCAGATGGGTGCATGATCCCTCGGGATATGGAGCTGCTCGTCCCGATCATGGCCATCCACCACGATACGAGATACTGGGGTCCGGACGCGTCTCAATTCAACCCTGCAAGGTTTGTCAACGGCGCGTCAAAAGCGGCGAAGCACCCGCTGGCATTCATACCGTTCGGGCTAGGTTCTCGGATGTGCGTAGGCCAGAACCTGGCACGTCTCGAGGCCAAGCTCACGATGGCCATCCTCCTCCAGCGGTTCGAGATCAGGACATCCCCGAACTACGTACATGCCCCGACAGTGTTGATGCTCCTGTACCCACAATATGGAGCACCATTGATCTTCCGCCCACTCTCATCACATCCATCCGATTCGACGGGCCCTAGCCCTCTCTTCCATCGTCCAAATTGACAAAAACGTGTTTTGGTGAGATAAGCCTCGAAGAGGTGGGTCATACAAGCACTCCAAAAATCATAGGATATGATCAAGATGACCCAAATACCCCTCTCCACCATCACCCCCCTCCTGTGTATAGCCCATGCCAAGTGACACAAAAAGCCAAGAAGCACTAACTTTTTGTCCTAGCCTGTGCCTTGGGGCCCCACCCAGGTTGCCAAGAATACCCTCCTTAACAGACCGGATCAGACCAGCCTTTTTAAGATTTGATGACACACAGCAACGTGGGGCCCACTCTCTGCCCCTTGTTTTGTTGCCTTGCCTATGGCTTCTGGTGTATGTAATTGTATAGAGGTTTTATTCCATCTCTTCTATACGAGAAGAAGAAGAAAATTCAGAAAAAAAAATATTTGGAGAAGGAAAGAAAAAGAGTTGGTGTGGTTTTTGTCTACCTTCCACACGGCATTCCTCTTCTTTTGCCGGTTTCTTTGTGTTTGTGGTCGGTGATCTTGCTTAATATACAAAGAACTGCCTAATTAACAAATCAAAGCTCTGTTTTCGGTGATCCAATTTGTGCAGGCATACCTGGCCTACAACAACTTAATTACATGATTCATCATTTCCACAAAGTTTATAAGTGAGTGTCAGTTGGATGTGCTCTGCCCCAGTATCTTGTATTTCTTTTTTAACCACCATTTGGAGACCTCTTGATTAAAACAAAAATAAAAACATTCACTAGAGAAGGCGGGATTATTTAAGTTGAGCGTATAATTTGAACCCAATTGTGTGGCAAGGTTTTGGTGCTGGCACCCGTCGTCGCGTGGCAGTAAGTCATACAATGGTTATTGACGTGACCAAAAGATTCAACTTCAAAATATAGTTCTCGTTGATGAAATATAAAAAAAAATCCAGTAGTTAGGAATAACAAATGGATATTCTGAAATAAGATTTCACTCCATCTCAGAACTCTTATTACGAAAAAAAAGTATGGTTTTCACGAACACCGCGACAAACTGTATATACATAGCCAACAAGCCTACCAACTTGCATTTTTCTTGTGTCAACCTGAAATGCTACAGTACTCAGGAACAACAAAACCAGGATTTCTGATCACGTGCTAGTTAGCCACTATCCAGCCAACCAAAAGTAAAAAATTCCATCCCATTAAAGAAACTAAAACTAAAAAAACAAGATCAATTAAATCAACCAGCTGAGGCTTTGGATGCATGCATGCATGGCAATAGCAGTGGCCAGTGACTGATGAACCAGCAATGGCCGGCGCTGATAATAATCTGAAGGCAGCTGGGGAGGCGTACTGTGGGGACGGGGATGGAGCAGCCAAAATCCGAGGTGGGGTCGGTGGCCGGCAATGGCGACGGCGAGAGCAGGTGGGGGAGACGGATCGATGGATGGATCGCTGGTGTTTGCCTGCCTGTCCTTTGGAGCTAGCTGCCACTGCCGCAAGGAGCATTCCAAACAGTTGCGCGTAAACGGACAGTGTGTGCGTGATCCCCCCCCCCCCCCCTCCCCTGCATCTCGAGGGGAAGATCGGGGAGAGAAAGAGAGGGAGGAGATCTACCACGTGCGTGAATTTATGATATGCGTAGTAGTAGGAGGAGGAGGATGGTAGATGATACTTCTGATAGCCTCACTCCGGTGTTCTCTACTGGTAGTAGAAAATAATCTGAACCGTTGATCTCATTTGATCGAAGGGTTCAGATTGCTTTCTACTAGTACCACTCTAGTTAGCGGTAGTAGAAATATGGAAGGGTATTATTATAAAAAAATAAGGGTATAATTATCATTTAGTAGTGACTAAACTTTTTTTTCTTTTTTTTGGCTTTTTGATGGAATATGAGCAATGCCAACATAACGGATAACCACATGTCGATCTAGTCGGGAAAAAAACATAAATGGTAAAATTACTCGTAATTATTGTATTAGTAAATTACTATTAATATTACTGATAGTATAATACTACGAGTAAAAAGCGTGTGGCGTAGATCGTCTGGAGAGTAGATGATCGAACGACGGGTGATGTGTTTGATCGTGCGGCGTAGATTGCTTGGGAATACGATTGATTACTGGGTGGAAAAAAAAGGGTTTGTATTAGTGGAGTGGTTTTGATGTTGTCCTTTGTTGGACTTACTAAGCTATGTTGATCGTAGGTGATTGAGACGTATGTATGATCTGGCAATACCGTTTTGACTTCGTTCGAGACGTTTAACATTTTATTACTTCTAGAGGTATGACTTCTTGATAGCGACCGTATGTTTGGTCAAAAGAAAATATTCTTGTTGACAAGGCAAAGTGGTTCGTATGCACACGATATACTACACGCTTCAACGCCAGGAACCAGGCTTTACTTGCTGGGTTATAACGACGGAATTTGTAAGCTACTAGTAATGTCCAAAAGACATGATGCAGCAGTGGTTGAGAAAGAAGAAAAATAACAAGAGAGGTCAATGTCTAACACGAATTATTTTGCACGCTAAGAAGTATTTTGCCCAATGAATCCTGAGGAGTGAGAACTCATCACACAGAATTTCCAAGAGGTTGATGGCCTTTTCGACCAGCAATTCAACGGCAAACATCCATGTACTACCAGAGGGTTGATTTGATTTATGTTGGACCATCGTGATAATGAAATGTGTGTGGTTGTTTACTGGTCCAACCACTTAAATGAAGTGGCATGTTTTTTATACATGTGTTGTACCTTTTCTATCTCTGAATTATTTATTGAGCAATGGCATACATATTTTTTTTCCTAAAAATAACTACTGACAATAAAGTTTTTATGACGTCACAAATGAAAACTTGTTGGGTAAAAATTTTCATTATTTTGGATGAGAAATTTTACAATAGTACACTAAAACTTTTAGTACCTAGAGAATGCGGTAATTCCCAGTACCATCTCAAGGACTATAAACATACCTATTTCGGATAAGTTTAAACTGAAATACCACCACGATCCTTGCTAAAGGTTCATGGATAATTTTTACAGACCTTGCTAAAGGTTCATGGATAATTTTTACAGTGATGTCTGTTGTCGTTTTTCACTCTATCTATATATACCATCATATAATAACATCTCAATTCACAAACTTTGAGATTTTTCTCAAAATAAAGTGGTGATGCTAAACAAAATAAGGCAATACTAGTAAACTAGTAATTATCTGGGTAGGAGGGAGGGACATTGTGTAGGTAGAGAGCAGTGTGGATGGCGATGTTTGCGTTGGATAGGTTGCTAAAAGACGGACGGTCCCAAGATAGGGGTGCCCATATTTGCCAGCATGCAGGCAGCCCCCCAAAGCCAAAAGGCCCTATTATATAGTACACCGGGCAAAAAAATAAAAGTACACCTCTTTCCTGGCATTCCAAATCACTGGTCCAATGGAAGCCATCAATCATTGATGAACAGAGCAGAAAAGCCCCTCTCATCAAGAAATGGCCACCACACTTCATTGCTTTGCATTGCATTGTGTTGCATTTTCTCACCAGGTGATCCTGAAGCACAGCTAGCTAGCCCACTGTGGGTGACAATGCCAATTCAGTTTGCTGCTATTGCTGCTGCTGCACATCTTGATTGACATTTTCCTCTCATTTTCTTGTGTGTGTGTTCTTGCTTGGCATTGCCATTTGGCTGCAAACCCTTCTGCAGGGAGGAGGATGAGATGAGATTGGGGGTCCCCTTCTGAGTTCTGACCCCCACAACTCATTGATCTTTGGGAGATCTCCAATAATTTGGTGCAATTCAGAGTGGTCTGGTTTGGTTGTGTCATGTGTGTAAATTCTGGTCCCCTTGAAAGGCATGTGGGAGAGGAGAGGGGGATACCTGGTTACTTGCTCTGCAGTTACTGCAACCTGGCCTCTGATAAAATATATAGGGAGGGAGCCATGTGCTTCTCAATGGCTCATGGCATTATTGCTAGGGATCAGCCTCTCAAGATGTGCAGTCTTGTCTCCAATGTTTCAGAAGGATTTTTGATCCATTGCACTTCCCTTTGTTCATGGCAGCTGTCCTCTGCCGATACTGTTAGAGTATACGGTAGTAAAAGGGATATTAGGATATAATTGATTCGTGTTGTAGTTTTCTTTATCTCAAGATCCCCTTCCTTATCTCTTATACTCTACGTCTACCGGCCTGTTGAGCCTCAACATAATTGTCCAATCACTCAGTACATCCTCTCCCCCTCTAATTATTCAATAGACACGAGTAGCAAGTAAGAATCGATGTCATTTTCGATGGCCAAAGAGTGCTCTTTGTTAGCAAAATGTGGCCTCAAAAGATGTGAGGGGGGAGCAATTTAGCCTAGTGTACAAAATGAAGTTGCATGATCTGTTGTCACAGACAATAAACTGAAAGTGTGCAGATTTTGTTGTCATGTATGCATAGCCAATCCCTTGCTTTAGGGAACAGCCCCTACTAATGACAAACAAAAGCATGATATGCTACATCATTGCATTTTTCGCAGTCTGAAGAAAAAAAAAACAACTGGGGTTAGGAGAAGGAACAGTCCAGGGTGCATTATTGATCACAGTTTTCAGATAGGAGATGAGATGGATGGAATGGTGCTATCAGATTCAGAAATATAGCCCTTCATGGCAGGGAAGGGATGGCTGGTAGGAAGCAGGAGCTCACTTTGGTGCCTCACAAGCAGGCACTAGCTAGGCATTTTGTCCTACTCACCACTCACCACACAAAATTAAAGGGTGTTCACTAGTATATTGCTCAATCTGATTCTCATGTTCCTTCAAGCCCCTACACCATCACAACCCATCTGCAATTCTATATTTGGGGGGCACATCTCATGCCTATCTATCATCCCAAAGTTCAACTGTGGCAGATCAGAATATAGTTGGGGATGATGCTAATATTCCATGATTCCAATTCAGCAGCAGCTCACCAGTATCCCAGTTATAAATGTTTGCAAGATATATAAATATATATAATTGCATTTGCACAGTGCCAATGCACTCCTAAGGCATGACATAGTACAAGCAAGGCATGAATGATTCACAAGTAAAATAATCACCAGACAAACTCCTATGAATATATATACAGAACCTCTGCCTCACCAGTGTGACTCACCCAATTTGCATGCATCAAGTGACACCAGAGGTGTCCAACTTGTGCTGCATAATTCAGCAAACAGAATGACACCTATCATCTGCAGCAGAGTTTATAATAATATCCGATCCACGCGCCGTAAATGATTTCGCGCACGATAAAAAAAATATATGGTATTGCAAATTGCGCATTAAAAAAAATCCATTTCGACGCGATGTATGTCAGTAAACTCAGAGGGTACTACTACTACACAAGTCTCAGCTTCCTTCTGGCTTCTCAGATTGCATTGGCAACCTCAAAGTATCATGGAAGCAAGCAACATTTGACTCCAAAAGATTTTTTTAAGTAGTAACATATGGGTATGGCAACATGTGCAATTAAGAAGTTGGTTGTCTTACATTTCAGTTCTAACTTCCAATGCAATCATCTTCAGAAACAAAGTTATAATGCAGTAATGAAGGACAAGTGCCAGGTGGCACTTGAAATGATGCCCTAGCAAAAATGCTGCAGGGATTAGCATGCTTAGTCAGCACACCAGAGACTCTTAACTGGCAAGAGCATGATCAAGCCATGGAAGAAAGATTCTGAATCACTCAAAAAACCAGCCCATGGCATTGAAAACCGGGATTCGATCGTTGTTAGGTCAACTCTTGGAATGATTAGCATGCAACAGCAATTGCAGTATTGAAGGAGCGCGTAACCGACAAATATTGGAGGTTGACCCCCCAACTTAAACTTTCATTCTCCACTTATGAAGTTCCTAATCACTAGTGCATAAGATTGTATGGAGCAGGAAATGCATCAAAAGACAGAAATGAAAATATTCAGAAGTAGGAGTAGTATACACTCTACAGTGTCGGCAGGAAAATGATCTATATTTACTCTATTGAATTG
The DNA here is from genome assembly GCA_000573905.2 of Oryza punctata. Lineage (NCBI taxonomy): Eukaryota > Viridiplantae > Streptophyta > Magnoliopsida > Poales > Poaceae > Oryza > Oryza punctata. Next base: position 5,902,767 of record CM002489.2, on the reverse strand, counting down.
ATTTGCTAGATTAATTAACAATTTTGCATGGATACTTCAGAAATTAGAATAAGGAAGTATCATTATACACACACACTACTGATCTTACTGAAGATGATCTTGCTAGCTGTGTGATTGCACGAGATAAACGACAAGACAAGCCAGCTTTTTATAAAATTAGTGCAAAATCTCCTCATTCATCAGTGGGACTCAGAGACAGAGAAAAATTCAGATATTATGGTCCCAAGCTCCTCAGTGACAACTGAAAACAGCACTATTTATTGACAGGCAAAGTCAACCCATAAACAAACTGAAATCATCATGGCTAACAAAGGTTAATTATCTGCAGATGAGTACTGCAAGAACTGTCCTTGCCACAACATATTCAGACTTTCAGTGTGTGTTGATCAAGTGATCTTATTCTTAGTTAGTACTACTACTGTACTTTCAGAAAGTGGTTTAGAAATTATAATAATTCTTCTTCTTTGAGCTCACAGCTGTCCCAGATGTGCACCATCTCCCAAGAGAAACTCCAACAAGTTGCCATCTTTTGCACTTGATTAAACCTTGGAATTCTCACAAAAAAAGAAAACTAATCTGCAAGCGAGTACGCTTTGCTTGCTCGCGACAGGTCGATCGAATGCCCACGAGATGGCAGCTCGGAAGCTTCCCAGTTCAGCGATCGAGAGTAGTATAGTACGTCTCAAGAACAAGATGAACTGCAACTGCTTCGGTTTCGCGTTGATCCATCGCTTCCTGGAAACTGTAATCGTGACAGCAGTAAATAAACAAGAACAAGAATCGCAGAGACATCTTGAGAATACATTAGTTCTTTTCTGCTCCTCTGCAATCGAGAAGATTAAACCGATCGATCGATCGAGATCCCAAGAACGTACGGGTTGGCATCCCGAGAACAACATCCATGGCGTCTCCTTCTCCTAGATTAATTGTTGCACAGTAGTATTAGAATTTGCGTGACGGCCAGCTCGAGGCTCGATCGATCGCTCGCTCGCTCGCTCGCGTGCTGCTCGATCAGCGAGCTGAGCTAATCATCGCACAGTTCATGGGTTTGCTGATCTGAACAATATAAACAGCTAGCCTTTGGAGTTCAGAATATCGCTAACCAAAGTAGGTCACAATTGAGTACTTGGCCTTACTTAGCTAGAGCTTTCCTACTCGAGAGAGATTCTGAGACTGATCACACGAATGATCATCTCCACATTTAAAAAAAAAATCATCGATTTACATCCTTCATTATTGAAAACGATAGTCGTTGTGTTTAGACAAACACGGCGAATATTGATTTTTCTTTATTATCCTGACAAAAATAAACTGATTCCTATAAAATTCTTGCCCTCCCAATTGCTATCATGATAATACGAATGATCGTCTCCACAAATGTTCAACATCAATTTAGTTCATTATAAAAAATGGTAGTACAAATGATCCCGACCAAAACACGATGACTAACAATTTCTTTTTATTATCCCGACCAAAATAAACTGATCCATGTAAAATTTATGCGCTCCCAAATACTATCATGATAATACAAATGATCATCTCCGTATATATTAATTTAGTTCATTATCAAAAATGATAGTAGCCAGTCGTCGTGTTCAGGTATATGCTTAAACACGACGACTAACTATTATTTATTATCATCCCGATCGAAATTAACTGATTCCTGTAAAATTCCAATGCTCCCAACGGCTACCATGATCGTCCGGCCAACCGACGGCAGAGCTGTTCCGATGGATCCCCGGTGGTGATGGCGGCGGCGGCGGGCGCCATTGGAATATGAAAGTTTCCTTGGCACATGGCGCCAAGAGGGCATGACATGAACTTGGGCACTGCAACTACTGCAAGAGTGCAAGTGCAAGGTTAGCTTAGCTTAATTTGCTTTGCTTGCTCATGGGTTCCAGCTCAGCTTGAGAGACATCCGAGGTGAGTCCAATTAATAGGCCACATGAGAGCAGCTAGCTAGCCAAGCTAACCACTTGATTTATAACTAATTAATTTATTATGATCTTGATGATTATATACAATATGATCTCTACTACTATAGTACTGCTAGTACACTCCACTGATGGTGCAATCTCCCATGTAAATCCCCCTAGCTCCACGTTTGCTGCCTCTGATCCATCACCGTTAATTACTTAATTTGTTAGTTAATTTTGTAACTTAATTTGTTTACTTGCTTCCATGGCTACCTACCTAGCTAACTGCCTCTCACAATCTCTCTCTATTTCTACTACTACTCTCTCTCTAGAGACTAGAGAGAGCTAGAGGATGCTGGTTTTGGACTGCTGCTTTGAGCTGCGGCTGCCTGCCCTTGATTTGAGCCAGTCTGTCCCGGAAAGAGCGGCAAATGGTCACCTTAATTACAGTACCCCTAGCTGTGATTAATTAAGACAAAACTAACATTTGCTGCAATCCTATGGAATGAGAAGGATCCATGCTAATAGCATATAGTAGCATGCATATGGCTTTGTGTCACACAACATCCACACTTGCTCTTCTTTAGAGGAAAGGAAAGAGATGGTTTTGAGTTGTTTACTTGTTCAGAGAACGAGAAGGCGATCATCGAAGACCGGATTACTTACTGACAGCTAATCCGACCCGTTAACCTAAGCATCCTCTGCTTGGCTGATTGCACCTCATTTCAGTACTATAAAGTATATATAACACAAATGATCATAAGACAGACAGTGTCATGGAAAACAGATAGATGATAGAGTAACTAACTTTGCTTAATTAACTAGGTTCTTGTGTATGTTCAGATTTCCAATGCATGGAATTGTTGTTGCTACAAAAGATAAGTAGCAATACTGTGTATTTGCATAGTATTATCTAAAAAAATTATCATAAAGACAGACAGTAGCAGCATGGAGAACAGTCAGATATATAGCTAGACTAACTTTGCTTAACTAGGTTCTTGTGTATGTGTGTTCAGATTTCCAATGCATGGAATTGTTGTTGCCACAAAAGATAAGTAGCAATACTGTATTTGCGTAGTATTATATACCTAAAAAATGATCATAAGAGACAGTAGCATGAAAACAGTCAGATAGCTAGACTAACTAACTTTGCTTAACTAGGTTCTTGTGCATGTGTGTTCAGATTTCCAATGCACGGAATTGTTGTTGCCACAAAAAGATAAATAGTAATACTGTCTTTCCATAGTATTATATCTAAAAAAATGTGCATATATAGTTAGTAGTACTGGCTGCTGTTATCTAAATAAATTGGGGATAGTAGATATAGTATAGTGGTAGCTGGACTAGTGGCTGTTAACTTATGCAGAGTAGTACTACTGAAAAAGCACAGCATTAGCATGGACAGTTGCAGTGATGGCACAAGAATCTTAACTGGAGCACTGCCCCCATCCATCATCAGCTATCATCAGTAGGAGATATATGATCAGTATCATCAGAGAGAGAGAGCCCAGAGGAGAGCATGCAGGACACCAGCACCTCTACTAGAAAAATCTGGTGGTCACTACCAAAAAGGCAATGTTGCAGCTGCCCAAATGCCAAGCTTGTGCAGACCAAGATCCCAAGAACAAATAAAAGAGACCATGAGAGAGAGAGAGAGAGAGAGAGAGAGAGAGAGAGAGAGATGAGAGGTGTAGCTAGCACAGACACACAAAATAGTCCCAGAGGTACTAGTGTGTGTGTGTGCTACTACTGCCATTACTCACTACTGGCTGAAGAGAGGGCAGCAGCACTGAAGAATGAAAGCAAGGAAATTATTGAGAGAGATGGAATGAATGGATGGAGATGATGCCATTCATGCATGGGGCTACCCTTACCTCTCCCTAGCTAGCTAGAGGCCAAAGGGCACAAGCTCTCTCCTCTCCTCTCCTCTCCTCTCCTTCCAGTACCCTAATTGCTGGTGGCACTGTGCTGACAGTACTACTCATCCCTTAGCTCTATCCATGCACCATACACCCATCACATGTCCAGCACATGAGAGCTGGCTATCTACCTCTGCAATACAGCTGCAGCTGCATGCATGTAGTAGTAGTCTTTTTTTTTTCAGGTAATGCAAGAATTACTTCCAGCCTCTGCACCAACTAGGATGCACACAATCATAGTTGTGGGCGTCACGATTTCCTAATGGGTATATAGAGTTATGCGCTATAACTCTACCAGTGGTGCTTCCCCAGCAGCTGCACGTAGTGCGTAAACCAATGGTAGATCGATGATATGATGAACCATTATGAACAATGCCTCTGCAGATGTTTACACATGCATAAGTATGTACTCCCTCCGTCCCTAAAAAAACAACTTCTGAGGATGAAGCTGGACAAGCATATGTTCAAATTTATCCCTAAGAGTTGTCTTTCTTTTTGGGACTGAGCGAGTACCTAGCTATACATATACAGCTGAATTTTACCGGTGAAAAAGTGTGTGTGTATGATGAGCATTCATGCAAATGCGCTGAGAGAATGAAACTGCATATATACACCAGTGTAACCAATGGCCGGCGGCAGTGAATGCTAAACGATTCAGAATACTACAACGAAGTAAAAGCCCACATGATGAAAACAAGGAAGCAGCTAGGCGTCGTTCGTCGTCGTCAGAGATTCAGAACACATGTATGCTAGCTGCTGAGCCTAAATGAACGGATCGATCAGAAGGTTAGCCAGCTAGGTGCACCACCAATGAATGAACCGTTGGCACTGCAGGCTACAGCTCAGGCAGTACATTTTCCATGGCAATGCCATATGGGAGAGAGAGAGAGAGGTAGATAGCCATGAATCTGATCGATGGATAGCCACACAGCTGCTGCTGAGCTGCAGTACGTACGTATGCTCAAGTGATGCAAGAAGCAGCTTTTCTTTTCCATGGCAGGAGGGAGGGATATCGAGCTATACGACGACGGATCGATCGATCGATGCATCATATCTATCTACATGCAATCATGCAGTGCGAGAAGCAGAGAGTGATCGATCGATCGATGGAGATCGAGAGAGTTCATTGCATTGGCATTGCATTGCACTGACACTGTTTGTGTGTGATGAACAGAAGATATTCATGTGGGCGTATGCAGGTGCATGCGTACGCACGTACGTACGTACTGCTCGATCATTGATGCCCACATATATAGTGTATATTAATTGCTTTATGTTCGATCAGATCAGATAAAGGACATTAGCCGCTGCTACTGCTGCAGTCTGCAGATGCAGCAGAAACAGCAGCAGCAGCAGCAAGCTATCGGATGGCCATGAGAGGACGAAGAGCTGAGAAAGAGAGAGAGAGAGGTAGTAGGAGAAAGAAGCACAGGTAGTAGTAGCGCCCATGCTAACGTAGTACGGCGATGCCATTGCCATGGCACGCAGCACAAGGCGATCGATCGATCGACGCGATGGATGGATGGATGGATGCGATTGCAGGTGCAGCAGCAGCTAGCGGCGCCATGAATGATGAGATAGGTAGGCTTAAGAGTAGCTATAGCAGCTAGGTTCGTTACGCTGGGTGGTGGTGGTGGCTGCTGCTGAATGTCCATGTCGTCCTGTGCAGAGTCTGGCGCTGCACAGGCAGAGGAGGCAGCGGGGGCGGCGCAGGGAGGGGAGTCGCCTGGTCCCCGGCTTGGTCGTGTCCATGTCTGCCTAATTAATCACCCCAGCCGCGCCGGATAAAACCTCACACACACCAAATGCTGGAGAGATTCTTTAATTGAAAAAAAAAAAGGGAGATTTGGACGAAGAAGTTGTGAGCGTGTTGAGGATTGTATATGAGACCTTAGGGACTGTAGAAGAAACTCTTTACATATGGATAACTTTACTCGATCTCAAGACGATATTGAGTTTCATGCACCACCAAGTTCAAGACTAATGTAACGATTCAATACGCATTATACCATGCTCGAGAAATCGAGCATATATAGAGAATCGTTCTGAGGCAAATTCTAATGTGGGGCAAACTAACTATGCTTGCAGGCTCATAACATGTTTTGCAGCAAAGAGGGGCGAGCTGTGTTAGTCTCATTGTAATGTCTTCCAATACTGAATTTTCCTTTTCCTTGGGTTAACTTTGCTTGCCTCCGTTTGTAATCTCTGTGTGAACAATCATGCTTCTACACTATCTTCTTCGACCATAAGCTTATTATTCTCAATGTTAATCTCCAAAACCATTAAATTGCTAACATGTCTAACCTTTACACTCTGTATGTAAAACTTAGAATACCAGGCATAAATATATCAAGACTGGCAGATTACATAGATTGTCTTGTTTTGCATGTGAAAAACATTTATGCTAACACAATCACTCGCTAAATGAACAATTTACATTTTTATTTGCATGTGAAACTTACCTGCGGATACCATTATCTAAAAATCAAATTTTCTTGCCAGTAATCTCTCTTTTGTAGACTTGTACATGGACAGGACAAAAAGATATCTCTAGAGCATCTAGCTTTATTCCATGACTACTCTTTTTTCTTGTTCCTATCTAGGAGCCAATCTGAAGTAGGAATCTTGTTGACATATTTTCATCTATTAAATAGCCTGAATATGAGCACATCTTTTGTGTGGAAAAGGACATATATTGTTGTCAAGTCAGTAGAAGGCATGGCTGTCTAAGTCAGTAGAAAAGGGCAAGTATGGCTGGTCACCTTGCTCAATAATTCCACATCCTACCTGCAGGCTGCAGAATCCCCCATAAGCAATAATTAGAAATCATTAATTTTGCAAAAAGTAGAAGATATTTCCTTACCATCCAAGGAAATTAAACTGTGTATGATTCTTGCTTCTTCACTAGCCATGGTTGTATATTCCGCCCTCCCAAACTCCAGAAGAGAACAGTGATCGCCCAAAATAAATCAGTTGATAGCTAAAAACTGTTACATGTTCTTCCATGTTGCAACCTCTGAGCTTTGACAGTTAGAACGATCAGGAAGAGTTTACTTTCTTACTACAGTATCTTTCATATATAGATTTATCAAATCAGTATCTTCCATAGCTTTATTCACTCCCAGTGATATGACTTGTGTGCCTTGCGATTATTCTTTCAAGCATCCAACAGTTCTCTCACATCCAAGATTGATCAGTCTATTGACGAAAATTGGCAATCATGAAACTAAGTGTTGCAGTACATGCGAAACAAACCATGCACAGTTCTCTCACAGCCGAAACAAACCAATGAGAATCATACTCAATTTAAGTGTTGCAGAATTGCAAAACTATGGACTTTTGTAGCATCGAACTAAGAGAAGCAGCAGGTGGATAAGGACCATGGTAGCAAACAAGGTTCTCTTACATAACACACAGTGAGTATATCTTTGCGTGTGAACCCGCCGCATCGATGAGTGGCTAAACAGAATCATACGGTAGAAAACCTGCTGCATGAATACCTGATGGATGACTTCACAAACTTCAGATCATAGTGCTTTTCCAGCCATCTGGCATATCTCTTTGGATCGGTCTGCTAGCTGCTTTATCTGTGCTATTGACACACCAATGGATGATGCAGTGAAAAAGGTGTGTTACATGATGAACAGCACAGCTTCAGGTGCTCTGCTAATGCATCAAAAGAATAGATTCAGCCAGAAGGAAACAATATGCCACCCCCAAGAAATCATCCGAAATAATGATTTTAACAACTCGTTTTTTTTTCAAAATGAGATTATAATGTTGTTATATACTTGGATTCCAATGCATGAACAGGTGGAAGGAATATGCTCCAAGCCAAATGGGACAGAGTAGACCAGGAGAAGCATTCTTCTCTAGCAGAAAATTCAGGGTGCCCGGGCCAGTGAGAATAAAGCTGCCATGAGAATTCCCTTGCCATTTACGTCGAATTTCTCTTTTTACCTTGACAGCAGTAGTACAAACGAAATTGAAATCTGGATTATAATATTGAATAACCACACATTCTCCAGAAATATTGAATAGCTACCTCCAAACTTTTGCACTGACACGAGTACATGGAGCTCAACTTCAATCAGCTCTGCTTCAGACTAAGACCACCTGAAGCAATAGTACAATCTTTGTTAGAAAAGCCTGCAAATGTGGTTACCAAACGCATCAAAGTGTGCCGTCGCAATAAAGACACAATAAAGTCATCAGCTCTGCTATATCCACATGTCGGCTGAAAAAATACAGAAAGTGACTGTTCTGTTCGCACACCATGTTCTGATAAGATCTCCTGAGATCAACTATGGAGTTGCACCCAAGAAACTTTTATTGCATAAAAGTTTGCCAATCTGTTCTTGCTGGCAATCCCAGGGAAACCACAGCACCTAATTATTCAGTATCTTCTCTTTTCTTTCTCAAGTGAAAATATTGTAGCGATCGAAAGCAGTTTGCACAAGTAATGAAGTCACAAGGAAATGGATTCACATGACTTTTCACAAAAAATAAAATGTAATGTTATCGCACAGTTCTATGTCCACAAACAACATCAGCATTTTTCTACTAGTAACTTTGGTTATTAGCCCAGGGCAAGTGATACATTTTTGTTTCTGTAGGGTCCATGCGAATTCCCAAAACATAGTGTTATACGCAGATTCAGAACTTTGTGTGTCTTGTAGATAGAAATAAATATCGTGGAAGTTATTAAAATTGCAGGAGTGGTTTAAGTATCAAACATAGACAAGTCGAGATTTGCTCGGGTTCACTTCATCCACACTTGTGTAACCAATTGTTTTTTTTAAAAAAAAAAAACTCTTCAATAGAATCAGCTAAGTTTAGTAACATTAAAGACTACGTGTTGATTGAAACTAATGTCTCCATTCAAACTCCCAAGCACATCTGGTTTATAGTTGCAAGTAAAGAAGGTGGCCGAAAAAGAGGACTATATTCCGTACTGTTTCAGAAACGAAGTCATGTATACATCAGCTCTTCAGTAATGCTTTCCATTTCACCCTCTAATAAGGTTTGTACTTTGTACATACATGCTATAAAAAGTTGTAATTAGTTTTCACAACAAAAAAAGCTTTTGTGCACCACAGATCCTCATCTCCTCAGTTATATTTTACACACATTGTTGCATCTCCCCAGTTATATTTTCCACACGTTGCTGCCTTGGTAGCTTGTTATTTGCCAAGCTTTGTATGTGACTACTTTATATGTGACAAAAAAAAATTCCATCTCATACATGTTCTTGCATTTGTAAAGATAGAAAAAAATGTTCCAGTTGACACATAGGCTAGGTATATTGAATGGTCCAATAATAATTTCATATGTAGAATCATTATTGTGATATTCTCAGAGAATACCACTGATCTAAAGCGCCACGATATGCACAGGAAGAAAACTGAGTGTTATCACTATACAGGACATGATATAAAATTTCCTTAAGACAAAAGAAGAAACAGAACAATGAACCAGATTAATTATATATATACTGAGAACAATCATACAAAATGACATGCACAGAAATGGAACCATGTCTCCTTCATAACTGTTGTCTGTTAATAAGAAACTACATAACTTCTGCATTACCACATATGTGCTAACACTTGTCAGAGTCAAATCACATAGCAGGAAGTACTTATGATATACAGTTTACTTCACGGACAACAAATAGCAAATAGGAGTATATTGTATAACTACTGTCTACTGACGCCTGACAATGAACAATATGCCTACTTACCTGATTCACTACCTCATCAAAGTATGTTGAAGGTATAGCCGTACAGCTCACCACTCAGTATTGCCGAAATAGTAGTAGTATATCGTTATGGAAGCTCTCCCTGAATTTCTGGAATATGGCCAATTAATCTTACTCTCGTAAAGACAACACTAACTACAAGACTTTGACAGATATGAACTTCGGAGACTAATCTTTAAATAATGTTAAGATTGTAACATGACTAAGATAAATCTCTACAGAGTACAGAGTACTCCACAAAATAAAACACACATACGTACTTTATTACTGGTGTAGTTTGTGACCATGATATATTTATCAAGTTTCAATTTAAACAATTATATAACTAAATATCTATAACTAATTTGCACTCAAACATACATTAAATTTTACATTTATGATGCACATTCTTCTGCTTAAGCTATATGCACATTTTTCTGGACCATTTTACAGGTTCAAACTTGGTAGTTTCAACAGAAAAAAGTGTTCTATAGTCATAGTCGTACAGAACCCAGTTTTCTTGGTTATTTTTTTTCACTAAAGTCCATATTTTATGGTTCTAAGGTATCCAAAAACTTTCATAACCTAGGGTTTTGCAACTTGCCAAGCAAACAAGTTTTTTCTGCAACTAGGACCATATACATGAAGTTATCGGAAATTTACTCATTTTTAATGATGTTTTCACTGATAGTATGCCTAACTACTCCTTTTGGTATTCTTGTTCCAGAGACCAAGCAAACAGGAAAAGATAAGACAAAGCACTATAAGAAATTTCAACATATTCAGAGTAAAATAGATAGAAATTCTCTACTCGTAGTTTTTTTCTCTCTATCATGGTACTAACATTCTTGTTTGCAACAATGAATGTGGATTTAGCCCTCAGATTTATTTGATGATTAATATAAAAACGAATTTCGTTTTTCATTTTCATGCAAAATCTAGTGGAGCAGAAAAAAGTGGAAATAATATAAATGGAAAATTGTATATACCAACCAAAGTTTGATGGAAATGTTGCCACATTGATCACCATGTAGACCATGTGACAAACTCCTCCATCAACATAGACCTACCGAAGGATGCTTTACAAGCCTCCAACTTCGGCCCTGGAAAACGCATGAGAAACATCAGATGTCATATTTTCCTTTGTTGTTCTACTGCAGCACAAGCACCATTGACAAGGGAAAACAAATCATCCAAAAGAAAATTAAAGGATGTGTGGCTTCTAATACAGTGAGCAAAATGCTGTTACCAGCTAGTAGTCATCTATCAGTATCAGGATAATGATAGGATAAGAGGGGAGGATATTGTTCAGATAGTAAGTTACACATACTGTAATGTTTTAAAGGGTATTCTACCAACAGTGCAGCAGTATATGTACCTTTTTGCACAAGAATTCCAAAGGATGGACAACTCAACATGGTCATATAGGATCGCTAAAGTAACACAATGCAAACATAATAGTTGATGGCTGAAGTTGGCAACCTCAAGAACAAATTTCATTGGATATCATATTACTGAATTATAATCAGTTTAACTGTAAAACACAAAAGGGAATTATAGACACTTATCAAATATCAAGTGGTGTAATATGCCGTCATCGCTAAATAAAAGTTCTAACACCAGCAGCATAAAACAATTACAAGATACTATGAAGTTAAATAGACAGTTCCATGAAAGAAGAAAGCCTTGAGTTAATATGGGGTAAAAGTAGCATTTGAGAAGTTATGGTAAATCTATCATACAACCTGTTTCCATGGTTAATACAGAACATCAAGTACTCCACCAACTGGATGTGGTTGCAACACTGGCCATGACTCCGCAATTGTAAAATAAGCGATATGCCTACATAACCACCAAGACACCTACTGTTTCATATGACTATCTAGAATGAACTTCAGAGGAAACTAAATTCCTTAACTCAGATAAATGTTCATCAGTTGAGATGTTCAATGTAAGCCTCAGATTAGTCATCATAGCCTCTTGCTCCCAGCTAATTGACCCAGATGCGTATAGTGCCATCAGTGTTGCACGATAAGCATGTAACTCAAGCAAATGGGTTTTCTCTTTCAGACCATCATTAACAGGAGCAGGTGATTCTCTTCCTGATACAGAAGCTTCAGCATCATCAGTCCTACTAAGTAATTCTCTTCCAGATACAGAAGCTTTTTCAGCATCATCAGTCCTACTACAAATATCTGCACAATCATACTCTTGAGGATGTGTTGATCCATAGGGACTACCGCAGGGATTGCAACTACCAACAGAGGATACGACACTATCAGTATCACTATCTTGAGTTGTTACAGCAGGATCCAGATAATCAAAATTGGTGTTTACTGCTGCCAAATTTGTTTTATGAAAGCCATTTGCTCTTTTACTTAAGGAACCATGCATGTATTTTTCACCCAGCTCTAAGCATTGGGAATCAACAGCATCTACCTTATCCATCAAATGAAGAGAACCTCCAGGAACAACAGGCAGGCGCCTTCCATCCCTATGAGATGTCTGCAATCTCTTACTTACTTCACTATACTGCATAGGGAAAGCTGATATTGCAGATGATTTCCTCTTCAAGCCCTGAGAAGTATTGCCCTCAAATACTTTCTTTTTCTTCAGTAGAAGACAGTTGTCCCTTGAAGTTTGCACCAACTCATGGCCAACATTTCCACATCTCAACTGGCTTCTAGGTGAACCACCAGGGAATCTTGCAGAATCCTGAAAGTAATTACCAAGATTTATTAGCGAACACAAATTGGTGCATAGTACCAGTATGTTTATCTGATCACAAAGAAAACACTAGAGAAATGCTTTTAAGCAGTGAAGCCCCATAGTAGAGCTGGACCATTCAAGGAACAACAAAACAAGGCGATGTCAACTGTTTCACTTAACTTAATTTCCATAAAAGGCATTGAAAAAATCAATTAGCATAGGTTACAGTTTGTATACAAATAACTGTTTTTTGATAATTTGAAGGGGTAAAGTTTACCTTTGGAATAGCAACCCATTTGCCATCTTCCCAGAGCTGCCTTATCCTAAGATTGGATGCATGTACTTTCAACTCCAGGGAGGATCCGAGGAGCCTGACGAGGTAGTAACTAAAACCAAGCAATCTCACCACTTCAGCAACCTTCCATGCGTAGCTGTCAAAGACTTCTGTAATGTCACCTTTGACCCAGCATACAAGACCATCCGAGGGTGGGGGCAAAGGTCTCATGGCCTTCCTTGGCACCCTTTCCTTGGCCAAACTACCCTGAGTTGGACATGAGTCATAGCTTACAAGATAGGTGTGTCCATTACCAGAAACAATCTCAGCAGGCCTCCAGGAACCCAGTGGTGCATCCCCCTTCTGCAGCACCTCCACCTTTGCCCCTTTGCGGAATTTCATTGGGTTGTATTAACACTGCTGTGGAAAATATCAGAAGAAATTTTAGTAACTGAATTATTCAGATTGTCAGTAAGACATGACAAAGATCTAGACCTGTAGAACAGATTAAACAGGAGATAGATACAGAACAAAATGGCACGCTGCCACCACAAGACTAGCACATTCAGAAGAAAGCACGGATGATATATATTCCAACTTCACTAAATTCACTACAGAATGGTACTCGGTACAGCATCCTGAAAGTGTGTCAATTTAGTTTATATGATTTAGCTGTAAGCAACCTTAGACTAAACTATGACAATTTCAAAGTGCTAATTAAACAGAATCAAGTGAACCGAATTCCTAATCTGAAGAACACATCAGCTAGAACTTTCATGCAAAAAGCTGTCTAATTGCAAAGGATGGAAGGAAAGCATAGGTGCCAGAGAGTATAAAAAATTCTCTATCAAGTGCAGGTCATGTCAAATCTGTAAATCATACGACCTCCGTCCCAAAATATAGTAACTTTTAGCTATGAATCGACCAATTAATTTATAGATCGTTGGATATACTCTAAACGAAAATAATCTACATCAGCAATCGCTTCGAACATCTACACCAAGTAATCGTATTGGGAAGAAACAAGTCCCCAACGTATCAGGAGGGGGAAAATTTAATTAACCTATCAGCCAACAGGTGAACAAATCAACAAACCAACAGGTTATTCAATCAAAGGGTAACTCGATACCACAAGCGAATTTACCATCAGTTCATACTTTTACCATCAGCAAACCGTGAAATTTACAAACCCCAATCATGGGATCCTCGGAAAAAAAAACATGACATTGACAAAGATCCTACCAAATCCGCGCAGCAAAACGATCTAATAAAAAAAATCCTTTGAACCGGCGAGCCGGAGCAAAGAAATCACCGCACCTAAAATCCAACACACAATCAATCAATCAATCAATGCTCTTTCCCCACTTCGCCCCCGCCTCCATCCCCGCGCGGATACACCAAGCAAAACGCCTCCCACAAAAACAACCAAAAGATTTACGAAAAAAAAAAAACTAGAACAGCAACGAACCTCTGCGACGCCGCCCGCGGCGGAAACGAGCACGGAAAATTCCGGGGAAAAATTCCCCCACGATCCTGCAGAAACACTGGTGCTTCGGTTCTTGCCTCCCTCTACGAGGCGCGATTGAACAACGAGGAGAGAAATCGAGAAGCGGAAGAAGAAATAAAAGAGCAGGGAATTAATTTTTTTCAATTATTATTATTTTTTTGGGAATCCCTTTGGATTTATACGTGTAATCGAAGAGAGGGTTGCGTTGCGTGGTGGCGCTTTCAGTCGCATCCCAGCCGTTGGATCCGAACCGCATCCGGTCCACCACCTCGGCGTGCAATCGTGTCCGTCCGATTCGGATCGGACGGCCTGGAAGGGCGGGGTTCTTGGTTTGGGGGTGGTATCTTCTCTCTCTTGGGTTGTCGGTTTATAGCACAGATGGTGTGACTGTATGGTGTGGCTGTCCTACTGCCCTGTTGAAAATTTATATACTGGTTTCTTTTTGCCACGCAAGTAAATTGTAAGTTTAAGAAGTTCTTTTTCTCTTTTTTCACGAATTCAAATCCGACAAGATTTAACCATTTCCTATGGGTCCTAAAAAAGCACATAAATCCATTTGATAAATTACAATCCACCTTGATACCATTTGGAACACAACAATTTCATAGGATTCTTAAGAGAGATAGACTTTTACATCGAAAATATTTGTGCTAAGAAGGGTTTCTAACATTTGTTCAAAACAGAGAACCCCCACCATACACTGTAAAGACCCAAAATTATAATTAAATATACCCATTGTAATAAACAATAAAGGCATCTTTTTTTTTACATATATGTCAAGGTTGTTACTACTAAATATATATTTGTATATCTGCACCTACTTATTTGAGTTCCACACAACATTAGTGGTGAATCGTGATAGATTCACCATTCACCATCATCATTAAAATCTTCTAAAAGAATATAGATAATAAGATGAACGCACAATACTGTTTTTTAGAAACAAAAAATACGCAGTAAGCCTTTTGACACACCCCAAATTAAGGGGTTGTAGATTTTTTTTTTCTAAACTCATAAATGTGTGGATACCGAGATTTGAACTTTACTGCTTAGAATTATTTACCTACGGATCGTGAGCTTTAAGGCAAACCTCCATATTCTCAACACAAGTACAATTCAAGCTTTATATTGAGGTTCCTTGGTATCTCTTTTATTATACTCCCATGTTCTCAAATATAAGAGATTTTGGATAGATGTGGTATATTCTAATACTATGAATTTGAATCTGATCGACAGGTATATTTTAAGATGGAGGAAGTAAAACAACTCTGGCTTCTTCTCAATAAAATGAATCTCCCTAAACAAAAGTGATTCATTGATTTATATTGTAATCAAGGCCACTGTAGAAAGGAAAACAACAAGTGCAGGGCAGGCTTATTGGTCACGCATTGTTGTTTTCCATTTGTCCCATGGTTTTGGATTAGCTGGTTTCATGGTTTTCCTTTTCTTGTGGTGCAGGGAAAGATAACCTGGGGGGAGAAAACAAAGAAGTGATTCTAATCCAACATAATAACTGCATGAAAGCTGTGTTCATCTTCCTCGAGAAAAATTAAAAGGAAGATGTGTTCATTGATTAACAATAATGAGATCCTTCACAGTTGTTGCATGTCGCAAGCATGGTTGATGGCATGAGTGGGCGTTCATCCCTTTCAATTCCATCCCATGTTTAAATTAGGTCAGAGTTTGTTGGGGCACAAGGAAAGGGAATGAAATAAATATGCAGATAAATAGTTCTATCACGCAGTGTCTGTACTAAACTAATTCACACTCATTTTTTTAGAGAAGGGTATTTTTACCCGGCCTCTACGTTCAACCGGTATATGCAGCTATATAGATTAAGAACTTAGCCCCGCAAACAATCCAATCTGAAATTCGTCCTATGAAGATTTAAACTCAGGATCTTAGGGTACTACTCAGATCACTGCAACCACTAGACTACACGTCCTTTCGTAATCCACTGCCAATTTTAACCCACCATGAAAAATGAACTGTAATTCTTTTAAACCTTTCTGGTCTCTGTCTGATGTCATCTTATCCTCGAAAACAAACTTTGGTGCTAATCCTGGATTAGTGTTCTTTATCTCTTTCTCTCTTTGATGTGTAAAGATGGGCTTATCAGTGTCGTCACCTTGCACTTTCAGATTAGAGCTGGCTTCTTCATCATGCCGTTTTGTGTATTGGCTTCACATGTTTGGTCAGGTCTAGCTTCTGGTTTCGTACAAAGCAACCAAACCATCCGTTCATTAATGTCCTGTCCATCAATCAGAGTTAAGTATGTGACAAGATAGAGTTCGAGTTTGGCAGGATTTGTACTTATGAAAGATAGAGTTCGAGTTCATGTAAACTAGAAGCAGATATGAGATATATCATATATGTTCACTACTTGTTACAACAGATAGTAATCTACATGGATAAATGTAAATATTGCTACAATTTATTTAGTCTGTTGCTGTTAATTCAGACTAGTTCAGTAGTCATCACACTAGCTATTACTGTCAGGATGCAGGCTGTCTGTCGCTGTCGACTCACAACCGAAATTCTCTCATGCTGGAAATGAAACAGTTAGTGTGAAGCTGAAGCAATTTTCATGCTGCACAATTATTCAGCTCAGCTGCTTCTTTTCAGTTGTTTAGTCTTGGATGAGTTAGGGGTCACTTGGTTGCCAGCAGACAGCTTTCTTCGCGAAGAATTGGATGGTTTTCCTTTGTCAGGCTTATCGTCATCGAGGCGGTTGGACGCATAAGCTTCTCCCATCATCTGCTTGCATTGTTTGCTTGCAATCGCATGATCAACCACTGGAACAATCAGAATGAAGTTAAATAAATAAATACACAGCCATTGTACTAGTTATGCCTTTTGAGGACCTGAAAATATTAGTGTCTTTTACCTGGTTTTGGGTAGTCTTTGCCAATCATGCAGTTTGCTTTCTTCTGAACGCTGAGGGGTGCAGTCCAAGGTTCATAGATGTACTCCTTGGGCATGTCTAATGCAAAATTGAGATTAGTTTTGAAATTATGAAAAGATCCTTTTTCGGTGCCGAAATGGTGTGCTCAAGTACCTTTCAGCACCGGGATGAAATGTCTGACGTAGTTTCCGTTAGGATCATACTTCTTTCCGAAAGAGATTGGGGAATAAATTCTGTGATACTGTTTTTAAAAAAAACATTGCAGGAAGGTAAAGAAAGTAAGAAACTAGTAGAGTGAATAAATATGTAGATCATTAGTGATTGAAAAAGACCATTTCATTGCTGACCTGGTAAAAGAAGGATGAACAGGAAAGCCACATCCAGTTTCCATTGTTAATAGCCCAGTCAGAATCTATCAGTAGCCTTTCAAAGACATCACGACCTTTCTCCCAGTGGATAAACTTCATGTGAAAGAGAGGTTGACAAGTTGAATAGGCATTAGCATCTATAATTTCTACGTTTCTTTGATCTTACCCAATAAATATCTTAGATGTCTTATTATGGACGGCTCTATTAGCACAAATGTCATTTTTTACACGAAGTCTGATGTACAGTAGTTTTTACCATCAGAATGAGTAGGGATCTTTAAAATCTAAAAGGTTAACATGCCACAAAATGTTCAAGCAAATAACATCAGAGTAAGATATTATACAGATACATACCAGATCACCCCGCGTTAGGAAACAAGCAACAGAGTGGCGTGCAAGATGATGCATCCAACCCCACTTCCTCAGCTGGCAGTTAACAAAATAAGCAGGAACTTCACATGATTTGGTAGTTACAGGTGATGCAAGTGAAGTAACAGAAAGTAGAGCAAAGACGGAAGCAAGGAACATTATTTGGCACACACATGCTATGGATTTGTGAGGGCAAACCTGAATCATGATAGCATCAATCCAAGGATATCCTGTCTGACCGTCCCTCCACGCAATAAATAGCTCTTCATTCTCTTTCCATGGAATCTGGAACCAAAAGGTATTTGCATGATGAACGAATGGAGTTGTAGCAAAGGAGGTGATAGGATCAAATGAAGCAGACCTGTTTGCATATTTTGTTTCCTTTCATTTGATCAAAATTAGGAGTACCAAAGGCCATTGTGTAGAAAAAGTCCCTCCACAACAACTGCAACAGCAAGAAAAGAAGTCAAACCTTAAGATGTTAGATTCTCTTTCTTTTCAGAGAGAATCAATGTAGTTATTTACTCTTATAAATAAATAAATTCACCTGGCCAGTCAATGAAACAGGTGGGTCTGTATGCCTTTTTGTACTCCTGTAAACATCCTGAATGCAGTGGTAAAAATACCTTGACGACAGGCAACCAAACTGCAACAATAACAATTCATTTAAGCACTGCAATCTAAACATGCACTGACGAAAGATGCCAAGAAAAATTGGCTTGCGAGGGGCAGTAAGACTCACTTTTAGATATGGTGACAGGACAGTCGTTGCAGGTTTCAGGAATGCAGACGGGTCACCCTTAGGTTTCTCAAATTTGGCGACCCACTCCTGTAAAAGAAAATTTATATTTTATCAGAGTGTAACCAATCATAGCAAGAGATGCACTTGATAGTTCAGTAGTAAGGGGTGCGTGGTTCCAACCCCGAGATCCGTGTTCAATCCCCAGCATGCTCACAATTTCTTCTTAAAAAAATGTTTGGAGGAACGTCTCTCCCTCCAAATCTCGTTTTTTTTAATCATTCATAGCAAGAGTCTCCTTTTATATGTTTCCATTTCCATTTCCAAATTGATCAAAATTCAGAGGTAATGAACAAAATGCAGAGAATTCTCCTCTTATATGTTTCCATTTCCATTTCCATTTCCAAATTGATCAAAATTCAGAAGTAATGAACAAAATGCAGAAGAATGAAACGCTTATTTCAGAATCACCTTATCATGAAGCGATTCTCTCATCCTCTTCAGGGCTGCTGTCTCGCCGCCTAGGAACGGCGAAAGATCCTCCTATATGTTTGATTGGCCATCCAATTAAGAAAATCTCCGACATGATCAAAATTCAAACGAATAGTAAGTGTGCTACAGTTCTCACCTGGCTGATATCCCCATACCCAAGTTCCTCCACTCTAGGCACCAGCAACAATTCATACTCCCCGGTGTCTCCAACCGGTGGCAGCTCGGAGTACTCCTCCATAATTGGCTCCGGTGGCTCGCCGGCGATGGCCACGAACGACTGGTATGTCGACGGCGGCCGACCCCCATTCTTCCATTTCCCAAAAGAAAATCCAGATATTCGATCAACAAATGATCATGACTGCACAGTACTGAATTTTGTGGGTTACCTTCTCTATGATTTCTACTGGATCAAATAGGGTGTGGCTCACCGGCGAGAACACATCGATCCCCGACGCAGCCGCGAAATCCTTGCACGATCAAAGAGACATTGAAACATTCCTGGTTTCATGAGAAATCCAATGCTGAGAGGAGTGAAATGTGGAAGTGATCACTAACCATGACCTTCTTGTCGCGGGCCAGAGCGTACGGCTCGGTGTCTGACTCGAAGCATAGCTTCCCAATGTTCCACTGCGATTGCAAGAACTCATCAACAAGTTAATTTCCCGAATATTTCTCCACTTGGCTAGCAAAATCCATGAGAGATTGGTGAGTCGCTTACGTCCTTGAGGGCAGCGCAGACGGTGCCGGCGACGTCGCCGTCGTCGCGGGCGCGGAGGAGGAGGAGGCGGGAGCCGAGGCGGCGGAGGCGCGCGTCGAGGTCGGAGAGGCTCTCTAGGAGGAATCGGACGCGGGCGACCCCGGCGCGCGCGGACCCCGGGGACGGCGCGGCCGGGTCAGGGCGGAGGTACCGCGGGTCGAGCACGAACACCGGGTACAGCCTCGCGGCGGTGGCGCCGCCGCCGCGCCGCGCAGCGTCCAGCGCCGGGTTGTCGTGCACGCGCAGCCCCTTCCTGAACCACACCATCGCCGAGACGGCGACGGCCGTCGCGGCGGCGTCCATCGGCGGCGGCGAGGTTGGGTTGGGTTGGTTGGTTAGTTTTGGTTTCCGAGAGGAGGAGGAGGAGGGGGGGGGGGGGGGGGGGGGGGGAACTGATGGTGGTGGAGTGGATGGAAAGGGAGCCGTTGATATGGGATCGGACGGCGGAGATTTGAATGGTAAGGGGTGGCAGTAGCGGTTGGCGCCGAGAGTGGCCACGTCTCGGTTTCTTTCTTACGACTTGTGGATCCCGTGTGGCACTTGGCTGTGGTGGCAACGTGGCTTGATCAGGCGGAGCATAACTACCGAATTTTTTTTTTCCGAACGACTCGCACTAGACTGTGTGAAGTTCTATTGATAGAGCAGGAGAAAAATTACAAGATTACAATCCTGAGATATTGTAACCAGGAAAAAGAAAAGGTATTCCACCACCCATACACCGACAGCGCCAATACTCAGCCCCAGGAGAAGGGTAGCACCGGACCGGCCGCCGCTAAGCGTGACCGACCGCCGCTAAGCCAACAGCGGAACACATCAGAGACCACCCAAAACCCAACCCTTACAACTGACACAAAGCCACGCTCCATCCAAATCTTTGGGATTCAGGGAGAGAGGGTGAGAGAGAAGAAAGGAACCGCTCTCCCCCCTAGGCCCTCTGACGTGGCCAACTTGTGGAAGCTAGTACGCCGACACAAGAGGAAATGAATCTAGAGCGAACTTGCACCAAATGCTTGGGAGGTTTTGGCAAGGGGGTGCCTAGACGACGTCTCCAAGGAGAGGAGCGACGGATACACCGCCGCCGCCGCCCGTCAAGGCCTCAAGAAGGCCGAGACTGGGTTTTCACCCGGCAGCTCCACTCGAGGTGAAGGGGCAGCACGACAACACCCTCAAGAGGTATAAGGACGTTCGAAAACGTTATCGTTGCCGGCCCAACCAAGGTCGGGCTAGATTTTCACCCGCTGCCCGCCACCTGCAAGTCTACAGATGATGCCCCAATGCTCCACCACCATCAAGCCTCCGTCGGCGCGTGGGCATCGCTATACCGGCGCCCCCCGCCGGTCAGCCTCCGCGTGCCGCGCCGGCCTCCGCCACCCGTTGACCGGGCCTCGATGTGTCGTGCCGGCCTCCGTTGCCGCCGGCCGTGCCTCCTCGCGCCATGCTGGCCTCTATCGTCGCCAGCCACGCCTGTTCACCCCGTGTCGGCCTCCGCGACCACCGGCCGCGCCTCACGCGTCGCGCCGGCCTCTGGCCACACTCTGCCGCCGGCTAACCCTCCACATTCCTAAGCCCCCTGCCGAGCAGGATGCTCGCCGCCGGTGAGCAACCCCACCGGAGCCCGCCTAGGTGACACCGCACAGCTGCCAAGCTCGCCGGAGCCCTACCGGGCCATGCAACGCCGCCACACGCAACCACCCCGCCGACCGGCTGCCCTGGCTAGATCCGGCGCGGGGACGACGGATCCAGCCGCGGACGGCCAGATTCGGCCAGGGCGGTGCAAGCCGGCTTCAACCTCCTTGCCGCCGCAGCCCGTCCGTCGTCGCCACGACCACCACGCCGCCGCAACCTCTGCCTGCACAACGCCACCGCCGTGGCCCCGCGCGGACGAACGCCGCGACCTCGGCGGGAGCCGCCGCTCCCTGCCTGCCGCCGGTCCCCGCCGTCTCCAGCCCCGGTGCCGAACTCTCCCCGCTGCCAGCCGCCACCTCCCGGCGCCCCGCCAGATCCGACTGGAGCCGGCCAGGATCTGGACGGAAAGGCTGCCGCCGCCGCCACCTCCGGAGGCTCCCCCGGCCGCCGCAAGCGTGTGGTGCGCGACGCCCCGCCGTCGTCGTCCTTGCGACCGCGCGGCTTTGCCGGCGGCGGCGAGGCGGAAGAGGAGGTGGGGGAGAGCTGGCGGCGGCGCGCTCGTCGCCCCCGAGCCGCCCTGGGGTGGGCGACGCGAGGGTTTTTCTTTCCGTCTATGTAGAAAATCTCACTACCGAAATTTTGACCCTTCCCAAAAACTTATATATTAATATAGATCCCGTAAAAACTTCAACAAAAAAATTGTCTACGTTGACGCTGAACCCTACCACAATGATGGAAGATAACAATTGTTGTGTTCATGGTTGACATGACGAATGGGATCGGTGCCTAAGTATTTGGCGTTGACCCATGTATACCTTAAAAGCTAGAAAAAGAAACAAGTTACTAACAAGGTGAATGGAACGTATTGGTTGGACCTTGTTTCCAATGTTTATGGCCTGAGTTCCATCCTTGCTAAAAGCAATCTATTTTTCCTTTGTCTTTTTATGCATATATATTTAATTGGTATCGTATAGCTTATGTTTGATTCTTTTCAGATGAGCATATATATCTAAATAGTACCGTATAATTTTTTTAAGAGCAAATATTTTATGCATATATGTATAATCGGTACCATATATTTTTGGTGCTATACCGTATAATTTTTAAGACAGGGAACAACCTGATAAAAGAACAAAATAAAAAGCTAACTTAACTTTTATCCGAACCAAGGTGGTTTAAACAACAAATAACACCACCCAGCCAGTGGCGGAGCTTAGTGGAGGCCATCCTGGGTGATGCCCCCCCAGCTCATGTGATAACACCTTCATATAGATCACAAGTCATTAAGTATTTAAGTATTGTTTGTTGCAATGATCACTATACTAGCAGATTTCATTAAGTTGATTTTGAGTTCTACCCCTCCTAATAGCCTTCTTTTTCTATATTTTTTTCTACAGATTCCTTTTCACACTTTCAGTTTGTTTTACTAATATTAGTGCATATATTATATGTACCATATGAAATACTATTTAATGTTTTCTTCAAATTCCTTTTCACACTTCCAATTTGCTTAACTAATATTAGCGCATATGTTATGTGTACTATGCGTAATACTAATTTTATGCTTTCATTGATATGTACTTATATATTAAGAAAGAAATAAGATAGCATTTGTTTGTTTTACATATATATTGCCCTCGTTTTGTTTTGCGAATCACACTCTAGTATTAAAAGAAAAAAATTTAAACTTTTAGTTTTTTTTCAATTTTTAATCTAATATTAGAGTGTATGTTGTCCAAACCGTGAACAATATTTTTTTAGCGTATTGAGGAGGAAATAAAATAGTTTTAGGACGTTGTATGTATGCGGTGTCAAATATTGATAATAAGTACTATTTTGTTAGTCCGCAGTTAGCCCCTCCTCTATTTTGTGTCAAGCTCCGCCACTGCAACCAGCTAGTTGTGAATTACACACGCCAAAACTCAAGGTATAGCTGTTCTATCAAGTTGTGAATTACACACGCCAAAACTCAAGGAGCTACAGGGTCAGCGCTAAAAGTTTTGGCGCTGACACGTCAGCCTCCAACCACTTATTATTCGCCACATGGCATAGGCTCAGCGCTAAATGGTTTGGTGCCGAGACATTGAACCTCAATGTCAAACCCAGTCGCGTGGCGCTGAGGTTGAGGTTTATTTTTTTTTATGAAGTTTTTGATAGGTGTATATTTAAAATAAGTTTTTGGCGATGGTCAAATAGTCAAAATTTCACACAAACTGGTCGTGGAACTTCTTTCCTTTTATCATTGATTGAAACGAACCTTCCAAACGGTTTGAAGGTCCGTACTACTCTCTTCCGTCCTTAAAATATATTCTAGTATGATAAATTCTAGTATGATAAATTTGGTTTGGTGAGATATATTCTAGTATGATAAATTTGGACATGTTATTTATCCAAATTCGTAGTACTAGGATGTATCTTATCCAACCAAAACTTCTTATGATTTGGGACAGAGGGAGTAGTAGATTACACCGTTAATTTTTGAAGTAGTTTTTAATAATTTATCTTAACAAAAAGTTAGTGTGAATATGCTAAATTACTTAAAGTTTCTTTAATGATAAATCATGTCACAACAAAGGTAAATATCAATGATATATTTTTTAAAAATAAGATAAATGGTTAAATGTTATACCAAAAATCAACGGTATTATCTATATATTAAAACCGAATGGAGTATTAGTATAGCTTGAAAAAACTAAAAGATCAAAACTCATGGAAGATTATGATTATGATTAGTAAATAAAACACACCACTACATGATGATTGATGGCAGTTCCTGCACAAACTCCTCAAGGAAGAATAACACCAAGTCGAGCCTCGCTATGCAGTGGCGGAGCTTGACGTGAAGTATAGAGGGGGGCATCTAAACATAAACACTCCAGTTCCATAATTCTTAACGTTTTGGATAATGACACGATCTCCAAAATATATATTTGACTATGTTTTTTCTATTATAATATATAAAATAGATAAAAACAATTTTACTTTTATTATAGTACTTTGTAAGATAAATCTACATATGATGTTCAAGCACCTTTAAAATAAATATTTTTAAAGTTATTAATAGTCAAAGTCATAAAAGTTTGACTTTGAACTTATCCAAAAGTCATGAAACCGTAGGGAGTATTAGTTTTGACATAACTATTTTTTAAAAAAAGAACAAATGTAATCAAGAAAAAATGAGACCTTTTGAGCAATCTATACAACAAAAAATGGCCATAAAACGAGGAAATGACGAAAAAATAGAGACCACGTTGTTATTGTTTCATAAACAAAATCATACAAAGGAGAAAATGGGAACCTTTAGTAAATCTGTACAACAAAAATGAGGACATGTCCATAAAAAATAGAAAATAAAAAATAAATGGAGACGAAACATTGCTATTTTTTTCAGCAAAAAATTACCTGCAAATGAATAAAAAATAAAAATGAGACCTAATCCTACACCAAAATGAGGTAGAGGAAGAATTGAACCAAGACCTAGAGGTTGAAACAATCTGGTACTAACCATACTTTACTAATTATTACATGTACGAAGGTAGCAGCTTAACTAGGGGGAACATCACCCAGGATGGCCTCCACTGTGTTCCGCCAGTGTCGCTATAATTGATCATCGTCATCCCTTCAACAAAGTGTACAAATGCACTGTCATGCTCCAATTTTCTATCAGGACTAAAAAACATTAAATAATATATTTCTAGAATTTATATTGAAAATCAAAGCAATTAATCAAGTGAAATTAATGTGGAAATAAAATTTCCTTCAAAAATCATGGCCAGAAATATTTTTGTAATATTCCCCGTGCCCTAAAGTACTCTCTGGAATTTCTCGTGAATTTTTGGAGCTCAATACCTAATTTTAATTATACAAAGTTCATTCAACCAATTAAATAAATTGAAAACCAATTAAAAATCCCCTCTTGCACTTTGGGCCGCTTCCAGCACAAAGTCTGCTTGCTCTCCCCGCGCGGCCCGTTCCCTCTCCGTCCCTCTCCTCGGGCCAGCCCCTCTCTCCCTCCTTCCTCAGCCCAGCTCACCGCTCGGCCCACTTGGCTCTTCACTCCCTCAAGTCCTCCTTGCCTCCTCGTACCGACCCCTCACTCTGGCTGACAGGTGGGACCACATGTCCCACCCGTCAGTTTCATCCCCTACCTCCCGCCGCCGGCAACCACACACCACCTCCCACGCCGCCGCCCTCTCCGCACGCCACCCCGCTCCCACGTGACCGTGGACCGGTCGCTGCCCATATCCTCTACCTCCTCCACCAAATCCCCCACTCACCCCGCGAAACTTGGTGCCGGTTGAACCCCACGACCTCCACCTCGCCCCACTTCACCTCCGCCACCGCTCACTACCGTTCTCGGCCACGATTCCGCCCTCCCGGACCTATAAAAATGCTCCCCGCTGCCCCCTCTCTTTTCCCCTCAAAACCCAAGCTCGCCGTCCCTTCTCTCGCTCTCCCCGCTCTGCGCCCCGAGCTCCACCGCCCGCCGCCGATCTCCGGCTGTGCACCACCACCGATAGGGTTGCCGCCACACCGTGCAACCGCCGCCGCGTCGCGCCGCCCGCATCACCGGCATCGCAACGCCGTGCCGTTCCTCGGCCGCCATTTCCCGCCACCAGCCAACCCCCGGAGCTCCGCCCGCGCTATCGACGCGGTAGCTCAGGGTACCTTAGAATTCAACATGTTATCTTGAGATTGTTGTAGCTCCATTAGCACCTTGTACTGACTTTGGTGAGGCCACGGACTTTGAATTTGCTCGAACTGCTTTAACCCGAAAAACAAGCACTCCAGCCAACTACTTGACCTACCTCTCTACTGGACCGTGTGACTCTAGGTCGCTGCTTTTGTAAGCTGAACAATTGATACGACAACTCGGGTACACATGAGAACTCATTATGATGGCTTGAGGTTGGTTTAGCTCTGCTTAAAATTTGCAAGTAACTTCCTCAATTACAACTCCTTTTACTTCATTTGACTAAACCTTCAAGCGAGACGGTTACGAGGTAATCCAAATTTAACTTCAAGCTTGCTTTACTAAGGTTGTTGAACTTTCGTCTGACCATGAACAATTAGACTGTTATTCAAGATAATAACCAACACTTCTCTGATTTACAAAGAACCTTGACTTTGAAAACTGGAAACTTCATTGGTCAATCGAAATGAAACCATGATGGTGCACTTCCATTACAGGGACGCTTGGAACTCAACACTCAATTGATGACAGCAAGTTCCACACAAGAATGACTCTCATTCAGCTTCTATACATACTGACTTTTGATTAATGTTTCCATCTAGTCTAATTGCTGGCCTGACTGTTATGCTTCTGCTCTTACTCCGGTGTCAACTGCTTGAACAGGTCGATTGGTAGATGCCTGTTGAAACAAGCATAGATCACTTACCATATCATGCCCGCAGGAGTGTTTTGACTACTTCCCATTTCACTTGCTCTCGCACCACTGGCTGGCACTTCTGTATTGATAGAAACCAACTTTGCTGTTGCTTACATACCAACATCGGAACATATACAACTGCTGAAAACTGCCCTTGAGGCTGCCAAAACTATTTGCTTAATAATCAAACAAGTTCGCTTTCAACCCTTGAGTAGAGGTGATTCACCGAGAGGGATTCTCTATCATACACTCTGTTGTGTTGACTATACCTTTCTGGACCTGACTCTTGTATCCATTTACTTCAGACAGAGGTGATGGAGCAATTCTCTTGTCGACTTCCAAGAAACTAACCATGATTTCCAAGATGGTAGTTATGTCTTTCAAGAAACTTTAAGATGGTTCCTAGAACTATAACGGTTGCCTTGAACTAAGGAAAACCATTATTGACCCACATATGAAATGCTTTCTTTGTCAACTTCCGAGAAACATTGAGATGATTTCTGAAAGCTATAACTGTTGCCTTGAATCAAGAATGACTGTTCTGGATCCATGTTCACACCACTCGGGCGATGTTTCCCCTTACTATTCCAAACAGGCTTCTATGGTTAGAGAGTTCCGATATTCCTTATATGATGTCACTTTCAAATATTTCATCCATCTTTCCATCATCTTTGGGTAACACTGATACTGCTCCTTTAGAGAAATCTCATCGTGTTGAGCATTACTGTGACCTAACCATTCTCACTTCATTGGTTAACCATTCCTTTATGGGCTTGCAATTAGGTTTTGGATCTCAACAGAATTGCGATGAGCTAGGAAAGAAACTCTAGGTTTCTTGTGTCACTAACAAGTATACAGATCATTTCACCTTTTGGATCAACAAGATGAATCATACCAGAAGGAAAAACTGTCTAACTCATACTTTATTAAATATTCCCTTTCATTACATAACTGCCATAAACTTCTATGTACAAGGAGAAGTACTACAAAATTAAACATTTGAAGACTGTTGCTGACATTAACTAGGAGAAGTCTTGACCGGTACGACATTTGCTCCCGTGATTATGACCTGGTTGACTTGTTCTTTCATTTCTTACTGGCCGGAGTTTCACCGGAAGCGTTGCTCTGCTTGTTGACCTTCCAAGGGAGAACAACAATAGTCTTCGCAGTTGTAGCAGTTAGGACCTTCTCGCTCTTGGTGTCGCCAATCTGTGAGTTGTTGCTGGACATCTAGATCGGAGCAACGCGAGGCGCATTGCTAAAGTTGATAGCGGTCTTGTGAACTGGTGCTGGAGACACTTGCTATGGGCACTGCTGGAGGAGTGTACTGTCTCTTTGCAGTTGAGGCGAGTTGTTGTTCTCCTGGCGTTGCTTGCCCTGTGGGTGCTGGTTCCGTAGGTTTGAAGTGGTTGCAGGTGGAACAATGCGACCTTTGACGGTGCCCTTGACGGTAACTCGTCGTGGTGGAAGTTTCACCTTCAAGTGACGACTGCTATAACTTGTTTTCCTGGCGTTCTTTGGATGAATCTGGCCACTCTCTATAGGGGCGGTGGCAACTGGAGGCGTTAGGGTGCTGCAGATAGTGCTGGTGACAGCTCAATGAGGTTGGCGCTTCGGCATTGGACAACCTTCGGAGATATGCCCCAGCTTCCCACAATTGAAGCAACGGTGGACAAATTTCGTTGGTCTCGGAAGTGGGCATTTATTGATGTGGTGCCCTAGCTCAAGGTAGTTGTAACAATTCCCTCTGGGTTGATCGTAATGTTTATCCTACTGGGCTTGCACACTCATGATTGAAACAAGGGTGAGTGGGGGCTCATGAATCTTGTTGGTGGTACTTCTGCTACCACTGATAACCTCAATTGGAGTTGGAGCTGGTTGAAGATCGGGAGTGGTGCTATTGTTAGCATCTGGCATAGGTGGATAAACGGGTTGGAGAGATGTCCTTTGATCTTCCTCGGTCTTAGCTAGGACCAAATTCAGCTGACAGTCCTTAGGCACATGATATGTTCCCTCACACAAGAAACATGTGACCTTCTTCATACGACATTCATCTGGCAGTTGGGTGTCTTCACCACATAGGCATGTCTGAGTGCCTCGGCTCGCTATGTGTCCAACTTCTCCATAGTTGGTGCATGCTTTGAGCTCCCTTTCCTTTTCACCAAAACTTTCAAGGATCTCATCATCGTCATCATCAGAGAGCATCTCCTCTGGTTCATCACATCCGGGCTTGGGCGGACCATACCGTTTGAGGTGTTGAGTTAGTTGGCGGGCACCACGAAAGGTATTTCCTCTTAGACGCCTAGGTATCCTTGCTACATCGTTTGGTGCCAGTGATGGTCATGCTCCTACCGTCGTCCATCTTCCATACTATTGTCCTTCTCTTCTTAGGGTTGGATTATGGTGTACCATAATTCCTGCTAGCAAGCCGACCTTGGCATCTCTTTTCTTTTGTGCACTGTGCCTCATCATCCATCGGTGTCCTGGCGTACACGTTCTAGGGATAGTTCGTAGCACAATGACCTTGTTCCTCACAATCATCACAGACCACACTTGCTTCCCGCCGGTTCGAGAGTGACTAAGGTGCAATTGTCTGGTGGCGGCTTGACGGTATACCGGCATGAGTTGTAGATGCTTGTATTGGAAAATATTGACTTTGCCTCTGGTTCAAGTTCTGAGCTTGCATCTGAGCTTGTGTCTAGACCTGCATCTGCAGTTGATGATACTGTCGTTGCATCTGCTGCATCATCATAGCCATCGTCTAGGTCTGATTAGCCACCACTTGTGCTAGAGTTGGATCCCCAAGAGGTGGAATGCTCATAGGGTTTCTCTGATTGACACCAGGCATCTGTTGTTGTCTTAATCCACTGACATTGTCCCTGGCAATGACCATCTGTTGCAGGCAGAAGAGAAGAACGGAATAAGAGGGGTTGCTCTATAGATAAGGCCTTAACCCACTTACCTATTGATCTGATGTGAGTAGACTTTTATTGTTCAGGTTGATTAAGCAAACAACCTAGTATGGTGACATCCCCACCATTGGTGCAAACCATACCCCTACACACAAGCAAACAACACACGTTCTAACAGCTATCGAAGCTACTCTTCAGGGAAGGATTAGGTTTAGGTAAACTGTGGGAAAACTTCACTTGATCCTCGCGGAACGATAACTCTGAACAGATCTTCCCGCTCCTGCTTGAAGCTAGAGGGCCTGACTTGACTTCTGAGAGTGGACGCGAAACCATCGGTTTGTCCTCCAGGTTCAACAACTAAGGAGTTGGAGGGGAAGGAGAGGAAATTTGATAAACCATTTTGCAAAGAAATGCCGAGAGTTGAGAGGACACAATTTCGCAATTAGGGTTTTCAGGAAACTTGTATTAGGATTTGATCATTTGGCTCAACCTACAGTCGAGTTGGGTCTGATACCACTTTGTCACGCCCAGAAATTTAACCAAATTTCCAAATTTTCCTGGACAAGCTTATACCTGTCCAGCAATCAGCCAGTGTACACAAAACAACAAATTAATATACTGATCCAAATGTAAATAAAGTGTAAATACTTACAGAAGAGGCACTTAGTCTTCACACTGAAAAGAAAGCAGCGACAACGGAAAAAGGCAATCCTAGCGGGGCTTCAGCTCCACTCCACAGGCAAAACTCAATTGCGGTATAAACCTTGGTCCTCTAACTTCGCCTTCAGCTCAGAAGCACAACACTTCTGAAAAGAGGGAATAATATCAAGACTGGGTACAACCACCGTACTCAGGAAGCCACACCAACAATGCAGACATGCAAGGGTAGACAAAGGGGAAGTTTGTGGCTATTTGCTTGTAGGCGGTTGTAAACATTTAAAGTTGAAAACAGTAAAACAATTGATTAATTAAGGTAAGATTAAACCTCCACTGAACAACGCTACACCACGTTGCACAGGCCCAATCATTTCACCTGAACTAGACCAGTTCATTAAGTCATGTTAATTAATAAAGTGGAACTAATCACGGTGAAGCTGGTTGATCGCCCATAACCGCAGGCACGACTATTCAAATAGTTTTACTCTGGCCAGAGGCGCATAACTGTACCCACAAGACACAACCCACCGTCATGTTACCGTGCCATGCATGACATGTCACCATACCGAGTGATTGTGACAAGACCCTTCGCATAACTCCAGCAGTGTGGCCAGAGTAAAACTATTCGAATAGCCGTGCTCGCGGTTATGGGCGATCAACCAGCTTCACCGTGATTAGTCCCACTTTATTAATTAACATGACTTAGTGAACTGGTTTAGTTCAGGTGGAATGGTTGGGCATGTGCAACATGGTGTAGCGTTGTTCAGTGGAGGTTTAATCTTGCTTTAACTAATCAATTGTTTTACTGTTTTCAACTTTATATGTTTACAACCGCCTTTAAGCAAATAGCCACAAACTTCCCCTTTGTCTACCATTGCACGTCTACATTGTTGGTGTGGCTTGCTGAGTACGGTGGTTATACTCGGTCTTACAATTATTTCCCCTTTTCAGAAGTGTTGTGCTTCTGAGATGAAGTCGAAGTTAGAGGAATAAGGATTATACCCCAGTTGAGTTTTGCCTGTAGAGTGGAGCTGAAGCCCCGCTAGGATCGCCCTTTTCTGTTATCGCTGCTTTCTTTTCAGTGTGAGGACTAAATACCTCTATTGTAAGTATTTACGCTTTATTTACGTTTGGATCTGTATATTAATTTGTCGTTTTGTGTACCCTGACTGCCTTGACAGGAATTTAATACACAACATAGTCTGGAAATTTGGTTAAATTTCTGAGTGTGACATGCACCCCCTGCATCAACTCTCCAAGTTGATAGCTATCCATTAGCTCTAGGGCTGGATGAAAAACTCGTGACTTGTTAGCTCGTTCGTCTCGCGTCTAGCTTGGCACAACTCAACTTGATTTGTTTGAATTTGTTAACGAGCCGAGCCAACTCGATATCCACCCCAATTGATTCTCAGTTATCCCAACAAAAGTTGTCAAGAAGATTCACTTGTCCTTGCACAAACTTTAAACTAGAGGGTGATATCGAAGTGCACAACCGTAAACCATATTGATTAGAGGCAGGAAAGGCAGTTGAGCAAGAAAAGAATTTGAAAAAAAAATATTTTTTTCACGATGTTGCATTTCTATACGCATTTTAAAAAAAAAACAGTGGAAATATATATTTCCCGCAGATTGGGAGTGCCCCACCGCGCCAACGGCATGGCTCACCGGCGCAGGAGTGACGAGCATATGGCAATGAAACTATCCTTGGATTAACTACTACACCCATCAAATCGGATTTTACTGTACCTGTTTACTGTGTCGCCCTGGATACGTGCGCTACGCTGATTGGGACGAACACCAGAGCTAAATTCCAACTTCTCGGTTAGCAGCACAGAAACAATAGTATATTCTACCCCAGTTGACAACAATATAGCACAGCAATGAGCCGCGGAACAATAGTATACCGCTAAAGATCATTGTTCGTGAACACAGCAATGATATCACCAGATAGGAAAAGGATCACGGGGAACTCAGATCTCCATCAAGTCCAACAAAAGTACCTCGATAGGCTTAACTCATTAACTGCCACGGCGCACAAGAATTACAGCCAGAAAAACCGTGTTGCAAGTTTAAGAAACCCCATTAGCTAACCTCGGCTTATGATCGTCTAGACAAGATTCAACCAACTCACAACCATCCATAAATATATAACATCTCTAAGATGGTAAAAACTCTGGAGCACCTCAAAATGGCTTCTCTAACCGTAGCATTTCAAGCCCAATGATGCAATGCAGATGGGTTGAGCAACGGCCAAAGCTTGTACATGCATTCGTCGATTCCTACTTCCCAGCAGAATCAGGGGAGCCATCTCCATAGGAAACCAAACCTTTCTTCCCTTCAGAGCTGGCAGAGGGTGACCGGGACTTTGCATTACTCTCTCGCTTTGGGGACGGGGAAGCAAGTGGGGAGCGATTGTGTATCGGTGGTGGAGACCTTGATCTTGACCCAGACAGGCTCCTGCTCCTTGACATTGAACGCGAGCGATCCCCATGCGACCTTAGTTTCCCACCAGCAGGAGAGCGGCTGCGCACAGGACTCCTGCTGCGTCCACCGCCCCTTCCTCTGTCTCGATAAACAGGACTCCGTGAGATGCTTCGGCTCCTCCTCCTGTACCTGTAAGGCCTCGAGGGTCAAACAGAACAGAATCATGGAATTGAACCATAAACTAGACTAGGACAGTGCAAACCTACAGGCTACAGCATTGGTTCTAGGATGAACATTACATTACCAACAATAACATGTAAAAAAACATGGCTAGGTGACGAGGAGAAAGCACAAAATTGCTGCACTTATTAATCAGATAATACTGCCGTTAATGTACCTTGGTGATGCTCTTCCTCTAAGTGGGCTGCTTCTATACCGTCTAGGAGGCGATCGCTGACGGGAGCCTCGATAACTCATGTGTCTACAAAAATAAATTTAAGTTTAACTTCTAGAAATGAAAGAAAATTAGAATCCAAAAGTTTAGTCAGTTACCTGTCACGATCACCTCTTCCACCATAACGGAATGAATGATCAGGAGAAGGTGAGCGGTATTGTCTTGCAAATGAGTAACGATGAGTAAAACCCCGCCCCCTTCTTACCCGCTTTGACCCATCTGGAGAGGGACTCCTGGATGGGCTCCTACCATGATTTTGTGCAGGTGATATTGCCCTGCGAGGTGGGCTAGCACTTCTGCTGACACTCCTACGAGACCGACCACCTCTTACAGGGCTGATACTCCTTTTAGATAGTCTAACTGGGCTTCTGCTGATGCTTCTCCGAGTGTTCTTTCGAGGACTTCTGCTTGGAATCCTCCTATAAAGCCTATCTGGGCTCCGGCTAACACTCCTTCGCAATGGTAATCTTCCAGAGGTTCGGCTAATGCTTCTTCCCTTGTCCATAGTTGGGGGGCTTCGGCTGACGCTTTTGCGTACAGGAGATATTTCCAGGCTCCTACTTCGACTTCTGCGCTGCAAAGACCTAGCTGAGCTCCTGCTGATGCTTCTTGTTCGAGCTTTAACAGGACTCCTGCTCCTGCGGGCAACGGGGCTTCTGCTTACACTTCTAGGGGGACTCTTGCTCATGCTTCTACGAGGGCTCATACTGATGCTCTTCTCTCGGGGTGGGCTCCTGCTTTTACTTCTTCTCGCACTTCTTCTCTGAGGGTTCATGCTGATGCTCTTCTCTCGACGTGGGCTCCTGCTTTCACTTCTTTCAGGAGCACGGACAGGACTACTGCCATGGCCTTGGACATCAGGACTCCTGCTTACCAATGATATCTTCGGGCTGATGGCCGACCTTTTGACTGGGCTTCTCCTTGGACTGATACTCATACTCTTGCTCATTGAGTGGTTAGCACTCATGCTCTGGCTCCTGCTTATCAATGTCAGATGAAACACTGCTCGTGGACGCAGTAAGCACAAAGAATGATTGATGTGTGAAGAAATATAGGAAACCTAGATTTGCTTCGATTGCTGGTTAGAGCAATATCGTCATTCCTTTCAGTTTTTGATTCAGTAACACCATTTGTACGAGTATCTCCATTCTCCTTTGGAGAATTGTCTTCTTGCGCTAGACTCCTTGGCGTTGCACTCTTTTGTTGAGTTGAAGTGGCATCCTTCAAAGCAGCTAATGCTGTGTGATTTTCACCTGGTAATAAAATTGTATAGGCTGGTTAGTTGTAGAACTCCGTAAGTGCCAACCAACAAACAAATATTAACCCCACATAGTTACTGACATGGATCTTCCACCACTCTCATTTGAAATATTCTGGTCACAACATGATTCATATGTTTATCTAAATATAACAGGAAGTACTTAAGTTGGCATGCATTGGCTACCATAATCTATAACTGATAATTGTAGAGCTTAATAGGCGCAAAGTGTTGTTTTTTTGTTATAATAAACTATGACATAATGTAGTAGTGCAAGTTTATGAGAATTTCTATAGTAGTTCATTGGCCTAGGAAAGAAGTACAGGTTTGGGAATAAGGACTCCAATTCAATTTACTCCCAATTAAATTATTAAGAAACATAAATATGAGCAGCTACAGTGTCGCACTACACTACAGATGCGGCAGTTACCAAAGAAATTACCTGAAACTTGGGATGAGGCCTTAGACTTCCGTCCAGGACGGTGCCGCTTACTTTTATCATCCTCCAAGTTGCTGTCACTCGCATTTCCAGTTTCACTATCACTCTCTAACATTCTGCTTATTTAAAAATATACATGTCATGTGTCAGGGAAGGACAAAATATTCAATTTGTTTATGCAAACAGACCTTTTTAACTTTTGCTTTGATTTCCTGTCACGCTTTCTGCGCTTTCTCTCACGCCTACGATCACGCTTTCTTTTTCCACGCTTGTGTTTATCCTTCTTGGAGTGTCTCTTTCTGCGCCTTCGTCTATCATCACTTGAGCTGCTGAGATCAGATGAGTCACTGGAGCAAGTATCAGACTCACTATCAGAGTCAGACAACTCAGACTCTGACTCAGATGAGCTTTCTGATTCTGAAGAAGAATATCTCTTCTTCTTTCTTCTCCTCCTCGAAGATTTCTTGTGGTGTCTCTTGCGTTTTCCTTCATTATTTTCTTCGTCAGAAGATTCATCCTTGGATAACTTTGATTTCACAGATCTCTTTTTATCTGCAGTATGAATCTCATAAAATAATGTAAGTACACTCCTGTCTTTGCAAGAGTAACAATTCTCGAATGCTTAGATAGTGGCTAGGTGTATTTGAGAATTGAAAATTAGATACCAAAATAACAAGCATTACCGTTTTCAACCGTGATGGATCCAAGACATTTACCATCAATGAGCTCTCCACAGTCCACTATTCTTACTGGAACAACAGGTGTGGAACCAGCACCATGCACATCAACATATTCGATTCTCTTCAGCACATCATTTCCAAGAATAAGCTTGCCAAAAACAGTGCTCTTTCTGCAGATAGTAAGATATTACCAAAACTCGCTCGATCAGTACTAAGTTAGAAAACAGTGGCCATTTTGCCATTGTTAACTTGCTATGCTGTAGCTTAACCATATTTGGAACATAAAAATACCATATCTAACATTAAACCTCAACTCAGTCATGTTAATCCAGTGCCCTAGTCTTTAACATTAAAATAAAATTGAACATCCAAAATTCAAATAGCAGTGGCTATCTACAATAATACCAGCCACAGTGCTTAGTGTAAAAATGTATGTGACATCTCAAGATAAAAAATACTATGTTTTCATAAATGTTGCATAAGACTGATTAGCTACAAAAAAATTTCCAAGTTTTCACAGACAAATACTTCATTCACAGAGTATAATTCATATAATCCTAAGTTGCTAGTATCTTTTTATAAAGTTTATAGACCTAAGTGTTCAAATGGTACTCATATGAACAAACCTGTCAAGACGAGAATTATGTTTGAAGGTTATGAAGAACTGTGACCCATTGGTGTTAGGTCCAGCATTTGCCATTGACAGGAGACCACGTTCATCATGGCGTAGGACAAAGTTTTCATCTGAAATGCAAATCACAAATTTTTAATACAAGCGCACTGATAATTAGCATAAGTGGATGAGAACTATGGTAATTTTTAGTGCCAACAGGGAATCAATACTACCATGGCATGTTATATGAAGGCAAAAAAATGACAACTCCAATGATTAGTATTAGACACTGTTTAGCATTGAGGTGGATCACCATAAGCTCATTTGGTGCAACTGCTTCTAGCCATTTGGGTGTTTGGCTAACTTCTTTTCTTTTAATCGAAGTTAGCAAAGGCATATTATTGCATTCAGAATAATAAATCATAATGAGTACAAATTTATGTTTCTGCAGCAACTTAAAAATAAACACAACTCAACACAGAACAGCAACCACAAATTGAACCTTGATGATAAATTTACGTTTCTGCATCAACTTAAAAAATAAGCACAACATAACACAGTGACCACAACTTGAGGCTTTGACTAAAATATGTTGCTTCTGCAGCAACTTAAAAAATAAGCACAACACAGAACAGAAACCATAAACTGAGCCCTAGATTGTGCAAGTAACATTCTGAATGGATATAAAGAGTATCTAGAGATTGTCTGCTATTAAACTTGGAATGAATTGATGTCATACTGAGTTCAAAGGCTAATACCTTGGAATGTTCCACCATATATACTTTCTCCACCAGATCCTGCAGGTATATTAAGTCATTGCACAATTATTTAGAAAAAGGATGAAAAATAAGAATAAATACAACTACACAGAGAAAATCTTATCATGAGAGATGTCATGAAAATACACAATCATGGGAGACTTAACAAAGTTTGTTTTCCAGTCTTTCATTCTTCCTCCCATCTAAAGATCTAGTCCTTATCCACAACTCTAGTTATGCCAAATGCCCCCAATGAATTAAGGTAATTACACACAGAAACAACTGACCAGGTTAACCAGAATTAACATCCCATCCCAACCATCAATTGTGCCCATGCGAACTCTCTATATGAATTGAAACATAAACACGTTATGTTATTTCAGTAAAAGACACGAGAAAACCAAGAACAGACGGTTAATTCCACCTTCTCATAGGAAGAAAGAGACATGAAAACTGTATAGAAGAAAGAATGTTGTGTAACTCACCATCGCCATTTGAGAAGTCACCACCCTGAAAGAAAAGAAAGTAAAGCAGTTAGTAAATTATGCATAACAAAGCAGATAAGTCTTTCTGGTATTGTAGTTATTAGAATTGTAAACCATTAAAGAGTAACACAACATACAACCTTAAAAAACTATATGATAAGAAATGCAGTCGAGATCATCTGTCTTGCATCCTACATTATACAGGAGAAAGGAAAGTGGCTAAAAAAAGGAATGAAATAGCACAAACAAATGCTAGCCATAATACAATCATTGTATGATCTACTATAATTATCAAGCACGATATATAAAACAACAAAGAAAGAAGGGAGAAGAAAAACTGACTTGTGCCATAAACCCCTTGATTACACGGTGGAAGAGTGATCCCTTGTAGTATAATGGCTTCTTAGTTGTTTGTCCAATTCCCATCTCACCTGGAGATGGCAACCTCAATTAGCATGAGCAACAGTGTCACATATAAGGGAGGGTGGGACTTCTTAAATAAAAAGCTAGTCCCTAAAGTGCTTCTTGCATATGTGGCCACTGGAGTACTAGACCAAAATGTAAATAAATGACAACACCACCAACATTGTTACATGACTTCAACATAGCAGATAATGAGTAGATATCTAAACAAAACATTAAGCTCATGGTAACAGAACAAAACTCCTAGACCAGAATAGCAGTCACAAGCTTACAGCAGTTTACATTCACATTGCCTGCTGTATAGGATGTGATTTCTGAATATCTCCAGCTCACACCAGTCATATTGTACATGATGTGGCGACAAAAAATAAATTGAAAAAAAAAGTCCAGATAGGTGTATAACATATTAACATGCTTGAGTTGATCTATAGAATGCCATTTAATCGTAGGATTCTTTACATTGTCAGACTATGCAATTTCCAGCTCAGGATTTTGAGACAAAGTTTAATCACTTGTAAGAAAATTATATAACATATGTTTCTTCAGATAACAACATCTATTTTCCTGAGAACATGCTAAATGAAGGATTACCTGTGCACAATGCTCTGAAGTTCTCAGCTGTCCGGGGAGCAACATCTGCAAACAGCTGCATCGAAGAAGGGAAATTTATCACCAACTCTCTGGTTTACATCCTAAGAGTGCTAAATTGCCATTTGCCCAAAACTCTCTAGCATGGCAAATCATCTCAATAAAGGAATAATTTTATCAATATACCTAACACCTAAGTTGTGGTTACTAGCCTAACTTCGTCAAATACCCTAAGAAAATGATGGGGAAAATGTACTACGAGCGCTGACCACGCAATGAAGCCTTGACAACAAAGTAATAATGAAGCACATAGCTAGAGCCACACAGTACCTCAAAAATCATTCTTTCATCAGGTTCATCACCTATTGAAACATCCATAAAGACAATTGGGTTCTTCTTCTTTGCCATCTTCTCAGATGAGCACTATCCTGGAGCAAAGCAGATGCTTCAAAGTAAATAAAATGAAGGGAAATAGATATGGTGAAATACAAACTCAGATATAAGAACAACAGTACTGAATTCATCACAATTTCAATCTTTTTTTCATATTGTGCAGAGCATGCAAATTACGGAAGCTATCACTTCTTTTAATTTGGATTATATTCCTCTTCAGACGAAATAACTTTAAACATGCATGCATTTATTGAATCAAATTCCACATATTCAACCTCCTTTCTCAACAATTACCACAAGATAAATGTGATTCCTTCACATTGTCTTTTCCCTGTGAGCTACACTGACCCTAATAAATGTGCATCTTACTGTTCAAACTAGTAAATCAGCTTCTACCTTAAAAGCATGCACCAAAAAAGGCAATCAAAATTCAAGATGCCAAGTAACAAGGCCACCAAAAATCATCTAGACAAAACAACCCCCTCTGCATGTGTATTGTTTACAACGAATAACAAGTATTCCTATCTTCCACGAATATCCTCCACCATATAAATAATCAGCCAGCAACAAAACCTCCATCCTTAGTGACGCAGCGTTCTGAAGAAAATCACGCAACGGGCATTAAGCGTGACGCCAGGGATCTGAGCTCCATTCAACCTACCAACTGAGCTCAGCTCAGTACCACGACTCCCAACACTCC
This sequence comes from Oryza punctata, assembly GCA_000573905.2. Taxonomy (NCBI): domain Eukaryota; kingdom Viridiplantae; phylum Streptophyta; class Magnoliopsida; order Poales; family Poaceae; genus Oryza; species Oryza punctata. Next base: position 5,863,272 of record CM002489.2, on the reverse strand, counting down.
TCCGCCCCCAGATAAGGATCCATTCAACGGCACAACCTAAAACCAAACCCCACCTCAAAACCCTACCGGCACCCACAAACCCCCAAACCGTGGACCGCCGACCTCCTCCCAACCCTCAAATCAAGCCGAATCACCCAGCCACCAAGCACAGCAGATCGAGGAGCGGACCGCGCTCCGAACCCGCCGCGGCGCGATCCGGCCCACGCCGATGGGAGGGGATGGCACGAACCGGAGAGGAGGGGAGATTCGGGGGCGGTGGCGACGGGATCCCCCGGCGCGGAGGTAGGGAGGGAGGCGTCGATCGCGCGGCGCCGGAGGAGGAGCAGGTACGGCGGCGCGGAGGCGGCGAACGCGGCGGCGGTAGAGTGAGGCGGCAGAGGGAGGGAGGCAGAGCTCCGCGTGACTCCACCACGCGGCCGCACGAGCGGAGGAGTGAGGAGGGGTGGGGGATAGGAGGAGGAGGAGGAAGCTGGTCTCGTTAACCTACCTCGGTTGGGTAAGTACGGTTTTGCCCCTGGGAGGTGGTGAATAATTGCTACGTGCACCCTCCGCGTGAGGATGGGCCCACGGAGCAGTGAGGGTAGGTCGTCTGGCTCCCTGAACCGAAATAACATCCCTAATCTTACAAAACCAGTCACATTAGATCCTGAAGTGGTATTGATTCCGGTTTTAGCTGACGTGGCGGCTGAGTCAGCGTGGGACCCACGTGGGCCCCACTTGTCAGCATCGTCCTAAGCTCAGTGTCACCTTGGTCATCCTCTTAGACGCACCAGCATCATTGCCACACGTGTGCCGCCACACCCTCGCACCGCCGCCGTTTTGCCGTTCGCACTCGCGCTCCCGCCTCCTCCAACCTCCACGGTCGCGGGGAGACCTCGGAAGGGTAGCGTTGTGTAGTGTTTTCAATATGCTAGTAAGCCTGGCATGATGGTGAGCATGTACGCATTGGGCACTGGGAATGTACGGGCGAGGATTGCGGCGGCGTGGTGGTCCCACTCCAGCACGGCACTATAAACGGACCCATCGCACTCGTCGACGAGCACTTGTGCGAGCCTGTACTTGAAGGGGCGCTACCACTGCGGCGTCAGGCCGGTGCGCTCGTCGCGACTCTCCCGCCGCCCGCACACCCTAGCCTGGATTGAGATGGGAAGAGAGAGGGGAGAGGTGGAAGAAAATTAGGCTGCTAACACGTGGGGTTCATGTGGGTCCCATGTTGAGTCAGCTGACATGTTAACTAAAAACGGAGACAATACTGCCTTGGGACCTAAAGTGATCCGGTTTTGCAAGATTAAGAATGCGTTATGTCTGGTATTTTGGTTCAGGGATGATTTTGAAACTCGACGATAAGATGAAGGACCTCAAGTGAACTTTTTCCTCTGGCGAAATGGGGTGTTGGGCCGTCGAGGTGAGCCTAATGGACGTCCGCGTGGAGGAGGATAGGTTGGGCTTCCCGTCTTACCGAGACGATAAGCACGCACCAAGGAATAAGTCCACCTGTCCTCCCTCAACTTTACATCGAGTCAGCGAGATGTCCCTAATCCCTAATACCACAAATCTTAGCCCACTCAAGTTTTCAAAACCGTGCAGATTAGGTCTTAGGGCAATATGCATGGATGGTTTCGCTGACGTGGAATCCTAGTCAACAAGGAGAGAATAAAAAAATATGTGGGGCCTGTCAGTGTTATGGATAATACATACCCAATAGTCTTGGTAAGCTCAGCTGGACCCACCATATACCAAGTATTATACGGAATCATGCCTCATATACAGAAAGCATTTCGGATAAAGGAGAAACAAAGTTCTACATGGAATCTACAAGTACTACTTAGATCGTATCCATATTTGTCTCCCTAGTTCTACATGGTCAAGGAGATATCTATGGGTATAAATACAAGACCCCCTAGGAAGAGGGGGGAATCTGGTGCCCGCAGAGACACGCAACAGTCAGCATAGACACCAATACACACCACCAAACATCAACATCAGAGATAAGCCTAGACATACCCAATCTGGTACCCACGGAGACCGACAAGAGGGATCTAGTGCTATCTCTGATTTCGCCGAGTTCGTATTCGAGGATGAATACTACCCCTTGTCGACTATGAGTGGTGGTCCATGCCGCCATGTCAAAGACGACTAGATAGATTATCTCAAATATTGTACTTGAGTGATTCTGATGAATAAGAGCAACAACGACTTCGGCCAATAGGAGTAGCGCTAATTTACCTGTCAGTTGAGGGGACCCGAATCTGTATAAAAATCCATGTCTCCTGTCTCCTCTACTTCAATCTTGCGTATACCCTGGTACCAACAATTCTCATACCCATGCAAATACCGTAGTCGTGATCTAGAACACCGACAGGGCCCACATGTAAGTCACACGAGAAAAATATGTAAGCCACATGTCAACCGCCAGCTAGGCGAAGCACGCCTGCTCCGACCGAGCCGCGCGGTCATCTCCCATCCCGGCTGGACCCCGGGCGTGCATGGTAGCTGTTCGGCCAGATGTCGCACTACCGAGGCTCCTTCCCGCGACAGCCACTCCGACCCCCGCCTTCCTCGTCGGATCCCTCCCCTCGTACCGTGGCAACCGCCACTCCCGCCCCCACCTCCCCCGCTGGGCCTCTCCCCTCGCTTGGCTGAAATCCGGCACCGAAATCTCCCCCTGCCGTCATGGCTCCAACACCTCCCCGACACCGCTTATAGGTCTGTCCATGCTAAGGGATGGACCCCTACCACCGCCACCTTCGTTGCACTCCGCCGAGGCCAGGACCCCTCTCGCCCCCACAACCCCCTGTTTCACTTGCATCTTTCCTCCAGGTCCTAATCTTGCAGTTGAGGCGATCCGAGGAGGAGGAGAAGAGCGAGCTGAGTTCGCACTTCCGCTTCCCAGCGCTGGACCAGAGGAGCTGGAGCTTGAACCGCTCGATGCGGGACCCACGTAGCACCTCGAACTCGAGCTCTGCGAGCACATCATCAGCCATGGTCCTCGAGTTCCTGCAACCACAGCCTGACGAAGTCATCGGTGACCATGAGCTCCTCGGTGGCCCAGAGCACCGGAGTTCCCACCGAAGCATCGGGGGTTGAAGACAATGGATGGGACAGGGAGCTCCCCCGTGCTTGGCCGCCACCATCGTTGTGTCCCGCGAGTGGCCGACGATGCTAGGAGCGGCACCACCGGCGGGAGAAGGGGAGGAGGCAGAGGAGGAGATGGTTTCTTGGTCGTCGGCCGCTTCCCTCGCACGCAGGCCGGGTGAGCTAGGACAGGCTCGCTGGCCGCCTCCCCCTCCTTCCCAAACTCGCTGGCCTCCTCTCGCTGCCTTTCATGTGTGTGGTTGGTTGGGAAGAAAAGAGAAGAAATAAGAGGGCCTAACACGCGGGACCCACATTTTTTTCTTTTTGCTAACTAGGATGTCACGTTAGCGAAACCAGACATCCATACTGCTATGGGACTCAAATTGTACGGTTTTGTATAATTTAGGGGTGAAGATTTCTGGTATTGGAGATAAGGGATGTCAAACAAACTCGACGCAAAGTTGAGGGACGACAAGTGAACTTATTCCCACGCACCAATTATACATGGGCCTGTTTGGTTCTCCTCCAAGTTGTTCTACAACAGTGTATGGTGTTTGCATATGATGTCCTGCGTTACTAAAAAATAAATAGAAATCATGGTCAAACTATCAGAATGTAGAGCCTGTGTTCAATGGATGCTATTTCTCCTGAGCTTAATTTTGGAAGTGAGTTAGCGAATAATAAATTATTTTCATCCTTCCAGATCATTCTCTCTTTTCCCACGACTCCATGTTGGTTTTGCTGTAGAATGAGCTGCAGACTCCCAGGTTATTTCAACCTTAATCCCAGGTTATTTCAACCTTAAGTTCCATTGACTTAAGCGTAAGCGCCCCACCTCTCTTTTGAGGAAACCATGACTTCGTAGTTTTCTTTAGTGGAAGCCTAATTTATAAAAACTACATACTAGTAGTAATATAATATAGTATCATGTGAACTAAACAAGTATAGTCGACTATATCATTCACACGTTTGAAAGAATGCCATATCAAATAATATAATAAGGAAAATTAATTCCCACGAATACAACTATTAAAAACATAATCTTACTAACATGTTCGATCAATTAACCATGCATTTTTACAAATTGAATAACCATGTGATTTACATAACCCAACTATAGCATACAATAGGAAGAAATTAAGCATCGCGACTTGACTCGTGACTCGTGAGCACATCCATTAACATGTTCGACCATCTCTCCTTTTTCAATAAACAAAAGCTATTCACTTTGACATGCATTGTCATGGTTACGGATAAGGCATACCTCCTATACTACGACTTATGAAATATACAAATATAGTATACCTTTGCGTATACGGCTTGTTTCCATATATAATAAGTGAATTGCCGAAAGATTGTGGAATTTACTCTCACGGGCAAGTGATTAACGGAGTCCTACTCGGAGAGGATCAGGGTTGTACTATATCATGCGGGGTCCGTAGTCTCCGAGTCTTACTTGGGGACTAAGGTGATTCACGGTATAAAAGGTATACCCCTAAGGGGTTTAGATCATCGAATTCTACTACCAACACACCCACCATAGTCTACAAGCTGGAGGATGCGAAACCTACTCGTCGAGAGATCTCGTCAAAATCATCTCGACAAGGATCTCGCCGGAAACATCGGAGTCATCGGTTTTCATTGTACTCTATGCTTCTCTGTATCAATCTCATATAAACTGGATTAGAGCTATTACCTTACGAGGGGCCTGAACCAATATAATCTTTATCTCCTTGTTTGCTTGATGTCGTTTCGTGTAGATCCTAGTATCAACGTACCCCAATACCCTAAACATCCGGTCTACGGGTATCACCCATTGACATGCATGTCTCACGAAAGTCTCAAATAGTGTCTGCAAGCAACACAACCAGCAATCCTGACTTTTGTTTGCAAGTTGCAAGCAGTGGATCTCCAATACAACCTGATCTGGCCTAACCACGATAGGGTTAGCTAACACATCCTCAAGAGCTCTAAGCAATTTCGTTGCTTCATCCTCAAGCGATCGTCGATTTTTTCAGGCTGGCTGCAAAGCTAGCGCGATGGATCAGCCATCCACATGAGTTGACCTTCGCGATGGCGTCAATCGTGGAGCAAGTAACCGACAATGATAAAGAACGAGGCCATAGTACAAAGCCAAAAAATGCCACAATATATCTACAATGTGTTCGTGCTATATCTGTAGTTTTATGATAATTTAACTAAAGTACATGTAGTTTTCTAAAATTTACACAATGTTTTTTTATATGGTTGTTTAAAAATTGAACTAGCTGAACATGCGACAGCTGAATCCAGTGGAATCAAACAAGCATCCATTGTATTTTGCATTTGAATTCCAACGAAATACAAACCCACAACTAAATACTCGAAAACTCGGGTAATACTAAAAATATTCCACGCGACCCAATGTCTACGCCAAGATCTTAATTTAAATCTATTCCACGTGATCCAAATTATCGTTCACAAAATATCTACCCAATTGGAAACTTGACAAGTAATCCAAAATTCCTTTACCTTTGATTCAATTTCTTGTATACCAAAATTCCCTAATTCCCCATTGAACACAAATATTCCCTTTATGGAATATCTAATATTGGTCTCGTAGAAATTGATGAGTTCAAATATAAAAATTCAGATCTAAAACTCCTTTGAAATCCTCCACTTTTGCCCTCCATTCTAGTGTCTACAAAAAATATTCAAATCATCACAAAATTCCATAAATCATCTCAATTACAATAATCCCAACCAAATGTATTTCCCTTAAACTCCTAGAATCTATGAGTTAACAATACCAGAATTTGAATTCAAATCAGGATTTAAAATATTCATTTTCATCTCAAAATCCACAGTTATTAAGATCGGACAAGGTCGACGGTCCGACCGGAGAAAACCGGAACCAGGGCCTCATCCAGTCCAACCAAAAGATCGGCCATGCAATCAAAGCGGAGAATAAACCGGTAACAGGCAATGGGATGGGAGAGAGAAGAGAAAAATAGGGGAAAAAGAGGGGATGGGAGAGAGAAGAGAAAAATAGGGACCACACTCGAACTGCCAACCTAGTGGTTACAGAAGCAATCTCTCACCAATTTTGATAAATATGTAAATAATTTGACCCGTGTTGAGCCGGTGGTCCAACCGGTTGAACCTTGCAAACCGTGAACCGAGTGCTTTACCGGTTCCACGTCCGATCCGATCTTAATAACTATGTCAAAATTCTCTCCCTGAAAAATTATCAGAGGTAGTTGGATCACACTCCATCCCTTTTCCCTGTCCACCGCCCAGTCGCTCGCTCCCTTCCTTTTTTTCAGCCCAACACCGGTCGGCCTAGGTCCCCTCCTCTCTTTTCCTTCTAAATTCAGGGCGGCCCAATTCTTTCCGGTCTAACTTGACCTGGTATCCTTCTCCACTTCTGACTCATCTGGTTCTCTCCTTCTACCCTTGCTTTGGACCAGCTATTCTGGCCCAACATGCTTGGCTAGCCAAGGCCCGCACGTTGGAAAATTACGAAATTTTTAAATAGGTTGAGTATGTAAGATAAGATAAACCGCAGTTTGCAACGAAAAAAACACACTTTCGGACTTTCCCCTTCTCTGTGTCCTCGCTCGCTATAAACCCTACTCCGAAATCCGAATACCAAGTTGCAACCGGAGCACCACTCCCACCATTCCCGCCGATGGGGGCGGCGATGTCGACCGGCAACGCCGTGGCCGCCGGCGCCTGCACGGGCCCGATCTGCTACGCCGCCGCCGCCGCCGCCGCGCTTGCGGTGGGCGGCGCCGTGCTCATCGCCTTCACTCTGCCTACCCCTGACCAACCACCCCTCCCGCCGATCGTCCTGCGCTGCAGAGAGCTCCTCGATGGCATCCGCCGCGCCGCGCCGCGTTCACACCACCGGTTCCAGCTCGCCTCCGATGCGCTCGCCGAGGCCGACCACGCCATCGCCGTCGGGTGCCTCCACGAACCGCTGCTGCACGTCGTCAGGGCGTTCGTGCTCGACGCCCTGGGCCAGCGCCGCCGCGCGCGCAGCGCGCCCTCGACGCCGCACTGCAGCCTCGCCTCGCCGTCGCTGGCCGCCTCCCGCCGCTGGAGCGCGGGGACGCGCTAGTGAAGCGCGCCGAGATCAACCTCGACTACTACCACCGCTGCATCTTCCCCTGCCCCGCCCGCCTCGGCCGAGCCACCGCCGATCTCAGGGAAGCCCTCTGCGTCCGCCCCGACAACGCCCGCGCGCGCGCAATGCTTGGCGAGTGCTTGATGAAGAAGGGCGGCTACAAAAAGAAGGACCTGGCTCCGGTTGGCCGCCGCCATGGGCAGCGCTATCCGTGGAATTGACGACGGGAGTTGAAGCAATTATAGTGATGTAAGCACTCTTACAATCTTAATCAATAATCACTGTCTTAATTACTGTTACTGAACTTCTGCTGCTGCTTGCAAGATGTTCTTTTTAGTTTTAACTACAGAAGAGTACTTATCTAGGAACAAATTAACCATAGCTTGTGTTTACATTCAGCATATTTTGTAAGATGACATTTTGGTTTTGCAACTCATTGGATGTGCACTTACGATTTTTTGCCATTAAATAGGTTTTGATCAATTATCTGTCACTAGAATAGATGCACGAGGTTAACAAAATACTATTGCAAACGTCATACGCGTAGGAGTCTAGGAGAACAGGAGGCTATGGCACAGAGATTAAACGCAGGAAAAAAAATAGATAGAGGACTGGCATTTAGGGCGTAAAATGAAAAAAAAAAGGTTTAACTTAGCATCTATTAAGTGGCTAATACTCCTTAATTCAATAATTTCCCCTCCTGTTATGCATGTCGATTAGAGTTTCCAAAAAAAAAAAACTTCAAAATATCATGTCAATGCTATTCTGTTACTTCATGTTTATTTTCCATACCTACCCTATGGGATTATATGATGCTAAAGGCATTTATTACAAAATGGATTATATTAGAAGAAGATTCTAGTATTGTGCTGGGTTTACTTAAAAAAAAGGAAACATGACATGCTTAAATGACAACTCTTCCTTCTTACTGAAAAAGAAAAGGAAACATGATACGGTTAAATGAGCAAATCTTCCTTCTCTTAAGTAGTTTGGGGGTTTAGGTTTCATTGAAACTAGGAAAATGAATATTGTTATTGCAAACTATAGTCAGGGGATAGTAATGTGTGTATTGAGCTTTTTAAAATAAAGTACATGTCTGTGTGGTTCTTTTCAATCTGATCCTTGGGGTTCTTCTCAGTTTTGAAAGGGCTTCAGCAAGTTAAGACATGGTTTTGGTTGTGGGGGTGAATGGACTAATGGGCGATGGAAAACAGATCTGGTTTTGTATATGTGGTTGGGCTCTTGTATTTTCTTCCCTCTTTCAGAGCTGCCATCAACAAATCATGGGATGGGTTGGTTCTTTTGCTTAGTCAGTACATTTCTCTGATTCTGGTTATTCTATTTGCTGGGCTTTAGGAAAAGAGCTAATCTTCATTACTCTACTATGTGTCTAAGTCCATATGTAGAGCTTTATCCTTTCATGCATGGTGTGGTGGATCTTCACGTATCCGATATCCGGCAAGCACCAATCTTCACATCTACTAAGATTAAGCATTTCTTTATGGCTTGCTTGTAGAAATAGGATTCAGTCTACTGTGAGATTGGTAAAAAAGAATCGGGAGATCAGGTGATCAGCACTCTATGTTCTTTGTGCCAGCCTGAAAATGCTAAGCACATCCTCTTCAAATGTCTAGTTTGCGTGGCATGTTTGTAGAGATGTTTCTGGGTGGGACTTTATTCATTCTGATTTTGAACAGTATTTTATTGTGATTGTCGAATATCGATTAGAGCTGGGGTGCACAGGGTGAAAATTGCTTTTCTTGCTGCTGTCTGTTGGAACTTATGGCTTGCAAGGGATGATAAGATCTTTCAGAATAAATTTCTCTTAACTCCACTGACATTGATTTTCTGCTTTATTTCTTCTTCATCAGTGGAGTCGACACCTGGTGAGAAGACTCTCTTAAACGTGTGAAGCTTTGGACGCTCTTCGTCCTTCCCAAATCCCAATCGAGCTAGCATTGTATGATCTGTGGTGATCAACATAGCAACAATATTATCAATAATATGTTCCTGGACCATTTCGTCCGGTCTTTGCTGGTGTAGCGATGTCTGTGGCTGTTGGAATAAATGTTCTAGGAACATATTATTTTAAGAATAATTCCTGTCACGTGGAGGGAGTATGTGATATTTTATTTTTTATGTTTTGGATGATTTCATTGATACTACTTCCGTATTTTAAAACTTTGATTTTTTTTATCATAGTTTATTTTTTATAGTATTTGCTTACACGTGTATAATTTACTCACAATGTTTTTATTTGCTTATAAACGATTCAGATAAGCTTATGAATAAGCAAAGAAACGAGGCTGAAGATTTCATTAGAAAACCTTCTAAGGCTCCATGTGTTCGGACTCAGTGGTGGGAACTTCTTCCTATTCGTATGGAAAACGAGGTAGTTGATTAACGCATGATTAATTAAGTATCAGCTTAAAAAAATAAAAAATGGATTAATATGATTTTATAGCAACTTTTTAAAAGATCATCATCTAATAAAAATAAGAGAGAGTAAAAATTGGAAACTTGTAGTGCCACACATACTCTAAAACATGTAAGGGTCTGTTTGGTACAGCTCCAGCTCCACCTCTCCTGGAGCTGGAGCTCAGCCAAACAGTTTCAGCTCCACATAACTGGGAGTGAAGTTGGGTGGAACTCTTTCACAGGATGAATTAAAGAGGTGGAGTTGGGTTTAGGTAACTCCACAACTCCACTCCAGACCTAACTCCTGGAGTTAAATTTAGCAGTTGAGCTCTACCAAAAAGGTCCTAAGTTTTAAGGCTCCAACTATGAACTTACCACTCTTTTAACTTGAACAAACACAAGCTAAAAATAATACAGTATATCGCAACCATAAAAAAACAAAAAAGAGAAGTATAGAAAATTTCATAGACCTTGATATTATGATTCAAGAGTTGTGAAAAACATTGAGTTTTGACACGTTATGTGTAACGTAGGTATTTCGATGATTACAACTGTTATCCTATATATTTATAAAGTTTATCCCCACCAAATATAATTAATGCTATTTCTTTCTTATCTCATTAAGCCACATCACCTTAATTATTTCTAATCCTTTGATAATTGATCTATGGTCTAAATTATCTTCCTCATTTTCTTTATTATAAAATCATTTCTAAATTCTAAGAAGTATCTGACCGATAGTCAACTTATAAAAATTGAAAAAACTTGATTTTTCAACTTCTGGTTTCTAATGAATTCCACAACTCTAACTTCTCACAATCTAAAAAACTAAACTCTTTTTGATTATAGAAGAGTTGTAGCTATCACAGACTCTCCAACGTCCAAAGTCCAAACTAGCCCGAAGCACGAAGCCGACCGGTCACATGACTCACATCCGAGATCGGACATCCGCTCCAACCCAACTAAACTAGTCCTCCCTCGAGCTACACGGTGACCAAGCCATGGCCGCCCTGGCCCTGGGCGCCGCCGCCACCTGGCCGGACGCCATCGTCCAGTGCCTCCTCTTCATCCTCGCGGCGGCCATGCTCGTCGCCCTCCACTCCCTCCCCCGCCGCGCCGCCCACCGCCTCCGCCGCGGGGGCGCCGGCGGCGCCGGCTCCTCCTCCGCCGCCGCGCAGTCTCGCCGCCACTTCGCGCAGGGCGCCCAGCTCCTCGCCCGTGCGCGCGCCGCCGCCGCCGCCGCGGGGACCAAGAAGCCCCCCGGCCCGCTCGCCCGCGCGGCGCTCGCCGAGGCCGACCGCGCCATCGCCCTCGACCCCCGCGACGCGGCGCCGCTCATCCTCAAGGCCCTCGCCCTCGACCTCCAGGGCCACCGCCTCCCCGCGCTGCGGGCCCTCGACGCCGCCCTCGCGCCCCCGCTCGCCCGCTCCCTCGAGCCACGGGAGCGCGGGGACGCACTCGCGAAGCGCGCCGAGATCGCGCTCGCGCTCCACCAACGACGCCGCCGCCTCGACCAGGCCGCCGCCGACCTCGCCGAGGCCGTCCGCCTCAGCCCCCAGAACGCCCGCGCGCACGCGCTGCTCGGCGAGTGCTACGAGAGGAAGGGCCTGGCCGCCGAGGCCCTGGACGCTTTCAAGACCGCCGCCTCCATCGACCCGTCGCTCGCCGCCGCGCGCGACGCTCTCTGCCGCCGGACTGAAGGGAGCGATGATGGCATCGAGAGTGACGGTGACTGATGTAAGCAATTCCTGTTGTGAATTTGTGCTGCACTTGTGCTTGGAAGGTAGTAGTACTATCTAGGGACACATGATTTGCACGTGTTTGGAGCAAGTCTTGCAATATGGCATTTTGGTACACTAGATTAGATTAGAACTTTTATGCATTTAGTGATGTACTTAGATGATAGTAGTCTTTAAAGAAGTCTTCAAAATGTATGTAAATGACTTTGTGCTTAGAACATTAAGCTCTGAATTATTATTTGTACAATAGTAGAAACCTTAGTATTGAGATTTGTCACGGGCTATTCCGTTATTTTAAACTGAAAGATGTATGCTTCTCTCTTCGCAGGAACTTGCTGAGTGAACATTTCTAACTCTTGTAGTGTATCTCGGGTGGAATGAACAATAATCTTGAAGGCAACAATGGTAAATGTGTAATACCATGTGGCTTTTTTTTTGTGGTTTATTACCTTCAAACGTTGTTACTTACCTCGCTCCATTGTTGTATATTATTGGATATGCATATTTAGTAGAATGGAAAATACCCAGTTTACAATTCAGTTGTTTGTATGCTGTTATCTACAATGAATTTAGCTCAGACATGCTATATCTGTATTTTCGGATTTACCCTCACTATAATTATTATTTTTTCTCTAGCCCAGAATCTAGATTGGATGAATACTTGCGAAATTCAAACTATGTGCTTCTAATATGCCTTTATTTTGATTCCTTTTCTAAAATTTGTTTTTGGGCTAGTTAGATATTCAACGCTGCGATACTACGCAACAAGCTTCATTATCCATCTTCAGGCCATAAGAAGTGATTCACTCTTCGGATATAGCAAATGCTGTAATCGCAACAATGTTGATGCATCTTTTTTGAGAAAGCTTGTCAGCTCAATACACAATTACACATTACCTTATCCGAAGACAAAATTTGTAAATAACCACTGAAATAAACAAAACATGAAAGGATTGGAAGAGAAATAATACCAAAACTCAACAAGTACTGTTGGAATAAAACCATTAGTCAGAAAGAACTCACACAGTCAGAAAGGATGAACTGATTAACGGGATACAAAATGGCCAATATAACCCCTTTTAACTAAGTATCGACAGCCTGCCAACAATGGACTCATTTTGTCATCATCACTCAAAAGTGAACAGTACTATGAGAGTATAAATATTAGTGGTGTTGCACTTTGAAATATCAAACACAAAACAATTGCATTATTAAGCTCATGATGGCATTGTATTGTTCCAGCAGAAAGTTTGGAATTCTGAAACTTTAGAATGCAGTAACCTAAAGATCATAGAGAATAGTTTAAACTGGGCGAAAGGATGCTATATATTTATCTATATGATTCTCCATCTAGTGATAGGGGGTAATTCAATGCAAATTAAATTAACCAGGAGAAATATAAGCTTGGATAAGCTAAGGCATCAGTCTTTCAATGACAAGTTGGACCGTGTATCCACGTGAACAATTTTATTTGCTTGTTTCCGCAATATGTGATGTCCACACTTTACACACGTTGCTATTTTCACTACTCCAAGGGCATAGACAACCTCTTATGTTTGGCCTGTCTAGAAGACTAGATCAACAATATTGGCAATGTCATAGGGGAATCATATTTCATATTGAAAGATGTTTCTACAGCATTCACTAGTCTATCTCTATAGCTGTTGGGCAACAAACAGCTAACTGTATATTTGATTCTTGATAGACTGATGTGTCGTTTGATATTCATTTCAGAAATAATGAGGGTGAGTATTTTCTTTCTATCTTGATAGTTGCATTTTACATGTGAATCTTTGTGCCTTCTCAGCTTCCTGTTCTCTTGTGGCCCATCTATACTTTTACCTCTGTTGCAAGGATGCTCATTTGATATTGACGTCTCTCCATTTGATACTATTACCTCTATACTTTTACCCACATCATATATGTTGACGTCTCTCCATTTTGTTCTCCTTGGTTGAGAATAGATTATTGTACATTGGCACATCTGGTTGTTCTCCCCAGCAAGAAGAATGCAAATGCACTGTTAACCAGGTTCTTGATCCACTCTGGGATTTCTATATATTGATTATTGAACAGGCAATACAGTTTATCTCTGCATGATTGATCTTCTTCGACTGCAATGCTAAAAAATGGCAGGCACAGCACAAGCTTGCCAAGTCCAGGAAACAAACTTCCCGGTAAGTGATTCCATTTTGTCAGAGCTAGATCAGATAAATTCCATTTTGTCAACACCAAACTGTAACTGATTAACCGTCTCAAGCTGCAGACTTGCAGTATTGCATGAGCAAAAGACTGCAGGGTGCGGTCAGGTATATTACTATAATGACAGCAACTTCCCGGTAAGTGATTTGGTATGAAACAACACGTATTTTTCGGGTCTAGGTATCCTGCAGAATTTAGCTTTAAGTTGCTGTCCGAGCGATTTTGTGACGAAATTTTGATCAAATCTTTGAGCTCCGTTCGTTTTTCTGGAATTGAGGAACTAGGATCGGACTTCAGCAATTTCAGGTGTTTTGGCTGTAGCAAGGAAGTGGGATTGCAATAGAAGGATTCCGAAGTTACTTCTTTTTTCCGAAACACAGCATAGGTACTCATGTACATGTTTGTACACTCACGAAACATAGTACAAAAGTGTGCACGTTCATTCCTGTGAAGTCGCACACACAACAAATACCTTTGTAGGAATCCACTCATATATATATATATACGGGCACACTCGTCCCTATAAATATATTGAGCGTCTTTAAAGTATGTTTTAATATTGATGAAATCATTTTAAACATTCTGAACTGAAAGTTCGTTGATAATATATACTATGTAAATAGCAGCACACCTATGCTCAGTTTAGAACTTGAAATTGGTGAATTGGTTTTACCACGATGAACATAATCACGAGGATGTGCTGATATTTTCCCTCGCGTATCAGCCAAAGACTCGGAGAGGCCAACGTCAATCACCCGACGGACGGTTTCACCGCGCCCCAAACCCAAACACGTGCCATCCAGCGCGGGGACCACGTGGTGGGACCCACCTGTCAGGCACACCACCCGGACACACTTGCCCTCCACGAAAGGCACGGGCACACGGCGACGGCGACGCGGCCCCGCGCAGCCGCCGACACGTGGGCCCCACCTTTGACCCGCCTCGACGTCGGTGCCGCCGCGTGAAACCTTCTCGTGGCCGAGAGCCCCGAGACGATCAGACGAACACGAGAGAGAGGAAGCAAAATAAAAACCTCCCCCCCCAAAAAAAAAACGAAAAATAAAAGAAGAGAAAGAGAAAACGCCGCGGGTGGATTAAAAGAGGTAGGTTTTGATGCTGGCTTAAATCTCACCCGTTTCGTGTGATTTATTTATCTCGTCGTCTCCTCTTCCCCCCCTCCGCCTGATCGAGATCGCTTCTGCTCCAGCCGCCGCCGCCGCCGCCGCCACCGCCACCGCCCGCAAGTGCGAGGTCGCCGAGGAGTCTCGAGGGAACAGGTGCGCGTTCTCTCTCCCCTTCTTCTCCGGCTCGGTTTGTTTCGTTCGTTTCGGTGGCGCTTGCATGTTCTATGATCGATTCCTGCGCGTGGAGACGGTTGGATTGGGTGATCGGTTCGGGAGGGATGGATTCACGGAATCGAGGATAGATTTGTGCATTTTTTGCAGCGATTATGGCGTGTCTCCCTCCCCTGCCTCTTTGCTAGCAACGTCCCGTTCGCGCGCGGTAGGGTTTGTGGGGGAGAGGCGTCGAGATTCGTGCCACCGTTGATCGTTCGACAGCTGGTGCATCCGATTCGATGTGGGTGCGAGGCTGCGAGCCGCAGGGGAGGGGTGGTGGTGGGGGCAGAGCTGGTGGTGCTCTTTTTTTTTTTTTTTTTTTTGCTCTTGGAGCCTTGGAGGAGTGGGGGCATGAGAATAGAGACTTACAGCTATGGGTTTGTGGATTTTTTTTAATTGTACATATCTTCTTTCGTTGCAAGAGAAAAGTGATAGCTATGGTGGCTGTGGGTTTGTTGTGTGCTCTGAATTTTTTTTTAGGCTTTTGTAGTTTGTCTTACGTGATTAACTTAATTTGACTGTCACTTTTGTTTGTTTGGCCTAGTAAGATATATAAGTCATGCTTAGATGAAACCATGTCTAGTCATTGATGTTATGTGCTATTAAGAAATAGAATTTACGAAGCAATAATATATTCTCTTAAAAAAAAATAATATATTCCTTCCGAGCATTTTACACCGGGCACGTAGCACGGTGAGCGCGTCTGGATATGTGTGCGGGACTGTGCTGCCAACGCGCAACGCTCGGTTATGATGTGCTATCATGTTGTGCACTGTTCATGATACGGTCCATCTGCTGACTGGGGCTTTGATGCCCTGAAGGACTAACCTAAAGATAATTTAGATCTTTTTGTTCATCTCCATGATGCAATGCAGTGCACCACATCGAACGTATACAAGAAAGCTGGTCAGCCAAACTGGGTGGTGGCTAACTTTCACCTTGTCAAGGTAAGATTACGTCATCCAGAAACTACAGTAGTGCATGCAAGTGTGGTGAATCAATACAGAACACATGCCATGGAATCTATTGTACCCATGGTGTGTGCATCCAACTTATAACAATATATAATTAAAGGTTTGTGTGCTGTAGTGTTCCTCTGTTTTGGGTAGATGCCTTCATCCTAGCCCATACGTGTGCCTTCCCATTGCTGTGTGGGTAATGGCGCAGGACACTTAGTTAAACCAGATGTATGCTCGTGCAATTATTGTCAGTGGGGAATTAGAGTGCATGACCGACTAGGAAATAGATGTGCTCTGCAGTCTGTCTTTGGAATCTACAGATCAAGATACTCCATGCAACAAGATTTCAAGTGCAACTAATCATTCAATTTCTAGGAATAAGAGCATACTTTTAAGTCTTAAAACTAATGTTTGCAAAAGTGAGGACTTGGTGTTAAAATTTTGATGCCTTGGGACAGCGTATTATTGTTTATGACTGTTTGACTATTCTGTGAGCTCCAATGAGGTCCGGGTATGTGGCGTATGGCATGGTTTATATCAAGTTCAACTAGTGTTTATACATATCGTTCATATATCCATGACAAGCTTTCCTCACCAAATAAGGGACTAGTGCTTTACATTGTGAAATCTGTATCCCTGTGGTCATAAGCAGTCTAATTTTTTATGAAATCAGAAGCAGTTTAATACCTTAAGTCTATATAAATGGTGATTTGATCCCACAATTGAGTATCTACCAAGATTTAAAATCATGTTCTGCTACATATAGTCGAACGCTAACATGGATTTTTAGTTTGCACTTTGTAGTTTATTAATGTATACCTAGTAATTTCCCATATAGAACTCAGGTACTTTGAAGCATAGTCATGTTTTGGCTGCACCAGTCAAACAAATACTTTGGACAGTGGGACTATTGCTGAAGATTTTTGGTGTTTTATCAGTAGTCCTCATACTGGTTTTAGTACGCTTATTAACACAAAAGCTAAAAGGCTTGAGCTGTTCTTCTTGGTTGTGCAAAAGCAGAGAATCAAAGCATGTTAGGTTATCAAGTGATCGCTTCCTTTGGAGTTTGGTCATGGTCATGCATGGAAGCACTTCCCTAGGAGAGAATCCAAGCTAGCTTTTGGCCCCTCAGTTTTTTTTCCCAAGGACTCCATGATTTGTATTTGCTTCTGCTTTCACTTCACCCAAGAGAATGGAATGGAAGAGAAGGCATATCATCCTATGGTTTTGAAACCTACATATCCCCTCCTGGCATCTACTACCAGTCTACCACCAGTGCTAGTGCTAGCAAGTATATAGTACAGTGACATAATAGAAAAAATAGATAGATAAAAAGCAAAAGTAAATCCACTGATGTAAAGCCTCAACCTCAAGGATGAGCACAAGTAAAGGGGCAAGGGAAACAACAGAAGAGATGCAAAACACAACCGGAAGTAAAAGGAGGTGAAAAAGAATTCTAAAGAGGATGGTCAATGCCACCCTCGAAGACTACTGCCTCTTGATTTCTCTATCTTTATTGAAATTCATGCATTATTATCAGTTATGCATCAGGCCATCTCTATTTGCTTTCTGCCATCATGTTCATCTTGGGTTGTGAAATTAAGGTTAATTTAAGACGGTGGGATCTTTCCCTGTTTTCGGAAAATCCTTCTCAATGTTTCCTCTTATAAAAAAAGATAAAGCCAATTGCTCAACACTTACAGCTCAGCAATCCATTATGTCTGTCTTGATTTCAAGTGGTTCCTTTTCTTTCACTTACCCCCCATCACTTTCATCCACATATTTTGATATTGTCCAGCAGTATTAACTCCCTGTCAGTATGTTTTGGGTTTACATTAGACAAAATTGCACATCTCCATTATGGATATGACTAGAGGGCTAGAGGCTACTATTTTTAGTAAACATGAACAAAGTTGTGTTTCAGTAGCACCTTATTGTTGATAAGAGAGGGAACACAAGGGGCCCAAAGAGGTGCTTGAATTTCTGAAAGGTTCCGAGGATGTCCTTCCAAACAAATAAGCTCAAGCAATTGACTGAGCAAAAGCGCATAAAGTAACTGATAGTTATCAACCTTTTATTTGTTACTCTTATCATCATAAGAACTATATTAGTTAATCCCAATATCAGAATAAATCTTATTCACCGTGAGATATTCTCTGAAGAAAATAAAGTTTCATTTGGTAGATTTAACTTAAAATGAGATGATACTTCTTTCATGGTTTTAAAACTAGTGTAAGTTTTGCTTTGTAACTTACACATCATGTCATTTCCATGTAGATGTTCACCTTGTAGGTAAGTTGACAAAAGTTTTATGCCCCTTTCTCTCCTTGCATCTCGAATATTCACATGGTCTATAAGATCATGGATTCACCATATTCATGCTTGTTCCTTCTTATCCAAAATTTTAGCCAGTCTATTTGTAATCTATAAAATAGTCACACTTCATTGGAGCTCTGCTTGATATCTATTTTCGGGTCTATACTGATATTTATTTCTGCCATCTTAGTTAGTGACAGAATGCTTTAGACGGTTAATTATGTTTACATCAGAGTCATGTCTCAATTTCATCACCTATTGATGGGATTTTCCCTAGTTTAGATAAACTGTTCTATATTACACTATCGGGTTGTTGATTTGCTATTTTGGTGGATAATTCACCAGACATAGTTTTAGGCTTGAGCCGATGTGACCGTTGGTTGGAATGGATGCCATGGAATTTCCTCAATTATTGCTAGTGAAAGAAGGCAAAGTTAGCGTCGAATATAAGGGATGAGAATAGCTTTTTATAGTTGCAAGAACGTATAGTTATATAGCAATAGATATAGCATAAGTTCAGAATGATAACCACCATTCTTGACACCTCATAGACTCTCTTTTGAGACCTCACAGATTAACTCACTTAGGTCTATATCCATTTTCCCGTAGGATCAAATAATAAGTGCTGCTTTTACACTCTGCTTCTCTTCTTTTCATAAGTTTGGTATAATGCTTGAAATAGTTGTGTAAATGCAGTATTCTGGTTCCATCACACGTGTGTGGATAGCTCTGGAGCACTGGTGGCACAATTGCACAATTCAGTGTGATACGCTGCATTATTAGGCATAATTAATTGGATTTTGCACTCTTTTAGAATAGATATGGTTTGCCTTGCCATTGGAATCTGCTAAAGAAGAGGGCGATGTGTTGGCCCTTGGAAAATTGGAATGTCAGGAATTCTGTCGCGCAGCAGTTAACACAGCAGGCCTCAACTGCATGTCTAACCAAATATGTACCTATTCTTGATGTGAAACTATACATTCGCTGTCCATAAAGTTCCTGATATGTCAGTCTCGGGTGAACACAGATTAAATATCATGTGGTCCTTACTCTCGTCTCAGTTATCCTCTTTGATTGGAACATTTGAACTAGATACAATCAAATCAAAACCCTCAGGGTCACCCTTTTGTTCTCTGAGATTTAATCTGAAACTATATGTATCTCTCTTATCAAAAGCAGAAAAAGGTCAGTCAAATAATCAAATCAGAATATTTTCCATTTTTTGACGTGAAACACTTCTTGCTTCTGCATGTGTATCCAAAATAAAATATCGACATAAGCACAATAATTCAGAACCTAATTTTGAGTCTTTTCATTTCCTCTTGAAACCATGATGTGTCAGTTTCAAAATTATTGGTTATCACTAGCTCCAACACTGTGAATCAGTATATATTTTACTTGACCTGAAGATGTACAATCCTTTTCATGTGGAAATTTGGGAAATGTCAAATGCACCAGTTTTGCGAAACTGTTCTCTCATGAGACCAATAGCTTTTGACTGAAGCTGTACTTAAAGAACAAAAGGAGATATCTAATTGAGTGTAGATTTATTTTTAAAAATTTCCAGTCTGATCTAAAGTCCCCTCTTATTTTTGGTCCATAATGCTCCCCAAAAACAGAAATAGTGGATAGTAATACTTATACTAACCATTAGCTTTCTTTTTCTGAAATGATTTTCTGATCTTCCCCTGACATTCCATATTAGCTTTGGTGGCTTTTGTTCTATATGTATTTTGCTAAAAATATTCTGGTCGCATAACCACTGTTACATAACTAATTGCATCTTAATTTCCTAAGCACCAGAATATTGCGCACTAGTGCCATCCCTACACCCCATGTCTCAAAAGATGTTGCCAAGGCAGGCAGAGATGCAGGGTAAAGGAAGCATTCAAACTCCCCATATTTCTTTTGCCCTTTAATGGCTTTCTCTTCTTTTCTTTAACTCCCCTCTTCTTTCTAGTTTTACGTGATTCTCTTGTTCTTCGCGGGCCAAAGTGCACCAAAGAATCAAAGGCACAAAGATAGCCCGCCCCTCGGTTTCAGCAACCCCTGCCACCGCACTATAAATACCCCTGCACATTAGCACCTCGCTGCATCACCCTTTCACTTCATAGCATTTTCCACCTTAGAGCTCGCCAACACAACAGCTGATCCTTGTTTAGGTAACTGAACTTCCTGTTAGTGTTTGTTCATTTGTTTTGTATGCATGTGCGCATGTTTGTTGTGGTTTTCCTGTTTCTTGAATGCAAAAGGGAAACATGGCTTTGCAAAGAGAGAACAGCTGGGTTATCATAAGTCAAGTGTGCTGCTGGGTTTGAAGTTTGATCATTATATATTTTTTCCTTGCTCTGATGTATAAATAAATCTTTAACGAGTGGTACATTGTTGATGTGCAGGGTAAGACAAGATGAACAGGAAGCCAGGAGACTGGGACTGCAGGGCGTGCCAGCACCTCAACTTCAGCCGCCGGGACCTATGCCAGCGCTGCGGCGAGCCGCGTGGCGCCGCTGATCGCGGCAGCGGGGGCGGCGGCGGTGACTACGCCAACTTTGGCGGCCGTGGCGGCTCCTCCTTCGGTGGAGGCTTTGGCACTGGCTCTGATGTCCGCCCAGGTGACTGGTACTGCAACTGCGGCGCGCACAACTTCGCCAGCCGTTCCAGCTGCTTCAAGTGCGCTGCCTTCAAGGACGATGCTGCCGTCAACAGTGGTGGTGGTGGTGCCTTTGATGGCGGGGACATGTCGCGCTCACGGGGCTACGGCTTCGGCAGCGGCGCCGCCCGCACCAGCCGCCCTGGCTGGAAGTCTGGCGACTGGATTTGCACCAGGTGCGTGTCATCACTTATAGTTAGGCTATCATTTTCTTTTCTTTTGATTCTGATGTCTGTTTGCTTTAGCAAATCATTTATAGCCATAATATAATTTTGCCTTGCCCTTTTTATGGTACATGATGACAATACGACATATATAATTTAACATGGTTAATTTAGTGGTAGTTATGGCCTTTTGCACGATCATATTATTTCTCCGTACTATTTTGCATATTTTGGGGGTTTAGATTCTGTAGAAGAGATGAGAATCAACTAATTATTCTGCCTCTCTTCATGCATGAGAAAGCTAGTTATATATCCGAAGTTTATTGTAGAACCTTACCTATGCTGCCTGTCTTTCATGCATGAGAAATCTAGTTATATATCCGAAGTCTATTGTAGAACCAACTACCTATGCTGCCTGTCTTTCATACATGAGAAAGCTAGTTGTTCTGTTAGGGTGCATGAGAATATTGGTAGCTTTTTTATAGTTTTACCATAGGTGTCACTAGAGATATTCATCTAATGTTTTCTCAACCCATTGAGAACCGGAAGTGGTGCATAATTAACATACATGCTGGTTGAGCATGCTGGCAAATTGACCATGCTCTGTTTTTAAACATCCATACATGTCACTGATAACATGGTTGTTTGCTTTAAACAGTACTGGTACTAGAAAATACTGATGGGGATCATTATGTCATTTTTAGCACCGCATCCAACTACTACAGCAGCATGTTCCATGCATTCCAATGCTGGATTTGCATAACTTCAAGATGCCATATGTCTAATGAACTCTGCTTTCTGTTAACTCTGTTGTATTTTCCCTGTTTAACCACAGGTCTGGATGCAATGAGCACAACTTCGCCAGCAGGATGGAGTGCTTCAGGTGCAACGCACCGCGGGACTCCGGTAGCGCTATGACATACGAAAATTACTTGTAAATTATCGTGAATCTCCCCTTGTCTCCTACCTCATGTCATGATCTGATCTCCCGTGTGTTATGCATTTGCAGGCACTGAGGTGTAAGGAGCCGTACGTGTCCGATCGATCTGGCTCCGATGAGGTTTGCAGCAGCGACGACGAGCAGCAGAAGCAGCGTTAAGAGTTGTGATGTCTACATAAGAAGAAGAAGTAGAAGAAGAAAGTAGAATGCAAAAGAAATCTCCCCATGGTTTTACTAGTTTTGTTTCTTCCCGTTTTAGATTTGGTTCTGATTCCCATTTGGGAGGACCCGTCGACCCTGATTATCTATGTTTTACCCGTTGTATTTCCTGTTCCTTTCGGCATGTTTGCTCTTCGATCGAGTCGTGTAACCCGAAACGCTTGCGCTTGAGAAGTATTATTATTATTATTATTAATTAGTACTGTTGCTTCTTAATTGCCTGCTCGATCGTGTTCACTTCATTATCCAATTATTTGTTTGATTTGATGTATTTGTTATATGCATTTTAGTCATCTTAAATGTTCTCTCATCGAACAATAATTTAATAACCAGAATGTAATAACCAGAAGGAAGTGTACTGCAAATGCGAAATATCAAAGCGAAATTTTACACCATAGTTTGTTTGGGGGGACACCGAAAGGTAGCAAAATGAGCACATTTAGGCTGCGTTCGCACCTCCTCTTTCCCAACTCCTCTCCCTCGTTTTCCGTGTGCACGCTTTTCAAATTACTAAACGGTGTGTATTTTGCAAAAAGTTTCTATACAAAAGTTGCTTAAAAAAATCAAATTAATCCATTTTTGAAAATAAATTAGCAGAAACTTAATTAATCACGCGCTAATGGATCGCGCCGTTTTCCGTGTTTACTGTTCCGGATTAGGAACTCTACCAGCGAACGCAGCCTTAGAGATGTGCCGAGCTGTTAGGAGCAAACTAAATAAATACATTTATTTAGTTCTCCAAAATTGATTATGGCCTACTTCGGAATATACATTTTTGTAGGGAAATTGTCAGGAATTGAACTAACGAATTCCACTGTATTCCAAAGAATCCCTTATGTTTGAACTTTGAAGACCCCATGCATCATGCATGCTCAAGCCAGTTGATGCCAAGTACAGCGGAAACACAGATAAAATTTACAATTTGTGCACGTGAGATCAACATTATATATATACGTAGAGAGGAAATTCAGTAAGCGTGCATGTGAAATCTAATAATCTAGTATGACATTCGGAACTCGGAAGGTATGGCAAACTTGGACATAGAAGCTACGTACGGTGCGCCGTGCACATGAGATCCATTTGCAAAGAGGATACTACTAATTTTGTTGCGCCGTCACGTGAAGCAGTAATATTATTATTTATCCTTGTCTACTCTTTACAAAACCGCGCGCCAGCACGTGCGGAACACCAGAACAACCACCACCGTTACGGTGAAACTAAACCCGCAGCCCAATGTGGAGGGGGACACATGATGACATGCATGAAGGGGGAGGTGAAACTTCACTGTCAAATTAAGTGTCAAGTTGCATTGGATGCTCTTGTCTTTATTTACTCCTGATTTCTACTATTAGTAGATTCTGTACTCTCCAAGAAGAATATCTCCTCATTATTTACATATCACCTAAATAATTATGAAATAATTAATATATGATAAATTACTTCACAAACATACAAATTAAAATTTAACTTCTACAAGTTTCAACGAAAATTTATTAACGTATATTCGCAGTTAAATTTGTTTTTTACAACTTGTAGAAGTAAAATTTGATTTTGCATATTCGTTTAGTTTTTTATCACATATTAATCTCTTATTGAATATTTTCAAAAATTTGCATAATTATTTAAGTGATAATAAAAACTGCAAATAATGAGATGAAATAATGAGATGATGTTCCCTCGGGAGTTGAAAATAGTTCCCTTATTCCTACTTCTTTACAAGTAAAAAAAAAAGCAGCAGTGCCATGCAAATGCATTTGCTGAAATGCATGAGGAGAGGAGGAGGATCCCTGCTGCTGCAGTCATTCGCCGTCGGCAAAGCAGCGAGCTCCGGCGATAGAGAGAGAGATTCCAGCTTCTGAGCTGAGCTTTATACGTGGCGCGCGCAGGCGCAGCAGCTTTGGCCGGCCGGCTCTCGCTGCGCCGGCCGCCGCGCGCTTTTCTTTCCCGCTTGCTTTAGTTTCAGCCAGCTTTTATCGTGTCAAAGGCGGCGCGGTAGCGAGCGAGCGAGCGAGCTCGTTTGCTGCTGCGGCAAATGCCTTTGGAGTTTGGACGGTGGCTGCGTGTGGATGTATGTATGGATGTATGAATGTAACGTGTCTCTTTTCGTCTTTTGCACGAGTTCTCAAGATGATGGATATAGAGCGAATAAAATAAAACTGATGGATGGATGAATGGGAGTTGGGAAGTACGGCATTTTTTCTTCATAACACATTTAATTTTTTTAATTATGTAATTACAATGTAAATTCTATCGTAGGTACTACCTCCGTTTGCACTCTTTACATTCAATATTTAACCGTTCATCTTATTTAAAAAAATAGTACTTTTATATGATTATCTTTTTAAAATTTTTACATAAAATTTTCAAATAAGATGAATGATCAAACGTTAGACACGAAAATTCACAATGTAACATCGACAAGGTATTACAATGTAACATTTGTAAGGTACACTGTAATTATTTATATATATATATATATATATATATATATATATATATATATATATATACACACACACACACACACATACACACACTTTAATTCCAAAATTTAACACAATAATTTTTTAAAGTACCTACCTTCTACATATTTACGTTTTGGGACTGGAAACAACAATCTTTGGGTGCAGCCATATTTTGTGGCACCATATTTCTTAACAAAAATAGTTAAATTGTTTTTAGTAGACACTGTATTTTTTCTAAAACACAATGTACAAGAGAATTAGAATTAAAAATAATTTAATATATACATAAAAAGTAGATATGAGAGATAAAAGCATACTTACACATAGGATGAGAGAGCAATCATACACATAAAAAAACTAAAATTAAGTGAAAAACGTGGGGATGTAATTTTAGCAATCCCGAAGAAAAAAAAAAAAGAAAGAGCCGAGAGTAAAAGCACATAACACGGGTCAACCTTTATAAGTCTTGCTTATTTCGTTTCAAAATAACTAAACTTAGTACGGGATGTGGATCCTGTTGCGGCCCAAACACTTAACGGGCCTCGCACGTGAGCCGGAGCAAGTCTAGACTCGCACGTCGCAGATCGCAGAGCAGCAGCTGCTCGCGTCGCTGCACTCCGCCGGAGACGGCGAGCGGCTGACGTGGGTAGGAACGCGAAATCTCAACTCTACTTTCAAATCCCCAAATTCCACCTGCTCTCCTAGTCTTCCTCTCCGCTTGCAATCGCCTACCCACCAAACTCCCTCGCTTCGCCGAGTACTCCTCGAGTGTTTGACCTGCTTCAAGTTTCCTCCCTGGGTATAATCAATCCCCTTCCCTTTCCACTCGTGATTGTTGGCTTCTTTGGTTGGTCGCTGTGGATTGCATGTTCTTGATTGGGTCCCTCGGTTCTGTGGTTGTGATTGGTGGGGCTGGGAGTTTGGGGGAAAGGGGAATGGATGGGTTCTTGCTGTGCCGGGATGGATGATTGGTGGTGGGTTGGTGATGTCGAGGTTGATGGAGGAACGGGGGCGGAGGATTTGGCGGCGGACAGGAGCACGCACGCCATGTGTTCGTCGGATTGCGGCACCCCGTGCTGAGTCTTGAATTCTTGCTCCAGTGGTTTGTTTTTTTTGTTTTTTGGTCGGAGCTAGCTAGCTGCAGACAGAAGCGAGGCCATATGGATGTTGTGAATGTTCTTGCCTCGGCGACCCAGCTGGTGTCTGCGATGCTCACCGCGGTCGGCGCTCTGGAGCAGGCGGCCGCCGACTTCGCTGAGGCTCCCAGGAGGCTCCAGGTTCTTGAGGATTTTGTCAATGACCTCGAGTCGTTAATGCAGCAATCCAAGCAGAAGCACGTGCATAAGATGCACGTGCCGCAGCTCGAGCGTCAGTTCCAGAGCCTAGGCAAGCTGATGGACCAACTCAATGCCAACATCACGAAGGCGAGGCGGGTGTTGAAGAAAGGCAAAGGGAAGAAGGGCTTGACCAGGGTGGTGTGGAGCTCGGTGACAGGGGACCCTCTGATGAAGTATGTTCAGCTGATCAGGGATGATCTCAACTGGTGGCTTGAGTTACAGAAGCTAAAAGAGAGTGTGGGCAATGTCATAGCGTCTACAGCTAAGAGTACACCGTCCTTGGTGAGAGTCAAGTCGGAGCATGGTTATCCAGTGTCAAAGAAGTGCAGCTATGTCAGGGAGCTGCTTGTCAAGGATGGTAGTCATCGAGTTGTCCTGATTGTCGGGTTATCTGGTATTGGGAAGTCTTGTCTTGCTCGACAAATAGCTTCTGACCCGCCTGGTAATTTTGTGGATGGTGCAATTGAGCTTAGTTTTGGACGGTGGTGCAGTAGAGCGGCATGTAATGGTAGTAGGGATGAATACCACAAGCGTCTTGTACGGAAAATATGTAAATTTCTTGTGCAGATTGGTTCCATGACTGTCAACGAGGATGTGGGCAAAGATCTTGAAGATGTCTGTTACTTGCTTCAGACTGCATTGGTAGGAAGGAGCATGCTGATCCTACTTGATGATGTCTGGGAGCAAGACATAGTTGACCGTTTCACAAAGCTATATGATAACGATTGCCGGTATCTTGTGACAGCAAGGGATGAGGCAATTTATGAGATTGTAGAAGCTGAAAAGGTGGAAATATCCAAAGATGATATCAAAGAAATTGGCAAGGACATTCTTCTCTATCATAGTCTTCTTACCATCGAAGAGCTCCCGGTATACTCTTCTATTTGCAGTATTTATGGATACTAATACTCCTGCACTTTAAGCCTATGTTAGTTTTACCTGATAAAATTATTTTGTACATGCTCGTCTCTTACTCTTATGATAGCTCCCTGCAGCTAATGTATCATCTTCATGTGGATTTTACATGTATTTACATTTCAACATTGATTTCATCTATTATCTTCATGTTTAACATGGCAAGTACACAAATATAGTTAGTCAACTATTTATATTCATGTTAGTCTACTTAAAGTAGTTATGTGTGTATCTGTCATACCATAGACGTTCAATATGTAACTTAGAACTTAGAACTACTAAAGACCAAGTTTATGAGTTTGTATCGTAAACATTCCTGTTCTTTACAGTCCGTTGCATATGACTTGCTGGACCGTTGCGGCCACCATCCCCTTACAGTTGCTGTCATGGGCAAGGCTCTCAGAAAGGAGACCAGAGTCGAAAAATGGGAGAGAGCAATATCCAACCTTTCCACATATGCAACTTGTGCACCTGGGCCAGTTTCATATGTGAATGAGAAAGAAGTGGAAACCACATTGACCATCTTTGGCTCTTTTGAGTTCAGCTTAGAAGCAATGCCAGAAAATTCAAGAAGATTTTTCATGGTGCTTGCAGCTATCTCATGGGACGAACCTGTTCCAGAGGCTTGCCTTGAATCCATGTGGTCAGCACTCATGCAGGACACTTTGTTCCCCCTCGTGGTCTCAAAGCTAGTAGAAGGCTCACTCATCATCAAACTGGAAGACCAATCGATGTATCATATGCATGACATGGTTTCGCTTTACCTCGAGAGTAAAACCGACAATGCTGTTCATACTCTTTTGTTCGGTTCATTTCCTGAATATGCTGCATTGGTGGCTCCTTGGCTTTTCATTTTTGGCAAAGAGAGTGCAAAAGTGCGAGCTGAACAGAAGATAAGATCACTCTTTTCTTTGCTAGAGTTCATGGAGATAGAGATTTTACTGGGAAACACCACCCAAGCTCTCATGGCATGCAAATCCATATCTGAATTTGAGGCTAGCAGGCTTGGCTTCGGCAAAATACTTAGTCCTCGAATAGCGGAGTTAATTTCTGTGGGGTCAACATCTCTCATTGTTGCTGTCACCAAATCTATTACAGTCATCTTTTTCCAAGGAGATTATGCGAAGCTTGCGCAGTCTCTTGAAACAGCAGGTTCTGTGGATAAATTAGTTCATGTTCTTCGTGGCTGTGAAGATTCTTCTACACTAGCCAATGTTTCTACTGTTCTTGCCAAAATATCTGAGCATGTTGATGCTACAACTGCTGATGAAATTTTGGCAACCATTCCTATGGAACAAATTGCGAAATTACTATCTCCTGAGAATGAGGAATGGCACGAAATTGTGTTTACAACTCTAGCATCTTTGATAAAGGTGGGAAAGTTAAGGGCTGTTGAGACAATGATTGAATCAGGAATTGACAAGAAGCTTCTTGTTCTTCTAGGCAGTGGTTCTGAGATCTCACAGCATCATGCAATTATCATGCTAAAAACATTCTGTGAACTTGGTGCGCCACTTCAGGGGTGCATGGGACCTGGAGTGTTGACTCATTTGCCTTGGCATGCTCGTCTCAGTTTGGAAAGATTTGTTTTATTTGACCAAGATGTATCTCCGTCACCAAAGCCTCAACAATCTTTTGAGTTGATTCTTCACAAGATACTACAAAGAGACAGCAAAGATAACATTGAGGCGATTCAAGGTTTATTACCTCTCGCTGAGAGGGCTAATGATTCAAGGGTGCAAGATCTCCTTTTGGGAAGCAATCTGTCCGATAGGTTGGCACTGCTGCTGCAACAGAGAGATATTGAAAGCAACCAAGTGAGGTCTCACACTGCTTTTCTGGTGATGAAATTAGCCTGCATTGGAGGGGAACCATATGTCCATAGGTTCTTAGAGGTTAACATTGTTCATGAGCTAATTGACATGATGCAGTGCAACATCAATGATCTCCAGGATTCAGCATACTATGCCCTTCACCAGATTATCTTTGCAAAGGGAGGATTGCTTGTATTACAAAGATTTTTACAAGCAGGAACCATAGAAAAATTGGTTAACTTGCTTGACCGCAAGTCTTCGAAGACAAAGGAACTAACAATGCAGCTTCTGGTAGACATTGCGGTAGTCGGAACCAAACCTTGCATCGAAAGAATGCTCTCATCCCAAATCATTGAGAGGTTTGTCGCCCTCGAGAAAGCAGGCGGGTCTTTCAGTGGAGCAGTATCAAGATACGTGCAGGGGCTGAACATGTGCAAGAACGTCCAGTCTGCTGAGAGATCAGTCATGAAGCAACAGATTCTGAGGAAAGTGAGATCTGCGGTAAGAGGTCATGATCTGGAGGCAAGTATAGTTGCCTCTGTGGAGGCTTGCATTTCTGAAAAAGGAGCCAGCAACAGTAGGAGGAAAAAGTAGAAAAAACTTCTACCAAATGCAGCAACTTTAAACGTATAGACCTGATGGCACCGGCTGCATTCTTAGATAATTTACTCAAAAGTAATTCAATAGTGAGATTTCTTCACAGGTTCAACTTTATAGTGTGTGATCTTTGGGTCTTAGACTTTATAAGGTCAGGATTTTAGCAATGAGCATCCAGGGAATTGTAAACATCATCAAACCAAATAACATCTGAAGATCCCATGTATATGTATTGCTATCCAGAAACCTAATCTGATGCAGATGATACTGAAATATCCATGACTGGTTGACCACCAGTTTTCAGTGCATCGTGGCAATTGTTTCGCTACGTCCGCAAATCATTTCACGGGTGCAAATGAATTTTCATGAGTTACAAAAACACATTTGATGATGTTTGGAATGCATATAATTTTCTGGATTTGCAGCTAGAATTAAGCTTAATGTTTACTAAATGTTAAATTTCCATTAACTTTCTACGGTTTTCCTATATGACTATCGGATGAATTTTTTTTCATCGGTCATCTGCATTAGTTGTAGCTATTATTGCAGAGATGACTCGTCCACGCGCGGACGACAGGGGGTGAAACCCTAGTTCCCCACCGCCACCACCCTCCTCTCTCCCCCGCCTCGCCACCGCCGAAGCGCGTCGCCGGAAACCGCGCGGCACGCCGGGATGGCGGTGGCGGGGCCAAACCCTCCCACAGCGCCCCGTCTCGGCGCGAGGAGGTGCACTGGCTCGCGGGGCAGGCCCCGCGGTGGCGCGGCTCCGCCGCGTCTCCAGCGCCACCACTGCCGGATCTGGCGGCGGGGGGAGACGGCGTGGCAAAGGACGATGGCTAGCGATAGGCGCGGGCGACGGAGGCCAACGAGTGAGGTAGGCGCGGGGACGGAGTGGCGGAGGTCGAATGGCTCGCGGCAGGCGCGGGAGACAGAGCGGTGGAGGCTGACCTGGTAGTGCGTGCAGGCGGCGACGGAGACCAGCATAGCAGTGCGTGCAAGTGGTAGAGGAGGTCGGCGACGGAGGCTGGTGCATGCAGGCGGCTGGCACGTTGGCAGCGGAGGTCAGCACGAGCGAGGAGGCACGGTCGGTGACGACGGAAGCCAGCACGGTGCAAGGAGGCGTGGCTAACGGTGGCAGCGGACTGATGGCTACCCGGTGCGGAGAGTGGGAGGCCACGTGGAGCTGGAGGCATGCGAAGGCTGGCCAGCTGGGGGCGTCAGTGTAGTGGTGTCCACGCGCCGACGATGAAGGGTCGGTGGTTGGAGCATTGAAGAACAACTTTCGTTCAGCAGGGGGTGAAACGACGGGTGTAAACCTAGCCCTGCCTTGGCCAGGCTGGCAACGACGACGCTTCAGGCATCGTCTTCCCTCTTGGAGGCGTTGTGAAGTCGTCCCCTCTCCTCTCGTAGGGCTACTAGGTGAAAACCCTATCTTGATTCTCCTTAAGACCTCAAAGGACGACAGCGATGGTGTCATCAGCGCTCCTCTCTCTGGAGACGTCGTCTAGGAAGCCCTCTTGCCAAAGCTTCTCCCAGAGAACTGGTGCAAGCTCACTCTAGATATCTCGTCCTCTTGTAGCGATGCCCTAGTTTAATCAAGTTGGTCACATTGAGGGACCTAGGGGGAGATCGGTTCCATTCTTCTATCTGACCCTCTCCTACTCAATCCCGAAGATGTAGCTAGAGTTGTATTGGTGCTCGCCTGTTAGGGCTTGGTCTTGGGCAATCTTGACTGTTGTTCCCTTGTTGGTTTAGCGGCGGTCGGCCACTCTTAGTAGCGGCTGGTCCGGTGCTAAGCCTTCTCCTTGGTTGCGTGTAGGTGATATCGGTGCATGGTAGTGGATTATTTTTCTTCTTTCCTAGCTAGTGCCTTCCAGGGCTCTAACCTTGTAACTTTTTACTAATCTATTAAATGAATCATCGCACTATCTAGTGTTGATAGTTAAAAGAAAATATTGCAAAGATGGTAGTAGATCACATCACAACCACTCATCTTGCAGTTGACGGACACATATATGAAACCTATGAGCATATATGATTCTAGTAGCTATGATTCTGTGAGCTGCATTCCTTTCAGATGCAGATCCTATATATTGTTGACGATGCAGTAGCGGTGACTGATATGTGGGTCTGAATTTACATGTAAGTAGTATTTGTTATTGCATCAGCAATACTTATTCCGTTAAAAAAACTAACTTCTGATTACGTAACATAGTAAAAAGTTATTTTTTTACGGAGGGAGTACCGCAAACACCAGACGATCCCAGTGATTCCTTTCTAGTGCCCACAACATTAATCTCATCGACAAATTAAATACCTCCATCTCATCCAGAGATCTATCAACCTCCACCACGTACTCGGAGCCAGAAAGCTAGCAAAGTTCCTGAGGCATTAGTTGCATACTTACATGGATAGATGTCACTATAGGCTGGCTATCATGGATTGGTGATAGGTCTACACCCTGAAGTAATTAATACTCGAATGAGGGAATTAATGGGATCCCACGCCATAACAAAGAAAGGTTTGTCTTTCACATGATCACATCACTATTGGTATTGAGTGTTGTTTGTTACACTGTTGCTGTTCATTGTAGTATTGGTTTGCGGTTGCATATATGCACAAGGACACCCTCCTGTGCTGTGCGCACTTCCACGTTAATGACTTACCTCGTTTTAAGTTTCTTCCCAATCTGCTTATTTCCTCTCTTCTCAAACATACAAACTATTAATTTTTTTATTACATTCTTTTTTAATAAAATAAATGATAAAACATCATCTAAAAGTTAATGATATTATCTAATTAGGGGTGGGAATTAATTCATTTGAGATAAAGTTTCTATGTCTGAGGAAACCAATCTTATATAGGATCTTGTAATCGAACTTGACCCGGCGCTGTCATTCGTCAATCCTAGTATTTTTTTACCCTTTTTTTGTCCTTAGAACATTAATTTATATGCTATAATATTTAGATCTTGCCTTTTGTCAACTCTTAATTTGAACTTTGGATCAGTAGAGCTAGCAGATATTTCTATGCTTTTACATTTTTCGATTTTCTACAGTCTAGAGGGGTGTAAATACCTCTATATTCCGTTTTAGTAACACGTGAATACATGATCAGTAGATTCTGATGTGCTGCAGCACATCAGTGCTAGGCTAGATTTCCTGATATTGCCAAATCAGGAAGAGCGCAACCGCTCGAGACGGCGGGAGAAAAATCAACGCGTTATTTATCTGATTTTGCTCCACGTGTCACAAGGTTATTTTGCTACCTCTCGACCAATCAGCTGGTCGGGAGACCCGCCAGCCTCAGAAGTATAGATATAGATTAGCTCATTGTATAGCTATCTTTTCACTATTACTAAGGAGACAAATACTAAATTTCTTAAATCTATAATCCTTTAGGAAAGAGTAAAGTGGTAAATCTATCTAACACCCCCGTCACTAACTTCCTACATTTTTCAATGAAGAAAGAGAATATGTTGGGCTAGAGTGCCCACATGTCATCCCCCATCACCAACTCTTTTTACTTTTTTT
Source organism: Oryza punctata (assembly GCA_000573905.2). Lineage (NCBI taxonomy): Eukaryota > Viridiplantae > Streptophyta > Magnoliopsida > Poales > Poaceae > Oryza > Oryza punctata. The sequence continues at coordinate 5,830,484 of CM002489.2, read as the reverse complement.
GAAAGAAAAAATAATAGTTTAGGATCAAAGCGTCTACATGCCAACAAAAAATAAGATATGTATGCAGAAATTAAAAACTAACAATAATATCGGGTTAATGATATTTTTCATTAATTAAAATCTTATTGCAACACAACAAACAATATGCTAGTCTATATTCTTCTAAACGACCCTAATGGTGGCGGTGAGTGATGAATGTATGGTGGCGGTGAGTGATGAATATATCACCGCCTACCACCACTGCCGTGTGAATCTCCCAAATAGTGAGGTAGGTATACTTATATCCCTCCCCAAGCTCAAGCCATCAAATAAGAAAAAAATATTTTAAGTGAGGTGCAAAATAATAACAATTATGATCTGTTGATTTTTTCAATGGGAATATTTTTTATTTCAATTTTCGAGGTATGGTGTGTTCTCCTTTTTTAGTTTCCTTTGCAACACACGGGGATACACACCTGGTTATCACTAAAATTCAAATTTTAAATTATGCCAAGAACCCACAACATATAAGTAGTACAAACACAGGTTAAAAATGATAAACTTGAGGGCATACAACTTAAACTTTTACACGCCTATCTTTGTTCTACAACTGATAAACCGTAAATAACCGAAAAATAATTTAGGGGTACAACTTTTATAAGTATCTTTAAAAAATTAAAAGTCAATAATAAAAAATAAACTACAACAAAAACAATTAAAATTAGCTCTATTAAAATTTAGAATTTAGCAACGGCTTATATAATGAAATACATCGCACTGATTACTTGAAATAAGAGGTTTAATTATTTGAAATTAATTCCATTGCATCACACTGATTATTGACCATCACTAACCACCAAATATAGTACTATGTACTCTCCGTCCTAAAAATTTTAGTTAACCAATACGAGATATGATATATTCTAGTACTAGTACTACCTTCATTATAGAAAGAACGCAATTTTATGTTTTTGTGTTTAACGTTTGATCGTTCATGTTGGTGATACGGGCTCGGGGGTATCGAGACTAAGGGTTTGGGGCGGCCCCTGCACCTACGTGGCACTCCCCCGAGGGGGGAGGTTGGACCCGAGAGTGTGGTGGCGGCTACCCTCTCCAGTCTCCGCTCCCCTCTCACTTCGGTGCCCTGGGGGTCGGGCCGCCTCGACCCCTCCGCGCTTGCGTCACGTGTGCGGGGTTAGGTGAGCGCCTCCAACGCCCACCTAACCGCACTAATGACGGCTCAGACGAGCATGCCACGCCGCATTTAATCCGGCATGGAGCGTGCGTGACCGATCTGACACCGGTCACGCCGACTGACCGGTCCGTGACCGGCCAAATGACTGATGGGACGGTGGCGCAGCGCCCGCGCACTGACCGCAAGTCAGGCGGTGTGCAGCACGCCCCGTTCCGCCCCATCAGAATGATGAGGGCTTTTTACCTCTCATTTCAACCGGAGTTGGTATGCCAGCTCCGGTCAAATGGCACCCGTTTCCCGATGCAAATGGAGCATACAATTCTTCGCCCATTTAATAAGGAATGATGCGGGCGTCCTCCGTGTCAGCCGCCTGACAGGACGTGTCAGCCGCCTGACAGGACAGGGGTCACGGCGCGGCTACTGTGCGTGCGACTTCTAGGTCAATTGACCAGACAGCTCTTAAATGTAAAAGAATGTTTTCCTTTCTCTGGGAAGTAGCCTGTCGGCCCATGTGGGAACCTCTGAGATATAAAAGGAGGCCCAGGCCTGATGAAAGGGGGTGGTTGGATGGCTGAAAACAAACACTGATCAACCACATACACAGGAATAGGGTATTACGCCTCGCCGGTGACCTGAATCTGTATAATTCCTTTTGTCTCGTTTCCTCCGAGCGATAATCCCTCTAGACATCTCTCTCTCATCGGAGCACAAATTTCACCTTGCGTCCCCGGCCGAACTCACAAAAGGGGGTCCTCGCTGTCCCCCATTGAGGAGCTCACGCTCCGTCAGTTCATGTTATTTGTATTGTTATTAGATGATAAAACATGAATAATACTTTAAACTTGACTATTTTTTTATTATTTTTTTCATAAATTATTTAAATAAGACGGATGGTCAAACTTGGACACGTGAACCTACGAATGCACTTAAAATGGGACGGAGGGAGTATGAATCTAGATAGGGTTCATAGTTCGATATATCACGTCCCGTAATAGGTTAACTTATTTTCGAGACAGAGGGAGTACTTATTTCTTTCTTTTGGCACTTAGAAATGACACTCCAGCCTGAGCCGTTTTGACGCTTGATCCATTCAGACATCACGCAAGATCTTGATTTTTCTTGCATGACTGTTAAAATCTTGATTTTTCTCAGACTAATTTACAATCTAACTCGATAAGATTGATTTTACGATTCCAGTCAACAGAATATAGTATGATTTTACAATTCAATAGTTACGATCCTACTATATACGATCTTTATCGCGGGCTTTCCGATCTGATTCAGAATCTACTATTTTAACAACCTTGATTACTTGTAGGTTGTAGCTAGTATCGCAGAGATGGCAGCAAATCAAATCAACATCACAACCACTCATTATCTTGCAGTTGACAGATACTCCCCTGATCCTAAAATATAAAAAAATTTAGTTGGATAAAACATATTATATTATTACAAATCTGATGGATAGTAGCAAGTACATATGAAACCGATGAGCATGTATTGATTCTAGTAGCTGTGAGCTACATTCCTTTCCCAGTGCCCACATCATTCATCTAACTGACAAATACCTTCATCTAACGTCCAGAAATATATCAATTATTCCCTCAATCCTAATACGAGCAGCACACACATCTGATACATCTGTCTACATTCGTAGTATTAGAATATTTTACATTTGTACTAGGTTGCATTTAATTAGGGTGGATGGAGTACCTCCATTATGTCTCGATAGACAGATAGCTAGAAGCAAAGGATCAGGTCCCCATAGATTACTTACGGTTTATTATAAACCCTAATAGCTTATTAGCGATTAAAAATGATCAGTGAGTAAAACTTTTGTATATATGTATTTAGCGACTTAAAAGCTAAAGTTGAAAAAGCCTATGTTAAAAACATCCAAGTTAATTTTAAAATTCAATTTTTAGCTTTGTCTTATAAACCATAGGGTAAACGATGAGGTCCTCAATTAGTTAGGAAACCTGTGGGCTTGGATCCATGAAGATCCAGCCCTTATATATTTATTGGACGCACACCTAAACTTTCCATACACGAAATATAGCTATACAAGAAGGAATGGAATGGAGCTAATAATTGTACACTTGATGCTAGAGAAATGAATGAGAAGAGAGTCTCACCATATATTTTATATTTTGTGTCTCCACATTTCTATAGAATTATGCAACCTCTTGAACTATTATATAGCAGAAGAGGTTTCATAATAATATTAATTTGTTGCATAGATAGATGTCACTGTGGCTATCATGGATTAATGACAGGTTTAATTACACCCTGTAGTGAGCACTCCAAGATCAAGTTTAATACGAGGAATTAATCGGATCCTATGCCATAACAAGAAGGGTTTGGTGTCTTCGCATTATCACCATTGGCATTCAGTGTTGTTGTTGCAAGCAACAGTACGTGTTCTTCGTTGAACTAGTATTGGTTTGCAGTTGCTTGCACAAGTACACACGCCTGTACTGCGGAGGTTCCAAATTATTCCCAATGTCGCTATAACGATTAATTTCTTACGTCAAATTTTATCCAAAAAAAGATTGATTTTTAGCTTCTTACCTATCCTCGTCATATCCATTGGAACATCGCATAGCTAGATTTTCAATGTTACTAGGAAAACAAGTAATAAATAATGTAAATTATCCCTAAAAACCAAAAGTTAAATTATGCCAATAACAACCAACATCATACATATGGTATAAAACGCAGGTTGAAAATTTGATAAACTCGGAGGAGTATTTAAACGCATCAGACCCATGGTTTGGTCTATATATAGATAAAAGTCAATAATGAAAAATAAACGATCTCTACTACTAATAATCGGACTCATCCATCTTTCGTCATTCCTCCCACCACGCGTAGCATGTTTGTACGTTTCACCTGCATGATCAACGAATCTAATATTTTGTCTGATCCATTACAATGTACGTGCATTCAAAACCTTGAAAATCCACTTACAAGATGAAAGATAAATAATTACTCTTTCAATGATAGATGATGCACGACAGCGTGATACCCACAGTGACTTCATCAATTTTAAAATATGTCACGTAGTCTTTCGAATGTGCTTATAGGGGTAGTGCATGCGTGTGCGTATTTATAGAGGTGAGTATGTACGATTTGTGAGCTAGTGTCTTTGCAATGTGTTTTAAGAAATGAGAGTTCCATTATTTAAAATTAAATCCATTACATCACACTGATTATCGACCATCACTGACAATCAGATATAGTACCACGTACTTTTTCCTTTTATTTTCACTTACAAATGACACGCCAACCTTAGCCGTTTTGACACTTCGAGTCAGACATCATCCCTGACGAACGGTGAATTGGATTATCTACGCAACATTTGCAATTCGGTCCAAGAAAGCCTTCAAATTACGATCCGACGAGCCGCCCTCGGCGACGGCCTCCCGCACCTTCGCCTTCCACGCCGCCGAGTTCCGGCGAACGGCGGCGGCCTCCTCCGTCTCCTCCATGACCGTCTCCACGCACCTCGCGAGCTCGCCCGCCTCGAGGACCCTGTCGGCGCCGGTGGCGGCGCGCACGCCGACGCCCCACCCGGCGACGAGCCGCGCGTTCGTGTCCTGGTCCGACCACTGCGGCGCCGCCACCATCGGCGCGCCGCACGCCACGGCCTCCAGCGTCGAGTTCCACCCGCAGTGAGTCACGAAGCACCCAACGGCGCGGTGCGACAGCACACGCACCTGGTCGCACCACTCCACCACCATGCCGCCGTGGTCGCCGTCGCCGGCGTGGTCGCCGTCGGCATCGTCTCTGTCGTCCTTGCGCACCACCCACAGGTACGGCCGCGCGGTCGCGGCGAGGCCTCGCCGGATCTCCTCCTTCTGCCGCTTGCTCACCACCGACATGCTCCCGAACGACACGTACACCACCGACCCCACCGGCTTCGCGTCGAGCCACGCCATGTAAGCCTTCTCGTCGTGCTTGTACAGGTCGTGCGACGCTTTGGCGGCTTCACCGCCGTCGAGCGAGGTGACGACCGGGCCGATGGGGAGGATGTCAAGCTCAGGGAAGGAGGAGGCGAGGACGTCCAGCTCCAGTTCCTCGACAGTGTTGACGAGCACCATCGGCTTCTTCGCTCCGGCGATGCCGCTGCCGCTGCTGCTCCGGCGATCGATGTCCAGCTGTTCGATCGTCGTCCGGACGCCGTGGAACGCGGCGGAGAGCCTGGTGTCGTCGAGGTCGGTGAAGAAGCTCGGGAGGTCGCGGATCGCCATCGGCGGGAGGCCCGGCATGGCCACCGTGAACTCCGGCTCGCCGGCGTGCTCCGTCACGAGCTGCTCATACCCGTGGAGGTAGTGGTAGTACACGGCGAGCATGGTCGCCGGCTGGATCCAGTAGAGCACGCGCGGGATGCCGCGCTCGCGCGCGACGTCGGCCGCCCACCACATCAGGAACGCGTACACGACGCACGTGACGGGGCGGCCGCGCGCGGCGAGGCGGTCCACCACGCCGGCGAACGTCTCGCGGCCGACGCGGCCGAACGTCTCCGTGTTCTTCCACGCCGCCTCGCCGTCGCTGGCGAACAGCCTGAACCCTTCGTCGTAGCCGTCGGAGTACGGGACGTATGAGATGCCGCCGTCGTCGGCGTCGTGGACCTCCTCGTCGGGGGCGGCGAGGGACGGGAACATGCGCCGGTGCGACGACACGGCGGCGGAAAGGGTGACGTGCGCGCCGGTGGTCCGGGCGAGGCGCGCGGCGAGGGCTCGGGCCGGGTTGATGTGGCCCTGGCCAGGGTACGCGACGACGAGGAAGTGCTGGCGCGCCATGTCCGGGGTTGGCTAGCTAGTGTTCGCGACAACCTTGGCTGCCTGCCAGTACATATATATATATACATATATATATATATATATATATATATATATATATATATATATATGTATATATATGTATATATATATATGTGTGTGTGTGTATATGTATATATATGTGTATATATATGTGTGTATATATGTATATGTGTACATATATATGTGTATATATGTATATATATGTATATATGTATATATGTATATGTGTATGTATGTATACATGTATATATGTATATGTGTACATATGTATACATGTATATATGTATATATGTACATGTATACATGTATATCTGTATATATATACATACATATATATGTATATATGTATATACATATATACATACATATATACATATATATATATATAGGAGGAATCTTCCCATCGGGCGCCCGATGCCCCCGAAGAAAAATCGGTCGGTCAAATGTTTCATTTAACCATCAAGTTATATATGGTGAAATAAAAGAACCAGCAACTGAAACATTTAAAAATTTTATGAAACATGGTGAAGATATACATTGAAACATGTCGCTATCACATATGAAACAACTAATGTTAACGGATTGAAACATATGTTTTTCTTTCATCAAAATATAATCATGTGATATCTTGTTGTAAAGATTTAATTACAACGAATATAAGGTGTGATCGGATCGTAGATTGGATAATTAGTTCAAGAGAAAAATCGTTTTGAAGCTTACTAAAATACATGCATTCATGCATAGATGAGATGGAGAGAGGTGAGAGTAGTGGCACGTAGTTTTGGGAATTGTGTGAAACACAATTTAAACATATCACTATCACGTATGAAACAAAAAGTGTTAACAGATTAAAACATATATTTTTCTTTCGTCATAATATAATCATGTAATATCTTGTTGTAAATATTTGATTACAACAATACAACGGTGTGATTAGATCGTAAATTGGATAATTAGTTTAGGAGAAAAATTGTTTTGAAGCTCGCTAAAATGTATGAATGCATGCATGAATGAGGTGGATAGAGAGAGGAGAGTAGTGGTAGGTAGTTTCGGGAATTTTCTGAAACACAATGAAGACAAATGTTGAAACATATCACTATCACGTATGAAACAAAGAGTGTTAATAGATTGAAACATATATTTTTCTTTCATCGTAATATAATCATGCGATATTTTGTTATAAGGATATAATTATAACAAATACAATAGTGTAGTCGGATCATAGATTGGATAACTAGTTTATAAGAAAAAAACATTTTAAAGATTGCTATATATATATTGTTGAAGCAAAAGAGAGAGCAGTACTACACTAGTACCAATCAACAGCCCAATAGATCGGTTGACCGATCCGGGGCATTTTCCATATATATACACACACACTAGATGATGCCCCGCTCTTTGCTGCGGGATATATGTTAGATATTGTAGAAATGAATAAATGATTTGAATTGAAATATTGTGAAAATAATTTGAGAATGATGATTTAGCATGTGTATATTTAGTTTTAGAATAAAATAAATTGTAGATATAATTACTATATGCTTGTATGTTGAGTTTTGTGTGTTTAGTGAATTGATATGGCATGCTTGTATGTTAATTTTAGAAGTACTAATAAATACTATGCTTGCATGCTTGCATGTTGAGCTTTAGGTGTTTAGTGGGTATTAGCTTTATAGAAAGAAGAGATATGGCTCTTTTTTTTACACCCAGTACGAGGGTATGCACGTGACTTAAATAGTTGCACAAAAAAATTGAGATTACGATGATTAAATCACAACATAAACCTACGAGTCTTAATTCGATTTATAAATAGATAAACATATACAAATAAACAAATTATATTTACTCTCTGAATTTATTAATTTTTCTATCTAATGACAGGTGTGAATGAACTAGTGTAAAAAACAAACCTTGTCCAACTGGCTGCATGGTGCTAGGTGCATGTTACTGTTCTCTCTCTATCTAAAATTTAAGCATATTTTATATTTGGGTTTCATTAAATAAAATAAGATGGTTATATTTATAGTCTCCATATGTTCAAAATTATTTACGGTGCTAGATTAAATTGTTGACGGGAATCCGAGTACTTATCTTAATATTAGTTGGTATGCATGTGTATAGTTTCTTGGTCTTCGTTAAATAAGTTATTTCTTTCTTGATCTCGGTGATAAAATAAGTATGTCTTAGACTTTTTCTGTAGGAGATGAATTTCCATCTCTCGATGCGACATGCCCTTGTTTCATGCATGCCACCTAAGTAGTCATTGGTTTTTTTAAAAAAATTAATAAGACAGATTAATATGAGATCTATCATTTATAAACATGTTACGTCAAATTTGACTTCTACAACTTATACCAAAAAGAACAAATTAAACTGAAACTAGGTAATATACATTCACAGTTATTTTTGTTGCAACTTATAGAAGTTGAATTTGAACTTACAGGTTTATGGATTGATATATGTCATATTAATCTATCTTGTTGGTTTTTTATAACCGTTTAGGTGATATGCAAAGAAACGAGGAATGTCTCCTCGAAGGATAGTATTTTCAATAGTATAATAAATTGCACACTCATGGTTGCAAATCATGTGATTTTAGACATTTGCATGGTCTTCGAGCTATACCTTTATCGTTAATTTCTACTGCAAATTACTCTTAAAAACTCATCAATATTATTATAAAAGTAGTACCATTTTGAGATAAATTTAAATTCACAATTTTTTTCACACTCCAATACTCTTCTTTGAAAGAAAGGATATCTAAACCAATATGTTTTTAACCATACAATATTCAAGATATTGCTGTGACAACAATAGGTTTGATGATCTGTGAGTGGGGTACCAATTCAATAAAGTCAGTAGTATTATTTGAAATAAATGTAAATGTACTAATTTCCATACATCCAATCCGATTTATTTCTCCTTTAGAAGAAAGGACGTATAAACCAATACCTTTTATAACAGGACACTTAATTTTTAAGGTTTCTTAATAATTATTTTGAAATAAATTTAAATGTACGAATTTCCATACATCCAACCTGATTTATTTCTCCTTTAAAAGAAAGGATAAGGATGTATAAACCAATACGTTTTATAATAGGACACTTAATTTTTAAGATTTTTAATAATGAAGATGTATTATATCTCTATTATTATAAAAATTGAAGATGTTTCTCTACTATTATATCTCTACTATTCAAGATATTGATGTAATAACTACTATTATATCTCTACTATTCAAGATATTGATGTAATAACAATATGATCTGTCAGTGGGTACCAATTCAATGGTTCAGTACCTGCCTGGTCCTCATTAATTTAAGAGCACTCTTAGTTTGTTGCAGCATGTCATACTTTCAAGGTTATGTTGGTATTGTGAATTTGTGATGCATCCAATGTGCTGCGTTCAATTTTGTTTTTTCAGTGAGGCTACTATTTATCAAGGTGGCACATGTAGCCCAACCTCTGCCCGAGCAACAAACCGCCCCCCACATCATCCCTAGGTGCAACACATACGAAACCCATCGGCACTGCCCCAACCTTTCTCCTTCCTCCCTACCGCCTCACCGTTGTCCGAGCAAGCTAGCGGAAATCCACATGGCTGCACTGAAGATGGTGGCAGGGCTTCTCCCCCAGCCGAGTTTGATGGCAGCCACGGCCATTAAGATTGAAGTGGGCTCGGACGTATGTGGCCAAATCCAGCGTAGATGCGCCAAGATCCGGCACGCCATCACCGGATTTGTCGCCCCGGCATCGGGGTTGAGATCAAGCGATGGCGAGGCGGCGGGATGCAGGGTGGGCAGCTCTGGAGGCAGGGTGAGCCAGCCATTGAGAGATGGCGCAGTCGGAGGCAAGGCCATCGGGAGCAGCCGTAGAGGCGAGGCGGTAGAGGCGACTGGGAAAGCGAGGTGATATGAGACCAGAGGCAACGTGAGGGTGCTGCTACACTCTCCAGACCCTTGGTAGCGGTGTTGGCTGGTGCACTCACCTCCACGGGTGGTGCGACAGAAGGGGCTAGCGGAGGAGGTGGGCCAGTGATGGCGACATGCGACAGATCAACATCAGGGAAGGGCGGGTGTGCCCATACCCTCGGAAGACTAGACTATGACGATTTCTTCTAGTAGCTAGGACTGCGATGGTGTCAACGTGATGCAGTTGCAGCATTGGCACGTGGAGGCAGGTGGGGGCTGGCCAGCGAGGGCGGTGTCTACGCGCTGACAATGAGTAGTTGGTTGTTGAGCTTGGAGCGGTAGCTGCAGAATAGCAAGGGATGGGCAGCAGGAGAAAGTCTAGCATGGTCTTGCTGGCCCGATAACAACTACGCCTTTGGGTGCCATTTTCCCTCTTGGTGGTGTCGAGACACCTTTCCCTCCTTAATGGGAACTCCGGGTGAAATCCTTGTCTAGAATCTTGTAGAGACCTAGATAGATAGTGGGGCAGAGCTCCCTACGTTGCATTCTCCATGGGGACGTCATCTAGGAAGATCCATTATCACCAAATCCCACTTGTTACAGTTCTATGTGAAGCTATTGAATGGTGGTAGGTCGACAGGTCCATGCGAGAGAGAGGGATATTTCTTCTCTCTAACTCTCATCGTATATAACTTTTGCCATGGTGATATCCAGAAGGCTAGGTGTTCATCTGTTTGGAGTTGACGTTGGACAGTATGGTTGTAGCTCCTTGTTGTACTAGCGGCGGCTGGTCCGGTGCTAGTCCCTTCTTCTGTTGTGTGTGTAGGAGATGTTGGTGCTTGGTGGTGGTCAGGGTCGGGTCTAGAAATGGGCCGAAGCCTGGACCGTCCTATGAAAGTTTTGATCTAACACAGATTTACATGATATAAAATATGAGTACTCAATAGACCTTCTGCCCCAAGTCATTGTACGGGACATGAGTCTGCCTTTGAGGGTGGTGTGTTTGTTTTTCTTTTTTCTGAATATCACCTTTTAGGGTTTTAGTCTTATAATGATTTCTGCTCATTTCAATTAAATACCATGCTAGACTAGTGCTGTGAGTTTTTTAAAAAAAAAATCAAGGTGGCACCTGGCACTGTTTATCAGGTGACGCCTTATCCTTTCCCGTTTGATAGTAGAGAACAAAAATTTGATGTAGATGGAACAAAAAAGTTGCCTAGGATGTGATATGCTCGGTTTGGCTTTGGCACGGCTCTGGCTTCTAGATTTTATAAAAGAAAATGAGTTTATGAAATTAAGCGGGCTTAATTAATTATCTTGTTTTAGTCTATGGATAAAATGTCTCACCGAATGAACGAATAACCTCAATCTAACGGTTGCTTTAATTTCAATATTATTTTAGTTTAAACTGAGGTTTGAGTTGTGCTCTCTCTAGCCCTAATTAGATTTTCTAAATTTCCTATATACATGTGATGATTAAAATGGATTCTTTTAATTAAGGACAAGTCTATTTTACTATCCGAACTATTTCATTGGATCACTTGACCTCCTATACTATCCAGGGGCTCATTTTACACTATAAACTAGTATTAAAAATAGTTCAATTTACTGCTTAATAACATTTCTCTTCTTTCTTTTTCTTTATACTACTCTTAAGCTAAAAATTTTTAGACACATAAATGACACCATTATCAAAGTCCAAAATATTTGAAAATTGTCCGTGACTATTTGCTTGAAATTTAAAGTCATGATATTTAAATCATTCTGAGTGCTTCCAACCATGTAAACAGTAAAAAAAATTCAAGAGGTACTTATGCATGTGTAAATGCTACCAAATTTCAATGCAAAATACGACTTGCACATAGAGAAGAACCGTTGTCAATGGTTTGGGTGTAAAATGAGCTGAAAAATTATTTAAGGGGTTAAATATTCTAGCGAAATTTTTTAAGGAGTAAAATGGATTTTTTAATTAGTTAAGTAATAAGCAAAAGAATTGAAGTAGCCTAGCGTTTTCAATCCTGTACTCCTGGTCCATCTAAAAAATTAAATATACCCCGCGTGGAAGGGCTGGTTGTGTGTGAAAAGTATTGTTATTCACTGGACAAGTTAAATAATTCGTTCCACCGTTTCTCCAGCTAAGTATAAGCCATAACGCTTATAATATATAAGTAAATTTTTTGTGCAACGACTTCTAAAGCTAAGGTTGAAAAATAAACTACAACAAAAATATTAAAATCAACTATAAATTAAAATTTATTTTTGAAAAAGAAATAGTGTGAGACCTCACGAAAGCAACTAGAAGTATCGAATATGGGCGATGCCGCTGTCCCGTTCGTCCCCGGTGTCGGCGCCGTGAAGTTTCCTCCAGCCGGACACAACGCCGTGAAGTTTCCCCTAGCCGGAGGAGGCGGCGGCGGTGATCCTGGAGCCGGGCTGGAACGGGTGGCGACGACGGCGCCCTCGCCGTGCCATTCGTTCCCGTCGCCGGGGGCGGTAGCGGCGACGGGCGAGGGGTGGGGGCCGCAGGAACGGTTGGCGGCGGCGATGAGGGCATGGTAGGTGAGGTGGTGGCGTTGCCGGGGACGGCGAGGACGATGACGATGAGGCGCTCGCCGGCCTGGCAGCGGTCGGAGTCGCTGCTGAGCTATCAAAATTAAATTTCTCTTACGGTTAATAAGCTGAAAAGAAAACGTGTTAATTTGATTTGCTGTTTCTTCTGATTTTCCGGTAGTCCAAACCTCAACAATAAAATCTCTGCGTGTATATGTTAATAGAGGTAAGTGTACGAGCGTATGCTTTTATAATGTGTTTTTAAAACATATTACATTGAAAGCGATAATCGGTTGAAACACACAAACATCCAAACCAAACAAACATTATCACGATCCAACTCAACGTGAAACAGTCAAAAAGAAAAATAGAGAGGATAATTTTCTGAGTGAAAGACCACAAGTACAATTGTGCAAGTGTATATAGATAAAGAGATTGGTAGGTGAGACTATGGTTTTTCTTTTCGTTTTAGATACATATGTTACCTCGGTTTTTATTAACATATTTTCTAAATTGTTAAACGTATATTTTATAAAAAAACATTATATACCAAAGTTACTTTAAAATATCAGATAAATCTATTTATAGGTTTGTACTAACTATTGAGAATTTATCAGTAGTGTTAATATTTTTTTGTTTTTCGTGCTCTAATTATATCTTTATCTTTAATATGAATAAACACCACCATGAGATGAGGACGAGTAAAATCTCGTCAGAACACGCAACTGATCATCGTCATCTGTGACCAAACAGTTGGAGCAGAGGAGGACAAATGCAGGGTTGAGTTGGTGAGAAGTGCGTGTCTGTTTAATATACGTTGAGGTCACGCCAACAGCTAAGCAGATCGAATTAGATCGAAGTCATTTTTATAGGTGGTTGATTGTGGGATTAGGTGAGATGGATTGACTCTTTAATATTTCACTGATTGGCTTGATTGAGACGTCCAATTTGTTGGAGGATCTGTTGATAAATAATACCGCCTGGTTCATTTTAATATGGAACACGGGGATGCAGCTTCCTGTTTATATTTCTTGTGTTACGCTGTGTTCTAACATCCTTGTTGGGAAGATTGCCTCTCCGACATGAAAAACAGGATCACTCATTAATTAAGTATTACCTGCAAAAATTTAAAAAAAATAGACTAATATGATTTTTGAAAGCGATATTTTATAGAGTTCTTTTATAAAAAACATAACATTTAGCAGTTTGGAAAGTATGCGCGTGAAAAACGAGAGAGTGAAAGTTAGGAAGATGGAGGAAAGAACACAACCAGAGGGAATAGGAGTTCGAATAGTGACACTGTTAAGTCTGTTGTTTAATTGGTGGACGTGGGAGTTTAGTAGGAGTGTTGTTTAATTGGTGGACGTGGGAGTTTAGTAGGAGTGATAATTGAGAGATAATTCTCCTCCTCAAGTACAATGAGATAGTACATTATTATTTAAAATTTAATTTTCACCTAAATTTCTTATAATTATTATCTCAACTGTCAAGGGGTGAGAAGTAAATAAAACTCTTACTACCAACCCTTTCATTAACTTCCTCTTCTAAACTCCTGATCTCCTTTCTAAAAGTTACCAAACATAATGTTGTTTGATTGGTGGACGTGGGAGTTTAGTAGGGGTGATAATTAAGAGGGAATTCTCCTCTTCAAGTACAATGAGAAAGTATATTATTATTTAAAATTCAATTCCCACCTAAACTTCTCATAATTATTATCTCAATTGTCAAAGGGGCGGGAAGTAAAAGAAACTCTTACAACCAACCCTTTCATTAACTTCCTCTTCTAAACTCCGGATCTCCTTTCTAAAAAGTTACCAAACATACCGTAGGCTGAATTTTGAACATATTGTTTGCTCGGCTACTTCTTCGATTATCGTAAACACGTTTCGACTAAACTACTAAACGATATTTTTTATATTTATATAAAAGTTTTCTAAAAATAAAATAAATATGTTTTTCAAGTTTATAATAGTTTTAATAGTACTTAATTAATTATATGTTAATGTTCGAAGTGCTGAACCAAACAGCTCCTTCGAAAGAAACCAGTGTTATTTTTCCCTTGATGCTAAGAAAAAACGATCTTCGAATGTAACTTGAGAAACAGGGAAAAGGTTAGTATCCTTAAACCTAGTAAATTCTTACTAGGAGCGCATCGATCACACTGAATTGGAGCTAAAATAAAAAAACTGAATTTGCTTTATATCTTTTTTAAGGGAGTGGCTGAGTTTTGTACTTTTGTTAATTAAACGAGTGATTAGAATCGCATATGACAAGACCATGAATACAAGTAGGGGGGCATCAATCCTCCAAAAAAATACTATGCCTAATCCTTTGGACTAATTGATGTACTCCATGAGTCACTCTATTACACCCCCTTTCCAACGTGATTAAGATGAACCTTAGGAAGTAAATTAAACCGCGACGATGTTCTTAGCATCCAATAATATGGCACAGCAGCTTAGTTTATTTTGCCCAGGAGCCATATGTGCTTAATAACTTGTAAACAACCAATCCTTCTTTGCACACCATGATTTCGACTTCTTCCGCCGAGGCGCGGTGGAAAATAGTCTGCTACGAGAAAAGTAGTACTTCCCTTCCACAATTCCTGATAATTACTCCCCCATCCTCCGTCCCCGGTATAAGCACAAAATGATCCATAATCCATTAACATTGACCTTTGCCCACCTAGGTTGAGGTATTTTCTAATTATCTTCAGCTTAATTTATATATCCGATGTATTCCCTCTATCTTAATATATAACAACATAGGATGGGTCTAATCTTATCCTATAAGACTACGAATCTGAAAATGTGTTTGTCCCGGTAAGTATGAGACCCATCTAGCTCAATTATAAAAGAACAAAGGGAGGAACTAAGTGCGCATGAGAGCATGTACTATAAGCATCTAAATCCAAGCCTGTAAATACCACGTAGGCTTAAATAGTGAGGGAATAGTTACCCCTACCCAAACTCTAACAGATGAAGAAATAAACCAATAAATTGAGAGCAAACAAATGACATGGAATTATTATGTTGTATTGGGATAAGTGTGGTGGAAACAATGTGTTGTGTGTATTACAGGACCTCTTAATCAATTACTAGATGGTGTGTACTCATTCCATCCCAAAATAAAACAATATAGAATAGAATGTGATAACCTTATTGGAAAGCTGGTAAACCAAGGTGTGCCCTTCGGCATGTGCTCCATAGAATCCTTCGTGAACAGAGTGATGCTCCGGTACTCCCTACTTATAGTATTATGTTACAGTAATATTAAGGGTAAATTAGTAATTGATTACGAGTAATTTTGTTATTTATGTTTTTCCCAGTTAGATCAGTATGTGGTTATCCATTATATTGGTATTGCTCATATTCTATCAAAATGCCAAAAAGAAGGGAAAGAAGTTTAGTCACTGCTAAAAGACAATTATATCCCTATTTTTTAGGACAATAATACCCCTTCACATTTCTACTACCGCTAGTTAGGGTGGTAGTAGAAAGCAATCTGAACCCTTCGGTCAAATGAGATCAACGATTCAGATTGTTTTCTACTAACAGTAGAGAGCACTGGAGTGAGACTCTCGTGAATATTGATTAGGAGCTCCATGCTATTTTCAGCCGTGACATATTTCATAAGAACTCCATTTTAGACTCTCCTGTACAGATTGTCAGTGATCATGCAATAGAGCTTCCCTTCTCGGATAAGTTTTTCTGCTTCTATCTCATCGTCTGGGATAGTTTTAGAGACCACATAGTTCCATATTGGTGTTCGCCAATCAAAATCTATCTCGATGTCGGCAACGATGCTATCAATCTTATCGGTATTGATAGCGGATTATATCGTAGCACCCGTGTCCTCGTTGGTGGTGGGCATCCTATTCTAAAATTAGTGGTGGCTATCCCTCCACTACAAAACTCGCTTTGATCTTTTTTTCTGGTAGTCTGTCAACTACAAGACACGATCGCCTTGCCTCCACCGGGGGTGATATCGTTTGAGCAACAGTACGACTTATTACCCACTTTGGAAACCTGAATCAGTATAAAAACTCTTGTCTCTTGTCTTTTACTCTCGATCTCACGTACATCAATGTTCCCGATGTCTCTAAAATACTGTTGTGGGGTCCAACCCTTCGAAACCATCCCTCAACCATAAATTCGAATACAGAGGGTCCCCCAACTATCAAAATCATGGTAAATCGGGTCGCTCGACAATTTAGGCTGTGTTCGGGAGGTGGAGTTTGGAACTCCACCTCCCCGCACGGAAAGCGTGGTGGTTTATTAATGTATAATTAGTTAAGTATTTGCTAAAAATAATTTAAAAAATGAATTAATATGATTTTGAAAGCAACTTTCGCATAGAAAATTTTTGCAAAAAGTACACCGTTTAGTAGTTTGAAAAGCGTGCAAGCGGAAAATGAGAGGGATGAGTTGGAAAAGTGAAGAAAAGAACTCAGCCTTAAGGGGTGGTTTCGTCCTATGTGGCCCACGTGGCATGTTGACCTAGTCTTCCTCTGATGTAATACTTATGTGGCAATAGAAAAAAAAATAAAAAAAATCAATTTGACCCAACTTTTCAATCAAATGAGAAAAAAAGATGAAGGGAGGGAGGGAGGTGGGGGTTGGCTGGCTCACCGAGGGGGAGCACCGACGAGGTGGTGAGGGCCGAGTTCGTACACAAACCGGGAGGGGGAACAGAGAAACAGATGGAGGAAGGGAGGTGGCTATTGTTACCGGCAGGTGTCTCGAAGCTAGCGATGTAGGTGTCGCACCAGACGCAGCTGCGCATGACAAAGCCTATGTAGCGGGGCGTGGGGCTGAGGTCATAGGAAGCTGAGGTAGCAGAGGGGAACATCGTGAGCGCGTGCAATGTCACCAGGAGTAGGAGGATGAGGTCATTGAAGAGCTTGCGAGTGAAACGGAAGCGGCAGAGTGGAGAGCGGAGAGTGAAGGGTAGAGCGAAGGGGAACGATCTGTTGCTTCCGTTGGCGGGTTGTGCTGGGCTCCTCATCTGGCCACCTCATGTGTCTCCTCCCTGAAACCCCGATGTTCCTATCGATGTAGAAGGCAAAGGAACATAGTGGGGATGCGATGGCATGGAAGCTCTAGGCTCGATGGGTTGGGTTGATGCTGTCGGAGGTTCCGTCGGCACCCCCACCACCTTCACCAGGTAGAGTGGTGGTGATGGCCATGCTTGCAAGTGGTGGCGGCGGTAATGAGGAGTTGAGTATTGAGTAGGTAGAGGGAGAGAGGGGTAAAAGGAGAAATGATTGTTACAGATATGTGGGTCCTATCTAGGTTTTGTAAAGAAATCCTAAGAGATTTACACGTAGGTAATCCATGGGTCCAGCCAATCAGTTCCATCGTCCGTACCCCGTGGGTCTTGTGTGGCAGCAGAGGTTGACTCGCGCGAGTTCTCACTAGCCACGAGAGACTCTCGGCAACGTCGGCTATCCTGCGACCACACCAGGACGCCATGACGCAATCGCCATCGGCCGAGCAGTACTGCAAACAAAACGATACCGTGGGATCAATTTGAGATTAGAAAAAAAAAATCTAACAAAATCAGATTGAAACGACAAACCCGGTGAACGGAGAGTTGTTGATAACGTGTTGTAAACCAACGAGCCTATTAGCGGGTCACCGGATCCATTCCCTATCCCTCCCACAGCAGTAGAGGCGTGAGAAGATGTAGAACACCTGCGTCCTTCCCTTTGCCCTCAAGAACATTGCAGAAGTAGACGATGAACACAGATGTAGGGTGGAGCTCTCTCTTCATTATAGATCTGATCTGGTGTACAAGCCCACTATAGATGTCTCACCATGCCCCTGTATATAGGGGTCTTAGGAGGAGATAGATCTTATCTCTACTCCAGTTCGGATTGGTCCACAGGAAAGAAAATTATCTCCCCAGGAGATATTATTCCGTAACAGGTTAAACCTATTTTTAATTCTTTTTTATTTATTTTTTCTGATCGAAATGTCACATAAACATCACGTGGGTGTGTTGACGATGAAATTTGGTAAGATATGGATCGGAATTGAGAATCAATCCAAAGCGGATTTGAAGGAGATGTGATATTTCCGGAAACAGAGTGCACATCGCCTGGAAGGTGTATCGGCCGGTTCCGAGTTGAATGCGGTTAGCCAATATGAGTAGAGTTCGGTACGGGGAGCCAATACAGTCATTATCAGTTTCAATATGAAGGCTTCAGAGATATTGCCGTGTAAGGATAGAGTCCATTATAGGCAATTGTATCTATTAATTATGTATATTAATGTATATTTCTTAGAGATTTGGCAAGAGTCCTCCATAAGGACTTGTTCGTATAGTTTTTTTAACTTAGGAAAGGTTGAGTCATGTCCGATATGGATAAGTTTGTACTATGGTGTTGACGTAAAAACACGATGGCCTGGGAAATATGCTTAGCTCCAGTGTAGATCCAAAATAATGATGAGATACGAGCGTGCTAGTCAGTTTGATCCTGCCACTGACAAGATATATGAATTGTATATCAAAGAGCCGATCAGCTGACAAGCCGATGGAGTGATACCAGCCGATATAGGTACCAGCCAATGCCGATACCAACCGATATTGATAGGGTTCTGAACTATCGGCTATATATATCCAATGTAGATGATACTTGAGTCAACAAAGACAATCAACTGATGATAATATAATAAAAGAATAATATAAACCAATAGAAATCAATCGGCTGGTAATGATATGATGGAATGAGTGTTGATTCGATGGCTAAAGCATACATCGGCTGGAGGTCCGATGTCAATAAATCCAAATGTTTAAATAAACAGTGATACCTTTGTTGCGATCGGCTTAATCCAACTTATATGTAATCCTTATAAGCCGATGCAACGTCCAGGTAACTCATCGGTTGAAACCCCGATAAAACCCTTATTGGCAATTAAGAAGCAGGCTAGAGATTATGGTTCTAAGTATGACTTAGTAGATCAAACTTAACTGATGCATCACTAAGTATGAAAAGAAACATAATATCTAGACAATCAAGCTTTTGACTGATTTTCAGGGTGGTGGATACATTATATAATCTAAGCCAACAAAGTAATCTAGCCAATATCGACAAAACCCTAGATGGAGATCGATCGATGCAAGTAGAAAACATTGTCAATCTGGATTATATAACGTATATGATAACTCATTGGCTAGCACTCCGATAAAATACTGGCATCAACCTATCGGCTTAATAAGATTTATACTATCAGCAACAATCTAGTAGGTTGAACCTAACCGATGCAGCACGAGATTGTATATGATAATCTAATACTTTGTGAACCGATAGATCTGTCTAATGTGATGGATATAACAAATCTATTTAAAACAATATTGTGATTCTAGAGATATATCGGCTAAAACAGAAGATCAGACCTAACCGAGACAGTCCCAACTAAACTAATGTGTCTCTAAACACAATGCAATTAAAATAGAATTGAGATATCAGGTAGGAAATATATCAACCGAACAGAGCAATCCAAGAGATTAAAGTGGTGCAGCCTTGAACAACACCAATGTAGCCGATATATTCACCAGGGCCGGTGGAACGTAAGGCTTACCCCTTCGCCGGAGATATGCAGCCCCACGTCAAGTGCTAAATTTCACAAGTTGATAAGTAAAACCTCGGAAAAGAAGGTGGCAATGCGCCGAGAGTAGTTTTATTGATTAAGAGATAATATTCAGGCATCCTGAGTGTACATATTTATACCCATAGGTAGATACTAATCCATATCGAACACGATACAAACTTTTCTAAAGATAAAAGGAAAAACATAAAGTATTTATCGCACACTAAACACACTTTCCTAAAGATAAAAAGAAACTAACAACTCTGCCTAATTAATAGATAAACTGCCATACCGCATCCTCCTTGAACTTGGACTCTTCTTAATAAACTTCTTTTAATTGATTAATTTTCTTAACCGAATCCATCAAGAATACAACTGCTGGTAATTGATAATGTCCATCAGCTGATTTCAGGACTCTGAAACCGATACTGAATCTAGGCCGATGATGACTTCGAGGCTTACCAAATTTCATCATTAACATATGGGTATAAATATAGGCCCAGAACCTTGTAAGAGATTAACACACGTTCAATACACTCTCGGTGCATCGCCACCTTTTCTTTTAGTTACTTTCGACGAGTTCTTGCTTCGAGTTAGGGCATCGGCTTCGATTCCGCGACAAGAGGTAACACGTGTTACAGTGGTTTGTGTTATCGAGGTTATTATGTCGTTTTAAATATGTTAATCTTATTAACTATATCACTGGTTATCATATATCTTAACTAATTTATATCAATGATCCAATTTATCAATATCAGTCAGATCTTTCTTAGAGTTCTGCCGATATCGGCTAAGTTGCTTTGTCGATATAGTTAAGGTATTCACCACCCTGTAAATTAGTCAAAGACTTGATTGTTTAGATTTTATACTTCTTTGCATACCTTGTGATGCACCATCCTAGTCATGCTTAGAATCATGAAAACTAATATGTCTTTAATTACAATAAGGTAGAATCGAAATTTTATCCGATCTTACGATGTTTTAATATGTTTAGTTTACCTAATCATGCTTTACATGCTATATATGCCCTTATATAGATATATCACTCTATGTAAATATATTTGGTATGCATGAAATATTTTTACTTAGATTAATATATGTATATAAGAATGCATCAGAGAAATAGTTGGTGCATTATAGTATTGTCTTATCCGCTATAATTTAATCAGAAGTAATACTTCTATCTATAAGCCGATACGATATAATTCATGTTTTTTATGATATTTCAATAATACACCTAACAGTCGATTCTAGTCAAACAGCATCGGCTAAGTTAAAGATGATATATCATCGGCGCTCTACCCGATCGACTATCGTTTCTTGATTTAATTATATTTCTTTATTCTTGTTAGTTGCAGGATCAAACCAACTGGCACGCTCTGAACCCGAAAGTCAAGATTTGGACCTGCACTAAAATCAAGCAGATTTTTCAGGTTCAGTGTGTGTTATTTTACATCAACGGGATACCATATAATATTAAGACCAAATCAATAAGCCATATAACGCTCTACATCAGCCTAAACTCGTATGTACCTGATTTTGGAGTTGAAGGCTCGACATGTAGTCGAGGGACATAAAGTGAAAATTTTCGTTATGACGAACAAATGTTAAAGGAGGCCTAAGATCCATTCGAGTAGTGGGCCCAGATCGCGGCTGCTTTCCTCCTTCCAGCCCAGCATAGGTTCGGCCCAGCTGCGCCGGCCCAGCGTCATGGTCGTCGGCTGCCCAACCAGGCCCAGTGCAGCAGCGACAGACACTGTGCGGGCGGCTCGGCTGTCCGTCCAGGTAAGCCGCCGCCCGCCGTGGCCAGAGAAGATGAATCCCGGGCGCAGGAGATGGCGCCGGCGTGTTCACCGTGGGCGTCTCCGGCGATATCGCTGTCCCGGCTGTCTTTGTGCGCCACCCACCGGCCACCGGTGGTCTGGTAGGCTGGTACGGCCGTCTGCCCACCGCCGGCGTGCGCCCGAATGACACGTCGTGTTTGTAGAGGTCTCACGCCGCCGCCGTCGCCGACGAGTGACACAACTGCTCGATTACGCTCAAGGAGGGAGGTGATCATTACGCTAGCCTTCAATTAATGTCTCCATCGGCTGTGTTGACGAACAGCATTGGCTTCGCGCGCGGCGAGGGTGCCATCCGTCGTCTGCGCTGCACAGGTCTCGGATCGCCATTGCCGGGAGGCCGTTCCGGGCGTGACCACGGTGAACTCCGGCGCGTCGGCCGTGAAGGACTGGAGAGGTAGTGGCAGTACACGTCGAGCAATGGTCAGGGGCAAAGCTAGCGTCAAAACAAGAGGTACACTGTTACTAAAAATATAAAAAATTTCAATGTAACATTGTACGTTCTAGTACTTTTAACTTTTAAGTGAGAATTAGAAATTTGAAAGTACATGCGCACCCTCAAACATAAGGCAATGGTCGCCGCCGCCGGTACACACAACGCTGCGTCTGTGCAAGTTCCCGCGTTCAGGGCGCGGCCTTGGCGGCCCAGTACGTACATCCCGATGGCGTGGACGACGACGACGCGCGCGCGGCGAGGCCGGTCGATCGAGCACGGCGGTGAACGTCTCGCGGGCGACGCGCTCGAACGTGTCTCCACGTGCTCCCACCCGCCCGCGCCGCCGCCACCCTCCCCGGAGAAAAAAAGCTGGAAGCTAAGCCGCCGTAGTAGCCGGCCGGCGAACTACTGTTTTTTGCATTATTTCACGTCTCTTGGTGGCTTGATGTAGACAAGGTTAATTAATTGGCAATGCTCTGCTCCGGTGGTGCGGCTGTTTTCTGTTACCACATTTTTTAAACATGTAAATTATGTGTTTATTTAAAATATATATATATATGTTTCTTTAAAGAATTTTTTAAAAAAAATTGTAATAATTAATACTTAATTATTTATATGCTAATGATTTATTTCGTTTTACGTGTTAATGAAAAGCTAAATCAAAGTGGAGATTAAAAATGCAAGTGTTCGTCCAGTAGATCGGCATTGTAGTTTTCTGCTTCGGGGAAAGTATTATCAATTGTCTTATGCTAGGATGTGTTTCTGGATAGTTCGGGGCTTTGGTGTCGAAACCAACCTTAAAAACCATTACATTAATATTCCGTATGATAATATTTTAGAGGTGTGTTTGGTTTGATGCTTCATCTAATTTACATTGTGCTTGAAACTTTGTAAAAACACCAATTCGGGTGTTTGGCAGGAAATTTTACCATTGTTTGTCTTTATTTCCTTTCTCCAGGTTTCCATTGTAAAAAAAATAGAGTATTTTTTACAGAACTACACAGTATTCTACTCTATTACTCTATCTGTTTTAATATTATAAGTCATTTGGATCAAATTTATATGAAAATATAGTAATTTCTGCAACACAAAATAAACATATTAACTTTAATGGAACTGATTTGGTGTCGTAAATATTGCTAAATTTTTCTGCAAACTTAATCAAACTTAAAGAAGTTTAATTAAAAAAATCAAAACGACTTATACATAGCTAGGGGGAGTTATTTAAAATGGATATCCCTCATTTTTTCATATCACTCAATGGTTATGAAAAAATTAAAAAAAATTATGTATATCAATATGAAATATGTCATTTCACAAACACGTAAATTCAAATTCAATCTATACAAGTAGAAACAAATACAACAAAATACTATGTACTATTCGCTGCAAAATTTGTTATTCTCATTTCAACATATATAGGTTCAATTTTGAATATGCATATTTGTGAAATAGTATATTTTATATTTTCAAATTTGTTATCATGACATGTTTCGAATTTTCTCAGTGGTAGGTATCTAATCGAGTAATATGTTGCTATATTTTACTTAAGGATCGAGGTGGTACTATATAACTTTTCAAACGTCCTATTTTTTTCGTCCTTTTGTCATGAGCTAATTAGCTTGGTCCAATAGCAGCAACACCCCCTGAATTTTTTAGCCCCACTGTTGTTCGATCAGCCTGAGGCATCATTGCTACGACGCGTGGCGACAACACGCGCATCCGCGCCGTCGGTCTCACCCTTCCCTTTCCCGTGGGGCCCACGTGGGGCCCCCGCGGATCGCTTACCCGTGGGCCAGGGCGCGCGGTGGGCCCCACGTGTCGGTGTGATCGGCGGGCGCGGGAAGGGCCGTGGCGCCTCCACGTAGCGGGGCTCCGCGCCTTTGGATGGCGCCCCCTGCTGTATGGTCTCACGGGTGACCACGTGGAGGTATTCGGAGGCGTCGGATCTTTCCAGGTTGGACGGCTGGGATCGCGCGGCTAAAACCCAAACCCCACGGACGCAATAAATGCAGACGCTGGAGGGTGGGTTTCCGCGTAAGCCCATTATCTACGACAAAATCACGTGTTAGCCCCTTTTGTATCTCCGCTTGGGAGAACTTAGACAACTAAGGAGTAAAATCTAATATTGTAAGGGTATAAGAGTAAAATGAATAAACTTTTAGGGTGTTTTTTGTGAATTACAATGTAGAGTTAAAACCAAAAAAGCTCTCATGGTCCATGCTTCACGCAAGCAGCAAGGAGAGGAGAGGACAGAGTGGGGAAGCTGAAGCTGAAGCAGAAGCAGCGGAGTGCACGCGAATCCCTCCTCGCCGGCGAGAATGCAGGAGCAAGCGACGAGCTCGCGGCCGTCCAGCTCCGAGAGGTCGTCCAGCTCCGGCGGCCACCACATGGAGATCAAGGAAGGCAAGCGCCACTTCGATCCCTTCCCTTCCCTTCCCTTTCTTGATTTTGATTTTGTTTGGTCTTGTTTCGGGTTCGGATTCTTTGGTTGTGTGGATTTTTGTCTCTTGGAAGAGGAATTTTTTCTTGGTTTTTGGAGTTTTTTTGTACCTGTGTGGTATGAGAGTTGATTTGGTTTGGTTGGGGTTGGAGCTTTGCAGGAATGGAGAGCGACGAGGAGATAGGGAGAGTGCCGGAGCTGGGGCTGGAGCCGGGCGGCGCTTCCACGTCGGGGAGGGCGGCGGGCGGCGGCGTCGGGCCGGAGCGCGCGCAGTCCTCCATGGCGCAGGCCAGCGCGCGCCGCCGCGGACGCAGCCCCGCGGATAAGGAGCACAAGCGCCTCAAAAGGTGCGGACTTTATATTTACTTCCTCTGATAGTTCTTCCCTTGTGTTTATGTATGCAAATATATTGCTATCTGTATTTGAAACTCAGTGGTTAGAACTTATATCAAATTGAAACCGCTCCGATTAGATATGAAAAGAGTTAATGCTTGTTGAGCTTGGGCTCATGCACGGTTTGAAATCAAACAATATGGCGCAAGAACACCGAATTTGCGACGATAATCGAAACGTCGAGCTCTTGAAGTATGATGTGCTGATTGGAAGTTTGGAATTTAGTGTTGACTAAAAGAGGGATGAATTTAAATCCGGATGAAATCAATGGGGGTTAGGTTACATATCTCTGCAAAGCATTGCTCCTAGCTAGCTTTCATGGTGAGTTGGATGCAGTGTACGATCGATGTCATGCGTCGCATGCATGCTCATCTAGATAGTTAGGTTGGGGAACAAGTGGATGGGAAGAGAACAGTTGTGGGCACATCATATATGATCTACTGGTATCTCAGTATAAATTGGTCCCCCCATCTAATTCAATGTTGCAAATCGCAATGCATGTTATACAGCCAATTTTGAGCTTTTGGTATCAATGGGAGTAGTGTTATATTCTTGTAAAAAGAAAAGGAGTGTCATGTTAACAGTATAATGTGCTTCCATTATATCAACAGTTTGTTACCACATGAAACTTGAGTCAGTTTTCTCAGTAACATCAACAGTATGACTGCACACTGATACACTCGTATAAACACATAATATTGTAATGGACAAATATATTATTTTAGCTAAGATACTATGTTAACCTACCGCTGTTTATTGTAACAATTTGTTTGAATTAACATAATAAACTTCCCTTTATGCCATCCCAAAGGCAGGTGACAGCTTTCTTTGTGTTGTATTTGAACTCTATTTTTGAATTGTTTGTCATATTAATATGAATTGTATGATAGCTTAGAGTATATGATCTATTTTTTTCAATTGTTTGGTCATTCAACTGTACCACGAAGAGTATGGCCCTTTGATTTGCCTAGTGTAACTTCTTTGAAATTCAATACAATGATACGCAAATCTTTTGCATATTCCTGAAAAAAATCTATTGTAAAATTTATCAATCTCCGGATTTTTGTTCTTTGGAGAACTCTTTTTTAAATTATTACATTTGTGAACATTTTAGTTTAGAATAAAGACATCAGTGTACATTGTTAGTAATCTAGAGTTGGTGTCAAATATGGTTTGATTATTGTGTCTATAAAATATTAAGGTTGCTGAGGAACCGGGTATCAGCACAGCAGGCAAGGGAGAGGAAGAAGGCTTACTTGAATGATCTTGAGGCGAAGGTGAAGGACCTGGAGAAGAAGAACTCAGAGTTGGAAGAAAGATTCTCCACCCTACAGAATGAGAACCAGATGCTCAGACAGGTAAAATTCCTAATTCTAATGCATCGATCGCAAATTCTTTTTCGTGTGGTACAAGTTTTTACAAGTTTAAATAGTTGTTTCCTGTTTATTTAGCTCTCCTTTTAAGCACCATGGAAAATGATTCCTCAGATAAAAAATGTTCTGGGTTCCTCGTGCAGATACTGAAGAATACAACTGTGAGCAGAAGAGGACCAGGTAGCAGTGCTAGTGGGGAGGGTCAATAGAGGAGAAGATGACAGCAAGTAGTAGAACACTTCATGCTCGAATATGCTTCTGGGTTTGAATTGATCCCAGAACTTGGAACTTAATTTGGTTGGATTAACCCAGGGAAAAAAAACTGGGGTAATTAAATGGGAAGTATACTAGGCTGTGCAGATGGTGATAATATACCAAACTACCTGATGTTTAGGACTATATATGTTACATAATCCAATGTTCAGAATTCTGAAATGTAGTTGTCGATTTGCATAACATGTTACATGTACATGACATTTTTGTGACGAATGCACAGTCTACACTCAACTTGATTTCCCTTGCTTCTGCACAGTTTTGTGAGTTCAGTAATTGTCAATCTCTGTTTCATTTTAACGTCGAAAAAAATACCTCTGTTTCATTTTCACCTTTGCTTTGGTTGCATTTTTCACCCAGGCTGATTCGTACTCGTGCTCATAGTTAGCAGAACCCATGAATTTCCATGCAATTATCGCGATTACCACACGAAATTTGCCGGCTTTTTCACGCATTTAACGTCGTCTTTGGCTTGGATAAATCTAAATCTTGCTGGAACAGTAAAAAAACATCAACTGTCAAATGTCAATTTAACCAGGCCCCCTTTGAAAAGGTCTCTCGTGCATATGCCAAAATAGATCTGAATCACTCACTGATATGTCGACACATTTTAGGATGAATTTAGTCAAATTTCTTCTTCATTTTTAATCGCTAGGCATGTGTTGACACGTCTTGGGATGATTTTAGTCAATTTTCTTACTATATGAACAACACTAAACCGTGCATGTTGTTTCTTTACCGTCCTCCCTGACTCTCACAAATTTTCACTCCTTAAATTCTAAAATAAGTCAACTTATGGCTACGTATCTGGTCTATGCAACTAAAAAAAATCAACATCTTACTACAAATTTGATCTATCTACCCGAAAAATAAATTACTCTCTCTATTCCAAAATATAACAAGTTTTGATTGGATAAGACATATCCTAATATTACGAATATGGACACACAACAATACTAAGATGTATCTCATATAATCAAAACTTTTTATATTTTGGAATGGAGGGAGTAACTTGGCTATCCAGAGCCACATATTTTGTGCAATCAGAACCCCACACATCTGGTGTTGGCAGGTGCAGCCTTGTAACCTGATAGCTGATACCCCTTTCATCCATCCATTCTTCCCCTTGTTTTGATCCCAAGGAACTCAAGCTAATGGCGTGTGCTTGTTCTAGATCACTACAATTTTGACATTAATCTCTTGGTGTTCTTCTCTTTGTCTGCTTCTGCCACCTTTGAAAGGTTCCGTCATCATGCGCCAGTTTCTTTGCTAAATGTTCTTGCTTTGCCATCATCATGTAGAAGGGGTCAATCATGCATAACCAGAAAGTGATGCTACTAGTAAAAATTGAAATCAAAGCCCCTAATAATAAAGAAATCAACTTGCAAGAACAGCAGCAGGCAAACGTACAGACAGCAACAGGAACAAAGAAACTGTCACTACCTAGAGGGGAGTAGAAGCTACCTTAACAAAAGTTATATTTGAATAACAGAAAGGAGAAGAGAACAGCAAAGCATGTCGTTATGGTATTAATAAAAAAACAAAGAAACAAATAACCCAGGGGATTATCCTGAAAGAGAAAAATTAACCAAGCAAACAAACAAAGGTGGTTGACCTGTGAAGCAAGAGAAAATGAGAGCTCAGTGCTGAAGATTTGTCCCTGTGGTGTGCTGTAACCTGAGACTGTACAGTGGGCTCCACATGTCAGGCCCCAGGCTTTTAATGTGAGAGGTGGTCTCCATTTATTAGTGCCACCACCTTCTCATCTGATGTCTTCTCCTTGACCCTTCTTCTTCTTCCTCCTCCTGATGATCAACCAACATAAAGGAGAGGCTTCTGGTTGGGAGGTTTTTCAGTTCTCTTACCCTCTTCTGTTCATGGATCATGTGCAAAGGGTATTGGAGCTGTAGAAGCATGGTGATGATTTTGGTGTGATTATGTATATATATCTGGGTGATTGGTGGTAAGTAGTTGTTGCTGCTGTGGTTTCTTGATACTTTTTGCTTCAGGGACAGGCCATGGACAGAAGGAACCAGGCTCCTCTGGTGAATAGTCTTACTTTCATTGTTTCCTCTCTGTATTTGTTTTGTGTTTTTCTCCTTGAAATTGTTGCATGTTTCTGCATGGATGTGGCATCCTAGGACTGGTTTTGTTGGTCAGAAATTATAGAGGGTTTTCTGGCTCTGTGTGGTACTGAATTTTTCAGCTTGCTGGCTGGTGGTTTTGTGTTAGAAGAATAGAAGATACACCAACACCATGCCTTGTGCTCATCAGTGTGAAGTTGTTTTGGTTTATCAGTTCATAGAGTTCCTCAGAGCACTACATATTGAAAGAACCTGAATTGTTTGGGGATAGGGAAATCCATATCATACTTGAAATTGTAAATTATGTCAACAAATTACTGGGTTTGCATGATTGTATCAAAGCAACTTTCTTTTTCTTCAAGGGAAAATCTATTCAATTAGCCGTGGAACCTCCAAAATTACCAGGATGCTAACACTATATTTGTGAATAGTTGGGACTACTGATCATTTATTAGAAGGTTATAAATTGAAACAACAAAAGACATGGTCCCCCACAGGGTAGTTCAACTGTTTCTGTAAGTAGCTGTTGTTTCATGACACCATTGTCTGTCTTATGTTCTTGTCTCATCATTCTAGGTATCATTCACCAATTAGCAGTCACTTTTAAGAAATAAAAACCATGATTTTTCATCCCTGAAAAGAACCAAAATTATGACACATACACATCCATTGTCTGAAAAACATTTTGCCTACCTCACATTGTTTTTTTTTTTTCAAATACGCAAAAGATTATATACGACATTGTTGCACTACGTATTTGCATGCAAAATTGCAATATTTGTGTAGCTACCTGAAACCCTTTTTCTCTTGTGAAGTTATGATTGCAAAATGTAAACTATGTACCGGGTTTGTATGATTGTATCAAAACCAAAAAAAAAAACCCAAATGCCACAAAAATTATGACACACATCCATTGTGTGAAAAACATTTTCCCTACCTCACGTTGTTTTTCTTTTTCGAACACGCAGAAGATTTATGCGACATTGTTGCACTACAT
Organism: Oryza punctata; assembly: GCA_000573905.2. Taxonomy (NCBI): domain Eukaryota; kingdom Viridiplantae; phylum Streptophyta; class Magnoliopsida; order Poales; family Poaceae; genus Oryza; species Oryza punctata. Next base: position 5,800,588 of record CM002489.2, on the reverse strand, counting down.
ACTTTTACATGCAAAATGCAAAATTGTGATATTTTGTTCAGCTACCTGAAACTCTTTTTGCTTGTCTTGTGATTTGATATAGGTTGATAGCTCAGCATGCTTGTGCAGAGTGGAGAGATCGGTCGCCGGCGCCGCCGCGGCGAGGCTGATGCCGAGGGCGAAGGCGTGCGTGCAGCCGAGCCTCAGGGCGTCCATCCACCCGCTGAAGCCGAAGAGGTCGCCGGGGCGCGATCACCGGGGCGGCGCCGGCGGCGGAGGCCGGCAATGCCCGCTCATCCCGGGTCTCCCCGACGACCTCGCTGTGGCGTGCCTCGTCCGCGTGCCGCGAGGTGATCACTGGAAGCTGAGGCTGGTGTGCAAGAGGTGGTTCCGGCTGCTCGCCGGCAACTACTTCTACGGCCTCCGGCGGCGGCTGGGGCTCGCCGAGCAGTGGGTTTACGCCGTCAAGTGCGACGGCGACGGGCGCGTGTCGTGGGACGTGCTCGACCCGGCGCGGCGGGCGTGGCGCGCGCTGCCACCCGTTCCCGGGGAGTACGCCGCCGCCGTCGGGTTCGGCTGCGCCGTCCTCGGCGGCTGCCACCTCTACCTGTTCGGCGGCAGCGACCCGCGCCGGGGCCCGATGCGGCGGGTGGTGTTCTACAGCGCCCGGAGCAACCGGTGGCACCGGGCGCCAGACATGCTGCGGCGTCGGCACGGCTTCGGATGCTGCGTGATGGGCAACCGCCTGTACGTCGCCGGCGGCGAGGGTTGCGGCGGCGGCGGCGGCCTCAGATCGGTCGAGGTGTTCGACCCAGCCAAGAACCGGTGGTCTTTCGTGTCAGACATGGCTGCGTCGCTGATGCCGTTCGTCAGCGCGGTGCACGGCGAGAGGTGGTACGTGAAGGGGCTGGGCGCGCAGCGGCAGGTGATGAGCCAGGTGTACTCGCCGGAGACCGATGCGTGGTCGGCGGCGCACGAGCTCGACGCCATGGTCACCGGCTGGAGGAGCCCGAGCGTGTCCCTCGGCGGCCGCCTCTACGCCGCCGACTGCAAGGACGGCTGCCGCCTGCGCGCCTACGACGAGGCCGCCGGCGCGTGGAGCGGCCGCGTCGACAGCGGGCAGCACGCGGGGAGCTCCCACGCGGTGGAGGCGGCCGCCATGGTCGCCCTCCACGGGAAGCTCTGCGTCATCCGGAACGACATGAGCGTCTCCGTCGTCGACGTCGCCGCCGCCGCAAGCCCGCGGTGGGAGACCGTCGTCGGCAAGGGGCAGATCAAGGCATTCGTCACGAATCTCCTCTCCGCCATCGCCGGCGGCCGCCGCCGCGCCAAGAACCGCGTCCTCCATTGCCAGGTCCTCGAGGCCTAGCTACACTACACACAGTGATCGATTCTGCTGCTCTCATCAATGTTCAGAAATCAGAATTTTTTTCGTGTTCTCTGCACATTCTACTGCGACAAGTACATCTGAACTGAAGAACTCAAAAGCATGATCTATCTGATTAATGTACAGTTTTTTTTTTTCTCTTTGTTTCTTTCTTGAACTTTGATCGGTGTACAGTTCGTACAGAAACGGGAGTTGTATGGTGAAATAATCATGAAAAGGTCTGGGTTTTTATTTTCTTACGTTCGTTGTTGCTGAATCGTCAAGGGAGGACTTGGTAAGTCTGTGAATGTGCTCTTGAGTCTTGACCTGACAAGTCGATCCAAGTCAGTTGCAGTCCATGACCATGCGGTGAATGCGACTGACGTATGACGAGAAGAAACTCTTCTATGGATGGTTGATCTTTCGTAGGATCATATCATATCACCGTCGACGTCTCGACAGCTAGTATTCTAGAAGTAGGAAAATGACTGCACTAATGTTCTAACCTATTAAACCCTGAGCTTCGCTCGATACGCTCAAGGCTCTAATAGACCCGATCTTTCGGTAAGGTTGAGATAATTACGATTTGGGAGATACGTTGACGATCCGACTACAACCGTACAAGATATTGTTGTGTTGCACCTTAGCAATCGATTAACCCCTCCATGGGTTGTTAATCTTGTCGATGCAAACAAATCGAAAAAACAAATAAGAATAAAATAAAAGCAATCTAAATTACAAATAAGAATTGAATACAAATGATAAAGGGGTTCCGAAGACAAACAAACAGGCGGTCTAGTCGACACACGCGTTGCAAGCAAGTAGCAATGGCTAAACTTTAATCTAAACAGAACCCCAAACATTAAAGGGGTACCTAACTATTTAAATGGGTGGGAAAACGACCAAGAGAGTTCTAGGATCGTGCTCCACATGATTGGGGCGCACCCCACATGGCCCCCACTTGGGTCGGGGGTCTCAGATGAAATTACAAACCCATAAAACCATTATAAGTGACACAATACCTTATTTCTTTAATTGTGGATTACTGAGATGGAATTTGGTGATGAGATCGGATCCAATGCAAAGAGGACTCCGAGAGCTTTCCATCAAGTATTCACGGGCCAAAAACGGAGCTCGTATGCAGATTTGACGGCCGTTTGAAGTCAGCAGTGTAGCAACTAACCGAATCAGATTTCATCACTTGGAGGATCTGATCTTGATGTCTTCTTGTTGATCAATGATATGAGCAACGATTGTATCTATAGTAACCATGGTCACATCATAAACATTGTGGCATCAGTGGACCACTTAACAAAAAAATATTCTCTCTAATTTCCAATGTGAGAAATTGTTAACTTCTATATTACCATGCAAACTCTCGTTATTTGTATGTCATCCAAAGTTATAAAAATAAAAAAAAAAGAGAAGATAGATTATTATGAGATATATCACTCCAAAAATATGCAAATTAAAATTCAACTTCTACAAGTTAAAATAATAAATTAAACTAGTTAACATATATTCACAGTTAATTTTGTTTTTTATGCAATTTGTAGAAGTTAAATTTGACCTTCCATATTTGTGAATTGATTTATCACATATTAATCTATCTTGCTGATTTTTTTTCATATTTTCATAACCGTTTGAATGACATATAAATAACGAGAGGATGTTCTCTTGAGATCTTAAAGTAGTTTCCGTATAAATGAAACATTTGTTTCATCCTAAAGGGGCACAACCAGGACAAGAATTAAGAAACCACCCCTATGTTTCCATCGGATCACTTCACAAAATATGCAGTACAATTTATAGTAGAATTTACAAATGTTCATGGGTGGGCTGTGGCACCGCAAAACACCCCTAGCTCCACTCGTTACTCTCACAAATGTTAAGCTTCGTTTGTTGTGGGGAGTTTCCAACGCATACATTAAACACGAATAACGGAATGATCTATTAGCGCGTGATTAATTAAGTATTAACTATTTTTTTTTAAAAATGGATTAATTTGATTTTTTTAAACAACTTTTGTATAGAAACTTTTTTAAAAAACACACCGTTTAGCCGTTTGAAAAGTGTGCGCGTGGAAAACGAGAGGTATGAGTTGGGAAATCTTGTTCTTTCTTCTCAATGTGAGGGATATGTCCCACCACACTTTGTCTTTTTATATCTACATTAGTGAAAAGATTAATCTTTCTCAAAACCTGATTGAGCCACGTAAGCAATAAATTAAACACCGTCCGATGCATGCAGCAAGTAATATAAACCATTGGATTGCCGTACAAGTTAAATGTCAAGCCATAAGGCTAAACCGGCCGCGCGGGAGCTGCTTTCAGGATGCTTCCAGCAGAAACCTCGCGAGTCGTGAACTCGTGAAGCTCCATGAGACCAGAACCATTGAACGCACGTAAATAAACTACCAAAAAGATCTTTAGTAAATTTCATGAATATTTTTTCTTATGGTTTCTACATGCAACGCACCTAAATTTTACCACTACTTGAGAAAAGTAAAAAAAAAAAGATTTATTGACCTAGCATGAACCATTAAATGTTGTCGTATAATACATGTGTTTTTCTGAAAAATATTGGTATTGCTAATAATAGAGCAGGCAATAATACAAGTCACACTAGAGACAACAATACAACCAGACATGTGAATTCTAAGATGTTACCAAGATAATCTACGTCAAACACTTGTTCATAGTTATTGGAGTCAGAATAAAATAGAAGTGAAATAAATCTTACCCGTCCGACGAGAGAATGAGTGGAAAAAGTTAAAAAAGAACAATAATTGTACCATGAAACCAGCGGTATCTTGATAATTCTACACTCTTTCCCCTCCAGACTCCTCTTTAAAAAAGAATGGAGAGGCGATAGCAAAGTGAGGAGGAAGTACGTTGATGTGTGAATGTGATTGTCTTTTTGAAAGTTAGTCCTATGGTAAATACTAATTTACAAACTGACCCGTAGCTTATACTACAAATATCTCTAAATTTAGATAAATACACTATATAATATGTAAACATAGTAAATTCTGATTTAGTTAAGCATGATTCAAAATTCTATATTTCTACGAAATGTATGTAACTAATTATAACAAATTGGGCTTTTGTAAAATTTGCATATAAATATCTTACAAAATTATGTAACAAAAAACTCTTAGAATTAGAATTTTCAGTGGCATAGGTAAAAAGTGCAATAATTAAGCACTTATTCAATCTAATCAAGATAAATCTGTTGAGTTATAACTAATGCTTCACAAACATTTATTTAAGCTAATTAAAGAAAATGTAAATGTGTTTAATGGAGATGAAGGTTATAGTGGCGCGAATGTGCGACTTAATAAGCTAGTATATATTGAAAATACATTGGTTGTGTGCCCTCGTAGGAAAGGCCATGGATATAAAACATTTTTATTTTCTAATAAAAACATTCTCATAAGAACTAACTGAATTATTTGAGAATGCTATAATTAACCATTCAAGTTTGATCTTCAAAGCGGTTGTCTCAATACCCCCTTTTTTTTTCTTTTACCAAAACTAGATTTTCTTAGAGTAAATTTCAGAGTCTAACAACCTAAAATAATGTTTCAATTTTCTTGTTGATCCAATTTTGATTTTCTTTTTTAAAATATGATCCAAATAAAGTGTTACATTGTTGGGCTCTAAAATCTGTAGTACTCCAATCCAGTCAATTATCTCAAGCCCAATACCTTCTAAGCCCACCAGTTCATTCGGCCCATTTTAACGAGCGGAAATGAACATGCTCACCACGCCAAGGGGCGAAGCCGAAGCCGAAGCGAGTCGGCATCCGCAGGGATCCACCACCGCACCCCCGTGCCCTAAACCGCTCGCCGTCCGGCCGGCCGGCCGGTCGCCGTCGGCCGAGGCGAGGCTGCCGGCGACATTGCGCCCCGAGCGCGAGTGGGCAGGCTGTGATGTCCGGCCCCGTTCCCCTCGCCTCGGCGGCTCAAGGGCCCTGCGAGCCCTCCCCTGGCTCTGGCCCGTTCCCCGTTCCCGCCGCCGCTAACGATCCGCCGGCGCTCTCCTCGTCGGTGTCCGACGCCGGCCGTGAGACTTCCGCTAACGGGATCCCGCCTACGGCGACTCCTCAGCGTGGGGTAATTACATCTGGTTTTGGCTTGATTTTGATGCTGCCCTTTGGATTTTGGGGCTGTGTGTTCATGATGTCGCTTATTGTTCATTTGAGGTATAGCGGTAGAATGATCGAGATTTCTCTTGCAGCAATTAAGTGTTTTAACTATTAAGTGGAGACGCTAAACATTGGTAGCTGAAAAAAAATGGTGGTATTAGAGTGTACCTGGAGATCTCTATGTTCAATATACACAAATTTGATCTTTTGGTGTCACCAAACCAAATTATTCCTTGACGGTTTGGACATTGTTAATAGTACTTTTTTGTCCCTGAAGTGAATATCTTTCTTATTTTCATTTTACCATCCATGTTGTGTAGGATCATGATCAAGGTGGTTTACCTAATTGTGTGCCAAAAGTGGGGATGACCTTTAATTCAGAGAACGAAGCCTATGACTTCTACAACTCCTATGCTAGAAATGTTGGGTTTAGTATCCGGAAGAACCACGCAAATACTAGAGCAGATGGGAGTCTTTGCTCCAAATATTTCCTGTGCAGCAATGAAGGGCAGCCGGTGGCAAGCACTACCCAGCCAGGGCGGAAGAAACGTTCTTCAACAAGATCTGATTGCAAGGCTCGTCTTCAGTTCTATATTTCCCGAGAAGGTATCTGGACAGTGCAGAAGGTTGAGCTTGATCACAACCACTATCTCGTAAGTCCTGATAAGTCACACATGTTAAGGTCCCAGCGCCGTTTAACACCGTCTTATCAACAGATGGTGAATGAAATGCGGCAAGAAGGTATTACAGCAGCTGATATGCAGAGAGTATTTCGGCAATGGTCCAGGGGAGCTGAAAATATGCATCTTCTGAAGAAAGATACTGTGAAAAAGTACCTCCAGCCAAGTTATGCGCAGAAATTGCTTGAGTATTTGAAGAACAAACAAACAGAAAATCCTTCATTTTTTTATGCAGTTCAGCTGAATGATGATGGTCGAATAGCAAACTTCTTCTGGACAGATTGTCATGCTATTGTGGATTATGCTTGTTTTGGTGATGTCATGTCTTTTGATACAACATTTGAAACAAACAGGTCCGAAATGCCATTTGCTTCATTTGTGGGAACTAACCATCACAAACAACCCATTTTGTTTGGAGCTTCGCTGCTATATGATGAATCTTCAGAGTCCTTCAATTGGCTGTTTCAAACCTTCCTTACAGCAATGTCTGGAAAGCAACCGGCAACAATTTTCACAGAACCCTCTGCCGAAATAACCAAGGCTGTTAGGTTAGTGTTTCCAAACTCAAGCCACCGCCTGTGTTTGCGGCATATCTGTCATAATGCTGTTAAGCATTTGAATCACATAATTTGCAACCATCCAGAATTTCTATCTGATTTTAAGAGATGTATCTATGAAGAAAGGTCTGCAACGTTCTTTGACTTGAAGTGGAAGGAATTGGTTAACGCATATAATCTAGATGGCAATGATTGGATGAATAATTTATATGCAATGCGTGAAAAGTGGGCTGCTGTTTATTCCCGTGACTCATTTTACGCTGACATGATGTCAACCCAAAATGCTGAAGGCACAAGTAATGCATTGAAGAATTTTCGGAGGAAACTCTGCCTTCCAGAATTCTTAGAGGAGTATGAGAAGTGCATAACTAGTCTCCGCCAAAAAGAACTAGAAGCAGATTATAATTCCTGTCATACCAGTCCGGTTCCCTATGTTCCTGATTTGCCTATGTTGAATACTGCTGCTGAATCCTATACAAGGAATTTGTATTCGCATTTTGAAGAAGAATTCAAAAAATTGTTCACTCTGTCTTGTTCATTGCTATCACAAGACAGAACAATCAGTACTTACAAATTGACACCTTTAAATTCTGAAGAAGAAGCATATGTCGTTTTTAATTCTGAGGATACAACAGTATCATGTTCTTGCAGGATGTATGAGTGCACAGGTATGCTACCATATTGGTTATGTTGCCAAAACGTGGCATTTTCATGTTCCTGCTATAATCAGAAGCTGCATGTTTTTTGTAGGTATGCTATGCAAGCACGCGCTGCGAGTCCTTAACTATAGCAATATTTTTACATTCCCCTCACACTATGTTTACAAAAGGTGGACAAAATATGCAAAAGCCGGACTATTTAGCTGCAGAAACGATTCCCAAAGTGGCAACGAAAGTTCAATATTAAGATGTGCTCGTATATCTCAAAAGATGCACTCCATTTCTCTAAGATATTCGATGTCAGAAAAGGCACTTCAGTTTTTGGAAAGTGGGGTAGATAAGTTGACTTGGGAAGTAGAAAATTTACTTAGTCACATAAACTTAAATGGAAATGATACCAGCCAATCTTCTGGTTTTTGCAATGGTGCAATGGCAGAAAGTTTAGGCCATTCAGATTCCCTGTACAGCGAAGGGGTTTAACCTGCAAAAATGCGAAAAAAAGGGTTCCTGATGAGGAAAATGGAAACGCACTGCTGGAATGAGAGCTACCTACAATCAACTTTTATTTTCTGTTTATGTTAAATGCACCTCGAATAGTGTTTCAAATATCAATTCTTAATTGGGTGAGGCATTACTCCAAAAAAATAATGAATTTTCAAAGAGAATCATGTTGGTCCCTCTCAGCATAGATAGAGGGCATCCAATTCTAGTTGTTGTAGTTCCCTTAACTTTTTCAACTCTTTGTGCAGGGATGAATCATACATAATTCTGGGCATATCATCAGCTCCATCTACTTGGAGTTAACTTCATACCACTTCCGTCTTCGTCCAGAAGCGAGGCAGAGTCTACAAACCTTTGTAGTTCGGTGATTTGCCGATGTCATTTTGGCATCTCCGTTTGAACTGTTGTGCTTTGGACCTTAATTTGGTGATGCGCTAGAAATGTACTCAAAATATAGCAGCGTAGTACCGGATTAGATAACTTTTTATTATGAATCTGTATAAATCATAAAAGTATATGGATTACGGATTTATAGTACTAGATCGTGTCCAATTCGGTTACTATATTTTTAGCTAAAATATTTTAGGACGGAGGATGGATGGAGGGAGTAAGTATGTACATGCAAGGAAGAGTGTGTATGAGCAGTAACTTGTTAGGAGTAGCTTTGCACAAATGAAAATAGTATTCTGATACTCTGTTGCCTTTCTACCTATCAACAGTATTTATTTATCTTCCAAAATGTGCGATGTGTTAGTTTCTGTTGGCTATTAAGGTTGCTCTCGACCACCGTCTGCTGCTGCGTGCTCCCAGCCTAGGTGCAGGCGAGATGGCAAAGGGGACCGTGACCCGATACCTGATGGGTTTTTACTCTATTAGGATACCTGATGGGTTTTTACTCTATTAGGAGTTAATTATGTTCTAACTCTTATACCCATTGATCTACTAACGGGTGAAAACTCTTATCCGTTGGGTACGTGGGTATGGATCCTTTCTTTACCCACCCGTATCCACCAACCTGTGGGTGAAAAAAATCCGGTAGATTGAGCCTAAACCTATGAGTAACATGAGTCCCAACAACTACTAAATCATAGCATAAAACATCTTTTACTTCTTAAGCATTGTTCAAGTATAGTTATATGAAATTATTATTTGATTTCTTGATTATGTAATGTGGTTGTAGAATTTTTCTTTACTCACCTTTGAACACTAATGTTAATAGCATTATTGCCAGAGAAAATATCGATGGTTTACAGTTCTAATATGGCTAATTACAATACAAAACTATAAGTGCTACGAGGTAATTATATGGGTATGCGTACCCGTCACCCGCACGGGTGTGGGTATGGGGACGATTTTATACATGCAACAGGTATGGATATTTAAGCGAAAATATTTAATCATAGTAGATGTGGATATGGAGCAAGAGAACCCGATTGGTATGTACCCATAGCCATCTCTAGGTGCAGCTCGCGCCGTTGGATCTTGCTCCTTCACTTGGTCGAAGCGTGTCGTGTGCCACGTCATCGTGTACACCACACCAGCTTCGAGCCCTGATTGGTTGGTTGACGTGTCCGTCTCCACGCCTATTTATTCGCTCTTCCCGCGCGCGTCCCGGCCGGCGACGGCGACCTCACCGTCGTCGACGTCACCGACCGACGAGACGGCAGCGATGACCACCAGACAGCCACTCCGGCACGAGCATGACCCGTCCCCGCCGGAGTCGGACGCCGCCTACGACGACGAGGAGGAGTCGCGGGTGTGGTCCCAGATCAAGGCCGAGGCGCGGCGCGACGCCGACGGCGAGCCGGCGCTGGCGTCGTTCGTGTACGCCACCGTGCTCTCACACCCCACCCTCGCAGGCTGCCTCGCCTTCCACCTCGCCAACAAGCTCGCCTCCTCCACGCTGCTCTCCTCCACGCTCCTCTACGACCTCTTCGTCGCCACCCACGCCGCGCGGCCCGACCTCCGCGCCGCCGCCGTCGCCGACCTCCTCGCCGCGGGCGCCCGTGACCCGGCCTGCGCGGGCTGCCTCTCCCACTGCCTCCTCAACTACAAGGGCTTCCTCGCCATCCAATCCCACCGCGTCGCGCACGCGCTGTGGGCGCAGGGCCGCCGCGCCCTGGCGCTCGCGCTCCAGTCCCGCGTCGCCGAGGTCTTCGCCGTCGACATCCACCCGGCCGCCGCCGTGGGAAGCGGCGTCCTCCTCGACCACGCCACGGGGGTGGTCATCGGCGAGACCGCCGTCGTCGGCGACGGCGTGTCCATCCTCCACCACGTCACGCTGGGCGGGACCGGCAAGGCCGTGGGCGACAGGCACCCCAAGGTCGGCGACGGCGTCCTCATCGGCGCCGGCGCGACCATCCTTGGGAATGTCAGGATCGGCGCCGGAGCCAAGATCGGGGCCGGGTCGCTGGTGCTCGCCGACGTGCCGCCGGGGGGCACGGCGGTGGGGAACCCCGCGAAGCTGCTGCTCGGCGGGGACAAGCGCGGCGGCGTGCCGGCCGGTGAATCCATGGACCATGCCTCATTCATGCTGGAGTGGTTGGACTACACCATTTGAGCTAGGTGGGAGTAGTGGCAATGTTTGGTAATTGGCATGAAAATCTAAAGTTTTGTACTACCTCCGTTTTCTAAAGTTATGTTCGAAATAGGAACACCAATAAAAATCATCTTCAAAAGTCAACAACGTGGTATATCTTAGTAGCCTTTCGACAAATCTCGTACGAGGTGTAAAATATTTTAGTGCTATGAATATAGATAGAAATATGATTATTTTCAGACTTAGGGAGTAAACTACGGTGAGCTAGGCACAGTGTGCTGGCCGCCTCCGAATTTTACCCATTCTATTGTATCCCATCAAATTCTACCGAGCAGCTACAGTCGGTTTTGCGAAACCTGCCCCAGATACATCTGTACTGAAAATTCGCTTGTAATTATGCGGAAGTCCTACAAAATTCGGCATAGATATGGTTCCGACTAAAAATTAGGCAAATAGTATCTCAGTTATGGGCAGGGCCTTCCCGAGTTTTCACATTGGAAGCTGGGCCTATGCTAAAGCCGGCCCACAAATCCAGCTTTGCGGTCTCTCAGTCTGACACTGGGACCCACCTGCCAGTGCCTCGCTTCCCTCCACTCGCAAGCGCCTAGTTGGGGAGGAGGAGACCGGAGCAGAAACCCTAGCGGCGGCGCAGCTCGGCTCTGCAGCTGGGGTTGCGGAGGAAGAGGAGGGCACCGCCGCGATGCTCGCCGCGTCGGCTCGGCGGATGGCTGCCGCCGCCGCGTCGTCCTCCTATTCCAAGCGCGCCAACCAGCTCGCCCACGCGCTGAATCAGCAGGTGAGGCTGGCGTCAAATGGCACGGCTTGGATTTGGCTATCTTTGGATGGTTTTGATCTCGTGATCTCCCCGAATCGGGAATGCTGCAAAACCTAGCGATTTGGTGCCGCAGCTCAGGCGTTGGGTGATGGATTTGACGATATAAAGGGTGATATTTAACTGTGCGTGATTATGCTATTTGTAGAGGTGGATCCATGACCGGAACAAGAAGGCGATGGAGTTGGTGGCGAAGGGGTGGAGCGCCCTGCAGGAGGTTGATCGCGTCATCGACTACGCCGACCGCAACGACAAGCGCCTGATCCCACTTCTCAGGGTACAGCTCTGGATGATTCGCCTTGCTCGTTTGCCCCATTTCTGCACGATAGCCTGAGTGCCCTAGGATATGTCTAGGAGATGAAACCTTGTGTTGCAGTGTTGAAATGGTACTTAACCCGATTATTTGGAGCTTTGTTGTCTCCGAATCGTTCGTTTACCAATGTCTACCAAGTACCAACTGGTTCTTGCCATGGCCAATTAGTGAAGTCTGGAGATATTCTGCCGAACTGTCTTGCTAACCTTTACAAGTTGCACACCACCCGCGTACATTGTAGTGTAGTGCATCAGCTATTGGTTTGGACCAATGTTTTTTAACGTTTTGTTGTGCGAATCTTCTCCATCCAATGCATTAGGGTGCAAAGGAAAATTTCGAGCTGGCTCTAGAGATCGACAATATGAACACTCATGCGAGATTATGGCTTGCCAAGATGCATTTCAAGTACCATGTTCCTGGAGCTTGTAAGGCCATGTGGGTTAGCTTTTACTTCTGGCAATGTTAGTAATTCACTGCTTTATTTGCTATTATGTCTTACAAGTTGCATTGAGGTTGTTCCTCATTTCCCTATTCACTGTTATCCCAAGAACCTGCAAGCACATTGTAAAAACTTGCTTAGTCGCTGCTTCTATTGTTGTTTTGAGGTTATTGATACCCTTAAGAAAGAAATATTTCAAATTTAGTTAGTTCCTTCTATAAGACCCCACAGCAAATGCAAAATGTCAAAATAGGAGTTAATATGTTGATATGCTCCCCAAAGAAAGTAAGAATGCTGACATGCATTTTCTGTTTAATGTGTCTGTCATTTACTCATTTATCTAATTAGCTGCATCAAACTTCAGTACCGCAGCAGTTAAAGCTGGCAAAAACTGTCTTACAAAATAATTGAGATTAGCATATTGACTTAACAAAAATAATGATATCAGCTCAGTTAGGCAATTAAGTTCTAGAGCAATTAGGATCATCCTGCTCTCTCTGACATTTCTTTGAACATTTAATTTGCTGCCAGCACACGAAACCAAACTTACTGTTAATAGATTTGCCACACAAATCTCTCGATTCTATTCTCATTTTTCATGGGTGCAGTGGTGCTGCCCTGTTGGTTGAAGCTGCAAACATGGGTGATCCAGATGCACAGTATGAGCTTGGATGCCATTTAAGAATTGAGGTTTTCTTTCTCTGTTCACACTTTTCCCTTCCACTTGAGTCATGCAGTTTTATGTCATGTTGTTGAGCAATTCATTCTACAGATTGATTCACATGGACATTGCATTACTTTAGTTGACTGTCTACCTCTGTTTCTCTTGTAGAATGACTACGTTCACTCCGATCAACAGGCTTTTTATTACATTGAGAAAGCTGTTGACCAGGTTTGCTTCTCTCCTGAATTTTGAACACATCTTTCCACGTATGCTTCTTGGTGAATCTTCTCAATTACACTTGCTGCTTGATTGCAGTTGCACCCTGGTGCTTTATATCTTCTAGGTGCTGTATATTTAACTGGAGACTGTGTTAAGAGGGATATAGCTTCAGCAATGTGGTGTTTCCACAGAGCTTCAGAAAAGGTAGGGATTTTCTTGGACTTGATAGTGAATGAAATATCAACTCAAACTCAATTTTCTTTGTTCTGCTCACCATCTGAAGGGACACTCTGGAGCTGCAATTGCATATGGATCACTTCTATTAAAAGGTTTGTACAGAAGTAACCCTCTAGTGCATCATGACTCAGAAACAAATCACGCTTAATTATTTGTTGTGAAATATTGGTCATTTGGCTCTCTAAAGCTGGCGGTGAAGCTATGTATTCCACAGTAAAAAAATATTAGCTGATTTTATGAAAGTTTGAATTGACGACAAATGTTAATAGTATTAACCGAAGCTCATTCAATATCCATTCATTTTGTGATTGTTCAGGTGCAGAAGTGCCTGAGGTTATTACCAGGTTCAACTCAGGTAAGAGTCCATCAACTGGAAAGATGCGAAAAAGACCCATACAGCAGGATCCAGTAAAGCTAGCAAAGGAGCAGTTTCAAATTGCAGCTGAAGCTGGATGTGATCTTGGTTTGCGGTGGTTGAAGAGGCTTGGGGATTATGAAATGCAGCAAGAACAACCAAAGCAAATCCAGCAATGACCACCTTCAAATCAATCTTTGCTTCACTTCGGCATTGCTCTATGTTGACATGCGTTAGCCATACAAATTACATAGATAGAACATCAAATTCTCCACTGTTATCATGTAATTGGATCCGAAGCACAATATAAATTTTGATATCTATAAATTTTGATATCTGACCCAACTCCTTGAAAAGGTAGACTCCTTGAAAAGGTAGCCTTGAGTTGATCCCTTTTTTCTACAATGGATTTTTGTCGTACCAGTCCTTATAGAGTTGGTTACTTTGTTTTTTCACTTTTTCGCCCCCACCTGTCTACTGGTATAACCTGTCCCTTAGTTGTTCCTCGGTGTCTCAGAGAAGTGTTTAAATTCAAGCATACATGAAAAAAAAAACTGGACTTTTGTCAAGTACTGTCACAGCTAAGGGCTATTATGAATTCTTTTTATCTGTAAGAATTATCCTGACATACTCCAAATTAAGGCCTCTTTGTAATGTAATGTTACAGAAATTGAGCTAATTCCTATTAAAACCCAATAAGGACCCCTTTGATTTGTAGGAAAAGCATAGGAATTTTGAAGGATTTAAATCATATAGGAAAATTTCCTATGAAGATATTTGAAATAAAAGATTGAATCATATCATATTCTTTGAAATTTCTATGGAATGGATAATCCTATAAAGATTTTGGAGGAAATTTAGCAAGAGTTTCAACCTCTTGAAAAATTTCCTTTAAGTCTTCTCTCTCATTCGATTCATACATGTTTCCTATGGTCTAATCAAGTGGTCATTCCTATGTTTTTCCTACATTTCACAATTCTCTGTTTTGCAGTTGAATTTCCGTCAGAATCTTATGTTTTTCTATTCCTTCGTTTTTCTATTCCTGCGATTCAAAAGGACCTAAAGTAGCTCTTAGGTCATCTGGTTCCCCTGTATTAGCCTGTTGAAACTTAGATGACCATATGTCAAGACAGTAAACACTTATTTTAAGGATATAAAAGGAGAGTAGATGCTCCTCATCGTTTGCTTAATGTCTTACTAATCACGGCTAAAAATTAATTTTAAAGTTGATCTCGAGATTTTTTAGTTTATTTTTCCATTAAACCATTAATACTGTAAATATTTTTTTTTTACCCATAAACTCGCTTGTTAATGGTATATCAAACAATCGGACTTACTTTATAGTCGGTCTAGTTGTACACTTACTAATAGTATACTCTGAGATTGGTCCGTAAAAAGGAAATATATTTTGACGTAGATCCATTGTTTTGGGAGATTTTGATTCCTGGTTTGTGGCTATATGTAAGTATGTAACTTGCAAGCTATTGCGCAGAAACAACAACTACATGTAACTTTCATTAACTATGAATGAGTTAAGCCATGTTTAAGCTGGAAGCTGGTGTTATAAGTGGTTTTTTAATCATACTATTATTTTGTAATTCATAATCATTTAGCCTGCAGCCTATGTAATAATTGGTTATATCTTTTTTAAAGCAAAGGATGGAATGAATTATATTATTAGAAAAAGGAGAGAGAGATACATTCTTTCTTAATCTAACTCCAACATCTACTTTCCCTTGTTTTGAATGTGCTGACCATTGAGGCTTAGGCCATGTTTGTGGAGTTTAGGATTACGAGCTTAAGACGTCCCTAAGACGGTAAGGTGTTGCCAGGGTGTAAGACGTCCGCTCCGCCTTACATTGTCTCCACCTTACGGGAAAAACTAGAGGATAAAGGGTAAAATCAAGGGGATAAACTGGTCCTAGAGAAGCAGACGATGGTAGGGGAATGGGGAGGAATGAAAAGAGTTGACTTTCATTGTTGTCGCTGTCGTCCCCAACCACCGGCAAAGCTAGATACACCTTCCTCGACAACCAGCACCACCCGGTGATGAGGAGCGGTGGCAATAGGGGAAGAGGGAGGAGCGAGGGGATGAAGGGGATGGACGCGGTGGCTAGGCAGAGGTATCGCCATCGGTGGCAGTAGAGCAGAGGCGAGTAGGTGGACACCGATGGGTTTAGGGGCGGGGACGGGGATGGAGATGGATTGATAAATATCTCTCATCATCTTCCATTTTAGTCCCTGGACTCTGTAGATATTATGAAGAGGTCCCTCATTTCCTATTTTCATCTTCCACTTTACTCCTTGGATTCTATAGATATTATGAAAAAGTCCTTCATTTCCTATTTTTCTATATACATAAGGCGTCACCCTCACCTTACGCTTTACCGCCTAAGGCGTAAGGCGTGTAGGGTCCTCGCCTTACGCCTTACCGCCTTAACAACTATGATTATGAGAAGCAGCTGGTTGGTAGTTAACTTTTGATAATCTAGAAAAGTTAGGTTTCCAGCCTCTAACTTTTTAAAAAAAAATTGTAGATTTTACAGCTACATATTCTCTGAATCTAAGTGGCAATCTAAACTATTTTGGGGAGTTGGAGATTCTGGAAGAAGCTCTAGCTGCTAAAAGCTCCCCTAAACATGACCTTAGACCCTTTATATGATACTTTCGCCTCCACGTGGTTACTTTGGACTATTTACGCAATAAAGTTGAACTGGGCACATATGGCCATAACCACACGGACCGAGAGTCTATACTGATTAAGGGTACCACGTGAATATATTTAATATGAGTAAACAAAAAAGATATATGCCTTAATTAACAACTCCTCGATACTTGTGGGTAAACAAAAATTCATATATGAAACATCGACAAATTCGAAATTCCCCAAGGAAGTAATCATGATCTAACCTACCCTCCGTCCTGTAAAAAACCAATGGTGCAGGGGCGGGCCCACCAGAATTCGTGGGTATTCAAATGAATATCCACAATTTTTAGACAAAAAATATATATTTCATATATATATAGAAAACAAAGAAAAAAATGCCTACCCATCCAAAAGAAGCCCAAAGTAAAAAAGCTGACCAACCCCCACCATCATCCTCTCATCAATATTTCAGATCCATTGGCCCAATAACAAAAATAAAGCCTAAAATCTAATTAACCCTATCTCCTCCCCTCCCGTTCCCAACTCCCCCATCCAGTCGCCAGGGAGATCGACGCAACAGGCTGTCGGCGCCGTCACCCTATGCCTCGCACCCGGCGCCCGGCCGATGGCCACCAGTCATCGCGTGCCCGTTGCCCACGTCGCACCATCCCCAACAACCCGTGACGTGACGGCATCGACGTGTCGCGCGGTCGCCAGACGCCAGGTCACGCCTCGCGCCCTTACCGCCCCGGCGGCCACCAGCGGCCCACGCCATGGCTGACACGGTGCCAGCATGGCAGCACGACTCATCGCCCCCAATCCTCCAGTCCTCCACCCTTCGGACGAAGCCCAAAGAACGAAGGTAACTCTTCCCCGCATCGCCTCATCGGCTTATCCTCTGTCCGGCTACCCTAGTGCTCTGCCCATAGATGGTTAGGCTTGTGATTCATAAATTAATAAAATTATGATCAGTTCTATAAATCTATAACTTTATATAATCATGTTTATACCGTTATATATTATATATACAATTATTAGACTATAGGTTGAAAAAAAAATTCAACTAATTTCGAATCCCCAAGTTAAAATTCTGACCTGTCGTTATTAGGGGTACACGGAAGGAGAGTCGATTCCTCAAAAAGAAAGGAAAAACCGAAAACCTCCAAACCGTAACCCTACCCCGTATAAAATCCCACAAGCGAGCGATAGGGCTCTCCCTCTACCTCCGTCGCCGCCGAAATCCTCCACATCTCCGCCTCCTCCGTCTACTTGCGTGGTGCTCCGCGGGACTCGTCGGCGACCATGGAGGAGGTGACGGAGGCGGTCGGCAGCCTCACCATAGCCACGGGAGAAGCCGCCGGGGCGGGCGGCGCCGCGGAGGCGCACAAGAAGAACCGCATCCAGGTCTCCAACACCAAGAAGCCCCTCTTCTTCTACGTCAACCTCGCCAAGGTAAGGGGAGAGGATTAGAAAACGCGGTCTTCAAGGGAGAGGCGAGATGAAGCGCGTTGGTTTGCTGTGATTTTGCTGCGTTCTTGGCTTCCGAGGGTATTTTGAGAGGGGGTTTTTGCTCTGTTCTAAACCCTAGATAAACCTCCCTTGCGGTCGGTTAGGCTGTGGAGAAGTGGAGATGCTAGCGATTTGGCTGGATTTGAAACGGAGATGTCTAATTTGGTGCTTGATGTTTGCTTGTTTGTGTGTGCAGAGGTACATGCAGCTGCATAGCGAAGTGGAGCTCTCGGCGCTCGGCATGGGTATGTGCCTACCTCCTCTGTATATCTCCTCTGTTTATTTGATTTATGCACCTGTTAATTTAATTCCATTAAGCCACTTCATGAATGATTTGGTTGAAATACAGCTAAAATTTACTTTTTGGCTACAGATGTACTAAAATACCGGCGCACTATAGCTAATTTATAACCCGTTCATATCTTTTAGAGGCTTTGCTTCAAATGTAGAAATTTAGCAGGCTTTTCTACTATGGAAAACATCAGCTTGAGAAGTAGAGATGATGTCTTTATTACTAAAAACATCAACTTGTGTGTGTATGGAGTGTTGACCGATGGATCAGCATTTTGTTTTATAACAGTAGAAGCTCAGAACTCTTTGGGTAAGCTGGTTTGCTGATCACTTAGGCTTCTCGGATGGAATAATGTGCCCAATCATCTGTTTTCTGTTCTTAACAAGCAAAATCATAGCTATTTTTGGTTTCTATTAAACTAAGATCTGTGCCCCTTTGACAAATATGAAACTACCAATGTCACGTTCACCATTTTTTTTGCCCTCCCTTGTAGCTTGCTGTTGTGATCTACGATTGTCTATTCTACTGCAATGAAGCAATGTGATAAATTACTTATGCTATGGCATGTTTTAGGCATCTAAGGATTGCAATTCACATTAATTTTGTTGTATACCATTTATTAAAGAAGTCATTAATATTGGTGAAATGTTTCCCGTATTTTAATGTTTTGGACAAAGTGTTGATTTGTACTTGGTTGGTTATTATCCTTTCCCATTTTCCCCCCTGGACTTATACTTTGTTTACGTACATGAATCCCTTTATACACCTCTCCTTACCTTAACTTTCTCCTTGACAGCTATTGCAACTGTGGTGACTGTTGCTGAAATTCTGAAAAATAATGGCCTTGCTGTCGAGAAGAGTGAGTCTTGTTTCTCATAATTAATAACTTGATTGCATTCTCCTTCTATTCTCATAACTTACTCCAAAATTTTGTGCAGAGATCATGACGTCTACAGTTGATGTCAAAGATGATTCGAGGAGTCGCCCTATCCAGAAAGCCAAGGTATAAATTCTTCCCATGTTTAACGTAGATACTTTACTTTCCCATATGCATAGTTCAGTGTTTCCTGATATCCTATGATTGTCCTGGCCAGATTGAAATAGTGTTGGGCAAGACGGACAAATTTGATGAGCTGATGGCGGCAGCCGCAGAAGAGAGGGAGGCTGCGGCGGCCGAGGCTGAGGCCGAGGAGCAAAGCTAAATATTATTGGAAGCCAAAAAGCTTCCTGTTGTAGCTTTAATTTTAGTATTCTGCTGCTAGGTACCGTATTTGAAACAACTTGATACATCAAGGGCTTGTATAATCAATTAAGTGCACGGCTTATTTGGTGTGCTTTTACTTGATTGGTTAGGTTTTGATGCCAACTTATGTCAGTGAAGGTGTGTGTACGGTGCTCATCTTGATTTGTCCCATTTTACATTTGGAAGATGCCCAATTGCTTTGACAGTCTTGTTCTTTGTTTGTTGATGAAAGAAGCAGTGGCTCGTGCTTCTCTCCATGGCTCCATCATGTTGCTAAAAGTAAAATCAAACTAGAAAGACAGGGGTGATGCATCACAGGCTTGCAGCTGCATCTCCAAATACTGAAATAGAACTGGAAATACAGCACTTCATGGAGACACATAAACCCATTATCCATCTCGAAATACTGAAATTAAACTGAAACATTCAGTAGAGAAATCCGCATCATAATAAACCAATCTCCAAATGCAGAACACCATCCATTACATCACAGGCACATCGCTCTCAAGAGTTGAAATCAAACTGGAAATACATAGTAGATTTATTGAAAACAAACTTGAAATCCAATACATAGATTTATTATTGAAAAGAAACTTGAAATGCATCACTTGATTGAAAACACACACCATATATGCCTCCTGAACAGAGGAAATCAAATCCTAGGATGATTCATCCAGCTTCAAACCAGCAACCACAAACTTCTCTCCTTTTTTTGCTTCTTTTTTTCTTTTCTTGGCAAGCGTGATGCGTGCTGCCATGCTCCATCATCACACTCATGCACACCATCTTCTCCGGCGCCGGCGAGCGCCATTGCTGCTGATCAAATTAAACCACTTCATGCAACCTTCTCCTTGATCTCCACCTCCTCCTCCTCCACGCACTCCGCCTCCAGCGCCGGCGCCTCCTCGACGAGTATCTTCTTGAGCGCCTCGTAGCACATGAAGGAGATGCCGGCAGCGGGCATGAGCTTGATGCAGCTGGGGCCGAGGCCGCGGTAGAGTCCGGCGGCGCCCTCGCCGCGGAGGATGCAGTACATGGCGTGGAGCACGTTGCGGTACACCTGCCGGCCGCCGACGGCGCCGACCTGCATCTGCTTCCGGGCCACCTCGAGCGGGAACGTGGCCGTGCTGGCGATGGCGCCCGCCGCCGACCCGATCAGCAGCGTCGCCGCGGGGCCGACCTCCGCGCGCCCCGTCGCGCGCCGGTACAGCCGCCGCAGCGTCTCGTAGGCGTAGAAGTTGGTCGCCGCGTAGGGCACGACGCCGATCAGGCTCGGTGCCAGCCCACGGTACAGCTCGCCCGGCCCGCCCTCCCGCACGATCTTCACGAACGCGTGCAGCACGTTGTCGTACACGTCCTTCTGCGAGAATCATCCAATCCATCCATGGTGGTTGATTAGTTTGATTGATTTTGAAAGTTCTCATGGGAAACTATTCTAAACTATTTTGATTGATTGATTGATTATCCTTTTTACTGTTTGCATATCACATGATTATAAAAAAATTAAAAGTAATTCAAAAGGATAGATTAATATGTGATAGATCACTCAATAAACATCCAAAGTAAATTTAACTACTGCATATTAAAAAAAACTTAGAATAGTTTAATTTGTTTAACTTATGTAAGTCGAGATTTCACTTACATACTTGGTAAGTAATATATCATATATTAATATATCTCTTATTTTTTTATTTTTATTTAAAATTTTTCGTAACTATTTAAATGGCGTGTAAATAATGAGAAAACATCACATCAAGAGTTCAAAATTCACTCTCGGTTTTGATGGGGTTTTTGCGTGTGTTTACCTCGATGGTGAGGCGGGTCTTGACGAGCTCCATGGGGTAGGTGCAGAGGGTGGAGGCGACTCCGGCGAGGGCGCCGGCGACGAGCGGGACCGGGATGGGGATCTTGGCCGGCTCGCCGTCCTCCGGGGTGAGGTACTTCTTCGCCGTGTCGTAGGTGAAATGCTGCACGCCGCCATGGATTCGATCACGAGAAATTCAGAGAGAGTAAAAAAAGAAAAACAAAGTGGAGCACTGTGAGGTTGGTTGGTTGGTTGCCTCGATGGCCTTGCTGGGGGCGACGCGGAGGACATTGACGGCGTTGCCGCGGAAGAGGCCGGTCCAGCCCTCAGTGCGCATGATCCATCGGAACACCTCGGCCATGGTGACGGCGCCGCAGCTGCCGACCATGAGGTGGGTGCGGATCGTCTCCAGCGGCGCCACGAAGGTGCGCGACACGGCGCCGGCGATGGCGCCGCTCACCAGCCGGCGCAGGTGCGGGTTCCCGATCTTCACCCTCACCTTCCTCAGCGCCAGCAGCCCGCCGCCCTTCTTCCTCCCGCCCTGCTTCTTCTTCCCCGCCTCCTCTGCGGCGAGCTGGCGCGCGACGTCGCAGTTGTCCCGGCCCTTCGTCGCCGCCGGCGACACGCTGAGCCCGACGCTGGCGAACAGCGGCGGCGCCGGCCGGCGAGGGAACTCCAGCCTCTTGCTGCTGTTGATGCACTCCCCTTCCGCCGAGCTCCACGGGAACGCCACCTCCGGGATGAACCACCCTTTCCTGTCCACCGCCACCGCGCCGCCGCCGGCGTTGTTCCTAGTCACCATCGTCGTCACCGCCATCATCGCCGCCATCGATCACACCAAAACTGAAACTAGACTTCCTTCTACAAAACGCAATCAAAATTAAAACTCGATCTCAAAAACAAAGAGCAACTAAAATCGATCGATCAAACATTACAACTAACTACCTCGAGGAAACAAAGAATCAGAGAGTTGCTGCTTCTGCTTCTGCTTCTCTAATTCCTCGCTCGTGTTCTTGGGGCTCTTGGCAATGGGAGGCGAATGGCGCCGCATTTTATAGCCATTCCGTCCATCACCTGCAGGGTGGCGTGCACTCCTCGCGACGAAAGCCCCAGCTAGCAAAGCCCCGCTCCCCGCCGGGCACTCCACCAACGGCATCAATCTCCGGCTTGTCTCATCTGCAATACACCGCTGCAGGATGCCACTGAATCCACAGGCTGCTCCCGCGCGCGCCGCGCGTGAGTACGCTTGCTTGCTTCTCCATATGCTTTCTCGCAACTGAAACGGGCGATTCTTTTGTGCGAAAAATAGCTAGCTACTGCGTGCCAGTTCAGTTGCTCCTCCTCCCGGAGGAAGAAACCGACAGTGGCCGTGGTCCTGGGCAGGTGCAGTCATGCTCTGCGATTTCGAAGCTAGGCAAGGAATGTGCTACTGGTTGTTAGGAGGTTGACACGGAACATGGAATGGAAAGCGTGGATGAAACGAAGCATGCATATGCATTGGGGGCAATTTGGCGTCGGACAAGAAAGAGAAAAAGGTAGAGGGGCAAGGGAGGTTTTGGCCTTTTTTGGCGGTGTTCATGGAAAGCGGAGGTAGATTAGCTGTAGTAACGTAAAGGGACGTAACGTAAGGGCTAGATAGGTGGCTGGAGAGCGGAGCACGGAGCCGCGCACGCACGCGCGGGGGGGGGGGGGGGGGGGGGGGGGGGGGGCACGTTGTGTTGCCCGGCGACGAGGCTGATACTCGCGCGCCCGCGAGGGACGTTGTGGCCACTAGAGGTTTTTACTTGGGTTGAGATCACAAACCGCTTAGTAAGTTGGTCGAGTTCAAAAGAAAGTTGAACTAAAATTTGAATTTTGACGGGTAGTCAATAGTTTTTAAGATGGTTTTCGTGAAAACAGGGGAAATGACTCCGAAGCGGTTTCCGAAGGTGGTTTGCTTTCGTGGACTCTATGTTAGAATGTATTGAATCATGCGGGCAAACACCACAAATTGTTTGTCACCATCTATATTATCTTGTGTATGGTCACAAAGGTCTGAAATAGTAGTTCCAATAAAAAGAAGAACAACAACATCGTTATCATAGCAAGATCAATAACCGACTGGTTATAGGCTCCAAACAGCCAAATGTTAAAATAAAAGCTCTCATTTCCTATGATACAATTTCTAAGTTGAAAGTGAGTTTTATTTTTATTTAAGTGAAAAATAAATAGTAATATTATAAATAAATAAATAAGACGCAACTGATAAAAAATATATTTTAGCCGATGGCTAGTAACCAGTCATCAGTTTAGGAGCTATAGTTATCATCAGGATTTTGAATTGTAGTTTTGAACTAGAGTTGTTATTAAAAAGAACTATTAATGGTATGGTCGACAAGCCCACACGGTGGATTTGTCGCTGCTCAGAAAGTTGAGATTTTTGTTCAATTTTTGCTTGAATTTTTGGGTATCATGCATGCATTTGTCGAAGTTTGCCACTATGGTGCCAGAGTCTGCCAAGGATCATCGTGGTATAATACTCCAACTCACTCAACACTCCCTACTCTGTGCTTCCTCGAAGTTCTTTAAGGAGGATGGATTGCTTTTACGTGTGATGGATTGTTTTGTCAAATTCAATTGTTACCGATATATCCGTATGATGAAATAAATGATTGACCTGTTTGTATGAACCCACGAATGAATAACACACAAATATTTCATTTGCCTTCGTCAAATATTTTTCTCATCGTCATAATCCAACGCTACTCCATGCATGCTATAAGGCTATGTATTACATCAACCTTTAACTTCAAGCGTATTATGTTGTTTCCTTTGGCTGCCTATATTGGCATGTATTGTTACCGACTCATCATCTCTAAGAACGCCTTTAGTTCCATATGATCACATGAGAGTTATCCGTATCACCAAACCAGGCTTACTTCATTCTATTTTTATACCCATATCGTGGTGGTGGGTTATCTACGTGTTTGTTTTATTGGATGTATACTTGTTGTCGACGGGGATACCCGTAAACCATATGCTGAGGGTATTGGGTATGTTGATACGAGGATCTACACGAAACAACATCAAGCACACAAGAAGATAAAAGATTATATTGATTCAGATCCCTTGGAATGTAATAGCCCTATTCCAGTTTATATGAGATTATACCGAACCATAGAAATTACGATAGAAGACAATGGAATTAACAAGTACCAACCAGTCCTCTATCGAGATCAACTCGATGAGATCAATCGGCAATAGTTTCGAGTCCTCCGGATTACGATCACCGTGGGTGTAGCTAAGCTATGAGTCGATTTCCCTGTATCCCTTGGGGATTTTGTATTTATACCGCAGATACCTTGGCCTCCAAGTAGGATTCAGGATAAACCTGCCCTCACACAAGATCATAGAACTCTTGTCCCCTCCGAATAAGACTCTAATACTTCTATCCATAGACAAGGTTCTCATACTCGACTAGGCTAATTACATAACTCTTAAGTAACCTTCCCGTATACTTAAGGATATCCGTATCCGTATACTTCATAACCTCAAAGATAGAAGGTATATCTTATTCGTAACCCTAACACTCTATATCAAAGAAGTTTTATCTCGAGACAACATGTGGTACCCACCTTTTTGGCTTACATCGTATAGGCCGAAATGAAACATATTTGAATTTCATTTCCGCAAGGCAAAACCCTCCATTTCGTATGTTAAGAGACATGGTCCATGTTTTTATTTAATAGCAAACCAAACAAAAATATCGCTACACGCGATAAGATAAGGTAAGCCTTGTTATACAAAACCAAACGCGCTTACATGTGCTCCAACACATTCTTCCATGCTCCATATATCTCTGTTCTCCTAAGGTCCCACCACTAGGTGCTACTCTTATTTTGAACGTTGCACGCTTCGGAGTCTATTACAACAACTACTCCCTCTGTTAAAAAATATAGGGTATTTTGCTCTCTTGGTATGTAGGAGTTTCGTTTACCCGAGGCTAGCAACAACAAAAGCAATCGATGCCAATTAATAGAAATTAAGTACCCACTGGTTCCTATTAGAATAAAAAAATACATAGAATGTACTAGTGTTTCTTCACACTGTCCAACCTATCAAAGTTTAATAGTTTATTTCACAAAGATGTACTTTGTGCAGTTTATTTAATGTGCCAATATGTACAACTAGATGTATGAAATGCACTCTTTCATCTACCTTAAAGCTGTGTTCTTCCCATCTTTCCCAACTCACTCCCTTGTGTTCCGCGCGCTCTTTTCAAACTATTAAAGGGTGTGTTTTTTGAAAAAAAATTATATACGAAAGTTGTTTTAAAAAATCATATTAATCCATTTTTTAAAAAAATAATAAATACTTAATTAATTATAAAAAATACATCGCTCCGTTTTACGTGCGCAGGAGGTGAGGTTGGGAACTCACCTCCCCAACACACAGCCTAAGTTGTGCTAGATTGGGAATAATCCCCTGTATACTTGGACGGAGGAATAGTATTTTTTATTGTGATTGATGTTTTTAGATTTCACTAGTTCAAATTATTGTAGTTTTCGTAAACACCGATGCATAATTTATGGCTACCATCTTCACTCTGTGTTCTGGATCTTTGTAGCATCAGAAATCTTCAAAAAGAAAAATAAAGAAGAATAAAAAGGAAAAATACCCTCATATAAAATATTAAATACAAATTTTGGACGGCGCACGACGAAGCCATCAGAACTATCCAACGGCCCAAAAGCCACGGCCATCCCACCTCGTATGGGTCACGCGACCAACGCACAAAGGCCTCAACTCAAGCTTCCCCAAAACCCAGAAGCCCCGCCGCGAGCTCGCCTAGGGTTTTAAAACCCATCTCTCCCCCCATTCCGCCGACCACCTGCTCCGCCACATCTCCTCCTAGGGTTCCGGCGAGCGAGCTCCCCCCCGGCCATGCCGCCGCCCCCGCCGCGCGAGCTCCTGGCCGTCGTCGAGGCGGCGCTGCTCGGGCCCTCCCCGCCGTCGCCGGCGCAGCGCGTGGAGCTCCTCCACGCCGTCCGCGATGCCGCCCCCGCATTCCGCGCGCTCCTCTCCTACCCGGTGAGCCCCTCGCCGCCTAGCGGTGGGAATCGTTTTCTGTTCGTCTGGGAGCTCGGTTTTGATTCGGGGGTTTTGTTTTTGGGCGTTTCTGTGGTTTGTGTTGGTAGGGGCCGAAGGCGTCGGATCGGACCCAGGTGGAGGCAAAGGAAGTGCGGCTCCCGGACATGCCTCCCATAACTCTCGATGACACCGACGTGCAGACGGTAAGCTCCCTCGTCCAACCATTTGGTGTGATGCGCTCTGCATTTACCTGGTTCTGCTTGGAATATGTGAGAAGTGCGTAATTCTTCTGCTTAAGGTGAGCACCATGTGATTTATGTACCCCTGATGTTGGGCGAAACTTGAAACTTTTGATTAGTCTCTGGTAGAATAAGATCCTATATGGGTTCATTGTTGCAAACTAGTGTTTAAGTCTGATGAGATGAGCTGTAACTTTGCCCGTGAGTTAGTGCGATTTTATCTCTTCCTGAGCATGCGGTTGATTTAGTGCTTTTGTTTCTTTGTAGTTTTGCCATGAAATGCTTTGTATAAAATCTGGTGGCTTTGTGGTCAAATAGGTTTCTGGAGGTGATTTTTTGGGTGGGAGGTAGCTTGTTACGCAATGTATCAATGACATACAAGTATCTTTGGTAGGACAATTGTTCAAATTTGTGAACTTACTTTAGGTGCCTATTTCCTCTAACAAATGCTAATTAATACAGTGTAGTAAATTTAGGACTAGAGTTTGTTGATTTTTTTTACATTGATACTGTCCAACCAAAGAACCAGGTAGAAATTACTGTTGTGCTTCATATATTGTACTACTTTCTGAGCATCAACATGGGTTAGGATACCCCTCTTTTTATGCTTAAGATATATGATAGAGAAAACAAGCTTTAGTGCCCAACTGCCCATCCAGTGCAGTGTTATGAATTCTTGAACCTATTCGGACAAGTCTTTACATGTGCACTATGTCTGCTATGCTAGTGTGGAAACATTACCATTCGGTTGCATCACCCATTATTTGCCTCTTTATATTGAAGGATCAGATCTGCGATGGCTGTTGTTTGCACACTTTCACCTATAATGTAGATCCCCATGATTTATCATTTATTTGTTGATCATCTTTGTCCCCAGATATGGCACTATTTTGAGGGATCTTCCTTTTGTTTTCTTCACTTAAGTCAAAGCGCCTATACATTTTTTCAGGCCCTTAAGTTGAGTGATGAACTCAATCTTAATGAGATTGAGTGTGTTCGCTTGCTAGTTGATGCTAACAGGGAGGTACACTTTTCAGTATAATAGTTATCTCTAATTTTATATTATCTATGTTTACTTCACCTGACCATTTGTGCGGTGGTGGTTTTATAGTGGGTTCTATATGGCCGAGAGCCACTGGAAATATATAGGCTCGCAGCTGGCCTTTGGTACATGGAGAGAAGGGATCTTATAACCTCTTTGTACATCCTGTTACGGGTAGTCTATTGATCATGCTCATTCCAGTTATTAACTAGTCTGAGTTTTGAATGATGCATTTAATAGTTCTATTTATCTTCTGTAGTCTGTTGTACTTGACCAAGGGCTTGATGCTGATCTGATGTATGAAATACAAAACCAAATGGAGGCTCTATTTATTGAGGGTCTCCGGCAGCGTATAATTGCACTTGTAAAGGTTAGATTTGATGGAGCTTGTATACTCTCTTTCATGTTTTATTTAATGAGCAATGTTGAACACGAGTGCAGTAGTAACAATGGGAAGGCTAATGCAAAATTTAAGCCTGCTCTTGACAGATGCAAGGTGTGGGCTTAACCTGTTTTTGTGATAAATGTGGTGAACTGGAGAGTGCATTTGAACTCTAGCTTGTGGGCTTTAAAATAGTTGAAGTAATGGATATAAGCAGGGAACTAGCAATGCCAACTTTGGCATAATGTTGGTGCTGCTCTGACATTTTCTATTCATATTATGTTTGCAGTTCAATCTGAAGTTATGATGTTCCATCAACACTTCTTTGGAACTATTAGGCATTGAAAAATATATATCAATTTTAGAAGACTTGTAGTAAACTTTCTTAGCTTTGATTTATTTATATTTATTTAGGTTCATACCTAGATTTTTCATGAACATTTAACATACCATAGTGTTCTTCTATTATTATTTTCAACATATTTCACTCTAATTGGAAGCTTTGTCATGTTTGAAGCATCGCTTATAACAAAGGGCGTATCATATTTGGGAAAATTTATTGTGCTGTGAATATGGAAAGGTTTCATATCATCTTCTTTTTTGGGGTGAAACTAAGATTGACAGTTTTAACTTTTCTCCCCATAAAGGAACTTAATCGTGAAGAATCAACTGGTGTTGGCCAACCAAGCTCTGAGCCCTATGTGCTTGATTTTAGAGGGGCTCTTGTGGAAAGGCGTGCCATTGTTTCTCGCGAGAGATTAAGTTTGAGCCACTGCCTTGCTCTTTCTGCACTTATTAAATTGATGAGTAAGTTAAATGCTCTGTATAGTTGCTAATATCACCCAATTTTGACCATCTGATGTGTCCGCTTAGTGACTTGAGTGACCATCATTTCAATATTATTCCCTGAAATTCAAATATAGGAAGCTCCATAGTTTTTCTGAGTGATAGAGAACCATCACTAACGATGAACTTTATGTAGGTCCCAGGGAAGTTAAGGATGTATTTTCATTGCTAAAAGACTGTGCAGCTGAAGTTAATGAAAATTCTAGCGTGGAGCTTCAGGTTTGAAGTTTGAACAAATGACTTTGAATTGCATTTGTAGACATGTTATTGGTATAACTTTGAATTATTTATTGTTGTCGTACAACTCTTACTATCATTTGTTGTTGCAGATCACCTATGGCGTTCTTTTTTCTCTTGTAGTAACTTTTGTTTCTGATGCCTTAAGTACTTCCCATGAGAAACCATCTTTGTCATCTTCCGATTCTTCATTCAGACATGATTTTCATGAGCTGGTAATCTTTACAGATGCCAAACCTTACTATTTTTCCAATGAGTTCTTTTCCAATCTTTGTTTAGTTGGAACATATGGAAAAAAACATGCTCATTGTATGCTTTCATTGTAAAAATGCCAGGTGATGAGGTCAGATAACAATTTGACTATTGAAGGATTTGTTGGTGTTGTGCGACTTGCATGGGCAGTTCATTTGATGTTAACTCAAGATCGAAGCAGTGCAAGAGATACTCTCACTAGTTCTTCGAGAGACGTGACAGATATATGGGCATGTCTGGAGATTATCTGTCGCCAGAATAGTTTTCAATTTTTGCGGGAACGTATTATGCAAACAGCTGCCTACAAGGTATTTATTACTGTCTTTATGCGAGCATCCTGGGTTGTCAGGTTAAAGAAAGTATGTTGCTACCGTGCATAAAAAATGGATCATGTTTAATCCCTATCACTCTAATGTGGCTCACCTGTAAGCATGAAGTACGTTGCTGCATCCCCAGGAATTTGAGTTCATGACATTTTGCATCATGAGATCAGAAGGTGTGGTGCTTTCGTTTGAGCGTAAGTTGAAGTAAAGCATGCAATTTTGCATGGTTGTATATGACTACAATGGCTATATCAGTACTTTCAGTTAGCACGAGTAGTTGCTGGATAGCATACGCCATATTCCCACACCATAATCTAAAATGTTCACATTTTTTGAATTTGTGTACATAATGTGTTGTATGAAATTAACGTGAACTACATACCATGCATTGATTTTATGGACACATCAAGCATACATATCCTGTGACATCTGTTGCAAATACAACTTCCTACACTATGGGTGCTATATCCCAGTCTGCAATCACCGCTTTCTTGGCAGCACCTACTGCAATAACTGCTATTTTTTAATTGATATAATGCTACAAGTTCCCTATCATATTTTGGCAAACTCTGATCACTAATATATGCATAAGTATGTAGATTGGACACATGAAGTGAGTTCAATATTTCTTGTTGCCTGTCTTTATTCTCTTCATATATTATATTGGTCAAAGTATGTAGATTGGACACATGAAGTGAGTTCAGTATTTCTTGTTGCCTGTCTTTGCAAGAATTCCAAACATCTGTTATCTAGATATGGAGGTATCATATAATTTTCTAGCTATTGTTGTTTCTTCTCATTTGATGCAGAATGACGATGAGGACATTATTTACATGTACACTGGCTACATGCACAAGTTGATGATGTGCTTTCTTTCCCATCCAACTTCTAGAGACAAGGTTAGAGTAGTTGCTCAAAATACGGCTATATAACAAGATGTCTAATGCCTTTCTTGAGTCCATCGGTGCCAATAGTGACATATCTCCTTGATAACAGATAAAGGAAATAAAGGAAAAAACAATGAATACCCTCAGTCCATATGGGTCACTAAGAGATCATAGAGAAGACCCTAGCAGAACTGGAGAACAAATTAGCCAGCCTAGCAATCAGCCTTTCATATCTCTCCTGGAATTAGTTAGAGAAATATACCAGGTATTGTTTCTTACATCAATATATTCAACAATATCAACCAAACTGCATATACATGATTTAGTTTGATTTTCATGGAACTATGGAAGTTTATATATCCCTTTAGTTTCACCAAGTATAATTTGTGTAATCTTATTTCTATAAGACTGTAACACTTGTGCTGGTATGATTGTGCTTTGGTGCTTCCTTATGATACAAGAGTTGCACTAACTGTGTTGCTCACTGTAGAGTAGGATGACTGATTTCTGTTTCTTTGCAAAACTGTAAGCTTTAAAACTATTGCAATTCCAAACTACAGGTTCTAGGGGGAAAACTTCTGTTGATTCTGAGCATATCTGTCTTAACCACAGTTTGACTTCTAAACAGATGCAAACCTTTAGTTTGATATAGGTATATAACCTTGGTACTTGTTATCTATGATATAACTGTATGTATAATTGTATATGTTGGGCAACTGGGCAAATCACAAATGTGGCATATGCGACTAGTTTTATAGACAATAATGCTTAAAAGATCTGTAGAATGCATAAAATAGGGACTCTTGCCAATCGCTGCATAATTTAGCCATACCATAAATATTCTAAGTTGAGTTAAGATGTGAGCTTGAGTGGTGCCGCACTGTTAAAAAACTTCTTCTCTAGCTGCTGCTATCAACTCTTGTAATTTTGAACTGGACGGATGTTTTTTATATTATGAGTTATGACAACCTTGATCTGCATTTCCTAGTTGCGCAATTCTGAATTTTTGGACATTACGTGTTCGCGCTGTTCTCTTTTTTCTTCCTTTTATTGCAGAATATTTTTATTTCTGTAAATAGAAGGCATTCAAGTATACTTTCACATGATGTTTTTCACTATACTAAGCTCTAATTTCAAGAACATCTTCTACACTTATTTGATATTTATGTGCTCTCACCAGAAAGAACCTGAGCTAGTGCATGGAAACGAGGAACTGTGGACCTTTGTCATATCTGCAGGAGAAGATCACACCACTACACAAACTCTTGTGGCATTCCTTGGACTTCTTAGTACTTTGGTATGCAAATGTTGCATAACACTGCTGCATATTCAATCTTTTACACTGTTTGTAACAATCTGGTCTTGTAGGCTTCCAGTGAATTTGGTGCTGCCAAAGTCTACGAACTGCTCCAGGGAAAAGTTTACCGTTCACTTGGTTGGAGCACTTTGTTTGATTGCTTATCTATTTATGAAGAAAAGTTCAAAGAATCCCTTCAATCTTCTACAAGCGTGTTGCCTGAGTTTCCTGAAGCGGATGCACAGGCACTTATTTCGTATTTAGCTGTTCTCCAGAAGGTCTTCTCTTCTCAGCATACTGTTATATTATCTTGGTTCCATCCAAACATATTCTAGATAATTTCACAATGCTGTGACATCTCTAAGGACATTGACCTATCTTTTTTAGACAATGCTTTTTTTTTTTTGGCCCAGCAAGAGCATTGTATTCCAGTGGTTATTTTCACCTTACCTATGTGCTCTTGTTGTGGATTTCATTATTTGATCTGACGAGTTAATTATGGCATAACACTCTTCTTGTGTAGAAATACTGACTATATAGTAAATTTCAAAAAAGCTAGAGAAACTGTACTCAAAACTATGGCTAGGAAATCATACTTAGTCTTGTAACTCCTTAACTTGGTTATGCTATCTCCCTCAAAGGTTCTTCATGGTAGGATTCTTGTCAACTATTAACATTAATCTTAGCTATTTATTCTGCTTTTGGATTCTTAATAATTAGCATG
Organism: Oryza punctata; assembly: GCA_000573905.2. Lineage (NCBI taxonomy): Eukaryota > Viridiplantae > Streptophyta > Magnoliopsida > Poales > Poaceae > Oryza > Oryza punctata. The sequence goes on along the minus strand of CM002489.2, from coordinate 5,768,305 downwards.
TTCTGGCCCAATTTGTGCTTAGGTCTGACATATGTTTTACTCTCTGTATTTTGGATTTTAGCTAGATGACTCTTCTGCAGTCTATGTTTACTTTTTGTCTCAGATGCATTCAATTGTAAATTGGTCTGTGTCGCTTTTTTTTTTCAAACGTGCATGCATATTCATAACAATCTGTTCCTGTTTCTTCTTTTGCCCATGGGTTATGTTCTTTCTTTATGATGCAATAGCCTGCAATACCCACATATATCTGTTTGTTTCATTACATAAACTATGAATATGCTTTAGGTGGTTGAAAATGGGAATACTACTGAAAGAAGGAAATGGTTCCCTGACATTGAGCCTCTGTTTAAGCTCCTCAGCTATGAAAATGTACCGCCATATTTGAAGGTATATATATATATATATATATATTTACTTTTGATATCATTTTGTGGTTTTGCTTTATATTCATGTATACTAAAATTCATGAACAGGGGGCTTTGAGGAATTCAATCACTGCATTTATCAAAGTATCGCCGCTGTTGAAGGATGCTATTTGGAGTTATCTTGAACAATATGATCTTCCCGTGGTTACGCCTCCACTTGGCCAGCATAATGCAACACAGGTATCAAGTTTGCTGTGTTGCTACACTTTTATCTTTTGAATTTGTCTGAACTCTGAATGGTATCATGTACCATGGGGACAAATTTTCAGACCTATTTCCAAGTGAATATTTCTTTGATATTTAACTATTGGATTTTTTTATGCTTTTCTAACTAACACATAGATAAAAAGGTTAATTGGATCCATGCCGTTGCAAATATGCCAATTTAGTTAAATGCCATTACAGTTCATCTATTTGTAATTGTGCCACTAAAATTTTACAAAATTAGAACCGTGCCGCTACCATCACGTTTTCCATCTTCTCCGTCATCTGCACGTGGGACCCACTTGTCAGATTCATCTTCCTCCTTCATCCTTCCCTCTTCTTTTTTTCCACCCCAAGTCGGCGACGTCCCTTCTAGCTCCTGCATGTCCTTCGTCACCATCCTCACCTCGTCGGCGGTGGCCGCCGGAAACGTCTCAGAGATGATGCCTAGCACCATCAATGTTGGGATGGCGTGCGGCGAGATGGCGTTCACCCGTGCGCCGAGCGAGGCCGGAGCCGGTGCTCCTATGGTGCCAGCGTTGCTGTAGACGACGTCGAGGCAGCGTGGTGCGCCACGGCAAGGTCGACGGTCGCAGCGACATCCGCCTCGATGGTGATGTCGTAGTGCGTGTACGATGCGGCGTATGTGCGGAGCTCGGTAGGCACGGCGCGGCGTTCGCCCGCTGCTGCTCCCGCTCCCCATGCCGCCGCGGCCGCCGGAGTGCCACCGCGGGGTTCCGCTGCTGCTGTTGCTCCCGCTCTGCGCGCGCACCGGAGTGCCGTCGTCACTGGGTTCCACTGTTGCTGCTACTCCCGCTCCCGATCCTGGCTCACGCCGGAGTGCCGTTGGTGACCCACCGCGCTGCCCCGAGTCGCTAACTGCCGCTCCGTCGTTGGGTATGGGCTGCGCCGCGACGGCCTTGTGCTGCTGCTGCTGCGTGTACCGGTGGAGAGGAGCCGCTCTGACCCAAACACCGGCGAGCACAACCACTCAGCGCCCACGTACCAACTCGCTCGCCGGCACCACCCGAACAAGCTCCCTCCTTCGTGCAGCCTCAGCTGCCGCCGCCGTCAGTGGTGGTCGTCGGGCGAGCCGAGGCGGCAAGCCACCAGAGCAGCTTGTCGGCGGGGCTCTCCCCGACCAAGCCGCTACGCACGCCGTCCATGGAGGACGACGAGCTGCTCGTGGAGGACATGGAGATGGCCGGCGAGGATGAGCTCCTCTTCCTCAACGGCGTCCGCGTGGCGGGCGGGGTGGAGGCTAGGGTGTCGTCCTCAGCGGCGTCGGACTATGGGTCTGCGTGGTGGGCGGGGTGGAGGCTAGGGCGTCGTCCTCAGCGGCGTCGGACTATGGGTGGCTAGGGCGTCGTCCTCAGCGGCGTCGGACTATGGGTCCGCGTCGTCCTCAACGGCGTTCGCGTGGTGGGCGGGGCGGAGGCCGGTGGCGTCCTCCGCGAGCAGCCCGACGTCGAGCCCCTCCACGACCGCCGCCGCCGTCGCACCGCCTCCTCCACCGCCCCGGGGGGCGCCTTCCCCCTGCGCACACTCGGAGAGTAGAAGAAATAGAAGGAGAAAAAAAAAGATGTGACAGAAAACATGACGGTAGTGGCACAGATCAAATTTTGTGTGGATTCGAATGGCATAGATACGAATAGACGAATAGTAGTGGTATTTATCTGAATCAACATATTTACAATGGCATGGATCCAATTAACCCCTTGGTAAATGGATATAAATCTTGTTAATTGCATGTTCCTTTGTTTCGTATGTCTGTCATTTGAGGACCTTAATCTATGTGCTGTGATTTTGTTGCCAGATATCAAACTACTGATTGTGTTAAATTTTATAGAGTTTTCTATATTTGGTGTGGAATTTGGTATTCTTATTTGCCAGAAGCCTAGAACAGCTTTCTAAATTTTAGTGTTTTGGCAGATTTTTTTGAGAAATAAGTTAAAAATGGATATTGTGTTCTAACAGAAATTGTCTGCCAAGCAAAACCTATCTTGTGCTTTTTGAGCACGTCTTTCAGATACTTTTGCATTGGCTGCATTACTTATCGGATAAGTTGTTTAGGAGTTATTACCTTACCCTCAGGTGGGATTAGTCTGTCCCTTGCAACTCTGTTTAAATAAGGAGGCATTGCTGTTCTCGGAAAAAGAAGGCACTTAGGCAGGTTGATTAATGCTGTAAACTAAATTGCTGATGGAAGAATGTGTTTGGCAGATCTATGACATGAGGTTTGAGTTGAATGAAGTTGAAGCAAGGAGGGAGAGTTATCCATCCACAATATCATTTCTCAACTTAGTCAATGCTCTAATTGCAGAAGAAAGAAACATAAGTGACAAGGGCCGGAGGTATTAACTATTCTATATTTTTGCTCTCTCTTGAAACATTTTAAAGATCCTGATTCTTTTGTTAACAGGTTTATGGGTATATTTAAGTTTGTTTATGAAGATGTATTTGGGCCTTTCCCTCAAAGAGCCTACGCTGATCCTCGTGAGAAGTGGGAACTGGCAGTTGCTTGCTTGGAGCACTTTCGCATGTAAGCATAACGATTGGTATATGTTCCATTGCTTGCACTTTCACAAATAGTTGGGAACCCTATTAATATAATATATTCAAAGAAATGCACATCAAGTTGTAGACAAGAAATTCAGAGTTTTCATCCCATTTATTGTTAGATGTCTTTCTCAAAGAGAACAAGCCATCTTCAGTACTTATGCAATGCAACGGTGCTCTAAAAAACTAATTGACCATTGATAATGTGCAGGGTTTTAAGCATGTATGACATCAAGGATGATGATATTTATGCTGCTGTTAACGCATCTGGACCTTCAACAATATCTCATGCCTCAATCGACAGACAGCTCCCTGTGCTCGAGCTACTCAAAGTATGTTCAATTGTTGATTCATGTGGCTTTAACATCTTAAGCAAGCTGAATATGACTATTGGAAGCTTACTATAATTTTCTTGCAATTAAGATTTTTTTTCCAGAGTTTGTTATGTTGCTGCCAGCTACCTTAGCTTTTCCTAATGGCCTCATGGAGGTCTAGTCACACGCACAGCATATTGGCAAGTGAGCAAGGGAGGGGATGGGGAAATGAAATAGAGGAGGTGACTAGGGTGTTATGTTAGTGATATTGTGCATTAGCAGTACCCTCATACTGGCAGGGGAACTCTTCCTCTAGATGGACCCACGTGCCCCATTGCAATCAAGAAACATTGAAACACAGTTGGATTTAGCTTGATCAGTCTCCTAGAGATTGGGGGTAAGCTCATCGCCGATGAGCGTTCATAGGCCATAGCAAGGTGTATATTGTCATTGACTTGCACAAATGGTGCCAGAATTGATGGCAATGGCTTATTATAGAAGGAAGAGAGGTGGAGTTGATGTCATATTGTAGAAATGGAGCGGACTTTATTTATTTTCTATTTTATTTAACCAGGGCAAACTTGATGTCATAGTATACTTCTCTTTTTTCGTTTTGTAAACATTGCACTCATTGTCCTGTGTGTCCATCCAGTACATTTTCATTTGGCCCAGGACACCTTTATTACGTCATACTGCGCACCTAGTGTGTATTTTACATAACTAGAAAGGTTGAGCATCCTAATAGAACACACTACTCTACATTGGATATAAGGCTGGAAAATGGACACTGAGCACAATTGTCAATTGGTGACCTGTGAGCTTTGTTTCCATGTATTCCACCTTTATAACAATGTTGTCAGTTTTGAAAAAACAACAATTGACAGGAATTACTTCCTGATTTTATTCTGCATTGCTCAGCTCATGTTCTCAACAGATTAAGGCTCCTTTGATTTGAAGGAATTTCATAGAGTTGTTTGGAAGATTTCATTTCTTGGGAAAAGTTTATGCAGCCTTTGGAAGAGGAATAGAATCGGAAAAAAACAATGGGTTGGTTTCTTATGCCTCTATTTCACAGGAAAATAAACATGAGCTTATAGCTCTTTACTTTTTTTTTTCTTTGGGAAGTCCTGCACTCTATCCCTCCCACATGTGATTTTGTCTGCAATTCCTGTAAAGCATAATCCTGTAAGATTCTGTAACATGTGACAATCAATTCAGTTTATATGAAGCTTATGCGATTTCTTGCTTGCTTTTGCTTTATGGGGTATATCTATCTCACTGATACGTCTGATATTCTGATGTTTCTAATAATGTCTAATGATATGCATATTTTGTTTGAACTTCTATATGTGTCTATGTGCTCTGTATAAATACTAGGTTGTGAAATTCCAATGCAGGATTTCATGAGTGGGAAAATTGCTTTCCGGAATATTATGAACATTGTATTAGTGGGTGTGGACACCCTTATTAATGAGCGAACTACCCAAACTTATGGGATTCTTCTGGAGAAAACTGTCCATCTATCATTTGAAATATTTATTCTTGTGATGGAGAGAGATCTGGTGCTTGCTGATGTTTTCCGTCCACTCTACCAGGTTTTCTTTCTTTATGGTAATATCTTTCTTTTGCTGGTCATGCCTCTCTCTATCTAATATCGTGTCTGTTACTCTTTGCACTATGCAGCCGTTGGATGTTGTGTTAGCTCAAAATCATAGACAAATTATAGCTTTACTGGAGTTTGTACGATATGATTATCTTCCTCAGATTCAACAGTGCTCTATAAAAATTATGGGAATTCTGAGGTATATCCAAATTTCTTATGTTTCAGATTGCTATTTAGTGAAGTCTACCTTTTCCATGTTTACGCCTGCAATCAGAGTAGTTAAGATTAATGTGTCAATCTTTTCACCATTTTGTTTTATGCAGTTCTAGAATAGTTGGTCTTGTCCAGTTGCTTTTGAAAGCAGATGTTGCTAAATCGGTAATTGAGGATTATGCTGCTTGCTTGGAGTTCCGCTTTGATGATTTCCAGGTCATAGAGAACACAAAATATGATGTTGGTGTCCTAATACTACAGGTCGTTATTTCAGCTTGTGTTTCTTTTTTTGTAGTGTACTTAATATGCCTATCTTCTAACTGCAATAACCATTTTGTCATGCAGCTACTTATTGATAATATTTGTCGTCCAGCTCCCAACATTACACATTTACTCCTAAGATTTGATGTCAATGGATCCATAGAACGGACAGTTTTAAAACCAAAGTCACACTACAGGTTAGCTCAAGGCTCTTTGCTTTATGTATAGCCATAAGGTTTGTTTGACGAATTATCATATTTTGCCGCAGTTGTTTAAAGACAATTCTTGACAATCTTGAAAAGGTGACAAAGCCAGATATAAATGCTTTACTGCATGAATTCGGTTTTCAGGTTTGTTTTCTCAGGGATAGAACCCACCTCCTTATTTTAATCCTTTAACTTCAAAATTTACGTTTGACTCATCTTAATTCAGCTTCTCTACGAGTTATGTCTTGACCCTTTAACTTGTGGACCTGTCATGGATCTCCTGAGCACAACAAAATACCAGTTCTTTTCTAAGGTACACATTCTTCTTTTGTTCTTTTAAATAAAAATAGCTAAAAGTTGAATGGAAGTCATAATTCTTTTCTTGTTTATTGTTCCCAGCATGTTGGAACCATTGGTGTGTCACCACTTCCAAAAAGGAACAACAATCAATCTCTTCGTATTAGCATGCTCCATGAGGTATGATTTGTAGGCACGAACTTCTTGATGCCACCCATTTTTCGTCCTGTTAATCTACAACTTGTTAATTTCAGAGGGCATGGTTGCTAAAGATGCTAGCGTTGGCATTGCATGTATCTGATATATCATTGTCCTTATACCGGGAGTCCTGTTTGGCTATTCTATGTCATACTTTTGGCCAATGTGCTGAGAACTTAAGGAGTGCAAACCTGTTACAATCTCCTGGCAGTAGCAATTTAGCAATGAACGGAAACAAGGTAATGCTTAATAACTTCTATCTGTCTATTTTTGTTTATATGGCACTTTGTTGGTGCGCCATGTAGTTTTGTTTGTACAGGCCTTTGCTTGTATTCCTTTGTGCTTCTATCAGACTATCTTGATTCATTGATCAGACATCTTAAGGGAAATCCACAGTCAATGCAGTCCATTCAAGGAAACTATGAACCTCGTTTCCATACTTTTTTTATTGTGATTTCCACCTCTTAATTTTCAATTTTTTCAGACATTTGTAACTGTTTTAAGGAACTGTCCACTAATATAATCATTAGACACTCAGCTCGAAGTGTGTACTTGTGAAGAATGTTTTTTTGGGGGACAGGGCCTACATTTTCTTATGTTACTGCAGCCTTTCCCATCTACTCAGAGCACTTGGATTATGGAAGTACTGTACTCCTGTTTCTCATGATTAATAACACTCCAAAATGCATGTCAGTGTAATCAAGTTTGCACCTAGTAGGGCCATCTTATTCCCTCTGTCCCATAATATCAGGGATCCAAGGATTCAATTTTTGTCCCAAAATATAAGGGATTCTAGCCCCCAATCAACTACCCCTCATTTAATTTTCATCCAATCTTACCCCCAACCACCTTCCCACTCCCTAGGCATCATAGTCTTTTTCCTTAATCTCTCCAGAAAAACCAAGGATCCCTTCATGGTTCAAGAAGGCGCTAGTCAGGCCTAGGCGGTGACTAGCAAGTGCCTAGATTGGACCAACTAGTCAGATCCAAGAAATTAGCAAGCATATTACATGAAAATTAGCTACATAACACCAAAATTGCTACAAAACACCACCCAAGCAAGTTCAGCCGCCTAATGCACCATCTAGGGGGTGCCTAGCACCAACTTTTAGAAGACGGGATCTGCATATTATGGGATGAAGGGAGTAGATGGCTATGTTGAGGTCTTTTTGGAGCAATTATAATGACGCAACATTCAGGACTCAGGACATCACAAACTCCATAAATATCCCACTTGGCAAATAAGACATGTTAACTATGTTTCCATGCTGCAAATCTTATGTGTTATTTTTTTCACCCAGGTTTTGGATTTGCTTGAAGTTGTCCAGTTCAGATGTCCGGACACTTCCATTAAATACCCCCAGATGTTTTCTAACCTGAGACTTGAATCAAAGGTCTGCCCTTTAAACATCAACTTTTTAAATTTGATTAGTTATCATCTGATTCTTGCTGCTAATAGATTGAAGAGATCCTAAGGAATTCCGCAACATCCGAATTTGGTGGTGTATATTATTATTCAGAGCGCGGCGATCGATTGATTGATCTTGATGCATTTCATGAAAAACTTCTCCAGGTCATTTTTCAGCCTTATTCGTTGTTATTACACTTTTATGTTTCCTATGGTTTTTTTATGGATTGCTTCATTTGTTACAGATGTCTCAATTATTGAACCCACAATTAAGTGAATCTGAGAAAAACGAGCTAAAAGAATCATTTCATCAGATGCTGAAATGGGCCTGGAGATATAACAAAAATCTTGAAGAACAAGCGGCCCAGCTTCACATGTTGACTGGCTGGTCTCAAATTGTTGAAGTTAGTCTTTTGTTTGTTTTTTTGCTTAGCTTTTCTTAGGGTGAGAATTTTTATGTAGATCGCTTGCTATTTTCCTCTAATTCCAGGTAGCAGTATCTAGAAGGATGTCATTACTTGAAGATCGTTCTCATTTATTGTTTGAGTGAGTGTTGTCTCCCTTCTCTAAGAATACAAACTCTTATTGTCACAAGTGTACCTGTTTTACTGATTGCATATTGCATGTTGCAGGCTCCTTGACGCTTCATTAAGTGCCACAACATCTCCAGATTGTTCAGTGAAAATGGCATATATTTTAACCAATGTAAGTTTGTTGTTGATCGGCTTGTATCAAGTGTTAACCTCTTAATAAAATTCCTCGCTTACTGCAAACTTGCAATTTATGTATGTTGATGTTTTCAAGGTGGCATTGACTTGTATGGCGAAACTGCGGGATGAAAGATTCATATGCCCAACTGGTGCAGATTCTGATGCAGTTACTTGCCTTGATATCATTTCGGCAAAGCAGTTGTCAAATGCAGCATGCAATTCATTATTGTTCAAACTCACGATGGCAATACTAAGAAATGAATCTTCTGAGACCTTGAGAAGACGGTAACTTCCCTATCATTGGTGACTATGAGCACCAAAAACATTTCTGTTCCATTCGTTATTCTCTTTCATACAAAATATATGCTGACTTTAAATTTTCTTTTACAGCCAATATGCATTACTATTAAGTTATTTTCAGTACTGCCGTAGCATCCTTGACTCTGATGTCCCTCCATCAGTTCTTCGGTTCTTACTACTTGAAGAACAAGAGGGAGATGATGATGAACTCGGTCTTCAAAAGGTCCTTTCTATTAATTATCTTTGTGTCGTGATGGGAGTATTTCGTGTTCCTTACCCTTTTCTTTCTAAAGGTTCTCAAGGAACAAAATGAATTAGCCCGCAGCAATTTTTCTGTCATAAGGAAGGAAGCTCAAGCAATTATCGATTTGGTATGTCATTCTTCTATGTATAAAAAATAGTTGAGATGTTTTGCACAATGCTTATGTTTATAGCACAGGTGTTGCATGTCTATGTAAATATACTTGAGGGTACAACATAAATTGCAACATAAGAGTAATTATCCTAAAGTTTAAAATTGAGTATATGATCAGAGACAGATTAGCCAGCTACTTATGCACTTGTGCAAACATTTAGTCAAAACAAAATGCAAAAAATTATCCTCAAATCTTAAATTTGTATATAGACATTAGATCAATTATCCACCTACATGTGCAAGGTTCAAAACACACCATTGAGAAACATGAAATTGAAATGGTGTGATTTGATCTAATGTTTTCCATCTCTGTTGCAATGGTGTGTTACCCCATAAACCTTGAACATGAGATCAATTTTGTTTCCATCACAGGTTGCCAAGGATGCGATCCATGGAAGTGAAGCAGGGAAAGCTATTTCATTCTATGTTCTTGATTCACTGATTAGTATTGACCATGATAAGTATTTTTTGAACCAAATTCAGAGTCGAGGAATTCTCAGATCATGTCTAAGTGATGTTAACAACTACTTGTCTAAGGTCTTGGACTTCATTCCCTTCTTACTTCTTCCCAAGAAATCTGCTGTTATAGTTTAAGGCATTGTTTTGTCATGGTCATGCCAATCACATTTTTACATATTATTGAAAATGTCTCTGCGAAAAAAAAGAAAAGAAAATGAGCTGTGGCTCTGATTGTAGACCTATAGAGGACCGCCATTTTCATGCAGAGTATGAGGGTAGGAATTTAAGATGAAATTGTTTGGTGGTTTTCTGGATATTGATGGATGCTTTGTACTGCCAAAGTTATGGGGGGTATTTAAAGGTGAAATTGCTCAGTGTTTTTCTGGGTATTATTGAATGGTCAACGCTAAATCATCAAAGCCTGGCCCAATGGCTAGTAATGTTACGCCATCAGTGTTACTTCAAGGAGACAAGGATGGCTTCCAGTTGATCTCTTTTGAAAATTAAAAAGTTTGGCTATGCTCCTTTCTTTTTTTGCTGAAAGACTGCACACAATCATTTTATGAATCTTTTCATTTAATTTTCATGTAATACATGTGCTGAATTATGTAGTTATGTGGGTGGACGGTTGTCGATACTCTACAGTAAAATACATGTTTTGTTGTGATAATCTGTTCTTTTATGTTTCCATATTTGCAGTAATTTTGTACTACAGTTAGCATAGCAATGAGTGTATTAATGCTACCAGTCTTCTTTCTACTTCCTCCGTTTCATATTATAAGTCGTTTGACTTTTTTCCTAATCAAACTTTACTAAGTTTGACCAAGTTTATAGAAAAGGTTAGTAATATCTAAAATATCAAATTAGTTTTATTTAATCTAACTTTAAATATATTTTGACAATATGTTCGTTTTGGATTGAAAATACTAATATGTTTTTCTATAAATTTGATCAAACTTAGAGAAGTTTGACTAGGAAAAAAGTCAAACGACTTATAATATGAAACGGAGGGAGTAGCGTTTATGCCTTTGCCATTTGTCATTGACTTTCTTTTTCATTTTCAGGAAGCATCATTCTCATCAGAGTCTTCACAGCGATTTTGCACTATTGATGCTCAGTTGTCATTACTTCTGAGAATCAGTCACCACTATGGGAAACATGGCTCCCAGATTCTGTTGTCCATGGGTGCTCTACATAATCTTTCATCGTGCAACCTGATGGGTTTGCAGAAAAAGGTTCTCTTTGTCTCTGTTACCAATGTGGGTGCTTATCCTCTGTTCAAAAACACTTACAATATCTTTATGTTTTAGGCAAATTCAAGGCTCAACTCCAATGTAGTGAAAGAGCGATCTGGAGAAATTGACAAGAGGAGATCACTTACTGCACCTATACTTAGAATTGTCACATCTTTCACCTCACTTGTGGACTCCGCTGATTTTCTTGAGGTTAGCCAATGTTCTGGAGGTTCCATATTTTCTGCATCTCATATGCAAGTGCATTTTGTCATGGGCATTGGGCCGTGAGGCCAAGACCCATGGAGCCAACTCTAGGGTGGATGAACAGTGCAGTACTGCAGTGGGTACTGTAGCAGCGGATTAGGAGATAAGATTAGGGAATTGGTAAATAAGATTAGGTAATATTTGCTGGGTGTGGTGTTTTCCTTTTTCCTGCTTTTATTGATAGTAAGTTTTTTAGGGAGGTGTGAAGGAATACCATCATTCACAAACTGTGTTGGATTGACACTTTATTATAATAGCTTTATTGAATGCTGCCGTACATTTCAAGCATTGTTTGCTCGTGGGTTAAGTATAAATGCAACATATGGTATGGTGAGAACCCATGAAAAATGTTTATCTCCATAGTTACATCAACCCAGTTGTAAAAGAGCATTATCATGAGCTATTAGCTAAGGCAAAGTAAATATTTGCATATACTGCTTTATCCTGAATTTTATCATTTCATGACTTGATACTGCATATAACTTTGTAGTTGTGCTAGGCCTGCTATTATGAGATTCTGGCCTTGGCTATTATGAGATTCTGGCCTTCGAAGGTACCACATCAGCTAGAACTGATTGTCCATGGCTTGGGTTTGTTTTGTGCTTGGTTATGTCATGGATCGGGTAATGGTCTGAAGACTGGGAGAGGCCATATCATTCTCATTGGCATTGGCTTGTCCGATGTTCAGGAGACTCTGATTAATCTACTTAAGTACCTAACTTTATGATTTATTGCTTAGTTGATGATGGGGTACATGGGATCCCTTTATATATAGGAAGGATTGACTTGACATCTGAGGAACAAATCTATGATATTATAATCTGATCTATCTCTAATTTACTGACAAGCTTCATCTGTCCTATCTAGATAATCTCCTACCTTTATTTGACTTATTCCTCATTTGATGATTAACCTGCTAATTAGCTGTAAGGGCTGTCCTGGCCATGCCATGACATTTATCAACAGTTTGGTGAAAATTGGACAGGTTTTTAGAGGATGAAAATTTGGCCTCAGGTGATGATTTTGTCAAGAGGGGTAAAATGGACTTGTTCCATTAATTCCATAATGTTATTTTTCCAGTTTACCTTATTGGTAAACTTTATTGAAATGTTTCTATGTTGGGGAATTACATGGAACTATTGCTTGCCATGAACTTTATTGAAATGAAATATTTCTATGTTTTGTAATCTCTCTACATGCCATTCTTATTTATACTAATTTAATTCTCCTCAGGTGAAGAACAAAATTGTTCGGGAGGTAGTAGACTTTGCCAAGCAGCATCAGCCTGTTTTCAATAATATTTTAAGGGAGAGTATATCAGGAGCTAATATATTCACCTTGGAGCGGCTTAATATGGTGGTCTCTATTCTTGGCAAGGTTTGCTATTTGCTTCTCATTTGATTTTGGTCTTTTTTGTAATGTGTCTCACAAGTGTTACCACTTTATAGGTATGGGCGTATGAGGAAAATGATGAATGCAGCTTTGTCCAAGATCTATTTTCCACGATGCAATTTCTTTTCAGTCTTGATATTGGATCTCTCAACTTTATGCAATCATCAAACATGATTGAGGTACAATCTAGTTCTCTTTAGGCTGCGTTCGCAGCACCTTGCTGCCAACCTGCACAGTGATCACGGAAAACGGAGCGATCCATTAGCGCGTGATTAATTAAGTTTTAGCTAAATTTTTTTCAAAAACGGATTAATTTGATTTTTTTTAAGCAACTTTTGTATAGAAACTTTTTGCAAAAAACACACCGTTTAGCAGTTTGAAAAGCGTGCGCGCGGAAAACGAGAGAGGTGAGTTGGGAAAAGAGGGGAAAGAACAAAGCCTTAACATAGCTTCATTACAACTATGCATATCCATGCACCCTGAGACTTTTCTAATGCTTGCAACTGTTGTTTCTTACCAGAATCAGAAGTCAGAATTGATAGTGTTTGGCTTGTGCTTCAGCCTTATCTCCTACCTATATGTTCTGGCTACAAAGAAGGATATGCGGTTTCAAGTAAGATATTTTTCTAGCAGCTCCTAGTCAATTTTCATTAATATTTTCTCTGGTAACACTGCTCCAGGTCTCCCAGCTCTTGTTTTGGCCATGAGCCATGATAACAAAGGGGAAGACCTTTTTTGAATAGTTGATAATGTAAAAATTTGTTTTGGTAAGCTTTGGATTGTTAGTGAATTCTTAGTTAGCTACACTACATATGATTCAAATCGATATTTCCAAAATTTTAAATTTGTGAAGAAGCATTTGAATCAGCTTTTTTTGCTTTATATCTTTAAGTATTGAATGTTTTAAATACCTGTAAGTACACATGCATTAATCATTTTCCATGGTTTTCAAATTACATTATGAAAAAGCATTTATGTCATTATGTGTACATGATTAGCTTCTGAAGTTGACTTACATGAGAACTTTGAATAACTGAAATTGTAAGTAGTAGAAACCATAGCATACATTCATCTGTGCTGATCATTTGCTTCAAAACCACACAAAGTTGGGACCACCAGTTGACTGGGTAACCTGTGGCTTGCAGTCAGTGCTCTTGGGACTTTGGATAGTAGGATTGCTATTCTATGTAGGCGTGTTGAATAGTCTTCTTATATAGTAATGTTGTAAGAAACCGGACAATCATAATATTGTGAAATGAGGTACACTTTACCCATTGCAAGGTGCAATTTACTCTACTAAGACTAGAATCTACCACGTGATATGTAATGCTAACCGCTAACAGATAGCTAGGTGTAATCGTTCTAATAACTTTGGATGGAGCACCAGATTAACATGGAAAATGATGAGTAGTTTGCTCTCTGTCATGTGCATGAGTTATTCACGATCATTGAGCAGCGGCAGTCACCGATGATGAGTCAGTTGGCAGGGCATGGTAGATAGAAGATATTCCCTCTGTCCCAAAATATAAGAGACGTTGGTTTGATGAGACACATCCTAATACTACGAATCGGGACATGCAAAATCCCTTATATTTTGGGATGAAGGGAGTAAGTAGATGTTATATGAATTTTATTTTGTGTTCAAATCTTTTAGAGAATTTCATTTTTTTAATTAAATGTTAGAGATTTGTTGCTGTAAAGATCTGATAGTTTGAACAAGTGCTCTCTGTAGCTGGATTAAAAACATAGCATGATGGTGTGTATTTCAACTGTTTCCACATCAGCATCTAACAAACACACAGTACATGACTACATGTGGTTCCACAGGTCTAGCAAAACGATCTGATAACCTTACTTTAGCCATATACTCAAATTTCTTGGATTTGATTTTGAATCGATGATGCAATTTACACCAAAGTAATTACATAAGTATTTAATAGAATATACCTTGATTGAATTTCAGTTTCAAACTAAAATTACACCAGAACAAGAGCACTAATTTCTTGTTTACTTCCAATTTATAATTTTCTCGTGAATTTCCTTGTCTCACCAAATACATTTTCATGCAATACATTCAAAGATTATACTGCATTAAAATTTTCCGTTATTTTTATCTGTTGATCTCATGCCCAAAAACAAGTGATATGGCCCCCAATTTACCTTTGCAATTTCTCTTATTGTTAAGTGGTTGCGATGTTGCATATAAAATTATGTCTGCATGCAATTTTTCTGCTAACTCTTTGTTGATATTTTCATATTTGTATATCCTAAGTTTGCATAATCAGCTTCTTGAGCTTGCAGATTTCATATGATGATACTACCGAAGGTCAACAGCAACCAACACTACAACTGGTTTCAGATCTTCTAAACTCAATAACACTTGCTATGGAAAGAGTAGCTGAAGAAAAATATATGTTGCTAAATAAGGTATCTGATGCGAATATATTTACCTGTTCATTATGTGCTAAATCTAAACTTTGGAGTTGAATAATTGATCCAGAGTAGGAGTTCATTTGAACATTTAGCAGATCATAATGATTTCAGTGCAACTATGCATTAACTGTCTGTTTTATCCTGCACAGATTCGTGACTTAAATGAGTTATCTAGGAAGGAGGTTGATGATATTATAAAATTATGCATGAAACAAGATTGTATCTCTCCCAATGATAACATCCGTAAAAGGTACTTGGTGCTTTCCTTTTTGCAACAATTGTCCATAACGTTCTTGGGTTAATAATGAACACTTCATTCTCATTTGCTTGTGTCGATCTCTGATCTTTGATCTTGCCTGTAACCACATACAAAAAACTGAAATATGTTTAGCAACAAAGTAAAACTTTTTCCTGACTCCTCCACCTTTCCCCCATTCTGCTTGGCATGGCAATACTCAACAACAGCCCATGGAAGTGGTAGCCATGAATAATCTCTTATGTCAGCTTGTGATGCATCATGCATGCATGAGCAATTGAGTATAGCTACTCCTACGATATTATGTTTCTACAGGATAGTAGGGTTATGGCTTCATTTAGTCCATTGGGATAATAGGAGACTAAATGAGTGTCTAGAATCCTGGGAGAAATGCACCACCTCAGTATCTAATGATAAAAAAGAACATAACCAAACACTTCTTGGTAAACTGCTTATCTGTCAAACGTTATACAATAACTGCATGCTACAGTGCCCTGGTTGACCCAATGGACATGATCTTTTGCCTTTTGGAAGATCTTGCTGTAATAATCATCTACTCTATGCAAGGTTTTTATGGTACATGTTGCAGTACATGTAACAATTGTTCTCTTGCAGGAGGTTCATTGCAATGATTGAATTGTGTTGCATGGCCGGCAACCGAGACCAGCTCATAACCCTTCTACTCCAAATCGCAGAATGCGCTGTCACTATTCTCCTTGTTCATTTTCAAGACGAGTATGAATAATTGTTTGTTGTGCAGAGGTTTTACTGTCTTGGTCCTTTTGTTCTTAAGCTTAAGGACTATTGCATTTCTGTTCTTATTGTAGGTCTTGTGCGAAAGATATTTCTTCATTTTCTGATGAGTTGCTTCCTATCCTGGAGAGGCTAGAGCATTTTAAGGAGGTATAGCGCTCATAAATAAATTGTGGATTGCTCTAGTCTTTTCATTTGCTCACTTAGCTAGTGAGCTCTCATATTGTGTATATCTGCATTTTTTTTTAGGCCTGATAAAATTTTAATTAACTGTATGCAAATACAATTATAAAGATATACCCCTGTAAAATGTGATGTATTACCATATTTTCTGCCTAAAGATGTTTACCAACAAATTTTTCATTTATTCGAAACTTTCGTGCTTCTATTTAATGTGTTCTGAAAATGATTTTTTTTAATTGGCTGGGCAGGACAAGGTCGGGCGTAGCCTCAAGCTATTTCACCGATCTGTAACCACTCTAAAAGAGATGACCATCAGAAGTATGTCATTGTGATTTGTGAAGAACGACGGAAATATGTATACGATGTAACTGTTTTTTGTAGCATAGATTTCAAGCTGTAGAGCCTTTGGTGTTGTATAAGGTTACAACTGAAATATAATGTAAGTTGGATTCTACTGCTCTAGCCAGGTGTGTTAGATACTTTGATGCAAAGTTTCCATCATTTTAAAGGAAGCCTGACCGAGATTACATACCATGAGCTCTTTGCAGCTATTAAGTGTAGTATGGTTTATCATCATGCGGCTGACAAACCTATCAAAAATAGAATAGTATTTGAGTTCTATGTGCACAATGAGAAAAAAAATTTACTCCTTGTATCTCAAAATATAAGCAGCAACTATTTTTTAAATTTTTTTTAATTTTTGATAATACGAGATGTGCATGCAATTGACTGCCGCATCCTCCACTTCTTTAATTTGTTTTTTCAATCCTCCACGCTCAAAGACATTGTATATTTGTATTTATTGGAGTGAACCAAATTTAATGGTAATCGTGTCTAAAATGCGAACGACGGGAATTGAATCCGTGCATGGTGGATTTATAATCCACTGCTTTTATCCACTTGGCTATATCTACCCCTTATCCAGCTAAAGGAATTTGTCTTTTTTTTATTCATCATTATTCTATTTATTTTAACTTTCATACTGTGATCGGGATATTGGACATCGAAATGCTACTGTTTAAAATGAGAAAAAAAAGATTCAATCGAGATATTGGACACCGAATGTTGTGAAAAAAAAATCCTTTTGTAGCTAATCATTTATTGGTAAAAATAGAAAAAGTCATAGAAGAAAGAAATAATACTCTCTTTGTTCCAATATAAGAGATTCTGAGCGGATGAAATACTATCCAAATTTTGAACAGGAAGCCTATCCAAATTTATTGTACTAGGAAGTATCCTATTCATCTAAAATCCATTATGTTTTAGAATGGAGGGAGTATTAAAGCGGTGTCTTATATTTTAGGATTGAGAGTAGATTAAATAGCAGAAAACAATCGCAGCTTACTAGCACCAAACAATAGGATCCAGCATCTCACTGGTTCTTTTATCAGCTTTGAAGTGTGAATCTGTGATGGCAATAGCAAAGGACCAGTAACCACAAGCCGCACCAATCATTGTCTGACCAAAATTGTATTTGTGCATCGTCAGTGTACAATGCATGATCAGAAAATTATACAGCAAAATACAAACCACGGAAGAACAGAATGACAACCAAAACATCATCCCGTCAAGTGACAAAGTAGTCAGGCTGCACATTCAGATCTATGTTTTATCCTGAACTTTATACTAATGTATTTTCCCCTCTCATTTTTACAGCAGCTGGGAAACAAACAGATTACACGAAAAATACCAAGTTAAAACGAAACATGAAAGGATAGCCAGTTACAAACTCCTACCGAGTGTCAAGATCATTAAGCATTTGAGCAGAAGTGCAGGCGAAACGAGGATACCGAACGCAGCGTCAAGATCATTCCTTCTCATTCTTGTTTTCAGTTTTTCACCTCTCTGGTTCCTCCTGCCCATTGCTGCCGTGCAGAGGTGGCAGGGAGAACACGCTCACCGTCGAGCTCCCGCTCCGGATCTCTATCAGCGCCCTTAGCGCCGCCGTGAAGATGCTCTTCATGTCCGTGCTCTTCTCATCCTCGATCTCAGCCTCATCCTCTCCCGGGACTGCTCCACCGTTGGCTGAGGAGGAGGAGCTGGGCTTTGAAGCCTTCTCCTCGCCTTCGCTGTCATCTTTCCCATCTTCACTCACTGCCGAGTGTTCGTTCGTCGGCATGAGCTGGTCCAACATTTCCTCGCATTCCTTCACAAGCTTGTACAGGAGGTCGGTGGTGAAGAAGGGTTGCTGCAGCACCTTCTGGACGAAAGGGAGACGGATCATGGAGCCGGTTCTCTTGTCGTACTTCTTGAGGATTTTAACCAATCCTGCACAAGAGGAACATGTAACATAAGCCTTTGCACCAAAAGGAATTTTTATATGTAGAAGCATATCCAGAAATGAGAGTACAAAACAGAAATAACAGCAGGCATATCACGCTAGAAATGCCGGTGATTTAAGCAAAAATCTGCGGAGTATTATAACGTTGTTATAGGCATCATCAAATGTAATAGTTATAGAAAGTGTAATATTATACTCCCTCCGGACACAATTTTCTGTCGTTTCCGACAGCTAAAAAGAACTAGGTGTAAGTCATTTCAACGGCCTGAAGCAACAAATATTTCCGTCCGCAGGGAGTGCAAGTATGTTTCTCACAACAAAATGACAAATCCGAGATTCCACACAGAGGAAAAGACATTTTTTATTGGTCCCTTTCATTAAAAACATGCTAGAACAAGTTTATGCATTATATAAAAGAAAAGCATCTAACTAAAAAAGTAAAGTGACATGTGGTCCCATTAAAGTCAACGAGTTTTCAACTTCGAGATTTCTATATGAAAACCATATCATATATAAGTATTTAGTGGGCATCACACTTATTTTTATCAACACACATGCCCGACATCCCATGAAACGATATTATATTAAATAATTGACCAATCCCTTTTCAGAAAACTTGACCTTTCTGAAAAGGATAGGCGGCACCCACCGCGTGTCCTGGCTTTCTACTAGCGTTTCTATCCTACTCGGATTCCATGGACTGTACAGACTCAATCTGAAAAGTTAGAATTCATCTAAGTCTTAATTCTAAGGGTCCGAAACTCATTTTGATAACATACATACTATTTGACTCACAAAACTTACCAGCTTCACCTATTCACATATCCTGACAAAAATCACACAAAAAATGCTGTATGGTGGCAAAAAATCAAACAAATGCAGGCCCCAACTCTTCCCATGTGTCCTAAGAACTACCGTAGGAAAAAATAAATCTAGTCATGTTTCTATCATGTGAAGTGCCATTTCATTTTCACACGAATACAGTACACGATAGCACGATACCAACAGTGTATTCCTCGTCCTGACATGGACAGTACAAAAGGTCTGAAAATTATAAACTGATGCACATTTCACTGAGAAAATTCAGTGTGGACTGCTCACCGGTGTAGTTGAGCGCGCTGTAATTCTCGAGCAGCACCATCTCGCCGTGGAGATCGACGATCTCCTTCCTCACGCGCATCACCTCCTCCGCCGCCGCCGCCGCCGACGCCGACGCCACCCGCTCCCGCAGCTCCTGCGTCAATCAGGAACAGTTTCACCTCACCCAGATAGAGCGAGACGACGACGACGAACGCGAGAGGAAACGGAGGAATTTTTAATCTTACCTTCTGCTTGATGACGTATTCCTCCTCCTTCTCGAGGAAGAAGAAGTTGAACTTGTCGAGCTCGGCGTCGAGGAGGCCGACGAACCCGGCCTGCTCCGGCGTCATCATCCCACGCCCCGCCGCCGCCGTCGTCGCGCCACCGACGCGACGCCGCTTGCTCGCCCTCTCGCCGGCGGCGGCGGCACCACCGCCGCCGCGGCAGATGAGGTTGAGGCGCTTCTTGAGGTCCTTGTAGGAGAGGAAGTTGTCGCGCCACTCCGGCTGCATCTCCACGATCTGGCTGCTCAGGCTCTTGCCGAACTTCATCTATCTATTCTCCACGATTCACACGAAAAAACCTAAAATTGGGATCGAACTGTGGTCGAGGAAATTGAATTGCAGGTGCAGGTGGAGGAGATGATGGCGATAAATAGTGGGGAGGAGAAAGAAGAGGGAATATTCGTGACGGGATATCTCGCGGCGTAGCGCTTTCCCCGACGAACTCGTCCGGGTTGGAAGTTTTTAATTTTTTTGAGGGGTGGGATGGGAAATGGTAGGTGCACCCAAGAGCTACCCGAGAGAAAAAACGTTTTGTTTGGGTTTGGTTGATTTTTTTAAAAGTAAATTATACTTTGGTTAATAATTATTACCGATATTTTGTTTTATATTATCCTTTAACTCATGTTTTTATCTTGGATTGGGTATTTTTATCTTTTGTCACTTTGGATTACACTTAACTCTTTTATCTATTTATATTTAAATTGTCATATGTCAAAGAAATACATATAGCTGTGAGAGTTGATTGACGATTAGAAACCAATATCTTTGAGATAGTTATGCTTGAGAAGAGAATCAGGGTGATCCAAAGTGAAACAAATAAATTACTCAGTTCAAATTGAAAACATTGATTAAAAGGTGATCCAAAATGAAACGTTGGTAATATAATATAGCTCAAAGTGAAATTTACACTTTTTTTTTAGAAAATGAATTAAAACCGTGCACTGTCTCGGCATCTAAATTGGATGTACATGGCCAATCACCTTGGTAGATGATGAATGAATGATGGATAATAGATGATTCTGATAATTATTCGACGACGTGTATGAAAGAATTAAATGTGATAAAGATGAAAGGTTGGTTCTTAAAAGAAATGTTATAAGTAAACATTGATTAACAAAGTTGTTGGAGAAATTATATTGATCAGCTTGAGAAGTGTGTCCATGATAATTAATCCATCGTTCATAAAGTCTATCCGAACAGACCCTCACGTAACGTGATAAACATTTCACTTATAAATATAAGCTACAGGTCTACAGCCATCGGTTTGAGATATGGTAGCAAGTAATAATGGGGGTAACTTTTGTTGTTTTTACTTAGGTCATTCCAACCCAGAAACTATCAATTAGTTTCCGTACTTGCCATGTCATGTAGACACTATATATAGAAAAGCATGTACCCAATGGATGATATCTTGAAATTAAATTCTCTTCCAATCACCTCTCTTCTCTCTCCTTTTATCCACTGTTTTCATATTTTTATTCGTGATTCTTGTGTAGATATGGTTTCTTACATGAGATATGGTTTCTTCATCCTTTTACCTCTCTTCTCACTAATTCTAGTATCACATTAGATTTTTTACTTATGTGATAATGTATTAAATGCTATGAACACTAGATGATATGGAAGGTTGGGATGACCTTACAGTGGAGTAGAGCAAAATATGATCATATCGTGGAAATAGATGTGGCCAAAACTAGTAGGAAGCCAAATACTCCTAAGTTGCTAAATCCAATTAATTCCCTCAAAGATCCATAGTTAGATCCTAATCCACGAGTGTAGTTATTTCCTCCTAATCTGTCAAATTAATTGTGAGTTTAGCTGACACAGGAACGAAGCATAAACGGTTATGCCCATCCAACAAAACTAGCTGTAAGTTTGTCCAAATTATCAACTGCAAATTGCAGTGGCAACAAGAAATGCTCCTTGTTTTTTTTTTATTGTGGCGAGACTTTGAATTTTTCCGATCGAATATTCTACTCTTTAGAATAAGCAGATACTACTAATTTATTAATCAAAGATTAAATAGTTCTGACGAGATATCGTACAACCAATCGAAGTGGTATCTTCTCCTTCTCGTGCATCGGCGTTGACGATCACGACGATTTCGATTGGTCACTCGTTGTAGGTGGACCACGAAAATTTTAAATTAAATTTCTTCTATCTATATATAGGTTCGTAATTAACTTAATCAGATGCTCTTCTGGTTAATCAAGCAAGCTCCTGACAGAAAAAAAAATTCCAGCAATTTGGCGTGTCACCACGGATGCCACTCGTCTCACGTAATCCAATCAACGTGCTGCTGTACATTGACTTTTTCTAACAAATTAGGAAATATTAAATCTAATATTATACAAGTTAACTATCCAGTACAAGAACGATACGCCGTATCAATTCATTATGGATTATCAGTAGTAACTTTTTTTTTCCGCGAAGGGGTAATTATTATTATTTTAAACCGTTGTCAGTACAAGAATTTCAACTGAAATTTATTAAATATAGGTGGAAAAAGAAACGGAACCATATACTCCATGAGAAGTGAGACGATTCGATGAGTAATTATAGCTGCGTTAATCCAACGGCAAATAAAAACGAGATCAGATAACTACTGATGACACAAAATGCTACAGTAACAAAATACTACTGTAAAATTGGCGATTTTTCTCTCGTATATATTATAAAAAAAAACGGGGCACATCGTACGGCGCCGATGATTCGGAGCATATTCCTTGGTGCGTTTTCCGGGTGGAGGAATATCCAGGCGGATATGCCCTGGTCGGCATCCCGCCCATGGATCCCGTCTCGCTTCTTCCGATGAATCCAAACGAACACACAAAAAAAAAAACACAAGGAAAAAGAAAATAAATTCAACGAAGCATCTGCGCCTTCTCCTGCCGGTGGATAATCCCGTCCAGCCACGGCCCACGCGACGCCGGCGTGGATGACGGCGGGTTGTTGGGGCTGGGCCCACACGGCAGCCGGACGCGGCGGGCTGACGGCGTGAGTGGGCCCAGTTGGGTCAAGCGGCCCAGACACGTTGACTAGATCGTGGTCTTGTATGCTAGAACAGTGATGTGAGGTTGGTGGCTGACTAAAGTATGGGCGACAAAGAGATTCCTTAAACAAGGTGTTTGAACTGTATTTCTCGTGAGTTCTCGTGTGTGATGAACTCTTTTGCGATATCGGTTAGGTGTGCGTTGTTAAACAAAAATATCGTGTGGGGATCTAGTCACTCGAGTCGAGTGAGATTGGGTTATAATAATACCTCTGATGTCTCGTAGCGTGGGACTGTGACAAAAAGTGCACGGGATGATACTGGTCAAGTCTATGTGGTCCACACAGAAGGATATTATATTATTATTGAGTGATGTCTCAGCGGTGATATCCGGTCATTTAGAATAATAAATTTTAATATGGAAGTCTTATGATATTGTGTTACGTAACCGTTGGCTTCACAGTGTTTTGAATCTTACACCTCCATCTTATTAAAAAAACACTTCTAATTCGAATTCGTAGCTACAAGTTATGTTCAAGTTATTTTTTTTTGAGATATCGAAAGAAGCACTGCAACACGTCCTTTGCTGTGGCATGTTGGTTAGTTGGTGCATGATGTGTTGCATAGCTTTTGTGGTCCGTAACTTATTACTCCATCCATTCCATCTATTTCAAAATGTATAACGTTGTTAATCTTTTCATAATGTTTGATTATTCATCTTATTGAAAAATTATATGAATATTTTTTATTTTATTGTAACTTGTTTTATCATCAAATAAAATATAATTTTAACCTATAATCTTACATATTTATATTATTTTTTAATAAAATGAATGAATCATTCTGTAAAAAAATTAACAGCGTAAAGAGGTAGTACGTTAGAAGTGAAAAGAACATCAACATGTGTATGACTATGCGCATCGTAATTTGAATGATGAGCTCTATCACCGTATCAAAAGTGCTTTGCTGGATCGGCACAAATTTTAGATGATAGGTGCTCCCTCCATTCACATTCACATTTGATCGGTATATAAGTAAAAACAAAACATTGATATTTGATCAGCGCACAAGCTTGATATTTCTTCGGTGATCGTGATAGCTTAATTGTTTTTAAAGTTTGCGTTGAAATTTAATTGCTTTCTCGCATGAACGCCTGGCTCCGCATAGGCTAAGACCGATCGATTCAATTAAAAAAATTGCAGCTACTTGGTCTCTTTGATTTGCATGCAACGCTTTTGGTTTGCATTGCAAGCATATCGATGCAACAGTAAATGGACTCCTTGGTCTCGCTGCCAAGGGCTAAACTTAGCTCCGCTTTATCTTGAAGTTTGAAGCAAACTTGAAGTTTGAAGCAATACGTTGATCAAACTTGAACGGAGGAGTAATTGATATGATACATTACTTAGCTCCGCTTTATCTTGAAGTTTGAAGCAAGAGGAAAAACTTGGAGCTTCGCTTTGTAGTCTTCTTTTTGTTATTTATCTCAATTATGAGATTAGGGATGTACATACTCGTGTTACTTTTGGTTGCGTATATATATCCACTTGTAGATATAGAGATCAGATTTCCATTCATTATTTAAAGGACACACATTACTTATCAAAATATTTCTTATGCTTCAATTATAAACCTTTGACCATGCTGACAATGAGCCAAGGAGCCCTACAACAAAGCTGATATGAACTATGGAACAGGCATAACAAAATTCAAAACAGCTACTGAATCTGTTAAGAGGACAAAAGGAGAAAAAAGAAAGAAACGAAGAGTGTGTTTGGTTGCCCGTATGAAACCTGGTTCGCACGCGTGCATGTAGTGGGTTGTTGTTTGGTTGCCTGCAGCTCGCTCCCAGCCTAGCCGAGCGAATGCAAAAAAGTCCCCACAGCCAGGCTGAGCAGAAACGCTCGATTTGAATTTCGCTGCCCACGCGATGCAACGTGCTGCACCCGCTCATGCAGCACTCTGCACCCACGCGTGCAAGGGCAGGTGATGGGGTCACCACCCCGCCCTTTGCCCCCTCCTCATTTTTCCCTAGCGAGCGACAAGGCGACGAACATGGTGACGATGAGCTCTACGGAGGGAATGGCGCCCGACGAATCCAGCTTGCTGGCACATTCCCCTCCTCTTCCCACCGTCCCCCACCTTCAATTTCTAGCCACCGCCGCGCGCCACATATCCTCACTGGTGGCGTGAGCACCGCTAGATCTAGCTAGTGATGAGGTGGCAAAAAGCTTGACAACGACGAGCTCAGCGGAGGGCGTGTTGATGAGGATGGTGGATCCACCTTGCTGCTGCATGCCTCCTCTTCCCGCCGTACCCCCATCTTCAATCGTCGGCCACCGTTGTCTCCCACCTTCTTCTGTGCCAGCCAGATCCGATGGAGTGGAGGAGAAGCGAGCGGTAGACCTTGGCTACATCACTCTATTCATCTACCTTACGAAAAGTGTCTTTAGTTCTTTACATACCCACGATTTGATGAAAAAAAGTTGGCCAGAGAATAGAGTGATTTTGCATATCTAATATTATCATCCGCATATGTAAGAGATATTCAATTGGTTAAATGAAATGCTCATATTATTTTTTTCTTATATATTGTAGAGGTAACCTTAACCAACTAGGCTGTGTTCTCTCCATCTTTCCCAACTCACCTCCCTCGTGTTCCGCGCGCACGTTTTTTAAACTATTAAACGGTGTGTTTTTTTAAAAAAAACTATACGATAATTATTTTAAAAAATCATATTAATCCATTTTATTAAAAATAGTAAATAATTTATTTACCATAAAAAAACACATCGTTCCGTTTTACGTGCGTGGGAGGTGAGTTCCTAACCTTACCTCCTGAACACAGCCTAAATGAAGAGGTAACCACACTCACATCCATGCAACCAACCAAACAAAATTCCTTCCAAACCGTATCTCTCATATATGTAACGAAACAAAATCTCATACTAGTCTAACTAGACCAATGCAATCAATCAAACAGTATCCACTTAGTCAAATCAACCTCAGCCAGGATAAGAGAGATGAGTCATACTAGGGAATACTGTCAACCAAACACACCCAAAATAAAACACTCAGCATGCTGCATGCATACAGTCCATTTGGCAGACTGTCAGTCACAGATGGACAGAAGATCAAATCAGATTGTAGGCTTGATTTTCTCAGCCTCTGGGAGCAATCAGCAGAGCTTTTCGATCCGTGAAGCAAGCAACCGCCCATTAGCTAAGCTGCTGATGATGAGCTGAACCTAGCCATGATGAAACCGGAAAAATACTGCTGCATATTCTCGTGGGGATATGGGATGAATACAGCTGTCCGGATCATCCCCTTTAGCTGAAACCAAAAGAGTCGCCATTCGCAACCAATCGCTTGTGTGATCTCTAAGACTCTAGAGGGGATTTGTCTTGCTTGGCGAAGCTTACAACTTATTCAAGAATTTTCAGCTCATCCAAACGGGTATAAAAACCTGTTCGGGAACTTAAAATTTTAAGAAATAGTTAATTGATAAAGCTTCTCAGAATCTAAAAAAGTTTGATTCTCACTCCAAACATAGAAATTTTGGAGAATTTCAATACTATAAGAAAATTTCCTTTGAAGATTTTTGAAACAAAGGATTAAATCCTATCACATCCTTTAAAATTCTTATAAAATGAATAATCCTATAGAGATTTTGGAAAAGATTTATCACAAGCTACAACCTCTTAAAAATTTTACTTTGAGCATATATGTCTCATTCAATTCCTTCTTTTTCCTACTATTTAATTAAACGGTCATTCCTATATTTTTTTATCTTTTGTAATACTATGTTTTACGTTATTCCTATCAAAATTCTACGTTTTTCGTATTCCTTGGTATTCCATTCATACAATTCAAAGGCCTTAATTCATTTTCTGAATTCTACAACCATAGTTTTCAAAATATGGATAACAAATTAGGTTATTTGGAGAGTTTCTAATTTTAGGAGAAGCTATAATTGTCAAAAGTTTCCCCAAATAAACCCTAAATTCTCACTTAGATTCACTTAGATTATGAGAATCAATAACTATAATTTTTTTTGAAAAAAACTAAAAGCCATAAGTCGAGATATTTGGCCTTTTCATATTCTCACCAATTGAGTATGCATCTGCTGCTTCTTCGAATCTTTAGCCCCAAAACAACCAAAAGCTAGAAGTGGACAGATGTCTTCACTAAATTCTTATCAGTTAACTACTCACTAAATTGCTTCTGATTAGAGTCGTCAGCTCCAAATAGAGCTTATATTGGTGAAAAGTTCTAGGGTTACCTTTAATAGGCTATATTTTGTTTTGCATCTCTGTTTACATCTTTATCTGCCCATCGAATCTTTCTTGGATTTAGGCCTAGTTTTTTTCTTCAACTACAAACTTTAACTTTCTCATTTTCCATTAATATTTTTTTCAAACTATTAAATGGTGCATTTTTCCAAAAAAAATATATACAGAAGTTGTTTTTTAAAATCAAATAAATTCATTTTTTAAATTTATAATAGTTAATATTTAATTAATCAAGTGCTAATTATCTTTCTCATTTTACGTGCACTAAATTATTTTCTCGTTTTAGATGGAACGAGCACAGTCTTAGGGTCTGTTCTCCCCCCATCTTTTCCAACTCACTTCCCTCGTGTTCCACACGCACGTTTTTCAAACTATTAAAAGGTGTGGTTTTTGAAAAAAAATTCTATGGAAAGTTGTTTTAAAAATCATATTAATCTATTTTTCAATAAAAATAGTAAGTACTTAATTAGTCATAAGAAATATGCCACTCCGTTTTACATGCGCGGGAGATAAGTTCCTAAACACACCTCCCGAACATAGCCTGGTGAATCTTTCTTGTTTTGTTAGCTTCAATAGGCTGTATTTTGTTTTGTTTTGTTTTGTTTTTGAACAAAGACACACTAGGACATTTTATATCTGACTTATATTAAAAAAAGAACAGCATAAAAAAGAGCATGTCAAAAACGAAAATTACGCCTTCTTCTCCACAGCATCCATCACAACCATGACCACTCTATATTATTCTATATCCTGTCTATTATGCTATCGATGTAAAAGAGGACAAATAGAAAATTAAGTACAATATGAACGAACCTCAAATAGACAAAGAATCCAATTAAAAGAATAATAAAAGAAAGCAAAGTTGGAAAACAAAAAGACAATAAGAACTAGCCTAAGCATAATTCCCAATTAGGCCTTGTTTGGCAGGACTAGAAATGGACAAGAGGGCGGTTATACAGGCCCATTTTTTGAAGGAATAAGTTCATTTTAGGTCTCTCAATTTATCGTCGAGTTTGAAATTCGTCCTTGAGCAGCAATACTAGATATGATGCGTCCCTCAACTTCCAAAACCAGTGAAAAAAGGTCCCAAGACGGTTTGCATAGCGGTTTCAACTGACGTGGCACATACGTGACTGGTTTGACTTGGTCCTCATCCTACGTGGCAGTGAAGTGGCACTAGAAGCAAAATATAAACTTTATTTTTTATAAAAAATGTGGGGCCCACATAGCAGTCATACCAAAGATAAAAATAGTGGGACCCACCCTTCTCTCGTATGTAGCGCCTCCTTCTCCCCTCTCACCCGACCATCTCTCCTCCCTCCTCTTCTCCCTCTCTGCGCGGCGGCGCTCCGCACGGGATTCCGCCCACCCTCGCGCTTGTGCCGCCACCTGAACCCTGAGCCGCCGCCGCTCGCGCCTGCATCGCGACATGAACAGGAGTTCCGACCGAGGACGTGCG
The DNA here is from genome assembly GCA_000573905.2 of Oryza punctata. Taxonomy (NCBI): domain Eukaryota; kingdom Viridiplantae; phylum Streptophyta; class Magnoliopsida; order Poales; family Poaceae; genus Oryza; species Oryza punctata. The sequence goes on along the minus strand of CM002489.2, from coordinate 5,739,832 downwards.
CGACGTCGTTGTCCTCGTCCTCCTTCCCTCCGGATCTGCGCGCGGATCGAGTCAGCCTAACGGCAGCACGCGGCTGTAGCGGCGAGGGGAAGAGGAAGAAGCCGCGGCGAGGGAAGAAGGGTGGGGGTGTGGGTGGCGAAGGCCTCCTGTAGCGCCTGCTTCTTCGCGGGGAGGGCAGCCATGGTGACCTCCATCACCACTAGGGAGCACACCGCGGCCGTCCTTATCCCCGCGCCACCACCGCGGAGGACCAAGCAGGCCGCGACGCAGCAAGAGTCGACGGTAGGGGGGCCGAGGTTGTGCAGATCGATGTCGTGATGCAGCAGGAGGAGTCGGCGGTGGTGGGGCCGAGGTCAAAGCCCGCCTACGGGAAGAGAAGATGAAGAGAGGGGAGAGGGAAGAGGGAAAAATGGAGGTGTGAGGATGACATGTGGGGCCCTTGGGGGCCTCACCATTTTTAAATTATTTTTGTGTGTGTAGCTGACATGTGAGTTCACGATTTTTATTTTTTTCCTGGATCGAATTACCACGTAAGCGCCACGTCAATACCACGTGGGACGAAGACCTAATCAAACCAGCCATGTATGCGCCACATCAGCTAAAAACATCTTCCAAACCGCAGAGGGACCTCGTTTGTATCAGTCTTGACAGTTCAGGATCGGTTGTATCTATTTTTGGTGTAATAACGAAATCGGATTCGGTGTAAAGTTAAGGAACCGTAAATGAACTTATTCCTTTTCTGAAAAAGAAAGCCCATTTATCTCGGGCCGGAAGGTAATTTTCCGGCCCAAACTCGCGAAATCTCACCAGAGACCCTAAATGGGCCTGTTAATGGGCCGGGTTGCATTGCATTTTGACGACACCGTCCGCGTTTCCTCCTCTCGCCGACCCGCCGCCGCCGCCGCCACCGCCACCGCCACCGCCATCGCCGACGCCGGCGGCTCGTCGTCCTTCGTAGGTAGTGATCGGGAGAGAGAATCGTGGTGCGGTCACTGCGGGTGCCTCGACTCGAGGATATATTTCCCCCCGTCCCCTCGCCGTCGACTCGTGAGTTCGTGGGAGTTCGCCCGCCGACTCCGCCACCGCCGCCGATCCCCATCCATCCCGCGAGCAGAGCAGGAGCGCCGCCGTTCGTCCGCCCTGCTGCTTCCGCCGCATCGCGTCCCGGTGAGCATCCCATCCTCTTCCTCATTCATCTCTCTCTACCCACGCATCTTCTCCACCAATTTGCGTTAGCGGTTAGCCCCTTGTTTCTCTTCTAGACATGGAAGCTTTTCTCTTAATTTTCCTTAACTAACTAATAACAGTTTGTTTGTTCGCCAAAAAGTTTTGGTGTTCAACTGAACCCCCAATGTCCCATGTTAGATCCGCCCCTGCGATATCGTCCATGTGCGGATCTGCGCGTGTGGATGCGATCGATGCGGTTTTGGTTGATCTACTGATCCTCGGATCGGGGATAAGACACTGGTTGTGGAGTCTACAAATATGAAGCGATCTTCCCATCTCAGTAGTACTGCATAATTTGCTGTTTCTTAAGCTAGTTTCAGTTTAACTTTTTCTCCAACTTTGCTTAGGTTGGTTGGATCGGTGGATCGGCTATGTAATATGTTGGAAACTGGGGAGGTCCCTTATTTCGGTATCCATATGTTAACTATGTATCATTTTGTCCATAGAAACATAATTGGATTTGGGTCATTTGTTTGGATGAAGAGATCAAACTAGCATTTAGCACAAATTTAAAATAAATCGCATCCAAATCCACCCATAGGAACATTCATGATCATGAACATTAGTCCAACTGCGGCACTACGACGCGAGGTCAAGGTAAGCACAGCGGTCACATTACTACTGTTGCTCCTCAGGGATGGTAGTGGGGAAGGCCCCCGGTGGTGGGTTCCGATCTGATCAGTGTGGGATTCGTGACGGATGCTGCAAGCGGATGGGGTTTGGTGGGGTTGGAAGCGGGGGGATGAAGAAGGCACATGGTGCGAGCGAGCTCGCCTGGGGAGATTTTGCGGGGGAATTGTTTGTTGGGATGAAGCTAATGCGAGGAGGGGCGTTTGGGGAGCCCTAATTGCATGGGGATGATGTTGCGAATTTCTTCCGGGAATTTGAGCGGTTCTCGCTGGAAATTTCTCTGCAGAATCTGGTCACTTTATTCTTCGATGCTGAATCGAGTTATGGCTTGTACTGCTGTCGGTTTCAGTTGGATTGAACATGCAATCAATGGATTGCGGGGTGTCTGTTAGTAGTGTAAACATCCAGTGCGCAAACTTGCTTTACTAGTTTCTGATGAAAAGAAATGGCATGCTTGTTATGATGCATGCACAGCCTTGCCAAGGTTCAACTTTAAGGTGTCTCAGCTGATTCCTTTTTTTCCTTTCTTCTGTGCAGTTTTCTGGATTTATCTTCCAACATCAATAGAATGGAGCAAGAAGAGAATCATTCAGCTGATCACTTGCCTGCTCAACCTGGTAATTGCAACGAATTGGAAGGTACTTGGGTTGTACTATTCTTCAATTTATTTCAGATGTAAAAACCACACAATTGAGAATGCATGTTCATGCACAAATAAATAGCAGAAAAAACGTGGCAAAGGATTTTCTTTACAGAAAGTGCATTTCATGAACCTCGAGAAACTTTAGAAGGAAATAGGCAAGTTTGTTTTCAACGAAATGTCTCAGGAATTAGTTCAAGAAATCCAATCACAAAAGCTCATGTTCTATGCCTTACTGTTCTTTTCTTCTTCCTTTTGCTTTATTGTCTGCCCATGTTGTTCATCCGTTTATGTACTTCTACTGTTCTTTATTCTTACAAACAAAATGCCATCCTCTGCAAAACATGCCCCGTCATTTCTAAGGATAAAAATTGACCATACATATTCTAATATTGTCCAAATCAAATGAATGTGCTTTTTTTTTCCATTTGTTATATGCGTGACAATTTGGTCCTCTTGGACCTTTCCATACTAAATTTGAGTTAATACTTTGAGGGCCAATTGAAAAAATGCAGTCACAACCACCGCCATCTTTTGAAAGAGTAAAGGTTTCATGCTGGCTGAATGTATCACATGCACCTCCTTTGTGTTATAAGAACTGCAGATCTTCTGTCTGTTCCTTGTATTTCAATCAGTGAACTGTTATATTTTCTTCCTTATTACAGAATCACCTGTAAAGGAAAGGTGTTTTGAGCAGAGAGAGGCTCTTGCTAGGGAGCCTCGCTGTGTTATTTGCGGCCGATATGGTGAATACATATGTGATCAGACTGATGATGACATCTGTAGTGTTGAATGCAAGACAATTCTTCTTTCCAGACTTTCTGCTGAAACAATGCCAGCAGTAAAAGCAGCAAAGCGTGTAAATCTTCCTGTTGGCGATGAGAGCTTCTGTATTAGGGACAAAAATTTTCCTAAAATACCGAGTATGCACGATGGTCAGATTGCTTCACTGAGAAGCAAACTTGATATTTGTGTCAAGGGTGAGGATGTTCCAGATCCGATCATGTGTTTTTCTTCCTCTGGTCTCCCTGAGAAGCTTGTGCTCAATCTTGAGGCTGCGGGATATGTAATGCCTACTCCAGTGCAAATGCAAGTCATCCCTTCATCAATATGTAATAGAAGCTTACTTGTCTCTGCTGATACTGGTTCAGGGAAAACAGCTTCTTTTCTTGTTCCCATAATTGCACATTGCTCACAGGTGCGATCACAGAAATGCACAGACAAGCGAGGGCCATTAGCTATAGTCCTTGCTCCAACTAGAGAGCTATGCCTGCAGGTGGAAGAACAAGCAAAAGTGCTTGGAAAGGGTTTGCCTTTTAAGACTGCTCTAGTTGTTGGTGGAGATCCCTTGGCTCAGCAAATCTACAGGATCGAAAATGGCATCGAGTTAATTGTTGGCACCCCTGGAAGGCTAATTGATCTACTCATGAAGCACAATGTTGATCTTAACAATGTTGATGTATTCGTTTTGGATGAGGTGGACTGCTTGCTAGAGAGGGGATTCAGAGATCAGGCCATGCAAATCTTCCAAGCACTTTCACATCCCCAGGTTATGATGTTTTCGGCAACTGTAAATTCAGAAGTTGAAAAGATGTCAAACTCACTGGCTAAGAATGTGATACATATTTCTTGTGGAAATCCAAGCAGACCAAACAAATCAGTTAAACAAGTGGTCATTTGGGTGGAGTCTAAGCAGAAGAAGCAGAAGATTTTTGAGATAATGACAAGTAAACAACACTTTAAACCTCCCGCTGTTGTTTTTGTGAATTCTAGGATTGGTGCTGATCTATTGTCCGAAGCAATTACTGTTGCTACTGGATTGGAGGTTGTTTCTATTCATGGTGATAAGACAATGAACGAGAGAAGAGAAAGCTTGAGAAGGTTTCTCACAGGAGAAGTGTCTGTTGTTGTTTGTACTGGGGTATTGGGACGTGGAATGGATCTCCTGAAAGTTTGTCAGGTGATATTATTTGACATGCCAAATTCCATTGATGAATATGTTCACCAAGTTGGAAGAGCATCTCGAATGGGTGTGGAGGGTATGGCTATTGTCTTTGTTAATGAGGAGGACAGGAATCTTTTCAGAGAGCTTGTTCAGATTCTGAAGACTGCAGGTGCTCCAATTCCCCGGGAACTTGCAAATTCAAGATACACAACCGGTATACCCCTTGGTAGTGGTAAGAAGAGAAAGCTGAAGTCTAGGTGACATTCTTGACCAGGGTAAATATCAGAGTGGCGGTCAATCTTTCTTAAGGATGGAAAAATTGTATGCCTACCTGGAATGTTAGCTATGTTTTTATCTTCATGGGAATGCAAATGCATCCTAGCTCTCTGGTGGATAAGTTGGATATGTCTAGAATTCAATCTTGTCAGGAAATTTCCAGGCTTTTCCTGAGCTAACATGATTTCTCAGGGCAAGTACATGAAGTTATGAAATCAGGGTACGTGGCAAATGTATAAGAATCTATGGCACATTTAAATGTCAGCAAAATGTAAGTTAAAAAGGCTCTGTCCAATGGATTAGTTTGCATATCCTTTGATTACATTGTTCATTCGTACATAATGCCTTTCAGGCTCTGGTTTATGTATTTTATTTTCTATGCTTTCCTTTGAATCATTTTTTACTGGGTCATTTGCCAAGTTAAATGTTACATTTGCACAGTGTAACTTAGCCACCCTCCAAGTAATCTCTAGTAGCAAATTTAATGTCAAACATCAATTAGCTTTGGTGTCGTCTTCCTCATATACTCCAAGAATACTATCTCCCATAAATTATTCTGCCGCCAAACTCAGCTAGAGGTAACAAATGTCCAGTAGGGTTGAAAATGAAGTCTTAATATTTAAGGTCTTGGAGCAACAATGGGAAGTGAGTGCATTTGATAACTCGAATGAAGGAAGGCTCCACTGAATTGGAAAATTATTGAAAGCTCCTTAAGTACTCATTGTTCTGTTCAGGTTCAATATTACTTGTGTTCAATAATTCAATTCCAAAGAGAAGTATGGGCAATAAATATCTCATTATATAGATAAATCAAGCATCAAGAAATAATTTAATTGCACATATAATTAGCAAAGTTTGAACAATACCAGAAGTCTGGGACCACATTATTATACTACTTAACCCTATTGAATGGGGCAGGTTGGCTCCTTAAGACTTGGTAGTGGTACTCGTACTGAAGGTATAGAATAGGTTGATAAGCTGTCTGGAGCTTGTTGCTGACCAAACAATGCTGTGTTAAATATGGCAGTTTAACTTGCTGGATAGGGATGAGCGCAGGCCGATCCATGATATTTTAGTTCATTTAATTGAACTAGAGTGGGTCAAGGAGGACTTGCGGGTCGGCTCGCCCCTATCCTATTGTTGGATAGGTGATTAATCTAGCTAGATTTTTTTTTCACATTTGATTCAAACCCTTGTGGAAAATTTCCAGTTTTTTTTTTTAAAATTTGCTGTTTGCTTCTTGCATATTTGATGTATGCATGAGGAGCATGTTGTGATTGTTATAAGCGCAAGTGTGCTAGCCATATGAAAAGCAACATATCACATGCAACTACCATGTAGGGCACTTAGGATTAATCATGGAATTATCCCTTGTGAGCTGCACAATTGTGGGAGAACAGCACAGGTCTAGATGGCTTACCCCTCTCCAACTTCAATGTAAAATTTCAGAAACCCCGCCCGCATCCTTACTAATTTGTGAAGATCTGTCTCCCCCTCCTCAACCCACATTCACACAGAACATCCTCCCCCAAATCATGTGACAGGCTAAGGTTTGAGTTTGGCAAGGTGGCACTAGTGACAGATCTGATGAAGCTGACACTGGTGGTATTGTCCCTCAACTCGCCTGTCTTGCCCTGGCAGGAAAGGTAGCATGATGTGTGGTTGTGGAGATGGAGTTTTGATGCTTACTCTGCCTGTGGCGATCAAGCACTTTTGAGGATACACTGGGCATGGGACATAAGGTCCTAGTGAGCTGTGTTGATGGTGGCTAATTCTCTGATGTTGGCAAACCTAGATTTTGGGCTGTGGAAACCCTATATCGATCTCAATATACTGACAAGAGGCAGAGAATTAGAGAGGACAACATTGGCCATGGCCACCCCTGCATTTTGACTTAAGTAGTGGCACGAAGGATCATGTATTGATTTGCTATCTATAGCCCTCCGTTGAATTGGCTGAAATTTTGCCATTGGAGCTGATGTTTGCCACAGCACATCTTAGTATGCACCACTACCACATGGTTTGCTCCTGCCTGCCTTCATCTGACCACCACCCTGCAGCCTCCGCCCTCCTCCCTGCTAATCACTCTGATTACTACCTAACCTGTCATGAGAATCCACAGTTCCACACTGCTGTCATCTATCTATGCCACAGTCGTGCTGCATCGTCAATATTGGCTTGGTTGCAGGCTTTGCACAGCTTTCTCTTTGCTCCCACCAGGTTCATGATTTTGGGAGCTTGGTCTGATGGGTTGTGGTCTTGTGGACTTGGGAACTGCTGTCAGGTGCTTCTTTCTAATTTACCAAGGCTGTGCGCAGGATTTCTTTTAATAGGACTTTTTACAGCCATTACAACTTATAACATATTCTGTCAATTAATTCAATACCTGCCGGTGCTGCAAACTATATTTGTTGTATCAGTAACCTTTTGCAATTGCGATGGCAGTTTATTTACAAAAACAATTCATGTCACAATAAGATAGAAACCAAGTTTCTTTGCATAGGGAGTAATTTATTTCTTTGTTAGAATTTGAACAGGCTGCAAGAACATGACAATTATTTAAAAAGGCTGTTGGGACCAACAACCTTAATACATCTATTGGATATTCTAGCGTACTTCAACTAGAACATGATTTATTTTAAATGTGGTTTGATTTGTCAGCTTATTTAAATCTTTTCAGGTAGATCTATTATATAACAATTATCACTGCCACAGAGCAAGTAACTTAACACTGTATGCTTTACTATCTTAATTAAGATGATATCACTGATTGATTTGAATAGGATTGAAGCAAAGGATGGAGTTAATGTTGGGGACCAGAAGTCCATAACAGCTATTAGGCTGGAAAAATTTATTGCATACTTTCGCAACATAGAAGTTCATTGACCAGCTAATGTGGTACCAGAAAAAATATTGACCGCAGATTAGTGGAAAATTTTGGGTGTTCATCTCACCTCTAAATCTTGATGCTAGAATCATGCATAGACAATACACTTGTAGTCAGAGCATAGAAGAATAACTTAGAAATAATGTTACCTGCAACAAATAGGTTTACAAATTTTGGTTGTTGCAACAAATATGTCTGAGATTTGAAACAGTGGCAGTAATTATAGAAGCTTTTGAAAATTATCAATGAATAAATAACTGCCTACTGAATGAAATGATGTCATCGAACAGAACCGGTATAAAACATGGATTTATGAAAAAGGGTAAATGGGAGAGGACAAGTGTCAGTTAGGCACAAGTAAAAAAGTTTCCATCTATATTTTGGTATAGAGAGGTGATGATAAAAAAGGTGCAACCTAAGCAATATAAGAAACCAAATTGAATAAGTTTGCTATATTTCATAGACATATAGGTCTTACTCAAATTCTATTTTGTCATGTTATGTACAATGAATGTAATGCCATTTGTTCACTAGTACTTGTTGTGAAGCAGCTATGGTTGGCAGCTAGTTTCCTTCTATGTGTTATTATTTCTGTTTTTTTTATATAGCCGTACATTAGGCTTGATCAACTAACTGAATTGGGCTCTTATGCATTGACTGCATGCCTTGCACCAACCTGTAAACCTCAATTACAGTGCTGATACCTGTTTCTTTTGTCGTTCATATGTGTTCTTGCTCTGAAGCTTGGAAAGAAAAGGAATGTAGGGGACCCTGCTCTTCATTACTCATTGTCTATCTTTATACTTATCGTTTGCTGTTTCAGTATCTATACGTATGTAGTATATATGAACTTTTCTTTTACTTGCTAGTGTTGAGTTAGTATCCCAACTGAAAATCCCAAATCATTAAGATTAAGGTTCACCCGTTTCAGTATTTGCTTGTAGTTGCCAATGATTGCCCAATGGCTCTTAACTACCAAAGTACTGGTATGGGGGATGACAACCACTAACCAGTATGTAAACTATTTTCACTGACTCAGCTTCTTAGATGTCTGCCTGTTTAGTACATAAAACAGCTTCTTAGATGTCTCCCTGTTTAGTACATAAATGACATGAGCTTGAGCTGCCTTTTTTTTTTGTTCGATGTCTAATTATCATTTCAAGGCTAATACCAGATGTTCCTTTCTGAAGGCAAATGTTTCGGTTATCTAGATGGCAGCCTAACATGGATATCATTCATGTGGCATTTCCTTATTGAATGAGGGGAAATACAACTTAAAGGCCTTTGAGGTGTTTGCTGTACACCTGTACTCATATAATCTGTTGATGGTCCATGCATTTAGTCCATAGTTCACGCCCTTAGTTTAGCATTTGATGGTTACATGATGTTGGTCATGTTATTATGTATCAACACATGAACACAAGATTGGCATAAAAGAAGTATCGGAAAAGAAATCTTTCCCCGTTTCTGTTATGGTAATACAGAATGGTACATTGACATTCAGAAATGTGTTGACCTTAATATGCACATGGAATGGTATTAGTTTGCTAAAAATGGAATGACTTATTTTTAGCAAACTAATTTGCATTTAATTCTCCTCACTGAATTTCATTCATTTGTCTAAGTTCATAGAGCCTAGAAAGGCTAGAATTACTCATTTACTGGTTGATAAAAAGTGACATGTTAGTTGAGACAATGGAAGGACTATGTGTTCATTTATATCACTTTAACTGCTTTTATTTTGTCTTATTTGCTTTATAAATGAATTTCCTCACAATAAATGCATATATACTTGGCATAAATACACAAAAGCAATTGGTGTTTTCTTCTCATATATATTTTGTTATATAAAATAGTCCATGGTCCTTTTGAATCATTAAGTCGTTTAAAACGGGTCTTTTTCACAAATATCACCTTCATCATATTCTTGAGATTTGTTGACAGTCCAACATCGGCATCTGAACAAAAGATGTACACTAACACAGAATAACAATCTATTTATTTCCTTTATGAGAAACTATATAACTGACATTGATTTGTAACAAAGTATGTTGATGGAGACTGCGTATATAAAGCTTTTCATAAACACATATAGCTACACATAGTTGCAAACTTATAAGTCTTGTTACTTGTGTGAAGTAATAGACATTTTCTGTTGTACTGAAGTAATCTGAACTGCCTGTGTACCAGCAGGAAATTCTGGAACCATGGTCTAGAGTGGTGACTTCATTATGCTGTTTCATCCAAGCCTTTCAGATGACAAAGCTGCCCTCTCCCTCTCCATGTGATGGTGAAGCCGGACTGCTCCTGCTCAGCAACTCCTCAATCATTTGCAGCGCAATCCTTTCCTCATCATCCACTGTCACTTGCGAAGCTGTTGCTGCTGATGTGGGCTGAGCTGCAGGTTCAGTTGGTTCTACCTCTTTGTTGAGCTCTACCGTCATCACCCAGTTGGAGTCAGCACGGGCCCCTGCGCGCTTCTGCCACACACCAATGTGGGACTTCTCGGGGTCGAGGCGAAGGCAGGTTAAGGACGGAGATGGCGCCTTGCAGCACTTGCGGAGCTTAGCACTGAGAATCTGTGACAGGTTGCCCGTGGAGGAGTTCCTGCTACCGCCATTGCTACGGGCGTCCCGGTCTGCGGCCGTGGCAAGATCACCGGAGGAGTTCCTCTGCACGGGGAAGTTGGTCTTGGCATTGCGGCCACTCATCAGCACAGCAGCCTCATCGTAGGCTCGCGCAGCCTCCTCGGCTGTCTCAAAGGTGCCCAGCCACACCCTCCTTTTACTGCATGAGTTGCAAAGACCATATGCATTGAGACTTATTACTTATTAGACAGATCAAAATATAACATTATTAACAGAAAATTAGATGGATGTTGATAGAAGGGCTTACAGGAGGGGGTGTCTGATCTCAGAGACCCAGGAGCCCCAATGCCGCTGCCTGACTCCACGAAACTTCTTCTTTGGCTGTACCATTTTTCCAGCAGTGGAGAGAGATTCTCTGCCCCCAGAAGGACAGGGGAGGCAGAGATGAGGCAATGAGCTGCTAGTGCTAGTGCTAAGCGCCTCTGAACGGAGGTGTGGGGGAGGAGGAAAGCACTTGTTTGAGTGAATATAAACTGCCGCGGCCTGTACTTGCGTCTACAGTACCGCGTTAAATGTGGTGAGACGTATAGGTGGTCAAATAGTGCTACAGAGATAGAAGGAGAGAATCAGGGAGATTGTGTTTGGCCTAGTTTTCACTGAACATCACCAAGGGCTGGGGTCACAAGCAGTAGCAACTAGCAGGTGTGTGCCGAGGGATAAAACTAAGGCAGGAGATACTCCCTCTATCCCAACTTCATTTTTTTACTATCTTATTTGTCTCAAAATATCTTTTAAGCAATTATTATACTGAAGTTTGTGAAAGTGGGAGAGATGCATTAGAGTTTGTTAAAGTGGGAACAATTGTCCTATGATTTGTTAAAATAGAGGGAGTTATGATATTATTGTTGTTGTATTGGTATATATATGGAATGGGTGAAAAAAATAAGTTATTTGACGATGAAGGTAATAGAGGTGAAGAGAGAATTCAGGGGAGGGGCAAGTGAAGGTGAAGGTGGTCCAGTCCACAAGGCCCGCAGGGGTGGCTGTCGGTGAACTGTGCGGGTATTAGCATAACCACCTTCTCTGCTAGGACATTGGTAATTAACACTCTCACCTACGCCCATGGTAGCCACATTAATTGTGGGGCAACCCCGGGTTGATTCACATTAGCTCCTAGAGCATTAGTATAAGCTGGGCTAGTTGTTCTGCAAAGCAATTGTGCATTTGTGTCAGATCAACCTATGGCCATAATTCTTCCACAGCTATGGGGTGTGGATATGGTCCAGTCATGAGCTTTGAGTGCCAGTGGATGCATGGACGTTGTTCTTTAACTAGGTGTCTCATATGGCAAGACTTGTGCTGCAAACTGTGTTTGGGAATATCTCGTGCTTTATTTGTGATGACGTGTTCAGTTTTCTCTTGTCTTATTTGGAAACTGTCTTCATATTTCAATACTCAAGTCTTGTTTTGAGCTATAGAACTGGAGTTTCAAATGTGTAAGCAAGTATTGCCTTTAGTGTGTGTATAAAATTTAGAGTTTTTTTTGGTAAGACTTGTAAAGGGTACTTTTCAAGTTTTCCGTTGTCATGAACTTTTTTGATCTGGGACTGCTTGGAGTTGGTTCGCATTTAAGCTTGTCTAAGGTAGCTCCATGTACACAGCCTGGTTACGATGATGGTGTGTGCTCACTGCTGAGTGTTGCTCGACGCTCTTAGCTGGTGAATCATTTATATTTTTTAATATTTTCTGACACATGTTTTATATTTCTTCATGATACAGTTAGAAGTAACTCCCTATTGGGTGCAGAACATGATAATATATTTTATTCACAAGTAGCAGAGATCAGGAAGATGAAGTAGGAGCAAAGAGTAATACTTATTTTTGTGTCTATAACCCTTTCTTGATCAAATAACTGAATTCTTGTGCTTGGTATAGCCTGCAAGTTTTTTCTGTTTGTGGCTATCCCAACATATTTGTTACCTTTTCTGTTTGGCAGCTACATGTTGTTTCGCACATCTTATTTGCCATTGAAGTATTTATATAACGTAATAAGTTTGAGCTGTGGTCTGTTTCTTTTTTGCTCTCTTCACACATGGCAATGCAGTGAGTTATTGACTATTTGAGGAGTTCTGCTCTCTGTATGCATGTCACTCCTTTATATAAGTCCGAATATTCTAGTATGTACTAATTTGTAATGGACATGATCCAGCCTGGATTCTGTATTTCTACTGATATGAGATGTTCCTGACTCTGACCTTTGATTTATTTGGAGGCTTGCAACCCCATTTCATGGCAAGAGTACTTCGTACACCGTATCAACATTGAAGTATCTGAACAGTCTGCCTGCAATAATTGGCGGCTTGTCATATTTCACTAATCAACTGTCCTTTGCTACAGATGTGTTCTGTAAAAGTGATTCAGATTGATGAAGTTCGTTGTTCCTGTCCACTGATTAATTAATGAGAGGAATAGGTATGTACAGTGCGTTAGTTTTACTGTTTTGGCTCCACAGACATCTGTGTCAGAGTTCTTACTGGATAAGAAGCTTCTGTCTCATATCTTCTTCTGACACTCTGTAGTAGTACACCCTTAAAGCAAAAGTACAGAGAGTCCGAAATATGATCATGTACTAGTAATAATGTAACATGATATAGTAATTGGATTTGATCATTTGAAGCTCGTCAAGCCATTTGTCTCTAGTTTTCTCTGTGCCTGAGATACGTCTTGGGTTCATGTGTCATTTTTTTTATTTTCTTTATCTTTGTTGCCAATATTATGTTTTTGTATATTTTTTGCAAGATAGAAATGTATTAGCGATCATGATCATTCCATGAATTATTTCCGGCAAAATTCTGGACCTTAGCGGGATATCGGAAGCTGGCCGGCCGGTCTATCTTGCTCTCTGGTCTGCTATACCAGGTGTCTGATGAACTGGTGTGGACCTCGTCAATCGATGACTATGATCATTATGATACATTTGTCACCATCTGCTGCAGAAGTCTGCAACTCTACGTATGGTGGTATGGTGTACACTCTCTTTGTTTTACAAATTCAGTCCTAGCTAATTACTTGTATCATGCTTTCTCCTTTTAACTATTACTCCTCCGTTCCATTCCATATTATAAGTTGTTTTAGTTTTGTTCTAATTCAAATTTCTATAATTTAACTAATCTTATAAAATGCACCAATACCTATAACATCAAATTAGTTCTATTAAAGTCCATCATGAAATATGTCTTGATAGTGTATTTATTTGGTACTATATATGTTAATTATTTTCATGTAACTTAGTCTAGTTTAAATTTTTTTGACTTAAAAAAAGTAATACACCTTACAGTATGAAATAAAGGGACCAGATTAAAAAGCAAGATGTTAAAACTTAGGTGGCGCTGGAGGGGAGGGTGGAAGATAGAGCGGGGTTACTGTAGTTGGCAAAGAAGCGGGGCTGGGAGAAACGACGGATATCGAGAGAGAACTAGTGGGTGGTGCTTGGGAAAGTGTTTTGTTTTGGATTATATAAGTTACATTTAGCTTCTGCTTGTTCGGTTTGGAGGAATTTTTACCCATAGGAATAGGAAAAAAAATGAAGGAACATAAATACATGCACATGTTAATTCACATGAATCTTTTCAAAAGATTTGGGTGGATAAAAAATTCCCTTGTGTTTTCTCTCCACAACTTGTACGGAAGGAAAATTTCCTTTGGTTTTCATATACTTCATTCCTAAAAACCGAATCACATATAGGAATTAATCATTAGGAATTCAAATTCTTTACTTTTCCTCCAAGCCGAACAAGCCCTTAAATAAAAGATTTTTGGGTGAAGTTCACTGGAATTAAACTAATTTTCGTGAACATCCTATAAAATTCTTACAATCCAAAAGAGCCTTTAGGAGGCTTTTAAGCCAAAGCTCAAGTAGCTTTGGACAAATTACTACACGCTGTCACTCAAAATGAAACCTACTAGTAGCTAATGCTAGGAAAAACACGATTTTTTACTGTCATTAGCTTGGAACCTGATCGAGGGACATCGAGTGGTTGGATGCTTCCCAATTTTACATTTGGAGTTAATCATATTGCTTAATTACTCCTAAAAAAATTATTGCTTATTACTCTCGTTGCCGTTATTAGTCGGTTGGCTGTGCTAAGATCTGAACATCAAAGTATATATAGTGTTTGGTGAAGGAAATAGAAAGGGGAAGCAAGTAGGATAAAGTGCAGCTGTGCGTTGGTACTACAGTACCCACTAGCAGCTTTCTAGCTACTGTTGTACTGTAGTACCATACTTGCCCTGCTATGTTTGTTCTAAAGTTGATGACAGGACAAATATGGGGACAACGCAATAAAGCACTCTTTAATCACTCTTATTATTAACTAGATCTCCAATTAATTACTGCTTTCCCGTTCTCGTCCATGCATGATAACGCGTGCCATCACAAACGGTCGTCGCAGAAATGTTTGGAACCGTATTGATCCATCTATAGCCAAATTATGTCTTGATATCAAATTTAGATCAAAGCGATTTTGCCCTGCACCTTTGGTCATGTCCTCAATTATGTATCTTGCCCTTGGTTAATTAGGAAGTTTGCAGAGTAAGATTTCATGGTTCATTAACTAGTACTAGGTTCAAAGTGTAGCGTCCAAAATTGTGCACAACATTGTACACTTCGGTAGAAATTTTCTGATCAGATCCATGTATATAAAAGGTGATGGTCGTGTACATTCAGTTCGAACGTAGAGGCTGGGTTTCAATCATCTTTCTTAAGAAAAATGCATATAAAATGTGCATATTCACGGGTGTGTGACCTCACATAGGTATTTATGTGCACCTGCATCTCCATCGTAGTTGAATAAAATATTAGGTAGCTATATGTTGATCAGAAACCGTAGGCTTTTGTTTTACAACCTAGAATTTGTTTTCTTATAAGACTAGCTAAATACCAGTGTATTACGACGGCAATTTAAGAAATAACCTATCATACACGGTAGCAAAATAAAATTATTTTCACTCTCCAATCTATGATCATTGTTGGCATCATTTTTTACACATACATCTAGCTACTTTTATTGCTTTAATTGATAAACAATCAATCAATATAAATTATCTATATGCCTAGAAAACTGTATTTAATCCATGTAACATAATTTGAGGCTCATCAAGACGCTCTCTTAGGTCCTGTTTGGAGGCGTTTCTAACTGCTGCAGCTTCTTCCAGAAGCTCCAGCTCCTCCAAACAATTCAGATTTTCAGCCAGATTCTCAAAATCTGTAGTTATAAAATCTAGTGAATGAACTAGAAGCCAGAAGCTGAAAAAGCTTCTCTAGATTATCAGAAGCTGACTACCAACTAATGGTTATCAACTAACTGCTTCTCAGAATTTTAAACTTCCCAAATAGAATCTTAATCTTAGTCTCTAGTAAACCGAAAAGACCGATGGTAAAAAACAAAAGAAACAAAATAGGCTAGGAGCTAGCCTAGCTACTACCAGCATGTTGTGGGAGGAAGGAGGGATGGGTAAAAGTTCTCCTTAAGTGATCTCACATGTCAGTGGTGGTGAGGGTGGGATGGCAGAACTACTATCACCACTGTTGTCTTTATATATACTACCTCCATTTTAAAATATATGATGTCGTTGATTTTTCTCATAACATTTAACTATTCGTCTTATTCAAAAAATTTAGTATAAATATGTAAAAGTACAAGGTAAGGTTATATTTTTATATTTTATTTGATGATAAAACAAGTCACCACAAAATAAATGGTATTCATATAAACTTTTTAAATAAGATGAATGATTGAATGTTGTGAAAAAACTAATAGCATCATACATTTTGAAATGAACGAAGTAGTATTGATGAGACCCAAAATACATAAGAGGGCATGTACAACGTACCACATACCTCGAGCTGTCGTTGGAGGTAGCACATGTTTTCATGCACGCCTGCGTCCAAAGTGTACAAGAGACATGTAGGAGAGGACGCATATACTACGTTGCTTATCACGTACGTACATATGTAGAGTAGACACGTACGTAGCATATGCCGTTCATGTGCTTCTCCCAGCGTATAGCACGCGGAGTACTTTGGAGGCGTATAGTGTCACACATATACTAGGTATCTTAGTTAAAAAAGATCATTTGTTTCACATTAATCTAGATAAGTGATTGTTTAGATTCATGTAAAAAAATGAATTTTTTTACGGGGTAGTACTCCTGGCTAAGAGCCTCGAGGGAGTACATGGAGCAGGTAGCTGCATCGCATTGGAGTTATCGATCGATCAATCGACGTATGATTATGAATGTATGATTCGTTCCCGATCGAACAAGGGATGGACAGTTCGATCTCTATAGTAGCTGCCGTCCATTTCTTGATTGACGAGATAGACAGAAATAATTAATTGTTCTCTCTCTGTATATATATAGAGAGAGAGGTATATCCTCTCCGGTCGCACACACTTTTTTCCTTCAGCTACGGCTTATAAACCGAGAAAAATAAACAAAGCAATAAAAAATTTGAGTAGTTTTTTTATACTTCTATCTTATATACTCTTAGCGTAAAAAAATTAAGTCTAGAAAACAGAAAGCGACGAAAAAAAAAACCCTCTAAACTACTTCAAATTTTTAAATTTGGCTATGCCATGCCTTGTTTTGGATGTTGACATATATCCTTCAAAATGCAACTTTCGCGGCTAATTTCTTTTTGCAAATATCATTTTAGAGTCGATAGAATTATATAATATTATAAAACTAATTAATTTTCAAGACATATCTTGTTATGATTTTCATACCTCCAATCCAAATTACTCAAAAAATATTAATGATCATTTTAAAGTACTAATAAGTTTGATCTTAAACATCTTGAGAGTGCCGTATCATTATATCCTGTGAGACAGTCCGAGGGAGTATTACGTTCAGCTCCAGATTGCGGTCGGCATGAAGCATCCAATGCAACAACCAAAATATGTATGAGGCTATGAGCTACTACACTGTACTGGCTGCGGCGGCTACGTTAAGTTCCTCGATTCCATCGACGGCGTTGATTGCTCAACGGGATAAGAGAGACCGATCAAGAAGAAGACGACGACAACGAAGAGGCTTACATAAAACCGGACTTCTCCCGGGTTGGTTCGAGAACTCAAATCCCATGGTTTCCTCATCAAATATTTTCAAAAAGATCAAACAAAATTTAACCTGATTCTATCAGGAGTCAATGGTTTTCATGAAAACCTAAGAAAACCATTATCCTCCAGTTTTTGGCTCGGAAACAGTTCGGTGAACCTGAGAATACAAACAAATCGACCTACGAGTTCATTTATAGATTAAATAAATGATAACTCGTGGGTTTTCGCGTCGTGATTCGGTCGTACCTAGAGATGTAAGTGGGCCGATCGATAAACCCATTTATAGATTAAATTAGTAGGTAACTTACGAGTCTAACTAGTGGGTTACCCACTAATTTAATTTACGGACAAACCCGTTTACACTCCGTCAGGTCATGCCGATCGATTCGATATCGATCGATCAGTCGATGGATGGATGGATGGACGCATGTGTTTGGCTCGTGACCAATACACTACGACCGAAAACGACCGTGCACCTGACGTACCACCGTGACAGTGCACGTGTCATGCGACGTACGTACCGATATACTCGCGTAGTACGTGTGTCGATCCTCCGTTTGGATTCGACAGATGCAACCAAGGAGCGTTATTATGGAAGATCGACACTAATTTGATTTGAAGGGGTTGATCGGAGTGTTTAAAGCGATGTGACCTAGCTAGCTCATGCGTACATGGAGGACTCATCCGGCTAACTTTTGATCGACACTACCCACTTTAATCCCCAAAGCGGAAAAAAGATATTTATTTTTAATCCTGATTGGTAATCGGGACTAGAATTTTTTATTTTTTTAATTTGCTTTTGCTGCTTGTTTATATATATATATGTATGTATGTATATATGTAAATATATATGTATGTATGTATATATGTAAGTATATATATATATGTATATATATGCACATAATATATAAAAGAAAATGATGCAAGTTATTAGATAATCATAAATTCATTCACAGAAACATTCACAAATGTATTCATAGGAGTAGAGATCAGAGAATACATTCATAGGAGGAGATTTGCGACGGCGAGATGAGAGAGAGAGAAGGGTGAGGGAGAGGGGAGAGGAGTATGGAGAGGACAAGGGGATATGCTACCCACCCACCGAGAAGCACCAGCCATCGACCTGGCCGGGCGAGCGTCGCACCAAGCGCCTCGAACCCAGCCCAGGGCGACCGAGGTGGAGGCTCACACAGTAGCGACGCCCGGGGCCCAGGAGCGGACGAACCCGTCGACCAGCAGCGGCAACAACACGCCCACCGTGAATGCCAACACCGATGCCGCCTTGAACGGGCTCGGAAGCCGCGCTCCTCCATGTAGGCCAC
Source organism: Oryza punctata (assembly GCA_000573905.2). Classification (NCBI taxonomy): domain Eukaryota; kingdom Viridiplantae; phylum Streptophyta; class Magnoliopsida; order Poales; family Poaceae; genus Oryza; species Oryza punctata. Next base: position 5,721,199 of record CM002489.2, on the reverse strand, counting down.
CTTCTCCGCCGAATCCGGGCTCGCCATCGCCGCGTCGGCGTTGCCTCCTCCTGTGCCGGGCCCCGCCGCCTCCCCTCTCAACGCCTTCCCTCCCGACCGGTTCTAGCGGAGGGGAGGGTGTCACTGCCGCCGCCGGACCGCCGCCACCTTTGAAGCATCTAGGCCCCGTTGTTAATTTTGGTAGTTAATGACAAGCGCTAATTGTGGACTAACTATATTCATTTGAGATTATGTATTTAAGTTAGAGCCACATGATGAATACGCCATGGATGATTATCGAGGATCAAAATTGATGGCGCAAAGAAAAAGGAAACAAGACGGTAAAACGTAGTCTTTATTTTAATTGATCGAGGTGTTGGGTGATCAAATTCTTGCTAGGTTTATTATTTAGCTTTGTTGTACTATCAAGAGGGGTGATGACCTAAACAAAGAGTTGATCAAAATTCCACATTAGGTCATGTGCATTCACTTGTTCCTATGCTCAATTCACTGTTTTTCCTGGTCAATGGGCGGTCTGATCGCGCGCTCCACGCCGGTCTGACAGGAGTGTTGAGGTCGGTCTGACCGGCGGTTAGCGGCCGATCTGATCGGCCAGTTTGTCCGGTCTGACCGCGGGTTCATTGATATGACCGGGCGCCACTGTAGCCTTTGGATTAATTCGGTGAATTATGGCCGAGCCCAAGTGAGCCGAGGCCGGTCTGACCGAGCCACGGGCGGTGTAACCGGAGCCAACCCGGTCTGATCGACCAGGCTACTTCGGTCGGACCGGCTGGCGTCTGTGTTAACGACGAAATTTGGTAAGCCTCGAAGTCATCATCGGCCTAGAGTCAGTATCGGCTTCAAAGTTCTGGAATCGGCCGATGGAAGCTATTTTCAGATTCTTACCAAATTCGGTTAAGGAAATTAATCTATTAAAGAAAGCTTATCCAAAAAAGATCGAGTTCTAGGAGGATGCGGCATGACAGTTTATCTATTAATTAGGAAGAGTCTGTTAGTTTTCTTTTATCTTTACGAAAGTGTGTTTAGTGTTCAATAAGGACTTTATATTTTTCCTTTTATCTTTAGGAAAGTTTGAGTCGTGTCCGATATGGACTAGTATCTACCCATGGGTACAAATATTGAAAGTTCAAGTGCCATTAAATTGGTTTTGGTGATTAATGATAAATCCAATTATATGATACTAATGTTTTATAAGCATTTCTTTTTCTAGTCTGATGTGGATATGAAAGTGAAATTTGTGAAGAGGTGATTCTGGGACTTCACATGAGTTGAGATATAAACGTTCTTTGATGATGACCTAAATCACAAGGATGAAATGCATGGAGATCAAGCTATATGTATCACTCTTTCTCTCCATATACACATATTGATATATTCATATATAATATTTTCATGTGAGTGACATGTATTTGAGACTAATGTTTTGTTTGAGCCATATCTTGTTTAGTCTCTTCACATTGAGAACATGGAGATGATGAAGGTATGCTTCTATCTTAATATCTACATATGATCAATACCTTCTATTCTTGTATAAGGTAAGCTCTCAATGTTTTATCTCTAGTTATGCATACTTTTGCTTCACACAAAATATTTTGTATGCATACATTTAGTGGGAGCAAATCCTATACCTTAGTTATGCATGTACTTGATCCAAGTTATTCACTTTCATTTAATTGGGATCTTTACATTTGAGCATATATTTGAGTGTAGGACACTTGTGGTGTTGATTTATACTCATCACTTATTCATATCATTTTATATATGCGATCAGTTGGTCAATATGTGGAGGTTGACAACCGGATCATTGGGACTAATAATTTCATTAAGTTGAATGAGAGAAATAGGTCCCAAGGATTGCAAAGGTGTTGATGCTCAAGTGATGTCATTACACCTAAAGATATCAAGTATGACAAAGTGGAGTATTGAAGATGTGAGATACGAAGTAGCTACTATGGCAAGACGGTGAAGGGCAAATGATGCTCGGTCGCGATGGACCATGCGGCGGTGAAGGGCAAGCAAGGGGCTTAGCACCGAAGAACCAAATCCGGTGGTGAAGGGCGAGTGACGGCTTTGTCATGATGGACCGTGCGAGACCATTTGAAGCTACAAGTAACCGCATCAATCATTTGAAGAATATATGGTGAAACGGTTTTGATGTTGGCGTCCCTTAAAGACAAAGAAAGAACGATGGAAACAAGGCATTCCTATTGGTATAATTCTCTTCCCATTTACTTTTGAGTATAAGAATGACGTACTATTAAGAGGGATGCAACGTCGATATGGTTGTGTATGTCTCGGTGCTCAAAATGACCCATCCTAGTGCTACCTTGAGAGAAATCCAAGCTTTAATCTATCCATTGAGTGGTTTTAAACCTTGATTTTGGTTGAGTTGGGTAGCATTCTAAGTGAGCTTTCCATAGAGTCCAAGATCATCAAAAACAGACCCCCGAGCGAAAAGTTATGGTCGTTTTACTATGTGATTTCGGAAATTCCGAAAAATTCTCGAAAAGTCCGAAAATATTACGGAAAGTCCAAAAATTTTTCGGAAATTCCGAAAATGGCTGCGAAACTGAGATTGCTCTCTGTGAATTTTCGGACTTGTCCGAAAATGCATTTCGGAAATTCCGAAAATCGCAGTCTTGGTCTCCAACGGCTAGTTTTTAGAGGCTCGGGTATATAAACTCCTCCACCCCTCCTTTGAGTAGCTGCTGTTCTTGGGCATTATTAGACACATCCAAAGCCAAATAGCCATCCCCATTCCCCTACCTTTGTGGTGCTTCTTTGTGAGAGGGATTTGAGAAGGGAAAGAGTTGGATTTAGAGATTGAGAAGTTGAGAGCTAGTGAGCATCAATCAATACTTTGAGTACTCGAGTTCATAGCAAGCAAATCTTCGTTTGTGTCTGTTACTCTTAGGGACTAAGGTCTCCTAGATGGCTCGGCGTCGCCGGTGAGCACCCAAGGTTGTGGTGTGCCACGGAAAGTTTGTGAAGGCTGCGATTTCGCCTTCGCAAGGGAAGAAATCAAGAGTGAAACCGAGGAGTGCATTTGTGCAATCTCGTGAGGAAAAGGGTTGAAATAGACCCGGCCTTTGTGGCCCCTCAACGAAGACGTAGGATCCGCGAATCCGAACTTCGGGAACAAATCAACGTGTCTCCTCTCTTGGTTTGCTCGTTCTTGCCATCTCTCAATTGTGCTTGAGCTTGTTTTAACCCGATCTACTTGTATGCTTACTTGATATAGTTGGTGATATTATATATTGCTTAGATACCTTGTTTGTCACCTTTTGATTCATATACATTTTGTTTATTCAGGTTACAAGTTCATAGCTAGTGTTTTATTCCGTTATCCGCCGAACTTTTTGATTGACACCGAAACTTCCAATCCTATACCGGAAGTTACGATTTGAAACGAAAGTTCTCATCATTCTAATATGCTATGAAGTTGTGATAATTTTTAGGAACGCCTATTCACCCCTCCTCTAGGCGACATCAAGGTCCTTTCAAATATGTACACCCAGGGTCCCTGTAAATTATCTCTTGATCAATACAACTACTCTCGGTGCATCGCCACCCTTTTTCTGAGGTTTTTTACTTATCAACAGGCAGAATTTGGCACCTGACGCAGGGCTGCATCGTCTTTCGATCTCCGGCGAAGGGGTAAGCCCTACGTTCCGTCGGGTCCTGGTGAATTTATCGGCTACATTGGTGTTGTTCAAGGCTGCATCGCTTCGATCTCTTGGATCGCTCTCGTTCGGTTGATATATTTACCTGATATCTCAATTCTATCTTAATTGCATTGTGTTTAGAGACGCATCGGTTTAGTTGGGACTATCTTGGTTAAGTCTGATCTTCTGTCTTAGCTGATATATCTCTACAATCACAATGTTGTTTTAAATAGATTTGTTCTATCCATCAAATTAGACAGATCTATCGGTTCATCAAGTATTAGATTATCATATACAATCTCGTGCTGCATCGGTTAGGTTCAACCTACTATATTGTTATTGATAATATAAATCTTGTTAAGCCGATAGGTTCTTGCTAATGTCTTATCGGAGTGCTAGCCGATGGGTTATCATATACGTTATATAATCTAGATTGACAATGTTTTCTACTTGCATCGGCCGATCTCTATCTAGAGTTTTGTCGATATCGGCTAGATTACTTTGTTGGCTTAGATTATATAATGTATCCACCACCCTAAGAATTAGGCAACGGCTTGATTATCTAGATATTATGTTTCTTTTCATGCTTAGTGATGCATCAGTTAAGTTTGATCTACTAAGTCGTGCTTAGAACCATAATCTCTACCCTGCTTCTTGATTGCCAATAAGGGTTTCATCGGGGTTTCAGCTGATGAGTTATCTGAACGTTGTATCGGCTCACAAGGATTACTTACAATTTGGTTTTAGTTGATGACAACAAAGGTTTCACTGTTTATCTAATCATTTGGATTTATTGACATCGGACCTCCAGCCGATGAATGCTTCAACCTTCGGATCAGTGCTTATTCAATCTATCATTACTAGCCGATTGGTTTCTACTAGATTACATTATTGTTATATTACATTATCATCAGCCGACTATCTTTATGTCATTATTTACTCAAGTATCAAGATATATACTGGATATCGGCTGGTATCGGCATCGGCTGGAATCACTATATCGGCTTGTCAGCCGATCGGCTATCTGGTGATCAATATATTTATATATCTTGTCAATTGCAGGATCAAACTGACTGGCACGCCCTCATCTCATCATTATTTTGGACCTGCACTGGAGCTAAGCAGATCTCCCAAGCCATCGTGTTTTTACGTCAACAGTCTGCTAGTGCATTAAATGCACTATAACGGCTAGTTTTCTAGCCGTTACAAATAGGGGCGGTCTGACCTGCCATCCTATGACGGTCAGACCGGCAGCCCACAGAGGTTGGAATTTTGACCCTCAACGGCTAGTTTTTGTTGGTGGGGTATATAAAGCCCCCACCAGCAACAAGGGGACTCTCTTGACACTTGCTTCAATTTCATACACCCTTGCATGTACTCTCACACCCATTTGAGCTCTTGTTCATCCATAGTGTGTTAGAGAGTGCTTTGAGTCAAGATTCAAGTGCATTGCTTCATTGTAGAGCTAGTGTGGCACTTGATCATCTCTGAGCCGGGTCATCACTTGTTACTCTTGGAGGTTGTCGCCTCCTAGACGGCTTGTGGAGGTGTTGCCCAGTATCCTCTCCAAGGAGATTGTGGAGAAGGCCCGGTGCTGGTTTTTGAGTGGTTTGGAGTTCACCACCTTCAGAGTGAAGGAAGAACTACCCTAGTGATTGAGGCTTGGGAGACCACTTCGTGGGCCGGCTCCCACCTTGCCCACCCCTTAACGAAGGGGGCTTGCGGTGGCATCATGATTTTGAGTGGTGAAGTTGGGCTTGCCTCAACGGGGATTAGGAACCGGCGAGTTTCTGAACCTCGAGTGAAAAATTTCTTGTCTCTCGTCTCATTTACTTATTGCATTTACATTTGTGCAATTTACATTCTTAGAGATATATTTGAGCCCTTACCACTTTAAGATTGCAAAACATAACTTAGTTTCTTAGTTAGTGTTATCCTTAACCAAGCCTAGCAACTTAGGTTAGTTTTGTTTAGGTGAAATTTATTTTAATCGTCTATTCACCCCCCTCTAGTCGACATCTTGATCCTACAACCTTCCAATAACGTCGAGAGAGAAAGCGAGAGAGAGAGGAGAGGAGAGCGAGAGAGAGGAGAGATCGATGGAGTCAATGGATCCGGATGGATGCGAGCCTTATCTCCTCGTTCCTCGTGGTGAACCATTAATTTTTAATTTTTAGTCCCGGTTGGTATAAATAACCGAGACTAAAGTGTTGATCTTTAGTCCCGGTTGGTAAAGATCGTTGGCGGCCTGACACGGGCTGACAACAATTGAACCGTGACTAAAAATAATCTTTAGTCCCTATTGCTGTCACCAACCAGGACTACAAATCGTAAAGTGTCGTTGGGCTTTTGAACCGGTGCTAAAGAATATCTTTAGCGTCGGTTCCTATTCGAACCGGGATAAATGTGTTTTTTGACAATCGATCAAAGATCAGTTCTCCAGTAGTGTGATCGGCCCTACTCCCTCCGTCCCAAAAAAACCCAACCTCGTACATCCTAGTACAATAAATCTAGGCATACATAAAATACTTTATGTGTAGATTCGTTGTACCAGAATGTGTTATATCTTAGTACGTGGTTGATTTTTTTGGATGAAGAGAGTACACTGCAACCGCCGGAAGAGCAATTAGGTACCTAGCCAAGCACGTATATAATATTTTTTAATGTATGATGTCGCTATCTTTTTACGTATATTTATCACTCGTTTTATTTAATTTTTTTATGCAGATATAAAAAGAGTAAGTCACTTTAAAGAATGATAAATCTAAACACAAGAAAATAAATAATATTAAATGATTTTTTAAATAAGATAAATGGACTGTATCTCAAAACGTTATTTTTTTATGCAAACATAAAAAGAGTAAGTTACTGTTAAATAATGATAAATCTAATCACAACAAAATAAATAATAAATGATATTAAATAATTTTTTAAATAAGATAAATTGACTGTATCTCAAAGCGTTAACGGTACGATACATTAGAAAACAAAGGTAGTAGTAGATAAGTTTAGAAAACATGCAGTCAATATGTTTAAACTTTGTTCATCAATTTCTTTTCAAAAATTTCGATTCAGCTTTTGAATGTGAGGTATGGTTAGGTTCGTCTTTAGAATAGTTTTAAAATATTATAACGTTGTTACAATTTTTAAAAACTTTAAGCCGCACTGTAATTAGTAAAAACACGGTGCCGTATCTAGAGGATGACCTCGTGGTCTCAAGAAAAAAAAAGGTAGGCCAAGACCGTGTTAAAGAAAGAGAGAGAAACTCTTGAGAAGAGAAAAAACTCTCTTATTGTCGTGATGCACTTCGATCATTTCTATATTACAATTCTACACTTTTATTATATATTGTCTTCCTATATTTATGATATTTTTTGAAAAAAAAATATGTAAGCTGAAGTACCATATCTAAAATCATGTATATGTTAATGATAAAACAAGTGTGGGCATATATAACGGTATTTATTAACGAGCTCCTTCCGTTGCCATGCAGGTAAGTTTGGTAACGTAAAAGGGAGAGAGGAGGAAAGAAAAACATCATTGCTACATATGATAATGGCTTAAAGTCAACTCTTAACATTTATTAAAGAAAATTCTATTGCATGGTGATGGACAAAAAGAAAGAAGGATAATAAAAGATTATTTTGGTGCATTAATGGTTAAGGAGTCTTGTTATCTCAACTACTCCCTTCATTCCAAAACATATGGATTTTGGACATATGAAACATTTTCTAGTTTATCCAGATTCGTAGTATCATCCGTCCAAAAGACGGATGAAGTATTATAGTAAAGTAGTATCTAACTTATACTTTCTCCAGTTTTATAATTCATGACGTTTTGGCTAATGACATGATCTCCAATATACATATTTGACTATATTGTTTTATTATAATATATATAATGTTTTGGCTAATGACATGATCTCCAATATACATATTTGACTGTATTGTTTTATTATAATATATATAATAAATACATTATTACTTTTATTATAGTATTTTGTAAGATAAATCTATACATGTTGTTTTAGTACCTTTAAAAGATAGTTATAAAAGTTTTATCTTAATTTTATCTAAAACTTTTAAGAATTATAAAAACCCGAGGGAGTTTGTATTAACTAAGAGTTTATATCAATTCTACCGTTGTACAATTGTACATATCAGTAATGATAATTTCGTTTGTTGCATATATAGGGATTTTTAATATTTATAGTATAACTTATCACATCAATTATTTCTCGTTTAAATTTCTTCATATCTAGTGTCACTTATCCTAGAAGTGATAGTTTTTTTCTTTAACCTTAATATCTGCTACAACCTAGAAATGCTTATACTATGTTTGAAACATGTAGAATAGGCTACAATTTTGAGGGCTTTCATAGAACACTGTACCGTTCCAACGGAATAATTTATTTGTGTTGATATCAGCACGACATCAGTACGGTATCATACATACTAGATTTGATATTTGTGATACTAGATAGGTACCAGATCTAATATCATGTACCAAACACGATGCCCATGGATATCAAACAGTCTGGTACCTATGTGTCGTACTGATGTCAGCATGATACCATAGGTATTAAATTTGGTACCGAGGGTAACATGATAACCCCGTAGGTACCAGATCTGGTACTTAGATATCATATATATGTTGATATCAATCGTTCTATTGGAATGATATTTCGTTTGGTAGTATTTTTGTTTAATTTGATGCAGATCATCAAAATGGGTGTACATGAAGACAGGATCAATTAGGCTGTTACGGCCTAAGCCTGCAGGCACCCAATGTACGTACGTACACGATTAATACTGCTGTCTCCTCGATCCTTCGGTGGTTGATCTATGCGCTGTACGTACGTATATATAGCTGAGATATATATGTAAGTAATCAACTTGGAGAGATCTAGCTAGCTTACACTAGTGGGGAAGGGAGCGAGCTATAGTGGAGTATTAATTTGCCCTTGCGTTTCGTCTAGTCCATCCCTCTCTCTACATATCGCTTTCAACCCATGAGTAGGAGTAATAATTAATTAAGTAATTAATGTAGGATGTAGGGTACGTATATGCGTTAAATCTCGGTTAACGTACGTCATGGTTGTAGGCAGCTTGTATTATCGACGTGATTTGTCGGCATGTGTACGTCGTTAAGTACTTGCAGGGAAAAAAAACAAAATGTAAGTACTTAAAATTTTTCTTACTAATGTTTTACCAAAAAAAAAATACTAGTCATGTACACGCAAATGCGTTTTCAATAGGATTGTAATTTGATGATGAATTTTATCGCCAGCATCCGTCTCTTCAATTATTACACATGAATCTAAACAAGTTTTAAAAAACTACTTTTATATACGAATATGAATAATCACTTATCTAGATTCACGTATAAAAGTGAAAGTATTTTTTAATATAGATGTAGTAATTTATGTAGTCTTGGCTAGTACTCCCTCATTCCTAAATTATAGGTTATTCTTTTTCAAGAAAAATCAAACTCAATAACTTTGTATTAATAATCTTACTAATTATATATATGTTATATCACTATATTTATATTTTAAAATACTTTCATGCGATGCTAATTTTATATTTATTAGAAATATAAAATGAAATCAATTAATGATAAAAAATATCATTTAAACCGTGTGAAAAATATAGGTAATTTAGGATGGAGGTACTATATACGTACTATAAATGTCCGGCCGTCTTTCCGGATAGTTTCTCATGCACAGGGAGCAGTCGTCTCCCGTCTTTGTCGATTTTCTTGTCAATCAGATCAAGTTCGCACAATCTAACCAGTTTATTTCTTTAATCCGATGTCTCCATTTTAACCCCCGTCCGTCACGACTCGTGCCGTCCTCTAACCAGTAATATCATAGCCAAACTTAACCATGCTAAATAATTAAAGATGCCGGAAAGTTTGGCACTATTTTTCTTTTGTTCAAAACACAATACAGACATAAACACTTATATACACACGCGCCCACTTATCCTTATAAACACATATAAACACATAGGCTATTTATATAAACATCAAAAAAAAACTGAAACATATCTTGAGGTGACGAAGTTACCACGTATGTCTTGCTGTCGACGTGTAAAAGAATGGCACTATTTAGTTTGGAGTCAAAAATATTTAGCATCCACTTCATAAATTTAAGCTTGGCCAATATTTAGAAAAAAAAAATGTCAACAAATCGAAAGGCAACTTTGACAATATTTCGGCATGGCCAAATTTAGCTATTGCTACAACAAACTACCAACAAAATTACCAAAGATATTGACAAGGTTTAGTGTTTACTAATGGATCAACCAATCCTCACGTATGTTGTGATATGTGCCGGGAAACTAAAGTAAATTAGTAGCCCATCATCCTCAGGACTGGGCTTTTGCTGAACAAGGCCTTAGAAAGCGCCCAACACAGCCTCAAACTGTATGAGAGGATGAAGGAATAAGTTCACCTGATGTCCCTGAACTTTATCTAAGATCCCCAATCCACCATACCAGATATCTCTATCTTGCAAAAAAGAAGATCCGGAGGCAGTATTTTGACCTAAAATTTCCTAGATTTCGCTGACGTGGCATACGGTGTGCCTCACATGTCAGCGTCCTCTTGGTCAACTGCTGCTGTGGTGGGCGTCGCGGCAGAGATGGCGGCGAACGCCTCCATGGGCCCCCGCGGCAGACGAGCTCCCCACCTTGCCGGACTGCCTCCGCCCTCGGAATCGCAGATGGCGGCAATGAAGGACGACATCGACGACGATGAAGGACAACGCCTCCACGGCCCCCGGCGGCGGCGTGCAGCATGATGGGCATCGGAGGTGTAGAGCAGCTTGATTGGGACGAACTCGTCCGTGCGCTGCCGCGGTCGGGAGCGGTAGTACAGCCGCCGGAGGTGGGTCTCTTGGAGGCGCACGGCGAGGACGAAGACGACGCAGATGGTGATGTAGTTCGAGAGGTTGGGGAGGTCTAGGCGGAGCAGCGTGAAGGGGAGCGCCTCGGCCTTGTGCCGCCACGACGGCGGCGCAACGGCCACGCGGTGGACGACGGTGAACACGAGCCCCTCGAACTTCGGGCCGACGCCGGCTTGGTCGAGGCGGAGCTTCACGGGGCTGAACAGGTGCGACACCGCGCGCTCGCAGGTGTTGGTGGCGATGAGCAAGGAGGCGACGGAGACGCCCTCCACGCCGTAGCCCGACTCGTGGAGGAGGTCGACCAGCACAACGACGCTGGCGGCGGCGAAGAGCTGGAGCACGACGAGCACGTGCCGCCCTCGCCTGCCTCGCCCCCCACCCCCCTCCCCCGGGCGCCGCGCTCGCCCTCTGCCGCCGAAGAAGAGAAGAAGAAAGAAAAGAGGAAGGACTAGGATACCACATCACACTTACAGGTGGGTTCCATAATTTTTTTATTTTTACTGATAAGGATATCACATCAGTATAATTAGAGATCATAGAATCTAAATTATACGGTTTTGTATGGTTTAGTGGTGAAGACTTTCGGTATTAAGGATTAAGAATATCATCTAAATTCAATGTAAAGTTAAGGGATACCAGTGAACTTATTCCGAGAACGAATCCACTACTTGTGGGCTCTAACAGTACATTCATCGCTTGAAAGGCCAGGGCCCAAAATGTACGTATTTTTTGCCCGAGTTTCTGATCCACTAATTAATACACTGGGCAATCTGAATTTCCATACGGGCTTTCTGTTGAGCAGCTTGTCATTTTGTTTGACGCTTTTATGTGCTTGTGTGCGTCTGAGGACATTCGGAGCTTCTACCGTTTCTGCTGGAGCTGATAGGTGGGTCCTGCATGTCGAGGCCCCGTTTGAAGAAGATTTTAGCAGCAGCTTCTTTTAAGATCTTCAACTCCAATAGTCCAAATTCCCATCTACTACCTCCGCTTTATATTATAGTTTTATATTATAAGCTATTTAATTTTTTTATCAAATTTCTTTAAGTTTGATCAAATTTATAGAAAAATATAGAAGTATTTTCAACACAAAACAAACATATTATCAAAATATATTCAATGTTAGATTTAATGAAACTAATTTAATATTTTATATATTGCTAGATTTTTTAATAAACTTGGTCAAACTAAACAAAGTTTGAAAAAAAAGTCAAATGACTTATAATATGAAACGAATGGAGTATATTATAAGAATATATATGTTTATAGAATCCAGAAAATAAATTAGAAGCTGGGAAACCGATATTTAACATTCTATTTGGAGAGTTAAAAATTCTGAGGAACATATGGTTAGAATTTAGGGAAAATAGGTTTCTTAACTTCTGACTTCAAATTCATTTTCTAAATTCTATAACTATAGGTACTCAGAATCTAAGTAAAAAATTTAAATTGTTTAAGAAGTTAGAGATTCTCGAATAAACTATAGCTGCTAAGAAACTTCTCTAAACAGCGCATACTCTCACTAGCTAGTTACTCACAGGTTGCTTCTTACCATTGTAAACTCCCCTAGAATGGACCTACACCTACAGTTGGGCCGCTCCAGAGTTAATCGTATTTAAGATAAGTTCACCATATTTAACATGGTTCACATACAGGTGGAACGCAACGTGACATCCCAAAAGAAGTTGCTGGAGGAGAAGCTGGTGAGTCCAGAAGCCTGAAGAGAAGAATAGTACAGTAACACACCTAGCGCATTCCTTTCTCCTCTTTGGAAACAAAATGGTGTGTGATATTATTCTCTTGGACATGATCTGATCCTCCTCCCACTTGTTGCTAACCTTCCCTTGCTAATTCAGTTGTTCTCCATTCTGATCCCTTGCCCCCTTCTAGAGACCGTCCATTAATTCTTCTAAAAATCCTTTACCCTAAGCACTAGACTTCTCCATACTTTGACCTTTCATGCCATTGGAAGCCCGGCATTTTCATGCCCTTTTTTACTTCAGTTTGAATTGATATATTGATGGTGACTGCATGTTTAATTTTTGTGTATGTGATTTTACTCATTGAGGTATCAATTATGTGTACTATATTTGTATATACTTTAAAAGTGTATTTAGTATGATTTGAGAGGTTATATTTGGTCTGCGTCAATTTGATCGTATGTTTAAAGAGGCATATTCATAAAAGGGGATATGTGCTATGCCTGTTTATGCATTTCCTTCAAATCAAAAAGTAAGTTGCCAGTAAGATAACACTACTTTGCTTGATTCTTCTTGGGCTTAATTCGGTCACTTTCTTTTCATTATATACTAAACTGTTCCATTATATATTACATTATAGAGTGTTGCTTTCGTATATTAGGTCAAGAATTACTTATCTTAGAGTCGTTTATTTTTAGCTTAAAAGTTGTTATTTCAGAAAAGGATAGAAGAACTGCTTGTACTCTTCTGCCCAATAAACCTCTAAAAAATATACTCCAGTTAACTTTTAGACATGCATTTGACCTTTTATCTTATTCAAAAACTTAGGTAGTTATCATTTGATTTGTTGTTACTTGCTTTGTGGTATTTTAAATATGATTTATATCTTATATTTGCATAAACTTTTTAATAAGATAAAAATTCTAAAAGTTAACGATGTTATATATTAAAAAACAGATATTATTTTCAAAATATTCAGTGGATTATTAAAACAAATTATTTTCTCTTGCTTAAAAAACATTTTTTTAAAAAAATGTACTACAATACCTACACCACTTTGTTTTAAGCATGGGCAGTTCTAGGGGCGGTTCAGATGGTCCTTAGACCACCCTCAATTTTGAATCAGAATTATCGCTCTATCCAAATTCAGCCCAAACTCATTCTATAGGTATGACCCATTAAGCTATTTATGTTATACTTTTATAACTTTCAAGCTAAAACGCTAGTTTTAGTGGAGTATTTTGAGCAAATTTTGTATGTGCACATGAGTTTTTGGCGTTTTAAAATTTTGGAACGTGGAGTAAGACTATCCAAGAAAAATTTCTGGAGCCGCCACTGGTTTTAAGGTAGTACTCCGTATTTGTTAAATTTATATCAAAATATTTAATTTATTCTTATAATTGAATAGAAAATTTGCAGAAAAATCCGTTCAACAAACTTTTCCAACGGAGGGTATGTTTATATGAGTTTCTGAGAATCAGCCGGTGAGAATATGGAGAAGATGGAAAACCTAGCTCCTATATTCTAATTTATTTTCTGAATTCTACCGCTATAAATTCTTAAAATTTAAGTGAAAATCTTTAACTGTGTGGAGGAGTTTCTGTTAGCTGAAGATTAGGCTAAAGCAACCATGTGAGCGTCGCAGGCATCTGCATAGTAGCGTTGCGGTGAGGCTTCTCTTCTCCTTTTGAGCAGCTCAAGAGAGGTGAGCATCAGCAACAGCATCGCCATCGTGACAGGCACCCCGGATATTCCCTTCCCCTTGGACACCACCTCCACTTCACCATCGCATCGCATCGCACCGATCACGCACCACTTCGCTCCCCAAAACCCTCGCCGTCGCGGGCGCCATGTCCAGCGCGGTGGCGACCCATGCGGCGGAGCCCCCACGCCCATCCGCAGCAGCAGCGGGGGGAGCTGCTGCTAGTACGGCTCCGGAGGCGGCGGTGGCGGCGAGGGGAGGGGGAGGGGGAGGGTGCGGGGCGGCGCGGAAACCGGCGGCGACGATGGAGCACGTGCTGCTGGCGCTGCACGAGACGGAGGCGGAGCGGGAGGTGCGGATCCGCGCCATGTTCGGCTTCTTCGACGCCGCGGGACGGGGCCACCTCGACCACGCGCAGATCGAGGCCGGGCTCGCCGCGCTCCACCTGCCGCCCGAGGAGGGCGGCGGCAAGGGGGATGGCGGATACGCACGCGAGCTGCTCCGCGCCTGCGACCGCGACCGCGACGGCCGCGTCGGCTACGACGACTTCCGCAGGTACATGGACGACAAGGAGCTGGAGCTCTACCGCATCTTCCAGGCCATCGACGTCGAGCACAACGGCTGCATCCTCCCCGAGGAGCTCTGGCACGCCCTCGTCAAGGCTGGTAAATAGAATGCTTCTCCTCCTGCTGCTGCTGCTCCATCCTCCTCCTCCTAAATCCTAACGCGATGCTAAATGTGCTTCACGTGACGCCATGAGACCTTTAGTACCATTAGAAAATCCAAAAAAAAAAAATCGCGTCCAAATTTAGAAATTATGGAGTTGCTTGAGCAAATGTGGCACACGGTATTGACGAATTGACATGCGGTGAGCCGAGGTTTGTGCTTTTCCGAGGTAATTTAGTTGTGCAACTTTGCTGTCTAGTTCGCCTTCGCTTGTTACTAGCACTGGAAGGTACATTGGGTCCTATACTCCCATGTAAGTCGAAGCGTATGCAATGCATGCTTCATGAATGGAATAGGCACGGCGAATGGCTGTTATGTTGCATGTTATTAGTATATACCTTCTCCATGGAGTTTTAGACATGCTTCGATGCTTTGGTCATGTGAAATGCAAATTGCAGTTAAGAGTGGAGGTGAAGGCCTTGGAAAATTTGATCAAATTGGGCGTACCAGGGGTGAAACCAGGGGAGGCAGGGATAAGCCTGCTCAAGTGACAACCTATGAACTCTCTGGGACCTTAGATCCAAACCAACATGAACGTGTAACTCATCCCCTCCCAATTCACTTGGAGAACCCAAGTTTTGACCTCCGAAAAATTGCCTTGACAAGTTGACATTATATAAGGATAATAATATTCGGCAGAAAAAAAAAACTCAAGAGCAACGAAATAATATTTCATTTTGGTTCATCCTGCAGTTGCATATGAAATAGACACATGGATTTGGTGGCACATTTCATGAGGATGTCTTGCAAAAACAGGATAGCATCTGACTTTGACTTTTCAACTTATTTCTCATGAAACAGCAACTAAATCTGCCTTGTTAACTAATTTCTGCTCATCATGGTTTAATGGGTCGTGCTGCTGATCTCATTTAGTTAGAAATCCCTTCTGCCTTTAAACTATCAATGCTAGTAAAGTATTTTAGGGATGAGTATGCTCTTTTAAGAGCCAAAGCTATTGAACCTGTTCCTTCCCATTGATCCCAAATTTCTGGGCGTGCTTGAACACCATGAAGCGAGATAGAGAAAAAAAAATCCATCCCAGTTGATTGAACTGAACTTGCCCACCGCCAGACAGATGGATCAGTCTCTTTTTTCTGGTTTCTAGCAGGGTTACCAGCACTAGATCAAGAAGAAAGGAAAGTGTAGTAATACTAGGATCCACCCATAGCAACTGCAGTGTGATAATTATGGCTGTCTGCTGATGGAATGAATTTGATATCTTTTTTTGTATATAATTTATTACCTGATAGCAAGCAACTGAAAAATCTGCTGCTTAGTATATATTGCAATGTCCCAAATTTGGTGGTTTTAAGTTCCAACCTCAAAAGTGAAAACCAGCAGGTCTTTTTCACTACTATTAAATCACTATGTCCTAGGAAAGCACCTGATAATTCTAGTCCCTTTGATGTCTTACAAGTAATATCAGTTTGCTGTTTGCAGGCATAGAAATTGATGACGAGGAGCTTGCAAGATTTGTTGAGCATGTGGATAAGGATAATAATGGAATTATTACTTTTGAAGAATGGAGGGACTTTCTTTTGCTTTACCCTCATGAGGCAACCATTGAGAACATCTACCATCATTGGGAAAGAGTCTGCCTTGTAGATATAGGCGAGCAGGCTGCTATACCAGAACGAATAAGTAAACATGCAAGCGCAAGCAAATATCTGATTGCAGGAGGTGTTTCTGGTGCAGCATCCCGTACTGCTACTGCACCTCTTGACCGTCTCAAAGTCATCATGCAAGTACAAACAAACCGTACTACAGTCTTACAAGCAGTGAAGGATATATGGAGAGAGGGCAGTCTGCGTGGATTCTTCAGAGGAAACGGATTGAATGTGGTAAAGGTTGCTCCAGAAAGTGCAATAAGATTTTACGCGTACGAAATGCTAAAAGAATACATAATGAAAAGTAAAGGAGAAAATAAGAGCGACATTGGTACTTCTGGACGTCTGATGGCTGGTGGTTTGGCTGGAGCAGTGGCACAGACAGCAATTTATCCCATAGATCTAGTAAAGACTCGACTGCAGACTTTTGCATGTGGTAGTGGTAAAATTCCTAGCCTTGGTGCACTATCAAGAGACATTTGGATGCAGGAAGGTCCTCGAGCATTTTACAGAGGCCTTGTTCCATCATTGCTCGGTATGGTTCCGTATGCTGGAATTGATCTTACTGTTTATGAAACACTGAAAGAAATGTCCAAGACATATGTCCTCAAGGATAGCGGTAAACTCCTTGCAAAAAAATATGTTTACATCTCAGTCCTCTCAATTTTCAATTGATTTCGGTAAAGTATGATATTTTATGCAGATCCTGGTCCTTTAGTCCAACTAGGTTGTGGAACAGTCTCAGGAGCTCTAGGAGCAACATGTGTTTACCCTTTGCAAGTCATCAGAACAAGGTGAGCAGTAGCTTGTCAATAGAAATCCATACTTGTAAGATGGGCACCTCTTCTGACCCTGTTTACTGTATTATACTTCTAGACTGCAAGCTCAACGAGCCAATTCAGAGGCTGCATATAGAGGGATGTCTGATGTTTTCTGGAAAACACTGCAGCATGAGGGAATTTCTGGATTCTACAAAGGGCTTGTACCAAATCTTCTCAAAGTGGTTCCAGCTGCAAGTATAACATATCTCGTTTACGAGACAATGAAGAAAAGTCTATCTCTCGATTGAATTCTTCTGTCCTTTTTTCCATATCAGCCATCATTATTGACATGGCTGACTGTAGAGATACTGTTGAAGCATGGGGTTATTGGTTGGGTAGGTGCTAACTTTTCCCCCGAAGTGAAAGATGGTATTTTGCCTTCAGGATAAGAGTTAAAAAGTCTCGACAGCAATGGTTCTCCTAAATATGATGGAAGAAATAAAAAAGAGTAGTACTCATCAGATCATCAAGAGCCCATGATGAGACACAGGTACTTATCCATATTTACTGTTCTGTACTAATACCATTTTCGTGCACGTATTCTATCTCCTCTTACTATTAGCTCCACCTATATGATTTCTGGATTAACTTTATACTTGGAAAGTTCATAGCATAAAGTCCTTCATTTTCTTGTTGTACAGCACTGAGCTCACACAGTAGATATTATGCTAATTAAACTGTAGTTACTGTACCATATCAACTTAGCAAGCACCAACTAGCCAATCCATGTTAGCCAGGCAGTGGCCTCTGCCTTTCAGTTGTTTGTTCTCATAGGCCACCATGAATATTTCATCAATATAATCAGTATTTACCTTAGATATTCAGTTATTTGTGGAACTCTACTGGAAACTATTGGCATGTGAGCATGTGAAAGTATGACAGACCTGTTGGTTCTTGAAATCCATAAAATTATTTAGATTCATGTTCGAGATTGATATCTCAAAGAGGTATCATTTGTCATCATACTAGTACGCAATTATTTTTCCAAGAGTTGCTACAAAAATTATTCCCTGTGTTTTTATGCAGCTATTGGGTCCTATATTCCCAAGCTGAAAAGGAATTCCTATGATTTTAAGATTGTGTGGCAGATTAAATCTGCATTATCCCTTTTTTCACGTTCTTTAATATTTTCCTCTGGTGATTCAATTCCTTTTATATGAATGTACATTCTCTTATCCTTTTTTCTAGGCATGATTTCGAACCTGGAATAATATTTCAAGGTTTGTTCTGTCCTAGTTAAAGTTAGATCAATCTTCTTGATGTGTTGGGTAGTTAGAACTGATTCTAGGTTAGGAGTTTTGTGTATTTGTGCATCTTGCACTTGCTTTTGATCTCACAATTCCTAAAATTTCAAGTAAATATCTCTGTTTTGACTTTGGCTTTCTCATGTCTCTGCAGTGGGCATTCCCGGGATCTAGTTAGTTGTAGAGTTATGATCTGCTGAAGGCTCCTTTTGCTCCTGAATAAGGGGGAAATTTTGTTCATACAATTTGAGACCATCACACATTGAAGAAAGAACTCTTTCTGCTCCTCAGCTTTGACAGGAGCATGAGGTGTGACCTTCACCTTCCTTGAAGCTGCCCATCAGGGCACTTATTACATGTATTTTGTACCTTACATACCTACATATGTAACTGCATGATCAACCTGGGAATCGTCTTGTGGTGGCCCACTGCATCATGCAAAATAACCTAACTAACAAGAGAAAATGTAAGAAAGCGGTATGTTGCTCAACTGTTTTATATGCCTATGTACCGCGTTCTTATGGATCACTGTACTTGCATAGCTGTTTTTACAAGTGAATTTTATTCCATGTGTTCTGTTTTTGTTTTTGTTTTTGTTAATGGGTTTTTTTTCTTTGAGAAACACAGTACAAACCCTTAAATTTTAACCTTGAATTATATGCATGAAAATCAACCCTAGACCTCAACAGAGTAAAAAAAAAAATCCTGAATTATCAAATGCATCAATTTCATCCTTCATCAACCTAACCTGCTGTTGTCTATCACAGTCTATGGAGCTTGACTTTTGGAAGTAGGAGACAGTAAGACATTGTTTTGATAATATAATTGATTTTGTTGTCTGAATGTAGTAGGAGTAACTGGGAAGAAGTTAAGCGTTCATATGCGTTTGTATTCTGTTGTCTGAATGTAGTAAGTGGGGAATGAAGTGAGCATTGCTCGTTGACTGATATTTTCACATGTGCTAGTATCCGCGTATATCATCTGATGTGCACATCTGGATTCGATCAGAGATGTACTATTATTTCCCTTCTCTCTAGTCTCTACAGAGAGATCTCGGTGGAAACTTCTCGGTAAGATTTGAGATGGAGCTCGGAAGAAGCAGCCGACCTCTGCATGTCTGCCGTTGACTGAATGTCTAGGACCAAAATACTTAACCTAAAACGGGATATGACCTTTTTATGGTATGATGTTCAGATTCATCGTAATTAGGAGAGATCATATTGACTCCTAAGGTAGGAGTACTCTGTTAGGTCTCTATATGCATCACAAAAAGGAAGCATCCCAATTCAAAGACAACAAAAAAAATCTCTCACCGTTTCTTCACGCGTGGTTCGTTCATTTCCTCCATCATCACGGAGGAATTCCGCACAGATATTTGCCAAATCGCGCTCCCCCCCCCCCCCCCCCCCCACCCCACAACCGGCAAAGTCGGCAGCGGCACTCGTCGCCGCGCGGCGTAGCGCACGCGGCGCGCGCCTGGGCACCTGACAGCGACGGCGGCGCAGGTGCGGTTTTCCTGGTTAGGACAGGTGGCGGCACGCGCGGCGCTGCCGACGGACACCTGGCGGCGCCGCGGCGGCGACAAGTGTCCACGACGGCGACGGGTCTCGATCCGGCGACGCGGTGTCGGGCGCGCGCGCGCCACCTGGCCGCCCACCACCTCGTCGTCGTCGGCGAGAGAGAAAGCGACGGGAGGAGACGAGGCAGCGACTCGCCGTGGGGTCTCCGAGGGAGGCGGACTTGACTTTTCTGCCGAGTTTTTTTTCCCCTCTTTTTCGAGTGGTCGGCGAGGGTGGGAGGGGTCTACTCCGGCAAGCCGGCCGGTGGCTGACGTCATGCGAGGGAAAGGATAGGGGTAGGCGCAGTGGAATTTACCAGGAAGCTGATCCGAATCTTCAGCCACCGCTTTCTCTGAATCTCCGGGCGGTCGTACCTCGTAGGAGTACGTATTATCAACGCATATGAATCTCCTTTTCCTTTATTTTTCCCTCGTGAGAAAGAAAATTATAGGGTTGTTGGGAAACAAATAGCCACGACATTCTCTTCACAATTTACATAGTATGACATGAAAAAATGTTCACGTCAATGGTATACAACCAGCTAAATCTTAGCCATGCACAATCATGAATAAGTTTTTGTCAATACCAACATTTGATAAAAACATAGTCAAGATTACTGTTTGAAATACCAATATCTTGGTATGGCAAGTTTTAGCTTTAAACCAATCCAGCCGTAATCTTTTCACGTCGATACACAAATAACTCATATAACGTGTTATTTGTAGCAGAAGTAATGATTTAGTTATATGGATTGCGTATAAAATATGTTCACTCCGTTTCAATATAAATACACCTAATTTTCAATATTACGAATCCGAACAGACAACCATACTAAGTGAGTATGTATCTGATATTAATATATCTATTATATGGGTTGGTAATCAATAGATGACACCCTCTCTCTCTCTTCCGCTGCATCATCAAGTATTGTATCTGACGTATAGTGATGTCACAGCATTGTTCATGCCCTTTAACCCAGCTAGCTTAGAAAGAAAATAGTAGTCCTTATGTTTTTAGATTAAGGCTGAGTTATTTTCACACACTTTCCCAACTCACATCCCTCGTATTCTGCGCACGTTTTTCAAACTGTTAAACGGTATATTTTTTAAAAAAATTCTATATGAAAGTTGCTTTAAAAAATCATATTAATCCTTTTTCAAAAAATTAGTAAATATTTAATTAATTATAAGAAAATGCGTCGCTACGTTTTGCGTGCGCAGGAGGTGAGTTCCCAACCTCACCTTCCGAACACTCCGAACACAAACACAGCTTAAGGCTATCTAACATCTCAACATACCATAACTGCATACTCCCTCCGTTTTATATTATAAGTTGTTTACCTTTTTTCAGTTAAATTTCTTTACGTTTGATTAAGTTTATAAAAAGATTATCAATATCCACGACACAAAATTAGTTTTATTAAATTTGATATTGAATATGTTCTGATACAATGTTTGTTTGTATTGAAAATATTACTATATTTTGTTATAAACTTGATTAAATTTAAAGAAAAACAACTTATAATATGAAACGGAGGGAGTATTTAGCAGCTAAACCACACTTTCCACATGGCAGTAGACTATTCATTCTATTCTAATCTTAGCAATGGATTTGTAAATGTGAATGTACATACCGCTCGACAATTTTTTTTTTACTAATCAGTTCATCTACTCTTAATTATTATTGTTCAGCGTTCATAATGCACTCAAATTAATTTGGCCATGACGCTGCAGAAATGACGTCGCCTAGCACCAACCAAACCTAATGTCAACCTCCCAATAATTAACCAGCGCGCGTGCTAATTGGCGCCATTCAACTTGTCACACCTAGTGGGGTCAAACACTGCAAATTATAAGCCACACCATGACACCAGCTGCCAATAAAACCGTGAGACAAACAAGTGGTTTTGACAGGTACAAAACCGGATAAAGCATTGCACCTTTTATTATTTTCCCTGTTCTATATTATATATAAGAAAGGATCATTTGGCTGCATTGTTGGCATAGAGTCTTCGTGGTTGGTAATCATGGAAAACAATGGCCAGTGGAGGCATGGAGCTCACTCTGTGTTCACTGTTTTAGCTAGGATGTAGAGGAGACAAGACTTCGGCTGCGTTTGAAAAAGATGATGAGATTGAGCTTTTTCTAGCAAAAGAAAACGAGACGGATTATTAGCATATGAATAATTAAATATTAGCTATGGTAATGGAACTTGGAAAATGAATCTATTTGGTTATTTTTTAAAAAAAACATTTATATATATATATATATATATAAAGTTTCTGCACGTAACATAATGGTCAGTAGTTTACCAAGCGTGCTAAATGAGAAATTTGCTCATTCCAACCCCACTTCGTAAATGTTGCCTTAGCAATAAACGATCAATAATCGGCTAGATAAGTATGATCAGGTTGCTTACAAAAGTGTGGTTGTTGATAACGTGCTATATGTGACACGATATGTTAATTTGGCATGCATGACAAAATCAGTACGCAAACCAAACATGTACCCTAAAGCTTAAACATTGTGCGTGATATCTAAGCTTAACTGTACGATATAGAGAGACAACGCGCTCGTGGAACATACTCCCTCGTTTCATATTATAAATCGTTTCGACTTTTTTCCAAGTTAAACTTAATTAATTTTGATTAAATTTATAGAAAAATTTAAAAATAATTAAAATATTAAATTAGTTTAATTAAATCGAATATTAAATATATTTTGATAATATATTTATTTAAAAAAATATTACTATATTTTTCTACAAATTTAATTAAGATTAATAAAATTTGATGAGAAAAAAAAGTAAAAACTACTCATAATAAAGAACGGAGTAAATATATTAGAGTGTCATGGACCAAAACAAGTGTTAAAGTTAGCGATGGGGAGAACATGTGTCCATTACAAGGTAGGATATGATGATGAGTCATGCATGAATCCACTGTTCCATTTCCACATACGGACAGCATGCAGGCAGAGGCAGACTTGCGAGGTTCGAGAAACAAACGTGCCTCCGACTCTTCCAGACGAGGCGACGACGACGATCACGCGAGCTATATACTCCTACTGGAGTACTAGCACTAATCGCGAACAAACCCGTGGCCGATCGAGAGGGACGCAGCGACAAACCCAGACGACATGCACGCATCTGCCCCCGCATTCTGCCGCGGGCGAGGCCATGTTCACTTCAACACCACTTTCAATCCTACAAAGTCCCGGTGTTACCTAAGTTTCGGTAGGATAGCAAGTTAAACACTGTGTTTAGGTCCCATTCTAAATTTCAATAAGATATTTTTTTTCGTTAGCATATTTTTTAAATTGCTAAACAGTGTGTTCGGTGCGAAAATATTCTGTAGAGAAGTTGCTACTATAGAAAATCAAATAAATCAAGTTTTCAAGTTTTAATAATTAAAATTTAATTAATCATGTTCTAATGATTTATCTCGTTTTACGTGCGCACTTAATCTGCACCCTACTAAAATTTGGTAGTTTCAAAACTCTATCATAAAAATGATACGCAATTTTGCAAAACCATCAAACTAGATACGTTCAATGCTACCAAAATTTTGGTAACGCCAAAAATTACCAAAATTTGGTAAAGTTGTAATTGGTCCATACATACTTCACCCATCCTAAAATAAAGATTTAGTACATGATGTAACACATCCTAAATACTACTCCTCCATCTCAAAATATAAAGGATTTTAGAGAGATATAACATACCTTAGTACTACGAATCTGGACAGAGAACATATCCAGATTCATAGTTTTTAAGATGTATCACAATACTCCAAAATTTCTTATATTTTGAAATAGAGAAAGTATGAATCTACAGTTTCTATACTATGTTCAAATTCGTAGTTTAGGATGCATCACATTCAGTAATAGATTAATTTATTTTGGTATGGATAGTGTAAATGACAAAATCATGTGGTTTTAAATCCCACAACATGTACGGGTTGCTTTGTCTTTTTTTCCCTTGTAGTTCCTTCGAAAAAAGAAGTATCTTTTAGCCTCTGCATTCACCAAAGATACACACAAAATTGTATTTATGGATATTGGGATTTAAATCACGTTAATTTATTATTGTATTAACCATCTAGTAGCATTGTTTTTTACTTTTTTTTAAAAAAAATAATAATGGAATTTGCTTCGGTCTTTGTTTCAATAAAACTATGGCCAAATTGTTTTTCGACATATACAAACATATATATTTGAATTCAAAAATAAATAAATATGATATAAGTACATGCAATATTTACACACATTTTTTTGTCGAATTAAAATATGCACACTCATGGAGTGATATATCAAAAATGATATATTTTGCTAAATTATTTTAATTTTTTATGACTATTTAAGTCCCTGTATTGTTATCATCTAGGGAAGATAAAGATAAAAATTGATTATAAGTACTTGCTGCTTTGCTGGGTTTA
Source organism: Oryza punctata (assembly GCA_000573905.2). NCBI lineage: Eukaryota > Viridiplantae > Streptophyta > Magnoliopsida > Poales > Poaceae > Oryza > Oryza punctata. The sequence continues at coordinate 5,696,833 of CM002489.2, read as the reverse complement.
AGAATTATAAGATCACAGGGATAAGTTATTATCAAGACTTGGCTGGCACTGCATATAGTTGAAATCGTTTGGCATGCCGAAATAGTACAAAACTTTGCCCAAAAAAAAAAAAGAGAAAAGAAATAGTACAAAACCCCCTGCTGCCTTCGGAAAACAGAAGGAACTCAGGGCCTGTTTAGATCCACCGTTAAATTTTTTTTACCGCGTTACATCGAATATTTGAACAGTATTAAATGTGGATGAAAAAAATCAATTGCACAGTTTACGTGTAAATCACGAGACGAATCTTTTAAGCCTAATTTCGTCATGATCTGATAATGTGGTGCTACAGTACACATTTACTAATGACGGATTAATTAGGCTTAATAAATTCGTCTCGCAGTTTACAGGCGGATTCTATAATTTATTTTGGTATTATTCTACGTTTAATACTTTAAATATGTGTCCGTATATCCGATGTGATCCGCCAAATTTTTTTCCCCTATATCTAAACACCCCCTCATTTGCCGGCCGGTATTGTAGAGGTATGTACACGTCCCATCCATAATCATTTGGATTAATAAATTCATCAAACCACAACTGCAAGTCCTCCTGATTCAATTATTCGTATTAAATAAAATGGTCGATTGTCTTATAAAAAAATGTATTACAAGCAACAAGGACCGTTCCTAAAATAGAACAAGCATGCACCTTCAATTTGATTATTAAAAAAAATTGTACCACAAGTAGCAACAAATTAATGCTGCCCTCTTTAGCTAAAATCGCCTTGAATATTGTTTCACAATTTTTTTTCTCGGGAAACATGACACGTTTAAAAACATCATCTACTACCCAAAATCCGAGTCTTATAAACCTTAACCCAAAATCATCTACTACCATTTAAGCTTTCACCGCATATCTATTGGCTTATTAGTTTCAATCAAAATTTAAAGTTCAAAACATAATTTTAATTTGATTTGATTTTTCATCTTAGTACTCCCTCCATATCTTCTTTTATGACGTTGAAACTAACCAACGTCATATATTTAGGAAATGAGGTAGCCTATTTTTCAATCTTCAACCTTTTTTTTAAATCTCTAATAACGTAGATATAAATAAAAATTATGAAAGAAAAAAAACTGTTTTGAATGGCTTCCTTTACTTCTCTTCAAGTCCTATCACCAGCCGTAGCTCAACTAACTAAAATTTAAATCACAGGGGAAAAAATTGACCAGTGGTTTGTGTCGAGGAGATAGAGAGCACAATTCAATCAAAAAACGGTGAAAAATTAAATTACGGCATCAAAAGCAGCGCGTGCCTATAAATCACCAAGGCAGCCGCACCAGAAATCCAAATTAAACCAAACCGCATCGCCTCGTCTACCAAATCCTCTCCTCTTTTTTTTTTTTTCTTCCTTCCTTCGCGAGCTCGCCATTAATACCTCTCTCTCTTGCTTTCGAGAGGCCAAGAGCACCGCCTACCTACCTACACCTACTCACCTACTGCTCTTCCAACGCCATGTCGTCGTCGTCGTCGTCGTCGTCGTCGTCGGGTGGTGGGTCTCTTGCGCTCGCCGCCGCCACCGCCGTCGCGGTGTCCGGCTCCATCGTCATCTTCTCCCTCTGCCGCTCCGCGAGGCCGCCGGCGGCGGCGGCGGCCGGGGAGACGGAGGCTTCTCTCCGCCCCTGCATCTCCAGCTCCTCAGGTGGGTCGTCACCCGTATCCCCTTCCCTTTCCTCCTCGTGCGATTCGATTCGTCTTCTCATGTTCTCATGGTGGTGGTTTGTGCGTGCAGAGAGGAGGAGGCGGAGGAGCGGGAGGCGGGTGCGGTTCGCGGCGGACGTCGTGGACAATGAGGGCGCCGCCCGCCCGGCGAGGCGGCTCGCGGCGGCGGAGGAGCACACGTGCAGGGGCGGCGCGGCGGCGGCGGCGGAGCGGATGCCGGCGAACCGGGAGGCGCTGTACCGCGGCATGCTCCGCGACCGCTCCTCCCACAGGGTCGCCTACTCCTACTGACCAGTGACCGCCGCCGGCGACGGCGACGGCGTCGCCGCGGTCGCTCGATTGATTAGGCTCGCAATTAAGCTAATTAATCATCATCTTCCGCTTGCTTTTGGTTAACTTTTTTTTGCTTGTTTTTTTTTCCTCTTTCTCGTGCGTGGTTGCTTTGGAACACAGGAAGACAGGCAGTTGTTGACTTTGTGTGGATCCAGTACATCTCTACTGTACAGTGGATGGATCATTAGATTTTCTTTAAGTAGATTTTAAAGTTTTTTTTAATCTCCTTTAGGTTTGTAAATACTCGATTTCTTCTCTTTTTTATCTCAAAGAAAGGGAAAAAAAGAGACGATTTCCCATGTCAAAGTGGTTGTGAACTCGACGAGAGATTAAAGTCAAAAGTCATGTTCATTTTTAAGTGTAGTTTATTTATCTCCTTCTCGTTTGTATATACTCGATTTCTTCTGTCTTTTTATCTCAAAAACAAAAACAAGGGGTAAAATTAAAAGGAGACGATTTCTCATGGCTGGCAAAAAGCTGTTGTGAACTCGACGTGAGATCAAGTCAAAAGTCATGTTGTTGAACACGAGAGAAGTCTTTGCATCTTACTTTAGAAAACCGAATACACCATAATGATTTATTTATCTGTAAATCGGTTGATTTCTATCATCTGTAAATTTGAATTGATTTTTATCTACATCTACACAAAAGACCAACAAGGGTTAAAATACTCGAAATGGAATATGGGGGCACATGTGATTTACTGATTTCGGCTCGGTCGAACTGAATTGGAAAACGGTTGGGCGCATGTTACGCGGCAGGTGAGGAAGATTCCTTTATCCAATTTTTCTGGGTCTAAATAAATGGTGGTACCAATAGGTATATTCTTGCGAGCGTTCATGCGGGCTCAGGAGCAAAATAAACTAGGACTAAGTCCTCTCTTCTTGCAAATTTTTAATTTGATTTTGTTTGATTTGATATGATTTTTTTCAGAGAGGCATGTGAGGAGACTTTTTTCCCCATGTGTGTTGCTTTTAATTTTAAGAGAGCTCCTAAAAAGCAGTTGAATTTACAATTAAACGCACGCTTCATTCCTCCACATCCCTGCAGTCTAAGCATATGATTTTTCTTTTTTACTTACTACTATTCCCTTCGTAAAAAAAAATTCCTGGCTATGTACAAAAGAAGCTTCATTCTAATCTAGGGTGTACCCTAGAGCTGATAAACCACAAGACGGTTCATTAGAAGAAAAAAAAATAATTTATGAGTTGTGCTTTTATATCTTCTGTGTTCTTAGCTATCCTTAGCGATTGCAAAATATAAACTACCATAAAGAAAAGTCTCAGAATCAATTGTAAAATTAATTTTAAATATTAAAATTTAATCACAATTAATAATCAGCTAAAAGACAAACGATAAAGCTGTTTTGCTTTGGGGGATTACCGGCTGGTCAGGCCTCATGGTCAAATCTGACTACAAATCCTAATGTTTGTGTTAAAGTATACCCCTATGCTAGTGTGAAATGTGACGTAAGAGCTAAACTAAAGCAATCTCAGGACAAGAAGTTGGAGACCAACAGAGATAATACTCTGATGGAGTAATATATATAGTAATAACCCAATTAATGGAGCTAATCGATGGCGCTCAGTTTTCCTTCTTTTCTTAAAACAATAACACTGATGGCGATTAGTAGATCGCAACTTAATTACAAACGAACGGACGCTAATTGTTTATCTCCCCCGCGGCCGCCCAACACAACTCCTCCGCTAATTAATTAATTTCTTTTTGTAATGCACGGCGTGGAAATGGCCGAGCCGGCGCCGGCGCCGGCGTCGTTCCGCCGCCGGTGAGGTCACGCTCAACTGCGGTTGACTGCTGCATTTTCGGAGCAGTTTCTCTTGTGGAGTTCTTTAATTTCTCCACAAGTTCAGAGTGCGTTCGTCGTCATGGCCCTCTTCTTTTCCATATACTTCAATTTTGTTCATGCAGGTTGGTGATATCAGCACGTGACTTAAGCATGTAACCCCACAAAGTCTTACGGTCCTTGACTAACAGGATCATAACTCACATTAGGCAAATGTGATTTGTCACTTTTTTTTGACCTTTAAATTAATTCATATGTGATAAAGTTGGACAAATGATTGAGTCCATGATATATGGAACAATTGAGATAAAAAAAAAAGTGTGGTACACCATACCTATAATAGTGAACCAAACATAAGACATAAGAGTAATAAGGTGTGGTAATCTAAATATAGCATGGTAAGTTAAAGCATTAAAGTAAACAGCCCCTAAGGATCCCGGATTGTTTGTGTTGCACGTGATTGATAAGCCGTGAAAAATGAACGAATCAAATAAAAATAATTTTCAATAAAAATTGTATATCTATGTTATTAACGGTAAATAAGAAAAATACAAATTGTAGTAGTGGGTTGTAATTGTGGAAGATATATAAGAGGCTTAGGACTTGCATACTTCTTTTATTTGTAATTTTTCGCATACTTCCTTTGTCGTGTAAATACTTGTCTGTTTTAAGTTTTGACTGACAATTGAGCTAGAATATTTAATAATTAAGTTTAGGGACACAAAGCTCATACCACTACTTATCCCTTTGATCATATAATAAATATTCGCTTCATTTTATATTATAAGTCGTTTGTTTTTTTCTATTCAAACTTTTTATCAAGCTTATGGAAAAATATAGTATTAATTTTTAATAAAAACAAATATATTATGGAAAAATATTTAATGTTATATTGAATATAACTGTTTAACTTAGAAAAAATTAAATGACTTATAATATAAAACGGACGAATTTCCATTAATAATAAGATATTGCAAGAGAATTTCTTTCGTTAAACTTTAGCTTAAAGTCAACTCTCGTCCTACGAATTAACGGAGTTCCTTTTTTTTTCTAAGTTTACTTGGAGCATCGATCAACTGACAGATTGAATAAATCAAGCATACACGCACACCACACAAACCAGCAGTTAAACACACGGTATTCACATGTTATTTGTTTCAATTAGTTGACTAATTATAACATTCACAAAGGAACTAACTAAATTAAATTAGTTGTGTATGAAAGTGGGTTTCTGATTACTGAAGCTCCGATAAAGAGAAAACAAGATAACAATATGGATAACTGCAAAAACACCAAAACTTAGGTAGCCCACGGTTTCGATTTGAGCTTAGACTTCCACTTCATCGACAGTAAAATGTCTTAGTCTTGGGGATTGGGGCATATAATTTAATTTAACGAAATATATACATCGACTGTAACTGAAGTTCTGAATCTTGTGCCGCATTCAGAAAACGGAGTATCTATCATAGTACGCGACTAGTATAGCAATATCGTATAGATGGACGTATCAGCAAGCCGTCCAAATCTGGCCCGTCCATCTCTGGCCGTACGTACGTACAGGACGGCACGGCAAAAACAAGGAAAAATACACAGAAGTTGACGCACGATCTGACCTCATAATATCATGTCAGAGTTAGACGTGCTCACTTTTCTAATTTAAAATTCTATATATACTATAAGTATTTCTGGGGTATTTTTTAACCACAGGAACACTTACTTAAAGCCTAAAAATCCTATCCGTTTTTATTAATCATGTGTTAACGAGAATAATCCAACCGCTATATTACTGGGAGCGTGGGTGATGGGAGAGCACGACGGCTGCACCTGCCAACTATGCTAGCTCAGTTCTCAATGAGAATAATCCAAACATTTTAAAATTTTACCAAACAGTAACTTAAAGAAAATCTTTTGTTTTTAACCTTGAATTTTGGTAAATAATATAGAAAAAATACTTATATTTAAGGAACTAGGATAGTACCTAAACTTTAAACACCTCTTTCTAATTTATTGAAAGTCTTAAATAAATTATACTCACTTTATTAATCACCCTTATTTCAGTGATAAATCTATACGTAAAACTTTTCACTTTTAATACTACAATTCAAAAATATCAATGAGAAATAACTTAAAATCATTGTTGGTTATGTACCCGTCGACAACGATACGCCCGTGCCTCGTGATGACTTTGTTAATTTCAAGATATTTCGTCGACCCAATCTTTCAAAGATGCTCGTAGAGATAGTGTGTGCGTGTGTGCATTCATAGGGGGTGAGTGTGCGCGTGTTGTGAACGCATACGTTTGTACTGTGTTTTAAAAAAGTTTAATTAATATAATTAACATTATTTAATTATTCGTAAGATAGCATTAAGCATGAGGGAGAGGCGGGTGATTGCTCATATCGATCCCCCGTCCCTTCCCTAACACGCACGCTCCTCTACCCTTCTTACTGCACCATAAATTTCAAAAAAAATATAGAAAAATTAAAAAATAGAAAAAAAATCTAATACCCTTATTGACGTGCATATACTTTACACCGTAAACTTCGCACGTATAAATTTTATGTATAGAAATATTCTATATAAAAAATTGAATTCAAATTCGAATTTAAATCGGGTACATAAACTTTTGACTTATAAACTTTTGGTTTATAAACTTTAGGTGTACAATCTTTATGTGTATAAGCTTTAGATATATATACTTGAGGTGTGCAACTTTAGATGTATAAAATTACTTAAAAACAAGAAAATAATACAGTAAAAAAAATCACGTGGGGAGGGGGACCGATCGCGCGCGTTAGGATTTTCGTTAAGTACGTTGCTTGCCTTGTTTCAGAAAGGAATATTTAGTGGGGGGCAACGCGCCGGTCAAGTTCCCCGCGAGGCGAAGCGATTCCGGGCGTCGCGACGCCGCCACCGCCGTCGCTGCTCCTCTCGGTTGTCGCCTTCGCCGTCTCGTCGGGCCACACAAGGCCCATTATCCTCTAGGCCCATACGAATAATTCTGTTGGCCTCCACATGACCACGCTCTTCTCTTCCTTTTCTTGCTGCTTTTTGGCCCTTTTTCCTTCTGGATTCTCACGACCCATCTTGCACTCATTAACAGGGACGATCCTACATGCAATCTTCCGGATCATAGGATCCCAGGAAAATTATTCACATCCTAACTAAATTATATAATATTAATTAGTATATCGATCAGTAATAAAATAATTAGTATGTATTAGATCCTAGTAATTTTTATTTTAGATTAGCCACCGCTTATTAACCATAGCGTATACTAGTTTCATACTAAAATACAAAATGGACCGTACAAAAAAAATGATTTAAACACTTATTATTGTTACACTTATAACTATCGACAACGTAGCCGGAAGAGCAAGGGGAGGGATTAATTACTGCCAAGACTAAGAGAGGAAGATTTAGCAACACGTAATCCTTAAAGCAGGCAGGAGGCAAGGATGATCGTTGTTTATTCGTCCAGGTTAGGTTGCACCGTGCACGCCAGGCGTTCTCGAGCCGCGAGGACGATTTAATTTCATTAGCACTAAAAGGGTATGCGCGGCGTACAATATTCACATGAGTTATGTGAAAGGTAACACGTATAAAAAGGATACCATAAATAAAAAGGACACATTCTTTCTACATAGCATAATTTAATGTCAACTTAAGATCACATTCTTCGTAATTCTCGACTGAAATAAAACATCACCTTACTCAAGTGAAACGCAACAACCATCATTTACTCATTGATTTCTTCCATAATTCACCAATTTACATTCAACTAACTTTTCAATAAGCCATACATTTTTGGCAACTTTATAATACTATAACACCTCACAGGAAGTATAACATTTTAATTTATTGTTATACAACACCTCACAAGAAACATTATAATACTTGAATGAATATGTCCTATTTCCTAACCCACAAAAAATAAATGTATTTCCACTCCACTTATTAAGAATTGTTTTACCTATAAGTAGTCCCCTTACTTTGGAATCTCCCTAGCCGACACTCTCTATCTATAAACGACAAAAAAGTTATAAGGCTAAAGCCAAATCACTATTTAGACCAAAACGTTGTAAGGCTGTGCAGGTTTGCTCGTCAAATATCAGTTACTCCCCAGAGCATTTGGCATACTACAAATAATCCAGATATCAGGTATCAAACGTCTCCTTTAACAAAATAACCCTGTTGAATTAGCGATAATAGAAACCCAAGCTCACAAAAAGATAAACCCCAAGCTCATAATCCAACTGGATGTGTCGATTACCCAAGAAACATATCACCTCTACATAGCAAGCAAACGGCGATGCCCCGACCCATTATTATGCTAGGCTAGAAATTCCCTCGCGTGTTGGCAACATACACCAAAAAGATGGTTGCGAAACTTAGGCAAGAACGAGCCAATGGTGCAAGTCAGACGCAATGATGCTCCCAATCATGGACCTAATTCGACGCAAGAGCACTAGAACAGCACGAAACCACTACAAGGCAATGCCACCAAAGCACGTGGCAAAAGAAAAAGGGGAGATGGGCAAACCTCGAGCAGTGGCTATAGCTGCTCCATCATGGATCCACCGGAGGAGACAGGGAGCCCGCGGATCGGAGGAGCCGAGCCAAGGCTTGAGAGAGCGGAGGTGGTGGTTGGGTAATCCGCAGGGGTCTCCGGACTTGTTCGGAATAGAGGCGGAGACGAAGAAGAGGTGCGAATATGTTTCACTTGTCTTTTCCGTGGAGGATTTCCTTTCCTTTGATTAAAACACAAAGGGTAGATGACTTAAGGTTAATTAAGACACAAAGAGACCAAACTAAAAGAATTGCTTCGTGGTGGAGGGCTCTTAATCCCTTTTCTCTTTTAAATGAGTACTTCATGTGGTGCTTACCTTGTCATATCATGTAGGATTATTCATTGTATAGGTGAATAGTTTCCCTTAAAAAAATTTGTAGGTAAGCAAAGAGATTCATGAAGCCCAAAAATTGCAATTTAATCAAGCATTAGTGTCACTCCAATGTAATAAGCAGCTTGACTATTCTACTTAACAAAATAACATATGGTGTTGTTTCCTTAAGCACATGTATAATGTATACAAATCTCTTCTTAAAAAACTTGTGTGAGTTTGGATGAGTACAAATTATGTGACCTTACATTTTTCATTCTAATGCAACTATTCTAAGGGTGTTTGGATGAGATTTAGTAACAAAATTACATCTACTAAAAACAAAAAACAAAATTAACAACTTGGAAGTAGGTGGAGCAGGGCAGAGGCAGATCTAGACATAAATTCCATTTAATGATTTGCGTTGACTTTGTATACTAACGCAAAATGCCTGATGAGGTGTGTGTATGGAGGGATGCTCACCGGCGAGCGACGATGCGGCGGAAGCAGGAGGACACCGGGCGCCACCTCTGCTCGCGGGATGGGGATCGACACAAGCGGCGGGCGAGGAGACGGGAATTCGAGGCCAAAGCCAAGGCCGGATGTAATGGATTAGGATGCTCACCGGTGAGCGATGATGCGGGGGAAGCAGGAGAACTCCGATGCCACCACTGCTCGTAGGATGGAGATCGGCACCGGCAGAAGGCGAGGAGACGGGAGTCGAGGGCGCTGGGTGACGAGGCTGGATGGATTGGGGAGGTCGCCGTGGAGCGCTCTGCACCGTCGCCACGCCAACTCGACGGCCGCGAGCTCCTCCGCGCCGTCGACCTCATCCATGCCGAGGTCCACCTCCCCCGATCTACGCGAGGTGAGGACGGCGGCAGGAGACACCACCAGGGAGAAGGAGGTGGCGGAAGGTGGGGAGGGCAAGCGTCGGCGCGGGTGGTGGATTTGAGCGGAGGCGGTGATGGCGATGTAGGATCGAACAGCAATAACTAAGCCAACCAGAGGGGGTGAATGGTTGGTATGCCCAAAAACCAAAACTTTTAGCGGAAATAAAAGTTACCCTTAATTTCGATGAATCGCGGTCTGACTGAAGTTGTTGCGCCGGTCTGACTGCCTGGTACACGTTGGTCTGACCGCTGGTCTGCCGCCGGTCTGACCGTCGTCTTGCCGCCGGTCTGACCGGTGGTATGTCGCCGGTTGGACCGTCGATATCCGGTGAAACACAAATCGAAGAACTCTTAAAGTAGATCACAACTTTATTGATTCTCTCTGTGTTTACAAAGTGCACCAACAGCACTCCTTACAAAAATCTCGACTAAACTCGAAACCCTAACAAAAACTTTCAACTCAATTGCTCTCAAAAGCGATACCGGGAAGCCTAAAGCCACGAACCAAACTCATACTAGAAGTCCTAATCACCCTAGAAAACCTTCTCGTATAAGAAACAAATTTTACATAACCAATCCCATCAAATTTGGACTCCTTCCAAATTCGACTCCGCATCCCATACGCACACAATATCTCCATCGTATGCCGTATGGAACCTTCACCTTCCACGTGCATTGAACTTTTACCTTAGTATCCCGCATGATCTCTGACCACCCTGAATGTCGTCTTATCCCCAAGCCGACTCCCGGTCCATCACCGCAAATACTCTCCCGACATTAATTCACCTACACATGGAACAAACAAAGAAACCATATTCCGAGACCAAGCTATCCCCAACTTGACTCATTGTTAGCAAACAACAGTATTACATACGCATAGTATCCATCTAGAAGTCATATTCATGAAACAATCACGGATATCCAAACAAACAACCCGAAACCGAAACCAACACAGCGTCGGCCGGTCAGACCGCGCAATACACGCCGGTCTGATCGGCAGCCTCTAGCCGGTCTGACCGGACCCAATTCAGCAGCACATGTATATCACGTGTAAAAATCCAATCATCTCCAAAACCACTTCGCAAATAAATTCCAAATATCAAAACCAATAATCTCCAACGCCAATTGTTCATCACAGAATAATAATCAAAAACACCTTTGATTTTACAGGCGATGGTTAGGGGGAGGCGGCGGCAACGAAGGGAGTGCGGCCGATGACGGCGCGGTGGAGAGAGTGCACACGGCGGCGGCAGCAACCCCGCGCCACGCAGTGGGGAGGAGGTGGGAGACGGCGGGTTAGGGCTTGGATGGGGGTTAGAGATGGTTATTTTGTGTAAAAACCTTGTGGTTTTCGTGTTTACAGCGCTACCCCTAAAAGCAGAATTTTCTCTTCTTCACGTTATATTTCTCTGAAATATGAGGGGGTTTTCAGAAGAAACACAATAGCGTGTCAGGTGGTACGAGCATGTGTGCGCAATTCCGCGCAAAAACGAGGAGTTTTTTGCAAAGTGGCTAACCACGTGCAAACCTTTCCGAGGAGCCAAAAACAATTGCGAAAAATGAGAAAAAGGGTACGGTTAGGAGTGTTATTTCCGTAGGATTTGCCAATAGTTCTTTTTTTTATTAAGGTGCACTACTAGTTTTTTCTCGATTTTCTTTAGCACGTTTTTTAAATTGCTAAACGACAGTAAAAATTTTCTATCGTTTAGCATTTTTAAAAACATGTTAATAAAAACCAAAATAAAATCTATATACGTTAATCAAGTTAGAACGGGGGCCTAAATGCTAACTAACCCAATATAATAATGGGCACGGGAGGATTGGATGATTATTACCAGCTCTCCCCTCCTGGCCCCACCTGTCATCCTCCCAGTGGCGAGCGGAGAGGGAGGGAGTGGTCGACTGGTCGCTCTCCCAGCTTTTCCACCCACGTACACGCCGCGTGATCCCTCTCCGGTAGCAGCAGCAACCAAACGCAAACCCAAATCCAATCCACCCAACTCCAATGATTCCCCCCTCCTCCTCGCCTCCTCCTCCTCCTCCCATAGCTCGCACCAGATAAGCCCCGCGCCTCCGCCGCCGCCGCCGCCGCCGTCGCCGTCGTGGTCGTGGTTGTGTTCGATCTCGATCGGGCGCGGGTGAAGGAGGAGGAGGAGGAGGAGGGTGGTTTCGAGGGGGTGCTAGGGTTTCGAGTGGAGGTGGCGGGTGTGGGGGAGGGGGGCGAGGTTGAGGTAAGTTCATTTTCTGTCGCCGTGGGGGGGCGGAGCCGGATGCTATGCTGCTAGGCTGCGCGTCCCTGACGTCGTGGGTGCGTCGCCTCGTCGCCTGCGTCGGGTACGCCTTTCTCTCTCTCTCTCTCTCTCTCTCTCTCCTCTCTCTCTCTCTCTCTCTCTCTCTCTCTCTCTCTCTCTCTCCTCTCTCCCCTGGCTGTTGAGCTGATTGACGCGTGAGATTTGATTCGAGTGTTGGGCGCCGCGGGATGATGAGGCGAGTTTGATGCGTGCGGGTAGGCGATTCGTTGATTCGACGGGATGAATTCGTTGATTCACTCGGTGTTCGTACATTGATCCCTGTTCGGATTTAATGGATTTAGTAAGGTTTCGCAATTTTGTGTGTACCATGTCTAGTGACCAGCTTCTGCCATCAGCGAGGTTGGTTATGATGGGGTCTGAGCTGCTTGTAATGATCTGGACGATTGCTTGATGTGTTCTCTGTCTTTTTGTCGATGGCCATTAGTGGCACAAGAGAATGTTTGGTGGTTTCCTATCAATGTAGGTTATCATCATAAGCACTTTTTGGCCTGCTGTTAGGTTTCCTTTCAGCTCCTTTTTCTGCTCCCTGCAGCTTGCAAACAGCGGACTCAAGGAGGTTTCGTGTAAAGCTGCTATCGCAGAATAGCCAAAGATTTGCCCCGGTAGACTACCATTGCAGCAATATATTTATTTGTGCCTGCTTATTAATCCATTATGTGATCCAAAAACTTTTCTTTTTTAACTGCAGAAAAAATTATGAAGTTGTGGCTCATTTAAGAATACTGGCTGCTATTGTCTGGGAAATTTAGTTAGCTGTAGTAGTGTTTTTATATCTAAATGCTGGTTCAATCTGTAGAGTATAACTGGCTAGGGAGTTTGTTGCTTGATGATATCTATAATTTGAAGGGTACAGGTTTACTGGTATTTGTAAATTAGTTCAATCTTAAGGATATGTTAACTTCACTCTAAATACATATTGGCTTGTATCTATTGATTGGCTATTGCTCCTTCAATCAATGGGAAATTTAGTTCTGCTTTTTTGTTCTACAATCTAGATAATTTGTACAAACAGATTTATGCTATGCACAAGTTGAAGTCCTATTATGTTTTTGTTGGCTCTACCTAGAATTCTTCACACCTGCTTATTCCAGCCACTTAGGAATGACCAGCTCCTTGAAACCTGCAACTTCAATTTAGGCACCATTTGTAGCTTCAAACATCCAACGCTATTCCCGTGCGAATTGAACTGTTTTCTGTGTGCTTCAGCTTCTTGGAACCAAAGGAGGGAATTGAACATTTATAGTGAGGACTCGTAATCAGTGCAAAACCTGTACTAATCAAGTGATCAACTATATGTATTTTCCTTACAGTTTGGTTTTAGACAATCCTTTACTTGTTTGTTGATCTGTAACTTCTCTCAATTGCTTGGTGCTAATCATTTATCAGTCAATACTGGTTTGCAACAGAGCAGAAATTGTTTTGGATGTGCGAAACCTACTCCAATAATAGCCGTTGATGAGCCTTCAAAAGGTTTAAGAATTCAAGGGCGCTCGATAAAGCAGCGGAGTTTGTCGGAGGACTTTTGGAGTTCAAGCCCGCCAGGAATGGAAAATAGTGCCATGCAATCTCAGCGTAGTATGTCTTCAATCAGTACGGCAGCACAATCGAGCGATCAGCATGGAGCTGGAAGTAGCACCAACCCAAATGAGTTTGTAAATCAAGGTAAAGGCATTCTTCTGTCCGTGTTTAAACCAAAGTAGGTGGCAGGTGCCCATACCGTTTTCTGGAATATCCATATACTTTCAGAGAACGCTAAACCCGTAGTTCATACTTATTGAGGGTCAGTTTCCGATACTCCTATGGATTGCATTTCAGCACATGGCAACTGTTATCTTCAAATTCCAGCGTTTATGTGGTCCATGGCAATTCTAAAAATAATGCATCCTGCATATATTTGCAAAACAAATGTCTCACTTGACTATATATGAGTAATTTAATGGCGGGAAGTAAGTGAAGTGAACTTCTCCTGTGAGTGGCCACACTCCCGCGTGGACAAAACCATTTCCTCTCAGGCCTTCTGAATCTCGATCCCCAGAGTCAGCCCTCAGTTTATGTGTAGAATACTAGTGTAAGACATGGTGGAATTTATGGCTATCAAATTATAGAGTAGTCATGTGTATATTTGGTTTACAAAATACATGTATAAGGAAGATATATGTACAAGAAACTCAAAACGAAAGGATCTTTACCAAACTGGAACTAGGTTATTACGTTACATTATTATGAACTATACCTACATGTTAGGTTAAGTTCTTTTATGTTGATTATTCTACTTTTACAACCATAGGACTTCTCCTGTGGAACCAGACTAGGCAACAGTGGGTTGGAAACAGAAGGCACAATTCTCAGCATCAACAACCTCGAGAACCAAAAATAAGGTATTCATATTCAGATTCCTGCAATTATTTCAAATTATTCATACTTTATAAGTGAGTGCAAAAGTGGCTAAATATGTGTAGGTGTGGTGATACAAAAGTGGTAATGCTAGATTTGTAGGTCTGGTGATACAGAAATGGTACTGTTAGATTTGTACCTGTTGTAGTTTCATATTATCTCGATTTTCTAATTAGCAACAATATGTTGCACGAAAAATTTATAGTCAAAGTTCGATTTAGAAGATGGCTAAGTCAAATCATGGTGTATAAAAATGGATGGATGCAATAAGTTATCTGTAGTTCAATTGTCGAGTCAAGAAGGTATGGATTAGGAGGTTTTGACATGAACCAAAACAGTCCCCTAGTATGCATTATTATTAGTTCATCTCCTTGTGTGCCATATATTAGATATGTTAAATACCTGCTTTGAAAAGGATGAGCTAGTAGTTCTGTTATTTCTTAGAGGGCCACTTTGGGAATTGCAATCCTGGCTGGGATTGGCCAATCTCTGCCAGCCACCCAGCCTGGTTCATTTTGGTGGGAATGGGCCAGGATCCTGGCTGGCATTTGTCCTCCAAACAGGTCCTGACTAGTTATTCTTAGTAAAATCTAGCCCAAGGTCTGTTGTGTACTGCTTCAACTCATCATTTTGTATTTGGGCACTGCTGACTGTTTTCCATGTCTGCCCGCCACTGCAGTTGGAATGCTACATATGAGAGCCTTCTAGGAAGCACAAAACCATTTCCACAAGCGATCCCTCTTGGTGTAAGATCTCTTACAAAACTATGCTTCATCCCCATTTTCCGCATTTGCCTCATGCATAAACAATGTATGAAGTTTCTTTCGGTTTTCAATTGGCAGGAAATGGTAGATTTCCTCGTGGACGGCTGGGAGCAGGAAGGCCTATATGATTAGTTGGTTAAAGAATGAAGGGTGTTGTTCGTGGGGTCAAATTATGAATCACCGAGAATGTACTCAGAAAAACTTTAGCTTTTCAAAGCTTGTGGGTGATGACTGCGGTTATTCCTGGAGACAGGACGGCATCCCTCTCTTAAGTAAACATAACATATTCTTACTGCTAATTGTGTTAACATAAGTTTCATATTGTGATATCTTCTTCATGTGCATAATTGGACATTGTTATTACTAACAAATGTGCAGGCTCTGTTTAGTTCTTTTTTCTTCTTTTTTTTCGCGAGGTGGATATGTGTCGTATCTGACGTCCTCTTGGCAATGCCATTAGCTGATTGTCCCTTGTCCATTATGCAATTACCGTGCTTTTGCAGGTGTGCTGATTGTGTTGAGCTGACTAGACATAAAGATGGTACTCTTCTCTTGAACATGCTTCATTTCTCAGGCTCTACCAGAAGGTTTTGGATGTCTTCGCCTCCTTTCCAGATGCCTCTCTCCGGACTCCTCTACTCGTGTTCTTTCTCGCTTTATATGCGAAACCCTTCACAGCAATATGGATATGGTCGCATCGCCATCTCCAAGCAGAGTAACCAAACGACAAATTCACTTCACTGCGATCTAGTGCATTGAAGCTTGCTACACGTTGCTGGCCATGGCTTTAGCTCGCCTGTGCCTTAGCGAACACCTCGCTGCCGGCCGCGCTCTGCCGAGGCCACTGCACGCGGCGGCGGCCAATTCTCATGGGCCACTCAACTTTCATGCCCTCTTCTCGTCGGCGGCAGCCGAAACCACCACCACCGGCGACGGCGATCCTGCGAAAGGCGACGGTCACAGCCGTGAGGTCACCGTCGTGGACCGCTCGCGCCGCCGCTGGCCATGGAGAGACCTCCGCGACTTCGTCCCATTTCGCCTCGTCGACGGTAACGTACCACTTACTCAGTTACTCCTGATTTTTTTTCTATTTTTTAATTTTAAAATAAACGTTTTCAATACTTACTAGGTGAATCTTTTAGTCTAGCTGGCGTTAGGAAACAACACTACAACACTTATCTAAATGGTGTGGTAATGTTATTTAGACATGGTACCCTGCTGGTGTAGCTAGATAAAATTATCATGCTTATCGCGGGTGACGTGACAATTTTATTTTGTCACGTCAGATGAGTAAGTTTCAGAAGAATTTATTTTAAAATAAAAATTCGTTACTCCTCCCCATTGTACGCCATGGACGCCGGCGACCATTGACGAGCGTGGTTGCACGTACACACGCAGGCATCGGGAGCGCGCTGTCGCAGGGGGCGGAGACGCTGACCCGGCCGCTGGAGCGCCTCGCGCCGTCGCCGCCGTCGTCGTGGCTGCGGCCGCTGACGGGGAAGGTGCGTGAGGACGAGGAGCGGTACAGGCTGCGGTTCGAGGTGCCGGGCCTTGGGAAGGACGACGTGCGCGTCTACGTGGACGACGGCGTGCTCGTCATCCACGGCGAGAAGCGCGGCGGCGACGGCGACGGCGAGTGGTGGGCGGCGGCGGCGACGTACGGGAGCTACCACGTGGGCCTGATCCTCCCGGAGGACGCGCTGGCGCAGGGGATCACGGCGGAGGTGAGGGACGGCGTGCTGCACGTCACCGTGCCCCGCTCGCCGGAGAGGAAGAGGAGCGTCACCGAGGTCAAGGTGCAGTAGTGGCTGCTTGGGCCTCGTTTTTTATGGGCCTCAATTCCGGCCCATCTTATGTATGGGCCTGGATTCTGTAATAAAGTGGGCCTACTAACATGTATGGGCTTCAATTTAGGTCCATTCAAACGAAGGGGTAATGTGGCATTAATAAAGAACTCCAGAATGACGACCAAGGTTCAGTCTTGATGAATTTTGAGTGAATTTCAAGCATGTCAAGCCACCTCGGATTGTGTGTTCCAGGTGTTTTGATTCAAAATTTGTTCGAAATCAGAAAGAAAAAAACGACGTCTCGGTAGGGTTCAGATAATCAAATTTCACTAGCCTATGGAGATTACTCGAATTCCATTTCGACTAGTCAATCTCGATTGTAAACCCTGATGGTTACATAAACATCATCATGAGTTATCTATCATTGTTATTTTTTTTAAAGAACTTACTTCCTCTCTCCGTTCCAGAATAATATCATTTTCTTATTCTATTTATTTCAAAATAAGTTTACTTTTAACTATCATTACATCAAAATTGGTAATGTATAAATGTATTGGGAGTTGATAAAGGAGAAATAATTACATTATAATTTGATAAAGATGGACTATTATTGATCTTTTGCTTTTATATTAGTATGGGTATGGTGGGTAAAAAATAAACTTGTTTTAAACTAAGGGAGTATCAATCATTCACTGGCTGCGGCGCTGGCTCCTGGTCTCTCAGCGAGTGACACCCACCGCCGATGGGCGACGAGGACCGGGTCACCGACGGCGACGCTCCCCACCCCCCCAATTCCTAGCTCATCGGCGACCCACCCCGTGAAACATACGTGTCCCCATGTGCGCGCCGCGTGGGGATGCCGCCCAACTTGCTTGGCGTGGTGGTGCGTTTCGCTCTTGCGAAAAGTCGCAGCAACTGCTGTACATGACGGGGGCGAAAAGGTGAGGTGAGGGGGATGGATGCAATGCATGTAGGAGCACTAGTATTGGCCTTTTTTTCCCGGCGACTGGGTGAGGAAGTGACTGACTGACTGACTGACAGCGTGGGAGCTAGGATCGCGACACGTTCGCGCGCGCGTGATCCAGGGCGCGCCACGTAGGCCGGATGGGCGATATTGGGGGATGGGCACAGCGACCAGACAGCCAACACCACCGCAAACACACATCTCGTCGTTGTAGCAGTACGCAGGTTTAGCCTTTCATTTCGAAGTAAGGTGATACACACGTAACCTTACCCAAATCACAGTTTCTTTAGATAATATTTGGTTCTTATCATAACTCTATTTTACCTGATTCTTAGTCACCTGACTCATATCATACACTCTATTTTCTTACCAAACATTGATTAAGTTTAGTTTATCATTTTGTTTGCCATAAAAGTATGACAAGACTAAGCTTAACTAACTTAGTAAAAAATATGTGGCAATATTATTCCCAAACAAACATACCCTAAAACCGTTACTCACCGGTTTACCGAAATCTGATCAAAAATCGATAAAAACCGACGAATTTCAATTAATACCGTACGGAAACCGACTAATACCGATTGGTTTTCACAAACCGAGACCTAGCGGTTTCACGAAAATCGATCGGTTTTCATGAAATTCCATCGGTTTTGTGAACCTTGATAGTACGATTCTTCTTCTTGTTAGAGTACTACAGTACTACTACACCGAAGATAACGAGAAAATTATCATTCTACCATCATTAAACAGGGTGTGCTAAAACAACCACTCGCAATTGAGATTCCCTGGAATATCACTCTCAAATATGAGGTTTTGCTTAAACACCATTAACTTATATTTATGAGAATTAACAATTGATTCATCCCTTCCCTCCTATGTTTACTGAGCAAAATACCCTGATTGTATCCATTCAAATGAGAGCTCACCTATTTAGAAGGCGTGCGTGGGAACAGTAGCCAAGCGTTGAGAAGGGAGGGCGGCGGCAAAGAGGTAGGCCTGCAAAAGGGAGACATGAGAAAATGAGGAGCGGCGGCACTGCGCGGGGACTGGGACGAGAGCGCGTGCAAGAAGACACGTGAGGATGACGACAATGCGAGGGGACCGGCAGCAACGAGTTGCACGGCAGGACGGGGTTAACCCTAGCTCCTCCCCAAGCTACTGCTCCTGCTTGAGTAGGAAGGAAGAATGAGAAATTTTAATACCTTCAATAAGGGTATTTTGATCATTAAACATAAGAGAAGGAATAACATAATTTTTAATTCTTATAAATGCAAGTTAATGATATTTAAGTGAAATCCCACACTTAAGAGTGGTGTTCTGGTGAATCTTAAATATGAAATAGTATCTTAGTGAATTCCCGTTTTGACGATGATAGAATGATAATTTTTTCGAGAACGATAACATTGCGATCCCCCACCACTCTGCAGTCTGCACCTATGCCAGAGAAGGTGATGTTCTGCCGCAATACAAGAGAAGAGAAGGAATATACATATAGCAACAGGAGCAAAAAGAAAAAAAAAGCTCCTACAGTGTGTGATCTATGGAAAAGGAAGAAGTAGGCCGATTCGGCACATCTTGTGTGGACCGGTGCACAGGTGCACGCAGCTCATCTGGACTGGACGCCATGTGAATTCATGAGAGAGATCAGCAACGGGAAACACGCCCATTTTGGAGATTTCGGGCACCTAACCGAATCAATCTCCTTTGTCCAGGTGCATCCCATTAGGTTAAAACTATATCGTTGCGAGTGATTCGTTAATCGTTATGCGTGTTGGCTAGCAAGAAGCTTCTCATCACACCCTGCCGGCGAGCGAATAGTTAATCTAAGCACATAGTAAACTAGTGCAGATCATTGATCAACTTGGCCATTAGAGATCTTAACAGCCTAACACAATCAGCAGCGTGATCAAGTGGTCATTAGAGAAATCGCAAGTGGTTTGAATTATATTTGCCAGGAGCATGTGTACGACCGGCGCGTGGTGGCGGCGGCAGGGAAGGACAGATCTAGATAAGGTTATTGGGTAACTGTGTGGTAAGTATACCCTGTTTAATTATGATTAACATGTCTTATTATTGTGTATTTTGAAAATTCTATTTGAACCATTAGATTATGATGAAGTTAAGGGTTGTTGTGGACTAGACATTCAACCGTGGAGCTAACTCCTGTGTTGATCGTCGTGATATCTTTCACCATTGATTGGTGAAAACGACAATAAAAGCATTGTCGGTAAGAGGGAAACACTCTTTCATCTTTTAAGCTCATCAACATTGTTACTCTTTCATCTTTTAAGCTCATCAACATTGTTGGCTCCACTTCTATATGGATTAGAGACTAATATTGAAGTCAGCTTGTTACTCTATTTAGTGCCTTGTTGCTCCTCTGTCTTCAACAGATCATCATATTTGCCTAACATCATGAACTGGTTCAACATTGGCAAGAAAAACTATACACCGTTATATTCCTTTGTCTTTGATCCACAACATGTATCATCATATTTTGTCATCGCCTAACCACCTCTTCTTTCTTGTCTCGCCTTCGGCATCACTCGCTCTCCACCTTTCGCTCATGTGGCTCCGATAGCACCATCCTCACTAAGCTCTCTCCACTACCCAGCATTCTTCGCTACGTCATTGGTACTCCAAAGTCCTGACTTCCTATAAACTTGTCACCTCCCAATCGTAATCGCTAGCTTCACCTAACAAGAAAGCTCTAATCGATTATGTTGGCGTTTGTGAAAAATAAATAAGAAAAAAATCTCCTAGCACATACATATGCCTCAAAAACCAGAATTAGATAATAAATATTTATTTTATAATCTCACAAAAACATGCCGACACATGTGTACTAATCCGGAAAAAGAAACAGGAGACTATCTTTGTGCAGTAGTACTCCACTTGTTCTTCAGCAACTTTACAGCAGCCTGATCAGAGATGTACGAGTGGTGGAGCGGATAGGGGAGAATCGCAAGCAAAAAGGCAGCGGAAATCAGAGGCGGATGGATGTGGACGGGACCCCCTGCCTCCCTGGCTCCGTGCGATGGATCTCGGGGGTGGTGGGTGGGGGCCAACGCCCACGCGACGGCCGAGAGCGACCGACCGATCGGGTTCCCTGCACCGGCGAAACGTGACGAAACGCGGGTGACGCGCACGCACGACGGCCGCACACGCCGGATTCTTTTCCATTTCCACACGATGAGGGTTTTTTTTTTTTTCTGCTGCACGCCGGGAATCGCCTTTATTGTTGCGCAGGAGGGGAGGGGAGAGAAAGGGTGTAGTTTTACTTTGCTTTCGTAATAAATGTTTAAAGCTTTTTGTTCGATAGGTGAGTGTATATAATGTCAGAGTATGTGGTAGTTAGAGTCATATTAGGATAGGATTGATTTGTGTGGACTCCTTCCATATCTGTAATCTTTCCTTATCTCCTTCTCATGTACTCCTATATGTACCGGCCCCCATGAGGCTTAATACAACGTGTCCAATATTCACAGTATCTCCTCTCCCTACACTATTCAACATGGTATCAGAGCGGGCGACCTAGAACCGCCGCTCACGCTTCCGCCGCCGTCGCCCTCGGGAGGGTTCCGATCTCCCGAGGGCGGCCACCCAATTTTTTTTCTTTCATCGTTGTCTTCACTGTCGCCATGGAGGATTCAATCTCCTAGGCGGCTGGTCGTCATTCGTCTGCATCGTCGTTTGTCACCGAGAGGGATCGATCTCGGTCTTCTCGGCGGCCGCGTTCTTCATCGTGTCGTCATCATCGACATCGAGTCAAGCGTCAGCAGCAGTAATCTCGCCATGGATGTGCCGTGGTGCGGCTGTTCGCACCTTCCCGTCGTCGGACGCAGCACAGGGTACGGGGGGACCCGTCCCCGGTGTCTCCTCTTCCGCCTGGGCCGCCGCCGCCACCTGCGCCCACTAGGCCGGCGCGACCGCCGTGACCACGTGAGCCGGCGCCTTGGACCTCCGCTTCCGCCGCCAGCCGACTTCACTCCGCCGACGCCGCCGATCGCCCTGCGCTCCCTTCTCCGCCGCCCGGATCCCGCGCCGCCTTCGTCCACCATGCCAGACGCCGTCTCGCCGGCGACCGGGGGGACGAGCGCTTGTCGCTGACCGGCACCCGGCTCCTCCTCCGCCTAGGCCGCTGCCGCCTGCGCCCACCACGTCGTTGGGCACCGAAATTCGCCTCTCGAGGACGCTCCCGCTGCCACCTTCCACCAGGCCTCTCCGTCGCCCTCCACCGGCCGGATCCCGAGCAGCTGGGAGGGGAGCAGGGAGAGAAGGGGTAAGAGGAGATATCCGAGGTGTTTCGTCCATGGACATGGTCTATGGACTATCAAGGAAGACATCAGGTGCTACTGTTCTGCTGCTGCATGTATCTTTTTTTTCTCCCGATCAGAGATCTGGTTTGCATCGCCCACCACCTTGTCGATATCTGCGCGTCTCCGACGTCGGCATTGACTCTGTTTTGACTTCATCATCCCGCCCTGCGTATCGATGGACTGATCACCCGTTCAAGCGCCCGGCTACGACGACACCCTTCTGCCGATCGTCTTTGAGCACGTCTACTACGCCATCCAGCTTCGGGTTGCCGCTGCATCGCCCCCTCGGGTTGCAGTGCCGCCACCCATTGCCCGTGGTCCACCTCCATTGGTTGTTGTAATGCTGAGAGGCGCCCTCCTCAGCATAGCTTCATCACCGGTGGACTCTCGTCGCTGCGTCGACATTAAGCTGCAGTTGTGTCGTCCCTTCGGATCGCAGCTTCACCGCTTTCGTCGTTTTTCATCGCCATCCGTGCATTGACACCCCCGTCATCCGCACCGGTCATCGTCAGCCACTCGAGGTCTTCTTCATCTACTTCGAGCATTGCCGCCGCAGCTCCAGGCTGCCATCATTACCACTCTAGGTCGGTGGTCCAGCTACCTCTACATGGCTATCGACGTCGCCGTTCCGGCCATTGGTCTCGCTACTTCGCCTTCGTCTTCGTCCAGCATGCCTCATCGCCAGCGTCGCCGTATCTTCCTCGACTATACTTCGCTCTTCTCCGGCAACTGCGTGCTGCTCCGACAATTCTCCCTCTACGTTGTTCTCGCGCCGCGACTGTCTCGGAGGCCTTCTCTGCTAGTCTCCTCCGACATTGGCGTCTGATTCATGTTGGTCTCCTACCTCGCCCGCACGGTATTGGCACCACTGTTGCGCGCGTTCGTCCCGAGTTGTCCCTAGGTCTGGCAAACCTGGCGTGACGCCTCGTCCTCCGCGGTTCGACATCATCGGGTCTTCGGCATCATCTTCCTCAACGCCTGCCACGATCGTGTCACCGTCTTCGTCTTCAGCGCGTCCTCGCACACCTTGGTCTTCGATGCCCTCCCGTGCATCCATGACTACTCCTTGGCGCCCCTTGCGCCCTGCGGCTCGGCTACCTCGATATCAGCTTCCCGTTTTCGGCTACATCGACCACGGCTACTCTACGCGCGGCTTCATCGACCATGGCTCCCTCGCACCCTTCGCTTTGGCTACATCGACATGGCACAAAGGGCTATCATCTGTATTGACTACTCTTGCCGGTATTCTTCTCCAGTCCAAGTGTCCACGCTTCTCACGCTTGGACTGCGGGGGGATGTTAGAGTATATGGTAGTTAGAGTCATATTAGGATATGATTGATTTGTGTGGACTCCTTCCATATCTGTAATCTTTCCTTATCTCCTTCTCGTACTCCTATATATACCGGCCCCCATGAGGCTTAATATAACGTGTCCAATATTCACAGTATCTCCTCTCCTACACTATTCAACATATAACTCTTTTCATAAAAAAAATCCAAAATCCATTTTGTTTTTAAGAAATATTATCGATGATGTAACTTTTAGAAAATATCATCTCATGTATAAGTCATTTTATCTTAGAAATATTATCATTCATTTCACTCTATTAACTCCATCATATTTTAACAGAGAGAGAAATGAATGAACCCAACGATGATATTGTTTTGGGATAAACTACTTGTATTTATTGATGATATTTTTTTATAATAGAATGCTTGTCAATGATATCTGCTAGAATTTGTTTTAAGTTACGCGTTAACGTTACCCCCATACTTTGCCATGTTCGTTTGCTGAAGAAATGGTTTAGCGGCGAATTCCAGCACGTTGATACGATGCTACGGATCAGCTAACAGCCTAACACACGTCACTAGAAATTAAATAAAATAAAAATATATGCGCACGTATTTCTAGTCGTACTCCCTTATATTAAAATTTCAAGTTCAATTCGTTATACGTAAAGAGCAGATAAAGGAGAAAACTCAAACAGATTTATATATTAAGAGTGTTGATTTTTTTTACCCCTTTACTCATAAATATTACTGAAATCGTCCTAAATATAACAACTTAATATCGAATTAGACACCTATTATTAGTATTAGGAAGCTGCTATATTTTGTAAGTGAGGGAGTAGATGATTATTACCTCTATCCCATAATATGTGTCCAAGTATTTCAAATTTATTCTATAATATAAGGCGTTGTAGAATAATGCTTGCTCTCATTCAATTTTCTCCTTATATTACTCCCAATCACCTTTATACTCTCGGGATAATTTACTATTTGCTATCCTCCCAAAATGCATATGCCCAAATACCACTCTCCCAAATTTTCATTCCCATTTGCCACCCGATCCCACTTGGTGGTGTTAGAGCTGTATTTGAGCTGAACTTGACAGGTAGGGGCAAAATCGAACTTTTGCGATTGTTTCTTTCTCCATTTTCTTTAGATATTATAAAATAATATCCCATGTGTACAACAACTAATTACCATTTTTTGTTCCAAAATAGATACGCGTTGTCCCCTAGCTAATTACACTTTTTTCAATACCTTTTAATAAATTTTACCACATTAAATGCATAGGTAAAAGACAGAGAGAAGAAGAAAAATAGAGATAATAACCTTATAGCCTATATATTATAAATGTTAATTATAATATAAGTTATAAACTATTCTATCTATTTTAAAATAAAATATAAGAGATTTCGAGAGGATGTGATATATTCCAGTTGTATCGGTCCTTATTCGTATCGGTCCTTATTCTTTAGGCTGTAGGCTGTCCTAGAGATTAATATTGGCTTTACTATTGGACTTGCCCTTTTAGGCGATGCGAGTAGTAATCTTGTTCACTAAGCTTGGATTAGAGACTCGGCTGATCTTAGAAAATTGCAACGTTCGCAACGAGGCCCTTGCCACTCCTTTATTTAATTTTTGCAACGCGTGAAGTACAGTGCCCCAGTTCCAGACCAGATGCATGCACCTGCCCACCGTACCCGCAATTCATGGTGCGTGCACCCACACCCACACCCACACCCATGAAACAGAGAGGTTCACCGCATCCGGCCCAAGCCCCCTCAGCCATGGGGCCCGTGCCGCCACCCACAACCCGCACCGCATCGCCCCCTCGCCTTCCCCAAGAGCCGCGCGCCCCCGCCTCGCCGCGCCGCACCCCCCACCTCTAAAATCCGTCTCCCTCTCCCCTCCTACCCCTTCCGTTTCCCCCACTTTCCCCTTTCCCCACCTCTTCCTCCTCCCTCGCTCCTCTTTTTGCCCTGTCGCCGTGGCGATAGGGTTCGGCTTCGCTCTTCTTGTTTACTGGTGGGGTGGGGGTTTCTTTGGGTGATTGTTGGTGTTCTTCGATATGGTGGCTTTCTATGGAGGTGAGGTTTTTTTTTGTTTTTTTGCTTTTGTTGTTGATGATGATGATTTGGTTTTGGTTTGAGGATGTGGGTTGATGGTGGTGGTGGTGGTTTCTTGATTTCCTTCAGATGGAGGGTGTCTCGTCTCGGCGCCGGCGGAGCTTGCCGGGATGTTCTGCCGCGGCGGCGGGGTGCTGGTGCAGCAGAAGAAGCGGTCGCTGGTGGCCGCGTCGGCGGTTGCGGCGGCGGATTGCGTCGTGAGGGTGGCGAAGAGGCAGAGGCAGAGGCAGCAGCCGTCGCTCGACGCGCTCCCCGACGAGTGCCTCTTCGAGGTACTCCGCCGCCTCCCCGGCGGCCGCGAGCGCGGCGCCTCCGCCTGCGTCTCCCGCCGCTGGCTCGGCCTGCTCTGCAGCATCCGGGCATCCGAGCTCAACCAGGCCACCGCTGCCGCCGCGGCGCCGTCCCTACCCGACCTCAACGAGGAGTTCGTCATGGAGGAGGAGGAGGAGGAGGAGTCTCCCGTGGTGGATCCATGCGTCGAGAGGGTCCTCGAGGGGAAGGAGGCCACCGACGTCCGCCTCGCCGCCATGGCCGTCGTCGCCGGCTCACGCCGCGGGCTGGAGAAGCTCGCCGTCCGCGGGAGCCACCCGACGCGCGGCGTCACGGACCAGGGCCTCCTTGCGGTCGCACGCGGAAGCCCCAACCTCTGCTCGCTCGCGCTGTGGGATGTGCCGCTTGTCACCGACGCCGGGCTCGCCGAGATCGCCGCGGGTTGCCCCTCGCTGGAGCGCCTGGATGTCACTCGTTGCCCACTCATCACGGACAAGGGCCTCGCCGCCGTCGCGCACAGCTGCCCCAACCTGCTGTCTCTCACCGTTGAGTCGTGCTCCGGCGTCGGCAACGATGGCCTCAGGGCAATTGGCCGATCTTGCTCTAAGCTTCAGGCTTTGAACATCAAGAATTGCGTGCGAATTGGAGACCAGGGCATCTCTAGCCTCGTGTGCTCCGCGACCGCCTCGCTTAACAAGATCAGGCTGCAGGGTTTGAGCATCACTGATGCTTCGCTCGCCGTGATTGGGTACTATGGGAAGGCCGTCACAGATCTCACCCTTGTCCGCCTCCCGGCGGTCGCGGAGAGAGGGTTTTGGGTGATGGCCAATGCTGCTGGACTGCAGAATCTCAGGTGCATGAGTGTCACCTCTTGCCCTGGGGTCACCAATCTCGCGCTTGCTGCTATCGCCAAGTTCTGCCCGAGCTTGAGGCAGCTTTCCTTCAGGAAGTGTGGACACATGACGGATGCCGGTGTTAAGACTTTCACGGAGTCGGCAAGGTTGTTGGAGAGCTTGCAGCTTGAAGAGTGCAATGGGGTGTCTCTTGTTGGTATCCTTGATTTCCTCGTCAACTGCAGCCCGAAGTTCAGGACTCTCTCTTTGGTGAAGTGCATGGGAATCAAGGACATCTGCTCTACGCCTGCGCAGCTTCCTCTGTGCAAATCGCTTCAGTTCCTGACCATCAAGGACTGCCCGGGTTTCACTGATGCAAGCTTGGCTGTTGTGGGGATGGTTTGCCCTTACTTGGAGCAGGTTGATTTGAGTGGTCTCCATGAGGTCACTGACCATGGGCTTCTTCCATTGATCAACTCTTCCGAGGGTGGTCTAGTCAAGGTCGATTTGAGTGGTTGCAAGAACATCACAGATGCAGCTGTTTCTACCCTGGTGAAGGGACATGGAAAATCTCTTAAGCAAGTTAGTCTTGAGGGCTGCAGCAAGATAACCGATGCTAGCCTCTTTGCCATTTCCGAGAATTGCACTGAGCTTGCTGAGCTCGATCTGTCCAAGTGCATGGTCAGCGACAATGGTGTTGCTACCCTGGCATCAGCAAAGCACCTCAAGCTTCGTGTCCTGTCACTGTCTGGTTGCTCAAAGGTTACTCCGAAGAGCGTGTCATTCTTGGGCAACATGGGGCAGTCTTTGGAGGGTCTCAATCTTCAGTTCTGCAACATGATTGGTAACCACAACATTGCATCGCTGGAGAAGCAGCTCTGGTGGTGCGACATTCTCGCATAGGCAGACAAGATGGTTCATTGCTGGAGGGCCTCATCTGTGCTTGGGTGAGGCACCTCCAGATGCAGATATACGTCCTTAGAGGTAGCGCAACCAGTCAATCGCCGTGCTAGTCATGTTTTCGGCTAGCGCATGAGTCATGGTGGGTTCTGGATTTGTTCGAGGACCGGTTGTTTTCCGAGGGGCGCTTTCCGCCAAGTGCTCGTTTTTTCACAGACCGCCTCAAGAGGTGATCTGTTTTTTGAGCCTTCGGCTGCCATTGCTGGCATTCTGCCCCCTCTACCCAGACATTGGTCCTTGCTGCTATAGTCACAACACCATGATGGTTTTTTAGGTTGCCGTAGTGTCCCTTGTCCTTTTTTCTTTACTGCTTCCTAGTCATGAAGTTGCAGGCACCGGCATCGGCACAGGGGAGCTGTCATGGAGTTTCGCAGCTCAACTGCCGGTGTCACCAGTAGTCGGCAGCGCTGGTGTTCCAGGCTGCCGACGACGCTGGAGTGCCTGTGGGCTTCCCAGTGTGTACGGTTACTGAGTCTTAGTGTCTTGAGGTCATGTGTGATGATGTTTTCGGTTGTGTATAAGGGTCATAGAGGGTTGATTTTTGTTACAGGTACTCTTGGGAATGCCTGGTGTTGGGGGATCTGACCACTGCAAGGCGCATACTAGAGCCTTGCCATGACAGCCTTGTATGGTTGTTTTTTTCACCAGATCCCTGTTTTTACCGGCATATTGTTGAGGACTGTAATCTTTGCAACCTTCTCAGAATAAATTTAGTTTGTGTTTATGTGAAAAATCACGTGCCTTGGAATTTCGGTTGATTATGTATGTCTGCTATTGCCTTGGTGATCTATCTATTTTTCTTATGAGACAAAAACGGGTGTATTAACAGCTCGTTTTCTGTGTGGATTTACCTTGTTTTTGTTTGGAGTATGAGCATCTCTTCAAAGTACGCAGCTACTTGTATATGCAAAATAAGGAGTGCGAGCTTCTCTTAACTGATACTAGTAGAGTTCATGTGATCAAAGTGTGATTTAAGTTCTATGCCGTTTCGCCATCTTATATGTTAGAAATGTGAGCTACAGCTACTGAAAGGAAGCAAGGCTGTTATCTTACCTTTAATACAACATCTTGACAGTTTTTTCTTTTGCCATCTTTGGCTAATTCCATATTGTTTGGTTCTAACAGTTTGAAAGAGCAACAGAATTCCATAATGGCTAGCTAGAGACTTGGCCAACTTTCGAGCATTCGAACTATATAGGTCACAACTGCAAGTACATTTTCAGTGCTTCAGTTGACATGTCTTGACCACAATTTTGGCAAGTTGTCAGGCTTAACAGAATCCATGAAAAAAATGGTTCATAAAAAAAAGATCTGGTTTAGTACTACATTATTAGTCAACCTGTAGCATCACCTGACTTCTTCTATTCGTCATGGTAGAACGAATCGCCTGTCGGAATGACTCTGCCTCAAGCTGTCAACTAGCACCTCAAACTGGACTTATAACATTTCAAATCAATCACGAAAATTAAGAATTTTCCTCTAATATTCTGGGGCTCAGCACTTTGCAACAAAATTCTCACTGATTGATTATACATAACAGTGAAGCAGGGCACTTACAGCAAAGGAGTAAATAGACACAACAAAGGAAACTGGAGCCTCACTTGCGATATATGAACAGAAGTCATCGCGACAACACAAATACACAGAAAGAAGAGGTAGGGTTCGTCACCAAAAAAAAAAAAAAAAATACTGGCAACTAGTTACTACTCAAGCAGTCGAAGCACAATATGGGGGCAAAGCATCAGCACACAATCCATCACGGACCAAAAGGATTCGATCACCGGGCTCTTCGATCTTCGCTAGGCAACTATTTGTTCGTTGAGTTCTTGCCCGCCTGGATCAATCCTGTCTTGCATCGACTCGGAAATGCTGGTGTTCGACTCAGTTTCTTGTTGATTTGGTGTCGGCAACCCTGGTTCCTGAATGTTACCTGTGCTCAGTTCAGTGCTCTTCAGATGACTTGCATCAAATGGACCCGTTTCCTCCGATGGCAATTTGGGGAGTGACTTCCTCTGGGGCTTCTTCACTGCATTTGATGGGTTTGGTTTCTTTACACCGTTTTGAGAAACCTTTTCGTCGAGGCTCAGACGGATCGGACGTCCTGGGGGAGTGACAGTTTCCTCTGTCTCTCCCGCAGATTTGTTCTTGGAGCGACCGAGCTTTGGTGATCTAGCTCTCGTGGGAGGGATCTACAAGAAATAACAACAGATGATAAGTGTTATCCCATCAAAGGACATCTTTCATCATTATAACCAGATCTCCCAGCTACCGTATTTGACCTAATAAATATATAGGTACCAGGTTTTCCTTAGCATGCATTCCACCCTCAAAAAGGTCAATCTACATAATAGCACCTCACACTAGATGTATCAGCTATAGCCACCAATTTAACCCATCACACATCAGGAAACATCAAAACAGTAAGCAAATATTCAAGTTCTGTTTTAAAGCAAACAGAAAAAAAAAAGAATTGCATCCCACATTTCCAGAAATACATTTGAAGACAAATTAACAAAATCTCTTCCAAATTAGTTTAACCTTATAGCTGCTGGTTTCTGCAACTTTTAACTGCACAAAAGTCCATTAACTGGGTTCCTGTCCCTGTTTAATCAAGGTTATCCCATGCAGTGCTTGATTAGTACTATGGAACAGCATAATCACAGGAAATCCCAGTACATCCAAACTGAGCATGGTGACAATAAAGTTGAACCGTGCCAAATAAATATAGTCAAAGTTCAAAATTTTTGTGTACGTGTCATGATAGAAACACGCACCCACTCTTCACAGATAAGCAATGGCACT
This sequence comes from Oryza punctata, assembly GCA_000573905.2. Taxonomy (NCBI): domain Eukaryota; kingdom Viridiplantae; phylum Streptophyta; class Magnoliopsida; order Poales; family Poaceae; genus Oryza; species Oryza punctata. The sequence goes on along the minus strand of CM002489.2, from coordinate 5,666,398 downwards.
ATGGCAGAACAGACAGGATGAGGCATCTTAACAGCTAGTGAGGCACTTCGCGACAAGTATCAAGTGTAATGTCTAAGGTGATGAGTAAACAGGCCACTATTTGTTGTTTGGCTTGACTGAGTCTAGAGAACACCTATAGGTGTGAGATATGATGACTACATAAGAGAGCTCTAGTAGGTTGTTGCAAACTGTCCAACGCTTGCTCACTCTTAGATAAGTCATGTGAGAATCATGGGTTCTGAAGTAAAAAGGAAGAATGCTAGCCTTGAGTTGTGGTCTCTGAATACCTTTTTCAACTCCACCTTTGGAGGAGTTGGTTCCTGGTAGAAGCTGGGCATTGGTGTTGCCTTGAAGTTCAAACTCTTCCTAAGCATTTTGAGTTCAGCTTCTTCAGTCTCCTGTGCAATATAAAGAAACTAATATTAACAGGCAACACATGCGATGCAAGATGGGGTAACATTTCCAAGAAAAGTAAAACAATATTACCTTTGATTTTGCTTGCAAATTGCTTATTTCCATTTCTCTGGCATGAATTTTCTCCTCGAGCTTTGAATAGAACTATTTGATTGCAGACTTGAGTAAGAAACAGTTGCATATTTTCCAAAAGATGACCTCGAACAGAAGTAATTAAACACAAATTACCTCCTTCCTTTTTTCAGCTCGCTCATCACACTTGAAAGAGAACCCGTAGGCAGGAGTACCACCAACCTTTCGTGATTCAGGATTTGACTCATCATCCTTTTTGACAGAAGAATTCTGGCCTAATGGCTTGTGTGTTTTCCTTTTCTCCCTGGATTTATGTGGTTTGAGTATAACAGCATAAGTTACTTTTGGAGTATTCGTCTATACTAGAGCAATGGAGTCTGAACTGCAACTACGAGAATATTTCTCTAGGATTGTTCTATGTGCAAAATAGTACAGATTCACGTCAGCTCTAAATTTAGCATTTAACACCGAGTCAGTGAAGCATCATATTTCAATGCTCAAGGTTGAGCATGTCTATATAAGGTATAAGGCATTCAAAAACTGATAATACACAAAGCAATTTCCGATCCTGAAGTGAAGGTGCTTCTTGCAATCGATTGGTAAATGATGAGAAGGATATTGAAGAACAATTTTATTGTCCTAGGTACAGGAAACATAGTGTTAATCCCAGTCAATGGAGGATGAGCATGTTTTGATCCTTTTAGATTGCAGTATGATGCCCCCAAGAATTCTGAGATGACACTCCGTGTATTTGCGTTTCAATTTCATAGTTAATCAAACTTAGCAACACAAGTTTTACCTTCTGAAGGTGTGCTGATTAGAACTTAGATTAGGCACTACATGCTTAAACATACAAGAACACACAGGCAGGAAAAGAACTGCATACTTTGAGTCCTCGAGAGTTGTCTCCTTAGTACTGGAGCGAGCCTCATTCTTCTCAGTTTTCTGATGAAACCATTGCCAAATAGATTACTTGAGACCCAACTGGATTGGATATTACATTGATTTCCAAATAACACAAGTAGAAAAAATGTCTAGCACAATGGAGAAGAACTTACATTCCTATTAACACTGGGGTCACCATTGGTCTTTGATCCGGTACTTGAATCTGTGTGAGAGACTCGAGCAATCGGTGCTTTAGAATGCGTTGAACTAGGAGTGCTTCTCCTAGCTTGACCCTCGCCTCCACTCTTCGGGCTCCTAGACTTTAGAACCTTAGGACCATGACTTTGGGTTGCCTAGCATCACACCATACAGAAACAACAATGAGCACAGAAGTGTCGCTAAACGATCATAGAACACTACCACAAAAGTCACCTTCGCAGGGCGAGGCTTCTTGCCATCTAGATGCGAGGTGGCTTCCCCGCCCGCCTCTTCGGGCGGGTTGATCACATCGCTCTCCCCGGAATGGTCCCCATTGGCTTGCACCTCATGTGCTTCCTCATGCTCCTCCATGCTATCAGGCAATGCAGGCTTTCCATTTACCTCTTTCTCTATAGCCGGTGCACCCGCAGCATCGGCAATTGTATCATCCATCGCAACCGAGCCTCACTTCGTCCTCTCAATTCATCAGAAGCTCCCTGATGCAGGGATGGACCTAACGAGGGGGCATTCTAGTGGAAACAACCAATACAGTTAGTACCACTACCACTACACTGGCTGCCAAAAAAAAAAAACAATTCGCAACAAAGTGGACAGATTTAGGCTAAATTGCACGAAGAACACACAGAATGAGGTAACAAAACTCTCGGGACAATCCAAGCAGGTCAGTGTCGATCACCAACTAAACAAAAATAACAAATCAACCCCAAGTGAGCATGGATCTGATCCCCCTCTACTCCGCCTCGGTGACACAGACGAGGAGGACCATCACTACGTTCTTGGAGAAGAAAGGGTAAAATCCAAGAACCGTAAATGCGGTCGGATCTAGGCCAAGAAACGGTTCCAAGAAATGCCAGTGACTGGCGCCGCCGACTGGCCGCAAGAGACAGCGGTGTAGGGAAGCGAGAGAGATGGCGGTCGTTACCTCGTCGGAGGAGGAGAGCGGCGGCGGCGGCGCGGCGGTCGCGGGAGGGGGAGGACGCCGGCTTCCGCGGGAGGGGGGAGGAAGGGAGGAGGAGAGACAGCGAGGTGGTGGAGGGGGTGGTGCTGTGTTTGGGCTGGAGGTGGTTAACTGGTTTCTATTTTTTCCAATCTTGTCTCTGCACTGTGCAACTATTTTGTGTGTGTGTGTGTGTGTTTTTTCTCTATTGTTTTGTTTTGTTTTTGTTCCCCTGGTTTTATTTATCACCCATTCTTTTTCAGATCCAATGTTATTAAATTCTCACTGGTTCATTCAAGCATTATTCCTTTTCATATAGTGTATTAGAGTTTTGTTTTTCCAAATTCTGAACTTGTATAGTGCATTATTCCTAGTGTTGTTTTACTAGGGGCATCTAATAATGAGATATTGAACTATTTCCACTCTTAGGATGAGGCACCCTTATCATTGTTTCTATTTATTTTATTTTTGTTTATGAGTGAAGTCATGTGAAATAATCCCTTTGCACCTCCCCTTCATCTCTCCCATCACTTTGAGTAAATCAGACGGAGATGGAGGTGGGTCGTGATGGTGTGGGAGAAAACGGAGAAGACATGCGCATGGGTGACCAGAGGAGGGAATCCCTAGCCTTTCCTGAGAGAATATTGCTAGTCCTGAGCTCCAGCTCTGCTGTTTTCAGCCAGATTCACCAAGGCATATCGGCATATGATATCGAGAAGTTATGTGACAGTCGTTGCGTTGCTCTGCATCCTCGCCGCCCTCTTCGTCCTCACGAGGGCTTCCAAGGCACATTCACGATGGTTGTGAGCTCGCAAAAGCCAATGTACATACGTAGATAGCGGTAGCAACGTGAGGACGATTAGGAGGTGAGCGAGACGTACCACATTAGATGAGCTGGAGGACTACATGATGGGCATCCTCGTGCCAGTCTCCGCCGTGGTAGTGAGGGCCATGGACCACCTATGGGCGTGGCCACAACTATGCTACCGGTTAGGACGACGTTTGGGATACAATGCTGTCGGCAGAGGAGGAAGGGGGAGAGGCATTGGTGGTGGGGGTGCATGGACATGATGCTTACTGCTAATGTTCCTGACGAGGCGACGGTGCAGTGGGGATCAAGAGAGGAGGAAGGGGAGAGGCATGGAAGGGATGCTTATTGCTAATGTTGCTGATGATGCAGTTGGGGATTGGAAGGAGGAAGAAGAGAAGTTAGAGAGTCATTCATATGCGGGCCTACTGGGGTTTTTTCTCACCGAGGCAACATGTCATATCAATATCAATTTGAAGTGTCATTTGGATGTCATGTCACCCAAAACCGCTAAGGAAGGCTGAATGAACTGGTTTTAATTGTTGAGGGAGCCTCCGTATCCAGTTTTAGGGTTGAGGGGCGACAATCAAACTCGACCTATAGTAGAGGAAGGCAAGATGTACATTCTCCTTCTCAAACGCTTTTAGCTAAAACTAAACTATTCGCGGCCCATTTTACACAGGCCCAAAGAACAACTGCAAAGTTGGTAACGAGCAAAACTTGTTCGTCCCAATCTCCTTCGCGCATGATCTTCTCGGCTCTTCCCCGAAAGGCGGTCGCCATCACAGAAAAGGCCACGGCACCACAGTGAGAACGGCGAGGCAGCTAGTGAGCATCTGGCACGTAAACCCTAGGTATGTAATATGCATAGGGAGATCAATTCGTGTCTGTTTTTGGTGCCTATATTTGGTGCACATGGTTTTGTGGTTCTTTCGAGGATTTTGTTCCTTCTACTAGAATTAGCGAGAAGGTTATGGGAGGATTTGTTTCATTCCGCGAGGTGTCAGATTGAATCATTTTGAGTGGTTCGTTCGATTGAAAATACGATTGCATTGGCGTTAGTTTCGTGGAATTTTGGCTCGTTTGACAATAACCCTAGGCGTGTAATTGTTTACTATGTCCATTTTTTTACTAGATGACACTATTATTTTTTTAAATATGATAGAACATTTGTTTTATTCAATCATTTTATTTTGTTGTAACATGTTTTGTCATTAAAGAAACTTTAAGTATGACTGTTGATGCAAAAAACACACACTGGCCTGGGAGATCTGCTTAGCTCCAGTGCAGGTCCAAAATAATGATGAGATGCGGGTGTGCCAGTCAGTTTGATCCTGCAACTGACAAGATATATAAATATGTTGATCACCAGATAGCCGATCGGCTGACAAGCCGATACAGTAATTCCAGCCGATGATGATACCAGCCAATATCCAGTATATATCTTGATACTTGAGTAAATAATGACATAAAGATAGTCGGCTGGCGATAATGTAATATAACAATAATGTAATCCAGTAGAAACCAATCGGCTAGTAATGATAGATTGAATAAGCATTGTTCCGAAGGTTGAAGCATTCATCGGCTGAAGGTACGATGTCAATAAATCCAAATGATTAGATAAACAGTGAAATCTTTGTTGTCATCGGCTAAATCCAAATTATATGTAATCCTTGTGAGCCGATACAACGTCCAGATAACTCATCGGCTGAAACCCCGATGAAACCCTTATTGGCAATCAAGAAGCAGGCTAGAGATTATGGTTCTAAGCACAACTTAGTAGATCAAACTTAACTGATGCAGCACTAAGTATGAAAAGAAACACAATATCTAGACAATCAAGCCTTTGACTGATTTTCAGGGTGGTGGATACATTATATAATCTAAGCCAACAAAGTAATCTAGCCGATATCGATAAAACCCTAGATGGAGATCGACCGATGCAAGTAGAAAACATTGTCAATCTAGATTATATAACGTATATGATAACTTATCGGCTAGCATTCCGATAAAACATCAGCATGAACCTATCGGCTTACCAAGATTTATATTATCAACAACAATATAGTAGGTCGAACCTAACCGATACAGCACGAGATTGTATATGATAATCTAATACTTCATAAACCGATAGATCTGTCTAATGCCATGGATATAACAAATCTATGTAAAACAACATTGTGATTGTAGAGATATATCGGCTAAGACAGAAGATCAGACTTAACCGAGACAGTCCCAACTAAACCGATGCGTCTCTAAACACAATGCAATTAAGATAGAATTGAGATATCAGGTAATATATCAACCGAACCAGAGCGATCCAAGAGATCGAAGCGATGCAGCCTTGAACAACACCAATGTAGCCGATAAATTCACCAGGATCCGACGGAACGTAGGGCTTACCCCTTCGCCGGAGATCGAAAGCCGATGCAGCCTCACGTCAGGTGCCAAATTCCGCCGGTTGATAAGTAAAAACCTCATAAAGAGGGTGGCGATGCGTCGAGAGTAGTTGTATTGATCGAGAGATAATTTACGTTAACCCCGGGTGTACATATTTATACTCATGGGTAGATACTAGTCCATATCGAACACGACTCAAACTTTCCTAAAGATAAAAGGAAAAATATAAAGTCCTTATTGGACACTAAATACACTTTCCTAAAGATAAAAGGAAACTAACAGACTCTTTCTAATTAATAGATAAACTGTCATGCCACATCCTCTTTGAACTCGGTCTCTTTTGGATAAGCTTCCTTTAGTAGATTAATTTCCTTAACCGAATTTGGTAAGAATCCGACTATTGGCAATTAATAGCTTCCATCAGCCGATTTTAGGACTCTGAAGCCGATACTGACTCTAAGCCGATGATGACTTCGAGGCTTACAAAATTTCATCGTTAACAATGACTTATATTTTAGTATATTTATACTAAAATTTCTGAACAAGAGGAATATTCAAATATTAGATTAAAATTTAACATAGTTACCTATTAAATAAACAGAGATAGTATTAACTAGGGTTTAAGGTGGAATTGGGGCCTTTAAGTCACGGCGGAGAGAGGGATGGAGGCATGGAACCAACAAGAGAAGCCGAGAAGCTGGAGGAGGATTAAGTCCACTTACCATCCCTCAACTTTACGTCGAGTCTATATGAAGTCCCTAATTCTCAACATTAAAAATATCGATCCATCGAATCTTCAAAACCGTGCAAAGTACATCCCTTGACAGTATAGACCATATTTTCCTGGTTTTCCCTGATGTGGCATATATCAAGGCCCACTTGTCAGTGACTATTATTTCTCTTCACCTAGCCCTCCCCTTGTTCTCATCTCACCAGGGCAGTGGCCGGCGGTGGAGGGTAAGGAGCGGCAGCCCACGGCGGGGAGTCTGCGGCTGCTGCCGGGGCCGTGGCCGCTGCCGGTGATGGGCCACCTGCACCACCTCGCCCTCGCCGGCGCGCCCACCGCGCCATGCGCGACCTGGCGCGGCAGCATGGCCTGCTCATGTTGCTCCAGTTCTGCGAGCACCCCGTGGTGGTGGTGTCCTCGCCGGATCGCTGTACGCGTCCACTCCTTCCACCCCGTCCGCGAGGACGAGCTCGTCCACTTCTCCCTCTTATTCTCCATCGACGTCTTCGCCGCTCGCCACCACCGGCGCCACATCGATCGACAACATCCGCGCCTCGTTCCGGCCAACGGTGGCGGCGACGCCTCCTGTTCCGGAGCTCGATCTCTTGCTGATCGTCACCGTCACGCCACCGGGCGACGATGGTGACGGTGACAGCATGTCCCAGCCTCCCAAGAGGCATCGCTGACGAGGCTCGGGCACACGTTGCGTCTCATCGAGCAGACACTGCTCTGGATCGTCGTCGTCGGAGCGGAGAACACGACGGCGACAGCGAAGGCTGTCAAAGCGTTGCGTGGCACCAGAGTCATTTTCCGGCAATCTCACCTACGTCGCCGAGAACTTCACCGGCGACGAGGTAGACTACCAGATGAACGTGGCGCTGAGTCACATCCTGCTGCACCGGCTGCCCGGCGTCGTGCACTTCGCTAGCGCTTCCAGCGTCTATGACCTTCGCTTCTTCCAACAGCTCAGGCGAACTCGGTGTGTCATACTTCTCCTTTCTCTTGCAGCTTTCAACATCTTTCTTTGTTCAGTGAATATTTTCAACAGAAACAAAACACAATTTTTTTTTTGGCAAATTCTGTTGTGTCATGCATTAGTTTCGTGTAGACCAGCTCAGAAAATATTCAAATTGCAGCACATTGACATCTGTTGTCCAATCCATGATCCAGGGGCATTGCAGCATGGCCAATAGCTACAGTGTCATCAGCAGATCAGACATTAAAATTATGGGCTCCGGTACGTTCTACTTGTAGTATTATACTACTAGTAATATTAAGGGTAAATTAGTAGTTTACTAATACAATGATTACGAGAACTTTTTTATTTATGTTTTTTCCCCCACTAGATCGATATGTGGTTATCCATTATATTGGTATGGTTCATATTCCATCAAAAAACAAAAAAAGAAGGAAAAAAAGTTTAGTCACTGCTAATTGACAATTATACCACTATTTTTTAAGATAATAATGTCCCTCCACATTTCTACTATCATTAACTAGATTTTAGTAGAAAATAATCTGAACCCTTCGATCAAATAAGATCAACGGTTCAGATTGTTTTTTACTACGAGTAAAGAGCATTGGAGTGAGGCTCTAAAATTAGAGGGACCAACCTGTTACTCATCTCAGATCAAAGGCTGGTACTTAAGGAGTCGAGCAACAATGCAACAGAAACAACCAACCTGGGACTCGAGCAACACAACACAGACAAACACTCTTGGGCCTGGCTGCACTAGATACCAATGCAAGCAACTCAAACTCGAGCTCTGGACCTCCTGAAGTAAACCTCCACTACCTCAGCCACCGCCGCGTCCAGTACCTCCGCTCCGTCCGCGGCGGACGACCTCGGCCGCCTCCTCCGCGCCGCCCACACCGCGGTGACGGCGGAGACAGCCAGGACAGTGAACCTCACGGCCCCGTCCGTCGAAACATCCTCCCGCCACGCCCACGCCGCCGCGACGCCTCGGAGTTGTGAGAACTGATGAGGACCGGCGCGGTGGCCGACGACATGGACGTCGAGCTCCAGCGCGGCGGCGCTGCGTCATCGAGCTCTCTCTTCCTCCTGCTCCGTAGCAGCCTCGTAAGCTCCCGCTGCGCGCGGCCCGGCCTCGATCGTCGAGGTCCCCGGCCGTCCCCGAGCCGCTTCCAGCGTCGACGAGCTGAGGGGCTCCCCACCGGAAGAAGCAGGGATGATGGCGGCGGTGACCTTTGGCAAGGCGACGGCGACTTGCCGGGGAGGGCTCGATTCAGCCACGACCGGCACGGAAGAAGACCCGAAGAGGACAAGAGAAGGGGAGAAGAGGAATGTGTTGTGGCCACTTACATGTGGGCCCCACATATATATTTTTTCTGATGCCACTTTAGATAAAACAACCCTCCATACTACTAGGATCTAATTTGCACAGTTTTAAGCTCTTGAGTGATCGATATTTTTTTATTGAGAATTAGGAACGTCATACAGACGAATGGTAAGTGGACTTTATTCTGCTGGAGGACGCCGCGTAACATGGGCCGAAATGATACGGGCCTATCGGCTCTTCTCGTTGGGCCAGCTGAAGCCTAGTCCAGGCGACGCCGAGGCCCAGATTATGCACTGCATCTTTCGTACAGGCAAGAATGGAATTTCTGCTGATGATCTGACTGAAATGTGGGCCAGCGAAGGGCTCGTTCAAAGTTTGGGCATAGCATCACGGCATGGAAAATCAAAATAGTCACCTATGCAATTATTTGGGTTATACGCTTAAAGCTTGTGCACTTAAAAAAAGTTAAATTGTGAGCATGTTGTGCGTACACATTTCTGGAAAAATTCGGGAAGAATCAAATGTGCTTTCCGAAGATGATAATAAATTGAGGGCGGTGAAACCATAAAACTTAGAATTATGCGTACAATTCATACTTAATTGTTTTCTGTAACTTCAACCATATAGCCTGTATTTTATGGAAATAAATTACTAGTTAGCTAAGTTAATGTCCATACTCTTTAGTAACCCGTTGAAATTTCTAGTAAGAAAGCAGTAACATTTCATTATATATATAGTTTCAAAACAGATGTTTTCAACTCTCTTTTTTTAGGGTAAAGAGAGATTTTATTAATGGCTAAACATAGGATTACATTCTTGATTTAGAAGATCAAGGATTTATGCAGGAGCACTTAGCTTCCACTCTGCATCAATTCCTGACCTTAACGCTATTTGAGCTAAAGCGAATCTCTCTTTATCTTGTGCACCTGCACCTACACCAAACATTGCATTGCTGCTCTTACTTCTGAAATTATTCCACCCCATTTTGCTCTTGAAACGCTTGTTGTATTTAGAGATGTTTTCAACTCTAAATACGAAGGAATAGGTAAGTATGTGTTTTTCAAATTAAACCACCTTAATACCATCAGAGTTTGCTACTAAAAATATTATTGAGATGTTTCACATGTACAGATGAAATTAGAATGCCAAATATATATAGCATCTCTTATACACATGCAGTTAGCTTAGGGGGTGTTTAGATGGGGCTAAAACTTTTTAGCTCATGTCACATCGGATGTTTGGACGCTAATTTAGAGTATTAAACATAGACTAATAAAAAAATTAATTTCATAAATGAGAGCTAATCTGCGAGATGAATTTTTTAAGCCTAATTAATCTATAATTATGAAAAGTTTACTGTAGCATCACATCGTTAAATCATGGTGTAATTAGACTCAAAAGATTCATCTCGCGAATTAGTCCAAGATTATGGAATAAGTTTTGTAATTAGTGTATGTTTAATACTTCAAATTAGTGTCCAAACATCCGATGTGACAGAGACTTGGAATAAGTCCCTGTTTTCCAAACAAGCCCTTAATTTAGACCCAACTTTCGGGCTAGTCATGTAGCCGCCTGGACTCCACCGCTGTATGCTACACTACGGATGGTGAAATTATGTGAAAAAAAGTAGCCCGTAATAAGAAAAGTCTCTTTGTCCTATGGGCTCGATGGCATCATTGGCTCCACCACTGTTCAGTGTTCACGGTCACACTCTAGCAACTTGCACTGCCTTCTCACTTCTCAGCCATCTCTCCCTATCAAAACATTATCCTTGCTTAAGAACAGAAAGTGGAATCTTTAAAGAGATATAGAGACCTATCCAAAAACACTCTTTACGTAAATTGAACCTAGACCACTCTTTTTTTTGTGCCCATACACAAACTTAATTTTATCATCATATATATGATCACCGAGTGAAACCACTTTAGCATACCATACTGGAAAATACAATTGGCTTTTAATTTGGCCAAACGCATGTGACACATCTGATCAATTTGGTTCCAAAAGGACAAGGCAATCCTTATAGAAAAAGTTTAAAACCGTAAAGTTAAATCCTAAAGCTAGGCAAAGACTAAATAACGTAGTTAGTGTTCAGATAACGTAGTGCTAGCTGGTTGCTTTTGAGGTTAGCCCATACAGAATTTGGTTTGTAAAGCTAAACTTTGAAATGCCTAGAGGAAGGGGGCAAATGGCTCCAAGAGTTATTATTCTTACAGCGCACCCTCGCAGTTAAGTTTGGCTATGATTAGCGACTATTCTAATAGCCACATACTAGAATATACTTTTGACATAATAACTAATAAGGTTCCTTTGTCCTTTGGAGCGCAGGAATTCTGCACAGTTTTTTTTTAGCAAAAATTAAGTATTTCCTACAAAACCCATGTGAAATTCATGCATTTCAAATGAGCTACTTCACCTGTTTTATATTACAAGACTTTTTGGTTTCGAATAGGCTTTGTTTGATATTACAAGACTCTTTGGTTTCGAATAGATCCATGCACGGATTATCTGTGTGCTTCATATATGTATCTACTAAATTCACATGTATGTTAGTGAATCTAAACGAGAGATAAAAAGTCCAAAACATCCTGTAACATATAATGGAGAGAGGAGAAAAATATACATTTGACTTTTTTCTTCACATAAATAGAAGTGTTTTCGAAAAGCCAATGCCAAACAAATTTGTAATGGTCTATTAGTTGGATGATCAATCATCCCTGTAGTTTTCTACACTGTTGATAGTCATCGCTCATCACTTCGTCTTTTCTGGGGCATCATGCCTGCCTCGTCACCATTCCATTTTCCTCTCCTAGTAGTCTCATAGGTATAGCTTACCTCACCTCGCCGGCCACCGTGATCTCTCCCCAACATTCTCTCGGAGACACAGAGAGAGAGCAGCAGGGACAAGGAATCTAGCTGCAGTCGAGCAGTGTCAGAGATAGACGAGAGCGCGGATGCAACGCAAGAGATCGGATTCCATGCTTGCTCCGCCATTGCCATTCCGTTCTTGGCAACTTTGATCCTTGGCTTGCTCCGGCCATCCACGGCAACCAACCCAACCAAGAAGGTCACCGGCGAGGCGAGAGGGAGGAGGTGGAGAAGGATAAGTAGCCGTGGGTGCTTGCCGCCTCGCTAATGGCCCTTGCCGCCGCGCCGCCATGCCCCCCACCGCAAGAAAAGCTAGACCTGCTCGTGTCCTGCCGTCTTCGTCGTCGCCGTCGTCGCGCCGGGAGACGCCGCCGGTGATGCTTCGGCGTGGCCGGGCGGTGGTGGCGGCGGCGGCGGTGGTGGTGGTGCTCGGCCTCCTCGCGGTGCGGTGCGAGGGGAAGAAGATGTCGTCGTTCGTGGGGACGTACGGGGTGAACTACGGGAGGATCGCGGACAACCTGCCGCCGCCGACGGAGGTGGTGAAGCTCCTCCGCATGGCGAGGATCAAGAACGTGAAGATCTACGACGCCGACCACACCGTCCTCGACGCGTTCCGCGGGTCGGGACTCAACCTGGTGATCGCCATCACCAACGGCGAGGTGAAGGACATCGCGGCGAGCCCCGCCAAGGCCATGGACTGGCTCAACGAGAACGTCCAGCCCTACTACCCATCCACCCGCATCGTCGGCATCACCGTCGGCAACGAGATCCTCGGCGGCGCCGACGCCGGCCTCGCCGAGGCCCTCATCGGCGCCGTCGTCAACATCCACGACGCGCTCAAGATGCTCAAACTCGCCGACAACATTGAGCTCACGACGCCGCACTCCGAGGCCGTCTTCGCCAACTCCTACCCGCCATCCGCCTGCGTGTTCCGCGACGACCTCATGGTGTACCTCAAGCCGCTGCTCGACTTCTTCTCCAAGACCGGCGCGCCGTTCTACGTCAACGCGTACCCGTTCCTCGCCTACATGAGCGACCCGGCGCACATCGACGTGAACTACGCGCTGTTCAAGCCCAACTCGGGCATCTTCGACCAGAAGACGAGGCTGCACTACGACAACATGTTCGAGGCGCAGGTGGACGCCGCCTACTTCGCGCTGGAGGCGGCGGGTTACCCGGAGATGGAGGTGAGGGTGGCGGAGACCGGGTGGGCGACCGCCGGAGACGCGACGGAGGCCGGCGCCGACCCGGAGAACGCGAGGGCGTACAACTTCAACCTGAGGAAGAGGCTGTTCCTGCGCAAGGGGACGCCGTACAGGCCGAGGAGGGTGGCCAAGGCGTACATCTTCGCGCTGTTCAACGAGAATCTCAAGCCCGGGCCGACCACCGAGCGCCATTACGGCCTCTTCAAGCCTGACGGCAGCGTCTCCATTGATCTTGGATTCAAGGGCCTCGTCCCATCGTCGTCGTCGTTGTCTTCCTCCCTCATCCAATTCAGGGTACACTTACTTACATACATCTCCTCTCTTCTTGGTCGTTTTTGTTTCGCCATGGTTGATAGATTGAGCTTCTTGATAGTCTTTGCTTCGATTCGCCATGGTTGATCGATTGAGTTTCTTGATCGTCTTAGCTTCGCCGTGGTTGATCGACTGGACTTGTTAATTTTCTTTGGCCGTAGTTGATTGGTTGAGCTTCTTGGTAGTCTTTGCTTCGCCATGGTTGATCGATTGAGCTTCTCTTTGATAGTCTTTGCTTCGGTATGGTTGATCGATTGAGCGTTATGATCGTCTTTGCTTAGCCATGGTTGATTGAGATTTATGGTCGTCTTTGCTTGATTGTTTGAGATTATTGATAGTCTTTGCTTCACCATGGACCCATGGTTGGTTCATTGAGCTTCTTGATCATCTTTGCTCGATTGATTGAGCTTAATGTTAGTCTTTGCTTCGGCATGGTTGATCGATTGAGCTTTTCTTTGATAGTCTTTGCTTTGATTCGCCGTGGTTGATTGATTGAGAATTTGAGGTGAGATTGATTCTTGATGTACCTGTTGTTTTTGCAGAGAGGTCGAGAAAGGGGATGGATGGCGCTTGTACAGTACTCGGCTACACTTCTGTCATGTACATTCATTTTTCTAGTTTTAAGTTACTGATCTGATTACAAGCAGATTAATTAGTTACTAACTGTCAATCGATCCGTCATGCCCATGTGAAAAAAAAATCATTCTTTGGATGCAAATTCCACGAAAATTGTGGCATGGAAATTCAAAAGAGTTGTGCCTTCCTGTACATAGTCTCTGTTCCTCTTGTAGTCTTGTAGCAAACGATTCAGCATAACCTCCAGAACTTAACCTAAGTACATAACTATGCCACTTTCCCCCTTTTCAAACCAGAATTTGAATTACATTACACCAAATAAACTTCTCCTAAATTGAAACATTACTAGTTGTGTAGTGTCATTTTTTGAGCAATCAGGTTAGAATTTGCACTATGACTAAATAAATTTAGAGCCTTCTGAAATATTCAAGGCATCTGATTGATACAAGTTATATGGATTGAAGCACCATGTTTCTGTTCTGAAGTTAAGGATTACTTGTGCGACATTGTAATCCAATCATCTTCTGTCTGAAACAACAGATAAGGAGATTTGTGATGCTTTGCTTATATTGCAATGATTCGCATAAATAGAAGAAGTTTCAACACGTTGACAGGAGACTAGCCTGCAGGCATATTCCTGTGACTTGCCATCCATTCTTTTCTTCATCGTTTCTTTTGCAAAGACAAGACTGAAAAGCAGATGCAAAGCGATGATGCATCAGATAGGATGCTGATGTTGTTGAAGAAACAGTTGCTTCGTCACTATCTCTCTTTCACAAGGCTAATGATATGCGTATCTTTCACTTTCTGATCCTTGAGCAAAGCTGGGCATCTGAAAAATCTGAAGGACATGGCCGGAAAAAAGTATCCTAACTTTTGTATTTTTCTCCTCTCGTTTTTAATTTACGACGACCTTTTTATCTTCTACTCCTACCTTAGTCTGATCATATCATGATATCATTTGAGGAATCTATGGTCTAATGGTCATAGCAGGTACTGTTATCTAAACATGATTGATCACTAGAAATACACTACTAGTAGCTGATGTTTTTTTCTTTATTTTAAAATAAAGTACAAACACAAACGCTCATAACCACTTACCTTCATGAACGTATCGTTGTCAATAGATATATCACCTATTACTGAAAGAATAATTAACTGTAAATACGAGCACCGTGTTTAATCTAGAATTTAAACTTAGACGAAATCTAATCAGTTGAGTTACGCTTATCTAGTAATGGCCAATAGTAATTAATTAATAGTATGATCATGGCGGTAGTACTGCACAAACTTTAATGTGGACAAATCCATGAGCAAAAAAGTGCGGAATGGATTGTACTACTTCAGAAAAATCTCGGACTAACAACAAAATGAATTTCAGTTTAAAAAATTCTTGGACTAACAAAAAATGAACTACTTCAGAGAAATCTTGGACTGATAAAAAAATATAAAAACGAAGTAAAAGTTCTTGTACTAACAAAAAAAGTGAAATTGTACTACTTCAGAAAAATCTTGGACTGACAAAAAAAAGGTAAAAAAACGGAGTAAAAAAAATCTTGGACCAACAAAAAATGAAATTGTACTATTTCAAAAAAAATATTGGGCTGACAAAAAAATGTAAAAAAAAAGGAGCATAAAATAATGCGCATCCAGGGAATCGAACCCTGGTCAGTACCGTGGGAGGGTACTATGATACCACTACACCAGATGCGCTTACATGCGTAATTGGACAATGTATTTTTATACCTAATTAAACAAAGTATCGTTGGTTAATGTGACCTGGAAGTTGGAACCTACCTTGGTAACTGTTCGACAACAGCTCAAACTAATATCGATCCTAAACTTAGTTTGCCATGGAATGGAACTACTGGAGACGGTTGGTGCTTACTGTGTTGAGCCAAAAATGGTCGCCAATTTGGTTAACCGTACGCAACTGTTGCGACAATCCTGCAGAATACGGATTACAGAGAACGCAGCAGCACAAGAACCATATTCTCTCCGTTTCATATCGTAGAATTATATAGCAATATTTTTTAAAAAAACAAACATACTATCATAATATATTCAATATTATATTAGTATTATAGATGTTACTAATTTTTTTATAAATTTAAGTTAAATTAAAAAATTAGTTAAAATGTATAGCGTTGTTGACTTTTAATATAACGTTTAAACATTTATTTTATTTAAAAATTTAATACAAATATTTAAAATATAAGTTAAGATTATATTTTATTTGATGATAAGATAAATCACAATAAAATAAATAATATTTATATTTTTTTTAAATGAGATAAATGATCAAAAACCTTATGTGAAAAAATCAATTACATCGTGTAATTTAAAATGGAGGAAAAATAATATAAAACAGATGGATTACTCTAGTACGCTCGCGCGATCGTGCAACGGAAGATCTCACGAGCGCGCAAAGCCAGCCGGCGACGCGCTCATGCCAGCCACGCTCGAGCACGCGGCCGGCGCGGATGCCATTGCCGGAGGAGTGGGGAAGGTGGCCGTCGATCGTCCTGCGGCGCGGCGGCATCCGGCGGCCGTGGCGCTCGGTTCGACTGCGGGGATGCCGGATGCGCTCCTTCGTAGGGTTGGGATTCGATTCATCCATCGTCCATCCCCATGCTCCCAAACTCCCTCGCGGAGGTCAACACGGCGGCGGCGACGACGACGACGGCGCGGCGCTGTCCATGGCTCCATGGAACATCTCATCAAGGTCAGATCGCCGGCTAACATTCGCACGCCTGCACAGGTGTTCGTCCAGATGCAGGCCGCGCATACATCCGGTGGCCTCTCCCATGAGCTCTTCCATCTGCTTCTCTCCACAGGTCTCCGTCTCACCCTCCCCTACCATCTCTATCACTTACCCAACTCATTTTTGTTGCAAGTAATTACTACTGTTAGTAGCAGAATCCTTACTTGATACCAGTTGTGAGTAGCAGAATCCTTACTCTCATCGAGAGGATAGTGTTGTTGCAAGTAATTACTACTGTTAGTAGCAGAATCCTTACTCTTATCGAGAGGATAGCGCTAGGAGAGTTTGGGCAATTTTCTGTTTATTTCTCACAAATACCATCTCAAACTGAAAGGAGATGTTGTCCTACAAGCATCTCAAACTGAAAGTAAAGAAGATGTTATCCTAGAGCATCTCACACTGAAAGTAAAGAAGATGTTGTCCTACAAGCATCAGATGCTGTCCTAGAGCATCCCAAATTGAAAGTAAAGAAGATGCTGTCCTACAAGCATCCCAAGTTGAAAAGCTGAAAAGCAAAAAAAAGAGCAACAACAGCACAAAACAAGACTTATTCCATTATTCTCCCCCTAAGTTTTGTGCATCGTCTTATGGGAAAGTTGGGTCATCCCGATCCTGGAGCAAAGCTCAAGGAACTTGATCCTCCCGAGGGGCTTGGTGAGCAGGTCCGCAAGCTGGTCCTTGGTGTTGATGTAGCTCGCCTTGATGCTCCCTTCCTCCAAGCAGCCTCGGATGAAGTGGTACCTCACCCGGATGTGCTTGCTCCGTTCGTGGAAAACGGGGTTCTTTGCCAGGGCCAAAGTGGACTTGCTGTCCACCCTGAGCTCCACCGCTCCAGTGTCTCTGCCGAGGAGATCACCAAGCAGTCGAGCAAGCCAGAGCGCCTGGGTTGAGGCAGTGGAGGCCGCTATGTACTCGGCCTCACAGCTGGACAGAGCTACCACCTGCTGCTTGACTGACTGCCAGCTAACGGGGCACTCGCCGAGGAAGAAGAGAATCCCGCTCGTGCTCTTGCTGGTGTCGATGTCACCGGCGTGGTCGCTGTTGCTGTACCCGACGAAGTGTGCCTTTCCAGGGCACCTCGGGTAGTAGAGACCGTGGTCGAGAGTCCCCGCAACGTAGCAGATGATCCTCTTCACAGCTTGCTGGAGCTCCGTTGTCGGTCGCTGCATGAACCGACTAACGTAGCCGACGGAGAATGCCAAGTCCAACCGCGTGTGGGTGAGGTAGTGAAGGCTCCCCACAAGATGCCGGTACTGTGTAGCGTCAACCTCCTCCGTCATGCTGTCACGGCTCATCTTCAGCCTCTCCTCCATCGGAGTGAGGGTTGGGTTGCAATCGGTGAGCCCAGCCAGCTCAACGATGCGCTTGGCGTAGGCGGTCTGTCGAAGCGTGATCCCGGAGTCGTCCTGGTGCACCTTGATCCCCAGGTAGAAGGAGAGAGGCCCCAAGTCACTCATCTGGAAGGTGGCCTTCATCTCTTCCTTGAATGCTGCCACCTCCGCATCCTTGGTGCCGGTGATCACCAAGTCTTCGATGTAGACACCCACCAGCAAGGCATATCCTCCATTGCCCCGCCGGTAGATGGCCGCCTCGTGCGGGCTTTGCTCGAAGCCCATCCCCTTGAGCGTAGAATCCAACTTGGCATTCCACGCCCTTGGTGCCTGCCGCAAGCTATAGAGGGCCTTGTGCAGGCGTAGCACCTTGCCCTCCTTGCCGGGAATCACAAATCCCGGTGGCTAGTGCACGTAGACCTCCTCCTTCAAGTTGCCATTTAGAAACGTCGACATGACGTCCATGTGATGAACGCACTAGCCTTCCTGAGTAGCCAGCGCAAGGAGGAGTCGCACGGATTCCATCCGTGCCACGGGGGCGAAGGCATCGTCGAAGTCGATCTCCTCCTGCTGCACGAAACCGCGTGCCACCAAGCGAGCGTTGTGCTTGACGATGGCTCCGGCTTCATCCCTAGCCTCTTCAGCTTGAACACCCACTTAAGGGTGATCGCGCGGTGACCACGAGGGAGGTCAGCAAGTTCCCAGGTGCGGTTCTCCTCAACCGCGTCCATCTCCGACTACATTGCGACGCGCCATGCTGCGTGTCTCTCGGCCTCTGCAAAAGACTGAGGCTCGCCGTCGTCGCACGCAAGGTGCAACTGTGCCTCCAAGTCGTGAGGCACCAGTCCCGGCACCGGCTGGTCGCCGAGAAGTTCCTCCATCGTACGGTACCGTAGCGGCTCGCCGTCGTGGTACGCGTCGATGCGCTCCTCGTCGTGGGAGAGCAGAGTAGCGAACACCATCGGGCTATGCTCGACACGAGCTGGCGTTGGAGTGGACGTGCCCGGAGCGGTGGCTGTTGGTGCTGGAGTGCGTGGGATCACCGGCTGTGGTGGTGTCGGCGAAGAACTCGTCGCAGCCGAAGTCGTGGCTCGAGAGTGTGGTGCACTGGTGCTGCCGGAGTCGGTGGAGACTCAGGGACTAGGGTAGGCACGCTCGGTGAAGAAGGGCTGCCTACTCCCCTAGCTCCCTCGAAGTGGACGTACTCGATAGTGAAGAGTCGTACGTCGGAGTCGAGCTGTCATCCACCATCTTGTCCCATGCCATCCTCGCCCTTCGTCGAACACGCTGTGTCTCCGGGTCAAGAATGCGGTAGGCCTTCGAGCCCTCCGCGTAGCTGATGAACACCCCTGGAGTGTTCCTGTCGTCGAGCTTGCCGATGTGGCCGAGCTCCTTGGCGAACGCGAGGCATTCGAAGGCCCGCAGGTTGGAAACCGTCGGCTTGCACCCGTGCCAAGCCTCGTACGACGTCCTGCCGTCGAGGGCCTTGGTAGGCGAGCGATTGAGGATGTAGACAGCCGTCACCACCACCTCTCCCCAGAAAACAGCCGGCATCCCCCTCTGCTTGAGGAGTTCCCGAGCCATCCCCACAACCGTCTGGTTGCGCCGCTCGACGATGCCGTTCTGCTGCGGGCTGTATGGCACGGAGTAGTGGTGCTGAATGTCCTCATCAGCGCAGTACGACGCGAATTCAGCCACCGTGAATTCACCGCCGTTGTCAGTGCGTAGCACGCGCAACTTGCGACCGCACTCCGCCTCCGTAGTAGTCTGCACGCGCCTGATGGCGTCCGCAGCCTCTCCCTTGCTGCCGAGAACCATCACCCACATGTAGCGGGAGATGTTGTCGACGACCAGCAAGAAGTAACATCGTCCTCCTGGTGTGGCCGGTGTCACTGGGCCACATAGGTCCCCGTGCACGAGCTCGAGCCGCTCCTTGGCTCGGAAGCTCGTCTGCTAGGGAAAGGGGAGCCGCCTCTGCTTCGTTAACACACAGACGTCGCAGAGCTGCTCCACGTGGTCAAGGCACGATAGGCCTCGCACCATCTCCTTGGCACTGAGCCGCTTCAGGGCCTCGAAGTGGAGGTGCCCGAAGCGCTCATGCCACTGCCACGCCTCGTCGTCCCGACGGGCGGTGAGGCAAACTGGTTGTGCCACCTGCACGTTGAGGATGTAGAGTCGATTGGTGCCTCTGGTTACCTTGGCAAGAAGGCGACGACGGCGATCCCAAATCCTCATGACTCCGTGCTCAACCAACACGCATGAACCGTTCTCATCCAGCTGTCCCACGCTGATGATAGAGTTTCTCAACGCGGGGATGTAGTAGACTCCGGTGAGCAGCCTATGCTCACTGGACTTGGCGGTGAAGGTGACGGAGCCAACACCCTTGATCTCCACGCCGGAGGCGTCCCCAAACTTGACAGAGCCTCGGACGCTGGAGTCAAGCTCGGTGAAGAACTCCCGTCGGCCAGTCATGTGATGGGTGGCGCCGGTATCGAGGTACCACCCGTCAGTCTTGTCGTTGCTGGAGCCGTCGCCGAGGAAGGCGTGTGCCTTCGGCTCATCAAGGTGGAGGAGAGCCGCTGCGGCCGGTGCCGCTGGAGGTAGCTCGATGCTTGCGTGTGCCAGGAGCAGAGCCAGCTCTTCCTCCTCCACCTATGCGATGTGGGACTGGCCGCGTTGTGGCTGTCGACAGTCTTTGGCCCAATGGCCAAGCTTGCCACAGTTGCGGCAGGTGTCGTCTCGTACCGGTCTGTGGTTGCCGGCGGCGCCGCCCTGGGCGCTTCTGCGGGTACCACCCTTGGTGCGTCCTCGCACCCTGACCTGGATGCCTCCGCGCTCCTTGACAAGCTGTTGCTCATCAGCGCGGGGGAAGAGGGATGAGCAGGAACAGCCAGTGTTCCTACTGCCGGCTAAGAACTGAGGGAAGCTCGTGAAGGGGATGAGCATGAGATGTTTAGGCTACAGGATAGAACGGCTCTGATACCAATTGTTAGTAGCAGAATCCTTACTTGATACCAGTTGTTAGTAGCAGAATCCTTACTCTCATCGAGAGGATGGCGCTAGGAGAGTTGGGGCAATTTTCTGTTTATTTCTCACAAATACCATATCATCCCAGGAGGGTTGGGATACATATTTATAGCTAGCTTGCTAGTCTAAAACTGAAAGGAGATGTTGTCCTACAAGCATCTCAAACTGAAAATAAAGAAGATATTGTCTTAGAGCATCCTAAACTGGAAGTAAAGAAGATGTTATCCTACAAGCATCAGATACTATCCTAGAGCATCCAAACTGAAAGCATCCAAACTGAAAGTAAAAAAGATGTTGTCCTACAAGCATCTCAAGTTGAAAAGCTGAAAAACAAAAAAAAAAAGAGCAACAACAGCATAGCACAAGACTTATTCCATCAACTGCTAATGTAAAGAAAAAGTTAGTACCATTCACATCTCAGTAAATAAAATCCACAAAAAGAAGAGTGATCCATTCAACATTCTGGTGCAAAACTGTGCTAAAGCTTATGACAGCTTTTTTTTTTAAAAAAAAATAAGTCTTTTAACATCCATGGATTTCCTTGTAACAGCTTTAACATATGTAAGTTACACTAACAAAACATGTTTTATGGCTTTCAGTTCCATCTAATTTCATATACACTGGTGACTGGTTCATCTCTTCCTCTATCAACTCAAGGCTGCGCCACTGTTTATTTGCATCACCATGGGAATATAATAATGATGCAAGACCTTGATGCTTCTTCTGCTGCTATATTCCCCCCAGAAAATGGGAGGGGGGGGGGGGGTTGTCAACCAAATTACTGACATGGGCAGTAGTAATCAACTTCATCAGATTCAGAGGTCACCAGCACTGGTTAAGGTGTTCAGCAGATGTCCAATGTTTTGGCTAAACCTTGTGACCATTGGTGGATCCATTCTGCTCACCGATCTTCTGGAATTCAGCTTGGATGACCTCAACGATCTTCGTGTCATCGGGGTCAGGCTCAGGAATGCTGACATGTAATGATCCCATCTTGATGAGTTCTTTGCACGATGCTTGCTCCTCGATGTGACCATAAAGCTCTTTGTGGAAAGGATGGTCGAGTGAGTAGCAGTCATCAACGTCAGTAGAAGAATGTTTGGACGAGCCAGAGCCCTCCCGGCGGCAGAAATGTGGAAGAGATGAATAGTCCATAATCTGCATTAGTCAATAAATGGAAGATTCAACATATCCTGGATATCGAAGAGAATTAACAGAAGAATCTTTTGTTCTGTGCCACTATAAATTCATGGAAGAATGGTAATTTCACTTAGTAATGAAGGATCTGTGAAAAGAAACAAATAACCCAGCGAATTACTGAACTTACCTTCAGAAGTTCATCTCTCCCACAACCATGCAAAACTTTAACCTTCTTTTTTGTCCTCTCCTGCAACAGGGGTTTCACAACCTACCAGAAAGATCAAATGAAATGTCTGAGTTTTCGATTTTCACTACAAAAGTCATTAGCTCAGCCTTAGGCTACAACAAATCATATAGTACCTTCCAACATGCAGAAAATATATAGGGAACATTAACTACATAGTACGTCTCTGTTTTTTCAGGGTAGTTCAAATCATCAACTGTTGAGATTGAGGTCAACATCTGTAATCCATATTGACAAGAAACATGTCACGTTTTTTCTTGCCAGAAACAACAGAAGTAATGAGCAGAAAAAAAACTGTACGAAATTAGAGAAAGAATAGCATAAAACATACCTTCATTTGGCTCAATGCTGACAACTTCAAGCCAGTCATGTCCAAAACTTTTACACAGGTGGTAACAGGCCGCCCAAATTTTTCCGTCAACATGGGCTAATTTGGACATATATAAATCCATAAGAAAAAAAATTCTATGCATTAACATAAATAGATTGGAATTTTTATTCTCACACTCACCAAAATTACCCGATCACGGTACTCATTAATCTGAATATGAGATTGCACATAGTAATGGACCTGAAAATGTAATATTTCTACTCTTAGTTGACAAACTTAAGTTTAAGTAAAATAGGGTAGAGTGCCACAAAACTGTAAGTTGATCTTAGGAGATCATTAATTAGGATTTTAGGTTACTTATTGGTGATAGTATTATGTCAAGAAGTTACATCACCATCACAACTAATATTTAATAACACAACAAAAAGTAAAATCTAGCTTCATGACTTTGGCTGCAGCCTATTCAATAAATAGTAGTCATCTCATTATACCGAAGCTTTGTCATATGTGCTCTGCCCAACACCAACAGCAAAAACTGGGAGACCCTGCAAAAGAAATAGAAGAAATATATAGTTACATATTTCTTATATTTTAGTAACCAGAGTAGCATTCTTGATATATTTTGGGCATAAAAAGCATCAATAGTGGATGTCAAGCATAGTTAATAGAAAATATCTACAAGGAATCCTTATGTGTCAATCAATAGCACTACGGCATTAAAAGTGGGCAAGCTGAATGCACAACTGCAAGTGAGAAAATTAGCTTAATTGTAAATCCACGCTGGGACATGCATGATGCATTTTTATACATAGCAAACACATGAGAATTTAGCTAGTATCTAATAATAAAAAGGCTATGAAGTCAGCTGAAATGATCAACCTTCAAGCAAGCGATATTGTAAGGCATCGCACTATAGTTTGAATTTTACACTGACAATCTTAGGTCATATCTTGCCATACAGACCCAAAAATTGCAGCCACTGAGACATCATTCCGTGGAGATTACGAACCAATGGAAGTTAAAGCATTAGCATCTTCGGTGTAGCCATCTTTATTCAGTGTATTTACCTTTTGTAGTGTCTACAGAAGTACTACAATTAACCGAAATGCACCAAGAAACGAATTAACTACAAACCAAGCTGTTTGCCAAACCCCACCGAAACAAACAAATGCCTGTTCTATACACAAAGTAAGAAACGTAGACAAATAGTTACATCAGGATCAATGTATGCTGGACAAGAAACATATTTCAACACAATCATTTGGGAATGTGACCATACCTCCTTTGTGTATCCTGAGAGTCCAACAAGTTGTGAATCACGGATTGATCTGTACAAATCTACTGGGACAATAGGTCTCTGTATATAGTCAATGTAGACAGTTATCAGCAATTATAAAATAATGTGCGAGATCAACATAGTAACTATAAGTTTGCTTGACAAAAGATATGGCAAACAAGAGAGAGAAATTGTAGACCAATAAGCGATTCTGCCACAAATTTCCCACAGGATTGTAGTCTAGAAGAGTTACTCACCTCAAGAACAGTATCGATTTCGTTTTGAATCCTCCAATTCAAAGAATCTACAAGCTGCATATATATAACCAGCTAAGCAACAATAATTTCCAGAGCACTCTTTTCAGCATAGAATGGAGAAATATGGAATGTGTTACCATTTTATGAGCCTTAGATACATTCCACTCTCTGGCCTTAAGGAAACGCAACAATGTTTCTTTAGGATAGCCCTGGTGTACATTCTGAGAAAATAGATATATATTTAGATATTCCTTAATTCAACCAATATTCACTTTACAAGTCACATTTAAGGATGATTTGCAAATCAATCATATCGCATCAAAAACATCCAAGTGAAGGAATTCTAGAATCAGCAACCAGTACTTAATTTAAAGGAACATAAAATGGCTGCATTATGTATATGTTCTAGTCATGCATACAAGTATGGACTGTTGGTGCAAAGGTAGGTCATATAGTGTAATAAATGCGGGTTATGGTATTTGTTTTACTTCGCTTCAGGGTTGTAAGCATTTTTGTGAACACTAATAGTGACATTCTTTTTCAAGATTTATCTAACTCTCAGAGGACTCTAGAAAGGAATAAGACTAGACTGTTGTTGCTAAGAGGAAAGAGAGGAAATAATTCTGAATTGCTTTTTTCTGGAAACTAATTGTAGGTGTAATACAATCTATTATTGGAAGGGGTGAGTGGATGGGCAATGGAATAACAGGTTCTTGGGGTGCCTCTCATCCATTTTAACCCAAGTTGACTAGTTCTTGGTAAAATATCAAGCAGGCATTGAGTCAGTTATTGATCTTCTAAAGGAAATGCAACCAAAACAATAAACATGCACGGAGGAGTTAGGAAGAGTCCAGCTTCAGTTAATTGAGCAGCCACATCACTTGTTTGGCTCCTGAATGTTTCCCAATCCTTGGCCACTACGAAAAATGGAATTGATTCTGCACTTCTTACGGGTTGTGATGCAGTATTTTTCATCCTTAGTTGCACTGCACTAACCAGTATATTCCACTCCAGAACAAGTTGGCATCTCATAACCTCATACATGTAACATGTTGCCTCTTAACTTTCAGAGAACATTTAGGAAACCGACAGGCGATAACGCCATGTATTTGGCACGTGTCAACAGATTTAGGCTACATGGCTGGTTTACATTAGTGGCCAAGAAAGGAATATTGCCAGCACTAAGAAAAGTTCCTAGAGAACTGGTAGCAGCGAACGATGTACCCAATGATGATTGTCGAATAACTCCAAAACAACTTAGCTCACTTAATCGACTGGAGATCAGCATAATCCAGACGCTTCCTCAGTTGCAGGAGACATCATGATTCCCTCGCCATGAACGAATGTCAACCCATGCAACAATGACAAACTTCGTGGAACACGCAAAGCCCTAAACTTACTACACTAGACAAATCAAACGCTAACATTCCCTCGCTTACTCATTGGCATTGAGCAAACTCTACACTCCACGTTCCCATCCACTGATCACGCGCCACTATCCAATCACATCGCTTCCCTACGCAGTCCATCACTACATTGACCAAGAAATGTGATTTTTTTTAAAAAAAAACTCCATCTTGAACTAATGATTTATCAGATATTCAGACCCTAACTGTTGACAAGCTCGCGCTCACACTCTAAATCAGGTCAAATCCGCAGTGTTGCTGAAATCGGCTAATCCACACGACTGTCCAACCACACAGACTACAAAATCTACAAGAACAACCATCAAGATCCAAGCTTTGGCACAGGCTGCCGACATAGGGCACCCCAGAATCAGATCCGTACCTGAAACGTCCTCCTCAGCGGCGCCTCCACTGCAAAGATCCAGACAAACAAGCCCACGTCGTCAGATCACCCAAGAACCCGGCCGAGCTCCGGCGGAAACTAAACTGCCCAAAAAACGCACCTTGGTCCATGAGGAGGGCGAGCTGCTTGACGGCGTCGTCGGAGGCGGCCCCCATTGCCGCGGTCGGGGAGATCGGCGAAGCCGCAAGATTTAAAGGTGGGGAAGGCAGAGGGTCCTCTCGATCTCGGGTTGGGGTTCGTCGAGGTGTGAGAAGAAATCCGGAGGCGGCCACTCTACTACTTCTTCTCCATCCAGACGGCGAGGTGGTATGTAGTGCAGCGCTTGCTCGGTGAGGAGAGGAGGGGGGAAGCGTGCGTTACACTATAGCAGCCAGCAGCTGCCGCTTCGCCTACTTTATGATGAGAGAGAGATCAGGAAGATCTCGCATTTCCTAAAAAGGCAAAACCAGAGGAAAATAAGGATTTTTTCTGGATATTTTTAACAATTTGCCCCCTCTTAAACTTGACGTATAATCATTTACCACTCTATATTAATAATATGTAAACCCTCATGTATTTAACATATGTATCAGGTGCCTATAACATAGGAATGGAGAAAAATAGGAGGGTTTTCTTTCTTTTTTTTCCGTGTTTTTACATTACATCCCTCCTTTGATCCGCGGGAAAAGTTGGATGGACTTGTTTGTTTAGGAATGTACTCCTCCATCTAAAAAATCTAATTATAGGGATGAATGTGAACACATGTAGCTACTTTTTTCCTCCGGTAAGATTTAGCTAAATTCAGTTATCTCAACATCAAACGTATTTTACTAGAGTGTGTGTCTGTATGTGTGTGTTGTGTGTATCAAGCTGTCAATTTTGTAGGTTATCGTTTGTGTCACTTTTGTTTTCTTTCAATGATGATACTTCATTTTTATCCTACGAATTTTGTTTTATATTTAAGCATAAAGGAGTAGCAAAAGTGAGATTTGTTGTTGAAAAAATAAGATGGTACAATTCCTCAGTTAAAAAAATAATATCCCCCTTTTTTGTTTTGGGTTGTATCGAGTTAAAGTCTACAGACTACCAACAAGACTATTTAATATATATATATATATATATAGATTACTCGAATGAGAATTATATTACTAGTTCTGTTGGTAAAATCCACAACATCTTAATTTATTGCTAGCTTTTTTAACATAATCTTGTAGGCATTAAGTGGTCATTGCTCAATACTACCCCCTTCAATTTGATGTTTTCTAATGCCCAATAAAGAATGTTTTTTCAATGCCCTTTCTAGTCATTTTCATATTTGTTATCTAGCTAACCAATTCCTAATAAGGACAAAATAAAAAGGAAGTTATTTTAGTGGGCATAACTTTCACACTCAATATACTCTATAAACTACTCCTGTGCTATACAGGAGGTGGGAGGATAAAAGAAAACCAAAGTTGTTCCTTGCACTAATTAACTATTGCTTGTAGGTTTTTGTCACTTATACCTACATTATATCAAGAATAAAGTTGACTTGGCCATATGTAGTTTTAGGGAAAAACATGTGTGAGGTTGATGCCATATAAGAGCATCCAAAGTTAGAAAGAAAGAGTCGTATAGACCAAATTGCGTGACTTATTAGGAATGATTTAAAGATTGTCTCCTAATTTAACCTAACTTTTTGTTCCAATAACCTTTTGCTTCCATGCATTGTCATCCTTCTCTAACATCCTAGGCTCCTAGCATGTAGTGCACCATCGTTTTTCTATTTGTCTAAAGTCAATAAAATACCTACTATGTGACTCAAAATGATATTTTTTTAATTCAAATTTTCTCTAGGTAATTCAAGTCGATCTATTGGAAGGAACCCAATGCAAGAATATTTGATCAGAAGACAAGCACACCATCCAACCTTTTCTTTTTCTGAAATTAAGGATGAGAATTCTATTTAGAAAGAAGCTAGGATGTTTACTAACATGAGTGAGCAATACAATGTTTTAGTTTAGAGTAAACTCGTTCCTTTGGCTTTGTTAGGATTCAACAAAGTTGTAACTTGGTCGACCTCCTTCAGCTGGTTTCGTATAAAGAAGTCGACTTTGTGTAGGTAGTCACTAATGTACCATAGCACCATAACATGCACACATGCTTTTATAATGCATGGCTATAAAAAAATGTGTTTTTCATCACCTATATCACAAAATCAAAAGTGTAAATCCTATCTAGGGGTGTCACTACTGAAGCAACACACTAGAAAAAATTCTCAAACTTTGTTCTATTGTTTTAACTCAACTTATATTTCGAGAATGGGTAACATTTCATTACCCAACTTCAGTGAAAAAACTAAAGTGCACTTACAACCTTCCTTTTTTAAACAAAATGGCAAACTGTGTGGCTTGTGTCTCTTTATATTTGTACTTCATCCGTCCCAAATACATGACTTGGTATAATGTGTACTAGGTTTGTGTGTTTTAAAAAAGAGGCAGGCAAGGTGGAGCAATATATAAGAAGCGGTGCCTACGAATCCGGTCAATAATAATTTTTATTATTTTTATTGGTTGTAGTTCGTCTATTTTCACTGTATATACATCCCACGATACAAATTTAGATATTTACATCAGTTTAAACTCGACCGTAAAAATATTATGGTACCGTCTCTATTTCGTTTATGTTCAGCCACTGAACGGAGGGAGTAAATCCAAAAACGTGCACAGCGATAGTGTTTTTCCGGGTACACCGTATACGACTGCAACTACTCACGTCAAACCAAAGGCAAGGCGTATGTAGCTAAGAAGGTCAATAAAAAGATACGTTTTCACTCCCCAGAAAGCGGAAACTAAGAAGGCGTATAGCTCGCGTTAGGATATTTACGCAACCGAGAGAGGAAGAAGCGAGAGAAAGAGCTCGTGCGCTATTCTCTTCTTGCGACAGAAGCAAAAGGCCGCGAAGAGAGAGAGAGAGAGATCGCCGGAGATGGCCGACGGGGAGGACGCCGCCGCCGCCCGCCGCCGCGCCGCCGTGACGGAGTACCGCAAGAAGCTTCTCAACTGCAGGGAGCTCGAGTCGCGCGTCAGCACCGGTGAGCCGCCCGCTCCCCCCCCTCTACTGCCCCCCCGCTTCTCCCTGCTTAGACTTCCGATCTCCCTAGGGTTCGGAGGCGGTGGGTTCCGATGTTACCCTAGCCGAACGTATGGCTCTGCGCGCGCGGTAGATCTCGTCTGCGCTGCGGATGACTGGAAGAAGAGTGGCTTCGTGTGTAGATTCGGTCGGCAGGGTGCTTAGTACTGGTGATTTCGGGGATTTACTAGGGGGAATCGCTTGTTACGCGACGTGTTCGGGCGCTAGATCGCGGTCTGGGGCGCTGGGCGTTGGGCTACGAGGTTGATTAGGTCGATTTGGTCTTTCGAGCGCTGAATCTGATGATTTGGGCTCCTTTTTCTCGATTTGGATCTGAAGTCTATAGTGTGGTTAGACTTAGGGTTTTTGTATTAGTCAACCCTGACCATTTGGGTGAGTGATAACCAATCTCATAAAAATCGGGATCAAGGAAGGAGTATTTCCTGATCCTTAAGTAGTTTTCCTTAATGATTCCTTTTCAATTGTATGATTATGGACGTGATATTTCTTCTTAGTGCGTCATTTAGGTCTCTAATTATGGTTTGAAATTTACTGTGAGCTCTTCTAAAGAATTTATTTTAACTTGTGAGTTTTGGTACTGTGGGGGTGCGATTTTCATGGAACTCAAGCATTATCTGCTTCTTCAAAAGTAGATTCCATGCTCCAGGTAGGCTGTAGTGCTCTCGCCCGTGGTGGTCATTAGTCTCTTAGAGCAGCTGCACTGTTTAATACGTATATTTGGTTATTCTGATTAAATGAGAGTTTTATAGAACATAGGTGTCCAGACCCAGACCTATTAAGCCTGAATCGATATATTGGTATCCTCGAGCACTCTTTTATACCTACTTATAGGCCTTTTGTGGACTGTAGTTTCATAGGTTATACTTTTGCTGCTGATAGTCAATGAGTTAAGGCTTAGGTACAATGCTCATAGGCTTTAGTCATGGGATTATGTCTCATCCCAGTTAATGTCAATTAACGAATGGGCTTTGCGATGCATATACTGGCTACCATGTGTCAGCTTGAGGAAAAAAAAGTGCCAACCAGGGTTATATGGCTTAGAATACTCAGCCTGGAGGGTCCTATGTGATGCAAGCACTCGTTTACTTGCTTTGATAATTGTGTACGGTTACTACTGTACAAGGATATTCAGCCAAATTTCCTTCAAAGGAAGTAGCTGTGGAGTGAAAACACATTCCTCTTTAGTTTAATGATGTTTTGAAAACACATTTCAGCTGCATGAAACCATGGCGTGTTGTTGTTAGTAAAGTAATAAGTATTAACTATTATAGGATAGTGCATTGTCTCTTTCCCATAATATTTTGTTTGGTTTACTTGTAACAACTCGTTTGTTCCCATTCCAACCGTTAGTTTCTTCTCTTTAGTCTTATACTCTCTCTTATTATATATAAACCACAGGAGGAGAAGGCCATGTTTTAAGTATGCGAAAAGTTTCTTTGCATCCAAAAACTTTGCTACTATAGTTCATTTGGAACTCAAATCAAACCTTTGTCTTGGGCAACTGAACATCATCTAGTCATGTCTTTGCTGTGTAAATTTGATGTATCAGCAAAAAATGTTTTGTTTATCGGGAACAATCCAAGTAAATTTCAAATACATGTTTACTTGCTTTTAGAACCATTTGGAGCCTGTTTCATTTTGATTAGCTTGATCTTGCTTTGATGCATGGTTCATCTACATGCAGTGAGGGAAAACCTAAAAAATGCTAAGAAGGACTTTACAAAGACAGAAGACGACTTAAAATCCCTTCAAAGTGTTGGGCAGATCATCGGAGAGGTTCTCCGCCCTCTTGATAATGAACGTTGTAAGTAAAGAGCATTTCCTTTTTGTGTTGAATTTACATTCTTTACTTTGGCCACTTCTTATCACTACAGAAAAATCACAAGTATTTGCTTTTGCCATTTCTTTCCTTCGATGATGAAAAGTGACTACAGTACTGTTAATCAACTTAAAAGTTACTTATAGCATTTTTACATTAAGCTATTGCTTGCATTTTAGTTTTTTTTTATCAACAGAATTTTAGAACTAAACAACTGAAACGCCTATTTCTTCAAGTTATTGTTAAGGCTAGCAGTGGTCCCAGATATGTGGTTGGTTGCCGGAGCAAAGTGGACAAGGAGAAATTAACTTCGGGAACTCGTGTTGTTCTTGACATGACAACGCTGACAATCATGCGCACGCTTCCACGTGAGGTATATTTAGTTTTTAAAATCATCTGTTTTTTCGTTGGAGCATTTTTGTTGACCCTTTTACTGTAGGAGCATTTTTTAAACAAAAATTGATGATTTGGGATTTAAAAGTGCACTTGTTTCTTCAGGTGGACCCTGTGGTTTACAACATGCTTCACGAAGACCCCGGTAATGTCAGTTACTCTGCTGTTGGTGGTCTGTCTGATCAGATTAGAGAGCTCAGGGAGTCAATCGAATTGCCCTTAATGAACCCTGAGCTCTTTCTTCGTGTTGGGATCAAGCCCCCCAAGGTAAATCCTACGATTTTTGTACTTAGATCCCTAATAGTACGTGTAATGTAACTATGAGATCAGAGAGACAAATTTATGGATATTACAACCATGCAAGTTATATTTTACTTTACTCATTGCAGGGTGTTCTACTCTACGGTCCACCAGGAACTGGTAAGACACTATTGGCGAGGGCTATTGCCAGTAACATCGATGCCAACTTTTTGAAGGTGCGTCTTTTGCTCACTTAATAGGTACTGTCTTCTTTTACAAACTAAAAATTCTTGTACTGATAAATTGGCAAACACAGATTGTTTCAAGTGCTATAATTGACAAGTACATTGGAGAAAGTGCCCGCTTGATTAGGGAAATGTTTGGTTATGCACGTGATCATCAAGTAAGTCTTATTCTGACTCTCTTTCTCTTTTTACATTTGTCTGGAAAGCTAGTTGGACCTAAAACATCCTCTTTTTCTGCAAGATGCTAGCACAAACATAGTTGCAAAAGACCTCGATATTCTGTCATTTACATGATCTAATCATAATAATATCCACATTGTGGAAGTTATTGTTGGTTCTAAAGTTAAAACAATCATTAAGCTATAATCTTCTTTTACATTTAAGTTGCTATGTGGACACTAGCGGTGCATTTCTCCAATCACTTTAACTCACATTCATTTAGTTTCCATCACTCAGTTTTGCCTCCCAAATTTTCTTTCCTAGCCATGCATAATCTTCATGGACGAAATTGATGCCATTGGTGGGCGGCGGTTCAGCGAAGGAACTAGTGCTGACCGTGAGATCCAGCGCACACTGATGGAACTGCTAAATCAATTAGATGGATTTGATGAACTTGGAAAGGTAACTTATTTATCAGACATATAATTTTGGTTATACTGTATTTTATTTTGGTACCTTACTTGCAGTATATGTAAATGCAAGTGAATTTGATTAAAGTAATTTACTTGCTAGCATGTTTGCATGTCTACATGCTGGTCTAGCTTTCTTGGGTAAAAAGTACACTGATGAGGGATTTTTTTTTGTAATTACCTTTGTTTAACACCTCCATTGTATAAGATTAGCTGATCTGTATTGTTGTGTACTGGAGTTTTAAGCGAAGGTATGCATACCTTAAGATCAGTCGTTACTGGAATCCTGAAAATTACACCATTGACATGATACGTTTATAATCCATGTTGTAGTATTCTGAGTTGGTGGCTTGACCATTTGCCAATTATTCCCACTGGCAACGAATATTAGAATCTGGATTTACGATGAAATGAATTTTGGCTCTTCCAATTGATCATGTAACCAATGTAGGTTTTTTGGACTGCTCAATTGCCCATCAATGTCTATGATCTAGTTTGTTCAGGACAAATTGGGTATGTTCAGCATGATCAGCTCACTGGAGATACAATTGGTTACTCTTGTTTGTATGGTTTTTTTGTACATGCATAATGATTGCTGCTTGATGATGTATGATTTCATCTTGACAAATAACTTTTTTGCTTAAACAGGTGAAAATGATCATGGCCACTAACAGACCTGATGTTCTGGACCCTGCACTCCTGCGTCCTGGACGTCTAGACAGGAAGATTGAGATTCCGCTACCAAATGAGCAAGCAAGAATGGAAGTTCTTAAAATTCATGCGGCTGGTATCGCCAAGCATGGGGAAATTGATTACGAGGCAGTTGTTAAACTGGCTGAGGTGAGTTAGTCTTATTTAGCTTTCTTACCAACTTGCCGAACCTTCCTGATTTGGGTGGTTGTAGGGATTCAATGGGGCTGATCTTCGCAACGTCTGCACCGAAGCGGGTATGGCTGCAATTCGTGCTGAACGGGACTATGTTGTCCATGAGGACTTCATGAAGGTGCGCCGCATTATACTCTCTTCTATCTACCAACACACCCGCTGTTAGACGTCATCTCACAGTTTACATGCGAATTGTACTTCAGGCTGTCAGGAAGCTGAACGACGCCAAGAAGCTGGAATCCAGCGCCCACTACAGCGCAGACTTCGGCAAAGAGTAAGGTGCAAGACTCTGATCCAGTTATCGATCTTCTACCATGCGGGGAGTTCTCCGCCATGGTGCAAAAGCAACAGAGAAATCGGTTTTTCACCTTCAGGCTTCTATTCTACACTGCAAGCTGAAGCCATTTGTCATGTGTGCAATCAAAGAGCCATAAATGGTTGTCAAGCTTATCTCTGGGACTGGAGAAACATACCGAGAACTTGCAAATTTTATAACCGATGCTTTTGCCTCTATGTTTCACTCCGTTTTTTGAGTCTCACCTTGTGTGTCAGTACTACTGTGTAGTCTTAGTTTTGAGCAGTTCCATGTACTTTTGACACCATGCTTGGTAAAGAATAGCAAAATGGTATCATGATTCAGCTTCCAGACCCCCATTTGGTACTGGGAATGCATCTCAATTCCTGTGAAATTCTTGCAAAATTATGTGAACTTCTTTGCTTTCTTATTTGTCTATTGCATCCCTTGTCATCCATTCTAATCGTAGTGGTGTGTGCCAAGAAAAGAGAGGGAAACAACAAAATTACATATCCTTGAAACCCGATAATTACCAGTTCTCTTAGCTGGATAATGACCAATTTATCCATCTGAATTAGGCGCTTCTGAAGACGATTAACCTGTGGCAATCCAGGAAGCTCGGAGCAGCAGCTTGCCACGTGTTGGGCGGGAAATAAACCATCACGCCTTCCCTCCGCAGATCCGACGGCCCCAAACCCCTCCCTCCTCCCCCGCACGAATCTTGATGCACGCAACGAGATGAACACCCTCATCAATTCAAACCGCCGCGGGTAATCGCCTCCAAATCCCCAATTCCCCGGAGGAAAACAGAGATCGTCATCGCCATTGCCGTCTCCTTCCTCCTCCTCCTCCTCCATGGCGAGACCGGTGGGCGGCGGCGGCGGCGGGGAGCGGCCGGGAAGCGCGCCGATGCGGCTGTGCGTGCACGTGGTGGAGGCGCGGGGGCTGCCGGCGGCGTACCTCACCGGGCACAGCGACCCCTACGTGCGGCTGCAGATGGGGAGGCGGAGGGCGAAGACGACGGTGGTGAAGAAGTGCCTCAGCCCCCTGTGGGACGAGGAGTTCGGGTTCCTCGTCGGCGACGTCGAGGAGGAGCTCGTCGTCTCCGTGCTCAACGAGGAGGGCTACTTCGGCGGCGGATTCCTGGGGCGGGTCAAGGTGCCCCTCTCCGTCGTCATGGCGGCGGAGGGCCTCTCCCTCGGCACGGCGTGGTACCACCTCTACTCCAAGGGCGGCAGGTTTAGGAGGAAGAGGCGAGGTAAGTACGTTGCGCCTCCTAGCTTCTCCTTGCCATGAATTGCCGCTTAATTTTTGTGGATACCATCTCGGAGATAAGATTGCAAGAACTAGATGCATATGTTACAGAAATGGAGGCGACCGGAGCGAATTAAGCAAAGGTGATTCGTTGTGATGCTGTCCTGTGTTGTTCATGTCACCTCATTTCTATTAAAAAAAGAATAAGAAATTTACTCTAAAAATTGCTATGCTATCTCGTTCACCCAAAATTCCTTATATTTTGGTACGGAGGGAGTAATTCCTATAGTGATGCTTCTGTAGACGACTGTTTTTTTAGATATACAGGTCTTATATGTTATTTTACATCCATCAGATTGATGTTCCACTGCTACTCCGTGCTAAAAGTATGATGTAGCAGTGGCCAAAGCTAACATCATTATCTGTTCAATTCTCCTCCATTGCAGTTGCAGGTGAAATTTGCTTGAGGATTTACTTATCTAGGACAGCCATTTGCGACGAACCGAGAAACATGCCGATGCAACTTATCAATGATACACCATGCAGCTCAATGAGGTCAGTTGGAACCACTGTCTCGTCCTTATCGGCGAGGTCAGTTGGAACAACTGCCTCGTCCTTATCGGCTTCTGTTAGTAGCCTTGATCTGTCAGCCTGTCCTAGCATGGAAAGGGCATCCTGCAGCAGTATGGATAAGTTGAGCCAGGGCATCATGGATCAGCAAGGCCGTCGAAGTCTAGGGCAACTGTCTTGTATCAGCACAGAAAGATCTGTTCTTTTGGAGCCTGAGGAAGATGACAATGATGCCACCACCAGTGCATCATCAGTAGTGGAAGTCATGTCTCGCTACTTTTGTCGGAAACCTGTTGACACCGCACCTTCTGCCACATCAGATCATGAGCAGTTTCAAGATACACAAATGAACTCTGAATCTTGTGAAAATGTTGATAATGGGGCGCTCCCTGAAACCAGTTTAAATGAACTAATGAAATCCCTGGAGTCTAAAGATAAAGGTTCTGAAATGCCAGAAAACTTGCGTGGTGGCATACTCGTGGACCAATCTTATGTTCTTCCACCAGCTGAAATGAATTCCCTGTTGTTTTCTTCACAGTCAGATTTCTGGCCAGCAGTTGCAGAAGTTCAAGGATTAAGTGGATTCCAAACTGAGCCCTGGAAATTTGCAGGCAATGATTGTTTGAAAAGAACTTTGAGTTATACAAAAGCTGCAAGCAAAATAGTTAAAGCTGTAAAAATTACTGAAGAGCAGACATACTTAAAGGCAGCTGGAAATTCTTTTGCTGTTCTTTCCAGTGTTAGCAGTCCTGAGGTTCCCTGTGGTAATTGTTTCAAGGTGGAGATTCTGTACTGTATAACACCAGGTCCACAATTGCCATCTAAAGAACAAACATCACATCTTACTATAAGTTGGCGTCTGAACTTTGTCCAGAGTACAATGTTGAAAGGAATGATCGAGAGCGGGACAAAACAAGGACTCCGAGAGGGATATTCACAGTTTACTGAAGTACTGTCCCAGAAAACCAAAGTGATTGTGCCTGATGATTGTAACTTAAGCAAAGATGAGATTTTAAGCTCATTGCAGACACAGGAAGAATCAATTTGGAAACTGGCTGCCCGCTTCCTTGGAAACTTTGCATTCATATTCTCTTTATGTATAGCACTGTATGCAATTGCACATCTTCGTCTAGTTAAGCCAAATATGGTGAATGGGCTCGAATATTTTGGTATTGATCTTCCAGATTCAATTTGGGAGGTTGTATTTTGTGCCATTTTGATCATTCAGGGGCAGAATATCTTCAAAGCAGGACGACGGTTTTTGTATGCATGGAAACAAAGAGGTACATTGCCTTTTTTATTAGCGTACATGTTTATTCTGTAAACACTAATAGAATGAACGGGAATTATGTTTTTCTCCATCTTCCTCTACCTAGTCTTTTCTAGAATTGATCTAAGTCCTTAAATGATTTAAAAAGAAAAAAAACTGTATTCACCTAAGAACTGACTGTTCCTTCCCTTGGGGATAAATCATAATCACAAACATATGTAACTTTTTTCCCTCTTCCAATATTAGGTAGTGATCATGGGGTGAAAGCTCATGGTGATGGTTGGTTGCTGACTGTTGCACTTATTGAGGGAAGCGGTGTAGTAGGTTCAGGTACACCTGGCTTGCCTGATCCTTATGTTGTTTTTACCTGTAATGGAAACAGGAAAACAAGCTCAGTTAAATTCCAGACATCCGAACCGAAATGGAACGGTCAGTTCTGCCCCCGCATTATTCATGTTGGAAAGTTACTTATCCTTATGATCTTTGCAGATCATTTTCCTGGTTATCTTACCTTTTTCTTTTTCTATTCTAGAGATATTTGAATTCAATGCAATGGATGATCCTCCATCAAGGTTGGAAGTGGTTGTGCATGATTCAGAGGGACCACTTAATAAAACTCCTATTGGTCAAACAGAAGTGAACTTTTTGAAAAGCAATTTATCAGATTTGGGTGACATGTGGCTTCCTCTTGATGGAAGGTTTCCCCAGGGATGTGAGCCTAAGTTACACTTACGAATCTTTTTGAACAACTCACGCGGGACTGAAATTGTTATGAATTATCTGGCAAAGATGGGGAAAGAAGTAGGTAAGAAGGTAAGAGTTGGATGGTGTTTGTTTTAACTCCATTGTCAGCAAAAGTGCGTTCTGTTACTGAAGTTGCATATATGACTGAATACTCAGATACACCTGCGGTCTGCTCAGACAAATTCAGCTTTCCGTAAGCTCTTTAGTCTTCCTCCAGAAGAATTTCTTATCGATGATTTCACCTGTTATCTAAAGCGGAAAATGCCACTTCAGGTAATATTAGGTCTCATTATTTGTTCTGATGTGTTGAGCTGGATTTTTGTAACTTATTACATGGAATGTGGTACAGCACTGCTGATTTTTGACTTCGTTTAGGAAGGGGATATAAGATACTTCCTTCAATATTATATATGTAAATTTGTTTCCATTGAAGCCTTTACTTCCTTTAGGAAGGGGAAAACAAGAGATCTGTACTATAGCTCTCTAAACTTGAAACCAAAATTTAAGGTCCCTAAAACTGCTGATATCGACTTGTTTGGTCATTACCTCTGCTAACTCATGGCAGACAGCTTGGCATGGTGTCCAGTAAGCCTGTGGTGCAAGTACACTTCCTTTAGCTGTTTTGAGGCCACATCTTTCAATTATGCTATTTAACAGTAATTAGGTCTAAACAGATTTAGGTACCTTAGAATGTTATTTTAACTTCATTGAGCTGTATGAGAGAACATTGCAAGTTTAGAGACCAAGAAAAGTTTCTTATGAATAACACAATGGGTTTGTATATCTGTGAATTCATGGAGAACTAGTGAATTTTTATGCTCTTGTTAACGATTGTACCGCACATTGCCACTGCCAGTTGCCACATTTCATTTTTTAACTATTGTCTTCTTTACATATTTTCTGGTCTATTGGATCAAGAACTGAAATAGCTAGTATTTCTTACAGGGGCGCATTTTTCTCTCCCCAAGAATACTTGGATTCTACTCCAATATATTAGGCCGAAAAACCAAATTTTTCTTTCTTTGGGACGACATTGATGATATCCAGGTTGCTCCACCAACCCTAGCAAAAGTTGGAAGTCCATCCTTGATGATCATTCTCCGCAAGGACAGAGGTCTAGAAGCCAGACATGGAGCCAAAACACTGGATCCTCAAGGAAAACTGAAATACCATTTCCAGACATTTGTTTCATTCAATGATGCTCACAGGTGCCTTTTCCTTTTATAACTTATTTGATTTAAATTTTCCATATAAGGAACTTTATCGAGATATAGTACCATAATGGGCTAAACAAATTTACATGTTCAGAATTTGATCTATTGGTCATAATCGCATGGTGCCACCGCACGGATTATCATGAATGCGCCACTGCAAACTAAAACTACTTTTTTATAGAACTGTTAATAGATCCTTTTTGGTCGTATTTTTATCAACATCGTATGAAACAATAGCTGGACTCCCAATCTCCCATCATATTTGCAGTGATCTTATCTTGTCAAACCTTAAAAGGTTGATAACATATCACAATGATGTCTGACAGAATTATTATGGCACTTTGGAAAATGAGGTCAGTGGGTCCAGAACAGAAGGGAGAGATGATTGACAAAAATTCTGAACTGAAACAGCTCCCTTGTGAAGAAGGTTCTCTATTAGCCAATGAAGATGTGAAAATGTCAGAAGTCTACTCGGCAGTTCTTTCTGTTGATGTAAGTTTTTCTCTCTATTCAATAAACAGCATAATTGGAACCTCATATGATGCACTTGCAAAAGCATCTGGATATAGCCCGTGAGTTCTGTATTTGTAGGTCAATTCCTTGATGGATATGTTCTCCGGAGGTCCATTGGAGCACAAGGTGATGCAGAAAGCTGGTTGCGTCAATTACTCGCCTACAGAATGGGAGCTACTAAACCAAAATATATACCAGCGGCAAATCAGCTTTAAGTTTGACAAAATCTTGTCACGCTGTGGAGAGGCATCAACCACTCAACGAAAATATAACTTAGCCAATCGAGATGGCTGGGTCATTGAGGAGGTGATGACCCTCCAAGGCGTCCAACATGAAGACTACTCCAGTGTAAGAAAAAGCCAAAACTGAGTTCGATTAAAAATACATGTGTATGTTTTACTTTCATCTTGTGGATCACCAGTTGTAATCCAAAACTGCAGATCCAGCTCAAGTATCAGATGACTAGCACGTCCTTAAAACCAAGCACCTGCAGCATTCAGGTATTGTTAGGGATTGCCTGGTTGAAGGGAGCTAAGCAGCAGAAGAAGGTTGTGAAGAATGTCATGTCGAATTCCGCCAACAGGTTGAGGGAGATATTTTCAGAAGTTGAGAAGGAGCTTGCATCAAGAAAAGGTATCCGTTTGAACTTTGAACTCACCAAACTAACTCCTCTTGGTAGTAAATTGCTGAATTATAATTGGCTGTAGCTTCTTTCAGCAAAGGCCGGAACGAATTTCATTATCCAAAAAGAAGTAAATTGCTGAATTGACTTTGGATTCAGTCTAACCTATTTTTTCATGCGGCGACAACAAAAGTCTATAGAGATTAACATCTAACTGTGCAGTTATACCTTGTAAAAGTACTGCAAAGCAGTGAATTACCATCTCCGATCCCGTGCCCTTTTTATTGTCTCAGCTGCTGCTCTCACACTAAAACAGTGTGTTTTTTGATGCCTTGAAACAGAAATTTTACCGAGTTTTTCTTCTGCTACGAAATTCCAGGTGTGAGCTGACATGTGCCTGTGTTCTGAACCAGTAGAAGACTAAAAGAAGGCAGCAAAGCTCAGCAGCCAACACGATCTGTGTTAGCTCGACGGTATCACTGCTTCCTTTAGCTCTGCTCACTTTTCTGCTGCCAACCTATCGCCTATGTAAAATTGTGAATACCTTGATAGGAATCCAACAAATTTGCATATACATATTTATACTGTAAACACATGATTACAGAATGGAATGAAAAGAATGAACTTATTTCTGGTGGCAGTAATTTTCTATAAAGACATTTGACCCAAAGTGGTGTGATATAGTGTGCCTTTTATGTTCTCACATGTGATTCACCTTGTAAATAGTTACCGTAATTTCGAGTTGTAAGTAAGTAAGATTTTCTTTATTTAAAAAGATCTTAAAAAGACTTCCATAGGAGTCAAGAATTACAGAACATTTACGGTAACAAGCAAACAAACTAGTAATGCTTTTTCATCACATTCCAATCTATCATTGTTAGCACATAATGGGAAAAAAAGGGGAATAACAGATGGCTGAAATTCTTTATCATTGGATAGCATAAAAAAACACCTAGAAAAATAAGTTATGAATGATTGGAGCTGCAAGCTTTTGCCCTGCGATTATGTACATGTACAGCTCACCAATAAAATCTAATCATAAATTCACGGGACAACAATGGATGTAAAGAGGTAGTGACCAGGAGATATTAACGGGTTGTGACGTGGAAATGTTGGTTTTATCGATTATCTAGCTAGTGTCATGCCAAAAGCTGATGTGACAAATCATCAAAATCAAGAGGATCACTTCTGGTAATACAAGAACAAGAACGTTTTTCCTTTTTCCTTTGGAATGGGAAGGGTACAACGATATGATTATCACCTAATCATAAATATATTAGCTAGAATCACCAGTTGTTTTCTACTGTTGCACCCCACACAATTTTCCTCGTAAATTATTCCGTATGGAAGTTAATATCATCATCACACAAGCCGTTTTGTGTACAGTATAACTTGTCTGGATTTTTTTTCTGAAACTCTTGCAGCTGATTTTTCATAGCCTTTCAATATTAATTTCATCAGATTTTTGAGCATATATTTAGCCCTACAAAAAACAAATAAGACAATGCCAAAGTCAAACTTATATACATGTATTTCTTGATTTCTAGGACTGATGTGGATCGCTAATTATAGTCTTAGGAAAATACCGGTATTTGCTCTGAGTAATAGCAAAATCTCCCTGCTTTACTTTGGGTAAAAGAAAATATATTATAATATATATCATATCGAAACATATTTTCTTTATAAAATATGTTACCAACACTTATTTGCTTATTTAAATACATGGTATCAACTTGTTTGAATTAAATATTAAACTATTTCATCATATCAGAAAATATTAAAATACAATTTATAAAAACTACGAAAACAATGGACCACAAATAAAGCCTAAAGGAGTACAGATGTACGATATATCTGTTCATCATGATTAACACCGTATGGTCCTGCTGTTCATAAAAAATCTCTAGGACTTGCTGGTGGTACCAGCCCACACGTGCTCCCAAAAGGCCAAAATCGATCGAGATGATCAATTTTGACAGTGAAAGAAAACGAAAACACGGTCCTTGGACAATGCTTTGGCAGTTTCTGAACACGACAAACCAACTACTACTCCGTACTAGTGATTTTAGAAAGCCACATATTTCATTGATATATGTGTGAAATTACTGGGCTTCTTAATTTTTTTTACTAGAACCGATTCGATAGCCTTTTCTATCTCCGACGCGTATCTAGCATTTGGAAAAGTTATAAATGATTTTTTTTCATGAAGATAATGAACTCCTTTTTTCTTTGACACGATAATGAACTCCACTGGTTGTGTTGTGCCGTGAGTCTACTTGCATGCGGTGCTTATCAAACGCGTCGCCCTCGTAAAAAACGAGATGTGTTCGACAGTGAAAGAAAATGAAACCGCGGTCTTTATCAAGAAAATATTTTTTTACTAGTGATCTTTGTCGCTGAGACCCCGTTCTAACTTTATACTTAAATACACATTTTTTATCTTTCATTCCACGCTTTTCAAATTGTTAAACAACATATTTTATACGAAAACTTTCTATATAAAAGATGATTTAAAATATCAGATAAATCCATTTTCAAATAGTAATAATTAAAACTTAACTAATCATGTATTAATGGCTCTTTGGTCTTGCGTACCCGCTTTTAATCTTCATCCGTAAAAGAAACTAATGGAACCTTAATATCTCATTGTAAAATATAGCAATCTAATGTCAGATATAACACAATATAATACTATAAATCTGAATAGAAATATTAAGTTGTATCCAATCCGTTACTAGGTATTAATGCTATTGAAAAGCATAGCTAGTAACATAGGTTGGAATCCTCCCTCTTTATGTTACTGAAGCAATCTCTGTCCCTCTCCACTTCTCGCGTGACCTGTAAAAATCGATCCAGTGAGAGAGTAAGTTTGTCATTCACAGAGATATATATATAGTTGCTCTACTCTAGTATAAAATTATAAATCTTCTCTAACATGTATAGTTCCATAGTATCATAAAAATCATTAGAACTTATAAATCTACTCTAATATAAAATTATAGTCCTTTCAAAAATTTGCCGCCAGTGAAAACCAGGGAGAAGACCATTAAATCATATCTGTGATCCTTGCAGGATGCTAAATGTTTAGAATTGCTCCTTAGTTTAAACCTCGTTTATCTGAAGAATTTATCTTTAGTTTCTGTGATTACATCTTACGCTTTGTACGGTTGAGCTGAGGGCATTTAGTTTATTCTGGCATGGGTAATTAACGAAGATCCATTAGTGCATGGGTAACTGTTATAAACATGAGAAATTGATTCATTTAATTTTTTAACGAAACTTTTGTATATAAAATATTTTACAAAACTCCATTTTTATCTGATTAAGTGAAGACGAAGATTAAGTGTTTTACGTAAAACGAGGTGATATTAACATATGATTAATTAAGTTTTAATTATTATAAACTTCAAAAATATATTTATCTAATATTTTAGAGTAATTTTCATATAGAAAGTTTTCGTACGAACAATACCATTTAGTAGTTTGAAAAGCGTGGCACGAAGATAAAAATTTTAGGACCAAGATAAGATTTCATGGCAAGCTGGTGATCCTAGCACTTTGTATCATAACTTGTTATGCTTTTGCACTAAAGTCGAGTTTACGCTTTTCGTTAAAAGAGTTTCAAACCTTGATCAAATATCGCCTTAAACACTACAGCATATAATAGCATGCATGGAGTAACTTTTAGGCTTTCTTCGTTTCTACGACTTAGCTTAGGTACTTCTTCGTTTATCGTGAGCATATTTTACGAACTGCTTGTTGCGCAAATACTTCCTGTATATAATTTTCCTTAAAATCAAATAAATAAATATTTTAAGTTTAAACTATCTCCGTTTAATAATTAGATAACATTGTTGACTTTTAGAATAACGTTTGATCATTCGTTTTGTTAAAAAAAATTATGTAAATATACTAAATTATAAGTCATATTTAAAGTTCCTTTAATAATAAAATATGTAATAACAAAATAAATAATACTTATATAATTATTTTTAATAAGATGAAATGGTTACGTCATCTAAAAATCAACGGTATTATCCATTGAAAGTGAAGGGAGTAATAATTAATGTTCGATTAATCATATGCTAATATGCTAACGGTTTGTTTTATGTGCTGCCAAAAATCTCAGCTATAAATTGGTTCAATTTTGTTTTTGCTTTATCAAAATGGCTAATGCAAAAGTTTCAATATAGTAACAAACCAAATCACTTGATAAAAATCTAACATGCTAAAGTTTTATCCATACTATATATTTCCTTCGTTTCAAAATATAACAACTTTTAGCATTTAAAATTTATCCTAGAATATAACAATTTCTTCACCAACCTTCTCTTCTCAACCAATCACAACTCTTCACCATTCAATTTTTTCTACTTTTTTAATACCCGTGTTTAACTCTAAAAATATGGACGAAAAGAGTATATACCACGTTATAAAAATATTATCCACTAACTGAATAAAAAGCATCGTTGAATCACATGGTTGAAATACAACCGCGCGGCACGGTGTGGTCCTCGCTGACAAGTCACAATTGATCCCGATTTCATATTCTTTTTTCCACATGTGTGATTATTTCTGGGCCCACAGGTCAGTCTCCCACGACAACGACAGCGCCCGCGCCCAAAAAAGAAGTGATAAAATATTGCGCGCGCGC
The DNA here is from genome assembly GCA_000573905.2 of Oryza punctata. Taxonomy (NCBI): domain Eukaryota; kingdom Viridiplantae; phylum Streptophyta; class Magnoliopsida; order Poales; family Poaceae; genus Oryza; species Oryza punctata. Next base: position 5,622,038 of record CM002489.2, on the reverse strand, counting down.
CCCACCCCTCGCTCAAAGCTGCGCAGCTGCTGCGAGCAAAGCTGCCATGGCCGGCGCCGTCGCCGTCGCCCCCGCCGCCGCAGCCGCCGGAGAGACACAGGTCCCCGACGACGTGGTGGACGAGATCCTGATCCGCCTCCCCTCCCGCTCCTCCCTGGCGCGCGCCGCCGCCGCGTGCTCCGCGTTCCGGGCGCTCGTCTCGTCGCCGCGCTTCCTCCGCCGCCACCGCGCGCGGCACGGGCCGTGCCCCGGCGCGCTCCTGGGGTCCTTCGCGTTCTCCTCCGAGGGCGGCGTCTTCCACCCCGCCGAGCCGCCGCACCCGTCCGCCGCCGCGGCGCGCGCCGTCGCGGCCGCCGCGGACTTCTCCTTCGCGTTCCTCCCGCCGTCGCAGGTGGACGACCCCCGCAAGGGCCTCGGGTGGATCGTCCGCGACCACCGCGACGGCCGCTTCCTCCTCGACCGCGTCGCCTCCCTCGACGACAACGTGTTCCCCGAGCTCGCGGTCTGCGACCCGCTGTCCCGCCGCTACGTCGTCCTCCCGCGCATCCCGGAGGAGCTCGCCGCCGCCGTCGACAGGCCGCTCGGCGTCATCGGCGGCCGCCGCCGGTGCGAGCCCTTCCTCGCGCCGTGCGACGCCGACGCCGACGCCGACGCCGACGACGAGGCGGAGGAGCCCGCGTTCGCCGTGATATGGACGGCGCGGTGCCCGAGGAAGGTGGTGGCGTTCGCCTACTCGTCGCGCGACCGGCGGTGGCGCGCGCTCCCGTCGCCGGAGTGCTTCGTGTGGAGCAGGCAACGCTCGCCGTTCGGCTGCCCGGTGCACGCCGTCTGGAACCGGAGGTTCTACGCGCACGGCTGCTTCTACTGGCTCGACTGTCTCACCCACCGGTGGCTGGTGCTCGACACGCGCGCCATGGAGATCACCGTCATGGAGGTCCCATCTCCGGCGGGCTACTGGGAGGAGCACGTCGCCGTCGTGGAGGGAGAAGACGGCAAGGTCGGCGTGTTCGCGCACGACTTCTACCACGCCGGCGGCGAGGCATGCCTCTACTACTACACCATCGTTGACAATGACGGCGGCGGCGACGGCCCACGGTGGCGGCTGGAGAGGACGGTGCCGTTGCAGTGGCCGGCGGCGCACGGCCGGCCGTACAGCATCCGCGCCGCCGCCAACGGGAGCTTGATCCTCGAGGTCAGCCAGGGCACGCCGGCGTTCATGACGAGCTACCGGAGCAGGGATGTCGAGCTGTACAAGGTCGACGTCAAGAGCTTCAAGCTGGAGATGATCTGCCGTGCGCGGTGCGCCGCCGGTGACATCGCCTGGCCATACTTCGGCTTCCCGCCATTGCTGTCCTTGCCAACTGTCTGAACAACAAAATCCCAAACATTCTGTACATTTCATATCTATATATCTGATAAATAGAAGCATCAGTTCTCATATACTGATATAGTTGAAGGAAACAAATTACACCAAAATCACAAGCATCATGTACAATTTGCTTGTATCTGATATGTATTTAAGCACTAGTTTGTATGGATATAGTTTCCAAAAACAAAAAGATGTTTGTATTTATCTTTGCCTGCCACATATACTGATTAACTGATGCTCCAGGTGCAATGGAGGCATACAGTTTACAACTACAAATCAAAACAAGAGTACCTTAATCATAAAGGTTTATTTCATATAGCTTCCATTTTCTGGTATAAAGGCCCCCATAGGCAGGAGTAAGGTAAGCAAAGCAAAACATATGTGAAATACACTCATTAACATATCACTGTATCTTTTCTGATCTTCTTTATCCTCTGTCCAAATTACCAAACCATTTCCATGGTGTACCTTTTTCTCTCTAAGATAGGCATTACCCATAAACTGCTAATAGCTGCTTCTTCTCTGCCATAGGCATATACAAAGACCAATAGCTTTTGCTGGAATGTAGGTAGGTAGCTGCAAGTTGGTAGCTTCAAGCTGCTGCACAGTCCAAAGAGATTATTTCATAGCCCCTGCTGAATCTTGCTTGTGCCTTCTGTATAAATCTTCCACACTAAGTTTGTTGTTCTCTTCGCCCGCTTGGAGGATTGCGCAACTGCTGAGGACCACCTGGTGACAGCAGATGAACGCCGAGTTCTTGTCGAGGAAGATCCAGCAGCACGAGAAGATGGTCCAGAGCCTCTTGATGATGACCCAGCATGACGAGAACCGGTTAATAATGTCATTGAGTTCACCAAGCCTGTGCCTGTCAAAGCAGGTACAAAGCTCTCCACAAACATGCCAGAAGATATGATATTTTCACCAGAAGGAATATCAACGTAGCAAACCGTCCCATCCAAAATATCAATGTAGATGAATCTCTTTTGGCTCCCCAAAAAGAGCTTGCTCTTGTACATGAAAAATGGCTTCATGCCCAAAACAGGGGGATGAGCAATATTATGCAAGTGAACCCAGAATTGCCGGGTCGAGTCTGCCAGCCAAATCTCTAAATCTGTATATGCTGCCCCTTTACAAGGCATAGACCATAAATGAAGTCTCCCTTCCCCCTCGACTAATTCCAAATCACGGTCTCTTACACTGTTTGGGACATCAAGATATGAAAACTTCTCATCTGCCAAGTTGAATGAGAGGATTTTTCGAGTAAAGTGAGAGGATTCATCATCAAGAAGTAGCCAATGCATTTCATCATTAACAACAACTGGCTTTGTTGTCTTCAGGAGTTCTTCCTCTTCAGATCCACGTACCGTCCTCCATGACGGTGTGCCAATAGTGCAGACTTCAAATGTCAAGTGCTTTATCCAATGACGGAGAGCGACTACCTTATACTCTTTTGTAGAGTGCACATATCCAAGAAAATATTCCGAATATTGAGCCTGATGTGTACTTTCTGAAGCTGGCAGCGTCAAATGCTTCCTTGTTGTTGGATTCAAAACTTCAGCAGCACCTTTTAAATCATAGGCGCACACCATGCCGTTGCAGGGTTGTGACATGTGAAACCTAGATGAGAACACAGGCTCTGTTCTTTTGAAGTTCACTGTGGTGGGATCAAACATGTACATCTGGACAAGACCGTTATCAACTGAGGTGAAGCAGGAAATGGACTGGCGGAAGCGGAGAGCACAGTTGAGGTGGTGATCCACAAAAGCAGGTTCTACAATGCAGTCTCTCCAGAACTTGCACACACTGCGGAACTTGAGAACAGTCCTACCGGGTAGGAAAGCAATAATAATCCGCTGGATATCTTGAGGAAGAGACACTTGGGATTGCACTGCTTCATTTTGCCCATCAAGAATTTCATCATTATTGTCTTCCATGGTATGATGGCAAGTGACAACTGCAACCAAGATAAAAGGCTTAGTCAGCACAAATTAGAAGAACAAAAAGGTAAAGTGGTTGGATCTGGTCTGGACTGTACTGGGGTACAAAACAATAAAGAAGATACTATTTAGGACATGACCAACAAAAAGATTACAATATTTTCCCACAAGATCACTGATCAGTACATTTGGAGTGAAAATACAAGGTATTGTTGATGATCTATAAAGTCATTCAAATGGAGTTGAAGACACACATGGACCACAAATGAAGCATAGGTAAAAAAGAATGGTATAAATATAAAATATACATGTTTTAATAACAACCAAACAATCCTAACTGCATTGGTTTTCTGAAACAACAATTAAGCTTAGGAAATAGGACATGAACTAAAGTACTCCTTCCGTTTCCCTTTCTAAGGCTTATTTTGAGATGGCATACATATCTAGCAGAGTATAAAACAAGGGAAAGAGAAGCTAAAATGACCATGTTGCCTATTCTTAAAACACCTTCAAAATAGGAGTTGAGATGCTTCTTATAAATGCAAGCCAGAGAGTGTGATAAATGAGGGTAAATAGGGAAATGAGTCAATAAATGCACATGCAAACCTTATGTCTTTAACTAGGTTGGAAAAACCACATGTATCATAAGAAGAAAATGGAGAGAGTACTAAACATTAGTATTATTTGCTTCATAGGAAGATGAGACAAAACATCATTTGCATGTCCCTCCTGCAACTAGGAAGAAACAGACACCATATCCAAATTTGTCCTCAACTGCAGATTTAACCAACAGTCTAGGTAACTGTGATAAACCTTCCATTCATGCAACATTCTACATTGTAAAAGTGTAATCATATATTCATATCTTTTCCTGCTTCAAGCGACAATTATAAAGATCATTTCCAGTAGTGAATCCATTTTAAAGGAGACATCCATCCAAAGCAAAATGTTGCATGATTACTTCCAAAACTACATTCTAATATACAATCATACATTAATACGGAAATACCCCCAACAAATTCAACTCCAATCCAACGATTGATCCTAATGCTTTGCAAGCAAATCACAGAGTCAAACTTAGCCAAACATCACTGCATCTCGACGGCTTCTATCCTGGGGGCATGGGGGTTAATTCTCTCGGGAACAAACTAAACTGCAATAGTACTAGGGTTTAAGGCAAAAGCCAAAGAGAAAAAAAACTTCCAGATCTAGAAGAGAAAAGCTTAGGGCTAACGCGAATTCGAGATTAAAAAAAAAGTGCGGGTAGAGATAGAAATGGGAAGGAGGAGGATGTGCGGATCGGATGGGATGCTCACGAATCACCAGCGAGCGAGGGGGGGATGCGGCGGGAGCAGCAGGCGCCGGCGCCGCTGCTCGTCGCGGGGTGGAGATCGCCGCAGTCGACGCGGCGGCGGCGGCGGCGGCGGCGGCGGCGGCGGGCGAACTCCGGGGAGCCGATGCCTCGCGGCGGCCGGCGAAATGACTCACGGGCCGAAGTATGGGCTTTTCTCGAGATAGACGATCGACTAATCTCCTCCGGCTGAAACAAAGCAAATAATAAAGCATAATACTGGGATTACTATAATTCGATCCAAATCGAGACCGATAGCTGGAAGAGAGAGAAAAAGCATGTAAAAAAAGAAATTGCTCACTACCATGGAATACTCCACTGGATTCTCTCATATAATATCATTGAAAATATCATTAGAGTCTCATAAATTATAATAACAGTTCGTTCGTTTATACTAATGAAATATTCCATACTTATCAAAACATAAAAGATTTTGGTTGGATTAGACATGGAGTTTGTCCCTACGGATTTAGACATGAAGGTTGTCCAATGTTAAGATTCTATCAGATGTGTCTAATCCAATCGAAATCTTGGGAAGAGAGTATAGAATAAAAATTTTCATGTATTCTTTCCCTTTTGAATAGATCTGAGTACCTCGGAGGTGCTCCTTTCGTAGAATCATTTCAGATCCAACACTAGGCTAGAAGGATAGCGATAATTATACAATAATACTTGGTACTTAAACAAATCACTGGTATGATAAGATGATAACTAGGCTAGATGTATGATCACTTGGTGGCAGCAAACCTAGAGTAATGGAAGGGAAGCTTGAGCGAGGAGGCATGATCCGGTGGACTAGACCTGAGAAGACGTCGGTTGTTTCGGCTAGAGCGCAGCGATCACCGTGCACCCCTCCACTACCAAAGGGCGTGCGGCGGCGGCGGCGAGCTCGTGAGATGGGGATTAGAGGAGAGATTGCGCTGATCGACCTAGCTTTGCCTTTTTAATATAGAGGTCGCCTTTAGGTTGGGTATGGTTGGGCCTTGGGCCTAATTATGAGTAGGAAGCAAGGTTAATAAATGCGACTTCTCACCAATTAACCAATTATTGCTTCCGAGTGATTTCCTCAATAAATACGGCTACCATTTGGTTACCGATCAAACTGTTAAAATTTGGATAAATTTTACTTACAGTTTAAATCTTAGTTTGATTTTTCTAAAAAAATATTGATAGGTTCATTGAGCAATTTCTAAGTACGATCCGACTCGATAAGAATGATAATCACGACTACCAACCGGCTAAAGTCTGTTTTAGAAATTATGATTGGAACTGAAGGGATAAGTTTTTGGTTTCGCTAAATCTAAACCGAGAGAACTCTCGATTTCGTCTTAACTAGCGATGCACGTGAGGACTGAGAAGTACTATTACATGCCCACCCACAGACATGCATGTATTCTTTATTATATCATACATGTATTTTTCCCTTCTTATAAAATTTTCTCTTAAATTACTTATCCGGTTACACCATTATGTTCGTTACAATTAAATCTTTACAACAAGATCTTATATGTTTGTAAATTACTTTTATTATATATGTAAGTTACTTATATATATATATAAATTACTTTTAGATTTGATTAAATTACTTCTTATACACTCATAATGCTCCGAGTTGATTATTTTATTATTATTTTTAGTCAATTACATAATTTGTACTGATTAAATTTAATTTCTAGATACTCATATTGTTATCTCTACAACATTTACTTTATTTTGTGCTAAGTTACTTTTATGATTTATACAAATTAATTTTAAAATTTATTGAATTTATTTTCATAAATGTATTTACTTGAAAAATCTTCTCTATATTTTGTTTGTGAATTTACTCCACATAATTTCCTACTTCAACTTAATTATTATGTAATTACTTCTAATATTATAGTGAGTTGCTTCTATTGTATATCTAAGTTAGTTCTATAATTTAAATAAATTACTTTTAAATTAATAAAATGTTTGAATATATTCAACATGAATCTCGTTTTGTCACATATTTTAAGTAGAGTACAATGATGCAAATAGATCTTAAAAATAATATGTGATTTAAAAGATATAATTTATTAAATAGGTTAAAAAAGACATGTACCATTGTATTTTTCTGAGCTAAAGGAGGATTTATACATAGGATGAGTTCTGAGCTAAAGGAGGATTTATATATGGGATGGAGTGGTCTCCTGTTAAGACTAACGCACTACCGTACTACCTAGTCATGTCCTTTTGGTTTATGTGAGAAGTGTTTGATGTTTGATACTATAGTAAGCAATAGTTTTGATAAAATGTTTTGTTAGGTATTTTACCCATAATATTTCACTGTGAGAGTAGAGAAACCCAAAGTTCGACATGTAATGACACGATATAGCTTGTACTTTTAGGATGTAGAGTTGTGGAGATCTGAAATAACCATGCAAATATTGCCAAACTAGAAACGTTATTTACTGTTCTGAAAGGTTATCATTCCGGCTGATGTTATGAAGTTGCGAGTGTAGGGTTTTCGTCATTAGAGAGGTCGTAATGGTTTTCTATTTTCACTCTAGACTAACATTTATATGTTGGCCATCGCATATAGGGTCGAACTCATAGCATGAAAATTGTTTTAATAAAATTATTATAGGATTCCCCAATCTGAACTCTTGTAAGAAAGAATATCTTTTTTTTAACATCCCACTTTTTATGGGAAAAAAAGAAGGAAATTATAACGAACACTCCCAAGTCAGTTTTATCATAATGAACATTCCAAGTCACTTTATCTAAAATCCATACGAAGAAGTAAGTTTTGATTTTTTTAAATAAAAGTTGAATAATGAACACTCCAAGCCAGATCCAACATGATGAACACACTAAGTCAGTTTTTCTTTTAAAAAAAAGATCCACTCCATGAAGTGTGTTTTGATTTAAATAAAATAAAAAGATGAATAATGAACATTCCAAGTCAGTTTTAGTTTTTCTCCACTCCAAGCAGTGACTTTTGACTTAAGTTTTATCTTCCCCTCATCCCCTCAAAAAACCAAGTCAGTTTTATCTAAAGTTAGATTCGAATTTTTTTAAAAAAATTAAAAACCGAGTGTTGAGAGTGGGATTTGAACCCACGCCCTTTCGGACCAGAACCTTAATCTGGCGCCTTAGACCAACTCGGCCATCTCAACTTGTTCTATCAACGGATTCATTTAAATTTATAATCCAAAGTTTTCAGCGCGCCTTCCTTGGATAAGCCGCCCTCTCCCGCTGTCCACCTCCACCTCACACCTTCCTGGCTTCCTCCAATCCACAACAATGGCGCCCGCGTCGCTGACGAGATTGACCAACCCGTTGCCGTGCGCCTCTCCATCTCCAAGGTAAATGCGGCACTCGGAGAAGTTCTCCCGAATGTTCTTTTCTCGGGGTCTGAGCTTGCTTGCTGTTCTTGGGCGCTCTCGATCAGATGCCGGAGATCTCCACCGGTGAGGGCGGCGGCGTGTGGGGTGGTTTCCAGGAGGAGAGCGGTTTCGGATATGGCAATTCTTGGCGGCGCCGCCGCGGCCTCCTGCTGCGTCGATCTCTTCTTCGCCCACATGCCTGCCCGTGCAGCCATGCTGGAGCCTAATGTGATCAGGTAATCATGCTCATCTCATCTTGTTGGTGTTGATGAGATCTTTATTGAGATGAAAATTTCAATTTTGATGGTCACTGAATCCGATCTGATTTGATTTCCCTTCTGAAGTGTTCAGGTACAGAAAGCTGGACAGTGGAGTGAAGCTTGAAGGTAAATACTACTACATGCGTTGCAATTAGTAGTATGGATATGCTTATTTTTGCAGGATAGATTGATCTGTCTGCTCATGAAAGAACTCATGTTTCTCCATGTTTGATCAAGATGTTGTCGATGGCGAGGGTCCAGAAGCACGTGAAGGAGATGTTGTGCAATTCAACTATGTGTGCCGCCGCGCAAATGGTTATTTCGTGCATAGGTGAGGAAAGATACACTGAGTACAAATTCAGCTCAAGAAACCGCATGTCATGTACGGAGTATAAGTTTCAGTAGAATCAGTCCATGTCCATTCATTTCTTTGATCTCATTACCTGCACTCTGCGATCCAGCACGGTTGACCAGTTTAGCGGCGAGAGTAAGCCGGTCACACTTCCACTTGATGGAAAAGAGGTTATTAATTAGCTCCACTCCTGAAAAATTCGCATCATTCAGATATCTTCACATTTTTCAGCAGTTTTCAGTTATTCTTTTATACTATCTGGTTTAATAATCTTGTTTTAAGTCATTTACAGATGATTCGAGGTCTCAAAGATGTCATCGTCGGAATGAAGGCAGGGGGTAATTTTATTGCTGAATTACAGCATACTGAAAATTTGCATGCTAATCACTTTAAGAACAATGTTTTTCATCTCTGAAAATACCATGGTTTTTAAGCACATTAACGTTTTCCATCTGTTCATGGCTTTGAGTGCAGGTAAGAGGAGAGCTTTGATACCTCCTCAAGTAGGCTACACTGATGAGAGCTTGCAGCCCATACCAGAAGAGGTACAAGTTACAAACTACCTAATGAGCTAAGCTGATTGCTGCAACATATTCATCCTGTGCATTTTTTTTCTGTCATTTTTCCACTTGATTTGAACTAAGCTGATTGTTTCAACATATTTCTTGTCTGTGATTTTGGTCATATTTGCACTTAATTTGATTGCGATCGCAGTTCGGGCCACGGCGAAGCCTCCTGTCACATGCCAAGGAGCCTCTGGTGTTTGAGGTTCAGCTGCTCAAGGTCCTCTGACCCTGAATTTTTCTGCCATCATCTAACCATCACATCCTATAGTGTTCACTCTTCAAAGAATACATATTTCTCTTCCAGAATAAACTCAGTAAACTGTACAGTTTCATAGTATAAGATACAGTGATCAGTTGCTGATTTGAAACGCAACTAGCAAGTTGAATCAATGAAAGAGACAATGAGCAGCAGATGGCCGGTCTTGTTCAGATCACCATCCATTTCTGAGTCAAATTTGTACGACTAACGACGCAATCATTTTCGGCATTATTCGTGCAAAAAAAATTGAGGCCATGTTTTTTTCCCTAGTTATTCACCGGGTTATTGCCGCGGATTATCTGTTCTATGCTTCTAAAAATGCGATCTATCAAAAACAAATTGCTTCTATTGCATTACCACTTTGTTCTAACCTATTCTATTTGTTAGGTTTGTACTCTATAATATAATAGTTAATTTGTTACTATAATCAAGTAGATAATCTGCGTCACTAATCCGATGATGAACCATCTGTTTAGAACACTGGAGTAATTTATTGTTTATTGTCTTTGTCACTGTCACTGATCGTGCAATGAGCGGTGTAGTAGATGCAGTAGGAAGGGAAGACTGACTTGCACAGCAGCACGGGCAACTCCGGCGAGCGGCAGCGGCGGCGGTCGCCGGACTCGGTCGGAGGAGTAATCAAACAGGAGTCCTGGAGACTGACGATGCCTCTCTCCGGCGAGCGCGACATGGTGACGCTCTGCAAGGTGACGTGCGGCGGGAACAGGCGGCCAGCGACGACGTCGTCGGCGTAGCCGAGGCAAGGCAGGTCCGCGGCGCCGCTGCTCAGCACCGTGCGCCAGAAGCGCAGGTCAGGGCGCGACCTCAGCAGCGCGGCGAGCATCTTGCCGCCGAAGAAGGAGGCGGCGAGGCGCAGCCGCTTGGCAATGGCCTGCCCCGCCGCCACCAGCTGCGGGTCGGCCTCGGCGTCCGCGCCGCCGAACGCGTGCGCCTTGAAGAAGAGCCAGTACTCCGCCGGCGGCGGGGGACGGAGGGTGATGGTGTCCGCCGCGGTGGCGAGGCCGGCGACGTGCTTGGCGTGTCTGCTCGTCACGATGACCTTGCTCCCTCGCTGGCCGCGCCGCAGCGTCGGCATGATCGCGTCGATCACCCGCCGCCTCCGCTCGTCGACGCTGTCGAACACGGCGAGGAACCTCACCCCGCGCAGCTTCCGCTCGAGGAGTGTCAGCGTCTCACCACCGTCGCCGAACACGCTGGTGGTGCTCGCCGTGCCGCCGGTGACGGTGAACATAGAGCGCAGGAGCAGCGCCGTCTCGCCGGCCGCCATGAGGCTCAAGCAATGGAAGTCCAGCTCAATGATCAGCGAGAAGCGGCGGCGCACCTCGAGGTCGTTGCAGACGTGCTGCACGAGCGTCGTCTTCCCGAGGCCTTGGCAACCAACTATCGAGAGGACGGCGAGCTCTGCCTCCGCCTGCTCGCCGTCGCCGTCTTGCAGCAAGAAGTCGAAGACGCGGCGCCTCTCGACCTGCCGGCCAAACATCTGGCTGTCCGCATAGATGTTCGTGTTTAGCGGCCGGTGCAGCGCCGGCGGGCAGCTCTGCAGCATCGTAATAAACCCCGTGAGATCGCCGGAGACACTCTCTAGGTCCGCAAGGACGCCGTCGAGCTCCGCAGCCGCACCGCCGTCCCAGAACACCAGCCTCCTCGCCGCGACGCGCAGCCGCTTGGCCGGGTTGAGCGGGTTCGCCACCGCCACCTCGCCACGCCCTCCGCCGCCGCCGCCGTCGTCGTGATCCGTCACCACGGGGAACGCGTCGAGGAAATAGCGACCCTGGTGGGCACCGTCGACGAGCTCGGAGAGCCACGCGAGGAGCGCGCGGCCGGTGATCCGCCTCGCCTCGGCGGCCTCCACCGCGCTCTCGATCCTGACGACAAGGCGGCGCACCCTCCGCAGCTTCTCCTCGACGTCGCCCCGCCGGTCACGCAGCTGGCCGGCGACGAGGGACACGAGCCTGCCGACCATGTCGGCGACGACGCCGGAGACGATGGCCTCGCTGGCCATGTGGGAGAGGGTGGTGGACACGAGCGGCTAGCTCAACGGCTCAAATCTGATGCAAAGTCAGACGGGATTAGACTGGGCACCTATTTCTTTGGAGATACAAATCATTTTGAACATATTTTAAGTCAAACTTTAAAATTTGGGTGAGATTAACATCCTGTCCCTTTCAGGAGTATTTCTCTGTGTTGTCACACTTTGGGGGAGGGGGACACAGGAATTTTTGCATTACTCTCTGTTTCTTTTTATTTGATGTTGGATAGTCTTTATTACGGAGTATATACGAACTTTGAACGCTCGTATTTTTGAAACAAAAATGAATATTGAAAAAACGATGTATAGCTCTTTATATGTCGTTAACCTTTTAAGATATGTTTTTTCATTCATCTCATTTAAAAGTTTATGTAATGATCATTTTTTTACTTGATCTATTATTAAAAGTTCTTTAAGCATGACTTAGATTTGCACATAAGTTTTAAATAAAATGAATGATCAAACATATAAAAAAATCAACATCAATATATTTTTACAAAAAATAAAGGTAGTACTCACTCTATTTCACAATATCAATATATAGTGTATTTTGTTTTATTAGAACAAGACTTTTGTTAACAATCACCTCTCTACTATATTATTTCTTTGCCATAAAAGTATAATTATACAAAAGTACTTCATATTTTTAAAGACGAATCTAATAATATCTTAAAAAATTACTACCACGTCCATTTCATATTATAAGTCGTTTGACTTTTTTCCTAGTCAATCTTTATTAAGTTTGACGAAGTATATAGAAAAAATTAGCAACATGTAAAATATCAAATTAGTTTCGTTTAATATATTTTTCTATAAACTTGATCGAACTTAGAGAAATTTAACTAGAAAAAAGTTAAACGACTTGTAATATGAAATGGAGGGAGTATTGTAATAGAGTAATTATTGGTCAAAATTCTTATCTTAAATAAAATACATCCTATACTCTAAAATAGAGGGAGTACTTTTTATTGGTCAAAGATAAAATCAAGCTTGTCAACTGTGTCAAGTAAGAGAACGGAGGGAACATGTCAGCACTTTTGGCTGGTCGTTGTGGCTTATTAGAAATGATTATGTTGTCAACAACATAATCATTATAAAATCACCCTTTCAGGGTTATGCAAAACGACAATGGTTATGCAGAAATGGAAAAGGGTTCCAAATAGAGGAGGATGGCGACCGCTGGATGGACTTCCCGGTGTCTTAGTTTTCTGTTCAGGGAGTTAAAAGTGTTGTTTTCTTTTGCCGCGTGTTTAGATGAGGCTCTTTTCGCTGTCATAGCCCCTGGAGAATGCTTAGAGGGATTACAATAAGATGTTGCGCGCACATCATATTTGTATTTATGTGAAGTAAAGAGAAGAGAGAAGAAAAACGAGTTATAGATTTAGAGCAAGTTTAATAGTAGAGTTCACTACTTACTATAATAAATCTTAAAACTAACATGTATAATATATTAGCTACAAGGTTAGTTTTACTCTTTTTCATCCTCCTCTTTCTCTCACTATAAGTTTAATGTATATTACTTGAAGATTCCAATACGCATATAGTTTGTTTATAGCTCACTATTATCCTTGCTCTTATAAACGGGTTCCAATGGACTATGTGAAAGATAGTTGGATTAGATATTAATGATGCATTATATATTTATAACCAACTATCATATAAATAAATTATTAGAGAGATTATAGGTGATGTTTTACTTTTTAGAGCTAGTAGTTGACTGTATCATTAAACTATTAAACTTAGTCTTAGTGATGTGTTTGTGTTAGCATTTTAAGCTGGAATCCTGAGCAGGGTGTAGGTGTGCGTGAACTACCATGTCCTTCGAGCCTTCTTCCAAAAGCCGAAAAGCCGGACCATTTGGAATATAATGATCTCAGTTAAAAAAAATTTAAACTTTAAAAACTTTAAACATTAATATCATCTTTATGTTAGATGAACGGAAATCATATGTGTGTAGATTTGTTTTATAAAAAACTTTTAAAACATGTCATTCTATCGACTTACGTAAATACTCCCTCTGATATTTTTATGACGCTTTAACTAACCGACATCATATATTAAGAGATATTTTAATATAAATTAGTGGTTAAAGTTGTCATGTCAATTGTCAATGTCTAAACCGAGTTGTTATTCCTATATATCTGTTAATATATATTAGTCTTGTTTGAGTTGTCACGGAGACGATTCGAGTCGACTAGTCGAGGTCACTAAAACGTCATCATCACAATGAAGGCCGGAATTATATTGCTGAATGAATTACAGCATACAAGCAGAAACTCTGCATGCTGATCCTACCACTTTAGTCACAGATGCACAATACCATGGTATTAAGCACATCAACTCTTTCCATCTGCGCCTGGTTTTGAGTGCATGCAGGAGGAACTAAAGCTGGTTCTTGCAACCTATTCATTCTATGCATATTTGGTCATTTTTTTCACTTGATTTGAACTAAGGTGAATGCTGCAACTTGTACCTCTTTTTGCAAATTTGGTCATTTTTCCACTTCATTTGATTGCGATCACAGTTTGGGCCGTGGCAAAGCCCTATCTTCAACTGCCGGCTGATGAGGCAAAACAAAAGCCCATCTATCAGATGAAAATGTTCGGTAAAGGCACAGATGGGGGCAGTCTCTTGACGTTGACGACAAACAAAGCCCATACATCAGGTTAATGCTAGCTTTGACTTATTAGGATAATCGATGGAGCCTCAAGGGTATCCGGTGTTCCACGCATCGGGTGTACCTAGGCGGATACACAGAGATAATTCTTCTAGCTTTTCATTTGGAAAGACAAACTCTTCTAGCTCAGTGGCCGTGGCACTTCCTCCACGAAAGGCTCATCCGTCTTCTCCTGAAGAAACTCTTTATTCCCTCTATTCGATAAGAAGTTCCCTCACTTGTTACATGTTATTAAAATAAATAAGATAAACCGTTAAATTGGCATCTTATATGTTGAAAAAACAAATATAATTATGATCACGTGTATGTTAAATTTGTTACTTTTGTGATCGAATTTATATTAATTTATTCTGTTAATTTATTTTAAATAATTTTTTTATAACTATTAAGATGACGATGCAAAATGAGGGAACATCTCTCTAGGAATGAAAAACCATTTCCTCCTCTCCTGACATAATCTCATCTTCTCATCTTACAATTCTTTATGTAAAAGAGATTACTGGACGATTTGAGACGCTATCAACAAACTGAATCAATGAAAGTGACAACCAAGCAGCAGCCGTCTGGTTTTCTTCATATCACTATCAATCCATAACTCAAAATTCTTCCACGAACAGTGCAAAATTTTTGGCAGAATCCATGCAGAATAAAAAAATTACTGTTTGCTCTCCGTATCATCGATGGTGCAATGCGCGGCGTAGTAGAGGCAGTAGGAAGGGAACACTGACTTGCACAGCAACACGGGCAACTCCGGCGAGCGGCGGCGGCGGCGGCCGGAGTCGGTGGAAGGAGTCATCAAGGCGGAGTCATGGAGGCCGACGAGACCTCTCAGCGGTGAGCGGGAGACGGTGACGCCGCGGAGGTTCATGTGCGGCGGGAACAGGCAGCCTGCCGCCGCGGCGATGTAGTCGCCGGTGCCGAGGCATGGCAGGTCGGCGGCGCCGCTGCTCAGCACGGTGCGCCAGAGCCGGTGGTCCGGGCGCCACCGCAGTATGGCGCCGAGCGTCTTCCCGCCGAAGTAGGACGCGCGCAGGCGAAGCCTCTCGGCGATGGCTTGCCCCGCCGCCGCCAGCCGCGGGTCGGCGTCAGCGTCGTCCGCGCCGCCGAACGCGTGCGCTTTGAAGAAGAACCAGTACTCCGCCTGCGGCGGAGGCCTCAGGGTGATGGTGTCCGCCGCGGTGGCGAGGCCCGCGACGTGCCTGGTGTCGCTGCTCGTCACAATGACCTTGCTCCCTCGCCGGCCGCGCCGCAGCGCCGGCATGATCGCGTCGATCGCCGGCCTCCTGCGCGCGTCGACGTTGTCGAACACCGCGAGAAGCCTCTCGCCGCGCAGATACTGCTCGAGAAGTTTCAGCTTCTCGACGACGCCGGAGATGCTAGTGAACACCGTGCCAGCAGCGGCGGCGGCGGCGAACAGGGAGCGCAGGAGCGTGGTCGTCTCGCCAGCCGCCATGAGGCTCACGCAGTGGAAGTCCACCTGGATGATCAGCGAGAAGCGGCGGCGCACGGCGGGGTCGTCGCAGACGTGCTGCACGAGCGTGGTCTTCCCGAGGCCGGATCGACCGATGATCGAAAGGACGCCGAGCTCTGCCTCCACCGGCTCGCCGCCGTCATCGCCGTCGCCGTCTTGCAGCAAGAAGTCGAAGACGCGGCGCCTCTCAACATGCCGGCCAAACATCTGGCTGTCCGCGTAGATGTTCGTGGCCAGCGGCCGGTGCAGCGCCGGCGGACAGCTCTGCACCATCATAATAAACCCCGTGAGATCGCCGGAGACACTCTCTAGGTCAGCAAGGACGCCATCGAGCTCCGCAGCCACACCACCACCACCACCGCCGTCGTCGCGGAACACCAGCCTCCTCGCCGCGACGCGCAGCCGCTTGGCGGGGTTGAACGGGTTCGTCAGGGAGAACGACGACCGCGCCACCTCTCCACGTCCGCCGTCGCCGTCGTGGTCCACCACGGGGAACACGTCGAGGAAGTAGCGGCCCTGGTGCGCGCCGGCGACGAGCTCCGAGAGCCACGCGAGGAGCGCGCGTCCGGTGATCCGCCTCGCCTCGGCCGCCTCCACCGCGCTCTCGATCCTGACAAGCAGGCGCCGTACCCTCCTTAGCTTCTCGTCGACGCCCCTCCGGTCCAGCAGGTGGCCGGCGACGAGGGACACGAGCCTGCCGGCCATGTCGGCGACGACCCCGGAGACGATGGCCTCGTTAGCCATGGGAGAGGAAACAGTCAAACAACAACTATCTCAATTGCGCAAGTGTATCTACATTCTCAAACCACCCAGCCGCCTCATCTTGACGGGAATAGTTTGTAGTACTGGGACCTTATCAGTTTGTTTCCGTAGGTGCAGTACTCACAGTATACTCAACATGCAAACATGCTACCTCAATACCCAACTGTAACACCTCATTTCTTTTATTTAAAATTTCTCTCAATCAAAAATTTTGAATTTTAAAGTTTGGATTTTATTTGGTTTTGTGCCAATTAGATCTCATATTTTCCCTCCAAAAATTCACCCCAAATTCAATTCCAAATTTACAAAAAAAAAAAGGAAAACCTCACTGTTGGGCCCTTTTCTCTCCTTTTCTCTCCCCGGCCCAACCCCTCTCTCTTCCCCCCTCCTCGAGCAGGCCAGCCACCTCACTCCCCCTCTCTCTCCCCTATCCCCGGCCCAGCTCCCCCTCCCTCACTTTTCTCTCTCCCCTCGGCCCATGGGCCATTCTCGCTCTCGGCCTGGCCCGGCCCACCCGAGCCACCTTCCTCCTCCAGCCGCGCCGCCGCCCGCTGCGCCACCACCGCCGCGCCACCACCGCCGCGCCGCCGCTCGCCGCGCCGCCCCAGCCGCCGCACCCGCACCCGGCCTCGCGCCCCGCGCCCATGCCGAGCTCCGCGCCGCCGCGACGCGTCCCATCGTCGGACGGCGCTGCGCCGGTGTCCCGTCACCGCCTGCCTCGAGCCGCGCGCCGCCGTCTCGAGCCGCTCGCCGCGCCGCGCCACCGTCACGTCGCCCTCTCTCTCCCTTCCCTCGCCGCCTATAAAAGGCCCCGGGACCCCTTCTCCTCGCCGCCCCTCACCGCCGGCGACCTCCCTCTCTCCCTCTCTCTCTCGGCCGCGCCCCTCCCTCTCTCCCCTCTCGGCCTCTGTAACACCCTGAAAATTCCGGCAATAAAAATCACTAAAATTTCGAACTTTTTAAAACTTTTGCATCATGCTGGATGTTATGGTTGTTGTTGTCTGCCAAAACTATAAATGGTCACAATGAAAGTAAGGTAAAGATTTATATTCGAGAGATGAATATAATGTACCAGAATACATAATTTATTATTTACCCTATAAATATTTTTGCACAAGAAAGCAAGCCAAATAAAGTGCAATATAATTATTAACTTCTGTAATATAAAGTACAAATCAAATAATAAATACTTTAACTATGTGATGAGTGTCATAAAATATAAGTACGCATGAAATAATGGTCACTACTACAATGACCCTATTATATATGAATGTTTCGTTGGAATATTTAAATTAATATTTAAAACAATTTATCAAGTCTCCCGTCGCATAAAATTCGCTCATATAAAAACAATTGGTCATATAACTAAATTGACCTCTATATGTAAAATAGGCTCATGGGAGTATTTAATTCAATATTGGGATCAATATTATACCGAGTCTATGGATGTCTTCATGAAATAAAAACCAAATAAGTCAAATCCCCCTATATAAAATAAACTAATATGTAAATAAATTAAACCAAGGTGTCACTATATTAATAGCGGTCTCATTAGAATATTTTAATTAGTTTTAGAAATATCGAAAGCCTCCAAATTATCTAGACTAATTTTGGGGCTAAAATCATTTAATTAACACAATAAAAATACATTTGCACCATCACAACTTATGAGAAAAATTTAGGTTTTTAGACATTAGTATTAAATTTGGTTGCCGAGGAAATTTACGGATCAAACCCTGTTCATTCTTCCTATTTAAATTCTTCCCTAACCCTAAAAACCCCGGAAAGTAGGAACTATTAAATCTATTATAAGTTTTAATATCAATCATTATTAATTTTGGGAAAGTTCTAAATGTGGAATCAAACAACTCTTAAAAAAAAAAAAAGGAAAACACTGTTTATCTTCAACCTCTGCCGACCTACCGCCGCCTGCCGCTGCCTACCGCCCTAGCCCTGCGCCGCTGCCGCCGCTCGGCGCGCCTGGAGCCCCGCTCCCCCTCCCCTCGAGCCCCACCCCTGCCGCGCCCTCGCGCCCCGTGCCGCGCCGCTGCCCCGCCATCCCATCGCCGTTCGGCGCCGCCTGCCGCGCCGCTGCCGCCGCGTCGCCGTCGCCGCTCGAGCCCCGCGCCGGCCGCCTCCCCGCGCCTCCCTTCCCCGGCCGTGCCCTATAAAACCCCCTCCTCCTCCCTTCCTCCCCATCCCTTCGCCCCCCCTTTTTTTTTCCTCTTCTCCACCGCCGGCAGCCATTGCCGCCGTCGCTGCTTAGATGCCGCCGCCACCTGGTTGCCGCCGGCCGCCGCCGCTGATCGCCGCCGATCGCCGCCCTCTGCTGTCGCCGCCACGCCGCCGGTAGGTGCCGCCTCCCCCTCTCCCCCCCTGCCGGCTAATGCAACCACAGAGAGAGAACAAGCAGAGAAAGAGCAGAGAGAGAGTAGAGAGGAAGAAGAAGATACAGAGAAGGAGAAGGAGAAAAAGAAAAAGAAGAAAGAAAAAAAATAGAAAAGAAGAGGAGAGGGAAAAATAAAAATAAAATAGGGAGAGATAAATTAGAGGATTAGGAATTTAATTTTTATTCATCTAATTTATGAGCACACGTACTAGATTAATATAAAATACTAGTTTAGGGAAATCGATATATTCGTCGCCGTCGATTATTTTAGAGACAAGTAAAATTAAATCGGATATTTACTTACAATTTAAATTATTCGTCTAACTAGATTATTCGTTTAAATAATTACTCTTTAGCGAGGTACTTAGCCGATTGTTTAGATTTTCGTTCGTTAAAGTTTCGCTAAATCGATTAAATATAATCGGTGAATTAATTACCGGTCATTTTTAAATTGCTATCGAATGTACGCAACTGTCCGTTAATCATTTAAAACATCTATTTAGTTGGTATTTAGTTACTTTTTTTCACAATAATTAGATTATACGTGAAATTAGTCGTTACCATTATTTAGCCAACTATTTATCGGTTAGGGATGATTATTATCGGAACCTAAGTATTAAATAAGTATTAAATATGTAGAGTATCTTATTTCGGACTAGGGTTAACTATTATTTATCCGAGTCCAATTTATTCGGAATCGTGTAAATTGAAATAAACTAATACCTTAATCGGCTAACGGAAAATTATTAGGATAAAATGGATTAAGAGTAAATGACCTATGAACAGTACATTTTCACAATTTTCTCAAAATAATTTGAATCTTTGAACAAACATAACTTATTCATTTTAGCTCCGATTTGTGTGAGACTTGAACCTAAATTCATCTAAATTCATGAACTTTCCGATAAATATATAATTCACTATTTAATAAAATATATTTGTATCTATAAAATAATTAATATCAAATGATTAGATAAATAACTAACTTAAAGAGGTGCTAACAAATAAAAGTGATATTGTTCTGTACAGTGGATATAATAACATTTGTCTCTAACATGTTTATTCACTATGAAAATCATGTTAACTAATTGGAAGTATTATTTCAAAAACTTGCTAGAGCATGTAGGAAAATACTAGTGCCATTTGTTATCACTAACCATATATACATATACATATATATATATATATATATATATATATATATATGATTAAACCCATGACCCATAGGTTATTTAAATAAGCTTGGCCTTGTAAGTTTGTAGGGATACCCTTAGGTCAGTTTATAGCATATTTGCGAAATAATAATAACAATGCTAATATGATTAAACCACTTATACGAGATTAATAAATGTCATATGGTATAGAGTAGTATATGTATAACTTGGTTGTACCCACTAAAATGTAAATTATGTGGTAGAATATCTAAGATAGACAAAATACTAATTATAAATCTTGACCTCATATAATGGTAGCCCAACTGTGGATTAGGATTATCCGTTATAACATTGTGTAATAAGATAATATGCTCATCTAATATTATTAACCTCACAAATCTAATAAAACTTGGATAATTATTAACCTGTTATAACGTCGGGAAAAATCTATCCATAATTAAAATAATGGCTCGATTGATAAACTAGTCAAACAATTCACCGAAGTGATTCGTTAATCCGACCTTGATACTGCGACCATTATATTAGATAGAAGCGAGTAATATGAGCGGCCCTAGTTGCGACTTCAACATTTATATTTGTTTGCGCCTGTTTGATTGTTGGTTGAATATTGGTTTTTCTCGCGCATTATAGTATTGGTGTATCGATTAGTCGTGAGGCAACGTGCACAGCTTCCAGGAGGAGAAGGTTGATCAAGATTGTAGAGTAAGGACTATCCTGAGCAAGGCAAGTCATCACTATCCCTTGAACATGTTGATCCCAATTGCGAAATTACTTTGTTTACAAATAAAGATGCATGCAATGATAAACATCCTACTTGTTGTTATGCCATGCCTTGAATGTTGTTTACCCCATATCCCCTTGTAACCATGTACGTATGAGTCCCTAGTCAATTATGACAGATGCTTAGTAATGCTATCTTAGAACTTTGCATACTCATATCTATCAAAATGCTATATGCTTGGGCAATTACCTTGGGAAGGTAATTGAGATGCGGCATGTGGAGACATGAGCGCCACATTGCCATGACATTGATGACATGATTTGTGAAAGGAAAATAAAAATTAAACAATTGTTTTCGACTGGGGCGGATGGTGGATTTGGGTGGTATCTGGAAAAGGCTAGCACCGTCCCCGGTCAATTAAGGACCGAGCCATGAAGCTAAGCATGAAACGACCCTCGTACAACCGTACTTCTCGGATGGGTATAGACCTAGCGGAGTAAGTAACTGAGCGGAGGCAGTATCCCTGCATAGTGGTTTTCTTAGTGTGTATGAGGGGCGGGGCCTACGGTGGGGTAGCCACCGGTAGGACCGTCACGTGTGAACCTAAATTTTAATATAACTTAATGCATGTGTGAGTTTTTCCCTTCCCGGGAGCGCCAGAACTCCTCTCACTGCTAGAAACCGTGTACGCCTAGAGTGCATGAGGATGTAAGTTCATGGAGCGGGTACTGCCAATGTGAGGTTATTGACAGGCTTTGCCGTGACGCGTCTCATTCGTTGGGACTTCGGCTCATTTGTTGGGCAAGTTACGGAGTACGGGTAAAGTGTACATCCACTGCAGTGTGAGTAACTAAATCTATTCGAATAGCCGTGCTCGCGGATATTGAGCACCGGGACATGTATTACACTTGGCTAGACTCTAAATTCTTAAACTGATTGGGATGGGTATGCATAATGACTTTTATGTGCTGGTGGTTCAACTTCTCGAGAAGCGAGAAGGGGTAGACCCCAGAAAACCATGACGACACAATGGCGGGAAGCTATCCTTAGATGACAATGGATGGTGGACAGAACCGTCGTTGATTAATGAACTATGGTATAAAAATTTGATCAGTCTATGCTAGGTCTTAGGCTTGTGAAAAGATTTATAAAATTTGCTTTACGCAAAAGAACCGGAAGCCATTCCTTGAATTACCTTCTATCATGTGCATTCTCGTGTGGTGGCTTGTTGAGTACTTTTGTACTCATTGTTGCTCTCTATATATCTTTTAGCAGAGTGCCTGAAGAGAAGCCCTTGTTGGTACGCTTGCGTACTCAACAGGATGATCGGAGTGTGGTCCCGTTCTAGGTCTCGTTCCCCAGTCGACTGCTTGTGGCATGTCAACCGGGCCCTTGTATTGTTTCGTCTTCCGCTGTTGTTCTCTGATAGTTGCTGGCTTGCCTGGCCCTAATGTAAGCATTTAACCCCTTAGCCTGAATTCATTCGTGATATGTTGTGATTCGGCTATGTATGTGTGTACCAACTACTGATCCAGGGATTGGTACGGATAAACACGTAAGATTTCCGATTCCCAAAATCGGGGGTCGACAGCCTCGCTGCCACCGGCCGCCGCCGCCACCGGCCGCCGCCGCTCCCCCGCCGGCCGCACTTCGCCGCCGCTTTTCCCCCCGGCCACCGGCCTCCTCCTCTCCCCGGTTGCCTCGCCGCCCGGCGCCATTGCCGGCCCAAGCCGAAGCTTGAGGAGGAAGAACCCCCCCGACAGGTGGGCCCCACGCCCCTCCTCTCTCTCTCTCTCGGCCTGACATGTGGGCCCCCCGTTAACCCTAACCCTAACCCTAACCCTAACGGAGTTTAAAATAAATCCCAAAATTTCACAAAAACCCTTTTAACTTTGAAAATTCATAGAAATTCAATCGTAACTCCGTTTGACCTCGTTCAAGTTCCTAAATTTTTCTAAAATTGAGATCTACACAGTGGCACACTTGTTTATTTGATTTGAGCTTGTTTTATTGTCTTTTTATTCATTCGTTCTCCGTTCCGCGTATAGAGCACGTGTACGAGGAAGCTCCGGACGCCGGTTTCGAAGAAGACCCGCATCTTGTGCAAGGCAAGCCTCTTTGATCACATTGCCCCTATATTTGCAATGATATGTTGATTGAAAAATGCATTGCTTAGTACACACGAATAACATGTTTAGGTCTCGGATTGTTTATACAACCGACGGACCAACCTAATAGTCGCACTTATATTACATAGGTTGATGTTTCCATACCTTTGGTAGCTCCACAAATATTGGCGCCGGTATCGTTATACGATTACCGAGGTAGTTTCGCTTAGCCATGCTTACGTTGTTGCCGTGTGGGAAACTTGGGTTATTCCAAATTACATGTTTAAAAATCCGGTACGTTGTACCGAGGTGTTGTGAAATAAAATGTGTTGTGAAAATGGTGATGATGCGGAGTCAAGCCTTTGTGGTTTGGCTACGTATTATCGTTAAGGATCGATTCCTTTGGGAAGTCCATCCGAACACGTTATAGTGCGACCACACGGGTAATTATGGGATGCCTCTGGCTAAGTAAATTGTTATCACATGAGAGTTGGTGTGCCAATTGTTGTGGAATGCCGAGGATGAGGAGACGAGGTGTTACACATTTATTGCCCATCATGGGTGTCTTTTTGCCTCTATTGTGGCATGGTACCAGTAGGAGTAGGAGGCATCCTCGGTATTTCCTGAGTGGATGACGGCTGTCTTTGCCTGATACTCGGCTATGGATCTTAGCCCAACTAGGTGGCATGCGATTTTCATGGGTTAGCTTTGGAAAGGCCTTGTCACGAACTTCCGTTGCCGACGGGTACACGGTGTCAGTTTCGTGTCGTGTGGGTAAAGCGTACAACCTCTACAGAGCTTAATGAACTGTTCGAACAGCCGTGCCCACGGTCAAGGGCGAGTGTAAGGTGTTTCTCATAGTGTAGATTTGTTTGACAAATGTTTGATGAAAATGGTTGGTGGGAAGGGATTCGTTTCCAGAGTCCTCCTATGGGGCGGACGGCTAACCTTTGTGGTTAGGAACGGGTCTGTGTGACCTGGGGTGTCATCCGACACCGAGGTGTTGTTAGGGCCATGATGGCGTTGTTGTGCTGAGATAACTGTGTGGACTATGTGTTGTTGTGAAAGTGAGAAGAAACTAATAGAGGAGACAAATCAATTGTTGTTCGTTAATCGTGACAGGTTGTTGCAAAGCAACTTGTGGAATGGGTCGAGGCGTGAGCCTCCTCCCGACAACTAAAACTTGATTCACTCACTAGGAGTTTTGTGAAATAAATAACTTTGCCAAAAAGGCCGCTTTCGCAAATAAAACCCTAGCTCTCCTTGTCTTAATCAAGCATGTCATTCTTTCCCCGACTTGCTGAGTACGTGAAGTACTCACCCTTGCTATATATATATATATATATATATCTATAGAGCTTGTAGATGAAGACGTCGACCCGACCGCCGAGGAGTGTCTCCAGGAGCAAGCCGAGTACGAGGACTTCTAAAAGATTTCGTGCCTAGCCCCAAGCCCCGCCTGTGGATCAAGATGGTCGCCTAGACGCTTAGCTTCCGCCGCTTTCTGACTTCCGCTTTATGGACTTTGTTATGTTGCGTTGCTCATCCTTGGGCCTGTCCAGGATGGTAACTTATGTAAGGACTAAAACCCAGTGATGTAATAATTAGTTTACTTTGATTCCATGGTTATTCTGTGTGTACCAGCTAGTGTATCCTGGGACTGGTACTATCTCACAGGTAATGCGTAGCACCTCGGCATGAGTTAGCTGGTGATTATCGGTTAACGAGTGCCGGGGCGTTACACCAATAAACAAACATGTTACTAGGAGTTATTACATCTATCATCTACGGTGTACCATACTCTAAATTTTTATCTACACTTTCTTAGTTTTATATTATAAGTCGTTTTGATTTTTTTCTGATCAAATTATATATTATACGTTTGACTATGTTTACTGGAAATTATAGTAATATTTTTAACACAAAACAATTATGCTATCAAAATATATTAAATATTAGATCTAATGAAACTAATTCGTTGTTTGAGATGTTGCTAGATTTTCCTTAAATTTGGTCAAACTCAATAAAGTTTAACTAAAAAAATCAAATCAACTTATAATATGATGAAACAGATAAAGTCATTTACTATATATTTTTGATCTCAACATACAAGCATGACAAATTATTACCCCAAGTAATTTTTATAATATTTTAACATGCATCCATCTATTATTTTTATAATATTTAACATATATTCATGTACATATTTCATAACAAAAGACGAGGCATTTTAAAGGATTCTCAGCCTTATGATACAATTGTCGATGGGTAAGATCCCAACTATGATATTCGAGGATATAAGGTACGGTTTGTTGAGGATATGCACGTAGCTATAGAAAAGAGAGGGACACATGGATATTTATAAAAGGTTCAAACTTGCGATGTGGGTAATTACACTGCTCCTATTTATACGTATTGACCGAAAGTATCATACCGAGTATAAAATATGAGGCAGGATCTCTAGTCTAGCCTAACAACTAATCTCGACAGAAGTTACAGCAGCAATGTAATCGGTAGCTAGTTGCAGGTTCTCTTTAAATGTAGAATCCTCGTGAAGGTTGTGGCTTGTGGATGTCTATTGCTTGAGATTTGATGTCCTCTCCTCCTCGGAAGCTCTGTATTTGTACCGAAATTCATCCCTTGTCTAAGCAGGACCCAAAGTTCCTAAATAGTATATGGTCTGAGTAGTCCATGTCAAGACTGAGTCGAACTACATAGTCTTATCGAGGAGAGACTGCTTCTCATGTAAGTATCCTTATTCAGATAGATTAATTCGGAAATATCTTTTTGTATACAATTGGATGTGCAGTATTCGGGAAGAATGTGTACTTAGGGTATCATATAGAGAACATATCGGGTGGAAACCACCAAATAAGTGAAACCCGTAAAAACTGAACCTAAAACATTTTGCAAATTCATGAATAAAATTTCTAGAGATAGGTATAGTCGTATAGGAATAAAATACATTATCACCAAATCTCAGGTTTAAACTCAATTATATCTGAGACTAAAAATAAAAGATAAATTTCGGAAGAACACATCAATTTTTTTAAAAAAGAAAAGTTATTTTTTGTTGAAAAAAAATCGAGCAGAGAAAGCCCACAGTGGCCTGTTGTAACTGGGCCGGTGCGAGATAGTCACTCCCGGAGTCCGGAGTTCGCTCGCCCGCCGCCGCCGCCGCCGCCGCCTCGCCTCCGTCGATCTCCACCCCGCGAGCGGAGCGCCGGAGCAGCGGTGCCCGGGGTCTGCTGCTTCCGCCGCATCCTCCCTCGCTCGCTGGTGAGCATCCGCCCGATAAGCGCATCCTCCTTCTCATCTCTCTCTACCCACACTTCTTCTCGAATCTGCGTTAGCCCTAGCTTCTCTCCTAGATCTGGAAGCTGCCTGCTCTCTTTGCTTTTTGCCTTAACCCTAGTACTAGTAACCAGTTTAGTTGGTTGCGAAGGATATTTGGGATCTGGGAGGTTGCTTGCTCGCTCGGAGGGAGAGAGATTTTTGTTGTTCGTCGGGGATTAGTAGATGTTGGGGGAGGGGGGATAATCCAAGGATTTGATCTTTGGTGGCTATGTATATTTGTATTGTGGGATTTGTATATTTTAGGCCGATTAACCTGTAGGAGGTTTGAGTATAAATGAAGGCGATGTGAAGATGGATTACGCGGCTATAATTGAGGAAGTTCATGAGAGAGTCTTTTTGGGTGCTCTTGTGTTACTTGGCAATGAATCAAGCTTCCGACGAATACAGGAACTTGTGTTTGCTCTCTCACCTGGTTCAGTGGTCGTCGTGGTGGCTCGTGCGGCATGTGAGGATTGGTAGGGCTGAAATCTTCTGTGGATAATGGGAAATGATGTTTAGTCCATGGGCGAAATGATCCATATTCCCTAGCAATGAGTAATAGTGCAAGTCTATGTGCAAATCAGATATTCCATTTCACTGACTTTGATATTAACTTCTTGAAGTCATAGACGCCCGCGGTAGCTACGTTGCGGTGATAGACTTCTCTACTGCCTTTTAGTTTGTTATTATTGTAAACCTTCTTTTGTGCAAGAGCCAAGAGGCTGTTCATAGGTGCGGTATTCAGTTTAATCATTTAATTTTCTTATTCTTGTGCAGGGCAAGGATCTATTATTGCTTTTCTTCCCCTGGAATTTATTTAGCTAGCAAAGTACACAGCTGCAAGTAGGATGAGTCTCTCTACCATAGCAAGACGACTATGTTGTTCAAGACCAACATCTGGGGGTCGTATTTCAGTAGTTTGGGCTCATGTGTACAGCACAGAGGCTGCAAAAGACACTGGTGCTAAGAAATATAAATACCCTGAAGTGTATGATCCGTACGGGCCTATGCCACCTCCATCGCAGAAAGTTGTGGATCTTGCTGACCGCATTGCTGCCCTCCCTCCTGAGGAGATCAAACAGATTGCTCCGGCTCTCCTTCTTAGACTGAACCAGCCCCCACCACAGGCAATTTCTGGACAGGGTTTCAGTTTCGGTCCTCAAGGTGGTGGCGGTGCTGCTGGCGCTGCAAAGGCAGAGGAGAAGAAAGCAGAGAAGACAGTCTTTGATGTCAAGCTGGAGAAATTTGACGCTGCTGCTAAAATTAAGATCATCAAGGAGATCAGAACATTCACAGATTTGGGGCTGAAGGAGGCAAAGGAGCTAGTGGAGAAGGCCCCTGTCATTCTGAAGCAGTCACTCACGAAGGAGGAAGCTGAGGCAATCATAGAGAAGATTAAGGTAGCTGGCGGTGTCGCTGTGATGGAGTGAAGGATTAACTCCTTTGGCACTACTACCCTTTTGTTTTCTTCAATTTTTGTTAGCATGGTCAGGCATTAGAGGTCGCAATATCTCTACACTTTTGTAGGAAAATGGTTCAGCTGTGACAGGTAAAACATGGGCCATGATTTGGTCTGAATAAGCTTTCTTCGACTGCTACAATTTTCCTGATGTATTACTGTGACATTAGGACCGAGTGAATGGAATGTAGACACAATTGCCTGTGCTGATACCTGTAACTTGTTCTGCATCTGTTATTGTAACTTACAGGCATGCCATTTTGGTTGAAGTGCAATCGGCATAGAGCACTTGTCTGCAGGATTTGCAATTCTTCATAATGTATTTCACCGTCTGGTCTGAGCTATACAGCACTTTGTAAGAATTTTGCATTGAATTGTCCCATAACTAGCGGGATTGTTTTCTCCTCATGTGCATAGTCCATTCTGCTATGGAAGTAACTGTAACTATACTCCTTGCATATTAGCCTTTCTACGGTTCTACATGCCTTGATTTTACTTCTGATAGGTTGAATTTGGTGTGCTCGAATTTAATAATGGCCATTTCGGTTGAAATGCAATGGCATAGAGTATTTGAAATCTTGTATCTTTTATGCATAACATATTTCACCATCTGAATTAACATCACTTATCACTTTCTAAGATTGTTGCATTGAATTGTCCCGGAAATAGTGGGATTGTTTTCTCCGAGCACTGTTACACATACTAAATTTTTCTTACTAAATTTGTACTAACAATCATCTCAATGTTTAATTTAGGGAGATGGAAGTTATAAAAAATTTAGATGCACTTATATCATGCCATATCAGTGTTAGTAAGAATTTAGTAAGAAAAAGTTAGTACGTATAGATTTTTCCGTTTTCTCCTCATGTGAAGAGAGTTCATTCTTCTGTGAATGTAACTTCTGTGAGCATTTCTCCGTGTCTCAAGGTACAGTTTACTTATAGGCCGTTCTACGTGCCTTCTTTTTTGTTCAGTTAGGTTGATGAAACATGCCATTTGATGTGCTTGGATTTGTAGAAATTACCATCCACCGAAACATTATCTGGTATTTGGACCCATTTAAAACTTTTCCTCCATCAAACTTGCAAAAACCGAATAAGCTTTTTTGATTTCATGTAAACAAATCGATCTCAATTTCCTGCAAATGCAAATTAAACCCTGTCCATGACCCTCACTCCGTCTTCCACGCTTGGAGAAGGAAGCTGTAGTCACCTTCATCGCCGATGATGCCGCCGCCGCCGCGCTTGTCTCCACCCGGCGGCGCCGTGCCGGGCTTGAAGACGATGACGGCCTGCGCCGCCGGGCCGCCGGCGAAGATCCAGTCGTGGACGTCCCAGAGCACCTGCACCGGCGACTGGTCGACGATCACCGTCTCGTTCCCGCGAAACTTCCACTGCAAGCTCCTCACGTGCACCAGCACGACGCCGTCCACCGTGATCCGCATCTCCGGCTCCCTCGGCCCGGCGATCGAGCTGTCGACGACGATCTCGTGGTCTCTTCTACCGGCGGCGAGCGGCGCGCGGGCGGCGAAGGTGCCCTTGCCGGAGACGCTCTCGCGGCGTGACACGAGAACGGCGTCGTCGAGCGACGGCCGGGACTTGGTCCGCTTGAACGCGTCCTTCTTGCCGTCACCGAGGAGGAGGACGACCTCGTCGTGGCTCACAAGCGCCACGTAGTAGCCGGCGGCGGGCTCCGGGCTGCTCGCCGGGAACTTCGCCGACCTGAGGTCCCAGACGATGTCGAGCCGGTCGCCGTCGACGTCGAGCGTCTTGACACCCTTCTTGCTCCAGAACGGCCACGGCTTCAGCTCCACCTTGTGGCTGAGCATCCCGTCGTCTCCGGCTCCGTCGCCGCCGCCGTCGATGGAGATGGTGAAGGACTGGTTGATGAGGGTCTTGTGCCACACGGCGGTGACGTGGCGCGTGGCGCCGTTGATCTTGGCGCGGTAGACGGACACGGTGGAGCAGTGCGCCGTCGCCGAGGACGACGACGACGGCGTCGCCCTGCCGCACGCGGAGTCGTCGCAGGTCGTCGCGCCATTATTGCCGACGCCGGCGGCGCGGCGGCGGCGCTCGTCCATCTCGCTCGACGGCTCGCAGGATTTGGATCGCTTGTGCATGATCTCTCGCAAATTCGATAGCTTTCTCCTCAACTTTGCCCTTGTCTCATCAACGATTTCTTCCGAATGTTAATTTAACCGATCACTCGATCAAGAACTCGACTCCTCCATGCGCGTCATGCACTGCACGTACGATGCGCCATGGAGAAAAAAAATGATGAACAAAATTATAGTGATTCTGATGGACAGATTCCACGCAACGTCTATGATAAATTCATTCAAAATCAAACAAAACAAAAAAAAAGGGACATCATGGAAGCAGCACAATTTGAGGATTGGAGGCCATAATCAACTTACATAATCAATCGTGAGATGAAAAAAGTTTGTAATTTCTCAGTTTACACGCATGCGAGGAACGAGCTTGAGGAAACGAAGAAATGTTGAGAGGACAACGAACTTTGATGGAAAAGAAGAGAAATTTTTTTTTCTCAAATTCGTTGTCACTTTGCATGGATTATTCTGCGTTCTTTTATAGTTGTATGGTTTTCCCCCAATATCATTAGGCTCCAAGGAATTAGGGCCATTTTCAGCTGGCTGCTAATTACGTCCACAAGAAAAGATGGTCGCATGCAAAGAATCGCCATGAAAATAGAGTAGAAATAGGACACACGAGCTAAGAAAAAAGGTTGATGCTTAATTGCTGATGCAGCCATCATCCAATGCTCGCCTATATTTCTGGTCGTAAAATCATCATCATCAAAGACATGGAAACAAGGACCAAAATGAAAAACAAAATAATGGATTGGTATAATCAATTACTAATGGCAAAAACAGGGTTCAAAATAAAAAGAAAGAAAACAAGACAGTTACTAATGGGCCCACTAATTCGCCAGAGTGGTGACGTGAGGCCCATTAGGCCCAACTCGATGCAAACAATTCATTCGAAGGCCCAACGAACCCACCCACCCTCTTCTTCCTTGGCTTCGTTCGTCCTTGACTCTAAAACTTGTCAGAGTGACCAGAGGTGAACGGGAAATGCTATTTTTTTTTATCATAACATGAATTTAGAAAACCTATATAAAATGTCTGAAATTTACTCACCATTCATTTTTCTAACTTTTGTGCGTTACCCCATAATTTTCATCAACAGTCTAACTTTTTTTTTCAAAACACGTACATATGCATGCACAATTAAATTATGAACACGCACATATACATCCTATTTCTACCTCAGTTAGGAACTCGCTATTGACATGTTCGTTATCTACTACTTTAATCATAAATATGAACACCTTAGCTGAGTTACAAGTTGGACCCCAACAAGAACGTTCATACAGTATACTACTCGGGGTTATCGAACCCCGGGTAGAATTTTAATCTTTAGTTGTTTTAAGTATATTATTAGTTAAAAATTAGAGTATTATATGTGTTATGATATATTAAATATCCCGTAATTTTCGTTCTGGTTCATCATTGGACCCTACCCATAAATACAAACACATTTGCTAAATCTACTATTTAAACTTGAATGAGCAGGTTGCACTAATCCTAATCAGTTGAGCTATCTAGCGGTCTAATTAAAATTCTGTTCCTAGCTAGGATATACTATTTGCCTTTATTTGTTCGCTGCACTAATTAAATCCGTGGGCACTACAAACGTCGATCTTCTAGTTCTAGAGCGACCGTACGTGCCGCCGGCGATAGAGAGTATCCCCATCAATTCCGGCGCTGACCTGGCGACGGCGGCGACCGGCGGCGTGGTCGACGCCGGTGATAAATTGCACGTGGCGGCGGCGGCGGCCGAAACTTTTGCCTGCATTGCATCACCGTGGAAGTAGAATGCGTCGGTGATCAATCATCTGAATACTCGTTTATGCCAAGAATCGGTCGGTTTAAGGAGTATGCGTGTTTTGAATCTTTCCTCGAAATTAATTAACTTTAGCTGGATTAACAAGCCACACAAATTCTTACTCAATTGGTGACTAAACTGACCGGCCGGCCATGCAGTAGTACACCTGTTCTTGCGTGGAAAATCTGCAGAGAATTAGTGCAAGGATCAGGCTCGCTCGGTACTCGATTTGATTGGTCCATGTATTGTTCAACAAGTCTTGATCGAACCATTTGACATGGACAAAGTTTATGGAGTACGTTCTTACGCACCAGCTTAATTAATTTTTCTAATTTTTCTGTCACTATCATACAGTGCCTAATGTATGTGAGCATGTGTGCACATGCACAGAATCAAATATACATGTCAAACTGGCCATGTGCTACAAAATGCAGTAGCCATTATTATCGGATTGCAAGCAGCTCTGCAACTTAATTTTTACGCATCAATGATTTTTGGACAGAAGGCTTGCATAAGCTCAGCTTAAAATTTAAAACCAGGTATGCATAATCAAGCAAGGACGCGTAATCGAAACATGAAAGAACACGCACATATGACTTCACCATCAATGCTAATAGTACTTACTATATATACTTCTGATATCTTATATGGGACACTAGTGAGAAAGATTATTTCAGCTCTAATCGCCTGCTTGTTGACTAATCAGCCGTAAAAAAAATAAATTTTATAACTTAATTTCAAAATTAATTTTGTTTTTTTATTTGACTATTTTTTTCACCTCGACTTTTAAACCAATAACTAATAATCAGGGTCTAAACTAAGAATTTGGGGTCCCGATGTAGAATATAAAAAGAGGCCATGTAGTTAGAAAATGCCAAGAAATAGAGGACTAAATTTTACTCCAGGTTACTATATATATATTGAGCAAAATTGCACAATACATCAGACTGACTCGCCTTTTCGATTAACGCCAAGAAGAACTATGTCATGATATGATGCAGCGATTTATCTTTTATTAAGAGGAATTTAAGTGGGGAAATGGAATTTTTAATGCTTGAAATACACGTTCACATCATCATCATGATCTCCATAGTTATTTGAGGTAACCGTAATTAACATCGAACACTTACCAAAGCCGAAGAAAAGAAGCTCATTCTAAGAAAATCAGTAAATTAGGAAGAGTGAAACCTTTTAAATAGAACCATAGGTCTAACGCATTAGTATGGATTAAAATAGAAAAAAAAAATAATGCCCTAATTTTATTAAGGCCCTGTTTCATTGCACACAGCTCGCACATGCTTATCGAGTATCGAAGAACCTATAATATAATACAGATATAAAAATTTCACCCACATAATTTTTTTTTTGCTTCGTTTATTTTTCTACCCCTACCATAACCGACCAGAGCCGTGTAGTCCACAGAGATGCTATATAATGCGGTAGAAAGCAAGAAGCACGATCAACGTTTTCATGATGTATGCTGTATGCACTAGTATGCGTATGCGTACGTGCATATATTTAATTACATGAGTTGAACCTGCTGATCTTTTACCTGGCCAATCTGCTTCTTCTTCTGTTTGACCTTCGCTTTCAATTTTTCAAACTTTTACGGCGAAAGGCAGTGCAGTGGTCGTCAGGTCGTCTACCAAAACTGTTAATTAGCACAATTCTACCTTTTACAAACTTTCACC
Organism: Oryza punctata; assembly: GCA_000573905.2. Lineage (NCBI taxonomy): Eukaryota > Viridiplantae > Streptophyta > Magnoliopsida > Poales > Poaceae > Oryza > Oryza punctata. The sequence goes on along the minus strand of CM002489.2, from coordinate 5,588,847 downwards.
TGCTGATCGATGCGAGTAAATAATTCATAGTGGATATGCACTGATAGCCATTAATTCGTGCGTGGCCATTAATTCAGGCGAAATTAGGCCAGCTATATGTATATCGGCCTGCGACCTGTTTACTGCAGAGATCATCAGATTAATTGGAGCGCTAGCTTCGAGCTGAATTCCTGCATTTCAAACGGAGCCTATATATAATTGAAGGAATAAATTTGGCAAAACTTTGGTCAAGCTAGCTTGTACATTTGTTAAGTCGCATTTGTGGTTTGGTCAGTACTGATAATTAATTGCAGTTTTCAGGTTCAAAAATAATTAGTTGGTCACTGTTTGTACATATAGACTTCCTTTGTTTCATATCTTATGTCGTTTTGACTTTTAAACCGATTTTTTTATGCTTGATCCAATTTATAGAAAAATATTTTAATATTTATAATGTTAAATTAGTTTTATTAAATCTAATATTGCACATATTTTTATAGTATGTTTGTTTTGTGTTGAAAATATTGCTATCGTTTTATTAACTTGGTCAAACTAAAACAATGACATTAAATAAAGTCAAAACACCTTATAATAAAAAAAAGAGAAAGAGGGAGTACATTTTTTTATAAATATGATAACATTGACTTTTTAGATATGTTTATCATTCGTCTTTTTTTTTGCACACAATAAAAATTACAATTCAGGCTTAGAAAACCTTTAATGATAAATTACTCAAGTTACAATAAAATAAATAATAATTATATAAATTGTTTTACAAAGACGAATGACCAAACATATGTAAAAATATTAACATTTAAATATCAACGGCGTTATATGTTAAAAAACAAAAGGAAGTACTTACATACTACTTATATTTTTTAATAGATGACACAATTAACTTTTGAACACATGTTTGATCGTTTATATTATTAAAAAAATTGTGCAAATGCATAAGATATAAATCGTACTTAAAGTACTTTTAGTGATAAAATAACTAGCAACAAAATAAATAATTATCATGTAATTATTTAAAATAAGAAGAACAATTAAATATTGTTGAAAAATCAAAGGTGTTATTATGCTCATCAGTTATGCATTTGAACGGAAACAACGCACCTTAATTTGAGCTGTGACAGTGATAAGCATTGTATATATCGACAGAAACGTCAGCTTCCCTGAATAAGTCACATCGTTTGGCTAAAAATCCAAAGAATATATTAAACTTTTAAGATTTTAAGATTATTCTGACGTAAAATTTTTCAGCGTTTTTAAGTCGCTACGAACAAATATATTAAATATATTAAAGTTTTGCCTATAAATTAATTTTTATTTTTTAATAAATTATTTTGACTTATTAGATAATATAGGTAATCAATGGGAGCCTAATACTCCAACGAGCACTGCAAATTCGGCCCCAGAACGGCAAAAGACAGGTCAATATAATCTTGCTGCGCCACCATTAATTAGTTGTTGCCTGTTCTAACTTATATAGTTATCAAGTCGTATATGCAAATTCGCTGGAAATTAATGCAATGCCAACCAGATATGACAAGATCGACGACACGTCCTACTGACTAATTGTTGGATCGGGCCTAACCCCTGTCCAGTGCGTCAATTGTGTGATGCGTACTGATTCTTTGTTTGGAATTCAGTAGAGCACACGCTTCTGACAGTTTTGGTTGCTATGACGCGATACGGAATTTAATTTAATAATTTTAGTCTTCCGCTTCTCGTGGATAATTTTGTATGGAATGTGGTTATGCACACGTTAACTTCTGTCAGTGCGCGAGAAAATCAATTCACAATCTAAGGATATGTGCACCTACAAAACACACCTCTATGTCATCATATTTGCTCGGCGAGTGGATTCTAATCTCTCGATGAGATATCCCCTTGTGTATATTTTTCTTCTAAATTCAATACAAATAATCGTGAAAAATTATGAAAAAATAGTATAGTGATATCTATCAGTCTACTACGTTCAAATTCGATCTACACATCGAGAAAAAAAGATCAAATTTTCGGTGTGAACAATACATTTATACGTTGAATTTATCAATTTTTTATAACTTGACGTGTGAGTTGAGTTTGATCCTAAGATTTTGTGAAGTTGTATAGATATGTTACAGATAGTTTAATTTTTTTCTTAACCGTTTAGATAGTTTTAAGAAAACGAGAGAACATTCAAGAGATCAAAATAGTTTCCCTATTTGCTTTAAGACATATGCACATATATAGCGTATATTTGTGCGCACATAAAGCACAATACTATATTTCTGCTTTCATTACAGCACGAATTTTCACAAAACATCCAATGACTCCGCATGTAGGTACACATACACTTGCGTTATAAAAATCCTATTCCGTGGTCATTTATAGCTACATCGTGATGTGAGCTAGGTCCAGTTCATCGATTTTGGGAAAGTCCTACACGGCGGTTTGACGCTCGCATGCATGATATGCCTTAAACTAGAAGAAGACGTTTCCCGGAGTAGAAAACTACGAACGCCGCAAGAGTGATCTTCAAATCCCTTCCCAATGTGCTCCAATATTCCCATATCCAATAATGCAATGGTCAACCTTTCTTTTCTTTTCTTTTTTTTTTTTGAGGGAAGCAATGGTGTCAACCAATTGATGTTTGTGAAATGAATGAGTGGTGGTGTGGTCAGCGCAATGGTGCAGTCGTAGTTAATCCACATCGCTAGCTGAATTCATGGTGATCATTCAGTTCCACATTTCCACTACTCTTCTAGCTCGCATTGGTCACAGTGGCCAGCTAGGTTGCAAACTTTAATTTGCAAGCGTGATGCATGTGTGTTGCTAGCTCTTAGCTAGATTCCTCCCGTTGAAGACGGCGCATTGCGGCTCCATCAAGGGATATATTGACCATGGAGTGGAGTTTCCTACTCTCTGCTGTAGCAACACATCTTTTCTATTATCTCAACATCATAAACATGTTTGGTTTGAGAATAAGATGAAATGGATTGCAAATATACATCTTTTTTTTCCGTTAACGTGCAAAAGGATTACACGTCAATATATTAGAAGAAAGCATAATTCAGTTAAAACAACGCAACGGTGCCACGAGAAGAAAAGGGATTGGTAAGAAAGAAAAAACTACGAAAAGAGAAAAACACGCTGCTCCTAAACTGAGGGAGGATGGGTGGTCCCACTAAACTCCCAACAAAATCCTAAAAGGAGCAACTATGCATCTCTATTTTTAAGGGTAGGATGATCTCAGCTGACTGTTCTTCCAGGGATGAGGAGAGATGTGACTACATGGACCATGTGTAGATACATTTCTGAAGAAAATGTGTGGATGTGTAGAGTGTGTTGAATAGCTACATTATTTACAAATAAAAAGGTATAGATAAAAATATTCATAGATTTTCAGCAAATTTAATAACCAGTATGTGCCATCGATCGATATCATTTTTATGGGTTTTTTTTACTTATTAGCATCAATTGCGTGCATATATATTCTTTGTGATTAATAATGAGCTCCAGGATATGATCCATATATGTTATGTCGGCCACATATCCTACGATCCATCGTTCGTAACCTCTCCGTTTTAAAATATAAGAAACTAGTACTGTAAGAGATATAAAGTACTATAAATCTGGATAGACTCCACATCTCATCTAATCCTAGATTATTGTATATTTAGGTTCTCATATTTTGAAACAGAGAAAATACTATATACTACTGCATGTTAATTAATTCAGTCAGAATATCCTTATCTTTATCTTTATGGAGTACGGAGCAACGGCTAACACTAGTACTGGAGCTTCAGTGCAGCAATTAAGGAATGCTAAGATTTTCCGAAGTTTGTCTACATATAAAATTAATTACTTACACTTATTAACGCAGTGCGTGGCAAAGAATTTCCGTATGAAATTCATGAGGTTTTAATTTGTCGGAAGGGACAATATGGAAAGCTAGCAGAATAGGCAAGAGTGTTGTACTGTTTTTTCGTATTTCTTTTATTTCCTTCATTGACTTTGGGAAGAATTCATTGAACACCTCTGAAATTTTGAACAAACTAAGGCCGGCACCAATGCAATAGCTACACTCCAACAGCTGGCGCTCTTTGCTGAGGGGAAAAAAACTGAACTAATAAAAATCTACAATATAGTGTGGCTGTGTTTGACTGTTGATGCCTTGATGTTATCAAGCTCACTGCCTTTAATTTTTCCTGGAGTGCAGACATATGGTAGGTATTTCCTATTTTCATTGTGTTCATTAAGTATATAATAAAAAAGCAGTGATCGGATATCAATTTTGAAGATTGTATATATCGATGTTGACAACATTTTTTTTGTGATTGGATAGAGTAGTGTTTTATGTTAGATATAGCCTATGTTGATTACTAGATTGCCTTGACACAGCTATATCGATGACTTAAAATGTACAGCATTGAGACTTTGACAGCTTATTTTGATATAAATATATAGATTGTAATATATATATATATATATATATATATATATATATATATATATATAGTACATCATTATCATATACTTGGGCCACTTGTATGTTTCAACTTGGATATCATCACCTTACATGGTAATAAAGTGATTTAATACGATTCTATATGTACTCTCTCTTTTAAAAAAACCAATCCTGGTCCAGATTCATTCCCAGGCCATTGGACAGAGGGGGTAGGTATTAATAGGTCACTCTCTTATGACTAAATTACCTTTCATAAGCCTGTACAGCTACAAACTGAATCATTGTTAACCTTGCCATTACCGTCTACTTGATACATTACATCGTTGATGAAATGCTACCTATTAGCTGTAACTTCGTAATTTTCTGCCGTCTTGACGGAGATACATATATCGAGTAAATAAATTTTACGGTCGTTGAAAATATATACAACATATATACTTCTACAATGTAAAATTTGGCAAATTTTTGACATAAAAAATCTGGTACCTTAGGTTTGAAGTATTGAATTTTAGCAAATTTTACTAGGTATCTCCTCAAATACCATCAAATATATCAGTAGCCACACAAATCTTCGGCGATGTAATGGCAAATAAAGGAAAACCTCATGGAGAAGCAACATATGATCAATGAAATCCCAAGAATGAATCTGGAATATTAAGTCGCATGCCATTAGACAGAGATGTATTCGATTATATATCCCTTGAATGCATGGTTCAAAAACCTTCTCAACATATTTACAGATGGCTATCAATATATGACGACGTGGTACATTCCTGTTCCTCTTAAAAATTTATTTGAATATTTGATGGTATTATGTATATATCCCCACCAAAAGGAGGGTATGGTAGTTCAATGATTTAGAAATCAATAGAGATACAAGTAGACCATTTTACATGTCGGCACCTAACTCTAGTTATTTGTACTCAACCGACACAAATATTACCCTAGCATCCATATGGATTTTTTTTTAAAGAAAAGGACGATTTTATCAATTAAACAGAATGATTACAATCTTATCGGACAGGTCCATGAATATAAGTTGATCATAAACCACTCTCACTACTACAAAATCGATTTTTCATGGTATCACCCTATTTTTTTCTCTAGCGTTTATACGTTGAAACCGCCAACGAACATATTATGAGGGTAGGGCTCTACGGACCACCAGCGAAAATAGATCTTTGCTGGTGACTGGGTTAAGAGGGATGCCAACGAAGACGTACACCTTTTCACTGGCGGCCCACTTAAACATCCGCTAGCGAAAATTTATTTTCGCTGACAGCTACAAAAGAGAACCGCCAGTGAAAAATATTACCTCACTAAAAAAGAGGTGACATTAAAAATTAAAGGCCACCCACCGCCACCTAATCCTCCTCCAGATCCAACGCCACCAACTCCTCCCTCCTCCTCCTCTCCTCCTCCTCATATTCTCCTACTCCGCAACCCTCATCCTCCCTCCCCACCGATAGTGGGGCCGGCGGCGGCGGCTCTTGCTGGCGGGGGCGGCTTCGGCGGCGGCTCGTGCAGGAGGTAGCTCGCGAAGGCGGCAGCAGCTACTCGCGAAGGCGATGGCGAGGAGAACAGCTCCGCCGCCGGGCCATGGGGAGGACGGATCCGCTCGCGCGGAACAACAGGGGGCATGGATCCGCCAACGCGAATCTGGCGGCACGGAGAGTCTTAGGTCGGGCGACGGGGAGGGGCGTGGTGGGCGGATCCGCTGCCGGGAGGGGTGCGGGCGATGACGGTGATGGTGGAGAGCATGGATCTGGCGGCGGGCGGCGGCAGATCCGGCAGCGGGGTGGGGAGCGTGCGGTGGATCCGCCGCCAGGTGGGGCGCGAGCGGCAGGAAGCGGCGGTGATAGTGGAGTGGACAGATCCGACGGCGGGCGGTGAAGGATAGGGGCGGTTGCGGTGGAGGTGGTGGATCTGGCGGCGATTGCCACGACGACGACGACAGCTGCCACAAGGAAGAAGGTTCCGGTGGCTCCACCAACCCCATCCCCTCTCCCAAATCTGACGGGCGATGGTGGTGCTCGGTCTTCGTCTCTCTCTCTCAACGATGACGATCCAATCCAATCCGGTTAGTCCGATTAGTTCGAATGGAGATGGAGATTGATCCAATTGAAAACCTGTGAATGGAAATATATGACTGTAAATTGTGATATAAATTGTGTTAATTTGTGGATTTGTTAACTGTGATGGATTTGTGGATTCGTTAACTTTGATGGATTTGTTAATAGTGGATTTTTGCAGTGTGATGGATTTGAATTGTGGATTCGTGGATTTGTGAATGGGGATTTGGGAATTTCTGTGGATTTCGGGATTTTTGCGTTGACGGAGGCAGACGGAGTAGTGTCACTCCGTCATATTTTTTTCACACTGGTTGATATTATCGCTGGTACGTAGCCGCCTATGCAAATTTATTTTTTCAGGCGGCTACCTTACGAAGACCGCCAGCGAAAATGGATCAACGCTGGCAGTTGGCAAACACCAGCGAAAATATTCTATTATCCCTAGCCTTAGCTCTCTGGCGGTGCTGATGGCCGCTTGTGAAAACTTATTTTGGCTGCTAGGAAAAATCATTTTTTAGTAGTGTCTATTACACCCTCTTCCAATATAAGCGAAACACACTTCATGCAAGAAGGCTAACAAAACTCTTGGCCTCTACGAGCAGAGCACACCAACTCGATTGGTTCTACTTTGAGTTAATATGCTTAATTGCATACATATGTTTTAATAGGATCTTACTTATGTTTACAAATTTTTATCATGTGTTGAAGGGGGAGCACAATTGTGGTCCCGTTTGGCACAGCTCCAGCTCCCAACTCCAACTTAACTAGAGCTAAAGTTATGCCAAACGGTACAGATCCTTTATTTTTTGGAACGGAGTTAGCAGAGCTGCTCAACAAATTTATATTACGGGGGTGGAACAAGATTTTTCTGCTCCACATCTCCACTCCACCTCAAAAGACCCACTACCCTTTTATTTTTTTAGTATATTTACGCAAACAGAAAAACTATACAACCGTATCCCGTGGAAACGGAATAAGTAGGTAACCCTTCGTTCTTATATATTCCCCTTCTTTCTCTGGTCTTTGTCTTCCTCCTCTGCCTCTCCCGTTTTGCTATCTTTTTCCTCTGCCCCTCCTCCTCTCTGTTGCAAAGAGCTCTATCCAGGCAAATAGATCCCCTCCCTCTCCTCCTCACTGCAGGATCTACCCCGAGTGCACGTTGGTTAAAAGGTCCTGTTGCCTCCTCCTCCGTCTCATGATTTTGAGGCATGGGTACCCACTGGATCTGGCTCCCATGGCATAAGGGGACAATGAGGAAGGAGGAAGGTTGTTGGGAAGGATGCTAACCAGTGTGGGCTTCTTGGCCTCCTTCTAGGCACGTTGCTGATAGTGATGGAGGGGCACGACTAATCAAGCTCCAAGATTTGGAGCTTTCATTGGCGGCGACGTAATGGTGAGCCATCATGCTCATTGCCAGAGTGTGTGCAGGTGTGTTGTGCGATGTATCATTCACAGCTGGTACCCCGTAGGTACCATATCTGGTTTATGTGGTATCACCGCTGATACCCAAATATCAGACCTGATACCTGTAGATACCATACTTAGTACCTGTGATATCATGACTGGTACCCATATGTATCAAACCATCAAACCTGATACCTGGTACTTGCAAGGTATCAACCTAGTACCCGTGGGTATCATACCTGGTACCTGTGGTATCACGGCTGATACCTCGGTATCAGACTCGATACCTGTATGTACCATGGTTGGTACCTGGTGATATCACGGTTGATACCTATGTATCAGACCCAATACCCGTAGGTACCATGCTCGGTACCTGGTGATATCATGGTTGATACCTAAGTATCAGACCCGATACCCGTAGGTACCATATCTAGTACCTATATCACGGTTGATATCTAGGTATCAGACCTGGTACCTAGGTATCATGGTTGGTACTCACATGTATCAAACCTGGTACCTTAGGTATCAGGACCGGGGTTGGTTTTACAGTATTAAGTATCAACGGTCTTTAATTATCCTGTGACTTCACTTTTTCCATGGAATCCCATGGGCTAGCAGCCCTCTTACGCAAAAATACCATTGAACTACCATTTCCTACCCTCTCCTCCTGTTCTCTCTCCTCCCATGTTCCTCCCCATCCTCCTCCCAACGGCCGATGTCGGCGTCTACGTCGGTGGCGACATGCGGTGGCGGCAGGCGGCGGATTGGTTGTGTCAGTGGTGGCGGGCAGCACGCGGTGGCAAGGGTAGCAGGTAGGGGTGAAAACGGTATGGAAACGGATGGAAACCATCTTTATCATTTTTGTTTTCATATTTTTCGGAATCGGAATAGGAATCGGAAACACCGATTATGAAAACGGAAACGAATATTATCAAAACCGAAAATGAAGCGAAAACGAACCAGCGTGGATACGGCAACGAAAATATATCGGAACACAAAAACCCCTCAAACTGAGTTTCAAACTTTATCAAGTCCAATTGTCAAGTCTCAACAGTTAAAAATACATCACAAAACACAATCATATCAAATCCATTTGTTAAGTCTCAACATTACACCATAAAAAAAACAATCTATGGAGTCTATGTTCTTCTGTAACTTCAGATTTGCATAACAAATATTCTGGGAAAAAATGGTAATAGACAAACATATTCGATGCTTACACAAATGAACCCTTGGTATTTCAATCAAAAGCAGCAACAGCCGGTTGCAATTTGCATGGACTCCATCGTCGTCGTCGGTGACGGTGAGGAAGAATCGCCAGTGGAGCTTGAGGTGTCAGCGGTGGTGGTGGCACCAGTGAAGCTTGAGGCGTCGTTGGCTAGTGGAGCTTGAGGGGGCGGCGGCGGTGCCAAGGGAACTTGAGGCGTCGGTGGCATCGGTGTTGGTGGTGGCAAAACGACGAGCCGTGGTTGTAGCGGCGGAGGCGACGAAACAGCGAGAGGAGGTAGGAACGACGAGAGACGGCGGGGACAGCGAGAGGCAGCAGGAAGGCGAGTGACGGCTAGGGCCAAGACAGCGTGAGATGGTGGTCGGCGTGGCGGCACGAGATGGTGTGAGACGGTGGGGGCGCGGGTGCACGGTGGCGCGAGATTTGGATGCGCCGCTCGCCCGCTCCGCCGCTCTCTCGTCTCTCGGGTTAGCCTGTTAGGGTAGATGTTGAATTGGGTTGGGCTAGGGAGGAATTATGGACTACTGTACTGTATGTATGGGCCTTTGTAATTTCGGAAATTTCGAGAAATTGTTCGGAAAGTTTCCGTCCGATTTCGAGTTTCGATAGAAATTGCTATTATCATATTCGATTTTGTTTCCGATAAAATATTTCCGTATTCGTTTCTATTTCCGAAAAATACCGACCGACCGATTCCGTTTTCGAAAACATTCCCGGAGTCCGGAAAGATTCCGTAACGTTTTCATTGCTAGCAGCAGCGCGATGGCATCGGTGGCAGCGTGCGGGGTCAGCTCGCGTCGGCAGGCGGTGGCCCGGGCAGCACCGCGTGGGGTCAGTAATGGCAGGTTGCATCAGCAGGCGGCACACGGGTTGAGCGGCAGCGGAGACGCGTGGGCTGACCGGCAGCGGCGGCTCGCGGGCTGCCCGGCGACGGTAACGTCAAGGTGATGCCAACAAGGTGTTCGATGAAATGGTGACGAGAGACGTGGTGGTGTGGAGCTGAGTAATCTAGCTAAATACTTTCTATACCCACCTTAGCTTCTATAGGATCCAGTTTCCATTAAAGTTGGAGTTTAGAGTTGAGAGTTAAAGTTTAGAGCTGTGCCAAACGGGGCTTGGTGACATATATGTGCGTCTTCTATGTAATAAAAAATATAGAATATTCAACAACCACATAATTTGTTTTTTTTTTCCGTTAGCGTACGTCTCTCTTGTAGCGGGTTGTGCTGTAGTATGTCACCTTACTACTACAAACATATATGCCTGTCATTTAAAAAGGTGATATTCTTTTGGCATGTTAATTGCTGTACTATTTTTACTACAAACATGAAATATGTAATTTGTATATTTGAAAATGACATAGTAACTTGTCCTTTCATAACTTAGTAGTAAGTTTTAAATATTTGATACTAAATTGTGCGGTAAAAAGACACTTTAAAAGATGATTTACTATCAAATAGTGTAGTCTTAAACCATGGGACAAACAAACAAATTTACAACATCATAGGCGACTGAATTGCAGGATCTTGAAGAACACACCAAGGTCATGAGATGAAAGCAACTGTATTCTCTCTTTTCTTTACCAAAGAATTGTATTCTCTCTAGAAGCATTATTATTTTTCTATGTTAACGAAATAAATGAGACGTTGATTGGAAAAAAAATTCATATTTATCGCCCGTTTACATCGATTTAAAAACTTTCCCTAACTAATTCGAGCGATCTTTGCAACAAATCTCAAACGGAAATCCCCGCGATTTACGAGGAAAATTACGATTTTACAGCTGCAGAAGAGACTGTACTTTGTAACGACCTTCTCTATATATTCGCGCGCTCGGGGAGGTCGACAGTGTACTCTCCATCCGCTCCACCTCAATCCTCCCGCAGCCATGGATTCCACCAAGCCAAGATCCATGGCCGCCGCCGCCTCCGTTGTTTTCTTGCTCGTCTTCTCGATGTCGTCTCTGCTCGTCGGCGCTGCTGCTGCTGCTGCGACCGGCGAGAAGCAGTCGTACGTCGTGTATCTTGGAGAGCACGCCCATGGCGAGCGGCTGGGCGTCGCCGCCGCCGCCGACGTCGAGGCGCTCGCGCGGCAGGCTGAGGATTCCCACTGCGAGCTCCTCGCCGGCGTCCTCGGAGAGTAAGCCACCGCCGCCGCCGCCGATGGAATGAGACGTACTGGTACGTCCATGAGATTGTTTCTTGAGTTTTGAGTTTTGACCGCGAAATTCGGAAATGCAGCAAGGAGAAAGCGCGGGAGGCCATCTTCTACTCGTACACGAGCCACATCAACGGCTTCGCCGCCAACCTCGACGCCGCCGCCGCCGACGAGATCGCCGGTGAGTACACCGCCGCCGCCATCGACGACCGCTTTTTCACTAGTGAGAGAGACTGACTAATTCTTCTCCAACTCTTCTTCTCGCGGCGTCGGCGGCGACGACGGCGAGTAGGGCAACCTGGCGTGGTGTCGGTGTTCCCCAACAGAGGCCACAAGCTGCACACGACGCGGTCGTGGCAATTCCTCGGCCTCGCCGGCGCCGGCGGCGCCACCGCCGGCGCCGCCTGGAAGAAGGCCAGGTTCGGCGAGGACACCATCATCGGCAACCTCGACACCGGTAATTATTAGATTACCACCCTTCACCTCCATACCTCTCTTCCTCTTTCTCCGGCCGGCCGTCGATCGCCGTTGCTCGCCTCGTCAATGGCGGTGGCGGCGCGGCCGGCCATCGTTGTCGGAGCAGTGACACGATAAGATTCTCTCTCTACTAAGCTGGCAGAGTATAACAATCGCCTCGATAATTAGGCGCGAAATCTTTTCATGTGAGATAATTGCTCGGTTGACTTGATCATCGGGGTGCAATTTATATAGCGGTATTATTACGGCATCAGGAGGGTACTATACTTGTGATCCTACAAAAAGCATTCAAAAAGCTTTTATCTCTCCTTTTCTAGATGTGACAAGGATGGTATCAAGATGATAATTGACCCGGTTGTGATGGATTATATTTTTGTTTGTAACCTTGTAGAGTATTATTTTCTCTAAAAGATAAAATGATCACTAAATAATGGATATAGATAGGTGCAAATTCCGACAAAAATGCCCTTTCATAGCATGAATTTTGAGGCACCAGTAGATTAGTGAGTGGTTACAGTTCCTAGTCTGTTTAAGAAATTAGTATGTTTGTACATCTGGATATGTAACTCTTTCAATAGAAAGCAATCTATAGTAGGAATTTCATTATTATTCAAAATACGGTCAAAATTGCAAAATTAAATGGCCAGAACCCCTATGGTAATAATCACATGATTGCAAACATAATTTAGATATACTCAAACTTTACCCAAATCAACGTACCTAGAATTTTCTGTACTGATAATAATATATTCCAGCTAGGGGACAAATAAAAACTGGTGCTATCCTGTCAGAGTCATTCCATAAGACCCCTGTCCAAGATACTTCGACAATGATTACCATCTTAACTAAACTATGCATGGTTGTGCACCTAAACTCTGTTTTTTTATATAAAAAAAATGTTTCCTTTCTTATAACCCAATTAAGATGCACATGCTCTGATGCTGCACATGATTAAGAAAGAAGATGGAAAGATGCACATGATACATTCATTCATCCATCCATCACACCATCTGATTAAGAAACAAGGAAGACACAGTGTTTTTGACTTCCAACAATTAACAAATCAACCAATCTAGCTGGAAGCTAAAACAGGATGAGCAGGACCATTCAATGATTTGGATTTTCTTGGCATTGTGATTGATAGTGGAAGCCTATCTGTGCAACCACACACAATTTTATTCCCTCCTTTGCCATTTTGTCCTCCATGCTCCTTGATGGTAAACACAATATCAGGATTTCAGATGCAGACAATGGCTTAGTAGTTGCCTGTACAAGCAGGGAATTAGTGATCATGACACTAATGTCAGTGATCACTGTCCCTGACTGTTCTTTTTTCTATGTCTGATTGTAGCTTGATCTGTACTATTTTGTGGAATTCGGCATGAATTGTTTTGTCTCACTGTGTGACTGTGTTGGATGTGAAGGTGTTTGGCCAGAATCACAGAGCTTCAGGGATGATGGATTGGGGCCTGTTCCATCCCGGTGGAGAGGAGAATGCCAGAAAGGCCAAGATGATGCATTCTCTTGCAACAGGTAATTAACAAAATGAACCTGAACTAATCCAATTCATTTTCATACATGTTTATGCAGGTACTTCGATCTTATTCTTGCATTGGATTGTTATCCTGAACCTGAACTTGTACTTTGGCTAAGTTGCATTCCATGTCACAAGCATGTATGTTCAGATGGGGCAATTACTTCTCTTGGAGAAAGTTTTTGCAGTGATGTTCAGATCTTAGAATAGGGGAGCATGAGCATCTCATCCCTTTTCTTTCAGAAAGTTGAGATACTTTTCTCCTTTGTAGTGTGAAGCACTACCAATTTTAGAGTTGAGACCACCAATATGCATGCCTGTGAGACCACCACCAGCTGATGCCCCTCTGATCAACTTGCAATGATAGATAGACATGCAGGCATGGTGTGCAATGTGTTAGTCCCACTGAACAGTGACATGACACCAAGTGATGGTGTGTCTCAACCGCAGTTTTAGGATAAAAATTCAGTCATTGGAGTAGCTTCATCTGAATACTCTAGTCTGATTTGGTAATCTCTGAAAAAAATGATTCTAGTTTTTTTTTCTTCGAACTGAGATCATTATATTTCAAATGATACGGCTTTGTAAGGAAGCCGAACAAACAGGATTTACTAAATGTTATTAGCCTTTTAGTTTTGGTCTTAATAAAAGTTTATTCCTTGGCAATGACAAAAAGGGAAGTACAGTACTGATTGATGTGAAGATAACCAGAAATGTTATGGGTATTCTGAGAGAGACAAAACATTCAGTATCATCCATCCATGGTACTGAATATACTTTTCAAGCCACCGAATAAAAAAAGACACTTTAGAGTTATATAATGCCCGCATCTAGGACGGACGAGAAGAAAGTGACATTTTTGAAAATATGTGCAACATATGTATAAACAGCATAGTATTAAAGCTTTTTTATTTTATCATAGCATAGTATTAAACAACATAAGTATTTTTTTTCAAAGAAACAAAAAATATGTTCCTGCTTGTAGAATTTTCTTTAATTCTAGACCTAATTTAGAGATGGCAAAGTTAGACTACGAAAGGAAGACATCTGAATTATCTCGGTGAAGACTGGAGATTCAGTGCCATTTTTATTTTTTTTCTAAGAAACAATGTCATTTTCGTTTACTGTATGTTTGGCAACTTTGGGGAAGGAATTGCACAAAAGATTTTCAGTTCAGCAATTCCATGTCCTGATTCCTGATCTGAAGTTGACTACTCTTTGAGATGCATCATCATCTTTAACAGAACAGTCTATGCATCTGCAAGCATATTCATAGACATAACCCTCCAAGGATGGCTTTTCTCTGAAAATAAACCTCCTGGTGCTTTTGAATTTCTCTCTTTTTCAAACAAGTTGAATATTTCCCAATTATAGTTTTGAGTTTATAATTTTGTAACAAACAGTGAACCCTTTCTGTAAACATTATCATGAACAAATAAAAATGATTTTTGTAGGGGGGAAATCATCGAATTGCAGGAAGCTGAAACAAGTTGAACGCCTCCAATTATTTAAAAGTATAATTTTGTACAACAAACACTAAATAAACCCTTTTTATAAACATTATAAGCACTTAAAAATGATTTTTATTTGAATAAATAAATAAATACATTTGAATTGCAGGAAGCTGATCGGCGCGCGCTTCTTCAACAAGGGGTACGCGTCGGCGGTGGGCAAGCTCAACACCTCCCTGTTCGACACGCCGCGCGACAGCGACGGCCACGGCACGCACACGCTGTCCACGGCGGGGGGCTCGCCGGTTGCCGGCGCCAGCGTCTTCGGCTACGGCAACGGCACGGCGAGCGGCGGCTCCCCCAGGGCGCGCGTCGCGGCGTACCGCGTCTGCTACACCCCCGTCAACGGCAGCGAGTGCTTCGACGCCGACATCCTCGCCGCGTTCGACGCCGCCATCCACGACGGCGTCCACGTCCTCTCCGTCTCCCTCGGCGGCGACGCCAGCGACTACTTCGCCGACGGCCTCGCCATCGGCTCCTTCCACGCCGTCCGCCGCGGCATCGCCGTCGTCTGCTCCGCCGGCAACTCCGGCCCTACCCCCGGCACCGTCTCCAACGTCGCGCCATGGATCTTCACCGCCGGAGCCAGCACCATGGACCGCGAGTTCCCCTCCTACGTCGTCTTCAACGACACCAAGCTCAAGGGCCAGAGCCTCTCCGCCTCCGCCCTCTCGCCGGCGGCAAGCTCCTTCCCCATGATCGACTCCTCCCAAGCTGCCGCTCCCAACCGGACTCAAAACGAATCGTAAGCCAATGCATTTTTTATTTAATTACGCGCTAGCCAGAATTCAAACTCGAAAACTCTACGAATACCATATTAAGCTACATGCATAAACCAATTTAACTCAAAAACTTAAATTGATAAGAAAAAAACGAACAATTCACTTTGTATTTAAACATTAATGATCATTCTTTGGAGCAGTGGTTTCTTAGTTTTTTTTTTCATGTTTAGTGTTTTTGTTTTTCTATCTGCAACTGCAATAGCCTCCGACCATTGCGTTGTGTAACCTTATTACTCTCTCTTCTAATATATTAACGTGTAATCCTTTTACGTGTTTGTGAAAAAGAAAATTGTGATCATTCACTTTATATTCAACATTAGTGATCATTAATTACGATTAGTGTGTGATAAGTAGGGTGATTAATGAGATGCAGGCAGCTTTGTTTCATGGGATCGCTTGATCCAGAGAAGGTGAAGGGGAAGATCGTGGTGTGCTTGAGAGGAGTGAACCCGAGGGTGGAGAAGGGCGAGGCGGTGCGGGAAGCCGGCGGCGCCGGGATGGTGCTCGCCAACGACGTCACCACCGGCAACGAGATCATCGCCGACGCCCATGTCCTCCCCGCCACCCACATCAAGTTCACCGACGGCCAACTCCTCTTCTCCTACCTCAACAACACCAAGTAAGCAGGTTGATTTGCTCGCCGGCGTCGCCATGATCGGTCGCTGATGTGGGTGCGTTTCAGGATGCCGGCGGGGACGATCACGAGGCCGGAGACGAGGCTGGGGACGAAGCCGGCGCCGTTCATGGCGGCGTTCTCGTCGAAGGGGCCGAACATGGTGACGCCGGAGATCCTCAAGCCGGACATCACGGCGCCGGGGGTGAGCGTGGTAGCGGCGTGGACGCGCGCCAACTCGCCGACGGACCTCGCCTTCGACAAGCGACGCGTCGCGTTCAACTCCGAGTCCGGGACGTCCATGTCGTGCCCGCACGTCGCCGGCATTGTCGGCCTGCTCCGCACGCTGAGGCCGGACTGGAGCCCCGCGGCGATCCGCTCCGCGCTCATGACCACCGCCATCGAAGTCGACAACGAGCGCCACGCCATCCTCAACTCCTCCTTCGTCGCCGCCAACCCATTCAGCTTCGGCGCCGGCCACGTCTCGCCGATCCGCGCCATGAACCCGGGCCTCGTCTACGACCTCGCCGCCGGCGACTACCTCAACTTCCTCTGCTCCCTCCGCTACAACGCCACCGTGATGGCCATGTTCAACGCCGACGCCGGCGGCGCGGCGCCGTACAGGTGCCCCGCCTCGCCGCCCAAGGCGCAGGACCTCAACTACCCATCCATCACCGTCGTCAACCTCACCTCGTTGGCCACCGTCAAGCGCACGGTGAAGAACGTCGGCAAGCCGGGAGTCTACACGGCGTACGTGACCTCGCCGGCCGGCGTGCGCGTCACGGTGAACCCGGACAGGATGGCGTTCTTGGTCAAGGGGGAGAAGAAGACGTTCCAGGTGAGGTTCGAGGTGACTAACGCCGCGCTCGCCATGGACTACGCGTTCGGCGCGCTCGTCTGGACGAACGGCAAGCAGTTCGTCAGGTCGCCGCTCGTGGTGAAGACGACGATGGCATGATCGTGATTAATAATTAGGGTATCGGTTATTAATTAATTAATCGATTTAATTAGGTTTAGGAGGGGGTAGTGTGTAAAGAAGCAGACATAAACGTTTGTTTGAATTATTTAGCTTCAGAAATCTGAATGTTTGATGTGCATTTGCTGGGGAAGTGAAATTTGCAACTGCACTTATAGTCATGGAAAATTCTGAAAAAAGAAAATCAATAATAACACATGTTACAGTACAATGTTATATGTTACTACACAAGCATGCAACACTAGAATTTTAAATCCAATCTACACATCTCATATAAAAAAAATATAAATTTGACTATAAATAATAGGATTTGTTTGTTTTGTCTTTCTTTGTGTAGATCAACGTTCGATATTATTTTTTTGTATAATCTTTTATAACCATTTGATTGATATTTGAGAAATGAGATGTAAATGAGGACAACCACAGATTTGCTCCATTTTCCTTTATTACAACATGATGAAAGGAACACATTGTAACAGAAAAAGTCGACAATTGATAGTGCATTGATTCACAGTAATTCTGATGCCACATGGCTCAGATGGCTTTGCCATTTCTTTTCGGTCTCACAAAGGCGAGAAAAGGAAAACAGTTAAGTAGTGAGTTCAATGAAGTTCGCCGGTGAGGCAACGGAAGATCTAAATGAACTACAACTATGAGACCAATAATTCACAGCATTGGCAAATAAATGTGATCGGAATGCACAGATAATCTTCGTATGAATGTATATCAGGTACTGAAGGCAAGAAAATGGTTTTTCTATGGAAGGAGAAATATGAATCATCATCTCTAAACCAAAGCCTGCACTGGCCAAACGGAAATTCTAGTTTCACAAAGGCCCAAGAGGTGATTATCTCCTCCATCACTGTGTATAAAATGTTCAGCCCTGGAAAGGGTCGTGAGCAAATAGAAAGGCCTCTCTCAAATCACCACAAGACTCTAACCACCAAACAAGAAAGCAGCAGCCTGCTCCTCATTCCCGTTGAACAACTTGAGAGCTTGTATTACGGATGCCCGGTCGAATCCGAGTTCCACCAGTTTCGTGACTTTCGCTTCGAAATCTCCTCCTCGCTGGTAGATGTTTTTATAGACAGTCAGAATCAATGTTTAACGAATCAAACATAGAAATGTGTGTCGAAAATAAAAGAGATTTCAACTACCTGTGGTTGTGGAGGATTCACAGCTGGAGCACCTGGAAAGAAAATGAAAAGATGGGGGGATTTCTCATTAGCTCGAAGTTATCAGAGGGCATAGATTACACTGTCCTAGACCTACTAGAGCAAAAGCAAACTAACCTGTAGTAGGAGCTCGTGGTGGCGCATCAGGAGTCTTCTCCCGTGCCGTTGACGATTCCTGGATAAGATAAGAGTAAATAAGGATATTTTGATGTTACAAATCACAATTCAAGGAAAAAAGGCAAGCTAATTTAGCTTACTCCAGCAGCTCCTTGGCTGAGTGATGCTAGCTTCGATAGTTTCTCTTCATCACGTATATGTGAAGGGATGTCTTTCTCTGAAGATAAAATAGCAGAGTGGTTGAAGAACTAAATTTATAAAACTGCAGAAGTATATAACCAGATGAAAATCTAGGAGGAGGGAACTATAAAAATTAACTTCTTCGGTAGCTTTATTTCAGTAAACCTTCATCAAAACTACATTTAGAAAAATGGGATGCATTGTTGATACAAAACTACTAACCTTGTAAGAAGGGGACTGAAACCTCACCACCTCCTACTCTAAGAACATTGTCTTTTAAGTCAATTATGCACTGCGTGGGATAACAAAAGAATCAGTAAGGAGTCTAATCAGACTATCAGATTTAGATGCAACAGCATGTACCAGATACTAGTCACACGATTACCTGATGTTTCCGCAGCATATCAAGCCCAAAAAGAAATTCCATATTGGGAGCATCCAATACAGTGAATGAACAAGGATAGAAGACATGGCCAATCTGTCCAAATCGAGCTGTTGGTCAATACATTACAAACTACTTCTGCTAAATAATTAGTACGGAATTACATATCACGATTCACGAATTCCAAAACCATTGAAGTATGTAGAGGTATGAGAATAACTGAAATTGCTAGGTTCTAAAGGAACACCAAAGACTTGGATTATACTAGGACTTGTCACATGGTTTCTATGGGACCTGGAATTTCATGTTTTCTACCCAGGTGATGAATTTTGTATCATATAAATAACATATTCTCTCACACTGTAATATCAGTAGCATTGGTACATGAATCAATCAAACATACCTTTATTGGGGCTACATGTATTCTACCAAGAATCTCTGATTGACCAACGCCAATAGCAACACCTCTATATCGCTGATCAAGCAGCCTAAGCAACCTGCATATGATATTTCATTGTCAGATGTATACACAATATGTAAATATGCAATGGTGTACATTTCAGTTGAGTATCAAGAGAAACTGATTTAGTTTCTCCCGTCTCAGAGAAAAAAACTAAAGCTATTCAATAGTTATGGCTTCCCATGCAGAATTACTATACAAACTATAAAAGTTTAAATAATTCCAATCAACCAATATCTTAAATTGCAAGTGTACCCGCAACGTTCGGCACAACTTTTTGATATGATAGTTGATTGTGCTCCACTGTCAACAAAGGCCTAAAGATGAAAAAAACAATGGAACATTAAACATATCCTATACAATCAGTGGGAAGAATTAAAACATTGGACCCAAAAAAAAAGAACAGCAATAGCCTACATTAGTTCTCAAATATTTAAATTTCACCAGGATGCATCAATTCTCAGTATGTTGGTTATATAGGATAAATGTGAAAGAATAATACCTTCAAAGGTACACCATTGACTTCCATGTCCACATACAACATAACCTGATATCAGAACACTAATTGGTTAGCAAGTATCACAAAGCATAGCACGTAAAACAGGAGAAAACTAAGGTAAAACATACCACTCGAGCAAATGCTTCAGGGTTGTGCTCCAATGCAGCCTCCCAGTTTTCATCAATACCTTTCTGTAATGTGACAAGTAAATCAAAGTATCATAACCAGACATCTAACTGGATAAATTCTAACAGGTGAGTAGAGAAGAAAGTATGAACCATAGTGAAGTCAGAAAAGGTACTCTTTTAACTGTAAAAAACCAGAATGATGTGACAAAACAATTCATTATATCCAAGCATGGTAGCCAGAAGAATTTATATTTAAGTTATCTTGTTTATTCTTAACTTTTTAATAAAGAATCTTTATGTCTCCTTAACACTAGTCACTATTGTAATGATGTTCATGATATCTCACACTTGTCCACGGATACGTGAAAGGAGTCATCACCTAGCGGTCAACAGGTTTCAGAAAAAATGATGCTTACCTGCCGAATTGCAGCTTCAATTTTCTTCTGAGCTTCAACATCAAAAGGATCAGCATACATTAGAGCCTGCAAAACACACATTTATTAGTGAATTTTCTAACGTTAATCAATAAATCATGCATTACCAAGCCTCGAAGTGGTGAAGCATATGTAAGATAAGTTAAAAGTGTAATTTTGGAAAATACAGTACACACGAAACATCATGGAGATATATACTTATATAAATGCAAGGAAAGGTTAAATCATATGTTAGATAAAAGGACTGCAGAACAGAAAAACTTTAACTGTGCAGTGAGTGACATGCAGGAACAAACCACACTATCTTCTCAGCTTTAGTTCCCAAAGACATGGTAAACATATAAGGCCCCCCTTAATATTCTCCCTTTAAAAATAATGTTATCTCGTGGTAGATACTCACAAGCTCTTCTTCCTGCTTGCGCTTTAGTTCTAGTCTTTGTTGATGGCGTGACCGCAAGGTATTTTGCAACTCATTGATGTCATCACCAAGAATAGCCTGTGCTAATGCCGGGTCATTCTGCAAATAAATATCCGTTTTCCGATATAAGAAAAGAAAATATTTGCCCCAAGTGATATCTAAGCACATTAAAGTATATAAACTGTCCAGCCACAAAATAATGAAGATACCAGTAAAATTTACCTGAAGGAGTTGTCCCATAAGTTGTGAATCACCTCGAATATGTTGTTGGAAAGCTTGAGGATCAACAGCAGATCCATCAGGATTTAATCTTATAACATCCTGAGATGGCCTGAAATTTTCAACCCAGACAAATTAAATTGGAGAAAAGAAACCTTATTGGCATCACGATTCATAGCATCAGTTTTAACAACCTAAAAAATCCTTTATTGCGCAAAAAGTAATACTGGACAACTACAAAGGAGGTAATTGCCACTAAGACCAGAATTGAACTGAAGGAATGTAAAACTCTTAAGTAATTCAATTCGTAATGTAAAACTCTTAAGTAATTCAATTCAAAAACTTTACAAGTATATGTCACACAAATCAATTTACTTTTATGCATGAGGAATGCCATCAAGCAGACCTTTCATTAGAGGTAACCTTCACCATCATCACAAGATCGCCATCCTGAACTCCGACGGTGCTAAGTTTATCTGAGTTTTGTATCTCCCTGCCATTGAAGTGGAGCTGCTGCTGCCGCAAAGGCACACTAGTCTGTCCACACGCAGCCAAAAAACCAACAATGTGAGATCAAACCCAGTAGCTGCAAACCCCTAAACACATAGCTCACACAAGGTTACAGTCCCAGCTCACCTCCACCTCAAGAAGAGCCTTCAAATTCTCCACCTGCAAGAACACAGCACGCACAGTTTAGCTAAAAACTGCATCTTACCCATGCTAAACCACAATTCAGTTCAAGGTATTCTACAAAATCTAGCTCTACAGCCATATTCCAAGAGCACGAGGAAGACGAGGGGGACTGACGCTCTAAACCAAATCAAGCAACCGAAGCCACCAGTCAAAGATCCAACCAATCTGTCCAACCAATAGACGATCCAACAGCACCACAAGAACTAAGTCTAAATCGCTGACCGCCTCAACTCAAATGCGCCCGCTCCGCACCCGAATTCCCCAACCCCTCCCAACGAATTTCGCCACTAAATGAACCAAATTTAGTCCAAAGAACCCGCCTTTCTTTGTCCCCCTTAAAGATCAGAGATGTGCGGGCTTACAGATTCGTCGGGGTCGACGTCGACGGTGAGAATCTGCTCGTCGGCGGTCATCACCGTGACCTTCATCTCGCCCGACGCCGCCGCCGGTGGGGGATCGATCGAGCTCCTCCTCCGCCTTCTCGGCTGCAGAGAGGGAGGGGGGAGGGGGGAGGTGGTGGTGAGGGGACTCTTGGGCTGTTTGGTTTCGGGGGTAGTCTACGGGTGTCAAATCAGGTTGCCTTGGTTTGCTTGGAGAACTGGAAAAGAATCGTGTTCTAGTATTGAGAAAAAGAAAGTCGCATTATCCAAATCTGAATCTGAATTTATTTACCCAGGTCTTCGTTTTACTTTCTGCTTTGTTTTGTTTTGCTGCTTGTGTTCGGAGGTCGAAAATCCTACACGATCGATCCCTTCCCTGTTGGTTTCCTTTTTTAAAAGTTTATACATAAAGTCTATATACCTCAAATTTACACATCTAAAATTTATACACCTAAAGTTTGTAAACCCAAAATTTATAAGTCAAAAGTTTATATACCCGATTTAAATTTGAATTTGATTCAAATATTTTTTATATAGAATATTTCTATACATAAAGTTTATACATGCAAAATTTACCGTATAAAGTATACACAAAAGTGTAAAGTCTATGCAAATGAATAAAGATATTGATTTTTTTCCTTTTTTATTTTTTTCTAATTTTTTTAAATTTATGATGCACTAGGAAGGGAAGAAGGGGGAGCGTGCGTGTTAGGGGAGGGACGGTGTGGGTGATCACCCACCCATTAACCCTCCCCTTTGGAGGTACGAATTTGTATTTTTGTTAGAACTCGAGCTATTTTGTGAGATTCTTTCTTGTTTGTTATCTGGGTTTTCGAGTATTTAGCTATGGGTTTGTATTTCGTTGGAATTCAAATGCAAAAAACAGTGGATGCTTGTTTGATTCCACCGGATTCAGCTATCGCACGTTGAGCTAGTTCAATTATTAAACAACCATATAAAAACATTGAGTAAATTTTATAAAACCATATGTATTTTAGTTAAATTACCACAAAACTATATATTAACGTAATGTATCATAAAACTACAAATTTAACGCTACATCTATCACATCACACAGAAGTACATATTTAACGTGAAATATCGTAAGCCTACACATCTAGTACCAAAGTTATCACAAAACTACACATTTAGTACCAAAGTTATCACAAAACTACATGTTTTATATAATCACAAAACTTAGACATTTACAACTCAAATGTAACACTAGTGTTAAAGATTTAAACCCTAAAATTTATAGTTTTTATAGTTTTATTATTAAATATACAGTTTTGTGATACTTAGCTTTAAACCTATAGTTTTGTGATAAATTTATTGTTAAATTTGTAGTTTTCTGATTAGTCACCTTAGATCTATAGTTTGTGATAATTTGGTAAAAGTACCTGTAGTTTTGTGAAATTTACTTAAAAAACATTTACCCTTTCTAATAGAATAATGTGGGATCCTTTTACATATCAGTGAAAAAAAACCTAAACAATGTACAACACGTTGTTCCTCCTTACTAAATTCATCAAATGATTCACTCCCCTGTTATGGGTTCTTTTATCCCTTTTCCAACTTCTACTCTTTATCTCCGTAAGCACGTTTTCTAAATTGTTAAACAGTTCTTTTAAAAAAAGTTTATATAGAAAAATTATTTTAAATATCATATTAATTCGTTTTCCAAGTTTTTAAAAATAATATGTTTAATTAAATGTACGCTATCCATCTCTCGTTTTGCATACCCAGAGAAAGGGTTCCAACCCCCTCAAAATACATAGTCTTAAGCCCTGTGTTATTGACATGTAGGGTCATCATTGCGTGAGCCAAGAGGGATAAATCCTTAATTGGGCCATAAAACACACGTGCTACATGTAGACTTAGTATACTGGGCCAGGTATCCCTGACGAAATCTAACTTGGGCTTCCAAATTTGGACAGCGAATCAAATTAAGGCCCATCCACGAGAGGGTAGGCGGCAGACGGAGCCGCGCCCCTCGGAAACGTCCGCTGGTTTTGGCCCTCGCGGACGGCCGGCTGGTAGGCTGGCAACCACACTCATCCAGTCAACCAATCACTGCGCCTCTCAATATTGACAAAAGCTTCCACTAATCCTACTACTACCTACGCTAACCACAAAAGTCAAGTCCGTTCTTGACCACACTAATTAACCCCGGCTATTTTCTTTCCATTTTTTCCTACAAATTCTTAGCAACAGAAGCAGTACAAGACAGTACAGTAAAGATATTATGAAGGGTGTGGCTACGTGTACAGCTTAGGCCTCCTTCTATTTGCAAGAGGAAATATAAATTTTAGAGGATCCAATCCTACGAGAAAATAACTAAATCATATATTTTTTTAAAGTTCCTATAGAATAAACAATTTCATATAGATTTTCGAGAAAAGTTAGCAAAAGGTAACCTTTTGAAAATACCTTTGAGTTTATCTCACACATCCGATTTCTACGATTTAATCAAACGGTTGTGTTTTTCAATCATATGTTTGCACTTGTTTTCCTGTTAAGATCATCCGTTCGTTTTTATTTCTTCGTTTTTCTCAATCGTGTGTTTGAGCCTTTAGAAACAATGTGGTTAACTTAACAGTTTAATTTAGCTAGATAAAAGTTACATCAAATCTATGTTTACTTACAACATGCCATATCAGTTTTGTGAAAGAACTTTACACATATAACCTAGTATTACGTAAGGGGACAGCGTAATTATTTGACGATATCTGCATGACAGCATTGGATTCAAACAGACAGAGTTAGCTAATTATTGAACGGCAATGGCTTATAGAACAAGTGGCGATGGTGAAGGAACCATATCTTATCTGTAGCAATTTTCTAGTGCTAAGCACCGAATAATATGTCACTAATTAGAGTGGTAGTACCAGTTTTTGTATTAGGTTATCAATCAATTAAGCCGTCGTTATCAATCTAACAAAATGGAATCTGATGATGGTGTCCATCATGGCAGCCCCCACATGACAAATATTCACAAACCAAATGCCAACAGATTTTACAAAATTGACCCTATATTCCAACCAAATCGCAAACTTTTGTAAACAAAGAAGGCGTTTCAGTACCATTTCGCAAAACTATATTATTTAGGGGGCTATGTGTATAATTCTCCCGTAGAAAATAAAACTGGGGCATTTATTGCGAGCGGAAATAAAATAACAAAATCGCCTATAAAAAGCGCGCGAGCGAGACGACTCTCAATTAAAGTCGTCTTGGTGCTCATCGGCGGCGAGCAAAAGCGAGCTTGGTGGCCATGGCGAGCTTGGTGTTCGAGCCCCACGGCGGCGCGGCGGTGGCGGTGGCCGGTGTCGGCGGCGGCGACGTGGTGTTCTGCGTCGTCATCCTCTGCCTGTCCGTGCTGTCCATGATCATCTTCGCCGCGGCGGGGAACAGCGGCGGGGAGCGGCGGCGGCAGCGCTCCTCCGGGCGGTCCAACGGGCCGGTGTTCGTCGGCGGCAGGGGCTGCGGCTGCGGCGGCCGCAGCTCCGGCGCCTGCGTCTGCGGCACCTACCTCTCCTGATCATCGCCGTCGGGCCAGCTAAAGCTAGCTGCGGCGATCGCTCGCTCGCCGCCGGCGAACTGTACATGGAGCTTGACGGCGCCGGCTTTGCTATGCAAATCCGTATGGCTAGCTAGTTTTCTTGCTCTTTTTTTTCCTTCAAAGAAAATGAGAGAATAATTACTGCTCCTACTCTGCTTGTACCTATACTACAATTACTACACGGCATGAGGAACAAATTACTACTAACTGTAATCAGATGGAGTACTGTAAATTTGTAATTAAGTCTAATAATCATCATCACTTTGGATTCTCAGTTTGTTATCAGTGCTAATTAATCACTAGCTAGATCTGGATTAGTGTTGACTGCATAGAGGCATAGATGATTGATACACATAAATCACAATTTATGCAAATTGGATCATGCTTAACTTAGGACAATTTGCTTTGGAAGCCAAAGTCAAGACTGACCAAGTCAAATAAGTACTCTCCAAGTTGCAATTAGAAGAATTCAAGAACAAATACGATGTTTTAATTTCTTCTGGAGCTGGTTGGAATTGAAGGCAAACTTATCCTGTCCCTAGCTGCTGCCTTCATGTGACATGGAAATTTTGGAGCGCAGCAGAGAAGGAATGGAAAAAGGATGGAACAGGAAGGATAGGGACACCCAGCCTACCAACTTAGTACATCATAAATATAAAACTCCAGGAGTGTGACACATAAACCACCACAAATTTTGTAAAAAATTGCAGAAGGAAATTCTATAGGAATGATGCTGAAAATATTTTGGCTTAATCTTTTTTGCAAACATTCGAGAGAGATATTTTGTTTGACACCCAGGCTAATTGAGAAAAGAGATATTATTTAAAAAATTTGCAAGAAAACATTTAAACTCAGTTTAAAATATATTATTCAACGGATTATTTACTCGATTGTATGGATAAATTAAATATTTATAAAAATAAACTAAATAAATAGCTTAGAACCAGTGTTCTAACCAATACAACAGTAGATGAAAGTAGGGTTCACAATTTCAGTGGAATCTGGTTTGGATTTCACGAAATCCGGACTTTCCGGCTCGAGTAGAAAACGTAAACCACTCGATTTTTAGTCAAGTCAAAAAAATGTATTTTAATTTTTTATAAGATTTATCTGGATTTCATCAGTTTTTATCGGTTTTATCAATCGGATTCCGCAAAATCCGATGGTACCATTTGTTAGCGAATTTTGATATGGTATCAAGCTGTGAACCTTGGAAGAAAGCCTTTTTAGATTTTTTTTCTATATACATGAGGCAAATAATCACATAATAATCCAATGAAATATCTGAAAAGAATAGGACCTCAGTTTTCTTGCAACAATTTGTGAACAACATTCAAAAGAAATAAAAGGGAAATCCCAAATGGCCCATTTCTGCCTGACAAATGGACCCCTCAGCCCATCCAGCTCAGCCCATCCAGCTCAGCAGACAGCACAAGATCCATCCAACCACGCGCCGAGAAACTAGCCGTTACAACCCCCCACCTCTCCCACTACCCTCGCCGACCACCTCCTCCCCCCCACTACTACTACTACTACCCCCTTCTCCCCTCTCCTCCTCTCCCCAATTCATCCCCAAATCACCAAATCCCAATCCATCCCCGAATCCGAGAGCACCAATTTGCCAATCCCCCAATCGCGCAACCACCCCCAATCCGGCGATCGGAGGCGGCCGCGAAGATGATGTTCACGGAGGGGCTCGACGAGTCGGCGATCAGCTGGATCAAGCAGGGCACGGGCTCTCCTGCCCCGCCGAGGTCGCCGCTGGCGGAGCGGCTTCCCGCGGGGCAGATCGCGCCGCCGAGGAGCCCCGCGCTGTACGGGAGGGGTTGCTCCGGCGTCGGCGGCGTCGGCGGTGGTGTGGGGAGCGGGCTGTTCTCCCCCAAGAGCCTCCCCCCGGTGCGGACCACGGCGCGGCACTCCGGGCTGCTTGGGAGGCACCACTCCGTGCTCCTCGCGGCGGCGGCGGACGACTCCGAGGAGGAGGAGGGGGAGGAGGAGAGCGTGGCGTCGTGGGGGGTGCCCGATGACTGCTACTACGGGAACTTCTCCGACACGCTCGAGGGGGAGGAGGACGGGGCGTGCTCCAGCGGCGACTCCAGCCTGCTCCGGAGGGCCATGGACCGAGGAGGGGTAGGGTTCGACGACGAGGTCACCTCGCAGCTCAGCCGGAAGGGCGGGGGCGGCGGGTTGGTCCGTGGCCAGTCCAAGGAGAATCTGCGGGTGGAGGTGCGGGCCGCGAGCGCCATCGCCGGGAAATGCTCCAGCGGCCACCATACCGTGGACTCCACCTCGCATGTAAGGGTTTTACTCTCTCACTATGATCATTGATGATGATTTAACTGTGTGGATCGATTTCTCGAAGATTATATGTGTGCTTGGTAAATTCGAAGTTACAATAGTTTGTGCAGCTGTGTTTGTGAAGATAAAATGTAAATTTATGGTTTTCTTATTCAGGAACATTATTTTGGTGAGCAAAAATTTCAAGCCATTGGGACACCAAGTGCCCCTCCAATTGCAGGTGATGGGGATCAGACCATTTTTTACACCGTTGGTGAGTGGTTACTTTACAGTGGAATTATATTCCGTATCATTTCCTTAACCTTTTTTAGACGTAAGAACATTTTGAGATGATTTATCTGATCATGTGGAAACAGCTGAAACGAAAGGAGGCCTTGAAAGGGCTGGGGTATCATCAGTGGCAGATATACTGGCTCAGGATGTTCATGAGCCTGAGCTTCCTACGAGGTACAGTTGGTGGCTTAAAATTGGAGTATTTTAGCTTTTACACTATGAAATCGTTGTAGCTCACATTGTTCTTTCTCTGGTAAAAAACAATCCAGATCAAATGTTCAAGAATATGGTATTCATGTGCCGGACGTCGAGAGCAATTTGTTAGCTCAGATGCCGAGTTTCACGGCTAAGTGCGTTTTGATTTACCTGTGAACTTACCCCCCTGAAGATGTTGTTCATCTGCTCACTGTTCTTACTGGTCCTTTTTTTTCAAATTATCAGTGTCCAAAGTGCATGGCAATCTTTTGTTGCATATGATGCATGCTTTCGGATCTGTCTGAATGCATGGGCAAGAAACTGCATGGAGGCTCCAGAATTCCTTCGTGATGAGTGTATGGTACTGAGAAGCGCCTTTGGGTATGCAAAATATCATTCATGACATTATGTTCCCAGTAAACTAGCATCCAATTTACTTTCCTTGTTTTGCTCAGCTTATTTTCCTCCTTTTGATGAATAGGATACAATTTTTTTTGCTTCATCCCAAGCACAAGAGTCAAGATGACGGAAAAAGTTTCTATGATAAGGATGGTAGTTGCAATATGAAGGGGAGAAAACTTGTTAAACAGATTGAGATTGAAGGTACGCACAATCGTTCATCAAGAACTTCAGTATGGGTCATCTTTCATGTACATTGTGCATTTTTTAAAATTTCTAAGCAAAACTGTGAATTTATGATTAGTTAGGCGTGGTTCCAAATTTTAAACCGCCTTTTGCACTCACATTCTTAATATTCCATTCCATACAGTAAAAAAAATACGTGTTGTACCTCAAAGACCAAAGCTTCGGGCAACATCATCCTTTAGAAATCTGTACATGCAAGCTGGTAGCGAGTATGTCAGACAGATTTCTAAAATTCTGAAGAGTCAGGTTACCATGTTGACATCCACATCATCAACATCTTTGCCAGAAGGTTAACAGTTTTCTTTTGTTCTACACCTTCTGCCAGATCTTGTTGCCACAATCAGTAACACAATATCTTACTTGCAGAAATGTTCACATGCACGCTAGAATTGCAAAGCTCCTGCAAGGATAACCAGAGAGATTCCATTTCTCCGCAGTATTTGAAACCAGGCACCGGTGAATCTCAACTCTTGTAAGTCTTAACCTAGTTATGATTCTTTTGTACACTTGCTACTCCATTCTATTAAGTACACAACTTACTCAGAACGTTATTTAATCATCTTAATACATATATTCCAGTTATCTAGAGAGCCAGGGGGATTCTATTCTTGTCGAAGTACAAGACAATAATAGGGTTGTCATAGGCCGCGCAAAAATTCAAGTTTCATCGATCACTGATACTCATGTATGTCCTGCTCGTTGCTCACCTTCATTTGGTTCAATTGTTTCATTAACCCATTTCTCAACTTGGCACGTTTGTGGGAAAAAACAACAGCAGGAGGAAATCATTAAGTGGTGGCCTTTATATCTTGATGATCAAGAATGCGTGGGAAAAATTCAGCTTTGTATAAACTTCTCTGTCTCTTCTGACAATCAAGGAGCTGCGAAGGTTGGTTTATTATTTTCATACTCGTATATTTTTGGACCAAAAATTCCAACATATGTTCTAAACTTTTGCATGGTGTCATTATAGATGCTGCAAGGCGGTCCAGCTGTGGATACTATTGTATATGACATGGTTCTGGAAGCAGCAATGAGAGCTCAGAATTTCAATAGCAAAATGTTGCATGTCAGTGGTTCATGGAAATGGCTATTGGACGAGTTTTCAGATTACTATGGGGTATCAGACGCATATAGAAAATTGAGGTGATATGTTGTTAGGTTGCATACAGTCACTCAGTGATTACTGAATATACTCAAACATGCTAATGTTGCATCTTACTTTCTACAGATACTTGTCTTACATTTTGAATGTTGCAACACCAACAAAAGATTGCTTGGAACTTGCATATGAACTGCTTCTCCCTGTAATGAAAGCACGTGATGATAGGACTTTGACGAGACAAGAGGTAATATGTTAGCTAAATTTACTCCATTATACAACAAGAATTCAGATATAGCAGTTGAAATATATAATTATGTCCTGTAGCATGCCAGCAAATAAACACATTTCGATAATTCTTGATTCCAATAAAATGCAAACAAGAAAATAATTATGGAAACTTTTTTTTATTTATTTGCAGAGAAGCATACTATTAGATTGCGAAGATCGGATCAAGAGCCTCCTTGCAGTTGTGTTTGAAAATTACAAGTCGTTGGACGAAAATTCTCCTACTGGTTTGTCTGACCTATTTGGTCCCATATCAGATTGTGCTGCCCCAGCTTTAGCACCTGCAGTTCAGATATTCAGCGTACTGCATGACATACTCTCCAATGAAGCACAAAACATACTCCGGAACTATTTACAGGTGAGATTGTAGATGCAGATACTTTGTGCATTTTCCTTTTGGATGTTATATTCTTTTTTTCTCAGAGCAATGAACTTAGCAGCCATCTAATTTAACTTTAATCATGTAGGTATCAGAGATGGCTGTATTTATATTCTTCATGTAAATTTGCAAAAGTGATAGATCGAAATTCAAAACTTTCATTTTTAATCTGCCTGTAAATTCTTAGTGTGAAACTGCACTGGAGTTTTTTACTGAGGAAAGTGAAGAACTCAAACTTGATTTAGGTTGATTATTCACTATGTTACCATATTTTTGTTTTGAACATAAGCTAATTAATCTTTGTCGATAAATAGTTTTTTTTGGTCCAGTTGTGTAAGACTTCACACTTTTATCTTATTATTATATGATCTCCTGTTCAAGCACAGACATTAATCGGATCTTTTTGCAAACACCTTTCAAAATCGGTTTTGCAAAATAATTGGTATTCCAACTAGCAGAAATGGACAACAGGCTGTGCTTTTGCTTACTCTTTGTGTACACAGAATTGAATAGCGTAAACTTCCATTTTACAGACTGCTGCGGCGAAAAGGTGCAGGAGGCATATGATTGAGACAGACGAATTCATGTCAAGCAACAATGACAGCCTTCTTACGGACCCTATGGCTATTTCTGCTGCATATCTCAAAATGAAGACTATATGTATTAACATAAGTCGTGAAATTCAAGCAGATATTAAGATTCACAATCAGAATATACTTCCAAGGTAACACATCTATACACTCTAGTGGAGGAAATTATACTTTTGTACAATGGGAACGTTTCTCACAGATTTTTTGTTTTCCTTTAGTTCAATAGATCTGCCAAATATAGCAGCATCCCTCTACAGTACCGAGCTCTGCAAACGATTGAAGGGTTTTCTTTCTGCAAGTCCCCCATCAAGACCACTAGAACATGTTGCTGAACTGCTCATTGCTACTGCAGATTTTGAGAGAGATCTTGACTCTTGGCAAGTGAGGTAAGATACAGTTGAATAGTTGATCTACTGCTGTTTTCTCCCATTGATTGTGCTACCAAACTGCCACATTCTTTTGAGCTGATACATTGTTCAACACTAACGTGTTACTGCTTCATTTGTTTTGACTATAAAATTTTAGATCTGTGCATGGGGGTGTGGTTTCAAGGGATTTATTTCATGGCTACATCATGGTGTGGATTGAAGATACCCGATTGCAGTTACTTGACAATTGCAGAGCTGATAAGGTAACCATAAACACATTGATGATTAAGCAGACCTTAGCACTCGCACTTCCTTACTTATATTGCTCACCTACCTTTGCAGTTATCATGCCCTGCAGTATCAACAACCTCGACATTTGTCGAGCAAATGTATGAACAAATAAAAGAAAGCATAAATGAATATGGAGTAGTTATCAACAGATGGCCACATTATCTGATGAGTTTAGAGAGTGTAAGTACACACTTCATAGTCCTTAAATGATCAACTCCCGTGCTTGTCATGCGTTGGGCTCGATTGATATTCATTTTCTGATTCAGGCTATTGCTGATGTGGAGAGAGAAATTATGAAGGCACTGGAGAAGCAATACATGGAAACTCTACTACCTCTGAGAGACGGCATACCAAAAATTCTTGAGAAGCAGGTTCAAAGACTGACAAGAAGGCAATCTATAAGCCCTTATGTTGTACCAAATCAGGTTTGTGTGCATTGTTAAGTGTTCTGTATGCTGTGGTGTTTAGTTCATTAGTAACCACTTGGTTTTCCCTCATCACAGTTAGGAACATTCATGAATACAGTTAAAAGAATGTTAGATGTGTTACACTGCCGAGTTGAAGATAGTCTCAAATCATGGGCAGCATATCTAACAATAACAAATGGGAACGCTGTTTTTGGAGAGCAAATGAACTCCATCACAGTAATGTTGAGGAAGAAGTACAAGAAATACCTGCAAGCAATTGTGGAGAAGCTTGTCAGTAATGTAAGAATGAAGGTTTACACACCTTTTACCAATGAAGCATTTTGGTCCAATGTTAACTAAGTCAGTTTACGTACAGAGGGATGCCATAAGTTTTGGTTATTGATTTCAGGCACAAGCTAACCGGACCACTAGGCTAAAACGGATTCTTGAAGAAACAAGAGAAAGCGAAGGAGAAAGCGATATACGTGAGAGGATGCAGGCTCTCCGTGTCCATCTCTCTGATTCCATTTACAATCTCCATGAAGTCTTTTCCAGCAGAATATTTGTTGCTATTTGCCGAGGTTTCTGGGACAGGTTGGGCCAGGTAAATATGACAAAACCAGACCAACCCTAACATTTTATTCTGGTGCAAATTGTGCTTATATACTAACTTGGGGATTTGGACAGATTGTGTTGAGGTTTCTTGAGAGCAGAAAAGAGAACAGGATTTGGTACCGAGGATCTGATTATGCATTAGGGGTAAGCCCATTCTTAACACCAAAATTTTATCTACTATCAAGTGATATGTGGACTGTAGATATGTTTAAAGTGCATATATAGGCTCTGTATTTGTTTAATGATTAAGACAAGTTAATAAAGAATCTTGAAATTCTGAAATACACCAAAATGTCTTTACCTTTGTAAAGATAATCCTGACCTTGAGTGTTATGTGCAGATCCTGGACGATGTCTTTGCATCAGAAATGCAAAAGCATCTAGGCAACTCCCTGCAGGACAAGGACCTCGATCCGCCGCAGTCTGTGGTCGATGCCCGATCTATCCTCTGTTGATGTGTGGGGAGGAGCTGCAGCATATTATACAGTTGCTGAAAGTTTGGTCTTGGTTTGGTTTATTCCTTGGTGTGCAGATGATATATACAGGTCCAGATGCCTTTATTCTTTTTGTCTATAGTTATTTTTTGGAAAGGGGAAGAACACTAGTTGTAACGGCCGAATTGGTAAGCAGATTTTGCTTTCCATATGGAATATATAGTGTGTGATTTCTTGTGCAACTAGTTGTTTGGTTGTCGTTTGAAACTGTGTTAAGGGGACTTCAGGAGCTCAGCTCAATTTTCAGGTGTCAGACAATGAAACAGGGAATTTGGCTAACACGGTCTCTGCAGATAGCACAGTAAATTCCTATTGTCTTTTTCTGTCTGTGGGCCACTGAGGAATGCTACTCAAAGTGCATATATAGGCTCTGTATTTGTTTAAAGTAGCAGTGTTTTTTTTTCTGCATATAGCACAAGAATTTCATATTTATCTTTGAATTATTCTAGATGACAAGTGTGGAATTTATGCTAGCACGGACTTTTGGATGTGCTCATAGAGATAGAGTGTATGTGTGTATTTATAGTGGTGAATGATCATCCGTCGTGAATATTTATGCTTGTATTGTGCTTTTTTTAAAAAAAAATCCCTTAAAATGCTATTACAACCAAAGAGAGCATAAAGTAGCAGTGTTATCTCATCTTATTAATCACAGTTATGCACGTCCATTTTCATACCATCTTATCATGATATATTGGCCATGTTTACTAAAATTATATTTCGCTTCGGCCCAAATATAATTTTCAACAACATTTTGTTTAGACTAGCTTTCTAGCTCATTTTAGGCAAAATTTTTAAGAATATGATCACTAGGGTTCCACTGACGCCAAATTTTAGTAAAGCTTTTATGTGCAATCCCAAGCTCTCAACATGATACAAGAGCAAAAATCGCTCGCGAATGGTATCTTCAGATTTTGCGGAAATCATTGATAAATCGACAAAAAAAATGAAATCTGGATAAATCTTGTTAAAATTTTAAAAATCAAATTAATTTTTTAACATGACCCAAAAAAGAGTGGTTTTTGTATTTTTACAGCATGAGAACCCATATTTCACGATCAGTTTCCATAGATTTTGTAAACCCTGATCGTGGGTGTATGACTCCATCCAATATGTTTCAAATCCTATTGTCTACAAATATTACACATATCATCTTAATATATCTCTTCTTACTATAAAGGTTATGACCCACTAAGTATCATTTATTGTTACAAAGCTCAAATTCTATGAGGCCACATCATCAAGAACACCTTACCGTTGGATCATTATTTATCTCTGCGAGTCCACCGTTGGATCAATCTCTCTCAGATTTTAGTCCTATACCAACAAAGAGTACAGAGTCATGACCCAGCCCAACCTAGCTCACAAGCGCCTAGGATGACACCCTCGCACACACGACTCTCTCTCGTGTCAACTTTGGATGACACCAATGAATGATGTGCTGGGTATTTTCTTTGATCTTACAAGTCATTCAGTTTAATGTTATGCAACTCATTTCTTTGAAAAATGGAAAAATGTATGCATCACCTTGTTTCTTTTCCCTAGGAATGATTGATACGTTATTAGACACAGAGTTAAAGTTAACACAAAGGGATTATGCACAAACAACCTAAGTTTGTGGAAATACATTAATATCCTTGGTTAACGAAGTGCTTTGATAGGTTCAAAATCGAGGTGTAGCACCCTATCCTTTCTCATTTATTTTAAAAATTTTCTCAAATTAAAAATGTGAAATTTAAATTGGTTTTTGTTTTGTGCCAAATAGATCTCAAAATTTCCCTCCTTGATCATCCTCCTAATTTTTGGTCAAAATCCAATTCAAACTTCCCCAAATATTTCACCCCAAATCCAATTCCAAAAATATCAAAAAAAAAAGAGAGGAACCCTCTGTTGGGCCCCTTTCTCCCTCGGCCCAACTCCCTTCCCCCTTCTCTTTCCCCCCTCCCCGAGCAGGCCGGCCCCCCCGGCCCAACTCTCTCTCTCTCCCCCTCCCTCTCCTTTCTCTCTCTCCCGGCCCAGCTCTCTCTTTTCTCCCTTTCCCCTCGGCCCATGGGCCATTCTTGCGCTCGGCCTGGCCCGGCCCACCCGGGGCCATCCCCCACCCCCAGCCGCGCCGCCGCCCGCCTGCGCCGCCGCTCGCCGCGCCCGCGCCGCCGCGCCGCCGCTCGCCGCACCGCGCCGCCCCGGCCGCCGCGCCCGCCGCGAGCCCCGCGCCCCTCCCTCGCGCCCCGCGCCCCTCCCCTCGCGCCCCGCGCCGCCCGGCCTCAAGCCAACCGCCGCCGCTCGCGTCACATCGCCGCGCCGCCGTCCCGTCCGCCGCGCCGCCGTCCCATCCGCCGCCTAGAGCCGTGCGCCGCCCCGCTCGCCGCGCCGCTCGCCGCATATAAAAGGGGGAAACCCCCCCTCGCCGCCGCTTCCCCCCCATCCTCGCCGGCCTCCCCTTCTCTCCCTCTCCTCTCTCGCGCCGCCCCTCACCGGCCGCCGCCGCCTCTCTCCCCTCCCGGCCTCGCCGCCTCCGGCTGCCGCCTCTCCGACCGCCGCCGCCGCCTCCCCCTCCGCCGGCCGCCGGCCTCCCCCTCCCCTCCCTCCCCGGCCACCTCGCCGCCCGGCGCCCGCCGGCCAAGCCGAGCCGGGCAAGCCGCAAGGAGGAAGAAGGGCCACCCGACAGGTGGGCCCCACCCCCTCCATATCTCTCTCTCCTCTCTCGGCTGACATGTGGGCCCTCCCCACGTCAGCCCTAACAGAACGGAATATTCCGTTGGAATATTCCGTTATCCTTTTTAATAATAAAAAAAAAGTTCCCAATTTTCAGAAAAGTCCCTCTAACTTCGAAAAATCATAAAAATTCAACCGTAACTCCGTTTGACCCCGTTCAAATTTCTAAATTTTTCTAAAAATGAGATCCACACAGTGGCACACTTGTTTATTTGATTTGAGCTTATTTTATTGCCTTTTTATTTATTTGTTCTCCGTTCCACGTATAGAACACGTGTACGAAGACGCTCCGGACGCCGGTTTCGAAGAAGAAGACCCGCATCTCGTGCAAGGCAAGCCCCTTTGATCACATTGCCCCTATATTTGCAATGATATGTTGTTTGAAAAATGCATTTGCTTAGTACACACGAATAACATGTTTAGGCCTCGGATTGTTTATACAACCGATGGACCAACCTAGTAGTCGCACTTATATTACATAGGTTTATGTTTCCATACCTTTGATAGCTCCACAAATGTTTACGCCGGTATCGTTGCACGATTACCGAGGTAGTTTGCTTAGCCATGCTTACGTTTGTACTGTCGTGTGGGAAACTTGGGTTATTCCAAATTACATGTTTAAAAATCCGGTATGTTGTACCGAGGTGTTGTGAAATAAAATGTGTTGTGAAAATGGTGATGATGCGGAGTCAAGCCTTTGTGGTTTGGCTACGTATTATCGTTAAGGACCGATTCCTTTGGGAAGTCCATCCGAACACGTTATAGTGCGACCACACGGGTATTTATGGGATGCCTCTGGCTAAGTAAATTGTTATCACATGGGAGTTGGTGTGCCAATGGTTGTGGAATGCCGAGGGTGAGGAGAGGAAGTGTTACGCATGTTTTGCCCATCATGGGTGTCTTTGTGCCTCTATTGTGGCATGGTACCAGTAGGAGTAGGAGGCATCCTCGGTATTTCCTGAGTGGACGACGGCTGTTTTTGCCTGATACTCGGCTATGGATCTTAGCCCAACTAGGTGGCATGCAATTTTCATGGGTTAGCTTTGGAAAGGCCTTGTCACGAACTTCCGTTACCGACGGGTACACGGTGTCAGTTTCGTGTCGTGTGGGTAAAGCGTACAACCTCTGCAGAGTTTAATGAACTGTTCGAACAGCCGTGCCCACGGTCAAGGGCGAGTGTAAGGTGTTTCTCATAGCGTAGATTTGTTTGACAAATGTTTGATGAAAATGATTGGTGGGAAGGGTTTCGTTTCCAGAGTTTGCTTGTGTGGCAAACGGCTAACCTTTGTGGTTAGGAACGGGTCTGTGTGACCTGGGGTGTCGTCCGACACCGAGGTGTTGTTAGGGCCATGATGGCGGTGCAGTGCTGAGATAACTGTGTGGACTATGTGTGGTTGTGAAAGTGAAAAGGAACTAATGGAGGAGATAAATCAATTGTTGTTTGTTAATCTTGTGACAAGTTGTTGCAAAGCAACTTGTGGAATGGGTCGAGGCGTGAGCCTCCTCCCGACAACTAAAACTTGATTCACTCACTAGGAGTTTTGTAAAATAAATCACTTTGCCAAAAAGGCAGCTTTCGCAAATAAAACCCTAGCTCTCCTTGTCTTAAACCAAGCATGTCATTCCTTCCCCGGCTTGCTGAGTACGTGAAGTACTCACCCTTGCTATATATAATATCTATAGAAGTTGAAGATGAAGACGTCGATCCGACCGCCGAGGAGTGTCTCCAGGAGCAAGCCGAGTACGAAGACTTCTAGAAGGATCGTGCCTAGCCCCAAGCCGTCGCCTGTGGATCGAGATGGTCGCCCAGACGCTTAGCCGCCGCTGCTTTTGTCTTTTGCTTTATGGACTTTTGTATTATGCGTTGCTCATCTCTGGGCCTGTCCGGGATAGCAGCTTATGTAAGGACTAAAACCCAGTGATGTAATAATTAATCCACTTTGATTCCATGTTTATTCTGTGAGTACCAGCTAGTGTATCCTGGGACTGGTACTATATCACAGGTAAAGCGTAGCACCTCGGTATGAGTTAGCTGGTGTTATCAGTTAACGAGTGCCGGGGCGTTACAAAGGTGGTATCAGAGCATAGGTTTGGCCCTAGGACGAAACCTTCGTGTAGTTGTGACCCTAAGGACTATTTTTAAAACTTATATATAATTGCAAAAGTTAGATAATGCTTATACTCTTCTCTCTACTATAGGATTCTTTTTTTAAAATACTCACCAAACCCTTTTCATTTAAACTTTAGACGGATCACGCTACGTTGACTCCGCCGATCTTCCCTCAGTTTTTAGAAGTGTAGTGGGTGTTGTGCGTCAGACCTATCGTATCGTTGCCAACCCATTAGGGGTTGTGGCACTTAGTGTTCGTGAACTAGTGTGTGAGTAGGGTTATGTAATGTTGGTTTGCCTCTTGATGTGCGTCCAGCTAAGCTTGGCTAAGCTTTGGGCTGGCCATGTCCCTGTCTTTCGAATTT
Organism: Oryza punctata; assembly: GCA_000573905.2. NCBI lineage: Eukaryota > Viridiplantae > Streptophyta > Magnoliopsida > Poales > Poaceae > Oryza > Oryza punctata. The sequence goes on along the minus strand of CM002489.2, from coordinate 5,549,881 downwards.
TCCCCGATTTGCGAAAACAGTTTTATCTATGAGATGTCCTCCCCTTACCCCGCCCTTTCAAACAAACCAGATGGCAGGACGCCCTCGTCGCAATGCTCGCACCCCAGCCCGCTTCAGATATGAGGACCAAGTTCAGAATGACAACAACGCAATTCGAAATGCTGAAGATCAGGAAGATGAGCAAGCCAATGATCAGGTGTCAGAAAATGAACCGGCCGCCACCCAAGGGACACATGCTGCCACAGCTACTACCCAAGGAGGAACACCTCCACCTCCACCCCCTCATTTGGACCCCCAGCAAATCATGGCCATTCAGACTCAGATACTACAGGGCATAGCTCAGACTCTTGCTGCTTTGAATCCCCAGCATCACCCAGCTCCACATCACAATGGTCGCTCCAAGTTGACTGATTTCTTGAGAACCCGTCCGCCAGAATTCTCGCAGACCTCGGAGCCAGTTGAAGCCGACGATTGGTTGAAGGACGTTGAGAGAAAGCTTGACCTTGTGCAGTGCTCTCCTAGAGAGAAGGCCCTATATGCTGCCCATCAGCTCAGAGGACCCGCTGCCAATTGGTGGGAGAATTATCGTGCCGCTCACCAGGATGCAGCTACAATTGATTGGGCAGAGTTTGCAGAAGCTTTTAGAGCTGCTTATGTGCCAGAAAGTATCTATGATATCAAAAGGAAGGAATTCAACAATCTCAAGCAAGGGAACTCCAGCATCAACGAGTACCTCAGCAAGTTCAATCATTTGGCCCGTTATGCCACAGATGAGGTGGATACTGACAAGAAAAAGATCAGAAAGTTTCTGAAAGGAATGAACGTCGGGATAAAGCTTCAGCTTGTTGCTCATGTCTTCCCTACATTCCAAGACATGGTTAATAGGGCGTTAATAGTCGAAGATACTAGGAAGGAAGTGGAGATTTTTCGCAAACGCAAGATGGCTCAGACCGGATTCCAGTCTCATGGTGGTCCACGCCCTAGGACCAACCCATCTCCTCAGTTTCGCCAGCCAGCCCCACAACAGCATCAGGGATTCCCTACCCGCCCAGTTCCTTCCCGTTCATCTGCACCAGCTCCGCCAAGAGCCTATAGTGGCAACACAGGAGGAAGTAACCCGACATCCTTCAACACTCAGCCAAGGAATCCCCAGAATACAAATGGAAATGGATGTTTCCGCTGTGGAGAAGTTGGACATTTTGCTAGGGAATGTCCCCAGAAGAAAGGTCCCGCTGTTTCAGGAGCCTCTAACATCAGTACTGCCAGAGTGCCAGCGTCAGGGCAAGCGCGAGCCACTACTCAGGCTAGTGGTCAGGCCTCCCGTACTACTCCAAGCTTTGGACGAGGCCGCGTCAACCATGTTCAGGCGAAATCAGCCCAGGAAGCTTCAGATGTTGTGATAGGTACGTTCCTTGTTAATAATGTACCTGCTGTTGTCTTATTTGATTCGGGAGCTTCGCATACTTTCATTTCTCGAGCTTTTGTGGAACAACATGGTTTGGTTCCTAAGGACCTAAGGGTACCGATGATCGTTCACTCCCCGGGAAAGGAGACTAGGTCTGATCGATCATGCCCAAGGGTTAGCCTAGTCATAGAAGGTGTTAAGTTTATGGCTAGCCCTATTATCCTAGAGTCGCAAGGTCTGGACCTGATTCTAGGCATGGATTGGTTAGCTAAGTACAAGGGTCAGATAGATTGTGCCACAAGGACTATCACAATGAAAGGACCATCTGGAAGTGAAGTAGAGTTTACTCCGTCAAAGGACCCTAGAGGTCAGCTAATGCTGAACTGTATCGAAGTCACCCCTTTGGAAGAAGTGCCTGTAGTCAATGAATACCCAGATGTTTTCCCAGATGAATTACCCGGAATGCCACCCGACAGAGAAATAGAGTTCTCCATAGAACTTGCACCTGGCACAGCTCCAATTGCCAAGAGACCCTACAGGATGGCAGCTAATGAATTGGCCGAAGTAAAAAGACAGATAGAAGAATTGGAAGCAAATGGTTTTGTGCGACCCAGTACGTCACCATGGGGAGCTCCAGTGCTCCTAGTTGAAAAGAAGGATAAAACAAAGAGAATGTGTGTGGATTACAGAGCTCTAAATGAAGTAACCATCAAGAACAAGTATCCGTTACCTCGGATTGATGACCTGTTTGATCAGTTACAAGGAGCCTCAGTCTTCTCCAAGATTGATTTAAGGTCTGGATACCATCAATTGAAAATCAGACCGGAAGACATACCAAAGACCGCCTTCTCAACTCGTTATGGTCTATATGAGTATACGGTCATGTCCTTTGGACTCACAAATGCTCCAGCATTCTTTATGAATCTCATGAACAAAGTATTCATGGAATACCTAGACAAGTTTGTCGTAGTATTTATAGACGACATTCTCATCTACTCCAAGGACGAACAGACACACGCAGAACATTTGAGGTTGGTTTTGGGAAAGTTGCGAGAACATCAACTTTATGCAAAATATTCCAAGTGTGAATTTTGGCTAGACCGAGTCGCATTCCTAGGTCATGTTATTTCATCTCGTGGAGTAGAAGTGGACCCAGGCAAAGTAAGAGATGTGCTTACATGGGAGTCTCCAACCACAGTTACCGAGATCAGGAGTTTTCTTGGTTTGGCAGGATACTACAGACGATTTATTGAGGGTTTCTCAAAAATCGCCAAGCCTATGACAGAATTGCTTAGGAAAGAAAAGAAGTTCATTTGGACCAAAGCATGTGAAAAGAGTTTCCAAGAGCTAAAGAAAAGGCTAACGACTTCTCCAGTCTTAATTCTACCGGATATAAGGAAAGATTTCGAAGTCTTTTGCGATGCATCCAGGCAGGGTTTAGGATGTGTACTTATGCAAGAAGGAAAGGTGGTTGCTTATGCCTCACGGCAGTTAAGGCCACATGAAGTGAACTACCCTACCCATGATCTTGAGCTAGCCGCAGTCGTTCATGCCCTCAAAATATGGAGACATTACTTGATCGGAAATAGATGTGAAGTATACACGGATCATAAGAGCTTGAAGTATATCTTCACTCAAACAGAGCTCAACCTCAGACAAAGAAGATGGCTTGAACTGATCAAGGATTACGATGTCGGAATACATTACCATCCGGGAAAAGCGAATGTTGTCGCAGACGCTCTAAGTCGAAAGGTGCACTGCAATGTCCTTTTGACCTCTCACATCATCCAACGTTATGCAAGGAAATGGAAAGGCTAAGAATAAATATGGTTAAGCCAGGAACTTTAGCAACCCTAGTGGTGCAACCAACCCTAGAGGACCAAATCCGTGAAGCCCAAGAAGGCGACGAAGAAATTATGAATATAAAGGAGTTGATAAAGAAAGATAAAGCCTCAGAATACTCCATAGACGATAAAGGAATCGTTTGGTTTGGAAAGCGCATATGTGTGCCCAACAAAAAGGAGTTAAGAAACCTGATACTGCAAGAAGCCCATGAGTCTGCATACTCCATCCACCCCGGAAGTATCAAGATGTACCAAGATATCAAGAGTCATTATTGGTGGTCTGGAATGAAGCGAGATATTGCCGAGTATGTTGCCATTTGTGACATCTGTCAAAGGGTAAAGGCTGAACATCAGAAGCCCGCAGGTTTACTGCAACCGTTAAAGATCCCAGAATGGAAGTGGGAAGAAATAGGAATGGACTTTATAACGGGATTTCCAAAGACATCTTCGGGTTACGATTCCATTTGGGTAATAGTGGATCGACTAACCAAGGTTGCCCATTTCATCCCGGTAAAGACTACCTACTCTGGTAAGAAGTTGGCAGAGCTATACATGACGAAAGTGGTTTGCCGACATGGTGTCCCAAAGAAGATTGTGTCGGATAGAGGTACCCAGTTCACCTCCCACTTTTGGAAGAAGTTACATGAAGCCATGGGTACCAATCTCAACTTCAGTACAGCTTACCATCCTCAGACCGATGGACAGACAGAAAGGGTGAATCAGATTCTAGAAGACATGTTAAGAGCTTGTGCTTTGGATTTTGCCGGTACTTGGGATTTGTGTCTACCTTACGCAGAGTTCTCCTACAACAACAGCTATCAGGCAAGCATACAGATGGCCCCCGAATGAAGCCTTGTATGGGCGTAAGTGTCGAACGCCACTCTGTTGGACGGATGTTGGAGAAAAGAAAATCTTTGGACCAGATGTTCTAAGAGAAGCTGAAGAACAGGTGAAAGTGATCAGAGAACGTTTGAAAATGGCCCAGTCTAGGCAGAAAAACTATGCAGATAATCGCCGAAGAGATCTAGAGTTTGCAGTTGGAGATCATGTATACCTACGAGTATCACCTCTACGTGGAATGAAAAGATTTGGAATGGCAGGAAAGTTAGCGCCACGTTTTATCGGACCCTATCCTATCACTGCACGTCGTGGAGAAGTTGCCTATCAGCTTGAGTTACCCGTAGAGCTCACAGGTGTACACAACGTGTTCCACGTATCCCAGTTAAAGAAGTGTCTTCGAGTTCCGGAAGAGCAAGTTCCACTTGAGGTAATCAACATGCAAGAGAATCTGACCTACGAGGAACGACCGATTCGGATTCTTGATGAAAGGGAACGAAGCACCAGACGGAAAGTGATAAAGTTTTATAAGGTTCAGTGGAGTAATCACTCGGAAGAAGAGGCTACTTGGGAACAAGAGGATCACCTTCGTGCCGAGCACCCTGAGTTGTTCGCGTAGTTGCGGAATCTCGGGACGAGATTCTTTTAAGGGGGGTAGGTTTGTAGCACCCTATCCTTTCTCATTTATTTTAAAAATTTTCTCAAATTAAAAATGTGAAATTTAAATTGGTTTTTGTTTTGTGCCAAATAGATCTCAAAATTTCCCTCCTTGATCATCCTCCTAATTTTTGGTCAAAATCCAATTCAAACTTCCCCAAATATTTCACCCCAAATCCAATTCCAAAAATGTCAAAAAAAAAAAGAGAGGAACCCTCTGTTGGGCCCCTTTCTCCCTCGGCCCAACTCCCTTCCCCCTTCTCTTTCCCCCCTCCCCGAGCAGGCCGGCCCCCCCGGCCCAACTCTCTCTCTCTCCCCCTCCCTCTCCTTTATCTCTCTCCCGGCCCAGCTCTCTCTTTTCTCCCTTTCCCCTCGGCCCATGGGCCATTCTTGCGCTCGGCCTGGCCCGGCCCACCCGGGGCCATCCCCCACCCCCAGCCGCGCCGCCGCCTGCCTGCGCCGCCGCTCGCCGCGCCCGCGCCGCCGCGCCGCCGCTCGCCGCACCGCGCCGCCCCGGCCGCCGCGCCCGCCGCGAGCCCCGCGCCCCTCCCTCGCGCCCCGCGCCCCTCCCCTCGCGCCCCGCGCCGCCCGGCCTCGAGCCAACCGCCGCCGCTCGCGTCACATCGCCGCGCCGCCGTCCCGTCCGCCGCGCCGCCGTCCCATCCGCCGCCTAGAGCCGTGCGCCGCCCCGCTCGCCGCGCCGCTCGCTGCATATAAAAGGGGGAAACCCCCCTCGCCGCCGCTTCCCCCCATCCTCGCCGGCCTCCCCTTCTCTCCCTCTCCTCTATCGCGCCGCCCCTCACCGGCCGCCGCCGCCTCTCCGGCCGCCGCCGCCGCCGCCTCTCTCCCCTCTCGGCCTCGCCGCCTCCGGCTGCCGCCTCTCCGGCCGCCGCCGCCGCCTCCCCCTCCGCCGGCCGCTGGCCTCCCCCTCCCCTCCCTCCCCGGCCACCTCGCCGCCCGGCGCCCGCCGGCCAAGCCGAGCCGGGCAAGCCGCAAGGAGGAAGAAGGGCCACCCGACAGGTGGGCCCCACCCCCTCCATATCTCTCTCTCCTCTCTCGGCTGACATGTGGGCCCTCCCCACGTCAGCCCTAACAGAACGGAATATTCCGTTGGAATATTCCGTTATCCTTTTTAATAATAAAAAAAAAGTTCCCAATTTTCAGAAAAGTCCCTCTAACTTCGAAAAATCATAAAAATTCAACCGTAACTCCGTTTGACCCCGTTCAAATTTCTAAATTTTTCTAAAAATGAGATCCACACAGTGGCACACTTGTTTATTTGATTTGAGCTTATTTTATTGCCTTTTTATTTATTTGTTCTCCGTTCCACGTATAGAACACGTGTACGAAGACGCTCCGGACGCCGGTTTCGAAGAAGAAGACCCGCATCTCGTGCAAGGCAAGCCCCTTTGATCACATTGCCCCTATATTTGCAATGATATGTTGTTTGAAAAATGCATTTGCTTAGTACACACGAATAACATGTTTAGGCCTCGGATTGTTTATACAACCGATGGACCAACCTAGTAGTCGCACTTATATTACATAGGTTTATGTTTCCATACCTTTGATAGCTCCACAAATGTTTACGCCGGTATCGTTGCACGATTACCGAGGTAGTTTGCTTAGCCATGCTTACGTTTGTACTGTCGTGTGGGAAACTTGGGTTATTCCAAATTACATGTTTAAAAATCCGGTATGTTGTACCGAGGTGTTGTGAAATAAAATGTGTTGTGAAAATGGTGATGATGCGGAGTCAAGCCTTTGTGGTTTGGCTACGTATTATCGTTAAGGACCGATTCCTTTGGGAAGTCCATCCGAACACGTTATAGTGCGACCACACGGGTATTTATGGGATGCCTCTGGCTAAGTAAATTGTTATCACATGGGAGTTGGTGTGCCAATGGTTGTGGAATGCCGAGGGTGAGGAGAGGAAGTGTTACGCATGTTTTGCCCATCATGGGTGTCTTTGTGCCTCTATTGTGGCATGGTACCAGTAGGAGTAGGAGGCATCCTCGGTATTTCCTGAGTGGACGACGGCTGTTTTTGCCTGATACTCGGCTATGGATCTTAGCCCAACTAGGTGGCATGCGATTTTCATGGGTTAGCTTTGGAAAGGCCTTGTCACGAACTTCCGTTACCGACGGGTACACGGTGTCAGTTTCGTGTCGTGTGGGTAAAGCGTACAACCTCTGCAGAGTTTAATGAACTGTTCGAACAGCCGTGCCCACGGTCAAGGGCGAGTGTAAGGTGTTTCTCATAGCGTAGATTTGTTTGACAAATGTTTGATGAAAATGATTGGTGGGAAGGGTTTCGTTTCCAGAGTTTGCTTGTGTGGCAAACGGCTAACCTTTGTGGTTAGGAACGGGTCTGTGTGACCTGGGGTGTCGTCCGACACCGAGGTGTTGTTAGGGCCATGATGGCGGTGCAGTGCTGAGATAACTGTGTGGACTATGTGTGGTTGTGAAAGTGAAAAGGAACTAATGGAGGAGATAAATCAATTGTTGTTTGTTAATCTTGTGACAAGTTGTTGCAAAGCAACTTGTGGAATGGGTCGAGGCGTGAGCCTCCTCCCGACAACTAAAACTTGATTCACTCACTAGGAGTTTTGTAAAATAAATCACTTTGCCAAAAAGGCAGCTTTCGTAAATAAAACCCTAGCTCTCCTTGTCTTAAACCAAGCATGTCATTCCTTCCCCGGCTTGCTGAGTACGTGAAGTACTCACCCTTGCTATATATAATATCTATAGAAGTTGAAGATGAAGACGTCGATCCGACCGCCGAGGAGTGTCTCCAGGAGCAAGCCGAGTACGAAGACTTCTAGAAGGATCGTGCCTAGCCCCAAGCCGTCGCCTGTGGATCGAGATGGTCGCCCAGACGCTTAGCCGCCGCTGCTTTTGTCTTTTGCTTTATGGACTTTTGTATTATGCGTTGCTCATCTCTGGGCCTGTCCGGGATAGCAGCTTATGTAAGGACTAAAACCCAGTGATGTAATAATTAATCCACTTTGATTCCATGTTTATTCTGTGAGTACCAGCTAGTGTATCCTGGGACTGGTACTATATCACAGGTAAAGCGTAGCACCTCGGTATGAGTTAGCTGGTGTTATCAGTTAACGAGTGCCGGGGCGTTACACGAGGCTAGCATGTTAGATCTCGAGTCAGTACTATTTGACTTGAGGTCCATCCTTGAGACCTTGTTCGCTTAATCCCTACGAGGGGGGATTGGAGGGGATTTATTCCCCACCTATTATGGTGTGGAATTATTCCCCCTCAATCCCCTCCAATCCTCTTCAATCCCCTCTAAACCGAACAAGGCCTGAGTGTGCTACTAGCCACACGATTTTTTGTTTGTCTTTCGATTATCAAAAAAATATATTGAAAATTACTTAGTAATTCCCGCAGCAAAGCACGGGGAATCACGTAGTTTTAATATAGCTATAGCCTAGGGAGTGACCACTAGTGTACATTTTTCTGTGCGTGTGTATCGACTTGACGAACGTATTGACGTGTGTGGGTGTGGTATGCATGTGTAATGATGTGTATATGCATCTTTAATTAGCAAAACACAGGATAGAAATATAGTACTCCGAGAAAGCACCCCGATAGTGTGCTGGTGCATGACTCCACTCACCATAGTTTAAATCTGATCCCACGAATATTACATGTACGCAAGTGAGTTTCCAATAGAAATTTAGTAAGATCATGGAGATGTGACTAGTTTTCATCTCTTTGAGCGTGTGCAATTATATCTACACCTTTACATATTATGTGTAATCGGAAATAAAAATGAAGTATTCCCATTTAGTTATACTAGGTATTTAGGTTCTGTAAAAAAAAAACCTCTTCCGTTTTAAAATATAATAAATTTTGATGAGAGAGACTACGGAGAGAGTATTCAGGTTCCGAAGAGACAAACTCGTAAAAAAGCCTCCTCTTTTGTATCGATTTTTAACTACCCTCGGTCCGGACCGTCAAATACCGATCATGCGATCGGACGGTGTCGGTATTCGTTTGGCCCTTTTATTTCCGCCGGGGGCAGAAGCGTAATTTCCTCCAGATTTGCGGTGACCTAATTCTTGCTCGGCCTCTATATAAAGGCCAATCACCCAGAACAGCAGAGCCCAGCACCTAGCCGCCAGCCGCCGCCTTCAGCTCGCGGATTCTCTCCCCTCCAGATCTGCTCGATGCGACGATTTTGATTTGGGCCTCCTCCATCTCTTCTCTAGTTCGTTTTTTCTTGATCTCGATTTGTTTCTACCCGTAGATTTGCGATCTTGATATGTTTCTCGTCGTGGTGTTTGGTACTATAGATTAGATTTTATAATCCATCAGATTGGGCTTATGATGATTCAGGTCCGAAAGGATCTTAGCGGATTTCTGTGAGGCGATTCTGTCGTCGCTGATCGCTTAATGTTGTTACACACACTGAAGCCTCTACGTGTTTTTTTTGTTCCTTCTTTTGGCATCGATTTTTTCTGTTCTGGACGCCTCCGTTCTTTTTCTGATTCTCTCGCTCATGTTACATTTGATTTAGATTGATTTCTTTTTTGCTGAAAAAACTATGTTTGGATGAAGGTATCGAATTTGCGAGTTGCAATGCAATGATGATTTTAATGGGTTTTAGCAGTGGCGACATCAGTTGCCGTGAGCTTTCAATCCAAAAAACGACTTCTCTTTCCACTGAGCATTGCAGTTGCACGGTTCAATTCTTTCTCAGTTTTGTTTTTCTCAATGGAGCATTTGCATTATTTTCGTAATACGAATTAGTTACGAACTCCGGGAAACAGATCTGTAAACTGAAATGTTCTGAATCCTTGATTTTGAAGCATGAAACACATCGATATGGTAAATCTGAGCACAGTAATTTTTGGTAGCAGTGTTTTTTGGGAGTACAGTGAAGTTAATGGCATGATCCAATGTAACATTGCTAAAAATACTAAAATCAAATAGGAGCATTGTTTGTCGTGGTATCGATTTGATACTTTCATCAGAGGGCATGTGATGATTCAGGTCCGAAAGGATCTTTAGCGGATTTCTGTGAGGCGATTCTGTCGTCGTTGATCGCTTAATGTTGTTACACACACTGAAGCCTTCCCTATCGTTGCATCGATTTTCTAATTTTTTTTTTGCCAAATTTCAGCAAAACTCATGTCTTAATTTTTTTTGGCATATTTTGTTGTTTTCTATGTTTTCGCTGGCATTTACCTGGCGAGCAGTCTGAATCTAAATTGATATTGTAAAGTACCGAAGCATGTAGTATATTATACCTATAAGGTTTTGATGTTGTAAAGTACCGAAGCATGTAGTATATTATACCTATAAGGTTATCCCTGATGGACAGGGAAAATGTTTCATCAACATCAGTTTGCTAGATAGCTTAGTTTAGCCTAAATTAAAAATATTAAGTATCTTGCAGAAACTGCAACATCAGTTTGCTAGATAGCTTAGTTTAGCCTAAATTAAAAATATTAAGTATCTTGCAGAAACTCCCGAGGAGCAAGTTTGACAACACTTAAAACTCCGGGGAAACTCCCGAGGAGCAAGTTTGACAACACAGGAGCAAAGCTTGATAACATTTCAGCAATTTTGAACAAACTCAAATTTTGTAGAAACTCGATAAAAAGAGAGCAAAACTTTGAACATTCAAGCAATTTTATACTGGTACGGAATTTAACACAGCGACAAACTTTTTATTGGAATAACAGATGAATCAGATGCTCCAAGACAACAGGGGAATGGGTCATGCCAAACCAAAATTTCTCATACACAGCAAATTTTGCCAATGCAGAGACTTTAAAAAACATGACGAACACATGAAACATTTCATGTAACAGTAGTTAATTATCAAAAAACAATAATTTTTTTCTTCTAATTAAAAATTCTCCAGCTTGAAATCTCAAGTGACAACTGATTTGTTCTACATGTTGAGTGGAATCCAGTGCATCTCGAGCTCCACCTCGCCGGACTCGGTGAACTGCAGCTTCAGGGCCAGCTCCTGCTTGACCTCGCCGCCGGCGACAACGACGGCGCTGTCCCTGACGAGCGCGTTGTCGCCGGACTTGAGCCACCGGCCGATCTGCATGTCGCCGAGCATCTCCGGGTCGCCGAACGCCCCCGCCGCGTTGATCATCGGCTGCAGGTCGATCTCGGCCTCCCCCATCAGGTCGTCGTTGGACAGCATGTCGTGGTCGAACACTTGCTGCATCCAAGAAACGCAAAGATCCCAGTTATCAGATGGATGAACACTTGATCAGAAAAATTAATTATCAGATGTATGAACAAACCAGAAAAAATAATCATCGGATGGAATAACACACCGAAAATTTTCAACGGTGAACAATTAGTTATTTTGACTATCAGATGGAAGAGACAGATTAGAAGATTTTTTTCAAAGGTTTGGTTTGATTCTGTGAGGTGATTTACCAGTTTGAGAGGGCCGTATTGCTGCGGAACAGAGAGCTTGAGTTCTTCATTCCAGACAGGGTTCAGGTTGGCTTTGATCACTTTGGTTTGTGCTTTCTGCACACAGCGAAGAAACGGTGAAATTTAGAACTAAGAATTTCTGCATGTTCCGAGTGAGAGGCAATGCGGCACAAATGGATGAATTCGATCTTGAATTAGTTGCCGAGAAATCATTAGAAATTTGGGATTTCATAATACTGGAGAGATGTGATTACTACCTGTTGCCCAAGGGTCAGGACTACATAAGGATCACTGCTTGACATGTCTCTGATGGCTAGGTTGGTGCCTCCTTTCACCTTGACATTCAATATTCCGATGAACTCAACCATGCCTACCTGCAAATCAAATCGGGGATTTGTAAAATTGAATCTAGAGTTGCAGAACATGCTAACTAAGGTAGAACATAATGCAATTTGTAGTTTTAGGACAGTGCTGCCTACTTCGCTCTTGGACCTGACAGAATGGGAAGCACTGTCTGCATGTTTCCCGGAGTCGCTAGACTGATGAGAAACAATCCGTAGGCTTGGCTCAAGAAACTCTTGTAACTCATATTTTGACCTGAAGCATTGTAATTAACTATCTGTCATTTGATATAACTAACAGAGGAAGAAAATACCTGATGAACTTTTCTCGCTCTTCCTGGGTAGAATCTGGATGTGGCTTGCTGTAGTTCTGCGGCAGGAAGGCTTCATATATCGCATTGGCGTGAGAATTTCCACCGACTTCTATCATGTTATCAATCTCATTGTCACTCCACTGATCTAGTGTGACAGAAAGAACCTGCTCCAAACAAATACGGAATGGTGATTATACTCAAAACATGATGTATGCTATGCCATAATTGTCAGTGCAAACTTTGCCTATGCTGTAAATACAGAAAAAACTTGCTGAATTCAATTGGATAAGAAAGATGAAAAGATTTATAGCATTATCTATATTGCAATTGGAGAAACCTTTGAAATGTGTGTGCCAAGACTTCTGTGAACACCGGAACACTTGAGGCATATGAATACTCCTATATTAGCTGATCTGTAAGGAAAAGATCAATTAATTGCAAGGAACTATCAGTCAAGAGAAGCCCCTAACTAAAATCAGAGTACAATAGCCTGATTATGCTCATAATGACAGGTATGGGGCAAAATGGAAGGGATTCTTCAGATTTAAGGCTGTCTGTGCATCATTCATTTTTCCTCAATATATGCTGCTTTTTTTTCCTGTGCAAATATCATTGCCAGAGAAAATTAAAAGAAGAGAAGAGGATACAAACAAAAACACAGCAAGGATATGGAAACAAATTAATTACTGGTGATCACTTAAACCACCAAATGATTCAAATTGAACATTCAGATTCTACAAAGTTTTACACCCACTGGGAATCAGATGCTCTGCAGCCAGTTTGAATCAGGTTGAAAATACTTACGCCCATTTGGGGTCAGGTGAGCTGCAGTCAGCACAGATGCGGTTTTCCCTTCTGTGCAGTAGCTCCTTCAGTTTTGCCATCTTAGCTGCAAGAGAAAAGTGAAATATGAATCCATCATGTAAGACCTTCGTGTCCGGCAAAATCTTATCTGTCAGCACTTCAAAGAGCAAACTAGCAAATTTACACCCACTGAAAATGACCCAAATCTGAAGTACTCCAAGAAGTTGCAGAATTTTGTTTTTGGTCACCAATTTGTTTATGATCACTGACTCATGTTATTCACTTCACCGTACAATATGACTGATTTTCCAATTTGCTCTTTCAAGGGCAGCAGGAGCAAATTATGCAATTCTATGCAGTGATAAGAACGTGAATGCTCAGTGCCTGAGGTAAAATTACCTGAATCATCATGCCTTCCACTCATCTTCAGATCTTCTCACTGCTTAGTTACCCTTTCCAATGTTTTCAGTCCTGCAAATATGCATCAACCAAACAGAAATACTAAACTTCAGGAGTTCTTTTTCCTCATCCTATAGTTTCCTGCTACATATGTAATATAGAAGCATCCAAGAACACTCATGCATCAATATCGTTTGCTTTTTGACACCTGAGAAATCTCAATCAAAGTGAATCACGCCGTCCCCCCCCCCCCCCCCCCCCCCCCCCCCTTTTCAGTGTCAAATCCATAGAAGAAACAGTATAACAAAGCTGAAGCAATCGGTGCACCGTGATGAAACGAATTCAAGAAATGCAATTCAGCAAAGGGCTATAATAGCCTAACCATGGTGAAACGAATTCAGGATATCTCCTATACTTGAGAGAGATCAAGAAACCAAGAAATGGGAAAAAAAAATCCCCCAGGATTTGCAGGAATGCTCAAGGGAGATTGTGGATTACCTTGGATTTCTCCTGGCTGGGAGGGGAGGGAGGGGTGTTCTTGGGACTTGAATCCGCAGATCTCTGACTCTCTGTCGTGTGGATTACAGCAGCAGCTCCATGGGGATTGGTCGGTAGCTCATCTGCGTCGCTCCTGATCCAGGGATGAGTCAGCTACTCAATTCTTTTTTTTTAAAAAAAATAGGAGTATTAAAGCATTTCTAGCATATCCTTTAATAAGGTCCCATCAAACCCCCCACCAACCAAAAAAAAAAAAAACTGTCATTACTATTTGGGGGAAAGGTGGTTTTTTACACCCCTCCAATTGTTTCAACATTTAAAAATTGTTTGGTTCGTACCCATATTTTACCATAACTTTGGCAAGCAGGAGGCAGTGATGTTGTTAGTATTTAAAGTAAACGTGGTCGATTTGTATGTAATGGGTCAAATCTTCAGATGATTCGTGTCTCACAGTGTCGCCTGATTTGACCAACCTAGTGTTTGTTTTCTTATTGTACTATTGATGTCACAACATTTAACTCAATACACTATAGTTTTGTCCATACATAAGAAGAGAAATCAACGGGAGTGGATGATGTCAAATGAGGTTGCGAGAGGGGCATTTTTATGATAAAAATGAAATTTGTTAGGAATTATTTGTTTATTGGGTTCTTCATTTCTCTAAACTTCTTTAAAATCCCATCATTCGGAAGGATATGAACTTAGAAATTCTGTAGGGCTGGAAGCGGGAGATGGGAGCGAATGACAAACAACATCAAAGCACCTATAATTTGAAACAGAGGGGTATATACAAGAACAAACATTTAATTTCAAAGAAAATTATACTTCCTCACACTTTACAATTTTTTTATCACTGAAACATCCAAGCTTACAATTTTCTTTTTGAACGACAGGGTTAATTTATCTACGATCAACTGGATCAGATGCCTTATGACCAAAGCAGCTTTATACCACTAAACTTTCGCCACAACTAGAAATAACTTGGGTTTCAATCTTTATATTAACAAGAACATAAACAACATGAACTAATCTCCGGTTTGTCTCCAAGCCACAATAGGAGGACTGCTTTGAGTGCTCCTGAGGGCTGACTTGGCCTAATTCAAGATGAGTAAATCTTCACTTTACACTGCCTCCTCGTCGTCGTCATCTTCGTTATCATCAATCCCCACCCAGCGAGTAAAAGCGAAGAGGAACTCCTTGAAGGTCACCGTTCCATTTTTGTCCCAATCCATTTCCTCTGGAACCACCAAAAGAGTGTATAAGGACCATCATGGTCAGTGTGTACTGTGTTCATGTAAGATTTGTGATGGTACCGCAGAAAAGATAACTTACCAAATCTTTTCATGCCTATGCGCCCAGAAGAGCGTTCGCCTCCGATGGTTTCGTTGATCGCTTGTATCATTTCATTCTTGCTGACATACCCATCTTTGTTTTTGTCCAAGAAGACGAATGAATCAACCAATGTCTCAAAAGTTGGTTCAAGGCTACCTAGTCCCATTCTTTTTCTCTAAAGCATAGTGTCAAGGATATAAATGAATCCAGAAATAACCACAACAGAGGAATGGTAAGGTATAAATTCAATGCAAACTACAGAGAATATCCATTTAAAAGCCCTTGCATGGTCTAAAAAGTTTGTGCAATGATCAAAGTTTTTAGAAATCTCCGAGTCTCTCCTTCAACTTTGTTACAAAGCACCTCTCTCGAAATTTTTTCAAAAATCTTGTCTTGAATTTGTTGCAAAAGGAAAAATGTCTTAAAATATTAGCCTCATTTGACATACTCTCTAAATGCCCATGCGGATTATCAATGCATGCATGCAAGAATACAATTATCACCCTTCTGCAAGCGTACTATATACCAAAGTATTATTCCTTAATCTTACTTTGCAGTGAGGTACTTGCATTTTTAAGACTTATGTGACCAAATGGGAAAAATTTAGCGTTACTAATATGTAGAAAAAAAAAGCAGCACATGTTTCCTAATTATACACATGCAATGCAGCAGGAATGAAGTGAAAACAAGAATTCAAAGAGTTGCTTTAATGAAGCATGAAGGATACTGCTTCTGACACAAGCGGGTCATTCAGAAGATAAACAAGGCACAGGAAGACAATGAACTCATTGAATTTCATGCCCATGTGTTCATAAATGTCACATGCCTGAAATAGGTCTTTTATCTCCTCATCTGTGAATGAGATATCCAACTTTTGGAAACAATGCTTCAGTTCTCGTTGATCTATTTCACCATTGGAATCTTCATCTGGAGAGAAACAATGATATTTGTCAGAACAAGAAAATGAAAGGGAACACAGGAAAAGCCACCCAGATCGAGGATGGAGTTTCCAAATGAATACTACTAACAAGATGTTAGGCTGAATCGAAATTCCCACAAATAGAAAGGCAAGTAAAATGGAAAATTAAGGAAACAAAAATTTGAGGTCTATCATCTCCAATCCACACAACCTAGTTGATCCAGGCTACACATGTAAACTATATAGTAGTTAGGTTGAGGAAAGTTTCTTGAAGTAACTAGAAGAACTTCATCGACTCCAAACTACATCTTTATATTTAGCTATTGATGGTGACACATTTCAATCAAAATTAGAACATCATGATTTGTCCTCCATAATATATGAGCTAATATTCAGGACAATTTCTGCTTTCGATGTTCAATCCAGTTTTCCTTTCGAGTTTTGACCTTTTAACAGCACGTAAGAAATAAGTATTGGTAATATCATATCACTAGTACACATACAGGGTTAGCACTCACCAAATTGCTGAAAGATAGTTCTGCAGTTTCTCAAACTCTCGTCAATTTTTGGGAACTTCATAATAACACTATTGAATGATTTAACAGAAGTTCCTTTCTGTGCTCTCTGCTGCATGGCTTCAACCATCTTTCTCTCTAACTTTGAAGCTGGTGAAGTGTGCCTTGGAGAATCACCCCGCCCAACTACTCCCCCCATTTCAGCAAACAACGCGATTTTGTAGGATGATAGAAGCCACTTCCCTGCAAATGTAAACAACGCTTGTGATGAGAGCATGAACATGGTCAACTAATCCAGTTTGGGGATGCATGAACTTGTAGGGGGACACGAAATGCACCGCCTACAACAATAGGTACCGGCCTCAGAAAAGGAAACAACCATGTTTTCGCATTACCTGAAACCTTACTTGGCAAAACTTGAGGCGATGCGCATAAGCCCAATGGAGGATAACAAAAGCATATATCACCTCTACATCCTAGAGACAATTGACAAGGATCTACCTACCCAATGGCTCCCAATATTCCATCAGTAGTTAGGACTACGATTACATTTTTGGTTTGGTTGCATCATCCATGGGCGGATCTAACATGGGACATGGGGGTTCAGTTGAACCCCCAAACTTTTTGGGAACAAATTAACAAACTGTTATTAGTATTAAGGTTAAGGCGAATTTGTAGAACAGAAGCTAGGGTTAACGCAAATTCGATATAGAAAAAAAGTGCGTTGGTAGAGAGAGATGGGAAAGAGGATGTGCTAACCAGGATGCGGCGGAAGCAGCAGGACGAACGACGGCGCCCCTGCTCGCTTGCGGGATGGATGGGGATCGGCTCAGGCGGCGGTGGTGGAGGATGCGGCAGGACTAGCGACGGATGGAGATGGGCGCAGGCCCTCCTACGACCTACGGACGGATTGCCGGATGCGGCGGAAGCAGCAGGACGAACGACGGCGCCCCTGTTCGCTCGCTCGCTCGCTCGCGGGATGGATGGGGATCGGCTCAGGCGGCGGTGGCGGAGGATGCGGCAGGACTAGCGACGGATGGGGATGGGCGCAGGCCCTCCTACGACCTACGGACGGATTGCCTCTCTAATCCCGATTGACCAGTTCAATCATCGTCGGTTCAATAAAATAATTAAATTATACTATATTTTATTTATTTATTAAGAATTTTGGTTTAAACAACCCATCTTTACCTCCCCAACCTCTCTATCTCTTATTTACTATTATAAAAATTATTATAAAAATTAGAAGTGTTTTTACTCTTCCACCTCTTTATTATAAAAATTAGGGAAAAGTCATTATTACACCCTTGAACTATTGGGTGAGTACAAATTACCCCCTCAGACTCGAAAACTAGACATCTTTCACCCTCAGCTATTAATACCGGACGAATTACCACTCTGACTCAAACCGGAGTGGTTTGACTACATGACAGTACAGTCAACAATTCTTCTTTTTTAAATCAACGGGTCCCACCAGTCAGTCACATCCTATCTATCTCTTGCCCCTCACCTCTCTATCTCTCTCTCTTTCCCCAATCCTCTGTATCTTCTCATCTCGATCACACTCTCTCTCTATCACCGAGTAGCCGGTGGACGGGCAGCCGAGGAGGGTAGCGGCAGTGGGCGCAGCTCGGAGCGGAGGTGGCGGGCGGGGAAGGCGGAGGTAGCTCGGCGCGGCGGAGAGGGAGCCAAGGACGGCGACAACGGGAGGGGACAGGGGAGGCAAATCGGAGCGGCGGTGGGCGGGCGGGGACGATAGAGGCATCTCGGAGTGGTGCCAAAGCTTGATTCTCTCCCTCTCAACCCCCCTCTCTCTCCCTCCCGGCGAGGGGTGGGTCTTACTGTGCAACTCCAGGGAAGGCCGTCGCTTGCCATTTTCTCGTGCAAGTCCTCGCCCACCGTTGCCGTTCTCGGCTCCCCCTCCGCCGGTCCGAGCTGCCTCCACTACGAGGACGCTTGGTTGGTTGAGTCACTCCTATCGGTTGTTGCAACGGTGATTGCGATGCCACAGGTTATGATGCCGAAGGGATGTGAGTCGTCGGTTCAGTGATTGGCGGCTTCATCTTCAGCATGCTGATCAGCTGTTCTGGTGTAAATTGAGTTGAACTCTACCCCCTTGCATCGGCTGTTGCCTTATCAGTATTGTCGGAATAGGTCTGCTGGATATGGGAGCCGATGGGATCTGAGTTGGAATTGTATGTCGTTTCCTGCCAATTTCGATCTTCAGAGCCCTATAACCCGGGAAAGCATCTCCTGAAAGGTAAATAGGTCATTTTGCTTTTTCCTCAGCTGTAGTGTCATCTACCACCTTCTTGATCATGTTAGTTAATGTATTAACAAGTACACTGGATTGATTGATCAAAGCGTGATGTATCGCCGAGTCGATGCGATCTTGTAAAGTGTGGAGTTCTTCATCACATGACTCGGTTTTGACCCTTTTGCCTTTATCATCATTTATTTCATATGTACTTGGCTCTGTATTCCCAATTGGTGGCAACTCGACTTTGGATTTTTGAATCACCGTACCTTATCGTGTCACTGTGAATGAGTGCAAATATTGGTTTTGGAGCTGATCCAGTAATCTCTTCATCTCTTCTCTTTGCCCTCGTTCAGCTGCTCGATTGTTATGGGCAAAACATTATCCTCTATGACTTCAGTAATATTGGGTGTCGTGATAATACTGGTCCCACCAGGCGTTGCAAAAGCGTGTTGATGCAAAAGACACACACACTGGCCTGGGAGTTCTGCTTAACTCCAGTGCAGGTGCAAAGCTTACTTTCGGGTTCAAGGGCGTGCTAGTTGATTTGGTCCTACAATCAGCAAGATGAAACATGCAAGTATTATTAGTAAACAATAGTCGATCAGCTAGAAAGCCGATGTCATATCGTAATGTGATATAGCCGATGCAAAGTAGGGTGAATCGGCTGTAAGGCATATCTATAATACTAAATAAATCCTAAACCTAGTCCATCGGCTGTAGAAACTAACACTATATAATCTATAAATCAATATTACTTTGGAAATCAGCAATTGGGATAGATCGAAATTAACCGAGATAGTTGTTGTCGAAGCGACAACTGCGTACGTCGAAGGACGTGATTACTCTACAGTGGTTGGGAACAGTAAAGTGTATTAATTTAAGAATTTTTCTTAGGATCCCCCTTTTCATGGCCCTAGGGGTCTATTTATAGTCCTATTACAGATCCCCTATTAGGGTTTAGGCTTCACAGGGGAATTTACATGGTTGCTCTTATGAAAGGGATACTTGTATGGGTATACAGTGTAATTGAGATACATGGGCCTCTAACGGGCCAATTGGCGAATGCTGGCCCACTGGCTAACGGGCTAGAGCGGCTGGGATGGCCCCTTGGGCCTCCTTGGAGCTGGGCTCGATACGGAGAAGTCATCCTCCTTCGGCATGTACCCTTCGCCACTTAGTCTTCGCCCAGGACGCATTTGGACTTGCGGGGACCCAACGCGACTCTTCACCCTTCGCCGCCTTCGCCCCATAGTCTTCGCCATGAGGCTTCGCCCCGATGAATCTTGACGCCTCGAGTCTGAATCCTCGCTGGTTGCATGGTTTTGACAGGTCTGGTCGAAGGGTCTCATGACATACCGCCAACAAGTCCCTCACGGGCAAGGGTGAGATAGGAGCTTCGGCCGAGACCGTGCAAACCATGTGGTATGGTATGAGGCGCCCCCTTTCGACCGACGCTCCTGCCGAAACCTATTTTGTATTCCTGCAAAGAATGTATGCATTTGCGTGTACATGTATTCTTGTGGTTAGTAATTTTTTGCAGCTTTCGCCTTCTGCGAATGGCGAAGCTGTCCTTATTCTTTCACTGGGCCGAAGTGAACAGTGATGGGCTTTTCCTTCGAGGGCTCGTCACTGTGCGGCTCGGTCAAGGGGAATTTACCGTTTCGCCTACCCTTGTGACACGTGGCGGCTCATGATTGGGTGGGAAGGTGAACCGTCGCCTGGGTAGGCTATATATTCCCTCCTTCCCCTTTTTCACTGCCTTACCCTCGTCATTTTCACCGCGAGCGCTCTCTCTTTCTCCGTCCTTTCCTTTCACGGCGCCCTTTGAGTCACTAGATCTCTCGTCCGTCCTCCCTTTTCACCACCGCGCACACTTTTCGCCATGGCTCCTCGCAAGCCGAACCCAACCTCCGCGACGGGTCCCGATCCCGGTCAGATCGACGATGACACCACCGCCTTTTTAGGGGCTTCACTTGTGGACGACGATGAGCTGGCGAAGTTGGTCAGCTCCGGCGCAGTGGCGGAGGGGCAGACCTTCGCCCCGGGGGAGGCCGTGGTGCCGAAACCAGGCGACAACCGGACGGTGGTATTCGCCGTGTTCTTTGAGGCGGGGCTTCGATTTCCGTGCAACGTGTTGTTGCCGGAGATCCTTCGCCTTTTCTAGGTGGAGCTCCCCCAGCTGAGCCTATCGGCACTCGTCCGGATCGCCATCTTTGACTGGGCGTGTCGGACCGCCGGGTTCGAACCGAGCGCCAAGCTTTTCGGCGCCATGTTCTACGCCACTGTGAACTCGAAAACGGTGGTCACTCCGGCCGGGACGAAGAAAACAGCGTTCGGGAGTGTGAACTTTAATGTTCGCCCCGAGCGCTCCGATCTCTGGCCGGTGAACGCCGCCATGTCGAAGTGGGATCACCATTAGATGGCGAAGTGGTTCTACCACTCCATCCCCTTCGAGGCTAGGTCCGATGTGGCGAAAGCCCTCCGGTGGCGGCGCAGGGCGATTGCACCGAATAGGAAGCCCAAGGTCGCACGTCAATGGTGCCTTGGAAGCCCGGTTCGCCCTGCTGCGCAAGGTCTGCTCCCGCCTTAGCTGTCGCGACTTGGTGGAGGAGTTCTGCATGCTTCGCATTTTCCCCCTCTCCTAGTCGTGGCAAGTCGAGGTCGATCAAGACGAGGAGGTCGACGGCTTGCCGAAGCTCGTCATGCCTGCGGGGGCGAACAGTGAGTCTATGCTTTTCCTATGTGCATCTGTGTCTCGCTCTTTTTCCCCGTTCGACGCCTGATGTGGTGACACTTCTTGTTTTCGTAGTGTTGACTCTTGCTCAGGCTGATACCGAATCCCGAAAGATGATCGGTGACGTGTCGGTCGCTGAGTTTAGCCAGCTGCTAACGCGGCAGGCGGCCGGCCGGGCGAACCGGGTGTATGATGGCGAACTCCCTCCCCGGGCGAAGCCCTTCAAGGCCGATGGCGATGAGGGGACTTCCAAAAAGCGGATTCGCGGGCAAGTGAAGTTGGCCCCTCAGAAGCGAAGGGCCCCTACCTCCACCGACTCCGACGCTGACGATGAAGACACCGTCGAAGACCATGACGGTGGAGAGGAGGGGGAGGATGTGGGGGAGATGGAGGTTGCGGCTGAAAAGGCCGCGGATGAGGCCGCCGACAACCGCACCGAGACGCGCGGCTATACTCCAACTTCGAGCCCCGAGCACGTCGAGACCATGGTGGAGTCGAACTGCTCCCCCCTCCGCCGAAAGGATGTGGAGGGGGCGAAGGCGCTGGTCACGATCGCAGCGGCCAAGGTGGCGAAGGGGGGTCCAGTCAAGAAGACCCCCAAGAAGAAAGGGCTCGTCGATGTCGCTCGCGTCTTCAGCGATGACGAGTCTTCAGACGAAACCCCTACTTCGCCCACTGGTCGGAGCCTGGGTCTTTCGACCACCCCTGGTGCCACGGTCGACGCGGGCGGGGCAGGAGGAAGTGTTGCCGGGACTTCGGCTTCAGCCGATCGGGTTGTCAAGACCGCGGCTAGGGTCTTCGGCAGCCCGGTTCACCAGCCGGTTGTTTCGCCGCTCGCCCTTGGTAAGGGGAAGAAGACGGTGGCCGAAACGTCTGTTTCGGATTGCTCCCTTGCGGCGCCCCACTTCACCCCTGGTGATTTTGAGACTCGGGTGGAGCTTATGCCCTTCATCGAGGGGGTGAGTAACATTGTCTCTCAGGCTGGCAGCCCGAGCCTGTTCGTCGAGCTGAACGAGTTCGACGAGGGCTGTTCTGCCGTCAAGAGCTTGCCGGTCCGGGTACGTTGCTCGTTTGTCTTTTCTATTCATCGTCGTTTTTTGACAACTTGTCTTAACGTTCGCCTTCTCTTCTTTTTTTGAACCAGATCCTCGCAGCCCACTGTTCGACCGAGCGAACCATGCGGGCTCGTCTTGACGGTTTGAAGAACCGTCTTCAAGCCAAATACGATGAACTGGGCCGCAAGGCCTTGGAGATGGAAGGCCTCGCCCACACCCTTAAAGAGACGAAGGCCGAAAACATGCGGCTCCAAGCAGAGCTGGAGAAGGGGATTGAGGCAAAGGCTGAGATTGAGCGCCTCAAGGTTGTACTCAAAGAGGAGCAAACACATTCCGCCGCTCTAACCGATTACTACAACCTCACCGAGCCGAAGATGGAGGCTCTTCACCTAGAGGTCAGCAAAGCGGAGGCGAAGTCGCAACGGTTTGCGCGGGAGATGGCGAAAACCACCGAGTCTGCCAAGACTGCGTGCCGTACACTTCGCCTTGCCCTTACTGACATGGGGGCGAGGGTACGAGGTGTCCCAGGTGAAGACGTTTCCGCCTCCGAGTTCTCGGAGTGGACTCAGCAGGCCGGCGGTGCGGTCTCGGATTGTGCCACCGCGTATGGCGATTGTTGTGCGCGTGTGTCGGCAGCCTTCACCATGGGCCTGCTGCAACAGTCCGGGTGCGAGCACATCGCCGAGTTCCCCAACTTTGCGAAGGGGGACTGGGAGGTCAGTGCTCAGGATGTTTCGCCTGCACTTCGTGCTTGGCGCAAATAGTTCTGGCAAAAGGACGGCCGGTCTACTGCCAAGGCGCGTCTGCTTGAGCACTTGGTGAAGGCGGAGGCAGCGAACCAGGACGAAGAGCCGGCGGCCGAAGGGGGTGGAGGCGATGCCTAAGATCACCCAGAGGTGTGAGGCCCTCTGCCCGCTCTTTAGATTTTGATAGTTTTCTTTTGGCGTTTGCCGTGGAGGAAATCTGGCCGATGGCCCTCTCCCTTTCTTATTGTAGCCGAAAACGGCTTTTTTAATATATGAAATAGATGACAAGTTTAGCCGACTATTATGTTTGATGCCTTTGGTACCCATGCTCGCATCGTTTCGCATACGAAAGTGGGTTTACTCTTTTCGCCCACTCTATGTGTTTTGCCTAGCTTTAATTTTGCGCTTCACCATTTGATTTTCTATACTGTCTTATCAGGGTCTATGCCGAAAATTGTGTGTTCGGCCCCCCTTTGGGAATTGGCGAAGCAAAAACGAGAAGTTTGTTGCGGTAAAGGATTTGCCGATGGTCCGGTGTCCGTTTCGGCCTATTTACCGCGAAATGATAATAAACAACAACAGTTACAAGGTTTTGAAAGTTGCTGGCTGGATGCGAGTGCACCCCGGGCGAACCCTGGAGGACTACGACCGTGTCCACGCGGAACGTCTAGAGGGCATGGTTCGCTTTTGGCGAAATCATCGGAGGACCGATCGTCAGGAAGCGATCGCCCAGCGCCGTTATAGTCTAGCTTGTGTTTCGCCCCCTTCTCCCCTTAGGGTAGTGCAGTGATGACGAACCGAGTTCGCCGGATCATTACTTAGGGAGTGGCGGTTGTTTTGGGGGCGAAGATGTAATTTATTTGTAAACTAGGCTGTAAAGCCTGTTACATTCTTTCACATGTACCAAGTTGTATGGCATGTATTCTTCGATTATTTTTTCGAAGTTAATAAAATTGCGTTTTATTCCGTTTTCGCTATTTTTCGCATTGTCACTTTTTGTGCTTTCGTTAGGTCGGGACGTGTCGGCCCCTTTGCGTATATTAGCGAAATAGGTCTGCTGACTTTTCAGCTTGCGGCTTCCGTTTTCGATCTGTGGTATTCTGCGCTGAAAGAAGCGCTTGTGTTTTCATATAGATCGAGTATAACGGTGTTCGGTTAGTTATTTCCCGAAACAAGTTGTCGTGGTTTCAACGTTCGGCGAGCGATGCTTCGGCCGATTCGTTTCGCCCCCCTGGCGTTTTCGCTGATCAGGCGTTTGCCTTGGGGTTTTTCCACGAATTATCATGCACAAGTAAAAAAGGCGAAAGACACAAGGATTTTATACTGCTTCGGGCCTCCAGGGTAAATAATAGCCCTACATCCAGTTTTTTTTTTCATTTTTCTCTTTTTTTTTGTATTTTTGTGCCGAAAGGCTTACATAACGAGAGATGCCGAAAGGCCTATACAATAGTATGTACATTTTTACAAGTTGGCGAATGGGGTGCCACCCCTTCTAGATACAGAATCACTTAAGAGAAGCAGCGTTCCACGAATGGTCGAACTCTTCACCTTCCAGTGTCGCTAGGCGAAAGGAGTCTGTCCTAAACCTGTGCTTGATGAGGTACGACCCTTCCCACTTCAATTCAAGCTTCCCGACCGCTACAGGGTTCGCCTTCTTCATTAGGACGAGATGGCCAGGGAATAGCTCTGTCGGTCGAACTTTTTTGTTGTAAGTTGCCGAAGTGCTTGTGGCGTATTTGCGCATGTGTTCTAGTGCTTCGACTCTTACCCCCTCGAGGAGTTCGAGCTACACCTCGCGCCCATCTTCGCCTCCAGAGAACATCACCCTTGGCGAATTAGCCCCTAGCTCTGTTGGTGTCATTGCTTCGTCACCATAGAGAAGCACGAACGGGCTGAACTTGGTTGGCCTTGTGGGGGTCTCCGAAGGGCCCAGAGAACAGATAGCATTTCGTCTGGCCATTTACCCTTCGCCTCCCCCTCAAGCCTTTTCTTGAGCGCCTAGAAGATCTTACCATTCGTACGTTCGGCCACCCCATTGGACTGTGGGTGTGCAACCGAAGCGAACCTGATTTCCAGGTTTAGTCCTTCGCACATTTCTCTGAACTTATCAGAGTCGAATTGCTTGCCGTTGTTAGTGATGAACTCTTTTGGCACTCCGAAACGACAAACAATGTTCTTCCAAACGAACTTCTGTACTGCTGTCGAAGTGATCGCGCCAAGTGGTTCGGCCTTGATCCAACGGGAGAAGTATTCGATGGCTACAATTGCGAACTTGTACCCATTTCGCGCCACAGGGAATGGGCCAATGATGTCTAGCCCCCATCTGGCGAAAGGCCAGACTGGTGCGATAGGCTGCAGCTCATATTGGGGTGCAGTTTGGCTTCGGCCATGCCGCTGGCAGCTTTCGCACTTCTTGGCTTGCTCAACACAAACTTTCAGCACAGTGGGCCAATACACACCCTGGCAAAACACTTTGGAGGCGACCGTTCTTGCGGCCTGGTGTGCACCGCACAGCCCCTGGTGTATTTCTTTCGCCATTTCCTCACCTTTGGCAAAGGAGATGCATCGAAGCAAGGGTTGGAGCACCCCGGAGCGATACAGCTGCCCCGAGACCAGCTTGTACTTTGTGGCTCTGATGAGTAGGCGCTTGCCGGTGCTGGGCTGACCAAGGCGGGTGGGCTTTGCAGATATTGCTTTAGCTCATCGAACGCTACTTGGCATTCGAGTGTCTAGCTATACTTTCCCATGCCCTGGAGGGTCTTGAAGAAGGGCAAACATCTTTCGGCTGCCTTTGAGAGAAATCGATTGAGCGCCGTAATTCGGCCTGCGAGCTTTTGTACTTCGCGTAGGCTCGACGAAGGCTTCATTTGCTGAATGGCGTCGATTTTCTCGGGGTTCGCCTCAATACCCCTTTCGGAAACGAGAAAACCCAACAACTTGCCCGCGCGAACTCCAAAAACACATTTCTTAGGGTTTAGTTTCATACCCGCCGGCGCGCAAGTTGTCGAAGGTCTCCTACAAGTCGGACGCATGGTTGAAAGCCTTGCGGCTTTTAACGACGATATCGTCGACGTAGGCCTCCACATTTCACCCAACTGTTTGCAAAGGACCTTGTACACCAGCCTGCGAACGTTGCTCCGGCGTTCCTCAGGCCGAAAGGCATCCTGAGGTGGCAGAAAGTGCCGAACGGCGTGATGAAGGCTGTCTTGGGGATGTCGCCCGGATTGATGTGGATCTGATGGTAGCCGGAGTACGCATCCAAAAAGCTCATGAGCTCGCAGCCAGTTGTCGAGTCAACAAGCTGGTCGATCCGCGGCAAGGGGAAGTCATCTTTCGGGCACACTTTGTTGAGGTCTGTGAAATCGACGCACATGCGCCACTTGACGTTCGACTTCCTCACCAAAACCGGGTTCGCCAACCACTCTGGGTGGTCGATCTCTTGGATCACCCCAGCCTTGAGCAGCTTCTGCACTTCGGCCTTTGCTGCCTCTTGGCGATCAGCGGACATCTTGCGCAGCTTCTGTTTTCTTGGCTTGGCATCCGGCTTGACCGCCAGATGATGCATGATGAGGTCCGTCGAAACACCTCCCACTTCGTCGGGGCTCCAGGCGAAGATGTCAATGTTCTTCTTGAGTACCTTCAGGATGTTCTCGGCTTCCTCTTCGCCCAGATCGCCCCCTAGCTGGACAAACTTTGTGGGATCGGCGTCATCGACTTGCATCTTGATCACCTTGCCATAAGGGGCGGGCTTCGGCATGCATTTAGCATGATCATGTGGTTCGGCCTCAACATTGTGCACTGTCCTGTTGATTGCGGCCAAATCGCCCTTTGATGCGGTCGGAGGTTGAAGCCCGCTAACGACGATCACGCCTGTTGGACCCGGCATCTTGAGCTTGAGATAGTTGTGGTGGGAGACGGCTTCGAACTAGTTCAAGGTTGCGCGGCCGAAGATGGCATTATAGTTGTATGGGATGTCGACAACGTCGAACAGTATTTGCTCTTCGCGTCTATTTTCACTTGTGTCGAAGGCTACCAGCAATTGTACTTGGCCTAGGACTTGAACTGGTCCACCGCCAAAACCACGAAGCGAGGCCGATGCTTGGGTGTGGGCTAGGGTTGGCAACCCCATCTTGGCATATGCTTCGGCGAAGATGACATCGGTCGAACTTCCTCCGTCGACTAGGATTCGCCGAACTTCGAAGCCAGCTACCTCGGCCGAGATCACCAGGGGGTCTTGATGTGGGAACAACACTCTGTCGGCATCTTCTAGTCCGAAAGAGATTTGCTGATTCAAGTACCTCGGAGCCCCTTCGCCCACCGCGGTGATGTTGTGCACCATTCGCAGCTGCATCTTCTTCTGCCGCTTCGACGGTTGGACTGGCGGATCGGCCCTTGTAATCACTTGAATTACTCTGCGCTGCACGTCTTGGCGCTATTCGGTCGGAGGTGCTTGTTCTTGAGCAGCTTCGCGAGGTGCCTCGACAGCAGCCCCTTGTTTTGGCCTTGGATCTTGAGCGTTGCCACGCTGTCGGATGTTTTGGCATTGCTCGGTGGTGTGCGAGGATCGTCCGTGGTAGGCGCAATAGAGGTCTTTCCTGACCTTCTTGCGAACAGGCTGTTGATGGCTGCCTGCTTGCTGGGCGTTGAACTCCTTGCGGAGGGCTTGGACCTCCTCGACAGCCATCACAGCCTTGCCCGCGCGGTCAGTTCTGAATTTTCTCCAAGTCATGGGAGCTTGGTTCGGCCTTGGCGGCTGTCCCTGGTTCGCTGGCTGAGGTTGGTGAACGGTGAGAGGAGCTGATTCGGCGACCTGTGCTTGTACTTGGGCTTGGGCAGCGGCGATGGAGGCTTTATCGTACTCGGCTTGGATTGCTTGCCTTCGCTTAGAATAATCTTCAACTCTTGCGTACCCGTCAATGATGCGAAGCAGGTGCTCGAGGGTCTGCGGTTCCTTGTTGGCGATTTTTCTTGTGAGTTCGCCTTCAAGCAGCCCGGCCGAAGCGGCGTTGATGACAGACGCTTCAGTTATATCTTGAATTTGGCATCGGGCCTGCGAGAAACGATGCATGTACTCCCGTATTGATTCCCCCGGCCTCTAGCGAATGCCGAGTAGATGTTGCTGCGTCTTCGGCTCCTCATAGGTGCCTTTGCCTTGGTATTTTCGTCGCCGTGAGCGGCTTCGATCGCAGACTCGTAAATGGACAGAAACTCTTTTGGGTCCGTTTCGCCCGAGTATCGCGGAACGGGTGGGAACTTGAACTGGGGTGGGATTGGGCGAATCTAGATTCCCCCAGTCAGCGGCAGCCCCTTTTCACCCCTGCCTTGCTCACGGCACCTTGCTTCGAGGGCCCGTTCGGCTGTGGATATGGCATGGCAAAGGGCGAAGTCATGGCTTGCGCGTGTGGCTGGGCCACAGTGTTCGGCTGCCCGGCCCCGAACGGTGGCGCTTGGTGTGCCGCCATGGATGGGTCGAATGAAGGCTGGGTCCAAGCCATGGCGGCCTGATTCAGCGCCTGATTTGCTCCGAGGCCTAGTGTTGGTGCTTGTGGTCGAATGGTTGGTGCTTGAGTGGCATTGCTGAAGTCGAACTGCGGTCCTTGACTCCATGGCAAGGCCCCAGCCTAGGCTGGTTCGACAGCAGCCAACTAGGTGCACCTTGACTTGTGTTCCCCTCCGGTTGGGCCGAAAGGGTTGTACTTGAAATGTTGTGGGGTTGGTTTAGTTGCTGTAGGAAAGCTTGAAACTGTGCCTGCAAGGCCGAAGCCCCCTCCGCCATTGCTTGTGGCATTTGACCGGGTGGTGGGGGGTGTACTTGGGCAACGACCGGCCGAACCTGTGGCTGCACACCAGAGGTCGGGTGTGCTGTTGCGGCCGAAGGCTGCCCGGCAGAGTACACCGGCACTTGCATGGCTTGTGGCGGAAGGGCCTGAATCGGTGCTTGCGGGTAGACTTGGGGTGGGATGTAGCCCGCCGAATACTGGAGAATTGGGGCCAAAGCGACCTTGACCTGCCGTGCTACTTCGTATGCCTACTGCTGCTCTTGCATTTGGCGAAGCATGTCTTGAAGTCGCATCATGTTCTGGCGCATGGCCTCCATGCCAGCTTCGGCTTGTGCTTCAAGGTTGGGGTTGGCTTGCGTAGCGGCGAGCACGGTCGAAGTCGTAGCCAGTTGTGACGAAGCGGCTTGGGGCGCCACCAGTTGACTTGTCGAAAGGATCTCCGCCCTGGTCTGGAGCACCCTTGCCCCGCAGCTGCCTTCGCCGCATCAACCATGTTCGGCACCTGCCCCGCCGGAGTGGCCAGAGCCGAAGGTGGTGGTTGCGGCATGGGTGCCAAAGCCGATAGAGCCGCCCCAGCTTTGACGATGGGCGCCGAAGGCTCTGCTCCCTCTTCGGCGGCCATCGCCTCTCCTGCTGCACTCTCCTTTGGCTTAGCAATCTTCTCCTTTGCCACCTTCTTCGGTGGCATTCGCTCTCAATGGTTTCGCTCGGAGCTCCCCACGGTCGGCGCCAGCTGTTGTCGAAGCGACAACTGCGTACGTCGAAGGACGTGGTTACTCTACAGTGGTTGGGATCAGTAAAGTGTATTAATTTAAGAATTTTTCTTGGGATCCCCCCTTTTCATGGCCCTAGGGTCTATTTATAGTCCTATTACAGATCCGAATAGGGTTTAGGCTTTACAGGGGAATTTACATGGTTGCCCTTATGAAAGGGACACTTGTATGGGTATACAGTGTAATTGAGATACATGGGCCTCTAACGGGCCAATTGGCGAACGCTGGCCCACTGGCCAACGGGCTAGAGCGGCTGGGATGGCCCCTTGGGCCTCCTTGGAGCTGGGCTCGATACGGCGAAGTCATCCTCCTTCGGCATGTACCCTTCGCCACTCAGTCTTCGCCCAGGATGCATTTGGACTTGCGGGGACCCAATGCGACTCTTCACCCTTCGCCGCCTTCGCCCCATAGTCTTCGCCATGAGGCTTCGCCCCGATGAATCTTGACGCCTCGAGTCTGAATCCTCGCTGGTTGCATGGTTTCGGCAGGTCTGATCGAAGGGTCTCATGACATACCGCCAACAATAGTATAAATTGCCTAGATTCAAAATAACACGAAATAATGATTACATACGTTTATATCATAGCCGATATCCAAATTTAAGCGTGTATCGGCTATAGCTATGATACTACCTTATATTAAGATGTCATGGTATACATTTTAATATTTTTTGTTGAAAAATGTGGCACAAAAAAATATAGCTAGTCATGATTAATATTACTTGCGAGGCTACCAATTAAAATAATCTTAGCAAATCGTTTCTCCATTTGATTCAAACCAGTACACTTGTTAGCTCAACATGCCATCCTAATACGACTTTGAGAGAAATTAAGAAATAGAGGAGGTTATTCACTAACCACGGACATAAAGAAAAAATTACTCACATCCATGGTATAATATACTCAAATTTATCAATAGTGTAGTAATGTTATTAAAATTTCATAATTTTAACACAAATTTATTCTTTACCACAGTGCAGGTAAAACTAAAAATTTATCCTGGAATTTTTCTGTTATTCCATCTTCTTCTTGTTATCTTATTCTTCTCTATTTTCAATAATGATAATGCTAGCTCTAGCCACCATACCTTGTAGCAAAACACTACTAGCTACTTTATGTACACACGCTATGTAATGTATATTGTTTATACTTTTTAATAATTTAGTAGTAATTCTCATGACATATTAATAATATTAGTTAGTAGTAAATTTTACATGAGTTACTATGAATTATCGTGACTTCCAGGTTACTTAACTATTATTAGAAACTAAAAGATATTTTTCACCAACATAATCTTGAATTCTCTTAACTAATAATATAAGAAGATAATATCCAATGCTATATAGTTATATAAATATATATAATTTAGATGGATAAATAATAGAGTGACATTTTTTATGAATCTAAGGATCATAGTGCACTATAAATATTACTCAAGAGAATTGTGATTTTTACTATATACAATTGCATGTCTTATGTTGTGTTATACAACTTAAAATTAATTAGATAGGTATAACATTTATTTGTTATTATATATGTCAATTCATTTTTCCCTAAACTAGGTTAGTGTTAGAGAAATTAGAATTAGGAAAAAAATTAAAATAACTTATAATATAGAAAATACGATGTAAATTACAAAGAATAATGTTCATTATTATACCTATTTGGAATAAAATAGATTACTAAAAATATATAATATTATACAATAATAAGATATTATGTTATTTTATAAACTAACTAGTTTACCGAACCCCAGTTAAAAAATCCTAGTTACGCTACTGGCATCATCAAACGCATGATTCTCGCCAAGAATCATTGCGAACAATTACGAGTATTCACCCACCATTTCTTGCTTGATGACATTCAATCAATCAACACAACAACAACAAGATTTGGCCATGATAATGAGCCTGCAAATTTTCTATTCGCTCCATGTAGACTGCTTATCTGGTTATTATCCCCCTAACAAGAGACCAAATTGCACGGCAGCATCAGACAATAAGATTTCTTTATATCGATTAGAATAATACAGAATCTTTGAACCAGCCCATACTGCAATTCTTTAACAAAGACCCCCACAAATCAATAAACATGGTAGTAGTAAGCCATACTCCCATCGCAGATTACAGATTCTAAACAGGATCACCAACACAGGCGCCAGTATCAAAAGAACCAAAAGAAAAAAAGGAAAGAAAAATCAAGAAAGCGGGGGGAAGGGGGGACTCGCCTGGGCCGCTCAATGCCCCGGAACGCCTTAGAGACGAAGCGCTCGGAGGAGGGGGATCGGCGAGGCCGGTGGTATGCCTGGATCGGCAGGGGGGCAGGGGATCGCGGGTGGATGGAAACCAAGAAATGGCGTGGAAGCAGCGTTGGGGGAAGGAGGAATGGTTGGGTCGGGTGCGCGAAGCGAAGAGGGTGTTCAGGGGGACACGTGGGGCCCAGGTGCTCGCCGGAGTGGACGGGTGGTGGTTAGGGATGTAAACGAGCCGAGCTTGCTTAGGCTCGAGCTCGAGCCGAGCCTAGAAATGGTCGAGCTTTCAGATAAGCTCGAACCTTGATTTTTAACTAAAACAGTGTATATTTCAAGGATAATCTTTTAAAAAAATAATTTATAGTTCATCACATTAATAGAAAAGGAAAAGAGAATAAAATAAATATATGATGCCAATATAAGATATACAAACAACATATTTGATCTCCTAATTTATTAAATAACAACAAAAATGATATATTACTAGGCTCGTTGGAAGCTCGAGCTCGGCTCGATAAAGCTCGTGAGCTTTGGGAGAGGCTCGGGCTTGGCTCGTCTGGAGCTCGAGCCCTGGTCGAATCGAGCCTAGGACGAGTCGAGCTTGAGCAGCTCACAAGCCTCGAGCTTTTTTGATTGCGTCTCCTGCTCTTCCTCTCCAAACTCCATCCATGCAGATGTTGCGTCATTTTTAAGTAGAAAATATAAATACTCCCTCCGTTCAATAATAGTTGTCATTCTAGATTATTTTTAGCAAAAGCTAAAATTTAGAGCAAGAATAATAGTGAACTATAAGTCACCATAAACTTATAAACTTATGTGGAAGAGAGATAAAAAAAGAAGTGTTGGCTCTCATATAAGAGCTAGCTATACGTATATTCCAAGATATTTACATTAAATTCGAGGGCGCTGGAGCCGGCATGGTCAGCCTGGGGGCTGACTGGACCATGCTCGAAGGAGGCCCACCCGGGGAAGGAGCTGCCTGGGTCGTCGCGTAGTAGGGAAGCAGCGGGGGCTCAACCTCAGTCAAGGGAGCGACCGCTGGAGGAGACCGATGCTCGATGTTCCGAGGGAACAGAGTGACCGGCGAAGCACGCGGTGGCTCGACGTCCAAGTTGGACAGAGCAACCGCGGGAGGAGTGCCCTGTAGCAAAAAATCATAAGAGGAGGTAGCCTCAGGGTGACGTGCAAAGGAAAATAACGTCTCATCGAAGACAACATGTCGCGAGGTGATAATTCGGTGGGTGGAGAGGTTGAGACAATGATAACCCTTGTGCGAAGATGGATACCTGAGGAAGACGCAAGCCGCGAAGCAGGGGGCGAGTTTGTGGGGGGGGGGGGGGGGAGGGGGGCGTGGCACTGAGGTTAGGGTAGCAAAGACAACCAAAAACACGAAGGTTGGAATAATCCAGAACTGTGCGATGGAGGAGGTGAAAGGGATGGAATTCTTTACTGAGGAAGAGGGTCGTCGGTTGAGAAGATGGGTGGCTGTGGTGAGTCCCTCGGCCCAGCTATGGGTTGAGAAGATGGATGAGCAAAGTGCGTATGGTGTTGTTCATTGTGCGAATCACCCTCTCGGCGTTGCCATTCTGTGGTGAAGTGTATGGGTATGAGAGTCGAAGCAATGAGCCGCGACTCGTGAGGAATGAGGTGGTGGTTGCATTCACGAACTCTATGCCGTTATCCGCTTGGACACATTTGACAGGACGGCCGAACCAGGTGGACGCATACTGAATAAACTCCACTATGTGATGATGAACATTGGATTTTTGGTGGAGGGGAAAGGGCCAACAGTAATGACTGAAATCATCAAGTATAAAATTTATAGCCAAAGTTACTCAAAACTGGGTAGGTCCACACATCGCAGTGCACAAGTTCAAAAAGGGGAAGATGTACTGGAAAGAGACCTAGGAAAGGGAAGCCTAGTGTGTTTTCCTAATTGACAAGCATGACATAGAGAATTATTGGATGGCCTATTACAGGAAACGACAGACATATGTTGTAGAGTGTGGATGGTGGCGGGATCGGGATGACCAAGGCGATGATGCCATAATGTGGAGGATGTGGCGATGAAGCTGTGGGCAGCGACGAGGGGTGCAATAGCTGGAAGGGTGTAGAGGTCGCCACGACTATTGCAACGAAGAATCACGCGCTGGGTCGAGGATCCTTAATGGAAAAACTAAATTCATCAAATTCAATTGAACAGTGATCATCACGTGTGAACTGACAGACCGAAAGTAAATTGTGAACCAAGGAGGAATCAATAAGAACATGTTTAAGATCAAATTTGATGGTTCCTGTGGGTAAGAAAGAAGTGCCACGACAGTATACCATTAGTGAAGGACATGTGAGAGGTGGCGCGGTTGAGTGCAGCGACTAGGCCGGCCTGATCCCATGCGGGCTGGGCCACAGCCTGTGGAGCAGCAGCCGGCTGGGAGTAGTAGGGGCCAGCAGTGGTGGTGTGGGCCTGCCGAGCCGGAAGGGCGCCAAGCCTGCTGCTGCGTGGACCAGACCATGGGGATACGCAGGGCGTGGAGCGAAGGGGACGAGTGAAACCGCCGCCGGAGCCGTTCCCCTGCTGCGGCGTGTTCCTTGCGAGGAGGGAGGAGTGGCCGCCGCTGCCGGTGGAAGCGCATGGCGAGGCGGAGACAGCGAGCGGTCTGCTCCTCGCTCTCCATGGCGAGATCCATGGAGGATTCGGGCATGGTGAGGGAGGGGCGCGGTGGTCAGCAGATAGGGAAACACCTGGGGTGACCATGTATTGATTGATATAGCCAAGTTAGAGTACAAGATCTTCAATTAGAGGAGTATAGATGCAGATCAATCCTATACATATATGTGGCTATACATTCCTAATAATGG
This sequence comes from Oryza punctata, assembly GCA_000573905.2. NCBI lineage: Eukaryota > Viridiplantae > Streptophyta > Magnoliopsida > Poales > Poaceae > Oryza > Oryza punctata. Next base: position 5,515,134 of record CM002489.2, on the reverse strand, counting down.
CTATACATTCCTAACAGGATATAATATGGCGCCATCAGTACTGTAGAACTGTAAATTCGTAGTAGTAAGACGGTAAAAATATGACGTATAACAATCACATGATTGATTTGGTAACTACATGAAACTAAATATTGACATCTTTCATTGGCTCAAGGATAAAAATATAATAAGTGGTGCAACTGAGTACTGAGCATGTGGGCTATGGATTAGTGTGGTAATGAAACTATATTTCATTTGATTTTTCTCAATGTTTCAGGATGAAGAGTTTTGCGAAGCTATGCTTGATATGGGAAAATTTCAAGGCCATGAAGCAGTCAAGAATAGATTATCGTGGTGCCATGCACATTAATTTATACTGCGGTACATTATTACAGCTTCATATAAGATGCATCTATTGCCAATTTAATTTTTCCTTTGACATTTGAAATAGCTCATGTTGTTTTATGTGTTTAAACTAAATATGGACAGTAGATTGACTCTGAAATTGAATCTTCAACCGGATATAAATAATGAGTTGAGATGTCACTGGTCAAGTGTGGTAGGGCATGTAACATTAACTGTTTGTGCTAATTGCTTATCTGGCTATTGCTCTCAATACTAGAGATGCATCTTTGTTCTCAAATAGGAGCCTTTGTTGGCTTCACTTGGGTGAGGGGGAGAAGGCTTTGATGGATGCGACCAAACTGGCCAAAAGCCTGCTACCGTCAAGGGGTTGCTCTAATGTTACTGAAGGTGGGACAAAAAAGTTCAGATCATCTTTTGAAGATTTTGCGACAGATCGTTTTGTATGTTCTAATCTTTATGCATTCAGGATTACAAAAAGGCATGCAGCTCATTTCTTGGTCTCAAGTTGGAGCCAGAGAATATTGAGATGAAAAAAGCATTAAGGTAACCTTAGTTCCTTCAGCTACACTGAAATGGCCCTTTAGAAAACATGCTCATCTCAGTAACTGGAAATGTGCAGGGAGGCTTTGCAATTCTTGAAGATGTCAGGCAGCGTTGATGTGGAACCTTTGGATTAACGTTATCGCAAAAAATAGATGGGGAACTTTTTAAGGAGTATACTTGTCTAAAGTTAAAGAAGCGAGTTGCTACCTTTTACAGTTTACTGGTTCCTAGGATACCTGCATATGTATCCGATGCCTTAGAGAAAAGATAGCGGTCTATGTAAGTTTTGTTGTTAGTACGCCCTGATGAATCATCCATATCCGTAAATCTCACTCCACTGTGATTATGATCCTGATGTAAATACTGTTTATCTTCGGTCTCCATATCAACCAATGTAAATATATACAACTTTTTGGAGCCCTGAAGTATATTGCTGCCTGATCAGATGCCCTGGAATTCAAACGCTTGCAGCATGTCACGTTGTGGTAGCTGGTCACAGTTCACAAGAAGAGCAGCATGCACAACTCTGGCAGTCCATGAGCCCCTAATTGCTATGCCATTTTCTCCATGATCTGTGCTATTGATTTGTTTTAGGAAGAAAATTAATTTGGTTACCAACCCACAGCTCCTAGACCTCATCAAGGTTCATTTCAGCGTACTCTGTCAAGGTTTATTGGGAACATACAGTCAGGATATGTTGCGCTGAATCTCTCTCTGTTCAGTATAAATTTTTCCTCTTGTGCATACATCCTCCAGACTACCATTTTAGCTTTCCACTGCTAATAAGTAGTTTAAACTACTAAAGTAAAGTATCATTCTTAGGTTTGTTTTACCTACTCTGCTACTCATAATAGTGCTGCTAGTGTATTTTACATGCTCCGAAGATTTGTTTCCTTCACCATTTCATTGCCCATTTCTACCCATTTTATTCATGTTGACAGGTTTGGGGTATTGGTGGTGGCAGGGTAACAAGTGATGACAAACAAGTAAATCATGTGTACATATATGTGCGTGTGTTTACTGCCTGGGATCTGGGAGTGTGGTAATGACTTGAGTACAGTGCCTACTTCCTGCTAGTGACGATCCAGTCGTGATCATGTGCTTGTGCTCGTGCTCTTGATCTCATCTGCTGCTGGCTCTACCCTCATCATCGGCTTGCTAATCACAGGTTCTTCTCTTCCTCATTTAACTTGGCGCTGATCTCGTCTAAGTCACATATTCCCCTGGCATCTATATGCTAAAGGAGCTAGAATTCCTAGGTGAAAATACTAAGAGTGTAGGTGGGTTAACCCGTAAGCCCATATATAAACCAAATAAGTGGATAATCCACCCGGTGAGTAACCCACGGACTCACTTAGCCTATAAATGGGTTTGTGGGTTGGTTCATTTACACCCTTATCTGGAATTGCTTGGATGGTTTTGGTCCCTTGGGTGTTCTGAGATTCTTGTTGGCTGCTACGGCTTGGTTTTGAAGAGGGACATTTATCTACCTCACTACCCTTCCCCATCTCAACCACCAAAAGCTCTCATCAATTGGCACAGGGACAGGGTGATGGTATGGTAGTACAAGATGTGTGCATTCTGATATTTCAATTTATAATGATTAAGATGTCGTGATACTGTAAGTACTAATTATGGACACTGAGATTAATTGTAAATGCACAGTTTGCACCTTTTGTTTTTACCAAGATATGATACATCACATGGCTACCGTACCACATAGTTCACAGACAGCCCGTTAATATATATATTGTCCAGAGCACCACAGTTCGCATAATGCAAAAAAAAAGTAAGGTAATACAAGTCCATCGATAATGCAACAAATCATAGGCTAGCCATCACGGGTGAAGTGTGAAGGGCATTTTTTCAACTTGCACACCAATTTAGTCAACGCTATAATAATAAGTACCACTGTGCTTGACGGCCATGCCCTCCTTCAAACTTTTAGTGTCAGGCTGCTGTTGCAACACCCTCACTTGGAACTTCTTTCTCGCCTGAGCCTTCTAGATCTGGTACAAGAGTGCATCTTAATAAGTTAAAACATGCCCTGGTGGACGAACAACGAATAGATGATAACAAGTATCTACTCACGCATTAGTTACACTATCTATTACATTGATCATAAAGTAAAAGGCCCTCGAATAGAATTCTAATGATAAACACGCAGTGGACAAACAACTTTTCTACACTCTATGACAGCAGAATTAACATCACTATTTTTGTTCGTACTCTCTTTTTCCAACTATTTGAGTTCTTTTCCTGATTCTGGATTTTCGCTTACATGCTTCCCAAGCTCCTAAACGACGGTGTGTTTTATGCAAATTTTTAGATTAAATTTTCTTGGAATACTGTTCTAAAGCAACTTTTCAAATTTGTAGTAGTTAATTCATTCCCTCAAATAGCTATCACAAAAATCAGATTATCTATCAATCCATTAATTTCAGCTATCTCAAAAGGGCCGATGTATTGGCGTTTTCTAGGGCCAGTCGTCAACTCTTATATTCCCTCCCAAAGGAGACAACATGGGATTGTTTGGATCTTTAGCCAGGGTGAGCAACTGCTAGGCTAGGCGAACTAGCTTATCTATTTTCTTATTGTATGTGTTATGGAAATAATTTTGGCTTCCAGTTAAAAAGAATGAAACCCAAACAGCAAAGCAAAGATAATGTAGCAAGCATGTTCACGTACCAAAAGAAAACATCGCTTCATTGGTATACATTTTTTTCATAGTTTTGGCAATAATGACTCATAACTTTTGCTCAATAAGGGTGAGTTACACCATATGGCATGCAACATGCAACACATGATTAAATCATGGCTATGAGACAACTGAGCAAGGGCATGTAACATTATCCCATCAAATAAGCCAACTATTTGGGATCATTTGGCTCTTTAGCTGGGGTGAAAAATTACAAGGTTAGGCAATTAGTGTATCAATATTGCATATGTCATGTTTGATGGAAATAATATTAGTTCTGATGAAAAATAATAAACTCTAAAGAGCAAAGCAATATATATGGTGAATCTAAAAATATAAATCTTATGATATTAAGCTATACGAGTTTATAAAAATTGGTGGTCAAAGATTAAAATGCCTGACTTCATACAAACCTAGAACAGTAAAGTAATTTGAAAGAGAGGAAGTAGTCATGATTCATGAACATAAAACTAAACCATATGATCTTTCAGGTGCAGCGCATTATAAGCAGAAACTCCAGGGGAAAGGGTTTTACTGAACATGATAGGAATAATGCATTGAAGTCAAGAAAACCAGTTTGTAATTTTGTAGATGTTGAGATGAAGCATTTATTTATACATCATCAAAAGAAATTACAAAATGTAGATATAGTGGCAGGGGAGCTAGAAGTGCTAGTTTTGTGGATGGAAACATAAATGATAATATGATTTATCAATGCAAGCACAATATTAAGCATCCAGCAACAAACAGGACAACTGGGAAACAATAAATCAAACAGATATAAAGAATACTAGTTGAGCTTTAAATAAATAATAACTAACGAAAAGCAGAATCATGATGAATGTTGGAACACATTATATCACGATCTTAATATATACTTACAACAACAATAACAAGGCTTGCTGTTGTTGTAAGTATATATTAACATCATGATTCTGCCCAACAACATGCAACATATATTGTTAATATAACATAAGTATGACATATCCTTAGTGTTAATATAAACTTAGTATACAACATAATTAAAACATAGAAGGTTCTGTCCAATAAAAAAAAATCAACATCTCAGCTTCAGAATGAGAACACCTATAATATTCTTCTGCTGCTAGTCAAGGTCAGTTTAGTTTGTAAGCGCTTGGTTGAAAATAGAGAACTCAAAGAAAATTACCTGGAGGAAGAACAATAGTTGAGATACTTGGAGATCCCAGTTTGAAGGTAGGTGAAAGTGTAGCCCACAGGCCTTCCAAAGCCAAAATCAGCTACGCCCTTTAGAGTCTTGTTCTTCATATCAACAGCAATCACCAACGCTTTCTCCTCATCGGGATCAGGTGTGTGCATGATGTAAACAACATCACTGTCGTGCAAGCTCAGAGCAGGATAACCAGCATTGAGTCTCTTCAAGGTTAGCCTTGTATCCGTACCCTGTTGCAGACTAGGCAGCAGCATCCGGGAAAATGTGAGGTCGTCCACTGGGACCTCGGAAAATTTGATAGCGCAGTCGTCCTCCCAGCTGCTGTTCCCAGAGCCAATACTGGAAATCTTCATCTTCTTCGTTGCAGCCACCCAACCTTGAGCAGAGGCAAATCCGGTGTGGTTGTACATCTCAAAGTACTTGATGTAGTCTTCAAGAACAATTATGTTGCGAGGAAACATGGGGTAACCCCTGAGTGGCCTGGGCACCAGTGGCGATGGTATTGGGATGTACCGAAGGCTAGGGTTGTCCAGGAGAATGTCACAGACGAGGATGCCATGCCAGAGATCGACCCAGCCCACAGAACCGAGCTCCCTTCCCATGACAATCACCATGCTAGCACAGGAATAATTGAAATCGGTGATGGTTGAATCATCGACGCTCAACATCTTGTTGGTGCTCCATTTCCCTGTCTCGGAGTTGTACAGGTTGAGATCAAACTGCTTGTGGCTATACTGGCGACTGAGGATCGGGCGATTGAGCACGGCGATGAAGAAGGCGGCGTCGTTGCTGTGGTCGCGGCGGCGCACAAGGACGACCTCACGGTCGTGGAAGGTGAAGATGAGGCCGGGGGGCGTGGTGACCGGCGTGAGCCGCTGCGGCTGCTTGCCGTCGCCGGCGGCGTGGTAGACAAAGTAGTGGTTGTTGATGGCGTAGACGTCGGCGCCGTAACGGCAGATGGGGATGCGGAGCAGGAGGAGGTCGTCGTCGGAGCAGACGGCCTTGGGCGCGTCGGCGAAGGAGGAGTATTTCGTGTCGTCGGGGGAATGGAGGGTGAAGAAGGAGGCGCGCGGCGGGGTGGCCGTCCAGAAGGTGACGAGGATGGTCATGCCGTCCCTCGTGAGGCCCCTGGCGGTGGTGCCGTTGGTGCGGTCGCTGAAGTAGCCGTAGGGCTCGAGGAGGATGGAGGCAGGGGGAGGAGTGGATCCCGGCCGATCCACGCGGTGGAGAGGCGGACGGACCTTCATGAACCAACCCGTCGGGCCGTCCATGCGGAGATCTCCTCCTTCCGCCGCCGCCCGGAGGCCGGAGAATCAGATCTGCTTGTGCCGCCGAAGCAGGAAGGAACTAACGCCGAGAACCTAAACTAGGGCACGGATAAATAATGATAAGTTTACCGGCCGGAAAGTCCACAACCACATTACCATGGGCCGTGGCTCGGTGGCTGCTTCCCTTCCGCATGGGCTTTTTCAGCGGAACAAACTTCCCATTAGATATCCCCTTCCTCATTTCTTTATGGATCGAGTTTAATTGTTGTCCTTCAACCGCAAAACGAGCATCCCCCACTTTATAAATGGAGTCCCTCAACACACTTTATAAATGGAGTCCCTCAACAGTATCCAGTGCGATTTTAGCTGACATGATACCAACATGGTTTGTTTGACTTGATCTTTATCTTATATGGTGTCTACATGGCATAACAATCCTAAAAAGGAATTAAAAAATACGGTGGGACCCACATATCAATGTCTACTCTCTTCCCTTTACTCCTCTGAGTCCTCTTGTCTTGTGGCCGACGGCGAGATGGAGGGGGTTTGGTTCGGAGGTGCCTACCACCCCCGCCCTGCTTGAGCTCAAAGCCATAGCAGTTGGCAATGAGGGATGTGTTGACGACCAAATTTGGTAATTCAAGTATCGGAGATGAAGATAGAATTGAAGAGAATCGAAGAGATTAGATCGTATTGGAAACGAAGTGAGAATCAGCTGTAGTCCGAATTGACTGTGGACTGGATCGGCAGAATCGGAGTCGGACGAGGTTAGCCGATTGAGCCGATTTCGGTAACATGACTCGGTACACGTCAGCGGGTTGTGTTAATGTGCTTCATATGGATTGCCATGCACGGATAGAGTCCTGAAGAAGCAATTGTATCTATTATTTAGGTTATTTTATGTAATTTTCTTATAGATATTCTCGGTAAGAGTCCGCCTAAGGGACTTGTTTGCTAGTTGGATTTGTATTAGGTTAATATGAGTCGTGTCCGTGATGGACAATATTTGTATTTTCGGGTATAAATATAATCCCGAGGTCTTGTAAATAATAAGAACAGACGTTCAATCAATCTCGGCGCATCGCCACCTTTGTTTTCTATTTTCGACAAGTTTGTGCTTTCGAGTCGTGCTGCATCAATTTGATCTTCGGCGAAAAGGTATATCTTGTCATGGCGATTTGCATCATTGGAGTTAGTGCTTACATCTTTATGACACTCTAATTCTATCTTGCAAATCTCCGAAGTTATCATATATACCATATAGCTTAGATCAACAATGCTATCTCTCGTATCGGCTAGATCTGTTTTAGAGTTTCGTCGGTATCAACTAGTTTACTTTGTTGATTCATGCTATATGATATATCTACCATCCTGTTTTGATGATTATTGGCTTGCTAGATATTGTGCTTCTTTTATGTTTAATGCTGCATTGGTTAAGTCCAACCTATTAAGTTGTTTTAGAATCATAATCTCTAACTTGCTTTACGATTATCAATAGGGATAGTATCGGAGTTTCAGCCGATCTTATCTAATTAGAATATTTGATATAGTTTTATGCTTTGTTTAATGTTCTATATTTAATCTTCATTGCTTTATCATGAAATCATATCGGATTTACGACCGATATGCATTTAAATCTAAATATCGGCTATAACATTAGTTTTATGTAATCGTTATTTCATGTTGCAATAGACTTAAGCAATTTATACTATCTCGGTTCAGTCCGATCTATACCAATTGCTTGCTTCTATAGTAATATAGTAATATTGATCTTTTGATTGCATAACACTGATATCTACAGCCGATATACTAATTTTAGGGTTTTTTCTCATTTATATCTTACAGCCGATCCATGCTTTATTGCATCGGCTATGTCACATACGATATGAAATCGGCCCTATGGCCGATTGTCTATCGTTTATTAACATTCTTTGCATATTTTTTCTTGTTGATTGCAGGATCAAATCAACTGGCACGCCCTCGAACCTAAAACCCTAATTTTGGACCTGCACTAGAGTTAAGCAAATCTCTCAGACCAGTGTGTGTTTTTTGCATCAACACGCTTTTGACACGCCCAGTGGGAAATTGTGTCATCATGTCGCCAAACATAACTGAAGTTTCAGAGGACAACATCCTGCCGATCACGGTCGAGTAACTGAATGAAGAGCAGCGAGAAGAGATGAAGCAAAGGCTGGATCAACTTCAGAACCAATATCTGCACTCGTTCACAGTGACTCGGCAAGGCACGGTTGTTCAAAGGACTAAAGTCAAACTGCCGACGATCGTGAAGCAAGATCCGAGTACTTCCGGATCAGGAGAAGAAAAAGACAAACAGACCAAAGTTGAATCAAGTGATGAAGAACTTCACACATTGCAAGATCGTATCGATTCGGCTGTACATCATGCTTTAGTCAACCAGTCTGGAGTGCTCGTTAACACTTTAACAAACATGATCAAATCGTAGTTGATGGGACGATAGCCGAGGAGAAGGCTAAAGGACCTATATATTTATCAGACGGTACGTTCCCAGGATACAGAACTGTGAAGACAGACATTGGTGGGAATCAAAGGGGCCAACAACTGCTTCAAACCCAGGCTCCATCGGCTCCTTATTCAAGCTCAAATATTCCAACAATTTTGAATAGGTCACAGCCGATCACTGGGGGGCAGGCATCAACCCAGCTAACACCAGAACAATTAATGAGTATTCTCAATCCACAACCGCCAGTTGTCGATGCATCTTATCAAATTCCTTCGGTTCCACAACAGCCGATTGGAATTACTCAGCCGGTGAGTCAGCAGTACAGCACAGAGCAACTTCCATATGTGCCACCTCAAGGCATATCGGCTGGTTTCAATCATCTCTACCAACCTCACTCATCACGACCTCAGCCGATCCAATACGGTCAAATAGATCCACTTCAGCAGCAATATGGTGGAGCAATGCCACATCAACCTTGGGTCGACATGATCGCTGACGTCAAAAGGGAGCAGTTTGGACTCAAGCCAAAAGACAATGGCAACATGTATCGGCACCCATATCCAGAATATTTTGATCGGGTTCCACTGCCAAACCGATACAAGGTGCCAGACTTCTCTACATTTTCAGGACAAGACAATGTATCTACTTATGAGCATGTTAGCCGATTTTTAGCTCAGTGTGGTGAAGCATCGGCTACAGAGGCCCTCAGAGTTAGATTGTTCCCACTCTCATTATCTGGATCGGCGTTTACTTGGTTTTCATCTCTACCTTACAATTCAATCAGAAGTTGGGCCGATTTAGAGAAACAATTTCACAAGTACTTTTTCGGCGGGGTTCAAGAGATGAAGCTGTCAGACCTCATAGCAATCAGGCAAAAATCAGATGAATCAGTTCCAGATTACATTCAACGATTCAGAGATGTGAGGAATAGATGCTATAGTCTAGCTTTAACGGATTCTCAGCTAGCCGATTTGGCCTTCCAGGGTCTGTTAGCGCCGATAAGGGAAAGATTTTCGGCTCAGGACTTTGAAAGTTTGGCTCACCTAGCTCAGAAGGTATCGGCTCATGAGACAAGGTTCCAAGAAGCAAGAAAATTCATCAAAAAGATGAACAATGTCAATAATGTCTACAGTTATGATTCTGATTCCGAAGATGATGACCCAGAAATCAATGCAGCCGAGTGGGCTAGGAACAAGAAGACGGTGGTCTATCAATGGGTTAAGAATGCAGGAAAAGAGGAAAGATTCGATTTTGACATTACCAAAGCCGACAAGATTTTTGATCTTCTTCTCCAAGAAAAATAGATTCAACTACCAGTAGTACATGTCATCCCATCGGCTGAAGAGTTGAAGAAGAGGAAATATTGCAAGTGGCATAATACAGGGTCTCATAATACTAATGATTGCAAGATTTTCAGGCAGCAAATCTAGTCGGCTATTGAACAAGGCAAGATCAAGATTGACGAATCCAAGAGGCCGATGAAGATAGATGGATACCCTTTTCCAGTCAACATGGTGCACTCTGGACATAACCGGAATACAGCCGATGGAGGTAAAAATTACACCAGGAACATCAGATCGGCTGGTATGATTAACAAATACCAGAAAAGATGCCAAGGGGAAAAGGAATCATATTCTCATGAAAGTGAAAGATATTTTGATCCTCACTGGAGTTGTGAATTTTTTCGATTTTGCTGGAATGAGGGTGAGACTGCTATCTATTGAAGATTGTCCTGGATGCAGTGATGCTGATGCACAATTCATCCAAAGGTCAAGCCGACAGAATACAACTATGCATCGGCCGATTCAGGCAAGGTTACCGGTTCATGAGAGACTTGGGCCGATGCAACAAAACCATGATGGAGATGATTCACCCAGAGAATCTAAGTCAATACATCCTCAATGGTGCCCTTCTGAAATCTTTACTAAAAATCAAAAGAGGAGAGTTCAAAGGATGAGGAACAGGGAACAATTCCAGGAGGTCGAAGGGGAGATTGAACATCGGCTGAAATAGAGAACAAAGAAAGTCTGGCACGTGAAGAGCAAAGTAGTGCCAGCCGATGAAGTCAAAGCCGATTGTAACAAGAACCAACAACATAAGGGCAAAGAGGTGATGACATCTTCCATAAACATGGTTTTTATGTTACCAGCCGAATATGCAGTTGAGCAAGTTGTCGAGCAAGAAGAAAATCTGTCATCGGCTAAGTTGATGCTATCTCCACAGCAAGCTATTTTTGAGAAGCCCGAAGGAACTGATCATCGGCATTTCAAGCCACTGTATGTCAAAGGATTTGTCAATGGCAAGCCGATGTCAAAGATGCTAGTCGATGGAGGAGCAACTGTCAATCTAATGCCATATACAACATTCAGGAAACTTGGGAAGAATTCAGAGGATCTGATCAAGACCAATATGGTTCTAAAAGATTTTGGCGGGAATCCATCTGAAACCAAAGGAGTTTTGAATGTAGAGCTAACCATCGGCAGTAAAACAATTCCTACCGCGTTCTTTGTTATTGATTGGAAGGGTTCCTATAGTCTGTTGCTGGGAAGAGATTGGATCCATGCTAACTGTTGCATCCCTTCAACAATGCATCAAAGTCTGATTCAATGGCAAGGAGACTAAATTGAAATCGTGCCAGCCAACAGGTCAGTCAATGTAGCTAGTGCCGATTTATCTGTTTGGGAGATGGAAGGAATTGATTGTTTATCTGGAAAAGTTTGGTAAGGAGATTACTTAAAGATTTCTGTTATGCTATACAGCCAACAGGAGATGGAGAGCCCCAATTCTTGTTTTGAGGGCGCCGTGGAGGGTTCCAACTTCTACACAAAGGACACTGTTGACGATCTCGATGGCAAGCTAGGACAAGGTTTTATGTCGGCCGATGAATTAGAAGAAATCGACATTGGACCAGGTTATAGGCCTAGGCCGACATATATTAGTAGCCGAAAAGATGAATACCCAATGCTAGTAGCCGATCAACTCGTCGATGCAGCATCTGGACACAAAATCATCAGCTTCATGGATGACAATGCTAGATACAATCAAATTTTCATGGCTGAGGAAGATATTCATAAGACTGCTTTTAGATGTCCTGGTGCAATCGGCTTGTATGAGTGGGTGGTTATGACTTTTGGTTTGAGAAGTGCTGGTGCTACATATCAGAGGGCCATGAACTATATTTTTCATGATCTCATCGGCACATTGGTCGAGATATATATCGATGATGTGGTGGTTAAATCTAAGAAAGTTGATGCACATATAGCCGATTTGTGACAAGTCTTGGAAAGGGCAAGGAAGTATGGGTTGAAGATGAATCCTACTAAGTGTGCTTTTGGCGTATCAGCTGGTCAGTTTCTTGGATTCTTGGTACATGAGCGTGGGATTGAGATTCCTCAGAGGAGTATTGAGGCAATCAAGTATATAAAAGCTCCAGAAGACAAAACCAAGTTGCAATCATTGATCGGCAAGATAAATTTTGTTCGGCGTTTCATATCCAATTTGTCTGGCCGAATAGAACCATTTACTCCATTATTAAGGTCGAAGGCTGATCAAGAATTTGTTTGGGGAGAAAAACAGCAGCAAGCATTGGACAACATCAAGGAATATTTGAGTACTCCTCCAGTTCTTATACCACCACAGAAGGGGATTCCATTCAAGCTGTATTTGTCAGCCGATCAGAACTCTATCGGCTCAGTTTTGATCCAAGAGGTTGAGGGGAAGGAAAGAGTCATACTCTATCTTAGTAGACGTCTTTTGGATGCAGAAACAAGGTATTCACCCGTGGAGAAATTATGCCTGTGTTTATATTTTTCTTGTACAAAGTTGAGACATTATCTACTCTCCAATGAGTGTATCATAGTATGCAAGGCCGATGTGGTGCGATATATGCTAACGGCTCCAGTTCTGAAAGGGCGAATTGGAAAGTGAATCTTTGCTTTGACAGAATTTGATCTCAGGTATGAATCGGCTAAGGCGGTTAAAGGGCAAGCGATAGCCGATTTCATAGTTAAACACAGGGATACTAGCATTGACAATATTGATATGATGTCATGGACTTTGTTTTTTGATGGATCCGTTTGCACTCATGGTTGTGGTATCGGCTTAGTCATTATATCACCTAGGGGGCAAGTTTTCAGTTCGCTTTTACTATTAAGCCTTACTCTACGAATAATCAAGCAAAGTATGAAGCTGTTTTCAAAGGGTTGCAATTATTGAGAGAAGTTGAAGCCGATGCCGTTGAGATCATGGGAGATTCATTATTAGTGATAAGTCAATTGTTTGGGGAATATGAGTGCAAAAATGATATTTTGGTGGTCTATAATGAGAAATGTCAAGAACTGATGAAGACTTTCAAGATAGTTACTTTAAAACATATCCCTAGAGAACAAAATGCTGAGGCCAATGATTTAGCTCAAGGTGCATCAGGCTAGAAGCCGATGTTACAAGGGATTGAAGTAGAAGTGACCTGCATACCAGCCGATGACTGGAGGTTTGATGTTTTTGAGTGTTTGAAGAATCCTTCCAGATCGGTTTCGAGGAAATTACGATATAAAGCTCTTAAGTATGTTCTTTTGGATGATACATTATATTATCGGATGATTGATGGAGTTCTTTTGAAGTGCTTGAGTACGGAAGAAGCAAAAGTTGTCATGTGTGAAGTTGATGAGGGTATTTGTGGGATACATCAATCGGCTCACAAGATGAGATGACTAATTCGAAGAGTTGGATATTTTTGGTCGACAATGCTGGAAGATTGTTTCAGATATTACAAGGGTTGTCAGGATTGTCCGCAATTCAAAGAGCACCAGCATCGGCTATGAATCCTATTTTCAAGCCATGGCCGTTCCGAGGTTGGGGTATTGGTATGATCGGCCAGATCAATCCACCATCAAGTAAGGGGCATAAATTTATATTGGTTGCAACTGATTATTTTACTAAGTGGGTTGAGGCAATACCTTTGAAAAAGGTTGATAGCAAGGATGCAATCGAGTTTGTCAAAGAACACATTATCTATCGGTTTGGTTTGCCACAGACGATTACAACTGATTAAGGTTCTATCTTTATATCCGATGAGTTTGTTCAGTTTGCCGATAGCATGGGGATTAAGTTGTTGAATTCTTCACCATATTATGCACAAGCTAATGGGCAGGCTGAAGCATCTAACAAGAGTTTGATTAAGTTGGTTAAGAGAAAAATAGCCGAATATCCCAAGAAGTGGCATACTATTTTGGCCGAAGCACTGTGGTCTTATCGGATGGCTTGTCATGGTGCAATTCAGGTACCTCCTTATTAATTGGTTTATGGGCACGAAGCTGTGTTACCATGGGAAACCCACATCGGCTCAAGAAGGATTTCTTTACAAGACGAGTTAACAGCCGATGATTATCATAATTTGATGGTTGATGAGACAGAAGATTTGGTTCAAGCTAGATTGCGAGCTCTTGAGAGAGTTAAGAAAGATAAGGAGAGAGTTGCCAGGCATTATAACAAAAAGATTGTGCCGAAATCTTTTGAAGAAGGAGAACTGGTTTGGAAATTGGTGTTGCCGATAGGGACCAGAGATAATAAATTCGGCAAGTGGTCACCAAATTGGGAGGGGCCTTTTCAAATCCACAAATGCGTTTCTAAAGGGGCTTATATGTTAAAAGTACTTGATGGAGAGGTATTTGGACGGGCACTTAATGGAAAATACTTGAAGAAGTATTACCCAAGCATTTGGATTGGTTCATAATCGGCTGTGTTTTGCCGGTTTTTTTTGATGGAGAGGCTTTTTGTCATAATCCGCTATTGCTGGCGATGTATAGATGGCCGATATGAGTTCATATCGCCCTTAGTCATAATTTTGCCTTCGTTTATCACCATGCCAAAATTAGGGGCATATATATATATACATATAAGATAAAAATTGTGGGATTTCAACGCAAAAATATTGATCGGCATAAAGGGTATCAGAGTATATGTTACAAGCGGAGTTTTCAGCCGATTACATAAGTTCATTACAAAAAATTTTCTAAGTCCCTATTACAAGCTATTATTGGGATAAATAGCGTTGGATAGCCGACTGCGCCCTTTGTCGAATTTCTTCAACTTCTGCAATTGCTTGGGCGTCTTGTGCATCGGTTCCAGGAATCACCTTCAGGGATTTGGTCATATTGGTAACATTCTTTATAGCCGATCTTAGTTTTTCCTTTTGTTCTCCAATAGCCTTTGGGAGATCGGCTAGTTTTTGCTTTTCTAATGCAATCTTAGCATTGCATTCCTCCAGTTTGGCTAGCAGATCTATTCTTTCAGTTTCTAACTGATCAATGGCAGCTTGGATTGGTTCTTCGGCTAGTTGATCAAATTTATTCTTCTCATCATGCACTAACTGCCGATTTGCTTGAATGGTGGCCTCAACATTTTTCTTTTCTAGCTGATCAGCTATTCTTTGTCTAGCCTTCTCCAATTTAAATTGATGCTGCTCGAGATACATAGCTGGAGTGATGATATTGGATAACTCGTCCGGGATCAGAGCTTGAATTTCTTGGAATCTTGCCCGGAGAGTGCTGCAATCAACTACTAGGCTGTCTAGAGATGCCTCTAGCCGATGAGAGATGTCTTCAAGGTTCCTCTTTACATCATCGGCTAAGGGAGCTAAGGCTTTGCTTGTTGTTTCTCCTTCTGCTTCTTCATCAAAATAGTCTTTAATGTCAAAAGAGAATAAATCGGCTAAGAGCTGCATTGAAGGAGGATGAAGAGGACATAAATAATAGAATATTTTATCTAGCCGTTTTTGCTACAGATGTAAGATTTACAGGAATAGCAGGGGCAACTGTTTCTTCTTTTACAACGTGATGACTGCCTACAGCCGATGCAGTGTGTTCACTCGAAATTGATTGTGTTGGAGGTGATGGAGGAGGAGGCTGACAAATTTTGAATATTTATGCAAGTGTTAGATAGTATCGGCTAACAAAAGATTTGGAGTTATAGGAGGTGAGAATTACCAAAGGAGCCTGAATAGTTGGTTTAGCCGATGTTGGTGCTGGTTTCTTCTTTTCGGCTGGTCTTTTCTTTTGCAAAGTGCAAAGTTAGGATAGTTAGATTGTTGATAAATGAAGAAAATCTTGTAAAAAGAAAGTCTTACTCTAGGTTGCCGGGAGAATACTGCTGGAGCGGCAAGAGTTCTTTTTGGAGCTGGAGAAGCTGGTGGTGTTTTCTCTCCTACATCGCTCATTTCAGCTGCGGCTTCGTCTATAGCCTGTTCAATGGCTGCTTCCTCCAGAGCTTCGTCGACATCATCGGCTGGTGGAGGTGGTTGCTTTTTAGGTTTTTTCTTGGCAGCTGGTGGCATGGCAGTTGATACTTTGGTTTTCCTTTTTCTGCCTGCATCGGCTGGTTCTCTTATTTGCCCTTGAAGCAGACTTGACGTCTTGGGGGCATGATAGCCGATGCTGGGGGGAGCCAAGCCACATCCATTTGGTAATAGCCCTGCAGCATATTCAATATCCTTGCCACTTTTGCTTATGCGAGGAGGAGATGAATCTGTGGTCTGTAAGAGTAAACATGTGAAGTTAGAAGCAGAATCGGCTGATATATTTAAAACAAGAATGAGATAGAGGAAATAAAGGAGTTACCTATGGGATCATGTCAGGGAAGAGGTCTGTCATATAGATAGTAGTCGATTGGTGAAAAATGTGTTGTTTCCATTCAGCCCACCATGAAGTAAAAGCTCTACTCCTAAACATGGCTAACTCAATGTTGTTGATGCTGCCGAGGGGAGGTCCTGGGATATTGAGTAGCCGATCCATCATCAGACTTGATGTTATTTCTCCTTTGCACTGTATTTTATCGGAAACCACAAGCCGATTGGCAGCTGACCCATGCCAAACTGTCTAGCTGAACTCATGGGGTGGTAAAATTCATATGACACTTTAATATTCCTGCCTTGGTGGATGCCGACAGGAAGGATGCATGGGCTGATGGCAGTAGTGAACACTTCTCTGGACTTCTGAAATTTTTCATGGTTGATTTTCTCAAATCTGAAGTCTGATGGTAGCTCGAAGTTAATTGAGTCCTCATAAAAGAACCAAATTCTGGAATTTTTCTGGAAGCCGTCATAGAAGCTAAAGAACCAGTCCTTAAGCAGTTCGGTTGATAGTTTTGCACCGGCATCGGCTGGGGTGCTGGCATACTCTCCGAATGATGTACACCTCCGATGGGTTATCTCTTCTCCATCATCGTCAGTGATTGGCTTTAGTCTTGGAAACTCTGCTTCTGTCAGAGATGGTCGATTCACAGCTTTCATAGCTACAAGATTTAGCCAAGTCTGGAGAAGCCACCAAGGGCCGCCTGCACTCACTACAGAGCCGATAGCTAGCTTGGCCGATGCATTATTCAGGGTTTGATACAGATAGCCAAGCAAGATCTTTCCTAAGGGAAATTGTCTTTTCTCTTCAAGTGCTTCGGCTATATGTTGCCAATTGGAGGTTGGGCCACAGCTAGATCCACAAAATAAGAATTTCTCTAGCCATATTAATAAAAATGCAGTATGCTCTCTAGGGAAACTGAACCTTGACCCATGTTGGCTGAGATAAACCAGACCATCCTCCTATGCTCTTGGTTTTGAAGTCAAATCTGTTCTTGGAAATCAAAATCATGGGATTGGCCGATGAAGTGATATCTAGCCCAGTTAGCATGGTGATATCCAGCAGATTTGGGGTCATTGGTCCTTGGTTGAACATGAAGACATTAATGGTGTTGGACCAGAAGTATGTGGCAGAGGCCATCAGTGGTTCATCTTTAGCCGAATTTGCCAATGTCAGGGCTAATGCTTGGCCAATTCCTATTTCATCCCAGTGCCTCTGTTTGCTAGCCGATATACGCTTATACCATGCGGGCCAGCTTTTCTCTAGGGATGGCCAGGATTTAAAAGTGTTTTTCCAGTGCCCTAGGTTTGGGTTTGCTAGTCTAAAGGGGATTCTATTGGTTTCAGTGGTGATAAACTCAATCGGGTCCAGGTTGCCGATTGGTCCAAGAAAATAGTTATTCGCATGGTTTAGGCTGGGAACCGCAATTAAATTTGCAAGATGCTACATCAACAAATTAGAAGAGAAAGAAAACGGACTGAGATCGCATAAAACAAGATTTGGTGAGCAAAAAGGAGATCTAGTCGATGGAACTTACCTCTGCGTACTCGGCCGATGAAGCAGCGGACGGAGCAGATGAAGACGACATTTGCGCCGGCGAGAGTTGGGCGAACAGAGGGTTGCTTGAGGGTTATTTGCTTGCGCCGAGGAGATCGCCGGAGTCGGGGGAGATGAGGATTGCTAAAGCGGTGGCGACAATATAACAGTGTGAAGTTTCTCGGGGCCGTCGGTTAGGTATTTAAAGCGGTGCGGTAACGGTTAAAAACGGAAAGTGCGATATTCTCTCGGAGATAAGATTTGGCAAATCCGAAATATTACCAAATATTCCGGACTTGGGGGGCATGTGTTGACGACCAAATTTGGTAATTCAAGTATCGGAGATGAAGATAGAATTGAAGAGAATTGAAGAGATTCGATCGTATTGGAAACAGAGTGAGAATCGACTGTAGTCCGAATCGGCTGCGGACTGGATCGACAGAATCGGAGTCGGATGAGGTTAGCCGATTGAGCCGATTTCGGTAACATGACTCGGTACACGTCAGCGGGTTGTGTTAATGTGCTTCATATGGATTGCCATGCACGGATAGAGTCCTGAAGAGGCAATTGTATCTATTATTTAGGTTATTTTATGTAATTTCCTTATAGATATTCTCGGTAAGAGTCCGCCTAAGGGACTTGTTTGCTAGTTGGATTTGTATTAGGTTAATATGAGCCGTGTCCGTGATGGACAATGTTTGTATTTTCGGGTATAAATATAATCCCGAGGTCTTGTAAATAATAAGAACAGACGTTCAATCAATCTCGGCGCATCGCCACCTTTGTTTTCTATTTTCGACAAGTTTGTGCTTTCGAGTCGTGCTGCATCAATTTGATCTTCGGCGAAAAGGTATATCTTGTCATGGCGATTTGCATCATTGGAGTTAGTGCTTACATCTTTATGACACTCTAATTCTATCTTGCAAATCTCCGAAGTTATCATATATACCATATAGCTTAGATCAACAATGCTATCTCTCGTATCGGCTAGATCTGTTTTAGAGTTTCGTCGGTATCAACTAGTTTACTTTGTTGATTCATGCTATATGATATATCTACCATCCTGATTTGATGATTATTGGCTTGCTAGATATTGTGCTTCTTTTATGCTTAATGCTGCATTGGTTAAGTCCAACCTATTAAGTTGTTTTAGAATCATAATCTCTAACTTGCTTTACGGTTATCAATAGGGATAGTATCGGAGTTTCAGCCGATCTTATCTAATTAGAATATTTGATATAGTTTTATGCTTTGTTTAATGTTCTATATTTAATCTTCATTGCTTTATCATGAAATCATATCGGATTTACGACCGATATGCATTTAAATCTAAATATCGGCTATAACATTAGTTTTATGTAATCGTTATTTCATGTTACAATAGACTTAAGCAATTTATACTGTCTCGGTTCAGTCCGATCTATACCAATTGCTTGCTTCTATAGTAATATAGTAATATTGATCTTTTGATTGCATAACACTGATATCTACAGCCGATATACTAATTTTAGGGTTTTTTCTCATTTATATCTTACAGCCGATCCATGCTTTATTGCATCGGCTATGTCACATACGATATGAAATCGGCCCTATGGCCGATTGTCTATCGTTTATTAACATTCTTTGCATATTTTTTCTTGTTGATTGCAGGATCAAATCAACTGATACGCCCTCGAACCTAAAACCCTAATTTTGGACCTGCACTAGAGTTAAGCAAATCTCTGAGGCCAGTGTGTGTTTTTTTGCATCAACAGGATGGCAGGAAGAGCAACGCATTGTGGAGAGCTCAAGAAGTGCAACGGTTCTCCATTACAATCGAGGGCATGAGC
Source organism: Oryza punctata (assembly GCA_000573905.2). Classification (NCBI taxonomy): domain Eukaryota; kingdom Viridiplantae; phylum Streptophyta; class Magnoliopsida; order Poales; family Poaceae; genus Oryza; species Oryza punctata. The sequence goes on along the minus strand of CM002489.2, from coordinate 5,495,616 downwards.
CACCCGCAAAGACGGAGGGCGGTGGTGCGATGCTCGTCGTGGTTGTCCATGGATCTGGGCTCTCGAAGAGCTCATCCTCTCATCCCCTCACGCGACGACCTCGAGCTCCTAGGCGACTGAGGTGAGGATGACATGGAGCAAACGCAGGGAGGTAGAGATGGATTGCTGGAGCTCGTTGCCGGCGTGTCGAAGGGCCAGGGTGATCGTGTCCTTCTCCACCGTTGACGGAGCAAAATGTCAACCGCCACCCTTGGGGACCACGAGGTCATCTCCCACGCCGGCGAGGACTAAGGAGGAGCTTGGGAGGCATCAAGCAATCTTGTCCACTGGTCCTCCGCATCGTCGCGCTCTCGCATCCTTCGTGCTCTCCATGAGCGCGTCGCCACGGGGAACAAGGAGGCCACGTACCGCCCCTCTCCCAGTAGGCCATCGCCCTGAAGAAGATGGGGAGGAGAAAGGAGGAAGAAGAAAGAATTGGTCACTGACATGTGGGGCCCATGATGAATCAGCTAGGTGGACCGCGGTCAACTCTCCACCTCAGCCAAAACCGGGTATAATACTTTCTTAGGACCTGCGGTAATCCGATTTGTATGTTGAGGGACACACTATTTCTGGTATTGCGGTTCAAGGGCGTGATCCAAACTCAATGTCAAGATGAGGGACATAGAATGAAATTATTCCTTTTTGAGCAGTTGCACCAAATGGCATGTCGTGATGCTGTAAAGACTCGGGATTTGGGAAATGGTCATTAGCATTGACCAAAGCCAAAAGTCGGACTGGAAAATAACATGTACTTCCTCCTTTATTATTTTTGGCCCCTCCTATTTATTCCAAAATTAGTTCATACTTAAGCGATTATTGTATCCGAGTTTGTGAAAGTGGGGATTGTTGAAGAAACGGGACTGGGTTCCTCGTTCCCTCGGGGACCTGTTGCACTGTCACGCCCAGAGATTCGCTAACCCGAACTCCAAGCAAAATGTGTATTCAACCCCTAAACAGGACTGGCTAGGGTACACAAACGACAAAGTTGATATACATATCCATGTCTTACAAATACCATAAAAATATCTTACATAAATGTAGCAAAAAGAGATAAATAAGCTATTCTAGATAACTAGACGCTCGCAGCATGGCGACGCCAGTCCACGGGCATCCTCGACGGCAACCACAAGCCTACTCCTCCAAATAGCCTCCATCAGAAACATACTCCAACTCTGGTGTGGGGAAAAAGATAGAGCAAGACTGAGTACTATCCACTGTACTCAAGAAGTCATACCGAAATGGGGAAAAATGATGCAAATAATACCAAAGGAGGCTGAAGAGGTTGGTTTGCAGGAAATAAGCATTTAAAGATAATAGTTGAATGTGGAAAAGTAGTTGAGTTAATTAAGCAAGATTAAATCATCACTGCCCAAAGCTACACCACGTTGCAACAGGCCCAAACCACCGCCTGAACTATACCAGTTCCATTAAGTCAAGTTATTAGAGGTATGACTAATCACGGTGAATCTGGTCGATCGCCCATAACCGTGGGCACGGCTATTCGAATAGTTTTACTCTGATCAGAGGTGTACAACTATACCCATAAGACACAGCTCCACGATATGTTACCGTTCGCCGGCATACCTCCACGGCACACCAGAAAGGGACTGTGACAGGACCCTTTGCATAATCCTCCCTAACTAAGCACACCACACCACAGGTTTCGCCCCCACCTTTAAACCAAGGCAGGCAGCCCCCTCTCGTGCCTAGGTGAATCCGGCAGCCGATCAACTAGTAAACCCCCGCCGACCCCACCCCATCACGCCCACCCTTGCCTGGGTGCGTTGGCTAGGAAAACTACACTACAAGCCCAGCCGTTGCCCATGCTGGCTTGTGGAAAGTACAGTAATTCTTCCAGGATTTCCCATGAACCGGTCCTTAATTGCCCTGGGTGCGACTAGCAAAACCACACACCCACAGCCCACCATTTGTCATGTTTTAAATTAATTAGTACCACGGTGTTACTTAAATGAAAATATCATTACGAGGACTATGCTAAATAATTAGGTGAAAAGACCCCCTTTAGTGTGCTATTTGATATAAGCATGGCTAAGCATCCCCTAAACTAGCAACTACTAAATTTATTTCCCAAGCTATCAAAGGAACATGATCATCGAAACATAAGGCTGAGTACAATAGGTAGTTAAGCCCATAAATGACATTATAAAACAATGCAATATTTAGAGAAAAATAAGACATTCGCAATTTAGGTACGATATGCTCAAACGAAAAGCATGACTTGCCCTGCTCTTGCGCTGGATCGACCTCTGCAACAACCTTGAAGTACACAGGCGCGTCAGAATTACCGGAATCTAAACGGAAAACAAAACACACAAGCAAACAGGCTATAAGTCTACTGAAACAGGGGACAAAACCATTTTTAATGGATTCTTGGCATTTTTATGAATTTTCTGCAACTTGAATGGACTCAAACGGAGCACGGATAAATTAGTTATGAATTTTAGAAGATTAACTGTGTTTTACTATAAACAGAAAAGTCCCTATTTAAATTATTGCGCAATAATCCCAGGGCTGACGTCAGTGGAGGGAAAGGCGGCGGCGCCGATAGGTCGGCCCACCTATCGGTGGCACGGGGCCCCGGTCCACGGTGGACCGAGTCCACGGGACCAGAGGGTGCACGGCGTGCCACGTGGCGCACGCGTGGCGCCGACGTGGCGGCCACGCCAGTGGGCGCGGGCGGAAAGGGAGGCGCGAGCGGCCGAGCGCGGGTGGCACCGACCGAGCGGCGGTTGGCGCGGGACGGCGCCCGAGAGGAGCTCACCGGAGCCGGGGAAGACGATGGTAGCAGCAACGCGAGAGTGAACGAGAGCGGATGACGTTTGGGGGAAAAGGGAGAGGGGGGTTTATAGGAAGTCGGGGAGCTCGGGGTGGCCGGTTGAGGCCGGATTTCTCACCGGAGTGGGAGAGTGGGTAGAGGAGAGAAGAAAACTGGGATTCGGTTTCGAATCCCGCGATCCATGGTGTAGCACGGGCGACGCGGAGTGGGGGAGTGGGTGCGGGTGGCGTAGGCGACGCGGGGAGGTGGACGGCAGCGATTGCGGGCGGCGGTCGGTGCGTGGCGGCACCTGAGCGGCGGCACGGGCGACGGTTGCGAGCGGCGCGGCGATGTGCTGGCCGGCTGGAGGAAGAGGAAGGGCCCGATAGGTGGGCCCCACCTTTCGGTGGCCCGGGATAGGGAGGGAGGAAAAGTAGACTTCGGTGAGAGGGGAAGGGCGGCATGGTGTTGACGTAAAAACACGACGGCCTGGGAGATCTGCTTAGCTCCAGTGCAGGTCCAAAATAATAATGAGATACGGGCGTGCCAGTCAGTTTGATCCTGCAACTGACAAGATATATAAATTGAAGATCAAAAGATAGCCGATCGGCTGACAAGCCGATGGAGTGATTCCAGCCGATACCGATACCAGCCGATATTCAGTATAGATCTTGATATTTGAGTAAATAATGACATAAAGATAACCAGATCGGCTGGAGATTCGATGTTAATAAATCCAAATGATTAGATAAACAGTGAAACCCTTGTTGTCATCGGCTAAAACCAACTTGTAAGTAATGCTTGTAAGCCGATGCAACGTCCAGATAACTTATCGGCTAGCACTCCGATAAAACATTAGCATGAACCTATCGGCTTAACAAGATTTATATTATCAACAACAATCTAGTAGGTCGAACCGAACCGATGCAGCACGAGATTGTATATGATAATCTAACACTTGATGAACTAATAGATCTGTCTAATGTGATGGATATAACAAATCTATTTAGAACAACATTGTGATTGTAGAGATATATCGGCTAAGACAGAAGATCAGACTTAACCGAGACAGTCCCAACTAAACCGATGCGTCTCTAAACACAATGAAATTAAGATAGAATTGAGATATCAGGTAAATATATCAACCAAACCAGAGCGATCCAAGAGATCGAACCGAACCGATGCAGCCTTGAACAACACCAATGTAGCCGATAGATTCACCAGGGCCCGACGGAACGTAGGGCTTACCCCTTCGCCGGAGATCGAAAACCGTTGCAGCCCCGCGTCAGGTGCCAATTCCGCCGGTTGATAAGTAAAAACCTCAGAAAGAGGGTGGCGATGCGCCGAAGTTGTATTGATCTAGAGATAATTTACATAGACCCCGGGTGTACATATTTATACCCATGGGTAGATACTAGTCCATATCGGACACGACTCAAACTTTCCTAAAGATAAAAGGAAACATATAAAGTCCTTATCGGACACTAAACACACTTTCCTAAAGATAAAAGGAAACTAACAAACTATTCCTAATTAATAAATACAATTGGCTTTTTCGGACTCAATCCATACATGGCAATCCTCATGAAGCACTTTAAACGATCCCGACAATGGTTCCAATATCCCCTTGTCGGAATCGGCTACATCGGCTTCCATGTCCGATTCAATATCAGCCGATGCACACCGTAGCCGATGCAGTTCCAAAGCCGATTTATACTCTGTTTCTGTTACCGATTTCCTCCCAAATCCGCTTTGGTCTTAACTCCAAATTCGATGCATGATTTACCAAATTTCATCGTCAACACGTGGGCCGCGGCCTTGGGCCGGCCCGGGGGAGGAAGGGGGCGCGCGCAGGGCGGCGGCGGGGGGGGGGGGGGGGGGGGGGGGGGAGTGGGCCGGCGGCCGAAAGGAGGAAAAGGGAGGAAAGAGAAAAAGAAAAAGAAAAAGGATTTTAATTGGTTAAAATTGTTTCTAGGGCTCTGAAAATTCCACTAAAAATCCTGTTAATGCATTTTAACATGGCGAACTCAAGAAAAATTCCACCATGCCATTTCCACTTGATTAAATGCATTTATTAATTGGGATTTTGCTCTAGGTTAAATAAACAATTTCTTTTATGTGATTTATTTAATGATTTTAAGGCTAGAAGGAGAAACTCCAGGGTGTGACATGCACCGTGGGCTTACAAGATCGTCTTCATACTTATAGAATTCATTGCCTATCAGAAAACCACTCGGGTAGTAGGTGACACATGGCGTAAGGTGGGAACTAGGGCCTAGTTCAGCCCGGGCCTCGACGCCAACGCTACACAAGGTTTACATCTTCAGGGTACTAAGGCTTCGTTCGTTTGGCAGTGTTCCCAACCTGCACAGTGAACACGGAAAACGGAGCGATCCATTAGCGCGTGATTAATTAAGTATTAGCTAATTTTTTTTCAAAAATGGATAATTTTATTTTTTGAGTAACTTTTGTATAGAAACTTTTTGCAAAAAACACACCATTTAGTAGTTTGAAAAGCATGCACGCAGAAAACGAGAGAGGTGAGGTGGGAAAAGGGGAGGGGGAAGAACACAGCCTAAGAAGAGTGTGGAAACCTACAAGATCTACATCTTCTAGTATTGACGCAAAATCTATCCCGTCAAGTGTGCCAAAAGATGTCTTGACGTAAATCTTGCGTGTGGCCCACGAAGGCCTACGAGTTCTGCTTAACTTCCTAAATTTTGATGAGATACAAGCGTGCTAATCAGTTTGATCCTATAACTGACAAGATATATATATTGGTGATCAAGGAGCCGATCAGCCAACAAACCGATGTAGCGATACTAACCAATGTCGATAGGGTTTTAAACAATCGGATATATGTCCGATATAGTTTCCGACACTTGGATAAATAAAATAATTAAAGCATACATTGGCTAGGAGTCCGATGTCATTAAATCAAATGATTAAATAATCAATGAAACCTTTGCTGCAATCGGCTAAAATCAACTTGTATATAGTACTTATAAGCCGACACAACACTTAAACAATATCTAGATAACTCATCGGCTGAAACCCCGATGAAACAATGATTGATGCCTAATGACTTGAATAAATCTAACTTACAACCACAACCCTATAGGTCGAACCCAACCGATGCTACAGGTTGATAATTGCAGATAGATTGAGCAAGCCGATATGACACTGATCAAAGTGGTAATGTATTAAATTTAACCGAGATAGTAAAACCATCAAAGAGAAATTTAACACATTAGATAAGATCGGCTAACCCTCCGATGAAACATGAACCTATCGGTTACCAAGACTTTGATTATCAATCGCAATCTAGGAGATTAGACCTAGCCGAGACAGTACGAGATTGCATTTAATAATCTAATCTCAATGAGTAGATAAATCTATCTAATGTGATGGATATAACAAATCTATCTAAACATCATTGTGATTGTAAAGTTATATCAGCTAAGATAGAAGATCAGACCTAACCAAGACAGTCCCAACTAAACCGAAGCATCTCTAAACACAATGCTATTAAAGATAGAATTGAAATATCAGGTAGGCAAAATATATCAACCAAACCAAAGTGATCTAAGAGGTTGAAGCGATGCAGCCTTGAACAACACCAATGTAGCCGATACAATTGCCCGGGCCGACGGAACTTTAGGATTTACCCCTTCGCTGGAGATCGAAGCCGATGCAGCCCCACGTTAGGTGCCAAGTTCCGCCGGTGATAGAAAACTTCAGAAAAGAGGGTGGCGATGCGCCGAGAGTAGTTGTATTGATCGAGGGATAAATTACAAAGACCCCAAGTGTACATATTGATACCCATGGGTAGATACTAGTCCTTATTGGACAAGACACAAACTTTCCTAAAGATGAAATAAACGATACAAGTCCTGATCGGACTCTAAAAATCTTTCCAAAAAATAAAAAGGAACTTACTGACTCTGCCTAATTAATCGATAAATTGTCATATCACATCCTTCTTGAATTCGGCCTCTTTTGGATAAGCTTCCTTTATTTTATTAATTTCCTTAACCGAATCTACTAAGAATCCAACTGCTAGCGACTAATAATTTCCATCGGTCAATTCCAGGACCTTGAGGCTAATACTGACACTAGACCGATGACGACTTTGAGGCTTACCAAATTTTGGCATTAATATCTACGTACCAAGAAGAGTGTAGAAACCTACAATATCTGCATCTTCTAGGTACTAAGAAGAGTGTGGAAATTTACTAGATCTACATCTTCTAGGTACCAAGAAGAGTGTGGAGACCTACAAGATCTACATATTCAAGGTACTGAAACAAGTATATCTTAACATTGGCACTCCTTTCAAGGCCATGCCTATCATGAGCCCTTTCATCAATGACATCTTCGAGAAGCTTGTCAGAATCAACAAAGAGCAGGGAGCATGCCGGGCCCCGGGGGTACTTGCAGGGCTCGTGCACGGTTCCAATGTCAAGCGCGAACTGTGCCCCGGGACTACAGGCTGCCAGCAACCCCGGGGCGTGAGTCCAGCTTTAAAGCTAGGCTTTATAATACTATTACCGTGTCGAAAGGCGAGCCTAGCTGCGCTTGTCGCCTAGGTTTGACCTGGGGGTCACATCGGCGATGCTCACTGCCCCGAGCTTGGTGGAGATCTCCTCCCGGCCGGCTATGCAGGGTGGCGAGCCCGACGATGAGACAACGAGTAGTGGCATTAAACCATAGCAAAGTGGTACCCAAATAATTATAGTTTGAGGTTACAACTCATATACATGCAGGAAGGAGGTGGCAAAGTGTGAAGTGATCAAGCTAGCAATGCCACCCGAAGGAATAGGGCCAGGTCAACATGCCATGCATTGGCGAGTGACACTTGGCATGGCTGCATGGTGTTATGAAGGGCGAACAATCCCTTGCACTCTCACCTATGCCCACCAGTTCCGGGTTCACGACATGTGCTGCCAAAAGCTCGTTCCAACTGTCCCGGGCCCCCTGCTCAGCTTCCCGGGGCACAAGCGCAGGCCTGGTCAGCAGCAATGAGTACATTCAGACTGATTGACGTGACAGAGGGAACAACGACAAGACTAGACATGGACAAATCTCCATGCAAAATAATTGCAGTCTCCCCTTCAAAGTATAAAAGGAGGAGTTATGCAACTTAGCAAGGGGTTGGAAGATTTTAGAGCATCTAGTCTAGAGTTGATCGTCTCCTTGTAACACATTCCACATCTAATCTCAAAACAGGAGAGTATGGTTTTATGCACCAGTGCAGCCCGAACCTGTATACTTGCACCGTGTTCTTAGATTTTGTCATCACTTGCACAGTGTTCTTAGATTTTGTCATCTTCTCGCACGAGCTCAACTCGCCCCCCGGCCAAATCTTCAAAGGGGTATTCTCTTTCCAATTGTTGGAAGTCCCATCTCTGACAGGGATAAATATATTGAGGGCAAAATTTGCTATAGGACACTGAATGTACCAGGAATCTCATGTTTGAGAATTTCAGATTATACAATTCATCAAAAAAAAAGAAGAAATGGGATAAGCAGGAAAGGTTATTTTGATAATTTTGGTTTGTTGCAGTTTTTATTACCATAGTACATATTGCATGTCAAAACGTGAGTATGTGCACTTATCACAGAACTTCAAGAACTATAAAACTGCGATATTAAGTAGTCTGTGAACATTTATCAATTATCAGAAGATTATTAGCAACTGAAGACCATGCAAAAATGTGGGATGCAATCCAATGGGCAAATCTGAGGTAAATAAAAAAGAAATAAGTAAAGCATGTCCAAATCCAATGGGCAATGCAAGTACAAGTCCAGACTTTGTAAAGCTAAATTCAATTTAAGAATAATTTGTTTCAATACAAATGTTGTACAACGTATAGTGTATTTGTCAGTGTATAACCTAAAAAGGACTAACATATTTGGAAAGAGTTTCCACAAACACCTTATTTTTTGAAAAGAGTTAAAAGTTTTGAAATAAAATGATGAGAAAACTAGCATTCGAAGGGACTCAAACTCAGGCTAGCATGTTGCTCCTAGTAGCTCCCTGCCAGCCAAGCTAGGTGCTGTTCTGCCAGCCAAGCTCCACGAACACCTTACGAACACACTTCTACGACATACAGTTTTGCAGGGGAGGAAAGGGCAAATTGCTAGTTGAAAATGTGCAATGAATATTACATGCATACCAATATACCATTCAATGATACAAACTTTACTTTTGTTTCTGAAAATGAGAGATTAATGTGCAATTTACAAGTAAATTAATTAGTAAGGACAATCCTATAAAAGAAAATTTGATGGAAAAGTAGGTAAGAAAACCACTGCAATTGGCATAATGCATTATAATGCTCAGCTTCGTTCTAGGAAGACCACCTGTATCATCATTGACATTTGTAACATCGATCTCAAAAGACGGCATCATTGCTCTCCCAATAGCTGAATCAAATGTGAACAGTGCACACCTCAGCTAGCCTTGAACCATCACCGGTGACGTTCTGGCTATCAGCCATGGCTACACTGGCATAAATGCAGACAGACAGTGGCGTAGCCAGTAATTTTTCGTTGGGTAGTCCTAGCTCAGAAGTTCACATCACACACGAAATTTTTTCAAACACCGCAAAAACCATATATAAGTACAAATTTGGTTAAAAGGCGATGAAAATATAGCAATATTATCTTATCACATCAATAATAAACTAATTTAACAAGCAAGTTCAAAATATGTGCAAGCAAGTTCAAAATGAGTAAATATTACAGTAGGCTAATACCAATCCTCATTCCTCTTCATATTTTACCCAATAAAATAATATCAATTTTACAGTAACAGAAGCGATTTGTTCACATTCAATCATTCACGAATCACAAATCCGCATCCTAAGCTATGGGCTACTCGTAATTAATTAGCCATGAGTATGATCAATGAGGCAAGCTAATCAGTAATCACTAATCAATAATCACAAATTGCATATTCACCGGTTCACTAATCAAAAATTGACAATATAACATTATAACAATACTCTACTAGCAATCACAAATTGCATTATGAAGCTATGAGCTAGAGGACTACAGCTCTAGAGCCCAGAAGTAGAGGAACCTCACCAACAGGAGAAGGGCTAGAAGGCGGCAATATGGCGTCGGCACGGGCGCATGGCAGGGAGACAGAGCCAGCAAGCCAGCCAGCCACGGGGTCTTGGTCTCGCCATCTCGGGCTCTCAGCTGGCATCCCGGGTTCCCGCGCCGGCGGCCGGTGGCGGTGTTACAACGCGGAGAGGCGGAGAGGTGGAGCGGCGGACAACCGGACATGCAGAGAGGAGCCGGCCGACGACCTGGCATCGCTGCTACTGACCGTCGAGGCGAGGAAGGAATGGCGTCCTACGTTCGCGGTGGCGCGGCACGGACCCACGGGTGCCGAGCGTTGGCGGCGCACTGGTGAACGGAGTTGTGGCTCCTTCCCAACTCCTCAACCCTAGTGCACCTGGCTGCTTACTCAAGCTGGTTTTTTGGGCTATTGTTATTGGGCCTGATTTTTTGCGGGGTCTGGTCTCTCGGCCGAAATCGGGGGTAGTCCCGAGCCCACAGGGACTACCCCCTAGCTATGCCCCTGCAGTCAGACACAGCTAGGACAGCAAGCTGACCAGTGCCAATCTCCATGAACCAAGAGATCCCAAATGGCTTCTTGACTCTGAACTTTAGAGGCTGGCAAGAATATTGTGTCCTCTATGCTTAATCTAGCAGTCATTCTCGATAATCAAGTTCTCAAAGTCCAAAATGGGGGAAATTAGTACTAACAACCGTAAGTTGCCATGATGAATAAGTTAGTTTCTGATCTTTTCTTTTTCACCACTTTGTTTTCATATAATATGATGCAACCGTCTACTTTCGAGGATGAGGTTTCGGCAACAATCAATAATATCCGTATAGCGTCTTAATTCCTTTCAGCCTTATCCTACAATTTTGAATTATAGGTGAGAGTACAGAACCGATATTTTTCAATAATAAATGAAGTGGTAAGATCACTTTGTCAAAGGGAGGGTTGAGATGTAAGGTAAAAATAATTTTTTTTGGCGCATCGGAATTAGACATTTTTCCAGAAAGGTAAGATGAATCCATAGTATTTGAATGTTTTCACAAGGTGTTTTTTTCCATTTAAAAATAGCTTTGGAAAATATAGGGTCCTTAAACTAATGGCCATTCTATCTAGGGTCTCGACCTACAGTCGATAGGCTCTGATAACAACTCTGTCGACCCCCGATTTCGGAAATCGGAGATCTTATGTGTTTATCCGTACCAATCCCTGGATCAGTAGTTGGTACACACATACATAGCCGGATCACAACATATCACGGATGAATTTAGGCTAAAAAGAGTTAAGTACTTACATTAAGGCCAGGTAGGCCAACAACTATCAGAGAACAACAGCGGAAGACAAAACAATACAAGGGCCCGGTTGACATGCCATAGGCAGTCGACTGGGGAAACGAGACCTAGAACGGGACCGCACTCCGATCATCTTGTTGAGTACGCAAGCGTACTAACAAGGGCTTCTCTTCAGGCACTCTGCTAAAAGATATATATAGAACAACAATGAGTACAAAAGTACTCAACAAGCCACCACACAAGAATGCATATGATAGAGGGTATTTCAAGGAATGGCTTCCGGTTCTTTTGCGTAAAGCAAATTTTGTAAATTATTTCACAAGCCTAAGACCTAGTATAGACTGATCAAATTTTAACACCATAGTTCATTAATCAACAACGGTTCTATCCACCATCCATTGTCATCCCAAGGAAAGCTTCCCGTCATTGAGTCGTCATGGTTTTCTGAGGATGTCCACCTTTCCTCCTCTCAGGAAGTGGCTCCATCAGCATAAAAATCATCATGCATCATCCCATCCCACACAAGTTAAGAATTTAGAGTCTAGCCAAGTGTAATACATGTCCCGGTGCTCAATATCCGCGAGCACGGCTATTCGAATAGATTTGGTTTACTCACACTGCAGTGGATGTACACTTTACCCGTACTTCGCAACTGCCCAACACATGAGCCTCATCCCAACACATGAGACGCGTCACGGCAAAGCCTTTCGATAACCTTGCATTGGCAGTACCCGCTCCATGAACTATCATCCTCATGCACTCTAGGCGTATCTGTTTCTAGCAGCGAGAGGAGTTCTGCCGCTCCCGGGAAGGGAAGTCTCACACGCACGTAAAGTTTATAGTTTAAGTTTAGATTCTCACTCTCACACACGTGGCAGTCCTACCAATGGTGACACCGATGTAGGGCATGCATCGCGGCCCTACCTCAACGGCTGCCCCACCGTAGCGCACCTGCCTCTCACACGGGGGTGAACCATCTATGCAAGGATACTACCTCTCCTAGGCTATCTAGTCCGCTAGGTCTATACCCATTCGAGAAGTACGGTTGTACGAGGGTCGTTTCATGCTTAACTTCATGGCTCGGTCCTTAACTGACCGGGGATGGTGCTAGCCTTTTTCAGATACCATCCAAATCCACCATCCGCCCCAGTCGAAAACAGTTGCTTAATTTTATTTCTCCTTTCACAAATCATGTCATCAATATCATGGCAATGTGGCGCTCATGTCTCCACATGCCGCATCTCAATTACCTTCCCAAAGGTAATTGCCCAAGCATATAGCATTTTGATAAATATGAGTATGCATGATTCTAGAATAGCATTTCTAAGCATTTGTCATAATTGACTAGGGACTCATACGTAAACATGGTTACAAGGGGATATGGGGTAAACAATATTCAAGGCATGGCATAATAACAAGTAGGATGTTCATCATTGCATGCAACTTTATTTGTAAACAAAATAATTTCACAACTGGGATCAATATGTTCAAGGAATAGTGATGATGAACATGACAACCATAACATCCAGCATGATGCAAAAGTTTTAAGAAGTTCGAAATTTTAGTGATTTTTATTGTCGGAAATTTTCAGGATGTTACACCGATGCTTTGAGCCGGAAAAGCTACTGCAATGTTACCTGTGCAGAGGGAACATGTGACAGCTTGCAACAGGAGTTTGAACGCTTAAACTTGAGTGTTGTACAACATGGATTCGTGGCTACCCTTGAGGCAAAGCCCACGCTCGTGGATCAAGTACGAGTAGCCCAGGTCAATGACCCGGAAATAGCCCAACTCAAGAAGAATATGAGAGTCGGCAAAGCACGAGGCTTCACCGAGGACGAGCACGGAACGATCTGGATGGGAGAAAGAATATGCGTTCCAGAGGTTAAGGACCTAAAGGACTTGATACTCACAGAAGCTCATCAGACCCAATATTCGATCCACCCCGGCAGTACCAAGATGTACCAAGACCTCAAAGAGAAATTCTGGTGGGTTAGTATGAGAAGGGAAATCGCCCGAATTCGTCGCGCTCTGTGACGTGTGCCAACGAGTGAAGGCAGAGCACCAGAGACCCGCAGGGTTATTGCAGCCGTTGCAGATTCCGGAATGGAAGTGGGAAGAAATCGGTATGGATTTCATCACGGGTTTACCAAGGACATCGACAGGACATGACTCTATTTGGGTGATTGTGGACCGACTCACCAAAGTCGCTCACTTTAACCCGGTACACACCACCTACCCAGGAAAGAAGCTGGCAGAGATCTATCTAGCAAGGATAGTGAGTTTGCATGGGGTACCCAAGAAGATTGTATCCGACCGAGCGAGCCAGTTTACTTCAAGATTTTGGTAGAAACTACAAGAGGAGTTGGGAACTCGCCTGAATTTCAGTATAGATTATCACCCTCAAACCGATGGTCAGATCGAGCGAGTCAATCAGATTTGGAAGACATGTTAAGAGCTTGTGCACTGGATTTTGGTGGGGCTTGGGACAAAAGCCTGCCGTACGCCGAGTTCTCCTACAACAACAGCTACCAGGCTAGTCTGCAGATGGCACCATTCGAAGCTTTGTATGGCCGAAAATGCCGCAGCCCGCTCTTTTGGGACCAGAACGGGGAACGCTAGTTGTTTGGAACCGAAGTTTTGAACAACGCAGAAGAAAACTGAGAACAATTAGGGAAAGGCTAAGGATTGCACAGTCCCGGCAGAAAAGCTACGCTGACAACCGCCGAAGAGAGCTCATCTTTGACATTGGAGACCATGTATACCTCCGGGTTACGCCACTTCGGGCGTGCATCGTTTCCAAACCAAGGGAAAACTAGCACCACGCTTTGTGGGACCATACAAAATCTTGGAATGATGTGGTGAGGTTGCCTATCGACTTGAACTCCCCTCCAACATGCTCGACATTCATGATGTATTCCATGTATCCCAATTGAAGAAGTGTCTGAGAGTACCTGAGGAGCAAGCAAGCCCGGATCAGATTGAAATCCAAGAGGACTTGACTTATGTGGAGAAGCCAACTCGTATCCTTGAGACCAGCGAGAGAAGGACAAGGAGCAAAGTCACCTGGTTTTGCCGAGTCCAATGGAGCCACCACTCAGAGGAATAAGCCACTTGGGAAAGAGAAGATGAGTTAAAAGCCGCCCATCCGCACCTCTTCGCCAGCTCTTCCGAATCTCGGGGTCGAGATTCCGTTTAAGGGGATAGGTTTGTCACACCCTGGAGTTCCCCTTTTAGCCTTAAATCCATAAAACAAATGGCTTAAAAGAAATTGTCTATTTAACCTCGAACAAATTCTAATTAAAAAGTGCATTTAATTAATTCAAATTGGCAAGGTGGGATTTTTTCTTGAGTTCTCCTTGTTAAAATACACTAACAGGATTTTTACTGGAATTTTTAGATCATTGGAAATAATTTTAAACATTTAAAAACTCCCACAGCAATTTTAAATCCCCTAAAATCCTTGTTTTTTCCTTTTCTTTCTTTTTTTTTCCTTTTTCTTTCTCTTCTGGGCCGCCAGCCCATCTCCTACGCCGGCCTCCTTTTCCCTCCCGCCGGCCCACTCCCTTCCCGGGTCGCTCTATCCCTCTCTCTCTCCTTTCCTCCCCGGGCCCCCGGCCTCCCTCCTCCTCCTGGGCCGCCGCCCCTCCCTTCTTCTCGGGCCGGCTCGAGGCCTCCGCGCCGTAGTCCACCTCGCCTCCCTCTCGCAACCGGGCCACCGACAGGTGGGGCCCACCTGTTGGGCCCGTCGCCCCCGCCACATTCGCTGCGCCGTCAACCGCCGCCCCGCGCTACGCGCGCCGCCCGGCCCTATAAAGGCCGTGCATCCGCCCTTCCCCGCTCCCCTTTCTGCCGCCGCCGCCTTTTTTTTCGCTGCCGCCGCGCCGCCTCTCCTTCCTCCTCTCGGCCGCTTCACACCACCGTTCGCCGCCGCGCGCCGCCCGGCCGGCCGCCTCTCGGCCGCCGTGGCCGCGGGCGCCGCCGCTGCCGCCTCTCGGCCGACCGCCGCGCCGACGCGCCGCCGCTCGCCGCCGCCGCCTTGCGCCGCTTGGTCGCCGCCACCGCTGCCGCGTGTCGCCTCGCGCCGCTGCTCGGCCGCCGCTGCGCTGTCTCCCGACCAGCCGCCTCTCGGCCGCCGTGGCCGCGGGCGCCACCGCCGCTGCCCCGCTGACGTCAGCCCTAGGGCTGCGGCCGACGTCAGCCCTAGGTCCGCTGACGTCAGCCCTAGCCCTTGCTGACGTCAGCCCTAGGGGGATTTTTTTGCGCAATAATTTTTTCTGTTTTAGTTTTAAAATACAGTTTAATTTCTAAAATTCATAACTAATTCATCCGGACTCCGTTTGAGTCCGTTCAAATCTCAGAAAATTCATAAAAATGTCTAGAATCCTTTAAAAATAGTTTTGTTTCCTGTTTCAGTAGTCTTATAGTCTGTTTTGCTTGTGTGCTTTGTTTGTCATGTAGAATCCGATTGTCCGACGCTCCAGAATATACTTCGAAGTGGTTGCCGAGGTTCCGTTCACGCAAGAGCAAGGCAAGTCATACTCTTTAATTGATCATATTGTACCTACTTTGCAAATACCTCGTTTATTCTTAAATATTGCATTGTTTTATAATGTCATTATATGGGCTTATTTACCTACTGTATTCAGCCATTTAATTCCGATTACCTTGTACCTTTGAGAGCTTGGGAATCAATATGACTAGTTGCTAGGTTAGGACATGCTTAGCCCTGCTTAGAAACATTAGCACATTAATGGGACAATTAATGTTTCACTTACATCTTAAATGATGGCTATTTAATGGTAGCTCACGATGGTCAATCGTGATTGATAAATCAATTAATTGTCAACTAAAACCTGATAAATGGTGGGTTGTGAGTACATGGTTTTGATGGTCGTACTCATGACAATTAAGGACTGGTTTGCGGGAAACCCTAGAAGAATTACCGTACTTTCCACAAGCTAGCATGGGTAATAGCTGGGCTTGTAGTGTAGCTTTTCTTAGCCGACGCATCCAGGCAAGGGTGGGCTTTACCCGTTGATCGGCTGCCGGATTCACCTAGGCACGAGAGGGGGCTGCCTGCCTTGGGATTAAAGGTGGGGGCGAAACCTGAGGTGTGGTGCGCTTGGTTAACGAGGGTTATGTGAAAGGTCTTGTCATAGTTTCCTTTCCGGTATACCGTGGTGGTATGCTGGCGCACGGTAACATGTTGTGGGGCTGTGTCTTGTGGGTACAGTTGTACACCTCTGATCAGAGTAAAACTATTCGAATAGTTGTGCCCGCGGTTATGGGCGATCAACCAGATTCGCCGTGATTAGTTATAACCTTAATAACTTGACCTAATGGAACTGGTATAGTTCAGGTCGAATAGTTTGGGCCTGTTGCAATGTGGTGTAACATTGGACAATGATGACTTAATACTGCTTAATCTACTCAAATGTTTTATCGCTTTTAACTATTGTTTCTAAATGCTTGTATTATGCAAATCAGCCTTTAGCCTTCCATTGGAATTATTTGCATCATTATCTTCTATTCTGAGCTAAACTCTCAAAGTCTTGAGCCGAAAATCTTTCCCTTATTGGTGCCAACAAACCTTGGAAAGCCAGATCGGCTAGTTGAGAATCTGTCAAGACTAGACTATAGCATCTATTCCTCACATCTTTTAATCGTTGAATATAATCTGAAACTGATTCATCTGATTTTTGCTTGATTGCTGTGAGGTCTGACAACTTCATCTCTTGAACACCACTGAAAAAGTATTTGTGAAATTGTTTCTCTAGATCGGCCCAACTTCTGATAGAGTTGTAAGGTAGATATGAAAACCAAGTAAACACCGATCCGGATAAAGAAAGTGAGAACAATCTAACTGTGAGAGCCTCTGTAGCCGATGCTTCACCACACTGAGCTAGAAATCGGCTAACATGCTCATAGGTAGAAACATTGTCTTGTCCTGAAAATTTGGAGAAATCTGGCACTCTGCATCGGTTTGGCAGTGGAACCCGATCAAAATATTCTGGATATGGGTGCCGATACATGTTGCCATTATCTTTTGGTTTGAGTCCAAACTGCTCCCTCATGACATCAGTGATCATATCGGCCCAGGGTTGATGTGGTGTTGCTCCACCATACTGTTGCTGAAGTGGATCCATCTAGCTGTATTGGATCGGCTGTGGTCGTGGTGAGTGAGGTTGGTAGACATGATTGAAGCCGGCCGATATGCCTTGAGGTGGCACGTATGAGAGTTGCTCTGTGCTGTACTGCTGGCTTATCGGCTGAGCAATTCTAATCGGCTGTTGTGGAACCGAAGGAATTTGGTAAGATGTGTTGACAACTGGCGGTTTCGTGTTGAGAATACTTATCAATTGCTCTGGTGTTAACTGAGTTGATGCTTGCCCCCCAGTGACCGGCTGTGACCTGGTTAAAATTGCTGGAATATTTGAGCTTGAGTAAGGAGCCGATGGAGCCTGGGTTTGAAGCAATTGTTGACTCCTTTGATTTCCGCCAATATCTGTCTTCACAGTTCTGTATCCTGGGAACGTGCCATCTGGTAAATATATAGGTCCTTTAGCCTTTTCCTCGGCTATCGTCCCATCAACCACTGACTTGATCTTGCTCGTTAAGGTGTTCACGAGCACTCCGGACTTGTTGACCAAAGCATGATGTACAGCCGAATCAATGCGATCTTGCAGTGTGTGGAGTTCTTCATCACTCGATTCAACCTTGGTCTATTTGTCTTTTTCTTCTCCTGACCCAGAAGTACTTGGATCTTGTTTCACGATCGTCGGCAGTTTGACTTTAGTTCTTTGAACAACCGTACCTTGCCGAGTCACTGTGAATGAGTGCAGATATTGGTTCTGAAGCTGATCCAGCATTTGTTTCATCTCCTCTCGCTGCTCTTCATTCAGTTGCTCGACCGTGGTCGGCAAGATGTTGTCCTCCGAAACTTTAGTGATGTTTGGCGACATGATGACACAAAGTCCCACTGGGCGTGCCAAAAGCGTGTTGATGCAAAAAACACACACTGGCTTGAGAGATTTGCTTTACTCTAGTGCAGGTCCAAAATTAGGGTTTTAGGTTCAAGGGCGTGCCAGTTGATTTGATCCTGCAATCAACAAGAAAAAATATGCAAAGAATATTAGTAAACGATAGACAATCGGCCATAGGGCCGATTTCATATCGTATGTGACCTAGCCGATGCAATAAAGCATGAATCGGCTGTAAGGCATAAGTAAGTATGAAAATAACCGTAAAACTAGTATATCGGCTGTAGATATCAATGTTATGCAATCAAAGGATCATTATTACTTTAGAAATAAACAATTGCTATAGATCGGACTGAACCGAGACAGTATAAATTGATTAAGTCTATCGCAACATGAAATAATGATTACATAAAATCAATGTCATACCGATATCTAGATCTAAGTGCATATCGGTCGTAAATCCGATACAATCTCATGATTAAGCAATGAAATATAGATATAGAATATCAAACAAAGTATATAACTATGTCAAACATTCTAATTAGGCAAGCTAGAAATCATGATTCTAAAACAACTTAATAGGTTGGACTTAACCAATGCAGCATTAAGCATAAAAGAAGCATAACATCTAGAAAACAAGCCAATAATCATCAAATCAAGATGGTGGATACATCATATAACATGAACCAACAAAGTACAATAGCTGATATCGACGAAACCCTAAACCAGATCTAGCCGATATAAAGAGATAGCATTGTTGATCTAAGCTATATGACATATATGATAACTTTGGAGATTTGCAAAATAGAGTTAGAGTGTCATGAAGATGTAAGCACTAACTCCAATGATGTAAACCGCCATGACAAGATATACCTTTTCACCGAAGATCAAATTGATGCAGCACGACTCGAAAGCACAAGATTGTCGAAAAGTAGAAAACAAAGGTGGCGATGCGCCGGGATTGATTGAACGTATGTTTTTATTATTTACAAGACCTCGGGATTATATTTATACCCGAAAATACAAACATTGTCCATCACGGACACGACTCATATTAACCTAATACAAATCCAACTAACGAACAAGTCCCTTAGGCGGACTCTTACCGGGAATATCTATAAGGAAATTACACAAAATAACCTAATTAATAGATACAATTGCCTCTTTAGGACTCTATCCGTGCATGGCTATCCGCATGAAGCACCCTAACGTAACCCGATGACGTATACCGAGTCATACTATCGAAATCGGCTCAATCGGCTAAACTCGTCCGACTCTGATTCTGCCGATCCAGTCCATAGCCGATTCGGACTACAACCGATTCTCACTCTGTTTCCGATACGATCTAATCTCTTCAATTCTCTTTGATTCTATCATCATCTCCGATACTTGAATTACCAAATTTGGTCGTCAACACAGAGCCATCTTGTATAGTTTGTGATCTGGATCTATGCATATAGTTGATATGCGGGTGTAGTAGATGAGATCTATTACATAGTAGATGAGTTCTTACTTGATTGGAACATGAGATGGACCGATAGGCACATGGGTTGATGAGATCAATCGGTATAGATGGGTGAAATTGCATTCATCGGATGGTCCGATGTTCGCTGGAACCGTGCGCCATTGAGAAAACGAGCCAATGAGATTGACTCATTTTCGACATAATTTGATTACGCCGTTAACGTTTTCCTTGACGGCCGCTGGGACCGCCGTGTTCGTCACCCCTTATATTTCGTTTGGGGTTTTATATCAATGAATAGAATTTGATTCTATGTCAAATATGTACCAAGTGAGTTACATGAGGATAGAGATCACCATCACTTCTTGGATTATAGCGCAACATAGTTTAATGTACTAGCATATGATGTTTATCTATCTTACATTATTGCCGTTGTATATTTGATATGATGACATAGTATGATAGATCCCCTCATAAAAATTAAGTGTAATATGTTCTTCCAATAATTGTACCTATCACGATTGTGATCATAAGTGATGGGTCTGCCAAAGTAGAGTGTCACTTTTCATCATAATAAGATAGGATAGATGTGGGACATCTATATGCGGAGATTGTTGGTTTACTTGACAAGGTTATCAAAATGGTTTTGGACCTTGGAGTATAGGTTGGGTTAGTACATGGAGATGTCATCTGACAGTACGAGAGTCACATAGGATGTGATTAGCAAGGTGTTGCTTACCTATTTTATTAGTTATCTAGCCGTGATGCCAAAGCTCACTAGATACTATTAAAATGAGGATCTCGACTCAATATGTTATTAGAGGGAATTTTGTTGCACAATACATAGTGGGAGCATTCTTTTGTTAAATTGTTTAATGAAAGATTAAATGTAAACATAGTGCTGATTTTGCATATATATTTCTATTGTAGATCATGGCAGTTCCTGCACCATCCAGTTTTAACTTGCGGTCTATTCTTGAGAAAGATAAGTTGAATGGAACAAATTTTACGGATTGGTATCGCAACCTGAGAATTGTTCTCAGACAGGAGCACAAAGAGTTTGTGCTTGTAGAGCCTTTTCCAGCTGATTTACATGCCAATGCTACTGCTGCTCAACGCAGGGACCATGAAAGGCGACGGAATGACTATCTGGATGGGAGCTGTCTCATGCTTGCTACTATGTCCCCTGAACTTCAGAGGCAATATGAGGCATTGGATGCCCAAAGCATAATCACGGGACTGCGTAACATGTTTGAGGACCAAGCAAGGGCCGAGAGGTTTAATACCTCAAAGTCTTTGTCTGCGTGCAGGCTTGCATAAGGTAATCCAGTTAGTCCACATGTGATCAAAATGATTGGTTACATCAAGAGTCTGGAAAAACTTGGTTTTCCCCTTAGTCAAGAGTTGGCTACTGATCTGATTCTCCAGTCGCTCCCTCCCAGCTTTGAGCCATTCATATTGAACTTCAACATGAACAACATGAGCAAGACCTTAGCCAAACTGCATGGGATGCTAAAGGGTGTCGAGGAAAGCATTAAGAAAAACTCCAACCATGTGATTGTAATGCATAAGAGGAAGCCCAATAACACGAAAGGTGGTCAAAAGAGAAAGCTAAACTCCGATGAGATCGGGAACACTAGCAACTCTAAGACTAAGGTTCAAAAGACTGGGCCCGCTAAGGAAGCAGAGTGTTTCTTTTGCAAGGAGACAGGTCGTTGGAAGAGGAACTATAAGAAATACCTAGAGCAGCTCAAGCAGAAGCAGCAGGATGGAAAGAGTTCCACCTCAGGTATTAATGTTATAGAAATTAATCTTGCTACTTCATCTACTGATTCTTGGGTATTTGATACCGGGTCAGTTGCTCACATATGCAAATCGTTGCAGGGGCTGAAAAGAAGTAGGAATTTGGCAAGAGGCGAAGTGGACATTCGCGTGGGCAATGGAGCAAGAGTTGTTGCTGTTGCGGTCGGCACTATGCCATTATCTTTACCATCAGGATTAGTTATGGAATTAAATAATTGTTATTGCATTCTAGCTTTGTGTAAAAATGTTATCTCTGCTTCCTGTTTGCAAGCAGACGGTTATGGTTTTAGATCTGTGGACAATGGTTGTTCAGTCTATTATAATGACATTTTTTCTATTTCCATGCACCCATGATGAATGGTTTGTACACTGTGAATCTTGATGGATGTTCAGTCTATAACATTAATGCGAAAAGGCAACGTCCTAATGATTTGAATCCCACGTTTATTTGGCATTGTCGCTTGGGCCGTATAAATGAGAAACGCATGGAGAAGTTCCATAGAGATGGACTTCTACACTCGTTTGATTTTGAATCATTTGAGACATGTGAATCTTGTTTACTTGGCAAAATGACAAAGGCACCTTTCATGGGTCAAAGTGAGAGGGCAAGTGAACCATTGGCACTGGTACATACTGATGTATGTGGACCAATGAGCTCAACAGCCAGAGGTGGTTTTGGGTACTTCATTACCTTCACCGATGACTTTAGTAGATATAGTTATGTCTACTTGATGAGGCATAAGTTTGAATCCTTTCAAAAGTTCAAAGAATTTCAGAATGAGGTACAAAATCATTTGGGCAAGACAATCAAGTATCTACGTTCGGATCGTGGAGGAGAATACTTGAGCCTTGAATTTGGCAATCATCTAAAGTAGTGTGAAATTGTTCCACAGCTCGCTCCGCCAGGAACACCTCAATGGAATGGGGTGTCCGAACGGAGGAATCGTACATTGTTGGACATGGTGCGATCAATGATGAGCCAAATTGATCTCCTGTTAAGCTTTTGGGGTTACGCTCTAGAGACAGCAGCGTTCACACTGAACAGGTGTTGGCAGTATGCCATGAGATCTTTTGACTGGACTTGCCGAAATCGACCGAGCAGCGAGGATTCGAGCTCAACACGCCCAAGACCGGTTGGGGCGAAGACAGCAGAGCGAAGGGGGCAACGGGCGAAGAGTCGTACCATGTCCCTTCCAGTCTGGGCGAAGGCTACATGGCGAAGGCGTACGCGAAGGAGGATGACTTCGCCAGGCTGGGCCCGATCCAAGAAGGCCCAGTGGGCTAGCCCAATCGCCCCGGCCTACTGGCCGATGGGCCAGTGGTCACCAGACAGCCCATTGAAGGCCCGTGTATCTTAATTACGTCGAATACCCGTGTGGTGTCCCTTTCATAAGGGTGGCCATGTAAATTCCCCTGTAAAAGGCCTAAACCCCAATAGGGTGATCTGTAATGGGATTATAAATAGCCCCCTAGGGCCATGTAAAGGGGGGATCCCAAGAAAACCCAAAATTTAATACACTTTACTTTTCCCAACAACTGTTGAGTGACCACGTCCTTCGACGTATGCGGTTGTCGTTTCGACAACAGCTGGCGCCGACCGTGGGGACCTCCGAGCGAAACCACTGAGAGCGAATGGCACCGAAGAAGGTCTCAAAGGAGAGGGTTGCTAACCCAAAGGAAAGCATAGCAGAAGAGGCGATGGCCGCCGAAGAAGGGGCGGAACCTTCGGCGCCCGTCGCCGAGGCTGGGGCAGCGCCGTCGGCTTTGGTTCCCGCTTCACAATCACCGCCTTCTGCCCCGGCTGCTACGGTGGAGCAAGTGCCAGAGATCCCTTCGGCAAGTCAGCTGGCTTCGACCACACTCGCAGCTGTGCAAGCTGACCCCAACCTCGAGGCACAATCCGAAGCCAGCTTGGAAGCCATGCGGTAGAACATGACGCGACTCCAAGACATGCTTCGCCAGATGCAAGAGCAACAGCACGCGTACGAAGCAGCATGGCAAGCCAAGGTCGCTTCGGCCCCAGTCCTCCAATACTCGGCAGGCTACATCCCGCCTCAAGCCTACCAGCAAGCGCCGGTCCAGGCCCCTCCGTCGCAAGCCGCGCAAGGACCGATGTATTTCCCCGGGCAACCTTCGGCCGCAGCAACGCATTTGCTCCCTGGCGTGCGGCCGCAGGTTGCGGCCCAGGTGCACTCCTCACCACCCGGTCAAATGTCGCAGGTGATGGCGGAGGCGGCTTCGGCCATGCAAGCACAACTTCAAGCTTTCCTTCAGCAACTCAGTCAACCCCACAACATCTCAAGCACAACCCCTTCGGCCCTACCGGAGGGGGGCACCGGCCAGGACGCACCCGGTTGGCCGCCGACGAACCAACCCGGGTCGGGTGCTTCACCCTGGAGTCAAGGACCGCAATTCGACTTCTACAACGCCACCCAAGCGCCACCGTTCGGAGCCAGGCCGCCGAACGCTATAGCCCAGCCACACACGCAGGCCATGACTTCGCCCTTCGCCACGCTGTATCCGCAGCCGAGCGGGCCCTCGCTACAGGGCGTCATAGGCAAGGCAGGGGGCGAAAAGGGGCAGCCGTTGAGCGGGGGAATCAAAACCCGCCCAATCCCATCTCAATTCAAATTCCCACCCGTTCCGCGGTACTCAGGCGAAATAGACCCGAAAGAGTTTCTCTCCATCTACGAGTCCTCGATTGAAGCCGTTCATGGTGACAAAAATACCAAGGCGAAGGTAATCCATCTCGCTCTAGACAGCATCGCCCGTTCTTGGTATTTAAATTTACCATCCAATAGCATTTACTCATGGGAGCTATTGCGTGATGTCTTTATCCTTAATTTTCGAGGCACTTATGAGGAGCCGAAGACGCAGCAACATTTGCTCGGCATTCACCAGAGGCCGGGCGAATCAATACGGGAGTACATGCGTCGTTTCTCGCAAGCCCGATGCTAAGTTCAAGATATAACTGAAGCATCTGTCATCAACGCCGCTTCGGTCGGGCTGCTCGAAGGTGAACTAAAAAGGAAGATCGCCAACAAGGAACCACAAACTCTCGAGCACCTGCTTCGCATCATCGACGGGTATGCAAGGGGCGAAGAGGACTTCAAGCGAAGGCACGCAATCCAAGCTGAGTACGATAAAGCCTCCATCGCCGCTGCCTAGGCCCAGATGCAGGCGCAGGTCGTCGAACCGGCTCCCCCCACCATTCGCCAACCCCAGCCGGCGAACCAGGGGCAGCCGCCGAGACCAGGCCAAGCTCCCATGACTTGGAGAAAATTCAGAACTGATCGTACGGGCAAGGCTGTGATGGCTGTCGAAGAAGTACAAGCCCTCCGCAAGGAGTTCGACGCCCAGCAGGGTGGCAGCCACTAGCAGCCTGTTCGCAAGAAGGTCAGAAAGGACCTCTATTGCGCCTATCATGGGCGATCTTCGCACACCACCGAGCAATGCCGAAACATTCGTCAGCGAAGCAACGCTCAGGAACCAAGGCCGCATCAAGGAGCCGCTATCGAAGTGCCTCGCGAGGTGGCCCAAGAGCAATCACCCCCAACCGAACAACACCAAGACATGCAGTGCAGAGTCATTCAGGTGATTAGAAGGGCCGATCCACCAGTTCAACCGTCGAAACGGCAGAAAAAGTTGCAGCTACGAATGGTGCATAACATCACCGCCGCAGGCGAAGGGGTCCCGAAGTACTTGAACCAACAAATTTCTTTTGGGTCGGAAGATGCCGAAGGGGTGCTGTTCCCACATCAAGACCCCCTGGTAATCTCGGCTGAGGTAGCTGGTTTTGATGTTCGGCGGATTCTGGTCAATGGGGGAAGCTCAGCCGATGTCACCTTCACCGAGGCATACGCAAAGATGGGGCTACCAACCCTGGCCCTCACCCAAGCGCCGGCCTCGCTTCGCGGCTTCGGCGGCGAGGCAGTTCAATTTCTCGGCCAGGCGCGGTTGATGGTTGCTTTCGGCACAGGTGAAAACAGGCGCGAAGAGCAGATACTGTTCGACGTGGTCGACATCCCGTACAGTTACAACGCCATCTTCGGCCGTGCAACCTTGAACAAGTTCGAAGCCATCTCCCATCACAACTACCTCAAAGGGGCTTCAACCTCCAGCCATGTCAAAGGGCGACTTGGCCGTGATCAGCAGGGCAGTACACAATGTTGAGGCTGAACTGCATGCCATACGCATGCCGAAACCAGCCCCTCACGGTAGGGTGATCAAGGTGCAAATCAACAACGCTGATCCGGCGAAGTTCGTCCAGCTGGGGGCGATCTGGGTGAAGGGTAGGCTGGGAACATCCTAGTGGTGCTCAAGAAGAACATTGACATCTTCGCCTGGAGCCCCAGCGAAGTGGGAGGTGTTTCGACGGAACTCATCATGCATCACCTGGCAGTCAAGCCAGACACCAAGCCAAGAAAGCAGAAGCTGCGTAAGATGTCCGCGGATCGCCAGGAAGCAGCAAAGGCTGAAGTACAAAAGCTACTTAGGGCTGGGGTGATCAGGGTGATCGACCACCCAGAGTGGCTGGCGAACTTGGTTTTGGTGAAGAAGTCGAACGGCAAGTGGCGCACGTGCGTCGATTTCACAGACCTCAACAAGTTGTGCCCAAAAGACGACTTCCCCTTACTGCGGATCGATCAGCTTGTTGATTCGACAGCTGGCTGCGAGCTCATGAGCTTCTTGGATGCATACTCCGGTTATCACCAAATCCACATGAACCCAGATGACATCCCCAAGACAACCTTCATCATGCCGTTCGGCACCTTCTGTCACCTCAAGATGCCTTTCGGCCTAAGGAACGCCGGAGCAACGTTCGCTAGGCTAGTGTACAAGGTGCTTCGCAAGCAGCTGGGGCGAAACGTGGAGGCCTATGTCGATGACATCGTCGTAAAAAGCCGTAAGGCTTTCGACCATGCGTCCGACTTGCAAGAGACCTTCGACAACTTGTGCGCGGCGGGTATGAAACTAAACCCCGAGAAGTGTGTTTTTGGAGTTTGCGCGGGCAAGTTGTTGGGTTTTCTTGTCTCTGAAAGGGGTATCGAGGCGAACCCCGAGAAAATTGATGTCATTCAGCAAATGAGGCCACCGTCGAGCGTACGCGAAGTACAAAAACTCGCGGGCCGAATTGCGGCACTCAGTCGTTTTCTCTCGAAAGCAGCCGAAAGGGGCCTGCCATTCTGCAAGACCCTCCGGGGCGCAGGAAAGTTTAGCTGGACCCCCGAATGCCAGGCCGCATTCGACGAGCTAAAGCAGTATCTGCAAAGCCCACCTGCCCTGGTCAGCCCAACCCCAGCAAGCGAAATGCTGCTATATCTAGCGGCTTCGCTAGTGGCAGTCAGTGCAGTCCTTGTCCAAGAGACAGAGTCAGGACAGAAACCAGTATACTTCATCTCCGAAGCCTTGCAAGGGGCAAAGACAAGGTACATTGAGATGGAAAAGCTTGCTTACGCCATAGTGATGGCTTCGTGCAAACTCAAGCATTACTTTCAGGCCCACAAAGTCATTGTGCCATCACAGTATCCTCTGGGCGAAGTGCTCCGGGGCAAGGAAATCTCCGGTAGGCTCAGCAAGTGGGCAGCGGAGTTATCCCCCTTCAACCTGCATTTCGTTGCTCACACCGCTATCAAATCCCAAGTCCTAGCCGACTTCATGGCAGAATGGACACCGGCGTCCGCCCCTGAACCTCAGCCCGTCGAACAGCCTTGGATAATGCACTCCGATGGCTTGTGGTTGCACAGGGGGACGGGCGCCGCGGCTGTACTCACTTCGCCAGGGGGTGTGCCGATTCGGTATACCGCAAGGCTGCAGTTCGACGTGACCAACAACACAGCAGAGTACGAAGCGGTGTTGTTGGGGTTAAGAAAAGCGAAGGCTTTGGGCGTTCGGCGATTCCTCATCCGTACAGACTCCAAGTTGGTGGCGTGTCATGTCGACAAGTCTTTTGAGGCAAAAGACGAAGGGATGAAAAAGTACTTGGAGGTTGTTCGATCTATGGAAAAGTGCTTCACCGGGATAACGGTCGAACACTTACCTAGAGGCCAGAATGAAGAAGCAGACTTCCTGGCGAAATCTACCACCTGTGGGGGCCCGCATTCACCAGGCATCTTTTTCGAGATCCTGTATGCACCAAGCGTGCCCACAGAAACCCTGGATATCATGGTCATTGTCACACCCTGAAGTTTCTCCTTCTAGCTCTAAATTCAAAAAATAAATTGCCTAGAAGAAATTGTTCTTTTAACCAGGAGCAAACCCTAAATTAACAATGCACGTAATAATCGGAATCGTCGGGGAGAATTTTTTTTTCGAATTCTCTTTGCTTCAAATCATTAACAGGACTTTCAGCGGAATATTCAGAGCAGAGGAAGTAATAATGTTAATTCAAAATGTCAGGATTTGAATTAATAATTCCTTCCTTCCCCTCCTTTGGTCGTGAACCTTCCCGGTTCACTCTCCCTGTTCACGGTTCGTTGTATCCACCGATCCCTTTTGCCGCCACGGTTTCGTTTTGTATGACGAGCCAAGTCTTACTCCTATTTTTGGTTCAGTTTCTTGTTTCTTTCCCAAAATGGCACCGCATTTGTTTCCACCACCTTTCCTTTTTAGGCATCCTTTTCTCTCGTATTTCTTTTTTTCCCCTCCCCCTTGCCGAGCGCCACCTTTACCCCCCCTCCACTGCCGTGCGCCCCCCGTCCTCCTTGGGCCGGCCCAACTAAACCCCCGCCTCTTCCACCTCTATAAAGGCCACCCCACACCTCCTCCCCTGCACCCTAACCCTAGCCGCCTCCTCCCCTGCGCCGCCGTGTCGCTGCCGGGTAGCCGCCGGCTGCCCGCTGCCGCCGTCGCGCTGCCGCCGCTGCCGTGCCGCGCTGCCTCGCCGCGTGCCGCTGCCGCGCCGCCGCCGGGCTGCCTCGCCGCGTGCCGCCGCTGCTACAGCCGCGTGCCTGCCGCTGCTGCCGCGTGCTGCCGCCGCTGTGCGCTGCTGCTGCTGCCGACCCGTTGCCGTGCCGCTGCCGCTGCAGCCACGTGCGGTGCCGCTGCTGCTGCTGCCGCTGCTGCCACTGCTGCGCCGCAGCCGCGTGCTGCTGTCGCAGCCGCTTCGCCGTGTCGCTGCGTGCCGCTGCCCGCTAGCCTGCCGTGCCGCTGCCGCGCTGCCTTGCCGCTGCCGCGTGCCGCTGCCGCGTGCCGCTGCCGTGTCGCTGCCGCTGTCACTGCCGCTGCAGCCATGGGCGCAGCCGCTGCCGCTGCTGCCACGTGCCGCCGCCGCTGTGCGTTCCCACGTGCCGCCGCCGCTGTGCGCTGCCGCGCGTCGCTGCCGCTGCTGCGCCGCAGCCGCGTGCGGCTGTCGCTGCCGCTTCGCCGTGTCGCTGCCCGCTAGCCTGCCGTGCCGCTGCCGCGCTGCCTTGCCGCTGCCGCGTGCCGCTGCCGTGCCGCTGCCGTGTCGCTGCCGCTGTCACTGCCGCTGCAGCCATGGGCGCAGCCGCTGCCGCTGCTGCCGCGTGCCGCCGCCGCTGTGCGCTCCCGCGTGCCGCCGCCGCTGTACGCTGCCGCGCGTCGCTGCCGCTGCTGCGCCGCAGCCGCGTGCCGCTGTCGCTGCTGCTGCCGTGCTGCCGCTGCGCTGCCTCGCCGCAGCCGCGTGCCGCTGCCCGCTACCCTGCCGTGCCACCGCCGTGCTGCCTTGCCGCAGCCACGTCCGTTGCCATCTCCCTGCCGTGCTGCTGCCGCTGCAGCCGTGCGCGTAGCCGCTGCCGCTGCTGCTGCGTGCCGCCGCCGCTGTGCGTTGCCGCTGCTGCGCCGCAGCCGCGTGCCGCTGTTGCTGCCACTGCCGTGCCGCCGCTGCGCTGCCTCGCCGCAGCCGCGTCCGCTGCCGTGTCGCTGCAGTGCCGCTGTCACCGCTTTGTCGCACACGGTAGCCGTGCTGCCGACCCGTTACCGTGTCGCTGCCGCTTCGTCGTGTTGCTTGCCGTGTCGTTATCCGCCTAAAACCCTAGCTACCTAGCAGCCGCCTAGCCGTGTCGGTTTACCAACCTCGCTACCGCCGCACCTAGCCATAACCGCAGCCGTGCCCTCGCCAGGGTACGCATGCATTCTCTAGCCGCTCGCTGCCTACGCTCGTGCGTAGTGTGGCGTAGTGCCATATCGGTTTGATCGTACCGAGTCGTTCTAAAACCCTGGAGTCGTTCTGAGCCGCCGGTTCTATTCGCCGGTTCGGTTGACCGTTTGCGTGGTCCCGTGCCATGGTAGGTTGACTCGCTGAGTCGCTGACCCGTGAGGCTCGTTAACCAGAGTTTGTTTTCCGTCAACCTTGTCCGTTCGCGGGCATTTAAGCTATCAATCAAGTAAGGTTTTTCGGTTAATAGTAATTACATAGCTCATATTCTAAAATTCATCTAAAATTGAGCTCCACATGTTTGTTTACTTTTTTGTACTGTTTATTTGGTTTTTATTAGTGTTTTTCCTCGTTTTGCGTGCCAACGTGTAGATTCCACCGTTTCGGACGATCGCGTTCGCGAGGAAGAGAGTTCGGAAGATCAATCGAAGAAGCAAGGCAAGTCACACATTCCCCTTGAGCATTTTGATCCCAATTTATAAAATGTTTACCGTTTACAAATAAATTGCATGTTTTGCTAATTACACGGGAATAGGGTTTACCTATCTGCTCGCTTGTGCCTTAATTACTTGATGTCCTTTCTTTGTCAACCTTGGGTGATAATTTGACTAGCTTGTGTCTCATGTTGATCTAGCTAGAATTATTTTACGCTTAGCCATGCTTAACACCACTAGCTCACAATATGGGATAATCACATTATCTATTTCTAGTATCTTGACGAGCTGCGGGCTCGAGACATGTCGGCCAGGTTTCGTTGGTCGTAATTAACCAACTAAAATATGGTTTAATGGTGGGCGGTGGGTGCATGGTTTTGCTAGTTGCACCCATGGCAATTAAGGACCGGTTCTCGGGAAACCCTGGAAGACTAACAGTGCTTACCACAAGCAGGCATGGGTAACTGTTGGACTTGTAGTGTAGCTTTTCCCTAGCTGACGCATCCAGGCAAGGGTGGGCGTGATGGAGTTGGGTCAGTGGGGGTTTACCCATTGATCGGCTGCCGGATTCACCAAGGCACGAGAGGGGGCTGCCTACCTTGGATTTAAAGGTGGGGGCGAAACCTAAGGTGTGGTGCGCTTGGTTAGGGCGAGTTATGCGAAGGGTCTTGTCACGATTTCCCCCTTTGCAGTACCATGGTGGTATTTCGGGGCATGGTAACATGTGTGGAATCGTGTCTTGTGGGTACAGTTGCGCACCTCTGGCCAGAGTAAAACTATTCGAATAGCCGTGCCTGCGGTGATGGGCGATCGACCAGATTCACCGTGATTAGTCCCACTCTATTAATTAAATTGACTTAATGAACTGGTTTAGTTCAGGTGGAATGGTTGGGCCTGTTCAACGTGGTATAGCGTTGTTCAGTGGAGATATTTAATCATGCTTCAATTAATCAACTGTTTTACTGTTTTCCACTATAAATGTTTACAACCGCTTTTATGCAAATAGCCACAAACACTCCTTGTCTCCCCTTGCACGAATGCATCGTTGGTGTGGCTTGTTGAGTACGGCGGTTGTACTCAGCCTTGCTATTATTCCCCTTTTCAGAAGTGTAGTGCTTCTGAGCTGAAGTTGAAGTTAGAAGACCAAGGCTTATACCCCAGTTGAGTTTTGCCTGTGGAGTGGAGCTGAAGCCTCGCTAGGGTCGTCGCCTTTTTCCGCTGCTGTTTTCTTTTCGGTGTGAGGACTAAGTGCCTCTTCTGTAAGTATTTACGCTTTATTTATGTTTGGATCTGTATATTAATTTGTCGTTTTGTGTACCCTGGCTTGATTCCTGGACAGGGATTTATGCACAAAATTGTCTGGAAATTTGGGATAAATTTCCGGGCGTGACAGTCATGGACCAGGCAAACCTGGGTGAAGACCCAGAGAACTGGCGAACTCCGTTTGTAAAGTACCTCAAGGATGATTGGCTCCCAGAGGACGAGGTAGAAGCGAAGTGCTTACAAATCAGAGCCAGTCAATACAAGCTGGTTTCAGGCCAGCTATATCGCTCTGGGGTGCTCGAACCCTTGCTTCGGTGCATCTCCTTCGCTGAGGGCAAGGATATGGTGAAAGAAATACACCAGGGGTTGTGTGGTGCACACCAAGCTGCAAGAACATTTGCCTCCAAGGTGTTTCACCAGGGAGTATAATGGCCCACAGTACTGAAAGTTTGCGTTGAGCAGGCCAAAAAGTGCGAAAGCTGCCAGCGACACGGCCGAAGCCAGACTGCACCAAAATATGAGCTGTAGCCCATCGCACCAGTCTGGCCTTTCTCCAGGTGGGGGCTGGACATCATTGGCCCATTCCCTGTGGCGCGAAATGGGTACAAGTTTGCAATCGAAGCCATTGAATACTTCTCGCGTTGGATCGAGGCCGAACCACTCGGCGCGATCACTTCGGCGACAGTGCAGAAGTTTGTCTGGAAAAACATTGTTTGCTGTTTCAAAGTGCCGAAGGAGTTCATCACGGACAACGGCAAGCAGTTCGACTCTGACAGGTTCAGAGAAAAGTGTGACAGACTAAACCTGGAAATCAGGTTCGCGTCGGTCACGCACCGACAGTCGAATGGGGCGGCCGAGCGCACAAATGGCAAGATCTTAGAGGCGCTCAAGAAAAGGCTTGAGGGGGCGGGGAAGGGCAGATGGCCAGATGAAATGCTGTCAGTTCTTTGGGCCCTCCGAACAACTCCCACAAGGCCAACCAAGTTTAGCCCGTTCATACTCCTCTACGGAGACGAGGCGATGACCCCGACAGTGCTAGGGGCTAACTCACCAAGGGTGATGTTTTCTGGGGGCAAAGTTGGGTGCGAAGTGTCGCTCGAACTCCTTGAGGGGGTACGGGTCGAAGCACTAGAACACATGCGCACATACGCCACAAGCACTTCGACAACCTACAATAAGAAGGTTCGCCCAACAGAGTTATTACTTGGCCATCTCGTCCTGAGGAAAAAGGCGAACCCAGTAGCGGTCGGGAAGCTTGTGCCAAAATGGGAAGGGACGTATCTCATTAAACACAGATCAAGGACGGGCTCCTTTCGCCTAGCAACGCTGGAAGGCGAAATGTTCGATCACTCCTGGAACGCCGCTTCTCTTAAGCGTTTCTATGTTTAGAAAGGGTGGCACCCCATTCGCCAAAATGTAAAAATGTACATACCATTATGTAGCTCTTTCGGCATCTACCATTATGTAAGCCTTCTGGCACAAAAATACAAAAAAAGGAGAAAATGAAAAAAAAACTGGACGTAGGGCTGTTATCCACTCTGGAGGCCCGAACCAGTATAAAATCCTTGTGTCTTTCGCCTTTTTTACTTGTGTGCATGATAATTCGTGGAAAAACCCCAAGGAAAATGCTCGATCAGTGAAAACGCTAGGAGGGCGAAATGAATCGGCCGAAGCACCGCTCGCCGAACGTTGAAACCGCGACAGCTTGTTTCGGAAAGTAACTAACCGAACACCGTTATAGTCGATCTACACGAAAAACGTGTGCCGCTGTTAGTGCGGAGTACCAAAGATCGATAACGGAAGATGAAAGCTGAAAAGTCAGCGGACCTATTTCGCCAATATACACAAAGGGGCCGATATATTCCGGCCCAACGAAAGTACGAAAGGTGACAATGCAAAAATGGCAAAAAGGAAACAAAAGCACATCTTTATTAACTTCGGGAAAATAATCGAAGAGTATATATCGCACAACATGGTACAGGCGAAAGGAATACAACAAACTACAGCTTAGCTTACAAGTAAATTACATCCTCGCCCCCAAAACAACCACCACTTTGAAAGGAGTGATCTGGCGAATAGGGTTCAACGTCACTACTAATGTTGTAAACTACCCTAAGGGGAGAAGGGGACGAAACAAGAGAAAGACTATAGCGGCGTCGGGCGATCGCCTCCTGACGATCAGTCCTTCGATGATTTCACCAGAAGCGAGCCATGCCCTCCAAGCGCGCCACGTGGACACGATCATAGTCCTCCAGTGTTCGCCCGGGGTATGTTCGCGTCCAGTTAGCAACGTTCACAACTTTGTAGCTATTGCCGTTAATCACCATCTCACGGTAAATAGGTCGAAGCAGGTAACGGGCCTTCGACAAATTCTTTACAGCAACAATCTTCTCGTTCCTGCTTCGCCAATCCCCAAAGGGGGGCCGAACGCACAGTTTTCGGCATAGACCCTGCAAACAGTGGGTAAGTCATGTGGAGAAACACAGAAAGCGAAACTGGAATGCATAAATCGGGCGAAAAGACTATGTGAAACAGCACAAGCACGAAAACAAAAAACATCGAACACGGGTGGCGAAAATCATTGTATATTACAAACATTAAGACATTCTACAATGAGGTGGGCCATTGGCCATATTTACATTGTTCGCCCTATACGGCAAACATCAAAAGTAAAAACTATTACAATTTACAAAAACGGGCGGAGGGCCTCACACCTCTGGGAGATCTTGGGCATTGCCTCCACCCTCTTCCACCGGCTCTGCACCTTCGTCCGCCGCCTCCGTCTTCGCCAGCTGCTCGAGCAGACGGGCCTTGGCGGCAGATCGCCTATCCTTCTGCCAAAACTGCTTACGCCAGGTGCGCAGCACTGGCGAAATGTCCTGGGCGCTCACCTCCCAGTCCGCCTTCGCGAAGTCGGGGAACCGGGTGATATGCTCGCACCTAGATTGTTGCAGCAGGCCTAGGGCGAAAGCTGATGACACGCGCGCACAACAATCGTCGTACGCCATCGCACAGTCCGAAACTGCGCAGCCTGTAGGATCGAACAGTAACAACTAAGCCAACCAGAGGGGGGTGAATGGTTGGTATGCCCAAAAACCAAAACTTTTAGCGGAAATAAAAGTTACCCTCAAATTCGACGAATCGCGGTCTGACCGAAGGTGTTGCGCCGGTCTGACCGCCTGGAACATGTCGGTCTGACCGCTGTTCTCCCGCCGGTCTGACCGCCGCCTTGCCGCCGGTCTGACCGCCGGTATGTCGCCGGTTGGACCGCCGAAACTCGATGAAACACAAATCGAAGAACTCTTAAAGTAGATGACGACTTTATCGATTCTCTCTGTGTTTACAAAGTGCATCAACAGCACTCCTTACAAAAATCTCGACTAAACTCGAAACCCTAACAAAAACTCTTAACTCAATTTCTCTCAAAAGCGATACCGGGAAGCCTCACACTCCCTCTCTATTTATACCCAAGGTAGGCAGCCTAAAGCCACGAACCAAACTCATACTAGAAGTCCTAATCACCCTAGGAAACCTTCTCGTATAAGAAACAAATTTACATAACCAATCCCACAAAATTTGGACTCGTTCCAAATTCGACTCCGCATCCCATACGCACACAATACCTCCACCGTATGCCATATGGAACCTTCTCCTTCCACGTGCATTGAACTCTAGCCTTAGTATCCCGCATGATCTCTGACCACCCTGGACGTCGTCTTATCCCCAAGCCGACTCCCGGTCCATCACCACAAATACTCTCCCGGCATTAATTCACCTACACATGAAACAAACAAAGAAACCATATTCCGAGACCAAGCTATCCCCAACTTGACTCATTGTTAGCAAACAACAGTATTACATACGCATAGTATCCATCTAGAAGTCATATTCATGAAACAATTACGGATATCCAAACAAACAACCTGAAACCGAAACCAACTCAGTGTCGGCCGGTCAGACCGCGGGCTGCGCCGGTCTGACCGTGCAATACACGCTGGTCTGACCGGCAACCACTGCCCGGTCTGACCAGACCCAATCCAGCAATTCCTGTATATCACCTGTGAAATCCAATCAACTCCAAAACCACTTCACAAATAAATTCCAAATATCAATACCAATAATCTTCAACACCAATTGTTCATCACAGAATAACAATAAAAAACACCTTTGATTTTACAATCTCCCCCTTGATGAACACATTGACAAACCCATCAAAAATGTTTTGGTGTTTGGAGAATAAAAACAAAAATGGTAAGAAGCACACTTCGTACAAACGTACACATCGTGCTCAAAAATCCAAAGAAAAATTTCCAATTGCTTCTCAAAAACTCATCATTTGCTTCTCAAAAATTCACCTTGCTTCTCCCCAAAACACTTCTCCCCCTTTTGACAATGATTTCATCAAGCATAAGAATTATGTTCATTAATGTATAAGAGCTTAGCATACATAGAGCATTTCAAGTCATGTGTTGCAATAAAAAGAAGATGAACCCATCTATATCATAACAAGCATGCATTAAAGTATAATCATGAACCAAAGATTTTACAATTAAGCTTGAGTCAACAATCAAAATTCATGATTTCAGACAATTTATAATGCAACATCTTAACAAGCACATAGAATGAAGAATAAACACTACACATATATACCTGTTGCATTTATCATTCTTTCTCAAATAAACTTTAGCACAAAACAACCAAGAGAAATTTATAACCTTTTTCTTTTTTAATTAGCCCGGGTACGTCCCTGTCGTCAAGACTGTTTCCAGGGATTCGACACCCATTATTTTGCTCATATCGAATACGTCCTTGTCGTCAAGACTATTTCCAAGGATTCGGTATTCATTTTTTTTATATTTTTTATTCTCTTTACACAATGAGCAACAAAGCTATTTGAGGAATAACAATTCAATAAAGCATATATATAGAGCATTTATAAATCAAAATATATGCTAGCATCAATATTGCATATTTGCTTAATTCAAGTATAGAAATTAAGTATCATGCATCATCTCCCTTAAAAGCAAAATCTAAATCTCATAAAAAAACTAAAATACATACAAGTTATGCTAGAGACAAATAAACCTTCATAGTATTGCTAGCATGCACAAGAAAATACCATATGTATAGAACAAAGCTCTCTTTTTTAATTTTTCTCATTGTCATATTTTTGCTTGATAAAACCATGAGGTACAAACTCCCCCTCAAAACATGCCAAAAGGATGAATTATACCCAATTCACCACCAAGAAAAGCAAAGCGATTAGAATCCAAAGGTTTAGTAAAAATATCAGCAAGTTGCAACTTCGTGTCCAAAAACTGCAATTCAACATCTCCCTTCTCAACATGATCCCTCAAAAAATGAAAGCGAATATCAATATGCTTTGTGCGTGAGTGTTGAACAGGATTCTTAGCAATATTAATAGCACTAGTATTATCACAAAAGAGAGGTACTTTCTCAAAAGTAAGACCATAATCTTTCAAAGTAGATAAAAGCCAAAGAATCTGTGAACAACAACTAGTAGCAGCAACATATTCAGATTCAGCAGTTGATTGAGCAACACTAGATTGTTTCCTAGAAGACCATGCAATCAATGATGTACCAAGAAAATGACATGTTCCACTAGTACTTTTCCTATCAATTCTACAACCAGCAAAATCAGCATCTGAATATCCACTTAAGCATATAGAAGATGAAGTAGAATACCAAATTCCAAACTCAAGTGTATGATTAAAATACCTCATTATTCGCTTGACCGCTTGACGATGTGAAGCATGAGGAGAAGCTTGAAAGCGCGCACACAAACACACAACAAATTGTATGTCTGGCCTAGAGGCAGTTAGATACAAGAATGATCCAATCATACTTCTATACTCCTTTTGATCAACAGCTTCACCATCCTCATCAGGATCCAACACAGGTGTAGAACCAATTGGTGTTGAAATTAGCTTGCTATTCTCCATCTTGCACCGTCTCTTTTGAGAAAATGGACATTAAGCCATGCTCAAAAGACGATTTCGCTGGAATGCCATCCTGAAACCGTGATTCGCTAAAATGCCAAACTCGACCACGCCGTCACAGTTGTTTTGCCATTTTGGCCAATTTCTCCATTTCCGATTCATTTTTTGTTGGAAAAGAGGTTGACGAGACGATTTTGCCCTGATCGCCGACTAAAGGGATCCTCTTCCGGGGAGGCGCTGTGGAGAGCATCGCGGCGGATGGTGGCCGCTGTGGAGGTGGCTGCGGTGGGCGAAGAGCGAGAGAGCAGAGCAGAGGAGCAGCCTGCGACTCAGGCAGGCGCTGCTGCCTGTGCCCTGCCTCTCCTCAAATCACCCCAGATTTGTGATTCCCCCTCGCCGATCTCGCGGCGATGGGTGACGCGGCCGCACCGGCGGCGGCGGCGCGGGTGGCACGGCCGATGAGCCCGTCGCGCCCGCCCAAGTCGATCCGCAACACCAAGCCGCGGGGGCTCGACGAGGAGCCGCCCCGCTCCTCCACGCCGACGTCCCCATGGAGGCGCGCGTCTGGGCGGCGCTCCCCGACGACCTCCTCCTCGAGGTGCTCGCCCGCGTCCCGCCCTTCCTGCTCTTCCGCCTCCGCCTCGTCTCCCGCTGCTGGGACTCCATCCTCCACGGCGCTGCGCACTCGCCGCCACCCGCTCCCTGTCTCCTCCGTCTTCCCGCCGCCGCCCGCAGCCTCCCCACCGGCTGCCGCCTCTGACGAAGACGATGACGACGATGACGAGGAGGAAGATGATGATGAAGAAGAAGCGGAAGAGGCCATCCCCCGGAACAACACCAGGAGCATCAACGGCATCCTCCGGGATAGCGGCGGCGGCTTTGGCGGCTTCGCTCCTTGCCCACCGCAACCGGCGAGCAGGGGCAAAATCATCTCGTCAACCTCTTTTCCAACGAAAAATGAATCGGAAATGGAGAAATTGGCCAAAATGACAAAACAGCTATGATGGCGTGGTCGAGTTTGGCATTTTAGCAAATCACGGTTTCAGGATGGCATTCCAGCGAAACCGTCTTTTGAGCATGGCTTAATGTCCATTTTCTCATCTCAAAAGATCCTTCGTATACTTCGTTTGATGCACAAATATACCTTGAGGTGTTTGCTTAACTTGCAATCCCAAAAAGTACGATAACTCACCCATCATGCTCATCTCAAATTCCCTGCGCATAGTCTCAGCAAACTCTACAACGAAAGCGTGAGTCGAACAACCAAAGATAATATCATCCACATAAATCTGAAGGAACAGTTGATTATCACCATGCTTAAGAACAAAAAGCGTTTTGTCAACCTTTCCCATTGTAAAACCTTTCGCAAGCAAAAAGTTCTTAAGCCTATCATACCATGCTCTAAGTGCTTGTTTCAAACCATACAAAGCTTTAGACAATTTAAAAACATGATTGGGAAAATCAGGATTTTCAAAACCAGATGGTTGTTTGACATAAACTTCCTCCTGAATAAAACCATTTAGAAAAGCACTTTTCACATCCATTTGATACAATTTAAAACCTTTTGAAGCT
This sequence comes from Oryza punctata, assembly GCA_000573905.2. NCBI lineage: Eukaryota > Viridiplantae > Streptophyta > Magnoliopsida > Poales > Poaceae > Oryza > Oryza punctata. The sequence continues at coordinate 5,456,835 of CM002489.2, read as the reverse complement.
GCAAAAGCCAACAAAAGTCTAATTGCCTCAATTCTACCAATAGGAGCAAAAGTTTCATCAAAATCCAAACCCTCCACCTGAGTAAAACCTTGAGCAACAAGTCTAGCTTTATTTCTCACAATCAAACCATCCTCATTTTGTTTATTTTTGAAAACCCACTTGGTTCCAATAATATTATGTCCAGAAGGTGGTTCAACTAAAGTCCAAACTTTATTTCTCTCAAAATTTTCAAGTTCTTCATGCATGGCGTTAATCCACGATTCATCAGTTAATGCATGTGACACATCTTTGGGTTCAAAAGAAGCAACAAATGCAGAATTTGCACAAATATCATGAGTCGTTACCTTAGACCTAGTAGTCCTCTCACCTAAATTACCAATGATTTGTTCTGGCGGATGTTGTCGTTGAATGCGCAAAGGAGCAGCGACTTCTGAAGTTGATTCACGTTCTGTACCAGTACCAATCGAAGTTGAAATCTCTGGAGGACCATCTCGAACAGCATCAACAGAACCCTCAGTCGACGACCCTGGTCGGTCTGACCACACGTCCTGCGTCGGTCTGACCGAAGGTGTGCCGGCGGTCTGACCGGCATGGTGCCCGGTCTGACCGGCCGAGCCAACCTCGTCGTCGTCGTCGCTCTCGTCTTCAAAAATATGACCATCCTCCCCCTGAATCTGTGACAATGTACCTGCAATATCGGGTCTAGTACCTGGACTAGCCTCATCAAAAGAAACTTCGCAAGTCTCAACGATTTTGTTAGTCTCCAAAATAAGTACACGATAGTCACGAGAGTGTGCGGGGTAACCAAGAAACATTCCATCGGTAGAACGTGCCTCAAACTTATCCAATTTCCAGATTTCAAGACAAAGCATTTGCAACCAAAAACACGCAAATGTGAAACTTTGGGTTGATGTCCAAATCAAAGCTCATAAGAAGTTTTTCCAAGTTTTGATCTCAAGAAAACCCGATTTGAAATATAACATGCAGTGTTAATCGCCTCAGCCCAAAATTTTCTAGGAATGTGATACTCATCCAGCATTGTTCTAGCCATCTCAACCAAAACACGATTCTTTCTTTCAACAACACCGTTTTGTTGCGGAACACGAGGAGAAGAAAATTCATGTTCAAGATCTCTTTCATTGCAAAACTGTTCAAATGAAGCATTTTTGAATTCACCACCATTATCACTTCGAATTCTTTTCAAAGAACCAGGAGATTCAAGATCCAATCGAAGAAATAAACCATGAAAGTGTTGAAACGCCTCATCCTTAGTTGCCATAAAGAAAACCCAAGAATATCTAGAAAAATCGTCAACAATAACTAACACATACCACTTTCCTCCAACTGATTGCACTCTAGCTGGACCAATAATGTCCATGTGTAATAGCTATCCTGGTGCATCAGTCATCACAGAAACAATAGGAGCATGTGAAGAAGCAACCATCTTAGCATGATGACATGGTGCACAAACCAAATCAAGATCTTTCTTAAGTTTAGGCAAACCATGAACAAGATCCAGACCACTTAACCTCGTGAGATGTTCAAAACCAACATGTCCAAGTCTACGATGCCAAAACATTACATCTTTACTAAACTTAGCAACCAAACATGTTATCACAGGTGAAACAGGATTTTCAAAATCAGCTTTAAACACTCTACCATAGCGAGAAATATTCAACACAGAATCACCACGAGAATCAAAAACTTTCCTTCCAGTTTTCTTACAATGAACCTCAAAATCTTCATCAAGAATTTGTGAAACTGAAAGCAAATTTTACTTTAAGTCCTTAACCAAAGCTACATTCTTCAATTCAAATTTGTCATTTACCTTAACCAAACCTGTAGCGAGAACGGCACTAGTAGAAGCATCACCAAAGATAACAGATTCAGTCTTGGATGCCCGTTTGAGGGAGGAGAACCAATTTTTATCACCGGTCATGTGCCGCGAACAACCGGAATCCACGATCCACACGTTCTCCTTCCTTTCTACCAACGTCTACACACAAGCAGAAGTCGAAGTCTCAGTACTGGGGTTAGATGATAATAAAAATTTAGGAATCCTGTACTGATACACACAACCAGTAGATCCAATAGGCATATATCGATGTGCAAACACAGTTTGAGAATTTTTAGAAAAAATTCTCTGAGGCCGGTCTGACCGAGGTACAGTGGCCGGTCTGACCGCCTTTGTACTACCGGTCTGACCGGTCACCGGTCTGACCGTGAGACCCACTGCGGTCTGACCGGTTTCCTCGAGGGAAAACCAGATTTTCGCCACTTTGATTTTGCAAAAGCAATCTCTCTCTCCTTTTTCTGTTTATGAGCTAATCTGAAACAAAAACCAACAATATGTCTATCTTTGCCACAAAAAGAGCAAGTATATTTTTCACGATGAGTAGAAACATTGGTAGAATCAGATGACTTAGCAACACAAGCAACATCAGGAGATTTTGCATGCACAACATTGGATTTTGAAGAAGATGCACTCAAAGTGGACATGGACTCACAGTGTTCTTAGTTTCAGGTTTAACCAAAATTTCACCACTTCTAGTACCAACACCTAACACAACAGGAGGATGCCTAGTATGATGAGCATAAGGATTAAAACCTAAACCACGGTTATGTGTGCTAACCTTAGATTGATCTAGGATCATGTTGAGGTTCTTTTTACCATCAAAAAATCTTAGCAAAGAATTTTTCAAGTAAGAAACCACTTTTCCCAAAATAGCACAGTTTTCACAATCTATCATGACATCTTTACTTTTACGACACTTGGGGCAAGAAAGCACTTCATTGTTTTTCACAACATCTTCCATGTACTCAACACGACCTAAAGCATCTTTTAATTTCAACTTATTCAAAGTACATGTTGAGCAATCCAAAACATCATGAGGTTGTTTTAACTTTTTAGCACAAATTATGTTAAACATCAAACTAGCATGAAAAGCAATTTGATATTTTTGCAATAACTTTTTAGTTAAAATCAACTCATCCAAAGTGCGTGTGTGCAAAGCAAAACTAAGAGTAAGAGAAGATTTACTTTTCAAATCATGTGCAGCATTGACATCTCTAATTTTAGAAATTTCATTCATTAAGACCTCACAACTTTGACAATCATCATCATTAGGAATAAGAGATTTAATCTATCAATTTCAGAATTAAGAGATTCAATGATAAACTCCTGTTTTCTATACATCTTCTCACACTTCATATTTTTTGCACTCAAAATATTAATAGCTTCTTCAAGAGCACTTACCTCATTGTCTTCACACTCTGAATTCGATTCACCACGTGCCATGAATCAAACACCGGAGATGTTCTTTCCCTTATCATCATCTCCACTCTCACCATCTACATCGCTTAGTGGCTCAAACGCGGCGTAGACTTGATCAAAAGCCTTTTTGAGACTCTCCCTGATCTTCTTTCCTCCTCTAACTGTGCTCTTTAGCTTGTTGTCATTGATCTTCTCATCACCATTATCTTCCCTCTTATTTCTCCCAAGCTTAGGACAACGTGAACGAAAGTGATCCGTAGCACCACATTCAAAGCAACGATTTGGTCCACCTCTTTTCCTGTACCTAACATTAGTCACAGCTCGAGAAAGTCTGTTAGATAACAAAACCAAGTCCTCCTCCTCGAACTGTTCGAGTTGATCATCGGACATGGCATTAAACAAAGCAAATATGGAAGACTTTGATGAAGAAGCATCATCGTCCAAGGAAGTTGAGGAAGAAACCAAAGCACTTGACTTAGAATTAACTTTACGAGAAAGAATATTCATCTCATGTGTTTTCAGTTTTGTGTAAAGCGAATCCAAAGTCAAAGTAGACATATCAACAGATTCCTGAATAGATGTAACTTTTATCTCCCAAATAGACATGTCAAGACTATTCAAAAAGTGGCGAGAAATCTCGGATTGTGTATAATTAACATCATAAGAAGAATCAACAGATCTAAGATCACTCAAGATTTTATTAAACCTAGAAAGATAGTCATCCAAAGCTTCTCCAGGTTTCATCTCAAATTTAATATACTCCTTTTTGAAAAGATCTCGACGAAGTTCTTTAATGTTATTTGTTCCTTGATGAAAATTACTCAAGGCAATCCAAATTTCATGGGCAGTTTGAAGATGAGCAACTTGATCATAATCCGAATGAGAAATCCCACTCAAAAGAATATTGCGAGCTTTGCAATTTTGTTCAAACTCAGTTTTTAAAGCAATAGTATTAATTTGTTCAGGGATCTCATAAGGATGAGAAACCTTTCTCCAAATATCATAATCCTCAGCCATAATACAAGATTTCATCCTACTACACCAATGAGAAAAATCAATTCCATCGAAAACATGAGGCTTAGTTGAGAACCTATTAGCAGCCATGGCAAAAAACCCTAGATTGGTTAAAATCCAAAGAAGAAAACAAGGCTCTGATACCACTTATAGGATCGAATAGTAACAACTAAGCCAATCAGAGGGGGGTGAATGGTTGGTATGCCCAAAAACCAAAACTTTTAGCGGAAATGAAAGTTACCCTCAAATTCGACGAATCACGGTCTGACCGAAGGTGTTGCGCCGGTCTGACCGCTTGGAACACGTCGGTCTGACCGCTGTTCTCCCGCCGGTCGGACCGCCGCCTTCCCGCCGGTCTGACCGCCGCCTTCCCGCCGGTCGGACCGCCGCCTTGCCGCCGGTCTGACCGCCGGTATGTCGCCGGTTGGACCGCCGAAACTCGGTGAAACACAAATCGAAGAACTCTTAAAGTAGATGACGACTTTATCGATTCTCTCTGTGTTTACAAAGTGCACCAACAGCACTCCTTACAAAAATCTCGACTAAACTCGAAACCCTAACAAAAACTCTTAACTCAATTTCTCTCAAAAGCGATACCGGGAAGCCTCACACTCCCTCTCTATTTATACCCAAGGTAGGCAGCCTAAAGTCATGAACCAAACTCATACTAGAAGTCCTAATCACCCTAGGAAACCTTCTCGTATAAGAAACAAATTTACATAACCAATCCCACAAAATTTGGACTCGTTCCAAATTCGACTCCGCATCCCATACGCACACAATACCTCCATCGTATGCCATATGGAACCTTCTCCTTCCACGTGCATTGAACTCTAGCCTTAGTATCCCGCATGATCTCTGACCACCCTGGACGTCGTCTTATCCCCAAGCCGACTCCCGGTCCATCACCGCAAATACTCTCCCGGCATTAATTCACCTACACATGAAACAAACAAAGAAACCATATTCCGAGACCAAGCTATCCCCAACTTGACTCATTGTTAGCAAACAACAGTATTACATACGCATAGTATCCATCTAGAAGTCATATTCATGAAACAATTATGGATATCCAAACAAACAACCCGAAACCAAAACCAATTCAGTGTCGGCCAGTCAGACCGCGGGCTGCGTTGGTCTGACCGCGCAATACACGGCGGTCTGACGGGCAACCACTGCCCGGTCTGACCGGACCCAATCCAACAATTACTGTATATCACCTGTGAAATCCAATCAACTCCAAAAACCACTTCGCAAATAAATTCCAAATATCAATACCAATAATCTCCAACGCCAATTGTTCATCACAAAATAACAATAAAAAACACCTTTGATTTTACATAGCCCGCCTGCTGAGTCCACTCGCAGAACTCGAGTGCGGAGGCGTTTTCGCCCGGAACACCCCGCGTCTTCGCCCCCATGTCGGTAAGCGCGAGACGAAGAGTGCGGCAGACGGTCTTAGCGGATTCAGTGGCCCTCGCCACCTCCCGCGCAAGGCGTTGGGCCTTCGCCTCGGTCCTATTCGCCTCCTGACGAAGAGCCTCCATCTTCGGCTCCGTCAGGTTGTAATAATCGGTGAGGGCGGAGGAGTGCCCTCGCTCCTTCTCCAGCTCGGCCTTGAGGCGATCGATTTCCGCCTTCGCCTCTCTGCCCTTATCCATTTCGGCCTGGAGGCGTTTGTTTTCCGCCTTTGCCTCCCGGAGGGACCGAGCAAGGCCCTCCATCTCCAGGCTCTTGCGGCCCAGCTCGTCGTCCTTGGCCCGAAGACGGTTCTTCAGGCCATCAAGGCGAGTTCGCATTGTTCGCAACGTCGAACAGTGGGCCGCAAGGATCTGGCAAAACAAGAAAAAAAAGAGGGGGCAAATGATAAGTCAGGACGTCGAAAACAACGACACAAAAAGAGAATATAAAATAAAAAGAAGTCAACTTACTGTTGATGACCAAATTTGGTAATTCAAAGTATCGGAAATAAAGATAGAGTCGAAGAGAATCAAAGAGATTAGATTGTTTCGGAAACAGAGTAAGAATCGGCTATAGTCCGAATCGGCTGTGGACTGGATCGGCAGAGTCAGAGTCCGAGTTGGACAAGGTTAGCCGATGAAGCCGATTTCGGTAATATGACTCGGTACACGTCATCGGGTTATGTTAACGTGATTCATATGGATTGCCATGCACGGATAAAGTCCTGAGGAGGCAACTGTATCTATTAATTAGGATATTTTATGTAATTTCTTTATAGATATTCCCGGTAAGAGTCCGCCTACGGGACTTGTTCGTTAGTTGGATTTGTATTAGGTTAATATGAGTCGTGTCCGTGATGAACAATGTTTGTATTTTCGGGTATAAATATAATCCTGAGGTCTTGTAAATAATAACAACATACGTTCAATCAATCTCGGTGCATCGCCACCTTTGTTTCTTATTTCGACAAGCTTGTGCTCTCGAGTCGTGCTGCATCAATTTGATCTTCGGCGAGAAGGTATATCTTGTCATGGCAATTTGCATCATCGGGATTAGTGCTTACATCTTTATGACACTCTAATTCTATCTTGGAAGTTCCACAGTTATCATATACATCATATAACTTAGATCAATAATGCTATCTCCTATATCGGCTAGATCCGTTTTAGGGTTTCAACAGTATCGGCTAGTTTACTTTATTGATTCATGTTATATGATGTATCCACCATCCTGATTTGATGTTATTGGCTTGTTATATATCATGCTTCTTTTATATTTAATGCTGCATTGGTTCAGTCCAACCTATTAAGTTGTTTAGAATCATGATCTATAACATGCTTTACGATTGTCAATAGGGATAGTATCGGAGTTTCAGCTGATCTTATCTGTCTAGAATACTTTACATGGTTTTATACTTTGTTTAATGTTCTATATTCAATCTTTAATGCCTTATCATGAGATCATATCGGATTTATGACCGATATACAAGTATATCTAGATATTGGCTATGACATTAGTCTTATGTGATCATTATTTCATGTTGTGATAGACTTAAGCAATTTATACTGTCTCGGTTCAGTCCGATCTATACCAATTGTTTATTTCTAAAGCAATAATATTGATATCTACAGCCGATATGCTAGTATTAGGGGTTACTTTCATGCTTATTCATATACCTTACAGCCGATTCATGCTTTATTGCATCGGTTAGGTCACATACGATATGAAATCGGTCCTATGGCCGATTGTCTATCGTTTACTAATATTCTTTACATATTTTCTTGTTGATTGCATGATCAAATCAACTGGCACGCCCTTGAACCTAAAACCCTAATTTTGGACCTGCACTAGAGTAAAACAAATCTCTCAGGCCAGTGTGTGTTTTTTGCATCAACACGCTTTTGGCACGCCCGGTGGGACCACGTGTCATCATGTCTCCAAATATTACTGAAGTTTCTGAGGACAACATCGTGCCGGTCACGCTTGAGCAACTGAGTGAAGAACAGAGAGAGGAGATGCAACAGATGCTGAACCAACTCCAGAACCAATATCTTCACTCATTCACGGTGACACGGCAAGGCACAGTTATTCAAAGAGCTAAAGTCTAAGTACCGATGATTGTGAAGCAAGATCCAAGTACTTCCGGGTCAGGAGAGGAAAAGGATAAATAAGCGAAAGTCGAATCAAGTGATCAGGAACTCCATACATTGCAAGATCGCATGATTCGGTTGTACATCACACCTTGGTCAACCAATCCAGAGTGCTTGTGAACACGTTAACAAATATGATCAAGACGGTAGTCGATGGAACGATAGCTGAGGAAAAGGCTAAAGAACCCATATATTTGCCGGACGGCACATTCCTAGGATATAGAACTCTGAAGACAGACATCGACGGGAGTCAAGGAAATCAGCAAGTGCTTCAAACCCAGGCTCCATCGGCTCCTTACTCAAGTTCAAATATTCCATCAATCCTAACCAGATCACAGCTGTAACACCCTGAAAATTCCCGGCAATAAAAATCACTAAAATTTCGAACTTTTTAAAACTTTTGCATCATGTTGGATGTTATGGTTGCTGTTGTTTGCCAAATTGTAAATTGTCACAATGGAAAATCAAATTGAAAGTAAACATCTAGGTAATAAATACAATTTACAAGAATACGTTGTTATTTATTTGCGCATGCGATAACAAGCCAAATATAGAACAGGTTAACTATTAAGTCCATGTAATGTAAATTACAAATCCAGTGCTAGATTATTGAACCATGTTAATAGGCTGATCTCACAAGAATACTCAGATTAACTTCGAACTCATCACATGAAATAATGATCACCACTATAATAACCCACTATATAGAAGGGCCTCCAAAATTATCTAGACTGATTTTGGGATCTAACTTCATTTGGATAATGCAATAAAATACATCTGTGCCGTCACAACTTTCGGATAAAACTTGGACTTTTGGACACTAAATGTTAAATTCGATTGCCTAGAAAATTTACGGAATAAATTCTTCTCTCGTTCCTATTTAAAATTTCTCCGGAACCCTAAAAATACAAAACCTTATAATTAAAATTTGCATCGCATTTTATGGCTTGTTCATTTGAATCTTTATTTTTTGGGGGTTTAATTTATCGAAATTATTCCGGTGCAAACCCTAGAACGGAAATCGACGAGTGGGACACCTACGGTGCGTAGAATTGAAATAATAAATACTTTACCCAAATATCACGAATATATTTAGACAATATATGAATTTTATAATTATTATTCACGCACATTGAAGGGCGTACCGAATACGAATATAATTATAAATTTGGACAAATTCTAAATGTGGAATCAAACAACTCTAACAAAAAAAAAAAGATAAACTACTGTTTATCTTCCTCCTCTCGACATCCCTACCGCCTCCTACCGCCGCCCACCGCGCCTGCTGCGCCGCGCGCCGTCCCATCCACCTCGAGCCCCACCCCTGCCGCGCCCTCGCGCCCCGAGCCGCGCCGCTGCCCCGCCATCCCATCGCCGTTCGGCGCCGCCTGCCGCGCCGCTGCCGCCGCGTCGCCATCGCCGCTCGAGCCCCGCGCCGGCCGCCTCCCCGCGCCTCCCTTCCCCGGCCGTGCCCTATAAAACCCCCTCCTCCTCCCTTCCTCCCCATCCCTTCGCCCCCCCCCTTTCTTTTTCCTCTTCTCCACCGCCGGCAGCCATTGCCGCCGTCGCTGCTTAGATGGAGCCGCCGCTCGGCTGCCGCTCTGCCGGCCGGCCGCCGCCGCCTGGTCGCCGCTGCGCCACCGCCCCTCGCCGTCGCGCCGCTGCCCCTCGCCGCCGCACCGCCTGGTAAGCCCCCCTCCCTGCCGGCTGTACACAGAGAGAGAGAAGAGAAACAAGCAGAGAGAGAACCGAGGAAGAAGAAGGAGCAGAAAGAAAAAAAAGAAAAAGAAAAAGATAGAAAAGAGAGAGAGAAAAATAAAAATAAAAATAAAATAAAATAAAATATGGAGAGATAAAATTAGGGGATTAGGAATTTAATTTTTGTTTATCTCGAGTATATGTGCACACATGCTAGATTAATATAAAATGTTACGTAATCGATATATTCGTCGCCGTCGATTATTTTAGAGTCAAGTAAAATTAAATCGGATATTTACTTGCAATTTAAATTATTCACCTAACTAGATTATTCGTTTAAATAATTAATCTTTAGCGGGTTACTTAGCCGATTATTTAGATTTTCGTTCGTTAAAGTTTCGCTAAATCGATTAAATATAATCAGAGGATTAATTACCGGTCGTTTTTAAATTGCTATCATATCTATGCGACCGTTCATTATCCATTTAAATATCTATTTAGCCGGTATTTAGTTAACTTCTTAATCAATAATTAGGTTATCCGCTAAATTAGTCGTTACCATTATTTAGCCAACTATTTATCGGTTAGGGATGATTATTATCGGAACCTAAGTATCAAATATGTAGAGTATCTTATTTCGGTCTAGGGTTAACTATTATTTATCCGAGTCCCATTTATTCTGAATCGCGTAAATTGAAATAAACTAATACCTTAATCGGCTAACGGAAAATTATTAGGATAAAATGGATTAAGAGTAAATGACCTATGAACAGTACATTTTCACAATTTTCTCAAAATAATTTGAATCTTTGAACAAACATAACTTATTCATTTTAGCTCCGATTTGTGTAAGACTTGAACCTAAATTCATGTAAATTCATGAACGATCCAATAAATGCATAATTTACTATTTAATAAAATATATTTGTATCTATAAAATAATTAATATCAAATGATTAGATAAATAACTAACTTAAAGAGGTGCTAATAAATAAAAGTGATATTGTTCTGTAGAGTAGATATAATAACATTTGTCTCTAACATGTTTATTCACTATGAAAATCATGTTAACTAATTGGAAGTATTATTTCAAAAACTTGCTAGAGCATGTAGGAAAATACTAGTGCCATTTATTATCACTAACCATATATATATATATATATATATATGATTAAACCCATGACCCATAGGTTATTTAAATAAGCTTGGCTTTGTAAGTTTGTAGGGATACCCTTAGGTCAGTTCATAGCATATTTGCGAAATAATAATAACAATGCTAATATGATTAAACCACTTATACGAGATTAATAAATGTCATATGGTATAGAGTAGTATATGTATAACTTGGTTGTACCCACTAAAATGTAAATTATGTGGTAGAATATCTAAGATAGACAAAATACTAATTATAAATCTTGACCTCATATAATGGTAGCCCAACTGTGGATTAGGATTATCCGTTATAACATTATGTAATAAGATAATCTGCACATCTAATATTATTAACCTCACAAATCTAACATATAAAACTTGGATAATTATTAACCTGTTATAACGTCGGGAAAAATCTATCCATAATTAAAATAATGGCTCGATTGATAAACTAGTCAAACAATTCGCCGAAGTAATTCATTAATCCGACCTTGATACTATGACCATTATATTTAGATAGAAGCGAGTAATATGAGTGGCCCTTGTTGCGACTTCAACATTTATATTTGTTTGCGCATGATTGATTGATTGGTTGAATATTGGTTTTTCTCGCGTATTATAGTATTGGTGTATCGATTAGTCGTGAGGCAACGTGCACAGCTTTCAGGAGGAGAAGGTTGATCAAGATTGTAGAGTAAGGACTATCCTGAGCAAGGCAAGTTATCACTATCCCTTGAACATGTTGATCCCAATTGCGAAATTACTTTGTTTACAAATAAAGATGCATGCAATGATAAACATCCTACTTGTTGTTATGCCATGCCTTGAATGTTGTTTACCCCATATCCCCTTGTAACCATGTTACGTATGAGTCCCTAATCAATTATGACAGATGCTTAGTAATGCTAACTTAGAACTTTGCATACTCATATTTATCAAAATGCTATATGCTTGGGCAATTACCTTGGGAAGGTAATTGAGATGCGGCATGTGGAGACATGAGCGCCACATTGCCATGACATTGATGACATGATTTGTGAAAGGAAAATAAAAATTAAACAATTGTTTTCGACTGGGGCGGATGGTGGATTTGGGTGGTATCCGGAAAAGGCTAGCACCGTCCCCGGTCAATTAAGGACCGAGCCATGAAGCTAAGCATGAAACGACCCTCGTACAACCGTACTTCTCGGATGGGTATAGACCTAGCGGAGTAAGTAACCGAGCGGAGGCAGTATCCCTGCATAGTGGTTTTCTTAGTGTGTATGAGGGGCGGGGCCTACGGTGGGGTAGCCACCGGTAGGACCGCCACGTGTGAACCTAAATTTTAATATAACTTAATGCATGTGTGAGTTTTTCCCTTTCCGGGAGCGCCAGAACTCCTCTCACTGCTAGAAACCGTGTACGCCTAGAGTGCATGAGGATGTAAGTTCATGGAGCGGGTACTGCCAATGTGAGGTTATTGAAAGGCTTTGCCGTGACGCGTCTCATTCGTTGGGACTTCGGCTCATTTGTTGGGCAAGTTACGGAGTACGGGTAAAGTGTACATCCACTGCAGTGTGAGTAACTAAATCTATTCGAATAGCCGTGCTCGCGGATATTGAGCACCGGGACATGTATTACACTTGACTAGACTCTAAAATCTTAAACTGGTTGGGATGGGTATGCATAATGACTTTTATGTGCTGGTGGATCAACTTCTCGAGAAGCGAGAAGGGGTAGACCCCAGAAAACCATGATGACTCAATGGCGGGAAGCTATCCTTGGATGACAATGGGTGGTGGACAGAACCGTCGTTGATTAATGAACTATGGTATAAAAATTTGATCAGTCTATGCTAGGTCTTAGGCTTGTGAAAAGATTTATAAAATTTGCTTTACGCAAAAGAACCGGAAGCCATTCCTTGAATTACCTTCTATCATGTGCATTCTTGTGTGGTGGCTTGTTGAGTACTTTTGTACTCATTATTGCTCTATATATATATCTTTAGCAGAGTGCCTGAGGAGAAGCCCTTGTTGGTACGCTTGCGTACTTAACAGGATGATCGGAGTGCAGTCCCGTTCTAGGTCTCGTTCCCCAGTCGACTGCTTGTGGCATGTCAACCGGGCCCTTGTATTGTTTCGTCTTCCGCTGTTGTTCTCTGATAGTTGCTGGCCTGCCTGGCCCTAATGTAAGCATTTAACCCCTTAGCCTGAATTCATTCGTGATATGTTGTGATTCGGCTATGTATGTGTGTACCAACTACTGATCCAGGGATTGGTACGGATAAACACGTAAGATTTCCGATTCCCAAAATCGGGGGTCTACAACAGCCGATCACTGGGGGGCAAGCATCCACTCAGTTAACACCAGAACAATTGATCAACATACTTCACCCAAAACCGCAGGTTGTTGACACATCTTACCAGATTCCTTCGGTTCCGCAACAGCCGATTGGAATTACTCAGCCGATTGGCCAGCAGTACAGTACGGAGCAACTCCCATATGTACCACCTCAAGGTATATCAGCTGGCTTCAATCATCTTTATTAGCCCCACTCACCACGACCTCAGCCGATCCAATACGGCCAGATGGATCCTCTTCAGCAGCAGTATGGTGGAGCAACACCTCATCAACCCTGGGCCGATATGATCGCTGGACGTCATGAGGGAACAATTTGGGCTTAAGCCGTATCGACACCCATATCCAGAATACTTTGACCGGGTTCCATAACCAAACTGATACAAGGTGCCAGACTTCTCCAAGTTTTCAGGACAAGATAATGTATCAACTTATGTGCATGTTAGCCGATTTCTAGCTCAGTGTGGTGAGGCATCGGCTACAGAGGCCCTCAGAGTTCGCTTGTTCCCACTCTCATTATCTGGATCGGCATTCACTTGGTTTCCATCCCTGCCATATAATTCAATCAGGAGTTGGGCCAATCTGGAGAAACAATTTCACAAGTACTTTTTCAGTGGAGTTCAAGAGATGAAGCTATCGGACCTCACGGCGATCAGGCAAAAATCAGAGGAATCGGTTCCAGATTATATTCAACGATTTAGAGATGTGAGGAACAGATGTTACAGCCTATCTTTGATAGACTCTCAGTTAGCCGATTTGGCCTTCCAAGGTTTGTTGGCGCCGATAAGGGAAAGGTGTCACGCCCGGAATTTCTATCCAAAACTCCAAACGCTTACATGTGTGTAAACCCTCGTCCAGGAATCAGCCGAGGCACAGAATAACAAATTGATAATCGAGTGCAATATTTATCTAATTAATCGACGAATATAAAGTCATTACAGCGGTAGATAGTTCCTCTCAAACAATAAAGATCTAAGCAGCGGAATATAAAATAAATAACGCAGGTGACTCCAATCCACAAGCATCATGACCAGAGCTACGCCTAATCCTCCACATCTTCAGCATCACTGTAGAACTCCTCTGATGAATGATTGCAAGGTGAGTATATGGTATACTCAGCAAGCCACGCAGCAAATATGCAAGTGCAAGGGATAACAAAGGACGGCATAATATAGTCTCATTTGCGTAAATGACATTTAATAAATACTACAGAATTTAGCAAAACAGTAAAGTATTTAATTAAACAATATTAATCCAACGCTATGCAACACGCCCGTTGCACAGGCCCAACCATTCTGAACAACCATTCCGGTTGTACAGACCTATCTCCAAACCAGGAATAAGCCATTCCAAGCCAGGAGCTAAACAAATTATTACCAATTACAGAATCATTTATTATGGTGAGAAGTGTGAGACTAATCACGAAAGACATTGTTAGACTCGCCCATGACCGCGGGCACGGCTATTCGAATAGTTCTACCCTGGCCAGAGGCGTACCACTGTACCCACAAGACACAACCTCAACATCATGTCAACCATGCGTCGTGATACTTAGCAAGTACTCGAATAGAGATTGTGACATCACCCTCTGCATAATGCAATTCAAAGCAGTGCACCATTCCTGGATCATAATCACCCCCTTATAAAACAAGGCATGGACTCCCCAGCGACCCTCGTGGGCTTATCTCCGCCACTTCTCAACCCGGTGCCCCACAATGAACCTCACTACACAAAGGGTAAAGCCGTTGCCCACGCTGGCTTGTGGTTGGCACGGTTAATGTTTCACAACCGAAACTCGTGAACCGGTCCTTAACTGTCATGAGCACGACCATCCAAACCATGTGCTCACAACCCACCATTATCAAGTTTTAGTTGGCATATTTATTAATCACCCTATCATTATTAACCATCATAATCTACCATTAATCCATCATCAAATAATAGTGAAGCATTAATTATCCCATTCATGTGTGCTAGTGTCTCTAAGCATGACTAAGCATCCTAATTAATTTAGCTAAAACCATATAACGTTCTAGCTAATCCAATTATTAACCAAGTGACAAAGTAAAGGTAATCAAAACAAAGGGGCTTTAGCAAGGACAATAGGTTGTTCCCACCCGATGACATTCAAAAATAAATGCGGTAGTTGAATAAAACCAAATAGCTTTAAATGGGATCAACATGCTCAAAGGGTATTTAGGATCTGGGTGACTTGCCTTGAGCTTCGTGAAACACTTCGGAACCTTCCTCCACGTAAACGCTCTCCTCCGGAACATCGGAAACTAAAGCGAATGAACAAATCAATAAAACAGTACAAAAACAAGCATAAACAGTACATGTGGATATTTTTAACATGTAGATCTCGATTTTAGATGAATTTAGCAACTTGAACCACTTGAATCCGAGTTATGATGATTTAATTATGAATTTCCGAAGTTTAACCAAAATTCACCTTAAAAAACAAAAACGACCTGCGACGAACAGACAGCAACAGAAGCTAGGGCCGGCGGTGGTGGCGACTTTCCGACGACTTTCGACAGAGACGAGTGGGTTGCCGGGCTTCCTCTCCTTGCTGCGAACCCAACGGTGGTCCTCCCGAGCGACGGTGGCGACCGTAACGACGACAAAGCTCGGCTGAAATTTTCTCGCGACGACGGTGCTCAAGCAGCAGTGGCTAGGGCACCTCGGTCGACGAGGGGCTGGGGCGAAGGCAGTGGCGGGTAGAGGAGGTCCTGGGGGGTCCATTTTATAGGGGCAGGGGTGGCGGTAGGCCCAAGGCAACTGGAATCGAGGAAGGAAAAACTATGGTTAGGAAGGAAAGAACTGATCCGAATTGCTCTCGAATCTTGCGATTTCCAAACGAATTAGACTAAACTTTCTATAGAGAAGAGATAAAGGAGATCAAGGGGATTATTTCCCCTCTACCAATTTAATCAAATCGGGCAAGAAACGAAGGAATTTTGGAAGGGGCGGCTGCTCTTTGGTGCTCGGAGTCGGCGGCTGCTACGGCGCAAGGAAGAAGATGATCCCGACAGGGGGGTCCCACCTGCCGGCGCCAGAGAGAGAGAGAGAGGCGGCTTAGCCTGGTGGGCTGGCTGGGCTGCAGCCCAGGCCGAAGAGCGGAGGGGAGAGGGAAAAAGAAAATGGGCTTTTGGCCCAAAACCAAAAGAGAGAGGTTAAACTATTTTTCTTTTTAAGTGTTGCATGGAATGCAATTCCATTGATTAAAAAAAATACTTTCTTGGCTCAAATAAATCCCAGAAAAATCTAGGAATAATTGAAACAAGAAAAGTATTTATTAAAGTTTTATCTAGCCCACTTTTATATTGGAATTTATTAACTTAAAATTAGATCTTTTCTTCTAGGCTTTTAAAATCATTTCTACTAATTCCATTTAAACAACAATTTATAATTTAGAGGTTTTTAGGGTGTGACAAAAGGTTTTCAGTTCAAGACTTCGGGAGTTTAGCACAGCTAGCTCAGAAAGTATCGGCTCATGAGACAAGGTTCCAGGAAGCAAGGAAGTTTATCAAAAAGGTAAACAATGTCAACAATATCTATAGCTATGACTCCGGTTCTGAAGACGATGACCCTGAGATCAATGCAGCCGAGTGGGCTAGGAACAAGAAGACGGTGGTCTGTCAATGGGCCAAGAATTCGGGAATGGAGGAGAGGTTTGATTTCGACATTACTAATGACAAGATTTTTGATCTTCTTCTCCAAGAAAAACAGATTCAACTGCCAGCAGGACATATCATCCCATCGGCTGAGGAGTTGAAGAAAAGGAAGTACTGCAAATGGCACAATACAGGGTCTCATAACACCAATGATTGCAAGATTTTCAGGCAACAGATCCAGTCGGCTATTGAACAAGGGAAGATTAAGATTGATGAATCCAAAAGGCCGATAAAGATATATGGACACCCTTTTCCAGTCAACATGGTGCACCCTGGATATAATCGCAATACAGCCGATGGAGATAAAAACTACACTAGGAGTATCAGATCGGCTGGCATGATTAACAAATATCAAAACAGGCGCCAAAAGGAAGAGGAGTTATATTCTCAGGAAAGTGAAAGATATTTTGATCCTCATTGGAGTTGTGAATTTTTCAGATTTTGTTGGAATGAGGGTATGAGGTTGCCATCTATCCAAGATTATCCTGGATGCAGTAATCCCGATGCACAGTTCATCAGAAGCTCAAGCCAACAAGGTGCAATTACAAATCGGCCGAGTCAATCAAGGTTGCCAGTTCATGAGAGACTTGGGCCGATACAACAAGACAACAGCGAAGATGACTCACTTAGAGAATCCAAGCCAATGTATCCTCAATGGTGCCCTTCTGGAATATTCACCAAAAATCAAAAGAGAAGAGTTCAAAGGATGAGAAATAGGGAACAGTTCCAGGAGGTTGAAGGGGAGATTGAGCATCGGCTGAGGCAGAAAACAAAGAAAGTCTGGCGCGTGAAGAGCAAAGCGGTGCCAGCCGATGAAGTTAGAGCCGATCGCAACAAGAATCAACAACGAAAGGGCAAGGAAGTGATGTCATCTGAGATAAACATGGTTTTCATGTTGCCAGCCGAATATGCAGTAGAGCAAGTCGTCGAGCAAGAAGAAAATCTGCCATCGGCTAAATTGACGTTATCTCCACAGCAAGCCATTTTTGAGAAGCCCGAGGGAACTGATCATCGGCACCTCAAGCCACTCTATGTTAAGGGATTTGTCAATGGTAAGCCGATGTCAAAGATGCTAGTCGATGGAGGAGCAGCTGTTAATTTAATGTCTTACACAACATTCAGAAAGCTTGGGAAGAATTCAGAGGATTTGATCAAGACTAACATGGTTCTGAAAGATTTTGGTGGGAATCCATCTGAGACCAAGGGAGTTTTGAATGTAGAGCTAACCATCGGTAGTAAAATAATTCCAACCACGTTCTTTGTTATTGACGGGAAGGGTTCCTACAGTCTGTTGCTGGGAAGAGATTGGATCCATGCTAACTGTTGCATCCCTTCAACAATGCATCAAAGTTTGATTCAATATCAAGGGGACCAAATTGAAATCGTGCCAGCCGACAGGTCAGTCAATGTAGCTTGTGCCGATTTATCTATTTGGGAGATGGAAGGAATTGATTGTTTATCCAGTAAAGTTTGGCAAGGAGATTACTTAAAGATTTCTGATGATGCCATACAGACAACAGGAGATGGAGAGCCCCAATTCTTGTTTTGAGGGCGCCGTGGAGGGTTCCAACTTCTACACAGAGGATACTATTGATGATCTCGACGGCAAGCTTGGGCAAGGTTTTATGTCGGCCGATGAACTAGAGGAAATCGATATTGGACCAGGTGATAGGCCTAGGCCGACATATATTAGTAAGGGTTTACCAAAAGAATTTAAATATAAATTAATTGCGCTTTTAAAGGAGTCTAGAGATTGTTTTGCCTGGGAATACTATGAGATGCCAGGACTTAGCCGATCGATAGTTGAACATCGGCTCCCTATAGAACCAGGATATCGGCCATACAAGGAACCCCCAAGACGTTGTAAAGCTACAATGTATGATGCTATCAAGGCTGAAATTACAAGACTTTATGATGCTAACTTTATCAGACCATGCCGATATGCTGAGTGGATTTCTAACATAGTTCCAGTTATCAAGAAAAACGGCAAGCTCAGGGTTTGCATTGATTTCAGAGACCTCAACAAAGCTACACCAAAAGATGAATACCCAATGCCGGTAGCCGATCAACTCGTAGACGCAACATCTGGACACAAAATCATCAGTTTCATGGATGGCAATGCTGGTTATAATCAAATCTTTATGGCTGAGGAGGATATTCATAAGACTGCCTTTAGATGCCCTGGTGCTATCGGCTTGTATGAGTGGGTAGTCATGACTTTCGGCTTAAGGAGTGCTGGCGCTACGTACCAGAGAGCTATGAACTACATTTTTCATGATCTCATCGGTAGATTGGTGGAAATATATATTGATGACGTGGTGGTTAAATCCAAGGAAGTTGATGATCATATAGCCGCTCTGAAACAGGTCTTAGAAAGAGCAAGGAAATATGGGTTAAAGATGAATCCCACCAAGTGTGCTTTTGGTGTATCGGCTGGTCAATTTCTTGGGTTTCTGGTCCATGAGAGAGGGATTGAAATTCCTCAGAGGAGTATTGAGGCAATTAAGGATATCAAACCCCCAGAAGACAAAACCAAGTTACAATCATTGATCGGCAAGATAAATTTTGTTCGGCGTTTCATATCAAATATGTCTGGCCGAATAGAACCATTTACTCCTTTACTGAGGTTGAAGGTCGATCAAGAATTTGTCTGGGGAGAAAAGCAGCAGCAGGCTCTGGATAATATCAAGGAATATTTGGGTACTCCTCCAGTTCTTATACCACCACAGAAAGGGATTCCATTCAAGTTATATTTGTCAGCTGATCAAAACTCCATCGGCTCAGTCTTGATCCAGGAGGTTGAGGGGAAAGAGAGAGTTATATTCTATCTTAGTAGACACCTATTGGATGCAGAAACAAGATATTCACCTGTGGAGAAGTTATGCTTGTGTTTATATTTTCCTGCACAAAGTTGAGGGATTATCTACTCTCCAATGAATGTGTTATAGTATGCAAAGCCGACGTGGTGCGTTATATGCTATCGGCTCCAGTTTTGAAAGGACGAATTGGGAAGTGGATTTTCGCTTTGTCAGAATTTGATCTCAGATATGAATTGGCTAAGGCGGTTAAAGGGCAAGCGATAGCCGATTTCATAGTTGAACACAGAGATACCAGCATTGATAACATTGATATTATGCCATGGACTTTATTTTTCGATGGATCTGTTTGCACTCATGGTTGTGGTATCGGCTTGGTAATCATATCGCCTAGGGGGGCAAATGTTCAGTTTGCTTTTACTATTAAACCATACTCTACAAATAATCAAGCAGAATATGAAGCCGTTCTCAAGGGACTGCAGTTACTAAGGGAAGTTGAAGCCGATGCTGTTGAGATCATGGGTGATTCATTATTGGTTATAAGTCAGTTATCTAGAGAATATGGATGCAAAAATGACACCCTGGTGATCTATAATGAGAAATGCCAAGAGCTAATGAAGACATTCAAGATGGTTACTTTGCAACATATTCCTAGGGAGCAAAACGTTGAAGCCAATGATTTAGCTCAAGGTGCCTCAGGATATAGGCCGATGTTACAAGGGATTGAAGTAGAAGTAGCCTGTATTCCAGCCGATGATTGGAGGTTTGATGTTTTTGAGTATCTAAAGAATCCTTCAAGATCAGTTTCAAGGAAGTTGCGAAGACATTTGTGGGACACATCAATCGGCTCACAAAATGAAGTGGTTGATTCGAAGAGTTGGATATTTTTGGCCGACAATGCTGGAGGATTGTTTCAGATATTACAAAGGTTGTCAAGATTGTCAGAAATTTGGGGCAATTCAGCGAGCACCAGCATCGGCTATGAACCCTATTATCAAGCCATGGCCGTTCAGAGGTTGGGGTATTGATATGATCGGCCAGATCAATCCACCATCAAGCAAAGGACATAAGTTCATATTGGTTGCAACTGATTATTTCACTAAGTGGTTTGAGGCAATTCCTTTGAAGAAGGTTGACAGTCAAGATACAATCAATTTTGTTAAAGAGCATATTATATACAGATTTGGTTTGCCACAGACGATAACGACTGATCAAGGTTCTATATTTGTGTCTGATGAGTTTGTTCAGTTTGCTGATACCATGGGAATTAAGTTGTTGAATTCATTACCATATTATGCACAAGCCAATGGACAAGCTGAAGCATCTAACAAGAGTTTGATTAAGTTGGTTAAAAGAAAAATAGTCGAATATCTCAGGAAGTGGCATACTATTCTGGCTGAGTCATTATGGTCTTATTGGATGGCGTGCCATGGTGCAATCCAGGTCCCTCCTTATCAACTGGTTTATGGGCATGAGGCCGTATTACCATGGGAAACCAACATCGGCTCTAGGAGAATTTCTTTACAGGACGAGTTAACAGCCGATGATTATCATAATTTGATGTTCGATGAGTCAGAGGATTTGGTTCAAGCAAGATTGCGAGCTCTTGAGAAAGTTAGAAAAGACAAAGAGAGAGTTGCAAGGCATTATAACAAAAAGGTTGTGCCGAAATCTTTCGAAGAGGGTGAACTTGTTGGGAAGTTGGTATTGCCGATCGGGGCCAGAGATAATAAATTCGGCAAGTGGTCACCAAATTGGGAAGGACCGTTCCAAATCCACAAATGTGTTTCTAAAGGGGCCTACATGTTAAAAGGACTTGATGGAGAGATATTTGGAAGAGCACTTAATGGAATGTACCTAATGAAATATTACCCAAGTGTTTGGATTGGATCCTAATCGGCTATGGTTTGCCGATTTGACAGCCGATGTGTTGATATCGCCTTTCGATGGCTGATATTTTTATCGCCCCTAGATATATAAGTTTGCAGCATTATATTCCCTACTACAAACTTGGGGGCATAAAGGACGAAAGTTGGAAATTTTTGAACAAATTTTGCATAAGCTAGAATACAGCCAAATATAAAATTAGCTCGATAGCTGACACATGTATGGTAGCAAAAGTATCAATCGGCACAAGGGATTTCAGAGTATGTGTTACAAGACAAATGTTCTAGCCGATTGCAGAATTAGTTACAGAATTTTTCTAAGTCCTTATTACATGATATTATTGAGCAAGGTAGCGCTGGATTGCCGACAGTGCCCGTTGTCGGATTTCTTCAACTTCTGCAATGGCTTGGGCATCTTGGGCGTCAGTTCCAGGAATCACCTTTAAGGACTTGGTCATGGTGGCCAAATTCTTTATAGCCGTTCTCAACTTCGCTTTTTGTTCCTCAATGGCCTTTGGGAGATCGGCTAATTTCTGTTTTTCCAGTGCGATCTTGGCATTACATTCTTCAAGCTTGGCTAGCAGATCTATTCTTTCAGCCTCCAGTTGGTCTATTGTGGCTTTAATCGGTTCTTCGGCTAGTTGGTCAAGCTTGGTTTTCTCATCATGTACTAGTTGCCGATTGGCCTGAATGGTAGCTTCGATATCTTTCTTCTCTCGTCGATCGGCTATTCTCTGTCTAGCTTTTTCCAGCTTGAATTGGTGTTGCTCAAGATACATGGCTGGAGTAATTGTGTTGGACAGCTCATCTGGGAGTAGGGCTTGAATCTCTTGGAATCTTGATCGGAGGGTGCTGCAGTCAACTACCAAGCTGTCCAGAGATGCTTCTAGCCGATGTGCAATGTCTTCAAGATTCCTCTTCACGTCATCGGCTAGAGGAGCTAAGGACTTGCTTGTTGCTTCCCCTCCTGTTTCTTCATCAAAGTAGTCCTTTATATCAAAAGAAAATAAATCGGCTAAGACCTGGAAGTAGGAAAGATGAAAGGGATACAAGTGAAGATATTTTTGTATAGCTGATTTTGAAGAATTTTAAGGACGAAACTTACAGGAATTGCAGGGGCAGCAACTTCTTCTTCTTCAATATGATGGCTGCCTACAACCGATGCGGTGTGTTCACTTGAAGCCGGTTGAGCTACAGGCGATGGAGGAGAAGGAGGCTGAAATATTTATGCAAGTGTTAGATAATATCGGCTAATGAGATATTCAGAGTTTTAGAAAATTGAAACTTACCAAGGGAGCTTGAATGGTTGGCTTAGCCAATATTTGTGCTGGTTTCTTCTTCTCGGCTGGTCTTTTCTTCTACAAAATGCAAGAGTTGGAGATTTATATTGAGGGTGAATAAGGAAAATTTGTATTAAGGAAGATGAATTTACCCTGGGTTGCCGAGTGAAGACAGCAGGAGCAGAAGGAGTTGTGGGGGTTTGTCTTGGAGCCGGAGAGGCTGGAGGTGTCTTTTCTCCCACATCACTGGATTCGGCTGCGGCTTCATCTATTGCTCGTTCAATTGATGCTTTTTTTAGAGCTTCATTTGTGTCATCAGCTGTTGGAGGTGGTTGTTTCTTGGTTTTTTTCTTAGTAGCTAGTGGCATGGCAGTTGATGCTCTAGTTTTTCTTTTCCTGCCTGCATCGGCTGGTTCCCTCATTTGTCCTTGGAGCAAACTTGATGTCTTGGGGGCATGATAGCCGATGATAGGAGGAGTCATGCCACATCTGCTAGGTAGTAGCCCTGCAACATCCTCAATGTCCTTGCCACTTCTGCTGATACGAGGGGGAGATGAATCTGTAGTCTGAAAGAGCAGAGATAGTTCATAAGTTAAAGAAGAATCAGCTAATGTATTTAAAACAGTAATGAAGATGAATTAGAGGAAATAAAGGAATTACCTGAGGGATCATGTCTGGAAAGAGGTCAGTCATGTAGATGGTAGCCGATTGGTGAAAAAGATGTTGTTTCCACTCAGCCCACCATGAATTGAAGACCTTACTCCTGAACATGGCTAGCTCAATATCATTAATATTGCCAAGGGGAGGTCCTGGGATATTAAGTAGCCGATCCATCATCAGGCTTGAAGTTATTTCTCCTCGGCATTGAATCTTGTCAGCAAACCACAAGCCGATTGGGAGT
Source organism: Oryza punctata (assembly GCA_000573905.2). Classification (NCBI taxonomy): domain Eukaryota; kingdom Viridiplantae; phylum Streptophyta; class Magnoliopsida; order Poales; family Poaceae; genus Oryza; species Oryza punctata. The sequence continues at coordinate 5,433,189 of CM002489.2, read as the reverse complement.
TGTCCCATACCAAATTGCCTGACTGAGCTCATGGGATGGTAAAACTCATATGATACTTTTATGTTCCTGCCTTGATGGATGCCGATAGGAAGGATGCATGGGCTGATGGCTGTGGTATATACTTCTCTGGACTTCTGGAATTTGTCATGATTGATTTCTTCGAATCTGAAGTCTGATGGCAGCTCAAAGTTGACTGAGTCCTCATAAAAGAACTAGATTCTAGAATTTTTCTAGAAGCTATCATAAAAACTAAAGAACCAGTCCTTGAGCAGTTCTACTGATAGTTTTGCTCCTGAATCGGCTGGTGTGCTGGCATACTCTCCAAAAGATGTACACCTCCGATGTGTTATCTCTTCATCATCATCATTGGTGATCGGCTCCAGTCTTGGGAATTCTGCTTCAGTTAGGGATGGCCGATTGATAGCTTTCATGGCTACCAGATTTAGCCAGGATTGGAGTAGCCACCATGGACCACCTGCACTAACTACTGAGCCGGTGGCTAGCTTGGATGATGCATTGTTCAGGGTCTGGTATAGGTAGCCGAGCAAGATTTTTCCCAAGGAAAACTGCCTCTTCTCCTCAAGTGCTTCGGCTATATGTTGCCAGTTGGAAGTTGGGCCATAACTAGATCCACAAAACAGGAATTTTTCTAGCCACATCAGCAAAAAGGCAGTGTGTTCTCTTGGGGTAACTGAGCCCTGACCCATGTTGGCTGAAATAAAACTAGACCATCCTCCTATGCTCTTGGTTTTAAAGTCAAATCTATTTTTGGAGTTTAGTATCATAGGGTTGGCCGATGAGGTGATATCTAGCCCAATTAACATAGTAATATCCAGTAAAGTTGGGGTCATTGGTCCTTGATTGAACAAGAATGCATTGATGGCATTGGACCAGAAATAGCTAGCAGAGGCCATCAGTGGTTCGTCCTTAGCCGAATTTGCCAGAGTAAGGGCTAAGGCTTGGCCGATTCCAAGTTCATCCCAGTGGCTTTGCTTGCCAGCCGATATGCATTTATACCATGTGGGCCAGCTTTTTTCTATCAGGAGTTGGGCCGATCTAGAAAGACAATTTCATAAGTACTTCTTCAGCGGAATCCAAGAGATGAAGTTATCAGACCTCACAGCCATTAATCAAAAATCGGATGAGACAGTGCCAGATTATATTCAGAGGTTCAGGGATGTGAGAAACAGGTGTTATAGTTTGGTATTGACTGATTCACAACTAGCCGATCTGGTTTTCTAGGGGCTGTTGGCACCAATCAGGGAAAGATTTTTGGCTCAAAATTTCGAAAGCCTGGCACATTTGGCTCAGAAGGTGACAGCCCACGAGACACGGTTCCAGGAAGCCAGAAAATTTGTTAAGAAGACCAACAATGTCAATAATGTTTATAATTATGACTCTGGCTCTGAAGATGAAGATCCAGAGGTTAATGCGGCCGAGTGGGCTAGAACAAGAAAACAATGATATGCCAATCGGTCAAGAATTCTGGGAAAGAAGAGAGGTTTGACTTTGACATTACCAAAGCTGACAGGATATTCGACCTTCTCCTTCAAGAGAAATAGATTTAGCTGCCGGTAGGACATGTGATACCATCGGCTAAGGAATTACGAAGGAGGAAGTATTGTAAGTGGCATAACACGGGATCACGTAGCACCAATGACTGTAAAATCTTCAGACAGCAGATTCAGTCCGCTATTGAGCAAGGAAGAATAAAGTTTGATGATGCTAAATGACCGATGAAGTTAGATGGCCATCTTTTTCCAATAAATATGGTCCATACTGCGGCCGATAGGAAACAAGTCGATAGGAATAGGTATCAGGCAAGTGGCTTTACGTGGCTGGCATGATTAACAAATATCAAAACAGACGCCAAAGATAGGAAGAGGAGTATCGTCCTAGCGATGAGAGTTGTTTTGATCCTCATTGGGGTTGTGAATTCTTTAGATTTTGTTGGAACGAAGGTATGAGATTGCCATCTATTGAAGACTGTCCGGGTTGCAGTGATCATGATATACAATATGCGGGAAGTTGAGCCGATAGAGTAATAGTATGCGCCAGCCGATTTGGCCTAGAGTGCCGGTTCATCAGAGTCTTGGGCCAATGCAGCAAAGATATTTTGAAGATGAGTCACAAGCCAGGGTTGAGACTATGCAACCTCAATGGTGTCCTTCTGGAATTTTTACCAAGAGCCAAAAAAGACGTGTCCAGAGGATGAGGAATAGAGAGCAGTTTCAAGAGTTGAAGATGAGATCGAGCATTGGCTAACAAGTTGTTGACGATGAAATTTGGTAAGATAGAAGATGCTGATGAATCGGAAACAAGATCCAATCCGAAGCGGAATCGAAGATACGCGGGATTTTCGGAAACAGAGTGCGCATCGGCTGGAGTCTGTATCGGCTGGAAACCGAGTCTGATTTGGAATAGCCGATAGAGTTGAGTCCGATTTGGAATAGCCGATGTGGTCGTTATCGCAAGTGAAATCAATATCGGATTCGACAGGGAGTTTGCGATAATGTTACCAGACAAGGATAGAGTCCAAGATTGGCAAATGTACCTATTAATTTGGAATATATGTAATTTCCTTATAGATATTGTCGGTAAGAGTCCGCCTTAAGGGACTTGTCCGTTAGATGGATTTGTATTAGGGTAATATGAGTCGTACCCGTAAGGGACAATGTTTGTATTTTCGGGTATAAATATAGACCCGAGGTCTTGTAAAGAAACAACGCACGTTCAATCAATCTCGGCGCATCGACAACCTTTTGTTTTCTACTTTCGACAAGTTCATGCTTTCGAGTCGAGCTGCATCAATCTGATCTTTGACGAAGAGGTAGGTCTTGTTTTGGCGGTTTGCATTATCGGAATTAGTGCTTACATCTTTATGACACTCTAATTCTATCTCGCGAATCTCCAAAGTTATCATTAGGTGATATAATTTAGATTGACAATGCAATATATCCATATCGACCGATCTCTATCTAGGGTTTTGTCGATAATAGATACATTGATTTGTTGGTTTGAATTACATAATGTATCCACCATCCCGAAGAGGCAACCATCGGCTTGATTGTCTAGATATCATGCTTCTCTTTATACTTAATGTTGCATTGGTTAAGTCCAACCTATTAAGTCGTATTTAGAATCATGATCTTTAGTCTGTTTTATGGTTGTTAATAAGGATAGTATCGGGGTTTCAGCCGATCTTATCTGGTATAGATGTTTTACATAGTTTCTTGCTTTGTTTAATGATTCTGTATCTGCCCCTTATATCAGGATCTAATCTAATACAAATATATTGAACTTATTATCAATCTGATTGATGTTAGTGTAATATATTTGTTGCCAGAGAATATCCTAATATAAGGTTATATCGGAGCTATAGCCGATACACGCTTAAATCTGGACTTTCGCTTTAGCATAAGTACATATAATCGTTATTTCATGTTATTTTAGACTTGGGCAATTTATACTGTCTCGGTTCAGTCCGATCTATCCCAATTGCTTATCTCTAAAGTAATATTGATATATTGATTATGTAACACTGATCTTTTCAGCCGATGTACTGGTTTTAGGGTTAGGTTATCATTGATAAAACCTTACAGCTGATTCATGTTTTATTGCATCGGCTAGGTTACATCACGATACGATATCGGCTAACTGGCCGATTGACTATTGTCTACTAATAAATTTGCATGTTTCTTCTTGTTGATTGCAGGAAAAAATCAACTGGCACGTCCTTCGAACCTAAAAGCAAGTTTTGGACCTGCACTAGAGTAAAGCAAATCTCTCAGGCCAGTGTGTGTTTTTTGCATCAACACGCTTTTGGCACGCCCGGTGGGACATTTGTGTCAGCATGACGCCCAACATCACTGAAGTTTCAGAAGACAATATTCTACCAGTCACGATCGAGCAGCTGAATGAAGAGCAGAGAGAGGCGATGAAGAAATTGCTAGATCAGCTCCAAAATCGATATCTGCATTCACTCACGGTAACCAGATAGGGCACGGTTATCTAGAGAACTAAAGTGGAGTTGCTGCCGACCGTGGAATCAGACCGAAGTACTTCTGGAGTTACTGAGGATAAAGGCAAGGAACCTAAAACCGAATCAAACAATGAGGAAATTCACACCCTACAAGATCGTATTGATTCGGCAGTACATCATGCTCTCATCATTCAATTCGGAGTACTTGTGAATACATTAACAAATATGATCAAGTCAGTAGTTGATGGAACTATAGCTGAAGAAAAGGCGAAAGGAGCAGTATATCTACCAGGCGATACGTTTCCAGGCTACAGGACTGTGAAGACCGAAATTGGCGGGAAGCAACAAACGTTTCAAACCCAGGTTCCATCGGCTCCCCTGTCTAGCACAAATATTCCAACAATATTGACGAGACAACCGCCGATCACTGGGGGGCAAGCTTCAAATCAATTGACACCAGAATAGCTGATGAGTATACTCAATCCAAAACCACCAGTCATTGATTCTACATATCATATTCCTTCGGTTCCACAATAGCTGATTGGAATTACTCAGCCGACAGGGCAACAGTATGTTCCAGAGTCACTTCCTTATGTGTCATCGCAAGGTCTATCGGCCAGCCAACATTATCAACCTCATTCTCCGCAGCTTTAGCCAGCACAATACGGTCAATATGATCAAATCCAGCAACAATACGGAGGAACATCACAGCATCCGTGGGCCAATATGATTGCCGACGTGATGTGGGAGCAATTTGGACTTAAGCCTAAGGACAATGGCAACATGTATCGGCATCCATACCCGGAGTACTTTGATAGAGTGCCATTACCAAACCGATACAAAGTGTCGGATTTTTCCAAATTCTCAGGACAAGATAATGTGTCAACTTATGAGCATGTTAGCCGATTTCTAGCTCAATGTGGGGAAGCATCGGCTACAGAAGCCCTTAGGGTCAGATTATTTCCACTTTCTTTATCTGGATCGGCATTCACGTGGTTTTCATCTCTGCCTTACAATTCTATCAGAAGTTGGGCCGATCTGGAGAAGCAGTTCCATAAATACTTTTTCAGTGGCATCCAAGAGATGAAATTATCAGATCTCACAGCTATCAGACATAAATCAGACGAAACAGTGCCAGAATATATTCAGAGATTCACAGATGTGAGGAACGGATGCTACAGTTTGGCTCTGACAGATTCACAACTAGCCGATCTGGCCTTCCAAGGGTTGTTGGCATCGATAAGAGAAAGATTTTCAGCTGAAGACTTTGAGAGTTTAGCTCATTTAGCCCAGAAGTTATCGGCTCATGAAATAAGATTCAAAGAAGCTAGAAAAATTGTCAAGGCCAATAATGCCAATAATATCTACAGCTATGATTCTGACTCTGAAGATGATGACCCAGAAGTCAATGCAGCTGAATGGGCAAGAAACAAAAAGACAGTAGTGTGCCAATGAGTCAAGAATTCGGGAAAGGAAAAAAGGTTTGATTTTGATATTACCAAAGCTGACAAGATATTTGACCTTCTTCAAGAAAAACAAATTCAATTGCTGGCAGGACATGTGATTCCATCGGCTGAAGAGTTGAAGAGGAGGAAATATTGCAAGTGGCATAATACAGGATCTCACAGTACTAATGATTGCAAGATTTTCAGACAACAGATCCAATCGGCTATAGAACAAGGAAAGATCAAGATTGATGAATCCAAGAAGCCGATGAAGATAGATGGGCACCCTTTTCCAGTAAACATGGTTCATTCTGGATTTAGCAGAGGCCAGGCCAATAGAGGTAAAAATTATGTCAGCAATATCAAATTGGCTGGTATGATCAACAAGTATAAGAAAAGGCGTCAAAGGGAAGAGGAGTCATATTATCACGACGAGGAAAGATATTTTGATCCACACTGGGGCTGTGAATTTTTTCGATTCTGTTGGAATGAAGGCATGAGGTTACCATCTATCGAAGATTGTCCTGGTTGTGGTGATTCCGATGTTCCATATGTTCAACAACCAAGCTGACGGAATATGGATGTGCATCGGCCGGCTCAGAAAAGATTGTCAGTTCATGAAAGACTTGGGCCGATCCAACAAGATCATTATGAGGATAATTCACAGACAAACCAAGGATATGCAACCACAGTGGTGTCCTTCTGGGATTTTTACTAAAAATCAAAAAAGGCATGTACAAAGGATGAGAAATAGAGAACAATTCCAGGAGGTAGAAGGAGAAATTGAACATCGGCTAAGGCGTACAAAGAAAGTATGGCGTGTGAAGGGTAAAGTGGTGTTAGCCGATGAAGCCAGAGCCGATAGGAATAAAAATATTCAGAGTAAGGGAAAAGAGGCGATGTCATCTTCAATAAACATGGTTTTCATGCTTCCAGCTGAGTATGCAATTGAACAAGAAGTCGAACAAGTTGACGAATCATCATCGGCTAAATTGATATTGTCTCCACAGCAAGCTGTTTTTGAAAAACCTGAAGGAACTGAACATCGGCATCTCAAGCCATTGTATGTCAAGGGGTTTGTTAATGGGAAGCCGATGTCAAAGATGTTGGTCGATGGAGGAGCACCTGTCAATTTAATGCCATATTCAACTTTGAGAAAGCTGGGAAAGAGTTCAGAAGATTTGATCAAGACCAATATGATTCTGAAGGATTTTGGCGGGAAACCATCTAAAACCAAGGGAGTTTTGAATATGGAGTTGACCATCGGCAGCAAAACAGTTCCTACCACATTCTTTGTTATTGATGGGAAGGGTTCCTACAGTCTGTTGCTGTGAAGAGATTGGATCCATGCTAACTGTTGTATTCCCTCAACTATGCACCAAAGTTTGATTCAATGGCAAGGAGACCAGATTGAAATCGTGCCAGCTAACCGGTCAGTCAATGTAGCTAGTGCCGATTTATCTGTTTGGGAGATGGAAGGAATTGATTGCTTATCTGGAAAAGTTTGGCAAGGAGATTATCTAAAAGTTTCTAATTATGATATAAAGCCAACAGGAGATGGAGAGCCCCAATTGTTACTTTGAGGGCGCTGTGGAGGGTTCAAATTTTTATACAAAGGATACTGTAGATGATCTCGACGGCAAGCTAGGACATGGATTTATGTCCGCCGATGAGTTGGAAGAAATTGACATTGGACCAGGTGATAGGCCTAGGCCGACATATATCAGTAAATGTTTGACAAAGGAATTTAAATGTAAATTAATAGAACTTTTAAAGGAATATAGAGATTGTTTTGCCTGGGAATATTATGAGATCACAGGACTTAGCCGATCGATTGTTGAACATCGACTCCCTATAAAACCAGGCTATCGGCCATACAAGCAACCTCCAAGACGTTGTAAAGCTAAAATGTATGATGCTATCATGGCTGAAATCACAAGACTTTATTATGCTAACTTTATTAGACCATGCCGATATGCTGAGTGTATTTCAAATATAGTACCAGTTATGAAGAAAAATGGCAAGCTAAGGGTTTGTATTGATTTTCGGGATTTAAACAACGCTACACCAAAAGATTAATACCCAATGCCGATTGCTGATCAATTAGTTGATGCAGCTCCTGGAGACAAAATTATCAGCTTCATGGATGGCAATGCAGGGTACAATCAGATTTTTATGGCTGAGTAAGATATTCACAAGACTGCTTTTAGGTGTCCTGGTGCAATCGGTTTGTACGAGTGGGTTGTCATGACTTTTGGGTTGCGAAGTGCTCGTGCTACATATCAAAGAGCAATGAACTATATATTTCATGACCTAATCGGCTTGTTGGTAGAAATCTATATTGATGATGTGGTGGTCAAGTCTAAGGAAATTGATCAACATATAGCCGATTTGAGACAAGTATTAGAAAGAGCAAGAAATATGGGTTAAAGATGAATCCAACTAAGTGTGCTTTTGGTGTATCGGCTGGACAGTTCCTTGGATTTTTTGTACATGAGAGAGGGATTGAGATACCTCAGAGGAGTATTGAAGCAATTAAGGACATAAAACCTCCAGCAGATAAGCCTAAGTTAAAGTCCCTGATCGGCAAGATTAATTTTGTTCGGCGGTTCATATCAAACTTATCTGGCCGAATAAAACCATTTTCACCATTGTTAAGGATGAAGGCCGATCAAGAGTTTGTCTGGGGTGAGAAACAGCAAAAAGCTTTGGACAATACCAAGGAATATTTGAGTAATCCTCCAGTTCTCATGCCACAACAGAAAGGACTTACTTTTAAGCTATATTTATCAACCGATCAGGATTCCATCGGCTCAGTTTTGATTCAATAAGTTTAAGGTAAAGAAAGAGTTATATTCTATCTCAGTAGAAGACTTTTGGATGCTGAAACAAGGTATTCACCTTGGAGAAGTTATGTCTGTGCTTATATTTTTCTTGTACAAAATTAAGGCATTATTTGCTTTCCATTGAGTGCACTATAGTATGTAAAGCCGATGTAGTACGATACGTGCTATTGGCTCCAGTTCTGAAGGGAAGGATTGGGAAGTGGATTTTTGCTTTATCAGAGTTTGACTTATGGTATGAATAGGCTAAGGCAGTTAAAGGGCAGGCGATAGTCGATTTCATAGTTGAACACAGGGATACTACCATTGATCATGTTGACATCATGCCATAGACTTTATTTTTTGATGGATCAGTTTGCACTCTTGGATGTGGTATCGGCTTGGTAATCATATCGCCTAGGGGGGCAAGTTTTCAATTTGCTTTTACTATCAAACCTTATTCTACAAATAATCATGTTGAGTATGAAGCTGTTTTGAAAGGATTACAATTGTTGAGAGAGGTTGAAGCTGATGCTGTTGAAATCATGGGTGATTAGTTAGTTATCTGGAGAATATGAGTGCAAGAATGATATTTTGATGGTTTATAACGAGAAGTGTCAAGAGTTGATGAAAACTTTCAAGATAGTTAATTTGAAGCATATTCCCAGGGAACAAAATGTTGAGGCTAATGATCTAGCTCAAGGTGCATCAGGCTACAAGCCGATGTTACAAGGTATTGAAGTTGAAGTTGCATGTCTAACAGCCGATGATTGGAGGTTTGAGATATTTGAGTATTTGAAGAATCCTTCTAAATTGGTTTCCAGAAAATTAAGATATAAAGCTCTCAAATATGTTTTGCTAGATGATACATTGTATTATCGGACCATTGATGGAGTTTTACTGAAGTGCTTGAGCATGGATGAAGCCAAGGTAATCATGTGCGAGGTACACGAGGGTATATGTGGAACTCATCAATCGGCTCATAAGATGAAGTGGCTGATTAGAAGAGTTGGGTATTTTTTGCTGACAATGGTGGAAGATTATTTCAGATACTATAAAGGATGTCAGGATTGTCAAAAGTTTGGAGCAATTCAGACAGCGCCAGCATCGGCTATGAACCCAATTATCAAGCCATGGCCGTTCAGAGGTTGGGGCATTGATATGATCAGCCAAATCAATCCACCATCAAGTAAAGGACATAAATTCATATTGGTTGCTACTGATTATTTTACCAAGTGGGTTGAAGCTATTCCTTTGAAAAAAGTTGATTCTAAAGATGCCATAGAATTTGTTAAGGAGCATATCTGTCACGCCCGGAAATTTATCCCAAATTTCCAGACCATTTTGTGTATAAATCTCTATCCAGGAATCAAGCCAGGGTACTCAAAACGACAAATTAATATACAGATCCAAGTGTAAATAAAGTGTAAATACTTACAGAAGAGGCACTTAGTCCTCACACCGAAAAGAAAACAGCAGCGAAAAGAGGCAACAATCCTAGCGGGGCTTCAGCTCCACTCCACAGGCAAAACTCAACTGGGGTATAAGCCTTGGTCTTCTAGCTTCGTCTTCAGCTCAGAAGCACTACGCTTCTGAAAAGGGGAATGATGGCAAAACTGAGTACAACCACCGTACTCAATAAGCTACACCAACGATGCATTCGTTCAAGGGGAGACAAGGAGGGTTTGCGTCTATTTGCATAAAGGTGGTTGTAAACATTTATAGTTGAAAATAGTAAAACAGTTGATTAATTAAGGCAAGTTTAAACATCTCCACTGAACAACGCTACACCACGTTGAACAGGCCCAGCCATTCCACCTGAACTAAACCAGTTTATTAAGTCAATTTAATTAATAGAGTGGGACTAATCACGGTGTATCTGGTTGATCGCCCATAACCGCGGGCACGGCTATTCGAATAGTTTTGCTCTGGCCAGAGTTGCGCAACTGTACCCACAAGATACGATTCCACACATGTTGCCATGCCCCGAAATACCACCATGGTACTGCAAAGGGAGAAATCGTGACAAGACCCTTCGCATAACTCCCCCTAACCAAGCACACCGCACCTCAGGGGTTCGCCCCCACTTTAAGCCAAGGTAGGCAGCCCCCTCTCGTGTCTTGGTGAATCCGGAAGCCGATCAATAGGTAAACCCCCACCGACCCAACCCCATCACGCCCACCCTTGCCTGGATGCGTCAGCTAGGGAAAAAAGCTACACTACAAGTCCAACAGTTACCCATGCCTGCTTGTGGTAAGCACTGTTAGTCTTCCAGGGTTTCCAGAGAACCGGTCCTTAATTGCCATGGGTGCGACTAGCAAAACCATACACCCACAACCCACCATTAAGCCATATTTTAGTTGGATAATTATGACCAGTGAAACATGGTCAGTTGTCACGAGCTCGCAGCTCAACAAGATACTAGAAATTGATAATGTGATTATCCCCATTATGTGAACTAGTGGTATTAAGCATGACTAAGCATAATATAATTCTAGAGACACAAGCTAGTCAAATTATCACCCAACTTTGACAAAGAGGGGACATCAAGTAAATAGGGCACAAGTGAGCAGATAGGTAAACCTTATGTTGTCGAAACGACAACTGCATACGTCGAAGGACGCGGATACTCAACAGTTGTTGGGAAAGTAAAGTGTAATAAATTTTGTATTAAAATTGGGATCTCCTTTTACATGGCCCTAGGTGGCTATTTATAGCCCCATTACATATCCCCTATTAGGGTTTAGGGCTATTGCAGGGGAATTTACATGGTCACCCTCATGAAGGGGCCCTTATATGGGTATTCAATGCAATTAAGGTGTACGGGCCCTCAATGGGCCGCCTTGCGACTACTGGCTCATTGGTCCATGGGCCGGGGCAATTGGGCCGGCCCACTGGATCTCCTTGGATTGGGTCTGTCTTGGCGGAGTCATCCTCCTTCGGCGCATGCCTTCGCCTTGCAGTCTTCGCCCAGACTGGCGGGAGCCCGGTGTAACTCTTCGCCTATCGTCTCTTTCGCCCTGATGTCTTCACCACCGGGCTTCGCCTCAAGAGGTCTTGGGCGTCTAGAGTTCGGACCCTTGCTGCTTGGCCGGTTTCGGCAGGCTTGGTCGAAGGGCCTCATGGCATACTGCCAACACCTTATTCCCATGTAATTAGCAAAACATGCAATTTATTTGTCAACGGTAAAACATTTTATAAATTGGGATCAAAATGCTCAAGGGAAATGTGTGACTTGCCTTGCTTCTTCGATTGATCTTCCAAACTCTTTTCCTTGCGACCGCGATCATCCGAAACAGCGGAATCTACATGTTGGCACGCAAAACGAGGAAAACTTCTAATAAAAACCAAATAAACAGTACATAAAAAGTAAACAAACATGTAGAGCTCAATCTTAGATGAATTTTGCAAATTGAATGGCCCAATTTGGAGTTCGTATGAATTAGTTATGAATTTTAGAACATGAACTATGTAATTACTATTAACCGAAAAACCTTACTTAATTGATATGTTTTAATGCCCGCGAACGGACAAGGTTGATGGAAAACAAACTCCGGTTAACGAGCCTCACGGGTTAGCGACTCGATGAGTCAACCTACCATGACCCGGGACCATGCAAACGGTCAACCGAACCGGCGAACAGAACCGGTGGCTTAGAATGGCTCTAGGGTTTTAGAACGACTCGGTACGGCCAAACCGACATGACACTACGCCACACTATGCGCGAGCGTAAGTAGCTTGCGGCTAGTGAATGCATACGTACCACGACGAGGGCACGGCTGCGACTATGGCTAGGTGCGGTGGTAGCAAGGTCGGTAAACCTACAAAGGCTAGGCGGCTGCTAGGTTGCTAGGGTTTTAGGCTGCTAACAGCGCGGCAAGCGACACGGCGAAGTGGCAACGACATGGTAAAGGGTCGGCAGCACGGCTACCGTGTGCGACAAAGCGGCAGCACAGCACAGCGCGGTACGGCTGGCATGGCAGCGGCGGCTAGCGGCGGCGAGGCGACGCAGCAGCCACGCGACACGACAACAACACGACAACGTCGGCACGTGGCAAAACAGCGGCGACGCAGCAAGCGGCGCGGCGGCGACTGCGGCAGCGGCACGGCAGTGGCTAAGGTTGTGGCGGCGCGGCACGGTAGCAACGTGGCAACTGCTAGGGCAATGGCGGCGTGTGGCACACGGTAGCGGCGGCGGTGCGGCAACAACGCGGCAGTGGCCAGGGTAGTGGCGGTGCGCGGCACGGCAGCGGCGGTAGCGCGGCTGCGGTGGCGGCGGTGCACGACAGTGACTAGGGCAGCAGCGGCGCAGCACACGACAGCGGTGGCGCGGCAGGAGGTGGCTAGGGCAGCGGCGGGACAAGGAGACGACGATGACAACGGATAGATTAGATGGAACCCTAGGGATAAACTATACCGTTGAACATCACGGGAAAGGGGAGAGCTCACCGGAGAAGACGACGGTGATGAGGGGCGGCGGCTAGCGGTGGCGGCGAGCGAGGGCAGCAGCGGCTAGGGCGCAGGTGGCGGCTAGGGCTAGGGGCAGGGAAAGAACAAAATCAAAGAGGGGGTAAGGGGGCTTAAATAGGGGGAGGGGCTGGATTTTAGGTGGGCCGGCCCAAGGGAGGGGGGTGGCGCACGGCAGAGAGAGGGAAGTGGCGCTCGGCAGAGGGGGGAAGAAAAAAAGAATACGAGAGGAAGAGAGACCTAAAAAGGAAAGGTGGCGGAAACAAATGCAGTGCCTTTTCAGGAAAGGAAGAAGAAACTGAATCAGAAAAGGAGTAGGGCTTGGCTCGTCATACAGAACGAAACCGCGGCGGCAAAAGGGGTCGGCGGATACAACGAACCGCGAACGGGGAGAGTGAACCGAGAACGGTTCACGACCAAAGGAGGGGAAGGAAGGAATTATTAATTCGAAACCTGACATTTTAAATTAACATTACTACTTCCTCTGCTCTGAATATTCCGCTGAAAATCCTGTTAACAATTTGAAGCATCTCGCTGGCAATTCCGATTATTACGTACATTGTTAATTTAGGATTTGCTCCTGGTTAAATGAAAAATTTCTTCTAGGCAATTTATTTTATGAATTTAGAGCTAGAAGGGGTAACCCCACGGTGTGACAATATCGTATACAGATTTGGTTTGCCACAGACGATTACAACTGATCAGGGTTCTATCTTTGTGTCCAATGAGTTTGCTGACAACATGGGGATTAAATTGTTGAATTCTTTACCATATTATGCACAAGCTAATGGGCAAGCTGAGGCATCTAACAAGAGTTTGATCAAGTTGAGAAAGATTGCAGAATATCCTATGAAGTGGCATACCATATTGGCAGAAGCATTGTGGTCCTATCAGATGGCTTGTCATGGTGCAATTCAAGTTCCTCCATATCAATTGGTTTATGGGCATAAAGCCGTGTTACCATGGGAAACTAACATCGGCTCCAGAAGGATTTCTCTATAGAATGAGCTGACAGCTGATGATTATCATAATTTGATGGTTAATGAGTCAGAAGATTTGGTTCAATCTAGATTGCGAGCTCTCGAGAAAGTTAGGAAGGACAAAGAAAGAATTGCAAGACATTATAATAAAAAGTTTGTGCCAAAGTCTTTTGAGGAGGATGAACTTGTTTGGAAGCTGGTGTTGCCGATAGGAGTAAGAGATAGCAAATTTGGAAAATGCTCACCGAATTGGGAAGGACCTTTTCGGATTCATAAATGTGTTTCTAGAGGAGCTTACATGTTGAAAGGACTTGATGGAGAAGTTTTTGGTCGAGCTCTCAATGGCAAATATTTGAAGAAATATTACCCAAGTGTTTGGATTGGTTCATAATCGGTTGAGCTATGTCGATGTGTGATTTACAGCCGATGTGGTTACATCGCCTTTAGATGGCCAATATTTTTATCGTCTTTAGACATATAAGTGTGCAGCATTGTGTTCCCTACTACAAACTTGGGGGGCATGAAGGACGTTTTTCAAGGAAGTAAATTTTCAGAATTTTTTTGAGCAAAAATTATATAAGACAAAATCGATCGATGTCATATATCGGCTCGATGGCCGATAAGAGATTACATTTAAGTATAAGTTGGCTCGATGGCCGATATTGATATATTACAACAAAAAATATTGTTTGCAAAGATTGATTAAGCTATTACATCATCCTAGGAAGTTCTGGATTGCCCAACTATTACATCAGCCCAGGAAGTTCTGGATTACCAAGATTGCACACAGACGAATTTGCTCCACTTAATCTATGATCTTGGCATCGGTAGTACCAGATCCTGGCACGGGCTTGAGTGACTGATTGAGGGAGGCTAGATGTTTGATCGAAGACTTTAACTTGGATTTTTGCTCTTCAATAGCTTGAGGCAGATCGGCTAACTTCTTTTCTGTATCAGCAATCTTAACTCGGCAATTTCGAAGTTGGACTAGGAGATCAGATTCCTCTTGCCTAAGTCTGTCCAATTCTTGCTGAATTGATTCTGGGCCAGCCGATAGTTCATCCAACTTTGATTTTTCTTCATTCACTTTCTATCGGCAGGTTTGAATAGTTGCTTCGAGAGCCTTGTACTCTAACCGATCAGATATCCTTTGCCTTGCCCTTTCAAGTTTAAATTGATGTTGTTCCAAATAGACAGCTGGAGAGATAGCATCAATTAGGTCTTCTGGGAGTTGATCTTGGATTTCTTGAAATCTAGACCTGATTGAGCCGCAGTTGGTGACCAGACTATCTAGATAGGCATTTAGCCGATCAGCAATATCGGCTAGCTTTGGTTTTAGCTCATCGACTATTGGAGATTTTTCTTTGCTTGCTGTTTCATCATCTTCTTCATCCAGAAAAAGCCTTATGTCAAAAGAAAACATATCGGCTAAGGCCTGCAGGGAAAGAGTTGACTATAAATGCTGAATGAGAAAATAGCCGATATAAAATTGTTGAAAAAAATCTTACAGGGACTGGAGGAGTTGAGATTATGGCTGTTGTTTCCTCTACATGGTGGCTTCCTGCGACCGATGTGTATGTTCACTTGAAGCTTGTTGAGGAGGTGATATTGCTCGAGATGGCTAAAATTTTTTTTGATGGATGTTAAGATGATTGAAAGGATTGCTGAAAGTAAGATTGAAAGATTATATACCTGAGTTTTTCGTGGCCGATGTTTAGGAGGAGTTGGAGTTTTTGCTGGACTGGTAATCTTAATTTGAGGTAAATCGGCTCGAGAACTTGGACTAGAGATTTTGCCGGATTCACTAACCTGGGCAGCAGCTTCATCAATCTCTTATTCTATCACTGCTTCTTCAAGATATTATTCTACAGCAGGATCAATTGGGGCATCATCGGCTGAAGGCCTATGTTTTTTGGCAGGCATCTTCTTCTTTGTGGCAGTTGTCTTAACGGCAGGTTTCTTGGTTCTTTTGCGTTTGCCAGTAGTAGCAATCGACTGTCTATGACCTTGGAGCAGATCTTTAATAGCTGGGGCATTGAAGCCGATGGAAGAGGGAGCCAAATCTTTGCCAGATGATATTTTAGCAGGGGCATAATTGATATCTTTGCCACCGCTGCTTTTTGTTGGAGGAGGAGAATTGGGGATCTGAAAAACATATATGAAGAATATAAGAAAAATTATAATTGGGTTAAGGAGAGATGTAATAAGAGATATATGAGTTTACCTGAGAACTGATGGAAGAATCCATAATAGTTAAGTAGAAATCGGCTGGCATGGATAAGAATAAATGAGTTTTCCATTCACCCCACCATCTATCAAACAATTGGCTTCGTTCCTTGATCAAAGATATCTGGTCGATAAAACCCAGAGGAGGGAGTTCAAGACTTAAGATTCTGTCCATAATGAGAACCGATGGGATAATGCCCCTTGTTTGGATTTTGTCGGAAAAGTACAGACTGATGGGCAGCTGTCCCATACCAAGTTGTCTAGCAGCTATCATGGGGTGATAAAATTCATATGAAGTTTGAATGTATCGACCTTGAGAGACGCCTGTTGGGAGCACGCAAAGGGATATGGCCGATATGAAGATTTCTCTGATCCCTGGAAAATCTTCATTATTTAGATCATCGAGTCTTAGGTTTGTTGGCCGCTCATAATTATTGTAATCCTCATATGGAAACCAAATTCGAGACTCGTGAGGAAATCCATCATAAAATCGATTGAACCATTCACAGAATAATTCAGCCGATGTCCCTGAGCGAGGATAAGACGATGTTGCTTCTCCAAAAGATAGGCATCGGCGTGTTGCTTCATCATCGGCTAAGGATGGAAAAGATAGATCATCCAGAGGAGTTCTGTCAGCAACTTTGATGGTATACATATTAAGCCATATCTGCACAAACCACCAAGGGCCTCCATAATTGGTTGATGTGTCCATAAGGAGCTTAGCCGATATTGCTCCAAGGAGGTATTTGCCTAGTGGGATTGACTTTTTTGACACTATGGCTTCTGCTAGATGTTGCCAATTTGCTGTTTGTCCACAGGTAGAACCACAGAACAAGAATTTATCTAGCCACATCATTAAAAAGGCAGTATAAAAAGGCAGTATGCTCTCTGGGGGAGACAGATCCTGTGCCCATGTTTTTGCTTATAAAACCATACCAGCCTCCGATATTTTTGGTTTGGAACTTATGATCACACTTTATCTTGAGGCTAATGGGGTTGGCCGATGAGGATATGTCTAGACCTGTTAGCATTTGGATATCTAACAGGGTAGGAATCATAGGTCCATGATTAAACAAGAAGGCGTTTAAGGTATCGGACCAAAAGTAAGATGCAGCCGATAGCATGGGTTCATCCTTTTTTGTATCGGCTAGAGAGAGTGAAAGGCATCGAGAAATACCTAACTCATCTCAGTGAGTTTGCTTGCTGGCCGACTGTTGAAGATGAAATTTGGTAAGCAATCTAATCTACGTGAATCGGAAACACAGTCCAGTTCGAAGCGGATTTGAAGATATGTGGAGATATCGGAAACAGAGTGCGCATCGGCTGTAGCTCGTATCGGAAACAATCCAGTGCGCACGCCGCCGCCCGCTGCCACCGCACCCGGCCGCTGTCGCCGGCCGCCCGCGCACGTCGCCGTACCCGGCCGCCGCGCGCACGCCCTCCCCCGGCCGCGCCGTGCCTTGCGCCCCGCGCCGCTGCCGCCCGCGCACGTCGCCCTGTCGCCGCCGTGCCCGCGCCGTGCGCGCACGTCGCTGCCTCCCCAGGCCGCGCGCACGACGCCGCGCCGCGCGCCCGTCCCGTCACCGCGCGCGCCTCGAGCCCGGACGCCTCTTCCGCCCTATATAAGCCCTTCCCCCTTCCCCCTTCCCTCCCCATGCCTTCCCCTTTTCCTCTTCCCCCCTCCACCTCGTTGCCGCGCCGTACGCCCACCGCCACGCCGTGCACCGCCGCCGCGCCACGGCTCCACCGCCGCGTCGCCGCCCCTTACCGTCTGCCGCTGTCGGTGAGTCTCCCCCCTTCTGTCTGCCGCTAGAGAGAGAGAGAATGGAACCAGAGAAGGAGCAAGCAGAGAGAGAATAGAAAGGGAGGAAGAAGAAGCAGAAAGAGAGAGGGAGAGGAAAGAGAGTAAGAAGGAAATCGGTAAATCCATCGTCGTCAATTATTTTAGGAACACGTAAAATTAAATCGGATTATTTAATTGCAAATATTCACTTAATTAGATTATTCATTTAAATAATTATTCTTCTGCGGGATGTTTAGTTGATTAGTTAGATTTTCATTCGTTAGGTTTTGCCAACTCGCGCATATATTAACCGGAGGATTTATTCGCCGGTTATTTCTAAAACTTCCAAATTAATCGTTGCCATTTAATATTTATGAAAATATCCATTTAATCGCTATTTTATTAATTTTACTCGTTGATTAGGTTATCCGCTTAATTAGCCGTTGCGATTATTTAGTCAACTATTTATGACCAAAGGTTAAGTATTATTATCAGGATCTAATTCATTCGAGTCGCGTAAATTAAATTGGATTAATATTCTAATTGGCTAACGCTAGTATTTTAGGATGAAAGTATTAAAAATCGAAATAGAACTATTTTATAAATAATAATGGAATCGATATCAACATTCAAGCTCGCGCTCGATCTTTTCTTTTATCGGATTCTATTGGATTTTAACTGGATTCCAACCGAATTCAAATCGATTTCTTTCGCACGTAATTATAGATCCCGAGGGAGTTGTGAGTCTGACCGAGGATCTAGACCCGCAGGACTTCGAGCAAGGCAAGTCATCACTATTCCTTGAACATGTTGATCCCAATTGCGAAAGTATTTTGTTTACAAATAAAGTTGCATACAATGATGAATACCCTACTTGTTATTATGCCATGCTTTGATTATTGCTTACCCCCATATTCCCTTGTAACCATGTTCACGTATGAGTCCCTAGTCAATTATGACAAATGCTTAGTAATGCCATTCTAGAATCATGCATGCTCATCTCTATCAAAATGCTTTATGCTTGGGCAATTACCTTTGGGAAGGTAATTGAGATGCGGCATGTGGAGACATGAGTGCCATATTGCCATGATATGATGACATGATTTGTGAAAGGAGAAATAAAACTAAACAAGTGTTTTCGACTGGGGCGGATGGTGGATTTGGGTGGTATCTTGAAAAGGCTAGTACCGTCCCCGGTCAGTTAAGGACCGAGTCATGAAGTTAAGCATGAAACGACCCTCGTACAACCGTACTTCTCGGATGGGTATAGACCTAGCGGACCAGATAGCCGAGCAGAGGCAGTATCCTTGCATAGATGGTTCACCCCCGTGTGTGAGGCAGGTACACTACGGTGGGGCAGCCGTTGAGGTAGGGCCGCTTCCCGGGAGCGCCAGAACTCCTCTCGGTGTCACCGGGGCAGCCAGAACTTCCCGGGGCAGCCGTTGAGGTAGGGCCGCGATGCGTACCCTACATGGGTGTCACCATTGGTAGGACTGCCACGTGTGTGAGAGTGAGAATCTAAACTTAAATTATAAACTTTACGTGCGTGTGAGACTTCCCTTCCCGGGAGCGCCAGAACTCCTCTCACTGCTAGAAACAAATACGCCTACAGTGCATGAGGATGATAGTTCATTGAGCGGGTACTGCCAATGCAAGGTTATCGAAAGGCTTTGCCGTGACACGTCACATGTGTTGGGACGATGCTCATGTGTTGGGCAATTGCAGAGTACGGCTAAAGTGTACATCCACTGCAGTGTGAGTAAACCAATCTATTCGAATAGCCGTGCTCGCGGATATTGAGCACCGGGACATGCATTACACTTGGCTAGACTCTAAATTCTTAACCTGTGTGGGATGGGATAATGCACGATGAATTTTATGCTGATGGAGCCACTTCCTGAGAGGAGGGAAGGTGGACGTCCACAGAAAACCATGACGAACCAATGACGGGACGCTATCCTTGGGATCACAATGGATGGTGGACAGAACCGTCGTTGTTTAAAGTAAACTCTGGTATTAAAACTTGATCAGTTATGCTAGGTCTTAGGTTTGTGAAAAGAATTGCAAAACTAGCTTTATGCAAAAGAACCTATGCCTTGCCTTATATAAAACTTGTCATATGCCCTGTTGCCGTGGTGGCTTGCTGAGTACGGTTGGTACTCACCCTTGCAATTATAAACTCAATTAGAAGTCGAAGATGACACCGCGGAGGACCCATACGCCTACTACGAGGAGGCTGCGGAGGAAGAGGGTGCCCACTAGGCCTAGACACGGTCGTTGCCTGTGGCAATGGCGATGTCGCTGCCTTCGTTCTGCTGCTTATCTATATTCTGCTTTTGGAATGTATTCCGGACCGTTTGGTCCTTTGTTCTAAGACAATGCCTTCGGGCCTATGATGTAATGATTTGTACTCGACGCATATGTATGTGCTTTTGGTGATTCAACTATGTATCGTGTGTGCCAAACTACTTCATCCAGGAAAATGGCACAGAATACACGAGTGATCCCTGTTGCAAAACGGGGGTCCTTACAGAGTTGGTATCAGAGCCATACGACTGTAGGAAAGACCAAATGGCGCCCCACCCCCAATGTAGATGGTCAAGGGAGAGATTCCAAGCTTGGAATATTTTCGTAAAAATTCTACTTTGATGAAACCAAACGCATTTTTACATTACCGTATCTACCTCTGTACAAAATAAGTTTTACTTTTACTGATCTTAAACTTTCTCAAAAATAGACGGCGGATTCGAGTGCATCATGGGAGATGGACCTACCCCATTCAGAGGGGTATGTTATGGAGTTGCACAGGATGATGAGGTGTGTCACGCCCCGATTTTCGATCGGGATTAAAAATGATTAAATAATGCATTTCTAGAATTTATATTAAAAATGAAACCAATTTAATCAAGTGAAATAATGAGGGAATTAAAATCTCCTTTTGAAACTCATGGCCGGAAATATTTTGTAATATTTCCCGTGTCCTAAAATATTCTCTGAAACTTTTCGTGAATTTTCGGAGCTCAAGAAATAATTTTAAAGGCACAAAGTTCTCTCAATCAATTTAAATAAAAAGAAAAATAATTAAACCCCTCCCCCTTTGCCTTGGGCCATTTCCGGCCCAAAGCCTTTCTCTCTCCCGCAGCCCACCTTTCCTCTCTCTTTCCTTCCCTCTTGGGCCGCCTCCTTTTTTCCCCTCCGGCCCATTCGGCCACCCTCCTTGAAGTCTACTTCCCCTCCCCCACCGACCTCCTCTCTCCCCCTCTTTGACAGGTGGGACCCGTGGCCCCACCTGTCATCCCCAACCTCCAGCCTCCCTACTCCTCCCACGCCTTCCTCTCTCTCCCGGCGAACGCCGGCCACCACGCCCATGACGCCACCTCTCCCGCACGCCTCCCACCTCCCCCACTCCGCGAGGTCGCCGCCTCTCCCGGCCCTATAGAAACCCCACCGCCACGGCGACCGCTGCCACCCCTGCACTCGCCCCGGCCACGCGCCATCGCCGCCTGCCCGGAGCGCCGCTGCCGCTGCGACGCCGCGCCATCGTCTCGGTGCCGCCCCACCAGTCGCGTGCCGTGCCTGCCACCGCCCGGCAGCTCGCCGCCGCTGCAGTTCGCGCGCCGCCGCGTCACCGCGCCTCGCCCGCCGCTCGCGCGCGCCCTCGCCCGCGTGCGCCGCTGCTGCCTCGGCCGCCCGCCGTTGCGCCCGCGTGCGCGCGCCCGCGCTGCTGCCCGCATCGCCGCGACGCCGCGCCACTCCGCCTCGCCCGCGCGCTGCGCCGCACGCCGCCCACCGCCGCCTGCCACGTCTGCCGCACCGCCGCCGCTGCTGCCGCGCCGATCGCCGCCCTCCTCGCTGCTAGTCGCCCGCAAGCGCCGCGCACCACCGCCGCTTGGTCGCCTCCTGCCTCCTGCCACCACCCGCGCGCGGCCGTGCCCGCGCTGCCTCGGGCAGCGCCCGCGCCGCCCACAGCCGCCTGCCGCGTCTGCCGCCCACCGCTGTCGCCCGCGCCGCCTACCGCCACACGGCCACCGCCTCGGCCGCGCCTCCCGCGACATCGCCCGCCGCGCCTCGGCCGCCTGTGCGCCCGCCCACGCGCCGCCTGCCGCTGCCGCTGCCGCTGCCGCCGCGCCTCGGCTGGCCGCTGCCGGCCAAGCACCGCCGCGCGCCGCCCCACCTCGCCGGCGGCGACCTCCGCGCCGTGTGCCTCCACCTCCCGGCCGGTCGGCCGGCATGCGCCACCCCATCCATGCCCGTGGACTTGGTCCACGGCGCCCACTCGGCCGCGGTGGACCGAGTCCACCATGCACCGTGGACCGCGCCCCTTTGACGTCTGACCCGTGGGCCCACCGGTCAGCATCCCCTTCTTTTCTTTTTCTTTTAAAAATATTTATTAATGCCGATTTAATTCCAGAAATTGATTAAAATGGCTCAAAACTTCTAAAATTCATAACTAATTCATACGAACTCCAAATTGAGCCATTCAAATTGCAAAATTCATCTAAAATTGAGCTCTACATGTTTGTTTACTTTTTATGTACTGTTTATTTGGTTTTTATTAGTGTTTTTTCTCGTTTTGCGTGCCAACGTGTAGATTCCGCCGTTTCGGACGATCGCGTTCGCGTGGAAAAGAGTTCGGAAGATCAATCGAAGAAACAAGGCAAGTCACATTCCCCTTGAGCATTTTGATCCTAATTTATAAAATGTTTTACCATTTACAAATAAATTGCATGTTTTGCTAATTACACGGGAATAGGGTTTACCCATCTGCTCGCTTGAGCCATATTTACTTGATGTCCTTTCTTTGTCAAACTGGGTGATAATTTGACTAGCTTGTGCCTCATGTTGACCTAGCTAGAATTATTTTACGCTTAGCCATGCTTAATACCACTAGCTAAAATATGGGATAATTACATTATCTATTTATAGTATCTTAATGAGCTGCGAGCTCGTAGCATGTCGGCCATGTTTCGTTGGTCGTAATTATCCAACTAAAATATGGATTAATGGTGGGCTGTGGGTGCATGGTTTTGCTAGTCGCACCCATGGCAATTAAGGACCGGTTCGCAGGAACCACTAGAAGAACTTACCATACTTACCACAAGCCAGCGTGGGCAACGGCTGGGCTTGTAGTGTAGCTTTTCTCTAGCCGACGCTCCCAGGCAAGGGTGGGCGTGATGGAGCGGGGCGGGCCCTGCGACGGCCTCTGTCGCTTCCAGATCACCTAGGCACGAGAGGGGACTGCCCGTTGCCCGCTAGGGACGGGGGTGAAACCTGAGGTGTGGTGTGCTTGGCTAGAGGGGGTTATGCGAAGGGTCCTGTCACGGCCTCTTTCCGGTATGTCGTGGTGGCATGCCGGCGCACGGAAACGTGTCGTGGGGCTATGTCTTGTGGGTACAGTTGTACACCTCTTATCAGAGTAAAACTATTCGAAAAGTCGTGCCCGCGGTTATGGGCGGTTAACCAGATTCACCGTGATTAGTCCCACTTTATTAATTAACATGACTTAATGAACTGGTATAGTTCAGGTGGAATGGTTGGGCCTGTTCAGCGTGGTGTAGCGTTGTTCAGTGGAGATGTTTAATATTGCCTTAATTAATCAACCGTTTTGCTGTTTTCAACTACAAATGTTTACAACCGCCTTTATGCAAATAGCCACAAACCCTCCTTGTCTCCCCTTGCACGAATGCATCATTGGTGTGGCTTGCTGAGTACGGTGGTTGTACTCAGTCTTGCTATTATTCCCCCTTTCAAAAGTGTAGTGCTTCTGAGCTGAAGACGAAGTTAGAAGACCAAGGATTATACCCCAGTTGAGTTTTGCCTGTGGAGTGGAGCTGAAGCCCCGCTAGGATTGTCGCCATTTTCCGCTGCTGTTTTCTTCTCGGTGTGAGGACTAAGTGCCTCTTCTGTAAGTATTTACGCTTTATTTACGTTTGGATCTGTGTATTAATTTGTCGTTTTTTGTACCCTGGCTTGATTCCTGGACAGGGATTTATACACAAAATAGTCTGGAAATTTGGGATAAATTTCTGGGCGTGACAAAGTGGTATCAGAGCCAACTCGACTGTAGGTTGAGCCAAATGGTCAAACCCTAAGGACAAGTTTTTCGAAAACCCTAATTGCGAAATTGTCTCCTCTCACTTTTTGGTATTTCTTTGCAAAATGGTTTATCAAATGTCTCTCCTTTCCCCTCCAACTCTCTAGTTGTTGAACCTGGAGGGCAAACCGATGGTTTCACGTCTACTCCCAGAAGTCAAGCCCAGCCTTTAAGCTTCAAGTTGGAAGGAGCAAGACGGGCAGTTCAGAGTCATCGTTTCGTGAGGGTCAAGTGAAGGTTTTCCCGAAGCTTACCTAAACCCAATCTTCCCCAAATAGTAGTTTCATTAGCTGCTAGTACGTGTGTTGTTTGCTTGTGTGTAGGGCTATGTTTGCATCGGTGGTGGGGATGCGACCATACTAGGTTGTTTGCTTAAGCAACTTGAACAACAAAAGTCTACTTACAACAGATCAGTAATCAAGTGGTTTAAGGTCTTATCTTTAGCAACCCCCTCTCTTCCTTCTCTCCCTGTCCCGGCAGCAGATGGTCAGTGTCAGAAAGGAGAAGAGCAACAACAACAACATCAGTGTGTCAAAGTCACATATCAGTGGTTCGGTCGAAAGCAACGATGTAGTCTCAATACCAGATGAACCTCCGCTCGTGGTCAACTTTTGGGGTCCAAGATCGGATCATGGGTGTATTGGCAGAGGAGACATAAAGCTAGACGCAAGGTTAACTGCAGCGGAAGTGATGCCAGCAACATCAGATGCAAGTTCAGATGCAAGCTTAGAGTCAGAATCGGGGTCGAAGCTAGTATACCGCGAAGTCCCCAGCCAAACGGGTACATCCAAGCCATCGCCAATCCATGAAGCAATCAGTGATGCAGGTTATGATTATGGTTCACAAGGGCAGTTTTTGCAAAGTGTCCGACTGTCCATGGAAGGGGGTAAGACAGGTCACCGACAGAAGATGAGGTGCAATGCCCCAGAAGGACTGAAGCTTCAAGCCAACTGATCGCCAAGAATTATGGTGCACTACAGCTCCAACTCCAACGGAGACCAACAATGGTTGAAGAAGCACCCTCAACAAGGTTCGTCAGTCTCTCCTTGCTCCTGTTCCAGTTGCAAGAGGGCCAACCTAGAAGAATGTACATCATGGTCAATCAAATCAGTGTTGTTTCAGCTGTTTGGAGCCAGGACCCCCACTTCAGAGAGTGTTCACTTGGAAGGCCAAAGAAGATGGCGTACCATTGTTTCAATTGTAAGAAGATATGTCACCTCTCAAAAGGTTGTTCGATGTCACAGCGTCAGTATGATCAAGTCAACGGTGTTGGTCGCAACATTTCCTGCCCTTCAAGTTTACATCAATTTCAATACAAATTAGCCAGATCCAACCTAAAGACACCAGAAAGTCAGTGGATGTCAACCTTCAGTTGCAATGGGTAACCTCCACCACAGCGAATTGTCATTAAGGACACCGACAAGTTCTCTATTGTTTCACTAGCAACCGCTTCGAGGCTACAGAATCAGCACTAGCAGGGCAAGCAGTGCCAGAGAACCCGTGATCCACTCTAACAGCAGTGAGATAATTCAATTCTTCAGTATCGACCGCAGTCAAGGTCTCCAGTACCAGACTTCAAGATGGCCATCAACATCAGCCATGCACCTCGTGTTGCTTCACCTCAGATGCCCAGCAGCAATCACAAGAGAGTGACACCAACAACTAGAAGGTTTTGTTTGTTTCAGCTACCAAGAAGATTGGAAAACTGATGCTTTCCTAAGGAGTGTCAGAAGTCAGGATGTTATTCTTGTGAGATCTCCAGCCAGTAATCAACGATGGAGCCAGATAACCATGCAGAATCAGATAGTCCAAGTTTTACCGAACAACAACTCTATCAACAAGGGTCATTGATCGTGCACGAGTCTTTGGTGTTCAAGTACCTCCCTTGCGCAGAAAGTTCCATGGCAGCTAAGTAAGGAAAAGGGAAAGTTGAATAAAGTATGAGTTAGACAGTTTTCTTCTCTTATGATTCATCTTGAGTATTCAAAAGCAAGTTAACCTGTATATCTGTCAGTGTCACGAGAAACCTAGAGTTTCTTCTCTAGCTCATCGCAGCTTTGTTGAGCTCCAAGACCTAATGGCCAGTCAATAAAGGAATGGTTGACTAATGAAGTGAAAGTAGTTGGACTACAGTAACACCCAAACATGACGAGGTCCCTCTAGAGGACAGTATCAGTGGTATCCCAGGATGATGAAAAGACAGAGGAGATATTTGAGTATAACATCATATAAGAATTAAAGGAACTCTGCAACTTTGGAAGTTCTTCAGAGTTTGGTAATTGGTGGACAACACCCTAGTGGTGTGAACATGGATCAAGAATGGTCGTTCTTGATTTAAGGCAACTGTATAGCTTCCAGAAACCATCTCAATGTTTCTCGAAAGTCAACAAAGAGATCATTCCATACATGGGTCAGAAAATCTATGAAAGTCATCTCCCGAAACGTATAGCCAACAGATTAAGCGACACGAAATCCTCGCCGGTGAAACATCTCTAATCAAGGTCTGGATGAAAGGTTGTATAACCAAATGAACAAAGAGCAGAAACTCTCGGCAGCATCGAAGTAAGTCTCCAACAGTCGTACATGACACAATATTGGTGGGAAAGCAACTGCAGAACTTGTAGTTTGTCGATCTAGAAGAAGCAAAGAAGTGAAATGTTGTACATTGGGAAAAACCCCTCGAGCTGGATACATCCAGTGTTTAGTGCTTGTTTTGGAAGACATATCTACCATCTTGGTAATCATGGTTAATTTCAAGGAACTCAACAAAAGATTTGTCCGCCATCTCTGTCTGGGTAAATCGATAAAGAGTCAGGTCCGGAAAGGTGTAGTAAGCAGAGTAGAGTTTACGACAGCGGATCTCTCCCGGTGAATCATCCCTACTCAAGGATCAAAAGTGAACTTGTTTGATTATTAAGCAGATAGTCTTGGCAGCCTCATGGGCAGTTTTCAGAAGTTGTACATGTTCCGATGCGGGTATGTAAGCAATAGCGAAGTTGTTCCTATCAAATACAGAGATGGCAGTCAGTGGCGCATGAGCAAGTGAAATGGAAAACAGTTAAAACACTCTTGTGGGCATGATTTGGTAAGTGGTCCATGCTTGTTTCAACAGACACCTTCTAATTGACCCATTCAGGCAGTCGACACTGAAGTCATGACACCAACGGAACAGTCGCTTCAGCAGTCAGAGCTAATGGAAGTGTTGATCAAGAGTTTGTAGATTCATGAGCCGAATCAGAGTCGCTCTTATGTGAGCCTTCATGTCATCAATCACGTGCCAGATTCCAAGTTTCCTGGAATGGAAGTGCACCATCAGTGTTTCATTGGGACTAACTGATAAAGCATCCAGTGTTCCAAGTCAGGGCTACACGAAAAACCAAAGAAGTTTGGGTATTCTCAAAGATAATAGTTTAAGTGTTCGCAGCCAGTCAAAAGATCAACTACCTCGGTAAAGAAATCTGGGAGTTAAAATTGGGTTTACCTCGTAACAATTTTTCTGGGAGGTCTAACCATGTTACGCAAGATGGGGTCCAAATGAAGAAGTCAGTTGCGAAGTCTTAGCGAAGCTACACCAACCCCAAGTCATCATATTGAGTTCTCAGGCATACCCGGGTTGTCGTATCAATTGTTCAGCCTACAAAAGTAATGACCTAGGGTCAAGCAGTCCAACGGAAAAGCAGGCCCAACAGTTTGTTGTAGCGCTGTTAATCAGGCCGAAGCAGTTCAAGAAAATCCAAGGAATATGGTTCCACCAAAAGTCGGCCTCAACGTGCCAATTGAGCTTCAACAATCTCGAGTTAACAGGTTGAATTCCAGAGTGCCCCAAGTCAAAGCATTGACAGTCCATGTTAGAGAAGCAGCAATCCAGAACCCGTGATCCGAACGAAAATCAGATCAGGTAACTTCTGGGTATACTCGTAGTTGAGATCGAGCAACTCCCTCGAAGACTCATGGTTCTAGTCAGGGGCAGTTCGAAGCCAGTACAGAGTTTGTGAGTTCATGGAAGACGGTGCAAGTTTTCGAGTAAGCACTACCAATCCCTCGTCTACGTTGCGAATTCTCAGGTTATCAAAGATGATGGCGCTAACAGTCCAGTCTAAGCGGATTATCAAGTATATCAGTATTATCAACGCAGTCCAAGGAAGTGAGATCTATGAGCACCTGCAATCCAGATCAGTGCCAGACTGAGCAGAATCAGTGACTGCAGTTCTTGGAGAAAGCAACAGAGCGTTCAATTGATGTTAGCCAGGTCCGTGTGAGTCAGTTCGAACCGTAAAAGTCAGCAGACCAGTCCAGCACCACCCCTGCACCCCAGCTTTCTTTCTAGCCATCCCTGAATCTCGGGGACGAGATTCCTATAAGGGGGTTGATTTGTCACGCCCCGATTTTCGATCGGGATTAAAAATGATTAAATAATGCATTTCTAGAATTTATATTTAAAATTAAACCAATTTAATCAAGTGAAATAATGAGGGAATTAAAATTTCCTTTTGAAACTCATGGCCAGAAATATTTTGTAATATTTCCCGTGTCCCAAAATATTCTCTGAAATTTTTCGTGAATTTTCGGAGCTCAAGAAATAATTTTAAAGGCACAAAGTTCACTCAATCATTTTAAATAAAAAGAAAAATAATTAAACCCCTCCCCCTTTGCCTTGGGCCATTTCCGACCCAAAGCCTTTCTCTCTCCCACAGCCCACCTTTCCTCTCTCTTTCCTTCCCTCTTGGGCTGCCTCCTTTTTCCCCTCCGGGCCATTCGGCCACCCCCTTGAAGTCTACTTCCCCTCCCCCACCGACCTCCTCTCTCCCCTCTTTGATAGGTGGGACCCGTGGCCCCACCTGTCATCCCCAACCTCCAACCTCCCTACTCCTCCCACGCCTTCCTCTCTCTCCCCGCGAACTCTGGCCACCACCCCCATGACGCCACCTCTCCCGCACGCCTCCCACTTCACCCACTCCGCGAGGTCGCCGCCTCTCCCGGCCCTATAGAAACCCCACCGCCACGGCGACCCCTGCCACCCCTGCACTCGCCCCGGCTGCGCGCCATCGCCGCCTGCCCGGAGCGCCGCTGCCGCTGCGACGCCGCGCCATCGCCTCGGTGCCACCCACCAGCCGCGCGCCGTGCCTGCCGCCGCCCGGCCGCTCGCCGTCGCCGCTGTTCGCGCGCTGCCGCGTCACCGCGCCTCGGCCGCTGCTCGCGCGTGCTCTCACCCGCGTGCGCCACTGCTACCTCGGCCGCCCGCCGTTGCGCCCGCGTCGCCGCGACGCCGCGCCACTCCGCATCGCCGCAACACCGCGCACCACCGCTGCTCTGTCGCCTCCTGCCGCCTGCTGCCACCCGCGCGAGGCCGTGCCCGCGCTGCGTCGGGCTGCGCCCGCGCCGCCCACAGCCGCCTGCCGCGTCTGCCGCCCACCGCTGCCGCCCGCGCCGCCTACCGCCTTACGGCCGCCGCCTCAGCCGCGCCGACGGCGACATCGCCCGCCGCGCCTCGGCCGCCTGTGCGCCCGCCCACGCGCCGCCTGCCGCTGCCGCCGCGCCTCGGCTGGCCGCTGCCGGCCAAGCGCCGCCGCGCGCCGCCCCACCTCGCCGGCGGCGACCTCCGTGCCGTGCGCCTCCACCTCCCGGCCGGTGGGCCCACATGCGCCGCCCCATCCATGCTCGTGGACTTGGTCCACGGCGCCCACTCGGCCGCGGTGGACCGAGTCCACCATGGACCGTGGACCGCGCCCCTTTGACCTCTGACCCGTGGGCCCACCGGTCAGCATCCCCTTCCTTTCTTTTTCTTTTAAAAATATTTATTAATGCCGATTTAATTCCAGAAATTGATTAAAATGGCTCAAAACTTCTAAAATTCATAACTAATTCATACGAACTCCAAATTGAGCCATTCAAATTGCAAAATTCATCTAAAATTGAGCTCTACATGTTTGTTTACTTTTATGTACTGTTTATTTGGTTTTTATTAGTGTTTTTTCTCGTTTTGCGTGCCAACGTGTAGATTCCGCCGTTTCGGACGATCGCGTTCGCGTGGAAAAGAGTTCGGAAGATCAATCGAAGAAGCAAGGCAAGTCACATTCCCCTTGAGCATTTTGATCCTAATTTATAAAATGTTTTACCATTTACAAATAAATTTCATGTTTTGCTAATTATACGGGAATAGGGTTTACCCATCTGCTCGCTTGAGCCATATTTACTTGATGTCCTTTCTTTGTCAAACTGGGTGATAATTTGACTAGCTTGTGCCTCATGTTGACCTAGCTAGAATTATTTTACGCTTAGCCATGCTTAATACCACTAGCTCACAATATGGAATAATTACATTATCTATTTATAGTATCTTAATGAGCTGCGAGCTCGTGTCGGCCATGTTTCGTTGGTCGTAATTATCCAACTAAAATATGGATTAATGGTGAGCTGTGGGTGCATGGTTTTGCTAATCGCACCCATGGCAATTAAGGACCGGTTCGCGGGAACCAGTGGAAGAACTTACCGTACTTACCACAAGCTAGCGTGGGCAACGGCTGGGCTTGTAGTGTAGCTTTTCTCTAGCCGACGCTCCCAGGCGGGCCCTGCGACGGCCTCTGTCGCTTCCGGATTCACCTAGGCACGAGAGGGGACTGCCCGTTGCCCGCTGGGGACGGGGGTGAAACCTGAGGTGTGGTGTGCTTGGCTAGAGGGGGTTATGCGAAGGGTCCTGTCACGGCCTCTTTCTGGTATGTCGTGGTGGCATGCCAGCGCACGGAAACGTGTCGTCGGGCTGTGTCTTGTGAGTACGGTTGTACACCTCTGATCAGAGTAAAACTATTCGAATAGCGGTGCTCGCGGTTATGGGCGGTTAACCAGATTCACCGTGATTAGTCCCACTTTATTAATTAACATGACTTAATGAACTGGTATAGTTCAGGTGGAATGGTTGGGCCTGTTCAGCGTGGCGTAGTGTTGTTCAGTGGAGATGTTTAATATTGCCTTAATTAATCAACCGTTTTGCTGTTTTCAACTACAAATGTTTACAACCGCCTTTATGCAAATAGCCACAAACCCTCCTTGTCTCCCCTCGCACGAATGCATCATTGGTGTGGCTTGCTGAGTACGGTGGTTGTACTCAGTCTTGCTATTATTCTCTTTCAGAAGTGTAGTGCTTCTGAGCTGAAGACGAAGTTAGAAGACCAAGCCTTATACCCCAGTTGAGTTTTGCCTGTGGAGTGGAGCTGAAGCCCCGCTAAGATCGTCGTCGTTTTCCGCTGCTGTTTTCTTCTCGATGTGAGGACTAAGTGCCTCTTCTGTAAGTATTTACGCTTTATTTACGTTGGATTTGTGTATTAATTTGTCGTTTTGTGTACCCTGGCTTGATTCCTGGACAGGGATTTATACACAAAATAGTCTGGAAATTTGGGATGAATTTCTGGGCGTGACAAGGTGTCTGAGGTACCCGAGGATTCCTACATACCTGGTGAGGCAGATTGGACCAGCCTGGGAGGCTAGAGTTGTGGTTGAGTCCCGAGTTCCTTCAGAGGCAGGCCATTGGTTCAGGACACGCTATAGTCACGATTCACCTGAGACCGCGATGCAGGATGCTGCCCGGGAGGCCTTTCTCCGACTCAGCTCGATCCACCGATGTGAGTTGGCGACCACTGAGTTTGCCCATCACCCGTACCGAGAGGAGGGCAACTCCGTTTGCACCGTCCAAGACACACCATGCTGCTACAACCCGATGGTGACCCGGCTGTCCCGATGGGCGGAGGCTGTTGACGACTGCTACGAGTCAGCTCTGTTGGAGATCGACGAGCAGCACAGGCGTCTGGTAGAGCTGGAGACTGAGGTGACTAACCTCACAGTACAACATCTACAGCTTGAGGAGGAGCACCAGACCTGGGGTAGTGAGATAGACTCACTGAAGGCACAGCTCCAAGTCCGCGGTGACCAGTTCCAACAGCTATCGGACCAACATGACGAGCGTCGCAGGATGATGGATACACTTGAGGAGCAGCTGAGGGTGAGTGAGGAGCACGTCATTCAACTTGCAGAGCAGCTCAGAGCCACCACAGTCAGTGCCACTGGAGCTTCCACTTCTGCAGCCGTTGGGCGGGATCGCTACTTTTTCCTCACTCCACTGTACCCGCCAACATTTCACGCTCTGGTTGATGCCCTAGCCACTGATTCAGGACCCTACCTGGTGGACCCGACAGCAATACAGCCGCCAGTTGCAGAGCCGAACCCTGTTCCTTCCCCACCACCAGGTACCTGCATAGAGACCCCGATTCGGGTTGACTCCGGGGCAGAGGACGAGGACGACTGTTGACGACCAAATATAGAGCAGAGCTTGAATCTCTTGGAATCTTGCCCGGAGAGTGCTGCAATCAACCACTAAACTGTCCAAAGATGCCTCTAGCCGATGTTAGATGTCTGCAAGGTTTCTTTTTACATCGTCGGCTAAAGGGGCTAAGGATTTGCTTGTTGTGTCTCCCTCTGCTTCTTCATCAAAGTAGTCCTTTATGTCAAAAGAGAATAAATCGGCTAAGACCTGCAAGGAAAGAAAGATAAAGAGGATATAAGTTAAGGAATGAGTTGTGAAGCTGATTTGATATTTTTCAGAGTTTGAAGCTTACAGGAATTGTAGGGGCAGCAATGGTGACTGCCTGCAGCCGATGCAGTATGTTCACTGGAGATTGGCTGTGCTACAGGTGTTGGTGGAGAAGGAGGCTGGCAAATTTTGGATAATTAAATAAGTATTAGGTGGTGTCGGCTAAGAAATGAGTTTGGAATTTTAGGAGTTGAGACTTACCAGGGAAGCTTGAACGGTTGGCTTAGCCGATACTGGTCTTGGTTTTTTCTTCTCGGCTGGTCTTTTCTTCTGCAAAATACAAAGTTTGGAAGTTTAGATTGATAATGGATAAGGAGATTTTACATCAAAGAGATTGAATTTACTCTGGGTTGCCGAGTGAAGACTGCTGGGGCAGCAGGGGTTGTGGGAGTTCGTTTTGGAGCTGGAGAAGCTGGTGGCATTTTCTCTCCCACATCACTCATCTCGGCTGCAGCTTCGTCTATTGCCTGTTCAATAGCTGCATCTTCCAGGTCTTCATCGATGTCATCAGCTGGTGGAGGTGGTTGTTTTCTGGTTTTCTTTTTGGCGGCTGGTGGCATAGCAGTTGGTGCTTTGGTCTTCCTTTTTCTGCCTGCATCGGCTAGATCCCTCATTTGTCCTTGAAGGAGACTTGATGTCTTGGGGCATTATAGCCGATGACAGGAGGAGTCATACCACATCTGCTAGGTAGCAGCTCTGCAGCATATTCAATATCTTTTCCACTTCGGCTAATGTGTTGAGGAGATGAGTCTGTAGTCTGAAAGAGCAAAGATAGTTCATAAGTTAAAAATAGAATCGGCTGATATATTTAAAACAGGAATGAGATAAAGTAAAAGAGTTACCTGGGGAATGATGTTAGGGAAGAGATCTGTCATATAAATTGTAGCTGATTGATGGAAAAGATGTTGTTTCCAGTCAGCCCACCATGAAGTAAAAGCCCTGCTCCTGAACATAGCTAACTCAATGTCATTGATACTGCCAAGGGGAGGTCCTGGGATGTTGAGCAACCGATCCATCATCAGACTTGAAGTTATTTCCCCTCTGCATTGGATCTTGTCGGCAAACCATAAGCCGATTGGAAGTTGACCCATACCAAACTGCCTGGCTGAGCTCATTGGGTGATAGAATTCATAAGATACTTTGATGTTCCTGCCTTGATGGATGCCGACAGGGAGTATACATGGGCTGATGGCAGTGGTATAAACTTCTCTGGACTTCTGGAATTTGTCATGGTTACTCTCTTCGAATCTGAAGTCTGATGGCAGTTCAAAGTTGATTGAATCATCATAGAAGAACCAGATTCTGACATCTTTTTGAAAGCCATCGTAGAAGCTGAAGAACCAATACATGAGCAGTTCGGCTGACAGTTTTGCACCAACATCGGCTGGGGTGCTGGCATATTCTCCAAAAGATGTACACCTCCGATGGGTTATCTCTTCACCATCATCATCGGTGATCGGCTCTAGTCTTGGAAACTCTGCCTCAGTCAGGGGTGGCCGATTGAAAACTTTCATTGCTACCAAATTTAGCCAGGATTGGAGTAGCCACCATGGACCACCTGCGCTGACTACTGAGCTAACAGCTAGCTTGGCTGATGCATTGTTTAAGGTATGGTATAGGTAGCCGAGCAAAATTTTTCCTAAAGGGAATTGTTTCTTTTCCTCAAGTGCTTCGGCTTTATGTTGCCAGTTTGAGGTTTGGCCACAGCTAGATCCACAAAACAAGAATTTCTCCAACCACATAAGCAAAAAGGCAGTATGTTCTCTGGGAGATACTGAACCCTGACCCATGTTAGCTGAAATGAAGCCAGACCATCCACCTATGCTCTTAGTTTTGAAGTCAAATCTGTTCTTAGAGTTCAAGTTCATGGGGTTGGTTGAGGAAGTGATATCTAGCCCAGTTAACATGGTAATGTCCAAGAGAGTTGGGGTCATAGTCCTTGACTGAATAAGAATGCATTGATGGTGTTGGACCAAAAGTACGAAGCAGTGGCCATCAGTGGCTCGTCCTTAGCTGAATTTGCTAATGTCAGGGCTAGAGCTTGGTCGATTCCTATTTCATCCCAATGGCTCTGTTTGCTAGCCGATATGCGCTTAAACCATGCGGGCCAGCTTTTCTCTAGGGATGGCCAAGACTTAAAGGTGTTTTTCCAATGCCCTAAATTAGGGTTTGCTAGCCTGAAAGCAATTCTGTTTGTTTCGGCAATAATAAACTCAGTTGGGTCCAGATTGCCGATTGGTCCAAGAAAATAGTTGTTTTCATGATCTAGACTGGGAACCGCAACTAAGTTTGCACGGTGCTACATTAACAAAGCAGAAGAAGAAGAAAACGAACTAAGATTGCGAAAGATAAGATTTGATGAATAAAAGGAGATTTAGCCGATGGGGCATACCTCTGCATATTCAGCCGATGGAGCAGCGGACGGAGCGTATGAAGAAGACATTTTACGCCGGCGGAAGTTGGAGGAGCAGAGGGATGCTTGAAGATTGCCCGGTTGCGCCGAGGGGATCGCCGGAGTTGAGGGAGATGAGAATCACGGAAGCGGTGGCAACAGTATAACGGTGTGAAGTTTCTCGGGACAGTCGGTTAGGTATTTAAAGCGGTGTGGTAACGGTCAAAAACGGAAAGAGCGAGATTATCTCGGAGATAAGATTTGGCAAATCCGAAACATTACCAAATATTCCGGATTTGGGGGGCATGTGTTGACGACCAAATTTGGTAATTCAAGGTATCGGAGGTGAAGATAGAATCGAGAAGAATCGGAGAGAATCAAAGAGATTAGATCGTTTCTGGAAACAGAGTGAGAATCGGTTGTAGTCCGAATCGGCTGTGAACTGGATCGGCAGAGTCAGAGTCGGATGCAGTTAGCCGATTGAGCCAATTTCGGTAAAATGACTCGGTGTACGTCATCAGGTTGTGTTAGTGTGTTCCATATGGATTGCCATGCATGGGTAAAGTCCTGAGGAGGCAATTGTATCTATCAATTAGGATATTTTATGTAATTTCCCTATAGATATTCTCGGTAAGAGTCCGCCTAAGGGACTTGTTCGTTAGTTGGATTTGTATTAGGATAATATGAGTCGTGTCCGTGATGGACAATGTTTGTATTTTCGGGTATAAATATAATCCCGAGGTTTTGTAAATAATAACAACAGACGTTCAATCAATCTCGGCGCATCGCCACCTTTGTTTTCTATTTTTCGACAAGTTTGTGCTCTCGAGTCGTGCTGCATCAATTTGATCTTCGACGAAAAGGTATATCTTGTCATGGCGATTTGCATCATTATGGCTAGTGCTTACATCTCTATGACACTCTAGTTCTATGCTGTGAATCTCTGAGTTATCATATATATTATATAACTTAAATTGACAATGCAATCTACTTGCATCGGCTAGATCCTTTTTAGGGTTTCGTCGATATCGGCTAGATTACTTTGTTGGTTTAGATTATATAATGTATCCACCATCCCTAAAAGACAATCATCAGCGTGATTTTCTAGATGCCATGTTTCTCTATACACTTAATGCTGCATTGGTTAAGTCCAACCTATTAAGTCGTATTTAGAAGCATGATATCTAGCCTGTTTTACGATTGTTAATAAGGATAGTGTCGGGGTTTCAGCCCATCTTATCTGATATAGATGTTTTACATTGTTTTATGCTTTGTTTAATGTTCTATATCTGCCCTTTATATCAAGATCTAATCTAATATAAATATATTAAGCTTGATACCAATCTAATTGGTTATAGTTTAATATATTTATTACTGGAGAATATCCTGGTATAAGGTTGTATCGGACCTATAGCCGATACATACTTAAATCTAGATATCGGCTATGACATAAGTATATATAATCGTTATTTCATGTTATCTTTAGACTTAAGCAATTTATACTGTCTCGGTTCAGTCCGATCTATCCCAATTGTTTATTTCTAAAGTAACATCGATATACTGATTATATAACACTGATCTTTACAGCCGATATACTAGTTTTAGGGTTAGTTCTATCATTGACTATACCTTACAGCCGATTCATGCTTTATTGCATCGGTAGGTCATATACGATATGAAATCGGCCCTATGGCCGATTGTCTATCGTTTACTGATATTCTTTGCATATTTCTTCTTGTTGATTGCAGGATCAAATCAACTGGCACGCCCTAGAACCTAAAACCCTAATTTTGGACCTGCACTAGAGTAAATCAAATCTCTCAGGCCAGTGTGTGTTTTTTGCATCAACAACGACCCAAAGGAGATAGAGCCGCACGTCACCGACCCTTCAGAGGACGAGGCTCCTGCCTACCATATCACCTTTGCCGGAGGCCCGCAAGAGCACGCGAGCACCGCACAAGAGGACCAAGCCAGAGCCAGAGGCTACCACCTCCGAGCCGGGGGAGCTCAGGTTCGCACCTGCCAGTGACTACCCACTTCCTGCGCCAGGATCCTGTGGATGGCTGGACGACTAGACTGGAGATTCATTACGGCTCCGATCTCGCTTTGGATGGTTTTTGGATTGCGAGACACCATTTCCCCCCTATATATGTTGACGAGTAGTTTGATGTATGCAGTTATTTGCATCTTGATTTGTGAACTCTACGATGTTCTTTATGATATATTGTTGTTGTGTTGCGAATGAGTTTATTCCACCATGCTTACTAAACAAAGTTCACATAAAAAACAACTCCCTAATCGGGATAAAGCCATAAGGGTTGGTTCGAATATCAGGGTACTTACCCAACTAATCCACACAGATGGCCAGCCGACGCCGAACAACGAACAACAATGAAGGAGCCCCTGAACCCGACCTAAACACCTTAACCGGAATTATGGCCACCCAGACCCAACTTCTGCAAGCCATCGCGAACAATCAAGGCAATCGTGGAGGGTCCAGCTGTGGGGAATTCATGAGGACCAAGCCACCCACTTTCGCCACAGCAGAAGAGCCCATGGATGCCGAGGATTGGCTGCGTATCATTGAGAAGAAGCTGACCCTCGTGCGAGTGCGAGAAGCTGACAAGGTGATCTTCGCAGTAAACCAACTGGAAGGACTAGCCGGGGACTGGTGGGATACTTATAAAGAGGCCCGAGGAGAAGATGCTGGAGAACCAAACTGGGAGGAGTTCGCTACCGCCTTCTGTGACAACTTCGTGCCCGCCGTAGTGATGTGCATGAAGAAAAATGAGTTCAGGAGACTGCGCCAAGGAAATACCACAGTGCAGGAATACCTGAACCGTTTCACCCAGCTGGCCCGTTACGCGACTGGAGATCTCGCGGATGAGGAAGAGAAGATTGACAAGGTCATTGAAGGGTTAAATGATGAGCTGCGTGGACCCATGATCGGGCAAGATCATGACAGTTTCCAGAGTCTAATCAACAAGGTGGTTAGATTGGAAAACGATCGGAAGATCGTGGAGCACAACCGCAAAAGAAGGCTTGCCATGAACCGCCCGCCTCAAGTTGCATCTCAGCGACCCAAAGGAGCTACCTCGTCAGGATGGAAACCCGCAATAGTGACGGCCAATCGCCCTACTACACCCAGCAATTACAACAGGCCGGTTGCTACCCAGAACCGCATACCTACGCCAAGCCAGGCTACTACAGGGGTAAAAAGGCCGGGGAGCTGTTTCTATTGCGGGGAGTATGGACATTTCGCCAACAAGTGCCCGCATCCAAACAAGACACCTATTCGCACCGGAGCTAATGCCACGACAATCCAAGGAACTGCTACTCCGACGGCTGGGAGAGGACTATTCAGGACACCGCAGACCGGCAGGACCGCAACCGGATTTGGACGCGGGCAAGTGAACCATGTGCGAGCGGAAGAAGCCCAAGAGGATCTGGGCGTGCTAATGGGTACGTTCTCTATAAATTCTACTCCAGTTAAAGTTCTCTTCGACTCAGGCGCATCGCATTCATTTATATCCCTAAAAGCTAGCCAACAACACAACCTAAACCGAGTAGAGCTGCGGAAACCCATGGTAGTATATTCACCGGGAGGTAAGATAAATGTAAACCAAGCCTGTGTTGATGTACCCATCCGTCTTAGGGATGTGGTGTTCCCCTCAAATCTTATGGTCCTTGTGCCGCAAACCCTCGATGTCATACTGGGCATGGATTGGCTAACAAGGAACGAAGGAATCATAGATTGCAGCCGTAGAGAAGTTACTTTGACCACACCCTGGGGATGAGCGATGAGAGCAACTATGGATCAGGACCCTAGATTACCTGAACGTGCCGGTGGTATATTCATCATGCTAACCCTGAGAGGAATGCTGTTGTTCAGAAATTCCCTGATGTGTTTCCTGAAGATCTACCTGGAATGCCACCCGACCGTGACATCGAATTCGTCATCGACTTGATGCCCGGAACTGCCCCTATATCCAAAAGACCATATCGGATGCCGGTCAACGAGTTAGAAGAGCTCAAGAAGCAAATTAGAGAGCTACAAGAGAAGGGATTCGTACGCCCCAGCTCATCACCTTGGGGAGCCCAGTACTATTCGTCAAGAAGAAGGATGGTAGCATGAGAATGTGTGTGGACTACCGCTCATTGAAGATCAGGCTGGAGACATTCCCAAGACTGCGTTCTCAACACGCTACGGATTATATGAATTTACCGTGATGTCTTTCGGATTGACCAATGCCCCGGCTTATTTCATGAATCTTATGAACAAGGTATTCATGGAGTATTTGGATAAGTTTGTGGTAGTATTTATCGACGACATCCTCATCTACTCCCAAGATGAAGATGAACATGCTGAGCATCTACGCTTCGTACTAAAGAAACTTCGGGATCATCAGCTTTATGCAAAGTTCAGCAAATGCGAGTTCTGGTTGAAGGAAGTTGCCTTTTTGGGTCATGTAATATCAGCCGGTGGCGTGGCGGTGGATCCTGCTAAAGTTGAGGCAGTTACCGAATGGAAAGCGCCCAAGTCGGTAACAGAGATCCGAAGCTTTCTAGGATTGGCCGGATACTACCAGAGATTCATTGAAGGATTCTCTAAGATAGCCCGACCCATGACCCAACTACTAAAGAAGGAAAAGGAGTTTAAATGGACTGAGCAGTGCCAGGAAAGTTTTGAACAACTAAAAGAAAAGTTAACCACTGCTCCTATTCTATTCCTCCCTGATAATCAGAAGGATTTTGTGATATATTGCGATGCCTCGAGACAAGGGCTGGGAGGAGTATTAATGCAAGAAGGAAAAGTCGTGGCGTATGCTTCGCGACAACTGCGACCGCACGAGGAAATGATCCTACCCATGATCTTGAGTTGGCCGCAGTTGTTCGTGTACTGAAAATTTGGAGGCATTATTTGATTGGAAATCATTGCGATATCTACACGGATCACAAGAGTCTGAAATATATCTTCACGCAACCCAACCTTAACCTAAGACAGAGACGGTGGTTAGAATTGATCAAGGATTATGACCTGGAGGTACACTACCATCCAGGAAAGGCATACGTCGTAGCCGACGCATTAAGCTGCAAAAGCCATTGCAATCACCTCGGAATGGGAGGTATGGCCCCTGAG
The DNA here is from genome assembly GCA_000573905.2 of Oryza punctata. Lineage (NCBI taxonomy): Eukaryota > Viridiplantae > Streptophyta > Magnoliopsida > Poales > Poaceae > Oryza > Oryza punctata. The sequence continues at coordinate 5,393,277 of CM002489.2, read as the reverse complement.
CTTAGGAAAGAAATAACCCAGCTGAACATACATCTAGTACCACGAGGTCAGTTAAATACCCTGGAAATACAGCCCCTGTTGAGGACACAAATAGAAGGAGCTTAGAAGGATGACAAAGAAATCCAGCAAGTAAAGAAGCGCATGGCCACAGGACGTGCGAAGGAGTTCTCGGTTAACGAGGAGGGAATACTACGGTACAAAAAGAGGATCTACGTGCCTGGGCAAGGAGGATTGAGAAAGTTAATTCTAAAGGAAGCACGTGAATCAGCTTATTCCCTACACCCGGGGAGCACGAAAATGTACCAGGATTTGAAGGAGGAATACTGGTGGCCCAACATGAAACGAGATGTGGCAAAGTACGTAGCGCTCTGCGACGTATGCCAGAAAGTGAAGGCCGAACACCAGCGTCCAGTAGGTTTGCTACAACCCTTCAGAATTCCAGAATGGAAATGGGATGAGATCGGTATGGATTTTATTGTTGGATTACCCAAGACTGCAACTGGTTATGATTCCATTTGGGTGATCGTGGATCGACTCACCAAGACTGTGAGGTTTATCCCTGTTAAGACAAACTATAGCGGTGCCAAACTAGCCGAGTTATACATGTCCAAGATTGTATGCCTTCATGGCGTGCCTAAAAGGATCATATCCGACCGAGGCACACAGTTTACATCACATTTCTGGAATAAAGTGCATGAAGCCCTCGGAAGCTACCTCGCTTTTAGCACGGCATATCACCCACAGACCGATGGCCAGACTGAAAGAATGAATCAAGTCTTAGAGGACATATTGAGAGCTTGTGCATTGGACTTTAGCAAGGACTGGGAAAGATGTCTACCTTACGCTGAGTTCCCCTACAACAACAGCTACCAAGCTAGCTTAAAGATGTCGCCAAATGAGGCATTATTTGGTCGACGGTGCCGTACCCCATTGATGTGGTCCGAGACCGGAGAACGTGTAGTATTCGGACCAGATATAATCAGAGAGGCGGAAGAGAAGGTTCGACTAATCCGTGACCGGCTAAAGGTGGCACAGTCCCGTCAAAAGAGTTACGCAGACACTCGAAGAAGGGACCTAGAATTTAAGGAAGGAGATTACGTATACCTGAAGGTCTCTCCGCTGAGAGGTACAAAAAGGTTTAAAGTCAAGGGAAAGCTAGCACCAAGGTATGTAGGACCGTTCCAGATAATCGCTAGACGAGGAGAAGTTGCTTACCAGTTGCAGCTACCGGAGGACATTTCCGATATACACCCGGTTTTCCATGTCTCACAGTTAAAGAAGTGCCTGAGTGTACCAGAAGAGCAAGCCCCGTTGGAAGAAATCCACATCGGTAATGACCTCACGTATCCGGAACATCCTGTGAAGATCTTGGATGAGGCTGAAAAGGGGACCCAAACCAAAGTACGGCGTATGTACAAGGTACAATGGAGTAACCACACAGAGGATGAAGCTACTTGGGAAAGCGAGGAGTTCTTGAAGACTGAGTACCCGCATCTATTCGACAACCGGTAAGAAATCTCGGGACGAGATTTATTTAAGGGGGTAGATTTGTAACGCACTGAAAATTCGACCATCGAATATGAGACGCTAAAATACGAAATTTCAAAAACTTTTAAATTAAGTTGCATCATGCCGTGTTTAATCGCTCGTTTATTGGATCTTTAATTACAAAGCTCAAAGGTATCAAATCTATTTAAGCGTGAATCCTAAAACGAAAGATCAACTAAGCGGGCGATTAAGAAAAACAAACTAATATATGTTTTGAGGCAAAATTATAGTGAGGAAAATATTCTAAATAAATGTCACGAAATTATTTGGGTGGAATAAATTTAAATAGGAAATGTCACATACATATGTATGTATATAAATACCTACACCTATGCACATATATAAGCATATGTAAATATATGTATAAAATGTGAATAGGTATGAAATATGGTGACATAGATTCAAGTGGGTATTCTTGCATATATATAGATATGTATACATGAGGGCGTAAGTATAAACCCTAGGCATAAATATATATTTATAGACCTACATATATATCGTGTAAATAATGCATATAAAAATATATAATAAATTATAGAAGCTTGGAAGTTCAAGTGAAAAACCACTAGGAACACTAAAAATACTGAGCAACATTCATTTTGGTGGAATTACAAAATTTTGGACGAATTTTTAAATGGAAATCGGTCTAAATCGGCAAAATTAAGAAAAACACTGTTCACCGCCCACCCCCGCGCCGTGGCACGTCGCCCTGTCGCCGCCGTACCCGCGCCTGCACGCACGCCGCTCGCCGGCCGCCGCGCGCACGCTGCCGCCCGCTGCCGCCGCACCCGGGCCGCTGTCACTGGCGCCCCGCGCACGTCGCCATACCCAGCCGCCGCGCCGCTGCCGCCCACGCACGTCGCCCTGTCGCCGCAGTACCCGCACCGCGCGTGCACGTCGCCGCCTCCCCAAGCCGCGCGCACGACACCGCGCCGCGCGCCTGTCCCGTCGCCGCGCGCGCCTCGAGCCCGGCCGCCTATTCCGTCCTATATAAGCCCTTCCCCCTCCCCCTACCCTCCCCATGCCTTCCCCTTTTCCTCTTCCCCCCTCTACACCTCGTTGCCGTGTCGTGCGCCCACCGCCACGCCGTGCGCCGCCGCCGCGCCATGGCTCCACCGCCGCGTCGCCGCCCCTTACCGTCCGCCGCTGTCGGTGAGTCTCCCCCTCCCCTTCTGTCTGCCGCCAGAGAGAAAGAGAATGTAACCAGAGAAGGAGCAAGCAGAGAGAGAAGAGAAAGGGAGGAAGAAGAAGCAGAAAGAGAGAGGGAGAGGAAAGAGAGTAAGAAGGGAGAGAAAAAAAAGAAAGAGAAGAGAGAATAGAAAATAGGAAAAAGGGGAAAAATAGAGGATAAAATGGAAGAGAGAAATTTAGGAAATCAGTAAATCCGTCGTCGTCATTTATTTTAGAAACTCGTAAAATTAAATCGGATTATTTAATTGCAAATATTCACTTAATTAGATTATTCATTTAAATGATTATTCTTTTGCGGGATGTTTAGTCGATTATGTAGATTTTCATTCGTTAGGTTTTGCCAACTCGCGCATATATTAACCGGAGGATTTATTCGCCGGTTATTTCTAAAACTTCCAAATTAATCGTTGCCATTTAATATTTATTAAAATATCCATTTAATCGCTATTTTATTAATTTTACTCGTTGATTAGGTTATCCGCTTAATTAGCCGTTGCGATTATTTAGTCAACTATTTATCACCAAAGGTTAAGTATTATTATCAGGATCTAATTCATTCGTGTCGCGTAAATTAAATCGGATTAATATTCTAATTGGCTAACGCTAATATTTTAGGACGAAAGTATTAAAAATCGAAATAGAACTATTTTATAAATAATAATGGAATCGATATCAACATTCAAGCTCGCGCTCGATCTTTTCTTTTATCGGATTCTATTGGATTTTAACTGGATTCCAACCGAATTCAAATCGATTTCTTTCACACGTAATTATAGATCCCGAGAGAGTTGTGAGTCCGACCGAGGATCAAGACCCGCAGGACTTCGAGCAAGGCAAGTCATCACTATTCCTTGAACATGTTGATCCCAATTGCGAAAGTATTTTGTTTACAAATAAAGTTGCATGCAATGATGAATATCCTACTTGTTATTATGCCATGCTTTGATTATTGCTTACCCCCATATTCCCTTGTAACCATGTTCACGTATGAGTCCCTAGTCAATTATGACAAATGCTTAGTAATGCCATTCTAGAATCATGCATGCTCATCTCTATCAAAATGCTTTATGCTTAGGCAATTATCTTTGGGAAGGTAATTGAGATGCGGCATGTGGAGACATGAGCGCCACATTGCCATGATATGATGACATAATTTATGAAAGGAGAAATCAAACTAAACAAGTGTTTTCGACTAGGGCGGATGGTGGATTTGGGTGGTATCTGGAAAAGGCTAGTACCGTCCCCGGTCAGTTAAGGACCGAGTCATGAAGTTAAGCATGAAACGACCCTCGTACAACCGTACTTCTCGGATGGGTATAGACCTAGCGGACTAGATAGCCGAGCAGAGGCAGTATCCTTGCATAGATGGTTCACCCCCGTGTGTGAGGCAGGTACGCTACGGTGGGGCAGCCGTTGAGGTAGGGCCGCGATGCGTACCCTACATCAGTGTCACGATTGGTAGGACTGCCACGTGTGTGAGAGTGAGAATCTAAACTTAAATTATAAACTTTACGTGCGTGTGAGACTTCCCTTCCCGGGAGCGCCAGAACTCCTCTCACTGCTAGAAACAGATACGCCTACAGTGCATGAGGATGATACTTCATGGAGCGGGTACTGCCAATGCAAGGTTATCGAAAGGCTTTGCCGTGACACGTCTCATGTGTTGGGACGAGTCTCATGTGTTGGGCAGTTGCAGAGTACGGGTAAAGTGTACATCCACTGCAGTGTGAGTAAACCAATCTATTCGAATAGCCGTACTCGCGGATATTGAGCACCGGGACATGCATTACACTTGGCTAGACTCTAAATTCTTAACCTGTGTGGGATGGGATAATGCACGATGAATTTTATGCTGATGGAGCCACTTCCTGAGAGGAGGGAAGGTGGACGTCCACAGAAAACCATGACGAACCAATGACGGGACGCTATCCTTGGGATCACAATGGATGGTGGACAGAACCGTCGTTGTTTAAAGTAAACTCTGGTATTAAAACATGATCAGTTATGCTAGGTCCTAGGTTTGTGAAAAGAATTGCAAAACTAGCTTTATGCAAAAGAACATATGCCTTGCCTTGGATAAAACTTGTCATATGCACTGTTGCCGTGGTGGCTTGCTGAGTACGATTGGTACTCACCCTTGCAATTATAAACTCAATCAGAAATCGAAGATGACACCGTGGAGGACCCATACGCCTACTACAAGGAGGCTGCGGAGGAAGAGGGTGCCTACTAGGCCTAGACACGGTCGTTGCCTGTGGCAATGGCGATGCCGCTGCCTTCGTTCTGCTGCTTATCTATATTCTGTTTTTGGAATGTATTCCGGACCGTTTGGTCCTTTGTTCTAAGACAATGCCTTCGGGCCTATGATGTAATGATTCGTACTCGACGCATATGTATGCGCTTTTGGTGATTCAACTATGTATTGTGTGTGCCAAACTACTTGATCCAGGGAAATGGCACAGAATACACGAGTGATCCCTGTTGCAAAACGGGGGTCCTTACAGAGTTGGTATCAGAGCCATACGACTGTAGGAAAGACCAAATGGCGCCCCACCCCCAATGTAGATGGTCAAGGGAGAGATTCCCAGCTAGGAATATTTTCGTAAAAATTCTACTTTCATGAAACCAAACGCATTTTTACCTTACCGTATCTACCTCTTTACAAAATAAGTTTTACTTTTACTAATCTTAAACTTTCTCAAAAATAGATGGCGGATTCGAGTGCATCATGGGAGATGGTGACCTACCCCATTCAGAGGGGTATGTTATGGAGTTGCACAGGATGATGAGGTGTCTGAGGTACCCGAGGATTCCTACATACCTGGTGAGGCAGATTGGACCAGCCTGGGAGGCTAGAGTTGTGGTTGAGTCCCAAGTTCCTTCAGAGGCAGGCCATTGGTTCAGGACACGCTATAGTCATGATTCACCTGAGACCGCGATGCAGGATGCTGCCCGGGAGGCCTTTCTCCGACTCAGCTCGATCCACCGATCTAAGTTGGCGACCACTGAGTTTGCCCATCACCCGTACCGAGAGGAGGGCAACTCCGTTTGCACCGTCCAAGACACACCATGCTGCTACAACCCGATGGTGACCCGGCTGTCCCGATGGGCGGAGGCTGTTGACGACTGCTACGAGTCAGCTCTGTTGGAGATCGACGAGCAGCACAGGCGTCTGGTAGAGCTGGAGACTAAGGTGACTGACCTCACAGTACAACATCTACAGCTTGAGGAGGAGCACCAGACCTGGGGCAGTGAGATAGACTCACTGAAGGCACAGCTCCAAGTCCGCAGCGACCAGTTCCAGCAGTTATCGGACCAGCATGACGAGCGTCGCAGGATGATGGATACACTTGAGGAGCAGCTGAAGGTGAGTCAGGAGCACGTTAGTCAGCTTGCAGAGTAGCTCAGAGCCACCACAGTCAGTGCCACTGGAGCTTCCATTTCTGCAGCCGTTGGGCGGGATCGCTACTTTTTCCTCACTCCACCGTACCCGCCAACATTTCACGCTCTGGTTGATGCCCTAGCCACTGAGTCAGGACCCTACCTGGTGGACCCGACAGCAATACAGCCGCCAGTTGCAAAGCCGACCCCTGTTCGTTCCCCACCACCAGGTTCCTGCATAGAGACCCCGATTCGAGTTGACTCCGGGGCAGAGGACGAGGACGACCTAGAGGAGATGACACCGCGGAGGACCCATACGCCTACTACGACGAGGCTGCGGAGGAAGAGGGTGCCCACTAGGCCTAGACACGGTCGTTCCCTGTGGCAATGGCGATGCCGCTGCCTTCGTTCTGCTGCTTATCTATATTCTGTTTTTGGAATGTATTCCGGACCGTTTGGTCCTTTGTTCTAAGACAATGCCTTCGGGCCTATGATGTAATGATTCGTACTCGACGCATATGTATGCTCTTTTGGTGATTCAACTATGTATCGTGTGTGCCAAACTACTTGATCCAGGGAAATGGCATAGAATACACGAGTGATCCCTCTTGCAAAACTGGGGTCCTTACAATAGGCCTAGGCCGACATATATTAGTAAGGGTGTATTAAAGGAATTTAAATGTAAATTAATAGCACTTTTAAAAGAGTATAGAGATTGTTTTGCCTGGGAATATTATGAGATGCCAGGACTCAGTCGATCGATAGTTGAACATCGGCCCCGTATCAAACCAGGCTATCGACCGTACAAGCAACCTCCAAGGCGTTGTAAAGCAGCAATGTATGACGCTATTAAGGCCGAAATAACAAGACTCTATGATGCTAATTTTTTCAGACCATGCCAATATGCTGAGTGGATTTCTAACATAGTACCAGTCATCAAGAAAAATGGCAAGCTTCGAGTTTGCATTAATTTCAGAGATTTAAACAAGGCCACACCAAAGGATGAATACCCAATGCCAGTAGCCGATCAACTCGTTGATGCAGCATTTGGACACAAAATCATTAGCTTCATGGATGGTAATGCTGGATACAATCAAATTTTCATGGTTGAGGAAGATATTCATAAGACTACTTTTAGATGTCCTGGTGCAATCGGCTTGTATGAGTGGGTGGTTATGACTTTTGGTTTGAGAAGTGCTGGTGCTACATATCAGAGGGCCAAGAATTATATTTTTCACGATCTCATCGGTGCATTGGTCGAGATATATATCGATGATGTGGTGGTTAAATCTAAGGAAGTTGATGAACATATAGCCTATTTAAGGCATGTCTTAGAAAGAGCTAGAAAGTATGGGTTGAAGATGAATCCTACTAAGTGTGCTTTTAGCATATCGCTGGTCAATTTCTTGGATTCCTGGTGCTTGAGCGTGGGATTGAGATTCCACAGAGGAGTATTGAAGCAATTAAAGATATAAAACCCCCAGAAGATAAGACCAAGTTGCAACCACTGATCGGCAAAATAAATTTTGTTCGGCGTTTCATATTAAATCCGTTTGGCCGAATAGAGCCATTTACTCCATTACTAAGGTTGAAAGCCGATCAAGAATTTGTCTGGGGAGAGAAGCAACAGCAAGCATTGGATAATGTCAAGGAATATTTGAGTACTCCTCCAGTTCTTATACCACCACAGAAAGGGATTCCATTCAAGCTATATTTATCAGCCGACCAGAATTCTATCGGCTCAGTTTTGATCCAAGAGGTTGAAGGGAAGGAAAGAGTCATATTCTATCTTAGTAGACGTCTTTTGGATGCAGAAACAAGATATTCACCCGTGGAGAAATTATGTCTGTGTTTATATTTTTCTTGTATGAAGTTGAGGCATTATCTACTCTCCAATGAGTGTATTATAGTATGCAAGGCCGATGTGGTGTGATATATGCTATCGGCTCCAGTCCGGAAAGGGCGAATTGGGAAGTGGATATTTGCGTTGTCAGAATTTGATCTCAGGTATAAATCGGCTAAGGCGGTTAAAGGGCAAGCGATAGCCGATTTCATAGTTGAACACAGGGATACCAATATTGATAACATTGACATCATGCCATGGACTTTATTCTTTGATGGATCTGTTTGCACTCATGGTTGTGGTATTAGCTTAGTCATTATATCACCTAGGGGGACAAGTTTTCAGTTTGCTTTTAGTATCAAGCCTTATTCTACAAATAATCAAGTAGAATATGAAGCTGTTCTTAAAGGGTTGCAATTATTGAGGGAAGTTGAAGCCGATGCTGTCGAGATCATGGGAGATTCATTATTAGTGATAAGTCAATTGTCTGGGGAATATGAGTGCAATAATGATATTTTGATGGTCTACAATGAAAAATGTCAAGAGTTGACGAACACTTTCAAGATAGTTACTTTAAAACATATCCCTAGAGAACAAAATGTTGAGGCCAATGATTTAGCTCAAGGTGCATCAGGCTACAAGCCGATGTTACAAGGGATTGAAGTAGAAGTGGCCTGCATGACAGCCGATGACTGGAGGTTTGATGTTTCTGAATATTTGAAGAATCCTTCTAGATCGGTTTCAAGGAAATTACGATATAAAGCTCTCAAATATGTTTTGTTGGATGATACATTATATTATCGGATGATTGATGGAGTTCTTTTGAAATGCTTGAGCATGGAAGAGGCAAACGTTGTCATGTGTGAAGTGCATGAGGGTATTTGTGGGACACATCAATCGGCTCACAAGATGAAATGGTTAATTCGGAGAGTTGGATATTTTTGGCCGACAATGCTGGAGGATTGTTTCAGGTATTACAAAGGTTGTCAAGATTGTCAGAAATTTGGAGCAATCCAGAGAGCACCAGCATCGGCTATGAATCCTATTATCAAGCCATGGCCGTTCAGAAGTTGGGGTATTGATATGATCGGCCAGATCAATCCACCGTCAAGTAAAGGGCATAAATTCATATTGGTTGCAACTGATTATTTTACTAAGTGGGTTGAGGCAATTCCTTTAAAGAAGGTTGACAGCAAAGATGCGATTGATTTTGTGAAAGAACACATCATATACAGATTTGGTTTGCCAAAGACAATTACGACTGATCAAGGTTCTATTTTTGTATCTGATGAGTTTGTTCAGTTTGCCGATAGCATGGGGATTAAGTTGTTGAATTCTTCACCATATTATGCACAAGCAAATGGGCAAGCCGAAACATCTAATAAGAGCTTGATTAAGTTGGTTAAGAGGAAGATAGCCGAATATCCCAAGAAGTGGCATACTATTTTGGCTGAAGCATTATGGTCCTATCGGATGGCTTGTCATGGTGCAATTCAGGTACCTTCTTATCAATTGGTTTATAGGCATGAAGCTGTGCTACCATGGGAAACCAAGATCGGCTCTCGAAGGATTTCTTTTAGGATGAGTTAACAGCCGATGATTATCATAATTTGATGGTTGATGAGTCAGAAGATTTGGTTCAAGCTAGGTTGCGAGCTCTTGAGAAAATTAGGAAAGACAAGGAAAGGGTTGCTAGGCATTATAACAAAAAGGTTGTGCCCAAATCTTTTGAAGAAGGAGAACTGGTTTGGAAATTGGTGTTGCCAATAGGGGCTAGAGATAATAAATTTGGCAAGTGGTCACCAAATTGGGAGGGGCCGTTTCAAATTCACAAATGCGTTTCTAAAGGGGCCTATATGTTAAAAGGGCTTGATGGAGAGGTATTTGGAAGAGCACTCAATGGCAAGTACTTGAAGAAATATTACCCAAGTGTTTGGATTGGTTCATAATGGCTGATATAAGTTCATATCGCCCTTAGACTCTTTATCGTCATCGGCTGTTGTTGTCGATGTCTGATGGCCGATATTGATATCGCCCTTAGTCATAATTTTTGCCTTCGTTTATCAACTTTTCAAAATTAGGGGGGCATATATATACATAAGATGAAAATTGTGGGATTTCAACGCCAATTGTGGGATTAATCGGCATAAATGATATTAAAATATATGTTACAAGTGAGGTGTTCTAGTCGATTAAAGAATCGGTTACAAAATTTTTCCTAAGTCCCTATTACATGAAACTATTGGGAAAGGTAGTGCTGGATGGCCGATAGTGCCCGTTGTCGAATTTCTTCAACTTCTGCGATTGCTTGGGCGTCTTGTGCATCGGTTCCAGGGATCACCTTCAGGGACTTGGTCATGTTGGCTACATCTTTATAGCCGATCTCAGCTTTGCTTTTTGTTCTCCAATGGCCTTTTTGGGAGATCGGCTAATTTTTGCTTTTCTGATGCAATTTTAGTATTGCATTCTTCAAGTTTGGCTAGCAAATCAATCCTTTCAGCCTCCAATTGATCTATGGTAGCCTTGATTGGTTCTTCGGCTAGTTGATCAAGCTTGTTCTTTTCATCGTGCACAAGCTGCCGATTTGCTTGAATGGTGGCCTCAACATTTTTCTTTTCCCGTCGATCAGCTATCCTTTGTCTGGCTTTCTCCAATTTAAATTGATGCTGCTCAAGGTACATAGCTGGAGTGATGATGTTGGATAATTCGTCCAGGAGCAAAGCTTGAATTTCTTGAAATCTTGCCCGGAGAGTGCTGCAATCGACTACTAAACTATCTAGAGATGCCTCTAGCCGATGGGAGATGTCTTTGAGGTTCCTCTTTACATCATCGGCTAAAGGAGCTAAGGCCTTGCTTGTAATATTTCCTTCTGTTTCTTCAACGAAGTAGTCTTTGATATCAAAGGAGAATAAATCGGCTAAGACCTGTAAGCAAGAGAGATAAAGGAGATATAAGTAACAGGGTGTCTTTGTATAGCCGATTTGAGATTTCTAAGGATATGAGACTTACAGGGATAGCAGGAGCAGCAGTTTCTTCTTCAACAACATGATGACTGTCTGCAGCCAATGCAGTATGTTCGCTAGAGATTGGTTGTGCTGCAAGCGATGGAGGGGAAGGAGACTGAAAAATTTTGGATAATTATGCAAGTGTTAGATAGTATCGGCTAGCAAAAGTGTTTGGAATCTTCGGAGATTGGAACTTACCAGGGGGTTTGAGTAGTTGGCTTAGCCGATACTGGTGCCGGTTTCTTCTTCTCGGCTGGTCTTTTCTTCTGCAAAATACAAAGTTTAAGAATTTAGATTGGTGATAAATAAGGAGATTTTACGTCAAAGGAGATAAACTTACTCTGGGTTGCTGAGTGAAGACTGCTGGGGCAGCAGGAGTTGTGGGAGCTTGTTTTGGGGTAGGAGAGGCTGGAGGTGTTTTCTCTCCCACATCACTCATTTCGGCTACAGCTTCGTCTATTGCCTGTTCAATAGCTGTCCTCCAGGGCTTCATCGGTATCATCGGCTGGTGGAGGTAGTTGTTTTTTGGATTTCTTCTTGGCAGCTGGTGGTATGGCAGTTGGTGTTCTAGCTTTTCTTTTTCTGCCTGCATCGGTTGGTTCCCTCATTTGTCCTTGGAGCAAACTTGATGTCTTCGGGGCATTATAGCCGATGATAGGAGGAGTTAGACCGCATCCACTTGGTAGCAGCCCTGCAGCATACTCAATATCTTTGCCACTTTTGCTTATGCGAGGAGGAGATGAATCTGTGGTCTGTAAGAGTAAAACATGTGAAGTTAAAAGCAGAATCGGCTGGTATATTTAAAACAGGGATGAGGTAGAGGAAGTAAAGGTGTTACCTGAGGGATCATGTCTGGGAAGAGGTCTGTCATGTAGATAGTGGCCGATTGGTGAAAAAGGTGTTGTTTCCACTCAGCCCACCATGAAGTAAAAGCCCTGCTTCTAAACCTTGCTAACTCTATATTGTTGATACTGCCAAGGGGTGGCCCTGGGATATTGAGCAGCCGATCCATCATTAGACTTGATGATATTTCTCCTCTGCATTGGATCTTGTCAGCGAACCACAAGCCGATTGGGAGTTGCCCCATTCCAAATTGTCTGGCTGAACTCATGGGGTGGTAAAACTAATATGACGCTTTAATATTCTTGCCTTGGTGGATGCCGACAGGGAGAATACATGGGCTGATAGCAGTGGCAAATACTTCTCTAGACTTCTGAAAATTTTCATGATTGATTTCGTCAAATCTGAAGTCTGATGGCAGTTCAAAATTGATTAAGTCCTCATAAAAGAACCAAACCCTGGCATTTTTCTGAAAGTCGTCATAGAAGCTGAAGAACCAGTCCTTAAGCAGTTCGGCTGACAGTTTTGCACCAGCATCGGCTGGGGCACTGGCATATTCTCCAAAAGATGTACACCTCCGATGGGTTATTTCTTCTCCATCATCATCAGTGATCGGCTCTAGTCTTGGGAATTCTGCTTCAGTTAGGGGTGGCCGATTCACAGCTTTCATGGCCACAAGATTTAGCCAAGTCTGGAGTAGCCACCATGGACCACCTGCACTCACTACAGAGCCGATAGCTAGCTTGGCCGCTGCATTGTTCAGGGCTTGATATAGATAGCCGAGCAAAATTTTTCCTAAGGGAAATTGCTTTTTCTCCTCGAGGGCTTCGGCTATGTGCTGTCAATTGGAGGTTGGGCCACAGCTTGATCCACATAACAGAAATTTTTCCAACCACATTAACAAAAATGCAGTGTGCTCTCTAGGAGAAACTGAGCCTTGACCCATGTTGGCTGAAATAAAACCGGACCATCCTCCTATGCTCTTGGTTTTGAAGTTAAATCTATTCTTGGAATTCAAGATTATGGGGTTGGTCGATGAGGTGATATCTAGCCCAGTCAACATAGTGATGTCCAGCAGAGTTGGGGTCATTCGTCCTTGATTAAACATGAATGCGTTGATAGTATTGGACCAGAAGTAGCTAGCAGAAGCCATCAACGGCTCATCCTTAGCTGAGTTTGCTAAGGTCAGAGATAGTGCTTGGCCGATTCCTATCTTATCCCAGTGGCTTTGTTTGCTTGCCGATATGCGTTTAAACCATGCGGGCCAGCTTTTCTCTAGGGATGGCCAAGATTTAAAGGTATTTTTCCAATGCCCTAGATTTGGGTTTGCTAGCCTGAAAGGGATTATGTTGGCTTCGGCGGTGATAAATTTGGTTGGGTCCAGATTGCCAATTGGTCCAAGAAAATAGTTATTGTCATGGTTTAGGCTGGGAACCGCAACTAAATTTGCAAGATGCTACAGATAGCAGGGCAGAAAGAAAGGACGATGGAATAAGATCGCAAAAAACTAAATCTAGCGAAGAAAAGGAGATCTAGCCGATGAGAGCTTACCTCTGCGTATTCGGCCGATGGAGCAGCAGACGGGGCGGATGAGGATGACATCGCTGTAGGCGGAAGTTGGCCGGAGAAGGGGTTGCTTGGAGATTGCTTGCTTGCGCTGAGGGGATCGCCGGAGTCGGGAGAGAGAATCGCTAAAGCGGTGGCAACAGTATAACGGTGTGAAGTTTCTCGGGGCCGTCGGTTAGATATTTAAAGCAGTACGGTAACGGTCAAAAACGGAAAGTGTGATATTCTCTCGGAGATAAGATTTGGCAAATCCGAAACATTACCAAATATTCCGGACTTGGGGGGCATGTGTTGACGACCAAATTTGGTAATTCAAGTATCGAACATGAAGTTGGAATCGAGGATAATCGAAGAGATTAGATCGTATCGGAAACATAGTGAGAATCGGCTGTAGTCCGAATCGGCTGCGGGTTGGATCGATAGAATCAGAGTCGGACGAAGTTAGCCGATTGAGCCGATTTCGGTAACATGACTCGGTATACGTCATCGGGTTGCGTTAATGTGTTTCATATGGATTGCCATGTACGGATAGAGTCCTGAAGAGGCAATTGTATCTATTAATTAGGTTATTTTATGTGATTTCCTTATAGATATTCTCGGTAAGAGTCCGCCTAAGGGACTTATTCGTTAGTTGGATTTGTATTAGGTTAATCTGAGTCGTGTCTGTGATGGACAATGTTTGTATTTTCAGGTATAAATATAATCCCGAGGTCTTGTAAATAACAACAACAGACGTTCAATAAATCTCGGCGCATCGCCACCTTTGTTCTCTACTTTTGACAAGCTTGTGCTTTCGAGTCGTGCTGCATCAATTTGATCTTCGGCGAAAAGATATATCTTCTCATGGGGACTTGCATCATTAGGATTAGTGCTTACATCTTTATGACACTCTAGTTCTATCTTGCAAGTCTCCGAAGTTATCATATATGTCATATAGCTTAGATCAATAATGCTATCTTTCATATCGGCTAGATCTGTTTTAGGGTTTCGTCGGTATCGGCTAGTTTACTTTGTTGATTTATGTTATATGATGTATCCACCATCCTGGTTAATAATTATTGGTTTGTTAGATGTTATGCTTCTTTTATGCTTAATGTTGCATTGGTTAAGTCCAACCTATTAAGTTGTTTTAGAGTCATGATATTTAACTTGCTTTACGGTTATTAATAGGGATAGTATCGGAGTTTCAGCTGATCTTACCTAATTAGAATATTTGACATAGTTATATGCTTTGTTTAATGTTCTTTATCTATATTTCATTGCTTTATCATGAAATTATATCGGATTTATGACTGATATGTTCTTAGATCTAGATATCGGCTATGACATTGATTTTATGTAGTCATTATTTCATGTTGCGATGACTTAAGCAATTTATCCTGTCTCGGTTCAGTCCGATCTATACCAATTGCTCGCTTCTTAAGTAATAATGATCTTTTGATAACATAACATTGATGTCTACAGCTGATATACTAATGTTAGGGTTATCTTTATATTCATTCATACCTTACAGTCGATTCATGCTTTATTGCATCGGCTAGGTCACATACGATATGAAATCGGCCCTATGACCGATTGTCTATCGTTTAGTGATATTCTTTGCATATTTTTCCTTGTTGATTGCAGGATCAAATCAACTGGTACGCCCTCGAACCTAAAACCCTAATTTTGGACCTGCACTAGAGTAAAGCAAATCTCTCAGGCCAGTGTGTGTTTTTTGCATCAACAGATACATGCTATCGGCTCCAGTTCTGAAAGGGCGAATTGGGAAGTGGATCTTTGCTTTGTCAGAGTTTGATCTCAGGTATGAATCGGCTAAGGCAGTTAAAGGGCAAACGATAGCTGATTTCATAGTTGAACACATGGATACCAGTGTTGACAATGTTGACATTATGCCATGGACTTTGTTCTTTGATGGGTCTGTTTGCACTCATGGTTGTGGTATCGGCTTGGTAATTATATCGCCGAGGGGGGTAAGTTTTCAGTTTGCTTTTACTATCAAACCTTATTCTACAAATAATCAAGCAGAATATGAAGCTGTTCTCAAAGGATTGCAATTATTGAGAGAGGTTGAAGCCGATGCTGTTGAGATCATGGGTGATTCATTGCTAGTGATAAGTCAATTATCTGGGGAGTATGAATGCAAAAATGATATTTTGATGGCCTACAATGAGAAATGTCAAGAGCTGATGAAGACTTTCAAGATAGTTACTCTGAAACATATCCCTAGGGAACAAAATGCTGAGGCCAACGATTTAGCTCAAGGTGCATCAGGCTACAAGCCGATGTTACAAGGGATTGAAATAGAAGTGGCCTGTATACCAGCCGATGATTAGAGGTTTGATGTTTTTGAGTATTTAAAGAATCCCTCTAGATCGGTTTCACGGAAATTACGGTATCAAGCTCTCAAATATGTTCTTTTGGATGATACATTATACTATCAGACGATTGATGGAGTTCTTTTGAAATGCTTAAGTATGGAAGAGGCAAAAGTTGTCATGTGTGAAGTTGATGAGGGTATTTGTGGGACACATCAATCGGCTCATAAGATGAGATGGTTAATTCGAAGAGTTGGGTATTTTTGGCCGACAATGCTGGAAGATTGTTTTAAATACTATAAAGGTTGTCAAGATTTTAGAAATTTGGAGCAATTCAGAGAGCACCAGCATCGGCTATGAATCCTATTATCAAGCCATGGCTGTTCAGAGGTTGGGGTATTGATATGATCGGCCAAATCAATCCACCGTCGAGTAAAGGTCATAAATTTATATTGGTTGCAACTGATTATTTTACTAAGTGGGTTGAGGCAATTCCTTTGAAAAAGGTTGACAGTAAAGATGCAATTGAGTTTGTCAAGGAACACATTATATACCGGTTTGGTTTGCCACAGACGATTACAACGGATCAATGTTCTATTTTTGTATCTGATGAGTTTGTTCAGTTTGCCGATAGCATGGGGATTAAGTTGTTGAATTCTTCACCATATTATGCTCAAGCCAATGGGCAGGCTAAAGCATCTAACAAGAGTTTGATTAAGCTGGTTAAGAGAAAAATAGCCGAATATCCCAAGAAGTGGCATACTATTCTGGCTGAAGCATTGTGGTCCTATCGGATGACTTGTCATGGTGCAATTCAGGTACCTCCTTATCAACTGGTTTATGGGCATGAAGCTGTGTTACCATGGGTGACCAACATCGGCTCCAGAAGTATTTCTTTACAAGATGAGTTGACAGCCGATGATTATCATAGTTTGATGGTTGATGAGTCAGAAGATTTGGTTCACGCTAGATTGCGAGCTCTTGAAAAAGTTAAGAAAGACAAGCAGAGAGTTGCTAGGCATTATAACAAAAAAGTTGTACCCAAATCTTTTGAAGAAGGAGAACTGGTTTGGAAATTGGTGTTGCCGATAGGGGCCAGAGATAATAAATTCGTCAAGTGGTCACCGAATTGGGAGGGGTCATTTCAAATCCACAAATGCGTTTCTAAAGGGGCCTATATGTTAAAAGGGCCTGATGGAGAAGTATTTGGAAGAGCACTTAATGGAAAGTACTTGAAGAAATATTACCCAAGCGTTTGGATTGGTTCATAATCGGCTATGCTTTGCTGATGTATGGTTGATAGCCCATGTGTTTTCATCGCTTTTAGATGGCTGATATTTTTATCGCTCTTAGATATATAAGTTTGCAGCATTATGTTCCCTACTACAAACTTGGGGGGCAAGGAGGATGAAAGTTAGAAATTTTTGAGCAAATTTTTGAACACAATGAAGAGCTGTACAAGTTGAGATAACGTCATGCATTAGCTATACAAGTTGAGATAATGTCATGCATTATCATATGTCGGCTCAATGGCCGATAGCAGGTTATGTCTCAGAATTTGGCTAAGTATAAAATCGGCTCGATGACCGATACATATATTACAGCAAAAATATTGTGTGGCAATGTTTAGTTTATTACATCAGGCCAAGTACTTCTGGATAGCCGATACAGCTCTTTGTCTAATCTGCTCTACTTCTTCAATGGCTTGGGCGTCGGCTGCATCTATACCTGGAATTGGTTTCAGGGCCTTACTCAAGGTAGAAAGGTGCTTTACAGATTTTTTGAGCTTCAACTTTTGGGCTTTCGGCAGATCGGCTAGTTTTTGTTCTTCAGTGATAATCTCAGCTCTGCAAGCTTCAAGTTGTTGTAGAAGATCGGATCTTCTTTCTTCATATCGGCTATGGATAAAGATAGGCATTGAGCTATTCCTATTTCATCCCAGTGATCCTGTTTGCTAGCAGCGACTCTCTTATACCAATCTATCCATTTATCTACTTGAGAGGGCCAGGATCTAAAGGTTGCAGTCCAATGAGTAAGAGATGGGTTCGACTGCCTAAAAGGAATCCTTTCAGTTTCTGCGTTGATGATGTAAGTGGGATCTATATCACCTATCGGACCCAGATAAAAGTGATTGGGCTCATTGAGTTCTGGGATAGCAACTTGATGAACTAGGTGCTACAGATTGAAAAAGAAAAACAAAAGGGGATGAAGGTGGAAGAAAAATGACGAACTCAGAAAAAGCTTTGGGCCAATGGAAGACTTACCTTAGGGAATTCCTTGGCGGTGGTATTGGATGGACTCGATGATGCTGCCATGGATGCGCGAGGAGTGTCGCTGGGGGAGGATTCGCTGTTCCAGTCGCTGGAGTGGAGAGAGAGAGATCACTGGGGTTCACGGAGAAGTTTGGTGGTTCAAGCGGTGAAAGCGGAGTTAACGCCGTGAAATCTCGGGAAAAGCGGTTGGTATTTAAAGAAGTAGGTGCGTAACGGTCACAGCGGAAACCCTAGATTTTTGCGGTTTTGGAGAGATAATTCCGTTGCATTATATAATACTTCGGAATTGGGGGGCATGTGTTGACGATGAAATTTGGTAAGCAATCTAATCTACGTGAATCAGAAACACAGTCCAGTTCGAAGCAGATTTGAAGATATGTGGAGATATCGGAAACAGAGTGCGCATCGGCTGTAGCTCGTATCGGCTAGGAACCGATTCCGATTGGGATAGCCGATGAGGCTGGTATTGTGTGTAGAATCAGTATCGGAATCAAGAAAGGGTTTACGATGAGATTGTCATACAAGGATAGAGTCCAGAATTGGCAATTGTATCTATTAATTAGGATATTTTATAATTTCCTTATAGATATTCTCGGCAAGAGTCCGCCTAACGGACTTGTTCGTTAGATTGGATTTGTATTAGGATAACATGAGTCGTGTCCGTGATGGACAATGTTTGTATTTTCGGGTATAAATATAATCCCGAGGTCTTGTAAATAATAACAACAGACGTTCAATCAATCTCGGCGCATCACCATCTTTGTTTTCTACTTTCAGACAAGCTTGTTCTTTCGAGTCGTGCTGCATCAATTTGATCTTCGGTGAAAAGGTATATCTTGTCATGGCGATTTGCATCATTGGAGTTAGTGCTTACATCTTCATGACACTCTAACTCTATCTTAAAAGTCTCCAAGGTTATCATATATGTCATATAACTTAGATCAACAATGCTATCTACTTACATCGGTTAGATCCTTTTTAGGGTTTTGTCGGTATCGGCTAGTTTACTTCGTTGATTCATGTTATATGATGTATCTACCATCCTGATTGGATGACTATTGGCTTGTTTTCTAGATATTATGCTTCTTTTATGCTTAATGCTACATTGGTTAAATCCAACCTATTAAGTTGTTTTAGAATCATGATCTCTAGCTCGCTTTACGGTTATTAATAGGGATAGTATCGGAGTTTCAGCCGATCTTATCTGATTAGAACGTTTGACATGGTTTTATGCTTTGTTTAATGTTCTATATCTATGCTTCATTGCTTTATCATAAGATTGTATCGGATTTACGACCGATATGCACTTAGATCTAGATATCGGCTATGACATTAGTTTTACGTAGTCATTATTTCATGTTGCGATAGACTTAAGCAATTTATACTATCTCGGTTCAGTCCGATCTATACCAATTGCTTGCTTCTAAAGTAATATTGATTCTTTGATTACATAATATTGATATCTACAGCCGATATACTAGTTTTTAGGGTTCTTTTCATATTTACGTATACCTTACAGTTGATTCATGCTTTATTGCATCGGCTAGGTCACATACGATATGAAATCGGCCCTATGGCCGATTGTCTATCGTTTACTAATATTCTTTGCATATTTTTTCTTGTTGATTGCAGGATCAAATCAACTGGCACGCCCTTGAACCTAAAACCCTAATTTTGGACCTGCACCAGAGTTAAGCAAATCTCTCAGGCCAGTGTGTGTTTTTTGCATCAACACCGACATTCGTTTGTACCAATCTCTCCATCCATCTACAGCTAATGGCCAATATCTGAAGATATTGGGCCAGTGAAGTGGGGCAGGCTTAGATTCTCTGAACGGGATGCGATTGGTTTCGGAATTGATAAACAGAGTGGGGTCTTCATCGCCCATCGGCCCAAGAAAATAATGAGTTGGCCTTTGCTCAATGGGGATGGCGATTTGGTTCTTTAAGTGCTGAGAAGAGAAGAAAGGAAAAGAAGAGAATCAAATCAGTTAACCTATCTAAGTTCAAGATCTGTAAAATTAATGAAGAAGTGATAGCCGATATAAGCAGGGCTAAAAACAGAGCAAGGATACCTAGGGGACGTTTGCGGAGGTCGCCATTGGTGCAGAAGATTGATCTTGCTGCTGAAAGAGATGACCGCCAATGGAATCGCCGGAGAAATCAAGAACAATCGCTGGGGTTCACGGGGGTGTTTGGTGGCTTAAGCGGTGAAAATGGAGTTAACGCCGTGAAAACTCCGGAAAAGTGGTTGGTAAATTATGGAATTAGGTGCGTAACGGTAACAGGGTAACCCTAGATTTTTGCGGTTATGAAGAGATAATTCCGTTGCACTATATAATACTTCGGAATTGGGGGGCATGTGTTGACAATGAAATTTGGTAAGATAGAAGATGTTGATGAATCAGAAACAAGATCCAATCCGAAACGGAATCGAAGATACGCGGGATTTTCAGAAACAGAGTGCGCATCGACTGGACTCTGTATCGGCTGGAAACCGAGTCCGATTTGGAATAGCCGATAGAGTTGAGTCCGATTTGGAATAGCTGATGTGGTCGTTATCGCATGTGAAATCAATATCGGATTCGACAGAGAGTTTGCGATAATGTTACCAGACAAGGATAGAGTCCAAGATTGGTAAATGTATCTATTAATTAGGAATATATGTAATTTCCTTATAGATATTGTCTGTAAGAGTCCGCTTTAAGAGACTTGTCCGTTAGTTGGATTTGTATTAGGGTAATATGAGTCGTGTCCGTATGGGACAATGTTTGTATTTTCGGGTATAAAGATAGACCCGAGGTCTTGTAAATAAACAACAGACGTTCAATCAATCTCGGCGCATGGCCAGCCTTTTGTTTTCTACTTTCGACAAGTTCATGCTTTCGAGTCGAGCTGCATCAATCTGATCTTCGACGAAGAGGTAGGTCTTGTTATGGCAGTTTGCATTTTCGGAATTAGTGCTTACATCTTTATGACACTCTAATTCTGTCTCGCGAATCTCCAAAGTTATCATATACGTTACATAATTTAGATTGACAATGCAATATATCCATATCGGCCGATCTCTATCTAGGATTTTGTCGATAATAGATACATTGATTTGTTGGTTTGAATTTTATAATGTATCCACCATCCCGAAAAGGCAACCATCGGCTTGATTGTCTAGATATCATGCTTCTCTTTATACTTAATGCTGCATTGGTTAAGTCCAACCGATTAAGTCGTATTTAGAAACATGATCTTTAGCCTGTTTTATGGTTGTTAATAAGGATAGTATCGGGGTTTCAGCCGATGTTATCTGGTATAGATGTTTTACATAGTTTCTTGCTTTGTTTAATGATTCTATATCTGCCCCTTATATCAGGATCTAATCTAATACAAATATATTGAACTTATTATCAATCTGATTGATGTTAGTTGAATATATTTGTTGCCAGAGAATATCCTAATATAAGGTTGTATCGGAGCTATAGCCGATACACGCTTAAATCTGGACTTTGGCTTTAACATAAGTACATATAATCGTTATTTCATGTTATTTTAGACTTGGTAATTTATACTGTCTCGGTTCAGTCCGATCTATCTCAATTGCTTATCACTAAAGTAATATTTATATATTGATTATGTAACACTGAACCGATGTACTGGTTTTAGGGTTAGGTTATCATTGATAAAACCTTACAGCCGATTCATGTTCTATTGCATTGGCTAGGTTACATCACGATACGATATCGGCTAACTGGCCAATTGACTATCGTCTACTAATAATTTGCATGTTTCTTCTTGTTGATTGTAGGATCAAATCAATTGGCACGCCCTTCGAACCTAAAAGCAAGTTTTGGACCTGCACTAGAGTAAAGCAAATCTCTCAGGTCAGTGTGTGTTTTTTGCATCAACACAAGTACAAAAGAAGGTTTGGTGTGTCAAGAGTAAGATTGTCCCAGCCGATGAAATTAAAGCCGACAAAGATAAGAATCTTTCTAAGAATAAGGGAAAAGAGGTGGCATCATCTTCGATAAATATGGTTTTTGTGTTGCCGGCCGAATATGCTGTTGATTAGGTGGTGGACAAAATAGAAGGGTCACAATCAGCTAAGTTGATGTTATCTCCGCAACAGGCTGTTTTTGAGAAAGTAGAAGGGACTAACCATCGGCACCTCAAGCCTTTGTATGTTAAGGGGTTTGTTAATGGGAAGCCGATGTTGAAAATGTTGGTTGATGGAGGAGCAGCTGTTAACCTAATGTCATATGCAACTTTCAGGAAGTTGCGTAAGAACTCAGAGGATTTGATCAAGACCAATATGATTTTAAAGGATTTTGGAGGGAATCCATCTGAGACTAAGGGAGTTTAAAATGTGGAGTTAACCGTCGGCAGCAAGACAAATTTCTACCATGTTCTTTGTTATTGATGGGAAGGGTTCCTATAGTCTGTTGCTAGGAAGAGATTGGATCCATGCCAACTGTTGTATCCCTTCAACCATGCAACAAAGTTTGATTCAGTGGCAAGGAGACCAGACAGAAATCGTGCCAACCGACAGGTCAGTTAATGTAGCTAGTGCCGATTTATTTGTTTGGGAGATAGAGGGAATTGGTTGTTTGTCCGGTAAGGTTTGGCAAGGAGATTATCTAAAAGTTTCCGATTATGATATACAGCCTACAGGAGATGGAGAGCCCCAGTTGTTACTTTGAGGGCACTGTGGAGAGTTCAAGTTTTTATACTGAAGATACTGTAGATGATCTCGACGGCAAGCTAGGACAAGGGTTTATGTCGGCCGATGAGTTAGAGGAGGTAGATATTGGACCAGGTGATAGGCCTAGGCCGACCTACATTAATAAGAATTTATCAAGGGAGTTTAAATCAAAATTAATAGAGTTGTTACAAGATTCTAGAGACTGCTTTGCTTCGGAATACTATGAGATGCCAGGACTTAGCCGATCAATTGTTAAACATCGGCTCCCAATTAAACCTGGCTTTCGGCCATATAAGCAACCTCAAAGACGATGTAAAGCAGAAAAGTATGATGCTATTAAGGCTGAGATTACAAGACTTTACCGTGCTAACTTCATCAGGCCATGCCGATATGCTGAGTGGTTTCCGAATATAGTGCCAGTCATCAAGAAAAATGGTAAGCTTCGAGTCTGCATTGATTTTTGAGATTTGAATAAAGCTACTCCTAAGGATGAATACCCAATGCTAGTTGCAGACCAATTAGTTGATGCGGCATATGGACACAAGATTATCAGCTTCATGGATGGTAATGCATGATATAATCAAATTTTTATGGCTGAAGAAGATATTCACAAGACTGCTTTGCGTTGTCTTGGTGCAATCGGCTTGTATGAGTGGGTTGTTATGGCTTTTGGATTGAGAAGTGCTGATGCTATGTATCAGAGAGCGATGAATTATATATTTCATGACCTTATCAGCTTGTTGGTTGAAATTTATATCGATTATGTGGTGGTTAAGTCTAAGGAGATTGACAAGCACATAGCTGATTTAAGGAAAGTTCTTGAGAGAGCAAGGAAGTATGGGCTAAGGATGAATCGAACTAAGTGCGCTTTTGGTGTATCGGCTGGGCAATTCCTTGGGTTTCTATTTCATGAAAGAGGGATTGAGATACCACGGAATAGTATTAATGCAATCAAAGAGTTTAAGCCTCCGGAGGATAAAACTAAATTGCATTGATCGGCAAGATTAACTTTGTTAGATGATTTATATCTAATTTGTCTGGCAGAATAGAGCCGTTCACTCCATTGCTTAGGTTGAAAGCAGATCATGAGTTTGTTTGGGGAGAAAAGCAACAAAATGCATTAGATAGTATAAAGGAATATTTGAGTACTCCTCCAGTTCTCATCCCACCACAGAAAGGGATTCCTTTTAAATTATATCTGTCAGCTGATCAGAATACTATCGGTTCTGTCTTGATCCAAGAACTTGATGGTAAAGAGCGAGTTATATTTTACCTTAGATGGAGGTTGTTGGATGAAGAGACCAGATATTCACCGGTGGAAAAAGTTATGCCTTTGCTTATATTTTTCTTGTACAAAGTTAAGACATTGTTTGCTTTCCAATGAGTGCACTATAATATGTAAGGCCGATGTGGTACGGTATATGCTATCGGCTCCGGTTTTAAAAGGAAGGATTGGGAAGTGGATTTTTGCTTTAACAGAGTTTGATTTGCGGTACGAATCGGCTAAGGCAGTAAAAGGACAAGCACTGGCCGATTTTATAGTTGAGCTTAGGGATAATTCAGTCTACCATGTTGATATTATGCCGTGGACATATTAATTTTTGATGGATCAGTTTACATTCATGGGTGTGGCATAGGCTTGGTGATTATATTACCTAGAGGGCAAGTTTTCAGTTTGCTTTCACTATTAAACCTTATTCTACTAACAACCAAGCTGAGTATAAAGCTGTATTAAAAGGGTTGCAATTGTTGAAGGAGGTTGAAGCTGATGCTGTTGAGATCATGGGTGATTCATTGTTGGTAATTAGTCAATTATCTGGGGAATATGAATGCAAGAATGATGTCTTGATGATTTATAATGAGAAATGCCAAGAGTTGATGAGGACTTTCAGGGTGGTTACTTTAAAGCATATTCCTAGAGAAAAAAACTGTGAAGCCAATGATCCTGCTCAAGGAGTATCAGGTTACAAGCCGATGTTGACAGATGTGGAAGTTGAAGTTGAATATATGACAGACGTTGATTGGAGGATGGGATATTTGAGTATTTAAAAAATCCTTCTAAGTCAGTTTTTAGGAAATTTAGGTATAAAGCTCTTAAATATGTTTTATTGGATGATGAGTTATATTATCGGACTGTTGATGGGGTTTTGTTGAGATGTTTAAGTATGGTTGAAGCCAAAATTGTTATGTGTGAGGTACATCAGGGAATATGTGGCACACATCAAACGGCTCACAAGATGAAGTGGCTGATTAGGAGAGTGGGGTACTTTTGGCTGACAATGCTGGAGGATTGCTTTAGATATTATAAAGGTTGTCAGGATTGTCAAACGTTTGGAGCAATTCAGCGGGCACCAGCATCGGCTATGAACCCAATCATTAAGCCATGGCCGTTTAGAGGATGGTGTTTTGGCATGATCGGCCAGATCAATCCACCATCAAGTAAGGGTCATAAGTTTATATTGGTTGCTACTGATTATTTTACTAAGTGGGTTGAGGCTATTTCTCTAAATAAAGTTGATACCAAGGATGCCATTGAATTTGTGAAGGAACATATCATATATAGGTTGGGTTTGCCACAAACAATCACGACTGATCAAGGATCCATTTTTGTGTCCGATATGTTTGTTCAGTTTGCCGATAGCATGGGAATCAAATTGTTGAATTCGTCA
Organism: Oryza punctata; assembly: GCA_000573905.2. Lineage (NCBI taxonomy): Eukaryota > Viridiplantae > Streptophyta > Magnoliopsida > Poales > Poaceae > Oryza > Oryza punctata. Next base: position 5,367,951 of record CM002489.2, on the reverse strand, counting down.
CCCTATTATGCACAAGGTAATGGCAGGCTGAGGCATCTAACAAGAGCTTGATTTAAGTTGGTTAAGAGAAAAATTGTTGAATATCCTAAGAAGTGGCATACTATATTGGCTGAGGCATTATGGTCCTATCGGATGGCTTGTCATGGTGCTATCCAAGTTCCACCATATCAGTTGGTTTATGTCCATGAAGCTGTGTTACCATGGGAAACTACCATCGGCTCACGACGGATTTCTTTACAAGATGAGCTGTCAGCCGATGATTATCATAATTTGATGGTGGATGAATCAGAAGAATTGGTTCAATTTAGATTGCGCGCTCTTGAAAAAGTTAGAAAGGATAAAGAGAGAGTTGCTAGGCATTATAATAAGAAGGTTGTACTAAAATCTTTTGAGGAAGAAGAGCTGGTGTGGAAATTGGTGTTGCCGATTAGAGCCAGAGATAATAAGTTTGGGAAGTGGTCACCGAATTGGGAAGGACCTTTTCAGATACATAAATGTGTTTCTAAAGGGGCTTATATGTTGAAGGGACTTGATGGAGAAGTTTTTGGACGAGCTCTTAATGACAAATATTTGAAGAAATATTATCCCAGTGTTTGGATTGGTTCATGATCGGCCGCGTTATGCCGATGCATGGTTGATAGCCGATGTTATTTACATCGCCTATAGATGGCCGATATTATTTATCGCCCTTAGATGTTGTTTTCTAAGTTTGTAGCATTATGTTTCCTACTACAAACTTGGGTGCATGGAATAAGGTAAAGTTGGAAGTTGGAAATTTTTGATGCCGAATTTTGACATTTTTTAAGCAATATTTCAAAGCAATATCAATGAGATCACATCGGTCTGATGGCTGATAGAAACAGTTACATGAGTTAAGGTTTAAATCGGCTCAATGGCCGATATCAAAATATTACAGCACAATGTTGTCATTTGAGGATAAGCGTTAATCTATTACATCAACCCAAGAAATTTTGGATTGCCAAGATCGCTCGCAGGTGAATTTATTCTACTTCATCTATAATCTTGGTGTCGGCAGCATCAGATCCTGGGATGGGTTTGAGTGACTTGGTGAGAGAGGCCACATGTTTAATAGAAGACTTGAGCTTGGATTTTTGTTCTTCGATAGCTTGAGGGAGATCGGCTAGTTTCTTCTCTACCTCAGAGATTTTGACTCAGCATTGTCGCAGCTGGACTAAGAGATCAGACTCTTGTTGTTTAAGCCTGTCTAGTTCTTGCTAAGTTGACTCTGGACCAGCTGATAATTGATCAAGCTTTCACTTTTCTTCATTAACTTGTTGTCGGCTGGTTTGAATGATGGCTTCAAGAGCTCTGTGTTCTAGCCAATCAGCCAACCTTTGCTTTGCCCTCTCAAGCTTCAATCTGTATTGCTCAAGGAAGACTACAGGAGAGATAGCATCAATCAAATCTTTTGGAAGTTGATTCTGGATTTCTGGAAGTCATCTGGAACTGGAGACTTAGCTTTGCTGGATGTTTCCTTTTCTTCTTCTTCATCCAGAAATTGTCTTATGTAAAAATAAAACATATCGGCTAAAGACTGAAAAGAAAGAGTTGATTATAAATAAAGGTTTTAGAGTGGCTGATATAAGGGATGGTTGGACATGTTCTTACTGGGGCTGGAGGAGTAGAGACTATAGCAGCCGTTTCCTCTATATTATGGCTTTCTACAGCCGATTGGCGTGTGCTCACTAGAAGCTGGTTGCTGAGGAGGTGGTATGGCTTGAGAAGGCTGAGAATTTGACAAATATTGAAGAAAAGTTGGTGAAATTAATATATGGGAAGATGAGAAAAGTGCATACCTGAGTTTTGCGAGGCCGACAAATATTGGAGTTTTAGCCGGGCTTGCTGGATCAGCTTGAGGTGTATCGGCTTGGGGTTCTGGACTGGATGCTCGCTCAGTTTCACTAACCTGAGCAACACCTTCATCAATTTCTTCTTCTATTATTGCCTCCTTCAGATATTCTTCTACGACAGGATCAATGGGAGTATCATCGGCTGAGGATTTTTTCTTCTTGGTAGGCTGTTTGTTTTTTGGAACAGTAAGCTTGACAGCAGCTTTCTTTGTTCTCTTGCGCTTACCAGTAGTGGCAATCGGTTGTCTGATCTGACCTTGGAGCAAGTCCTTGATTGCAGGGGCATCAAAGCCGATGGAAGAAGGAGCTAAATCCTTGCCTGATGATATTTTTGCTGGTGCATAATGGATATCTTTGCCACTTCTGCTTTTAGTTGGAGGGGAATTGCGGCCTGAAAAGATATATTGAGGATGTTAGAGAATTATGGTGATGACTAAGAAATAAAAACATATGAATTGTAAGTTTACCTGAGGGCTGATAGAGGGATCCATGGTTGTTAGGTGGAAATCAGCCAATTGAGATAGAAATAGATAAGTTTTCCATTCACCCCACCATTTGTCAGAAAGTTGTCTTCATTCTCTGATCAAAGAAATTTGGTCGATAGAGCCCAAGGGTGGACTTTCAAGATTCAAGATTTTGTCCATAATCCGAGCAGTACAAGCCAATGGAACAACACCAGTCGTTTGGATTTTGTCTGAGAAGTACAAGCTGATGGGTAGTTGTCCCATGCCAAGTTGTCTAGGTGCAATCATGGGGTGGTAGAATTCATACGAAGCTTGGATATATCGGCCTTGTGATACACCAGTTGGAAGTATGCAAGGGGATATGGCCGATATAAAGATTTCTCTTTTCCCTAGGAAGTCTTCGTTGTTCAGGTCATCCAGTCTGAGGTTTGTTGGTAACTCATAGTTGATGTAATCATCATATGGAAACCAGATCCGGGAATCATGAGAAAAACCATTATAAAAATGGTTGAACCATTGGCAGAATAGCTCAGCCGATGTTCCTGATCCAGGGTAAGACGATGCTGCTTCTCCAAATGATAAACATCGGGGTGTTGCTGCTTCCTCATCGGCATCGGCCAGAGAGGGAAATGATAATTCATCCAGTGGGGTTCTATTGGCAATCTTAATGGTGTATAAGTTTAACCAAATCTGGACAAACCACCAAGGGCCTCCATAGTTGGCCGATGTCTTTAGGAGGAGTTTAGCTGATGTTTGGCTCATGGTCTGGTATACTGCACCCAGAAGATATTTGCCTAGTGGAATGGATTTTTTGGACACTAGGGCTTCTGCCAGATGTTGCCAATTTGCAGTGAGGCCACAGGTGGAGCCGCAGAACAGGAACTTGTCCATCCACATCATTAAGAAAGCAACATGTTCCCTGGGGGTGACAGATCCTATGCACATGTTTTCGGCTATAAACCCAGACCAGCCTCTAATATTCTTAGTTTGAATTTGTGATCACACTTTATCTTTATACTAATAGTGTTAGCCGATGAGAAGATGTCTAAACCAGTCAGCATCTGAATATCTAATAGAGTGGGATTCATGGGTCCATGACTGAAGAGGAAAGAATTAAGAGTATTGGACCAGAAATAAGAGGCAGCCGATAGCATTGGTTCATCTTTCTTGGTATCGGCTAAAGAGAGAGAGAGGCATTGTAAGATACATATTTCGTCCTAGTGAGTTTGCTTACTTGCGGCCATTCTTTTGTACCATGCCTTCCATCCATCTACGGCATATGGCCAAGATCTGAAGATATTTGGCTAATGAGTAGGACTGGGCTTGGTTTCTCTGAAAGAGATGCGATTGGTCTCAGCGTTGATGGAGGAGATGGGATCTTCGTCACCCATCGGCCCAATAAAGAAGTGGGTTCATTCTTTAAGCATTGGGATGGCGATTTGATTCCTCAAGTTCTGGAAAGGATATAGAAGAGGAGAAGAAAAAGAATCAATTTAAATCAATCGGTAGAGGTCGTCATTGAAAGGATTAGATGAAAAGGTGGTAGCCGATATGAATAAGAGATAGAAGAAGTAGAAGAATACCTGGGGAACATCGTAGAGGTCGTCATTGAAAGAAAAAGGCTTGTTGTTGTTGAAGATGATGATCGTTGATGTGGTCACCTGAGTGGTTGGGAGCAGTCGCCGGAGTTGGTGGAGATGGTTTGGTGGCTTATGCGGTAAAAATGGAGTTAACGCTGTAAAATTTCCGGAAAGGCGGTTTCTATTTATGAAAGCAGGTGCGTAACGGTCAACAGGGATTACCCTAGATTTTTGCGGGGTTGACGAGATAATTCCGTTCAATTATATAATACTTCGAAATTGGGGGGAATGTGTTGATGATGAAATTTGGCAAGCATATGAATCGGAAACGAAGTTCAATTCGAAGTGGAATTGAAGATGTGCGGGATTCTCAGAAACAGAGTGCACATCGGCTGGAAGATTGCATCGGCTGGAACCAGGTTCGATATGGATGGCCGATATGGCTGATATCGGTTTCTTGATCGATATCGGGTTCGAGAAGGGGTTTTGAGATGATGTTGCTACACAAGGATAGAGTCCAGAATTGGCAATTGTATCTATTAATTAGGATTTTATGTAAATTCCTTATAGATATTTTCGATAAAAGTTCTCCTAAGGAACTTGTTTGCTAGTTTGAGTTGTATTATGATGATATGAGTCATGTTCATCTTGGACAAGTTTGTATTTTCGGGTATAAATATAGACCCGAGATCTTATGAACAAAATAACACCAGTTCAATCAATCTCGGCGCATCGCCAACCTTGTTACTTTTACTTTCAACGAGTTCTTGCTTTCCAGTTGAGCTGCATCAAGTTTGATCTTCGACGAAAAGGTACAACTTGTTATGGTGATGTAACATCCTGAAAATTTGTAATAATAAAAATCACTAAAATTTTGAACTTTTTCAAATTTTTTGCATCATGCTGGTTATTATGGTTGTTATTGCTTGGTCAACCGTGAATTGTTACAACGAGGAATCAAACTACAGATGCACACATGGGTAATAGCTAAAATTTACAACGATACAATACTTATTATTAATCCTATAAATATCTGAGCAAATGAAAGAAAGCCAAGTAAAGTATGATGTAATTATTAGCTTCTTTAGTATAAACTACAAATCGAATAATAAAATACTTGAACCGTGTTGATGGCTTGACCTCGTCTTCAATGAAATATAATATTAATATTAAACACATGTTACTAGACACAAACTCACCAACATGAAATAATAGCCCTCAAGAATGTCCCATGAAATATAAATACACATGAAATGATAATCATTCAAATAAACTAAGCCTTATATATAAAATAGAATTACGGGCGTATTTAATTCGATATGTAGATCAATACTGCACCAAATTCCAAATTGCATTGGGGAGATTGTAATTAAATAGATTAAACCACTCCAAATATAAAATAAACTAACCTATAAATAAATTGAAACAAATGTGCTATTATATTAACAAAGGCCACCCTAGAATATTTTAATAGGTTTTAGAAATATCGAAAGCCTCCAAATTATCTAGACTAATTTTGGGGCTAACCTCATTTAATTAATACAATAAAAATATATATATATTTGCACCATCAAAAATTTTAGGGTAAAATCCAAATTAATATAACACGAATTTATTTGTGGGTGAATGTAAATAAATTCCAAAACATAGGAGGTTTTAAGTGACAAAACATGAAATAATCTATAATAAATATTAAATAATGGACAATATTAAATTTTGGTCAAATACATCATAGGATGCCTAAATTTCTCACTCAAATGCCTAGGAGGAAATACAAATTTTAATTACATTTTTCCTCAATTTTTAAATCAACCGAAACCCTAAAAATCTAATAAATCCTAAAATGCAATATTCATTGCCCCTAGGCGCTCGATCCGAGCCCCAGCCATCCACTTTGCCACTGCCATGCGCTGCGCCCCGTGCCCGCGCGCGTCGCCATCGCCGTCACCTCCCCGCGCCTCGCGCGCCGCGTCGCGTCGCCACCGCTGCCGGCCGTCGCCATCACGTCCCATCGCCGTGCGCCGCTGCCCCTGCATCGAGCCCCGCCCGCGCCGTGCGTCTCTGACCGCGTGCCACTGTCCCTGCGTCGCGTCGCCGACCGCCTAGAGTCGCGTGCTGTCGCCGTCGCGCCGCGCCAACGTCGCCATCGCCGCGCCTCGAGGCCGCGCCCGCGCGTCGCATCGCCCCGGTCGCCGTCCTTCCAGCGCCGCACGCGCGTCCCATCCACGCGCCCCCGCGCCGACCACCGCCTCCCTTTCCCCTATAAATTTTCCCCCATCCGCGCCACCCTCAACCGCCGCCGTGCGCCCGCCGCAGCCGCGTGCTCGCCGCCGCACCCGTTCGCCACCGCGCCACGCCCGCCCGCCGCCGCGCCCACCCGTCGCCGCGCCCACCCGCCGTCGCGCCCGCCCGCCGCCGCTCGGCTAGGAGGCAGGGAAGAGAGGAGCCGAGAGGAGAGGGAGCAGAGAAGCAAGCGGAGAGGAAGAGAGAGAGAAGTAAGAAGTAGGAAAGAAGAGGAAGAAGAAGAGAAGAAAAAAAAAAGAAAGAAAGGAAAAAGAAAGTGAAGAGAGAGAAGAGATATCTCAGGTGGGTCCCACCTCTGGTTAGTGCACAGTGTTATTTCACCATTTTTGGATTTAATTCGAATTTGAATCTTTTAATGAGCGTAACTTATTCATTTTAGCTCCGATTCGAGTGAAACTTAAACCTAAATTTATCTAAATTCATGCTCTTTCCAATGATATATAAATCATATTTAATAAGATATATTTATATTTATAAAATAATTAATATCAAAGTAAGGAATAAATAGTTAACCTAAATAGTGTGCTAATAAATAAAAGTGGGTTTTGTGGAGTAAAATAATTATCATCAACATGTTTTTATCACTGTAGAAATCACATAAATTAAATTATATCTAGTGTTTCGAATTAGTTGGAGTATAGGAAAATACTAGGACATTTATTAATCTATGTCCAAATATAATTAAACCCATGGCTTATAAATAATTTAAATAAAGTTTAGCCTTGTATGTTTCTAACTAAAGTATGAGCATGCCTAGATAAGTCCATAGCTTATGTATGTGGAATAATAACAGAACCAATATGATTAAGTCGCCTAAATAAATTTTCTTAATACAAAATCATACGGAGTAGTATATATGGAGTACTATATATTAAGGTTGGTAAAGAACCCTTACTTAACTATTGGTTACCAAGATATTAGATTCATATTTTCACTTGTTCAGGATAACTTGTATTAAACCGTGCATGACCAAAGAATAATCAAGCCATAATGTATTTATGGGCACACCCTCATTGTACACCCAAACTATAGTAGAATGGCAATTTGTGGTGTACCTCAAAACTAAATATTATATGATATGTGTAAATGTTGGATAAATACTAAATTGCGGATCATATCAAGTAACCATTTAACCCGCTAGGTGATGATAAGTTTGGTAGGATAGGCGTAGAATTTTTGTCGACATTTGATTATACTCAGTTAATTAAAATGCACACGTCATACATTCATTCAAAGAACCCTAACTCTATTAGCAGAGTAATAATATGGATAGTGCACTATGACGATTTGGTTGATCCTAGGCCTATTCATCAGGAAAACCAAACTTAAGCCTGTAGGACCTGACCATTTTATTTTGATAGTAGGTAATTTAGCCATCCTAGTTGCACATGCAGTAAATCCGTGTTTACACATACGGTAACACGGTCACTTATGGTTGCACCTATCGAACTATAAATTATACGATAAAATATCTAAGATAGGGAAATACTAGTTATAAATCTTGACCTCATATAATAAGAGCCCAACGGTGAATTAGGATTATCCATTATAAAATTATGTAATAAGATAATCTGCACATCTAATATTAATAACCTCACAAATCTAACATATAGAGCTTGGATAATTATTAACCTTTTATAATGATGGGTGAAATATGTCCATAATTTAATGATAACTCCACTAATAAAATAATAATATAGATGATTCACTGTTATTAGCTGGTTAATCCTAAGTCTATCCAACAATAGAACCGTACCACAAATTTTAATTAGATAGAATAAAACCTCCTTTAGTGTATGATCGTTGTATTTAGATAGAAGCACGAGTAGCATGAGCAGCCCTAGGTATGACTCCGACATTTATAATTGTTTTCACATGTTTGATTGTTGGTTGAATATTGGTTTCTCTCGCGTATTATAGTATTGGTGTATCGATTAGTCGTGAGGCAACGTGTGCAGCATCCAGGAGGAGAAGGTTGATCAAGATTATAGAGTAAGGACTATCCTGAGCAAGGCAAGTCATCACTAATCCTTGAACATATTGATCCCAAATTGCGAATAAAATTGCATGCAATGGTGAACATCCTACTTGTTATTATGCCATACCTTTGACTATTGTTTACCTTATTCCCTTGTATCCGTAAATGCGTGTGATGTCCCTAGTCCCTTAAGACAAATGCTTAGTAATGCTAATTTAGATTCATGCATTCTCATATTTATTAAATGCTATATGCTCGGACAATTACCTTTGGGAAGGTAGTTGAGATGCGGCATGTGGAGACATGAGCGCCACATTGCCATGACAATGATGACATGATTCGTGAAAGGAAAATAAAACTAAACAACTGTTTTCGACTGGGGCGGCTGGATGACTTGGGTGGTGTCCGGTAAAGGCTAGTGTCGTCCCTGGTCAATTAAGGACCGAGCCACGAAGCTAAGCATGAAACGACCCCCGTACAACCGTACTTCTCGAATGGGCATAGACCTAGCGGAGTAAATAGCCGAGCGGAGGCAGTATCCCTGCATAGTGGTTTTCTTGATGTGTATGAGGGCGGGGCCTACGGTGGAGTAGCCACTGGTAGGACCGCCACGTGTAAACCTAAATTTTATTATAACTTAATGCATGTGTGAGTTTTCCCTTCCCGGGAGCGCCAGAACTCCTCTCAATGCTAGAAACCGTGTATGCCTAGAGTGCATGAGGATGTAAGTTCATGGAGCGGGTACTGCCAATGTGAGGTTATTGAAAGGCTTTGCCGTGATGCGTCTCATTCGTTGGGACTTCGGCTCATGTGTTGGGCAAGTCACGGAGTACGAGTAAAGTGTACATCCACTGCAGTGTGAGTAAATCAAATCTATTCGAATAGCCGTGCTCGCGGATATTGAGCACCGCGACATGTATTACACTTGGCTAGACTCTAAACTCTTAACTTGTTTGGGATGGGATGATGCATGATGATTTTTATGCTGATGGAGCCACTTCCTGAGAGGAGGGAAGGTGGACGTCCTCAGAAAACCATGACGACTCAATGACGGGAAGCTATCCTTGGGATGACAATGGATGGTGGACAGAACCGTCGTTGATTAATGAACTATGGTATTAAAATTTGATCAGTCTATGCTACGTCTTAGGCTTGTGAAAGGATTTATAAAATATGCTTTACGCAAAAGAACCGGAAGCCATTCCTTGAAATACCCTATATCATATGCATTCTTGTGTGGTGGCTTGTTGAGTACTTTTGTACTCATTGTTGCTCTATATATATATCTTTTAGCAGAGTGCCTGAAGAGAAACCCTTGTTAGTACACTTGCGTACTTAACAGGATGATCGGAGTGCGGTCCCGTTCTAGGTCTCGTTCCCCAGTCGACTGCCTGTGGCATGTCAACCGGGCCCTTGTACTGTTTTGCTTTCCGCTGTTGTTCTGATAGTTGTTGGCCTGCCTAGCCCTAATGTAAGTACTTAATCCTTTTAGCCTGAATTCATCCGTGATATGTTGTGATCCGGCTATGTATGTTGTGATATGTTGTGAGGCAGTATCCTTGCATAGATGGTTCACCCCGTGTGTGAGGCAGGTTCGCTACGGTGGGGCAGCCGTTGAGGTAGGGCCGCGATGCGTGCCCTACGTCGGTGTCGCCATTTGTAGGACTGCCACGTGTGTGAGAGTGAGAATCTAAACTTAAACTATAAACTATAAACCTTACGTGCGTGTGAGACTTCCCTTCCCGGGAGCGCCAGAACTCCTCTCACTGCTAGAAACAGATACGCCTAGAGTGCATGAGGATGATAGTTCATGGAGCGGGTACTGCCAATGCAAGGTTATCGAAAGGCTTTGCCGCGACGCGTCTCATGTGTTGGGACGAGGCTCATGTGTTGGGCAGTCGCGGAGTGCGGGTAAAGTGTACATCCACTGCAGTGTGAGTAAACGAGATATATTCGAATAGCCGTGCTCGCGGATATTGAGCACCGGGACATGTATTACACTTGGCTAGACTCTAAACTCTTAACCGGTGTGGGATGGGTTATTGCATGATGAATTTTATGCTGTTGGAGCCACTCCCTGAGAGCAGGAAAGGTGGGCGTCCACAGAAAACCATGACGACCAACGGCGGGAAGCCATCCTTGGGATCACAATGGATGGTAGACAGAACCGTCGTTGTTTAAGTTAAACTCTGGTATTAAAACTTGACCAGTTATGCTAGGTCTTAGGTTTGTGAAAATGATTGCAAAACTAGCTTTATGCAACTGAGCCTTTGCCTTGCCTTGAATAAAAATCCTTCATATGCATCGTTGTTGTGGTGACTTGCTGAGTACGGTTGGTACTCACCCTTGCAATTATAAACTTCATCAGAAGCCGAAGATGACACCGCGGAAGATCCATACGCCTACTACGAAGAGGATGCGGAAGATGAGGGTGCCCACTAGGTCTAGATACGGTCGTTGCCTGTGGCGATGACAATGCCGCTGCCTTCGCTCCGCTACTTATCTATATTCTGCTTTTGGACTGTATTCCGGACCGCTTGGTCCTTTGTTCTAAGACTACGCCTTCGGGCTTATGATGTAATAATTCGTACACGACGCGTATGTATGCGCTTTTGGTAAATCAACTATGTATCGTGTGTGCCAAACTACTTGATCCAGGGAAATGGCACAGATTACACGAGTGATTCCTGTTGCAAAACGGGGGTCTTTACAGAGTTGGTATCAGAGCCATACGACTGTAGGAAAGACCAAACGGCGCCCCACCCCAAAAGTAGATGGTCAAGGGAGAGATTCCCCAAATAGGAATATTTTCACAAAATCTACTTTCGCAAAACCAAATGCATTTTTCCTTAATTCATATCTACTTCTTTGCAAAATGAGTTTTACTTTTACTAATCTTAGACTTTCTTAAAAATAGATGGCGGATTCGAGTGCACCTTGGGAGATGGACCTGCCCCACTCAGAGGGATATGTCGTGGAGTTACACAGGATGATGAGGTGTTTGAGGTACCCGAGGATCCCTACCTACCAGGTGAGGCAGATTGGACCAGCCTGGGAGGCTAGAGTGGTGGTTGAGTCCCGAGTTCCTTCAGAGGCGGGCCACTGGTTCAGGACACGCTATTGTCGCTACACGCCAGAGACCGCGATGCAGGATGCTGCCCGGGAGGCCTTTCTTCGACTCAGCTCGATCCACCGATCTGAGTTGGCGACCACAGAGTTTGCCCATCACCCGTTCCGAGAGGAGGACAGCTCCGTGTGCACCGTCCGGGACACCCCCTGTTGTTACAACCCGATGGTGACCCGACTGTCCCGATGGGCGGAGGCTGTCGACGACTGCTACGAGACGGCTCTGTTGGAGATCGACCAGCAGCACAGGCGTCTGATTGAGCTGGAGACCGAGGTGACTGACCTCACAATGCAGCACCTACAGCTTGAGGAGGAGCACCAGACCCGGGGCAGTGAGATAGACTCACTGAAGACACAGCTCCAGGCTCGCAGCGACCAGTTGCAGCAGTTGTCAGGTCAGCAGGATGAGCGTCGCAGGATGATGGATATACTCGAGGAGCAGCTGAGGGTGAGTCAGGAGCACGTTAGTCAGCTTGCAGAGCAGCTCAGAGCCACCACAGTCAGTGCCACTAGGGCTTCCACTTCTGCAGCAGTTGGACAGGACCGCTACTTCTTCCTCACCCCACCGTACCCACCAGCGTTCCACTCACTGGTGGATGCCCTAGCCACCGAGTCAGCACCCTACCTGATAGACCCTACAGTGTTACAGTCGCCAGTTGGAGAGCCGGCCCCTGCTACTTCCCCACCACTAGGGTCTTGCGCAGAGACCCCGATCCAGGAGGACTCAGAGGACGAGGACGACCCAGAGGAGATGGAGCCGCACATCACCGACCCCTCAGAGGACGAGACTCCTGCCTACCGCATCACCTTCGCCGGTGGCCCTCGCACCCGCAGCACGGCTCGCAAGAGCACACGACCACCGCCCAAGAGAACCAAGCCAGATCCAGAGGCTACCACCTCCGAGCCAGGGGAGTTCAGGTTCGCGTCTGCCAGCGACTACCCACTTCCTGCGCCAGGATCCTGCGGGTGGCTGGACGACTAGACTGGGTATCCACTACGGCTCCGATCTCGCTGGGATGGTTTTTGGAGAGCGAGACACCTTTACCCCCCCTATGTATGTCAACGAGTAGTTTGTCGTAGTTCGATGATTGTAATGTTTGAACCTTATTTGGACTGCACACGTATGCAGTCACTTGGGTCTGGGTTTGTGAACTTTATGATGTTTTTATGAAATGTTATTGTTATGTTGCAAATGAGTTTATTCCACCACGCTTACCAAACAAAGTTCACATCAAAAACAACTCCCCGATCGGGATAGAATCGTAGGGATTGGCTCGAGGAACAAAATACTTACCCAACAAATCCACACAGATGGCCAGCCGACGCCGGACAACAAACAACAATGAGGGAGCCCCTGAACCCGACCTAAACACTTTAACCGGAATTATGGCCGCACAGACCCAACTCCTGCAAGCCATCGCGAACAATCAAGGCAATCGTGGGGGATCGAGCTTTGGGGAATTCATGAGAACCAAACCACCCACATTCGCCGCAGCAGAAGAGCCCATGGATGCTGAGGATTGGCTGCGTATCATTGAGAAGAAGCTGACCCTCGTACGAGTGAGAGAGGCAGATAAAGTGATTTTCGCAGTGAATCAATTGGAAGGACCAGCCGGAGACTGGTGGGATACTTATAAGGAGGCACGAGAAGAAGATGCCGGTGAACCTACCTGGGAGGAATTCGCTACCGCCTTCCGCGACAACTTCGTGCCCGCCGCAGTGATGCGCATGAAGAAAAATGAGTTCAGGAGACTGCGTCAAGGGAATACCACGGTACAGGAATACCTGAACCGTTTCACTCAGCTGGCCCGTTACGCAACCGGAGATCTTGCGGACGAGGAAGAAAAGGTTGACAAGTTCATTGAAGGGTTGAACGATGAGCTGCGTGGACCCATGATAGGGCAAGACCATGATAGCTTCCAGAGCCTCATCAATAAGGTGGTTAGACTGGAAAACGATCGGAAGATCGTGGAGCACAACCGCAAAAGAAGGCTTGCTATGAATCGCCCGCCTCAAGTTGCATCTCAGCGACCCAAAGGAGCTACCTCGTCAGGATGGAAGCCCGCAATAGCGACTGTCAATCGCTCTGCTACGCCTAGCAATTACAGCAGGCCGGTTACTGCCCAGACTCGCACACCTGCGCCAAACCAGGCTACTACCGGGATAAAAAGGCCGGGAAGCTGTTTTAACTGTGGGGAATATGGGCATTTCGCCAACAAGTGCCCGCATCCCAACAAAACACCCATCCGCACCGGAGCCAATGCCACAACAATCCAAGGGACTGCTACCCCAACAGCCGGGAGAGGACTGTTCAGAACACCGCAGACAGGCAGGATCGCGACCGGATTCGGACGCGGGCAAGTGAACCACGTGCGAGCGGAGGAAGCCCAGGAAGATCAGGGCGTGCTAATGGGTACGTTCTCTATAAATTCTACTCCAGTTAAAGTTCTCTTCGACTCAGGCGCTTCGCATTCATTTATATCCTTAAGAGCTAGTCAACGACATAACCTAACCCGGGTAGAACTACGGAAACCTATGATAATACATTCACCGGGAGGGGAGATAAATGTGAACCAAGCTTGTGTCGACGTACCAATCCGTCTTAGGGATGTGGTGTTTCCCTCAAATCTTATGGTCCTAGTACCGCAAACCCTCGATGTCATACAAGGCATGGATTGGTTAACAAGAAACGGAGGCATCATAGATTGCAGCCGTAGGGAAGTCACGTTAACCACACCCTGGGGATCAGCAATGAGAGCGACTATGGATCAAGACCCCAGGTTACCCGAACGTGCCGGTGGCATATTCACCATGCTACCCCTGAAAGGAATGCCGATAGTTCAGAAGTTTCCCGATGTATTCCCTGAAGATCTACCTGGAATGCCACCAGATCGTGACATTGAATTCGTCATCGATTTGATGCCCGGAACTGCCCCCATATCCAAGAGGCCATATCGGATGCCAGTTAATGAGTTAGAAGAGCTCAAGAAGCAAATTAGGGAACTACAAGAGAAGGGATTCGTACGCCCTAGCTCATCACCTTGGGGAGCCCCAGTATTGTTCGTCAAAAAGAAAGATGGGAGCATGAGGATGTGTGTGGATTACCGCTCATTGAACGAGGTGACCATCAAGAACAAATATCCGTTACCACGGATAGATGATCTTTTCGACCAACTCAAGGGAGCCAAGATATTCTCTAAGATCGACCTTCGATCCGGATACCATCAACTAAAGATCAGGGCTGGAGACATTCCCAAGACTGCGTTCTCGACACGCTACGGGTTATACGAATTTACCGTAATGTCTTTTGGATTGACCAATGCTCCGGCCTATTTCATGAATCTTATGAACAAGGTATTCATGGAATATTTGGATAAGTTCGTGGTAGTGTTTATCGACGATATCCTCATCTACTCCAAGGATGAAGATGAACATGCCGAGCATCTACGCTTGGTACTAAAGAAACTCCGGGAGCATCAGCTCTATGCAAAGTTCAGCAAGTGCGAATTCTGGTTGAAGGAAGTTGCCTTTTTAGGTCATGTGATATCAGCCGGTGGTGTAGCAGTAGACCCTACTAAGGTTGAGGCGGTTACCGAATGGAAAGTACCCAAGTCTGTAACGGAGATCCGGAGCTTTCTGGGATTGGCCGGATACTACCGAAGATTCATCGAAGGGTTCTCCAAGATAGCTCGACCCATGACCCAACTACTCAAGAAAGAAAAAGAATTTAAGTGGATGGAGCAATGTCAGGAAAGTTTCGAACGATTGAAAGAAAAGTTAACCACTGCCCCGGTCCTAGTCCTCCCAGATAACCGGAAGGATTTTGTAGTATATTGCGATGCCTCGAGACAAGGGCTGGGGGGAGTGTTAATGCAAGAAGGAAAAGTCGTGGCGTATGCGTCACGACAACTGCGACCGCACGAGGAAAATTATCCTACCCATGATCTTGAATTGGCCGCAGTGGTGCACGTGCTGAAAATTTGGAGACATTATTTGATTGGAAATCACTGTGATATCTACACAGATCACAAGAGTCTGAAATACATCTTTACGCAGCCCGACCTAAACCTGAGGCAGAGACGGTGGCTGGAGCTAATCAAGGATTATGACCTGGAAGTTCACTACCACCCTGGGAAGGCAAACGTCGTAGCCGACGCACTAAGCCGCAAAAGCCATTGCAATCACCTGGGCATGGATGACATGGCCCCTGAGCTTCGAGAGGAAATAGCTCACCTGAACTTGCACCTAATTCCGCAGGGACAGGTAAACACCCTGGAAATACAACCCTTACTGAGGAGACAGATAGAGGAAGCTCAAAAGGATAACGAAGAGGTTCGGGAAGTAAAGAAGCGCATGGCCGCAGGACATGCGAAGGAGTTCTCGGTTAGCGAGGAGGGAATACTATGGTATAAAAAGAGGATCTACGTGCCGGAACAAGGAGGATTGAGGAAGCTCATACTAAAGGAATCCCATGAATCGGCATACTCCCTACACCCGGGGGGTACGAAAATGTACCATGATTTGAAGGAAGGATACTGGTGGCCCAATATGAAACGGGATGTGGCAGAGTACGTAGCGCTCTGCGACGTATGCCAAAAAGTGAAGGCCGAACACCAGCGACCAGCAGGGTTACTGCAACCTCTCAAAATTCCCGAATGGAAGTGGGATGAGATCGGTATGGATTTTATTGTTGGATTACCTAAAACCGCAACAGGCTATGACTCCATTTGGGTAATCGTGGATCGACTCACCAAGACCGCGAGATTCATCCCTGTGAAGACGAACTATAGCAGTGCCAAGCTAGTCGAGCTATACATGTCTAGGATCGTGTGTCTTCACGGCGTACCAAAAAGGATTATATCCGACCGAGGTACCCAGTTTACCTCACACTTCTGGAATAAAGTGCATCAGGCCCTCGGAAGCTACCTCGCGTTTAGCACAGCATACCACCCCCAGACCGATGGCCAGACTGAGAGGACGAACCAAGTGTTGGAGGATATGTTGAGAGCGTGTGCACTGGACTTTAGCAAAGACTGGGAAAGGTGTCTACCGTATGCTGAGTTCTCCTACAACAACAGTTTTCAGGCTAGCCTAAAAATGTCGCCAAATGAAGTATTGTTCGGACGACGATGCCGTACCCCGTTAATGTGGTCCGAGACCGGAGAGCGTGCCGTATTCGGACCTGATATAATCAAAGAGGCTGACGAAAAGGTTCGCCTAATCCGTGACCGACTAAAGGTGGCACAGTCGCGTCAAAAGAGCTACGCTGACACTCGAAGAAGGGATCTAGAATTTCAGGAAGGAGATTACGTATACCTAAAGGTCTCCCCGCTGAGGGGTACAAAAAGGTTTAAAGTCAAGGGAAAGCTAGCACCAAGGTATGTAGGACCGTTCCAAATAATCGCTAGACGAGGAAAAGTTGCCTATCAGCTCCAACTACCGGAAAGCATTTCCGACGTGCACCCGGTTTTTCACGTCTCCCAGTTAAAGAAATGCTTGAAAGTGCCAGAAGAGCAAGCCCCGTTGGAGGAGATCCACATCGCAAACGACCTCACTTATCCAGAACACCCTGTAAAGATCTTGGATGAGGCCGAAAAAGGAACCCGAACCAAAGTGTGGCGTATGTACAAAGTGCAATGGAGTAATCACACAGAGGATGAAGCTACATGGGAGAGCGAGGAGTTCTTGAAGACCGAGTACCCGCAATTGTTCGACAATCGGTAAGAAATCTCGGGACGAGATTTATTTAAGGGGGGTAGGTTTGTAACGCCCTAAAAATTCAACCAACGAAATCGAAGCCCTAAAATACAGACCCTCAAAATTTTCTTAAAACAAATTGCATCATACCGAACTTATACATGCGTGTTAGTGGATTTTACGGTGGATTAATCGATAACGTACTAAAAAGAGACAATCAAATGTGGTGACACAAATTTAGGTGGCCAATTGTCGCAACAAATTATGTATATATGAAGGCACAAATATAAATCCTAAATGGGGAAGGTGTACGTAGGCATATATACGTGTACGTGAGAATAAGGTGTATAAGAAAAATATAATAACACTAAAATTATCGAAACATGGAAAAAATAGAGATCAATGCTTAAGAACACTAAAAATATTAGGCAACATTTATTTAGTATAGTTACAAGGTTTTAAGGTGAATTTTAGTGTTAAATTGAACCATAAATATCAAAAACCACCTGGCGGCACTATTCATTGCGCGCCAGGTGTTCGACTGTGTCCCTTGGCTGTGCCCACGTGCTGGCGCACGCCCGGACCCGTCGCCCCGCGCCCTTCCCGCGCGCGCCGCCGCGTGCCGCCCCCTCCCCGCGCGCGCCGCCCGCGTGCCACCCTCCCCGCGCGCGCCGCCCGCGTGCCGCCATGCCTCCGCACCACGCGCGCCCACGCATGCCGGCCGCCCTCGAGCCGCCCCGCGCCTGTGCGCCCGCGCCGTTCGCCGCCGCCCTGCCGTGTCGTGCCCCGCGCCGCGCGCTACCCTGCCGCGCCGCGCGCCCGCGCCGCCCCGTACCGCCGCGCCCATGCTTCCGCGCCGCGACCGCCGTACGCGCTCGCCGCGCGTGCCGCCCGCCGCAGCCGCCGCGCCCTCGCGCCCCGCACGCGCCTTGCGCGCGCCGCACGCCGCCGCCTGCCGCCGCGCGCGCCATGCCTCCACGCCACGCCGCCGTACGAGCCCGCACATCGCCGCCGTACCACCGTACCGCCGTACCGCCGCCCGTTGCCGCCCCGAGCCGCGCGCCCACGCCGCGCGCCGCCCTCGCGCCGTGCGCCCGCACGTCGCCGCCCCACCGCCATGCCGCGCCATGACGCCGCCGTACCGCCGCGTGCGCCCACGTCGCCGGTCGCCCACGTCGCCGTACGCCTCCCCACGCCGCGCGCCATGCCGCCGTGTCCACCGCGCCACCCCGGCCGCCTATAAATTTCCCCGGCCGAGCCCCTCCTCCTCTATCCATCCACCTCCGTTTTCCCCTTCTTCTTTCCCCACTGCCGAGCGCCGTCGCCATCCCCTTCCGCCGCGCCCAAGCCGCCGCGAGCCTCACCAACCGCCGCCTTAGGTGAGCCCCCCCTTCTCCCCCTTTCCCTCCCTTTCTGTCGACGGAGAGAGAGAGGCAGTAAGTAGAGAGAGAGAAAAGAGAGGAAAGGAGGAGGAAGAAGAAGGAAGACGCAGAACAGAGAGAGAGGAGAAGAGAGAGAAGGAGAAGGAAAAAAAAAGAAGAAAAAAAAGGGGAAATAAGGATAAAAAAAAGGGGGGGAAAATAAATAAATTGGGGTTAGGGATTTAATTTTTGTTTTATCTCGAATATAGATGTTAGATTAAAATAAATGCTAGTTTAGAAAATCAATAAATCCGTCGCCGTATGTTATGTTAGAAACTCGTAAGATTAAATCGGGGTATTTAAATTGCAAATATTCACTTAATTAGGTTATTCATTTAACGATTATTTTGCGGGATGTTTAGCCAATTGTTTAGATTTACATTTATTAGGTTTTGCCAACTCGCGCATATACTGACCGGAGAAATTATTCGCCGATTATTTTTAAGACTTCCAAAAATTAATCGCTGCCATCTAATATTCATTAAAATATCCATGTCTTACTCGTTGAATACGCGTTGAATAGGTTACCCGCTTAATTAGCCGTCGCGATGATGTAATCAACTATTTATCACCAAGGGTTAAGTATTGTTATCGGGATCTAATTTATCCGAGTCGCGTAAAATTAAAACGGAATAATATTCTAATTGGCTAACGTTAAATATTTTAGGACAATAGAGTTAAAAATCAAAATAGGATTATTTCCTAAATTAAATGGAATCGATGCTGCCGTTCAAACGCTCGCGCTCGATCTTTCCTCGGATTTTATTGGATTTTAATTGGATTCCAACCGAATTCAAATCGATTTCTTTCGCACGTAATTATAGACCCCGAGGGAGCTGTGAGTCCGACCGAAGACCAAGAACAACCGGACTACGTGCAAGGCAAGTCATCACTATCCTTGAACATGTTGAACCCAAGTTGCGAAATTATTTTTATTTACAAATAAAGTTGCATGCAATGATGAATACCCTACTTGTTATTATGTCATACCTTGCTTATTGTTTATCCTTACATTCCTTTGTAACCACGCTTATACATGAGTCCCTAGTCAATTATGACAAATGCTTAGTGATGCTAATCTAGAAACATGCATACTCATATTTATCAAAAGCTTTATGCCTGGGCAATTACCTTGGGGAAGGTAATTGAGATGCGGCATGTGGAGACATGAGCGCCACATTGCCATGATATGATGATATGATTTGAGAAAAGAGAAATAAAACCAAACAAATGTTTTCGACTGGGGCGGATGGTGGATTTGGGTGGTATCTGGAAAAGGCTAGTACCGTCCCCGGTCAGTTAAGGACCGAGCCATGAAGTTAAGCATGAAACGACCCTCGTACAACCGCACTTCTCGGATGGGTATAGACCTAGCGGACTAGATAGCCGAGCAGAGGCAGTATCCTTGCATAGATGGTTCACCCCGTGTGTGAGGCAGGTTCGCTACGGTGGGGCAGCCGTTGAGGTAGGGCCGCGATGCGTGCCCTACGTCGGTGTCGCCATTTGTAGGACTGCCACGTGTGTGAGAGTGAGAATCTAAACTTAAACTATAAACTATAAACCTTACGTGCGTGTGAGACTTCCCTTCCCGGGAGCGCCAGAACTCCTCTCACTGCTAGAAACAGATACGCCTAGAGTGCATGAGGATGATAGTTCATGGAGCGGGTACTGCCAATGCAAGGTTATCGAAAGGCTTTGCCGCGACGCGTCTCATGTGTTGGGACGAGGCTCATGTGTTGGGCAGTCGCGGAGTGCGGGTAAAGTGTACATCCACTGCAGTGTGAGTAAACGAGATATATTCGAATAGCCGTGCTCGCGGATATTGAGCACCGGGACATGTATTACACTTGGCTAGACTCTAAACTCTTAACCGGTGTGGGATGGGTTATTGCATGATGAATTTTATGCTGTTGGAGCCACTCCCTGAGAGCAGGAAAGGTGGGCGTCCACAGAAAACCATGACGACCAACGGCGGGAAGCCATCCTTGGGATCACAATGGATGGTAGACAGAACCGTCGTTGTTTAAGTTAAACTCTGGTATTAAAACTTGACCAGTTATGCTAGGTCTTAGGTTTGTGAAAATGATTGCAAAACTAGCTTTATGCAACTGAGCCTTTGCCTTGCCTTGAATAAAAATCCTTCATATGCATCGTTGTTGTGGTGACTTGCTGAGTACGGTTGGTACTCACCCTTGCAATTATAAACTTCATCAGAAGCCGAAGATGACACCGCGGAAGATCCATACGCCTACTACGAAGAGGATGCGGAAGATGAGGGTGCCCACTAGGTCTAGATACGGTCGTTGCCTGTGGCGATGACAATGCCGCTGCCTTCGCTCCGCTACTTATCTATATTCTGCTTTTGGACTGTATTCCGGACCGCTTGGTCCTTTGTTCTAACACTACGCCTTCGGGCTTATGATGTAATAATTCGTACACGACGCGTATGTATGCGCTTTTGGTAAATCAACTATGTATCGTGTGTGCCAAACTACTTGATCCAGGGAAATGGCACAGATTACACGAGTGATTCCTGTTGCAAAACGGGGGTCTTTACAGTATCGGGGTTTCAGTCGATCTTACCTGGTATAGTTGTTTTACATGGTTTTATGCTTTATTTAATACATTATATCTGCCCTTTATATTAAGATCTAATCTAATATAAATATATTGGACTTACTATCAATCTAACTGATAGTAGTTAAATGTATCTGTTGCAAGAGAATATCTTAGTATAAAGTTGTATTGGAGCTATAGCCGATATATTCTTAGATCTAAACATCGGCTATGACATGAGTACATGCAATTGTTATTTCGTGTTATCTTAGACTTGGGCAATTTATATTGTCTTGGTTAAGTCCAATCTCTCCCAATTGTCGATTCCTAAGATAATGTTGATTTATAGATTGTATAATATTGATATTATCAGCCGACGTACTAGATTTAGAGCTAATTTGTCATCAAATATGCCTTACAGCCGATTCATGCAACATTGCATCGGCTAGGTTATATCACGATATGATATCGACTTCCTGGCCGATTGATTATCGTTTACTAATAAAACTTGCATGTTTCATCTTGTTGATTGCAGGATCAAATCAACTGGCACGCCTAGAACCCGAAAGTAAGTTTGGACCTGCACTAGAGTAAAGCAATCTCTCAGGCCAGTGTGTGTTTTTTGCATCAATAACACTCTGTTTCCGAGGATCCCGCATATCTTTAAATCCGCTTCGAATTGCATCCCTTCTCCGATTCATATGCTTGCCAAATTTTATCATCAACGAAGGCTTACTACTGGGGCAATCATTCACCATGTGTCCAACCTCACGACACTTGTCGCAATACTTACCATTACTCTTGACAAACCGAGTAGCACGGTGGGAAGGTTTCTTACCCTTCTTTGGAATGAATCCAAGTCCCTCCTTGTTAAGGATGCACCGTTTCTCACTCAAGATTTTGTCAAGAGTGTTCTTACCCTTGAAGCACCTCTCCAAACTCTTCTTTAGCTTGGTCACTTCCTCCTTAAGCTCATTGTTCGGATCACACATAGAAGCACAAGAGCTAGAGCTAGGCATATCCGTAAGATCATCACAAGTAGATATGGTAGATGATGCAACTTGAGCAATATGACAAGGAGCACCATCATCAAGCAAATCACAAGATATACCAACATCCACTTGAGCTCCCTGTTGAGTAGTGGAAAGTAAAGTGTTATGAGCTTCCTTAAGCCTCTCATGAGAAATGGTGAGTCTCTCATGTGAAATCTTTAGCTCCTCATACAGCGCTTCTAAAGATGCATGATCCTTCTTTAGAGCTTTGAATTTGACAATCTCCTTCTCACTATAAGCATGGACCTCTCTAAACATGCACTCAAGCTCATCATAAGAAACATCATCATGATTATTGTTGTCGAAACAACAACTGCATACGTCGAAGGATGTGGTTACTCAACGGTTGTTGGGAAAAGTAAAGTGCATTAAATTCAGGATTTTCTTGGGATCCCCCCTTTACATGGCCCTAGGGGGCTATTTATAATCCTATTACAGATCCCCCTATTAGGATTTAGGGCTATTACAGGGGAATTTACATGGTCACCCTTATAAAAGGGACACTTATATGGGTATTCAATGTAATTAAGATACGTGGGCCCTTAATGGGCCACCTGGCAGCTGCTGGCCCACCGGCCAACGGGCCAGAGCGGTCGGGCAAGCCCCCTGGGCCTTCCTGGATGGGGCCCGATATAGCGAAGTCACCCTCCTTCGGCGTATGCCCTTCGCCATGCAGCCTTCGCCCAGAGCACGTTTAGACTTGCAGGGGCCCCGCGCGACTCTTCGCCCTTTGCCGCCTTCGCCTCGTGGTCTTCGCCATAGGGCTTCGCCCCGATGGGTCTTAGGCGCCTCGAGTCTGAATCCTCGCTGCTTGCTTGGTTTCGGCAGGTCTGGTCGAAAGGTCTCATGACATACTGCCAACAAGCCCCTCACGGGCAAGGGTGAGATACGAGCTTCGGCCGAGACTGTGCAAACCATGTAGTATGGTATGAGGAGCCCCCTTTCGACCAATGCTCCTGCCGAAACCTATCTTGTGCTCCTGCAAAGAATGTGTGCATTGTATGTGTACTTGTGAAATTTTTTTATTTATTTATAGCTTTCGCCTTTCGCGAATGGTGAAGCTATCTTTTACTGTCTGACTTGGCCCAAATGAACAGTGATGGGCCTTCACCTTCCGCAAACGGAGAAGCTATCCTTACTGTTTCACTGGGCCGAAGTGAACAATGATGGGCTTTTTCCCTGAAGGCCCGCCACTATGCGCCCTGGTCCATGGGATTTTACCGTTTCGCCTACCCTTGCGACACATGGCAGTTCGTGATTGGCTGGGAAGGCGAAACGTCGCCTAGTAGGCTACATATTCCTCCTTCCCCCTTTTCACTGCCCTTACCCCCGTAATTCTCACCGTCGGTGCTCTCTTTTCTCACCTTTTCACTCACGGCTGAGCTATCGTGACCTGTTGGAGGAGTTCTGCATGCTTCGTGTATGCCCCCTCTCCTAGTCGTGGCAGGTCGAATTTGACCAGGACAAAGAGGTCGACGGCCTGCCGAAGCTCGTTATGCCCGCTAGGGCGAATGGTTAGTTTATCTTTTCTTCACCTTTATGTTTCGCTCTTTATTTTTCTTTTGTTTGACACCTGACATAACGACGTGTCTCTTTCTCAGTGTTGACCCTCGCCCAGGCCGACACCGAATCCCGAAAGCTGATCGGTGATGTGTCGATCACGGAGTACAGCCAGCTGCTAACGCGGCAAGCGGCTGACCGGGCGAACCGGGTTCACGTCGGCGAGCTCCCTCCTCGGGTGAAGCCATTTAAAGTCGATGGCGAAGAGGGCCCTCCCGGAAACAGTTGCGGGGGCAAGTGAAGTTGGCCCCCGCAAGCGAAGGGCCCCTGCCTCTACCGACTCCGACGCCGACGACGAGGACGGTGTCGAAGAGCAAGAGGACGCGGGGGTCGAAATGGCCATGGACGAGGCCACCGACAGCCGCTTCGGGACACGCGGCTACACTCCGACCCCCAGCCCTGAGCATGTCGAGACCGGGGCGGAGTCGATCTCCTCCCCTCTTCGCCGAAAACATGTGGAAGGGGCGAAGGCCCTGGTTGCGATCGCCGCGGCCGCCAAGAACACCCCCAAGAAAAAGGGCTCGTCGCCATCGCTCGCGTTTTCAGTGACAATGAGTCTTCGGACGAGACGCCCACTTCGCCCGCAGGTCGAAGCCTGGGCCTCTCGACTGCCCTTGGCGCAGCGGGCAGGGCTGGGGCTTCGGCTTCAGCCGAACAGGTCATGAAGATGACGACCAGGGTTTTTAGTAGCCCCGTCCGTCGGCCGCTCATTTCGCCACTTGCCCTTGACAAGGGTAAGAAGGCGGCCGAGACGTCCGGTTAGGACTACTCCCAGGCGCCGCCCCGCTTCGCCCCCGACGACTTCGAGACCTAGGTGGAGCTCATCCCCTTCATCGAGGGGGTGAGTAACATCGTTGCTCCGGCAGGCGGCCCGAGCCTTTTCGCCGAACTTAACGAGTTCGACGAGGGCTGCTCCGCTGTCAAGAGCCTGGCAGTCCGGGTATGCTGACTTGTCTTTTTTGTGTTTGTTGTTGTTTGTTTTTTCTTGCGTCATCGTTTTCGACAACCTGTCTTAATGTTCGCCCTTCCTCTCTTTTTGCCAGATCCTCGCGGCCCATTGTTCGACAGAGCGAACCATGCGGGCCCATCTGGATGGCCTGAAGAATCGTCTTCGGGCCAAGGATGACGAGCTGGGTCGCAAGGCCTTGAAATGGAAGGCCTCGCTCGGTCCCTCAGGGAGGCGAAGGCTGAAAACAAACACCTCCAGCCCGAACTAGACAAGGGCAGCGAGGTGAAGGCGGAGATCGAGCTCCTCAAGGCCGAACTTGGGAAAGAGCGGGGGCACTCCACCGCCCTTACGGACTACTATAACCTGACCGAGCCGAAGATGGAGGCCCTTCGTCAGGAGGCTAGTAAGGCGGAGGCGAAGTCACAACGACTTGCGCGTGAGGTGGCGAGGGCCACCAAATCCGCTAAGACCGCCTGTCGCACCCTTCACCTCGCCCTTACCGACATGGGGGTGAAGGTGCGGGGTGTCCCAAGCGAACACGCTTCTGCTTTTGAGTTCTCCGAATGGACTCAGTAGGCTGGCGGTGCGGTCTCAGATTGTGCCACCGCGTACGGTGATTGTTGTGCGCGCGTGTCAGCGGCCTTCGCCATGGGCTTGCTGCAGCAGTCTGGGTGCGAGCACATCACTAAGATCCCCAACTTCGAGAAGAGGGACTGGGAGGTGAGCGCCCAGGATATTTCGCCCGCACTCCGCGCTTGGCGTAAGCAGTTCTGGCAGAAGGACGACCGATCCACTGCCAAGACCCGTCTGCTCGAGCAGCTGGCGAGGACGGAGGCGGCGGACCAAGGCGAAGAGCCAGCGGGAGGGGGTGGAGGCTGTCACGCCCGGAAAATGACCAGTAATTTCCGAACTAGTTTGTGCACACAATCCACGTCCGGAAATCAGTCGAGGTACACAAATCGATAATTTAATATACAAATCCATCATAATACAATGTTACATACTTACATAAGAAAAGAAAACAGCAGCGGAAAAACGATCTAGCGACAGCTTCAGCTCCACTCCCACAGGCAGCTCAACTGGGGTATAAGCCAAACGTCTTCTTCTTCGGAAACTTTCTTCAACTGAGGTTGATTGATTATTGCAAGGGTGAGTACATGGAATACTCAGCAAGCTGCACAGCAAATATGCAAGTGCACAAGGATACAAAAGGGTGGCATAATATAGGGTTCATTTGCAAAAGCAGCATTTAGCAAACATTTGAGAATTGTAAAATAGTAGAGTGATTATAATCATCAATATTAATCAACACTGAACAGCACACCAATGCTGCACAGGCCCAACCAAACCTGAACAACCAACCCCGGTCGTATAGATCAAACCTCCAAACCAGGAATAAACCATTCCAAACCAGGAGTTAAACTAAAGTATCATCACTTATCACATTAATGAGTAGTGTAGGACTAATCACGAAAAACATTGTTACACCCGCCCATAACCGCGGGCATGGCTATTCGAATAGTTTTACTCTGGCCAGAGATGTACCACTGTACCCACAAGACACAGCTCCACAATATGTCACCATGCGCCTCAATACCACCACGGTACCTCGCAAAGGAACTGTGACAATACCCCTCGCACAACACAACTCACCACAGTGCACCATTCCTGGATCATAATCACCCCCCCTACAACCAGAGGCATGGACTCCCCAGCGACCCCCACGGACTTCTCACCGCTTCTTAGTCTGGCACCCCACAATGAACCATGCTATACAAAAGGTAAAGCCGTTGCCCACGCTGGCTTGTGGTTGGCACGGTTAATGTTTCACAACAGTAGCTCGCGAACCGGTCCTTAATTGCCATGAGCATGACCATCAAAACCATGTGCTCACAACCCACCATTAGTCAAATTTTAATTATCAATTACCATAACACGATTGACCATCGTGAGCTACCATTAAATATAACCATAATTAATAATGTAGTATGATTCATCCGATTAATGAGCTTATGTTTCTAAGCATGGCTAAGCAATTATATATATAGCATATAGCTGAACCAAACCAATATATAAGGTTCTAGCTAAAATTATAACCCATAGGAAAATAAAGTCATCTTCGGCCATAATTAATTGGGAAAGGCTCACCACCCTATGACATTCGAAAAATAATGCATAAGTTGAAATAAAACATTAGCTTTAAACGGGTTCAACATGCTCAAAGGGTTGTTTGGGATCTGTGTGACTTGCCTTGCAACAATCTGTCTTCAATTAGTCTTCTGGAACACTTCTGACGCTCGCATGAACCTTTGAAACGACGAAAACGATAAGCTAACACGCAAAACAAGAAAAAAGACTAAGAAACTCCAAATAAATAGTAAATAAAAACCAAACAAACACGTAGATCATGATTTTAGATGAATTTAGAGACTTGAATGGCCTCATTCCGACTTCATATGAATTAGTTATGAATTTTACAAGATTTAATCCAATTAAACCTATTAAAGAAAGGACTATTCCAAATTAGTTAAACAATTTACAAATGATTTATAACTGAGAGAAAAGATTAAAAACATCCTCCGGTAAAAAGGATTGGATCAAATTTGGTAAATGATATATAGTAGAAAGACTAATATATCATTGAAAAGAGAGGGGAAATAATCTATACTGATTTGGATGGCGGAGATCGGTTGACCGGATTTTGACCTAAAGCGGACGGCAACGCGACGACGGACACAGGGGACACCGGGAGAGAGAGCACGATGAGAGGAGCTCACCGAGGGGTGACGGGAGAAGCAACAGGGCTTCGCCGGAGATAAAAAAAACGACGACGAAGTCGGCCTACACGGTGACAGTGGAAACTGGCGGGTTTTGGTGGAGGAGAAGGGGTGGCCGGGTTGGAGCTTTCCGCTGCGAAACTGATGGAGGTGGTGGCGCTGACCGGCGGTGACCGAGACGATGGGAAAAGGTGACCGGAGGCGAGGCCGGTGACGGAGAGAGAAAGAACTCGCGGGGAGAGGCGGCTAGGGCACGGCGGAGAGAGGGAGGGTGGCGGCCGAAAGAGGAGAGGGAGGGGTCCCTATTTATAGGCACGGGAGGAAGAATCCGAGCCCAAAACGAGAGGATTTGGTGAGGGAAAATTTGATTTATCTCGAGTTCACCGGATAAGAACGAGACCGCAATTCGTGGGATTTAGCACGAATTTGATGGGGCTTTCTTAGGGATAAGGTAGAGGAGATTGAGGGAAATCCGTTCCCGCAACTAATTTTGGTAGGGGAGCAACAGGGAGGCCAGATTTGGTGGAGGAAGGGGCGGCTGCACTGTGCACAGGACTCGGCTAGCTGTCTGTGAGGAAGAAGGCACTGTAGCGAGAGGGAGGTAAAACAGACTTTCTGGTAAAAGGGCTAGCCAAAAAGAAAAAGAAAAGGAAGAAAGGGAGGCAGAGCAGACTTAGGGGAGGGAAAGAAATGGGCTGGCAACAGACAAGGAACAAAGGGACAGAAAGCAGACTTTCCAGATTCAGCCCAAATCTGCAAGGGAGGATTTTTAATTACTTTTCTAATTAAATTAATCACTAAAATGATCTTTGAATTGTTAAAAATACTTCTAATGTTCAAATAATTCCAAGAAAAATCTTGCAAATGCTTGAACACCCATAGTATTTAACAAAATTAAAACCGGACCATTTAATGATTAATTTATTATTTAAATAATTACTGAAATGTTCTTTGTATGTTTTAAATTAGTAATTGAGCTCTGAAAAATCCGAGAAAATTCCAGAGAGTAGATATAACCATGGAGAATTTAATAAAAGTTAAATCCAGCCATGTTTTATTTAGAAAATTTTATTTCACACATTTAAATTCACTTGTAAATTAATAAACATTTAATATAAATTCTAGAAATAATTTATTAAATAATTTGTAAATCGCTGAAACGAAAATCAGGGTGTGACAGAGGCGATGCCCAAGACCACCCAGAGGTGTGAGGCCCTCCGCCCACTTATGTAGATTTTAATAGTTTTTTACTTTTTGGTGTTTGCCGTATAGGGCGGACAATGTAAATATGGCCGATGGCCAATCTTATTGTAGAATGTTTTATCATATGGAATATATGACAAGTTTCGCCAATCTTTTGTACTCGTGCTTGCATTGCTTCACTTACTTTTTTTGCCCAACTTTTGTGCTTTAGCTTCGCTTTCCGTGTTTCGCCACTTGATTTTCCATCGTTTTCAGGGTCTACACCGAAAACTGTGTGTTCGGCCCCCCTTTGGGGATTGGCGAAGCAGGAACGAGAAGTTTGTTACGGTAAATAAATTACCGAAGGTCTGGTACCTACTTCGACCTGTCTACTGCGAGATGATGATAAATGGCAACAGTTACAAAGTCGTGAATGTTGCTAGCTAGATGCGAACGCACCCCGGGCGAACCATGGAAGACTACGATCGTGTCCACTCGGCGCGCCTGGAGGGCATGGTTCGCTTCTGGCGAAACCATCAAAGGACTGATCGGCAGGAGGCGATCACCCAGCGCCGCTACAGCCTATCTCTTGTTTCGCCCCCTTCTCCCCTTACGGTAGTTTACAACATTAGTAGCGACGACGAACCTAGTTCGCCGGATCACTCCTTAGGAAGTGGTAGTTGTTTTGGGGGCAAAGATGTAATTTATTTGTAAACTAAGCTGTAAAGCCTGTTGTATTCTTTTCGCCTGTGCCTTGTTGTACGATATGTACTCTTCGATTATTTTTTCGAAGTTAATAACGATGTGCTTTTATTTCCTTTTCGCTAGTGTTTGCATTGTCACTTTCCATGCTTTCGTTAGGTCATAATATATCGGCCCCTTTGCGTGTATTAGCGAAATAGGTCTGCTGACTTTTCAGCTTTCGTCTTCCGTTATCGACCTTTGGTACGCCACACTGGGGGCGGCACAGGTTTTGTTTTGTGTAGGTCGATTATAACGGTGTCGCGGTTTCAACGTTCGGCGAGCGATGCTTCGACCGATTCATTTCCCTCTTGGCGTTTTCGCGGATCAGGCGTTTGCCTTGGGGTTTTTCCACGAATTATCATGTACATAAGTAAAAAAGGTGAAAGACACAAAGATTTTATACTAGTTCAGGCCTCCGGAGTGGATAATAGCCCTACGTCCAGTTTTTTTTTCTTTTTTCATTTTCTCCTTTTTTGTATTTTTGTCCCGGAAGGCCTACATAATGGCAGATGCCGAAAGGGCTATATAACAATATGTACATTTTTACACTTTGGCGAATAGGGTGCCACCCTTCCTAAACATAGAAACGCTTAAGAGAAGCGGTGTTCCATGAATGATTGAATTCTTCGCCTTCCAGTGTTGCTAGGCGAAAGGAGCCCGTTCTTCACCTGTGCTTGATGAGGTACGGCCCTTTCCATTTTGATTCAAGCTTCCCGACCGCTACTGGGTTCGCCTTCTTCCTTAGGACAAGATGGCCAGGTAATAGCTCTGTCGGGCGAACCTTTTTATTGTTGGTTGCCGAAGTTCCTGTGGCGTATTTGCGCATGTGTTCTAGCACTTCGACTCGTACTTCCTCAAGGAGTTCGAGCGACACTTCGCGCCCATCTTCGCCCCCAGAGAACATCACCCTTGGTGAGTTAGCCCCTAGCTCTATTGAGGTCATCGCTTCGTCTCCGTAGAGGAGCATGAACGGGCTAAACTCGGTTGGCCTTGTGGGAGTTGTCCGGAGGGCCCAAAGAACAGACAGCATTTCGTCTGGTCATCTACCCTTCGCCGCCCCCTCAAGCCTCTTCTTGAGCGCCTCCAAGATCTTTCCATTTGTGCGTTCAGCCGCCCCATTCGACTGTGGGTGCGCGACCGAAGCGAACCTGATGTCCAAGTTTAGTCCGTCACACATTTCTCTGAACTTGTCAGAGTCGAACTGCTTGCCGTTGTCCGTGATGAACTCCTTCGGCACTCCGAAACGGCAAACAATGTTTTTCCAGACAAACTTCTGTACTGCTACTGAAGTGATCGCGCCAAGTGGTTCGGCCTCGATCCAACGTGAGAAGTATTCAATGGCTACGATCGCGAACTTGTATTTATTTCGCGCCACAGGGAATGGGCCAATGATGTCTAGCCCCCACCTGGCGAAAGGCCAGACTGGTGCGATAGGCTGCAGCTCATATTGTGGTGCGGTCTGGCTTCGGCCGTGTCACTGACAGCTTTCGCACTTTTTGGCCTGCGCGACACAAACTTTCAGCACATTGGGCCAATACACTCCTTAGCGAAACACCTTGGAGGCAACTGTTCTTGCAGCTTGGTGTGCACCGCACAGCCCCTGGTGTATTTCCTTCACCATTTCCTCGCCCTCGGTGAAGGAGATGCATCGAAGCAAAGGTTGGAGTAACCCAGAGCGATATAGCTGCCCTGAGACCAGCTTGTAGTGCCTGGCTCTGATCTGTAAACGCTTCGCTTCTGCTTCATCCTCTGGGAGCCAGCCGTTCTTGAGGTACTTTACGAACGTAGTTCGCCAGTCTTCTGGGTCTTCGCCCAGGTCCACCTGGTCAAGCGTCATGATATCTAGGGTTTCTGTGGGCACGCTTGGTGCATACAGGATCTCGAAAAAGAGGCCTAGTGAATGCGGACCGCCACAGGTAGCAGATTTCGCCAGGGTGTCTGCTTCCTCATTCTGGCCTCTAGGTAAGTGTTCGACCGTTATTCCGGCGAAGCACTTTTCCACAGATCGAACAGCCTCCAAATACTTCTTCATTCCTTCGTCTTTTACCTCAAAATACTTGTCAACATGACTTGCCACCAGTTTGGACTGTTAGGATGAGCAAGCGCCGAACTCCTAATGCTTTCGCCTTTCTTAGGCCCAATACTACCGCTTCGTACTCTACCGTTTTGTTGGTCGTGTTGAACTGCAGCCTTGCGGCATACCGAATCGACACGCCCCCTGGCGAAATGAGTACTGCCGTGGTGCCCGCCTCCCTGTGCGACCACGAGCCATCGGAATACATCATCCAAGGCTGTTCGGCGGGTTTAGGTTCAGGGCCGAACGCCGGTGTCCATTCGGCCACGAAGTCGGCTAGGACTTGGGACTTGATAGCAGTGCAGGCAACAAAATGCAGGTCGAAGGGAGATAACTCCGCTGCCCACTTGCTGAGCCTACCAGAGATTTCCTTGCCCCGGAGCACTTCGTCCAAAGGATACTGTGATGGTACAGTGATTTTGTGAGCCTGAAAATAGTGCTTGAGTTTGCGCGAAGCCATCACTAGGGCGTATGCAAGCTTTTCCATCTCAATGTACCTTATCTTCGCCCCTTGCAAAGCTTCAGTGATGAAGTACACTGGTTTCTGTCCTTATTCTGTCTGTTGCACAAGGACTGCACTGACTGCCACTGGCGAAGCCGCTAGATATAGCAGCATTTCACTTCCTAGGGTTGGGCTGAACAGAGCGGGTGGGCTTTGAAGATATTGCTTTAGCTCTTCAAACGCGACCTAGCATTCGGGTCTAGCTAAAGTTTCCTGCGCCCCGGAGAGTCTTGAAGAATGGCAAACCCCTTTTGGCTGCCTTCGAGAGAAAACGATTGAGCGCTGCAATTCAGCCTGCGAGCTTTTGTACTTTGCGTACGCTCGATGGGGGTTTATTTGCTGGATAGCGTCGATTTTTTCGGGGTTCGCCTCGATACCCCTTTCAGAAACAAGAAAACCCAACAACTTGCCTGCGCGAACTCCAAAAACACACTTCTCAGGGTTTAGTTTTATACCTGCCGCGCGCAAGTTGTCGAAGGTCTCCTGTAAGTTGGACCCATGGTCGAAAGCCTTGCGGCTTTTTACAACGATATCGTCGACATAGGCTTCCACATTTCACCCCAGCTGTTTGCAAAGCACCTTGTACACCAGTCTAGCGAACGTTGTTGCGGTGTTTCTCAGGCCGAAAGGCATCCTGAGGTGGCAGAAAGTGCCGAACGGCGTGATGAATGTTGTCTTGGGGATGTCGCTCGGATTCATGTGGATCTGGTGGTAACCGGAATATGCATCCAAGAAGCTCATGAGTTCACAATCAGCTGTCGAGTCGACAAGCTGGTCGATCCGCGACAAAGGGAAGTCATCTTTCGGGCACACCTTGTTGAGGTCTCTGAAGTCGACGCACATGCGCCACTTGCCGTTCAACTTTTTCACCAAAACCGGGTTCGACAGCCACTCCGGGTGGTCGATCTCCTGGATCACCCCGGCCTTGAGCAGCTTCTACACTTCGGCCTTTGCTGCCTCTTGGCGATCAGCTGACATTTTGCGCAGCTTCTGCTTCCTTGGCTTGGCGTCCGGCTTGACCGCCAGGTGATGCATGATGAAATCTATCGAAACGCCTCCCACTTCGTCAGGGCTCCAGGCAAAGATGTCAATGTTCTTCTTGAGGACTTATAGGATGTTCCCAGCCTTCTCTTCGCACATATCGCCCCCGAGCTGGACGAACTTCGCCGGGTCAGCATCGTTGACTTGCATCTTGATCACCTTACCATGAGGGGCTGGCTTCGGCATGCGCTTGATATGCGGTTCGGCCTCGACATTGTGCACTGCCCTGTTGATTTCAGCCAAGTCGCCTTTTGATGCGGTCGAAGGTTGAAGCCCCTTAACGATGATCACCCCCGCTGGACCGGGCATCTTGAGCTTGAGATAGTTGTGGTGGGAGATGGTTTTGAACTTGTTCAAGGTTGCACGGCCGAAGATGGCGTTGTAACTGTACGAAATGTCAACCACGCCGAACAGTATCTGCTCTTCGCGCCTGTTTCCACTTGTGCCGAAAGCTACCACCAACTATGCTTGGGTGAGGGCCAGGATTGTCAGCCCCGTCTTGGCGTATGCTTCGGCGGAGATGACATCGGCTGAGCTTCCTCCATCAACCAGAATTCGCCGGACTTCGAAGCCAGCTACTTCGGCTGAGATGAACAAGGGGTCTTGATGTGGGAACATTACTCCTTCGGCATCTTTTGGCTCAAAAGAAATTTGCTGATTCAAGTACTTTGGGACCCCTTCGCCCGCGGCGGTGATGTTATGCACCATTCGCAGCTGCAACTTTTTTTACCGCTTCGACGGTTGGACTGGTGGGTCGGCCCTTGTAATCACCTGGATCACTCTGCGCTGCATGCCTTGGCGCTGTTCGGCTGGGGGTGCTTGCTCTTGAACAGCCTCGCGAGGTGCTTCGACAGCAGCCCCTTGCTGCGGCCTTGGTTCTTGAGCATTACTTCGCTGACGAATGTTCCGGCATTGCTCGGTAGTGTGCGAAGATCGCCCATGATAGGCGCAATAGAGGTCTTTTCTGACCTTCTTGCGAACAGGCTGGTGGTGGCTGCCACCCTGCTGGGCGTCGAACTTCTTGCGGAGGGCTTGTACCTCTTCGACAGCCATCACAGCCTTGCCCGTGCGGTTAGTTCTGAATTTTCTCCAAGTCATTGGAGCTTAGCTTGGTCTTGGCGGCTGTCCTTGGTTCGCCGGCTGAGGTTGGCGAACGGTGAGAGGAGCTGGTTCAGTGACCTGTGCTTGCATCTGGGCTTGGGCAGCGGCGATGGAGGCTTTATCGTACTAAGCCTTGATTGCTTGCCTTCGCTTGGAGTCCTCTTTGCCCCTTGCGTACCCGTCGATGAGGCAAAGCAGGTGCTCGAGAGTCTGCGGTTCCTTGTTGGCGATTTTCCTTGTGAGTTCGCCTTCAAGTAGCCCGGCCTAAGCGGCGTTGATGACGGATGCTTCGGTTATATCTTGAACTTGGCATCGGGCTTGCGAGAAACGACGCATGTACTCCCATATTGATTCCCCCGGCCTCTGGCGAATGCCGAGCAAATGCTGCTGCATCTTCGGCTCCTCGTAGGTGCCTCGAAAATTAAGGATAAAGACATCGCGCAATTGCTCCCATGAGTAAATGCTATTAGATGGTAAATTGAAATACCAAGAACGGGCGATGCCGTCTAGAGCGAGATGGATTACCTTCGCCTTGGTATTTTCGTCGCCGTGAGCGGCTTCGATCGTGGACTCATAGATGGACAGAACCTCTTTTGGGTCTGTTTCGCCCGAGTACCGTGGAACGGGTGGGATCTTGAACTGAGCTGGGATTGGACGAATTTTGATTCCCCCGCTCAGCGGCAGCCCCTTTTCACCCCCTGCCTTGCTCACGGCACCCTGCAACGAGGGCCCGTTCGGCTGTGGGTATGGCGTGGCAAAGGGCGAAGTCATGGCTTGCGTGTGTGGCTGGGCCACGTTCAGCTGCCCGGTTCCGAACAGTGGCGCTTGGGCGGTGTTGCAGAAGTCAAACTACGGTCCTTGACTCCATGGCGAAGCCCCCGGCCCAGGTTGGTTCGACAGCAGCCAACCGGGTGCGCCTTGGCCGGTGCTCCCCTCCGGCGGGACCGAAGGGGTTGTGCTTGAGATGTTGTGGGGTTGATTAAGTTGCTGAAGGAAAGCTTGAAGCTGTGCTTGCAAGGCCGAAGCCCCCTCCGCCATCACTTGCGACATTTGACCGGGTGGTGAGGGGTGCACCTGGACCACAGCCGGTCGAACCTACGGCCGCACACCGGGAATCGAGTGCGTTGTTGCGGCCAAAGGTTGCCCGGGGAAGTGAAAGTTCAAGTGCCATTAATTTGGTTTTGGTGATTAATGATAAATCCAATTATATGATACTAATGATTTATAAGCATTTCTTTTCCTAGTCTCATGTGGATATGAAAGTGAAATTTGTGAAAGGGTGATTCCTGAACTTCACATGAGTTGAGATAGAAACGTTCTTTAATGGTGGACCTAAATCACAAGGGTGAAATGTATGGAGATCAAGCTATATGTATCACTCTTTCTCTCCATGCATATATTGATATATTCATATATAAAATTTTCATGTGATTGATATATGTATTTAAGACTAATGTTTTGTTTGAGTCGTATCTTGTTTAGTCTCTTCATATTGAGAACATGGAGATTATGAAGATATGCTTCTATCTTAATGTCTACATATATGATCAATACCTTCTATTCTTGTATAAGGTAAGCTCCCAATGTTTTATCTCTAGTTATGCATACTTTTGCTTCACACAAAATATTTTTTATGCATACATTTAGGGGAGCAAATCATATACCTTAGTTATGCATGTAGTTGATCCAAGGTATTCACTTTCATTCAATTGGGATATTTACATTTTAGCACATATTCGAGTATATGACACTTGTGGTGTTGATTAATAGTCATCACTTATTCATATCATTTTATATATGCGATCGGTTGGTCAACATGTGGAGGTTGACAACCGGATCATTGGGACTAATAATTTCATTGAGTTGAATGAGAGAAGTAGGTCCCAAGGATTGTAAAGGTGTTGATGCTCAAGTGATATCATTACACCTAAAGGTACCAAGGATGACTAAGTGGAGATATTGAAGATGTGAGATACGAAGTAGCTACTATGGCAAGACAGTGAAGGGCAAACGATGCTCGGTCACAATGGACCATGCGGCGGTGAAGGGCAAGCAAGGGGCTTGGCACCAAAGAACCAAATCCGGTGGTGAAGGGCGAGTGACGGCTTTGTCATGATGGACCGTGCGAGACCATTTGAAGCTACAAGTAACCACATCAATCATTTGAAGAATATATGGTGAAACGGTTTTGATGTTGGTGTCCCTTAAAGACAAAGAAAGAAAGATGGAAACAAGGCATTCCTATTGGTATAATTCTCTTCCTATTTACTTTTGAGTATAGGAATGCTGTACTATTAAGAGGGATGCAACATCGATATGTTTGTGTATGTCTCGGTGCTCAAAATGACCCATCCTAGTACTATCTTGAGAGAAATCCAATCATTAATCTATCCTTTGAGTGGTTTTAAACCTTGATTTTGGTTGACTTGGGTAGCCTTCTGAGTGAGCTTTCCATAGAGTCCAAAATCATCAAAAACGGACCCCCGAGCGAAAAGTTATGGTCGTTTTACTCTGTGATTTTCGGAAATTCCGAAAAATTCTCGGAAAGTGCGAAAATATTTCGGAAAGTCCGAAAAATTTTCGGAAATTCCGAAAATGGCTGCGAAACTGAGATTGCTCTATGTGAATTTTCGGACTTGTCCGAAAATGCATTTCGGAAATTCCGAAAATCGCAGTCTTGGTCTCCAACAGCTAGTTTTTAGAGGCTCGGGTATATAAACTCCTCCACCCCTCCTTTAAGTGGCTGCTGTTCTTGGGTATTATTAGACACATCCAAAGCCAAATAGCCATCCCCATTCCCCTACCTTTGTGGTGTCTCGTTGTGAGAGGGATTTGAGAAGGGAAGAGAGTTGGATTGAGAGATTGAGAAGTTGAGAGCTAGTGAGCTTCACTCCATACTTTGAGCACTCGAGTTCATAGCAAGAAAATCTTCATTTGTGTTTGTTACTCTTGGGGACTAAGGTCTCCTAGACGGCTAGGCTCGCCGGTGAGCACCCAAGGTTGTGGTGTGTCACGGAAAGTTTGTGAAGGCTTCGATTTCGCCTCCGCAAGGGAAGAAATCAAGAGTGAAACCGAGGAGTGAATTTGTGCAACCTCGTGAGGAAAGGGTTGAAATAGACCCGGCCTTTGTGGCCCCTCAACGGAGACGTAGGATCCGTGGATCCGAACTTCGGGAACAAATCAACGTGTCTCTTCTCTTGGTTTGCTCGTTCTTGCCATCTCTCATATTGTGCTTGAGCTTGTTTTAACCCGATCTACTTGTATGCTTACTTGATATAGTTGGTGACATTATATCTTTCTTAGATACCTTGCTTGTCACCTTGTGATTCATATACATTTTGTTTATTCAAGTTACAAGTTCATAGCTAGTGTTTTATTCCGTTATCCGCCGAACTTTTTGGTTGAAACCGAAACTTCCAATCCTATACCGGAAGTGACGATTTGAACCAAAAGTTCTCATCATTCTAATATGCTATGAAGTTGTGATAATTTTTAGGAACGCCTATTCACCCCCCTCTAGGCGACATCAATGTCCTTTCAATTGGTATCAGAGCAAGGTCTCTCATTTTGGGTTTCACCGCCTTGAGAGAAGATGTTGACAAGAGGTGAAATGTTCCTAGAACTTCTTTTGTTAGATGGTTCAAATTACATATCTTGGAGTACTCGCATGCTTAATGTGTTTAGGGCCATGGGTCCTAATATAGAGCGAGTTGTAGATGTGAGTATTTCTCCTCCTGATGATATAGAGCTGTCATTTGAACAGGAAGTGAAATGCACACATCTCAATGCTCAAGCTACTAATGTTTTGTTTAGTGCTTTGAGTGAAGATGTGTTCAAAACTATCATGCCGCTTGAAGATGCTCATCTCATTTGGACCACACTCAAGGAGAGATACGATAACCCAAATGTGATGAAGTACTCTTTATTGAAGAATCACTTGAGGAGTGCTCAACTTCATCACCAAATTGCGAAGAGCCTGAAGTGACTACCTTCGATGATCTTGTCACGTCCACCTCCCCACCAACACATGATTCCATTCAATGTAATGAAATGGTGAGTAGAGTCAATTTGGACACTTCTACTTCCTATAGTGCTTGTGGTACTAATCTTTTGAAGGAAGAAGTAGTATATGAGCATCAATGGCTAAGTGAAGAATCCACATCATCAACTTGTTTATATTCCATTACCGAAGATAATGCGTGCTTTATGGGCGATGATGATGACTCCGAGTTTGATCACTTGAACAAGAAGGACACAACAATGGTGATCAAGCTCATGGAGATCATTGAGAAGCAACAAACATGCCTCATTAAGAAGAATGAAGAAATCAATGGTCTAGTCGATGAACACAAGAAACTCAAGGGATCTTATTCTTCATTAACTATGAGGTAAGAAAAATTGGAAAATGAAATTGCTTGTACCACTAAATCTATTGCTTGTGTAGCATCTTTGGAGAAGGAAAATCAAGAGCGCAAATCTCAACTTGAGGAGATCACTAGCAAGTATGCGGATTTACAAGAAACACATGATGAACTCTTGTGTTCTCATGAGAACCTTGTAGATTCTCATGCCATGGTAGAGATAGTTCATGAGGTGATAATTGCAACGGTAAAATCATATGAGCCTCATGTTCAAGTTGATATTACTTGTGCTAACACTTGTTGCTCCAAAGCAAACATTTCCCCGAGCACTACATGTGACTTGGATTGTGTAGGCAAAAGGGAGAAGCACATGTATTGTGGACTTGTGAGCATTACTCAACCTTCTCAAGATAACCGTGAAGCCATGGTGAAGAAGCTTGAGAAGGGATCAACCGTAGTTTGCACCAAGCTCCATAAATGGGAAAACAAGTCTATCAATGCTCATACCAAGGGAAGGAATCAAAAGATGATCAAGAGTTCCATTACTTGCTTCAAGTGCAAGAAAGAGGGACATCATGTTAGAGATTGCCCTTGGATGA
Organism: Oryza punctata; assembly: GCA_000573905.2. Lineage (NCBI taxonomy): Eukaryota > Viridiplantae > Streptophyta > Magnoliopsida > Poales > Poaceae > Oryza > Oryza punctata. The sequence goes on along the minus strand of CM002489.2, from coordinate 5,329,012 downwards.
AAGAAAATGTGTTGAGCAAGAAGAAAGGGATTGCTCACATCAAGTGTCTCAAGTGCACCGAAGCGGGACACCTAGTCTCAAGTTGGTCGTGCACATTGGATGAACACTGCAAATCATTAAGTGAGAGGCAAAACGACAACAAGCAAACCAAGAGACAAGATAAAAGCAAAACTCGACTTTGCTATAATTGTCGTGCAAAGGGACATATTGGTAAAAATTATCCCATGGGTAACATTCCTAAGCCAAACTCCTCATTTGATCATGATTTACTTAGAAAGGCTAAAAAGGACATTTGTGCTACTAGGGTGATTAGTTCACCACATGCTACCACAAAATCCATTTGGGTGACGAAGTCTCGTGTGACTAATCTCTATGGACCCAATTTTGTTGGGTACCAAAATGTCCTAAAATGATAATATAGGAACATGGAGAGGCATTGGAGGTATGCCTTATGCAAGAAAAGGTGGATCTCACCGAGTTCGGAATTTGGAGCCAACCATTGCAAAATTCACATCAAGAACCAATGTCATCTCGGTAACATGTATCTACATTGAATTATTTTTTTATAACCTTGTGTATGTTGCATTGCATTTATATATTTGCATTTCTTGCATATGTGAAAGTAATCATTTATGCATTCTTGGAGCATGATAGGTTGTGTCATTTGAGTGTTTAGTGCTCAATCATATTCATGCATATCACATCCCATATATATGCTCAAGTTGGCTAAGTGCTAATTGGTAATTTAAAAATAAACCTTTTACCTAAAAGTGAAAATTTTGAAAACTATAGCTTTTCTATGAAAATATAATTGGAAATGATTTTAAAATATGTTTCAAATGTCTCTCAATACTTTTATATTTGAAAGAAGAGCTAATTTTGAAAGAAAATGAATTTCAACCAAAATTGTAGTTCTAAGTATCTTATTTTAGCTTTTAACTTCAAATTTTTGTATAATTAATTCTAAAAGGAATTTGGAAATGGTTTCAAAATGAAAACAATAGGGTTGGTTATTTCAAACTTCTTTGGTATTCAAAGTTTCTCTAAAAGGCCAACCAATCAAAAGAAATTTAGATTCTAATCTTATCCAAAATATTATTTAGACCATAAATGGCCACCTACTAGCACTTGGATGATTTGTCATTGTTGGGGTTTGCATAAATGCATCATACTAGCTCAAATGAGTACATAACATTCATTCATACTCACTTCTCTCGAAAACCATCACATTTGTTTATGTTTGCATTTTTTTTTAAAATTTTTTTTTAAATAAGGGCTTTTGTAGCTTTTTGCTCAACCTTGGTGTTTTCTTCCAAACCTTGACTATATGGAGTTTAAGTGAAAAATACATCAATTGGGAGTGGTCTTAATCATATTTTTATATCCCATGCTTTTAAAATATGACAGACTTCAAACATTGGCTTTATAGCTATTTCAAATAGCCTCTTTGGACAAAATTCAAAAATCTCAGTTAAGAGGCCTTTTTTGTGAAAATCCTCTCAAAAGTGATTCAATATGTATTTCAAATGTTTTGCAAGGTATTCGAAGTAAAAGATCTTATTTAGAAAATAATATAGCAAAAAATCTTTAAAAGGATCTTATATGATCTTGTTTTTCTAAAAAAACAATTATTTCAAAGTGATTTCCTCAAAAATTGTCTTCTGGAAATTTTCGGACTTGTCCGAAAGGAATTTTCGGAATTTCCGAAAATATCAAGAAGGTTCTTTTGGTTCTGGAAATTTTCGGAGTTGATTTTTGGAACTTCCGAAAATTTTCAGAATTTGTTTTAACATGATCTATCTTCCTAAATCAAAATCTATTGTGTTTTGAAAATTTTTCCAATATAATAGTTTGAGGGTTGGTCATTCCAAACATTTCTTTAGTTTAAAGTTTTCTCAAAAGACAAATCATTCATAGGGTATAGCTATTTTAATTTCATCCAAAAGTATATAATGACCATAATGACCAAAAGTTGTATTTTATGGGTGTTGACGACGAAATTTGGTAAATCATGCATCAAATTTGGAGTTAAGACCGAAGCGGATTTGGAAGGAAATCTGTAACAGAAACAGAGTATAAATCGGCTTCGGAACTGCATCGGCTACGGTGTGCATCGGCTGATATTGAATTGGACAAGGAAGCCGATGTAGCCGATTCCGACAAGGGGATGTTGGAACCATTGCCGGGTTCGTTTAAGTGCTTCATGAGGATTGCCACGTATAGATCGAGTCCGAAAAAGGCAATTGTATCTATTAATTAGGAATAGTTTCTTAGTTTACTTTTATTTTTAGGAAAGTGTGTTTAGTGTCCGATAAGGACTTTATGTTTTTTCTTTTATCTTTAGGAAAGTTTGAGTCGTGTCCGATATTGACTAGTATCTACCCATGGGTATAAATATGTACACCCGGGGTCTATGTAAATTATCTCTCGATCAATACAGCTTTGATGCATCGCCACCCTCTTTCTGAGGTTTTTACTTATCAAACCGGCGGAATTTGGCACCTGACGCGGGGCAGCATCGGCTTTCGATCTCCGGTGAAGGGGTAAGCCCTACGTTCCATCGGGCCCTGGTGAATCTATCGGCTACATTGGTGTTGTTCAAGGCTGCATCGCTTCGATCTCTTGATCACTCTTGTTTGGTTGATATATTTACCTGATATCTCAATTCTATCTTAATTGCATTGTGTTTAGAGACGCATCGGTTTAGTTGGGACTGTCTCGGTTAAGTCTGATCTTCTGTCTTAGCCGATATATCTCTACAATCACAATGTTGTTTTAAATAGATTTGTTATATCCATCACATTAGACAGATCTAGTGGTTCATCAAGTGTTAGATTATCATATACAATCTCGTGCTGCATCGGTTAGGTTCGACCTACTAGATTGTTGTTGATAATATAAATCTTGTTAAGCCGATAGGTTCATGCTAATGTTTTATCGGAGTGCTAGCCGATGAGTTATCTGGATGTTGCATCGGCTCAAAGGGTTACATACAAATTGGATTTAGCCGATGACAACAAAGGTTTCACTGTTTATATAATCATTTGGATTTATTGACATCGGACTTCCAGCCGATGAATGCTTCAACCTTCGAATCAGTGCTTATTCAATATATCATTACTAACCGATTGGCTTCTACTGGATTATATTATTTCTTTTTCATCAGCCGATTATCTTTATGTCATTATTTACTCAAGTATCAAGATCTATACTGAATATCGGCTGGTATCAGCATCGGCTGGAATCACTCCATCGGCTGGTCAGCCGATCGGCTATCTTTTGATCTTCAATTTATATATCTTGTCAGTTGCAGGATCAAACTGACTGGCACGCCCGCATCTCATTATTATTTTGGACCTGCACTGGAGCTAAGCAGATCTTCCAGGACGTAGTGTTTTTATGTCAACAATGGGTTAAACTAATGGAACTAAAGTTCTTTGTGAATATTGGCTAAAATTAGTTTCTATAACCCATGTAAGGCTCTCCAATTATCAAATGCCGTGAAAATCATATTTCAGTGTGATTTATGACTTTGATTCAAATTTATTATTTTGAAAGGCCTACATTGTTATCTTTTGGTTTTTATCTCCATAGAAAAATGTTTTTCCAAAACATTTTCTTTGAAAAGTTGCTCTCATGTCTAAAGATCATTTCTGCAAGATTTCAATTCATTCGGACATGATTTGGAAGAGTTTTGAGTTTTTCTCACTTTGATCAACTTGCTGAAAAATTCAAAAATGACATGGTTTTGGGCTGATTTGTGAATATTGTATTTCCAAATGCGCTGCAAATTGAAAGGTGCCTCCATTATGACTTTTGATCCCCTATGGTTGAACCTTATTGGTGATTTTTTTGTGAATTTATGCAGCTCATTTGGACACTGTTTGAATGTTTTTCAAAGCCCATCTTGAGTTGCGAAAAATCTGAAATTTCAGTTTGTTGAAATCCTATGATTTTTGTTTCGTCTATATGGTTGCGATATAAGCAAGACTCCCAAAATTAAACTTGTGCATGATTACATGAATTATCTCCAAGATTTATTGCATATTTTTTGGAGCTCATTTCCATAAGTATTATGTTGCTACAAGAGTTTGCTTGGTTGTATCTTTTTTTTACTTCAATTTTTTAAAGTGGATTTCATTTTGATTTAAAATTTAAGTTGGTGGCTTAATAAAAGTTGTTTCATGCAGTGAGCTCTATGTTATGTGAATGCTAAATCAATTTTGAGCTCTTATGGATTTGTTCCTTGCATGAACTCCTCTTGCTCTCAAACACCCATTATTTGAGCCAACCCAAACTCAAATGGAATTCTTTATTGAGAACCTACATATTCCATTTCCTTTGCTTTTGAAATACAAGTTGATACTTGTCTCCATTGCCAACTACCATTCCTTGCTTCCAATTTCACACTTGCATACACAAGTGGTATCCATATAAAATGGTAGTATCCCTTGATCATCTTGAACTCGGTATTTTCCAATCTTTGTCATTCCATTGCCGAGATTACACACTTGACCAAGAATCTCTCAAGTATCTTTGGCCAAACTCCTTCCATAGAGAAAATACTTGATGAGTAAATTTCGTGAGGAAGTTCAAGTGCTCACAATCACTCCCTCCAACAAATAAAATACAGTCTAATTCTTCTTGTCTAAGTGATGAGACTCCGAGAGTAAGGGGGAGCTTTTCTTAAATGAACCATTTCTGAAACTTTTGGTTTGAGCTTACATTCAAAATTTTATTTGGTCTTGTAAATGTGTGTTCTTATTTTGCGTGTGCAAAATTGTCTCTCTTCCGGTTCCATGCAAATCTTTTTGTGATTAATGCCAAAAGGGGGAGAATATTTGAGGATCCCACATTTGATATGATCGTTGATGTACAAGGGAAAAATATTCTAGGATCCCACATTCATTTGGTGCATGTGTTGAAAAGAAACATATCCCACATTCATTTGGTGCATGTCTTGAAAAGAAACATATCATCACTTATCATAGCATCCAACATGCACCATATGTACAAGCATCACATGCATGGATATAAATCAATTGTCAATTTATCATACCATGTTGGTTTATATCATTGATTTCACCATTCATATCCAAATGTGATCACTTTTAATGGATTTGTCCTCAATCACCAAAAAGGGGGAGATTGAAAGTTCAAGTGCCATTAATTTGGTTTTGGTGATTAATGATAAATCCAATTATATGATACTAATGATATATAAGCATTTCTTTTCCTAGTCTCATGTGGATATGAAAGTGAAATTTGTGAAGAGGTGATTCCCGAACTTCACATGAGTTGAGATAGAAACGTTCTTTAATGGTGGACCTAAATCACAAGGATGAAATGTATGGAGATCAAGCTATATGTATCACTCTTTCTCTCCATGCATATATTGATATATTCATATATAACATTTTCATGTGATTGATATATGTATTTAAGACTAATGTTTTGTTTGAGCCGTATCTTGTTTAGTCTCTTCATATTGAGAACATGGAGATTATGAAGGTATGCTTCTATCTTAATGTCTACATATATGATCAATACCTTCTATTCTTGTATAAGGTAAGCTCCCAATGTTTTATCTCTAGTTATGCATAGTTTTGCTTCACACAAAATATTTTGTATGCATACATTTAGGGGAGCAAATCCTATACCTTAGTTATGCATGTAGTTGATCCAAGGTATTCACTTTCATTCAATTGGGATCTTTACATTTGAGCACATATTCGAGTATATGACACTTGTGGTGTTGATTAATAGTCATCACTTATTCATATCATTTTATATATGCGATCGGTTGGTCAACATGTGGAGGTTGACAACCGGATCATTGGGACTAATAATTTCATTGAGTTGAATGAGAGAAATAGGTCCCAAGGATTGCAAAGGTGTTGATGCTCAAGTGATATCATTACACCTAAAGATACCAAGGATGACTAAGTGGAGATATTGAAGATGTGAGATACGAAGTAGCTACTATGGCAAGACGGTGAAGGGCAAACGATGCTCGGTCGCGATGGACCATGCGGCGGTGAAGGGCAAGCAAGGGGCTTGGCACCGAAGAACCAAATCCAGTGGTGAATGGCAAGTGACGGCTTTGTCATGATGGACCGTGCGAGACCATTTGAAGCTACAAGTAACCACATCACTCATTTGAAGAATATATGGTGAAACGGTTTTGATGTTGGCGTCTCTTCAAGACAAAGAAAGAAAGATGGAAACAAGGCATTCCTATTAGTATAATTCTCTTCCTATTTACTTTTGAGTATAGGAATGCCGTACTATTAAGAGGGATGCAACGTCGATATGTTTGTGTATGTCTCCGTGCTCAAAATGACCCATCCTAGTACTACCTTGAGAGAAATCCAAGCTTTAATCTATCCTTTGAGTCGTTTTAAACCTTGATTTTGGTTGAGTTGGGTAGCCTTCTGAGTGAGCTTTCCATAGAGTCCAAGATCATAAAAAACGGACCCCCGTGCGAAAAGTTATGGTCGTTTTACTCTGTGATTTTCGGAAATTCCGAAAATATTTCGGAAAGTCCGAAAAATTTTCGGAAATTCCGAAAATGGCTGCGAAACTGAGATTGCTCTCTGTGAATTTTCGGACTTGTCTGAAAATGCATTTCGGAAATTCCGAAAATCGCAATCTTGGTCTCCAACGGCTAGTTTTTGGAGGCTCGGGTATACAAACTCCTCCACCGCTCCTTTGAGTGGCTGCTGTTTTTGGGCATTATTAGACATAACCAAAGCCAAATAGCCATCCCCATTCCCCTACCTTTGTGGTGTCTCTTTGTGAGAGGGATTTGAGAAGGGAAGAGAGTTGGATTGAGAGATTGAGAAGTTGAGAGCTAGTGAGCTTCACTCCATACTTTGAGCACTCGAGTTCATAGCAAGAAAATCTTCATTTGTGTTTGTTACTCTTGGGGACTAAGGTCTCCTAGACGGCTAGGCTCGCCGGTGAGCACCCAAGGTTGTGGTGTGTCACGGAAAGTTTGTGAAGGCTTCGATTTCGCCTCCGCAAGGGAAGAAATCAAGAGTGAAACCGAGGAGTGAATTTGTGCAACCTCGTGAGGAAAGGGTTGAAATAGACCCGGCCTTTGTGGCCCCTCAACGGAGACGTAGGATCCGCGGATCCGAACTTCGGGAACAAATCAACGTGTCTCCTCTCTTGGTTTTCTCGTTCTTGCCATCTCTCATTTTGTGCTTGAGCTTGTTTTAACCCGATCTACTTGTATGCTTACTTGATATAGTTGGTGACATTATATCTTGCTTAGATACCTTGTTTGTCACCTTTTGATTCATATACATTTTGTTTATTCAAGTTACAAGTTCATAGCTAGTGTTTTATTCCGTTATCCGCCGAACTTTTTGGTTGAAACCGAAACTTCCAATCCTATACCGGAAGTTACGATTTGAACCAAAAGTTCTCATCATGCTAATATGCTATGAAGTTGTGGTAATTTTTAGGAACTTCTATTCACCCCCCTCTAGGCGACATCAAGGTCCTTTCAGGACGTACATCGGCCCTTGCGCGGCTTGTGACGGAAGGGCTTGAGCCGGTGCTTGCTGGTAGGCTTGAGGCGGGATGTAGCCTGCCGAGTACTAGAGAACTGGGGCCGAAGCGACCTTGGCTTGCCGTGGTGCTTCGTGTGCTTGCTGTTGCTCTTGCATTTGGCGAAGCATGTCTTAGAGTCACGTCATGTTCTGCCGCATGGCTTCCATGCTGGCTTCGGCTTGTGCCTCAAGGTTTGGTTCGGCTTGCGCAGCGGCGAGTGTGGTCGAAGTCGTAGTTGGATGTGACGAAGTGTGTTGGGGCGCCAGCAGCTGACTTGCCGAAGGGATCTCTGACACCTACCCCACCGAAGTGACCGGAGCGGAAGGCGGTGGTGGCGGCGCGGGCGCCGAAGCCGACGGTGCTCCCCCAGCTTTGGCGATGCGCGCCGAAGGTTCTGCTTCTTCTTCAGCGGCCATCGCCTCTTCTGCTACGCTCTCCCTTGGGTTAGCAACCCTCTCCTTTGAGACCTTCTTCGATGGCATTCGCTCTCAGTGGTTTCGCTCGGAGGTCCCCACGGTCGACGCCAACTGTTGTCGAAACGACAACTGCATACGTCGAATGACGTGGTTACTCAACGGTTGTTGGGAAAAGTAAAGTGTATTAAATTCAGGATTTTCTTGGGATCCCCCATTTACATGGCCCTAGGGGCTATTTATAATCCTATTACAGATCCCCCTATTAGGGTTTAGGGCTATTACAGGGGAATTTACATAGTCACCCTTATAAAAGGGACACTTATATGGGTATTCAATGTAATTAAGATATGCGGGCCCTAAATAGGCCACCTGGCGGCTGCTGGCCCACCGGCCAACGGGCCGGAGCGGTTGGGCTGGCCCCTTGGGCCTTCCTGGATGGGGCCCGATATGGCGAAGTCACCCTCCTTCGGCGTATGCCCTTCACCATGCAGCCTTCGCCCAGAGCACGTTTAGACTTGCAGGGGCCCCGCGCGACTCTTCACCCTTTGCCGCCTTCACCTCGTGGTCTTCGCCATAGGGCTTCGCCCCGATGGGTCTTAGGCGCCTCGAGTCTGAATCCTCGCTGCTTGCTTAGTTTCGGCAGGTCTGGTCGAAAGGTCTCATGATATACTGCCAACAATTATCATCACTTTCGCTATCACTACTTGATGTTATCTTAGTGGAGCACTTTGCCATGAGGCAAAATAGAGAGAAGAGTAATGAAGCCTCCTTAATAGCAACTCCGACCATATTCTACTTCTTGGAAGTTCCATCATCATCACTATCATTTGCATCGGACCCGAATTGTGACCCGGAGTACTCCTCATTTGAGTCTCACTGCCCTATGAAGGGCTCAACCTTCTTTCCCTCTTTCTTGAGCTTCTTCATGAGCTTGTTGCTTCTACTCTTGCTCTTCTTTGATGACTTGTCCCCTTCGTCTTCCTTGTAAGGGCACTTAGAAGCAAAATGCCCCCTCTCACCTCACTCAAAGTATCTCAAATTGGAAAGGGTCTTGTTGAGTCCTCTACTTCTTCTTCTATGTGAGCTAGAGTCCTTTCCTTTTCCCTTTCTGCTTCCCAAGAGATCATTGAATCTTCTTGCAAGAAGTGCAATCTCTTCTTCCAAGTTATCCTTGCCTTCATTCACCTTGGCCTTTCCCTTGTCTTCCACTTCAGCCTTGAGAGCAATGCTTGTCTTCTTTGATGGTGAGGCTTCCTCACTTGTGCCCACTTGTGCCCTTATGAATTTCACTCAACTTGTTCTAAATCTTGTAAGCGGTCTCAAGATTGCTAACTCTATCAAACTCCTCTTGGCTCAAAGAGTTGAACAATGCATTCATGGCTTAGGTATTGAATTGGAGATTGCGATGGTCAACATCCGTGAAGTGGTTGCCGGTGATAGCAAAACCTACATCAACAATACTCCAAATATGTAAGCTCATGGCCTTGAGGTGAGTAGATATCTTAACTTTCCAAGTGAAATAATTGGTGCCATTAAACATGGGAGCCTCCCTACATGGTTCACCTCGTTCGACATCTTCTCACTAGGCGGTTGTTGATGCAAAAAACACACACTGGCCTGAGAGATTTGCTTTACTCTAGTGCAGGTCCAAAATTAGTTCTTAGGTTCAAGGGCGTGCAAGTTGATTTGATCCTGCAATCAACAAGAAGAAATAAGCAAAGAATATTAGTAAACGATAGTCCATCGGCCAGACAGCCGATTTCATGTCGTACGTAACCTAGCCGATGCAATAAAGATGTAAGCACAAGCCCTGATAATGTAAGCCGCCATAACAAGATATACCTTTTCGTCGAAGATCAAACTGATGCAGCACGACTCGAAAGCACAAACTTGTCGAAAAGTAGAAAACAATGGTGGCAATGCGCCGAGATTGATTTGAACGTCTGTTGTTATTATTTACAGGACCTCGGGATTATATTTGTACCCGAAATACAAACATTGTCCATTACGGACACGACTCACATTAACCTAATACAAATCAAACTAACAAACAAGTCCCTTAGGCGAACTCTTACCGGGAATATCTATAAGGAAATTACATAAAATATCCTAATTAATAGATACAATTGCCTCTCCAGGACTCTATCCGTGCATGGCAATCTGTATGAAGCACTCTAACTCAACCCGATGACGTGCGCCAAGTTGTATTTCCAAAATCGGCTGAATGGGCTAACCCTGTCCGACTCTGATTCTGCCGATCCTATCCGCAGCCGATTCGGACTACAGCCGATTCTCACTCTATTTCCGATACGATCTAATCTCTTGAATTTTCTTTGATTCCATCCTCATCTCCGATACTTGAATTACCAAATTTGGTCATCAACACATGCCCCACAAGTCCAGAATATTTGGTAATGTTTCGGATTTGCCAAATCTTATCTCCGAGAGAATATCGCACTTTCCATTTTTGACCGTTATCGTACTGCTTTAAATACTAACCGACGACCCCGAGAAACTTCACACCGTTATACTGCTCCACCGCTCTAGCAATTCCATCTTCTCGGACTCTGGCGATCTCCTTGGCGCATCGAAGCAACCTCCAGGCAACACCTTCTCCGACGAACTTCCGCTACGGCGATGTCTTCCTCATCCGCTCCTTCCCCCACTTCATCAGCCGAGTAAGCAGAGGTAAGTTCCATCGGCTAGATCTCCTCTTCTCTTATCAAATTTTGTTTTTCGCGATCTTAGTCCGTTTTCTTTCTCTTTTGCTTTGTTGTTGTAGCATCTCGCAAATTTAGTTGCAGTCCCTAGTCTGAACCATGAAAATAATTACTTTCTTAGACCAATCGGCAATCTGGATCCCATTGAGTTTATCTCTGCCGAAACCAACAGAATTCCTTTTAGACTAGCAAACCCAAATCTAGGGCACTGGAAGAACACCTTCAAATCTTGGCCATCCCTAGAGAAAAGTTGGCCCGCATGGTATAAACGCGTGTCAGCAAGCAAGCAAAGTCATTGGGATGAAATAGGAATCGACCAAGCACTAGCCATCACTCTGGCAAATTCGGCTAAGGATGAGCCGCTAATGGCCTCTGCTATATACTTCTGGTCCAACACCATTAATGATTTCATGTTTAATCAAGGACCGATGACCCCCACTCTGCTAGACATTACCATGCTCACCGGTCTTGACATCACCACATTGGCCAACCCCATGATATTGAACTCCAAAAACAGATTTGATTTCAGAACCAAGAGTATAGTAGGATGGTCTGGATTTATTTTAGCTAACATGGGTCAAGGTTCAGTTACCCCTTGAAAACACACAGCCTTTTTACTGATGTGGTTAGAAAAATATCTCTTTTGTGGATCTAGCTGTGACCCAACCTCCAACTGGCAGCACATAGCCGAAGCCCTCGAGGAGAAGAAACAATTCCCTTTAGGAAAAATCCTGCTCGGCTACCTTTACCAGACCTTGAGCAATGCATCAGCAAAACTAGCTATCGGCTCTGTAGTTAGTACAGGAGGTCCTTGGTGGTAACTTCAATCTTAGTTAAATTTAGTAGCCATGAAAGCTGTAAATCGGCCATCCCTGACAGAAGCAGAATTCGCATGACTTGAGCCGATCACCGATGAAGATGGAGAAGAAATCACCCATCGGAGGTGTACATCCTTTGGAGAGTATGCATCCACACCGGCCGATGCTGGAGCAAAACTATCGGCTGAGCTGCTGAAGGACTGGTTCTTTAGTGTCTACCGATGGTTTTCACAAAAATGCCAGAGTCTGGTTCTTTTATGAGGATTCAACCAACTTTGAGCTACCATCGGACTTCAGATTTGAGGAAATCAACCATGAAAAATTCCAGAAGTCCAGAGAAATATTCACTACTGCCATCAGCCCATGTATCCTTCCTGTCGGCATCCACCAGGGCAGAAACATCAAAGTATCATATGAATTTTATCATCCTATGAGCTCAGCTAGACAGTTTGGCATGGGTCAGCTGCCAATCGGCTTGTGGTTTGCCGATAAAATCCAGTGTAGAGGGGAAATCACCTCATCTTTAATGATGGATCGGCTGCTCAACACTCCAGGACCTACCCTTGGCAGTATCAACAATATCGAGCTAGCTATGTTCAGAAGTCAGGCTTTCAATTCATGGTGGGCCGAATGGAAACAACACCTTTTCCATCAATCTGCTACAGTTTATATGTCAGACCTCTTCCCTAACATGATCCCTCAGGTAACTTCTTTATTCCCTTTGTCAATTCCTATTTCAAATTATCAGCCTATTCTGCACTTCACCTTATATGCTATCTTTATTTTTTACAGACCACAGATTCATCTCCTCCACGCACAAGTAAAAGCGGCAAAGACATTGAATATGCTGCAGGACTGCTACCCAATGGATGTGGTCTAGCTCCCCCAAGCATCAGCTACCATGCCCCCCAAGACTTCAAGTTTACTTCAAGGGCAAATAAGGGAACCAGCTGATGCAGGCAAGAAGAGAAAAACCAAAGCATCGGCTACCATGCCACCAGCTGCTAAGAAAAAATCCAGGAAACAACCACCTCAACCAGCCGATGACACTGAAGAAACCTTGGATGAAGCAGCAATTGAACAAGCCATAGATGAAGTTGCAACCAAACTAAGCGATGTAGGAGAGTAAACACCAACAGCTTCCCCAGCTCCAACGAGGACTCCTACAACTCCTGCTACTCCAGCAGTATTTTCTCGGCAACCCAGAGTAAGATCATCTCCTTTATTACAAAATTTCTTTATTTATCACCGATCTCAATATCCAAACTTTGCACTTTGCAGAAGAAAAGACCAGCCGAGAAGAAGAAACCAGCACCAATATCGGCTAAACCAACTGCTCAAATTCTTCTGGTAATTCTCAACTCTTAAGATTTCAAACTTACTCTTAGCCGATACCAGCTAACACTTGTTTAAACATTCAAAATTTGTCAGCCTCCTTCTCCACCATCGCCTCCAGCACAGCCAGTTTCAAGTGAACATACTGCATCAGCTGTAGGCAGCCATCATGTTGTGGAGGAAGAAACTGCTGCCCCTGCTATTCCTGTAAGTCTTACATCCTTAAAAAAATTCAAATCGGCTACACAACAAGTTTTGTTACTTACATCCCTTTTATTTCCCTTTTTGCAGGTGTTAGCCGATCTGTTCTCTTTCGACATCAAGGATTACTTTGATGAAGAAGTAGAAGGAGAAACAACGAGCAAGGCCTTAGCACCCCTAGGCGATGATGTGAAAAAAAATCTTGAAGATATATCCCATCGGCTAGAGGCATCCCTTTATAGATTGGTGGTTGACTACAGTTCTCTCCGGGCAAGATTTCAAGAAATCCAAGCTCTGATCCCGGATGAACTATCCAATGTTATCACTCTAGCTGTGTACCTTCAGCAACATCAGTTCAAGTTAGAGAAAGCTAGACAAAGGATATCTGATCGGCTGGAGAAGAAAAGCATTGAGGCCACTATCCAAGCAAATCGGCAGATTGTGCACACTGAGAAAGCAAAACATGATCAACTTGCCGAAGAGCCGATTAAAGCTACTATAGATCAGTTGGAAGCCGAAAGGGTCGATCTCCTGGCCAAGCTTGAAGAATGCAATGCTAAGATTGCAATAGAGAAACAGAAACTAGCCGATCTCCCAAGGGCTGTTGGAGAACAAAAGGCAAAACTGAAATCGGCTATAAAAAATGTAGCCAGCATGACCAAGTCCCTCAAGATTATTCCTAGAACCGATGCGCAAGATGCCCAAGCAATTGCAGAAGTTGAAGAAATTCGACAAAGGGCGATATCGCCTATCCAACGCTACCTCTCTCAATAATATCATGTAATAGGGTCTTAGAAAATTTTTGTAATCAGCTGGAAAACTTGTAACACTTGTGTCATATATACTCTGATCTCCTTTGTGCCGATTAATATATTTTGCGTTGAAAATCCATAATTTCTATATTCCTGTATATATATTCCCCCCTAATTTTGTATGTTGAGAAACAAGGACAAAATTAAAACATGACTAAGGGCGATATAACAAATATCGGTCAGCATACATCGGCAACATACAGCCGATTATGACGAAAATAAAAGTCTAAGGGCGATATGAACCATATCGGCCGTTGAGAAGAATCGGTAGAACACAACCGATTATGATCCAATCCAAACACTTGGATAATATTTCTTCAAGTATTTTCCATTAAGTGCTCTTCCAAATACTTCTCCATCAAGTCCTTTTAGCATATAGGCCCCTTTAGAAACACATTTATGAATTGAAAAAGCCCTTCCCAATTCGGTGACCATTTGCCGAATTTGTTATCTCTGGCCCCCTATCGGCAACACCAATTTCCAAACAAGTTCACCCTCCTCAAAAGACTTCGGTACAACTTTTTTGTTATAATGTCTAGCAACTCTTTCCTTGTCTGTCCTAACCTTTTCAAGAGCTCGCAATCTAGTTTGAACCAAATCTTCTGACTCATCAACCATTAGATTATGATAGTCATCGGCTGTCAACTCATCTTGTAAAGAAATCTCTCTGGAGCCGATGTTGGTTTCCCATGGTAACACAGCTTCATGCCCATAAACCAGTTGATAAGGAGGTACTTGAATCGCACCATGACAAGCCATCCGATATGACCACAATGCTTCGGCTAAAATAGTATGCCACTTCTTGGGATATTCTGCAATCTTCCTCTTGACCAACTTAATCAAGCTTTTATTGGATGCCTCAGCTTGCCCATTTGCTTGTGCATAATATGGTGAAGAATTCAACAACTTGATCCCCATGCTATCAGCAAACTGAACAAATTCATCGGACACAAAGATTGAACCCTGAACAGTGGTAATTGTCTGTGGCAAACCAAACCGGTATATAATATGTTCCTTGATAAATTCAATAGCATCCTTACTATCAACTTTCTTCAAAGGAATCGCCTCAACCCACTTAGTAAAATAATCAGTTGCAACCAATATAAATTCATGCCCTTTACTCGATGGTGGATTGATCTGGCCGATCATATCAATACCCGAACCTCTGAACGACCATGGCTTGATGATAGGATTCATAGCCGATGCTGGTGCTCTCTGTATTGCTCCAAATTTCTGACAATCTTGACATCCTTTTTAATATTTGAAACAATCCTTCAGCATTGTCGGCTAAAAATATCCAACTCTTCTCATCAGCCATCTCATCTTGTGAGCCGATTGATGAGTTACACAAATACCCTCATGAACTTCGCACATAACAACTTTTGCTTCTTCCATGCTCAAACATTTCAAAAGAACTCCATCAATCGTCCGATAGTATAATGTATCTTCCAGTATGACATATTTGAGGGCTTTATATCGTAATTTCCTTGAAACCGATTTAGAAGGATTCTTCAAATATTCGAAAACATCAAACCTCCTGTGCTAGAGTAAGGCCAGTGAGGTGATTATTTGTAGAGTAAGGCTTGATAGTAAAAGCAAACTGAAAACTTGCCCCCCTAGGCGATATAATCACCAAGCCGATACCACAACCATGAGTGCAAACAGACCCATCAAAGAATAACGTCCATGGCATAATGTCCACATTATCAACACTTGTATCCCTGTGCTCAACTATAAAATCAGCTATCACCTGCCCTTTTACTGCCTTAGCCGATTCATACCTGAGATCGAATTCAGATAAAGCAAAAATCCACTTCCCAATTCGCCCCTTCAAAACTGGAGCCGATAGCATGTAACGTACTACATCGGCCTTACATACTATTGTGCACTCATTGGTAAGCAAATAGTGCCTCAATTTTGTACAAGAAAAATATAAACACAGGCATAATTTCTCCACAGGTGAATACCTTGTTTCTGCATCGAAAAGTCTTTTGCTAAGATAAAATATGACTCTCTCCTTACCCTCAACATCTTGGATCAAAACTGAGCCGATAGAGTTCTGATCGGCTGACAAATATAGCTTGAATGGAAGCCCTTTCTGTGGTGGTATAAGAACTGGAGGAGTACTTAAATATTCTTTGATATTATCCAATGCTTGCTGCTGTTTTTCTCCCCAGACAAACTCTTGATCGGCTTTCAACCTCAATAATGGAGTAAACGGTTCTATTCGGCTAGACAAGTTTCATATGAAACGCTGAACAAAATTTATTTTGCCAATCAATGATTACAACTTGGTTTTATCTTCTAGAGGTTTTATGTCTTTAATTGCTTCAATACTCCTCTGGGGTATCTCAATCCCACGCTCATGCACCAGAAACCCAAGGAATTGCCCAGCCGGTACACCGAAAGCACACTTAGTAGGGTTCATCTTCAATCCATACTTCCTTCCTCTTTCCAGCACCTGTCTTAAATCGGCTATATGTTCATCAACTTCCTTGGATTTAACCACCACATCATCAATATAAATTTCCACTAACATGCCGATGAGATCATGAAATATATAATTCATAGCACTTTGATATGTAGCACCAGCACTTCTCAATCCAAAAGTCATGACAACCCACTCATACAAGCCGATTGCACCAGGACATCTGAAAGCAGTCTTGTGAATATCCTCTTCGGCCATGAAAATTTGATTGTAACCAGCATTGCCATCCATGAAGCTGATAATTTTATGCCCAGATGCGGCATCAACCAGTTGATCGGCTACTGGCATTGGGTACTCATCTTTTGGTGTAGCTTTATTTAAATCTCTGAAAATCAATGCAAACCCTAAGCTTGCCATTTTCTTGATAACTAGTACTATATTAGAAATCCACTCAGCATATCGGCATGGTCTGATAAAATTTTCATCATAGAGTCTTGTAATTTTGGCCTTGATAGCATCATACACATCAGCTTTACAATGTCTCGGAGGTTGTTTATATGGCCGATAGCCTGGTTTGATAGGGAGCCGATGTTCAACAATCGATCGGCTAAGTCTTGGCATTTCATAGTATTCCCAGGCAAAACAATCTCTATATTCTTTCAAAAGTGCTATTAATTTACATTTAAACTCCTTTGATAAACCCTTACTAATATATGTCGGCCTAGGCCTACCACCTGGTCCGATGTCAATTTCTTCCAACTCATCGGACGACATAAACCCTTGTCCTAACTTGCCGTCGAGATCATCAACAGTGTCCTTTCTGTAGAAATTGGAACCCTCCACGGCGCCCTCAAAACAAGAATTGGGGCTCTCCATCTCCTGTTGGTTGTATGGTATAATCAGAAATTTTTAAGTAATCTCCTTGCCAAACTTTTCCAGATAAACAATCAATTCCTTCCATCTCCCAAACAGATAAATCGGCACTAGCTACATTGACTGACCTGTCGGCTGGCACGATTTCAATTTTGTCTCCTTGCCATTGAATCAAACTTTGATGCATTGTTGAGGGAATACAACAATTAACATGGATCCAATCTCTTCCCAACAACAGACTGTAGGAACCCTTCCCATCAATAACAAAGAACATGGTAGGAATTGTTTTACTGCCAATAGTCAACTTCACATTCAAAACTCCTTTGGTCTCAGATAGATTACCGCCAAAATCTTTCAGAATCATATTGGTCTTGATCAAATCCTCTGAATTCTTCCCAAGTTTCTTGAAGGTTGAATATGACATCAAATTGACAGTCGCCGCTCCATCGACTAACATCTTGGACATCGGCTTGCCGTTGACAAATCCCTTGACATACAACGGCTTGAGATGCCGATGATCAGTTCCTTCGGGCTTCTCGAAGATAGCTTGCTGTGGAGATAGAATCAACTTAGCCGATGGCAACTCATCATCTTGCTCAATAACTTGTTCGGTTGCATATTCGGCTAGTAGCATAAAAACCATGTTTACTGCAGATGACATCACCCCCTTGCTCTTATTCTGGAGACTTCTTTCTTGATCGGCTTGGACTTTATCGGCTGGCACTACCTTACTTTTCACACGCCAAACCTTTTTTGTTTTCTGCCTCAGCCGATGCTCGATTTCTCCGTCAACCTCCTGGAATTGTTCCCTATTTCTCATCCTCTGAACTCTCCTCTTTTGATTTTTGGTAAAAACTCCAGAAGGGCACCATTGAGGCTGCATATGTTTGGGCTCTCTTTGTGAGTCATCTTCATCATTATCCTACTGGATTGGCCCAAGTCTCTCGTGAACTGCCAATTTTCTCTGAATCGGCCGATGCTTACTTGCACTCTGTCGGCTTGGTCTTCGAACAAATTGCGCATCAGAATCACAACACCTGGGACAATCTTCAATAGATGGCAACCTCATACCTTCATTCCAACAAAATCTGAAAAAATCACAGTTCCAATGAGGATCAAAGTAATTCTCATCATCATAATGATATGACTCCTCTTCCCTCTGTCGCCTTTTTTGATATTTGTTAATCATGCCAGCCGATCTGATATTTCTGGTGTAATTTTTACCTCCATCGGCTGAATTCCAATTAAACCCAGAGTGTACCATGTTGACTAGAAAAAGATGTCCATCAATCTTCATCGGCCTCTTGGATTCGTCAATCTTGATCTTCCCTTGTTCGATAGCCGATTGGATCTGTTGCCTAAAAATTTTGCAATCATTGGTGCTGTGAGACCCTGTATTGTGCCACTTGCAATATTTCCCCCTCTTCAACTCCTCAGCCGATGGGATGACGTGTCCTGCCGGCAGTTGAATCTGTTTTTCTTGAAGAAGGAGATCAAAAATCTTGTCGGCTTTAGTAATGTCAAAATCAAATCTCTCTTCTTTTCCTGAATTCTTAACCCATTGGCAGACCACTGTCTTCTTGTTTCTGGCCCACTCGGCCGCATTTACTTCTGGGTCATCATCTTCGGAATCAGAGTCATAACTGTAGATATTATTGACATTATTGGCCTTTTTGATGAACTTTCTAGCTTCTTGAAATCTTGTCTCATGAGCCGATATCTTCTGAGCTAGGTGAGCTAAACTCAAAGTCCTGAGCCAAAAATCTTTCCCTTATCGGCACCAACAAACCTTGAAAGGCCAAATCGGCTAATTGTGAATCTGTCAAGGCTAGACTATAGCATCTATTCCTCACATCTCTGAATAGTTGGATATAATCTAGAACTGATTCATCTGAGTTCTGCTTGACGGCTGTGAGGTCTAACAATTTCATCTCTTGCACACCACTGAAAAAGTATTTATGAAATTGTTTCTCTAGATCGGCCCAACTTCTGATAAAATTGTAAGGTAGGGAAGAAAACCATGTGAATGCCGATCCAGATAGGGATAGTAGAAATAATCTAACTCTGAGGGCTTTTGTAGCCGATGCTTCACCACATCGAGCTAAAAATCGGCTGACGTGTTCGTATGTTGAGACATTATCTTGCCCTGAGAATTTAGAGAAATATGGCACCTTGTATCGGTTTGGCAGTGGTACCCGATCAAAGTATTCTGGATATGGGTGCCGATACATGCTGCCATTATCCTTGGGTTTAAGCCTAAACTGTTCTCTCATGACGTCAGTGATCATATCGGCCCAGGGTTGATGTGGTGTTGCTCCACCATATTGCTGTTGAACTGGATCCATCTGGTCATATTGGATCGGCTGAGGCCGTGGAGAATGATTATGATAATCATGATTGAAGTTAGCCGATATGCCATGAGGTGGTACATAAGGAAGTTGTTCTGTGCTGTATTGCTGGCTTATCGGCTGAGTGATTCCAATCGGCTGTTGTGGAACCGAAGGCATTTGGTACGAGGTGTCGACAACTGGTAGTTTTGAATTAAGGATACTCATTAATTGCTCTAGCGTTAGTTGAGTTGATGCTTGCCCCCAGTAATCGGCTGTGGTCTTGTCATGATTGTCGGAATATTTGTGCTAGAGAAAGGAGCCGATGGAGGCTGGGTTTGAAGTATTTGTTGACTCCGTTCATTCCCGCCAATATCAGTCTTCACATTCCTGTAGCTTGGGAACGTACCATCTGGTAAGTATATGGGTCCTTTAGCTTTCTCTTCGGCTATCGTCCCGTCGACTACTGACTTGATCATATTTGTCAAGGTATCAACAAGTACCCTGGACTGGTTAACTAGGGCATGGTGTACAGCTGAATCAATGCGATCTTGTAAAGTATGGAGTTCCTCATCACTTGATTCGATCTTGGGTTGCTTATCTTTTTCTTCAGTTGTCCCGGATGTACTTGGATCTTGTTTCACGATCGTCGGCAACTCAACTCTAGTCCTTTGAATAATAGTACCTTGCCGAGTTACTGTAAACGAGTGCAGATATTGACTTTGAAGTTGATTTAGCATCTGCTGCATCTCTTCTCTCTGCTCATCGCTCAATTGCCCGATCGTGATCGGCAGGATGTTCTCTTCTGAGATGTCGGTGATGTTTGGAGACATGATGACACTTTGTCCCACTAGGCGTGCCAAAACCGTGTTGATGCAAAAACACACACTGGCCTGGGAGATTTGCTTTACTCTAGTGCAGGTCCAAAATTAGTTCTTAGGTTCAAGGGCGTGCCAGTTGATTTGATCCTGCAATCAACAAGAAGAAATATGCAAAGAATATTAGTAAACGATAGTCCATCGGCCAGATAGCCGATTTCATATCGTATGTAACCTAGCCGATGCAATAGAGCATGAATCGGCTGTAAGGTATAGTCGATATTGGAACTAACTCTAAAACTAGTATATCACCTGTAAATATCAGTGTTACATAATCAATACATCAATATTACTTTAGAAACAAGCAATTGGGATAGATCGGACTGAACCGAGACAGTATAAATTGCCCAAGTCTAAAGATAACATGAAATAATGATTATATAGACTCTTGTTATAGCTGATATCTAGATTTAAGTGTGTATCGGCTATAGCTCCGATACAACCTTATACTAGGATATTCTCTGGTAATAAATATATTCAACTATAATCAATAAGATTGGTATCAAGCTCAATATATTTACATTAGATTAGATCCTAGCTAATATAAGGGGCATATATAGAACATTAAACAAAGCATAAAACAATGTAAAACATCTATACCAGGTAAGATCGGCTGAAACCCCGATACTATCCTTATTAGCAACCATAAGAGAGGCTATATATCATGATTCTAAATACGACTTAACAGGTTGGACTTAACCAATGCAGCATTAAGTATAAAGAGAAGCATGACATCTAGAAAATCAAGCCCATGGTTACCTTTTCAGGATGGTAGATACATTATATAATCTAAACCAACAAAGTAATCTATTTGATAACGACGAAACCCTGAAAAGAATCTAGCCGATGCAAGTAGATTGCATTGTCGATCTAAATTATACCATGTATATGATAACTCGGAAGTTTACAAGATAAAACTAGAGTGTCATAAAGATGTAAGCACTAGCCCTGATAATGTAAGCCGCCATAACAAGATATACCTTTTCGTCGAAGATCAAACTGATGCAGCACAACTCGAAAGCACAAACTTGTCGAAAAGTAGAAAACACAGGTGGCGATGCACCGAGATTGGTTGAACGTAAATACAAACATTGTCCATTACGGACACGACTCACATTAACCTATTACAAATCCAACTAACAAACAAGTCCCTTAGGCGGACTCTTACCGGGAATATCTATAAGGAAATTACATAAAATATCCTAATTAATAGATACAATTGCCTCTCCAGGACTCTATCCGAGCATGGCAATCCATATGAAGCACTCTAACTCAACCCGATGACGTGCACCAAGTGGTATTTCCAAAATCGGCTCAATCGGCTAACCCTGTCAGACTCTGATTCTGTCGATCCTATCCGCAGCCGATTCGGAATACAACTGATTCTCACTCTGTTTCCGATACGATCTAATCTCTTGAATTTTCTTTGATTCCATCCACATCTCCGATACTTGAATTACCAAATTTGGTCGTCAACAGCGGTAAAACTCAATCCAGAGAGACTAAGCTCTGATACCACTTGTAGGATCTAGATGTCGACTAGAGGAGGGTGAAGAGGTGATTAAAATAAATTACACCTAATCAAAAGTAACCTAAGTTGCTAGACTTGGTGAAGGACAACTCTAACTAAGCAACTAAGTTAAGTTTTGCATTTCTAGGGTGATAAGGGCTCAAGTATGTCTCTATGAATGTAAATTGCAAAAAATTAAATGCGATAAGTAAATGAGACAAGAGACAATAATTTTTCCATCCAAGGTTCGGAAACTCATCAGTTTCCTAATCCCGTTGAGGCGACCCCAGCTTCACCGCTCAAAACCATGAAGCCACCCCAAGCCCCCTTGGTCAAGGGGTGGGCAAGGTGGGAGTCAGCCCACGAAGTGGACTACCCAAGCCTCAATCTCTAGGATAGTTCTTCCTTCACTCTGAAGGTGGTGAACTCCAAAACACTTACAACCGGCACCGGGCCTTGTCCACAATCTCCTTGAAGATGTCACTAGGCAAACACCTCCACAAGCCATCTAGGAGGCAGCAACCGCCAAGAGTAATAAGCAATGACCCTGCTCGGAGTTGATCTAGTGCCACACTAGCTCTACAATGAAGCAATGCACTTGATTCTTGGCTCAAACTAATCTCCAACACACAAAAGGATGAACGCAAGCTCAAGAGTGTCTCAGAGTGGATGCAAGGGGTGTATGCAAACGAAGCAAGTGTCAAGAGAGTCCCCTTGCTACTGATGGAGGTGTATTTATACCCCAATCCATGAAAAGTAGCTTTTGGGGTCAAAATCCCCAACCTCTGTTGCTAACTGGTCAAACCGCCATAGTATGGCCGGTTAGACCATCCATCGGTGTAACTGTTGGCAACTTTTTTGACAAGAAGACAATCACGATCATGACACCTAAAGTTTTGCGGTGATATGGAGTCGGCAACCACCCCAATCTAGCAAAAGCTAAATCAAGATGGGTTTTGTAAAAACCAAATCAGCTAGCAGAGCTGATTTAGAGATCAAAACCGACCTCTAGGCCGATCTAGATTGATATGAGGATAACTACCTGTCTCGTGGGCAAACGGAAGGTTTACGAGACAAACCTACAAATGGATAATCGCACTCTCGCGGCGAGGACAGACGGCTTTCAGTGTAAACCGATGAAGATGGTGTTGCGGACATCATTCCTTGGATATACACAACAATCCTCCATTGGTCATTCAAGGTCCAATGACAGGAGCTCGCGCACGACAATTGAATTTAGAGGTGAGCTCGTTCCTAAGTTCTTCTTTATATGATTTTGAGAATAGATTGCTACCTAATGATTATATTATGATTAGGAACATTGGAGAAGACAAGGAAACATTTAGAGAAGGACTTAGAGTCGTGGAGGATCAGCAAGGACGTTCAAGTCAAGGTGGAGGCCCAAACCAAGTCGACTTCGAGTCTGTTTCGGAATCCAAGACCAGTCTACACTACAATGGGCGCCCAAGTTGCATACTTGCTCGGATTGGGACGTTCTTTATATGGATGAAAAGCCAAGAAGATAACCTTTCCAATGCTTCTAGTCCCATATGCAAATTCATTACGAGTAATCAGGAATTGACCGAACAAGTTGACGTTCAGAATCTGTTCCGGCGCTGCTACGCCGTATTTAGGCCTTTGGGCCGTGTATCGTGTTGGAGCCCATTAGGGTTGCGTCAAGGGGTGCTTGCACGACCCTAAACTCCATATATCAGTTGTCGTCACCATCTTTAGTTTTTGGGTTTAGCTCAGATTAATATGTCAAGAACGGTTTTGCCGCTAGATCGGTTTGTAAGACCCCAACTTGTGAGCTTAATCATTCATCTGCAATTTTGGTTGCAACCTTTTTTGTTTCTTGTTTGTGTTCTTCAATTGGAAAGCAGGGATTAGCCTTCTTGGCAAGGTCAACCGGGATTCGACACGGTTGATAACCAGAGGAGACGTGCTACTGCGATTGCGGGGTTCGGGAACGTGCTCATTCAAGAAGCTGGATCGATTTGTGTCTTGACTCCAACAAATCGTTGATTATCAGAACCTTTCGGAAGATCGGGAACCCTTGTCCACATCAGATGGACAAAACTACGCTAAGACAAGGCAAAAAGTAGATGCAAGTAGAAAAATGCTATTCAATTGGCTAATTGTGTTGAAAGTAGATTATTTGTCCAATTGAACCAGTCTTGTCCCTTATAAAGGGGTTGGTCTTACCTCCTGCAGGACCTCCTCCAGGCCAACCTCGGGGTAGAGACCAATTAGAACTCAAAAAATAATTCCCCATGCAAGGAAACCCGAGACCCGACAAAATTAGACTCGGAGTCGAACTCTACCGGTCTGACCGGCCACATGCCGCCAGTCAGACAGGCCCTGTGAACGAAACCGGGTTCTTTCCAAACTTTGGTAATATTTTCCTATTTCGACTATAGGTGCCAAATTTGGGTGTAAATAGCAACAGCTAGAAAACTAGCCGTTACAGTGCATTAAATGCGCAGGCAAGGAGTAGCATGGTCTGACCGTATGGGTCGGCCTGTCAGACCGCTCGTGGCTCAGTCAGACCACCAGGGGTCAGACCGGCCTCGACTCTGGTAGCTCTAGATCGCTAGCCCAAGACGAAGACTTAGGCTCATCAGCTGCCCGGTCAGACCGGCCGCAACCCGCTGGTCAAACAGGCAAAGATCCTTGGTCAGAAAGATGTATGAGTATAAAAAGCGAACCAAAGTACCAAATGCAAATGACCTAATATGACAATTTGATCAACTCTTTGTTTAGATCATTACCCCTCTTGATAGTATGGCAAAGCTATAAATAAATCTAGCAAATTTGATCACTAGATTTACCGTCTTCATTCCATTTGCTTTGTGCCATCAATTTTAATTCTCGGTGATCATCCAAGGCATACACGTAATGTGGTCCTATCTCAAAATGTATATCTCAAAAGAATAGTTAGTCCACATGTAGTGTTTGTCATTAATTACCAAAATTAACAATGGGGGCCTAGATGCTTCACCCGCCATGCGACGAAATGCACCTTCGACCAATCATACACGAGCACAAGGATCTGAGGGCCCACATGTCAATCAAAACCGACTAAACATGAGCCAATCCTCTGCTAACCATCTTAGGGGCCCACTTGTCATGGCGGTGGAGCTCGTTCAGCCAAACCCTTGGTTCGACCGAACCAGGGCTGGTGCTGTTGATGCAAAAAACACACACTGGCCTGAGAGATTTGTTTTACTCTAGTGCAGGTCCAAAACTTGCTTTCCGGTTCAAGGGCGTGCCAGTTGATTTGATCCTGGACTCAACAAGATGAAACATGCAAGTTTTATTAGTAAACGATAGTCAATCGGCTAGAAGCTGATGTCCTGTCATCATGTAACCTAGCTGATGCAGTATAAAGTGAATCGGCTGTAAGGCATATTCGATGACAGATCAACCCTAAATTCGATCCATCGGCTGTAAATATCAGTATTATATAATCTATAAATCAATATTACTTTAGAAATCAGCAATTGAGATAGATCGGACTTAACCGAAACAGTATAAATTGCCCAAGTCTAAAATAACATGAAATAATGATTATATATATTCATATTATAGCCGATGTTCATATTTAAGCATGTATCGGCTATACCTCTGATAATACCTTATACTAGGATATTCTCTTGCAACAAATATACTTAACTACCGTCAATCAGATTGGTAGTACGTCCAATATATTTATATTAGATTAGATCGTGATACAAGGGGCAGGTATAGCATATTAAAAAAACATAAAACTATGTAAATCATATATATCAGGTAAGATCGGCTAAAACCCCGATACTATCCTTATTAACAACCATAAAGCAGGCTAGAGATAATGATTCTAAGCACGACTTAATAGATCAAACTTAATTGCTGCAACATTAAGTATGAGAAGAAGCATAATATCTAGACAATCAAGCCGATGGTTGCATTTTCAGGATGGTAGATATATTATATAATCTAAGCCAACAAGTCAATCTAGCCGTTATCGACAAAACCCTAGATAGAGAGGATTGTCAATCTAGATTATATAATATGTATGATAACTCGATGATTCACAAAATAAAATTAGAGTGTCATAAAGATGTAAGCACTAATTCCGATAATGCAAACCGCCATAACAAGCTTTACCTCTTCACCGAAGATTGAAACCGATGCAGCTCGACTCGAAAGCAAGAACTCGTCAACACAAAGTAACGAAAAAGGTTAGCGATGTGCTGAGATTGGATTGAACTGATGTTAATTATTTACAAGATCTCGGGTTTATATTTATACCCGAATATACAAACTTTGTCCACAACGGACACGACTCGTACTTCGCTAATACAACCCTAATCTACAAACAAGTCCCTCAGGTCGACTCTTACCGAAAATATCTATAAGGAAACTACATAAAATCCTAATTAAGAGATACAATTGCCTATCTTGAACTCTATCCTTGCCTGGCAATATCATCAAAGCCCATCTTCCAAATCTGACATTGATCATGTAACCAATTTAACCTATATCGACTGTATTGGCTAACCATATCAAACTCGGTATCAGCCAATACAGACTTCCAGCCGATGCGCACTTTGTTTCCCAGAATTCCGCATATCTCTAAGTCCGCTTCGAATTGGATCCTGTTTCCGATTCACATGCTTGCCAAATTTCACCGTCAACACATGCCCCCAATTCTGAAGTATTATATAATGCAACGAAATTATCTCGTCAATCCTGTAAGAATCTAGGGTTATCTCATCCGACCATTACGCACCTACTTTCATAAATAGCAACCGCCTTTCCGAAAATTTCACGGCGTTAACTCCGTTTTCACCGCTTGAGCCACCAAACCTTCCTCACCAACTCCGGCGATTTTCTCGACCCCTTTCGGTGACCATCTCAGCAAACATCACCTCCAGCAGTGACAATTTTCTCATTCGATGGTGACAATCACAGACGTCCCCCAAGTAATCCTCCCATCGTTCTCATCTCTGCTCATATCGGCCACATCTTTTCTCCATCGAATTTCACTTTCCTTGACCTATCTTGATTGATTTGATTCTTTTTTCTATACCATTACAACACTTGAGAAACCAGATCACTATCCCAATTTCTGGAGAATCATCTCATTATTTTCTTGGGCTGATGGGTGATGAACACCAAACCCTTTTCTTCAACATCGAAACCAACCGTATCCCATTCAGGGAAACCAAACCAAATTCGGCTCACTAGCCAAACATCTTCAGATCTTGGCCATCTTCTACAGATGGATGGAAAACATGGTACAAACGGATAGCCACAAGCAAGCAAGCTCACTGGGATGAAGTATGTATCTCTCAATGCCTCTCTCTTTCCCTAGCTGATACAAAGAAGGACGAACCCATGCTATCGGATGCCTCCTACTTCTAGTCAGATACATTCAATGCCTTCTTATTTAGCCATGGACCTATGACCCCTACCCTGTTGGACATCTAGATACGGACAGGTTTAGACATTACCTCATCGGCTAATCCTATTAGTTTGAAGAAAAAATGTGAGCACAAATTCAAGACTAAGAACATTGTAGGCTGGTCAGGATATATAGCAGATAACATGTGCACAGGTTCTGTTTCTTTTAGGGAACATGTTGCCACCTGTGGTCCAACTGCTAATTGGCAAACTTAGCTGAAGCTATAGTATCCAAGAAAATGCTCCCTCTGGGCAAATATCTTCTAGGGGTAGTTGTTGACGATGAAATTTGGTAAGCAAATCTATCTACAAAGATCGGAAACACGACATGGTCCGAAGTGGATTTGAAAAAGTGCAACGATATCGGAAACAGAGTGCGCATCGGCTGGAGTCCGAATCGGCTGTGGACTGATCGGCAGAGTCAGAGTTGGACAAGGTTAGCCGATGGAGCCGATTTCGGTAATATGACTTGGTATACGTCATCAGGTTGTGTTAACGTGATTCATATGGATTGCCATGCATCCTGAGGAGGCATTTGTATCTATTAATTAGTTTATTTTATGTAATTTCCTTATAGATATTTTCGGTAAGAGTCCGCCTAAGGGACTTGTTCGTTAGTTGGATTTGTATTAGGTTAAAATGAGTCGTGTCCGTAATGGACAATGTTTGTAATTTCGGGTATAAATATAATCCCGAGGTCTTGTAAATAATAACAACACACGTTCAATCAATCTCGGCGCATCGCCAACCTTTGTTTTCTATTCTCGACAAGTTTGTGCTTTCGAGTCGTGCTGCATCAGTTTGATCTTCGGCAAAAAGGTATATCTTGTCATGGCGAGTTACATCATTAGGGCTAGTGCTTACATCTTTATGACACCCTAGTTCTTTGTTGTGATTCTCCGAGTTATCATATATATATTATAACTTAGATCGACAATGCAATCTACTTATATCGGCCAGATTCTTTTAGGGTTTTGTCGATATCGGCTAGATCACTTTGTTAATCTAGATTATATAATGTATCTACCATCCCGAAAAGGCAACCATCGGCTTGATTCTTTAGATTTCATGCTTCTGTTTATACTTAATGCTGCATTGGTACAGTCCAACCTATTAAGTTGTATTTAGAATCATGAAATCTTACCTGCTTTATGGTTGTTAATAAGGATAGCATCGGGGTTTCAGCCGATCTTACCTGATATAGATGTTTTACATTGTCTTATGCTTTGTTTAATGTTCTATATCTGCCCCTTATATCAAGATCTAATCTAATATAAATATATTAAGCTTGATACCAATCTGATTGGTTATAGTCTAATATATTTATTACTAGAGAATATCCTGGTATAAGGTTGTATCGGAGCTATAGCCGATACATACTTAAACCTAGATATCGGCTATGACATCAATCTGCATAATCATTATTTCATGCTATCTTTAGACTTGGGCAATTTATACTGTCTCGGTTCAGTGCAATCTATCCCAATTGCTTGTTTCTAAAGTAACATTGAGTTATTGATTATGTAACACTGATCTTTACAGCCGATATACTAGTTTTAGGGTTAGTTCTATCATTGACTATACCTCACCGCCGATTCATGCTTTATTGCATCGGCTAGGTCACATACGATATGAAATCGGCCCTATGGCCGATTGACTATCGTTTACTAATATTATTTGCATGTTTTCTTGTTGATTGCAGGATCAAATCAACTGGCACGCCCTTGAATCTAAAACCCTAATTTTGGACCTGCACTAGAGTAAAGCAAACCTCTCAGGCCAGTGTGTGTTTTTTGCATCAACACGCTTTTGGCACGCCCATTGGGACAATGTGTCATCATGTCTCCAAACATCACTGAGGTTACTGAGGACAACATCGTCGCGGTCAGACCCGAGCACCTGAGTGACGAGCAGAAGGAAGAATTACAACAACTGCTGAACCAACTCCAAAGCCAGTATTTGCATTCGTTCACAGTCACCCGGCAAGGTACGGTCATCCAAAGAGCTAAAGTCCAAGTACCGACGATCGTGAAGCAAGACCCAAGTACTTCTGGATCAGGAGGAGAAAAAGATAAACAAGTGAAAGCCGAATCAAGTAACGAGGAGTTGCACACACTACAAGATCGCATTGATTCGGCTGTACATCATGCGCTAGTCAACCAATCTGGAGTACTTGTCAATACTTTGACAAACATGATCAAGTCGGTAGTCGATGGAACAATAGCCGAGGAAAAGGCTAAAGGACCTATCTACCTCCCCGACGGCGCGTTCCCAGGGTACAGGACCGTGAAGACAGACATCGGCGTAAATCAAGGGAATCAGACAAGTCAGCAATTGCTTCAAACCCAGCCTACATCGGCTCCCTACTCAAGTTCAAACATCCCATCAATTCTAACCAGATCACAGCCGATCACTGGGGGGCAAGCACCAACTCAATTAACACCAGAACAATTGATAAGTATCCTTCACCCAAGACCGCCAGCTGTCGACACATCATATCAAATTCCTTCGGTTCCACAACAGCCGACTGGAATTCCTCAGCCGATAGGCCAGCAATATAATACAGAGCAACTTCCGTACGTACCACCTCAAGGCATATCGGCTGGCTTCAACAATCTTTATCAACCTCATTCACCATGACCTCAGCCGATCCAATACGGCCAGATTGATCCAATTCAGCAGCAGTATGATGGAGCAATACCTCATCAGCCCTGGGCCGATATGATCGCTGACGTCATGAGGGAGCAATTCGGTCTTAAGCCAAAAGATAATGGCAACATGTATCGGCATCCGTATCCAGAATATTTCGATCGAGTTCCATTACCAAACCGATACAAGGTGCCAGATTTTTCCAAGTTCTCAGGACAAGACAATATATCAACTTACGAGCATATCAGCTGATTTTTAGCTCAGTGTGGTGAGGCATCGGCTACAGAAGCTCTCAGAGTTCGTCTGTTCCCACTATCACTATCTGGATCAGCGTTTACATGGTTTTCATCGTTGCCATATAATTCAATCAGGAGTTGGGCCGATTTGGAGAAACAGTTTCATAAGTATTTTTTCAGCGGAGTTCAAGAGATGAAGCTATCGGACCTTACGGCAATCAAGCAAAAATCAGAAGAATCGGTTCCAGATTATATTCAACGATTCAGAGACATGAGAAACAGATGTTACAGCCTATCTTTGGCAGACTCTCAGCTAGCTGATTGGCCTTCCAAGGTTTGTTGGCGCCGATAAGGGAAAGATTTTCGGCTCTGGACTTCGAAAGTTTAGCTGACCTAGCTCAGAAGGTATCGGCTCGTGAGACGAGATTCCAGGAAGCAAGGAAGTTCATCAAGAAGGCAAACAATATCAACAATGTCTATAGTTATGACTCTGATTCTGAAGACGATGGTCCTGACATCAATGCAGCCGAGTGGGCTAGGAAAAAGAAGACTGTGGTCTGTCAATGAGTTAAGAATGCAGGAAAAGAAGAGAGATTTGACTTTGACATCACCAAAGCCGACAAGATTTTTGATCTCCTTCTCCAAGGAAAATAGATTCAACTGCCGGTAGGGCATGTCATCCCATCGGCTGAAGAACTGAAAAAGAGGAAGTATTGCAAGTGGCACAATACAGGATCTCATAGTACCAATGACTGCAAGATTTTTAGGCAACAGATCCAGTTGGCTATAGAGCAAGGGAAGATTAAGATTGATGAGTCCAAGAGGCCGATGAAGATAGATGGACACCCTTTTCCAGTCAACATGGTGTACCCTGGATATAATCTGAATACGGCCGATGGTGATAAGAACCACACAAGGAGTATCAGATCGGCTGGCATGATCAACAAATATCAAAACAGGCGCCAAAGGGAAGAGGAGTTATGTATTCAGGAAAGTGAAAGATATTTTGATCCTCATTGGAGTTGCGAGTTTTTCAGATTCTTTTGGAATGAGGGTATGAGGCTGCCATCTATCCAAGATTGCCCTGGATGCAGCAATCCCGATGCACAGTTCATCGGGAGTTCAAGCCGACAAGGTGCAGCTACACATCGGCCGAGTCAATCAAGGTTTCCAGTTCATGAGAGACTTGGGCCGATGCAACAAGACAACAGCGAAGATGATTCACATGGGGAGTCCAAGCCAATGTATCCTCAATGGTACCCTTCTGGAATATTCTCCAAAAATCAAAAGAGAAGAGTTCAAAGGATGAGAAACAGGGAACAGTTCCAGGAGGTTGAAAGGGAAATCGAGCATCGGCTGAGGCAGAGAACAAGGAAAGTCTGGCGCGTGAAGAGCAAAGTCGTGCCAACTGATGAAGTCAGAGCCGATCACAACAAAAAGAAAATCTGCAGCCAGCCGAATATGCAGTAGAGCAAGTCGTCGAGCAAGAAGAAAATCTGCCATCGGCCAAACTGATGTTATCTCCAGAGCAAGTCGTTTTTGAGAAGCCCGAAGGAACAGATCATCGGCACCTCAAGCCACTCTATGTCAAGGGATTTGTCAATGGAAAGCCGATGTCAAAGATGCTAGTCGAGGGAGGAGCAACTGTTAATCTTATGCCATACACGACATTCAGAAAGCTTGGGAAGAATTCAGAGGACTTGATCAAGAATAACATGGTTCTGAAAGATTTTGGCGGGAATCCATCTGAGACCAAGGGAGTTTTGAATGTAGAGTTAACCATCGGCAGTAAAACAATTCTAACCACGTTCTTTGTCATCGACGGGAAGGGTTCCTACAGTCTGTTGTTGGGAAGAGATTGGATCCATGCTAACTATTGCATCCCTTCAACAATGCATCAAAGTTATATTCAATGGCAAGGAGACCAAATCAAAATCGTGCCAGCCGATAGGTCAGTCAACGTAGCTTGTGCCGATTTATCTATTTGGGAGATGGAAGGAATTGATTGTTTATCCGGCAAAGTTTCGCAAGGAGATTACTTAAAGATTTCTGATGATGCCATACAGACAACAGGAGATGGAGAGCCCCAATTCTTGTTTTGAGGGCGCCGTGGAGGGTTCCAACTTATACACAGAAGATACTATTGATGATCTTGACGGCAAGCTTGGGCAAGGGTTTACCTAAAGAATTTAAATGTAAATTAATTGCACTCTTGAAAGAGTATAGAGATTGTTTTGCCTGGGAATACTATGAGATGTCAGGACTTAGCCGAACGATAGTTGAACATCGGCTCCCTATAAAACCAGGATATCGGCCATACAAACAACCTCCAAGACGTTGTAAAGCTGCAATGTATGATGCTATCAAGGCCGAAATTACAAGACTCTATGATGCTGGCTTCAACAGACCATGCCGATATGCTGAGTGGATTTCCAATATAGTACCAGTCATCAAGAAAAACGGCAAGCTCAGGGTTTGTATCGACTTCAGAGACTTAAACAAAGCTACACCGAAAGATGAATACCCAATGCCGGTAGCCGATCAACACGTAGATGCAGCATTTGGACATAAGATTATTAGCTTCATGGATGGTAATGCTGGTTATAATCAAATTTTTATGGCTGAGGAAGACATTCACAAGACTGCTTTTAGGTGTCCTGGTGCTATCGGCTTATATGAGTGGGTAGTTATGACTTTCGGCTTAAGGAGTGCTGGTGCTACATATCAGAGAGCCATGAACTATATTTTTCACGATCTTATTGGTGCATTGGTGGAGATATTATATAGATGATGTGGTGGTTAAATCCAAGGAAGTTCTGATCATATAGCCGATTTGAAATAGGTTTTAGAAAGAACAAGGAAATACGGGTTAAAGATGAATCCTACCAAGTGTGCTTTTGGTGTATCGGCTGGTTAATTTCTTGGGTTTCTAGTCCATGAGAGAGGGATTGAAATTCCTCAGAGGAGTATTGAAGCAATTAAGCATATCAAACCCCCAGAAGATAAGACCAAGTTACAATCATTGATCGGCAATATTAATTTTGTTCGGCGTTTTATATCAAATCTGTCTGGCCGAATAGAACCGTTTACTCCTTTGCTGAGGTTAAAGGCCGATCAAGAATTTGTTTGGGGAGAGAAGCAGCAGCAGGCTCTAGATAATATCAAGGAATATTTGAGTACTCCTCCAGTTCTTATACCACCACAAAAAGGGATTCCATTCAAACTCTATCTATCAGCCGATAAAAATTCTATCGGCTCAGTCTTGATTCAGGAGGTTGAAGGAAAAGAGAGAGTCATATTCTATCTCAGCAGACGTTTGCTGGATGCAGAAACCAGGTATTCACCTGTGGAGAAGTTATGCTTATGCTTATATTTTTCTTGCACAAAGTTGAGGCATTATCTATTATCCAATGAGTGCATCATAGTTTGCAAGGCCGATATAGTACGATACATGCTATCGGCTCCAGTTTTGAAAGGGCGCATTGGGAAGTGGATCTTTGCTTTGTCAGAGTTTGATCTCAGATATGAATCGGCTAAAGCAGTAAAGAGGCAAGCGATAGCCGATTTCATAGTTGAACATAGAGATTCCAGTGTTGATAATATTGACATCATGCCATGGACTTTATTCTTTGATGGATCAGTTTGTACTCATGGTTGTGGCATCGGCTTGGTAATCATATCGCCTAGGGGGCCAAGTTTCCAGTTTGCTTTTACTATTAAACCATACTCTACAAATAATCAGGCATAATATGAAGCTGTTCTCAAGGGACTTCAGTTATTGAGGGAAGTTGAAGCCGATGCTGTTTTAATTATGGGTGATTCATTATTGGTGATAAGTCAATTGTCCGGAGATTATGAATGCAAAAATGATACCCTGATGATATACAATGAAAAATGTCAAGAGCTGATGAAAACTTTCAAGATAGTTACTTTGAAACATATTCCTAGGGAGCAAAACGTTGAAGCCAATGATTTACCTCAAGGTGCATCAGGCTACAAGCCGATGATACAAGGGATCAAAGTGGAGGTAGCTTGTATTCCAGCCGATGATTGGAGATTCGATGTTTTTGAGTATCTGAAAAATCCCTCCAGATCGGTTGCAAGGAGATTAAGGTATAAAGCTCTCAAGTATGTTCTCTTGGATGATGTATTATACTATCGGACGATTGATGGAGTTCTTTTAAAATGCTTGAGCTTGGAAGAAGCAAAAGTTGTTATGTGTGAAGTTCATGAAGGTATCTGTGGCACACATCAATCGGCTCACAAAATGAAGTGGTTACTTCGAAGAGTTGGATATTTTTGGCCGACAATGCTGGAGGATTGTTTCAGATATTATAAGGGTTGTCAAGATTGTCAGAAAGTTGGAGCAATTCAGAGAGCGCCAGCATCGGCTATGAATCCTATTATCAAGCCGTGGCCGTTCAGAGGTTGGGGTATTGATATGATCGGCCAGATCAATCCACCGTCAAGCAAAGGGCATAAGTTTATATTGGTTGCAACTGATTATTTCACTAAGTGGGTTGAGGCAATTCCTTTGAAGAAGGTTGATAGTCAAGATGCAATCAATTTTGTTAATGCGCATATTATTTACAGATTCGGTTTACCACAGACAATTACAACTGATCAAGGTTCTATATTTGTGTCCGATGAGTTTGTTCGGTTTGCCGATAGCATGGGAATTAAATTGTTGAATTCATCACCATATTATGCACAAGCCAATGGACAAGCTGAAGCATCTAACAAGAGCTTGATTAAGTTGGTTAAGAGAAAAATAGCCGAATATCCCAAGAAGTGGCATACTATTATGGCTGAATCATTGTGGTCCTATCGGATGGCTTGCCATGGTGCAATTCAGGTACCTCCTTATCAACTGGTTTATGGGCATGAGGCTGTATTACCATGGGAAACCAACATCGGCTCTAGGAGGATTTCTTTACAAGATGAGTTAACATCCGATGATTATCATAATTTGATGGTTGATGAGTCAGAAGATTTGGTTCAAGCACGATTGCGAGCTCTTGAGAAAGTTAGAAAAGATAAGGAAAGAGTTTCAAGGCATTATAACAAGAAGGTTGTACCCAAATCTTTTGAAGAAGGCGAGTTGGTTTGGAAATTGGTGTTGCCGATAGGTGCCAGAGATAATAATTCGGCAAGTGGTCACCGAATTGGGAAGGACTGTTTCAAGTCCATAAATGTGTTTCTAAAGGGGCATACATGTTAAAAGGGCTTGATGGAGAAGTATTTGGAAGAGCACTTAATGGAAAATATTTGACGAAATACTACCCAAGTGTTTGGATTGGTTCATAATCGGTTATGGTTTGCCGGTTTGTGGTTGACAGCCGATGTTTTTACATCGTCTTTAGATGGCCGACATTTTTATCGCCCTTAGACATATAAGTTTGCAGCATTGTGTTCCCTACTACAAACTTGGGGGGCATGGAGGGTGAAAGGTTGGAAATTTTTAAGCAAATTTTATTTAGCTAAGTATAACATCGGCTCGATGGCCAACAGCACAAGGTATCTCAGTATTTGGTTCATTATAAAATCAACTCGATGGCCGAAGCATATATTACAGCAAAAATATTTCAAGACAATATATAGTTGGAGTTACATCAAGCCAAATATTTTTGAATAGCCGATATAGCTCTTTGCCTAATTTGTTCTACTTCTTCAATGGCTTGAGCATCGGCTGCATCGGTTCCTGGGATTGGTTTCAGAGCTTTACTCAGGGCAGCAAGGTGTTTCAAAGACTTTTTGAGCTTGAGTTTTTGGACTTCGATAGCTTTGGGCAAATCGGCCAACTTCTGCTCTTCGGTGATGATTTCAGCTCTACAAATCTCAAGCTGCTGCAGAAGATCGGCTTCTTTCTTTTTCAGATCTTCAATCTTCTGTTGAGTTGAGTTTGGTCCTGCTTCTAATTCATCCAGCTTAGATTTCTCCTCATTGACTTGTTGTCGGCTGGATTGGACATTTGCTTCAAGAGCAGCTCGTTCCAGCCGATCCGAGATCCTTTGCCTTGCTCTTTCCAACTTAAAACGGTGTTGCTCAAGGAAGACTGCAGGTGAAATCATTTCTATTAGTTCGTCAGGGATTTGGTTCTGGATTTCTTCAAATCTTGCCCTAATCGGCCCACAGTTTACAACTAGTGCATCAAGTGAAGCATTTAGCCGATCTGCGATGTCAGCTAAGTTCCTTCTTAAGTCTTCAGAAATTGGGGAGATGGCTTTGCTAGTTGTTTCTTCTTCTTCATCCAGGAATTGATTTATATCAAAGGAGAACATATCAGCTAATAACTGAAATAGGAAAAGGTTGGTAAGTAATAAAATTGAGTATGAGCCGGTAGATATAAATATGGAGAGTACTTACAGGAATTTGGGGAGCTGGAATTGTAGTAGCAACCTCGTCATCTTGTCGGCTAGCTGCGGCCGATTGAGTATGTTCACTGGATACTTGTTGAGGAGATGGTACCTGGGGAGGCTATAATGATAATAAGTAGTCAGTATCGGCTAAGGATGAAATTAGAGTTGGAGTGAGTTGAGATTACCGATGCTGGTGGTGTAATTGGTTTCTTCCTTGTGGTAGCTTGTTTCTTCTTGGGCTGAAAAGATGGATGAGTTAAGGGCATTTGAAGTATAGGAGTAAATGATAATAAGTTAGAATATCTTACTTGTGCTTTTTGAGGAGGCTTCGGAGGACTTGGAGTTTTTGCAGCCTGAGATTGTGCTGCAGGAGGTGTATCGGCTTGGGGTGTAGCGATTTCGGCTGTATCACTCATTTGGGCAGCAGCTTCATTGATTGCCTCGTCCATTTCGATATCTTTTAGGATATCTTCTATCTCTTGGGCATGGGAGATGTCTGCATCGGCAGTTTTCTTCTACCTTTTGATTGGTTTCTTCAGGAGCGTTGGCTTTACAGCAGCCTGTTTTGTTCTTCTTTTCTTATCACCTGTTTGTGTTGGCTCTCTGAGTTGGCCCTGAAGTAAGGTGGTGGTTTTTGGGGCATTGAAGCCAATGATAGATGGAGCTGGTCCACAGCCATTGGGAAGTTTAGCCATAGCATACTCTATGGGCTTGCCGCTTCGGCTGACAAGAGGAGGAGGAGAATCTGTTGTCTGCAGGGAAAATTGTTAAATTATGAGTATTGAGCAGTTGATAGTAATAAAATACAAGAGCTTGAGAGGAAAGGTTTACCTGAGGGACCAAGTTTGGAATGATTCGGGTAAGGTATAATTCAACTGACAGATGGAATATGTGACTTTTTATCTCTGACCACCATCTGTCGAATTGGATGCCCCTCATCAAGATGATGTTGAATCTGTCGATGCTGCCGAGAGGGGGACCAGGGATGTTGAGCAATTTATCCATCATCAGAGCCGATACAATATCACCTCTGGTTTGAATCTTGTCGGCGTAGTATAAGCCGATGGGTAGTGTGCCCACGCCAAGTTGTCTTGCTGCCGATGCTGGATAGTAAAACTCATAGGAGGGTTGAACATTTCTGCCTTGAGATATGCCAACTGGGAGTATGCATGGTGAGATTGCAACAGTTAGGATTTCTCTGGGTTTCTCAAATCTTTCATCATTGATTTCATTGATCCTGAAATCAGTTGGCAGTTCAAAATTTTGGTAGGAATCATAAGCAAACCAGATTCGGCTGTCTCTAGGGAATCCATCATAAAAGTCGCCGAACTAGTTATGGAAGTGCTCAGCTGATGGTCCGTGTCCAGCATAACTGGTGGCTGCTTCTCCAAATGACATGCATCGGCGCATCTGGTTTGATTCCTCATCATTTTTGGAATCGGCTGTGGAAGGGAATTCTGCTTCTAAAAGTGATGGCCTTTTTGCAACTTTCAGAGTGTGCAGGGTTAACCAAAGTTGGATAAACCACCATGGGCCGCCAGTGTTAACATTGGAATCCATTATCAGTCTAGCCGATGATTGGCTTAGCATTTGATATGCTGCTCCTAGCAAATATTTTCCCAAGGGGAATTCTCTTTTCAAGACTAGGGCTTCGGCTAGGTGTTGCCAATTGGCTGTTGGGCCGTAGGTGGATCCACATAATAAAAAATTGTCTAGCCACATCATCAAGAAGGCGGCGTGTTCCCTAGCCGATACAGGTCCTGTTCCCATGTTGTCAGAAATGAAACCAGACCAGCCACCAATATTTTTGGTTTTGAACTTATAGGTGCATTTGGTCTTCAGGCTGATAGGATTGGCCGATGTGGTTATATCTAGGCCAGTGATCATGGTTATGTCCAGCAAGGTGGGAGTCATTGGCCCTTGGTTGAACATAAAGCAGTTGAAGGTATCTGACCAAAAATATGCAGCCGAAGACAACATCGGCTCATCTTTCTTCATATCGGCTATCGACAAGGACAGGCATTGGGCTATCCCTATTTCGTCCCAGTGATCTTGCTTGCTAGCTGCGATCCTTTTATACCAATCTATCCACTTATCGACTTGAGAGGGCCAGGATCTGAAAGTTCTGGTCCAGTGGGAAAGAGATGGATTTGCCTGTCTAAAGGGAATTCTGTTTGTCTCTGCATTGATGATATTGGTAGGATCTAAATCACTTATCGGGCCCAGGAAGAAGTGGTTGGGTTCATTAAGTTTTGGAACAGCTACTTGGTGACTTAGATGCTACAGATTGAAGAGGAAAAAGGTGGATGAAGGCAGAGTAAAAGTGAAGAAATTTAAGGAAAAGATTGGAGTCGATGGGGAACTTACCTCGGCATATTCCATGGCGGCGGATTTGATGGAGTGGCCATTGTTGCACGAAGGTCGTCGCCGGAGGGGATT
The DNA here is from genome assembly GCA_000573905.2 of Oryza punctata. Lineage (NCBI taxonomy): Eukaryota > Viridiplantae > Streptophyta > Magnoliopsida > Poales > Poaceae > Oryza > Oryza punctata. The sequence continues at coordinate 5,290,003 of CM002489.2, read as the reverse complement.
TGTTGCTTTGGTCGCCGAAGTGGAGAGAGAAGGTGTTCACCGGAGTTCACGGGAAAATTTGGTGATTTAAGCGGTGAAAATGGAGTTAACGCCATTGGTATTTAAAGAATTAGGTGCGTAACGGTCACAGGAGTAACCCTAGAATTTTGCGGTTGAGAAGAGATAATTCCGTTGCATTATAAATACTTCGGAATTGGGGGGCATGTGTTGACGATGAAATTTGGTAAGCAAATCTATCTACAAAGATCGGAAACACGACATGGTTCGAAGTGGATTTGAAAAGGTGCAACGATATCAGAAACAGAGTGCGCATCGGCTGAGTCCGAATCGGCTGTGGACTGATCGGGAGTCAGAGTTGGACAAGGTTAGCCGATGGAGCCGATTTCGGTAATATGACTTGGTATACGTCATCAGGTTGTGTTAACGTGATTCATATGGATTGCCATGCACGGATAGAGTCTTGAGGAGGCATTTGTATCTATTAATTAGGATATTTTATGTCATTTCCTTATAGATATTTTTGGTAAGAGTCCGCCTAAGGGACTTGTTCGTTAGTTGGATTTGTATTAGGTTAATATGAGTCGTGTCCGTAATGGACAATGTTTGTAATTTCGGGTATAAATATAATCCCGAGGTCTTGTAAATAATAACAACACATGTTCAATCAATCTCGGCGCATCGCCAACCTTTGTTTTCTATTCTCGACAAGTTTGTGCTTTCGAGTCGTGCTGCATCAGTTTGATCTTCGGCAAAAAAGGTATATCTTGTCATGGCGAGTTACATCATTAGAGCTAGTGCTTACATCTTTATGACACTCTAATTCTTTGTTGTGATTCTCCGAGTTATCATATATATATTATAACTTAGATCGACAATGCAATCTACTTATATCGGCCAGATTCTTTTAGGGTTTTGTCGATATCGGCTGGATCACTTTGTTAATCTAGATTATATAATGTATCTACCATCCCGAAAAGGCAACCATCGGCTTGATTCTTTAGATTTCATGCCTCTGTTTATACTTAATGCTGCATTGGTTCAGTCCAACCTATTAAGTCGTATTTAGAATCATGAAATCTGACCTGCTTTATGATTGTTAATAATGATAGCATCGGGGTTTCAACCGATCTTACCTGATATAGATGTTTTACATTGTCTTATGCTTTGTTTAATGTTCTATATCTGCCCCTTATATCAGGATCTAATCTAATATAAATATATTAAGCTTGATACCAATCTGATTGATTATAGTCTAATATATTTATTACTAGAGAATATCCTGGTATAAGGTTGTACCGGAGCTATAGCCGATACATACTTAAACCTAGATATCGGCTATGACATCAATCTGCATAATCATTATTTCATGCTATCTTTAGACTTGGGCAATTTATACTGTCTCGGTTCAGTCCGATCTATCCCAATTGCTTGTTTCTAAAGTAACATCGAGTTATTGATTATGTAACACTGATCTTTACAGCCGATATACTAGTTTTAGGGTTAGGTCTATCATTGACTATACCTCACAGCCAATTCATGCTTTATTGCATTGGCTAGGTCACATACGATATGAAATCAGCCCTATGGCCGATTGACTATCGTTTACTGATATTCTTTGCATGTTTTCTTGTTGATTCCAGGATCAAATCAACAGGCACGCCCTTGAACCTAAAACCCTAATTTTGGACCTGCACTAGAGTAAAGCAAACCTCTCCGGCCAGTGTGTGTTTTTTGCATCAACAGTAGTATACCAAACCATGAGCCAGACATCAGCCAAATTACTCCTGAATACAACAGCCAACTATGGAAGTCCTCGGTGGTTTATCCAAATATGGTTAAACTTGTATGCCATCAAAGTTTCTAACAGGACTCCACTGAATGAATCAAAATTCCCATCCTTAGCCAATACTGACTGTTGGCGATATGCCATCAGGCCTTTCGACCAAGACTACCGAAACTGGCCGGGCGACAAGGATCCGAAGTCCAGGCGCCCAAGGCTCTTGAGGCGAAGCCCGGTGGCGAAGACATCGGAGCGAAAGGGGCGACGGGCGAAGGGCGAAGGGTCACGCTGAGCAACCATCGGCCTGGGCGAAGGCTGCATGGCGAAGGCATGCGCCGAAGGAAGGTGACTTCGCCAGGACGGGCCTGATTCAAGGGAGTCCAGTGGGCCAGCCCAATCGCTGTGGCCCATGGACTAAGGAGGCAGCAACCGCCAAACGGCCCATTGAGGGCCCACGCGCCTTAATTACATTGAAAACCCATGTAAGGGCCCCTTTATGAGGGTGACTATGTAAATTCCCCTATAATAGCCCTAAAACCCTAAAAGGGGGATCTGTAATAGGGCTATAAATAGCCCTCTCGGGCCATGTAAAAGGGGATCCGAATTTAATACAAAATTTATTACACTTAACTTTCCCAATAACCGTTGATTCATTTCGACAACAGCTGGCGCCGACCGTGGGGACCTCCGAGCGAAACCACTGAGAGCTAATGCCACCGAAGAAGGTCTCAAAAGAGAGGGTTGCAAACCCAAAGGAAGGAGTAGCCGAAGAGGTGATATTGTCCTCAGCCAGGCACGGTTGAGGGTTGTTTTGGGCACGGGCGAAAACAGGCGCGAAGAGCAGATATTGTTCAACGTCGTCGATATCCCGTATAGCTACAACGCCATCTTCGGGCGCGCAACCCTGAACAAGTTTGAAGCCATCTCCCACCACAACTACCTCAAGCTCAAGATGCCAGGCCCAGCAGGGGTGATCGTTGTCAAGGGGCTTCAGCCTTCCGCCGCGCCGAAAGGAGACCTAGTCGTGATCAGCAGGGCGGTGCACAATGTAGAGGCTGAACCACGTGTTCAGCGTGTGCCAAAACCGACCCCTCACGGCAAGGTGGTCAAGGTGCAAGTATGTGAAGCGGACCTGGCAAAGCTTGCCCAGCTGGGGGGCAACTTGGGTGAAGAGGAGACTGCGAAGGTCCTGGAAGTGCTCAAGAAAAACATTGACATCTTCGCCTGGAGCCCCAGCGAAGTGGGGGGCGTTTCGTCGGAACTCATCATGCATCGCCTGGCTGTCAAGCCGGACGCCAAGCCAAGGAAGCAAAAGTTGCGCAAGATGTCCGCTGATCGCCAGGAAGCAGCGAAAGCCGAAGTTCAAAAACTTCTCAAGGCCGGGGTGATCACGGAGATCGACCACCCAGAGTGGCTGGCGAACCTGGTCCTGGTGAAGAAGTCGAATGGCAAGTGGCGCATGTGCGTTGACTTCACGGATCTCAACAAGGTCTGTCGAAAGGACGACTTCCCCTTGCCGTGAATCGACCAGCTTGTTGATTAGACGGCTGGCTGCGAGCTCATGAGCTTTCTGGACGCCTACTCTGGCTATCACCAGATCCACATGAATCCAGACGACATCACCAAGACCGCCTTCAGTACGCCATTTGGCACTTTCTGCCACCTCAGGATGCCTTTCGGCCTGAGGAACACCGGAGCAACGTTCGCCAGGCTGGTGTACAAGGTGCTTCGCAAGCAACTGGGGCGAAACGTGGAGGCGTACGTCGACGACATTGTCGTAAAAAGCCGCAAGGCTTTCAACCATGCGTCTGATTTACAAGAGACCTTCGACAACTTGCGTGCGGCAGGTATGAAACTAAACCCAGAAAAGTGTGTTTTTGGAGTTCGCGCCGGTAAGTTGTTGGGTTTCTTGTTTCTGAAAGGGGTATCGAGGCGAACCCCGAGAAAATCGACGCCATTCAGCAAATGAGGCCACCGTCGAGCGTACACGAAGTACAAAAGCTCGCGGGCCGAATTGCGGCACTCAGTCGTTTTCTCTCAAAAGCAGCTGAAAGGGGCCTGCCGTTTTTCAAGACCCTCCGGGGCGCAAACAAGTTTAACTGGAGCCCCGAATGCCAGGCCGCATTCGAAGAGCTAAAGCAGTATTTGCAAAGCCCACCCGCCCTGGTCAGCCCAACACCAGGAAGCGAAATGCTATTGTATCTAGCGGCTTCGCCAGTGGCAGTCAGCGCAGTCCTAGTCCAAGAGACAGAATCAGGGCAGAAACCGGTGTACTTCGTCTCCGAAGCATTACAGGGGGCGAAGACGCGGTACATTGAGATGGAAAAGCTCGCTTACGCCCTAGTGATGGCTTCGCGTAAGCTCAAGCACTATTTCCAGGCCCACAAAATCATAGTGCCTTCGCAATACCCCCTGGGCGAAGTACTTCGGGGTAAAGAAATCTCTAGCAGACTCAGCAAGTGGGCAGCGGAGCTATCCCCCTTCGACCTGCACTTCGTGGCGCGCACCGCCATCAAATCTCAAGTCCTGGCCAATTTTGTGGTCGAATGGACTCCGGCGTTCGCCCCTGAACCCCAACCTATCGAACAGCCTTGGACGATGCACTCCGATGGCTCATGGTCACACAGGGGGGCGGGCGCCACGGCCGTGCTCATTTCATCGGGGGGTGCGCCGATTCGGTATGCCGCAAGGCTGCAGTTCGACACAACCAACAACACGGCGGAGTACGAGGCGGTGCTTCTGGGCTTAAGGAAGGCAAAAGCGTTGAGGGTTCGACGCTTACTCATCCGAACAGACTCCAAGCTGGTGGCCTGCCATGTTGACAAATCTTTTGAGGCAAAAAATGAAGGGATGAAGAGATATTTGGAGGCCGTTCGGTCAATGGAAAAGTGCTTCGCCGGTGTAACGGTCGAACACTTGCCTGGGGGCAGAATGAGGAGGCAGACGCCTTGGCGAAATCTGCTGCCTTTGGAGGACCGCATTCGCCAGGCATCTTCCTTGAAGTCCTATATGCACCAAGCGTGCCCAAAGGAACTGAGGATGTCATGGCCATAGACCAGACAGACACAGGCGAAGACCCAGGGGACTGGCGAACGCCCTTTGTGAAGTACCTCAAGGATGGCTGGCTCCCGGAGGATGAAGCTGAGGCAAAGCGCCTGCAAATCAGAGCCAGACAGTACAAGCTGGTTTCAGGGCAGTTGTACCGCTCTGGAGTGCTCCAACCTTTGCTTCGTTGCGTTTCCTTCGCCGAGGGCGAAGAGATGGTGAAGGAAATTCACCAGGGGCTCTGCGGCGCACATCAAGCTGCAAGAACAGTCGCCTCCAAGGTGTTTCACCAAGGAGTATATTGGCCTACGGTGCTGAAAGTTTGCGTCACGCAAGCCAAAAAATGCGAAAGTTGCCAGCGACGTGGCCGAAGCCAGACCGCACCGCAATATGAGCTGCAGCCGATCGCACCGGTTTGGCCCTTCGCCAGGTGGGGGCTAGACATCATTGGCCCATTCCCGGTAGCGTGAAATGGGTATAAGTTCGCAATCGTGGCCATCGAGTATTTTTTGCCCTGGATTGAGGCCGAACCACTCGGCACGATCACTTCGGCAGCTGTACAGAAGTTTGTCTGGAAAAACATCATTTGCCATTTCGGGGTTCCGAGAGAATTCATCACGGACAATGGCAAGCAGTTCGACTCTGAAAAGTTCAGGGAAATGTGTGAGGGGCTAAACCTGGAAATCAGGTTTGCATCGGTCGCGCACCCACAGTCGAATGGGGCGGCCGAACGCACAAATGGCAAGATCTTGGAGGCACTTAAGAAAAGGCTTGAGGGGGCAGCGAAAGGCAGATGGCCAGACGAAATGATGTCTGTCCTTTGGGCCCTACGAACAACTCCCACAAGGCCAACCAAATTCAGCCCGTTCATGCTCCTTTACGGAGACGAGGCGATGACCCCAGCAGAGCTATGGGCTAACTCACCAAGGGTGATGTTCTCTGGGGGCGAAGACGGGCGCGAAGTGTCGCTCGAACTCCTAGAGGGGGTACGAGTTGAAGCACTGGAGCACATGCGAAATTACACTGCAGGCACTTCGGCAACGTACAACAAGAAGGTTCGCCCAACAGAGCTCCTGCCAGGCCAACTCGTCTTGAGGAAAAAGGCGAACCCAGCAACGGTTGGAAAGCTTGAGTCGAAATGGGAGGGGCCTTATCTCATCAAGCACAAGTCAAGGACGGGCTGTTTTCGCCTAGCAACACTGGAAGGCAAAGAGTTCGATCACTCATGGAACACCGCTTCACTCAAGCGTTTCTATGTCTAGAGAGGGTGGCACCCTGTTCGCCAACATGTAAAAATGTACATATTACCATGTAGCTCTTCGGCCACTGCCATTTTTGTAAGCCGTTCGGCGCAAAAATACAAAAAAAAGGAGAAAATGAAAAAGAAAGAAAACTGGACGTAGGGCTATTATCCACTCGGGAGGCCCGAACCAGTACAAAATTTCTGTGTTTTTCGCCTTTTTTACTTATGTGCATGATAATTCGTGGAAAAACCCCAAGGCAAACGCCTGATCAGCGAAAGGGCCAGGGGGCGAAACGGATCGGTCGAAGCATCGCTCGCCGAACGTTGAAACCGCGACAGCTTGTTTCGGGAGAAAAAGAAAAAAAAAACCCGAACACCGTTATAATGGATCCACACAAAATCAAGCCGCTAAACGCAAAGTGCAAAAGATCAAGAACGGAAGTCGAAAGCTGAAAAGTCGGCGTGCCTATTTCGCCAATACACGCAAAGGGGTCGGTACATCACGACCCAACAAAAGCACAAAATGTGACAATGCAGAAAATGGCGAAAAGGAAACGAAAGCACATCTTTATTAAACGTTGAAAATACACTCAACAGCTTAAATTGTGTAACACGATACAGGCGAAACGATCTAAGCATTCGCTTACAAGAAAATTACATCTTCGCCCCCAAGACAACTACTGAAGGAGTGATCCGGCGAACATGGTTCGTCATCACTGCAGCCGTGCCCTATAAAAGTCGCGCCGCCGCAACTCCCTGCTCTCCTTTCCGCCGCCGCCGCCGCCATCTCCCGCCGCCGGTAAGCCCACGCTCCTCTCGGCCGCCGCCTTGCGCCGCCGCACGCGCCGCTCGGCCGACCGCCCCTAGGGCGCCGCCTCACAACGCCCGGCCGGCCGCCGCTCGGCCGCCGTGGCCGCGAGCACCGCCGCTGCCGCTGCCGCACAGCCTCCGCCGCCGCACACGCGCCGCGGCTGACGTCAGCCCTAGCCCGCTGACGTCAGTCCTCGGCCGTTGACGTCAGCCCTAGGGGAATTTATTGCGCAATAAATTATTTAGTTTCTTTTCTGTTTTAGTTTAAAATACAGTTAAACTTCTAAAATTCATAACTAATTCATACGGACTCCGTTTGAGTCCGTTCAAGTCTCAGAAAATTCATAAAAATGTCTAGAATCCATTAAAAATAGTTTTGTTTCCTGTTTCAGTAGTCTTATAGTTTGTTTTGCTTGTGTGCTTTGTTTGTCGTGTAGAGTCCGTTAATTCCGACGCTTCCGAGTACTTCGAGGTCGTTGCCGAGGTCCCTTTCGCGCAAGAGCAAGGCAAGTCATACTTTTATTTGATCATATTGTACCTACTTTGCAAATATCCCATTCACTCTTAAATACTGATTGTTTTATAATGTCATTTTATGGGCTTATTTACCTACTGTACTCTGCCATGTAATTCCGCTTACCATGTACCTTTGATAGCTTGGGGATCAATATGATTAGTTGCTAGGTTAGGACATGCTTAGCCCTGCTTAGAAACTTTAGCACACCAATGGGAAAACTAATGTATCACTATTACTTAATAATTAATGGTAGCTCATGATGGTTATTCGTGAGTGGTTAACTATTTGGTCCAACTAAAACTTGACAAATGGTGGGTTGTGAGTACATGGTTTTGAAGGTCGTACTCATGACAATTAAGGACCGGTTCGCGGGAAACCCTGGAAGAATTACTGTGCTTACCACAAGCTAGCGTGGGTAATAGCTGGACCCGTAGCGTAGCTTTTCTTAGCCGACGCATCCAGGAAAGGGTGGGCGTGATGGGGTTGGGTCGGTGGGGGATTTACCCGTTGATCGGCTACCGGATTCACCTAGGCACGAGGGGGGCTGCCTGCCTTGGGATTAAAGGTGGGGGCGAAACCTGAGGTGTGGTGCGCTTGGTTAACGAGTGTTATGCGAAAGGTCTTGTCACAGTTTCCTTTCCGGTATACCGTGGTGGTATGCTGGCGCACGGAGACGTGTTGTGGGGCTGTGTCTTGTAGGTACAGTTGTACACCTCTGATCAGAGTAAAACTATTCGAATAGTTGTGCCCGCGGTTATGGGCGATCAACCAGATTCACCGTGATTAGTCATAATCTTAATAACTTGACCTAATGGAACTAGTTTAGTTCAGGTGGTATGGTTTGGGCCTGTCGCAACGGGGTGTAGCGTTGGACAGTGATGATTTAATATTGCTTAATCTACTCAAATACTTTATCGCTTTCAACTATTGTTTTTAAATGCCTGTATTTTGCAAATCAGCTTTTAGCCTTCCATTGGAACTATTTGCATCATTATCTTCTATTCCGGTATGACTTGTTGAGTACAGTGGGTAGTACTCAGTCTTGCTTCATTTTTCCCCCACACCAGAGTTGGAGTATGTGTCCGAGGATGGTTTCTCAGAGGAATAGGCTTGCTGCTATCGTCGACGATGCCTGTGGATTGGAGTCGCCACGCTACGAGTGTCTAGTTATCTGGAGGGAAGGAACCCGAAGCAAGAGGTGGAGAAGGAAAAAAACAGATGCTCAGAAACTAAATTTCATTATATTAGAACTAAACTGTAATTGTTCTGATCTTAATTAAAACACTTTAAACACAGCAAGCAGAAACCTTAATGAGATAGCCATACCATAGGCACATGATATCGACCATCAACTAACCCCAAGCATCAACCTAACACACAGAAACTAGCAAGGAAACAAACTAAACATGACGATAAAGCTAAGGGCGGCGAGCCAAATGCTCGGAACGGCACCTGCAGTCGGTGGAGTCGTAGCTGGGCTCCTGCTCGTCTCCCGGCTCCTCTGAACGGCTCCTGGAGTCGACCATCTCTGTGTCACCGCTGGTTGGCTCAGAACTGGAACCACTACCGTTGCTTCCGCTGGGTATGGCGCTCAACCAACCTCCACTGCCACTGGTGGGACCCTGGTGTGTGGACGCTAGGACGAAGGTGATGGTGAACGCTGGGGACGGCGGCGCGACTGGTGCTGGAGCTGGAGCTGGAGCTAGCGCTGGAGCTGGTGGCGGGTTCCTCGGTGCGAGCTGGGTGCGCACCGGGGCAGTGGTAGTCTTCCTGGGCGTCGTGCGGGTCCTAGGGCCACCTGGCTCTGGACGCCCCTGCAGACTAGCGTTCTCGGCCTTCAGACGGGTGACCTCATCCTCCAGGCGAGCTATCTTGATCAGCTTCTGGTCGTTGAGGGCCTTGGACGCCTTGTGGAGATCAGCGTGCATCTTGTCTAGTCCCTTCATCACCGTGCACATGTGCCCAAAGGTGGTGTCGTTCTCCGTAGTCGTCGGGCGGAACGTGCTGACAGTGCTAATGGCGGAGCGGCGAGGATGGTAGCGGTACGCAGTGGCGCAGAAGAGGTAGGAGTGTCTGTCGCCAATCCTAGTCATCATCCTGTAGGTAGCTTCCTGACAAGTGTGCACGACGGTGCCTCCTGAAGCTTCGACCACCATGTTGGGGAGATTGGTGCCAACGAAGCCATGGACCTCCAAATGGACTCGGTACGGGAACTCTCCACCGAGGGGCTCGATGGTGGTGTACTCAGGTGCTTCCGGGTATCCAACAACTAAGGTCATGCGGGCGAGCTCTGTCACACAACCATCCATGTCCTCACCACGGTGCGTAGGGGGAAAGTCTGCCATCTACAGAAGACAAGGGGTGGGAATCAATGCATGCTCAAATCCAAATTAAAGAAACGATTAAAGAACTGAAGTGCAAGAAAAATTTTAAACAGGGAATATTTTATATATGAATCAAATAAAAGCTATCACCATACAAGAAAGTAGTGTGAAAGTGAATAGTGTGGAAATATCATAATAGTATTAGTAAAAGTAATAATAACAGTAAGACCCAAAATATCCAAACTTCGAGGTTACCCATCCCAAAATTTTCTCAAGCACTAAACTAACTTTAGTCAAAGAAATCCCCACTGAACAAGTGATCCCAATTTTTCCCATAAACCCAAGGAACAGAAATCCCGAGTTTTCCCTTAACAACTCCAAGTGAAAAGGAAAATGCACATGAAAGAGTTCAGAGGGCTCTTAGGGCTTCCAGTTGGCTTGTCCTACGGTAAAGGATGGCTCTGATACCAACTTGTCACGCCCAGAGATTCACCAACCCGAATTCCAAGCAGAATGTGTATTAAAACCCCTGTCTAGGACCAGCCAGGGTACACAAACGACAAAGTCGATATACAGATCCACGTCTTACAAACATCATAAAATTATCTTACATAAATGCAGCGGAAAAAGGTAAACAAGCTAAGCTACATAACTAGACGCTCGTAGCGTGGCGACTCCAATCCACGGGCATCCTTGATGGCAGCAACAAGCCTACTCCTCCGAAAAGCCATCCTCGGACACGTACTCCATCTCTAGTGTGGGGATGATAAAGCAAGACTGAGTACTACCCACTGTACTCATCAATTCATACAGGAATAGGAGGAAATGATGCAAGTAATTCCAAAGGAGGCTAAGGGTTGAATTGCATAAATCATGCATTTAAAACAATAGTTGGATGCGGTAAAACAGTTGAGTTAATTAGGAAAATTTAACCCATTAATGTCCAACGCTACACCACGTTGCAACAGGCCCAAACCATTCCACCTGAACTAAACCAATTCCACTAGGTCAAGTTATTAGGGTTATGACTAATCACGGCGAATCCGGTTGACCACCCATAACCGCGGGCACGGCTATTCGAATAGTTTTACTCTGATCAGAGGTGTACAACTGTACCCACAAGACACAGCCCCACAATACGTTACCGTGCGCCAACATACCACCACGGTACGCCAGAAAGGAACTGCGACAAGACCTTTTGTATAGCCTTCACTAACCAAGCGCACCACACCTCAGGTTTCGCCCCCACCTTTTACCCAAGGCAAGCAGCCCTCTCTCATGCCTAGGTGAATCCGGTAGCCGATCAACGGGTAAAGCCCCCGCCGACCCAACTCCATCACGCCCACCATTGCCTGATTGCGTCGGCTAAGAAAGGCTATACTACGGGCCCAGCTATTACCCACGCTAGCTTGTGGAAAGTACGGTAATTCTTCCAGGGTTTCCCGCGAACCGGTCCTTAATTTTCATGAGTACGACCATCAAAACCATGTACTCACAACCCACCATTTATCAGGTTTTAGTTGGACCAATAAATTAACCAATCACGAATAACCATCGTGAGCTATCATATGACATTAGAGGTACACTAGTTATCCCATTAGTGTGTAATGTTTCTAAGCAGGGCTAAGCATGTCCTAACCTAGCAACTAGTTATATTGATTCCCAAGCTATCAAAGGTACAAGGAAATAGAACCTACGGCTGAGTACAACAGGTAATTAAACCCATAAAATGACATTATAAAACAATGCAATATTTGAGAATAAATAAGACATTATGTAAAGTAGGTGCAATATGATCGAATAAAAAGTATGACTTGCCTTGCTCTTGCACTGGCTCGACTTCTGCAACAACTTCGTATTAAACGAGAGCGTCAGAAACGTCGGTTTCTACACGACAAACAAAGCACACAAGAAAAACAGGCTATAAGACTATTGAAACAAGAAACAAAACTATTTTTAATGGATTCTAGACATTTTTATGAATTTTCTGAGACTTGAACAGACTCAAACGGAGTCCGGATGAATTAGTTATGAATTTTAGAAGATTAACTGTGTTTTAACTAAAACAGAAAAATCCTAAATGATTTATTGCGCAATAAACCCCTAGGGCTGACGTCAGCGGCTGACATCAGTGATGCAAGGGCTGACGTCAGCCGCGGTGCGGGCGCGGCAGCGGCGGCTGAGCTGGCAAGCGCGGCGGCGGCGCGCGCACGACCCGGGCACGGTCGGCGGCGCGGCGGCGGGCCGAGCGCGGCCGATAGGCGCGGTGGCCGGGCGCAAGCGGCGGCGACGCAAGACGGCGGGAGGAGGTGGCGCGGCGGCCGGAGGGGGAGAGGGAGGGCGGCGTAGCTCACCGGCGGCGAGGATGAACGGCGGCGGCCAAAAAGGGAGAGGGCGGCTGCTTTTATAGGGGCCGGGGCGGCCAGGAGAAGCGGGGAGGTGGGCGTGGTGGCCGGGGAAGGCCGAGGTGGGCGGCGTGGGCGGCGTGGGTGCCGGCTGTTGCGGACGGCGTGGGCGGCGGCGGTTGCGGCTGGCCAGTGTGGGAGGAGACGGGGCCGACAGGTGGGCCCCACCTGTCGGTGGCCCGGGAGAGGGAGGGAGGAGGAGTGGACTTGGCGGGGCGCGGGCTGGCCCGAGATAGGAGAGGGGAGGGTGCCGTGGGCGGGCGGCCCGAGAAGAGTGGGAGGGGAAGGGGTGGCGCGGGTGGCGTGGGCCAACCCAAGAGGAGGAAAGGGGCGGCGGCCCGGAAGAAGGAAAAGGAGGGAGGAGAGAGAGAAGGCCTTCCCGGGAGAAGGAGTGGGCCGGCGGGGAGGGAAAGGAGGCCGAAGGAGGGAGGTGGGCCGGCGACCCAAGGGGAAGAAAAAGAGGGAAAAAAGAAAGAAAAAGAAAAAGGAGGATCTAGGGGATTTGAAAATATTGCTGTGGTTGTTTTTAAATGTTTAAAATTATTTCTAATGATCTAAAAATTCCAGTAAAAATCTTGTTAGTGTATTTTAACAAGGGGAACTCCAGAAAAATTCCACCTTGCAGATTCCAATTAATTAAATAAAGTTTTAATTAGGGTTTGCTCTAGGTTAAAAACACAATTTATTTTAGGCAATTTATTTTATGAATTTAGAGCTAGAAGGGGAAACTCTAGGGTGTGATAGACACCATTGAGGTTGCATAGTCTCATCTCTTTATTGCAGCTCGTTTGCAAAGTAATTTCGTTGAATCGGCCCAAGCCTCTGATAGACCGATAATCTTTGCTGAATCGGCTGATGCACACTATTTCTCTGCCTGCTTGGTCTCCCAACATATTGTACATCAGGATTGCCACAGCCAGGACAGTCCTCGATAAATGGTAGTCTCATCCCCTCATTCCAGCAAAATCTAAAGAATTCACAACCCCAATGAGGATCGAAACAACCTTCATTGTTACAGTAATAAGCCTCTTCCTCCATTTGGCACCTCTTCTGATACTTGTTAATCATACTAGCCGATTTGACACCCTTTGTATGATACTTGCTCCTATCAGCCTAGTTCCTATCGGCTCCAGTATGAATCATGTTCACCGAAAAAGGGTGGCAATCTATCTTCATCGGCCTTTTAGCTTCATGAAACTTTATCCTTCCTTGTTCTATAGTCGATTGAATCTGCTGCCTGAAGATCTTGCAATCATTGGTGCTGTGTGATCCCATGTTATGCCATTTTCAATACTTCCTTCTCTTCAACTCCTCAGCCGATGGTATCACTTGTCCTATCGGCAACTGAATCTACTTTGCTTGTAGAAGAAGATCAAATATCTTGTCAGCTTTGATAATGTCAAAGTCAAACATTTCTTCCTTCCCGAATTCTTGACCCATTGGCACACCACTGTCTTCTTGTTTCTAGCCCACTCAGCTGCATTAACTTCTGGATCTTCATCTTCGAAGTTAGAATCATAACTATACATGTTGTTGACATTGTTGGCCTTCCTAGCAAATTTTCTGGCTTCCTGGAATTGTGTCTCATGGGCCGATACCTTCTGGGCTAAGTGTGCTAAACTTTCAAAGTCTTGAGCTGAAAACCTTTCCCTTATCGGTGCCAATAGTCCCTGTAAAGCCAGATCGGCTAATTGCGAATCAGTTAGTGCCAAACTATAACACTTGTTCCTTACATCCCTGAACCTCCGAATGTAATCTGGCACTGTTTCGTCCGATTTCTATTTAATAGACGTGAGATCCGACAACTTCATCTCTTAAATTCCACTGAAAAATATTTATCGAATTGTTTTTCTTGATCGGCCAAACTCCTGATAGAGTTATAAGTATTATATAATTACTTTAGAATTTAGCATTTGGGATAGATCGGACTTAATCGAGACAGTATAAATTGCCCAAGTCTAAAAGAACATGAAATAACGATTATATGTATTAATATCATAGCCGATGTCCAAATTTAAGCACATATCGGCTATAGCTCCGATGCAACCTTATACCAAGATATTCTCTTGCAATAAATATATCTAACTACCACCAATTAGATTGGTGGTAAGTCTGATATACTTATATTCGATTAGATCCTGATACAAGGGGCAGGTAGCATATTAAACGAAGCAAAAAACATGTAAAATACCTATACCAGGTATGATCGGCTGAAACCCCGATACTATCATTATTAACAACCAGAAAGCAGGCTAGAGATCATGATTCTAAACACGACTTAATAGATCAAACTTAACTGATGCAGCATTAAGTATGAAAAGAAGTATAATATCTAGACAATCAAGCCAATGGTTGCCTTTTCAGGATGGTGGATACATTATATAATTTAAACCAACAAAACAATCTAGCCGTTATTAGCAAAACCATAGACAGAGATTGGCCAATGTAAGTAGATGACATTGTCAATATAGATTATATAACGTATATGATAACTCGGAGATTTACAATATAGAATTAGAGTGTCAAGAAGATGTAAGCACTAATTCCGATAATACAGACCGCCATAACAAGCTTTACCTCTTCAACGAAGATCAAACCTGATGCAGCTCGACTCGAAAACAAGAACTCGTCAAAAGTAAAAGTAAAAGGTTGGCGATGCGCCGAGATTGATCGAACTGTTGTTGTTTTATCCACAAGACCTCGGGCTTATATTTATACCCAAAAATACAAACTTGTCCATTATGGACATGACTCATATTATCCTAACACAACTCCAACTTGCAAACAAGTCCCTTCGAAGGACTCTTACCGAAAATGTCTATAAGGAATTTACATAAAATCCTAATTAATAGATACAATTGTCAATCCTGGACTCTATCTTTGCCTAGCAACATCATCTCAAACTCCTTCTCAAACCTGATATTAATCATGCAACCAATATCGGCCATATCGGTTATCCATATCAAACTCGATCCCAGCCGATACGGTCTTCCAGCCGATACGCACTCTATTTCCGAGAATCCCGCACATCCTCAAATCCACTTCGAAATGGACTTTGTTTCCGATTCATGCGTGTTGTCGAAACGACAACTGCATACATCGAAGGACGTGGTTACTCAACAGTTGTTGGGAGAAGTAGAGTATATTAAATTCAGGATTTTCTCCGGATCACCCCTTTACATGGTCCTAGGGGGCTATTTATAATCCTATTATAGGTCCCCCTACAAGGGTTTAGGTCTTTTACAGGGGAATTTACATGGTCACCCTTATGAAAGGGACACTTATATGGGTATTCAATGTAATTAAGATACATGGGCCTTTAATGGGCCACCTGGCGATTACCGGCCCATCGGCCAGTGGGCCGGAGTGGTTGAGCCAGCCACTGGGCCTTCCCGGATCGGACCCAATATGGCGAAGTCACCCTCCTTCGGCGTATACCGTTCGCCATGCCACCTTCGCCTAGGGCACGTCTAGGCTTGCCAGGACCCAACGCGACCCTTCGCCCTTCGCCGCCTTCGCCTTGTGGTATTCTCCATAGGGCTTCGGCCTGACAGATCTTGGGCGCCTCGAGCCTGAATCCTCACTCCTTGCTTGGCTTCGGCAGGTCTGGTCGAAAGGTCTCATGTCATATTGCCAACAACCCCTCACGGGCAAGGGTGAGATAGGAGCTTCGGCCGAGACCGTGCAAAACATGGAGTATGGTATGAGGCGTCCCCTTTCGACCGATGCTCCTGCCGAAACCTATCTTGTGCTCCTGCGAAGAATGTATGCATTGTGTGTGTTTTGTTGTGATTAACTTAATTTTTTTTACAGCTTTCTCCTTTCATGAACGGCAAAGCCATCTTTACTGTTTCACTGGGCCAAAATGAACAGTGATGGGCTTTCGCCTTCCGCGAACGGCGAATCTGTCCTTACTGTTTCACTGGGCCGAAGAGAATAGTGATGGGCTTTTTCCCTGAGGGCCCGCCGCTATGCGGCCTGGTCCATGGGATTTTACCGTTTCGCATACCCTTGCGACACGTGGTAGTTCGTGATTGGTTGGGAAGGCGAAACGTCGCCTGGTGGGCTATATATTTCTCCTTCCCCCCTTTTCACCGCCCTTACCCCCGACATTCTCACCGTAGGCGCTCTTTTTCTTCTTCTTTTTACTCACGACGCTCTGAGTCGCTGAACCCTTTCACCAGTTGTCCCTATCGCTACTACGCACACTCTTCGCCATGGCCCCACGTAAGCCAAACCCCGTCTCCACAACGGGTCCCGACCCCGGCCGGATTAATGATGACACCACCGTGTTCCTACGAGTCTCACTCATAGATGAGGACGAGCTGGCGAAGATGGTCAGCTCTGGCATGGTGGCGGAAGGACGGGCCTTCGCCCCGAGAGATGCTGAAGTGCAGAAGCCGACAACCAGACGGTTGTGTTCGCCATATTTTTCGAGGCCGGGCTTCGATTTCCGTGCAACATATTGTTGCCGGAAATCCTTCGCCTTTTTCCCCAGCTAAGCCCTTCGGGCTCGTCCGCATTGCCATCTTCGACTGGGCATGCCAGACCACTAGGTTTGAACCAAGCGTCGAGCTCTTCGGCGCTGTTTTTTCAGCCACCGTAAACTCAAAGACGGTGGTCACCCCTGCCGGGACGAAGAAGACAGTGTTCGGGAGTGTGAACTTCAATGTTCGCCCCGAGCGCTCTGATCTATGGCCGGTTAATGCTGCCATGTCGAAGTAGGATCGCCACTAGATGACAAAGTGGTTATACCACTCGATCCCTTTCGAGGCCGGGTCTGAAGCGATCGCGCCAAACCGGAAGCCCAAGGTCGCCGTCAGCGGCGCTATGGAGGCGTGGTTCACCTTGCTTCGCAAGGTTTGCTCTCGCTTGAGCTGCCGTGATCTGGTAGAGCAGTTCTGTATGCTTCGCATATTCCCCCTCTCCCAGTCGTGGCAGGTCGAAGTTGACCAAGACGAAGAGGTCAACGGCCTGCCGAAGCTCGTTATGCCCGCTGGGGCGAATGGTTAGTTTATCCTTCTTTTATTTGTATGTGTTTCGCTCTTTGTTTTTCTTTTGTTCGACGCCTGATATAACGATGTATCTTTTTCAGTGTTGACTCTCGCCCAAGCCGACACTGAAGCCCGAAAGATGATCGGCGATGTGTCGGTCACAGAGTATAGCCAGCTACTAACGCGGCAAGCGGCTGGCCGTGCGAACCGGGTTCACGTCAGCGAGCTCCCCCCTCGGGCGAAGCCCTTTAAAGCCGATGGCGAAGAGGGCCCCCTCCCGGAAAATGGTTGCGGGGGCAAGTGAAGTTGGCCCCCCGCAAGCGAAGGGCCCTGCCTCCACCGATTCCGACGCCGACGATGAGGACGGTGTCGAAGAGCAAGAAGACGTGGGGGAAACGGAGGTCACGGTCGAAATGGCCGTGGATGAGGCGGCCAACAGCCGCTCCGGGACATGCGGCTACACCCCGACTCCCAGCCCCGAGCGCGTCGAGACTAGGGTGGAGTCGAACTCCTCCCCTCTCCGCCGAAAAGATGTGGAGGGGGTGAGCAATATCGCTGCTCCGGCTAGCGGCCCAAGCCTTTTTGCCGAACTGAACGAGTTCGACGAGGGCTGTTCCACCGTCAAGAGCCTGGCGATCCGGGTATGTTGACTTCTCTTTTTTGTTGTTTTTTTTTGCGTCATCATTTTCGACAACCTGTCTTAACGTTCTGTTGACGATGAAATTTGGTAAGCAAATCTAATCTATGTGAATCGGAAACACAATCTGGTCCGAAGTGGATTTGAAGATACGCGAGGATATCGGAAATAGAGTGCGCATCGGCTGGAGTTCGTATCTGCTGGAGACTGATTCTGAGAAGGATAGCCGATGGGGCCGATATTGCATGTGAAGTCAATATCGGGTTCGACAGAGGACTTACGATGGGATTGCCGTGCAAGGATAGAGTCTGAAATTGGCGATTGTATCTATTAATTAGGATATTTTGTAATTTACTTACAGATTATCGTGGTAAGAGTCCCCCTAAGGGACTTGTTCGTTAGTTGGATTTGTATTAGGTTAATATGAGTTGTGTCCGTGATGGACAATGTTTGTATTTTCGGGTATAAATATAATCCCGATGTCTTGTAAATAATAACAACAGACGTTCAATCAATCTTGGCGCATTGCCACCTTTGTTTTCTATTTTCGATAAGCTTGTGCTTTCGAGTCGTGCTGCATCAGTTTGATCTTCGACAAAAAGGTATATCTTGTCATGGCGTTTTGCATCATTGGAGTTAGTGCTTACATCTTTATGACACTCTAATTCTATCTTGCAAATCTCCAAAGTTATCATATATATCATATAGTTTACATCATATACTTATCATATGCTACCTCTCGTATCGGCTAGATCCGATTTAGGGTTTCGTCGATATCGGTTAGTTTACTTTGTTGATTCATCTTATATGATGTATCCACCATCCTGTTTTGATGATTATTGGCTTGCTAGAAACTGTGCTTCTTTTATGCTTAATGCTGCATTGGTTAAATCCAACCTATTAAGTTGTTTTAGAATCATAATCTTTAGCTTGCTTTACGGTTGTTCATAGGGATAGTATCGGAGTTTGAGCCGATCTTATCTAATTAGAATATTTAACATAGTTTCATGCTTTGTTTAATGTTCTATGTTTAATTCTCATTGCTTTATTATAATATTATATCGGATTTACGACCGATATGTACTTAGATCTAGATATCGGCTATGACATTGGTTTTATGTAGTCATTATTTCATGTTGCAATAGATTTAAGCAGTTTATACTGTCTCAGTTCCGTCCGATCTATACCAATTGCTTATTTCTAAAGTAATAATGATCTTATGATTACATAACATTGATATCTACAGCCGATACACTAGTTTTAGGGTTATATTCATATTTACTTATGCTTTACAGCCGATTCATACTTTATTGCATCGGCTAGGTCACATACGATATGAAATCGGCCCTATGACCGATTATCTATCGTTTACTAATATTCTTTGCTTATTTTTTCTTCTTGATTGCAGGATCAAATCAACTGGCACACCCTCGAACGTAAAACCCCTAATTTTGGACCTGCACTAGAGTTAAGCAAATCTCTCAGGCCAGTGTGTGTTTTTTGCATCAACACGCTTTTAGCAAGCCCAGTGGGACATGATTTTTGTACCTACATGTCTGAAGAAGAAGTCGACGCCAAGATCATAGTCACAATGGAGGATTTGACTAAGGAACAGAGGCAAGAGATGGAGCAAGCAAAAGCTGATTTTCAAAAGCATTGCTTTCATTGTTTCGTCATGACACTAGAGAAATCACAATTTCCCGAGCCGATGATTGAATTACTTCAAGATAAAGTTGATGAAGTAGTTCATCGCGCATTGTTTAATCAATCTGGAGTTTTGGTGGACACATTGCAAGATTTAATCAAGGGAAAAGTTGATGAATTAATTGTTCAAAGAGACCAGCTCGGGGGGTAGATTGAAGAACAACAACAATATCGGCCAGAGGAACAAAGACATTAGAAGAACAATGGTTGGGCCGACATGATCGCTGATGTCATGAGAGAGCAGTTTGGACTCAAACCAAAAGACAATGGCAACATGTATCGGCACCAATATCCAGAATATTTTGATCGGGTTCCACTGCCAAACCGATACAAGGTGCCAGACTTCTCTAAATTTTCAGGACAAGATAATGTATCTACTTATGAGCATGTTAGCTGATTATTAGCTCAGTGTGGTGAAGCATCGGCTACAGAGGCCCTCAGAGTTAGATTGTTCCCACTCTCATTATCTGGATCGGCGTTTACTTGGTTTTTGTCTCTACCTTATAATTCAATCAGAAGTTGGGCCGATCTAGAGAAACAATTTCACAAGTACTTTTTCAGCGGGGTTCAAGAGATGAAGCTGTCAGACCTCACAGCAATCAGGCAAAAATCAGATGAATCAGTTCCAGATTACATTCAACGATTCAGAGATGTGAGGAATAGATGCTATAGTCTAGCTTTAACGGATTCTCAGCTAGCCGATTTGGCCTTCCAAGGACTGTTGGCGCCGATAAGGGAAAGATTTTCGACTCAGGATTTTGAAAGTTTGGCACACCTAGCTCAGAAGGTATCGGCTCATGAGACAAGGTTCCAAGAAGCAAGAAAATTCATCAAAAAGATGAACAATGTCAATAATGTCTACAGTTATGACTCTGATTCCAAAGATGATGACCCAGAAATCAATGCAGCCGAGTGGGCTAGGAACAAGAAGACGGTGGTCTGTCAATGGGTCAAGAATGCAGGAAAAGGGAAAGATTCGATTTTGACATTACCAAAGCCGACAAGATTTTTGATCTTCTTCTCCAAGAAAAACAGATTCAACTACCAGTAGGACATGTCATCCCATCGGCTGAAGAGTTGAAGAAGAGGAAATATTGCAAGTGGCACAATACAGGGTCTCATAATACTAATGATTGCAAGATTTTCAGGCAGCAGATCCAGTTGGCTATCGAACAAGGCAAGATCAAGGTCGACGAATCCAAGAGGCCGATGCAGATAGATGGACACCCTTTTCCAGTCAACATGGTGCATTCTGGACATAACCGGAATACAGCCGATGGAGGTAAAAATTACACCAGGAGCATCAGATCGGCTGGTATGATCAACAAATACCAAAAAAGGCGCCATGGGGAAGAGGAGTCGTATTCTCATGAAAGTGAAAGATATTTTGATCCTTACTGGAGTTGTGAATTTTTTAGATTTTGCTAGAATGAGGGTATGAGGTTACCATCTATTGAAGATTGTCCTGGATGCAGTGATTCTGACGCACAATTCATCCAAAGATCAAACCGACAGAATACAACTGTGCATCGGCCGATTCACGCAAGATTACCGGTTCATGAGAGACTTGGGCCGATTCGGCAAAACAATGATGAAGATGATCCACCTAGCGAATCCAAGCCAATGCATCCTCAATGGTGCCCTTCTGGAATCTTTACCAAAAATCAAAAGAGGAGAGTCCAAAGGATGAGGAACAGGGAACAATTCCAGGAGGTCGAAGGGGAAATTGAACATCGGCTGAGGCAGGGAACAAAGAAAGTCTGGCGCGTGAAGAGCAAAGTAGTGCCAGCCGATGAAGTCAAAGCCGATCGTAACAAGAATCAACAACATAAGGGCAAAGAGGTGATGACATCTTCCATAAATATGGTTTTTATGTTACCAGCTGAATATGCAGTTGAGCAAGTTGTCGAGCAAGAAGAAAATCTGCCATCGGCTAAATTGATGTTATCTCCACAGTAAGCTGTTTTTGAGAAGCCCGAAGGAACTGATCATCGGCATCTCAAGCCACTGTATGTCAAAGGATTTGTCAATGGCAAGCCGATGTCAAAGATGCTAGTCGATGGAGGAGCAGCTGTCAATCTAATGTCATATACAATATTCAGGAAACTTGGGAAGAATTCAGAGGATCTGATCAAGACCAATATGGTTCTAAAAGATTTTGGCGGGAATCCATCTGAAACCAAGGGAGTTTTGAATGTGGAGCTAACCATCGACAGTAAAACAATTCCTACCACGTTCTTTGTTATTGATGGGAAGGGTTCCTATAGTCTGTTGCTGGGAAGAGATTGGATCCATGCTAACTGTTGCATCCCTTCAACAATGCACCAAAGTCTGATTCAATGGCAAGGAGACCAAATCGTGCCAACCGACAGGCCAGTCAATGTAGCTAGTGCCGATTTATCTGTTTGGGAGATGGAAGGAATTGATTGTTTATCTGAAAAAGTTTGGCAAGGAGATTACTTAAAGATTTCTGATTATGCCATACAGCCAACAGGAGATGGAGAGCACTAATTCTTGTTTTGATGGCGCCGTGGAGGGTTCCAACTTCTACACAAAGGACACTGTTGACGATCTCGACGGCAAGCTAGGACAAGTTTTTATGTCGGCCGATGAATTAGAAGAAATCGACATTGGACCAGGTGATAGGCCTAGGCCGACATATATTAGTAAGGGTTTATCAAAGGAATTTAAATGTAAATTAATAGCACTTTTAAAAGAGTATAGAGATTGTTTTGCCTGGGAATATTATGAGATGTCAGGACTTAGCCGATCGATAGTTGAACATCGGCTCCCTATCAAACCAGGCTATCGGCCGTACAAGCAACCTCCAAGGCGTTGTAAAGCTGCAATATATGATGTTATTAAGGCCGAAATAACAAGACTCTACGATGCTAATTTTATCAGACCATGCCGGTATGCTGAGTGGATTTCTAACATAGTTCCAGTCATCAAGAAAAATGGCAAGCTTCGAGTTTGCATTGATTTCAGAGATTTAAACAAGGCTACACCAAAAGATGAATACCCAATGTCAGTAGCCGATCAACTTGTCGATGCAGCATCTGGACACAAAATCATCAGCTTTATGGATGGCAATGCTGGATACAATCAAATTTTCATGGCTGAGGAAGATATTCATAAGACTGCTTTGAGATGTCCTGGTGCAATCGGCTTGTATGAGTGGGTGGTTATGACTTTTGGTTTGAAAAGTGCTGGTGCTACATATCAGAGGGCCATGAACTATATTTTTCATGATCTCATCGGCACATTGGTCAAGATATATATTGATGATGTGGTGGTTAAATCTAAGAGAGTTGATGAACATATAGCCGATTTGAGACAAGTCTTGGAAAGGGCAAGGAAGTATGGGTTGAAGATGAATCGTACTAAGTGTGCTTTTGGTGTATCGGCTGGTCAGTTTCTTGGATTCTTGGTACATGAGCGTGGGATTGAGATTCCTCAGAGGAGTATTGAGGCAATCAAGGATATAAAACCTCCGGAAGACAAAACCAAGTTGCAATCATTGATCGGCAAGATAAATTTTGTTCAGCGTTTCATATCAAACTTGTCTGGCCGAATAGAACCATTTACTCCATTATTAAGGTTGAAGGCCGATCAAGAATTTGTTTGGGGAGAAAAGCAGCAGCAAGCATAGGACAACATCAAGGACTATTTGAGTACTCCTCCAGTTCTTATACCGCCACAGAAGGGGATTCCGTTCAAGTTGTATTTGTTAGCCGATCAGAACTCTATCGGCTCAGTTTTGATCCAAGAGGTTGAGGGGAAGGAAAGAGTCATATTCTATCTCAGTTGACGTCTTTTGGATGCAGAAACAAGGTATTCACCTGTGGAGAAATTATGCCTGTGTTTATATTTTTCTTGTACAAAGTTGAGACATTATTTACTCTCTAATGAGTGTATCATAGTATGCAAGGCCGATGTGGTGCGATATATGCTATCGGCTCCAGTTCTAAAAGGGTGAATTGGGAAGTGCATCTTTGCTTTATCAGAATTTGATCTCAGGTATGAATCGGCTAAGGCGGTTAAAGGGCAAGCGATAGCCGATTTCATAGTTGAACACAGGATACTAGTATTGACAATATTGATATTATGCCATGGACTTTGTTTTTTGATGGATCTGTTTGCACTCATGGTTGTGGTATCGGCTTAGTCATTATATCACCTAGGGGGCAAGTTTTCAGTTTGCTTTTACTATTAAGCCTTACTCTACAAATAATCAGGCAGAATATGAAGCTGTTCTCAAAGGGTTGCAATTATTGAGAGAAGTTGAAGCCGATACTGTTGAAATCATGGGAGATTCATTATTAGTGATAAGTCAATTGTCTGGGGAATATGAGTGCAAAAATGATATTTTGATGGTCTACAATGAGAAATGTCAAGAGCTGATGAAGGCTTTGAAGATAGTTACTTTAAAACATATCCCTAGAGAACAAAATGCTGAGGCCAATGATTTAGCTCAAGGTGCATCAGGCTACAAGCCGATGTTACAAGGGATTGAAGTAGAAGTGTCCTGCATATCGGCCGATGATTGGAGGTTTGATGTTTTTGAGTATTTGAAGAATCCTTCCAGATCGGTTTCAAGGAAATTACGGTATAAAGCTCTCAAATATGTTCTGTTGGATGATACATTATACTATCGGATGATTGATGGAGTTCTTTTTAAGTGCTTGAGTATGGAAGAAGCAAAAGTTGTCATGTGTGAAGTTCATGAGGGTATTTGTGGGACACATCAATCGGCTCACAAGATGAGATGGCTAATTTGAAGAGGTTGATATGTTTGGCCGACAATGCTGGAAGATTGCTTTAGATATTATAAAGGTTGCCAAGATTGATAGAAATTTGGAGCAATTCAGAGAGCACCAGCATCGGCTATGAATCCTATTATCAAGCCATGGCCGTTCAGAGGTTGGGGTATTGATATGATCGGCCAGATCAATCCACCGTCAAGTAAAGGGCATAAATTCATATTGGTTGCAACTGATTATTTTACTAAGTGGGTTGAAGCGATACCTTTGAAAAAGGTTGATAGCAAAGATGCAAATGAGTTTGTCAAATAACACATTATCTATCGGTTTGGTTTGCCACAGACGATTACAACTGATCAAGGATCTATCTTTGTATCCGATGAGTTTGTTCAGTTTGCTGATAGCATGGGAATTAAGTTGTTGAATTCTTCACTATATTATGCACAAGCAAATGGGCAAGCTGAAGCATCTAACAAGAGTTTGATTAAGCTGGTTAAGAGAAAAATAGCTGAATATCCCAAGAAGTGGCATACTATTTTGGCCGAAGCATTGTGGTCATATCGGATGGCTTGTAAGGTGCAATTCAGGTACCTCCTTATCAACTAGTTTATGGGCATGAAGTTGTGTTACCATGGGAAACTAACATCGGCTCCAGAAGAATTTCTTTACAAGATGAGTTAACAGCCGATGATTATCATAACTTGATGGTTGATGAGTCGGAAGATTTGGTTCAAGCTAGATTGCGAGCTCTTGAAAAGGTTAAGAAAGACAAAGAAAGAGTTGTTCGACATTATAATAAAAAGGTTGTGCCCAAATCTTTTGAGGAAGGAGAACTGGTTTGGAAATTGGTGTTGCCGATAGCGGCCAGAGATAATAAATTGGGCAAGTGGTCACCGAATTGGGAGGGGCCGTTTCAAATCCACAAATGCGTTTCTAAAGGGACTTATATGTTAAAAGGACTTGATGGAGAGGTGTTTGGACCAGCACTTAATGGAAAGTATTTGAAGAAATATTACCCAAGCGTTTGGATTGGTTCATAATCGGTTATGGTTCGCCGATGTATGGTTGATAGCCGATGTATTTTCATCGCCTTTAGATGGCCGACATTTTTATCACCCTTAGTAATATAAGTTTGAAGCATTATGTTCCCTACTACAAACTTGGGGGCATGGAGGACGAAAGTTGGAAATTTTTGAGCAAATTTTTGAATACAAGTTGAGATAACGTCATGCACTATCATATGTCGGCTCGATGGTCGATAGCAGGTTATGTTTCTGAATTTGGCTAAGTGTGATATCGGCTCGATAGCCGATACATATATTATAGCAAAATATTGTTTGAGGTAACTGTTAAAACATTACATCAACCCAAGAAGTTTTGGATTGCCAGAATTGCACGCGGGCGAATTTGCTTGACTTCATCAATTATTTTGGTGTCTGCGGCATCAGTTCCTGGTACGGGCTTGAGGGATTTGTTGAGAGAAGCCAGATGTTTAATTGAAGACTTCAATTTGGATTTTTGTTCTTCAATGGCTTGAGGCAGATCGGCTATTCTTTTTTCTGCTTCAGCAATCTTCACTCGGCATTGACGAAGTTGGACTAAGAGATTAGATTCTTCTTGCCTAAGTCTATCCAATTCTTGCCGAGTTGATTCTGGGCCAGCCGTTAGTTCATCTAATTTTTATTTTTCCTCATTCACCTGCTGTCGGCTGACTTGGAAAGTTGCTTCGAGAGCTTTATATTCTAGCCGATCAGACATCCTTTGCTTTGCTCTCTCAAGCTTGAATTTATGTTGTTCCAAGAAGATGGCTGGGGAGATAGAATCAATCAGATCTTCCGGGAGTTGGTCTTGAATTTCTGAGAATCTAGACCTGATTGAGCCGCAATCTGCAACCAAGCTATCTAGTGATGCATTCAGCCGATCTGCAATATCGGTTAACTTTGTTTTTAGTTCATCAGCTACCGGAGATTTTGCCTTGCTTGCTGTTTCTTCTTCTTCATCATCCATGAATTGTCTTATGTCGAAAGAGAACATATCGGCTAGAGCCTGAAGAAAAGGAGTATAAGTAAGATTCATAAAATTAGCCGATATGAGTTACAGTTGATCGTGATCTTACAGGGATTGGGGAAGAAGGAATTATGGCTGCTGTGTCCTCTAGGTGATGACTTCCTGTACCCGATGTTGTATGCTCGCTTGAAGCTTGATGGAGAGGTGATATTGCTCGGGTAGGCTGGAAATTGTATAAGTATAACAGATAATGGTAAGATTGACACATGTAAAAGTAAAGAGAATTTGTATACCTGAGTTTTTCGGGGTCGACGTCTGGGAGTTGGAGCTTTAGCTGGACTTGCTTGGTTGACTTGTGGTGAATCGGCTCGAGAATTTGGACTGGAGATGTTACCAGATTCACTAAGTTCGGCAGCAGCTTCATCTATTTCCTCTTCAATGACTTCTTCATCAAGGAATTCTTCCACGGATGGGTCAAGTGGAGCATCATCGGCTGAGGGCTTTTGCTTTTTGGCAGGCATTTTCTTTTTTGGTGCAGTTGGCTTAACAGCAGGTTTCTTGGTCCTTTTTCTTTTGCCAGCTGTAGTAATCGGCTGCCTGATTTGACCTTGGAGTAGATCTTTGATGGCTAGGGCATTAAAGCCGATTGAAGAAGGAGCCAAGTCTTTGCCAGATGATGTCTTGGTAGGGGCATAGTTGATTTCTTTGCCACTGATGCTTTTGGTTGGAGGAGGGGAGCCGAGACTCTGAAAAATACATAGGAAGATATCAGAAGATTTGTGGTGGATGATGAGAATAATAAGAGATGTAATAAGAGGTATAAAAATTTACCTGAGAACTGATAGATGGATTCATGGTGATCAAGTAGAAATCGGCTGGCATGGACAGAAACAGATGTGTTTTCCATTCACCCCACCACTTGTCAAATAGTTGGCTTCTTTGTCTGATCAAGGATATCTGGCCGATAGACCCTAGAGGGGGGCTTTCAAGACTCAGAAGTCTATCCATTACTAGAGCTGATGGAACAATGCCCCTTGTTTGGATTTTTTCTGAGAAGTACAGACCAATCGGCAGCTGTCCCATGCCAAGTTGTCTAGCAGCAATCATGGGGTGATAGAACTCATATGAGGACTGTATGTATCGGCCTTTAGATACGCCTGTTGGTAATAGGCAAGGAGTAATGGCCGATATGAAGATATCTCTGATACCTGGGAAATCCTCATTGTTCAGGTCGTCAAGTCTGAGATTGGTTGTCAATTCATAATTACTGTAGTCTTCATAAGGAAACCAAACTCTAGACTCATGTGGGAATCCATCATAGAATTTCCTGAACCATTCACAGAATTGGTCAGCCGATGTTCCCGTGCGAGGATAAGATGATGTTGTTTCTCCAAAGGATAAGCATCGGCGTGTTGATTCATGATCGGCTAAGGATGGGAATGACAAATCATCCAGGGGAGTTCTATCAGCAACCTTGATGGTGTACATGTTAAGCCATATTTGCACAAACCACCAGGGGCCTCCGTAATTGGTTGAAGTGTCCATAAGGAGTTTGTCCGATGTTTGACTCAGGGTTTGATATATTGCTCCCAAGAGATATTTGCCTAATGGGATGGGTTTTTTTGGACACAAGAGCTTCTACTA
Source organism: Oryza punctata (assembly GCA_000573905.2). Lineage (NCBI taxonomy): Eukaryota > Viridiplantae > Streptophyta > Magnoliopsida > Poales > Poaceae > Oryza > Oryza punctata. The sequence continues at coordinate 5,262,130 of CM002489.2, read as the reverse complement.
GATGTTGCCAATTTGCTGTTGGTCCACAGGTTGAGCCACAAAATAGCAATTTGTCTAGCCACATCATTAGAAAGGCTGTATGTTCTCTAGGTGTAACGTCCCGCCTCTCCAAGGCCGGGCCCACTTACTTCTGGCAGCTTTCCTAGGACATAGACTGCCCTCACAGACCAACACAAGTCTTTGCTGCACACTTTGTCCTCACTCCTGCGCACCCGGGAAGAATTTCCCGGTCGGTCACTCATCCCAAATTACTCCAGGCCAAGCCCTCACAGACCAACACAAGTCTTTGCTGCACACTTTGTCCTCACTCGTGCGCACCCGGGAAGAATTTCCCGGTCGGTCACTCATCCCAAATTACTCCAGGCCAAGCACGCTTAACCTCATAGTTCTTTGGAGATAGGCTTCCGGAAAAGAAGTTGCAACTTGTTGATATGAGTATTCTATTAATCCTATTAAGCCCTGGGCCGGGATGTTACATCCTCACCCCCTTAAGACACCGACGTCCTCGTCGGTCAACCCTAGGCTAGGAACATCCCCTCTTGGCCACGTCCGTGTGTCGAGTGCCAGCGCATGTGCTATGCTGTGTGACCACTCCCGGTCCACACCAGCCATGCGCACCATGCCTGCGCAACTGCGACACACGCGCCCGTGAAACCGCGAGAGTCGGCTCTGATACCATTCTGTAACGTCCCGCCTCTCCAAGGCCGGGCCCACTTACTTCTGGCAGCTTTCCTAGGACATAGACTGCCCTCACAGGCCAACACAAGTCTTTGCTACACACTTTGTCCTCACTCGTGCGCACCCGGGAAGAATTTCCCGGTCGGTCACCCATGAAGAATTTCCCGGTCGGTCACCCATCCCAAATTACTCCAGGCCAAGCACGCTTAACCTCGTAGTTCTTTGGAGATAGGCTTCCGGAAAAGAAGTTGCAACTTGTTGATATGAGTATTCTATTAATCCTATTAAGCCCTGGGCCGGGATGTTACACTAGGGGAGACAGATCCTGTGCCCATGTTCTCAGTTATGAAGCCAGACCATCCTCCAATATTCTTAGTTTGAAACTTGTGGTCGCATTTGACTTTAAAGCTAATGGGATTGGCCGATGAGGAGATATCTAAGTCGGTCAGCATTTGTCTAACAGTGTGGGGGTCATTGGACCATGGCTAAACAGGAAAGCATTTAAAGTATCGGACCAAAAATAAGGGGCAGCCGATAGCATGGGTTCATCCTTCTTTATATCGGCTAAAGAGAGTGAGAGGCATTGAGAAATACCTCTCTCGTCCCAATGGGTTTGCTTGCTGGCCGACATCCTTTTGTACCAGGTTTTCCATCCATCTACGGCCGATGGCCAAGATCTAATGATATTGGGCCAGTGTGTGGAGTTGGGCTTGGATTCTTTGAATGGGCTACGGTTGGTTTCAGAGTTGATGAACATAGTGGGGTCTTCATCGCCCATCGGCCCGAGGAAATAATGGCTTGGTTCTCTTTCGATGGGGATTGCGATCAAATTTCTCAAGTGCTGCGAAAGAAGAAAAAAGGGGGAAGAAAGCAAATTAAGATAAAGACGATCTGAATTCACAGGTTGGATAGAGAAGGTTGTGGCCGATATGAATAGGGAATGAGAGCGGTAGAATACCTGAGGGATGTCTGCAGAGGTTGCCATTAGAGCAGAAAATCGGTGTTGCCGCTGGAGAAGGTGGTTGCCGGTGAGGTCGCCGGAGCGGAGAGAGAGAATAATCACCGGGGGTCGCGGAGAATTTTGGTGCTTTAAGCTGTGAAAAGCGGAGTTAACGCCGTGAAATCTCCGGAAAAGCGGTTGGTATTTAAAGAAGTAGGTGCGTAACGGTCACAGGGGTAACCCTAGATTTTTGCGGTTTTGAAGAGATAATTCCGTTGCATTATATAATACTTCGGAATTGGGGGGCATGTGTTGACGATGAAATTTGGTAAGCAAATCTAATCTATGTGAATCGGAAACACAATCTGGTCCAAAGCGGATTTGAAGATACGCGAGGATATCGGAAATAGAGTGCGCATCGGCTGGAGTTCGTATCGGCTGGAGACTGATTCTGAGAAGGATAGCCGATGGGGCCGATATTGCATGTGAAGTCAATATCGGGTTCGACAGAGGACTTACGATGGGATTGCCGTGCAAGGATAGAGTCTAAAATTGGCGATTGTATCTATTAATTAGGATATTTTGTAATTTACTTACAGATTATCGTGGTAAGAGTCCGCCTAAGGGACTTGTTCGTTAGTTGGATTTGTATTAGGTTAATATGAGTTGTGTCCGTGATGGACAATGTTTGTATTTTCGGGTATAAATATAATCCCGAGGTCTTGTAAATAATAACAACAGACGTTCAATCAATCTCGGCGCATCGCCACCTTTGTTTACAACTTCGACGCATCGCCACCCTCTTTTTGAGGTTTTTACTTATCAAACCGGCAGAATTTGGCACCTGACGCGGGGCTGCATCGGCTTTCGATCTCCGGCGAAGGGGTAAGCCCTACGTTTCATCGAGCCCTGGTGAATCTATCGGCTACATTGGTGTTGTTCAAGGCTGCATCGCTTTGATCTCTTGATTGCTCTGGTTTGGTTGATATATTTACCTGATATCTCAATTCTATCTTAATTGCATTGTGTTTAGAGACGCATCGGTTTAGTTGGGACTATCTCGGTTAAGTCTGATCTTCTATCTTAGCCGTTACAATCACAATGTTGTTTTAAATAGATTTGTTATATCCATCACATAAGACAGATCTATCGGTTCATCAAGTATTAGATTATCATATACAATCTCGTGCTGCATCGGTTAGGTTCGACCTACTAGATTGTTGTTGATAATATAAATCTTGTTAAGCCGATAGGTTCATGCTAATGTTTTATTGGAGTGCTAGCCGATGAGTTATCTGGACGTTGCATAGGCATACAAGGATTACTTACAAAGTTGGTTTTAGCCGATGACAACAAAGGTTTCACTATTTATATAATCGTTTGGATTTAATGACATCAGACCTCCAGTCAATGAATGCTTCAACCTTCGAATCAGTGCTTATTCAATTTATCATTACTAGCCGATTGATTTCTACTGGATTATATTATTTCTTTTTCATCAGCCGATTATCGTTATGTCATTGTTTACTCAAGTATCAAGATCTATATCAGCATCGGCTGGTATCGGCATCGGCTGGAATCACTCCATCGGCTTGTCAGCCGATCGGCTATCTTTTGATCTTCAATTTATATATCTTGTCAGTTGCAGGATCAAACTGACTGGCACGCCCGCATCTCATCATTATTCTGGACCTGCACTGGAGCTAAGCAGATCTCCTAGGCCGTCGTGTTTTTACGTCAACACGTTCGCCCTTCCTCTCTTTTTTGCCAGATCCTCGCGGCCCATTGTTTGACCGAGCGAACCATGCGGGCCCGTCTGGATGGCCTGAAGAACCGTCTTCGGGCCAAGGACAATGAACTGGGCCGCAAGGGCCTGGAAATGGAAGGCCTCGCCCGATCCCTCAGGGAGGCGAAGGCCGAAAACAAATGTCTCCAGGCCGAGCTAGACAAGGGCAGCGAGGCGAAGGCAGAGATCGAGCGCCTCAAGGCCGAACTTGAGAAAGAGCGGGGGCACTCCGCCGCCCTTACAGATTACTACAATCTAACGGAGCCGAAGATGGAGGCTCTTCTCCAGGAAGCTGGCAAGGCGGAGGCGAAGTCTCAGCGACTTGCGCACGAGGTGGCAAGGGCCACCGAATCCGCCAAGACCGCCTGTCGCACGCTTCACCTCGCCCTTACTGACATGGGGGCGAAGGTGCGGGGTGTGCCAGGCGAACATGCTTCCGCCTTTGAGTTCTCCGAATGGGCTCAAAAGGCTGGCGGTGCGGTCTCGGACTGTGCCACCGCGTACGGTGATTGTTGTGAGCGCGTGACTGCGACCTTCGCCATGGGCCTGCTACAGCAGTCCAGGTTTGAGCATATGGCCAAGTTCCCCGACTTCGCGAAGGGGGACTGGGAGGTTAGCGCCCAGGACATTTCGCCCACACTCCGCGCTTGGCGTAAGCAATTCTGGCAGAAGGACGGCCGATCCACTGCCAAGGCCCGCCTGCTCGAGCAGCTAGTGAAGACGGAGGCGGCGGACCAAGGCGAAGAGCCGGCCGGAGGGGGTCGAGGCGATGCCCAAGACCACCCAGAGGTGTGAGGCCCTCCACCCGCTTTTGTAGATTTTAATAGTTTTTACTTTTTGGTGTTTGCCGTATAGGGCGAACAATGTAAATATGGCCGATGGCCAATCTTATTGTAGATTGTTTTAACATATGTAATATATGACAAGTTTCACCAACTGCGTTTGATGTCTTTTGTACTCGTGCTTGCATTGTTTCACTTACTCTTTTCGCCCAACTTATGTGTTTTAACTTCGCTTCCTGCGCTTCGCCACTTGATTTCCCACTGTTTTCAGGGTCTACGCCGAAAACTATGCGTTCGGCCCCCCTTTGGGGATTGGGGAAGCAGGAATGAGAAGTTTCTTGCAGTAAAAAATTTGCCGAAGGTCCGGTACCTGCTTCGACCTATTTACCGCGAGATGATAATAAACGGCAACAGTTACAAAGTCGTGAATGTTGCTAGCTAGATGCGAACGCACCCCGGGCAAACCTTGGAAGACTACGATCGTGTCCACTCGGCGTGCCTGGAGGGCATGGTTCGCTTCTGGCGAAACCATCAAAGGACCGATCGGCAGGAGGCGATCGCCCAGCGCCGTTACAGCCTATCTCTTGTTTCGCTCCCTTCTCCCCTTAGGATAGTTTCCAACATTAGTAGTGACGACAAACCTAGTTCGCCGGATCACTCCTTAGGAAGTGGTAGTTGTTTTGGGGGCGAAGATGTAATTTATTTATAAACTGAGCTGTAAAGCCTGTTGTATTCCTTTTCGTCTGTGTCGTGTTGTACGACATGTACTCTTTGATTATATATTTTTTGAAGTTAATAAAGATGTGCTTTTATTTCCTTTTCGCTATTTCTTGCATTATCACTTTTCGTGCTTTCGTTAGGTCGGAGTGTATCGGCCCCTTTGCGTGTATTAGCGAAATAGGTCTGCTGACTTTTCAGCTTTCGTCTTCCGTTATCGGTCTTTGGTACTTCCCACTGGGAGCGGCACACGTTTTTGTGTAGATCGAGTATAACGGTGTTCGGTTAGTTACTTTCCGAAGCAAGCTGTCGCGGTTTCAACGTTCGGCGAGCGATGCTTCGGCCGATTCGTTTCGCCCCCCGGCGTTTTCGCTGATCAAGCGTTTGCCTTGGGGTTTTTCCACGAATTATCATGTACACAAGAAAAAAAGGCGAAAGACACAAAGATTTTATACTGGTTCGGGCCACCAGAGTGGATAATAGCCCTACGTCCAATTTTTTTCTTTTTTCATTTTCTCCTTTTTTTTGTATTTTTGTGCCAGAAGGCTTACATAATGGCAGATGCCGAAAGGGCTATGTAACAGTATGTACATTTTTACACTTTGGCGAATAGGGTGCCACCCTTTCTAAACATAGAAACGCTTAAGAGAAGCGGCGTTCCACGAATGGTCGAACTCATCGCCTTCCAGTGTTGCTAGGCGAAAGGAGCTCATCCTTGACCTGTGCTTGATGAGGTACGGCCCTTCCCACTTCGATTCAAGCTTCCCGACCGCTACTGGGTTCGCCTTCTTCCTTAGGACGAGATGGCCGGGTAATAGCTCCGTCGGGCGAACCTTTTTGTTGTAGGTTGCCGAAGTACTTGTGGCGTATTTGCGCATATGTTCTAGCGCTTTGACTCTTACCCCCTCGAGGAGTTCGAGCGACACTTCGCGCCCATCTTCGCCCCCAGAGAACATCACCCTTGGCGAGTTAGCCCCTAGTTCTGTTGGGGTCATTGCTTTGTCCCCATAAAGAAGCATGAACGGGCTGAACTTGGTTGGCCTTGTGGGGGTTGTCCGAAGGGCCCAGAGAACGGACAGCATTTCATCTGGCCATCTGTCTTTTGCCGCCCCTTCAAGTCTTTTCTTGAGCGCCTCCAAGATCTTACCATTTGTGCGTTCGGCCGCCCCATTCGACTGTGGGTGTGCAACCGAAGCGAACCTGATTTCCAGGTTTAGCCCTTCGCACATTTCTCTGAATTTGTCAGAGTCGAACTGCTTGCCGTTGTCTGTGATGAATTCTTCTGGCACTCCGAAACGGCAAACAATATTTTTCCAAACAAACTTCTGTACTGCTACCGAAGTGATCACGCCGAGTGGTTCGGCCTCGAGCCAACGTGAGAAGTATTCAATGGCTACAATTGCGAACTTGTATCCATTTCGCGCCACAGGGAATGGGCCAATGATGTCTAGCCCCCACCTGGCGAAAGGCCAGATTGGTGCGATGGGTTGCAACTCATATTGTGGTGCGGTCTGGCTTCGGCCATGTTGCTGACAGCTTTCGCACTTTTTGGCCTGCTCAACGCAGACTTTCAGCACGGTGGGCTAATACACTCCCTGGTGAAACACCTTGGAGGCAACTGTTCTTGCAGCCTGGTGTGCACCGGCACAGCCCCTGTTGTATTTCTTTCACCATTTCCTCGCCTTCGGCGACGGAGATGCATCGAAGTAAAGGTTGGAGCACCCCAGAGCGATATAGCTGCCCTGAGACCAGCTTGTATTGCTTGGCTCTAATCTGTAAGCACTTCACTTCTGCTTCATCTTCTGGGAGCCAGCCGTTCTTGAGGTATTTTACGAACGGAGTTCGCCAGTCCTCTGGGTCTTCGCCCAGGTTCTCCTGGTGAACTACCATGATATCTAGGGTTTCTGTGGGCACACTTGGTGTGTACAAGACTTCAAAAAAGATGCCTGGTGAATGCGGGCCTCTACATGCGGCAGATTTCGCCAGGGTATCTGCTTCCTCATTCTGACCTCTAGGTAAATGTTCGATCGTTATGCCGGCGAAACACTTTTCCATGGATCGAACAGCCTCCAGGTACCTCTTCATTCCATCTTCTTTTGCCTCAAAGGATTTGTCAACATGGCTTGCCACCAGTTTGGAGTCTGTTCAGATGAGCAAACGCCAAACCCCCAATGCTTTCACCTTTCTTAGACCCAACAACACCGCTTCGTATTCTGCCGTGTTATTGGTCGTGTCGAACTGCAACCTTGCAGCATACCGAATCGGCACGCCCCATGGCGAAGTGAGTACCGCCGTGGCGCCCGCCCCCCTGTGCAACCACGAGCCATCGGAGTGCATTATCCAAGGTTGTTCGACGGGCTGAGGTTCAGGGGCGGAAGCCGGTGTCCATTCGGCCACGAAGTTGGTTAGGACTTGGGACTTGATAGCAGTGCGGGCGACAAAATGCAGGTCGAAAGGAGATAACTCTGCTGCCCACTTGCTGAGCCTACCAGAGATTTCCTTGCCCCGGAGCACTTCGCCCAAAGGATACTGCGATGGTACAGTGACTTTGTGGGCCTGAAAATAGTGCTTGAGTTTGCGCGAAGCCTCAGAGATGAAGTACACTGGTTTCTGTCCTGACTCTATCTCTTGGATAAGTACTGCACTGACCGCCACCAGTGAAGCCGCTAGATATAGCAGCATTTCGCTTCCCGGTGTTGGGCTGACCAGTGCGGGTGGGCTTTGCAGGTACTGCTTTAGTTCTTCGAACGCTGCCTGACATTCGGGAGTCCAGCTAGACTTTCCCGCGCCCCGGAGGGTCCTAAAGAATGGCAAACCCCTTTCAGTTGCCTTTGAGAGAAGACAACTGAGCGCCACAATTCGGCCTGCGAGCTTTTGTACTTCGCGTACTGTCACACCCTAAAAATCTCTAAATTACAAATTATTGTTTAAATGGAACTATTAGAAATGATTTTAAAAGCCTAGAAGAAAAGATCTAATTTTAAGTTAATAAATTCCAATATAAAAGTGGGCTAGATAAAATTTTAATAAATACTTCTCTTGTTTCAATTATTCCTAGATTTTTCTGGGATTTATTTGAGCCAAGAAAGTACTTTTTATCAATGGAATTGCATTTCATGCATCACTTAAAAAGAAAAAGGTTAAAACCCCCTCTCTTTTGGTTTTGGGCCAAAAGGCCTTTCTTTTTCCCTCTCCCCTCCTCTCTTCGGCCTACGCACGTGCGGCCCAGCCAACCCACTAGGCCGCCGCCCCTCCATCCCTCTCTCTCTTCCGCTGACAGGTGGGGGCCCCCTTTTGGTCGTCTTCCTCCTCGCACCGCCTGCAGCCGAGTCGAGTCCGAGCGCCATAGGCCGTCGCCCCCTTCCAAATATCGTCGCCCCTTTCCCGATTCGATCAAATTGATAGAGGGGAAATGATCCCCTTAATCTCCTCTCTCTTTTCTCTATAGGAAGTTTAGCCTATTTCGTTTGGAAATCGCCGGATTTGAACTCGATTCGGATTCATTTTTCCTTCTCTAACCCTAAGTTTTCCATCCCCGACGCCGGTTGCCTTGGGCCTAGCCACCGCCCCTGACCCTATAAAATGGACCCCCTGGACCTCCTCTTTCCACCACTGCCTACGCCCTAGCTTCTCGTCGACCGTGGCACCCTAGCCACTGCAACTTGTGCACCGCCGCCGCCGGGAGAAGTCCAGCCACGCGCTGCCATCGTTCCTGTCGCCGCCGTCGCTCGGGAAGACCACCGTCGGGTTCGCCAAGTCGTCGCCGTCCTCGTCCGGTCCTCCGTTTCGCCAAAGACCGTCGTCTGTTGCCGTCCGACGTCGTCTGTGCTCTCGGTGAGTTCATCGTCGTCGCCGGCGATGACGTCATCTCTGATGTCGGTCGTCCGTTTCTGTAGACCGTCTCTGTGCACCCTGTCCATCGCAAACCTCAGCTCGCGGATGCAATAAAATCTGTTCCCTCTTAAAAAATAATAATTCTTTATTGCGTCATAATCCAATTAAAATCCATCTAAATGCTTTAATCTGATTTAAACTTTAAAAATTCATAATTAATTCATCCTAGCTCGGATTTAGTTGGTTCAAGTTTCTAAATTTTTCTAACATTGAGATCTACATGTTAAAAATATCCACATGTATTGTTTATGATTGTTTATGTGCTGTTTTAGTGATTTTGATCTTTTATGCTTAGATTCCGATGTTCCCGGAGAGTCCGATTTTGCAGGAGAAGACTTTGAACAGTTTCAAGGCTAGCAAGGCAAGTCACCCAGATCCTAAATACCCCTTTGAGCATGTTGATCCCATTTAAAGCTATTGTTTTTATTCAACTTCTGCATTTATTTTTGAATGTCATCGGGTGGGAACAACCTATTGCCTTGTTATAGCCCTTTGTATTGATTACCCTTACGTTGTCACTTGGTTAATAATTGGATTAGCTAGAACATTATATGGTTTTAGCTAAATTAATTAGGATGCTTAGTCATGCTTAGAGACTCAAGCTCACATGAATGGGGTAATTAATGCTTCACCATTACTTAATGATGGATTAATGGTAGATTATGATGGTTAATCAAGATAGGGTGATTAATAAATACGCCAACTAAAACTTGATAATGGCGGGTTGTGAGAACATGGTTTGGATGGTCGTGCTCATGACAGTTAAGGATCGGTTCACGAGTTTTGGTTGTGAGACATTAACCGTGCCAACCACAAGCCAGCGTGGGCAACGGCTTTACCATTTGTGTAGTGAGGTTCATTGTGGGGCACCAGACTGAGAAGTGGCGGAGATAAGCCCACGGGGGTCGCTGGGGAGTCCATGCCTTGTTTTATAAGGGAGTGATTATGATCCAGGAATGGTGCACTGCTTTGAATTGTGTTATGCATAGGGTATTGTCACAATCTCTATTCGGGTACTTGCTAAGTATCGCGACGCATGGTTGACATGATGTTGAGGTTGTGTCTTGTGTGTACAGTGGTACGCCTCTGATCAGAGTAGAACTATTCGAATAGTCATGCCCGCGGTCATGGGCGGGTCAAACAATGTCTTTCGTGATTAGTCTCACACTTCTCACCATAATAAATGATGTTGTAATTGGTAATAACTTGTTTAGCTCCTGGTTTGGAATGGCATATTCCTGGTTTGGAGATAGGTCTGTACAGTCGGGAATGGTTGTTCAGAATGGTTGGGCCTGTGCAACGGGTGTGTTGCATAGCGTTGGATTAATATTGTTTAATTAAATACTTTACTGTTTTGCTAAATTCTGTAGTGTTTATTAAATGCCATTTACACAAATGAGACTGTATTATGCCATCCTTTGTTATCCCTTGCACTTGCATATTTGTTGCGTGGCTTGCTGAGTATGCCATATACTCACCTTGCAATCATTCATCAGAGGAGGAGTTCTACAGTGATGCTGAAGGTGTGGAGGATTAGGCATAACCCTGGTCAAGCTGCTTGTGGATTGGAGTCACCTGTGTTATTTATTTTATATTCCGCTACTTAGATCTTTATTGTTTGAGAGGAACTATCTATCTCTGTAATAACTTTATATTCACCTATTAATTAGATAAATATTGCACTCTATTATCAATTTGTTATTGTGTGCCTCGGCTGATTCCTGGATGAGGGATTACACACATGTAAGCGTTTGGAGTTTTGGATAGAAATTCCGGGCGTGACAAGTTGGTATCAGAGCCTCCTGGACCCTAGGTTATGCCAAATGGTTACCCATAGAAGCCCTCTAAAAATATTGAAAAAAATAGAACTGTTCTCCTCTCTTTCTCTTTTAATTAAACCAAGCTAATGGCACCTACAGATTATAGTCTCTTTAATTGTTCACATTCAAAATTTATTTATTATTCCTATGTTGTTAGTACTGTACATCTATTACTGTACTAATGGCCCATTTACCAGCAAAAGTTTTACAACATTATTTTTATTTATCTAATCATGTTGCAATTAGTATGCTGATTTTATAACTCTCTTTTCTTTTATTTTGAAAATCTATCATTCAAAAGTGCAAAAGTTTATAATCCTGTTTCAACTTTCTCATCTTATCTGCAAGGCTAGTTTACTTTATTTATTTTTCGCTTTGATTTTCTATTTAAATTAATCCAACAACTTGTGCTATTAATTGGATAAATGTCTTAACTCTCTCCTTTCATTTGTCTTTAGATGTCGCTCTTCAAGCCTGTATACTTGTTCGGTTTTGAGGGTTTTGTTCGGGAGCTGCGTACGATGTCCTTCCCCATAGGATTCGGGACTGCCCCTCTGTATGCCCAGATTCCCCATGATCGTGATGAAGAGAAGTGTCGCGTCAAGATCACCTTGAACACTGATCGTGAAGATATCCCATCGGTGATGTTTGAAGCTGGAGGGAAAAGCTATCCTCATGCTTGTCAGGAGGTGGCAATCATCATAGGAAAGCTTCGAGACTGCTACGATGAGCAGTTGGCCGACACAGAGTATCGCTACCATCCCCGTTAGCCCCAGGGAAGTGACCGTGCCAGCTACGTTGATCCTGAAGGACTTGAGAACGATGCTACCACAAGACATTTGTTTGTGATGCTTTGGGCCATGGATGAGACCCGCGCTGACATCGTGTTGGCTGCTCAAGCTCGTGAAGACCGGAACCGTGGCAAGATATGTAAGCTGCAGGACAAGGTTGATCGTCTGGAAAAGGAACTGGCGGAATTGAAGGGAGTAGCGCCACCACAGAAGGCCAGAGTTTGTCTTACTGCAAGGAAGAGAGCCCTTTTTGTTCCCCGCTACCAGCTGGCGCCCAAGGTTCGTGTGGTGGCAAGTGAAGCTGTCCTAGTCCCAGTGGATCCTCCGGTCATCAATCTGAGTGATGATGAGGAAGAAGACCAAGAACGCACTCATTCAGAGGTCGAGTGGGGTGCTACTCAAGATGACGAGGATGAGCCGAACGAGCCTTCAGTCAACTCCGATGCCAGGAAGACCTAGACGTCTTGATTTAAGTCATTGCCTTAGTCCGTTGTGTTAGTTTGCTTGCTTAAGTTTGGTTGTGTGTGTGTGTCTTGCATGTGGTTTACATCGTTGGTAGGATGTAAAGGCATGCATTTGCTTGCTTTTGAGTGTTAGGAAGTTGGTGAGTTAAGTGGTGTGAGAGTCTTCAGTTATATGTAATAATGAAAACTCAGTTCAGATCAATCAAAGTCAAGTAGAAATTAGTTCCATGTCCTAAGTGGTTTTCCCCTTGCTTCCCTCCTTATACTCTTATCTCTGCCAGATGGTGAACACTCGCAGCAATGGAAATGGGCCCAACAACAACAACAATGGCGAGAATCCCACACTTGCCCATGTCCTTGCTCAACAAGCTCAACTTATGAACATGATGATACAACAACTCCAGAACCAATAGAACCAAGGGAACAATCATGCTCCTCCCCAGAACAAGTTAGCAGAATTTCTTCGTGTGAGGCTGCCCATTTTTTCCAGCACTGCCAATCCGGTTGATTGGCTGCACGCCATAGAAAAGAAGTTAGACCTGCTTTAGTGCACTGACCAAGAAAAAGTCTCCTTTGCTTCGCATCAGCTTCATGGCCCTGCCTCTGAGTGGTGGGATCACTTCCGTCTCAACAGAGTTACTGCTGAACCAATCACTTGGCTTGAGTTTACTGCTGCTTTCCAGAAGACTCATGTACCATCGGGAGTGGTGTCTCTCAAGAAGAAGGAGTTCAGGGCGCTCACTCAGGGATCTCGTTCCGTCACCGAGTATCTGCATGAGTTCAATCGTTTGGCCCGTTATGCTCCAGAGGATGTCCGCACTGACGAAGAGCGTCAAGAGAAGTTCTTGGAAGGACTGAATGATGAGCTATCTTACCCACTAATGACTGGGGATTATTCTGATTTCCAGAAGTTGGTGGATAAGGCCATTCGCCAGGAAGATAAGTACAATCGTATGGAACAAAAGAAACGCAGGATTGCTCACTTCAAGGCTCAGCAAGGGAATAGTCAGAGGTAAGAAACCAGTGAAAAAACAAAAGAAGGAAGTCGATACAGAAACCCCTCTAGATCAAGAAGTGGATGAAATCTTGAAAGAGATTGAAATGGAAGAGGCTATTGATGAAGCTGCTGCTCAAGTCAGCGAAACGGCCGAAGTTGCCACACCAAGAGCCGATACCCCTCCTGCCATTCAATTCCAGGCTGCCAAAACTCCAAGTCCTCCAAGATAACCTCATAGAGCACAAGTAAGATTATTCTGGTAATTACTTTCTTTTCTTTATGCCTCATACATACTTTAACTCAATTATCTCTTTTCAGCCTAAAAAGAAACAAATTGCTGCAAGAAAGAAACCAACTCCACCTCCAGTATTGGTAATTATAGCTCATCTTGATTTTGACCTTATTTCCAGCCGATACTAACCAATACTTGTTAATATTGCAGCCTCCTCAACCCTCATCTCCTCATAAAATATTCAGTGAACGCATTCCATCGGCTACAGCCAGCCAACATGATGAAGAAGTTGCTGCTACAGCTTCAATTCCTCAAATCCTTGTAAGTATCTCCCCAAGCTTGTATCTATCGGCTTACTTCAATATCATGATCTAATCATATTTTTTCTACTTTTCAGCTCTTAGCCGATATGTTTTCATTTGACATCAAACAATTTCTAGATGAAGAGGAAGAGGATACAACCAGCAAATCCACCTCCCCTATATCAAAAAACTTGAAGAAAAGCTTGGCTGACATCGCAGATCAGCTCAGTGCTTCCCTAGATGCACTAGTCGTGAATTGTGGTCCAATCAGGGAAAAGGTTCAAAGAAATACAAAATCAAATCCCTGATGAGCTTATTGAAGCAATCTCTCCATCAGTATTCCTTGAGCAACATCGCTTCAAGTTAGAGAGAGCAAGGCATAGAATTGCTGATCGGCTAGAACGCTCTTCTCTTGAAGCCAACATCCAATCTAGCCGACAACAGGTCAATAACAAAAAAACTAAACTGGATGAACTAGAAGCTGGCTCAGATTCAACTCAACAAAAGATTGAGATGTTGAAAAAGAAAGAAGCCGATCTACTGCAACAACTTGAAATTTGCAGGGCTGAAATCAATACGGAAGAACAAAAACTAGCCGATCTGCCCAAAGCTATTGAAGCCCAAAAATTGAAGTTAAAGAAATCTGTGAAGCATCTTTCTACCTTGAGTAAATCCCTCAAACCAATTCCTGGCACAGATGCAGCTGATGCTCAATCCATTGATGAAGTAGAGCAAATCAGGCAAAGAGCGGTATCGGCTATCCAGAAGTACTTGGCTTAACGTAATGACCAAACAGTTTCTGCTATAATATATATATGTATCGGCCATCGAGCCGATTTATACTTAGCCAAATACTTAAAAGTATAATCTGCTATCGGCCATCGAGCCGATATATGATATATTGACCTTCCTTGTCTTGATTTGTGTAATTTTGCTCAAAAAATTTCTAAAATTTCCAACTTTTAGCCTCCATGCCCCCCAAGTTTGTAGTAGGGAACACAATGCTGCAAACTTATATACCTAAGGGCGATAAAAACTATCGGCCATCTAAATGCGATGTAACCACATCGGCTGTAAACTATAGATCGGCATAGCTCAGCCGATTATGAACCAATCCAAACACTTGGATAGTATTTCTTCAAATATTTCCCATTAAGTGCTCGACCAAAAATTTCTCCATCAAGTCCTTTTAACATATAAGCCCCTTTAGAAACACATTTATGAATCCGAAAAGGTCCTTCCCAATTCGGTGACCATTTACCAAATTTACTATCTCTTGCTCCTATCGGCAGCACCAATTTCCAAACAAGTTCATCCTCCTTAAAAGACTCTGGCACAAGTTTTTTATTGTAATGTCTGGCAACTCTTTATTTGTCTTTTCTAACTTTTTCAAGAGCTCGTAATCTAGATTGAACCAAATCTTCTGACTCATCAACCATCAAATTATGATAATCATCGGCTGTTAACTCATCTTGTAAAGAAATCCTTCTGGAGCCGATGTTAGTTTCTGTAACACCCTGAAAATTTCGACTTTGAAATACGAAATTAAAAATTTGGAATAATCAAAAATCTTTTTCAAAATACATTCATGCCGGGATTAATTTATTTCGATCTGTCGTTTTTCTTTTATGCGTGGGCTAATAGACGAACGTCTGAGAATATGTCGGTATTTAATTTCAAATATTATTTATTCAAGGAACTATGATTATGAGATATCCTAATCTTTGCATATGCAACTATTTTCGAAAAACCCTTCCCTATATGTTAAAAACCCTCGGGCATATTTACTTTATGAATAAAGCTATATATATATATATATATATGTATATATATATATATGTAACACCGTTTTGATAAAACCCTATATGGGATAGCTTACTAAAACAAATACTATTTTGCTAAAGAAATATAGCTTGATTATTTTCTATGAACCTTGCAGAGTCTGCCTTCAGAAAACTAATTGCAAAATAATATCTATTGGTAAATTATTTACTAGAAACCTTAATTGCGAAATGTAAATTCCTAATAGGCTATTTTCAAAGTTATAACCTCCTTAGACAAAGTCTAGTCCTCCGGCACAATTCTAGTTTGCTTGTTAATAATTATTAGCTATTTGTGTGTGTTTACTTTTTTTTTTGAAGGGAAGTACTACCAGGGCTTTGCCCAGCAGTTTAAATTTTATAAATCAAAGAATGTACAAATTATAGAGGGCAAACAAAACCAGTTTGCTATAAAGTTTGTATCCAATCGAAAAGGGACTGTTTGAGTGGGCTTTTCATTCTGCACTATGCAGAAGAACTTCTTCCACAAACATAGTTTTCCATGACTGAGTTGAAGGATGAGCGTTCTGAAAAATTTTGGCATTTCTTTGCTTCCAGATATGCCACGCTGCCATGAAAAAGACCTCCATGAAGCCCTTTCTAGCAAATCTGATTCTTGCCAACACAATCATCTGGAAAAATTCCAGGTTAGAATTCCAGGAAATGTGTATCTGCCGCCAGCAAGCCACACTGAAAGGGCAGGTAAAAAAGAGGTGTAGCCTGGTTTCTCTTTGATTTGTGTTACACAGAGGGCATGTGAGGTCATCATCTTCTTTTGCACAATGTCTTCTGTCAAGCATATCCCTTGTGTTAAGTCTATCACTAAGCAAGGGCCATGCAAATACTTTTATCTTCATGACACATTTAGTTTTCCACAGCCAGATTATTGGTCTTGGGGGGCACAAGGAAGAGTAAGTAAGTTTATAGAACCTTTTCGCTGTGTATAAATCTGTTCCCCAAATGTAACTCCAGACATCACTTCTTCCAGGATGAATTTGTAGTTGGTTCATATCCTCTTGCAGTTGCAAAAACTCCATATAGGCCTCATCTGATAGAGGTAGGGCAAAAGAATCTTCCAAAGGTCGAGAGTACATTGACCAAACTGAATCATTTCTGAAAAGGGCCACATTGTAGAGGTTGGGATATCTTGTGCACTTAAAGTCGTCATTCCAAAAGAGTGTTGTTACACCGGACTGAACTGTGCACTTAGCTATACCTCTAAAAAAATATCAGACAGAGCTATGATATCCCTCCACCAGAAAGAACCTTTATTAAAAACCAGATGAGGTATTCTAGAACCATAGTAAGCTTGTGAGACCAGCTTGACCCATGGTAAATCAACCCCATTGTAGAATTTGGCCATATGCTTTAGTAGCAAAGCAGTGTTCTGAGTTCTCAAGTTAATGATACCCAAACCTCCATTGTCTTTAGGTGTACATACTTTGTCCCATGAGGCTAGAGATTTTCTGGTTGATGATGGATTGTTTCCCCTCCAGAGACAGTTCCTTCTTGCTTTATCAATTGCCTTAATAACAGTGACTGGGAGTTTTAGAGAGCACATATAGTAAGTTGGGATGGAAGAGAGAACTGAATTGATCAAAGTTAGTCTTCCCCCTTGAGGTAAAAACATAGAGCTTGCTGTTAACCTTCTTTCCACTCTATCCACCAAAGGAGCAAAGTCTACCACTCTGGGCCTAGTGGTACCAAGTGGTAAACCCAGATATGTGAATGGCACATATAGTGTGTGTTTAGGTTTTGTGCCAAAGATCTCGGTTTAATCTATTATCCTAAACAGAGGCCCTCCATTCGTCGTCCCTTTCTTATCCTCTCTATATAATCTCTTCAGACGTCCCGGTGCTAATTTAATAAAATCCCAATCTTTTCTTTCGGTCGCGATGCGATCCATTTCTCTTGCCCTACGGTTATTTTAAAACCGCTCTATCGATTCAAACTCGATAATTCCCTCGAATATTTACGATCGATCGATGTATTTATCTGTCACGCGTCGATTCGAATATCACCGGTTTTATTCTACCGCGACGGTTGGATTTGAATACCATACGTCGTCCTAGAAATTCCTTTTTCGGTAACGTCAGAGTGCTCGCAATAAAATCCCAAAATCGATTGTCCCATTTATACAACCCAACCACGACATCCAAATTTAATTCAAAAGTCCATATATACAATCCATCTACAAATTCAAATTCAAATATCCCAAATAACAGTCCAATTATACGAACCCATTTACATCCAAGTGTACCAAATTCAAATGTCCCAATTTATACAGTCCTATATTATAAGTCTATTATAAGTCCATAATTACAGTCCCATTAATTACATAAAGCCGAATAAATTTACAAATCCTAGGGAAATATAAAAGCCCCTAACACAATTGGGCCACCTCTCACAACCAGCCCATTTCCTCTCTTCTTCTCAGCCCAACCATCAAAAGTCCACTTTGCCTCCCCCTGTTTCAGCTAGCACAGGATGCATGCAAGGTGTTCGATGGAATGTCTGCAAGCCACCTGCATGAGTTAAATGTTGCCAGCCACCTCCCCTGCACCCATACTCCCAATTCACAAAACCCTTCCCAGAACACAAGAGACACAGTGAACAGAGACCACACCGAAAAACAATGCCAAGTCCAGGGAGCCCTACCTACCTTGCCTACATTCCGGCCAGCACAACATATAAAGCCGCTGCCGAAGCCCAAACACCCCCTGCACCACTTCCATTCTTCTCCTTCTCCTACCTTAGCTCTGCCACTGCCTCTCCCTCCTACCTTTCAGCGCACTGGCTGCCGCCTCTCTGTTTGCCCCGCCGTGGCTGGCTTGGGCTAAGCTTCGGTTGGGCAAAGGGACGGGTAGGCCGCCGCGCCATCAATCGAACCTGTGAACCTTCGAACGTTTGAATGTGAGAACGATTGAACGCTCAAACCTCGGACATAATCAAACTAAAAATGAAATTAAAACTGAAAAACGAACCTCTGTGAATGTGTTCGAGCACTTGGCGTGCGAGGACGAACCGCGAGCCGATCGTCGATGCCATCAGCCACTCTCGGCGTGCCGCTGCACGGTTGCCGCGAGGTCAGTCTTACCTCTCTGTTCCCCTTGTCATCCTCCCTCCTCTGTTATTCCTCTCTTCCTCCCCATGCCGCTGCGTCGGCCATCGTCTTGGCGCCATGCCGGCTTCCTCCTCTCTCTCCCATTCCCGGGCGCCGCCTCGTTCTCCCTCCTTGCTCGGCCTCCTCTTCGTACTGCTCTTCTCCACCGCCCGGCCTCTGGATGCCACCACGCGCGCCATCCCGCGCAAGCCCAACCCCTCTGGCCGCGCACCAGGGCCGCCGCCAGCGCGCGCCTGCGCACGTGTGGACACCCCGAGTATCATACCATCCAGTGTCCAACGCTACCACCAGCCACTCATCCCAATGTTCCCATGGTCGCGGTTGACACCTTTTGCTATAATACCTGGAATGCTGAGTAGTGAGCGCAAGAGATAACCATAAGATAGCTTGCCAGTCCACTCCGTCATATGCTCGTCAAACCACACGAAGGCGGCGACCAAAAACATACCCCAGTGACTCGATCCAAAATCTCTATCCCCAATTATCTCAAGCGATCAAAACCTGTTACTCATGCTTAGCTAGTCCCCAGGAATGCGACTAGCCTCACACTTTCATCGCAAGCAATTAATAAACATAGCAAGTACCATAATAGGGTTAAAGTGCAGCGAGGTACATGACACATAATAGGGTCCGAGGTCCCAACATACAACACATAAATATAGCAGCGGAAGTCTCAGATAGAGCTCATAAGCAAAAGAAAAAAACCGGTGGTGCCACAACCCCACTAGGGCAAACCAACCGGGCAAGAGCCAAGCTGCAAGAGATCACTCATCGCCCTCGCCGCCCTCGGCGGAGCAATGACCACACAAGAAGCATAACTCATAATCGGAATCCTCTCCTGAAATTGCAGACACCGGGTTAAGTACAAGATTGTACTCGCAAGTCTTACCCAAAATTATATATACATAAGGGAGAGAGAAGTATGCAAGCTTTCTAGCCTATAGTGGGTCTCTAGGTTCAACATTTGCATAAAGCTAATTTTATTGAGCAATTAATGAGTAAAATAAGCAAGGACGAGCAAATCTAGCATCATTTTAATTTATGGACAGCGAGTATATAATTCTGAAATGTATAAGCAAATGAGCCCAAACGGCGCTCTCATCATCAACCATTGATAACCAAAGTCCATACCAACACGGAACAACATGCCAACACCTCCATCAAACATAATCCCATCCATAATAATCCACATTTGATGCTAACATAACTGACTAACACATCAAGCATTGTCCATAACCGAGGACGTGGCTATTCGAATAGATTATACTCTGATCAGAGGTATACAATTGGACCCACACAAAATGAACAAGGATCAAATGCTACACACCCCGTCGAGTGCGGTACACAAGTGATTCAAGCCCATTACATGCCCTTTCTTAGCCCCACCCCAACCACCTATACCACGCTGGGGTTCCCGATGACTCAGTCACGTGCGTGCATGATGTGACCAAGGCGGGTGCGCCACGCGGGAGGCACCCCCGGCCAAACCTAGGCACCCGAGGCCCTCCAAAGGCTACCTGCCTCATGACTCTCCGACGTGGTATAAATGATCACAGTAGAACTAGTAAGAACAAGCCGGTCCCAAATAAGGCATGTGGTAAGTACATAGGGTGCTTGATTAGATGTCAAAATGTTCGGTCCTTAATGACCCAGACGGGGCTACTTGCATCAGGGGAAACCAACCTCCCATCATCGCCCTATCACCCGTCCAAGTCCAACATATTTCATCAACCATTATTTAGTGTAAGTGCTCAAGTTTTATGCCCAATAATGCAAGTTGTCTATATACCACAATTAATAGCACTATCCATCCCTATAGTTCTATTAGCACTAAGCATGGCTAAGCATTAATGAATAAGACATCCCAAGTAATCCCAACCAGTGGTAATAGGGTATAAGGAAAGCAATATCACAAGAACTAAATGCATAAATAGGTTCTACCCATACACCATAAACCGACAATATTAATATCTAGCCAATGCATACATATATATGTATAGATTGCAACCAAATCATTTTTAGAGAAAGCATAGGTTCTATATGCTTAGGTGCTTGCCTTGCTGCTGAGGGTAGTCACTATCCTCCTCTGGATATGGCTCGTTACTCTCCGGAATCTCCGAATCTATCGAAAAGAAGCAATATGCGAATAAGAGCCAAATAAACATGAACATGCAAAATGATCAATAAATTATGAAATAAATACAGTGGGTAGATCATATTTTAAATTGAATTTAGGTGAAAGGATCACTAGATTATCACTTATGGTTTGGGAGATATGAAAAAGACAAGCTCTCAGGTGCTGAAAATGGTAGTTCTGTAAATATTAATGTTTCCTTTAGCACAATACAAGTAACATGCATTTCAAACCAAGATTTCATAATAATGATTATTTTTAGAGTAAAGTACATCACTCACAGGTCCTAACAAAAATTATTTCACAGCTATATGTGTTGCCATTATTTATATATGGGTTTTACAAGTTAAAAACATAGGAATACTAAATAAACTCCTATCATGATTTAAGAGGTAGTTTTGTCAAAAACAACACCAGAACAGCAAAGAGTACTAAAATATAAGCTCAACAAAAATGGTTTCACAATTTTAGCTTTTACCAACAATTTCTTACGAATTTATTAAGAGCTAGACCACGCAAGGGATACATATAGCTATTTATATTTTTTTACCGGGAAAACCAGTACAAAAGTTGGTAATTTTTATTTTACGACATTGAAGAGCTCTGTTTTATGAATCTATAGGAATTTGGTTCACTGAATTCGGAGTTCATATGAATTAGTTATGGATTTTTAAAGTTCATACCTCTTTCAGCTCGATAGCTATTTCAGAAATCGATTCCTATTTTCACTCCCCTTTTCTCCAACTTCCACCGGACTTAGCTCAAATGGCAGCAACCTGGATGTAGGGTCTGCGAGGCTAAGGCCTCGGGCTGATGGCAAGAGGAGGAGCAAGGCCTTAGGCTGACGGCAAGAAACGTTACCTAGGGCTGCTTCAACCGAAATCAAAAGAGATGAACTCGGGGTGAGTTGCAGCCACCTTCTAGCTGCAGCAATGGAGTGGACAACCTATAGAATATTGCTATAGATGTTCAACATGGAGGGAATTCAAAAGAGGCACCATGGATGAAAAGGAAGCTCACCAAATGGAGGAAAACAAAATGCTGCTGCTGCAGCCCTGCAGGCTGAAACCACCACTCTCTTATTCCTTCTCAATCTCTCTCAACTCTCCATGCATGTGTAAGATTTTGGGATGGATGGAAAGCTTGGATGATGGGGATTGTTGTGGTCTAACATGCAGGGATTGATCTTGGGCTATAGGATGGGATTTGGGGAGGAGTGAGATGAGAGCTCAGCTTGAGGAAGAAAAGAAAGAACAAGCAGTGAAGATGAAAGGGGAGGAAGAAGAAGGGGTTTTCTCTGCCCCCCTTAAGTCCTGAGGTGGGAGCATGCCCATGGGTGTGTTGTGGGGCTAAAGAGGCACGCAAGGTCAGTGACAAGTGGGCCCAAGTCGTGGCTGTCTATGAGGGTGAGACAGGTGGGTGAAAAAATGAGTATAGATTCGTTCTTGTAATTTCCAGGATTTATTTTCTTTCCCTCTCTTGGTAAATTCGATTTTACTAGGTAAAACTTGTTCAAAAATTCAGGAATTTGGTGTGGTAATAGGTGCTGGTTTATAGGTTCCATTTTTCAAAGTTTCACACATAAACTCCAAGTATTTTAAATCTGGTGAAAAGATGAAATTGGTTAGGTTGAAAGTTGGTTTGAATTTTTAGGAGGCCTAAACAGAGAGTAAATATTCCAAAAAATTTATATTTGTTGGTGATAAATAAACTAGTATTTGAATAAATTATTAAACATGTACACTCCTGTTCAAGTTATTGTTCAAATAGAAGTGGTTTCAATTTTACCGATTAGAGTTAATTTTGTTATCGCATATGATCAAATTGCAATACAGTAAATATGTAATCTAAAGGACAACAAATGCACTTCTAAATACCTGGTTATAAACCTAGGGCTGCTATAGCATGGCTGCCGCTCGCGCGCCCGTGCCACTCCGTCACTGTGCGCCGCCCTCCCCTGCCAAGCCACCGCCTCCTTCCCCATCCCCAACGACGATCGCCACCACCGCTTCTCCTCCTCGAGCAAAGCTCGCTACCAACACCTCTGCCACGCCACCTAACCCCTCCTCTGCTCCCCGCCGTCGCCTGCCTCTTCCCATGCCGAGCTACCGCGCCTATCCGGCCCGAGCCGCCCAGCTCGAGCCCGCTTCACGGCGACACGCCGCTCTAACCGCGCACCAGCGCCGCATCGCTCAACGTCGTCATCTCCGTCGTCCCGATCCAAGCCCCACCGCCCCGGATCGAGCGACGCTCGCCGGACCTCCTTCTCCCGGCCGCCGGTCGACGGTCCCACGGCGACCACCTCCCTGTGCCGTCGTTCCTCCTCTGTCTCCCACCGCCGCCCACCTCTTCCCGCGACGACCTCCTTCCCGCGCAGCCGCGCCCGGTCGCCGCCCGCGTCGCTGCGCCAGGCTGCCAACCGACGCCACCGCGCACGGCCACGCCGGCCCGCGCGAGCTCCAGGTCACCGCTGCCACTCCAGGTCGAGCGCCGCCCGCGGAGGCCTCCTTCCCACGTCGTCGCTCCTCCTCTGCTCCGCGCCACCACGCCCAGCTTCCCCCTCCCCCCCCCCCCTCTCTATCTCTCTCAGGCACGCTTGGGGAGAACAAGTAGAGCGGTGAGGAAGAATCGAGAGAGAAGAAATAAAAGAGAGAGACTAACAAGCGGGTCCATGTGGGCCCCACCTTTCTTAATCAAACATGCACAGTAATCATAGTCCTAACCCCTGTCTCGCTGTCAATGGGCCCCACTATTCATATTTCCTTTTTAAGCCTCCTTTTAATCCTTGGGTTACTTACATGTGGGACCCTCTCGTGCTAGCCGATCGTGCGTTTGATCCACCGGCCGGAGCCACTAACGAGTGGGCCCGCAGCTCTGGTCCATGCGCTGGCTCATGATCCGTGGACCAAATCCACCACATCACCACTCCGCACGCTCTGTACACATAGTCTACCATGAGCCGGCCACTTGGCACCACTGACGAATGGGCCCCGCAAGGGTTATTCCTTCGGACTATTCTTTTCCAACGAAAGAAACCTTTTTTCCTTTGATTCTAAATACATTTGAACTTCGGAAATTCATATCTTGCAAACCGTTACTCCTATTGACTTTGTTCCACTTCCAAATTTTTTCTAAAATCAAGATCTATGGCACTACTGGTTTGTACCGGATAGTGCCTTCCTTGAAGAGTTTTGGATGGTTTTCTCTTTCGGTCGAATAGTGGATATTCCGGATATTCAACGGACGTGGATATCTCGAAGATTTAGGAACCTAAAGCAAGGCAAGTCACTACGCCCCCTTCCTCGAACATATTGATCCTATTTTATAAATGTGTTGATTGCAAATAAAATTGCATGCTATTTATAAAATGCGTACCTACATTGTTCAAGCCTTACCTTTTATCCTTATGTGTTTACGCGCCTTTGTTACCTGAGTCAATTATTTATGTGCGGTTAAATATCGATACTGCGTAGCGTTGCTTATGTGTAGACGTTTGTACACTCCATACTTATGTTATATGGCTATGGATGTGGGTGTGGCGATCACTCAGTGGGAGTGATTGTCAGAGGCAGGTGGAGACAGGCGCCACCCGCAACATTAAAACCTTTGCAAAAACCAAAAACTTAATAAAACAAAACTATTTCGACTAGGGCAGTATGAATAGAATATGGGAGGTTCTGGAAACGGTAAGCCACCGACCCTGGTCAATTAAGGACCGAGTCAAGAAGCTATGCGAGAAACGAACAGAGTACGACCGCATTTCTCGAGTGGGGTATGACCCGGTGGACTAGGAAATTCTCGTGGGGTGGCACCTGCTGATGCAAAAAACACACACTGGCCTGAGAGGTTTGCTTTACTCTAGTGCAGGTCCAAAATTAGGGTTTCAGATTCAAGGGCGTGCTAGTTGATTTGATCCTGCAATCAACAAGAAAAACATGCAAAGAATATCAGTAAATGATAGACAATCGGCCATAGGGCCGATTTCATATCGTATGTGACCTAGCCGATGCAATAAAGCATGAATCGGCTGTAAGGTATAGTCGATGATAAAACTAACCCTAAAACTAGTATATCGGCTGTAAAGATCAGTGTTACATAATCAATATATCAATATTACTTTAGAAATAAGCAATTGGGATAGATCGGACTGAACCGAGACAGTATAAATTGCTCATATCTAAAGATAACATTAAATAATAATTATGCAGATTGATGTCATAGCCGATATCTAGGTTTAAATATGTATCGGCTATAGCTCCGATACAACCTTATACTAGGATATTCTCTAGTAATAAATATATTAAACTATAATCAATTAGATCGATATTAAGCTTAATATATTTATATTAGATTAGATCCTGATATAAGGGGCAGATATAGAATATTAAACAAAGCATAGAACAATGTAAAACATTTATACCAGGTAAGATCGGCTGAAACCCCGATACTATCCTTATTAACAACCATAAAGCAGGTTAGATATCATGATTCTAAATACGACTTAATAGGTTGGACTGAACCAATGCAGCATTAAGTATAAATAGAAGCATGAGATCTAAAGAATCAAGCCGATGGTTGCCTTCTCGGAATGGTGGATACATTATATAACCTAGATTAACAAAGTAATCTAGCCGATATCGATGAAACCCTAAAAAGGATCTAGCCGATACAAGTAGATTGCATTATCGATCTAAGTTATATAACATATATGATAACTCGGAGAATTACAACAAAGAACTAGAGTGTCATAGAGATGTAAGCACTAGCCCTAATGATGTAACTCGCCATGACAAGATATACCTTTTTGCCGAAGATCAAACTGATGCAGCACGACTCGAAAGCACAAACTTGTCGAAAATAGAAAACAAAGATTTGGCGATGCGCCGAGATTGATTGAACGTGTGTTGTTATTATTTACAAGACCTCGGGACTATATTTATACCCGAAAATACAAACATTGTCCATCATGGACACGACTGATATTAACCTAATACAAATCCAACTAACGAACAAGTCCCTTAGGCGGACTCTTACCGAGAATATCTATAAGGAAATTACATAAAATATCCTAATTAATAGATACAATTGACTCCTCAGGACCTTATCCGTGCATGGCAATCCATATGAATCACGTTAACATAACCCGATGACGAATACCGAGTCATATTACTGAAATCGGCTCAATCGGCTAACCCAGTCCAACTCTGACTCTGCCGATCCAGTCCACAGCCGATTCTCACTCTGCTTTCCGATACGATCTTATCTCTTCAATCCTCTTCGATTCCATCTTAATTTCCGATATTTGAATTACCAAATTTGGTCGTCAACAGCACCCCAGACATGGTAGGTTCTGGATATTCGTTGATGTGTTGATGAAGTGTTGTGGTTTAGATCGCTTGGGTCGATCTGTTGAACGCCGGCAAAAACTTAAAATGCACCCTATGTATATATTATGTAACCCCCCTAAGATCTCGGGAGCGCTAGGACTCCTCTCACAACCGGCTCGAGGTAGGAATGTGGCGCTGGGGGTGCAATGGGGATTCATAGTCCTTGGAGCGGGTGCCGCCATGCGAGGGTAACTGAAAAGGTAGGGCCGTGACAAGTCTCATGTGTTGGGTGCGTCACGGAGTGCGCAATTAAAAGCGTACATCCACTGCAGTGTGAGTAAACTAAACTATTTGAATAGCCGAGATCGCGGTTAATGAGCGCCGGGACTTGTACTACGCTTGACTAGCCTCATTAATTTTAATATTGCTTAAAATATGATTGGAATGGAAGGTGTGACCTTGCCCGATGTGCGGGAAGGTCGTAATGTGGAAAACTGTGGAAAATTGGATGCGATGGTAAACCAGACCAAGCGAGGCTTGGGGAAGGTGGATGAACTCTCGCAGGTTAAATGACAACTTCAACCTAATGATTGTTTTCAGTTAAAACTGCTACGTCATAGGTTTGTAAAATAATTTGTGAAACTAGCTTTATGCAAATAAACCAAGCCATCCTTGAACCCCTATGAACATTATATGCATTCTGTAGTGGTGGCTTGCTGAGTACGGTTGGTACTCACTCTTGCTTATTTAAATCTTCTAGAAAGGTTTTGGTGTCGCTCTGTACATGTGCTATGCTGGTAAGGAGTTACCGAGGACGGTGGAATAGGGACCTAGGTTCACCAGTCGACGCATGTGGGATAAGATGGACAGCCGCTGCTTCGCTTCCGCTACCTCATTTATTTGTTTTGGTATTTTGTGTTGTTATCGACCATGCTTGGTCTAATTGGGTCCCATTTGGGCTACCCTTGTATTATTAATATATTGTAAGACTTATATGACGATGTCAGCTTGTGATATACAACTGTGCAATGTGTGTACCATCTACTAATTCAGGGAATGGTATTGTAATACACATAGGTTTCCGGTATACAAAACCGAGGGCCCACAGTTTCCCATGGTAACACAGCCTCATGCCCATAAACTAGCTGATATGGAGGCACTTGAATCGCACCATGACAAACCATCCGATAGGACCATAATGCCTCTACCAATATAGTATTCCACTTCTTAGGATATTTTGCAATTTTCTTTTTGACCAACTTAATCAAGCTTTTGTTAGATGCCTCAGCCTGCCCATTAGCTTGTGCATAATAAGGTGAAGAATTCAACAATTTAATCCCCATGCTATCGGCAAATTGAACAAACTCATCGGACACAAAAATTGAACCTTGATCAGTTGTAATCGTCTGTGGCAAACCAAATCGGTATATGATATGCTCCTTAACAAATTCAATGGCATCTTTACTGTCGACTTTCTTCAAAGGAATTGCCTCAACCCACTTGGTAAAATAATCAGTAGCAACCAATATGAACTTATGTCCTTTGCTTGATGGTGGATTGATCTGACCGATCATATCAATACTCCAACCTCTGAACAGCTATGGCTTGATAATAGGATTCATAGCCGATGCTGGTGCTCTTTGAATAGCTCCAAATTTCTGGCAATCTTGACAACCTTTGTAATATCTAAAACAATCTTCCAGCATTGTCGGCCAAAAATACCCAACTCTTCTAATCAGCCATTTCATCTTGTGAGCTGATTGATGAGTCCCACAAATGCCTTCATGCACTTCACACATGACTACCTTTGCTTCCTCCAGACTTAAACATCTCAAAAGAACTCCATCAATCGTCTGATAGTATAATGTATCATCCAACAGAACATATTTGAGAGCTTTGTATCTTAATTTCCTGGAAACTGATTTAGAAGGATTCTTCAAATATTCAAACATCTCAAATCTCCAATCATCGGCTGGTAAACAGACAACTTCTACTTCAACTCCTTGCAACATCGGCTTGTAGCCTGATGCACCTTGAGCTAAATCATTGGCTTCAATATTCTGCTCCCTAGGGATATGCTGCCAAGTAACTATCTTGAAAGTCTTTATCAACTCTTGACATTTCTCATTGTATACCATCAAAACATCATTCTTGCACTCATATTCCCCAGACAATTGACTTATCACTAATAATGAATCACCCATAATTTCAATAGCATCGGCTTCAACCTCTCTCAATAATTGCAATCCTTTCAGAACAGCTTCATATTCAGCTTGATTATTAGTAAAATAAGGCTTGATAGTAAAAGCAAACTGAAAACTTGCCCTCTAGGCGATATAATCACCAATCCGATACCACAACCATGAGTGCATACTGATCCATCAAAGAATAAAGTCCATGGCATGATGTCAACATGATCAATAGTAGTATCCATGTGCTCAACTATGAAATCGGTTATCGCCTACCCTTTAACTACCTTAGCCGATTCATACCTCAAGTCAAATTCTGACAAAGCAAAAATCCACTTCCTAATTTATCCCTTCAAAACTGGAGCCGATAGCATGTAACGTACTACATCGGCCTTACATACTATAGTGCACTCATTGGAAAGTAAATAATGCCTCAATTTTGTACAAGAAAAATATAAACATAGACATAATTTCTCCACAGGTGAATATCTTGTTTCTGCATCCAAAAGTCTTCTACTTAGATAAAATATAACTCTTTCTTTACCTTGAACCTCTTGGATCAAAACTGAGCCGATAGAGTTCTGATCGGCTGACAAATATAGCTTAAAAGGAAGCCCTTTCTGTGGTGGTATGAGAACTGGAGTACTCAAATATTCTTTGATTTCATCCAAAGCTTTTTGTTATTTCTCTCCCCAAACAAACTCTTGATCGGCCTTCAATCTTAACAATGGAGTAAATGGTTCTATTCGGCCAAACAAGTTTGATATAAAACGCCGAACAAAATTTATTTTGCCGATCAAAGATTGCAGTTTAGTCTTATCTGCTGGAAGTTTTCTTCAATACTCCTCTGGGGTATCTCAATCCCACGATCATGCATCAAAAATCCAAGGAACTGGCCAGCCGATACGCCAAAAGCACACTTAGTTGGATTCATCTTCAACCCATATTTTCTTGCTCTTTCTAGCACTTGTCTTAAATCGGCTATATGTCCATCAATTTCCTTAGACTTGACCACCACATCATCAATATAGATTTCTACTACCAAGCCGATAAGATCATGAAATATATAATTCATGGCTCTCTGATATGTAGCACCAGCACTTTGATGTGTGAAATATGTGAATAATAAAGATGTTATGTGAATGAATGTGTGAATTATATGTGAATGGGGATGCTGGGGATATGTATATGCTGGGAATGCTGGGGAACATATCTGTTTCTGTTATTTTGCAGTGGGCATGGCTAGCAAAGGCCTGAGGCTAGCTAAAAACAAAATTTATTCTTTTTGGGTTATACTCATCGGTGACGGGCTTTAACTTAAAGTCCGATTGAGTTATAGTCATCCGTGAAGGGCATAAGTTAAAGTCCCTTTGAGTTATAATCATCCGTGACGGGCTCTAGTTTAGGTCCGATTGATATTACTAATCATCCGTGACAGGCACTAGTTTAGGTCTGATTGAGATTAATAGTCATCTGTGACGTGTTCTAGTTTAGACCCGGTTGAGATTAGTAGGCTTCCGTGACGGGCGCTGGTTGGTGCCCGATTGAGATAGGTCATCCGTGACGGGCTCTAGTTTGACTGATCGTCTGGGTCAAAGTTATCGGTGACGGGTTTTAGTTGAGGTCCGATTGAGATAACTTCATCCGTAACAACCGTATGCTCGATTGAGATAACTTCTCACATTAGTGATTTCTACGCTGTGATGAGCACCGTACCCAATATAGATGAGGGTTACCGCCGATTGAGATGTGGGTGACCGTTGTAGTGAGAGTGCTTGTAGCAGCGCTTAGGTAAGACGGCGTGCGATTTGTAGTCGTATCGAGATGGGACACCATGCGATGGTCACCGTCGGCCTTGTGGCTACGGGGCCATGTGATTCGGAGCATCTCCTTGGTCCATGACCAACGTATAGAGTCGAATTTTATCAAAATCCAACGCTCGGAGTGGCATATCGTACTTTTTCTCGTAGAAGGAAACATACGGTTTTGTTTTTTAAGTAAATTTTGTAAAACTTCACCTGTTAGGGTGCAAGTTACACAAAACCATATAAATTTTGGCACATCACATATTATGTTTCTAAAATTTCATAAATCCACACCATTAACCAATTTGACACACTAATATATCAAAATTTTAAAAAACTTTATTTACATGTAAATAACATTTAATTGATGGATAAAAAACTCGATGTGATCGTAGGACTCAAAAGTATGGAAGATCAAAATCAAAATGATTAATGGTGTAATTTTGTGAAACTTAATAGCCATAATGCTCGAGATTATATGCCACGTGCTTTTTACAATTTATCAAATTTACTTTTTTTTTCCAGGGACGTGGAAGGATCTTCTTGCAATAAGAAGTTTCCCAAAGGATCGTGAGAAGGTTTCACCAATTGAACGATTAAAGGTTCGCATTGTCCGAAGAAAAAATCCACCTCAATACTCTATATGCAGAGTTGCAGACAACAAAAAGACAGAAATTAGGCTATGGCTGGATACACCTTATGAATGGTCTTGCAGTCTCCTGTTATTTCTTCACCAATAAAAACATCACTCCTAATGTCACAAATCACAACCACTTGTAAGTTGTCTTTTCTTTTCGATTCCCCATACCCTCCTTTTATGTATGGACAATGGACTGCGAACAAGTTTCTTAGCAGTTTGCATTGGGTTCAAATCATTGTACATAACTTCCGAACATTCCTAGTATTTCCAGGCTATTGACATTTGGTGTTTTGCTATATATGAAATGGATCTAGAAAAAAGTTATATTCAGAACAAATCAGTTTTCACTGTCAAACAAAGCATGTTTCACATTGACCAAACTAACAGTCCACAAACAGTTTTGGTCAGCATGGAAAGTCAGCTTTTGAGTACACCTATCAAGAATCAACCCAAAGTCGCATGAAGAAAATATGCCACGAGAGAGAAGAAATGGAAAATAATCTAGTAGCTTCGACTATTATTCTGAACGTAACAGCAAGCGTAGATAAACATCTAACATACATCTGATGGTGGTCCAACAAAATCTTGATAACACCATCCTGCTGGTAGAAAACAGAAAGATGCAGTGGTGTCCCATGAGGAAAATGAGTCAACATGAGCACCTCTTGAGAGTAAGATTTTCGCTATTTCACACTCTCCTGAAACCAGAAATATACATGTAATAGATAATTAGATATTATATACATATAGAACAATACATAATATCCAACAATTTATTTGCATAATACAAATATCTAGCACATGCTAGAGACAATTATCACCGGTAGGTTCCCATTGAAGATCCACACACAGCTGGAGTGAAATACATGAGTGCTGGAGATATTTGATCAGGTAGAAATTGAATCTACAATTAATGCATCTACATCTTTGAACATTTAACAAATTTTGTACAAAAGTAAGAAGCCATGGTCTAAAAGTGGACGACTCGCTAGTTCTTAATGTATCTAAACAATGCAATATGTGAAAAAGAAACAGGATCGTTTAGTGTGTACATGTAAACCATCTTTGAATTCCAAAGTTGAGGAGGAACATGTTGATATGCTCTCATGCTCAACATCAGAGTGGGAAATATATTCAGTTTCCTAAGTTAGCTCAGGAGATAATATAATGCAAACATGGAGGACACATACCCCAAAGATGCAACTACATAACAGGTTGCTTATAGATGCATTGCCAAGCATGCCAGTTTAAATAGTAGCTGAAACATCAAAAGAAGAATTTCAACAAATCAGAGGCTCATACAAAAAAACAACAGAAAATGCATGCTAACATTTTTGCTAAGTCATCAAGAAAATGTTTTTTGTATATCTAAATACACATCATAAGTATCTACACTCACATGAAGCGTGGCTGATTTGGAAACAACACTGCAACGATTGCTTGTTCAGCGGTGTGTTGCCAAATGTTCAAAGGGTCTTGTATCTAGCCGGTAAAGAAGATCATCTATGGAGTTTGGCCGATGCTAGAGGTCTGCTGCAGCTAGTGTGTTAATCCTTATGCTCGGGAGTTTTGGGTTGTATATGTGTCCTGTATAATGGTGGATGTGTGGGGTGTGTTGTTTTATGAAATCTTCCAATGAAGTGTACAGAATGATAGAAGTTTATTTCTGAGTTAAGTTGATGGAAATAAGCAGCAATGGTTTTTCCAATGAAGTGGTTCTGCATCCAAATAGTAGAAGATGCCATGAAGGACTGATAGTAGCTTGGTACAAATGAAAATCACAAACATTAGCATGATTTTACGGCATGAGGTTGTGTCATGTACATTTCCTAGTAAAGGCCTATTTTACATAGCTTAATCTTTAAATTTCTCAGAAGATAAATACAGTGGCTAAATGGAATTCACACTTAGCGTTTAACCTGAGTTTACCAAGTAGTCCTGTAATATCTTAGTTATAGCTAATCGAGAACAGCTTACCAAAGTTCTAAAATATATATGCCCAAACAGGATAGACACCAACATGAAAACTCTTGCTAAAAATATGTTCTAGATGGCTGAGCATCATGCATATCATGTGAAATTAAGCCCAATCAGATGGCCATTTACATGCATGCAAGTGATTATTGTTCATTTCAACACTAGAGAAACAACAGTTACACGATGATATTTACCCTTAAATTCCTTAAAAGACAGTACCTCACGACTCATTCTAAGGCAATTCAACCAAATACTTTCAGTATATGTGCACAAACCCATCTAGAGAAAAACAAAACCAACTGCACAAAGCAATCGAAATTCTCAATGAGGAAATCTGCATCAGAATAAAGCATGCCATGAACAAGCACACGGAAAAACTTACGATGCCATGCGTGCTGTGAAATCCAACAGGCCCAAATTTCACATAGGTGCTACAGATTGTGTCACCAACGATTAGAGACGTGAATAATCACTTGATTCTTAAGAGAAACCTAGGGCTTCACAAGAGGAGTAAGCACTCGAGAGATGACATGCATTGTCAGTGGCATGGACGTCCACCTGGAGCTCTCTACCCAAGTACAAGCACACCGCAAACATGCCAGGGCATGCCCCAGCGCCCCAGTTCCTCACTACCTCCAAATGACGCAACACCATATTATTTATCCCAACTCCATCAGTGGTGGTTCCTTTATGCTTGAAATGAATTGTTGCTGCCTTTGTAGCAATTCCACACAGACTCCAGCCTACAAATACAGAACAACAATTATCATCCTTCAAAATTAAAAGAAAAAAGTAGAATGCAGTAGCAGAAAGAGAATAAACTTACATTCCTATCATTGCAGAAGATACTAACAGCCTAGTCAAAACATGCATGACTTCATCGTCAAGAAGAATGGCCCCAGCAACTTCTGTTTCATCAAGTGACTTCATATGTTGCTTGCGTGGATGACTCTGCTGTTCAGAAAATGGCCTATCAAACGAACGCTCAGAGCCATGTTGGGATAAATGCCTCAAATACTCAATTAGGGATCCCATAATCTCAAGATAATACCCTGTAACCTCAGTGTTTGGGTTTGTTGCATCTGCTGTTGTTGTTGCCTCTGTCCCTGTTGCATCTGCTGTTCTTACTGACTCTGTTCTAGACTCTCTTGTTGGGTCTATTGCAGGCTTTGTGCCCGCTGCATCTGCTGTTGTTGTTGCCTCTGTAGTTGCTGTCCCTGTTCCTGGGTTTGGATCTGCTGTTGCTGTTGCCTCTGTTGTTGTTGTCCCTGTTTCTGGGTTTGGCTCTGCTGGTGCTATTGTCTCTGTTGTTGCTGTCCATGTTGCGGGGTTTGGACCTGAGGCCATTTGTCTCTGTTTGTGTCTCTGTTTCTGGTCTTTGCGAATGAAAACATTCCTGACCATTATGTTAGATGACCTCCTTGTCTTAGCTATCCATGAAACTGAATTAGATGTATCCTCCAAGATTTTCTTAAACAACACAGCCTGATCACCAGCATCGTATGATCTAAAGGCATTGAATATACCTGATAACAAGTTCAATCGGGTCATTGATGGTTTTAGAAAAGGATGGTGCTCAATTAATTCCCTCAAAGCCTCTGCTTCAATCCCATTGGACCACCATTCAGCATATTGACTCATGTGACTCAACATATGGTAAAAAGGACTGAAATATGGAATGGACGTCATGGGGGACTGGAATTTCTTAACGATTGTCTGTGCAATTGTATCGAAATCTTTCTCCATAGCAACAATCATCTCTTTTGAAATTTGAGGCTCTATTGGAAATGATTTTGGAATCTTTGTGATAACTACCTTGTCATCATATATCTCTATATCATCTAGAGTAAGTTCTCCTTCCCATGAGAAACCAGCTCTGTGCTTGCTAAGCACATCTGAAATGAGCCTTTGGACCAGGGCACATTTATTAGGTAGAGGTATCCAAATCGGCTGCCCCTTGTGGCCAAAAACTACCATTGATTTCGTCAAAGGAGGCTTTAGATAGTCCTTCAGTAGTTTGTGCCTGCAGATATAAAAGCGATATTCTTGAATTAAAAACTGGAATAAAAACAAACACATCCAAATATATATGACAGAGTATGTCAGTTTGAAGCAAACCGACCTAAATCTTATACTATATATATGGTAGTAATTCAAGCTAGCCGGAGCAACTATTTCAGCAAGAGAACACCTTCAGTAATTCACCCATCGTGTGTGTGTGCGCGCTTGTGTGAGAAGAGTAGAGGACAGAAAGCTACCACCAACAATATATAAAAAGGAGAGGTTGAGACCATTACGTTTTTGGCATTTCAAGGAACTTTAGTTCCAAACACTGGGCAGATCCCACTATAGCCAACTCCTGCATATGTTCTCTAGCTGTGTCAGTCAAGTTCAATTCCGCTGTTAATAATTTCTGCACAAATAACCTGGCAGTTTCCTTTAAGTAGACTTTCAACCTGTTGCACAAAGAATAATTATCTAAGACCACGGTGTTGATCAAAATCATTTCATTGTTTTTATTTTCTATCAGTCTTAGCATATTAGCTGCAACAATAATCAAGGAACTTCAAGGAAAATACAACAAACACGGATTTTATAGATAATCAAAACAAAAACAAATTCAAGAGATAAATGAGAAGGAACACCTTTCATATCGATTGCACACTTCCAGTGCAAGATCTTTTGAATATATGAGAAGATGTGGGTAAAGAACATTAAGCTCTCGTGATCCTGAGCCCCTCTCAACCATGATAATCATTTCACAGTGGTAATACGGTTTTTTGTCTCCTGGAAGAGTGAACCTGATAAAATCACAGTTAGATTAGTAGAATTTATAATCTGAAATTCAACAGAGAAAAAAATTACACAAAGGAAAAAATTGCACCTATCTAGGAACACCCCAATATTTTGTGCAATTATGTCATCTTCCTGACTCATGGCATTACTTCTCCGCTTATTCCGGTTCGGATCCCTCTGGAACTCCCATGGTTTTATTTGAACTTGGGGTGGAGGCAGTGGCGATGTAACAACAGGAGCTACTGTTCGGGGCTGCAATACTTCACCCGTGGAGTTGGCAGAATATTGATAAGCATCGGTCGAACACTGGAAACAATAGAGAACATCAGCATGTATTGCAACGAAAGAAACGTGTCTATTATTATCAATACACAATATTAAAGAGTCTTAGTCCCCACCCTTTCATAAAAAAGCATGTAAGCCTCACAACTAAGAACCTCATCCAAGCAAGCTTCTCTAATAACTTCATCACTTGCATAAAACCAGGACTTGGAGCTCTCACTTTGCTTCTGTTGACCCTCCATTTTACCAGCTCTCACATATGCACAATAATGACCCCCTCTCGGGGTTCCTACGTGCTGAATAATTCCAACTAGTTGATAAATGGTTTTTTCAGTATCCAGAGATCTGCAACATAGGAAGTTGAAACCCATAAACCTAGGGACAGCTACTTAATGCAGCACAAGTAAAGATGGTAAAAGATTGAAAGTAAGTACCTTTGGTCCATATAGTTTTGTATATCAAACATCTCCTTAAAGCGCACATGCCCTTCAATTTTTTCATAATCATCAGAACCAACGACCTGTCGGAACCTATTCAAAGAAACCACCAAGACATTTGGAGCCTTGGTTACCAGGGTTCTTCTAGTTGCAGCTCTATATTCTTTTTTCTCGTTCTCTTTCAGATTATCTGTTCCACTGTCACCTCTTTTATTAGTTGAACCGCTACAGCTCTCGCAATACCAGTTAGGTAGCAACTCTTGTTCGGTATACAAATCAAAGCATTCCTCTAGTGATACATGTCCATCAGTTCCCCGAGGTGTCACGGCTGGAAGCTTCCTTGGTGGAAGTGGTAATGACAAAGATAGAAAGCCCTGATACGAGGCAGAACCATGTGTGCATCCTTTGCTGGACACAATACTACAATCTTGGCCCCTGAAGAGAGAATCCACTACTGTTGTAACTTTTTCATTGGAAACATCTACTGAAAGACCCTCATCATGTAAACCACTAAGAAAATGGTGCAATAGCTCAGCAGCATCCTCCATTGTGCCCTCTTTGAATTGAGGCCAGATTGAGCAGATGGCTGCAAAGAGATTCTTTGAGTTTAATAAACGTTGTGCACTATTTGAAGCACTTGTCTCAAGAAAAAGCTCTTTCAAGGACACAGAAAGAGGCCCTATCCAAACATCTTCTCCTATCATCTTGCTGCGCAGTGAATCAAGAGCAAGGAGATTCTGAAGCATGACATTGAAGAAGCATGTGTTCCCAGTATTTGGCAACCCCTTAATGGTGTGATGTATTCCCATCAAGCTGTCAGCAGATTTTGGGACAGTAATGCCCTCTTTGGAAATTGGACAAGAGAGACCTAGGTTATTCTCAGGTTTTTCCATGGCCAATGTTGTGGTCTTCTTCTGATATTTAGCATTTTTTTTCTTTGGTGGTGATGAAGAATTGGAAAGATTAAGCAGAAAATCCTTTCTACACTTAAAACAATAGACTGTAAGTGGGTCATCGTGGTTTGCCACCCACCAATGCTTGTTCCTAGAGC
The DNA here is from genome assembly GCA_000573905.2 of Oryza punctata. Classification (NCBI taxonomy): domain Eukaryota; kingdom Viridiplantae; phylum Streptophyta; class Magnoliopsida; order Poales; family Poaceae; genus Oryza; species Oryza punctata. Next base: position 5,225,145 of record CM002489.2, on the reverse strand, counting down.
AGTGTGCTTCGGCATGACCACGTGGCTTTGTATTTGCACCACCACAGTAATGCTGACCACATACCAAGCAGGCCCAAATATGGCTCGTCTCCACTTTTGCCTGCTCCTTGGCAGTAGCACCTCTTGCACCACCACCTTTCTTCTTCTTCTTCTCCTTGCCTCCCCTCTCCTTGCTTCCCGCACCTTGTTGCTTGGTTGGGGGATCTTTCCAGCAATGTTCACATGACACAGCAGTTTTGGAAGACAAAATCTGGATCCATTTTTTTTTCATGTCGGTAACCTCCTGATTGCTGTAGTGACGGCAGACAATACTCCCCTGTGTTACATGAACAGACAGTACACCGAAGTATTGTGAGCCATCCATCCTCTATTGATCCAACAGCTAATAGCCTCATTTATTACTATCTAAACATAATTAATGCCAATTACTATCTTCTGCCTTCATTTATGTGATTCCACAAGCCTATGTTTCAATGCGATTATCTCCTAATTCCATGCTCAGTCTCATAACAACGACAATTTACTGCCTAAAAATTTTCACTCATAATGATATTCTACAGGAACTACCAATAACAATATAACATATTCTACGCAGACCTAAGCAGTCACACTCATAATCGGAAAAATGAGCATTCATCATTAACTAATGACACAGTTTCCTACTCCCTCCCTCCCAAAATATAGCAACTTTTAGAATCTAGACATACACATTTTCATATCCATAGCTAAAAGTTGCTATATTTTGGGACAGATGTAGTACTACAAATTACCACCTACACATTCTAATGCACTTCAACTCATAAATAAATTAACATTTCATAATTTGTGAAGTTTCATAAACAAATTAACAACTTTATGCCACCACCTCTGTGTGAACAGCCTATTGAGCTACCATAAGGGTGGGTTTTTTTAGAAAGGAAGTTCTACCATAAGTGGATCATGGATAACAAAAATGTGTTGTCAGTGTAGTATTAACAGGCCATATACAGATTAAATAAGTCGAATTTACCAAATGGAGTGTGGATAAAATGTCAAAAATCGCAACAAAGCAAACAGCGCGACTGATTGTAAGGACTGACAAATCAAATAAAGGTACAGTACCTCAATCAGGAGGTTTACGCACTCCAATTTACCAGAAATTTTAGCAGCATCAAGAGGTGTCTCGCCATCTACCATCTTGTCAAACTAGTTAGAAACATTAGGCATATTAGTTCATATTACTACAAATAATGATACTTAAGGGACATAAGATAAACAAAGGATGAAAAGAGTACAGAGGTATTCTGGCACTCCATTAAAAACTAATAGAATGGCATTTTCATCCTAACAATGACAAAATGTTTCTTATGCATAGGAAAGGACAATACAAATCTAGATGTAGCTTGCTTTGTGGATAAAATGCTATAAATTTAAAAACAAGTGAATGAATTGTTAATGGTTGTTACAGAGATATGATCCATTCCAATAATACAAAGAGGGACTGAGGAAGTTTGCCACTGTCTACTTTCCTTACCTAACCAAAGAACTCACTTGAACAAGCCAAAAAGAGAAAAATTGGACCAACTCATGATATCCTCCCTCATCTTTATTCTTGGAACCTACAATCCTTTATATACTATCCTTGCATCACACCTATTCGTTGCCAACAGCTATGCGTGATGACATGCCATGTTGTGGCAATTCGATCCAACACCACATGATAGTGAAAGGCAGCACATTGAAGGTAGGTACCAAAGGTTACCATTTCAAGTTGTACCAAAGTTTGCTAGCAATACTCCATACTGAGCACAAAGTTTTAATGATTCGAATTACGAAAATAGGTACCAAGTAACCCAACTACACTACCTAAAATGGAACATGCCAACAAGGAGATGAAAATTGGCGCAGAAAGCAAATGTTTGAAAACATGTGTGTTTACTTGTCCAAAGGTCAAGTTAAGGCACAAATGGCATGTTGTAAAACTTACATCTGCACCGTGATCCAATAAAATCTTCATAGCACCATCTCGCCCTTCAGTAGCAGCAATGTGAAGTGGTGTCCCACAGTATGCTACTGGGTCCACAAAAGCTCCTTTTGCAAGTAATTGTTTTATCATCCCACAATCACCTGAAAATAAACAAGAAAAGCCACTCATTATAAAGAGTTTTCATCTTTGTTTCTCAAAAGCCAGTTGGACCTTCTTTTGTACTGAACATATTCCAAAAAAGTTCTAGTACATAGAAAACATTCCATAAGGCGAAGATCTAAAGTTGGTCAGGGAAACTATAAAATTGGTACTGCTGAAAATTAAAAATCGAGTGATGTGTGGGCATACGTTTCAAGGTCTAATGGAAAGCCCCAAAAATACATAAAGGAAGTGACATAGCAAATGCATGCTTAGCAGTTTTTATCCATAGGCAAACGATGAAATTAGTGTCCAAAAGAACGTTTACAGGATATCCACCTTAAATGCACACTGGCACGTTTTAGGGAGTTCCAATTATAATTAAGCATATTATGACTATCAGATTTGAATAGAACTCAGTTTGACATTAGCTAAGGCCCGATGGGGGAAAAGAAAAGGAGAGAGCAAATGCAGATAGATCCTAGTAAGACAGCAAACCACATAATCTACTCTAAATAAAAAATGACAAGATTCAAGAAAAAGTGAAACCAGTGTATGAAAATCAGAGAAGTGTTTATTGCGGGGCACCTAAATAAGCGGCGCAATGTAGAGGGGTCGACCCATTAGGTTCAGCTTTGTTTACATCAGCACCATGATATAGAAGATAATTGGCAATGCTTGTATGATTGTAAAGAATTGCAGTCATCAGAGCAGTTGCACCTGTCAAGCACACAGAAAACCTTATTGAAGCAAAGCAGCTTTGTATTACCTTATGAGAAATGATAGCAGTCTCTGTTTTTCTATCAAATATATTTCCATGAAAAGTTTCATAATGGTGACATCATTTTCTAAGAGGATATGGCATCTAAAAGTTGCTTATCAAGACCTCCAGATAATAAAGTATGGAAAAAAGGAAATTGAGGTATCTTTTGAAGTAGAATGTCTGAGTGTATGGGATAACATTGGGCAGCCAATTTCATATTATGTGTTATGACCATGGGAACATAACAGAATATGGACAACGAAGCCATTAATTTTACAAGCTAGGTTAGGTTGATGCGTATTAAACATTGCTTCACAGTGTCATATATGCATAATCTTATCAAGCACAAGACAATCTGAGTACCACCTACCCCGAGAAATTTAACAATAAGCCACTCGATAGAGGTGGCTTTAACAGAATGCCACTCTATACAATGTCCTTATAAAAATACCACTCAATAGAGAATGCTTCTTAATAAAATGCCACTTTGGGCTGTTTTTGAGACTTTTAATCACAAATGGCTTGCAAAATGCCAAAAATACCCCCTGCGGGCTCTCCAGCGCGACGGCAGCGGCTCGCCCTCCAGCTTACGTGGTTCACATGCGGCGGCGTCCGCGCGCCGCCGCTGCCATCGCCCGTCCGCGCGCGGCCGACTTCCTCCCGACTGTGCTAGGGGTCGACGCCGCCACCGCCGGCTCGACGCCGCCCCATCCGCCTTTCCCCGCCTTTCGCCGGCGCCCGCGTGCAAGCCCATTGCAACCAAAAATACATCGGTGCACGAGCTTTTTTCATTTCGAATAGAGCTTCGTGAGATGAGAGAAATCGAAGTTGAACAAGCGTATCACGTAGCCACAGATGATCGTCTCTGCCACATATCCTTTCTTGGAACAAGGCGCCTCTTCTAACTCAGTCGGCTAGCGTGCCTGGGAGGGAGGAAAAGTCGTACCCGAAGAAAGTCTATTGAAGAAACTTGGGAAGTTTGCCGTTGGACACTAACGGGAAACGCAAAACAACCCTAGATACTTGAATGTGAAGACCAAAAATGCCGAACATGCAGTCTTTTCTCGGTTGCGGTGTACTTGGAGTGAAAAGAGGGAAGAAGAAGCCCCCGAAGAGATAGATGGAAAGCTGTGCATGAGATGTGCTTTCTAAAGATTGTTGGGTATGTCTTGATGAGGGGGTTAACCACGGATGTCAATCACAGGTTTTTTGGGGTGGAAAAAGTGAGGAAGTGTGTGGGGCGGCGGCACCTCCTGATGAGCAAGGAAGGCTCTCTACTGGACTGGAAAAGTTGTTGATACCTAGTAGCGAAGAACGAAAACATAGTAGATTTTTTCCCTTACACCTTCACCTATGCACTATTCTCTACTGTTTTAAGCATATGTGCTTGGGTAACTTGCTATAAGAATTCTTTCAAGACTTGAAGCCTATTTTCTCTTTAGGCCCAGAAAGAAGATTTCTTTTCTTTGCTAATTCCTCTCAATGAAATTTGCCATGTTGCACTAAGTTACGGATGTATGCATGCAATCCGGGAACACTTTGGGGTGAACACCCATCCGAACAAGTAGGGTCAATAGTTCAGCATTTAGGCCGTAACATTTAGCAAAAACCTAATCTTAAACCCAACAAGTGCTCTCCGAACCAAGCTAGATAGTCTCCTATCACGAGGCTCACCAACCAACCTGGACTTAGATTCTTTCTTATTATTCTAACCGGATATCAAAACCATAAGGATTGTTTCCAGCCAAGAGTTCCCATATGACATAAGCGCTCTTGGGTGGGGTGGGCCCTCATTTGCCAGGTCTTTGAGTGCCCGTCGTACCACGTGGTTGGTACACTAGGCTAATAGAGACTTTACTTTAAGGATCTGGCACCTGCGCCCGACTCGGTCTGCCAGTGAATTTTGGCTCTACATCCAGTCGGATATGTTCGCGATTTGTACAAATGGAAGGCATCGCGTACGTTAACCTTCCTTTATTGGGCTGGGCCATTCCATCTTTGAGAAGGGGCCCAATCTCGTATTTGATGGTCGGCGTGGCAATAGGCTTCGCTTCGTAGACTGGTTTCCCAGTCGTTGCAAAGACTTCGCGAGAACGGTCAGGGGCGCGGATTCGCCAAGCTAGGGCAAACAAAGCCGTCCGGCCCTACCAGATTAAGAATGCGAAGGCCTTTCCTTCGAAAGGAGAAAAAAAAATAGCTATGCTATTGACCGACCCTTTCGTATTTACTTCGAATCAATAGGCCTATCATTTTTCACGAGGCGGGCCAAATAGAGAATGAAATGAAAAAAATAGGGGAAGGGGGGATGGTCGCGCCTTTGATTTTGTTTAAGGGCTGCTCGCCTGACTAAAGTACCAAAGGCTTTCACGGCTTCCACCCCTACCTTAGAATCTAAGCCCTTTGAAGCGCCAGTAGTTGTAGCTGTGGGTAAGGCTTTCGTTCAACTCGCTCCGGGTTCCGATCTATATGACCCCCAGACAATACAAAGTACACCTCTTCCGTAGAGGCAAGCTGGTAGTAACCTAACCTTTTAGAGTCGGGGGAGCCGAGCCCTTAACTCTATCAATAGAAAAATCTTCGTGCGTGGCGTGAGTTGGAATCCTAGAAAAGATCGATTGAGACTCCCTTCCCGGTTCCACGAAGATCTCTACGTACTTGTCTAGTCCAGGACAACTGGGATCTTCCGGTCTGCATGCGTGGGAGCAGCTGAAACAAAGAAGAGTCTGGTCCGCTCTTCATTCAGGCCCGGCCCGCCCATCTGCTGCTAGGTCCGAGAATGGCGCCAGGCGAGGGTGCCGCTATGCCCCGCAGCTCTGCTGCGGCCGGCCCCCAGACTATGCAAAAGAATCGAGGCCGGGGGATGTCGTCCATCAGGGCCCCCCACCTTACAAATGGGTCGTCCCCCTTAATGAATCGAATGGTCCTTCGACCCTCGTTTGATTCCGACGGCCGGCATAGATGAAATCCCATGAGACCCGCGCACTATTACTACAAAAAAGCCCATGCCGCCTCCTCCTGCGCGCGACCACACCATCGCCGCCGCCGTCTTCACCTCAAGAACAGGCGCCGCCACTCCAAATCGAGCTTCAGCCGCGTCGACTTCCTACCCATGCCGCTCCTCCTCATGCCCCTTTCTCCGTCACCGCCACGCATGGCCATGCCTGCAAGCGCGACGGCCTCCCCTTCCATCGCCGCCGCCGTCTCTGCCTGAGCCGAGCCGACGCGGACTCCGTCGCCTCCCCAGCCAAGCTGCCGGCGCCCCCAACCTCATCCACCGCAGCCGGCCGCCTCTCCAACCAACGCCCCGGCTCCTCCCCTTGGCGCTGCCGTGCCGACGCGCCCGGCCACGCTGGCCGGCGCAGGCACCTCCCCGGGCTCCCTCCAAAGGTCCCCATCACCACCGGCGCCCTTTTTCCCCTTCTCACCGCCGCCTCTCCCAGTGCTGCCGCGCCCAACCACTCCCCCACCGGGGTATTTTTGGCATTTTGCAAGCCATTTGTGATTAAAAGTGTCACAACAGCTCAAAGTGGTATTTTATCAAGAAACATTCTCTATTGAGTGGTATTTTTATAAGAACATCATATAGAGTGGCATTCTGTTAAAGCCAGGCTTATTGTTAAATTTCTCCACCTACCCCATGAAGCCATCACTGAGACACATTGATCAACAAAACAAGATACTCAAGACGCTAGTGCCCCGACCAATGCTTTTTAGAAGAAAAAAAGGCACATTATAGATTATTTTTTGACACAAACACATTATAGATTATTAAAAAATGGTGGTGTTTTTTGTACAGCTGCAAAGGATTAATAAGAAGTAGAGTACGTGCACGTGATCATTCATAACCGTGCAAACGAGGGTTTTGTATCGGGTGAGAGATGAACCTCCCTGGTCAGCGTCATCCACGTCCAGCCGCAGCTCTTCGATGAGGTAGCGGCACACCTCCAGCCTCCCTTGGCTGGCGGCGATGTGCAGCGCCCCCATCCCGTCCCACGATCTGAAATCCTGCGCCATCGCCGCCTGCACCACCTCCCGGAGTCGCCCCCTTCCCCCATCCAGCAAAGTCACCATCCCTGCAACGGCTCGGATCCTTCCCAAAAAAATCAGCACACACCCAAGCACCCAAAATTAAAGCGCACAACGCGGCCGAAATCAAGGCCGCAGGAGGACGCGCGCATGAGCAGAGCAGCGTACGCTTGAAGAGTTCGAGGTCTCCGCTGTGAGCCGCCTCGAAGAGCTGGTACTGGTACTGCATCGATTCGTCGGCTGCACGCGGCGAGGTGGAGCGGAGTTAGCAGAGCATGGAGGGTGGGGTTAGGGGTTGGCTGCCTGCAACCGGGAGCCAGGGATCTGGAGGGAGGGGGCGAATGCGCTTACCGTCCGTGTCGTTGAAGGAAGCTGAAGCCATGGCGGCGGCAAGCTGGCTGGTAGGGGCGACCGGGCGAGTAGGGTTTTGGGGGCGGAGGAGAGGAGGAGGGGTTTGGGGTGAAAGAGAGAAAGGGAGAGGAGCGGAGTTGGGTCCTCGAAAATTGAAATCACCAACATTGAAAAGGGGAAGAAGGAAGCGGAGGAGGCGTACGCGCGAAGCCAAGGTGGAGGAGTGGGTGGGCACGGGCGCAGCAGAAGCAAAGTCACTGTCATGTGGGCCTAGAGCAACTGAGCAAGTGTGGCGCAAGAACATGTCGGTTCGGCGCAGCGCATCAGAACAAGTTACGTAACTGTTGTGTGAAACTGAGTGGATGAATATGAAGACGAAGGTAGAGTGTTTTACCTAAAATGATATGATATTAACGTATAATGAATTAAGATTTTAATTATTATAAACTTAAAAAATGTATTTATCTGATATTTTAGTATAACTTTCATATAAAAAATTTTCGCACGAAACTTAATATTTAGTAGTTTGAAAAGCGTGCCACGGATATCCAAATTTTTATCCACTATTTGTAGCAGAAACAAACAGGCTCTATTAGTAGCTCAAAAATTAATATACTACTTAGGAGTACATCATTAATCCATTTAATAGATTTTATTCCGATAGAGTATTTTCACATAAATATATATTACATCATTAATGTTTGGATCATCTCTCATATACACCCATAATATGTTAAATCATATTATAGTTCGTATTGCAGCCGGCTATAAATATATAAACCGTTTTTCTTCTCTATCTTTTTCTATCTCCTTCACATTCACATATATGTAGCTACATTTATAGCTTGTTACTATACTTGCTCTCACACTGTGTTCTTTACTTGGGAACTAATTCCTCGTGCACGCAAAATAAAATGACTCATTAACGCATAATTAATTAAGTATTACCTTTTAAAAAAATAGATTAAAATAGATTAATATAAATTTTTAAAGAAATTTTTATTTAGAATTCTTTTTTTCAAAATACACATCATTTACTATTTACTAGTTTGAAAAATATATACACGAAAAACGAGGGAGATGGGTTGTGAACTTCCACCAAAGAACTCAGCCTCAGGCTGCGTTTGGTAGTTGTTGTTGGGAACAAATCCAGGAACCTTTCTCTTGGAGGGCATGTGGTGGAAGAGCATGATTAGCATAGTATTTGTTCCATAACAATCTGACCTAAGAGATATTTCTTTTGTTGTATAATTTATCGAGGCGTTTCATGAATAGGGTAATGTTATGATATTCTAGGTTTTGTTTTTGAACGACTCGCACTAAACAGTGCAAAGTTATATTGATAGAGCAGGAAAAAATTACAAGATTACAATCCTAGGAGGTCATAACCAGGAAAACGAAAAAAGTATAGCATCACCTACCCACCGACAGCTCCGATACACAGACCCAGAAGAAGGCTAGCACCAGACCAACCGCCGCTAAGCGTGACCGACCGCAGCTAGGCCAATAAAGGAACTACAGCTGAGATCACCCAAAACCCAACCCTTACAACCGACAAAAAACCCCACTCTATCTACATCTTTGGGATTGAGGGAGAGAGGGTGAGAGAGAAGGATGGAACCGCTCTCCCCCTAGGCCCTCTCATGTAGTCAACTTGCAGAAGCTAGGGCACCGACACAAGAGGACGTTAGTCTAGAGCGAGCTTGCACCAACTGTTTGGGAGGTTTCAGCTAGGGTTGCCTAGACAACGTCTCTAAGGAGAGAAGCGACGGAAGCACCGCCGCCGCTGTCTGTCGAAATCTCAAAGAGAACCGAGACTAGACTTTCACCCAGCCACCCACTAGAGGGGATGAGATGGCACGACAACGCCCTCATGAAGGGGAGTAACGCTCGAACGCCACCATTGCCGGCCCGACCAAGGCCAGGCTGGGTTTTCACCCGCCATCCTTCGCCTGCCTATCCACAGCTGACGCACCATTGCTCCACCACCATCTAAACCTCCGTCAGCGCGTGGGCATCACTGGTCGGCGCCCCTCGCCGGCCAGTCTCCACGTGTCACCACAAACCGCGCCTCGTCGTGCCGCACCGGCACGCGCCTCGCCAGTTCCCGCCGGCCGCACCTCCTCGCGTCGTGCCGGCCTCGGCCGCCGGCGGCCAAGCCCTGCACCTCCTTGCGCCGTGACCGCGAGCTAGCTGCGCCTCACCGGCCTCCGCATCAGCTGCGCCTCCTCGCGCCTCGCCGGTCTCCTCCTCCGACGGCCTCGCCTCCACACGCACACCGTGTCACCCTCCGCCACTGTCGACACCGCCCTCCCCACCGTCATCGCCATCCCAGCCGCCAGCCGCCATCCCTCCAGATCCGGGCGGAGTGGCTTTGGCAGTCACCGTCGCCGCCACCCTGGCAGTTCCAGCGCCGCACTAGCGTCATCGCCTAGCTAGGCCACCGCATCTACACCGCCGTCGCTGCTCCAACCAGCCTCGTAGCCATCGCACACTCGTCACCGCCACCACCCCATGACCCCGCCGCCACCCCGCCAGATCCAGCCGAAGACAGCGTGGATCTGGGCGAGGGCTCCACCGCCCGCACCTTCTCCTCTACCCCTTGCCATCCTCAGAGGCGTCGTGCCTCCTCCGCGCGAGCGCTCCCCGTCGACCCGCCGACTTGATCTTCCACCTGCCCGATGGAGTGCAAGCAGTGCCGCCACCCCCCGATCCGGCCATGAGGGGGGTCAGATCGGTGTTTGGTGGTGCTGGATCCATCGCGACCGGCCCTGACGACGCCGGACTCAGTCGCTGGTGTTTCGCCGCCTCTCCGCTCGAAGCCCGCCGACGCCCCAACCGTCGAACCTTGCGCGAAGGAAGAAGGCCCCGCCGCCGCCGCCCGGCTTTGCCTGCGGCTGCTCAGGCGACAACGAGGCGGTGGAGAGGAGGAAGGTTAGGGCGGCGGTGCCTGTGAAGTCACCTCCCGTGTCGCCCTGGAGCGGAGCGGCACGGGAGCTCTTTTCCATGATATTCTAGGTTAATGGTGCCTAAACCTACTTTGTTTTTTTGGTTTGCAAACTCTGTCCCAAGAAGCCAGAGATTGTGGCCTAACTTGAATGTCAGTCGTTTTCCTCCACAAGCAATGTCTCATTGTTGTATCTGTATGCTCTATAGCTTTTTGGGGGAGTTTGAGCGTGCACATATAAAAAGTAGGGAGGGAAGTGAGGACAATATTAACCAGAGTGAGTCGTTGTCCATAATTCAAGAACATGGTGATTAATGGTAGTCTTCTCTCAACTCTATTAATTAGGGGTGCAAACTCAATATTTTTTTGGCTTTGTTGTTCCAATAGGGGGACCTAAGTAAGTGAATGGCAAAGATCCAATTTTGCATCCAAAAGTTCCAGCCAAGATTTCTATCTTCTCTTCATTGACATGGATTGGAATTATGCAAGATTTGTGGTAGTTTATTTTCAGACCAGTGGATTGTGCAAAAGATTGAAGAATGCCTTTGAGGCAAAATAATTCCTTCTGACAAGCTTTCATGATGATAAGATTGTCTTATGCATATTATACGATTGGGAACTTTCCTTCCGTTTGCAGGATTGGTAGAGAAAGAATTCCATCGGAGTGTGCTTTGTTTACCATGGGCTGGAAGAGTTCAGCAGTTAATAAAGAAAGAAGTGGAGAGATAGGATCTCCCTGTTTTACTCCTCTTTTACATTTCAAAGTTGTTCCAGGAACTTCATTGAGAAGGATAGCTGTTGATGAGGTAGTGAGTATATTTTTGATCCAACTGATCCAAACATCACCAAAACCTTTTGCTTCCAGCATTGCCAAAATAGCAGGGTGCTTAATCGATAGAAAACATAACGGAGTGGCATGGTTCTAATTTTAAAAGAGTACAGTGGCATTCACCTAATTTTTACGAATGATAATGATATTTTTTTTCAAATCGGTAAATTTGTAATGACATAAATCCAATTAACCCTTTTTAAACTAGTGCTATACCTGTGCGTTGCAATAGGATTGAAATTACGGGAATGCTAGGGACCGGTATACCATCCATAGCAATCAAAATTGGGATCCTCTCCCTTCCTTGCACAAGGAGGATGCGGGAGACAAGTTTGTAGGGCATGTGGCTAAAAGTTCATCAATTGGCTCAAATAACAACCGAACTTGCCTTGAGTATTGTAGATATCGCCCAGAGGAGAATGAATAAACGTTTCCTGCAATTATAAAAGCATGTGAAAATTAGAACTGAGCGGGCAATCTAGTGCCACGGTGGACAGTCCAATAACACACATTGTCAAACAATCTCACAGCAACAGACAAACTAGTCAAACACACAATGTTAAACAAAATAGTTAAATACTCCCTCCGTCTCATAATATAAAGGATTTTGGCTATACAATTATATAACCAAAATCTATCATATTATGGGATAGAGGGAGTATCTTCTAAGCGAGCATGAACTCACCTATTGGACTATAGGCTTGAACAGTCCAATACCGAAGTGGGCATACCAACCGCTGCGGGATAATCTGACTCTACATAGATTATAAAAGCTATGGTAAGATATAACTCTTTGTACGTTAATTTTATATTATAACTAAGAGGTGATAAATACGATATGATAAACTAAGATATACTTCATCCGTCTAAAAACAACGTAGAAGTAGATAATTTTTACATCACCTACGATCTACACGGTCAGAATAGCCCGTGAGGCCGTGACTACTAGTCCTACCGAAGCAGTACCCTTTTGCTCCCCTGCTCCTGTCTGTCCACTCCTCAGCTGCCACTGGTTCCTCGTCTCTTCCTCTCCATTTCCACTAGCGTGATCCCCGCTTTGCCTTCCCGCCTCCCAAAACCCCACGGCCATGGCGCCGCCTCTCGCGTGCAGTGAGCAACCCTAAACCCTAGCCCCCAAAGCTTCACATAACCGCGGGCTAATTGTTCCTCCTTCTCCCTGCAGGCCCCAGCGCGAGGCAGCGGTTGCTCCTCCATGCGGCCGCCGACGGTGACCTCCGCATCTTCAAGGGTGCGTGCGGCTCGATCGGCGCGCTTCGCCGACCCCGATCCTCCACTGCCTTTTAGTCCCATTTTGGTTGCTCGATCGGGAGCTGATTTTGAGTTGGGGAATTTGGGGGTGGGTTTTCCGGATCCATTGATTGATTCGCAGGGATCGTTAGTAGGCTGGAAGGACGCCTCAAGGAGGCGGTGGAGGCCATGAAGGACTGCGGCGCTGGGGCTCTGCACGAAGCCGCCGGCAACGGGAGAACCGCGATGTGCGCGTACCTTGTCGAGGAGCTCCAGGTGGACATCAACGCCAGTCAGGTAATCTCTTCGCCTCCTCACGTTTAGCGAAAGCGACTTCCAAGATTTTTTTTTTTACAGGTTGAGGAATTTGAGATCTATGGCATTTGTGGTATCGTGGGATGTGGTAACTTTGCAACACTGGAGCCGCACGGTGGTTTTTTTTTTTTTTTTTGTGGGGGGGGGGGGGGGGGTTGGATGTGCGTTTCTTTGATGTGTTTGATTCATCCGACAGAGTTACTTATACTGTTATAGTCATAACGCAACTGGGCGAGGTAATTAATTTGAGCAAATAATTTCTGAAATGGTTTGCTTAAGTTGAGCAAGTAATTTCTTGATTCTGGTGAATAATCTTTTAAACATCTTCTACTGTATTGCGTAATCTGGATATATTTTAGGCCATATCTGGTTGTCCTTTGTGTTAGTTCTTTTTATTTAGGCTTAGTTGTTGCATCATTGTGCTTATTATTATTTTTTAAGTTGCCGTGGAAAAACTTATATTTGTTATGCCTTGTTTTATAGAATAATTAAGGTTAGATGATATGTTATTTAATTGTTATGTTTCTTTCTCAATTGTTCCAAATTTTCAGGATGCAATAATATTATCGTTTGTAACATTGTTTAAAAGAAAATAAGTTTGCCAAACACCAAAATATCTAAAAGCTATTATACCAAACATGATTATCATAAGTCACCCCAATACCAAACAGAGCCTTATTATTTTAATTTTGTTCCTTTGGTGCTTATCAAACTGAAATCAACAGTATGCACTTCATTTATCACGTTGTCAACAAACCTTCTATCTTATACTTTCACAAGGCAATCTGGAAAAGTGATCAGTGTGGATGGATCTCTTTTGTTTGTTACAAGAAACCCTGATTTGTTTTTTTCATGATTCCAGTAGGTGCTACGCCATTGGTTTATGCGGTTCTGGGTGGGATTGTGGATACCGTGAGTATCTTCTTGATCATGGTGCAAATCCTGATAAGCCCAACGGACAAGGGCGTGCTCCTCTCCATTTAGCAGTTGAACAAGGTCCCTTTCAATGTATATGGTTCCTTATTTTATGCATGCATGGCTGCACACCGCTGTTTTTTTTTATATTATTTGTTTCTAGTTTGGAGAACTGCAAATAATGAAAGTTGCAAAAGTTTGTGGGTAAAATTATAAATTTGGAATAGAAAATGACCCATGTAATATTGTTATCAATGGTTATGCTAATTATAATGCAACTAATGTCACTGCCACTAGTGTTTTAGCACTCTAGTTCTAACTTCTAATCTTTTGTGGCCCTTTTGTTGCATTTCTCCATCTTCTTCTTTTAGCATGTGATGCCATCATTTCCTTTCCTAATCCCTTTTCCCCTTGTTGCTAATTTGTTATAGCAAGCCAAAGAAAAGGGAATAAGAGAATTGGGATAGACTAGAGAGTGTAGGTCCATTGAAGTTGATATCCTTTGTTTGTTAAATGATCACATATCCTTCACAAGTACTCCTTCCATTTCATAATATAAGGGGTAACTACTTTTTTTGAGATTTTTCATAATATGAGGCACACCATTAACTAGCACTTCTTACCCACTAAATTATTATTTTTAAAATCCTTCATCCTTAAGATCTTTAATTTTATTGGGTGTATGCATCATATTTATTAGGGTGATCCAAACTATGAGGGGAGTTATATATGTGTAATCAAGGAGTGACTATTACATGGATGAGGTGGCTGCTACAAGTTGCCTGCTAACTGTCTTCCATTGTTGTCAACTCTAAATCTTTGACGCAATTTTTATTGTTACATTCATTTTACTAGTTTGGTAGGGAACATATGCATGTCATCGGAGAATAACTATACTATTAGTTTGCTGGAGCTAAACAATAATGTACTTAACAACTTAACTAATACTAATTACTGCGTTGAGGAGATAGTTGATGGGTGACTATTACAAATTTGGGGACATAACTGCTTCTATCAGTCTTCTTCTATTAATGCAATGATATGCAACTCTCTTGTGTATTCGAGAAAAAAAAACTGCTTCTATCAGTATTATAACTGCTGGCTCTCATCATTAGTTGTCAAAATATGTGAGCACGGGCCCATATGTTATTCTCCTGGTATAAATGATATCAATTAGAACAAGATGTAAACTGGACATTAGATGAAAAGGCATTGTCTCTAGTATAGGTAATAAAGTTAACTAGATTTCACCAGTAAAACTGTTGCAGCGACAATTAGCTTGCTGTATATTCTACTCTGTTACACACTTACAATAATGCATGATAGTGACCTATTGCATACACAATACTTCTAATTCAGGAAATTGTGAGATATTAAAGGTCTTACTGATGGAAGGAGCTCATGCTGATTTGTCTTCTGACTGTGGGACGCCACTGCATGTTGCAGCCATGAAAAGTTATGATGGCTGTATGAAGATTTTATTGGACCACCATGCAGATGTAAGCTTTCTTATATGATTTTCTTCCCTTGCTTGCTGCTTACACTAGAAAGATTCATTATTTGATCTGGCAGAAAATGTCTATTGCTGTTGAATGTCGTACATGATCCCTTTCTTACCCTAAAAAGAATACCAGCCATGAAAAAGTGCGGGTCATTTGGATGGAATGAGTATTTTCAAACCCAAACAAAATAATTATTAAAGTGATTTAATTGTAAATATGGATAAATTGAAAAATAAAACTGTTCATAGTGCAATGTCAAGGCCATTGAGACTACATGAGGTAAACTGGTCCATAGCATTGAGGTCTTTGTTAATGTTTATGACGCCCCTGTCCTCCATCTGATGAATGCAAACTTGCTTAATAGTGATTGGTTGCATAAAGGAATCGAGATGTTAGAAGATGGGATAATGGATTTCACCGTAATAATGGAAACAGAGGAAAAACAACTTTGGTGGAGTTACCTGAGTGTGAAGTGAAACATTTCTTGACTTGCCACCTCATTTACAAAATCCAGGTCGGACCAGCAATCTGACCGAAAAACTGGACCAAGAGCTTCGGTGTAGAAAACTTGTGTGTAGGCCCACTTCCACTTGTCAGTCGGTGTGGCAATGGTGAAGGTGCCATGTGACATGGCACATCGGATTTTGGACTGGCATTGGTACATTCAGCAAGTTTATGGATCTAGATGGCACCCGTGTACAAGTTTAAGGACCACTAGTATATTTTACTCTAATCTTTATGTTCAGTAAAAAAAAGTAAATCCTTACTGTGCTAATTAATGTTAGCTCACCAACAGTGTGCATATGGTTGCTTTTGCATTACCTATATATATCTGTAAATTTATTTATGATTTTGGCAACATGGTTTTTATTTGATATTCTGTTTATACCTCTTTCTTTGTCTGCAAAACATCTGCCAACATATGTCATGTCTGCGTACTAATTTTTCTTAATTATCTTATAGCGTAATAAGGTATTTTCCACATTTATACACCCTTCATCGCAGCGCTTATGTTTCGCTCATTGAAATGTGTGAAGCTTCTGATTAAGGTGATATACTGTGTTCTTTACATCCAAACTGAAAATTACATTATTGAACTCTTTAGGAGGTATCTGCAATAATTTTTTTGTTAGGCTGGTCCTGATATTAAGAGTGTTGGTACTTTTACCCCCTTAATAGCTGCTGCAACTGAAGGCTTAACTGATTTCTATAAGTGCTTACTGGAGGCTGGTGCTGATCCTATTGTGCCTGATGAAATAACTCTCTTTTCCTTTCTGCACCACTTTTTCTTTACTCTATTGGATGGTTGGTTTCACTCGTGGAAATTTATATTGTTGATATTCATACTTCTATATGATGGTCTATTTTGTGATCTCATACTACTATATATGTCCAATGCCCTATTGATAGTTATCTAGTGAGTTTTTTTTAACGCAATACGCTGTTCCTCACATTCTTTTTTCCATCGTAAAGAAACTCACTAATCCAGGTTTTCTGTTATGATTTAAGAATAATTTGTTAATTTTATGTCTGAATTCAAACTACCCTACTTGCTCCATGGACATGCATATAAGATGTCAGACAGCTTTGATATGGAACCTCTGGATTAACACAGCGTTGATATGGAACCTATGGATTAACAATATCATGGCATACGTAGATGGTGAACTTGTTCAGGGTTATGTTAACTTTACAGTTAAAGAAGAGAGTTGTTACCTTTTACTGGTTTCTAGGATATGCATCCGATGCCTTAGACAAACCATAGTGGTTTAGGTAATTTTAATTACACGTACGTTCTTTTGCTCATCAACCGTGTCCAGATGAACCATTAAACCTATATATCTCCCTTCACTGTGATCCTTTGTAAATACTGTCTAAAATTACTAGTAGTTTGCTCATGAATAGGTACTTAGCTTGGACCATAAAATGTTACTTTGGGCTCCATATTTGCCAATATAATTATACAACTTGTTGAAGTCCTGAAGTAATTAAGTGTTTTATTGCCTGGTCACAATTCGAAGCAGAATAGCGTGCACATTGGGTATTTATCCGGATTACTAACAGCTCTGGAGAATTATGGTCAAGTGGAGCAGCAGATTTTCGATTTTTTTAGAAATAATGTTTTTTAATGGAAAATTACAAAAATATAGTTTGTCACTTGAAATCGTAAGTTTAGCACCATGTCGAACAACCAAAATTTGATACTTTCATATTATAAGTCGTTTGATTTTTTTCGTAGTTAAAGTTTATTAAGTTTGATCAAGTTTATAGAAAAAAATTAGTTTCGTTTAATCTAACATTGAATATATTTTGATAATATGTTTGGTTTGGGTTAAAAATACTAATACATTTTTCTATAAACTTGATCAAACTTAGAGAAGTTTGACTAGAAAAAAAGTCAAACGACTTATAATATGAAACGGAAAGAGTGGAGTACATATCGAACGATGGTTGTTTGATAGAGATACCTATCAAATAGCGGTTATTCGACATGACAGCACGATTTTTTTTAATTCTTTATGATGCAAGTGTGTATGGGCTACTGTGCAACAGGGAGCTATCGAACACCCAATATTTGACAGCCATCCTCCATGCATGTGAGCAGGACCAATCGAACTTTGGGAGTTTGATAGGCCTCCATGCATGCATGCAATTTTTTTTATTCGGTCAACTAATCTGTTGAACAATGGTTTTTCGATAGGTAACCATCGAACTTTTTTTCTTCGACATGATACTAAATTTGTGATTTCAACTGATCAACCTATATTTTTGCAATTTTTCATTAAAATAGTATTATTTCTAAAAAAATGGATTTTCAATGGTCCGCAACTTGTTACTTTTGAGATGCTTAATGCAGGGAAATAATTAGTTTTTTTGAGGAGGAAAACTACTAGGCATTTGCCCACCAGTATATATTTATGAATATTAACAGGATGTACAGAAGAGTTGCAAAAGAGGCACAATCAGATTACAGTGGTTGTAATAATTAATTTTTTGATTGGATATAAACCTTTCATGGTAGTCTACAATTCAGTTTGCTCTTGCGCTTGCAGGCCAGTATGGAAATATTCACATGAAAAAATGCATTTCGTTTTGTCATTTTTGCTTGCCTTTCCAGCACGCCTGATATAATTTTAGTCTCTGTTTCTCAATTTAAATTTAAAAAAAAAACATTTCATGAAGATTCGCTTGGCTAGGTTCCACATCACCCTAATATGGACGTACGATGGATGGCTAGTCTGACCACTTCAATTTCACGTGTACTACCTACGTTCCAAGATACGGAGGTACGGAGTAGTACAATACTCACCTCTTTATTAATTTGCTGGGTGGCTGCCAATGCAAAATCTTCTCTGCATGTAGTTAGATGCCTGAACATTCGAAAAATGTTTCTATTTTTGTCAGATTTGATTTGCTTTCATAGGTTTGTCTTTTATGTTTGTTTTGGCCAGTTTATTTTCTCCCACTTTGCAATTCTAATGCAATTAGTATTTGTGAAGGTAAAACCATAGTTGTACATGCCGTATTTTCTCTTCAAAAAGATTAAACCCTCTATTCCTTTGAATCATATTAGTATAACTAAATCATGACCTCACTTGCATTTGTCCATTTGTATATGCTGAAGGTTTCTTATGCTTTGGCACCTGGAGTGATGGATGGCGCCCCAAGGCACCAAATATATTATCGAGTGTTTCTTTTAAAATGTGCGAGCACCTAAAGCCAGAAGCACATGATATCTTTCTCATGCTTGAATTAACATCCATATCATATTCTTCATCTTTTAATCTTCAAAAGTAACAATTCTTCCAGGGTCACACCCAAACAATTGAAGGATAAGTCGACCATCTATAAGAAGAAAATTGCTTTAATTACTTTCGGAAATAAAAGAACATAACAAGGCCACAACGCACTCAATAAACACAAAATATAAACGAAATTAATATAAAGAAGTCACAACACAATTGAAGAGAACAGAAGCTGGTCCATAAACATATTGATGTTGATCCACATCACCCCGAGCACTTAAAACTTAGCTTGGATTTGGTCTACCACTGTCTTCTCTACTTGAAAGTCCTTCGCAAGGATATCATCCGTTATGGATGGTTCGATCCATACACTGCATTGGCTATAGTGTTCACCCCGAGGTTTTGTCTACTTAGTATCACACTAGCAACTGCATTGGTTGTCCCATAATTGAACTGGAAGAGGACGAGCACCTTGGGAAAAACGAATACATCCCCTTTGTTGATAACCTTGGTGAACAAGTGTTGATAACCTTGGTGAACAGCTAGTTCTCAGGGTTGGACGTCATGAACCCAACATAGAGCGAGCCATTAAGCACAGGATCTTGGTGGTACGGGGATACGGGTGAGGAGGGTTGACCGTGATGCGGGCGAGGGAGATACCAAGGGTGTTGAGTCCGGGACCTGCGCGATGTTGAGCACCATCACGGCGGAACCCTGCTTGTTGGTGGTGTTTCCGGCAATGTGGAGGCCGGAGAAGAAGTCCTCGGCAGCGACGTCCTTGGCGTCCTTGCAAGCGACACCGTTGACGCGCACCGGTGAGGACTTGTCCACGACGCACAGGTCATGGAGATGGCTTGGATCGGAGGCGCGACGACGACGACGCCATGGTCAGAGCACCATAAGGCCAGGAGAGCCGCGTGGCAAGGAGGAAGGAGGCACGAATGGCGGCCATTGCTTTGTTCGATCGATCAGCTAGGTAGCTAACAGAAATTAATTAGCAAGCAACTACGAGGTTAACTTGCTAAATACTTCCTCCATTCTAAAATACAAGACACAATCACCAATAAAAAAGAATTTAATAATCTCCTCAGTTGAATCATCGTAATGTGATTAGAGGTATTAATGGTAGAGAATTTAAAACAAAACAAATTTAGAGAAAAAGAGGTATTAATTAATGTATACATACAAATACACTTTATATTACGAAACATGCAAAAAAAATATGATTGTATCTTATATTTTAGGATGGAATGAGTAAATCTGTGTGATCATTGAGGAGAGAGCGTATTTATAGCGAGGATTAGGTAGCTATAATTTAGATCTCATCATTTTCTCTATACAGTATATCACTATTAGCCGTTGTTAAAATTTGAATTTCATATTTTAATATCGAAGTTTTCTTTGTTAAAGTTTATTTTTTACATAAGCATTTAAGTCACTAGAAACATGTACATAACAATTTTACTTATAAATTATTACTTTTTATTAATACGTCGAATGATGTATTATTTGTGTTTGGTAAAACGATGGGAGTCATTGTTAGGCTCCACCTGGAGGTTATACATATCGCATTCACTTAACTGATTAAGCTAGCTAGGAAACCAAGTCGATCTTGTTATTAATTTGCATGGCGCATGCCGTCATAGTGCGCGTAATCTGCGCAGCCGGCGTGCATGCATCGTGTGGGTACAATAGACGCGACGACGGCTCGAAGAGAATAATTAAGAGGAAACTAATCATTGCTAGCTGCTGATTGAACCGTGTCGCATGCACTTCTCGGCGCAAAGAATATTTAAGTGAATGCGATATGGTTAACCTCCAGGCGGAGGCTAACAGTACGACACTAATTAGTTTATGTTTAATTGGAAATAGTTGGCGCACGCAATGAATGATATGCATCATGCATGCGTGACAGCAAAAAGTTCAGGTTCAGCATATACGAGAGCTTTTCCGTGTTCGCTGACTCTTCGCTGTTTGAATGTTTGTTGGAGCTACTCTCCTCGTTTCATTCATTTCATTTTCATTCATTTCATATTATAAGTTAAACGTTTCACTAAGTTTATAAAAAAATTAGTGACATCTAAAATTTTAATTAATTTTATTAAATCCAGCATCGAATATGTTTGTTTTATGTTGAAAATACTACTGTATTTTCTTAGAGATTTGATCAAACTCAAAGAAGTTTTATTAGAAAAAATTCCAACGCTAATCCCTTCGTTTTATATTATAAGTCAATTTGATTTTTTTTAGTCAAACTTCTTTAGTTTTAGTTTTAGTTTTGATAAGTTTATTAAAAAAATAGCAGCATCTTATAATATAAATTAGTTTCATTAAATATAATATTGGATATATTTGATAATATACTCGACTATATTTTTTCTGTAAACTTGATCAAACTTAAAAAGATTGATTTGAGTAGAAAAGAAATAAAAGTGACTTATAATATTAACCGGAGGGAGTAGCAGTTTGCCATAACTGTTGCAGGTTCTGGACATGCTCTCAACTGACACTATTGTTTGTTATAAAAGTTAGTCGTCATGATTACATTGTTGTGACATCCTCTCTATTTAAGAGAGCTTATGATAGAGTCCAACTCTAACTCTATGCTACACCTATTCGAACTCCTATTACGACTAATATATTCAACACCTATTCTAACAAACTTCACCTAGAAGTAGTAGAATCACCATGCTGATCCACCGATCCTTCAGACTTGGGGTATTTCCTTTTCGCAGCTTCACCACGAGTTGCCCGATAAGAGACCCCACTATCCTTGTAACTTCTTACTCTTGACTTAATATGTGCTCCACCTTCTCACATATCGCCACAGTCATCTTGCCAAGCGAATTGAATTTATCTCTAGTTATCACATCATAGACTCCATGAATACCATGTTCAACTCTATCAGTCGTTCTAAATTTGACTTTATCTACTCCATGACTAGATTACCCGCGTCATCACCAAATAGATAAACCAAATTCACCAGACTATTGGAGAGAACCCTTTCCTCCTTGTCATCTTATGAACCGAGCTAACGAATTCAACATCCACGCCTTCTCGCATCCTTGGATTGAATTTATGATAACTTGAGAAAAATCATGTTGTCTTGAATTACCCGAAAGAATTACCACCATAGCGTTTGCTCTTTCGCTTCAGTTCTGGTTTAACTCCATATATCTTAACTCCTTGTCGAGTCCCAGATATATCATATATATATCATTCTCCGCCAGATAATTCATGTGTGACTTGACCGACCTATCATCATCAGTTTACTCGTCCTTCACACTTACAAACTATCCAGATCATAAAACTTACAAACTATCTGTTAAAAAGAGGAGCCTAATTATGTACTGTCCAGATTTAAATTTGAGAAAAAGCATATTGAACAAGAAAGATGCAAACACAAAACACATATTGAAATCACTCACAGTTCTTGCGCAAGAAGATGACGAACTTGTCGACGAAGTAGTTGCAGATTCCTCAAGCGGTCGCGTGTGTACGCTGCCCAAAAACCTGATTGCCGCCCCGTGCAGGAGTCTCGCGGCAGTGGTTTCGGAGATCCCGCTTCCTCCAAGCCCGGTGCACGCCGAGATTGAAGGTCGACGAAGCGCAGTAGCTAGAGGTCAGAACAACGTACGCGTGGGAGGTGAAGTGACCGTGTTTTCTCTCTTTTAGCCACCAAGACGTCTCCTGATGTTATAGGCTCCATCAAGCGCTTCAAATTCCCTTCTCATTAAACAGGCTAAAACTGCCCATTAGATTGCAGTAGAAACTGCCATCATAACGCAGCAAAAACTGATGCAATCAAAAGGAGTAACTGAAACGCCATCAACACAGCACAAATGTTTTAAAAAAAAATTGCACATGAAACAGTTTGTTGTACACATACGCGTCGCGCTCGTCGCAAGTCATAAGTCACGCGATAATTCACGCGAAAATGCGCGGGCTGCGCGTGCGTGTATCAATAGTCTCCTTATCTTTCACATGCATCTATTTTTGCTAAGAAAGAAGACTCCCATATTTCAGCAAGGCGACCTCTCCTTGACTTAGCAATATGGGACTATTGTTGTGCATGCTTTAGAATTTACAAAATAGGCCAAACATGGGCCAAATTCCAGCATTCCCCTACCAATTCTAAAGCAGTTGCTGTTCTAAACCACTTTTATATACCAGATTTTCGGTATAAGTCCCGTACGGGTTGAACTTACACCTAGATCAACAAGGTCCATCTACCAGCAGCTTGTGAATGGACTAAGCCTTGAATTCATAGCTTTTTGCCATCAGATTTCTCATGAAGACCTATCTGGTACTAGGCTACCAAAACGCCAAGTCTAAACGGAGCTTTAAAGGTCTTGCTCCCCGATCTTCTCATGAGCTTTCCAGAGAGCACCCCACTCTCATGAACTGCGACCCAACAGTTTAGCTCACATAGGTGTGTTCATTATAGGTATCCTGTAGGACGATACCTTTTCTCTCGGTAGACACTAGAACACATTAAGGCATTATAGCCAGCCTTCCATACAGAAGAGAGTACACGTTATGGACATAGGTATTTAGATGAATTGTACTCCCCGTTACAATAGTAACTTTGTTTTTCTCATTTTCCAAATAAGGGATCTCCTTTCAGAGGAAATGAGTTACCATTACTTTGCAACTAAATGGGCCTCAGTCCCATGTCCATACTTGCAACAGATATTGCTGTCCGTGCAAGTCCTTTTGTAAAGGGATCTGCTAGATTTTTCTCACTGCGAATATAATTCACAGCAATTACTCCGGAGTTTTTCAGCTTTCTAACAGATTTAAGCCTCCGCTTCACATGTCTCGAGGACTTCATGTTATCCTTAGTACTCATTATCTTGGCCAAGACTGTTTGATTGTCACAGTACGTAAGGATTGCAGGAACTGGTTTCTCTACCAGTGGCAAGTCCATGAGTAGTTCCCTTAGCCACTCAGCTTCAACTGTAGTTGTGTCAAGTGCTACAAGCTCAGCTTCCATGGTTGACCGCGTCAAAATGGTCTGCTTACATGATCTCCATGATATTGCGGCACCTCCTAGTGTAAATACATAGCCACTCGTGGCTTTAATCTCATCTGCATCGGAGATCCAATTGGAATCACTATATCCTTCTAGTACAGATGGATAACCAGTATAGTGAATTCCATATGCGATTGTACCTACTAGGTAACGTAGCACTCTCTCTAGTGCCTCCCAATGATCCTTCCCTGGATTGGAAGTAAATCGACTTAATTTGCTCACAGCAAAAGAGATGTCTGGACGTGTTGCTCCAGCAAGGTACAAGAGAGACCCAATTATTTGTGAAAATCTCAATTGGTCCAACCCTTCGCCCTTATTTTTCCTTAATTTTACACTCGCATCGTAGGGCGTAGGGGCTACTTTGGCATTCTCAAAACCAAAGCGACACAATAATTTTTCCACATAATGAGATTGATTTAAAATAATACCATTCTCATTTCTTGTCAACTTAATATTCAGGATAACATCTGCTTCTCCCAGATCCTTCATGTCAAAGCATGAGGATAGAAATGATTTGACCTCATCAATCACTGCAGTGTTAGTCCCAAATATAAGTATATCATCAACATACAAGCACAAGATCACCGTTTGACCCCCACCTTGGCGATAATAAACACACTTATCTGCTTCGTTTACAACAAAACCAGCAGATGTTAAGGTCTGATCAAATTTTTCGTGCCATTGTTTGGGTGCTTGTTTCAGACCATACAATGATTTCAGCAATCGGCACACTCTACCCTCCTGTCCCTTAACCACAAAACCATCAGGTTGCTCCATATAGATTTCTTCCTCCAACTCTCCATTAAGAAAAGCTGTCTTTACATCCATTTGATGAATGTGTAGACCATAGGAAGCAGCTAATGCAATGAGCAGTCTAATAGTGGTTAACCTGGCCACGGGTGAATATGTGTCAAAATAATCTTCACCTTCTTTCTGGGTAAAGCCTTTGGCCACAAGCCTCGCTTTATATTTGTCGATCGTGCCATCTGGTCTCATCTTTTTCTTGAAAATCCATTTACATCCAATGGGTTTGCACCCAGCAGGACGTTCAATGACTTCCCAAGTCTCATTTGCCATGATGGAGTCCATCTCACTACGGACTGCCTCTTTCCAATACTCTGCATCTGAAGATGCATAAGCATCAGCTAGAGTTTTAGGCACATCATCTACAAGGTATACAATAAAGTCATCTCCAAAGGATTTCTCAACCCTTTGTCTCT
The DNA here is from genome assembly GCA_000573905.2 of Oryza punctata. Taxonomy (NCBI): domain Eukaryota; kingdom Viridiplantae; phylum Streptophyta; class Magnoliopsida; order Poales; family Poaceae; genus Oryza; species Oryza punctata. Next base: position 5,200,144 of record CM002489.2, on the reverse strand, counting down.
TACTCCTGCGCGGAGTGATGACTAAACTGTTATCCTCCTCATTGGCCTCTTGTAAATTATTATCATCAACATCATCCTCTCGTAGAGATATGTTCTCAACTTGTTCAGAATGAGGAAAGTCTGGAATGACTACATCCACATTTTCTAAACTGCTGCTAGTCTGTCGCATAGGAAAGATATCCTCAAAGAAAGACGCATCCTTAGACTCCATTATAGTATCAACTATCATCTCTGGAGTTTCGGATTTAACTACCAAGAATCTATAGGCAGGACTATTCTGAGCATATCCTATAAAAATGCAATCGACTGTTTTTGGCCCAAGCTTTCTCTTCTTCGGCTCCGGAATATTGACTTTCGCCAAACATCCCCATGTTCTCAGAAAGTTGACATTGGGTTTTCTTCCCCTCCATGCCTCGTATGGAGTTATGTCATTTCTTTTCGTGATCACTCTATTTAGCACGAAATTTACAGTCAAGATTGCTTCCCCCCACCACATGTTAGGCATACCGGCACTTTGTAATAAGGCGTTCACCAAATCTATAAGCGTCCGATTTTTCCTCTCAGCTACACCATTTGATTGTGGTGAATAGGGTGGTGTGAATTCATGAATGATCCCATGCTCAGAACAAAAATTAGAAAAGTCTGTAGAGGTATACTCTCCTCCTCTATCATCCCTAAGTCTCTTAATCTTTCTTTCTAATTGATTCTCAACCTCTGCCTTATATATCTTAAAATAGTTAAGCGCTTCATCCTTTGTTTTCAGCAAATAGACATAGCAGTAACGTGTTGCACCATCAATAAAAGTAAGACAATATCTTTTTCCTCCTTTAGTCAAAACACCATTCATCTCACATAGATCAGTGTGAATTAAATCTAGAGGTGTCAAAATCTTTTCAAACTCTAATGCCTTGAAAGGCTTTCGAGGTTGTTTTGCTTGCACACAAGTTTGGCACTTAGAATTTTTGACTATATCGCATTTAGGAATTAACTCAGATCTGGACATTCTAGCAATTGTATCAAAGCCAACATGACAGAACCTTGAATGCCATACATCAGCAAGATTTTTATTCAAAATAGTACTAACATTCAAATTATAACAAGAGTCCACAGTACTTAGGCGGAACAAGCCTCCGCTGTCATAGCCTTTTCCTATAAAAACCCCAAATTTGGACACAACTAATTTATTCGACTCAAAAACTAGCTTATAACCACTCCTACACAGGAGAGACCCGCTCAACAGGTTCTTGTTTATTGTTGGCGCGTGCTGGACATTCTTCAATTGGAGGGTTTTCCCTGAAGTAAGCTTCAGATCTACCGTACCAACACCAAGAACAGACACACGCGATCCGTTCCCCATTAGGACGCTGGAAGCCCCTGCTGCCTGATACGAAGAAAACAATGAAATATCAGAACACACATGAACATTTGCACCAGTGTCAACCCACCAGTCGATAGACTGAAATGCAGAATAGACAACAGAAGGATTACCGTACCCTCCAGAAGTTGAGGCCTCGCCTATGGTCACATGAGTGAACTTCTTGCTAAGTTCAGTGGTCCTGTCCTTGCGGTCTTGACAATCCTTGGCAAAGTGACCAGGATTACCGCACACGAAACAGGTGAGGTTCTTCAAATCCTTCTTCTCTGTTTTCTTCCTTTTAAAGCTAGTAGTTTTGTTCTGCTTGGGGCCCTTCTTCTTGTTAAATTGTTTTTTCTTTTGCACAAAATTGGCACTGTTCTGCATGTTCTTGACCCGCACATCTTTTGCCCTTGCCTTCTCTTCCACATCGAGAGCTGCAATGAGATCCTCCATAGAAATCTCCTCTCTTTTGTGCTTTAGAGATGTAGCAAAATCACGCCACTCTGCAGGAAGTTTTGCAACAATCGTTGCCGCAACAAACTTTGGAGGCAGAGCACATCCCAAATGTGCAATTTCGCCAACCAGAAGCTGGAGGTCGTGTGCTTGGGTTACAATTGATTTAGCATTATCCATGCTGAAATCAATGAACTTTTCGCACACATACAACCAGCGACCGGCTTCAGCTTCAGCATATTTCTGCTCCAAAGCCTCCCACAGGGCAGTGGCTGACGTGTAATTCATATACACATCATAGAGTTGATCTGCCAAGATGGTGAGGAGACAGCCTAATGCGGTGTTATTCGCATTATCAAACTGAGCTTGCTGTTCCTCCGTGAAGGGATACATTGGGTATATCACCCACCACACTCCCAACGACATGAGCCAAAACTTGGCCCTTGTCTGCCATCTACGGAAGTTTTCACCTCCAAACCTCTCAGGTTTCATGGCATCAGATGCACCCGCCATTGCTAGATAACAAAAATAGGCGAACTCAGGTTTTTGGATTGTTAAAAAGAGGAGCCTAATTATGTACTGTCCAGATTTAAATTTGAGAAAAAGCATATTGAACAAGAAAGATGCAAACACAAAACACATATTGAAATCACTCACAGTTCTTGCGCAAGAAGATGACGAACTTGTCGACGAAGTAGTTGCAGATTCCTCAAGCGGTCGCGTGTGTACGCTGCCCAAAAACCTGATTGCCGCCCCGTGCAGGAGTCTCGCGGCAGTGGTTTCGGAGATCCCGCTTCCTCCAAGCCCGGTGCACGCCGAGATTGAAGGTCGACGAAGCGCAGTAGCTAGAGGTCAGAACAACGTACGCGTGGGAGGTGAAGTGACCGTGTTTTCTCTCTTTTAGCCACCAAGACGTCTCCTGATGTTATAGGCTCCATCAAGCGCTTCAAATTCCCCTCTCATTAAACAGGCTAAAACTGCCCATTAGATTGCAGTAGAAACTGCCATCATAACGCAGCAAAAACTGATGCAATCAAAAGGAGTAACTGAAACGCCATCAACACAGCACAAATGTTTAAAAAAAAATTGCACATGAAACAGTTTGTTGTACACATACGCGTCGCGCTCGTCGCAAGTCACAAGTCACGCGATAATTCACGCGAAAATGCGCGGGCTGCGCGTGCGTGTATCAATAGTCTCCTTATCTTTCACATGCATCTATTTTTGCTAAGAAAGAAGACTCCCATATTTCAGCAAGGCGACCTCTCCTTGACTTAGCAATATGGGACTATTGTTGTGCATGCTTTAGAATTTACAAAATAGGCCAAACATGGGCCAAATTCCAGCACTATCCAGATCATAAAACCTTCTTGCCCTTCTTATGAATCCGTTCACAAGTTTACTGAACCACCATTCGTTGCACCCGGTCTAACTGTTCAAGCTCCACAGTCTAACCATTCCGCTGGTCTGGTCACCCACCGCTCCAGTCCAACCTACATAAGCACACCTTGCTGCACTCTCAACCTAAGCCACACCTTTATTGCTCTTTGCTACATGCATTTAATTTAAGTCGCTAAGAACAAGTACGTAAAAGTTTTACCCATATTTTTTCTCTAATACGTCGTATGACATATTATCCGTATTTACTAATACCCACAAGTTTGAATTGAAAGTTTTAAATTCTAGGTAGAGTTGTTTAATAGAAAGTTTTAAAATTTAAGTTGAAAGCTTCAAATTTTGAGTTGAATGTTTTAAAAATTGAGTTGTTTTTACAATTTTTCGGTACGAAGTTCAAAGAGCTCAACAATTGTTACCCCTCCAATCCAATTTACCCTTCCCTTCGATGAGCGCCAGAGTTAAATAGCAGAATGATTAAATAAATATGAACAGGACACAGTAAAAAAAATGACGCACGACATCCCTTTCATTTCACCAAGAAGTTGCAGTCGTACTCTTGCACTACAGCATTTGCAATTTACAACAACATTCAAGTGGTAAAAAGAATATCAACAGCGAGCCAGAGATCGCAATTACAGGAGACAACAAATACAAGGGCGTGTGCTCAAGCTCATAGGCCCCTGCGAAGCTTGACACGAGCCGTGGCAATCGAGTATGTATTCACCTAGTGTTACAAGTTACAATCTGGTACTGGTAATGCCAGCAGGTAAGTCAGAATCAAATCAAGGCGATTCCGTGTTGACGGAACTGATCAGTGTCAGTGATTCGTTGAGATGGACTTTGTCAAGGCTAAGAAGTTAAAATATCCCAGATGATTAGGCTCTCTTGTGACGAGAAGAATGACTGAGGCACATCTTCAAACGTTGCGATAGACTATCACCCACCCCTGCCCTCTCACGGTTAAGCTTCTTCCATAGTGACTGGATCTTCTTCTCCTTTGTTTTTGGGGTTGTTAATTTGCTCTCTTTTTGTCTTAGCGGTGTTGCCAGAGCCTTTACGGTCATATTCTACAAGGCACATTTACTATATCAGAGATTTTTGTAGTGAGAAAACGTATTGAACTTATTTGAGAGAAACCCAGATAAGCGATTAGTAAGACTAAGCTAACTTCAACTCAAGATATATAACAGGATTAATCTAAATGTCATGCAGAATTTTTTATCATAATTTTAGTACCTTCCTGCTTTTATCGTAGTTTTAGTACAAAACTAAACTGAAAGGAAGTAAGAGAGGCAGCTTACCTCCTGCTTATCACTAATATCGCCTGGGAATGAGTCGTCACTAGCTCCCCCTAAAGAGGAACATCTACCCCAACTTTCTCTGTTAGAGCTTGTACATGAGCAGGATTCCTCATTGTGCCCACTTGATTTGTCCTATAAGAAAAGCAGACATATTGTCATCACACAACTTACAGGTACAAGAATATCGAACTTTATTTCCTGTTTGTTGACAATTATATACAATTGTTGTCCACCAGGTAAGCAATCATGATGAATGAAACTGACCACTGGTTTTGATGACCATACTAAGTACTAAGCAAACCATGGTTGTGCTACAATGGCCACAATTTCTTACGGTGACCTCAATTACTCGTATGGAGATAATGTTGAACTACACTACAAAATACAGTGATTAATTTCTGCTTAACCAATTTATGTACTTCACCTGCAAACGTGACCCAACACTATCACCATCAATTTCTGAGAGGGTGTGATTCTCGTCTAAAAGAAAATCCTGCATTTAATCGAACAGTCAGGAAAGGGTCTTGCATATCAGGCACGAACATATCATTAGCAATCCTACCAAGTCATTGTCATTCTTAATGGACAGCTGATTCACACTCTCTGACAGCAATTCAACTACTGGTGTTGTAGCTGAAATAAAAAGAAATACAGTTAGTGAGTAGCAATTCAACTACTGGTGTTGCTGCAAGGAAGCAAAAGAGTGGAACATAACACACCATTTGGAAATTTCGATGCATCTATTGATGAACTGCATGAATTGGTTCCAGCTCCTCGTAGACCACTGATGATCTCAAAAAACAAACTCTGGAGGACCACCCAAAAGCAAATATTTGTTTTCACTCAAAGTACTTCATATGACAGTAAAGAACATAGTGGTTCCAAATTAAGTTTTGTAACATGTATTTTATGAAGCTTTACCTCATTGGTCACCATGCCAACTTTGAAAGCACCCATATGTAGATTATTGGAGCATTTCACAGGCAATTGAGGAGGATGCAGAGTATTATAGAAGAACATTGAAACTGAATCATAATATGATTGAGGTCTTGGGGAGTTGTGATCGCCCTCAAATTTTATTATACTTTTATCCCCCTGTACAATAAACATGATTTAATTTTAAATGAATAATAATGTATTCTTCAGCAGGAACAGTCAATTAGCGCTTTATGTATTATTTATTCGATTTCGAGTGGCATCTATATCCAGTCGACCATTACAAAGAAAACTACATTATGCATTACCCCATACGCCTGGTGAATACGATCACAGTGGTGAGGCTGAATAAACATGTCATTTGAAGCATGACCAAACAATGCAGGAATAAACGTCTTGGGAGCGAACTGTTTAAGAACAAGAGAACACAAAGTCAGCCACAATTGTAGCAGCAAGCAAGCATTTAAAATTACTGCAACTAAGAGCACTTCAGATGGAGAAGTTCAATAATTAACAGTTCACTAATAGAGGATTTCTAAGTACTACTATCTCCTTCCTAGAAAGATATCATTTCTTGCTATGCACAATAAAGTCTTTTTGGGATGGAGGCAATTATATATAACACCCAGCATAATCAGCCAGGCTCTGCATAAAACTAATTACTCCACCCCCAAATACTAGTATATGATTAGACACCACCTAGTACTACAAATCTGGATAAGCCTAATCGTATACTAGGTTGCTACTGTATTTTGGGACGGAGGGAGTATTCGATAGTATCATTTATCATGTCCATAGTGTTAATTTAATATGAAATTTAACCAATGGCAGTGAATAATTGCAAAATATAGCCTGAAATAGTCTTTATGGTACTCTAAGAGCTTATATTCGTTTATACGTTTATTCAGTAACAAAAAGAATTACACTGTGTTAACTTCTACAATATTACGATGGCAAGATATTGATACAGAAAGTAAACCTGTAAAACGTTAAGATCCATTATGTCAAACTTAGCTCTCTTCTGAATGATCTTTCTCATATACTGAACAGCCATCTTAACCTGAAACGACGAATTTCAGAAAAAAAAATGATTAAAACAATGCAAATACAGCAATTCTCACTAAGACTAGAAAGGAACTTATGTTAGTAAGAACATACAATGATGCTACGCTTCACAACATCAGAAGTGAAAGCTGAATACGAAGGAAGCAGTAATTTTCATAAGGGTGTGCTAAAATTAAAATTCATATCCAATAACAGAATAAGATAGAGCTACCAGACAAGTTATCATTGTTATTTGCAACTAGAAGATGAATTTAAGTTGTGTGTCCAAACAAACTTCCAATGGATACAGAAGTGAACTAAAGTAGTCGTTTGCAATTCCATCAAGAGAATGGAGCTTTATTTGAAGAGAATGGAGCTTTATTTGCATGTTTATTCTTGCATCACATCAAAGGAAACTATGTAAATTGGTGATTTCCGGGATGCAGGGCAAACCAATGAAAGTAGAAATCAAATAACATTGGCAGTAAGTTAGGCAGTTTCTCTGTTTAAAAATGTGATATAAATGCATTTTAAGTTGAAGCAACTGAATGGTGTTCAATCACATAACTCAAAGCCCTTTTACGCTCCTAACCTGATGAAGTAATTACTAACTTAGCCTGGTTGAATCATTGCCCAAAAAGTAACAATTGCAACTAAGAGCTAAGTGACGAGTGCTGAATAGTAAAACCACGGTTTCCCATGGGCAAATATTGAGCTATTAAGCCACAATAGAACAATCTGATTTTCCAAAAAGAAACAAGAAAGAATCATAGCTATTATAAGCCATGATACCCTGAAATTATGCCAATGCAATATTGCAGCACTCCATGTCATTTTGTTATGGAACAAAAGCGACTTTATACAGAATATGCGCATACCGTGAATTTAGGAACTCGGATTTTGTAGACATCCACAAGCTCCATCATCAAGCCATATAAGTTAGTGAAAGCACTATCCAATACCATTCCAGCAATTGAGGAATCTTCTGCTCCATAGAGTAGGCTGTATTACATTAGTTCACAAAACAACGAATGAATTGGGGGGGATCCGTTAAGCAGAGATCACATATTAAGACATCTTATACATGACATGAACTCAAAGCCTAAAAAAATTCTAAAACACATTATCAAAGGGAAAAACGGGAGAATCAGAGGCCACTTAAGTACAGATAATTTTGTTCAATGTTGATCTCTGTTTGGTGTAACATATCAATCAAGTCATGTGAAGTGAAATAAATAAATCTCCACCACCAAGTAAAAGGAGCATGCAGTATATCCAAACTAAAAGGTACCTTGTAACAGCACCCATCGATCGTCCCCAAAGGCCTATACAGGAAACTTGCTTAGTAGTCCGTAGATATGACACCACACATCTTAGGTCCTCTTTCTAGAAAATTTCAGAATAATGTAATTATCCATGATATAAATGTAGAAGAACAAAAGTGATACTGATTATATACCTCATGCCAACCAAGGCTTACATAATCTCCACCTGATAGACCTGACCCAGAAAAATCAAGTGTAAAAACAGTGATATTTGCAGGAAGCAGTATAACAGCGGCTTCATTTGCATCTGCTCGGCATCCACTGCATTGAGTCAAAGCAAAAACCTGTTAAAGATTCCAAAAGATATTGGTGATTGCTTGAGATGAATCTCATCAGTAACGTGGAAATGCTAGCTCATAACTTGTGCTACTAACTTATATTAATATGGCTTCCAAAGGCTTAGGAGCACATATTAATATATCAAAATACACTCATCTGAATTTTAAAGAAAACATGACTCAACATATGCTAGTGTGTGACTACACAAGGTAAATACCTATTTCCATGGCAGTAAATCACACATGGAAGGGAAGTATTCTCTGGAATGCAAGAAGGAACATAGTGGCTGCATTTTATTGTAAGGCCTCTTGCATTCGTAAGCTGGTAAAAGCATAATAAGGCTATCAATAAAGATGTCCATAATTGCAGTCAAACTTCTCCCAGTAAATGAATGAAAGAAAAAACCTCGATAATTGGTTCCCTTACTTGCCTCCAAGTCTAGTCGTTTGTACTTGCGCCCAGCAAGGATAAACTCTGTCTCCCATAAATACTGATCTGGATTATACTCTGACCTGCAGACAAGTAATTGGTAAATTCCAACGGACTGTGTACAGTGATTCTTGCATTTTTCTTTTCAGCAAACTGTACCACTGTACATTTGACAGGTTGATACAAACTAAGTCAATGTTCCATTCAATTATTTGTACATGGCATCAAGAGGATATGTGTAGCACTGGTTCTTTGATTAGACACCTATTATGAGATTTTCAGCTTTGAAGTGTGGCGAAGAGAAAAATGTTCCATGTCGGGATGTTCCAATTCAAAACCTCTATACAACAAACACTCTTCTCCATAAAATTCGGAACCAGAATCAAGAAATCCGATACCCAAGAAGGTCCACAGCTAACAGTTTTCTCATTATCCCTAAACTTAGCAGGTTGCCTACATTTGTCATGTGAGCATGGGCAAGATTAACGTTACTTCTTAATGTTATATGTTATTGGCATTATAGAGCATGCCCATACATGCACAACTACCCACATAATGCCAACTGCAATGACCATTCCATTGTACCTAACTCTAGCTTTTATGGCATATGGTACTAATCTACAACAACATCAAGGGCCCATGTACTCCGATCAGGTTTCTGTTAACAGCAAGCAGGTTACCTTGATCTAAAAAAAATCAAGCGCTGATGTACGATCAGACATAACTATCCTTAGCTACAAGTCCTTCTTCTCATGCTTCACATGTAACTTCTGAAATGAATCATTTGTTAAGATTAGCATGATTAGCATGAGTGGTGGCTTCGGAGGTGTCCAGCATATTGCATTGACAAAAGTTCTACTGAAACCAGCCAATGTAACTTTGGGCTAGTTTCAAGCGCCTTTTTGGTTCCTTTACATCTTTTCTACAGAAATTTTACTGAAACATGTCAATGTAACTTTGGGCTACTTTCAACCGCATTTTTAGTTACTTTGCTTCTTTTCTCTAGCATGGATTACGGCAGCATAGTATATTCGAATTTCGAGCTAGAACTTGGAGCTTCAAGCATATCCTAGTAACTTGAATGCTCATCTTGCTTCCATGGATCTGTACGAACTAATGACTGGTTTCAATAAATAAAGCCCGTGGTTCCCCTTCGTCGAAGAAAACATAAACTCAAAACAACCTAAATTCTACCTAATCTACCAGCAATCGAGGAACCCAAGCTGCATGTACGTAAGGCTCACATTAATCATGCAATCTCCCAATTCACAACAGTACGTACGGCCACATACCAATGTACCAACCATGTCAAATTCGCACCACGAGCAAGCAAGGGCGACGGAATGTGTACCGAGGCGGCCGGATGACGAAATTGACGAACTGCTCGATCATGGCGTCCGCGGCGCAAGGCTCCCCTGGGCGTCGCCACGGCCCCAATTCCTCCTCCTCCTCCTCCTCCTCCTCCTCCGCTCAAAATTTCTCCTCCACTTCGCCTCACCCACCCACGGCAACCGCCGTCGAGATAGCAGCTACCAACCTCCCCGGAATTCCTCGGATCTGCCGGGGAAACGCCGCCGGGAGGAGAGCTCGCCCGACCGAGCTCCCGCGGGATCCGGCGCGGTTCCCGGCGATCCGGGGATCGGGAAGCTCCCCGCGAGCCGCGGATTCCGGCGGGGAGCGCGGCGAGGAGGGGGATCTCCCGGAGGAGGTGGGGTTGGGTTGTGGAGGTGGGAGGAGGAGGCAAGAGGAGAGGAGAGGAGAGGAGAGGAGGCAATAGCCGTGGCCCGTGGGAAAAGAGAACGTTAACGAAGCCGAGGAAATCGGTGGGAAACTGGGAATAGCTTTCTCTTCTTCTTTTTTTCTCTTTTAAACAAAACAAAATTTGTAGGGACAAGTTTAAAACGTTTTGTCGTGCGTACACGTAGGATATTTTGTTTATATTCGAATCAGATTCAAATTTGTGTATTAAGTATATAAATTTAGTTGATGCATGTTTAACCGTTGTCGATACAAGTTGTAAAAGCATTACACGTAGGTAGGATTCACAGTATAAATGAATTCCGTATGAGTTCACCTTTTAAATTTTTTGAGCTGGTTGGAAATGTGCATCTCGAACGGTTTTACTTGAATTTTGTCAAAATTCATTAATAATTAATAAAAAATTGATATCTCGATACGTCTCAAAATGCAATGGTCAATTGAGACGATATAAACCTTAGGAATTACCATGCATATTTGTTGATGGGGTTTATGGATTTGGACAAACCAATTGATGTTATTTATTCATAATAGCTATATGATATTTGTCACGAACACATCATTGTGAAAATCTAGAATTGTAAATAAAATAAATTCACTGTGCATTACATACTCGCTTTTTTATTAAGAACCATGTGCTGATAACGACATGGTAGTAAATAGTTTTCTGTTCACATAAAATGTGTCGATGAATTAATGAATGCAAGAACTCAATCTATATAAACCATTGTTAGCTGCACGGCTATCATCAGACAACCTATTATTCTTGTATCTATAGTAGGAAATTTGAATTGCTTCTCTTTGAGTGTCACAATAGTTGTTAATGCCAAACAACACAATAGTTGTGATAGCACTTCTAAGAAATACCCACTGTAACAAACATCAAAGGCAACATCCGTAGAAATCTAAAATGTTACATAAAATTTAGGAAATGTGCAAATATGTTCCCACTTCCTATAGAATTTTTTAAAAAAAATTACATGAAACATGTTATGAAAATTCAGTTTATTTAAATCGAGACACGTTGAGTTACAATGTATTTTTAAAAAGAAAATAAGCTCGATTACTATCTATTACTACTGAAATTTTCTTATAAAACTTTTAAGAGACAATTTTTAATAACCATTTAATTTAGCTAGACAGATAGATTTACTCACGAGAAAACACATCATTATGGTACTCGTTCTGTCGATGTTGTAGATCACAACGACTATGGTACACTACTAGAATAAAGATTTTTCATGGCATCACTCTATCATTTTAGCAGGCGGCCATATGCGAAACCACCAGCAAAAACGTAACGAGGATTGGGGAGCTATGGACCGCCAATGAAAATAGCTTTTCGCTGGCGGCTAAGTAAAGCGGGCCACCAGCGAAGATGTAGCATCTTCGCTGGTGATGCACTTAACATATCGCTAGTGAAGATGGCACATCTTCGCTGGTGGCAGGTAACGTGGGCCACCAGTGAAAAAAATGCTGGCTGCCAGCGGAAAAAATCCACTCTATTAAAATCTATCCCATCGCCCCACCACCCACCGCCCACTTCTCTAACTACCCACGTTTTATTGTGACGCCACAATACTCTGCCTCCTCGGTTCCCCTCCTCTCCCTCGTCCTGGTGAGCCTCTCCCTCACCGCCCACTCGCGAGCAGAGCAGGGGAAGGACTCGGCTCTTGGCGTCGGCGAAGTTCACAGCGGCCGTGGCGGTGACGGCACGCGGGCAGCGACGGACCTGATGATGGGGTCGAAAGGGACGAGGCCGGTGGCGAGGAAGGCAGGCGGTGGTGGATCCGATGACGGGGTCAAAGCTTCAGCGTGGGGCGCGGATCCGATAGCCCTAGGCCCCTAGGGAACGGATCCGACGGCCTCGAGTCCTTGGATCGACGTCGGCATGGCCCTCGGCGGTGACGGCGGTGGGGTCGCGCTCACCGCTGGGAGAGATCCGGTGCAGGGCGAGGGCGATGGATCTGGTGGCCCTAGGCCCCGCGGGCCATGTATCCGGTGATGGAGCCTAGAGTCCCCTCCCTCTCTCCCTCTTCTGGATCTGGCTCAGGGACGAGGGGTGGAGGTCGCCGGTGGCGGCAATAGCAGCGGCTCCTCCTCTGCTCCCCTAGCACAACATCGCCATGCGAGGAGGAGGCCGTGGAGCTCCTTCCTCTGCATTGTGATGCCACTATGGAGCTCAGAGCCAATGGTGAGAGTACCTTGGGTTCAGCAGTTGATGTCGTTATGATCTTGATAGCGGTGAGGCAATGGGTGATGCTCGGATTGGAACTTTTTTTATTCTGCAGGATCGACAACATCGTTGGTAAATTAATTTTGATTTGTGATTGTGAAATTGCATTGTGAGGCCAACATATTTGAATCGATGCTTGAATTTGTGATTATGGATTTGTATTTGTGAATTTGTGAGAAAAAAGATGCTTGAATTTGTGATTGAATTTGTAATTGAGGGCATATCTGTATCGGTTTGAATTTGAATTTTTGTTTTTTTTTGCATCAGATAATATTTTCGCTGGCGGTCATCTTAAAGGTGCGCTTGTGAAAATTAATTTTTGCGGGCGACCCTCTTAAAAATACGCTTGCGAAGATTGATTTTCGCAAGCGGTATTGTAACCGCTTGTGAAAAGCAAGGATTTTCTCTGGTCTTTACTGGCTAGCGGGCCACTCGACCGCTAGAGCAAACATTTTCAGGCCGCCAATGCAAACGCTTTTTCTAGTAGTGGTATTTGTATAGTATGGGAATCGTTGGTACCAAGGCATAGATTGAGGTAAAAGAGACATGAGACGGGAATTTTTATACAGGTTCGGGCCCCCGCATCTGACAGGTAATAGCCCTACTCTGGTTAGCCGAAGACGGTGTTACTCTTATATATCAATATCACTCGAGTACAATATTTGGGATAACCTATCTAATTATCGTCGACACGGCGGTATGAACCCTCACTCGTAGTCGACGACGGGGTAGTTCTTCCTCGAATACGAACTCGGCGAAATCAGAGATAACACTAGATCCCTCTTGTTGACCTCTGCAGGCACCAGATTGGATATGCCTAGGCTTATCCTTGATGTTGATGTCTGGTGACATGTATTGGTATCTATTCTAACTATTGCCTCATTTCTGACTGGGCTTGTCCCCTCTCTCCACTTAGGGATCTTGTATTTATATTCACAGATGTCCCATTGTCCAAATAGAACTAGAAAGACACATATGGATATGATCCGCGTGTTGTCCTGGTAGCTTCCAACTCGAACTCCGCTTCTCCTTCCTTATGCGGAATACCTTCCGTATATTAGACCTAATTCCATATAAGACTTTGTATATGATGGACTCCACCAAGTTTAACCCATGATCATAAGGTATGCCTTATCCATAACCTTGACACCTTCCATTTCATATTATACATCGTTTTAACTTTTTTCCTCGTAAGTTTATTGGACAACGTAGCGGCATTTCCATCACAAAATAAATATAGTATCAAAATATATTCAATGTTATATTTAATTAAATTAATTTTGTATTATAAATAATTTTATTTTTTCTATAAATTTACTCACACCTAAATATGTTTGACTAGGAAAAAATTAAAATGAATAATATAATATAAAACAAAACGGAGGGAGTAAGAGTTTGTAAGAAATAAAAGTTCTCGGGTAGCGTTTCCCGTTATTATGATTTTAATCCAAAGCATATACTCCAAATATTCTCTCGCCACGTCACCATCGCTACCCCCTCCCTCCCGAATCTCCGGTCGCCCCTCGCCTCGCCTCGCCGCCGCATCCGCTGCCCGCCGGCCACCGTAGCCGCATCGCCGCCCCTCGCGACATCGCCCCCACCACCTTCCCCCCTCCTCCCGCTCGGTCCGGCCGCTTCACCGGCTGGCCGTCCATGGCGGCAGCCATGGGCGCGGCGGTGGTCCGGCGGCTGCACGCGGCGCAGGCGCAGACCCCGCGGCTGACGAAGCTCGCGCTTCGCCCGCCCAAATCCGTGAGTTCCTTCCCCTCCCAAAAGCAGTTGCCCACTGCTCTAATCCCTTGTTCAACGTCGCGCGATATTGCCAGCTGGCTTGCTGATGAACGAGATTACGAGGGTATATGACAATCTTTGTACTACTTGATTGCTTAAGGATGCATAAGAACTTCGTTGCCATCAGCCATGATTGAAAACAAGTCAAAAATTGCTCATGAGAAAATCAATTTTATTAGCCGGCCGCACTCGCCTCTAGTGGTTGAGCTGCACAGCATAAGTTGTAATCTTGTGTTCAAATGCAATTTCTATACTCCTCTTGTTCATATGCACCATGTAGTTCTAATGTGTTCTAATGTTACATGGCTACATTTTGAAATGTTATAGAGTAGTGATCCCATGATTAGTTGTTTTTCAATGAACAATTGAACAGACAACTGGTTGTAGAAAAAAAATGTGCAGCTCTCATTTTTCAACTTATCAGTGAACCATTATTCTTCTCGAATTGTTCATATGAGTGTTGATTAGGGTATGGATTTGTGTGTCTTTTGACATGAGCTATGTGCTACTGGTCTGGTTTTTGTCAGGTAGAAGTTGAATTTGAGGATGGCAGCTCATTCCATCTGCCTGCTGAGTTTCTTAGAGTGTACAGCCCAGCAGCTGATAGCAAAATCAGATCAGTAGCTGGTGAGAAGGTAATGTACTATGCACTTTCTGTACTCCGTGACACACAGGATCCTCTGAGCTTGTTGGATGGCCGATGTGGTGCATTTTTAATCGTTCACTTGTTGTATCAAATCAGCCCATTCACTCGTTGTATCCATTCACAGTGGAACTGTCCTGCATTTTATAGTTTCTAAAGGGCTACACTTTCTATTGTGAATAAATTTGCACGTTTGTAGATATATTAGCCTTGGAAAGCTGAGCAGCCCGACAGAGACCTTGACTCTGTATCTTTAAGATTGGCATCTCTTCGGTTCACTAGAAAATTTCAGTCTACTAAGTTTTTGCAGTGGAAATTATGCCAATCTGCATTTCTCTGATCAGGTTATATTTGGGCGGCGACATGTTGGAATAATGTCAGCTGAATCAGTAGGAAATTACGGAGTACGGTGAGGGTCATGTTTCTTGCATTATCAAATTCGTGGAGGTTTTCCCCCACATAATGTCAATTGATCCTGTTTCGTAAAAAAAAAAGCAATTATGTGGCTTTTTATATGCACTTCTCGTTTGATTTTACGCAAGAATACAGTATGTCTGTTATATGACCTAGTATGTGTATTGTAGGATATTGTTTGATGATCTGCACAAGACAGGGATCTTTACATGGGATTACTTGCACCACCTAGGTTCTAATAAGTTTGGTCTGATGCGAAGCTATATCACAACTTTGAAAAAACATGGCCTTACTCGAGATCCTCAGAGAAGGAAATGACGGTGGTGGACACGTGAGTTCATTTTGTTGTACCATGAAACCTCATAGAAGAAATGCTGCTTGGAGCCCTGGGATTGAGCTTTCAGATAACAAACGCATAATGCATGAAACATTGAAGCTTTGACAAGTAAACTACTAAACACAGTCACTCTGAAGATTGACACCAGATAACAATCTAGGAAGCCTGTTCTTTCACCTTGAAATGGTGGCCTTTGTTGAAATTTGGGCATATCTTCAGTTATATTAGATGGTAAGATGGAAAGAATGACATTTGTTGGTTTTGAGGCTTAAGGGTGTGTTTGTTTTGTTTCGTAACAAAACTAAACAATTTTTTGTAATGCTAAAGACCAAGACCAAAAATAGTTGATGTGTTTGTTTTGGCGATGAACAGAGTTGTAATAGCCAAATCTTGTTGGTGTTACTAGATTTTCTCTAACATTGTCGGTAGCATTGTTCCAAAACTGACACTGATTGCCCTTACGAAGCGGCACTGATGTGGTGTCCTGGATATTGATTTTCCGATACCTTTTGTCTTCTAAATCAAATACGGTACAGCCATTCATATATAGTTTAAAAACACATGCAAAGCACATCACAATTTTCATTTTCAATGCATCATCTTAACCTTTACGAAAACATTTTGAGGAAATTCAATTGAAGATGTGCATGTTGAGATTGTAACCTTGTTTGCCTCAAATCCCTATCACTGAACGGGGATAAAATTTCGTCAGGTAAGCGCTTATGAATATACTTGCCCTCTTTGACTACTCGTGTTCGGACCTGGAAGCTCTAGGAAATTCTATTTACCCCATCAGTCTAAAACCAACTCATAATCTAGTGTATATATTAGTTTTTTTTCTGGGTAAGGATGGAAATCGATAAATGTGTAATACATAGTAATGAATGAACTACTAGTAACCCATCAGTAGGAGTTCAACTCCAATGGTGCAAGAGAGAAGTTATGATGAAGACTAGACTTTGATATCTTTAAGAAGTGTGAATAGAGCAATAGTATGATCCTTAACGCTAGCGTGAGTACTCCATGTCGGCTATGCTAAATGAGGTAACCATATATAAACATAAGAATTTAACAGTAACTCGTTACACTGTAATTTCAGAAATGACACCTGCTTTTCAGAATATCGTATCTTTTACAGCCTGCAATATCCTATTTTTTCCTCCGTCCAAACAACAAAAAGTTGAGTGAACTTTGCACAGCAATGGTGGTGCAATGCAAAAACCAAAAAGTGATGTCATGCTAATTCTGACCAGGCCAATGGGAGTGCTTCTTGAGAATGGGGCTCTATAATGAGATGGGGCATTGTTCTTTTCTAGATAGGCGAAGAAATGTCATATACCCACCATCCATCTCATAATATAATCGTTTTGATTCTTTTTGTTAATTTTTTACTTGATTAAGTTTATAGAAAAGAATCAACCATATCTATAATACCAAATTAGTTTTGGTAAATATGATATTGAATATATTTTGATACGACTAACCGACTTATAATATGAGACGGAAGGATAAGTATCTGTCTAAAAAGTCCATCTCCCAATATGACTAACCGTTGTGCTCACCACCCTTGAAGCAAAGTTAACGCCTTTCTTCATTTTTTGTTCACTTCATCTCACGAAGTGAACTTCATAGGAGGCATATCACATATGAGATGATCAGACGCTTTGTTCAGCACCCACCCTGTGCCACCATTTTGAGTTGTCTTCTCTGTTCTTCTTCTTGTTGTTGTTGCTAAACCTCTCGAGTCTCGATCGAGCTGAAAGATGGAGGAGCAGATGACTAATCTTCGCTTGGCAAACTTCGAGTTCTTCACGATCATCCAGCCCGGATCCTCCAGAACCAAACTGGTAAAACTTTTTGATCCATTCTTTCTTTCTTTTTTTCGTTTGTGTGTTTTGGTTTCTTGGTGCTAGTGTTTGATCGATCCATGGCGGCGCTGAGCAGAAGCTACCTGACGAGTTCGCGAGGGAGCTGGAGGCGGAGGAGCGGGAGCTCCGGGACGCGAAGCTGCGGGTCGCCGGCGCGGGGCGGCGCCGCCTGTGGGACGTGAAGGTGGTCGACGGCGACGGCGATGGCGACGACGACAGCGGCGTGTACCTGGGCCGCGGCTGGATGCGGTTCGCCCGCGCCCACGGTCTGCGCGACGGGCACCTCCTCGTCTTCCGCTACGATGGCGCCTCCGTGTTCACCGTCACCGTCTTCGACGACGGGACCATGTGCCGCCGTGCCTACCACGACGCCGCCGGTAATATAACCTCGCCGGCATCAGAACGCGTCGCTCGCACTGACATGACATGGCTGACCTGTGCAGGCAGCGGAAGCAGCAGCGACGACGACGGCGAGGGCGGCGGCGACACGGCAGCGACGTCGCAGTTCGTGGTGACGCTGCGGCAGAGCAACCTGGGGAAGAAGCAGGCACAGTACCTGGTGAGCTCGATCCGCTCGCCTCGCCCACCAGTTGTTTGTTGTTTTGCCAAGTGGCTAACTAACTAACTAACCAACCAACCAACCGGCCGCCGGTCGCCGGCGGCGGTGCAGAACGTGCCGGTGGAGTTCCAGGAGGCGCACGGGTACGCGGCGAGGGAGAAGGTGGTGCTGCGGATGCGGGGGAGGTCGTGGACTGTGAGGCTGAAGCACACCAAGGGCAAGCGGCCGCGCCGCGAGCGCACGGTGCTCCGGTACGGCTGGCACCGGTTCTGCGCCGACAACGGCCTCGCCGTCGGCGACACCTGCTTCTTCCGCGAGCTCCGCTCCGGCGACAACGACGGCGACCACGTGCTCAGCGTCACCGTGCACAAGGCCGACGGCGGCGGCAACCCCCTCGAGTGATCGATCGATCATCCATCAGTCTCACTTCGCTTCGATCCCTTCGTTTGTTGCATGCGCGCTTAATTATCTCTATCTGTCAGCTAATTACGTTTAAAGCATGTAATTTGTAATTAAAGCATGGTGTTTTGCATGTAATTAGTAATTTCCTATGCGGTTTGTGGATCGGGCCATTTGCCGATCGACAGCTGGCCGGTCTGTGCATCTACTACCTCCATTTCATATTTCTACTACCGCTATCTAAGATGATAATATAAATAGAACTGTAACCGGGATCAAATAAGATTTCTAAAACACTGTAGTGAGGCTCATCATTTTACTCTCTTTCTCCAACAAGGATTCTGCGTTTCTCATTCACAGCCATGGCAAAAAGGGCCCAATCTCGTCAAAGTCCAGTAGCAGGAGTAGGGAGCCAGGTCCAGAGATGAGTGGAGAGGCAAAGTCACAAAGCTCACGCTGGCCATAGGCCATAGCTAGGGAAGAGAGACGGGAGAAAAAAAGGTACATCCCGTGACTACACTCTACACCAGTGAGGTCCACGCTGCACGTATATCTATCTGACTCTCATAAGTATTGGGATAAGTTCATTGACCCATCTTAACTATTGCGTTTGTCTAAAACTCATCTCTGATCTTCAAAACTGGATACTAAACTCTCTCCAACTATCTAAACCATTTAACTTACCCCTCTACACACATCAAGACGGCTTTGATTACGTGACACTGGTATGATAGTTAAATTAACTTTTTAAAAATAAAAAAACGGTGGACTCCATTTATCGGTGCTATCTTTCTTCCCACATTCTCTTTGTCGTCTATTTCTACCGGTGCATATAATGGATGTACCACGACGGAACTTAAGGATGAAGTTCGGGGACAGCGCTCGTAGCACATTTGAAGCTTGAGGACACTGAGCATATTTAGATCTTCACGAGGCGGTGGCGACGACGATGGAGGAACTCGATGATGCGCTAAGTGAGGAATTGAGGATCATGAGTCTGGTGGCGCTGTGACGATAACATGCAACAGTGAGAAGAAATGGGGGCTGGCCGGCCAACGGGAGCTTGGTGTTCACCATACGGTAAGAAGGAACTCGCCGGAGCCACACATGCGGGGAGGAGAGCCAGCCACCACCACAAACTCCTCCCATTGGCTGCGGAGGACTACGTCCGTGGGCTCCGGCGCCCGTCTCTTCGCTCCCCTCCGTGAGCTAGCTCTGTCACCGTCGTCGGCAGCCCCTCCTCCGCCATCTCCACTAACACTCAAGGGTGGTGATAAATCCTAATTTACTGGCAACTGGCAGACAGCCTGAGAACGTCAGGACAATCCAATCAGTCATCCACCTGACCATTGTTGGTCGTGTCTTTTGGATTTGGTGGATTGTCCGGAACCATACGAACAAAGGGATCTCGCACAATCCAGGTTTACCTTCCGAAACGAAGAAGAACCACCATGATGAAAGCACCCATGAATGTTGTGACTATGGGAGGGAGCTATACTGTTGTGTAGAGTGCTCCAACGAGTATTAGTGGAGACCGCCAAATCTCCAATATCTCAGAAAAGACTCGTTGTGTCTTATGTTTGAAATTCCAATCGCTTTCCTCCCTTTATTTTGCATTATTATTCCTTTCAATACTTAGCTTGCTTTATAATTGTGACTTTGACTAGGATGCAAGACTTAGACTACACTTGTGATAAACCTAGAAATATAGGCTAATCTTTTGTTTAGCAAGTTTATTATAAATTGAGCCAAGTTTTTAAAATTTTTAAGTTGTGTTCACCCCTTTCTAGGACATATTTGATCCTTCAGAGAGAACGGCAATACCCTTATCATCTCTCTTTATATAGTTGTTGAAGTCTTGAGATGGAGGTGTCAGCGGGCGAGCTCGTCATTGAGGTTGAACTATGGAGCTGGGTGAGCTAGAGGTGTCTGCCGGTGAATGGGTGTTGGCTGCCTGGCTTGGAGTGTGAGAGAACTGAGAGGAAGGAGAAGAAAACAAGTTAGTCACACAGACACGTGGAGCCTAAAACTTTTTAATTTCTTTTTTAGAATAAACATCACGTAAGCGAAAATCACCTAAACTGACAATTTTAGCAGCTGGCCGTGCCCTCGCTCTATTTTCTTTGTCACAAATTTTGTTGTATTTGATTTAATGATACATAGAGTGCCAAAATTTCTTTAAGATTAAACTAGTTCTTTAAATATCACTCATCTGCTTTTAGCGATTAAACTTTTTGTTTGTTTGTTTTTAGAGGATTAGAGATTTGACTACTAACTCCGCTTTAAAATATAACATATTTTAGCTAAAAATTTAGACATGCACGATTTTTGGTTAAAAGTTGTTAAGCGCGTTTAAGTTTGGCAACATTGAGATTTTGAGATTGGGCGTCCACCCCAGCCCACAAGAGGCCCATCCAGCCCAAACTCGAAGTCCGTTGCTTGCTCCGACCGGCACGCCTCGCCGCCCTCGTCTCCTCCCCGTCCCCATCTCCGGTCTCCCTCGCCGCCGGTGCCTCCTCCTCCGCGCCCCGTTGCTCACCGGCGCCACGCTAACTGTCTCCGCGCCAGCACCAGGTGAGAGATTTTATTCCTCCAGCGACCGGAGCCCGGAGCCGGCCAATCCTGCTTCCTCGCTGATCGATCTCACTCCACGTCGCAGCTGTAGGGCAGGGCCGCCGGAGCCGGCATTTCTGCTCTGCCGGCGATTGCGCGCTCGAGGAGGGACCTCACCTTCCTCCGCTCCTGGTTCAGGTACGCCATGGCTGGTTTTTCTGTGACAGTGGGGTTTGTTCTTGAAGGTGAATAAATGGGGGCAGCAAAGTAGAGTCAGCAAAAAAAAGTTTTAGCTTCTTCCATGCTTTAATGTTGAATGATCTTGAATGATGGGCTAAATTTTTTCTTCACTGGGCATAGATAGACGTCTCTTAGATAGAAATTTAAGGCTTCAGGATCGATTAGCTCTTCAAGCTAGCTTTTCGTGGGTAAGCTATACTATCTTTGAAGGTTGCCTAGTTTGGTTAATTGGTTTGGACATTAGTTGTCGGTTCCTGTCGCATGCTTGTTGTGTTGCATTCGGTCATGTAATGGACTAATTAATAATCATGATAGCACTTTTTTTAGATAATGGATAGAAATCCAGCCTCTATATCCACATGATAGCACACTAATTAGGAATTTTAAGATTAGTGGCTGTGGACATCATGCCACGGCAGAACTAGTCAATGACTCAAGGTCCCGGAAATTTGTTAAGCTTCCAAACTGGCACCATGCTATTCTTAGACTTCATCAGATGTTTAGTTCTTGCAATTCAGTGTACACTGAAAACCCAAATCCTGCGAATAGCAACATGGGGAGGAGAGCATGTCTTGAATTCTTTTATGATTGCAAACTTTGTTAAGACTTAAGAGAACATGAGGTTTTCTCTGTACCATTTTCAAGCTGATAGGAGGCACTACAGTAGCATGTAGAGCTATGTCAAGAGAAAGGCATCTTTGGCCTGGTCTTCTTTTTATGGAATTATGAACTTTTCCCTGGGTGGGCTTGCACAGTATGGACCTTTGGATCGCCTATTGAGAACTTTTATTGTAATTTTTGTGCAGTAGTGAAAGAAAAACCTGGCACAGCCCAGCCTTAATGTTGCTACAGCCAACATAGTTTAATAACCTATAGTAGCCTTCTCCAATTTGGTAACCTGTATGTTTTTAGGAGTTTAACAGCAAATATGCTTTAACTAGATCGGGACTGCTCGACATCAATTATGAGTACATTACAAACATGGCTAATTGACACAGCTGGATATATATGCCCCCCTTACATAGATCTTGGGAGCATGACACACATGTTCTGTTGATCCTATGGTAATTGATATATGTATAATACATGACAATGTTGCTAGTCATTTCATGTTAACTTTCAGGGGAAGTTTACCAACAAAGTTATGTTTCTATCTTCTCCAATCCAGATATATTGTTCATCTATGATTGTAAAGCTCATCTTAGGGTTTCTATGGTGCCTCGTCCACTTGGTGATCAGTTTCTTTGGTTCATTGTCACATCTGAGGAATGATCTAGAATGCTATCTCATTTCATTCAAGTTGTTGCCCAAGTACCGAAATCTACATCTTGAGAGACTTGCATTCTTGGGTGTTGTAGTAGATAGCAGAGAGGCAAAGAAAGCTTCGAAGGTCAAGCAACTTTTATGCTGGTTCTCAACTATTGGGATTAAGTATCTAATTCTCTATGACATTGAAGGTATGATCATAAACATATCCCATACGTGCTTCTTCATAAGTATCTAGTATCCGCTTGTTTTACCTATCCTTGACCTATAACTATTTTTTTTCCTGAAAAAACAGTTCTGGTGATGTGAAATGAAATCACTTTAGCTGCAATGTAGGGGTATAGTGAGTTTGATTGCTTTAGTTAAATATTTGCCCCTCCAAGTCTTCATTTGTACTATTTTTTCTGTAATGTAGATTGTAAATCTGTACTGTAGGAAGAATACCTTCCAAATTACATTTATTTGCATAAAAATACTAATAATAATTTAAATTATCTGTTGCGTTTCCCATTATACTTCTCAGCTTGCTTTAGCAAATTAGCACTGCATTAATGAATGCACAATGTACAACTGCAGAAAAATTTATGTAACCATTTTTACAATTCTCTACAGGAGTACTGAAGGAGTTGATTCAACCCGGTATAGAAACCTCAACAGATGGGAACCCAAGAAATTCTTTAGTAAGTTGCTGAGTTCAGCTTCCTGTTGATCCATTTGCTGTCTAAAGCATGTATTCTGATGATTGGTGCCTCTTCTTATCTATCCATCACTTCATAATTTGTATCATTCATGTGGATTCGTAGGATGTAGTTGCAGATACCAAAGCTTCATGCTGTAGACATGGAGGGATGCTTATGGAGTGTCTATCTAGCTCTGATGGCAAGGAAGCCATCGCCAAAGCAGCAAACTTACTGTGTTCCACTTGCTGCAACTCTGATAACAAAAGTGAGATTGCATTTACAGAAGCTTGACATGACTCATGCACTAAAAGCCGTAGGTATGTTTGAGAAGAATTTGTGTATCCTTTCCATTCTTTGTTTTATTATTCATATTCTTTTTGCATTTCCGAGGCATTTCTAACATCAGAATGCCAGATGAACGCTTACTGTTCCAGCCTTTTCATTAGGTATTGGTGGGCCGGAACCTGATCTTCTCCTTGTGTATGGTCCTGGTAGATGTCATTTAGGATTTCCTGCATGAAGATTACGGTACACAGAGATTATGTAAGACCCCCACCCAAATCATATAGTCTGTAGAAGTTTTCATGATAACAGATTTTCCTTGCACTCATTAAATGCAAAATTATTCCACCTTATGGTTGACAGTGTTGCTATCTTTTTTTATGTTTATCATCACACATTACTTACTAATAATATAATTATTTTATTTCACAATTGGAATTATCTAAATTTCTATTGTGTAGGTACATGGGTCCACTGGATTCAATGAAATATGGTACCATTGTGAAAGATTTATATCGGTTCTCACGTAAATATCAAAATTATGGTAAGTCTTTTTTTTTCATATTGGCAGTTTGGCACTGCATATGGCATAGAAAATTTTCTGCCGTTAGCCCCTTACTCAAATGACTTCAGCTATCACAAAATGTTATGTAACATTTGGCTTTTGTGTTGTACAACGCTTGCAGAAGAAAACATGACGTAAACATTCTCAGTGGCTCATGTTTTAGTCGCTATATTTCTGCTGGTCTTGTTTGATAAATAGACATATACTCCGTAGAAGATGTGTAACTCTCATGTTCTGTATGGTTATGTTTTGTCCGCAGCATTTCCTTAGGCTCTGTTTGTGGCCACATTGGAAGTTCTTAACTATAATACCATTTTGTAGGAGGCATTTTACTCTTGGTTATTTTCCACTACAGTTTCGATGTATTTAACCATCAGTTAAATCCATAAAAGTAGCATTTTTTGGCTCTTCATTTGTACATAGTGCATAGCTTGAATGACTGACACCAACCCTTTTTGTCTACCAGGTAAATGAAACTGAGTCTGAGAGCGAGGTAGTACTTGTTTACAGAAGACCCATTTTTATGTGAAGGGGACACTTCTGGAACTGACCAAATTTCACGGAAGTCTTGGCAGCTATCGGCATTGTGCTTCCTCCCTTTCTGGTAGAGATTAGAGAATCGAAATGGGCTACTCGTAGAATGAATGCTAAAGAATGTAAAACTACATATGTGCAGTTCAGTGGTAAAAAACTCTCAACCGAACGCATGTGTACCGAGATTGTCTTGTTTTTTACCCTGTGAAATTCGCTCTCATCTCTCATTGTTGTACTTGCTGCACAATGTACAAACTGCCAAGATAGTTTGTTTCTCAATGATCTGTTTTACACTGTTTACTTCCTACATGACCTGATGACCAACCACGAATCCATGATACTTTATCCGTTTTATATTATAAGTCGTTTGACTTTTTTCCTAATCAAATTTTGTGAAGTTTAACCAAGTTTCTAGAGAAATTTAGCAATATCTAAAATATTAAATTTGTTTCATTAAATCTAATATTGAATACATTTTAATAATATCTTTGTTTTGTGTTAGAAAATACTTATAAACTTGGTCAAAACTATACTTTTTTACAAACTTGATTAAACTTATACTTTTTTATAAACTTGATCAAACTTAAAGAAATTTAACTAGTAAAAGAGTTAAAAGACTTATAATATGAAACAGCGGGAATATATTGTTTCCTTCTTTTTTTTACGTGTTAAGATTGATGATATACTACCTACTTTTCATAATGTATGATGCCGTTAACTTTTTTTAATACGTTTGATCATTCGTCTTATTCAAATTTTTAATATAAATATGTAAAAATATAAATTAAAATTATATTTTATTTGATGATAAAACAAATCACAACAAAACAAATGATATTTATATTTATTTTTAATAAGACGAATGGTCAAACATTGTGCGAAAACTTAATTGCGTCATACATTTTTAAATGGAGAGAATATCTCAATATCTTTATGTCAAAATTTTTGATTGAATAACCGGCACTAGTTCCATCACAAATGCAGGATAGAAACAACACCAATATATGCTATCCACAAAGCCTAAACAAAAATCTCAGCAAATGCCAACATCAAAAACACACCATGCAGATGCAGGAATGCAACCTCAGCTGCATGCTGTGCTGGCAGCTGGCAAAGCCACTGAGAGGCAGCTCCCTTATCTCACCTCCCCTGCCACGTGGCACACTCCTACTGGGTCCACTGATGCCCTCATCTGCTAAGGTGCCACCTCACACCAGAATTAGATTTCCCCGGGCCCACCCTTTTCCATGGCCACAAGCACAGCACCCTGCAACCTTGTGTTCTCCTCCTCCCCCTTTTCTAGCACTCACCAAGTTTAATTTGGAGCACACATTTCAGCTCACCGGCCATTGCTCCATCAGCTGGTAGCTAGCTTGAGAGGAGGAGGAGCTTGGACCTTGGACCTTGGAGAGACACAACAATGGCGGCTCAGGCTCTTCTCTCTGGGAGGCAGTTGCTGGGGAGGCCATTGCAGTCTTCAGTCTCCAGGTCTTCTTCTTCCTCCAGGAAGGCACCCTTCATGGTCAGGGCAGAGGCCACTCCCCCTGCCAAGGTATGATGAATATATTGCTTATTGATTTCTATTCTAGCTTTGCGCAATTCAAAATTGAAAGAAGATTATGTTGATTTGGTTAATTTTTTTGTATGTTTGGTTTGGTTTCAGCAAGGAGCTGACAGGCAGCTGTGGTTCGCATCCAAGCAGTCCCTGAGCTACCTGGATGGCACGTAAGTTTTCCGTTTTCATGTGATAATAACTGAGCTGATTTTATTTAAAATCATACAAAATTTATGTGAAATTCATGTTGCAAATAAAAGAGACGCTAAAGCCTCCTTTGAAACGGAGGATTTGCAAAGAAATTTTATAGGAATGATGGTAAAATTCATGCGTTTCAAAAAAAAAAAAAACTTAAGATTGTAGGACCTAACCGTATCCGACTGATTTTCATGGTATAGTACAATCAAAATGATTGAACTATTCATAGGAAACAATAAATAATGGAACTTTCAAAAATAAATAAATAAGTACATACTTCCTCCCTCCATAAATATAATAGATTTTGTTGGGTGTGATAT
The DNA here is from genome assembly GCA_000573905.2 of Oryza punctata. NCBI lineage: Eukaryota > Viridiplantae > Streptophyta > Magnoliopsida > Poales > Poaceae > Oryza > Oryza punctata. The sequence continues at coordinate 5,173,424 of CM002489.2, read as the reverse complement.
ATCATAATTCTATATTCGTATTATTAAGATATATTCAATCCAACCAAAATTCATTATAATTGAGAATGAATGAAGTAGTAAATTTCAGACAACCTTACTTCTCGATACAAAAACCACATGTATTATGACCACGATGTTAATCGCCCGTGCATTAATGAAATATACATATGGATGCAGGCTTCCCGGAGACTACGGGTTCGACCCACTGGGGCTATCGGACCCAGAGGGGACAGGCGGGTTCATCGAGCCACGGTGGCTAGCCTACGGCGAGGTCTTCAACGGCCGGACGGCGATGATGGGCGTCGTCGGCATGGTCGCCCCTGAGCTCCTCGGCAAGCTGGGCCTCGTCCCCGCCGAGACGGCGATCCCATGGTTCCAGACCGGCGTGATCCCACCGGCGGGCACCTACACCTACTGGGCCGATCCCTACACCCTCTTCGTCTTCGAGCTCGCCCTCGTCGGCTTCGCCGAGCACCGCCGCTTCCAGGACTGGTACACGCCGGGATCCATGGGGAAGCAGTATTTCCTTGGGCTGGAGAAGTATCTCGCCGGCTCCGGCGAGCCGGCGTACCCCGGTGGCCCGCTGTTCAACCCGCTAGGGTTTGGGACGAAGAGCGAGGCCGATATGAAGGAGCTGAAGCTGAAGGAGATCAAGAATGGGAGGCTCGCCATGCTCGCGTTCCTCGGGTTCTCTGTCCAGGCGATCTTCACCGGAGTTGGGCCAGTGCAGAATCTGCTTGATCACCTCGCTGATCCCGTCCACAACAACATCCTCACCAGCCTCAAGTTCCACTAGATCGTACTCTACCGTATAATTAATTAAGCTACGTATTTGATTACGAGTTTTAATTAATGCGTTGCGTATGTACGTGTACGTATATATACGTATGTATGTACGTGCGCAGGTGTAAGGTGCGTGTGATCGAGAGGGGTATATGTACTGTGTACGTATATACGATATTTATGTTATGCATGGGTGGAGGGGTGTAGGGTGTGGGTGTAACATGTAAATTTGTACTCCAACTGATTTGCACGCATGGATCAATTTGCTTCCGTGTCTCTTTTACTAGGCGGCAGAACTGTAGTATCGCCGTTGGGGTGTATTTTATTTCCTCCGTTTTAAATAATTTTTATCTCACGTTATAAGTGTGGGTTGTATGCACTTGTGCATACCAGTAAGGAGAAAAATATTGTTGTAAGAAGAGAGCTAGAGGAGATTTAGAACCACAGAAAATAATCTTGTATTCTTTGAAAAATCAATGTTGCAGGAAGAAAACCAGAGGAGATTTAATTGCACCACAGAAAATAATATTGTATTCTTTCTCTAGAAATATCTTGTAGTATTCCAAAAGGGAAAAAAAAGACATAATCTTGTGGGCCGTTGAAAAATGTTGGGATAGGTGATGAAGGGCTGAGATGCTTTACCAGGCCGGCCCAAAACTACCATGAAGCGGAGATGGGCCTCAAGGCCCACATGAAACAAACCCACCACACCTACCCAGCCATCGTCTTCCTCCTCTCGCTCCCAAAATGCGTTGTCTCCGCCGCACGAGCACCTCCGCCTCCGGCTTCCTCCGCCGCCGCCTCCTCTCCGCGCTCGCCGGAAACGGCGTGCCTCCCCCGTGCTCCGGGGTGGTGTTCGCCTTCGGCGACAACAGCCACGGCGCGGCGGGCCAGCCGGCGCCGGCCTCCGACGTCTACGTCCCCACGCCCGTGCCCTCCCTGCCGCCGTCCGTCGCCGCCATCACAGCCGGGCACTACCACTCTCTCGCGGTGTCCTCCGAAGGCGAGGTCTGGGCGTGGGGCCGCAACGATGAAGGTCAGCTCGGCCGCGGGCACCATGCTGCCCCGAGGTGATCTAGCTCATCCTCGATTCTCAATTTCCCATGGGCCGTTCTAGAACACAAGTATCCTGTTCAGAACATTTTAGTCCTCTTTGAAGTCCAAAAATGCTAAGATTCTATAGGAGAGACATTCTAAGGCACAGAGGTGGATTATTGAGCCAGGTTAGCAGCAAAGTGGGTTCCTAGACTAAACAAATCAGGAACCATCATCTGCTTATTCAGAAACAATAGAAAAAGGGCAAGAAGCTGCAATTACGTTTCCACTTCTGATGCATGCACATGCCGTCGTTTGCTGGTTTCAGTTTAATACTATGTTAGTATATTTATAGCAGGACATGATTATAATTATTTGTTGGAGTTCAAACCCTGACGTGGAGAATAAATATATGACGCACTCGTGATTTTGTTGTCCATGCTACACTGGAATCTGAATGAACAAGAAGCCAATGATGCCACGAGTTAAGTTCTAGCTCGAAACAGTCATTGGTTTCTTCTTGGGCATTGTTAATTTACAAAGGAATACGTGCAAATGATTAACTTGAGAAAATATTCTTCTTTAGGGAGGCTGATGCACCATTTTGATTACTGACAGGAATACTTGGAGCAAGCCAGAACAAGTGAGAGGATTGGAAAATGTTCAAGTTCGAGCGGTATCTGCTTCTGGTGTTGTTTCAGCAGCAATTGGGTGTGATGGCTCTTTATGGGTTTGGGGGAGATCAAAGCGTGGCCAACTTGGGCTTGGAAAGGACGTTGTAGAGGCTGCAGTACCTTCTAGAGTGGAAGTGCTTGCTAATTATGATATTGTCAAGGTTCTAACTTTCTCCCTAAATTAAGTTGTCAGATGCTTGCTCCCTTGTGAGCAAAAGTTGTTAATTGAAGGAATATTGTTAGGTATCATTTGGATGGGGTCATGCTATGGCATTGACAAAGGATGGAGGGTTACTTGGCTGGGGCTATTCAGAAAACGGAAGGTTAGGAGAAATTGGCCAAATTACTCAGGCACCTTCTGCCAAAGAATTACTTGGAAAAACAGTGGACAAGTACTCTAGCTCAATGCTAGAGGCCGTTGAAAAGATGGTCGAGGAAAAAATAAGGAGTGAAGACAATATGCCCATCATCTGGGAACCCTCGCTTGTTCATGAAGTGAGCCATGTTGAGGTGTCTGATGTGTCATGTGGGCTCGATCATTCTCTGGTTCTCCGCTGTGAGTGTTCTTTACTTCTTTTAACTACAAACTGAACCTCTTTTTTATGTGCACTTCCTATGAACATTTTATCTGTTCTGATCTTGCAGTAGTAATGTTAGTAAGCCATGGTTCATTGTTGCATACTTGTATATATGGCTTTTGCTGTCTTGGTAAGGGTTGAAACTAGGAAATGACCATTGGTTCAAGTGTATCAAATCTAGATATATATTTGTCCATTGTTAGTTATTCAATCACCTGTATCTCGTTATTACAACTTTTACATGGTCATGTTTTAGCTGTACTGACATAGAAAGCTTTGGGGCTGGAACATCACATAGTGCTAGGATTCATAAAGTTATTCCTGCATGAGCACCAAGTTTATAAATGTAGATTATGGTAGCAGTTTTTTTTTTTTTTTTTTTTTTTTTTTTTTTTTTTTTTTTTTTTTTTTTTTTATACTTGGAGGGAGTAGCAGATATATTAGGAAACTTTCAGCAATTTCTTTCGGATGCCGTTTGAACTCCCACCAACATAAGCTACATTTTTTACCTGCTCTGATGTGGTTTCCGTGTTACCCAGCTGATGGTATCGTCCTGAGCGGTGGAGACAACACTTACGGGCAGCTTGGCAGGAAGTCAACCTGGTCCAAATTTCTTCCTGTCGACACAAGCCACAGCCCCTTCTCTGTGTCAGCAAGTGTTGGCCACTCTCTTGCAACATGTAACATTTCAACTGAAGCTACTGACCATGCCGAGACTGGCGTCCTCTCATGGGGATGGAACTGCAGCTCCCAGCTTGGACGACCTGGCGAAGAAGACGCACCGGTGCTAGTGGACGGTCTGAATGGAGAGGGGTCAGTGTCAGCTTTGGCTGGCCGAGTCCACTCAGTTGTTCTCACGTCAAAGGGAGAGGTTTGGGCATGGGGATCTGGCCGGAATGGCAGGCTAGGTCTGGGAAGCTCGATGGATGAGCCAGAGCCTTGCCTCGTCGATACCCTGGAAGGAGCAAAGGTCTCACAGGTTGCTGCTGGGATGGACCATACTCTTCTCTTGGTTGCTGAGTAGGCTGGGCTGCTTCTTCACTGAAAAAAAGAAAGAACTTATTGATTCTTGCCTTAGTTGGTGGAGAGGTTGTCTATCAAGTAGGAGTATCAACTAAATATGATCTTTAAAACAGTCGATAGGTTTGGAAATTGGAACCAGGAAGATCAGATGTGTTCTTCCAACCACTTTTGACACCATTTTCCCCTTGAAAGAGTTATAAACAAAGAAGATGGTGAAAGTTAGTCAGATACTCAGATGCCAGTGCCAGTGCAAGTGCATTCTGAAACTTCCTCTTGTGTGATGCGGTGCAATATTTTTCCTGCACCAATTAGAGCATCTCTTTGTGTGCAAAGTTCGTATTCTCCCATCTGTAATAGTAGACTTGGTACTTTTTTGCTGTACCAAAGCTTACCCTGGGATTTGAGGGCTTTGAGTAATAAAACTCCTTGTAAATTTCGTACTACTATCTGGCAAGCAAGCTAGTAAAGACATACGGAGTATCTGTATTGGGTTATGAACATCATCCTCTATGTGGTAAAATCTCATTCTATTTGAATTCCATACGGAAGTATTGAAGCAAAGTTTGAGGTTTTTGCTCTCTCTAACCCAGTGTTTTTACCGCATCAAAACGTTGTTATGAAGCCGTGTTAATCCAAGATCATTAGGCTCCAGAGCTTCGAAAATGTGATCATTATAATTTGGGCTACGGAGTACTTATTTAGCCCATTGGAGATCAGCTCACCGGCCCAGCCCAACAAGCCATCCCCTACTATCTCGATAGGTTTCCTGTGAGGTGGGGCCCACTTGTCGGTCACTGGACTCGGAGGCTGCGGCCCGGACGGCGAGCGGCGGCGGCGGGATGGGGATCGGGGGGCGAGGCGTGGTGGGGGAGAGGTGGTCGCAGCGCGTCCTCTGGCTCTGCGCCATCGGCAGCGCCGTGAGTAAGCACCCGACCTGAAACCCTAGACCCCCAGTTAGTGTGTTCCGCCGCCGCCGCCTAATCGCAGTGGTTTGATCCGGCGGCGTCGCCGCGTGTGCAGGCCTGTACTACGTGGCTGTGGAGAGGCAGGCGCAGAACCGCGCGCGGGCGGTGGCAGAGGGGCTCAAGGCCCTCGATGGCGCCGGCGCCGGAGAGGACGTGTGACTTGTGTGCTGGAGAGGTGAACCCGGCCTGTGTAGAGACGGCCTCTCTGTTCGAGCTCGAAACGAGTTATATTTTACTTATCTGCTTCTTGTTTCATGAAATTTTCGCAATAATGTACTAGTAATTGCCCCCTTGTCATTGCGATAACTGAATAACGGTTTGCGATATGGGAGCCAGAAATGATGGCCGAAATGAATGTCATCCGTTTGTTGTTTGTTTTAGTAACTTTGGCTCCTAACTTTAATTGGTTTAGTAACTTAGGTTTCGTTTTACCACCTGATCACCATCTCTTCTGAACCTTGGTTATGTTTTTTAATCTATTTAGATCCATGTAAAGATTTGTATGATGTACTCCTGGATATGGGCAAGCTAAGCAGAAATTTATTGTGTAGGTAATTCTTGTAGATGGTGATCAGGTGGTATGCCTGCCATGCTGATTTTTTATTCTTCATCTAGTTTATTATTCTTCATATAGTTAGGAAGGTAAACTGTGACAGACAATTTTAAAGAATATAATCTTGGAGGGTGAGTGGGAAAAATAGTTCCTGCAACCACTTAATCCCATTCTTGTGCCCATAGATATGCCTCCTTCTCTCTCTCAACTTTAAGTTTCTGGACCAGCATTGTCAATTCTGAACTTAGCAGGCTCTTAGTCAGAGGTTAGACCGGATCATTTGAACTTGAAAATAATCCTATGTCCATCATATGTAGATTGTCATCAGTTTTGCTCTCCTTCTGATTCTCTTAAGCATAGTTTTAGTGGTTACTGATTAGGATATCCTTTTTGGATAAATGAATCATAGTCTGTCCTGCAAATGCCATTTAAAGTTTGTATATTTGCATCTTTAGTTATGTGCATTTCAGATTTAAAAGTTCAAACAAGATGAGAATGGAATGATGCAGTGCTACATGTCAACGGTAGTTTAGTTTTTCCTTTCACTTGTTTACGCTAGATCTAATCTTTTGCTCGGACTTTAGTTCTGCTCCTGATTGAACATTGGTAACAGTTTCATATCTAATCACTTCTTAGATTCACTTGTTAAGCTTGAACTAAGCTGGGTTTCTTCGAGCTCTTATGTATAGAATTCTAGACTTCTAAACTCTTCATGAATGTTCCATGTGAATGAAATGTCATGTAAGAAAAACTTCTATACCTGTGCACAACCATGTTCAATCATTCAGATGACAACAGTGAAGTATGAATGTTCCTGGATAATTCCATCAGTGCACTAATTGAAGATTCATATAGTAAAGCTTTTGTTTTGCAAAATTCTGTCCAGCAAATTGCTGTAAAATGATTGCACGCATTACTTTAGAAATAAGTTTCTCATGGACATAGTTTAGTTTTCTGGTATCTATTTTTTATTTGATGCAGATATGATGATAATAGCTATCTAATTCGTTGTGATGTTCACAGATTGAAGAATAATAGCATCGATAGCTTTTATGGCCTCACTGGCTAGAAATGAGTCTGTTAATTATTTTAGTTGCGCTGCTTTTCTTTAGGCAATTATTCTTTTGGTGAGTAGTAGCATTAGACATGAACCTGAAAACAGAATTCAATTTAGCACATTGTTATTGCTTAGATTTATTCTACTGTGCACAGCTGAGAACTTACCTTCATAGCGAACCAGTTCATTGGGACAGGAAGTTATCAATGTGACCTCATCTATAAAAGAAAATCTGCTTACTATAGTAAAAATAAGTCATCCGATGATGCATCTGAACATGTAGCTTTATATTTTCTCCTGTTTTAATTGAAACATTAAGTTTGATGTTTTTGTTGAGGCAGTAAGCCATTTTTTTTTGTGCAAGTCCCTTTTTTTCCCAACCCTTTATTTATGGTTGCATACTGATATTAGACCCTATGTGGCGGATTAATTCTCAGCATAATTTTCAGTCTTCTGAATATTGATGTTTTGTTGCATTTAAGTAAAACTTGTTGCAGAAGAGAAGCAAAATATGCTTCTCCTGCTTCCATAGGATAGGAACCAATGTTTCTGTGAGTTATAGAAGTTACCCAGAAGGAGTACAAGAGAATACATTCAAGAATAACTGTCACTCTGTCAGCAGTTATGGAAGAAAATATCACTGTAGAAATTAATGGCTAACAATTAAAAAAGTCTCAACAGATACACATGTAAGCATTCTTTATATATTTTTATTTCTTGCAGACCTCATGTTTTCACCTAAAAGCTTATGACAGCAAGTTGCATTGATGTATACCACCTTTATGACTTTTAAGCAGATGAATTTGATTTTATACTCGAATTAAAATTCGATTAGAGGGTCAGTGGATCTAAAAAGAAAGGCTCATTGTTATATTCTTTTTCTTGTGTACTTTTTGGTAAGATAGGCATTTATTGATTGCTTTATATTCAAGTGCATAGGTTTGGATTTTGTCAAAATTGAGAAGCATCTCGAAGGAAATTAGTGGGTGTGCATCTATGAAGGTGGTTAGATGGCTGGAGTACTGCCCGCAGAGGTGCAGAGCAAAATATGATTTATGGAATCTGCTAAAGGCTTATAGTGAATCACATATTTGCTTTTACCATATCAAGATTTACATCACTAAATTTTCTTTTACCATATGAAAACTTAGGTAATTCTACAGGAGAAAGCACTGGGGTTTGGTAATGGTAAGACAAGACAGAATCGTTGCTAACATTCCCTGCTTCTTTTAATCTCTCAGCAGAATGCAGAGGAATTTCACATAGCACTTGTTTATTAATCACTGAGAGAAGATTTGGAACTCTTGTTGCCTTTTGCTTTTCTTTGATGCCTCCGTTTTTAACTTTAACTGAAAGGCAAGTGTTAACTTAATATATGCTATATTGTAGACCTAATGATCAACTAGTTGCCACCTTATACTAAGTATGAAACGTTGAAAATGCGAGGAATCTTCCACGCGCAGAGCCCACTAATGAATGGGGTTGCAGGATATTGATGCAAGAACCCATCATTCTTCTCTTGCCATCAATAATCCAGAAAAATACTTCTGTCACATGATACTGGTTTATTCTACCAAGCGTCAACGTCATGAATTTAATTGACCATCAGATAATCTGGCATGTATGTTATTTGTTTGACCATACAATTCCAGATGCCCTTTTTTGTCATAACCTTTGTCCTCTACCGTCAGACTGGCATGAAGTTCCGTATGGAATTACAAAACAAAACTTACTTTAGATTTAGAGGAAGAAGTTTAGCATCTGTTGATAGAGCCAAATCCACCTTAGTTGATTCTACTTTAGTGTATCTTAGAAGCCACATAATCACAAGATGCCTTCTAATAAAATTCATGATGATGGTGGTTAATTATGATCACTCCACCCTTCCAGATGCTGTTAGTGCTGTTCTTTCCAGCCTTACCCTTTTCTTGCTTCTTATTAGTGAACCTCACAAAGTTTAATGTCACAATCAGCTTGATGCAGAGCATCTTGAGCATGATCTACTTGCATTGGGCCACAAGATAATCCCTATTAAACATGCTAACCTTTTCTGTAAATTATCCCCAAGGTGAGCACATCAAGATCGGGCACAGAATATAAAAAGTTCAAGAATGATTGATACGTTTACAATGAGGACCGAAAAGATTAACTAATTGAGAAAAGGTTTAGGGGTATAGGGGAATCTATGGAAGGAAGTTACCAAAACCCTAATTGGTTGTTTGGTTGAGCATCTTTGCGATTTTTTGCTTTGGTCACTAATAGCATGTAGGGGTTGATAAATTATGCAGTTAGTGGATGGAAAAAAGAACAAGTTGAAGGTATAAAGCTTAGTGCTTGCTCAGGGAGTTCAATGTATGCAGTATGTACAGCACTACAACCCCTTTTGCTTGTGGGGCTGGAGGAAAGGATAGATTCTGTTGTTTTAACGTTTTCATAGCCATAGCCTTCCTATTCTCCTGGGACCATTTTAAGTATTGTTTATGATGTTTTTATCTTCTCTATGCCCATTTAGATAGATGGTGCCTACAGGTAGGGATGTACTTTAACAATCTGCTAGTCCATTTCTTGCATAAATTCCAACTTCTTGTGCTTTTAGGAGTGATGGGTGGACTGGGCTTAACCATATAGCATATTCTGTTGATTACTGTAGGTGCCCCTAGTTAGTGTGCAAGCTAATCTTACACAGGTCATTGTCTTTTGGTGTTCCACTTCCACCTAAGCCACTTAATTAGCATATAATATCTGCCAACCCTACACAGCCAACTGTTCGTCCAAATCTCAATTACATTCTGTTGGATGTACAAATACTGTCTTTACCTAACGCGCATTTAGTATCACGTTGTTTTTCTGAAAATAAATGCTTATTTCACGTCTAATGTTATTTCGGTTCTTATTCTTTCCTTACAATGTGTTGCTTGCAATGTATCGATCCGTGCTCAGTTAGTTTGCTATGTTCTCTAGATGCATCATACATGTTCTATGAACTTAAAACACACCTTTTGTACATCTTGGAACACTTGCTGATCAGTCTTTTTTTAAAGCAGTTCTTTGTGCTGAAGGAGAAGGTGTAGAACAGAAAGCTTATATACTGTCCCACATTCTCATTGAACTATGCTCTGTGGGCCATATGATATGACCCAGCCCTAATCATGTTCCCCTGTTTGGCAATCCTGTTGGAAAATTGTACTACTTAAACGTTTGCTTCAATTTGGAGGCGATATGAAAATTTTTGATCAGCCAGAACATTCTTTGACAAGTCTTAAAGCTGATCCCAAATCATCTTTACTAGCAGAAAATAGGCCGACAAGTTCAGGAGAAGCTTATTCATGGACTATTTGTTTATGATTAGTTTAGAGAGTAAGATCTTGGGCTGCTTTAGTTTTTTCTTCAAAACTGCAAAAGTTAGTTGACTTTGTACCCATATAAAAGCATTTGGACAGTCTCAGCCGACAATTTGTATCCACCAATGTGCTGCATTGCTGCTTATGCTAGCATCTCCTTTGGATTAAAGTTTTCAGATATGCATGCTCTAGTAGTGAAACTAATGTAAACAGTAGAGTACCAACCTTTTAGAGGCCTCATCTTGATACACATTATGTTTTGTTCTTTCTTTTTTTTTTGGCAAGATTACTATGTTTGAAATTAGCCTTAGATTTCCCTGGAACTTTTAACCCCAGAAATGTTGATTTAGCGCCGAAAATCAAAGTTGTACTGTTTGCGCCAAATTATTGTCTATTTAGATATGTGTTCCTTTGTATTAATATAAGTTGTGGCCTTTCCATGTATAATTTGATTGTTGATTCTATTTTTCATTTTTATGAAACTTAGTGTTGTTGGTACAACCAAGATGTCTTTACAGGCTAGAACAGAAGGGAGGGAATAGAAGGATGAAAGAAGGTAGGAGTAGTAAAGAAAGGCCACGGGTATAGATAGACATGGAAAAAAAGACTAATAATTGCAATTCAGAGACAACAATCAATCGGTTGTCACCTCTACCTGGCCACATTGTACCAAATTGCATGGGCTGTCTGTAATATGATTTTACAGATTTGACATGACCTGCACTTGTTAGAGAATTTTATACTATCTGGCACCTATACTCTCCTTCCATGATCCATCCCTTGCAATTAGACAGCTTTTTGCATGAAAGTTCTAGCTGATTGGTCAGATCCATCGCACTAGTTTTTGTTTGAATTGTATCACTACCACCTGTTGTTCACGTGTTACTATTTCCCTTACTTCTAGCTGATGATATGTAAGAGGAAATTATATTTGCTAATTGTTGCAGAAAGTTTGTCTCTGTCAAATGAACTCCCCAATTTTATGTTGAGTATTATTAGAGTTTTGTTTATAGCGGAAAAAAGTAAAAAGAAAGAAGAGAAGATTTAGACTTCCTGTAGCTACAGACATTGCATGCATTTATTTTATCTCTCGTATCTCCTGTGCAATTGTACTAAACTTGACCTTAACATAAGGAGGAACTATTAACTTGCCAATAATTACAGGACCACAGGTGGTCCTACACTTGACAGTGGAGAAGGTCCAAGAGAGGACCAAGATAATAAAAGGAACAAGGCAAAAGCACACTTTTGGAGCACTTGAGAGGAGCTTTTCTTCCTGAAACTCTTCTAAAATCTGAAGAAGAATAAGCTTTGGCATAGTTAACCCCTTTCCCTTCTCTTTCCTTCTCAGTATCTCTATTTCATTTGCTAATCACATTTCTTTAGATAACATATCAGACCATGCATGCATGCATCAGTTCCCTCTATCTTGTGTTGACTATAGTGACTTGGGTATGATCAGAAAGATGTGGTTTTTTGACTTTTGCATGATATCTTTAGCTCTGATTGGATCGAGCTGTAGTGAACTTGGAGGTTTTGGCATCTGCATTGCACAGAGGAGATGTCAAATCCAGATCATCAAAGATATCAATTGAAAGTTATGGCATATATTTATAGCAAAGGTAACTTGACTTCCACTTCTTGGAACTTTAACTATCTCTATCATATCCTTCTAATGCAGTGTTTAACAACATGTCAAATCTGACAGAACCTAGATAATATATGGAGCTGATGCACCAATATGTGTGGTTTAATCCACTGGCTGGATTGGAAGAGATATATCAGAGCTAGAAGAGATTAATTCAAGCCCTTACAAAAGGTCATCAGGTTAGAACAAGAAACAAGCTATATATACATGCCTATCTGTCTATAATACTTTAAATGTCCTCATGCATGCCTGTTCTGGCTAATCCTTTTGTTATCCAACTAACCTTTGTCATTATGGCACCATGCACATCCCGGGTCCCATATGCATGCATGCTGTCTTTTTGAGTATGCTCTCCTCTCCTAGCTTAGCTTTGTGCTTTTTCCTTCCTTGAACTCTACTCAAGAGTCTTCTCTCTTTCTGGATGACTCGACATATTGCTGCATGCTACAAGGTATGTATCGTTGAAGAATTGATGGCCAAGTGCAGCGGATCTGAGAGAACAGTAATTGTTGTGAATTGTGATAGGGCTTCAAGGATTAGCTGTGTGGACTTTAGAACACATCAAAATCACAGCCGTTGATCTACTCCTATCATCGGGAGGTAAAAGAATTAAGGGCACATGCACACACTGACATAATATGTTGCAAGAGAGATGCATTTATCCATACACATGACAGTTGGCTAGCTGCTGCTTCTGCTAAATTACTTTATCTCGTTTTGTTTCTTCATCTCAACAGACCAACCAATTTGGAGCATGCATGAAGAAAAGAAAATCCTAGTTCTGCGGAAAAATTGAACTGTTTCTATGAAACTAATAGGGCCTCTTTGATGTGAAGGAAAAACATAGAAATTTGTGTAGGATTCCAATATATGGTCCTTTGATATAAAGGATTAGAGACACTATTGAATCATATGAAATTCCTATGGAATTTCTCAATCCATGCAAGTTTTGGGCAATTTTAACATGAGGTTCAACCTCATGGAATTTTTTATTTTGTCTTTATCTCTGCTCGAAGTTCCTACATTTTTCATGTGATCTAACCGAACGGTCGTTCCTTATTTTTTTTCTTATGTGTTTTTTTAATTCTCTGTTTTACCCTTTTATTTCTATCAAAATCTCATGTTTTTCTATTTCTCCGTTTTCTCAATCCTGTGTTTCAAAGCAGCCCTAATTATTGCCTGCTGAATTAACTTAATCTATCTTATAATACTTTCTTCCTCAATCTCTTGTTTACTTCAAGACTAGAAAACAGTTAGCTAGCAGTAGATGCCCAAAGAGACAAGTTAAAATATGAGCATGCATGACAACAAGTAACAGCTGTGCATGCAAACCCTTTTTTGTGAAGCAGGGCAGTGTGAGTGGAAGCAAACAAGGATACATATATGCTCATATGCTATGAAAAAAGAAAGCTTGAGACTTGATCGATCGATACGGTGGTGTGCAGTGCATATGCATGCAGGAGGACAGTACATAGCTGCAAGGACTACACAGTTAGAGGAGGCGATGATGATGATGATAGAGCCGAGCTGATACATTCCATCGATCAGCAGCCAAGCAGCTTCCTGGTTCGTCTTCTTCCTCCTCCCTGCAACTTTATTCCATTTTGCATTGCTCTCTATACCTATAGTACTACTAGCTGATAGTACTCCTGTCTGATGTGAGTGCTCAATGGCTCATCTATATTTGTCTGTCTGTCAGTCGTTGGATCGAGAAATGGACGGCTGGGATTAGAGGAGGAGGAGGTAGGCAGGGGTAGGAGGAGTATATATGAGAGAGAGATGAGAGATGCCATTGCATGCAGATGCAGAACGGGACATGAGGAGAGACAGATGATTGTACAAGTTGGGTCTGTCTGGTCCCTGTCGTCACTAAGCTTTGCGTGTGCCCTCACACTCACGTAGTAGACAAAAAGAGAGAGACATGGGCCTATAGCTTGCATCTGGGGTTAAGCCTAGATTTTTTTTTCTCTGATTGGGAGGGTGGGGATTATATTTTGTGATAACATTTAAGGGTTAAAATGAATGAATTACTATTACCAAGTTGAAATGTTTTTCTAAAGTCTTCTAATAAATTTATATACATAAAGTTTTAGCAAAAATCATGCTACCTTGGTTCTAAAATATAAGAACGTAGTACTAGATGAACATATTCGTAGTAATAGGATATATCCCATCTAATACTACTCCCTTTGTCAAAAAAAAAAAAATTAGATGAGGATGTGACATCACCTGGAACAACCAATTTGAACATCAGGTTGTCCAGATATATTATCTTAGGTGGTATCATATCTCCGTTTAGGTTGATTTTTTTTGAACCGATAGAGTAGGTTGCTATATTATCATATGAGAGAATTACCCTTTTAAGTGTTCAGGTATAGCCTGCCCCTGATAATCCATAATGAAAAGAATGAGTAGTATCAAAATTAATGGAATACTCCTCTTGCAAAATGTAGCAGCTCAAAATGATCTAATTGTTTTATGATCTTGCCATGCATCTATTTATATTTTATTGAAAAGGATGGGTTGTTTGTTTGTTTTGTAATAGCAACATTTACTTTTGCAGGGTAAATGTGGAATAACGTACGGAAACACATGAAAGTTTAGACCAATTTGTGTTGTAGGAATTTCATTGCAATCTTCAAAATATAAAGACAGTTCAATTCCTGCCATCCAAACGGTGCCAATAAAGCTGTAAATTAAGTTAGTTCATTATATAATCCTCGGCTACCTCCTTTGTATATATGAAATAGAACATCCGTACTTGTCTAGACAATGTTTGCATTAATTGTAGACTTGTTGCTAGCTACTCCATTTTGTATAAATAATAGACTTATTAAGGATCTTATGGCCATATGCATGCGTCTATATACCATGATCCGTTGATACGTCTCGTCTTTTGTTGGTTGCAGCCTTGTAGACGCCTTGTATATTATTAGACCCTAATTGAGGCCCAAGGGTGTAGCTAGTTACCATGATCATAGTTAAGAGAAGTCACAGTTAAACAACTAATCGGAGGATACATAAACATATACTTGGGGTGTAGTCAGGGTTTCCGTTACCGGTTACCGTGCCCCGGCGGTAACTGCGGTAAACCGTACGAAATTCGTATAAAATTTATCAAAATTTCAAATTATTTTTTAAATTTATTTGAATTTAAGACGGTTACCGCGGTTTTCCTTTTACCGTACTCCGCGGTAAGCGCGGTAACCGCGGTAACCGCGCGGTTTACCGCGGTAACGAAAACCCTGGGTGTAGTTAATTGGTGGAGCTCAAACTGTTAATAAGTATTTCCTGTCATCAGTTAAAGACACCCGACCAACTTGTCAAGGGGTTTGAAAAACTTTTGCTTTTTTTTACTATGCGTTATCAATACTAACTATATGGCTATAATCACATGGGATACTTCGCGCCACAAAATTAACGAAACAACTAGAAAAGTCACCGGTGTTTATTGGTGTCTTAACATGTTGGTCATAATTACATCATGGTGTTAATTTTCTACAGATTAGCAGTTTATGAGGGTAGCTCTAGGGTTAATTATCTACATATTCTGAATAACACTAGCCCCGCTAGCTACAATAGTCAATAGATCCATCCATATGCTTATGCGCTCACAGTTCATTGTGAGCGCGCATGTATAACTTCATCTATTATGGTGTTTACACTAACATAGATCCGGAGCGGATCTAGCGTGGGTGCGGGGAGAATTCTAATCCTCCTATCCTGTTGGATCATCATGCATGATAAAAGGAGAGAGGAAAGGGGAAAAGAGGAAGAAAATAAAGAGTAGGGGGAGAAGACATGAGGCCCTCCTTCAATGTTAGAATTGAATTATTACTTTAAAATTCCTTAAAATACTTCCCTAGGAGCCCTTAGATAGACAGATACTCATGCTAGTAACAAATCTCTCTCTCTCTCTATCACACAAAAAGGATGGACACTTCTTGACCATTCCCCCCCACCAAATTGCACACTGGATAAAAGCCACCAAATTGCAAAGTTTATGCTCACTTTGCCACCCTCTCTCCCCTCTCCTCCTCTCTTCTCCAAGCTTTAGACACTTGTTCATCTCTCTCTCTCTCTCATCTGGTTCTAGTACTAGCTGACTAGCTGCTGCATCTTCTACTGCTGCTGCTCTTGCAGCTCAGGGAAGAAGAAAGAAGCTACTCCTACCCCTACTAAGCTAGCTAGGCTTAGGCATGTGCGTGCGTGCGTTTGATGCTATTCTGCGGCAGAGCAGATGATCCGCCATGTCCGGATGCCGCCCACGCTGACGACGACGACATGCTCGGCTCATCACCAGCTCGCGATCGCGGCGACAAGCCGCCCGACGATGACGACGCCGCGGCGGCGGCCTCCGCCTCCGAGCAGCCGCAGCCGCCATCGTCGCCGCGCACGGTGGGCGGCGAGCCGAGGGGGCTCGTGCTCGCGTGCGCCGACCTCGTCCACCGTGGGGACCTCGACGGGGCACGCCGCGTCGCGGACGCCGTGCTCGCTGCCGCCGACCCACGAGGCGAGGCTGGCGACCGCCTCGCGCATCACTTCGCCCGCGCGCTCCTCGCTCTCCGCGTCGGAGACAAGGGAGGCGGCGGCGGTGGCGTGGGCGTGGCGCCGTCGGAGACGGTGCCGTCGTCGTCGGCGTACCTGGCGTACATCAAGATCGCGCCGTTCCTGCGGTTCGCGCATCTGACGGCAAACCAGGCGATCCTGGAGGCGGCGGCGGCGGCGGTGGACGCCGGCGGCGCGCACCGGCGCGTGCTGCACATCGTCGACCTCGACGCGGCGCATGGCGTGCAGTGGCCGCCGCTCCTGCAGGCCATCGCCGACCGCGCCGACCCCGCCGTCGGCCCGCCGCCCGAGGTGAGGCTCACCGGCGCCGGCACCGACCGCGACGTGCTCCTCCGCACCGGCGACCGCCTCCGCGCCTTCTCGAGCTCCCTCAACCTCCCCTTCCGCTTCCACCCGCTCATACTCCCCTGCACCGCCGAGCTCGCCGCCGACCCGACCGCCGCCCTGGAGTTGCACCCGGACGAGACGCTGGCCGTCAACTGCGTGCTGTTCCTGCACAAGCTCGGCGGCGACGGCGAGCTCGCCGCCTTCCTCAAGTGGGTCAAGTCCATGAACCCCGCCGTGGTGACCATCGCCGAGAGAGAAAGAGGAGGAGGTGACGACGACGTCGTCGTCCCAGACGAGCTGCCGCGGCGGGTGGCGGCGGCGATGGACTACTACTCGTCGGTGTTCGACGCGCTGGAGGCCACGGTGCCGCCGGCGAGCGCGGACCGGCTGGCGGTGGAGCAGGAGATCCTCAGCCGGGAGATCGACGCGGCGGTGGCGGGGCCCAGCGGCGGCGGCCGCGCTCGCGACTTCGACGCGTGGGCGTCCGCCGCGCGCGCCGCCGGGCTCGCGCCGCGGCCGCTGAGCGCGTTCGCGGCGTCGCAGGCGAGGCTGTTGCTGCGGCTGCACTACCCGTCGGAAGGGTACACAGCGGAGGACGACGGCCGCGGCGCCTGCTTCCTCCGGTGGCAGGAGCGGCCGCTCATGTCGGTCTCGTCGTGGCAACCACAGTCGTCGTAGCAATGGCAAAGCCCACCTTGTGATCAACAATGGTGTTCGACCGTTCGACCTCGAGAGCTCCCATCAATGGCGTCTTGCTGATCTCAAGCTAAAGGTACCCACTCCATCGATCCCATTATTGGCACAAAAAGATTTGGATCATTCGAAGGATGAGCTGATAGTAGTCTCAGTGCATGCATGCAACGATCTACTAGCATTCTAGCTAATGATCAAGCAATGGTACCTGCCATTTTCATGGCAACTCGAGCTTGGATGAAGAAGAGAAAGGTGTGGTTTGTGATGGACACGTTGCATGAGAAGGCGCCACTGTTGGGAGAAGAAAGAGAGGATCTTTGGGCATTCAACTTGGTGAGCCAGCTTCCTTCTACCACTAGCTCTAGCTAGCACCGAATTCTTTTCATTGTTTTTGCTTGACAATCTTGATCTTTTTTTTCCCTTTAGTTACTCCTACTTTTGTTTAGCTTTGATACCCAAATCTGATATTGGTGGAGTTGTTATAGATTGTTGGTTTTGACAACACTACTACTACATAATATCTAGATTTAATTTCTAGATCTGTGTTAACTGCTATGTTAAAAGGGTTTGTGCATGCATGCACGCTCTTTCAAAATTAGGTCATGTTGCATATACAATTGGTTTCTTTGATCTCAAATAATGAAGATGATCTCCTATTGTGGCTCAATGGATTGGGCCCATTTTAAAATTTTATCCTTGCATTTCACTTCCTCTCTCTGGTGTTTGATGCGGTTGTTTGTATTATAACTAATCATGCTTTGGCCACCACTAGCTATAAACTAATGCAATTTGGTTGGTCTTTGTTTTACTTAGGGGGGTAATGAACAATGATCACTCTTGTGTGCTGCGAAAGGCCAGTGCATTCATGCACACCGTATAGCTAGTAATTAATTATATTTATACCACTCTTGTGTAGCTAAGCTAGCTAGTATAATTCTCAAATGTGTGCTAAGCCATAGCTGCTGCATTAAGAGAGAAAAAAATAGTAGAATCATGTCTCCTGCTACCTAATTAAGGAGAATTTTATTGAATTCTTGTCCTGTGTCAGTGTGTCTATGCCCCAGATATGCTGGGAAGCTGTCCTTGGGAGAGCATGGAGGAAATGGCATGATCCCATGCATCAATGGCAACCCTAATTCCTGCCCCCTGTCCCCTCTAACAAAATCATGGGATTTCTCAAGCCCAAGTACCCCCTTTTGGTGGCACACCCTGCAATCCTTAAACCTCTCACTTGTTCTGCTGCCTCTCATCTCTCTGAACATGACCATTTGTTTTTCTTTTGGATATATGAATCTCTCTCTCTCTCACACACACACACAGACCCAGAGAGAGAGAGGGTTGATTCCTCTATCTTTTTTTTTGGACGACTTCGATTTCTCTATCTTGACTTTGCATTGGGATCTTTAAATGCATGAATTCTTAATTTGTTGGTTGAATTGCATTCCATATTTAACACTTATATATAGGATTTGTTAATGGTTTCCTTCATTCTTCTTGCATCACGGCCGCTTTGTTTAATTGCATACTAGTTGGATGATGAAAGGAAGAGCGAAAAGACAGTGCCACTCAATGTCTCTGTTGTTTGGAAAGTTCTTTAGGTTGACCACTTATAGTTTACCTGTCGTACCAACCTTTCTTCGAAATTAAAGTTCTTCTTTTTAATATTTAGGGAAACAAAGTTAACTATAAATCGAAGCACTTTTTTAAAAATCTGAAGTTATCCTAGCTCAAACTTCAATTTATTGAGGAAAGGATTTTATTCATGTGTGTCTTGGTTATTGAATTTATAGCACATATATAGCATGACCCTCAGTGATAAATCATCAGATCTTAACTGCTTAGATATCATAAATTGTATATCAAAAGCACGAACCATCTTTTATCGATGCTCAATAAATAAACAGCGGAAAAAGGATCAGCATTAATTATTGATTGCATTCTTTCGTCAGTATCGCTTTTAGTTGATTTTAGCACATCAGCAGGCAGCAGCATAGCTGTACATTTTTACCTAACCATAACTGACTAACTAGTAAGTATTTGCTGACAATATTATATGAAAAAGTCTTTTTGCTGATGATGACTCTATCTAAATTTAATTTGTGAATATCTTTGTGTGATTCCTATATATGTATGTGTTTCTTTAAATTTTGTTGATTCTGTGATCAATGCGTACGTCAGCTGTAGTCATTGGATAACATCACATCTACAATCTCTAGAAAAAAAATAATCTGATTTTGACTTTTGAAAATCAATATATCGGACCTATTTTTATCACTCAACTGTAGCATGATATGTACATTATATATTCAAAAATATTTATAAACATGTAATATTATGATAAACATATATACGAACAAAAAGTTTAATTACTCATGTATTTCATATGTCCAAAATATATACACGTTAGAAATATTTTTGTCAAAAATATATATATATTGATTGCACAGGTTCTAAAATTACTGACATATATATTTTGTGACCAAAGGGATGTGACATTGTTCTAGAGCTAATTAATATCTCATTCTTCCGGAGGATTTTGCAGAATTTTTCATATGCAAGCTTTGACCATCCTCCATGAAAAAAAAACTCTTGATTTTCTCCTAAACAATTTAACGTATAGCTTGGTTAATTAGAGTAGAAAAACGCATGAAAAATCTCCAAAAAGGCCAAAGGCAAATTAAGTACTGTTTGACCCAAAAGATTTGCCCTAGTATAAACTAAACCAAATACTCCGTATGACACAAGTCAATGGCCTATTTGATGGCATCCATCCATTTTTTTTAACCATTCTTGACACATACGTACACACAGTTGCCAAAAGCACTGCATGCATCATGCACACGTAACATCAGATCGGCTGGCCAGCTACTCCCTCGATTTAACTTTTTTTTTCTAAGTTAAATTTCTTAAATTTTGATTAAGTCTATAGAAAAATATATTAGTATTTTTAACACAAACCAAACATATTATTAAAATATATTTAATATTGGATTGAATGAAACTAATTTAATATTTTAGATGTTACTATTTTTTCTCTATAAACTTAATCATACTTAATAAAATTTAACTAAGAAAAAATCAAACGATTTATAATATGAAACGATGTAGTAGCTTATATAAGCACAAATTAAAGGCAGATTTCTTACTGAACGAGCAAAAACACACATGCAATTACTACCTTTTTTTCCCCAAAACACAGAACCTATTAAGTGACACTTCTCGAGAACCAGCGTATATTAAGACTGGCAAAAACACCGCATACCACTAAAAAAATAGTTGTAAATATGTACTTGAACACCTCGGGTTAGTAGGTTTAACTGAGTGTATTTATCATAATTTTTCTACCTTTTTCTACACATGTTTTTCTACCTTTTGTTTACATATTTATTTTGCAGGCATATTTTTTATAAAATTAGTGGCTCTTCTTGATGGTAGTTTTTTTTTCAAAATCAAATAGAAAATTCTTTAGTTATCAAGCAGAGGAGAGAGATTCTTGTAACTGTATTGGTTCAAACAGTTGTGCAGCACACCATACGAACTGCCACATATTGGTCATATAGTCTGGCTATCAAAACGTGATTATATATATAGTTAGTTAACTGGAAACATACATGTCTAGTATGTATCTTTTTTAGGTTCTTAATAAGATTGGTCCCTATACTAGATACTACTCTCTTCGTTTGAACGGATAGAAGTCTATCCAGATTCGTAGTCAACATATGTTCCATACATTTAAATATTGTTATATTTTGGAGCAAAGGTATGTTTATGAAGAATACAATTTTCGTATAGGCAAAAGTGTTAGAGCCCGGAGGTCGGGTCCACATTATCCAATACATATCTGGTATGAGAGAGCATGGTCAGTCTTCCTTATCGGGAAAGTGATTTCATCACTCAAGGGGATATCCTCTCATTTCGTGCATGCAATATAAATAGTTATAAAAAAATTAAAAAAAATGGTGATATAGATTAATATGAAATATATCACTCCACAAACATGCAAGTTGTAACAAAAATAATAAATATATATACGAATGTACGATAACTATTTTCAGTTTAATTTGTTTTTTTAACTTGTAGAAGTCGAATTTGGTCCCGCATGTTTATGGAGTGATATATTTCATATTAATCTATATGGTCAATTGTTTTAAAATTTTATGATAACTATTTAGATGACATGTAAATAACGATGAAATATTCTCTCGACGGATGAAAATTCATATGCTTCCTTATCCATATCATATTCTAACAAGGAGGCAGCTAGAAAGTTAATTAAGCATATGAAAACTAAACCATCTCCTAATTAATCTTCTGAATAGTGAATACTGGACCATCTATCTCTTAATTAAGATTGAAACTAAACTTAGTCATCTGACAGACAATTAATTCGTGCGTGCAAGGTTTCCGAACAAACTAAACCCAAGAGAGGGAGATCGTCCGTGCATGCATGTGCTATATGCTTGGACAGAAGAGATTAAAAAAATGGATTTTAATTTGTAGAGAAATCAATTAATTTGTCTTTGTCTTGGCTACTTGTAATACTTCTTTTGTTGAGGTTGTTTAGGTTCATCATCAGAGCTTTCCTCAGAACTTAATTGGCTAGTGGTAAAACTAACGCATAGTCAAATCAAATTTTGAGTTATCCAATTTAATTTGCATTGTACTATAACACAGAGTACATGTATGCCAAAAATATGATATGTGTCCAATTCCATAAGTTTGCATGCATGTAGAAGAGTACAATTAATAACTCCATTTTCCACAGCTCATCAGCAAACTCCATACACGTGGCACGTAGCGATTGGTCTAACTACTCAGCTAGCAACACGCACGCACGCCTCCATGCCGCCGGCTCGCCGCGCCGCCGTGGGCACCGGCCGCCGCCGGCGCGCGCGGGCTGCCGTATACGATAATATCTACGGCCGGGAGCCTTGCGGCGGCGCCGGTGCCGGCGGGCCGTGCCCGTCCTCGCCGCCCGACGTCGTCGCCACGATCTCCTCCAGGTCCGGCGCCGCCGCCGCCGCCGCCGCGGAGCTCCCCTCGTGGTGGTGGCCGTGATGGTGATGGTGATGGTGGTGGTGGCCGACGTCTCCGTCGTCCCTGGTGGCGGCGGCCTCCGCCGCGGCGTCCTCGGCGTCGGCGCCGCCGGTGCTGTGACGTCGCTTCATGAGGAATGGGATGCGGAGGTGGGAGTGCGGCTGCGGCGCCTTCTTCTTCCTCACGTCCGTCGCCCAGCTGTGCACCGACACGTGCACCGTCTCGCCGAACGCCTGCAGCTTGATGTCGCCGCCCATCTGCGCCGCGGCGAGCGTGACGTCAGCCTCATGTCACATCGGAGATATGGTTAAGCATGCAGGGAAAACATGCGGTGCAGAAAATCTAAAAATTACCGTTAAATAGGAAATAGATATCTAAGATTTGTGCACGTCACTTTACTCATGATTGAATCCATGCGTAAATAAAATTTTAAGTAACATGAATAAATCTTAAACGTTCATGTTTAGATTTATCGGTATCGGTAGTTTTCATGTTTTCGCTACATATAAGGATTGCGCGACATATTTTGGTAAGTATATCTAATTTTGTTAATGAGAGTAAATTAATCTTGATTAGCAAGAGTAGTTGAGTGTTAATTACGTGGGTAACGATGGCGTATAGCGGCAGCGTGCTGTAGCTGCAGATCACCTGGACGACGATGCTGCAGAGTTAATGGCAGAAACATCACATTAATTACTGCTCAGTTCAATGCAGAAATATTTTTTTTCTGAGAAGGTAATGCAGAAGTATTTGAAATTTGTGTAAGATTCGAAATGAAAAAAAATGCAAATCAACTTTTAGCAGAAACCAGAAGTAAAGCTCAGGTTTTTACTAACCCAATAGCAAGTCTGGGGAGGGCATAAATCTTGTTCTCCATGATGCATGAATCAAACCCATATGTTGCCTGCGATTAAAATTTACAGTACCAGCTTGTTTAGCACCATGGTTTTATATGCTTTTTGCAAAATAAATTAACAGTGCAGAAAAAAAATGCAATGCTGTAAAACATACCAAAACCCAGAAGAAAAAACCCATCTCAAAGGAGTTCTGGAACAAGATGAAGTGGATCAAATGGAGCACAATCCTTGGCTTGCTGAACCAGAAGTGCTCCTTGCATGGCTTTGTCCAGGGGTTTCCTGTTGCTTCATTTGGGCAGTCTGCAGCTTCTTGTGCCAGCCTAGTGCTTATGAGCTCCAACTTTGTGCCAACAATAAGTAGGAGCTGCAGATGTGCCCCAAAAGTTGGAATTCCTCAATCAATAAGACTGAAAGAGTGTGCTCACTGTTGTCACATATGTTGAGTTGTTTGTAGTTCATACTTACAATTAAGGGCAAGAAAGACAGCCAGAAGTATGTGTGCCACCCTGCATTGGATGCAAATGAAAAGTTTAGGGGATGGCCACCTGAATAGCTGCTGGAAACTGGAGAGTTTCATTCAGTGACACAAGACGATGCAAATCAATTGTGTTGTGGTCCTCCAATTAGTGATTTGTTATGAATGAGTGAACTGGATCATGGTGCATGAATGGGAAATGATGTCTGATTATTATGTTAAGAGATTTAAATTGTGGTACTAGAATCAGTCGTATGCTACTTAGGTGGATATCAGTAATGCGATTCAGTTATCCAAGCAAATATATGAGGGGGTTACCATTTATATTCAGCAGCAGGAAGACGATTACGAAAAGCCATAGGTACCAGCTGCATGTAAGTTCATATTATTAGATAAACTAAAGATGCAAGTTTTAAGCACACAAAGTTATTATTTAAACCAAGATACCAACCTGATTCCAACAACTTCTTTAAAATCATGCTCAAGAGCACGAACCATGTACTTGTGGAAATCAAAATCTGGACGGTTTGGGTAGTGCCTCTGGGGAAAAAATTATGTCCTAGTATTAACTTCAAAAATAGTACAAGGACATTTATGATTGAGCTGAAGTTACTGAGCAATGCATCGTACCTGAACAAAAGCTGCTCTAAGTACTTGATAATCTGGTTTACCAACAGAATCATAAAACTGCTTCAAGAATGAAATCTGAAATCATGTGTGAATAAAATCGGCTGTATTAGAGTGTAGCTAAAGTTGAAATTTGTATTTGAGACAAAGAATTTCTGCAATAACTATGCAGACAGTATGCATTGTCCTAGTACAAGACACATGAGGGTTTGCTCATGATATTGCCATGTTGCAGGGAGACACCTCAAATAAGAAAAAAGTGATACAATACTGCTGCAGTTTGTACTCATGCTATTCATATCTTGATGTCATAGCTTTTCCGTACCTTAATTAACCTTATCTGACAATGGACCATCTACAGGTATTCTATTCATTCATCACAATGGAACTTGTGTGTGTTCTGATCACACATTTGGACTTTACGATAAGTTACTCGCAGGGCCTCTATCTTTTTATTTTACTGGTCATCGACATATTTAATTCCTAACTTACATGATCTTAGATAGTAAAATTTTGTATTGGAATTCTAGTTCTGAATCTTGAGTGTTTGAAATTATTATTATTATTTTTGTAAATTCACTAGAGGTGGATAAATTTTTTACATATAATAGGTGCTTTTAGGGTCAAAGGTTAAAGGAAAGCATTTAATTACTTATCAATCCTAGGAAACTTTTAACCAACACTACTCTAAAAAGTAGTATGAATTTCTGGCCGGGGTGGGGTTAATATCCGAATTGATCATTGGTTGGGAACAGGGAGGCAAGAACAGAACAAAAAGAGAACCCATTTTAGTCTTGTTGCCATCCTCCTTTGTAAATTGTAACCGGCGATTTAATAATGGCGTTGCAAATAATTGATAAGCATAATAAGTGGCCCGGGTTACTTACGATACATCTTACAACAGTGAATTTCATCCAGCCTGGCCTCTTTGGTCGCTCCTTGATTCTTCCTTGTTGAATTTCTTTCTCCCATTTCTCCCATTTTTTCATCTGCAGAATTTACCATAGGTGAGTTGATTTTACTAATACACCATGGGGAACACATATTTATCCATACAGATAGTTTTACCTTGGCTCCACCAAGTAACAATGTTGTAACACAAAATACAACATGGACCACACCAAGGACAAAGATAAAGATGTGCAGCTGATGCAAAGCCTCTTCAGATAGCATAGGAACTTCACCCTGCAGAAGCATAAGAATGTGATTTTGGAACGACCAATCTGGTAAAAAAAAAATCATGAAGATAACAGTTTCTTGTTTGTTCTACTCTTCAAGAAAGAAAAGATGCAAATTCTTTAGTGAAAAATAACAAAGCTAAACAATCCAGAGTGGTCACTTCGTGGCGGAGTTTATCAAAAATTCCCAAAAGTTCAAGAAAATCTCTTCATAGTTCACATCCTACCTTTCGCGTGCAAAGTTTGGCAGCATCTTCTGTGGTCTCGGACGTCTCTCTAATGCACGGAAGCATGAGATGTGCAGCACTCTCCGGGATGCAAATGTGATTGATAAATTTTTGGAAGACGCTAAGCAGGAAGGAAATGAAACCCAGAAGCATCAACTCTGCACAAGTAATCAACAAACTGGATCAGGCAGTGAACAAATGGCACAAATTATTGTGGCATGAGTAAACTGGTATGAAGTATTCTGCCCACTGTGTCATGAAGCATCTTAACATTTGGTATGTTGATGCTTCTATTCAGACTTCTTTTTTTTTAATTTATTTTTGACATAAGTGTTCAGAAAAGTTGCATTCTAGTATTGAAATTGTCCACAAGAGAAAAACTAGAACATACGTGGGTGACGATAAGATAATCTTTTCAGGTTTTGCTAGCAGTAATATGTGAAAGAAACGGAATGAAAAATTGCCCTCGATGTCCAACACATAAAATTGTTGTGCAGCAATCTAACTATAAGAAGTTGGATGGTACTCACCTTCTTTGACTCTCTGAAGAGCAGAAAACAGTGCTTCTTGCCCATTGAATTTTAGCACCTGAACAAGGATACAACAATTAGTAAAAGGCAAACCTTGTTTTGAGCGAAGTTATTGCTGTAAAAGAAAGTGATGGCTCGCGATCTACTTCAGGAATTTGCAAGGATAAATCTCAGTTTCCAGCAGAGTTAACTGTACCGAATTCCCTAATCTCAACTAGTGAAAGGTTAATCCCTAAACTCAACTAGAATGAGCTACGTAATCAACAAATTAATGATCTTTGGATTCACATGGAGACAAAATAGCTAGAAGAAATCTGAGCAGTTGGATAGAGGAAGTAGTAATCCTATTTAACAAAACAAGAAGACTTTGTCTAGAAGC
Source organism: Oryza punctata (assembly GCA_000573905.2). Taxonomy (NCBI): domain Eukaryota; kingdom Viridiplantae; phylum Streptophyta; class Magnoliopsida; order Poales; family Poaceae; genus Oryza; species Oryza punctata. The sequence goes on along the minus strand of CM002489.2, from coordinate 5,146,868 downwards.
CTCATGAGCCAACAAAGAAAAAAAACTAATATTATGGATATAATTTTACCATGTACACCTTCAGTAAAAATCTGTTTTGCAAATAGGCCCTCATACTCTATGTACTTACCGTTTCTTTGAAATATTTACAAGTAGAACATTCACTTATATTTACAAATATCCGATACCCAAAGAATAAAGAGAGGAAAATATAAAATTGTAACATAATTTTACAATTCACACCTTTTAGTAATGATTATTTTACAAATAGATTTCATTAAGCTTCATATGATTCAAAGTATATATTAGTGATGAGCATATAGATATATAGATGTACTAATGTTACCCATCGAAAAGTGTTTTTAGATTAATTGCTATTAAAAAATTAGACTAATTATTATGAATAATATATAAACACATTTAATAGATAGGAGGTTTAATAGATAGGAGGTTATAGTCGTGCGACTTATAATACACTAGTCTGATTGTGAATTGTCTAACATCTGAATCTAGGCCCCCTTTCTTTTCACAATCATATTGTGTCGCCCGAGTTTATCATCAGTAAAGCCATAACTTGCAAATTCCAGGTCTGACAGATTGTTACAAGTAAATTCTATGGTATATTATTAGTATCGATCTATATAAACTTTACCAACATATAAGTAGAAAACTAGAAATTGGTTGCATAAAAGGGTGGAATCTGAGTCAGCAGCTGACGTTTTCATCGAATCTGGATGCTAAGCACCAGAGAAAATAATTAACTCAGCAAAAGCGGGTTTAAGATGAAGGGGAGCTGATTAAGAAGAGGGCGTTTGCCGTGCCTTGCCGAGGCGGTGGAGGAGGCGCTCGGCGGCGAGAGAGATGGCGACGATGATGAAGCAGACGCCGGCCACCACCCATGTCGGCGTCAGCGCCAGCGACTGCTCCTCCGCCTCCATCTCCTCCTCCTCCTCCTCCTCCTCCTCCTCCTCCGACGACGACGACGACGAGGCGATGCGCGCGCTACCCGCACCACCATGCGGCTGCCGTTAAAAGGGCGCGGGCGGGCAACTTCGGGCGGATTCTGCGGCGGGGCGGCGTCCTTGGCCCGCCACGACAGCGAGAGCGCGCGCGGCGATGGCGCCAAAAACCTGCCTCGCTTTCGAGACTTGGTGTGTGGCTTTTGTGCTCGTGCGTGCGTGCGTGCTACTCATGTACTACTACTGTGGTGGCTGTGTACGCAGCCTACGCCGCGGCGGCCACGTGATCTGAGGCGGTTGTTGATGCTGCTGCTGTGTGGTGGAAATGGGACTGATGAGCTCAGCTGCTGATATTTCTTCGGAGCCTGAGCTACTGAACTCCTCGCCCAGACTGTATTAGAAGTCGTTTGATTTTTTTCATACTCAAACTTCTTTAACTTCTTTAAGTTTAACTAAAATTAAAGAAAAATAAGTATTTTTATATAAAATAAACATATTATCAAAATAAGCCTCACTCCGGTGTTCTCTACTGACGGTAGAAAACAATCTGAACCGTTGATCTCATTTAATCGAAAGGTTCATATTTCTTTCTCCTATCACACTAGGTAGCGGTAGTAGAAATGTAGAAGGACATTATTGTTATAAAAATAGAGGTATAATTATCATTTAGCAGGGACTAATTTTTTTCCTTCTTTTTTGGTTTTTAGATGGAATATGAGCAATGACAACATAATGGATAACCACATATCAATCTAGTCGGGAAAAAGTATAAATGACAAAGTTACCCGTAATCATTGTATTAGTAAATTACTAATTTACCTTTAATATTACTGGTAGTATAATACTACAAGTAGAGAGTATCGGAGCATCGCTCTATCAAAATATATTCAATGTTAGATTTAATGAAATTAATTTAATATTTTAGATGCTAAGTTTTTCTATAAACTTCATCAAACTTGACAAAGTTTGACTATTAAAAAGTCAAATGATTTATATTATAAAACAAAGGGAGTATTGTTATCTGTTGAAAAAAAATTACTACCCACAAGTCTAGTATAGAATGAGACATATTCTAAACATATCTCATATCCAAACTCATCGTACTAGGAAATATTCTATATTGTACTATGTTATTTTAAGATGAATATATACTGGACATATTCATGGGTAATTCTTATGAGGAAATGAGATTGAACTACTGATCTTACTTCTTCCGTTTCATATTATATAATATTTTATTTTCTTCATTCCTCGTCTAGATTCACTAATATACGTATAACTTTAAAAACGTTTATAACACATACATAGATCATATCCCTCTATAGATTCACTACCATACAAAGACCACTCTCCACCCAGACTCGGTTTATCATGTCATATCCTAAGCAGTAAACTTTGTTAGAATAAATGGCCTAGGCCCGATTTTTCTATTAAAATCTCAAGGGCCAATAATAAATGTTAAGAATAATAATATCACTCTGGGAATTAAAAGTGGAGTATCTCAACTTAAATAGGGAGTTATTGGAGGCTCCCTGTTGACCGGTTGAGGTGGGGATCGGAAAGCCACACGCGCACGCGCGTCGAGCCGAGCCGACCGGCCGGGCCGAGGGCGAGGCATGGCGTGCGCGCGCTGCGACTGCGTCTCTCTCTCTCTATCTCCTTTTGCAACGGACCGGAATCCAACCCCGTGTGATCGCCTCTGTAACAAGCAGGCGATTCGATACGCATTGATTGCGTCATTACTGCGGCAACGGGCAGATTCTTCTCCTGCGCTATTAGGAAACAGAGAACCCCGATCAGATCTTCATGCTAATTTTCCAATCGCTGGTTCTTCCTCCTCGCGCCTGTGCTGCTTCTGCTTCCCTGGTTCTGATCGCTTGCGTACACGAGAGATCAGAACGAGCAGGGCCTCCGGAACCACACCTTCGCCTGAGATCTGCACCGGGTAGGCGGGTGATCAGGTTTTTGGGGAGTGCTTCCGCACGACTGCTCCTCTTCCTCTGTTCGTCGTCCGTTCATCTGCATCACCATGACTGGAGCTGGTGCACCCGAAGCTGGAGATGGCGCACCGGGAGCCGGATCTGGTGCACCGATTGACAACACCAACGGAGGCAGTTCTGCCTCACAAACCAGCGGAGGGACATTCACAGGGTATAACTTTCTACCGCGATCTTTGTGTTTATTACTTCTGTTAGTCGCAATACTATTGCGTTCTCTCCATGATGATGATGCTTATTCTATCCTAAGCATGCTCCTGGTTATGTTTAATTTTATCACTAGATCACCTCACATTGTTCATGCCATGATTATTGTCTTAATATTTTGGATTAAAATATGCCGATATATGACTATATATCCAACAATCCAAAAACTTGATAGGTCATTTTCGGTAGTTGGCTTTGCTGCTGCACTGAAACCACATGCTTTTGATGGTTCTAATTATAAGAGATGGAAAGCACGTGCACTACTGTGGTTGACAGCGATGCAATGTTTCCATGTTTCACGGGGTAAACGAAGTGAACCACCTCTCTCTCCTGAGGAGGAGGTTAAGTTCGAGGCTTCGGATTACCTGTTCCATGGAGCATTGATCAGTGTACTCGCTGACAATATAGTGGACGTGTATATGCACATGCCTTCAGGGAAGGACATGTGGGATGCACTTGAGGCCAAGTTCGGAGTTTCTGACGCTGGCAGCAAGCTGTATGTCATGGAGCAGTTCTATGACTACAAGATGGTCGATGACCGTTCTGTAGTGGAACAAGCTCATGAGATTCAAATGCTGGCTAAGGAACTTGAGAACAACAACTATGAGTTGCCGGACAAGTTTGTGGCGGGTGGCATTATTGCCAAATTGCCACCTTCTTGGTCGGACTTTGCCACTTCTCTAAAGCACAAGAGACAAGAGTTCAGTGTTTCTGATCTCATTGGCTCTTTGGGTGTTGAGGAGAAGGCGAGGGCAAAGGACAACCGGGGCAAAAAGGTTGAGGGAGGTTCTAGTGCCAATATGGTACAGAAGAAGAACCCTCATGCATCCCACAACAACAAGAAAGTCAAGGCTGATGTCAAACCCCAGGCTACAACCAATTTTAGGAAGAAAGGCAAGGGAAAGGCAAAGGGAGACTGCTTTGTGTATGGCAAGCCTGGGCATTGGGCCAAGGACTATCCTGAGCGCAAAGACAGGAAGTCTGCCAACATGGTCATTAGCAAGGGCGGAGGAACATCGGGGTACGGTAAAATTTTACCTACAGTTCTCTCTGTTTTTCATTCACCTGATTGGTGGGTTGATACTGGTGCTAATATTCATGTATGCGCTAATATTTCCCTGTTTTCTTCTTATCAGGTCGGGAGAGGTTCCTCCTTGTTGATGGGAAACGGGTCACTTGCGGCTGTTCATGGTGTTGGTACGGTCGATCTGAAGTTTACTTCGGGAAAGACCGTGCAGCTAAAGAACGTGCAGCATGTCCCTTCAATAAAGAAGAATCTAGTTAGCGGCTCTCTACTGTGTAGAGAAGGTTTTAGACTTGTGTTTGAATCCAATAAATGTGTCGTATCTAAATATGGAACTTTTATTGGAAAAGGTTATGACAGCGGAGGCTTGTTCCGCTTTTCTTTGGATGACATGTGTAATAATAATAATGTTGTGAACCATATTAGCGAGAATGATGAGTCCAATGTGTGGCATTCGCGACTCTGTCATGTGAATTTCGGTTGTATGACGCGCTTGGCTAACATGAGTTTAATTCAAAAATTCACTTTGGTCAAAGGTTCCAAGTTCCATACTTGTGTTCAGTCGAAACAACCTCGCAAGCCTCACAAGGCATCTGAGGCGAGGGATATGGCACCTCTAGAACTTGTTCATTCCGATCTGTGCGAAATGAACGGCGTGTTGACTAAAGGGGGAAAGAAATATTTCATGACACTGATAGATGATTGCACTAGATTTTGTTATGTGTATCTGTTGAAAACAAAGGATGAAGCATTGCATTACTTTAAGACCTATAAAGCTGAGGTAGAAAACCAACTTGAAAGGAAAATCAAACGGTTGAGGTCTGATAGGGGTGGAGAGTATTTTTCCAATGAGTTTACATCCTTTTGCGAAGAGTTTGGAATTATTCATGAGAGGACACCTCCCTATTCACCCCAATCAAATGGGGTAGCCGAAAGAAAGAACCGTACTCTAACTGAGATGGTGAATGCCATGTTAGAAACTGCGGGACTTTCCAAGGAATGGTGGGGTGAGGCAGTTTTGACTGCTTGTCATGTCCTGAATAAAATTCCAATGAAGCATAAGGAAGTAACACCATTCGAGAAATGGGAAAGGAAGAAATTAAATCTCTCATACCTACGAACATGGGGCTGTTTGGCCAAGGTAAATGTACCTATAGCCAAAAAGCGTAAACTTGGACCGAATACTGTTGATTGTGTGTTCCTTGGTTATGCTATTCACAGCGTAGGTTATAGAATCTTAATAGTAAACTCTGGAGTACCCGACATGCGAGTTGGTACAATTATTGAGTCCAGAGATGCTACATTCTTTGAGAATGAATTTCCCATGAAAATACACCTAGCACTACTAGTCAAGAAACTATCATACCCCATGAGCACTTTGCACCGATAGAACACAATGATCAAACGCCTGAGGGAAATCCTGAGGAGGATAACATTGTAGATACTCGTAAGAGTAAGAGACAAAGGGTTGCAAAATCCTTTGGAGATAACTACATTGTATACCTCGTGAATGACACTCCAAGAACCATAGAAGAGGCATATTCATCTCCTGACGCTGACTACTGGAAGGGAGCAGTACGCAGTGAGATGGACTCAATTATGTCTAATGGTACTTGGGAAGTCGTTGAGCGTCCATATGGGTGCAAGCCTGTAGGATGCAAATGGGTTTTCAAGAAAAAGCTTAGGCCTGATGGTACAATTGAAAAGTACAAGGCAAGGCTTATGGCCAAGGGTTATACCCAAAAAGAAGGTGAGGATTTTTTCGACACCTACTCACCAGTTGCCCGTTTGACCACGATTCGAGTACTACTTGCTCTGGCAGCCTCTCATGGTCTTCTCGTCCATCAGATGGACGTTAAGACAGCTTTCCTAAACGGAGAGCCGGAGGAGGAGATCTATATGGATCAACTAGACGGGTATGTACTGGAAGGTCAGGAGGGAATGGTGTGTAAACTGTTAAAATCCTTGTATGGCCTTAAGCAAGCACCTAAGCAATGGCATGAGAAGTTTGACACCACACTTACATCTGCTGGCTTTGTTGTGAACGAAGCTGACAAATGTGTGTACTATCGCTATGGTGAGGGAGAATGAGTGATCTTGTGTTTATATGTCGATGACATATTGATCTTTGGGACCAGCCTCAATGTGATTGAGGAGGTTAAGGACTTTCTGTCCAAAAGCTTTGAAATGAAGGATTTGGGAGAGGCTGATGTTATTCTTAACATTAAGCTACTGAGAGGAGATGAGGGTGGGATTACACTTGTGCAATCCCACTATGTGGACAAGGTTTTAAGTCGCTTTAGCTACAGTGACTACAAGCCAGCTCCTACTCCTTACGATCCCAGCGTGCTATTAAGGAAAAACCGAAGAATAGCAAGGGATCAACTGAGATACTCCCAAATTATTGGTTCATTGATGTACTTGGCTAGTGCAACGAGGCCTGATATCTCATTTGCTGTAAGCAAGCTGAGCCGGTTTGTCTCAAATCCGGGAGATGATCATTGGCAAGCTCTGGAAAGAGTAATGCGCTATCTAAAGGGCACTATGAGCTATGGAATTCACTATACCGGGTACCCAAAAGTACTGGAAGGGTATAGTGACTCAGACTGGATATCTGATGCTGATGAGATAAAGGCCACAAGTGGATATGTGTTCACACTTGGAGGTGGCGCTGTTTCCTGGAAGTCTTGCAAGCAGACCATCTTAACGAGGTCAACAATGGAAGCAGAACTTACAGCACTAGATACTGCGACAGTTGAGGCCGAGTGGCTTCGTGAACTCCTGATGGATTTGCCGGTGGTTGAAAAACCAGTGCCAGCTATCCTAATGATCTGTGATAATCAAACAGTGATTATTAAAGTGAACAGTTCAAAGGACAACGTGAAGTCATCTAAGCATATCAAAAGAAGACTGAAATCTATTAGAAAGCAGAAAAACTCCGGAGTGATAGCATTGGACTATGTCCAAACGGCTAAAAATCTGGCAGATCAGTTTACCAAGGGGCTACCACGTAATGTGATAGACAGTGCATCGAGGGAAATGGGCTTGATACCCACCTAAGGTTGCACAATAGTGGAAACCTGTCCATTGTGATCGGAGATCCCGTGAATTTGGATGGCGAAACAAACTATTGTGTGGCTTAGAGAAGAGACCCTTGAAAAGGGCTCATTTTCATGATGTACTTCTCTTCTATTCTGCATGGTAGGATGGCTTATGCCTTAATGTGATCCAAGTGGCTTTTCTAAGCTGAGATGTTGACCTGCAGAACATCTCAGAAGAAACACACCTATATGAGTTCAACTGCTAGTCACAGTCTATGAGATTTGGACGATCTCTAGATACTCATGAAAAGGCCTGGAGTTTGACTTATATGCTCCAAACAGAGGGGATGCTAACGGCAGCCCAGTACCAGTCAAGGGTTTGAGTGAAACCTGATCACACAAGACTGACAATTCAAGGCATAGTCCATTGTTCAGTTGTGGTCTGATGTAGCTCTTTTCCTAGGTGGAAGTTCAACTTAACAGTCTCCACCAAAAACACTGGTATATCAAACAGGTTCAACTTTGAGAACATTTCTTATGAGCCATGAAATTTGGTGGGGATTGTTAAAATAAATGGGTTAGGCCCGATTTTTCTATTAAAATCTCAAGGGCCAATAATAAATGTTAAGGATAATAATACCACCCTGAGAATTAAAAGTGGAGTATCTCAACTTAAATAGGGAGTTATTGGAGGCTCCCTGTTGATCGGTTGAGGTGGGGATCGGAAAGCCACGCGCGCGCGCGTCGAGCCGGGCCGAGGGCGTGGGCGAGGCATGGCGTGCGTGCGTGCGCTGCGACTGCGTCTCTCTCTCTATCCTTTTGCAACGGACCGGAATCCAACCCCGCGTGATCACCTCTGTAACAGGCAGGCGATTCAATACGCATTGATTGCGTCATTACTGCGGCAACGGGCGGATTCCTCTCCTGCGCTATTAGGAAACAGAGAACCCCGATCAGATCTTCACGCTAACTTTCCAATCGCTGGTTCTTCCTCCTCGCGCCTGTGCTGCTTCTGCTTCCTTGGTTCTGATCGCTTGCGCGCACGAGAGATCGGAACGAGCAGGGCCTCCGGAACCACACCTTCGCCTGAGATCTGCACCGGGTAGGCGGGTGATCAGGTTTTTGGGGAGTGCTTCCGCACGACTGCTCCTCTTCCTCTATTCGTCGTCCGTTCGTTTGCATCACCATGACTGGAGCTGGCGCACCCGGAGCTGGAGATGGCGCACTGGGAGCCGGATCTGGCGCACCGATCGACAACACCAACGGAGGCAGTTTTGTCTCACAAACCAGCGGAGGGATATTCACAGGGTATAACTTTCTACCGATCTTTGTGTTTATTACTTCTGTTAGTCGCAATAGCAATACTATTGCGTTCTCTCCATGATGATGATGCTTATTCTATACTAAGCATGCTCCTGGTTATGTTTAATTTTATCACTAGATCACCTCACATTATTCATGTCAAGATTATTATCTTAATATTTTGAATTAAAATATACCAATATATGACTATATTTTCAACGAACTTAATAGACAGGGCCTACTTATAGCACGTGATAAGTCATCGAGCATATTCTATAACCTTTCCAAGAGCGGTAGCGATGGTTATGACTTTTTTACACTGCTTTACTAGCTTTCCTGCGGCCGTTGTTATGTCCTACATCCCCGTCGTAGTTAGCCGAGCAGGGTCCAAATGGTAGGTTTTGCTTTTGATAAAAACAATCAACCATCCATACCATGGATAACGACAATACCATTTTAACATACTGGTATAGTTAGCTGATTCCTTCACGTCGTTTGGAATTGGCTAATGTCAAACTTTACATAAAATTATTTATTTTAGAAATATGAAGACCATATGTCTCAAAAATTGCATCAATAAAATTATATTTTTGTTGATATTTATATATATATTATAATGGAGAAAAGTGGTCAAAGTTATTTTTAAGAACGTTTACTTATTTAATAAACAATAATATTATCAACTTGGTTGGTGTAAGATTATCCCCAGTTATTTTTACCTATATTTTTTAGAAATCTTTTTTTTTTAAATAGAGGGTACAAAAATTCCCCCGCTTTATACACTTAAGATTCGATACAATGTGCTAAACTCTTATCTTTCTCATATTCTGATAGGAATAAGAGGCAAGATTTCATGTCTTTATTGTCATAAATGAAATTATGATAATGCTTGGATGAGCCTACGGTGTTTAGAAATGGAGGAGTACGACAAGTTATACTCTTCTAATGGAATAACTTATATGTGGTGACACATCATATATGTACCGGAAATAATACCGTGATACCAGACACGATAACCATATGAACCAGAGTAGTATTATGCTGATGTGGTCCTGTAGATACCGGATTTGGTATGGGGATACTGGATATGATACCCTATAGATACTAGTTTGTGATGGTAGGTACCATATTAACATCATCGTAATGTTAGACGGTATACTGTTCGTATTATTTCTGTTAGGAAAAAATAGTGGTAAAAAACAGTATTAAGTAAGTCTAGTATTTAAATTTAAAGAAGAAAAAGGGGAAAAATAAAAGAAATGCAGTACATCAATAGATCCTAGCCGTTCGATGAACGCATCCAGCGGCTGTAACTGCTCGAAACGCAAAACAGTCGAGGACTCATCTCCACTCTTCGGCTTAGCTTCGAACTCGAAACCGGCGCCGCCGCCGCGATGGGCTGCCTCCGCCGCGCGCTCCGCCTCGGCCTCCGCCGTGGGCTCTCCTCCTCCTCCTCCACTTCCTCGGCGTCGGCGGCGGAGGCTGAGCTCCCGCCGCCGAGCCCCTCCGCGGGGCGCCGCGTGGTGGTCACGGGGCTCGGGGCCGTCACCCCGCTCGGCCGCGGCGTGGGTCCCACCTGGGACCGCCTCGTGGCCGGCGGCTGCGCGGTGCGCGCGCTCGCCGCCGAGGACCTGCGCCTCCCGGGGGGCGCCGACGCGGGGAGGACGCTGGAGCAGCTCCCGTCCAGGGTCGCCGCCGCCGTGCCGCGCGGGAAGGGCGACGTCGAGTTCGACGAGGAGGCCTGGACTAAGGTTACTTACTATACTCACTGTTGCTTCATTAGCCCTAATAATTCCCATGCTTAGTTAATGGATTGGTGCAGTAGATTGCTTTTTGTGCTGCATTGGGATGCAAGCACTGGAGTGGAGTGGTTTGTTCAGGCCTTGTTTGGATGCTAAATTGGAGCACGTTTTTGGTCTTGCGAATATGTAGGAATGCAATTGTTACTCTGTCCTTACATCATAATTTTATCCCATTTTGTGGTGATGATAAATTTAACCGCATTTCATGGCCAATATGTACATAGATATTGATTGCCCGTACTACCTCCAGTACCATTTTTCCTCTTTGAAGTTATTTATAATTCTTGATCCAACATGAATTTTCTGCTAGTAATGTTAGATCATCATAATACAAAAACTAATGTTGTTCCTGGTAGGCTGTACAATGACAATGACCTTATCTTTTTTTTTTTGTTAATTTGTGCTCTCACTTATACTTTCATTGCATACTATAGAAATACACACATCCTAGTTTGGAACAAAATGTGAAGATAGAAGTACTTCTGCCATTTTTTTTCCTTATCCTGTGAGGAGACAAAATATTTTGACGGAATGTTGTTTGCATGGCAGTAAACATGTAATGGCGATGCTGAATATCTCATATGGTTAAACCCTGTATCATGCTTTGAAGTTTGAACTGTTGATCAACCTTCTTGTTTCCAGGACAATAAATCTATATCCGGATTTATAGCCTATGCTCTATGTGCAGCTGATGAGGCTTTAAGAGATGCAAATTGGTTGCCTTCAGAAGATGAGAAGAAGGAAAGAACGGTACGAACTGCTGTTGGTATGAACTATAATTTTTTTAATATATTTTTGAATTGCTGTGTCTGATTGGAGTTGTATCAGGGAGTCTCAATCGGTGGAGGGATTGGAAGTATCTCAGACATTTTAGATGCATCACAGATGATACTTGAAAATGTTTGTATCCACACTCGTTTCTTTTTTCTATTGGTATTATTAGCTATTGTGGCAGATATGGTAGTTGGATTTCAAGATATGAACTTAAGTAGGTAGATGATTTCTCTTGACCACTATTGTGTTTCTTCGTGCTGAACTCTCTACTCATCATTTTCCTTTTATGCTTTTGCTAAGCTATTTACCTGCAGTGTCATAGGTGACTTGCAATGTAAACGACAATCTTCCAGTAAGTTCAGCACTGAAATTTGAAATTTATTTTTATTATGGCACAGCGTCTACGTCGCCTCAGTCCATATTTCATTCCCAAGATTTTGATCAACATGGCATCAGGTCATGTCAGCATGAGATATGGTTTCCAGGTGAACTTCGTTATTGTCATATGCCATAGTTCAGGCTTTTCATTCTAGAATTCATTTCATTCATGGATGTTAATATGGATAATTAATGATTCAAACTTAGGGTCCAAACCATGCTGCTGTGACAGCTTGTGCCACAGGTGCCCACTCTATTGGTGATGCTACACGGATGATTCAATTTGGAGATGCAGATGTAATGGTGGCTGGTGGAACAGAGTCTAGCATTGACGCTTTGTCTATAGCTGGATTTTCTAGGCAAGCATCTTTGTTCTTGTTTTGTTTTACTAATGTTCCATAATACTCTTTTATATGCTCTCTTTATGCAAATACTGTAAGTTTTTTTTAATGCTTTACTTAGGTTATATGGTATACCTTTCACGTTATGGCTGTTGGAAGTAATAGGGGACCTCAACCAACAGTTATGTACACAAAACACCCATGGTCCATAAATATCCATATGCAAACTTTATCTCTAATTTTTCAGTGTTCCCTATTCCCTATTGCGTCTGCTCCTCTGATTAGTGTGGCCAACCTTATCTTATTTCATTGTAATGATATTTGTTTTTCAGGTTAAGGGCATTGTCTACAAAATATAACTCTCTTCCGCAAGCGGCTTCCAGGCCATTTGATTGTGGTAGAGATGGATTTGTGTATGTCATCCTTTATCAAATCATATCCCCTTTTTTTGTGTGGCTATTCTTATCTTTGTTTCAAAATAATTAATAGGATTGGCGAAGGTTGTGGAGTTATGGTGTTGGAGGTGAGTTCAGAAAAATACATTGGTATTTTACACCGTTGTTCTGAAGCTTCGGGTTGAGTGTAGCTTAATATCAGCCATTTAATACTTTGGTCTGTCTTATGAGCAGTTTGACACACATATCCACTTATTGATCCCTTAATATTCTAATTCTTTTTTCTATACCGTGTATGTGTATGCATTTTTTTAAGTCTGGAAAGTGTTATTTAGTTCATCTTATTTGACCTTAAGAGGGTTAACCATATACTCTTCTGTAGGCACTTGATAATGCAAAAGAACGTGGGGCAAAAATTTATGCAGAAGTGAGAGGCTATGGAATGTCTGGTATCCTCCTATTCCACAAAGAATTTTGTTTATTCTGTCGTTAGGACGCCTTTCATTGTGAATGACTCTTTCAGGTGACGCACACCACATAACTCAGCCACAAAATGATGGTAGAGGTGCTACCTTAGCCATGAAGCGAGCTTTGGATCAGGTGCAACGTCATACACCTTTGTGATTTTTTGTGTGGCACGTTTTAGAAATTTAACATTGTTGTTAAGGAACTGTAAAATGCATCATGGCTATTTACAGTACATTCTGATAATGTTCTTCCTCTTGTTCTAGTCAGGCCTTCAGGCAGATCAAATCGATTATTTGAATGCACATGCGACCTCAACTCCTCTTGGTAAGTGGCACAGTCAGACTGACAAGCCTCGTCTGTACTGGCATTACTTCTGTTTTTTCATATATTTTTTTCATTATAAGTCATGTGCATCATCTGTAGTTATAATGATAAAAGGTGATGGTTTGATTTGAACCACAATTAGGTGATGCTGTTGAGGCTAATGCAGTCAAATCTGTCTTTGGTGACCATGCAACATCCGGTGGTCTTGCATTGTCCTCAACAAAGGTATAGCCCCCACACTCATGTGCAACTAATTCATCACAAATTCCTTCCCCTCTCACTCACGACAAATGGCACAACATTCCTCAGGGAGCAATTGGTCATCTGCTTGGGGCAGCTGGGTCAGTGGAAGCAATCTTCACCGTATTAGCCATCCACCATGTATGTTGTCAACAGTTACTGACCACCAACAGTTTGAGTTCGGAATGTTCTCCTGTTCATAACATTTTATCTTCGGTTTTCAGGGCATTGCTCCACCGACACTTAATCTAGAAAAACCAGACCCGCTGTTCGAAGGCGCGTTCATGCCTCTATCTTCCCCAAAGAAGATGCCTATCCGAGCTGCCATCTCGAATTCCTTTGGGTTTGGTGGAACCAACACGTCGCTGCTGTTCTCGTGCCCCCCTTAGCTGTTTCTAACAGCAGCCTGTTTGTTGGTTTTGCCTGAAGAGCTGTAGCTGAACATCCCAGAGATTTTTTTTTCCTGCACAAACACCGGGAGGCACCATCCGCGTGCACTGAGCAGAAGCAGAGGTTTCAGTCATTTTTTTCCCCGTGTGTGCGGCATGCCCCACTGTTCTTGTGTGTTGCTAATTTTGTGACAAGTTGAATTTTGGAGGAGTATGTTTTTTTTTGTTTTCAATTTGAACTTAAGTTAAATCATAAATTCATATACTGTCTCGCTGGATTTTGAATTACCTCGTACGTGGACATGATGTATTTGCGATTTTGTTTTACATGTGAGGCTGAAAAGGCCTGGGACTGATTTTGCATCGGGCAGACTGGATGACAAGGAGTGCTGAAGTTGAAGATGGCTATAGCGTGCCTGCCAACCAGACGAGACCAGAGTTTGTTGGTTGGGTTCGTTTGGTTAAAAAGGAAATTTTGGTTTGGTTTGGTTTGTTGTGTGGATGATGATGATATATTCTAGAATAATCTGGACACGTAGGATGGATGGATGGATGGATGGATGGATGGATCGCCGGTAAGTGTGGTGCCGGGCGGTTGGCAACCTGGCACGTCACTCATTCGTGCTGAGCCCTGGCATGTGGACGTAGTAGGCGATGTCTCTCTCCTTCTCAACTAAATTTTAAATTTTAAATTTTAAATTTGAAGTTGATTTTAAAGTTTTTTCGTCGAATTCATCCTTTACTTTTAATTATTAAAAACACGTATATAAAAATTTTATTCATAAATTATTTTCGTTTGTAAATATGTTGTTTGACTTATTCCCCGAATAAGTGAAATAATAGGGCCTATTGTGTTTCTTTTCCTTTTAAAACAGTTCATGATGACTCCTTTTAAAACGAAAAGGTTTTACAAATTCTCGTACAAATCAGTTAAATTCTTATAATTCTTGAAAATCGTTTGAATTAAGTAGGTAGTGGGAAAAGAATCTGCGTAGCAATCAAAAGTAATGTTATTAACGATTTAAAAGCTGATATTGAAAAATAGACTACTCACTTTGTTTCTGTTATGTTTGACGTTGGCTACTTCAAACCAACGTCATGAATGTAGAACAATGAAAGATACCCCAAAACTAGGTTTTAAATTTTAAATTTTGATTGTGGTCAATAAGCTAACAAACAGATAATAAATGTGCTATCGCACAAGAGCTCGTTCCACAACGATTTTACTATCGGACATAACAAGAATTTTACTCTGATTGTGCCTCTTTTTTCTTTCACGAGCGACGAGCGTGTGCGTCAACAAGAAATTAACTGAATTGAACTCTACTTCCGTTCTTATGTACTTCAACTTTTTTTTTTAAAAAAAAGCCTCAAGTGATTTTTACTACAGTATGTATGCATGATGAGCTTTTTACCGAAGATAACTAACCTATACGTATGAGCAAATCAGTTGTACCGTAAATCCACCATTATACTATACATGACACCGCGTAAATCTATCGAAGTTAAATTAAAATTCGTAAGTTTAGGGAGGTTAATTTAAGCTTCGTAATCCTTGGATAGTTCTGAGTTTTGGCGCCACAAAAATCCACATAAAAGTTTTAGATAAACCAAAAAAAAACTCGTACCACACCAGCAGGAGTTAAACCAGAAAGTTTTAGATACCAATACAACAATAACAATAACAAATAGAAAAAGGTTCTCAATGTTTTCAACCTTTACTCACTCTTTTCTCGTCATTAAACAATTTATATTTTAAAAAGATATTATAGAAAAGTTTGCTATAAAAACATACTAATATAATCTTTTTCTTATTATTTTAACTAAGATTTAACGAATTACTTCGTCCATTCCAAAATATAAACGATTTTGAATGGATATGACACATCATCATACTACGAATCTGAATAAAAAAAGTCTGTTCAGATAGTTCTAGATATATATCTTATACTGTTAGTATGGGTTAAGTTTTAAATTCCAAAAGAGCACAGATTTAGAAGGGACCTGACTGTAGATGGCTCATTTTTTTGGGGGGATAAATCACGCGGCTAAAATTGTTTTTGACCAGTAGTACGAACGTAGGACACCGCATATCGTTGTACTAGTATCCGGCGCTGCTTCCCAACCCAGCGCCTATTTATTGCGGCTTCTTCTTCTTCTTCCTCCTCCTCGCCTCGCCTCGCTCTTCCACTGTTCATCGGCGACCATACACGGCACGAGAGAAACCCTTGGGAGGAGTCGGCAATGGCGGAGGGGAAGCAGTCGCGGCCGCAGCTGAGGTCGTTCGTGGAGGTGGCGCCGGGGTCGCACTTCCCCATCCAGAACCTCCCCTTCGGGGTCTTCCGCCGCCGGGGTTCGCCGGAGCCGCCGCGACCGGCCGTCGCCATCGGGGACTTGGCGCTCGACCTCGCCGCCGTCTCCGATGCGGGCCTCTTCGACGGGCCCCTGCTCTCCGCCTCCCCCTGCTTCCGCCAGGTGAGCGCCTACCTACCCTTCTTGTGTTGCGGTTGATCTAGTGGTGGTGGTGAGCTATTTAGCTTAGCAGCAGTGGAGATTTGGGAGATTGATCTCCATTGTGATTTTTTGGTGTTACAAGTAGTCAAGTAGTAATTCTGGGTGTTTTGGTGTTGGCGAGCGATGTGATTTTGATAGATTTGTTGGTGTTCGCGCAGGAAACGCTCAACATGTTCCTGGGGATGGGGCGGCCGGCGTGGAAGGAGGCGCGCGCCACGCTCCAGAAGATCCTCTCAGGTTACTCTTTAGCTGCTCACTTCAAATTCCCGATGTCTTATGGTCTACTATGCTGTTAGTAATGCACGAATGCACGACGAGTAGCACGGCTTTTGCCCCCAAATTCTGATTCTGATGAGTGATTCTACCAGTAGTTGTGTTGTTAGTACTATGTAGTGCCAATGTATCATGATGCAAGAAAGTATCGATTAACCGCCTATATAATTGTTATGATTATGTATGTCAGAGCAAATGGCTAGAGATCCTAAGGTAGACTTGCACTTTTTTTTTTGTTTCTCCGATCTTTGCAGCTGATGAGCCGGTTTTGCGTGACAATGAGGCCTTGAAGAAGAAGTGCCTTGTTCCCATGGTGAGCTTGACCAACTACTCTTTTCTTGTCATGGGAAACAGGACAACCGTTGATGAAATCGCTAACTTCGCTGTTTAAATCATTTAGAGCGATATAGAGATGCTTCTACCGATCACGGTAGGAGACTACACGGACTTTTTTTGCTCTGTGCACCATGCAAGGAATTGTGGGTTCATCTTCCGTGGGCCACAGACTCCAGTCAACCCAAATTGGTAATGTATTTTCTTGACCATGCCTTGTGCTGAGACTTGAGACTTGGGTTTCGACATTAACACTAATCTGCAAAGTATGTTTGCTTCGTCAGGTTTCATCTTCCAATAGGTTATCATGGTCGTGCATCCTCTGTGATTGTATCTGGAACAGACATCATTCGACCCAAGTATGCATCCCATAGATTCACATAGTTATCAAATTTCTTTCAGATTACGAGATAGTTTTATTACTATTGTTTGAATAATTGAATATATTAGTTTTATTGGATAGCGTGTAGCTGTTTCTAGTTTTACATAACCTCTAAAGTCTGAAGTGTCTATTTTGCTTATTATTGCTCTCAGTGTCCTCTTCTTTTCTAATAATTCACCATATTCAATGATGTTTGCTGCATTCAAATTTTTGTCGCATGCAGTGATGTATTGTAGATGGATACGTGTGTGTGGTATATTACATTTTATTTTTGTCGTAATATATGTTAATAATGTCCTCTTTCTCTGCCTTTTAGAGGGCAAGGCCATCCAACAGGAGACTCTCGACCTTATTTTGGTCCTTCTAAGAAGCTTGATTTTGAACTTGAGATGGTTAGTTTCTTACAAACCTCTTGACTGGTATTCTTGAATTGTTATTGACATACCTGTTGCATGTTTGTTAATTTTGAGCTGTCGGTTGTCATTGTGGTATAAAATCTGGCCATATGTGTAGATATTGTCATTTCCTCTGGATTAAACATATCATAACGCTTTGTTGGCTTGTTGCTTTCAGGCAGCCATTGTTGGACCAGGGAATGAATTGGGCAAACCTATTGATATTAATGATGCTGAAGAACATATCTTTGGCCTAATGATAATGAATGATTGGAGTGGTAGGTTTCTTTTCAGTTTTCGTTCAGATCAGTTGCACACTGTGGTTAAACTGAGTTTTGTATAATATTGCAGCCAGAGATATCCAAGCTTGGGAAACTATACCTCTTGGACCTTTCCTTGGGAAAAGTTTCAGTAAGACACCTGATGTTTTTTTCAGTTTATTTTTTATGCCATGTTCACTAATACACCACTCTCTGTTGAAAGCACATTTTATTGCTTATTTTCGACAAATGCTCATGATCATATTTCTATTGTGGCCTCGACAATTACTTGAGTGGATTCTTCCATGATTTCTGCAATGGACTATACTGTTATATTTCCTCTATATAACATGTTTCCTTTCTACTTTGTGATTTTTAGGTACCACAGTATCACCCTGGATCGTTACTATGGATGCCCTAAAGCCTTTCACTTGTGAAGCTCCTAAGCAGGTGAGCAATTAGTTTTGTCTTAATATAGTTAAATATATTGTTTCCTTTGATAATCATATCATTTTATTGTTCTATCGATAGCTAAATTGCTTTGCATGGCAGGAACCTGAACCTTTGCCTTACTTAGCTGAAAAGAACCACGTAAACTATGATATTCCTCTTGAGGTAGGATTTTCTTATGCCGTTTCTTCCTTTATATTAATAACTATTTGATTAAAAAATTAACTGACGATTAGTGCATTTTATTTTCTGTAAGGTCTGGATTAAGCCCAAGGAGCAAAGTGAACCATCAATGGTTGCAAAGAGTAACTTCAAACATCTGTAAGGATGCTGCCTGTTTTCCGATTGCCGTTTCATTACCATATGTATTCGTCAACTTTGCCCTTACTGTAACTATTTTTTCCCAGGTATTGGACTTTAACGCAGCAACTAGCACACCACACTGTTAATGGATGCAATCTGAGACCAGGGGATATGTTTGCAACTGGCACACTAAGCGGACCTGTATGGAATAACCATTTCAAATATCATCATAAACTTACCAATCTAGAAGTTATTGCGCGTGTTTATAACTTTAAATCTGCCTTCTTTCAGGAACCAGAATCTTTGGGGTGTTTGCTGGAGCTAACATGGAACGGGCAGAAGGAGATATCAGTCGGAAACTCAACCCGCAAGTTCCTGGAAGATGGGGATGAGGTCATCTTGACAGCTTGTTGCCAGGTACAGCGATCTCATCTGTCTTGATCAACCAAAATTTGATGATCTCTTTTCATCTACAAACAAATATCTCTTTGAAGATTCCATGCTCTATCTTGATGCCATCCATCTACATGTTTTACAGGGCGAAGGCTACAATGTCGGATTCGGAACCTGCACTGGGAAGGTTCTGCCTGCACTTCCATGATCCAAGATAGAGGATATAGCATATGCTTTCATCTCATCAGTGTGTCAGTAATCTCTGAAGAAAGCATGCAGTGAGGCAATGTATCTAGCTAGTTACATTATATTTTAGTGCTTAGTGATGGTAAAATAATAATGTATGCTTCCCTAAGCTTTACAGAAGGGATGTAAATAATGTTCTCCAGTGGCAATAAAAACTTATTTGAAGTCGTAATTGTTGTTTCAATGATTTTGGCATGCAATGCTGGATGTGAAAAATCGATGTAATGTTGGTCGTATGATCGAACGGTTCAGAACGCTGAGGCCAAAATTTTAGTTTGGATTTTGGAGGTGAGCTGGTGAAACCACTCGTGCATGCTGCATGTATTGCAGGGCTATACTGGTACGTGGTAGCAAGCTATCTGGTAAAAGCAAAAGTAAAAAAAAAAATGAACACAAAACAAAAAATATTTTACTGGGCGCAAAACATCTTTCGAACGCACAAATCTCATAGCAATTTCACAGAATCTTTGTACGAATCAGTTCGATTTCCATACAAGTCAGAAAAAAAAACTCATATATTCCTAACGAAGAAGAATCAACATATAAAAATAGTTAAATTGAAGAAGAAAAAACTAGACGAAGAATACAGCATTAAATTACAACAGCTAATCGGATAACAATTGATTAATTAATTAACGAGTAAACTAAATGACATGAAATCAGAAAAAAGAATCATATATTCCAAACGAAGAAGAAAACAAACATAAAAAAATGAAGAAAAACATTAAAATTTTTGAAGAGATAAAAATCATTGGTTGGCTTTAATAAGCCAAAACAAAAGATAAAATTTAAATTTTTAAATTTGATTTTGAAGTTGATTTTAAGATATTTTCAACGTAATTTATTTTTAGCATTAGTTTTTAACTCGCTACGAACAAATATATAAATGTTTTAACTATAAATTAATATTTATTCTCTAATAAATTGTTTTGATTTATAGACGATTTATTAGGGAATACGGAGAACCGATGAGGCTCCTAGAATACGGGTTAGAGGTGTGGGGAATCTAGGAGAAGGAGCGGTTAACTTACACAACTAATCGGACAACAATTAATAATCAACCAACCAACCAAACCAAACCAAAATCAGAGGCAGGCGAGCTCCTTGGCAACATTGCTGGTCTTGCCGGCGACGTTCTTGCAGACGGCGATGGTGGTGTTCCCAATCCCGGCGTACTTGAGGTCGACGTTGTGCAGCTGCACGCCCTGGCACGGCAGGTTGTTGGCGCAGTTGAGCGTCACCGCCTCCGGCGTCGCCGACGTGCCGACGATGTTCTTGAAGACGATGTCGGTGACGGCGACCTTGGACGTCCCGGACCTCGAGCAGATGTTGTTGGGGCAATACTTCTGGTCGATGATGATCGGGTAGCTCACGTTGTCCATGGTGACGCCGTCGTACAGGAACTTGGTCGCCTTCAGCTGCGACTTGGAGTCCTCG
This sequence comes from Oryza punctata, assembly GCA_000573905.2. NCBI lineage: Eukaryota > Viridiplantae > Streptophyta > Magnoliopsida > Poales > Poaceae > Oryza > Oryza punctata. Next base: position 5,126,262 of record CM002489.2, on the reverse strand, counting down.
TAGGATTTGATCCGGAGACCATTGGTGGTGCCCTTGAGGGTGCAGTTGGTGATGATGATGTCCTCCACGTCCTTCTCGTCCTTGTAGCTAGTGGCGAACGCAGAATACAAGTTAATTGTTGGTTCTATATATTTGAATTAATTAATTATTAACCTATATACTAATTAACATGTACTCTATTTATTTTATATTTTAAGTCGTTATGATTTTCTTAAGTTGTTTTTTAAATTTTGATAAAAAAATATATATTCAATGCTAGATTCAATGAAATTAATTCAGTGTTTTAGATGTTAGTAAATTTTCAGTAAATTTGATTAGACCTATTTATTTATGAAAAGAAATCAAAACGATTTATAATATGAAAAAACAAACCGATAGATATATATTAGCTGAAATTGAATAATCTATCTGGGTCTGTGACACCGGGAAGGATAGTTGTACCGGCCGAGGCTGCCGACGGAGATGCCGTGGCCGGGGCCGCAGCGGACACCATTGACGCGGATCATCTTGGAGCCGGGGCCGACGGAGATGCAGTCGTCGCCGGTGGCGATGGTGGTGGAGCTGATGGTGATGTTGGTGGAGTCGCCGAAGTGGATGCCGTCGGTGTTTGGGCTGTTCCCCGGCGCGGTGATGTTCACCTTCTCGATGAGGACGTTCTTGCAATTGAAAAGGTTGAGGTGGAAGAATTTGCTGTTCAGCAGCGTGATCCCTCTCACCGTCACGTTCGTAGAGAAGTCGATCACCAAGCTCTGCATCATCATCATCCATGCATGGCCACCACCGTACCATATTAGTCATATATATAGAGAAAGAAGATAGAACAATACAAAGTATATATCACTGTCGGTTTACATTGGTTTTTTAAGTCCTAAAATCGGCAGTGTGATACTTTCAGTATAATTGGTTCAAAAACCAGCTTAGGCTGTATTGTATTCAGAGCTGGAGGTTAAAAACTCACCTTCCCACATGCAAAATGCAGTGATCCATTAGCGTCTAATTAGTTAAACATTAACTAAAATAAAGTTAATAAACAAATTAATATGGTTTATTTAAAACAACTTTCCTATAGTCTTTTAAAACAAAGCATCGTTTAACAGTTTGGTAAACGTGTGCGTATGAAAAAGGAGAGCGTATGAAAAAGGAGAGATTATAAGTTGGGAAATGTAAGTGTTAAACTTAAGGCTGAGTTCTTTACCTCAACTTGGAGTGAGATTTTCCACGGACGCGAAGCGAAAGATCTCATTAGTATATGATTAATAAAGTATTAATAATTATAAACTTAAAAATGGATTTATCTTAATTGTTTAAATAATAGCTGTATAGAAAACTTTTGAAAAAATGTATAATTTAACAGTTTGAAAAGCGTGTTAACCAAAAACGAGGAAGTTGAAGAAAAGAACTAGGCCTTAACATTAATTAGTTTCTCATCTAAACTGATGTCGGCTACAAAAGAGTGATACAAAACCTATCTTATCTGTTTAGAACCGACAGTGCTAGTAACATTATCGATTGTCCATTGCCGGTTAAGAAACCAGTATAACCGTGGTCGGTTTTCCCGTATAACTAGTGCTACGATGCTAGTGCAGGTTAAAAAACCAGCAATGGTATTTGCCAGGTTTTCTAAAATGTACTCCCTCCAAGTTATTTTGATATTGTTTTTAGTCAAACTTTTAAAAATTTAATTAAGTTTATAGAAAAATATAACAATATTTTTAACACAAAACAAATATATTATCAAAATATATTTAATAAAATAGATGTTGCTATATTCTTATAAATTTCATCGAAAACTTAGACTTAAAAATAAGAATCAAAACAACGTATGATATGAAACGGAGAGGTCAGTTATGGAGAGATGGGCAGGCACGATGAGTGTGAGCAGGGTAGAGTACGTACGTTGGGGAGGATCTTGCAGTTGTAGTTCTTGTTGCACTGGTTTTGGCTCCAGACGAGCGGGCCTTGCCCATCGATGATGCCATGGCCATTGATGGCGAAGTTGTTGACGTGCTGGACCTCGATCCAGTTGTTGGTCTTGTAGGCGTTGAGGTCGCCGGTGCCGAGGAGGTTGCCGTCGAGGCGGATGATGATGTCGCTGGTGCAGGGGCCCTCGAGGAGCAGCGCTCCGGTGAGGTAGTTCCCCGGCGGGATCACGATCTTCTGCGTCCCCGTCGCGTTGCACGCGTTCTTCCACGCCTGCAGGATGAACGGCGTGCTGTCGCTCTTCCCGTCGCCCTTCGCCCCCAGCTGCGCGATGTCCAGTGGCCCCGCCGGCACCGACGGCGTCGCCCCCACCGCCGCAGCCGCCGGCGTCGCCGGCGTGGCAGGCGGCACCGCGAACGCCACGGACACCAGCAGCGCCGCCGCCGCAGCCACGACGGTGGCGGCGGCGGACAGCGACGAGGTCCTTCTCCAGGAGGAAACCATCTTGATCTGTATATGTATACGGCGATGTCGAGGTGGGGCGCGGCGGCGGATGGAGAACGGCGAGGGCGGCGTGGTCGCCGGCGGCTTATATATACGGCGGAGGGGGGAGCTATGTTTAGACGGCGAGCGGACGACGACGCGGGTGTCGCGCGCGCGGGTTTTTTTTTTTTTCCTGCTATTTTTGGCGCGAACCAACGGGACTGACTCGCGGCTTCTTCCCGTCCTGCCATCTCGACGAATTTTCACATAATTTTAGAGCAGAAAATTTTTTGAATTGGAAAAGACTATAAATACTACATTTTTCTGGCTAAACTCTTATTAACATTGATGTGCCATGTTATCAATATATCTTGATTTTTCATAACTCCCATATAGTTAAATCTAACGGTTGAAATCATTGTGGGTAAGAGTTTTGTAAGAAAAATCTAGTTCGTGTAGCAGTGCAATTTTGAATTTAGTGTTTCAAAATAGCACGTATCGACGAACATATTCCTACAAATTTGAGATGAAATGTTATAGGATTTTCAGGGCAACCAGTTCGGTTTCCGTGGAAAGGGATAAACATGCAGTGTTGGTAACTAAGGAGTAGATTACTTTTGCAATGAATTACAGTTCAACTAGTTACTACTAGTCCAATGCTACAACAACGTTGCAATGGTGACTTACCAGAAAATACTATTTAAACATCATTTTGACATCTATATATTGCTGGATAGCAATTAAGCCCCCCCAAATTATTATCGAATCAATAAGAAGTACCAAAAAAAACAGAGAATCCCAAATCATGACTACTGTACAGAAATCAGTCAGGAGGGCCACTGCAAACAAGGCGTTTGCGTCATGTTCAGTTGAAGTTCAGTCAGTACAGCAAGACCAACACTTCAGTCTTCAGCCTTCACACCAAATCCGGGTCATTCTTGGGTCCAGCCACCTCCTCGACGCGCAATGGCTTCTTGTAGAGCTGGAGCAGCAGCGACGAGCAGACGACGCTCACCGACGAGGCCGCCATGCAAGCGCCAGCGAGCCATGGCGGCAGCCGGATGCCGGTGAACGGGAACAGGACGCCTGCGGCGACCGGCATGCCCAGGATGTTGTAGCCCAGAGCCCAGACGTAGTTGAGCCGGATTCTTGAGAGGGTCTTCCTGGAGAGATCGATGGCAGTGATCACATCCTCGAGGCTGCTCCTCATCAAGACAATGTCGGCAGCTTCAATGGCGACGTCGGTGCCTGCCCCAATCGCCAGGCCTACATCTGCAGCGGCTAGAGCCGGCGAGTCGTTTATCCCGTCGCCGACCATGGCCACCGTCAACCCTTTCATCTGTGAACAAATGATCTGTGATGTAAGTTGGAATACTGATGGTAAAATCTGATCTATTCTTTTTTCTCTCGAACACGCAAGAGAATTGTGCAGTCATTTCATTCAGAAGAGAAGAGAATGTGATCTGTTCTAACTTTATTTTTGCTGGAAGGAGAAAAGATTGTACCTGCAAGTCCTTGATCTTTTCAGCTTTACCAACTGGATCGATCTCGGCAAATACTGTACTGATCCCGACTTCTTTAGCAATGGATTTAGCTGTAGCCCAGTTGTCACCCGTCACCATGATACTCGATATTCCCATTGAGCTGAGGTATGAAATGGCACGGCCTGCCTCGGGTTTCAGAGGATCTGACACAGCAAGAGCTCCGCAGATTGTTCTATCTATAGCAACAAGCACACAGGTCCTAGCGAGCTCTTCTGTTTCAGACATGTGTCCCTCCACTTCAGAGCTTATTGGAACTTCAAACTCTTGCATGAGCCTTTTGTTTCCTACCAGCACCAGCTTGCCTTCAACATTGGCACTCACCCCTGCCCCTGGATGCACCTCAAAGTCCTTGGACTCCATCATATGGTCACTGTGAGATCCATATTGTTCCCTGAGCTTCTTTGTGTACTCTACAATAGCCTTTGATAGAGGATGTTCACTGTTCACCTGAAAAAGTCAGAAAAAAGTTATGGTTGATAACATGAGGCGGTAAAGTAGGAACATCACACGATGTTAAACAAAATTTATTTGCATTCTTGCGTCTAAGAGGGCAACCTCAGCACCAGCAGCCAAATCACACAGTTCCAGTAGTGGTATCTTGGAGAACACCTTCGTTTGAACAACAGAAGGTTTGCCAACAGTCAGCGTTCCAGTTTTATCAAATATTATAGCTTTAACCTGCAGATAGATAAATATAAGGAATAGTATAATGTGCCAATAGAAAACATTAGAGTAAATTTGGAAGTGAGAAAAACTAATTCTTATACTAGCACATATACATAAGATGTCACAGTTACCTTGTGAGCTTTCTCAAGTGCATTGCCACCCTTAATAAGAACACCTTGAGAAGCACCTTTGCCAGTGGCAACCATAACAGCAGTCGGGGTAGCCAGTCCAAGAGCACATGGGCATGCAACAACGAGAACAGATATTCCAAACTGCAGAGCAAGCTCAAAGCTATCCATTGCCTTTGGAATCCATTCTCGAGGGTATATGTCAAATTGCCCAGCTACGAACCAGCCAAGCCATGTAAGAAATGCAGCCACCACAACCTTAAAATGAGAAGGACCAATATGAGATGAAGAAAGAGACAACCTCACAGGAAGCAACAAAAGTTGGGAAACATTTGAAAGTATCAATCAGGGTAACATTTCTGATAAGTAACATTTTGTTTACAGAAAAGTGGTTAAATTTACAAGAAGCCTGGTTAAACATGCTATTCCACTAAACTGAATGGATAAATTTGGTTGAGTCCATAGTAGAAGCTGACGTAGGTTTAAGAAAGTTTCCAAATGAATGGTGACTGAGTCTAAGATAAAAAAAACTTAGTTATTAGTACAGATAATTATTAACCGATTAGACAGGTAAAGCTTCCAGTGGAATGCTGACTATGTGATAAATACGCCAAATTACCATGTAACCAATCTTTAACTTGTTAGATAGGTAGGATATAGCAAGGTTGCAATTTTGTATTCACCGGTGCAAAGAAAGCAGGAAGGAAATTTCCAGGAGAAAAAAGAGAACCTACCGTTGGGACAAAAAACCGTGAAATCTTATCTGCTAACTTCTGCACTGGAGCCCTTGCAAGTTGAGCAGCTTCAACTAACTGAACTATCTGTGACAAAGCTGTTTCTGACCCAACATGAGTGACCTTAACAATTATACAACCATTGTCATTTACAGTACCACCAATAACCTGTTAAAAACAAGTCAATTGAACCATCAGAATAATAGTTCATAACAAGACCAAATCCAATCGGAATCCAAAACATACTAACCTTGTCTCCTGGTTTCTTTGCAATAGGCCTTGCTTCACCAGTTATCATACTTTCATTCACATGGCTTTGGCCTTTGATGACAACACCATCAACAGGGACTTTTTCCCCAGGGACAATCTTAATGACATCATTTCTCTGAAGTAACTGGGTGCTGATCTCCGTTTCTGAAATGGCATTTCCATCTTTATCCAAAGTAAGAAGACAAGCTGTTTCTGGTGCAAGCTCTGTCAACTTTGACAAAGCATCTGATGTCTTTCCCTTGGCCACCACCTCCAGATATTTCCCCAGCAATATAAACGATATCAACATAGCACTAGTTTCGAAAAAATCTTGTCCTTCAAACGAGTTCGATGTTAGTGCCTTGAGAATTATATACACAGAATAGAAGTATGCAGCATTTGTCCCCAAAGCAACAAGCACGTCCATGTTCGAGTATCCTCGTTTTAGCGCATGATAAGCTCCAACATAAAATCTGTCAGTAAAATAAAACTTAGTGAATTACCACACGCGATTTGTAGTGCAAGTGTGCAACGAAGGAAACAAAACAAAAGGCAAGACTATATTTAGGCTAAATACAAGAAACACAAGACTTGAGATAGAAACATGAAACATAATCAAGCAGAAGTTGTTGGAGAGATGGGATTATACCTCCAACCAATAATGAACTGAACTGGAGAACAGAGCAACCACCGCAATAGCATACCTATCGTCATGTTATTGCATACTTTGTAAAACAACCAATCGCCAAAAGGAGAAATCATTGGCAGAACCATGGAGAACATGAATACAGGTACAGAAAACAGGCAACTCCAAAGAAATTGATTCCTGTAGTTCCTAATTTCATGATGGCGCTCTGCCTCTCTTTGCTTTGGTGGTGAATACAAGCTAGCGTTGAAGTATTTAGGGGGCTGTGCAGCATCCTGAATGCACTGAATAAGTAATCGTGGGCCAGTGACATCAGGATCATATGCAACTATTATTGTCTGTCCCGCTGTATCGCATTCCACATTATTCACACCTTCTACGGAGTCCAGTACTGACTGAATGAGTTTGATGTCTTCTGGGGAACTCACACCCACTAGTTTTAGGTGGACTTTGTTCACATCATCACCAGAACTAATGAGATCAGCTCCAAATCCAGCATCTTCAATAGCCTCAATTATAAGATCACGACTGGTGATATTTGGATCAAAGTGGACTTTAGCTTCCTCTAGGGCAAGTCCCACTGCAGCTTTCTTCACTCCAGGTACCATCTGAAGTGCCCGCTCCACTGATTCTGAGCAACTTGTACATGCCATTCCTTTTATCCGGAGTCTGCACACAGCGATTTCCTGTTCTTGAAGTTCATCGACCTCAAAATTGAGGCCTTCGATAGCTTCTTTTACGGTTCTTGCCTGGAAGAATAAGAATCCAAACTGAGAACATATGGAAAATAATGCCCAACTGTAAAATATCCTGCCATTACTTCATGAGTGTAACTTGAAATATACACGAGTTTAGAGAACTAGAAGCGTGTCCATGCAGACAAAAGTTTACCAGTTGGTGCACTCATTAGTAACTATACAGCCTAACTGGCAATTGTATGATGGCAACTATATACAAAAAACATGACTACATGAGCCTGAACCTGACATCAAATAATTTTCAGTCAGGCTATATGGTCACTAACTGTCATGTGACCAGTTACCAATTTTTAGAAGCTTGATAAATACTGATTCGAACCAAACTGCTAGTAGAAATTTCTGAGTATGAAGTAAAAAACGATCATATGATTGCAAAGTAAATCAATATTCCAGGCCTAGAGAACATGAACTCAATGAGGTATGAAGGTCATCCTATGACTGCACAGTCATTGTCAATGGGTTGGCCCACGCTGACAAAAAAGATTCTTAAGATAGTTACTGGTTGGTAGTACTTACGCGTGGACCTTATATGAATGACCAATACAAAGCTGAGATCAAAATTTTCATGTATCCTAATTACCTAAATCCAATAGAGAACTGGCCCACAATAACTTGAATAAGGACAATATATAAGAAGCTACCATATGCATTGAATCCAAAATCCTATTTTGCCCCATGATGAGAAACACCCAAAATTGTCCCTCCCATGACGGGGAAATCTAGTGCAGTTGAGAACAAGACCATCAGTTCAAGGCAATCTTACATCGGTTTCCTCTGGCCTGTACTGGACAACAGCTTGGCCCTGAAGCGGCGAAACCGAGATGCTCTCGACTCCCTTGAGGCCAGCCACCACCGTCTCTATCGACACGGCGCATGAAGCACACGAGATCCCCCGGACATTGAACATAACCTTCCTCGTCTTTCTCTCCTTCCGCGGCGACGGCCCGGCAGGAGAAGCACCGGAACCACCCCCATCTGCCTGAAGAAGTGGATCTTTGAGATGGTTCTCTCCATTCTGCTCCATCCCTGTCCGAGGAACAACCAAAACCCATCATAAATTCAGATGGTCATATGTCCATATGCTATATTTTACAGCCAATTGGTAAGATATAATAGTAGCTTCTCACAATCCAGCACAAACTTCTGTACTGCAAGTACAACTTGAACTATGAACTCAGTACAGATAATTATGAACTCAGCACAGATAATTATGAACTCAGTACAGATGTAAACTCCTTAAAAATCCCCAAAAGTATAGTCCTGGTAAGCACTAACAGGGGTAGCCTCCCCTCAATTTGTTAGTAAAATAACATTAAATCAAATTGTTTGGATCTTTTTGGTACATTCTAAGTTCAGTGATAGCGTTGAAGCAAATTGTTTAACCACCACTTGCATTAGGCCCGCGAAAAAAAAAAAGGCACAAATCCAACACCAGCGCGCCAACGACAGCCAACGAACTATCCATTTAACAAAAGAGAAGAAAAAAATAAAAACAAAATCCCGCGCAAAATCTGCTGAGATATATATATAGAGAAAGCGGCAACCGCAGGAGCAACTCCGGTTACGCGTTTCGTCTCCACAAACGGCGACAGCGCAAACAAAGCCCAGCGAATGGGAGGGGAAACTCAAAAAAAAAAAATCAAAATCAAAATCAAAATCCATCCGGAAGAACATAGTAGAAACACGGAACGGCAAAAGCGGCGAGACCAAACGCGCGCCGTGCGTCAGAGAGAGCGGCGGCTTACCTCGGCCGCCGGCGATCACCACGGCGGCGGCGGCGGGGCTCTGCGCTGCTGTCTCGCGCGCGCGGGGGAGAGGGGCTTCGTCGTCTGGGGATTGCGGCGGCGGCGGAGGAGGAGGAGGGTTTAGTAGAGGCGGTGGAGGCGAGGCGAGGCGAGGCGAGGCGGCGAGGGGGGAGGCGTGAAGCAGGCCGGCCGCGGGGGGAGGTCACGTTGGGTTTTGTTTGTTTTTATATTTGGGAGGGGTTTGGATTTGGGTGGAATTTGGGTGGGAAATGGCGTGGATTCGGCGGCTTTTTGCTTTGGTCTCGCTCGAATTTTATGTATAGTTTATTTTGTGAGATTCGTTTTTGAGTTTGAGTTTGATTTGGTTTTGGGCACTGCCACCATTTGTCGTGGACTCGTGGTGGCGCCGATGCGCGCTCGCTTTCTCCGCTCCCTGTTTATCGTTTTCGTTCTTTTGTTGTTTTGTCCTTGCATTTTGAAATTTCGCATATAAGCCCCTAAACCATGCGTATTTCTGTGATTTAAAACTTGTATCATACTCTCCCCATGATACTACATATACGGGATTTTAGGTGGGTGTGTGGACAGATGAAGTAATATAAGCATTTTTAGTGCACTAATTTCAACGCGCAAAAATTTTATACTTTTTGGCCAATCAGTGTGTGAGGAGAATTTGAGCACTAAGATTTGAAAGGGATTTTTTTTCCTTAATATTTACCGCACAACCTAAAAAGGTCTTATATTTGGAGGAGTAAGATAAATAGAGGTTATGGAATACTTTTAAATAGATTATGTTATGCGCATTGCTCCCACTGATTTGGCCATGTCAACATACACCATGGCTCGACCCATCTGACCAAAAAAAATTTATGTTAGATTGAAAACGAATGAAGGTGCTTAACAAAAGTTCATGCCTTTATCTCCTCTTATACAGTGACCAATACTAGTAGGTGTGGTGCTCTCAATAATATGCATTGCACACATATGCCTTATGTAAAAGGAAAGGTTATGGTGGTACAAAATTGGAGAGGATACCTCTAGATGCTTATAAATAATGGGCAATCTCAAGAAGATTCCCCTATATCCCTGCCCACAAATTCGGCTGACCTTTTTCTGGCTCATATTTCGTATATATTCAAACACATTTGTTCCAAATAAAAATAAATGGATGGCATTGGATATTTGGAGTTGACTTTAGCATTGCGAGAGAATGACCATGGAATAGTATTAAACCTGTACATCTGTTCCAGTACACATTAGTCGAAAACCGATCCCTGACAGTTTGTCGATAACCGCCAGAACTAAACGGTTGCCGACGAAATGAAGCCGGTGAATCGAGGCAAAAATTTTGCTAACAATCCCGAACTACTTTGGAACAAAGAAAAATAAATAAATTTTAAAAGTTTGAATATACCATATGAAAAAATATATAAGAACCTTTGGAAGAAATGATTGGGTCTCCAGAATTTCTTTGAATTTTCTACGGAATGGTACATTTTATGGGGAACTTCAATCTCTTCGAATTTTTCCCATTAGTCTATCTTTCTTTTCTAAGGCCTAGTTCTATTCTTCAACTCTATAGTCTAACTTTTTTGTTTTTCGTTAGCACGCTTCTTAAACTATTAAATGATGTATTTTTACAAAAAAAATAAGTTATTTTAAAAATTCAAATAAATCCAATTTTTAATTTTATAATTATTAATACTTGATTAATCATGTGTTAATGGGATTTCTCGTTTTGAGTGCGCTAAAAAATTATCTCCAATAGAGGAGATCGAACGCGTGCGCTAAATCCTATGTCTTTTCTATACTCCATCCAAACAGTTCCCTAGGTAGTTTTCTCGTATTTTTCATTCATTAGGGCATCAGTAATGTAAAAGTGGTTCATCTAGATGGGATCCACGTATATGGACTTTAACTTTGACAATCCTTACAATATATAATACATATAAGGTGCATTAGAGAGAAGTAAAAATATAAAATATTATTTATTCTAATGGGTAGTCCATATACTAAGGTTGTGTTCATTAACTCATTTTTCTAACTTCTACCTCCTCGTTTCCCACGCACAAAGCTTCTTTAACTGATTAGTGATGTGTTTTTTTTGCAAAAAGATTATAGAACTGTTGCTTTAAAAATATATATTAATCTATTTTTCAAGCTTATTTTAGTTAATGTTTAATTAACCATGTGCTAATAAAATCATTTTGTTTTACGTGCGGGGAGTAGAGTTCCTAAATTCCACCTCCGAACGACATCCTAAGGACTACTATAAAGACTATTTCCACAATGTATAAGGCTTAGTTCTTTCCTTCAATTTCAAACTTCAACTTCCTCGTTTTTTTTAGCATACCTTTTAAACTGTTAAATAGTGCGTTTTTTTAAAAATATATATATATATAGAATTTTTCTAAAATTAAATAAATCTATTTTTTGAATTTATAATAGTTAATACTAAATTAATCATGTGTTATTGAGTTTTATTGTTCTGTGTGCGCGAAAAATTTCCCCCATTTGGAAAGAACGAACGGAGCCTAAGTAGTCACTAGAAGGCTTAATACCTCTTTCTATTATTACATTACGATTGCTCTTATAATTCAAGGTACCATGACATTGGAATTATATATTTTTTATATTTATGTGTTATAGCAATCAACGATTGAAATAAGTGCAGCGCACACAGCTTATATATCTATGTAAAAATTGACTAAAAAAAACTAACACGTCTAACGCTGGATTGGTTTTTTTATTGGACTGATGGACTGCAGTAGTGTAGGACCGGGCGTGCGGCTGTGGGGGGAGGACCGAGTGCGCGTGCGCGTGCGACGTTTCTTCCTTCCTTTCTCTCTGGTGTTTTGGTCCCCGGCTCCCCGCTCGCCCGGGCGCTGGTGAATTGGCGATGTGAGGCCGGAGGGGCGAAAATGGAGGAGCTTTTCCCTCCTGCTGCTGCTGCGTGTTTTTGTCGCATGCGGCGTTGGATGGTTGACACGGCGGCGATGTGCGATGTGCGCGCCACCAAAACCCAAAAGGCGGCGCCCCTCCCGATGGCCACCGCAAAGCGGCATATTCGCGACTGGGAGCCGGCTGATCCCCGTGGCCTCCCCAGCTTAGCCGATGCAGGAATGGGACTTGCGCTCAAAAATAAAAACATTAATACATGGCTAAAGTTTAGTTGTTACCAGCAAAATATCCGTGTGTTACATCGGGCTGGAATTATATTAGATGAACTGATTAAAACTAAATCATCGTTCTCACGCTTTGATTAACGGTGATATGATAAACAGTGTGTTGCACAGTTTACACGAAACAAATAGAGAGTGCATTGTTGGTCAATAATGATGAACTCAAAAATATAGATGGTGGTAGATGGGGGTGACAGAATCACCACCACTACTATCATATCATCTTTTAAATACTACAGATAAATTAAAAAAAATTATCACCACTACTATCATATCATCTTTTAAGATACTACAGATAAATTAAAAAAAATTATCTGATATTTTAAACAACTTGTATGTAAAAAGTTTTCTATAAAATATATTGTTTAGTAGTTCAAAGATCATTCTAATAAAAATCGAGATAATATATGTATCTTAAATATAAATGAACAGGTCGTAACGTGAATCTTCCACATTTTCATTCCGATTAAACTTTTTCGAGAGAAAAAAATCTGTATACTTTCTTCTTTGTTTTTTTAAAAGAAGTATCGGAATTTCTAGGTGCAGTGTTCTAGGGTATGATTCAAGGCGGTGACCTGTTTTTCGAAATGTGAGATTTTTTATTTTGCCTTTACTGAGGTATCTTGTGAGGTTGTGTTAATTCAAAACCATACAAGCCTGTTTTGCCACATGTTGACAGCTAAAAATCCAGTAGAAACCATTAAATCTATTTGTTTTACTAAACACAACGAGCTGGACATATTTGACATGAGCCTTTAGCACAACTCCAGCTCTATGTTTTTTTATTCTTTACAATTTATAGGTTTCCCTAGCTCCATGGATTTTTGGAGTTGGAGCTGCTAGTAGTTTAAGGTTATTATAGTTAGACATTCTATTTAGATTTTCTACTAAAACAAAAGGAACTACTAACTCCGTTTCATATTATAAGTAATTTGATATTTTTCTACTGAAATTTCTTTAAGTTTGATCAAATTTATAGAAAAATATAATAGTATTTTCAATACAAAATAAACATATTATCAAAATATATCCAATATTTGATTTAATTAAACTAATTTGATATTTTAGATGTTGGTAAATTTTTCTATAAACTTGATCAAACTTAACAAAGTTTAACTAGAAAAAAGTTAAATGACTTATAATATAAAACGGAGAGAGTATTTTCTACCAGAATTGAGGAGGAGTTGGAGCCGTACCAGATAAGACATTACGAACCTGTACAAATTGATAACATTTTAAACCATACCATTATTTGGTAAATTTAATAATTATGTGGTCATATTTAGTTCGCTACCAAATATTGGCAATGTGTATGGAATTTTGGCAATATTATTAATTCAATCCTACTAAAATTTGACAATGTTGCTGATTTGCCAAAATTTTAGCATGCCAAATTTTGATAAGATTTATTTAGTATCAATCTGAACATATCCTACTTTCCAGCGTCGTGTACTTTGTTTTGTTTGTTATCTTCCCAAATATGTATGTATAGAGACTCAACCTAACATTTGAACTTGTGGTGGTAACACATGTATGTGCAGCATAGGCCACCAAAACAATCTCCATCAACATAGGCATGAGGGTTTGATTTATGTCTTCTCAAGGAGAGGCTATCAAGAGTTGTCAGGCTTTCATGCTGAGTGTCCTTCACAATTTGCAATAAACAGTATCAAAGGGATCATTTTCAGCAAACAACTTCCAAGCACTAGGGTCATAATTCCTAGTCATACTCCACTAAACTATTTGCTTTTTTCTCCTTTCACCTTTATCCATGGCTTTATAGGATAGGGGCAAACCCAACAAAGCTGAAGCAAAAGTCCTAATGTCCTATCCCCCAGCATATGCAAAGCTGTTGGCTTAACTGATCCTGACTGATCCCATCTGAAAGTTCTTTTATTTTGAGAAAGAAAAACCAATTCACATGTACCATAATGTTCGAGGCAATTCAAACCGCGTGCTATATGAACAATAAATTACGACGATTTGTATAAAAAATGAAGGGTTCTATGTTGTGGTCGTCAAACCGTAGAAAACCATTCACATGAGAATATTAAGACTGTGGTTGCACAAACGAATTTCTTACTTTTTCCTAGCTTTTGACGCAAATATGCTTCAAATCGTTGTCGATATGTCATGCAGTCGTTTTTCCAATTGTCAAACCAACACGATTCGAATTGTGTTGGTTCTTCAATTCGTTCAAGAAAATTTTGTCAAACCAACACATACCAGTCCAAACACAAGCTCTGAATTCGCCGTGACTCTTTATCATTCGTGCCGTAACAACCACGATGAATTTGACATGTTTTAACTTGTAACTTTTGCGAATGTCTACATTGGCAAACACTATCTACCAATACCGAAGATTGAGAGCAAGTACCTTTGCAATTTGTGAAGAAAAAGAAAACAATACTCTATGACGGTCGATGTTTTCTCCCTAAAAGCTAGCATCACGAAAGACAGAGAGAGACATTGGAATGATATGGACAAAGGGTTAATTTATGAAGAAAAAGAAAACAGTACCGTGCAAGTTCTAATATCATGCTGGTAACTATTGGTTAAAACTTCAAATGCATTAGTTTTAAAAAAACAAATGCAGTTGATTTTTTCTTCATGTCCTGAAAAACGAAACCAAAAAAGTTTGGGCTGTACCCAAACTCTGAAGGAATCCTGATAGTACAATATGGGCTTCATTCCATTGTTTGGGCCTAAAATTCTCCGTAACTTCTTCTATATTGGGCTTCAGTTGAGATTTGAGAATTTCAATTTTGGGCTGAAACCTTTGCAAAAATCGTAATTTCGGAAGCGTACGTCAATGTCAAACGTGGATCATGCGTGACAGCGTGAGAGAAAACTCCCATCTCTTCCTCTAATCCTCGCCGTTGGATGTACGACCCCGAAGCCATCCAACGGATCAGATCCACGCATCTGCCAGCTACACGAACTTTGAGACGACGATCCAACGGCTCTCGTCATCCCAGCAACACCCCGAGAGGAAGACGAGAGGCCGACGCGGATGACGTCACCACCATTCCCTTCTCCCTCTTCCGCCGCCGCCTCCTCCTCCGCATCGCCCATGGCGGGCGAAACCCTCGGCCTCTCCTCCTCCTCGCCGCGGAAACCCTAAACCCTAGCTCGATTCCAACGCCCCGACCCGCGCCGCCGCCGCCGCCGCCATGGGTCCGCGCCGAGACGTGCGCTTCGTCTCCTCCGGTGTGAAGCTCCCCTGCGCCGCCCCTGCCCCGGCGCCGACCCTGCTCTCCGCGGCGCTCCCGTTCGCGCACATCGGCCGCGCCATCGATGGTGTGGTCCGCCACGTGGCCAGGTCGCTGCCGAGGTTACCTGTGGCGAGGGCCGAGACGGGGGCGGCGGCGCCCGCGCCCATCACGCTGCCGCGGAGGCAGAAGGACGGTGGAGGGGGTGGTGGGGGAGAGGAGAGGGTGCTGATCAGCGAGGTGGCGGTGAGGGGGAAGGACGGGGAGCCCCTGGAGCGGCCCGAGCTGGAGGCGGCCGCGGCGGCGGCGCTGCGGGCGTGCCGTCCCAACGCGGCGCTCACGGTGCGGGAGGTGCAGGAGGACGTGCACCGCGTCGTCGAGAGCGGCCTCTTCCGATCTTGCATGCCCGTCGCCGTCGACACCCGTGACGGCATTCGTCTCGTCTTTGAGGTTACGATTTTTTTTTTTTTTTTGCTCGATCCCCATTTTCCCTTCGTCAGCTGATTTTGGAACTGAATGTTGCGTATTTTGGGCTTGGTTTAGGTGGAGCCGAACCAGGACTTCCATGGTTTGGTCTGCGAGGGTGCCAACATGCTGCCATCTAAGTTCCTGGAGGATGCATTTCATGATCGCCATGGTAAGAACTTTCCAGCCTGCTGTGGTGGATGAAGTGAAATGTGGTATAGATTATCATAATTGAGGAGATGTGCCTGTCAGGGTGAAAAGCCACATTTGGTTCATTTAGACATACATCAACTGGAACATATCAAAAGCTTTAAGCAATGTAAATCGTTGTTTCCTATTGTGAAGTCTAGGTAAAAGAGCCATCAAAGTATAGCGGTTGTTAGTATCCTATATCATTGACATAGTGTATGAATTTGTCTAGAATGAGTTTGGGTATTGAATTCCAGAATTCCACCGGATTAAAATGTGCACTTTTGCAGCATACATGTGTGATACTAAAAATGCAAAAACCTGCTGCTTTGCACCTTGTTGCTCTTATTGTTGGTTCATTTTGACCCTAGACAAAAACTCTTTTCTACATCCTACGAAATCTCATAGTAGTATCATTTCTCTATGGAGAAAGAATGCACAATTCATTTCCTCTTTGTAAGCCTACTGTACCTTTTCTAGCTTGTCGCTTTTTTTTAGACCTACTTGAGTTTTTCATATTACACTATGCAGGGAAAATAATCAATATAAGACATTTGGATCAAGTGATCAAGTCTGTTAATGGATGGTATCAGGAACGTGGTCTAACTGGCTTGGTAAGTGGCAAATCAATGAATATAAAACTCATGTTCTACTATTGTATGCTATTTGGTGCTATGTCACATTTTTGTTTAAGGGTTTGAGCATTGCTGTAATCAGGCTTCTGGTGCCCATTTTTTATTACAGTACATTCTTTGTAACTGCGAACTTTTAGATGCATACAACAACGGCAGTCGGTTTGTTGCTATCCAGATTCTCTAACTTGCACTATTTGCATATATATGGCTGATGTCAAATAGGTGGGGCATACACCATAGTAACTGTATTCCTCTGTTATTCGTTAAATTCTTAGTCCTAACAGGATTAGAAATATGATGTGGTTAATGCTAAAGTTAGCAACCTATCGATAAGTTGATTCAACAAAAGCTCTGGCATTCATTATTGTAGGGCAAAACACATCAGAGTTTTACAGTTTTAAAAAGGAAAAAAAGGTATTTAGATTACTAGTGATAAATCAATAAAGCCCATTGATTTGGTATCAGGTTTCATATGCTGAGATTCTTTCTGGAGGAATTCTGAGGCTACAAGTTTCCGAAGCTGAGGTTAATAATATCAATATTCGCTTTCTGGATAGAAGAACGTGAGAACCATAGCCTGATTTAGTGAGATTCGCTTCACTTGTTACTGTTTTATTTCCATGCGATATTCTGATCTTTCTTATCTTCCACCTCTTTCTACTTCTCTCCATCACCAGTGGTGAACCAACTATTGGGAAGACGCAACCAGAGACAATACTCCGTCACCTTACCACCAAGAAGGGTCAGGTCAGATCATTTTCAGAAATCACTTTGCTAGATTTGTGTTTACCTACTTTAGGAGCACTATTCCACTATACAATGATATTTACAAATATTCACATCAGTTGTGTTCTCAATGTAGAAGTTTGCTTGTGATATGATTTTAAGAACTAGTTCCATTTCATACCTACTTTAAAAGCACTATGCCACTGTTGATGATATTCACAAATATTCATACCAGTTATATCTAGAACGTACGAGTTTTCATGAGATATGACACCAAGAATAGAAAATTCCTTCTATACCCCTGAAGGTTTAGCCAATCCCTTCTACGTCCCCGAGTTTTATCCATTCCCTTGTATGCCCCTGAATTTTGGTTTTGATCCCTTTCATACCCATTCCGTTAGTTGACCGTTTAGTTGAATGTTTAATTCCTATGAAAAGGACTGTTTTGCCCTTAGACATGAAGGAAATCTGGAAATTGTAGACTAGCTATATTGTTGGAAGTGTATAATTTTGTTATATAAGACTATTATATTCATAATTTTATTGTACAAGGTATTATTCATGGCAAAGTTTATTTTTACACAATGACATAAAAACTAATATTTATTTACTTATTAAAAGAGTATATGTAGAATTTTTTATGGTAGTTCAACATATTTTTTTCCTGTTGTATATATTATATAGGAATGCTTTCCAAAACTATTTTATCATTTAAAAAAATGCTACACATACTTTTTTAATATATATTAAAATTTCTATGTACAACAAACTTATGAATATTATAGTCACTACAACAAATTTCTATACTTCCAACAATATAGTCCACAAATTTCTACATATTCCTCACATATTAAAGGGTAAAACTGACTTTTCTATACCTATTAAACGGTCAATTGACGGCAAGGGTATGGAAGGGACCCAAATCAAAATTCAGAGGTATATAAGGGAGTGAAGAAAATTCAGGGGCATAGTAGGGATCGGCTAAAATTTCAGGGGTATGGAAGGAATTTTCTCAAGAAGAAAACCATTTCCATTTCATACTGAACTGTGCACTAGGCATTGAAGCATTGCTTTGGTGTACTTTTGAAATTGCAATGCAAATGCCATAATTACAAAACCTAATTTTTAGAACCGATGTTAGTGTACTCATTAAATTCTTTGAACATTTATGTATAATATTTGCGTATACATATAATTTTGCACAAATTCTGTATTCTGCAAAAGAAGAAGAAGAAGAAAGGGGCAGACGGCAGTCATGCAATCTGAAGCAGAAGTATTTTGCTAATGAAAATACAGACTAATTCTTTGATAAGAGTGATACCGTATTATCTGTCTAAACTTCTAATGATGAAAATAGGCTTACAATAGAGCACAAGTGAAAAGGGATGTTGAAACAATCCTTACTATGGGAATCATGGAGGATGTTACTATAATTCCACAGCCAGTTGGAGGTAATGCTAATTTGTTAGTTCAGTCTGTTTCTGAAAGCTGGTATTTGCACTTATTAGCACATGGGTTCTTACTTATGATCTTCTGCAGATTCTAATAAAGTTGATCTTGTCATGAATCTTGTTGAACGACCTTCGGGTGGTTTTTCTGCTGGTGGTGGCATTTCAAGTGGGTGAGTACAAGGTTTGCTGAGTGAACTTAATTGAATGAAATATCAAATCTTTGCTTTCATAAAAATAATTTCCTTATCCGCAAGGTTCTGATAATGTTAAACTTACTGTACCTCAAAGACCATATGCAAAAAATATGCAAATTTGCATCCAAATTTTGTTTTATAATCTATTTTGGCATGCTGTGTTTTCTACAGGATAACAAATGGACCACTTTCTGGGCTTATTGGCAGGTTGGTAGATTCTTCCACTCTTTTTATTTTTATGCCTTTGGCTATTCTGATTTTGTTTATGGCACTATTCTTACCACATGCCAATGTTATCTTGTTTCTTCTGGAAGACTAGAATATAGATTTTTTTTCTATGCAATGTTGGGATTGTTATTTGTTAGAAATCAGACTTAAACTTCTAGGAAGCATCATGGATTATCAGCTGTGAAGAATTAGATATTGCTTCAAATGTATCAGTTAATAACTTAATATCCTTACAGAAGTTGTCCTCAAACTGGGAGTTGCACATCTAATTCTTTTCTCGCACTGGAATAAACAGTTTTGCATATTCTCATCGGAATGTTTTTGGGAGGAACAAGAAGCTGAATCTCTCACTGGAGAGGGGGCAAATAGATTCTATATTTCGATTAAACTATACTGATCCTTGGATTGATGGTGACAATAAGAGGACCTCCAGAACTATCATGGTTCAGGTAATTATGATTAGGACAATTCCATCTTCAACGCTCCATAGTTACTTTGGCTGACAATCATCGTTATGTTCTTATAATTATTTTCTTGGCCAGAACTCTAGGACTCCCGGAACACTTATTCATGGCGGGGACCATCCTGACCATGGGCCCATTACAATTGGACGAGTTACTGCTGGCATTGAATACAGTCGACCATTCAGACCTAAATGGAGTGGCACACTTGGATTAATATTTCAGGTAACAATTTGCCATAGTAATCAAGTAGCCCTTTCTCCGTACTTATTGGCCTTGAGAGAAGACCCAGACTAGACAATCTTGTGACATTAATACTACCTTATGTTAAAGGATAAAAAAGTATACTACCCCCGTTCTCAAATATAGATGACATCGTCAAACCTCAATATCTTAAACCATTAATATATGCTAAAATATTATAATCTATTAATTATAAAAATATCACCAATAGATTTATCGTGAAAAACCCTTTCATGCAATTATTTTAATACTTTTTGTAAATACATAATTAGAAGTAATGATGGTACATGTCCATGTCCAAAGCGTCAAGTAAAAAAGAACAGTTTGTACATGAGCACAGTTTGTACCGCAGTAATGGTGTAACCGTGTAAGAAGCAAGTGAAACTAAGCATTGTTGATTTGGTTCCTGCTATAAATCTGATGTTCCCTTTGGTACATGTCCTTCATAAAATGGGGACCTACATTCTACTGATTACTGACACTCTATGCAGCATGCTGGTGCTCGTGATGACAAAGGCAATCCTATCATTAGAGATTTCTATAACAGCCAATTAACTGCCAGGTCTAGGATCTCGATGCTTCATTTACCTTAACTTTGTACCATAAATAATTTTATGTTCGATCTACCATGAATTCAATTGTCAAATCATGTTAACATATGGAATCTGATGTTCTTGTCATGACAATGAAGCGGAAATGCTTATGATGATACACTACTAGCTAAGCTTGAAAGTGTCTACACAGACTCTGGAGATCGTAGCTCAACAATGGTTAGCATTTCTCCTACCCCACCGCCTATTTTCTAATTTTATTGTCAAAATCTTTTATCACCTACTGTTCTTACTGCTTCCAGTTCGTTTTCAACATTGAGCAAGGTCTTCCTATTCTTCCTGAATGGCTCAGTTTTAACAGAGTGACAGCGCGTTTGAGGCAGGGTTATGAAATTGGCCCTGCTCGACTTCTTCTAAGGTATGTTTTAGTGCATATCATGCTATGAATGGATCTTGGAACATAAATATGAGTTTGCCAGTTTGCCCTAAAGGTTTCCCGTAGCAAATCGCCCAGGTTGTATTACTCATTCCATAAATCACTCTTTCTATGTGCTCTAGTGCTTCTGGAGGTCATGTAGAGGGAAACTTTTCGCCTCATGAAGCATTTGCAATTGGTGGGACAAATAGTGTAAGAGGATATGAAGAAGGTGCTGTTGGTTCTGGCCGCTCATATGCTGTTGGTAGTGGAGAAGTCTCTTGCCGCATGGTAGGCTTCGTCACTTTTTATTTGTCTTTAGTACAAGGGCCTTAACCTGAATCATCAGTACAGTAAAATATACTTACATACACAACTACATGTTTTCCCCCATAAATACCTAGTTGATAACATGGATATGCATACATAAAAGGAAACTAAAAATAGTAGTATTTGAGATTAAATTTATTTTGCAACTTAAGATGAAGTTATCTTTGTTGGACTGGATGTATTTAAGAATATAGTTAACTTGGTGAGGACACTATGTGATACACAGAATGGCAAATAGTTGTATCTATACCAAATATGTCATGAGTTGTATCACTCTTACTAATATTTTTTTCTTTGCTTTAGACGGGTATGGTGAAGAGTATATTAAATTTCTATATGGAAATTGCTCTGTCATGATGACAACTGCATATTACTTGCTGCAGTGCTATTATGACCTGATGCATGATGGTCAAACTTCTATTCATCATCTTGATTACTTACAGTGCTTTTTCTGTGTGTAGTTTGGGCCATTGGAAGGTGTGGTATTTGGTGACTATGGTAGTGATCTTAGTTCTGGTCCCAAAGTTCCTGGTAAGCCATGTTCTGCTCGCATTTACATGTTCGGGAATTTTGTGGTCCACTTGTGTACCCGTTGGTCCTAAAGCAGCGCAGTCCTGTCGACTAGTAGTCAGTAGATGTTCTCTACTTTGTTAAGCCTAGTATAGGTGTGAAAATAAAAACAATCCTTATAAGTGGGAAAGTTAATGTTTTTGCATTTATTGATGAGGTTTAGTGCCCTGAAACAATTTTGACATGGTTCCAGATTTACAGTGATAGCATCTCTTTTATGCTAAACCCAGATCTCATTTAGGCAACCTTTGGTTATTGGTTGTTTAGGTGACCCAGCCGGAGCTCGTGGGAAGCCAGGAAGTGGTTACGGTTACGGTGTTGGCATCCGTGTGGACTCCCCACTGGGACCTTTGCGCCTTGAGTATGCTTTCAATGATAAACAAGCAAGGAGATTTCATTTTGGGGTTGGCTACAGAAATTAACCAGAGTATCATTGTGTTTGTCGGCGTGATCCTTCATTTGATTAGCTGCTGTTAGGAGATAGTACCATTACTTCCATTTCTTTGCGGTATCAATATGTAAAAGCCTTTGCAAAGCAAATTTTGTCTGTCCCAATTCCCTTACTGTAACATATTTGTACAATTTTTTCAATCCTCCCCTCTTCTGATGTAGATGTTCTTGAAACTGAGGAGAAAATGATCCCACCTGGTAATTATTCATGACTTATGGTTGGGTGAAGTTCCCTGGGATAATTAAACAAGTTTTGTCGTTGTCGTAGGACAAAATTTTGGACTTGGTATCAGCATGTCGCCATTTGTATTGTAATGCCAGCTGGAGAAATCTTACCCTCTGCCATTCTGCTTAAACAGCATAGTTGGGTATTTCAAGATATCATTATTATCTGTCTGATGACATTGCAAGTTTGCTCCAAACAAAAGCTGCCTCTTTGAGTCTGTCCAGGACCAAAGCCACGTCTGCACGCATGAGAAGTTGCAGCATGCATCAGATTTCCTCAGATTTCTAGGAGCCTTCCAAACCAATAAAGCTGGACTGAAGAGTACTCACGGAATCTTCCATCCATGCAATGGGGCCATGCTAGCAGGTACGTACAATCAGTGTCTCATCCTACCATATTCCAGCTACAAGTTATCCTTTCATCTTAAGATATAATCAGTACAATTCCCGGAGCTGAAAATTTCCAGAATTTTTTTTCTTGCTGTCTTTGGTAATTTTCGTTCTTCTTACAGCTACAACTTACAATGTCGATAAAAATTCAAAGATTGTGTTTGCTTTTAAAAACCGTCTGTGCTGTTTTGAGTTCAGGACTTCAGGTTATTGCTGCTCTGCTTCATGCCATCCATGTGCTACTGCAAAATGCTACCAGTGTATTAGCATCTCGATATACGTAATCATGCATATGTCCAGCATAAAATGGATTTTGACAATTCTTCCAGACCAACACCTGCACACCATTCTGTCAGCGTTATTTTTTCCATCTCTAGAACTTGCAGCCCAGCTGTACTTCACACTAGATCAGATGACTCACCTGATTAAATTAGTTTGCTAATGCATGTGTTCATTTGGTCCCAGTTTACCCCTTCCTGCCATAGAGTTTGGCTTTTAATCTAACAAGTCATCTTGCAATGCATTGCCTGCATGCTGCAGGTTAGCCATCATTGCACAGGCAACCATCAACAGGCTGTCCCATGCTGATAATCAAAGACCCAGGAGACCAATTTTTCTGGGATTCATGCATGCATGATATGGCCTGCAGATATAAGCTGACAAGCCAGATGCAGCCACCAATCGACAGTGTGTAATCAGTCTATGATGGGAGGAGGAGACCAACCTGAGCTTATCATCTCCAGTGTTGCAGCGGGCCGATGATCAATCGACGATTTTCGCACTTGTGATCATGAGGTTTCCAGCAGATTAATCTCCCCTGGAGGCATCTGGGGACAACATGGATGGATGCTTCTGCTGCTCAGCTGCTGTTTATTCATGGTATTCTCTCTTGCCTACTTGCAGCGGTTTTCAGAGGTCACTCCAGTATCCTTCATTAATTCCTAGGAATTAGGGAAATCAAATCTTAGTTACACCGTAATGCTATATTTCCAACTAAGAAATTTGGATTATTGCACCAAATATGGGAACTAGCTAGCTAGGATTGCCTCATGATTACTGGAAACCCAAGCCACATTCTTACAAAACACTTTATAGTGTCAATAATGACACTACATTTTGCCTGCCTAGCTATGTAGCTAGATGGCATCCAAGAAAATTGAATTGAAAAAAAATCGCAAGATGCCAAAGTTGTTACTACTACATGATTAACTCAAAAACAAGGTCGCAACACCAACTTTTCCATGAGTAATGCAAAATCAAGATGACCGCAACACCAACTTTTCCAAGCCACTGTTGCACTTATCTGTCCATCAGGGACAGAAAGCATCAGCCTCCACATCACCAGTGAACGAACCATGATCTTCCATAGATTGGCATCAAAAAGCAAGCTAGAAACCAGTAGTGGTGTACCACCGCCACCGGTGTGTGGGTATCTTGTAGTACTTGTGTGAGCGTGATATGATGCAGCATTGCAGCTTATCTAGCTCAGCGTAGGCTCCTAGAAAAGGAAACGGGAAAGGAGCTTCTCATCCAGATCGAAGCTCTCGCTATCAAGCCTGGGTATCTTTGTGTACTACGCTGTGGCGTGTGTGTTGATGCATCATGTGATTGATATAGCAGTGTAGTACCATTTGTGTTGTACAATTCATGCACACACACACACACTGTAGTAGCTAGTAGTGACTGTGTGCTAGAATTCTTGTGCATGCGTGCATGTGGTCGATCGATCGAAATGTGTGTGATTCGTTGAGGACTTAGCGAGGGGGAGGATGCGATGGAGACAGTGCTTAGCTAGCGGCTCATGTACTGCTGGTCCCTGCATTATCATCTCATCGTGAATTTGCTTGTGTTGCCATCGTACGTTTTCTCTCCGATCGGTCAAGAATGCACAGTTCAGTCACAGCGCCTTCCACGGGCGGAGCTAGAAACACTTGGGGCTGTTTGCTAGTATGCTTTCATTTACCAACTTTTAGAGCTAAGGTGTGGTGTGGTATGCCTAAAAAAAACTCTTAGCCACATACAGTGGTAGATCAAAAAAGTTTTAGAGCATGGGGAAAATTATTTTATCAAGTGTTTGCAATGAAAATCTTGCTTCTATAAATTGAAAAACATTCAAATTTCATTGTGCATCCACCCGACCAGACCGGTCACCGGGTGGTGGAGTGGATCCACCCCTTGCCACATGTTAAGCAAACCTGATTGCCAAAGGTTTGGTATGAACCAAACACCTGATAAAAGTTATTTATCGGTATTTTTAAAATGTTTTTTTTACTAAAGCATAATTGTGCAAATTTTCAAAGTCTCATGTCCCTCCCCCCCTCCCTCCTTTTCTTGTAAAGATCGAAGGAGATGCCAGCTTCCGCCTCCTTTGTCCTTGAGGCATCAGGCCATGGATGGATCTACTAGAAGATGCCGTCTGGCCAGCAACCGTCGGCGGTTTGGTTTTCAACGTCTGTAACATGGAGTTCTCCAAATACACAAGAAACAAAAGTTTGCGCCAAGCATTCTTCAATTCAACAACAGATGTGCAAGGTTGGCGTTCTTCTCTTTGGACTTAATTTGGTGGTGGATCTTAAAGCGACGATTGTGGTTTTCTTGCTTGGCCATGGAAGCTTCAACCTCCATTGTGGAGGCCTTGATTGGGTTTGCTTCTTGACTCTATCCTTTGCAGTTTGCTATGGTTTCATCCTCACCATCACCGTATACACTGGATGGAACATCAACTTCGTGGAAGGAGTTGAAGGACCTGATCATGTTTTACTTTTCTTTAGAGGACCTTTTCTACATATTTCAAAATGTTCTATGAGGGGCCTTTATGTACTCCCGATTGCTTTTTAATAAGCTACCCTGAGGTTGTTGCCTCAGATCAGTTTGTATAAAAAAAACAAATTCCTATTTAATTACTCCCTCCATTTCAAAATGTATGAATATAACGTTTGATAATTTGTCTTATTTAGAAAGTTTGTATAAATATCATTTATTTTGTTGTGACTTGTTTTATCATTGATTAAAATATAATCTTAACTTGTATTTTTACATATTTATACTAAATTTTTTAATACGACGAATAATCAAACGTTGTGAGAAAAGTCAACAGTGTCATATATTTTAAAATGGAGGGAGTAGTATTTAAAGCTTAGAACGTAGAAATTTTTGAGATTTTCGTAGAACTAGTTTAATACATGCAAAAGAGAAGTTCCAAAGAGGTCTTATAGTAGTTTTGAAGTTTGAAGTGAAATGGTTCAATTCCAACAGACAATAATTTAGATTTTAGGAGACTTCATGCATTCCAACTTTTGGTCCTAGAAATCTTGGAATATTTTGCTAAAAGCTCGATCGTTTTCGAGCCAATAATTGAGTGGATTTGGTCGAACCAATAATTGTGAAACAGGTTGTATTTTGCATATGCTAAAATTTGAGGTTCAGTGAATCAAGTACTTGATGTGGTGGTAGAAACGTAGAGATCTGATTACTTATGTACCACGTGTTTTTGGCATTGGAGCAAAATTTTTCACAGTTCATTTTTAGCCTAAACGAATAGACATGTGTCGAAGGAGGAACCTCGATAGTATATTCATGTGTGTGTGCGACTTTTATGTAATTAAGAACTTATTATATTCGCAATTCCTACATATTTTCTTCTTTCGAAAGCTAAAATATGTAACCATGCATCTCTCAACCGGTGACCACGATCTCGATCATCTTGAAACATTCATGATCGGTGACTATGCTCGATGATCTGTCCCTCTGCTACCTAGTACGTACTGTTACTGTATCTCAATTTATGGCTCTCACTGTTGATCTATTCCATCCATACCTTGAACCCTAAGTGCTGTCAGTTGGGGGTTGCTAAGCTTGTGACGACCCCTACAGTAATTAAATGGGGAATTAATTAAGCTGGGGAGAAAGCAGCACAGGACAATGAATGCTGCTACTATTTGGCATTTGATTTTCAATTAATCAACCAAGCCGTGTCCCGTTGAACATTGAGCTACTATACTGCTAGCTATAGCTTAGCTATGCAAAAACAGTGGGCCCTGGCTGCAGGTCCATTTTGTTGTGTGGCTTGTAGGGTTTGACTGGTGAATATATACGGGTTAGGAATTTAAAAATTGTACTTCTGGCAGATAATTATTTGTCAGAGAAGGTAGATATGTGCATGCGAGCTGTTCAAGATAAAAAAAATTGAATTTTCTCACATGTACTCTATATGTTGGTGATGATCGATGACACGCAGGAGTGGAGCTATAGTAAATCGTTGGGGTTAGCCAACCCCGATGATTTTCGACGAAATCTATAACTATATTATTTAGGTAGTTAATATGATACTATAAATTAAGCAAGATTAATGTATTCTGATTCCGATGAACTAATTTTCTAGCTCCACCTCTATTGATGTGCAGTTTGAGCTGTGGCTTATACCAATTATGAATTGTTGAACTTAATTAATTTATTTTTTATATTCCGTCTTAAATTGTAAAAGTATTAATTACCTAAAAAATCACCCCTCCATTATTAAACAAATCATTTCTAGCTTATTTAGTAAGGCTTAAAGATAAGGGAAAATATTTCCATTTAGTCACTTCATTTGTTATTTGAACTTTAAATATAGATTCATCTCATAATCACCTGATTGTTACTAAAAACCCTTAGTTTCCCCTGCATTGGAATCAGTGTCTTAGGTCACTCCTAGTGGAAGTTTCATTCTCATTAAATATGGCGTCGTGTCATTATTTTTTCTGATGTAACAAGAAACTCATATCTACACTGTTTCAATACAACTTATCTTTTACATGCATTGCTTATAAAACAATATATTGTATGAGCTATTTCAATCATCAACTAAATACCTTTTGTTACGTATGTGGTACCTTTGAAAACATAAAAATAGCACCAACTCTCTCACTGGATGATTGGATTTCAATCATCAATTAAATACCTCTTGTTACTTATGTGGCACCTTTGAAAACATAAGAATGATTTCTCTCAGTGGTTGACGTCTTATGCTTATATTCAGATCAGATGAAGTATATTGTTTATATATATTCCTGGTACATTTTTAAAGATGGTAAAATTATCCTATATTCTAAGGATCGAGATTAAAAATGACATTGTTGGATTCGTCCTTCGAATAATGTCAAACTCCATTTTTTGGAGGCCGTACGTGAAATCCAACCCACATCTTATAAAAATCAAACGATATAGCCTTCGTCATCGTCGTCCCCAGCTATCCACTGCCAGCATCATCTGCAAAATTCTGAATGCACCTTACTACCTCAGCTTGCACTGATCCATCCATCCATCCATGGAGGACGCCCAAATAACCAACTTGATCTCGAGAGGCCGTGGCCATGGCCATCATCAACCCGAGCTCATGAAGGAGTTCCCTTTCCTCAGCCTCATCGCCTCTACCTCTTCTTGCATCAGCAGCAGTGGTCATCACCACCAGCAGCAAGATGATGATGGCCATGGCGGCCATGATCATCATCATCGTCAGCTGCTCCTGTACGATTGCAGCAGAGGCAAACAGCAGGAGGAAGAAGAGGAGGTCACGGTTGCTCTGCGCATAGGCCTACCGGCCGTCTCGTCGGCGTCGGCGTCGCCGGCGATGGCGAATCGAGCTAGTGCTTCTAGTACAGGAGTTGCTGGAGATGGAGGCGGCGGCGCCATGGCCGGCGTGGGTGTGGAGGTGGAGAGCGTGAGGAGGAGCGGCGGCGGGCAGTACTGGATCCCGACGGCGGCGCAGATCCTCGCCGGCGCCACGCAGTTCTCCTGCCCCGTCTGCCGCAAGACCTTCAACAGATACAACAATCTCCAGGTATTTATACGCACACATGGAGTGTATATATATATATATACTAGTATATATTTACACTTAATTGTATGACAAGTGTTTTCCTACTCCACATAATGTATAGAGTCATATATATATAATAAAAAATCTATAATTTTTTAACATGAGCATATTAATGAATTATGATAGATCACTTATCTCTCATGGAATTCAAACAATTGCTGAAGTTATTTCAGTGAGATCCATGCATGGATTTTTATCATTAGTCCTTGTAACACGTACGTGTCATATATAGCGAGTGCGTATGTGTATGTTCGTGCGTGGTAGTGTAATGCTTTGTTATAGTTTGCGTGCTCCCGTGTGTGGTGGTGTGTATATTTCCATGTCATCGCGTGCAAAAAAAAAGTTGATTTCCTGAACAAATCAATTAATTGAGGAATTGAAAGTGGATCGTTGTATTTTCATCTAGTATACTAATATGAAACCTTGCAATGTCTTCTCCAGTTCGTTTTAAAAAAATAATTGCGTGCTATGGATCATTCAATTGATGCATGCAGCCTATATATCAAAAAAAAATGCAAGAGAAATGAAAAAAAAAGAAAGGGAAAAAAACAATGGCTGCGTAGTACTGATGAACTGCGTGCACACAGATGCACATGTGGGGGCACGGGTCGCAGTACCGGCGAGGCGGGACGGCGGCGCTGCGCGGCGCGCAGCCGACGGCGATGCTCCGGCTGCCGTGCTACTGCTGCGCGGCGGGGTGCCGCAACCACATCGACCACCCGCGGGCGCGGCCGCTCAAGGACTTCCGCACCCTGCAGACGCACTACCGCCGCCGCCACGGTGCCCGCGACTTCGCCTGCCGCCGCTGCGCCAAGCGCTTCGCCGTCCGCGGCGACTGGCGCACCCACGAGAAGAACTGCGGCCGCCTCTGGCGATGCGCCTGCGGCGCCGACTTCCGCCACAAGCGATCGCTCAACGACCACGCCCGCGCCTTCGGTGCCGGCCACGGCGGCGACGCCGCCGGTGTGCTATGACCTAACCTAGCTATATATATGAGTGGCCTTGGTGAGTGCAAAATTAGCTGATTGGTTAGTTTCAGGCAATATTTTTAGTAGAAAATTAGTTTGTTTGTGATCATATATATATATGGAGAACTCTCTTGTTTTTGTTTGGTTTGATTATATGTGTATTGCATGCAATTTGCAGTTTGGGTGTGAAATCTTAATTATATTAAGTACACACTATATGTATACAGTGTACTTATGGTAAATGCATGGGTTTTGAACTGAAGTTAGAATTATTCGAACTATGTTTGACATTGCTATGATCGACTATAGTGATTATTGTGTATTAGGAAACTAATTCAAACTAGCTAATTGAAGCTGAGATGTTTTTTTAAAAAAGTTTTAGATCCACAAGAAATAATAACATTGCAAAATTTTATTTAGCTTATGGTAGACATCGGTAGCTAGTCGGGCAAACTTTGGAATAATTGGCTGTAAGTAAACGCTGGAATTAATTAATGAATTACATTACCTCGAATTTGCTTCTCTGTAACAATTTGTTCCATTTGTTATGACTTGTATATATTAAAGTAAAAAGCCCAAATACCCCCTAAACTTTAGATGAGAGTCCGTCTAGCACTCTTAACTTTAAAACCAGATATCCAACTCCCTAAACTTTATCATACCATCCATATTACCCCTAAGGTGGTTTTAGATGACGGTTTTGCATATTTTGGAAGCTTAAACGAACAATTTTGAATAACTAATATAACATATTTGCATATGATCAGTTATAAATCATCAATTTATTCTTATACAGTGATATAATGTTATTATTATGTTGGTACTTGTTTGTAAGTGAGAGCTAATAAGGAGAAAAAAGAAATATGTAAGTCAAAATTTTAATATATATGTCCAAAGTGTATGACATATGATCAAACTCATCCAACTTATATACAAATTAGATAAAAACCACTATGTAAAACCATCTTAGGTGGTTATATAAACGGTATTGTAAAGTTTAGGGGGTTGAATGTCCAGTTTCAAAGTTCGAGGTGCTAAACAGACTTCCATCCAATGTTTAGGGGGTTATTTGGTCTTTTTCCTATATTAAATAGTACTTAACAATTAACTTACAAGACACTTGTTAAATAAAATAACAACACCGACAGTCATGCAGAAGAAAAGAGGGAGGGGGTGTCACACCCCGATCCGGCACCGCCGTACAACGGCACCTGACAGGAGCGTGTCGTAGGAAAACGGCGCAAACCGCTTCCTACGATACCGCGATATCGGTACCAGTCCCAGGACATAGCGCTGGTACCCACGGTGACAATTAGTAATCATTGCAATCCTTAATTTAAATAGGGGACTTATTTACCTTGACTTAAGTTGCAGCTCTCGAGGGAACCCAAGATTGCAACAGACGACGCGGAAGCAACAACATCAGAGACCACAGCAGCAGAAATCAACGAACTAACACCCAACACCACAGGCGACGGCTGGGAACCAGGACGAAACCCTAATCTTCACTTCGGCTTCACCTTCAGAGCTGGCAGAACTATATATATATATATAAAGCAAGGGTGAGTATTTACGTACTCAGCAAGTCACGGGAACTTAGGTGTTTAGTGCAAGCTTGAAAGAGGGGGAAAGGTTGTTTTGCAAATCTTTTATTTGGAATCATTTTGAAGCCACTAAGTGACCTTCTTCTTTTTGAGTTTAGGTCGAAAAGAGACTTGCGTCTCAAATCGACTTAAGAGATGCTTTTCAACAACTCACTGGTAATGCCCCGACTTCCCAGGTCGGTTCATTAATTCTCGGCTCACACAGCCATTTCACTTGATTAAGCGACTCCCTGAGCCATTTCCATTTTTTTTCCGGACTCCAAGAGTCCTGCTGCTCCACGGCACAACATTCTGCTTCCTCCCGGGAAGCCTAGTCTATGATGCCCTCAGACATCCCGGATCACACAGACCCGTTTCTGACCACTCAGGTCATCCATCTACCACATAGGCTGATTCTGGTAACGATTACCAACCCACAACATTTTTCACAAAGCACAGGCAAACAATTCTATGCAACGGGAATCACCTTGCATCCGCCCATGACCGTGGGCACGGCTATTTGAACAGTTTATTAACCTCTGTAGAGGGGTACACTTTACCCACATAACACGAACTTACTCCAGACACTGGCCGGTGTCGGAGGTTCGTGACAAAGCCTTTCCAAAGCTAATCCTAGGTCACCTCATGCCACATAGAGGGTCTCCCTGACAAACATCAGGCCAACTCAGGCTTTCCATACAGGACTCCCGGTTGCCTTCCTCTGTTTAGGACTCCCAGAATGTCTCTACCGCCACATCCTGGCTTTCCACCCCTATTGGCATACAAGATTTCCCAGAAGCAGCTAATTACTTAGCTAGGGTGTCCCATTCCACCATGTGGTTGCACTTGCTATGCTTGGATGAAATTCCCACAGGAATCGGTCCTTATATGCGAGTACGGGAACAGCACCACGCAGGCGCAACACCCGCATCGCGAGATTTCACAATCATTTTTATTTTCAAACTCACCGACACCACGTGTCGGGTTTTCAAGGCTTCCCAAACCCATTTCCCAAGTTTTCGACAAGCAACGGTGTATGTGGAGTAAATGGTACTCGCGCTCAGAGAGCACAGATACCGAGGTACCACAAAGGTGGAGCGACAAGGAATCAGGGTATATCGGCCTACAGGAAGTAGTGCGACTACTGGGTAGGTCCGTCGGTTTGGCACGCAAACCGAGGCCAAGCAAGTTAAGTGTGTACTCCTAATAATGCATGTTGCAAACAAAATAATAATGACTTTTTAATTATAGGGGCAATATGATCAAGGGTGACTTGCCTTGCTCAAGGTCTTCACGAAGCTTCTTGAAATCCGCACTCGGACGAAAATCTGCAATCCGCAACTATACGCAAACAATGAAAACCTATAAAAGGACCAAAAGAAGGACCCTATTTAGACTAAATAATAGTGCCATTAGATAGATCTCAATTTTACGGAATTACTGGAAGTGGAATGGAGTCAATCGGAGTTACGGATCAAGAGATATGAATTTCCTAAGGTTATTGGATTTTCTGTCTAAAGGAAAAGGAATTATTAAATTCCCTGGAAAAAGAAAAAGGTTGAGGGGGCTGCTTTTGGACTTTTTGTTGGCCGGCAAGAGTTGGGCGAGGCGGCCCATGGGCGAAGCGGCCCATGGCCGGGCGTGGCGCGCGGGGAGGGAAGGCCTGCGGGCCGGGGAGAGAGAGGCGGGCGAGCGGGCTGGCGGGGGGGGGGGGGCGGCCCAGCTGGCGCGCGAGGCTGGTGGGCAGGCCGAGCGGCGAGTGGCCGGACCAAGGCGGCCCAGCAGGCCGGGAGGTCGGACCGGGCGAGTGGGCCGGCGAGGGACACGGCCCACGCGGCGCATGTGAGAGAGAGGGAGACCGGGAGGACCGGGTCAAGGACGTGGGGCCCACGGTGGGTCCCACCGTCATCTCCATCCTCTTCCTCCTCACTTCTTCTTCTCCATTCTTCTCATTTCTTCTTCTCCTCTTCTCTGCGGGTCCGAGAGGGAGGCGGCCGGTGAGGCGGTGCGGTGGCGCGGCCGGGCGCGGCGGTTCAAGGCGGCGCCGCGGGAGAGCGAGGTTGGGCGCGGCCGGGCTGGCGAGAGGGGGAGGGAGGCGGGTGGGAGGTTACCGTGGGAAGAGAGGGGGAGGCGGCGCGTGTCCTCGCCGCGCGTCGCGTGGCAGTCGGCGGCGAAGGGCAGCGACACGGAGGTAGCGAGCGCCGTGCCGGGGAAGAGGAGGCGCGGCCGGTGTGAGTTCCGCGTCGCGCGTCCGCGGAGGCGACCGGCGAAGGAAAGGGCGGCGGTGACGCTCGGCGACACGGAGACGGCGGCAGCGTTCGGCTGCGGGAAGGGGAGGGCGGCCGAAGGGGAGGATGAGGGGGATTTATAGGGGAGGGCGCTCGGGCGGCATCACGGGCGTGCTCAGGCTTGAGCTCCACCGGCGCAAGCGGCCAAGCGATGGCAGTGGAGGTGATGCTGGTGGGGGAAAAAGGGAAAGGGAGGGGGGAAAGGAGCTCTGCTCCTTGCCGATTCGGGAGAAGGAGGAGAGAGGAGGGGGAGCGGCGGCAGCTCCGATGCTTGGAGGCATGCGCGCGCAGGCGGTGGCAGGCGACGGGCTGGTCGACCACGACGCGTGCGCGCGGGCAACGGGCGGCGGCCGGGTTCAAACGGCGCCGGCGGCAAAATTTGGCGGAGAGAGAGAGAACTACTCCGGGAGAGAAGCAAAAGAGAGAGAAGAGAAAACAGGAGAGGGAGAGAGAGAAAGATTTGCTGCAGAGAGAAAATGAGAGAGAGAACTGAGAGAAAAACGAGAGAGATGACAGAGAAGAGGGAGGAGGAAGGAAAAAATAGACTTCTGCAGATAAATTTGTTTTGGAGAGAATTGAATGGTATTTGATGCCGGAATTAAATGGAAATTATATATTTGAACTCGGGAAAATGCGAAGGAGTCAAAGAAGAGATTCAAAATAGGAATTTGAATATTTTTTTGTATTTGAGGGAAATATTTGGCGAGAATTCAAAGGAAAGGATGATCAAATTTCGGGGATTTGTTTGGAACAGGAATTTTAGCGGAGATGATTTTTGATATCGAGTAGAGGGACAAGGGTAGATTTAAATTGAGATCCATGGCACGACTTAGACTCTCATACAAAGAACGAACTTTTCGTGAATAGGGTTTTGTTAAATTAGTTTTTAACGTCTCGCGAAATGCTAGAAAATTAGTGAGGAGCTGTGACAAACGGACTTGTAGATGAATGTACCATTATCATGATCCATGTGTAACAAAATAATCCACTATGTCACAAGACATTTTGTCTTTTAATCAAACATAAGAACCAAGCCTACCAACGGAGACGAATGGTAGGAACACAAAAAAAACAAATCTCTTTGGAATAAAAAAAAATACCCTAAAACTTGAGAAGTTGCTCTAGTCAGATCGCCTGTTGAACGTTGTTCTGACAGCCTGGATACCATTGGTTTGACCGATGGTATGTCGCCGGTGACCGGTCTAACCACCTCCATGTCGCCTGCCCGATCTCCTTACGCTATGTCATCGGTCCAACCACCGAGATGCCTTCGGTCACACCGTCGTGATCTAACCGTTGTCCCTCCGTTGGCCTGACCATCGAAACAGAGAAAAACACAAATCAAAAATTCTTTGGAGGTAGGTCAATTTTATTGACTCTAATTATGTTTATAAGGTGCAACAACAACACTCATCTGTCAACTTTCAACTAAACTCAAATTTACGCTAAACCCTAACTTTTCTCAACACAATTCTCTCTTAAAATCGATACTGAGAGGTCTCAACCCCTCTTCTATTTATACGCTGAGCTGGCTGCACAAAAGCCACAAATCCAACATAGGTAAGCAGTCCTAATCCCTTAGAAAATTCACTCATATCCTTTACAAATTTAAAGGGTGTAGCTATATTTATGATGCCATATTTTTCACCAAAAATTAGTCGGCATGTATATATTTACATTGTAAGTCCCTAAATTACATATGTACTTTTAGTGTATTTACAATGTAAGTCCTAAAATTACATATGTAAGTCCTAAAATTACGTATGTAAATCCTATAATTACATACTAATTACATATGTAAGTGGTATGTAAGTGGAGTGTAAGTGGTTGTAATTACATATGCAAGATTTATGACATAACAAAAATATAGCAATTTCATTGTAAATTTGTATAAAATATATAATTATAACAACAAAAGAAGTTGTTTAGTACGTATGCGTACGGATCTTATAGAAATCAAATGATCTAGAATCTTACTAAGATCTAACAAAAAATGTGTCACCACAAATATAGCAAATCCCAATTTAAACTCTAAACTTTTCAAACTTGGACTCTGCTTTTGTTAACGCCAAAATTTGGTAAGCCCGAAATCATCGATCTAGAATCAGTATTGGCTTCAGAGTGCTGGAATCGGCCAATAGGCATTATCAGACGCCAAAAGTCGGATTCTTACCAAATTCGGTTAAGAAAACTAAACAATTAAAAGAAGTTTATATAGAAGAGACCGAGTTCAAGGAGGATGCAGCATGTCAATTTATCTATTAATTAGGCATAGTCATTAATTATTGTCCAATAAGGACTTCATGTTTTCCTTTTATCTTTAGAAAAGTTTGTGTCTTGTCCTATAACGACTCATATCTACTCATGGGTATAAATATGTACACCCGGGATCATTGTAATTTATCTCTCGATCAATACAATTACTCTCGGCGCATCGCCACCCTCTTTTCCAAGGTTTTACTTATCAACCAGTGGAACTTGGCACCTGACGCGGGGCTGCATCAGCTTTCGATCTCCGGCGAAGGGGTAAGCCTTACGTTTCGCCAGCCCTGGTGAACACATCGGCTACATTGGTTTTGTTCAAGGCTGCATCGATTCAATCTCTTGGATCGCTCTAGTTAGGTTGATATGTTTGCCTACCTGATATTTCAATTATATTTTAATTGCATTGTGTTTAGAGACGCATCGGTTTTGTTGGGACTGTCTCGGTTAGGTCTGATCTTTTATCTTAGCCGATGTCTCTCTATAATCACAATGTTGTTTTAAATAGATTTGTTATATCCATCACGTTAGACAAATCTATCGTCTCATCAAGTATTAGATTATTATATACAATCTTGTGTTGCATCGGTTAGGTTCTACCTACTAAATTATTGTTGATAATATAAATCTTGTTAAGCTGATAGGTTCATGCTAATGTTTTATCGGAGTGCTAGCTGATAAGTTCTCTGGACGTTATGTAATTCAGATTGACAATGTTTTCTACTTGCATCGACCGATCTCCATCTGGGGTTTTGTCGATAATGGCTAGATTACTTTGTTGGCTTAGATTATATATTGTATCCACCACCCTGAAAATCAGTCAAAGGCTTGATTGTTTAGATATTATGTTTCTTTTCATACTTAGTACTGCATCAGTTAAGTTTAATCTACTAAGTTGTGCTTAAGAACCATAATCTCAAGCCTACTTCTGATTGCCAATAATGGTTTCATCGGGGTTTCAGCCGATGAGTTATCTGGACGTTGCATCGACTTACAAGAATTACTTACAAGTTGGTTTTAGCCGATGACAACAAAGATTTTCACTGTTTATCTAATCGTTTGGATTTAACAACATCGGATCTCCAGCCGATGAATGCTTTAACCTGTGGATCAGTGCTTATTTAATCTATCATTACTAGTCGATTGGTTTCTATTGAATTATATTACTGTTATATTACATTATCATCAACTAATTATTTTTATGTCATTATTTACTCAAGTATCAGAATCTATATTGGACATATAGCCGATAGTTCAAAACCCTACCAACATTGGCTGGTATAGGCATCGGCTGGAATGACTACATCGGCTAATCAGCCGATCGGTTCTTTTGATCTCCAATTTATATATCTTGTCATTTGCAGGATCAAACTGACTGTTACACCCGCATCTCATCATTATTTTGGACCTGTACTGGAGCTAAGCAGATCTCCCAGGCCGTCGTGTTTTTACGTCAACAGCTTTCCATACACATACAATTCGTCTTGTATGCCATATGAAATATTCACCACCACGTGCGTTGTTCTCTAGCCTTAGTACCTGGTCATCCAGACACCAACTTCTCTCGACTCATCACCGGCAATACTCTCCCGAGACCTCAAGACACACTTACATATAAATAAATAAATAACCATATTTAAGCACAAGTTCTTTCTTAACTTGACTCAACATTAGCACACAATAGTATAACATACGTATAGAAATCATCTAGAAATCATAAACACGAAGCAATCATTATTAATCAATAAATCAACCCGAAATCGACTACAACTTTTAAAATTTTGAATGTCAATATCTTTTTTAATATTTAGGTCGGGTGTATGAAAAAGAACATATCAATTACATATTTTTCTCATAGTATCAAATTTTTTGTTTGGTTTTATAGATATACTACAAAATAAATCGTTAGGCCATAGGACGATGTCCAAAGCAACATATTTTCTTGACTAGAGCATATGCATCTTATAAGGACTAAACGAGAAGTATTACTGTTATATATAGTTTTGTTAGGTCTCAGTTGCTAGAAATTTTCTTATTTTCCAATAATCTAAATTCGCATAGTATATATACTTTAGCTTTAGTGTAAGTTTGCTGGAACTTTTAGCTTGCTTTACGTTATACTACAGTTTTATGGGTTAATCTAGATGTATTTCTTTTATATATTCTTCTCTATTTTTTTCCTTTTTGTGATTTCAAGTTAAAAAGAGCATCCAATAAACATGTGAATTGCTGGATATTGATGTTGTGGTTGATATATATCATGATAGATAAAAAGCGGTCATTCCACGAGTGGTGAGTTAGAAAAAAAAAACATAGGTTTTAACTCTAACCCGTGCATCTGGTTATCCCTGGGAAATCTAACCCTGGTAAAAAAAAATTAGTACAGTAGGTTTTTAAATTCTTACACGACATGATACATGGGTTGCACAGTAATGTGGTTCCTGTTGATGCAGTTATGTGATTTTACGTGTCGGCAGTTCAACAGGTCTGAGAAAAATGCTGCTGATCAAGGGAAATTTCTGTGTGGCCCTATAGTGAAAAATGCCATTTATTATCTTCGTAATCAATAAGAGGCCGCCGAAGTCTGTAACTGTATTTTTAGAAAAGTATGGAAATGTAACAGCATAGGGAAATACTCATACCAGTTTAATACATTCAAACTACTCCCTCTGTCCCAAAATCTAGCTACTTCTGTTAGTACCTATTTTAGACTAGTCAAAAGTTAAAACTAAAACAATCAGAACTATGATATGTTATACAATCAAGGTTTCTGGAACTATAATTCACTCATGTCTGGCCAAAGGTTCAAACCAAAGTCAGGTTTTGACAGTGAAAACGAAGCATATTTATTTTTATTTTTCTCACAATGCCTTCAACCAATGTACACTGGCCAAAGTAGAAGACTGATCTGATCAGCCTGCTAGATCAAGTTGTGTCCTATTCCTCCCCAACAAACGGAGGTTACATTCTGATTCCGGGTGGTGTTTGCCACCCACCCCAGATTGTTCATCTTCACTGTAAAATGGTCAAATACAATGACCAGCTGTGATACACATGGCCAACGCGCGAATCTAGTCATAAATCCTTGTTTCCGTTTGATAAATGGCGGACCCTATATCCCCACATCCCTGCCTGGCAGTGCTCAGAAAGTTAACATCTCTATTAAGCTTCAGTTCAGAGGATACGGTGACAAAGCTGGTATGGTTGCAGTGAGGTAGTCATGTGCTACAAGCTCACCTCCTTTGGTAGGCTGATCTCCAAGAAATATAAGCTGCCAATGCAAAAACCAGAGATTAGTTGTGTAAGAATAGCATGTACCGCTCCAAGGCATGTGACGGCATACACTGCGGTATAAGATTGACTAGCCGTTCAGTGTCAAGGTCAATAAGTTAATCCAAAGGTCCAGTCTATTCATTTGATATATTTTAATTTTGATGACAAGTTTATGACAATGATGCTTTAGAAATTCACCACTTTTGAGCATTATAATCGGTCAAGTTACTCGTATTCCAGGGTAGAAGTGCTTCAAAAATTATAAAGGCAAGTCTTTACTGAATGCAAATCCACATTAGTCACAATGGATGAGCTTCAGCAAACCTTGCATTTGAAACATGAAGGCATGAAACATATTAAGTTATTCACAGTACTTCATTTGAAACATCAACAAACCTTGCAGACATGAAGGCCATGCCAACAAACACTGCTTTGACAGCCTGCTTTTGACCAGCATAGTCAAATGCTAGAGGTAACATTTCATGCAAAGTAAGGAAGGCCATAACCCCACCAACTGCAGAAAGGCACATGGGAGGTCAACAAAGTGCACAATACTGATACCAGTTTTTCTTTTTATTAACAGTCTGACCTGAACCAAGTAGCCCTTCAAGAACTTCAGGATTTAAGCTGCTCGGAAACAAGTAAGCTGCAGCAATCACATTTGCATCAGCCTTCAGCACTCAGTGGATATACTCCAGAAGAAAAATATTACAGAGAAGTGCATATGAAATAGCATACCAACAATGATCACTCCTAGTGGCTCAGCGAAACCAGAGAGGGTTGCAACTTTAAATGCTTGCCATTTGCTTTGACATGTGAAAAAAGGAACAAGTTATATTTACTGTGGTAGAAGAAAGTGTTACAAAATTACAATAGAACTATCAGAAACATGCTATTATTGCAAATTGAAAAGGTTAAGCATCATTTGCCTTTTTGCTAAAGCAAAACCATTAGAAATTATTAATGCTCTGTAATCCTGCAAGAGCAACAGGTGGAATGTAGTAGATAAGAGTAGTCCGCCACTGTGACTAGTTCCCAAATCGTACACACTTATCCTCAACAATTCATGACTTCAACTAGTACACTCTTTTTTTTTTACCAGTAACTAGTCACTCTTTTGTCTATAGAAAATCTCAAACCCATAACATATATTCTTTAATGAACTCATTTCTGAAGGCTACCGTGAACCATATAAACTTAATTCAGTTCCTCTCTACATGGAGAAAATAGGTACCTGTTGGTAGCAAAATAGAGTGGTAGAGCTACAGCAACCCCCTGAGAAGGTGGGAAAAAACAACTAATTAGGGCTTCAGATAAATACTACAGTAAATGAACCAAATTATGTAGAAGTTAAAAGAAGTTGTCCAAGACTCTATCCTGCCACACTCAACAACGATTCAGATACAGCTACATAGACTTGTTGAGATCTACAAAATGTAAAAAAGGTTGCAGCTTAAGGGCATATATAATTAACCAAACTTGAGACTTTCTTTGCCTTGTCATGATTTAGTTTGCCATAACGTTGAGAATTCATATTAAACTGATAAATGAAATACCAGATATTTTCTAAGAGGCAAACTTTAGATGGCATTCAAATCTTTCTGCAAGCACATACAGCAAGCAAGGTTATCCTAAGTGGCAATATGCAACATTAAACTGTAGTTAAGAATGCTCATGGACCAGAAATGCTGATAAGTTGATTTATCTACCTCTGGTATGTTGTGTAAAGCAATAGCAATAGCCAAGTTCAGTCCCACACGAAGGCCCTGCAGTTTTTCATCATAACAAAACACGTTCAGGGCAAGCTAACAAAAATCCAACATGATATCTATTGGAACACAGAATGATATTAAATACAACTAGCAACTAGGCCAAGCCAACTACTCAAACATAGTAACTAATGGAACACCAAAACAATGTTATATAGACCAGAGCTAGCAAAGGCTTTGAAAGGCGGTCAGTCCCACGTAACTTCTATTAGATGAAAATGCAAGTTACAGATCCCTTCAACAGATGAATGATACCACTATATTGGAATGATGAATATACAAAAGCAATACCTTCATGGATCCCAAAAATACTGCCATCCCCTCTGGAAAGTTGTGCAAGCTGATCCCTGCAGGCTCAGAATAAGTATCAAATCAGATTATTGTAGTATCTCAAGGAACAAGAAAGCAAAGCCACACAACATATATCAAAAAATAGTACGAATAATGACCTGGTGTAAGTTCAATAGGAATGCATGTCTGGTTGTATGCTTAGGCTGTGTTTGTTTTGCTGTGCTGGGAACTCACCCTCCCAGCACGCAAAACGGAGCGATTTATTAGCGTATAATTAATTAAGTATTTGCTTTTTTTTTTTTGAATGACTACTATGATTTTTTGAAGCAACTTTCGTATAAAAATTTCTTGCAAAAAACACACCATTTAGCAGTTTGAAAAGTGTGTGCACGGAAAAGGAGAGTGGTGAGTTGGGAAAGTAGAGGAAAGAACACACCCTTAGTGATACAGAAGTCTTAGTTTCTTACCAACAGCAGTAATGATTCCACTGAATAATACTTGCCGACGATGTTTTTTCATCATATCTTTACCCGACCCATCATCGTCAGTCTGCTTTCCTCAAACCAAACATAGAGAACTAAATTCTGTTCAGCCTTGATATTTGGAAACAGACTAATATGATTGTGAAAATATCATTAAGTCTGCTCATTCCAACCTGCTTCTTGCCTGCATCAGCTGTGGGCACAACGGTTGGCTCTGGAATAAACTTGACAACCAAACCAAAGAAAAGAACTCCAGCAAAAAACTGCCAAATATTATTAGTTAACAATGGTTGCTGCTTATTGTATGAGATAGATTGGCATTACATTGGCATGGATACTATAACTATAGGCAAAGCATGACTGACCCAAAGGTTGCCCTTCAAGAAGCCAATAGAATTCAATGCATTGTGTGCCAAATCTAGAAAGGAAATGCTCAACATAAGTCCAGCAGCAAAACCCTGTATTCAGTAACAGCAAGAGATCAATCTACCGAGAACCAATAGCAAAACCAGAACTTGCTTAAAAGATAGTGAAGTTGCTCCATTACTATAGAGAACAAAGCTTATCACCTGTAGAAGCCCAAGCATCTTAAGATTAGGCGTCGGATTCAAAATCACAAACAGCGCACCTGAAAAACAGAAAATTGGAGCTTCTAAAGTGGGAATAATGGCACGAAGAAGCCTTGCTGGAAACCCTCCACATAGTATTAGGCACAGATTTAAAAGAGAGTACTCATCGCTCAATGTCCTGAGATCATTCACAGTCACAAATTGTCAACCAAACATAATGAAGTACAATGTGGAACCATGGG
Organism: Oryza punctata; assembly: GCA_000573905.2. Taxonomy (NCBI): domain Eukaryota; kingdom Viridiplantae; phylum Streptophyta; class Magnoliopsida; order Poales; family Poaceae; genus Oryza; species Oryza punctata. The sequence goes on along the minus strand of CM002489.2, from coordinate 5,083,888 downwards.
GGTTAAAAGTGTATTTTGACCATGCAACGCCATTTATTAGTATATTGTCATAAAGAGAAAACCACACCCTGCCACTAAACTTGTCAAGTTATGCCACTTATTTACAAGGGACTGTCTAGATGGCATTTGACAAAAAAAGACCTCACAAATCATGCGAATTCTAGACCGTTGGATCGCTTTAAGATTCGTGTTGGCAATTCTAACCCTAACCCCTCTCCCTCCCCTTGTCATTCCAGGCCGCCGCCGCCTATCGCGCGCGCACTGCCTCCGCCGCTGCCCCACGCGCCGGCCTCGCAGGCTGGCCGGAAGGGGTCAACGGCGCCGGCGAGCCCCCCTCCTCCCCTCCCCCTGGCCGGCCTCCTCCCCTACCCCCCTACCCCCTCTCTTCCCCAACGGACGGCACGAGTGCCCCCGCCCCACCATCTTCCCTGTCTCCGGCGGCTCCTCGCCGCCGGAGCTGCCACCACTAGCTGCCGCCTCCTAACCACTAACCATCGGATCCGCCGTCTCCTAGCCGTTTGCCCCCATCACTGATGCCGGCCCACCATCCTCCTCCATCCCCTCTGTTTCGGCGCCGCCGCCGGCGCCTCGCCGCCCGCCCATGTCCACCGCCCACCGTCGTGCTGCCGCCTCCCACGGCCATCCCTCTAAGCCCGGTGATCCCCCCCCTCTTCCCCCTCCCCCCACCCCCTCCCATCCCCATCTCAACCCGGGACCCTAAACAATAATTCCATTGCTTTCGTCGGGGTCGCCGCAGTTGGAGAAGGTGTCGCCAGAGCTGGAGGAGAAGAGCTAAGGTCGCCGGAGCACGAATCGCGAAGCAAATCCCAAGGTCAGTAATCTGCATAATTTTGGCCTCAAAAATCATTCACTAGCCATTTAGCCATTCCGTATTTTACAATACCCCACTGCTGACCTTAAAACAAAAATCTGATGAATCATTGTGATCAATTAATTTTCATATTCAGAGGCCTAAATAGCAAAACATTCATCACTCACCAGCCAAAATGGTACAGGGAGATACTGGATTCTGAACTCTATTTTTTTAACCAAAAAAAAAAAAGGAATCCTGAATTCTAAGTTCCAGTTTGCTAACAAAGGATGCTCTGAATTTGCATGCAATTCACCTACGAGCGTTAGTAAGACAGAATTCACTATCGACACCTCAAATTCACCAAAACGTACAAGTTCCTAGGAATGCGAGATGCTCAGTCACTTGGGCGATTCCTCCAAGCAGCGAAGCCCGCAACTATACTACTCAAAGTCTCAAACGGCTTAACGCACCCGCGAAACGCGGAACCGAAACCCTAGGAAACCGCATCCAAACCGAAGGAAACTTGAGGGGAAGGCGAGGGCCGCCGTACCGATGGACGTGCTGAGGCCGCCGACGAGCGATAGGGCGAGCGCCACCAGCACCTGCGACTCCATTGGCGGCGGCGCGCGCGCGCGACGGAGAGAGACAGAGAGAGAGCTAGGGCTCGCGGGGATCGAGGCGGGAGGATTGGGAGGAGGAGATGCGGAGAAGCTTTGCTGCGGCGAGAGAGAGAGGACGGCGTCTTTTGCTAATCAATCACCATGCTTATTATGCTTTCGGTTTGGTCAATAGAGAGGGGAATTTTGGCTTTGTAAATTTTCAATCTTTCTTTTTTGTTCTCTTTTGTCAGGGCATATCGGCAACTTGTGTTCATACAGTGGTGAATCTACGATAGAAGTTAGGGTCCAATTCATAATAATTATTTAATTTTTCACTTATATATTAATTAATATGATATAATTTAGTTATAATTGAATAATTTACCTGGGATTCAAGAACCGCGAGAAACTATACGCAGGATCACCACTAGTTCATGGCACTTCTTTTTTTAATGGATTTGATATCGTGGATCATGTACATTCAATAGTTGAGATCTAACTATAAGAGTAAATATAACATGTGGAATTTAAGTATATATTCACCTTGTCTGAAAATAAACAAATATATAATATAGGATGTGGGAGCAAATACGTTATATTTAGTACTCGAGAAATCATAAAGCTATTGGACGAACAACCAAAATTTTATGGTTAGTCTACAAGATAACATAATTTTTATAGCGATGTCGTAGATGATATGGTAGATTTTTTTTTATTTCGAGGAGACAAGCACTTAACACAAATATTGTTTGTCAGTTTTATAAGTTAAATAAGATAATATAGTTGGGCTAATACAATAGTCAGCCGCATGAATCATGCCATCCATCCACCTACTCCTGCTACCATTCTAAGCTTGAGCGGCAGATGGTTCTCCATGCCACAAAACGACCTGTGTTCATGTTTACCGTTTTCGATAAATTTATAAAGATCTGAATGTATTTCAAACAAAAAAAACATTTAACAAAGAACAAAACAATTCATGCTATATTAAATTGACATAAGATCACGGTTACAAACTTACAAATGTGAATTTGAGCAGGTACAACGTCAGAAGACAAATTAAACAATATGATAATAATCACAATTCACAAACACGTAAATTAAAAACAAACCAAAACAATCAAATTAGCCAACGAATTAGATTAGATTTTAAATTAAAAACCCAAATAAACCACCAGCCGCGTTCTCCCACGCGAGGCTCTCTCGCTCTCCTCATCATCAGTGCAGGCAGTAGGCGAGGAAGGAGACCACGACGGCGGCGGCGGGTGCGGCAGCGACGGCGGTGGCGCCGCTGGCGGACCCGGGGCCCGGCGCGGACGCCGGGGACTCGGATGCCGCGACCACGGAGGCGGACGCCGCCACGGCGAGCAGCGCGGCGCAGGCGATCTTCTTCATCTCCATCGCGGGCGGCGGCGGCGGCGGCGGCGAAATTGCCGGGCTCTGCGGCTGGTCGGCGGCGGCGGAGACGGTGATCTTCTCGACGGCTTCTCGGCTGCAGGCGCGCGGTCGGTGGCGTTGAGCTGCGAGGCGAGGCGAGGCGCGCGGGGCATTTTAATGGCGGCGCGAGCGGCCATGAGCGAAGCTCGGGTGGAGCTCGCCAAAAATGGAGGTGGTGATTAGCGGGTTTGCCAAGATAGGGGTGGTGTGATTAGTGGAGGTGATTAGTCGATTTGGTGGCCTGATTAAGTTGTAATCTAATGGCGCTTGCCATTTCGACCCCATCGAGAACCGGGAAATTTCAACAAATTTCAATCGAATTTTACTGTTTAAACTCTAAAATTTTCAAATACTGTTCCAACCCCCTCAAAAATCTGATTTCTAGCCGTCTCAAAGTCACAAAAAATTTCGCAAAGACCAACCAGTTTTTATCAAAATTGTTCATGCGAATTTTATTCGAGCTTCCCAAACCACTCGGTTTTATGACGAGTTTCGTTTGAAAGTTCATCAGAATTTAGTGAAATTAGAGCTGTGCTCACAATTCAACCCCAAAACGAGATTGCAAACCCGCCTCTCGTCCCTGTTGATGATGCGTTCTTGTTTATATCGTTTACAAGCGTAAATAACTCAGGCAGCTACTGGATTAACTTATACAGAAACTGGATCATAAGTTCACATCCAAGAACCATTTAAGATTTGATTATACACATATGCAGTGATGCTAAAGATCAGCCCCGGTTTCAGCAAAATGCAAGAAGTTCAGATTCCAGCCTGAACTTGCACTACAACAAAAGCAGCTAATCTCATAGATACTAAGGATCAGAATATCACACAATCTGATCTGTCAAAGATAGGCCTGATAAACAAACTTGATGAAACAGGATTGCACAAGCCACAAGGGAGGCTACAAGGCGAATCATTTGCGGTTGGCGCGCTTTTTCTCGAGCCTCTGACGAGCTCGCTCAAACTCCTCTTCCGTGGGCTCCGAGCTGCTGCTCCCCTTGGGGTCGCATTTGGACATTATGGATGAGAGCACCGAGTCGAACCGGTCCTTCCTCTGTGCCCTGCGCTGTGAGATCGCAAGGATCAGATCATTCTCCTCGCTCTTCTTCTTCTTCCTGTGACAAGGTTTCGAGGCAAAAGCAATAGTGAGAAACTGATGGTAGATAACATCTCGGAAGGCGAATTACTTGGGAGATAAGAGAATGAGAGCTTACTTCACTCTTCTCTCTAATGGGTTTGTGGGAGGTTCAATCTCGGAGATCTTCTTGGCCCATTTATCATATGCTTTTGTTGACTTCAGCTCACCTACAAAAAGGAAGGAAATGGAAAGGAGTTTAACCATTAGAGAAGTTTCAGGGAATAGATTGAGTTAGCATGATAAGCTAAGCACTTTGCCAGCGCTTCATTGTAGAAAGGGAATAGAAAAAGGTATTCAATATTATATGATAAAATTATATGGCAACAGCGTATAATTATTTACCTTCAGCAATTGCCTCATCAATTATATCCTTAAAGCGATGGGAGTCAAGCTTTGGATCTGAGCAAATCATTGAACAGAAAAGCCTGCATACAAGGGCACCAAATTAAAATAGAAATGGAACCCAATTATTCACTTGTAATTCATTGCCTTCTGTATAGAAAATTAATCAATATTAAATTTTGTAAGCCACCTGTTCATGTTGCCTTTAAATTTTGTATATAGATCCTTCAAGTCCCTTTTTTCAGAATCTGACCCTCTGTACTTGCCTTCGAATTCTTCAATATCAGCCTCAGTAACCTGGAGAAGTGTAGGTCATCACCAATCATTGTATAAGTGAACAGACAGCATAAGTTTCTCGTTGATATGGACCAAAAAGATACCTTTTTGTAAACAGCTCTGAAGTACTCCTGAAGATTGTCTGCAGCTTCTCCAACCAGTGCCTACAGGAAAAGACAAAACTTCAGAAAATCTACTGGGAGTGAAAGGTTGGAAATCTATTGGGAGTACTACTTGGAATCAGGTGCTCACATCATCATCAGCAATTCCAGTCTCATCATATAATGCCCTTTTCTCCTCATCCCCAAGGATAGATATCACCTTCTGAAGCTGCTGAAATTTCTCCTTGGCTTCCTGACATCACATAACACCTCGATTGATACAAATGACACTTAATCCACGGAAAAAAGATCGGAAACAAGATCCTACCTCATCTCCAGGATTCTTGTCTGGATGAAGACGTAAGGCCAACTTGTGATAAGCCTTCTTTATTTCCTGTTGTGAAGCTGTCCTCTCAACCCCTAAGATCTTCAGAATGAAGAAAGGAAACATCAACTTAGTTACTTGTGTTATAAAGAAAGACAAAACTGAAGCTAACAATTGTTTCTGATTGCATATGTACTGTAGGTTCCTTTCCACAGCTTCGCTTAAAAATAAATAATTTAGGCTGATTCACTGAGCTAGCTGCAGCTGCACCGCAGACAACTGCTGCAGGAAACCAGCAATGCCCTTTGCTAGGTGTCACTGCTAGAGAGGTAGCAGCACAATAAGTTGCTGCTAGCTCAGCCTATCGGAGCCACGGTTTCTGGTTGCAATCTTATGACTTGTGGCCCGTTTGAAGTCATTTACATGAATTTCCATGTAATCTTTCAGCTCTTCTTTGGCATTCATTAAGCTTAGGTTTCAGCAACATTTCCTTAAGTCTAGATTTTTTTAACACACTAAACACAATCTAGTAGTGTGTGCCAATTGATTATAATTTTTCAGCACATATGAAGACAAAAAAATACCTTGGATGTCTGAACAGCTGGGACATATTTAAGAATTATTGAATTAAGCTATGTAAGTAAAGTGATGCTATTGTACTTGCTTTTAAAACTAATAGTGGTATAGCTTGAGATGAACCACCAGTCACAAACCTCTTGTACCTCTTGCACACTCTACCCAGTCATTGGTGTTTTCTGATTTATCAGATGAGATGATAGACCCTTTTTATTTGACAATATAATTTTTTAACGACACAATACAGCTAAGATTGAACTATGTCCTCAATGTATGTGCTAATATTACTAGACTGAGTAAGAGGCCCAATCTCCCCTCTCACACCCAGCCCCATAGCTGTATTGAGTGTTTGGCATTAACTCCAGATTCCAGAACATAATAAAAATTAGATTTAGCCATCAATTGGACCTTCATAAATTCTGTGGTAGTAGAAACAGGGTAGCTCAAAGGCAAGAATGGCATCCCATCCAAAGAGCAATTGGCGGGAAAGCCAGCAAGACTATAAAAGAGGATTAAGTCATTGGAGAGGTACTACTACTATGAGGTCCAAAATTAGAGTTGGAGTTAAGCTTGAGTCAATAAGCACTCTCCCATGTCGCTCGTACGGCTCCGCATTTCACAACAAGTCAAATGTGAGCCTTCAAGCAAACTGCCTGCGTGTTTCGGATCCTAAATGCTTAAGCATTCACGTTGATGCTTAAGCAACTGCCTTCGTACTTCTTTTTAGATCATGATACATCAGTGGCACAATCTTACAGGCCAATTGTTTTTGCACATTGAAATTATGATACTCACAGCTGCTCAATTCGAGGAGGTGATCTGAGAGGCAAAGGTGGGCTCTATACTTATACGCTACTAACACGCGATCAATCCGCGCAGCGAACCACGAAATTCCCCAACGGGCGAAACCTGACGCGACATCGGATAAACAGAAACGAAAGCAATCCGCTATCGCATCGAACAATCAGATGCACTCCTCACCCTCGAATCCCAAAAAAAAGAACAGTGATCCAGGCATCCAGCACACAATTCGACCAGACCAACACCACCACCACCGCCGCCGCCGCAAATCAACCACTACCCGTACTGGAACACCTCGGAAGCCATGACCCTAGGGTTTGGGGTTGGGGATTTACCTCGTAGAGGCTCTTGCTCTCCGCGGCGGCCGGCGCGGGCTCCTCCTCCTCCTCGCCGCCGCCGTCGCCGTCGCGGGAAACCCTAGCCCTCCTCTTGCGGCCCATCTTGGGGGAAGAGCACTACTCGTGTAGAGGAGGAGGCGGCTGCGGCGAGATTTTATAGCTGGAGATGGAGGGGAAGGCGCGGGTGTGGGAAATTTTTCCCGCGCATTTTGGTTCGCGCCGGGATTTGGCGGCGTCTCGTCGAATGAACCACCCGCCATGGAGGGTTCGATGGAAAATGCTATACTCCCTCCACTACGAATTAAACATATTGTTTATCTAAATTCGTTATGCTATAATGTATCACATTCACCTTAAATCTCTTATATTATGGGACGGAAATCTCTTATATTATGGGACAGAGAGAGTACACCGGAGAAACAGTAGAGGGAAGGGATTAGCCACGTTGGATATAAAAACACGAGTATATACCAGTTCTTGATTTGCAAAAATCTTTTAGTATGTGCTTGATAGAATCATAGAATCAGTACAACTCGAGTAAACATGAGTTATCTCAAAAATTTAGGGCTCTATCAAATGTTCATATTTATTTATTTATTGAGTGCAAATGTATAATTAAAATATATATATACAATAAGACATATGACCGGCTATGAGATCTCTAACCCTACGGAATAAATATATGTGATCACGTAATGCATCATTGCTACCTATATTAAATCAACCATAGTTCTAAAGAGAGTGGCTATGGTAATGGATGAGTAATTAGTGAGAGGTCCTCCACAGAGAGGAGAGACGAGGAAGGACAGGAAGGTTCTGTTTGGGGATCTTAAGGTTTTGAGAAGCAGCTAGTTGGTAGCCAGTTTCTGAGAATCTGGAGGAACTAGGTTTTCCAGTTTCTTGTTTCTAGATCATTTTCTGGATTCTACAGTTTCTCAGAATCTAGATAAAAAAATAGACTGCTTGGGAGGACTTTTGATTCTGGAAGAAGCTGTAATAGCTAGAAACTCTCCTAAATAGGTCCAAAGAGTGGATGCCCACCTCACTTTGCTAAAATTTTGTGCTAAATGAGTGGTAAACTGTTAATTGTGTGGCTCCAAAATTAAGGATCACGCTTGTGGGTTGTGGCAAACTTCAACTAAGAAAAGGGTCTATGACGAGTGGGATCAAAAGAGAAGAAAGTGTACCACGTTAGAATTGCAAAAACAAACCAAACAATAGACATAATTGATCAAACTAACCTACTTAAGTATGGTAAAATGTGGCATTAACCAAACATGCCCTAATTATTTGTGCACAGGGATGGAAAATAGGCATGGGGCAGCTAGGACTAAAGCTTCATATATACTAGCTCCGTAGTTTCCATTAAAAATGCTATTTAATTTGTGAAAAAAATTAAGCTCCAGACAATTAAGCCATATATGTAAAAGTTTTCAGGTTCCACCGCTGTTTGCACATTCTCCTTTGTAGAAGAGAATGGAATGGATAAATGGTGTATATTTTTGGTTATAGTGCAGGATCATAAAAATTAGACTCTCGTGCATGTAATTGTCCCATTGGCTGCTTCTTACATATGCTGAAAATGACTCGTACCATGATTTGGAGCTAATTTTTACCCTACTGCTAAAACCTTAGCAAGTTTTGATACAACCAAATTGGGTAGTATTGAATTTGAACTACCATAGGTAAAATTTGGTAGCAAACTAAACATGTACTTGTTACTATTGAAGTTACCAAAATTTTGGTATAGCAATAAGTTGGTATCAAACCAAATAAGCCCAACATATCTTAATTCACCTGGGTATCTAATGTTTTGATGAATACTAGTACAATACAAGATCTTACAAGCTTTGGTTAAGAAAAAGACAAGGATGAAGTACATACTAGCAGCAGCGAGCATTGAGCACCCACGTCACTCAGCGCATGTATGCTTCTTTTACGCCAAATGTTTATACCCAACATACCTAATTAACTAGTACGAAGCGACTTGATCCAAACCCTTATGATTGAGGCCTCGTTTAGTTTCCTAAAAAAATTTCCTAGAAACATCACATCGAATCTTTGAACACATGTATGGGGAGCATTAAATATAGATTAAAAAAGCTAATTACACAGTTTGCATGAAAATCGTGAGACGAATCTTTTGAACCTAATTAGTCCATGATTAGTCGTAAGTGCTACAGTAACCTACATGTACTAATAACGGATTAATTAGGCTTAATAAATTCGTCTCGTGGTTTCCAGGCGAGCGGTGAAATTAGTTTTTCCATTCGTGTCCGAAAACCCCTTCCGATATCCGGTCAAACGTCCGATGTGACACCCAAAAATTTTCTTTTCGCGAACTAAACAAGCCCTGAATTAAATCCTCGAAAACTAATCTTACCCCTACATCAACACTACCCATCATCCATAGTTCAAAGCAAGTTGGTCTGATCACATTCTTTATTTTTATTATTTTGTACACTTGATAAGGCATATACATTGCATAACAAATTTCATGGACACAAGAATATCAAGCAGCCAAATAATGCTTTATATCTAGGACAACCTATATGTTTCATTTATAAGGCAATATGATTTTATAGGAAATTAATGGTTATGAACATGTTATCTTTTCATCCCAAGCGGCTCCACATATTTCATCTACAAAGGTAGCAATAATTTTATACGACTATCATATGAACACGTTCTATTTTCATTTTAGACGGGTTCATATTTTTTCACAGTATTACAATAGAAAAACCAAATTCCAACAATATAATAAAATATTTAATAATTAAATAATTAAACACAAGCATCACACCAACAATAAAGAGAGGAAAAGGGGCACCGCTCTCCTCCTCCACCTTCTTCCCCAGCAAGAAAGAAAAGCCCCTACTTTTAAAACCCCACATCTCCCAGGGACCCAACTGCAAAACCCACACCCTCCCTTCGATCCCAGCCGTCCAACCACCATCCCCACCACGATCTAACGTCCCACAACCCCGCCACGTGGCGTAAATACCCCTCAAACCGAGGGGTAAAGGGGTAATTTCCCGTCTCCATTGGGGGCTTTCTTTTTTATCAGTGTCTCTCTCCCCCACCTTCCCCTGAAGAGAGAGAGAGAGAGAGACGAGACGCCACCACCCGCACCGAGCTCGCGATTCCAATCCACGCACGCCTCCTCCTCCTCCGCCACCGCCGCCGCCGCGACCAGGGTTAGGGTTTGCTCGCTTCCTCCCTCTTGCCCCCTTCCTGATTTCCCCACCTCGAGTTTATGTGGGGCCGTGTTGATCTGTGGGTTTCTTTTTCTTTTCTTTTCTTTTTTTGGGTCGATTCGATCGATCGATCGATCCGCGTGCCGTTGGTCTTGGGGGGGGGGGGGATCGGTTTTGGGTGGGTAAGGGGATCTGATGTGGGGGTCGTTATTTGATTTGGTATTTGATGTGGTTGGTTATTACTTATTGGGCTCGAGGGGAAAGCGTTTATGTTTGAATTTTTTGTTTTGTTTTTTTTCGGTTGGGTATGAGGCTATGTGATATTTTCTGGGTGGAAATGATTAGATTCGCGTGAGTTTCCTGGATTTTTTGGGGTTGATTTGTTGTAGAACTGCGGGCGGTTAATCATTTCTCGGGGTAAATGTGACTGATTAAAACATGTTATAGCAGATTTACGGTGTCTGAATTTGATTTCGTCGAAATGGATAGGCGCGTTTGGTTGATAAGATGAGGAATCCACTTTTGAGGTGGCGATTGTGATGAGCCTCCTAAAAATTAGGATCTTGTTTGATAAAAGTGTAAGCTCGCCGCAGTGAGTTATAGGTTATTTTAGAAGTCACAATTATATGGTCATTTCGGTAAGGAAATTGTAGCAACTAGGTGCCTCTTGGATTATCTTATGGCCCGATTCAATCAGACACTTGTTGATTTATCTGTAGTTGAATTTGTTTCTTGTACTCTCTTGGGTATTGAGCTTTGCATTGTTTGTTTGATGAGCAGATCACAGTTGAGATGGAACACAAGGAGGCTGGCTGCCAGCAGCCTGAGGGCCCAATCCTTTGCATCAATAACTGTGGCTTCTTTGGCAGCGCGGCGACCATGAACATGTGCTCCAAGTGCCACAAGGAGATGATCATGAAGGAGGAGCAGGCCAAGCTTGCTGCCTCCTCCATCGATAGCATTGTCAATGGTTGTGATGGTGGGAAGGAGCATATTGTTGCTGCCAGTGGTAGCACGGCGGTGGCAGTGGCTCAGGTCGAGGCGAAGACGCTTATTGTGCAGCCTACCGATGTTGCGGGCACCAGCGAGGAAGTTGCTGCTGTCCCCAAGGTCAAGGAAGGGCCGAACCGGTGCGCTACCTGTAGGAAGAGGGTTGGGCTGACGGGATTCAACTGCCGGTGTGGTAACATGTATTGTGCGTTGCACCGCTACTCCGACAAGCATGAATGCCAGTTCGACTACCGGACTGCGGCTAGGGATGCCATCGCCAAGGCCAATCCAGTGGTGAAGGCTGAGAAGCTCGACAAGATCTAAGGCGGCTAGGGGCGTGGAATGGATTGCAACCTACAAGATTTCAACATCCACCTTCGCTGCTCTATCCTCACACTTCTTCTTGTTGGCTGCTGCATTTCTTAAATTGTTCAACATTGTGATGCACACTGCATCCTGGCAGCTGCAAGAATTCATCCTCTCAGTCAAGTCAAGTGGTTTGCGTGTTGGATATGTTGTGTAATCTTTATTCTTGGTGGTTTTCGGTCAGTATTGTGGTGTCTCATTTAGCTAGCTCTGTGATGTACTATGTCCCATGCTTGCTACATTTCAATCAGTAATAGTTATCAGCAATGGTCCATCATATTGCCAACATGTCCATTATTCATTTTTCCTTCAAGATTATTTATGTATGCACCTCTATCTGGTGCACATTCAAATTCATGTATGTTCAAAGAAGTTTGCCGGATTGTGCTTGGTTGGCTGTGTCTACTCTAGATTGAAAACCGGATCTGAGAGGAAATTGTGACAAATGACAAGTTAGTTCTCAGGTCACTACTCTATCCCCAAATGGTCATTCTTTAATGCTACTGAGAGTAGTTTGGATTAGATCTGCAACATGTAACACTGAAAGTTAAGCATGCGAAGCTGCTCTGTTTCAGTAATCTGGGATGTAGTTAATAATCTGCCTTAAAGTTCAAGCCTCTATTTACTTGTGATCTGAACCAGCATACATATCTTTGTCATGAAGATAATCATTTTGTTTGATTAATTTCCTGGTGCAAGGCAGCTGCAGTTCTGATTCAATTGATAATTCCACAGATTCTGACATCTGCTCCCAAATTCTGCCCCCCTTATATTATCCAATTGAAATCCTTAGGTGGATAATTTCACAGATGCTTACATTTTGTTATATAACTTGATTGGCATGACTATGGATTGCAGAATAAACCAAATTGTGCCAAAAGATTCTTTGCAGAGAATGACTTCTTTTCCCCCCTTGATTTGTGCCATTGTGGTTGGGTGGGTTTCTTTAGGCATGATGGGTACATTGATCAACTCCTTTGCCGGGTGTTAAGCTGAAATGCATTAAACAATGCAGGCACTAATGGTGAGCTCTGATCAGCTGAGATTCCTTCGTTGTTTATTGAATTGGATAGGATCTCCAGTTTGTCGTCCTCCCAGTCGCTGGAGATGTATTTTATGAGACTTAAACTGCTGTTACCTGCTCTGATCTTATATTGTTGTACTAATGCCATTATAGTGTATATCACGCAATCCTGATAAGAACAGATGAATTTGTTTTCTTTTTGTGTTTACCAGACAAAAGTCAGAACAATGGAGATGAATAGTAGCACCTACTGCATAGATAAATAGTATTACCTCCGTCTCAAAAAATGTTACTACCGGCCTAGTTATTTTCTTCAACTCCAAACTTTAATTCCTTCGTTTTTCGTCAGTATATTTTTTAAACGGTTAAATGGTGAATTTTTTCTTCTTTAATTTATGTATAGAAGCGTGCTAATCAAATAATTTATATGTAGAAGTTGTTTTAAAAAATCAAATAAATCCATTTTTTAAATTTATATTAGTTAATACTTAATTAATTATGTGCTAATTACATTTCTCGTTTTGCGTGCACTTAAATTTTTTCTTACTTTGGATGGAACGAACACTGCCTCAGTAGTAACATTTTGGGATGGAGGAAGTAGCACCTACTGCATCATATATGTTGCAGGATAGCTGTATCTCAGCAGCATTTTCAGTTACCAAGATACAAAATGCCAGAGAGAAAAACTCATGATTCCACAACATTGCACTAAACTCAGTAAAATTTATCCTACAATTTCAGAAGAAACAAAACATTTCCTCTTTGGTTGCATATTCAAAATTACAGTATACATAAGGACGATCATTATTCTGAATTCTTGATTCTTTCTACTAAGGAATAATCTTTGCAAGGGTCAGGCCCCAAGGTTGAAGTAAACCGTGTAGAATTCGTCTCTCAGGCTGTACAATGGTTCAAGTAGGAAGTTCCTCTTCACCCCCTTTGCAATGAAGCTGATAGGATGGTACTGCCTCAATGGAGCAGCCTGCACAAAGCTCGCGGCCTGCTCGAAAATCCCATTGATGCTTGGGAGAGAGCTCTTGCAGCTGACCTGAATATTTGTTCCCACGGAGTAATTCGTGCCTGTCACCAGGAAGCATCCCGGTTTGGTCCCGAGCTCGAGGGAGACCGAGTTCGGGTTTCCATCAAGCCCGGGTACAATTTTGAAGAAGGAATCTTCGGAACTCTTTTGCGCGGATAGGGTAAGGTTGTTGGTGATCACCGTTCCTGGGAGGTCAAATGGTTCTATCTGCAGAGAGGTCCCCTTCAAGGTTGCACCCTGGGTGTCAAGCTGCCCTGCTGAGTCCTGAGGATGTACTCTGAATGTCGCGTGGATGGCGGTATCAGTGCCATCGACCATCGGCCGTTCTTGCATTGCGAGAGAGCCATTCGCGCTCGAGAGGACGAAGGTCTTTCCGATGGATTCTTGTGTGAAAGTCACCAGTTGTGAGTTATATGATGAAGGGACTGCAGATATCCAGTCTGAAATTGCACTGGTGTTGCCGGCTTTTGCATTCCAATCGCCAGTGGACAGGCCAGCAAGAACAAATGGCCCGAATAGGATGGCTTGAAGAGATGCATATTCTGGCCGATCATCTGAAGGCACAGCTAGCAGTTAACATTGAGATTGATATTCTGACAAATACTCCCTCCAATTCATATTATAAGTCGTTTAACTTTTTTTCTAGTCAAACTTCTTTATGTTTGATCAAGTTTATAGAAAAATATAGTACTATTTTCAACACAAAATAAACATATTATCAAAATATATTCAATGTTAGATTTAATGAAACTAATTTGATATTTTATATGTTGCTAATTTTTTCTATAAACTTGGACAAATTTAACAAAATTTGGCTAGAGAAAAAGTCTAACGACTTATAATATGAAACGGAGGGATTAGTAAATCGCAATATTTGGTGTATGTCACCATCACCGTTTCATATTCACTATTAGCTTTTGATATTTTTATATTAATTATTGGTCAAAACAACAAGCTATTGTGCGTGAACTATGCAAAAGATATTGACGTGTATTTGAAAATAGAATAAATTTCTTAAAAGTTGAGTTGACCTTTTATTGCTTCAGTCCTTAGTGTAATAGGGAACTGTAGTGACAAGTGATCATCTGGGTTCCACTGCTTGGTGATTGAGAGGAAAGACCCTGACCACAAAACAATAAGAATATATGATCAAGGATGATTTAAATGGATAGATTTTTCTGTTCATGCACTCAAAAGATTGTACCTGGAGATACTAGTCCTAAATCGTTGTCATTTAGAGTTGCTTTTGCACCATTGGCAGATGTCCATGATGGTATTCTCACATTCAATGTGGCAGACTGACCGTTTGTCTGCATAAGTAGAACAAAAAGGAAGCTAACTGCTGGTTCTTTCATCTGATTTTCATGTAAAATACATGAAAAGGAATTACCTTTGCTGAAGTGGAGAGTGAAACTTGAAGAAACATGTCCAAAGAGCTCAGGGGTTTTAGTTGTTGATTAACAGTAAGCCCAGCTGCTTTCCAGTTAAAAGTACTCGGTATGTACTGAATGATGTTGAGGGTCGGTGTATCTCCTTTCTCCTCAAAGTAAATGGAATCACCAAGTTTCGAAAAGGATTCTATCCCTGAAAATGAAATAGAACATCCATAAAGAAACAGGCCACCTGATAAATTTTGTCTTTCAGTTATAACTTTCACAACTGTTATTGAAAACACAAGCAGAGTAATACTAAATTCAAGGTATTAAATCGACATATTGTTACTGCAAGATTTTCATGTAAAAGCAGCAGTGTCAAATAAACAGAACTCAGAAGCATTTTATGTTACCTGTCCCGTAGCAACACCAGAAGGAGTCATACTTTGTTCCCCAACCATGATAGGAAACCGCTTTAGACCGTCCAGGGGCCTGAGGTAGCATGTAAATCATCACACCGGGATCAGTTCCTCTTTGGATGCTTAAAACACCATTTATCAGTGCCCTCTCATAATAGTCTGCATATGCTACTTCCTTTGTCCATCTGAATAGGTTGCGAGAAACCTGCAGATAGATATAGATTGCATTAACCCATTCAAGAGAGAGAGAGAGAGAGAGAGAGAGAGAGAGAGAGAGAGAGAGAGAGAGAGAGATTGAATGTTCAGGAGAGTGGTTTGATATTATGAACCTTGAGCATGTTGTAGGTTGTGCAAGATTCCTCATTCTCAGTACTCAGAGTATCAGCTAAACGCTTTGGATTGGTCCTGAATAATCACATAGAAGTAGATAGTCATACATCAAAGAGAACTATACTATTTACTACGAATTCAGGATCTATAGTAAATTTACCAAAATTCACCAGCAGATGTGCCCCCAGTAGCGTAGCTATGAGAAGAATTGATGGTATCCATGAAAAACGTTGCAATTTGCTGTTTGAGGAGAATTATGATTACAATCAGCTTGTTAGAGAAAAATGACAAAGGAAAGCAGATGGTGCAACTTCTGTAAAATACGAACACATGGCTTTGACATACAGCTGACAAAAAAGGGACTGCATACAAATAACTACAGAGCTAATAGGTAATGAATGGTATAACACATATGATGCCCAACAACCATAGTTTACCTAGAGAAAACATGGATTAGCAAGAAATATACTATTTTCCCCAGATTATGCTATCGCACTTCCAGGCCCATATCAGGAAATTTACCAATATCAGCAAGAACACGCATACAGGCTATCCTTTTCCTTTCAGCCCAGAAATCAATATTATAAATCTAAATTGATAGCATTGTACATTTATACCCAAATCCCTGGACAAAAAAATCATCTTCATGTCTGCATATGGAGTAAATATCCAGAAAGAAAGGTTTCTGCTCTTTTACCTTGTAAAGAAGATCACCAGTAACTTCATATCTCATCTGTGCACCAATAACAACTGGAATGTGTGTATTGGAATGGAATCCTGAAATACTGTCAGCCTGAAATTGAAGCACACTCAAAGTTACCCCTTAAAAGACATTCCTGCGGTAGGGATGGTACTATTCTTGTCTCCTCTGGAGTCAGACCAAAAGTGTCAAACTTCATTTTAGGTAGCATCAGTTTGCTATAGTGGGAAAACTATAATGGTAAAATGAGCCATATCGTTGAAATAATCAATTTGGCATGTAAACATGTAGCTAACATTGGTTGTCAAACTGCCAAGTGCCAACTGAACAAAACTGGCTATTGATCATAAATTTTGATGGATAGATATTGTGTAAAATGGCTACACTGCTAGATGTACAGACAACAAGATTGAAGTTAAATGTAATTTAATTTGAGCTATTCACCATTAATTAGCACATGTTCATAAATGATACAGAATGTGCTAGAAAAATAAATCAGCAGACCTGAACTGCAAGCAACCCAAGAAAGCATGGCTTATCAAAAAGATGGGCAAGGGTAAGATGCTTCTGATCATTCTGCACATGCAAGATAACTATAAAAGTTAGCAACTGCAATTAAAAAAAAAGGACAAAGAAGATGATTCTAAGACTGATCAAATATGAACAACAACAACATCTAGAGAAAATTCCATTACTCAAGGCAGCAGTCCTATATAGTAACAAATCGGCAAAATCACCGTTATTGTGTAGAGCTGATAGAGCACATCATTCATCCCACCAGTCTCCTCATTGAGTGAAGCCCAGTGCCTCTCAATGCTGTATTTCTGTATGACATTCTTCACACGGTCACTGAAGTAATTAGCCATCCTGACCACCATATCAAGGGCCTTAGAATTCCCGGCCACCGTATACTGATCAAGAAGACCTTGCATAATCTACAAACCAAGAATTACACTCATGCAGCAAGACAATGATCTACTATACTAACCAAAGCAGTAGTAAGCACTGAAATTCCCCAATATACCTTGTGAATTGTATAGTAAGGTGCCCAAACAGCCTTGATGGTCTCAACCCTGTCGAAGAACTCCGAGGGGAAAGCCGACAAGTACCCTGATCCCATCTTCTTCTGGCAATCATAGAGCGCGTCGACGACCGATGACATCTTCGCCTGGAGACTGTCATTGTGTGTGCTCGCCCACATCTTGGCAGTAGCACTCAGGTAGTGTCCTGCAAAGAACAGCAGCAAAGCAAAGCCACTGCAAATTCAGTCTCAATTGCGCAATTTTGCTGTGCAAATGAAGCCAAGAACGCCGGTGGCGCACCGACGAAGTGTCCCCGGAGCTCGACGCTGGGGCCCTCCCACCCGCCGTAGGGCGTCCCGGACGCCGGCAGGCCGGCCTGCGTGCGGAAGCTCCAGACGAGGCGGTCGACGTCGAGGAGGAGCAGGTACTCCAGGTTGGTCTGCTGGGCCTGCCAGTACACGGTGCCCGGCTGCAGACGCACGTCGTGCAGCGACGCCTCCGTCAGGAGCGCGCCGGCGGCGGCGCCGGAGTTGGAGCCCCGGAGCTTGCGGTAGAGCATGAGCCAGTCGAACGCCTCGCGCCGCGGGGAGGAGGCGGAGCTCGCGAGGAGCCTCCGCGGCATGAGAGCCATCCAGGTGGACTCGTCGGTGGGGGTGAGGTGGCGGTCATCGCCGTGGCCGTGGCCGTGGGGGAGGAGATCGAGCACCCGCATCGCCTCGACCTCGCCTTCCGGCCGCAGCTGCGCCGCCGCGCGCTCCGTGTGCGACGCCGTCAGCCCCGGGAACCCGTTCGTGCAGTCCTTCGCCGCAACGCCATCGACGGCGGCGACCAAGAACACCACCACCACGACCCCAACCGCCGCTGCCGCCATTCCCGCCGCCCTCCCTCCCGCCAAGAACCACTCCCCCCACTCACTCACTAGTCAAGACTCAAGAACACCACACTACCACCGCCGAATCAATGGAATCCTCCAAGAATTCCACCACCATTTATGCCCCCGATCGCCACAACCGCGCCAAACGCATCAGAGTCCGCAATGATTGGGCGATCTCAGCTGAAAATTGCACGGAAAGCAAGCGGCAATAAGTGAATTCAAGAACACGAGCCCTCCTTATCCCCTCAAACAGATCACTTCCTCTGATTACTACTCACCACTCACCACTCACCACTGAGCCACTGATTCTTGGGGAGAAGAAGAGTAAAAATCGGCGCACTTTTCGTGGACGGATAAGCGGAAAGGGGGCAAGAAATACGCATAGGGTAGTTGAGAGCGACGGATTGTGGGATTTCTTGCACCCAAAGAGCAGCAACGACAAGGAGCGACATGAAAGCCACCATTGATCTGTCCGTCCAAGATCCATTCCCGGCCATCCCCGTGACACCACCAGCGCCGCTTGCTTGCACGCCGGAGCTACCGCTCGTCGTCGGATTACGACGCCGGGCATTGTCCCTGTCAGATCGCAGCAACGGAAGCTGGCGAGCAGGCACGTCACACTACCAATTGCCGCGGCGATCATTTGGTTGTGCTTCCAACAACCCCATCTCCCACTTTTACCATTTCAATAGTTTGTGACACGAGAGTGCATATGTGTTAGCAATGTGATCAACAATTCTGAGGGAGTAAATTTCATAAAGTACACTAGTTTATCGTAAAAATACGGATTTAAAAAAATGTATTGCAAAAAGCTACAGATTTAGCATCATTTAAGGTTAAATGATATATTTTTAGTCTGAAATATATGTATTACAGAAATATGTATTTTTAGTTTGAAATATATATTTTCCTGATAAATTTAACGTTAAATTATTAGTTCTGTGATACACATCTGTCGATGTTCTGGATCACGACTACGGTATTTGCATAGTATAGGGATTATTTGCATCAGGGTATACGCAAGATTGAGATAAAAAAGACGGAGAGAAGGTTTTTTATACAGGTTCGAACCCCTCGTCTGATAGGTAATAGCCCTACTCCTGTTGATCGAAGTCGGTGTTGCTCTTATTCATCAGTATCACATGAATACAATATTTGGAATAACTTATCTAGTCGTCGTCGACACGGCGGCATGAACCACCACTCGTAGTCGACGACAGGGTAGTCTTCCTCCTCGAATACGAACTTGGCAAGATCACAGATAGTGTTGGATCCCTCTTATCAGCGTCCGGCGGCATGTATTGGTGTCTATTCTGACTATTACGTCCTTCTGACTGGGTTTGTCCCTCTCTCCTTCTAAGGAGTATTGTATTTATACCCACAGATATCCTCTTGTCCAAATAGAACTAGGAAGACAAATATGGATACGATCCGAGTAGTCATTGTAGTTTCCATGTAGAAGTCTGCTTCTCCTTCCTTGTGCGGAATATCTTCCGTTACGAGATCTAATTCCGTATAAGACTTGGTATATGGTGGGTTACGTCAAGTTTAACCCATGATCATAGGGTATGCCTTATTCATAACCCTGATAACATCTTTAGTTTTACAATAATTTGATAAGTATCGTAATTTTATAAAATTTACTCATTAAAAAGTTGTTACAAATAACCCCAAACCATGCAAAAGCCACCGAAAACCGAGTTTAAGATATTCTTTTATCATGTATCCAAGCTAATATATAGAATAACCACCGGAGTAAATATTTTCCATTTAATGAAATTTTCAGTTTTGAAACATTTTTAAATCCCTAATGAAGGATCAATTATGGCTTACATAGAGTAAAATTGATGGATTTAAAACTTTAACTATTAACTACTAGCTAAATACATACATGTACTCTACAACGGATAAAAATAAATAAATATGAATATAATTTTTATAAAATATGTTATTCATCCTTTGCTATTGGAAATATTCAACTTAATTTGATTTTATATGTGGTTATCTGTTTTAATTTGATTATTTTTATTATTAAAAAGTCAAGGGATACTTTATAAAATTTACCATTAGAGTACAGTGAATTTACTGTCATCACCGTTAGCTTCTTTTAAGAAGTGTATAGAAATGTGAAAAGCGGAAGCAAGTCTTACGTTTAGACCGGTATGGCACTTTGTGTTTGTGAGTAAAACTAAATCTAAACAAAAACAAGTAAGTAAGAAGCTAAAATAGCACAAGCAGAAGCTAACCACACAAAAGTAGAAAGAAGGGAATAGGAATCACCGCGGGAGAAGACAAAATTGATTAATTTGTTGCCAAAGTTTCAATCTTGGAGGAAATTTGAGCTTAGCCTCTTTATTAAGGAGTTCGCGAATATCTAGATCTCTTACGACCTTAGTTTTCTTAAGGTTGCATAAAACATCCCTTCTTCACAATTAAACATGGAAAGGATGAGAAGAAATAAGAATTTCCTTTTAATCACGTGAACTGTTTTATTAGATTTTTTAACCTTACATATTATTTTTGGCTCATTTTACACTTAAACTATTAAAAATGATCCACTTTACTTCTTAATAAAATTTTTCCTCCTGGTCTATCCTTATACGAGTCGTGTGTTTGAGCTAAACTTTTGTAGTCATACATAACATCATTATCAAAGTTTTAAATATTTTTTAAAAAATCATGACTATTTGCTTACAATTTAAAACCTTTATGTTTATAAATCAGTCTAACCTACCTCAACGGTGATAAAAGGAAATCTAAAAAGATGTTGAGAGGTAGGAGTACCGTACTAAGTTGGTTTGCAGCCCGGCCCAAACCAAACCAGACCAGACCTCCACCTCCCTCCTTTCCTTGCCCGCAGGTGGGCCCCACCTTATCCCCTCGCGTCGCGTGCCGCGCTACTCACTGAAGAGCGGGCCCCACCTGCCCGTCTCCGAGCAACCCGCAAATCCGGATCTGGATCCGGAAACCCGCTTCCCAAATCCGTCGCCCGTACGCCCGCCACTCTGCCTCTGCCTGCCTCTCCTCCCACCGCTTCGCTTCTCTCCAATGGCGGAACCCCCAATCAGAGCCCACCACCCCTCCTCCTCCTCCCGCCGCGTCCCCATCCCCGCCGACTCCCCCAACCTCTGACCCCTCCCGCTCCCCGCGACGCCGCGGATCGATCGAGGGGATTCTTGCCACCTGGATCTCTCTCTCTCTCTCTCTCCCTCCCTCCCCCCGCCCCCCGATTCTTGGTCGCGCCCGCCCGTGGATTCTTCCTTTCTTTGGTTTGCCTCGCGTTTTTTTTTACCGCCGGCGTCTCGTCTCGTCGCGGCCGCGGATTCGGAAGGTGCGCGCCGTCTCGGATGTTAGTTTTTTTTTTCCTGTTCTGTTGTAGTGGTAGATAAGTTTAGCTTAGCTTATCTTGGCAATTCCGCACCTGCATTGCGCCGTTGAGATGTAGTTGTTGATGAGCTCAATTAATTAATCGGGTTCTTTGTTTCCCCCAGATCTGCGCTGGTTAGGTTGTTAACTTAGCCAGTAACAAAGATGTTGCTTTTAGCTGTCCTGGATCTGTAGGTTCACGCCACGGTGCATCGATATATATGATGAAATGAGCTGCATTGTTCTGGGGAGTGTTTGCTTCTACTCATAGCCTCATAGGGCAAGCGATGAAGCCAAGGAATTATAGAATTACCGTCTCCTGGATTTTTTTTAGTTTACCACCCTGTTGTGTTTTTGCACAAATTTAGCCATCAAATACCATTGGTTATGCATTGTGGAATTCCAAGTCGTGCAGTCCTATTTTACTTTTTGTCAGAAGTAGTCATCTATCATCAGTAATGCACAAGACGTTCTCAAAGAGGCTTTTTTTTTTTTTTTGCTGGCTAAATTAGCTTAACTGTGCATGCTGATCAATACTTTCAAGACCGTTCCTTTTCAGTTTAATGCCCCTCAACCCTATCTGTTAACTTGCTTTCGTGCTAAACTTTGTGCTGTAGGCATCTCAGTGTCCACGACTGTAATTTATAACAAAGCCTGAGAAATCAACATTATTCTAGCATTCAGTGAATATGGTATCAGTGAATCTTGGGCTAGTACATTACGTACTGGACCACATATATGGTACTGTCCTTCATCGCACCAAATTAGGAACGCCATTTTTCTCGAAAGGATGGGGAGGCACCAAGCTTGATTTGTTAGAGAAGATGGTGAAACAGTTATTCCCTGAAGCACGTTGCCAGAATTGGCCACCAACTGCCGTGCAACCCACATGGAAAACGATTTGGGAGACAAAGAGTTCTTGTCTGCGAGAGGGTGTTTTCAGGACTACATGCGATCCAAGGCTAATTGAAGCATTGCCTCCTGAGAGTCATAATGCAAGAGTTGCTTTTCTTACACCTAAGTCAGTTTCACCTGAGAAGATGGCTTGTGTGATTCATCTGGCAGGTACAACAGTTTAATCCTATTTGTTTGTTCTATACCTTGATGTACCATGCATCTTACATGATTTTTCTATAAGAGACTATTCTCAAGCCTTTAGATATTGATGTTTGTACACTAGCTGAATGTTGTTTATTTCACCCCATTGGACAAAAATAAAAGTTGACTAGATTTGATGTTTCAACTTTCCATATTGAGTGATCTGCTTTCTGCTTCTAAATATTATATTTCATATCATGCCATGCTGTTAACTGATTACTTGCAAAAATGTTCTTTGTCCAGCTGTGAAATTTGATCTGGGCTTCTTATACAATGGATCAAGTTAAACTTTTATCTAATATTACAGGCACTGGTGATCACTCATTTGAGAGAAGACTTCGACTTGGTGGACCTCTTTTGAAGGACAACATTGCAACTATGGTTCTTGAGAGGTGAGCCTTGTATAGAATGGTTGTCTTACACCACCTTTGATACCAAAGCTTTTTTCCTAACCCGCAAGATCTGATTTCTCAAATGAATTCCAGCCCTTATTATGGACAACGGCGACCAAGCATGCAGCATGGGTCAAAGCTTCAGTGTGTGAGTGACTTGCTACTATTAGGAAAAGCTACTATTGATGAAGCTCGCAGCCTTCTGTATTGGTTGCAGAATGAGGCTGGTTATGGCAAGATGGGCATATGCGGGCTCAGCATGGGTATGCAATTCTAAAGTTTTCATCTATCATTGAATAATGTGAATGCTTTAAGTCTTAAGCAACCTGCAGCATCCCATTTATCAAACTCACCCCCATTTTCGTGGTAACTTCGTTTCAAGATTCCTATACTTATGTATTGATGTGATGCATTTTTCCCTAAGACTGGTAACTGAGATGATTTTTCTCAAGGAAATATCTTTTATTTCACCTCAAGTACTTTGGCCCCTTTTATCAATTTCTTTCTCTTGTGGAAGTGCCCTTTATCTATTTATTTGGATTATTTATTGACACGAAAAAAAATGCTATATGATAGATAATGAGGTTAACTCTGGCATGAATTTTTTTAGGAAAAAACTTTATCTTGACCGCAGTTAAGTACCATGTACATATGAAAATTGCTGTTATTTCTTACAAGCGTCTCATGCTAATTACATAGGTGGTGTACATGCTGCAATGGTTGGATCCTTGCACCCAACACCAATTGCTACGCTGCCATTTCTTGCTCCGCATTCTGCTGTGGTGCCTTTCTGTGATGGGCTCTACAGGCATGCCACAGCTTGGGATGCATTGAAGAAAGATGCAGCAACATTGGCCCAAGACGTAACTTCTTTGACAGAAGATGCAGCGCATAAATCAGGAATCACTATTGAGCAAGTAAGAGAGAGGTTGCGATCAGTGCTGTCTTTGACTGACGTCACTCGATTTCCAGTGCCAAAGAACCCACAGGCTGTCATTTTTGTTGGTGCAACGGTTAGTGTCAATGTTCTATCATCATTTCCCAAACATGATTTACCTTTCCTGTGTCATTTCAGCCTAGTGCGTAAATTTCTTGATAAAGAGTTACTATCACCTTCCAGTACTAGTGCATTCTGGTTTCCTACTATTCCTCATATCTTATTTCTGCATTCATTCAAATAGATTTATTGCCTGCGTCATTTGCAGCAACACATCATCTTAGCTGATCCATTCCAATAATTACCCACGCCTCTCTGTTGTACTGTTGTCATCTGCTTAATTCTGTACTTTCAGATATCAATATGCTTTTATCGGTATCATATAATATTTAGTGGAGCTTGGTTCCTAGTCTGAAGCAAATGTTCTCTTTATTTTCAGGATGATGGCTACATTCCCAAACATTCGATAATGGAACTTCAGAAGGCATGGCCAGGTTCAGAGGTCCGGTGGGTAACCGGAGGGCACGTATCATCGTTTTTCCTCCACAATGACGCGTTTCGCAAGGCCATTGTTGATGCTCTTGATAGACTATAACAGCAGAGGAAACTCAAACTCATCTTTGTGATGACATTTCTTGGTGTGCTTGTTGTGAAACTCTTAGGCATGCCACATGAGAAGATCACAATTTTATGAATGGGGGAGCCTAGAAATACCACATTCTGTCTGTAACTCAATATCTGTGTTTTCCCAAAGATTGGGAAGATGCATGAGTGTAACATTACATTTGTTACCTGTTAATTAACTCCCCCATTGTCAAATATGTCCCAAATTTCACCTACTACTAACCTTGCAACTGAAGCAATTTGCAGTTGAGACAAGAAAGGAAGAAGATGATAGTGCTGCATACCTAGCTCTCTACTAGTCTCTATTCTGTATCTGAAGTCTGAACTCTGAAGCAAAGTCAGTCAACCATATGCCACACGACAAAAAACCATTACTGTCTTATCATCAATTTCAATACTTATTATTTTCATACCGACTAATCATCATCATCATCAGCTACTAGTACAGCTTAGTTTTTCTTTCTTATATATTATATATGCACAATTAAACATGCTGCTACCTCCTAATTAAAATTAAATTATCTGATCGATTGATCATCTCTATGCATGTATATATCCTGAAACTTCTGAAACTGAAACTAATCTGTTTCCTGTCTGAATGTAAACTGCAGTAGCAGTAGTAGTAGCAGTGGAGGTGAGATGAATTGATGCTGGCCGTTCGATCTCCACGGCCAGTCTGGTCTATTTTCTAGGGTTCATGGGTGGAGGCGGGCGGCGGCGGCGGGCGGCGGTTGGAGTTGGTCGGAGTGGCGTGGCCGCGAGAGCCAGA
The DNA here is from genome assembly GCA_000573905.2 of Oryza punctata. NCBI lineage: Eukaryota > Viridiplantae > Streptophyta > Magnoliopsida > Poales > Poaceae > Oryza > Oryza punctata. Next base: position 5,058,618 of record CM002489.2, on the reverse strand, counting down.
GGGAGGTGAGGGCGCGGAGGCGGTGGGAGTGGTCGGCGATGGCGAGGAAACACCGCGCCGACTGCCTCGCCGTCAGTATCTGCGGCAGCTTGTACAGCGTCTGCAGCCTCAGCGCGTCCGCCTGATTCACGCATATACGTCATCTCAATTCATCAGTCAGTACTTGTGCATTTATTAAAGTTGTATAAGGCCCCGTTCTATACTCCAAATATAAACTTTTCCGGCAAAAAATTTCTACACAAAGATTGTTTTAAAAAATCAAATAAATCCGATTTTCAATTTTATAATAATTAATATTTAATTAGTTATGTGTTAATAGATTTTCTCATTTTACGTGCACTGAAAATATTCTCATGAACGAAATCTAAAGCGTATTTTATTTACTTTGAGCGACTATCATTCTATTAGTGTGGGTTTTTATAACAGAAAATAACGTTATTAGATCCGTATTAGAGAAATATCACTCGCAATTATGTTCTTTAATTTATCACACAATTAGTATATGGAGTTAGGTAATTAATTACTATCTTCGTCATGAATAAATATATTACTGGATAAAATATATTCTAATAACATGAATTTGAATAAAAGTTTGACTGAATTCGTAGTATTAGAGTATATTCTTATATTTTGAGATGGTGGTTATATTAAGTTAAAGTTGTCCTAACGAGACAAAATACTTTTTCCAAGTTTAATTAATTAGAGATCTAGCTGTTAATAAGAAAAAAGATTAACCAATTTAGGTTTTATTTCAATCACTATAATTAATTAATTGTTAACCCATTGCCTGGCTCTAGCTAGGTGCTAGCTAAGTATTGGCTCTTGTTGAAGGGAACAGACAAATTAAAATGCCCAGCTAGCCAATACCAGTGATTATTAGTGGATAGGGTTTCTTAGATATAGGATTAAAATGAGACAGTACAGTACAGCTATATAGCTAGCTGGCTAGATAATCAATTAGCCTAAGCAGCCACACACAGTTTTGTATAATCCACCACTTAATCCAGAGCCAACTAACCAACTAACCAACTAATGCAGCCAACTGAATTAAAAACAAATCAACTATACAATTAGCAAACCGATCGAATCACGTATAGATAGGTAACTAATTAATAACGCACCTGCCTGACGAAGGCTTCGAGGGAGGTGAGGTTGGCGATGGCGAGGGAGAGGTGAGCCATGGCGACGTCGGAGTAGGCGGCGCCGCCGGCGCCGGCGCCGGGAGGGAAGAGCAGGAGCGCGTCGGAGGAGACGGCGTCAGAGAGGGCGCGGTGGGTGGTGTGTAGGTCGCGGTCGAGCGCCTCCTCCCTCTCCCTCGCCGACTGCTGCACGCCGTACACCCCCGCCGCCTGCTGCTCCGTCAGCGGCTCCGCGTGCCGCACCACCATCTAGCAGCAGCAGCAACATATCTCGTTTCATTTCAATTAGTTTTCGATAACAGTAATAATGGAGAACATATATAATTATCGTCATATTATACGTTTGCGAGATAATCACATATTGTTATCCTGGTCCATGTAATGTCTATCACTTGATAAGTGATGTTATATTGATGTGATAGAGTCGTTGATGTTTAAATCTTTGGTATTCACAGATATTACTATGAGTATTAATGAGTACAGAGAACTGAAGTTATATGTACTTTATATAAAGACAATATCACATTGGTAATGGAACATGTAAAAGAAATATTTAGGAAATGATACTATACTGGTAAAGGAACACGCAAAGAAAATTAGAGTACCCTAGCAAGGGTATATCTAATTACTAACTACTTAATTAGATACTTTTTTTATGAGATATATACGCACAATATAAGATAGTATAATGTAGCTAGCTTTTTAGAGATTTTGCAAATATTTGCTACTGGCTAGTACTCTGTCCATCTAGAAGAAGTTAGCTTGCTAGAGTATACACATCCTCTCTACATGCATGCATTATTGGTAAATTAGCCAGCCCCATCTACATCGTTGATCTCTCTTATCTAACTTGCCTCCTTTCACCAACTCTCTGTTGTACATTACTGCACACTACTTTCTTCCAACACAGAAAATAACAACCACATATTAGTAGCCATCGAAGACTTCCAAGAGCCTAACTGTTCCATCAACTGGGACCTCTCACCTACTTAAATTAATATTTTTAGCTAGTTAGATAGCTAGCTAACCCATCATACATCTTTCTTTCTAGTTGGAGTACCTAATATATGTGTCTGGACTCTGGACTATGGATCACTGTCTTAACAAGCTTCTTTCCAATTAATTTTTTTTTTGCAATATTATGTATGCATAGGAGTACTACACACACTACTAAAACTTAAATATGTACTCCATATATATAAATGCAAAATGTATACTCATACATTTAGGATTTGTTATTTCCCCCCTTTTCCCAACTCACCTCTCTCGTTTTCCGCGCGCACGCTTTTCAAACTACTAAACGGTGTGTTTTTTTATAAAAAGTTTCTATACAAAAGTTACTTAGAAAAAATCAAATTAATCTATTTTTGAAAAAAAATTTAGCTAAAACTTAATTAATCACGCGCTAATGGACTGCTCGGTTTTCCGCGCACACTGTACAGTGTTGGCAAGCCAGGCTTGCGAACGCAGCCTTAGAGCACTAGCAAATCGGTATAGATACCGCACGTATATATAAAGTCAGTGGCGGAGTTAGCACCACCCAACTTAGACGACTAATAGCGTTTTTCGGTGACCGATTATTTTTTATATACGCCAACGGCTAAAGACAATGGATACGACATTGGCGGAGCCTGGACGCCCGGGAGCTATCTCCATCGCTGTATAAAGGATTTCAGATATTTCATTATATATACGTAAAGCTATTATATATATATATATATATATATATATATATATATATATATATATATATATATATAGAACGTGTTTGGTTGCGTGCAAGCGCAACGAGAGCCAAGATCCCATTGCAAACGCGGGTGATATATACACATATGTATGTATATATGTCTGTATATATATATATAGTGCGCGCGCGCATGCATGCAAAAAAAAAGTCGGGAGGAGCAGGTAGCTAGCTATAGGTTAATTGGTGAGCTCAAGCTTACGGAAACCTGAGCTCATGCAATATAAGCATGTAAACACCGTAACTAATTTTACTTACTAGCTTACTCCTGTCGATCTAGTTAATAGCATGTATATTTTCTCGGTTCACCTTTCTCTGTCTCTCCTTGCGTCCATTCTCCATACCCATATAGGAACATACATAGACAATCGGATTTAATTAATTTATTTTTTTATTTTTGTGTATCATATTAATATATTTCATTTGTATAGTGATGGATGACATCATATAGTCTATGTTGTTATTTTTCTTAATTTAAGAATTAATTGCATATATATTTTGATGGAATCCGCGTGCCCTACATAGCTTACATTGTATAAATCCATCTCTCTCTTTTTTTCAGTTTTGATGTCATATATATGCACGTAGCGGCCACTGGCGGATAAAAAAAAAACCTTCCTATATGCTTACATATATGTATGTGAAAAAAACTTAGAAAAAGAAAAAAAGTTCTATTGTTAATATATTATAATGTCTCTTATCAATATATTACAATATATCTTTGATTAATTTATACTCCTGTTACCTTGTTATATTTACGGTATTTAACAATAAAAGTTGGACCACTGGCCATATTAAAATCCTAGATACGCCACTGGTAGTGGCATGCACAGCTCAAGCAGGGGTGGGTATTCGGTCAAACCGAAAATTTCGGTCTCGGTTTTCAGTTTTTCGGTTAGTTCGGTCATAGAAAAGTGAAGACCGAATTTCAACGAAAAATATCAGTACCGACAAATTCGGTCTCGGTTTTTTTGGTTTCAGTCTCGATCCTGACCATAATTCAGCACAAGTTTCATATAAGCAAAGAAATCATGAAATTTTCAACACGAAATATTGGGCTGCATACCTAGAAGGAGTAGGAATGTGAAAATTAGAGTTTAATCCTATTGAACTTAGTGGATTGTAGGTTGTATTTGGATATTTTTTTTAGTTCGATCTTCCGGTTAACCGAGGAGATTAACCGAATTGACCGAACAAATCAGTCTTTCCCTATCTAGGATCAAATTGATGATCGAATTTCTCGGTCTCGGTTTCAGTCTTTTCAGTTATGTTTTTTTCTACCCACCCCTAAGCCCAAGTACCTGACTATAATGAAACATGTTTTCACAAAATTATCTGAATATATATATCCCGTCTCTCATATATTATAGATGCCCTTAAAGCCTAAAATCCAGTATAAGAGCATCTCAAAATCTAAATAACCGAGGTGCCTATATATACTACAGTTAAACATACATGTTTCATAATTACCTCTGTTTTCAGAAGGATGAAGTCGTAATTTAGTTATGCAGTCAGATCATGGAATGCTAACTCATTAATTAATATATGGAAAGAAATATTATGGTTTAAAACGTGAAAGATTATACTAGTGGATTTGTTGTGGAAAACTCTTTCATATATAGTACTTATAATATTTTTCATAAAACATAAGATTTGAAAAGGTAATGCTAAATCATGTCAATAAAACATAATGGAGCGAGTGATACGAAACCATGGTGAACCGGCAGTGATAGTCTCTCTCTATATATTACTGTTGGTTCACGTTGAACCGATACTCCGATAGTGATGAGCAGCAGTGATGATTATTTGTACGTAGTGAGTACGTACTTAAGTACATACTAGTAATATATATATAGCCGGCTTTAATTAATTATCTATGATTGATTATATATCGGTATTTACTCCTCCGTTTCATACTAGTCAAATCTGGTTAAATTTGATCAAATTTATAGAAAAATTTAGTAACATACAAAATATTAAATTAGTTTCATTAAATCCAATATTGAATTTTTTTATAACAGTTTTGTTTTGTGTTAAAAATATTACCATATTTTTCTATAAATTTAGTTAAATTTAAAAAAATTGAGTTGTAAAAAAATCAAACGATTTATAATATGATTATCGTATGAAGCGGAGGGAGTAATTGATTATGTGCTAACCTTGATGAGCTCGGATGGGCGAAAGCCACCGATCCAGAGGAAGCAGCGCTCGGCGGCGGGCAGCCACGTCCCGGAGACGAGGTGGAAGACGTCGGCGCTGGCCACGGCGGCCTTGAGCTCCACCAGCACGCCGTGGTGCGCCGCCGCCGCGTCGACCAGCTGCCGCAGCTGCGCCTCCGCCACGCCGCCATGCTGATGCTGCTGCTCCTCCTCCACCGCCGCCCGCAGGTGAGCCATCATCCTCTCGTGGCTCTCCACCCACCGCGCGTACTCGCCGTCGAACCACGCCGCCTCTGCGACATTAAATTTTTTTTAAAGTTGTTCCATTATCTATTTCAAAATTTAAGAATTAATTTTGTGTTTTAATTTGCACATGGACATTTGCTTATATTCAATTCATTCCTGACATATTTATCTAGTGATAAATTAACGAGGAAACTAAATTTAATTACAGAATTTCTTGGTAATTATATATGGGTGTGTGTGTGACTACACACACTTATGTGGTTGAGTAGTATGGATTTAATTATAATAATTAATTAGGATTGGTTTGATTGTATGCGTGCGTATACCTGGGCTTTGTCCTCCAATGCTGGCAGGAAAGGCTCCACCACCCAATATTGCACCCTTTGTTGATACGTGTTAACATGCATCATGAAACAAATTAATTAACTAATTAGTTAGTTTACTGAAAAAAATCATATCAAAATTGCATTTTGTATATATTTCAGGAAACATATGCATGCATGAATATATGCCGTACCTGAGTTCTTGATCTTTGCACCAGCTCTTGTTCCAGCTGGGACAGTCTGATCCTGCTTGTCTCCAGATTTTGAATGTAAGCCTATGTACACGTATACGAGAGAGAAATTAAAATATATAGTTAATTAAGTGTCTTGAGAAACGTAATTTTTCAGATTGAAACGTGTGAAACATTAATTGTTCGATCAATTGTACAGCTACATAGACAGTAATGTTGCACAAGTATATATATGTAGGTGGTAAGTTAGTTTCGTACTATACCCACACAAGCATGCATACATGCATGTATTTTCTAATTTTGACTTTTATTTTTATCCGGCATGCATGCATGACACACGTTAATTGCTTTTCACTCAAATTAAAGAGGTGTACACTCCTGCACTGTCGTTAATTAAACATCATGTTAATTAATCTCGATTTACAGCTAGCACAAGTAATTAACAATTTAACTGCAAATTAATTAATTACCTTCTTCCTGAGCCTGCTTTTCCTGGCGGCCTCCCTGTTCTGTGCAAGCCTCCGCAGCGTCTTGGCGTCCGGCGTCTTCGGGCCCTCGTGCTCCGACGCCGCCGCCGCCGCGCCGCCGTGCTGCTTGCCGCCGCCCCCGCCGCCGCCTTCTTTCTGCGTGAGCCACTCAGGATGCTGAGACGAGGACGTAGATCAGCTGGAAGACGAAGAGATCATCAGATCATCGATTGCAGCTAATTTACCTTGACGACGGCAGCCTTGCCGTCCTTCCCGGAGGCCGACGGCTGATCGGCCGGATTATTCAGCCTCGACGGCTGGCCGCCGGCCGCCGCCGGCCGCTTGGAAGAGCCGGCGGCGATGGCGAGGGCGTTATTCGACGGCGCCGAGTTGATAGCCGCCATGGATGATGATCCCTTGGGAGAAGGCTCGCCGGCGTGCATTGGCTGAGAAGGGAAGATGTTGAGGGTTTCTGCATTCAGCAAGCATGTATACACACATGGAGAAGTAAGTAGCAATTCAGAATACTGAGAAACATGTGCAAAAATATGTGCATGGTGATGAACTAAATTGTGCAAATCAACTATATATAATGCATAGCATTGATACATTAACATATATATCAAATGGTGTAACAGCATGTCAACATGCATGTGGTTATAAGTTCTGTTGTTTCACACTTATGGTCCTAATGTAAATTAAAGTATGTGAAAGTGAACAAAGGGAGAGAATATTAATATATGTGTGCATGTTTGATGTCCTAGATATGTAAATAGCTAGCTATCAGTAGTATATACATATATAAATATGCATAATGGTGATCGTTGCAAATGTCTCTGGATGAGATATATTAAGGTTAAAAATGCATGTATCTAGCTTGCTTTAGCATTACATATATGTGTATATATGATAATCCTAGCAAGAACGACACACATCTCCAGGTGTTTGTTATACGTCACTCTCTCCTTCCCATCTAGAGAAAAATTTGGGAAAATGACATGTCAGAGAGTAAAGCTTTGAGGCGATCAAAAAGAAGAAAAAAGATGGATCACCATCGCTGCCTGCTCATCGATCTATAGCTAGCTAATTCTCCATATATATCTGTAGTCGAAAAATTCGATAATGGTACTCCATATGCACTTGTCAAAATCGAGGTAGCTAGATGAGATGCTTGCCGGCCTGCTAGCTATATCTGATGAACTTAATTAATTAATATGACCAAAGAAAGATTATTCCCTCTGCATCCTTAACTTCTCGATCACACCTTTTTTTGGAGAACAATATAATGCATAATTTGTGAAAAGTCTGAAGATTTGGTGACAGAAATAAGTGTATATATGTGGCTTACGAGGTTGGTCTTGAATTGCTGCTGATGCTTGATCCTGGCTGTTGAGGTAGAGGAAGATGTGATCCAATTCTGCCATGTCGTATCCTCCCCCAGGGTCCTTTCTGCTGCACTTGCACAAATTAATACAAATAGAAATCATCACAAAATTATATTATGATCTGACAGTAGCTATAGTAGTTGCTAGCTTATTCTGCATATTTTAAGGTTTTGGTAAGAGAAGCTAGCTTCCTGCTCCAAGAAAGGGGATAAAATAAAATAATATGTTTTTGCTAAACAAATCCAGTATTAGAAAATGTAAAAACCGATCCTTAGAAGATATCAAAATTAAGGAAATGAATGAAAAGCCTCGGCACCAGCTAGTCGAATTAGTTGCACCCATCACTTTATTAAATTTGGAGCAAATAATAAGTACACCCACTTCGAATACAATCTTCAAGTTAATTAAGAGATGCTTAAATACACCAAATAAAACCCTTAAAAACCAGGATAAAGTTACTTATGTTGCGCAAACATGCACCATTAGTAATCAGCCCTTTCATGCATCATACAAACTAAAACATAAAAAACAGTTCTGTAATCTTGAAAGTTCAAATAAAAACTCCATAATCTCGAAAGGGAAGTGAAGGAGACAACAAAACTGCCAAGAAAAGCAGTATCAAGAGAGAAAAAATTGTGGAGTTAAAGCTCCAGTTCTGATGATAAGACAAAAAAGGGAAGAAGCTAGCTAAACATTGAGCAAGGTGCTTTAATTTTGTTCTGATAAAACAAGCTCGAATTAGGGAAAAAAAAGCCAAGTCGTATAGTTAGGGTTTTTACATGATGTTGTTGCCATGGATGTTGGAGGAGGTTGCAGAAGCTTGCATCATCATCCCGGCCGTGACTGAGCAAGAAGCCTGCTGATCATGTGGCTGCAGCTGCTGCTGCCATGGCCTATCCCCCATGCAAAAACACTTCCCCAGTAGCAAGAAGCTATCTCTTTCTTCTCTTGATGATCACCTCAGCTAGCAATTAAATCGAACCTATCACCAAATCAGCTCCAGTACTTCTTGGCATCTGATCTCATCAGCTCTAGACTCGATCGATCTGATTGATTTCCGAGGAATTTATCGGTAGACGACGTGTGTCGATCGACGCCGCAATTCTCCTCTTCTTCTTCTTCTTCCTCCAAGCTAGCTAGACATAGCTTCTAATTCTCGTTAGCTTCTTCTGACCGGAAGCTAGCTATAGGTAGCAAAAGTATTAGGACTTGTAGTAGCTAGCTTAGTTGAGGTGGAGTGCTTGTACAAGAAATATAAGGGGAGTGGTTACAGGCCATGGAAAAAGCTAGGCAATAATTAGACTTTTTTTTTTATAAAGGTCGAATACGATATGTGATTGGATCGGGTTGATCGGTCTGCGACTGGTTTTGGAGCGCGGTTTTATATTGATTTTTGTTAATTAATTGGTGTTTGATCTTTACATGTTTCATCATTGGTCCAAGTCAATTCCGAAGAAAAAAAAAAGAAGGTTATCTAGTGCATTTTTTGTTTTTGGGTATTTCATTTGGGTTCAAAAGAAATTAAATATTATCACTGTTTCTGTTTGTTAATTTTGTTCGACTTGTTGTGTTTTGGCAGGATTTAGGTTGGGACTTAATTGGGTCCTGCAGGAAAACGAAGTATGGTTTGGACCAGCTGCTAATATACTACTAGTATGTATTTTTGAAGCAAATTAAGGCAAAAGGCTTTGCCTTGTGTATATATTGATAGAGCAGGACCTGCAAAATTATGTAGTTGATCATCAGTTGGATTGTGTAAACATTTATTTATGTTGCTGTATAGCACATATATACTAGTACTAATTGAGATGTGTGGGTTTAATTTGATTTTTAATTTTAAGGGTGTATGAACATATATATAATTCCCTATACCGTGTACTTTTGTAATGGCTCGATGGCAATAATAGTTAAGAAACATCAGTGTCTTAATCCAACCACAATGTCCACCCCTTTTCAGGAGCCAATTAGCCACTCAAAAGAGAAAACAATTAAAGGATGTTATTACAAGATAAACATAATTAATAGGGTTTCCTCCCTTGGATACAAAAGAAGGGGCCCTGGAGGCACCACAGTTGGTTGATCCTTCCAAAATGTCAATTAATTGGGACACATCATTAAATTCTACATACCCATGAAACACAATGTCCTGTCTGTTGTATGTTCAGCATCCAAAAGGCAAAATTTGGGTTTGATTCTTCTCTGGCCAGCAACAGACCTGGCATGCATATTGTTGGCTACATCTTAATTTCTCTCCCAATGAGCACAATATTTTACAGTTAAGGTCAAAGCTAAAATACATGCCTATGAGTTGACCTCTAATGATGCATTGCATCTAGCTACTATCTAGCACTAGTACAAATGATCGACCCTTGTATATATGCATGCAATCCATTTTCAGTATATAATATATTCTTACACCAACCCTAAACAACTAGTTAAATTAAGAGAAGATAGCAACTAATACTTGATGAAACCAGCCAACAAAAGCACCTTAGTTTTCTCTTGTTCGTTTCATAGCATGCATATATATCTCTCTCTGTTGGTGCCAATTCAATTAATTTCGTTCTGCTCTGCATGTTTATATATCTTCCCTTATGATTATTTAATAAGATACTCTCTCTCTCTCTCTATATATATATATATATATATATATATATAAATATATATCACAATTAACCAGAAATATTAGGTCGCCAGGAACACACAATTCGTGAGTACATTAGTGTATTAATTAGGATCCGTGAATAATTATAATCTGTACACTTACTTTCAAAAATATAATTATGTATATATTATCTGTACCCGTACGTGCAGGGACGATATAATCGATATATGGTTCAAAATGTACTGCCTGCTTGTGTCGTCAGAGATCGACGACTCCTTTGCGTTTGCATACATCATACATGCTGAATGCCTGAATACAACAGTAGATAAACAGTGCGTGTACACGTACGTACATACTTACGTATACATACACTATATACGTACCTAATACGTATACATAGGCGCGGGTAGCTGACGTGTCAATTCGTCTTATGTGGGTCCCAAAAAATTGATGGCAATGGCGTCGTATGAGAGAGGCCACGGTCTTTCGCAGTACGGCTATCTACAGCTGAAGATCGATCGATGGTGAATTGGGTGATGATCATCAATGGAGGCTTCCAATTCAAGAGGGTGAAGTTCTAAAAGAAAAAAAAAAGTTCTGAAAAAAATATTCAAGAGGATGACGTGACGTCATGCTGACATATTGGTTTTCTCGTCTACGGCTGTCATGTCATGTCATTTACTTGCTTAGTCGCCGGCCATTATATTTATAAATCACCTGCTGATCGAGAGATCACTTTGCCTGCCTAGCTAATCACATAACCTAACTAAACGACTCCACCCAACCCATGGAGACGTGTGCAATTGTGCAAAATTACACAATCAACCTACCTTTGAGTTGGATAGATAGGTATATTAAATTATAAATGGTATATTTTATATAGAGGGTATGTTTTGGTTTAATGTCGTTTACGATATCAAATTTTGTTCGACTTATTTTCAAAAGTATTTTGTTAAAATTGTTTTTTTATCCCTATCTCGTGGTTTAGTGCTTGTTTGGTTTGGAGGAAAAACAAATTATTTAGATCTACGGTGTTATTTATTGTGTTATTCAGTTAGTAGGAATGTAAGTATTGAAAAGTCAAAAGAAAATTTTCTTTTCTACAAATCGTAAAGAGAAAACGTAGAAATTTTTTCATCCCCACTCAAACCTTTTGAAAAAATCATATGATTGAAGTGTGCATGCATTTCTACTCCTCAATTTTTCCTATTTTTATGGGTTAAAATTTCTCCAAACCGAATAAGCTCCACTATCTACCATCTTATAGTTTTAGGCCTTCTTTGGAAGGAATAGTATTGTAAGGATTTTCGTAGGAATTAAACTACTTCCTGTAAAGATTTTATAAGAAAATTCGAAATTCAGAGCTGCTAGCTAGCCCTTATTTTTAGACTGTTTGGCATAAGCTCCTATCTTTATTACACTTTGAAAATACACTAGTTATAATAATATGTTTTTTTTTGTGCTGAACAAAACATGTCCTACTAATCTATCCTTCGACTAACTAGCAATCAATTTAATAAAAGATGTTGTCGCATCTGAAAGGGAGAGTGGATCAGAACAATTAACATATATAATGTTGTGACAGTGCATACGGAGGATCAATCTATCCCCTTTTTATTAGATGATCAATCTATATACCCATTAACTATTAAAAAAAATGGATGAACAGGGAGAATATACAACTGCCTGTTGAACTATGATATAAGTTGTCACTTCAAATGTGTACATATCGGATTCTCTTAGAAGATAAGGAAATGTCATTTTCATCCATCTTTACATTGTCAATCACTTTGTTTTTTTCTCCGGTATCAGTCCATGCATTCGAGCATGTGTTCCGCGCGTGTACGCTTGCGTGGGTGGATTGATTCATGAAACTAACCGGCAGGATTAAGAATTTAAGATTGCCCAATTGACATATGTTGGTTATTATAATTAACCCAAGTTGCTTGTGGTCTTCTTCTTCTTCCAAAATTCTTCCTAATTTATATGTTTCAAAGGTATTGGGTCAGACTTCGAAACCAATTAACTGAAGGGATTATGAGATAGTTGTGCATGCTTTCATTATCCGTGTACTCCGATCATTCTCAAATAGGCGGTCGATGTTTTAAATACATATAGTCGAATATCGAAATCTTAACCCATCATTAATAAATGGAAAACAATTTGATGTGTGAAAATAGAATTAAAGAATTTGTTATTAAAAAAACTTTCATGTAGCTATAATTTTTTTTTATATTTGTATGGGTTATATGAATGTGTGAGACAGTACGTATTATTGATATCCTGAATGTTTTATGAAAAAAAGAAAGAAGATGTAGTAAGAACAATCTGGGTTAATGGATCGAAAAGGTCAGAGAAGAAGAAAGTGGTAGTGGTTTCAGACTGTTGCATGAGATGCTAGCTGTCGGCCAGGTCGTCTACAACAAACAGGCAAATCCAAATAACCTTGTGATACAAAGTGAAAACAAGAAGGCACAAAAGGTCAGGCTGAACATATCTTGACCTTCTTGGGGTCACTACAAAGATGATGCTAAAGTCAGCTCTACAATAATAAACTGGAACAATTTGGTCTCTGCATTTCACATGCATGGTAAATATATTGTCTAAGTGTTTAATTATTGGTTTGGAAAACCCATGTTATGATTCTGAAGGAATTTCCTTGTTTTCCATGGATTTTATGTGTTCTGAAAAGCTATTTCAATTCAGTGCGATCACGTACGAGTCGATTTCTGAAAACAGCAAATGCAATAACGACCCGTATTGACCTACAAGAGCTCTATAAAAAAGAAGTCCTAAAAAAAATTGACCTATAGGAGCCAATCTGAATTGAAGTGATGTCGATTAATTAACCGTGGGAATTTCCTGCACAAGCACGGAACATTCAGTTTTGTCCTAATTAGGGTTAAGTCCTGGATCCTGAAAATGAAAAGAACTTGACCATTACAAAAGCAACTGTTTCCAACCACAAATGGAGTCTCCTGTAATAAAGCGATGGCTTTGTTCCTCTAGAAATTAGAATAATCTACTCGATCGATCGACAATGTATATATATGTTCCTGCATGCTCCTTGACACCTTGACAGGAAAATGGACTTTGAAATTAATCAATGACAAATTGTTGAGCATAATTAATTTCAAAATGATCTGAAATTTTCGGTTCTCTTTTCTCATGATGCCGTTGCTCATCAGCGAGCGTGTGTTTTGGAGTTGGGAAACGGCCCACGGGCCAAAGATGTTCAGGCATCAGCTTCTCTGGGCCTCAATTCGGTCTAAAATGTCTGTTTTGTCAAACGAAGAAATTCGGACTGCTAAAAAGGAATAATTTCACTCATGTGTACACCGAGTGTCTCCGAGGTTCCTTAACTGTGATACCAGAAATATAAATATGTACTCTTAACTATGTAAAACCATCCAAAAAGGTTCTGAAATAATATAGATGCTTGGTTTCATTGACATAACATCCTAGTAAGCAGAAAAAAAATAAATATATGGAACCCACGTGTAAGTAAGAAGAAAAAAAGTGAGGTCAGCAATCTTCTTCTCTTTTCTTTTTTTCTCTTCTTCTCTTTTGTTTTTATCTTTGCCGCAGAGGCTAGAGGGGGAGCGGCGAGCGGCTGGAGCAGGTGGCGTCCTGAGGGAGGTCCTCAAGCACCGGGTCCCAGTCGCTAGAGCAACGGATGATCTTGAGCGTTTTGAGGTTGGGCGAGTTGGTGATGAGAGAGGAGAAGCACTGGCCGTTGTAGAGCTCCTTGAGGCAGAGGGAGTGGAGGTGGAGGCTGGAGATGACGACGGGCTCGGATTGGGTGAGTCCACAGAGGCGCTTGATGGAGAGCTCCTCGAGATGGAGGCAAGAGCGGAGGACGGCCTCAATCCCGTTGGCACCAAAGGTGCATGAGCCGACGGAGAGCTCGCGGAGGTTGGTGGCGAGCGCGGCGACACCGTCGTCGGTGACAAGTCGCAGGGAGTGGAGCTTGAGTCGTCGGAGGGCCAGCCCGATGCGGTCCGTGACGAGCACGAGCGTGGGGTCAGAGACGCTATCAGCGCGGCAGTCGCACTTGAGGGCGAGCTTGGAGACGGCCAATGCTTCTCCTTTCTCATCACCAACTCGCCCAACCTCAAAACGCTCAAGATCATCCATTGCTCCAACAACTGGGACCTGGTGCTTGAGGACCTCCCTCAGGACGCCACCTGCTCTGGTCGCTCGCCGCTCCCCCTCTAGCTTCTATGGCAAAGATAAAAACGAAAGAGAATAAGAGAAAAAAGAAAAGAGAAACGAAAGAGAAGAAGAGAAAAAAGAAAAGAGAAGAAGATTGATGACTAGGATTGCTGACCCCACTTTTTTTCATCTTACTTGTGGGTCCTACAAATATTTTTTTTTTATTTTTTGCTGACTAGGATACCACGTCAACGAAATTAGGCATCTATACCGCCTCGGGAACATTTTTGGATGATTTTACTAGTTAAGGGGTACACATTTCGGGTATTGCGGTTAGGAGACCTCAGGCAGACTTGGCGTACAATTAAGGGACATCAGGTGAACTTATTCTTGCTAAAAATTAGAAAATTGAAAGTTTCAAAATTGGGTCGTCCAATGCGACCTTTCAATGTACTAATGTTTAGATGTTTGTTCATACCCAAATTTGGTATTGACACCTTTGAAAATTGCCAATTTTTAGTAATGTTTTGATGTGTTTGGTTTATAGCCTTAGCAAAGTTTGATAGTGCTTGTATGAAAGGAAATTATCGGAACTAAGAAAATTTGGAAAGGTATACTAAGAGTATGCTTAGTTTGCTGCCTAATCATTTTTTGAGAATTTTTTATTAGAGAAAATCCAAAGAATACCATTGACAAACATCCTAATCCAAGAAATACCATTTACGAGTGCAAGTTCCATAAAATACCATCGTATAAGCGATTTTATCCCAAAAATATCATCGCCGTTAGGGTTTCGTCCATCCCGCGCCGTTAAATACATTGTTCATCCTATAGCGCTTAACGGAGGGTTGCTAACGGAACCCTAACAACGATGGTATTTCTGGGACAAAGTTACTTGTACAATGGTATTTCATGGAACTCGTACTCGTCGATGGCATTTCTGGGAACTGGGTGTTTGTCAATGGCATTTCTTGGATTATCTCTTTTTATTATAGTTATTTGGCAAAGTTTGCTATAGGACATTTAAAGTTTGTGGTTTTTACTAGTGGACACCGTTAAAACATGTTATGGTTAGAAGACACCTTAAAAGTGGTAATTTACTAGAGGACATCATATCGATTATTTTTTTATTTCCGATGTTATTTGGAAAAAGAAACAATTTAAAAAGATAAGGTTACCCCTACCTATCCGTGTGAATAGAGAAGAACACTGAGAGCGAAAGAACTTTCACGGTAAGACTATCTCCCGCAAGAAACCTCCATTCCATGTCCCCTTTCCCATAGCGGCGGTGGGCGACGACCATAAGGAATGGGAATGACTACATGCCGCAAGTGCCATAAAGGCGGCAAGCCACTATGGTAGTTGCTCTCGATGTTCTTCACCGCTGATGGTAGTTGCGCGGCTGCGCGCGATTTTCTGCTTCCTGCTCTACTTCATCGACAACTACAACGGGAGTGCCATGCACAGTGGTTGCCTCAGCCTAATCAATGACTCCGGCTCTGGCTCGCGGCTACCACCACCATGGACGACAAGTCCTAGCTTGGCGCACGTAATGTGTTCATGGTGTGCTGTCGTTCGAACTGTTTCTAGTTGTGGCCATGGTGGACCGCAACACGGTGGATGGCAGCTGATCGCTGCGCTGCCCATGGCAACCGCCGCGGTAGGGAGCTCTTCGTTCCGTTGACGTAGAGTATCCTCAGCTTCCATATGGTGACAATTACGCGATGTGTGTGATGGCGTGAGCGATTAATAGTTTGCTTCGAGACTTGAGCTGCATAAGTGCATTGCTTATGTGCACATAGATCGATCAAAGTTGGCAGTCGGATGGGCCAAATACGTATACGGCAATGCCCATATGCACTACGCTTTCGAATGAGACAGAGAGTAGAGAGATTGACAGATGGTAAATCAGTTGAATATGCTCAGGGGTAATCTTGTCTTTTTGAGGTGTTTCTCTGTCACGCAAATATTAAAATAATCGGCACGGTGTTCTCTACCAAATTACTATTTTTTAAGTGTTCCCGAACCGTATCATATTTTAACGGTGCCTATCAGCAAAGACCACAAACTTTAAATGTCCTGTAACAAATTTTGTCTAGTTATTTTACAGTATTTACTATTAAATCACTAAGAATACGACTATAAAGATTTTATCAATAAATTATTATTGTTTTTTAAAGTGGCAGTTTGACGGCTTATGAAGTGTAGTTCAGATAACTATACCGTTTAGTTCATATAACTATACCGTTTGCTTCTTCATAGAATGAAAGACAATGATTAGGGCATTATGTTCGAAATTATATGATCTCTTAGATAATACGAAATTATTTAGAGATCGTAGTAATTGAGACCTTAATTTTTTTAATTATTGTTCTTTCTTCTTTTCACCCTAATAAAATCATGTTTTCATTTTATAGGGCTAAGAGTCGGTATTAAAATGTTATTAACCATAACACCTATACTTTATTTCTTCTATTTCTCTTTAACAAATACTTTAATTAGCAAGGTTAAGGACCCTTATTAATAACAGTACTTTATTAATGACAGTAGTACATGCCCTTACAGGTGCCATATTTTGGCCAACAATCAACGATGGATCGCCAAAGCAACCAATTGTTCTTGCCATGTCTGAAACTACAAAACCCATTTTATTACCACACCAAAAATTCCTACTATAATGGAAAAAAAGTAATAATACCAATAAAGAAAAAGAAAAGAAATCACCCGCTCCCCCGCATCACCGAGCGATCCCTTCTCTCGCCATTTCCGCGGCGCCACCGCACTTGGCCACTCTCCCCACCTCTCCTCCCAGATCTCCTCCTCCTCGCCGGCGATGGCCGACGACCCGCCGCCGCCACCGGCGGAGGCGCAGCCGCAGACGCCGCCGGCAGCAGCCGCGACCCCGTCCCCATCCCCCGCGGCGCTCCTCCGCCCCCGCCGCGAGGCGTTCGAGCACGGCCTCCTCCCTATCCCCAAGCTCATCTTCCCCGAGGGCACGCTCGCGCAGACCCTTGCCCAGGTCAAGGACAAGCTCGTCTCCACCTCCGCGTCTGACGGTGGAGGATGCCGCGTGGGCGCGGCGGCGCTCGCGGAGGCGCTGCAGATCCCGCACGAGCAGGCGGCGCTCGCGCTGGCGACGCTGGCCGCCGTGCTCCCCGCGGAGGACCCCACGCTGGAGGACGCCAGCGGCGGAGCCGACCTCCGCGACGTGATGCTGTTCCTCTACATCCAGTCGTACAAGCGGCTCGTGCCCCGGGCGCACAAGGACTCGCCGGCCGTCACCGACGTCTGGCCCTCCACCTCCGCGTTCGATGGCTACCTCTCCGCGCTCTCTCCGATCCAGGTCAGGGATCAAGGCCCCCTGTTGCTTTATAATTACAATTGGATGCTCGCATATGATTCCTCTGCAGCAGAGAAGACCCTTGGATGTGTGATTGCTTAGCCTTAATCATGTGTCCAATTGAGCATACAACATCGCTGTCGATTTAAACAAGGCGGCTGTTGTGCCGCCTTATATCCTTCATTTTGCAGCTGATGCTGCCGTTTATCTGCTGTCACAAAAAAAAAGAAATATTGATATGTGGTGTAACTCACTCAAGCTATAAGAAATGCGCCACAGTAAAAAGTTGTGCAGCTCTAGATATATAGTGCAAAGGAAGATCCTAGCTGCTGATATTTATTGGATGCTATGGATGGTACCGTATGCTGCGGTCACTTCTTGACTTCAATTTAAGGTTATCTTTTTTTATTGTGCCCGTCAGAAATGAGTGGTTGGTTGCATCAAATTACGTAGGATGGTTGGACTTTGTATGCTAGCAGTAAACTCAGAAGCACACAGACTTTGCCGTAATTCAGCAACCAGCCATTGTTGTGACCATTTCGTTATAGATTCAGTCAATTGTACGTTTGCTTAATTCTTTCGATTTGATCTGGAACCGCGTAACCTGGTAATTTCAATCTAGGCACAATATTTTGCTTCCGCTCTTTTAGCTCAAATTTCATAATTTGGAGATGCAGTTTAGGATCGAGATATAAGTATTAAGAACCGATAGGGAAATGGTAGACGTATCAGTTTGCAATGCTAGAATTATGATTACAACTGCAGAAGCACATGATGATTCAGCGAAGCGAATTGTAGAAGAGACTATGGTGCATTGAAATAGGACTTACAAAATTCCCAGCTGCTAAACCTCTGTTTTGTCTATCAGCTATATTTTTAAATTGAAATCCTATGCCCCGTGCTTTTTCTGGTTTGGGTGGTAACAGTGGCTGCAGAGGGTTAGTATTCGTGCCTTTTTGTATGTAAGTTTTTTGTAAAATCAAGATTTGTCCTACTTATCCAGTTTCGTATTTAAAGCTCAACCTTAGGTTACATGTTAAAATTGTCTGCTAGGTATTATATTTAGGGTCAATCCCAATTTTCCCTGCTCCAAACCAACAGACCAAGCAAAAGACATAAAAACACCTTTTGTTCCTTTTGCTAATATGAGTAGTAGGTACCTCCTTCACTTATTCTTTATATTTATATTATTTCGCAGCTTGTACGCAGTAATAGCCGTCGATTCATGCCTTCTCAAGCCGATGAGGAAATTCACCAGCTATCTTATCTGCAAAAGCATATGGCCAATATTCTTACGCTGTTGGCCGATTCTGTTGAGGGCGAAGGTGATGATTCTCTGGTACGCAGCCTTATCTTTCTTTTAAGTTTCCCAGCTTATTGCTATTTGTAATATCCACTTGATTACTCTTCTGTTTGACAATTTGTATCTTGTTTTCTTAGTAGAGTGAAACTTTATGTGGGGAAAGAGTGACAGAAATAATGCATAGCATGTTCTGATAATGGAGTTTATTTGTAGTTCTATATCTCAAAACACATGAATCGACCTGTAAAAATACATCTGTGTTGGATGCCTGGAACTCCAGGGTCGTGATCCTGTAAAATTATATGCAAGCCTACCTCTCAGACAAGTATACCTCCAAATATATTGTGATGTATGAGTATGCTTTTGGTCAATTAGGTGTTAACTTTATTCAGAAGGTGCCCTGCAAAAAAAAAAGAAAAAAACGTGAAGACCACCCATCGGTAGATGTTTTGAGATAGCAGATTTTTTTAAAACTAATATATAGATAAGCAAATATAAAGGTAGCATATATTTGACCCAGTTAGATATATCTGGCCCAAGTAAGAATCCATCTTTTTGTTAAATTGAGGATACATATCACATTGTCACCTTACATTTGAGGGCATTTTCTGAAGGCAATTGCCTTTGTGCGTCCTGTTTAGGTTTGTATTCCTTTGGATTCTTTGTGGTTGGGCTTGGTAGACCATTACACTTCAGAATGTAAAATAACTGTATTTCACAACTTTTCTGCAGGTATTGACCATGGAGACATTTGAACACCTTGGATTTCTACTGCAGTTCTCAGAAGGAACACCCTTAAGCCAGGCAGCCACTTTTTTTGCAAATTCTGATCCTGACATGCCTGCTGCCCCTGTACCTGCTGCCCAGGTTCATGATTGGATCTCACAGAATATATCTGCTTCACTGGAATTCTCTACCGAGAAGTCCATATCAAAGGAAGTTAGCCAGCAGGTTTCTTCTGATATAGATGTCACAATGGCTGATGCCAATGCTAGTAATGCAAGGAACAGCACACCGACTGGTACAAATCCTGCATACTACAGAAACACAACATTTGTGGAAGGCTTCTCCAAAACTTCTGTTGTCAAGCATGCGTCTGATGTCAAAGGACATTCAGTGAAGGTATGGATCATAGCTGCTTACCATAAACTATTTTTGGATGCTGAAAAGACTACAAAGATCTGTCACTTTTCACATTTCTACATGTTTGCATTATCCACTAAATCGGTGGTATAATGTTGACAAAAAGAACCATTTACGCAAATCTAGTTTAAAACAGTTTCGAGTGTTTTCATATGCTTACATATCTTGAATGTAATAATTTATTCCAGTGCTACTCTTAGCACAATAAAGGATATGTTTTAATCTCTGGATTTCCAGTGGAGTATTAGTTTGAAAGGGAAAAACATTGTAAGTCACATCTGTGTGATTAAGGAGATGATGGTTTAAACTGGCATTATTTGGGCCAGGATATGTAAAATGTTAAATCTGAAGCGAAAAATGTACTCCCCACGTCCCAAAATATAGCTACTTTCAGATCTGAACAACAAAGGTAGCTATATTTTTGGGACAGGGGGGTAGGCTGCTAATCAGAATTTTGATGAGAAAACATATATGACAACTGTTCTCATGATGGAGAATTTTTAGACTCCAGCTTCTAGCTGTTTGTGTCAATATTATGTTTTATTCTATTTCAAGAAACTCCCACTTCTGTGTTGTATTGTGATGTAGCTGCTTTGTGTATTTAATTTTGTAATCACGGAGGTGGGACTCCACATTTTCGGTTTTCTTAACAAACAGCTTTTGTAGGTTTTAAACTGCCATGAGTCTGTTATCTACATATTGGCACCATTGAAGTATGCAACTGTGTATGGATGTTCTGATGCTACTGTTGTTCTTGGTGCTATTGGTAAGGTATGGATGCCAATCTGTATATCTTTACACCTCCTTTCTCATTGTTGCAGAATGTAGATTCATATTTTCCTCATATTTTTTAAGCATTTTAAAGAGAATCACTTGTATACACATCAGTAGCCACCTGACTATTTTAGCTGCACCGGATTTGTTTGAGACATCAGTTGTGTATGCCTTGGTATCAGCTGAATGGTACATGAGTGCCAAGTATTTTGTCCAAATAGAAGAGGAGGTGATAATAATAATAACAATAGACAGTGAAAGCTGGCACACATTGTTGTGTGAACCAAAAACTGACTTGCTAGTTGCTAATCTTTTACAGTCTTTTCCTGGAAAATTCCTATCAAATAGATTTAATCATGCTTTGAGTTGGACTGTTAACTGTAATATAAGATAGGCCGTACATTAACAAAGAATAAAGTGGAAAATGAGAAACACTTTATTATTGTCACTTCATATTTGCTGTTATTACCTCTGTTCTGCTAAAGTGCTAAGTACATTTGACAATTATACTTCATATGTTTTGTGTTGTCAGGTTGTTAAGGTGGAGCATTGTGAAAGAGTTCATATTATTGCAGCTGCTAAACGGATTTGTATTGCTAACTGCCGTGAGTGCATATTCTACCTGGGAGTAAATCACCAACCTCTTATTGTGGGGGACAACCATAAATTACAAGTGAGTGTCCCTTTTAATAGTGTAATTGAAGGTACACACTTGTTGCTATGAAAAGTTACTGCCAAGTGATTAATCAGACTTTGTTATATAGATGATTGTACACCCTCAATAATATATTCATGTCTACATGATTATCTATATGTTTACCAATTGTTAAAATAATTTATTTGTGGAGATCATGATAAAGTCAATGCTATACACCCTACGAAATAAAGAAGAGATAACTTCGAAAGAATTATTTGTTTAATGTTGTTAACTATAAGGTTCACCTTCACACTTGAGAGCAAGTTAATAGTAGAGCTAACTACTAGCTATAACCCATTTAAAAATAATATTAGAGGTAACATGTATATTAGCTAAAAGGTTGCCTCGAATTTTCTTCCCTATCTTTCTCTCACTTATGTAATTAATGCATTTACCTTGGAGCATGTGTAAAGCTAAATTTTGCATGAAAGCTAACATTCCTCATTTTTCTTGTTCTTTCTCCTCCACATAGGCTTATAGTTGGCTTAGTGCCCACTATAGAACAAGTTTAATAGTAAGCTATAACTCAACTGTAAGTGTGGAGGAGAGATAACAAGAAAAATGAGTGTTAGCTCTTATGCAAGAGATAGCTATACACATTCTCCAAGATAAATGCATTAATTGCATAAGTGAGAGAAAGAGAGAGGAGAAGAAAAATATAGCCAACCTTATAGCTAATTTATTATACATGTTAATTCTAATGTGGGTTTATAACTAGCAGTTGCTCTACTTTTAAACTTGCTCTAAACTTATTCTTACAAGTTGTACATAGTTTCTGGGTTGTTGGGTTACAGCTGGAAGAAAGTATGAAGATTGTCCAATGCTGAACTTATTGGTGTGCTATTAATAACATACGGTGCTTTGATTTTAACCTTTTACTATTGTCAAATTTCTCCTTTTCTGTACCAACAGGTTGCTCCATTTAATTCCTATTACCCACAGTTGGGTGAACATCTGGCAAAAGTTGGTGTGGATCCTGCAATCAATAAATGGGACCAGCCTTTTGTGTTGGGAGTTGTTGATCCGCATGATTCATTATCCCATCCTGCGGGGGTTTCTGATGTTCAGGCTGAATCTGCAACTCGTCTAGATCCTGACCTATTCACAAACTTTATGGTAAATCATGTATATTTTGGGCCTTTTGCTTTGCTAAATGTCATGAATATAGGAAAAGAGATAGATGAATTTATTCAATGTGCACCTTATTATTTTCTGCTGGCTGTCTTGATGGGATTGGTGCATAACATGGCATACATTAAAACTCATTCATTCATCTTGCTTGCATTGTCCATCATATCCACTGCACTTGAATAGAGAGGCCATTTTGCAAACACATGCTAGTGGTGATAGGGAGCTGCTACGTTGTTAAAGTAGGAGCTGATGTTTTTTTCATAATACAGCTAACTTATTTTTTTTTCTAGTACAGTGTTGTATCATGACTGTTTCTCTCCTGCAGATTCCTAGTTGGTTTGGGACTGAAGTGCAAGAACCTACAAGATGCAGTCCTTTTCCATTGCCTGAAATTTATTGTGCATCCCAGAGCAAAAAGGTATTGTGCATTGTTAAATTCATCAAAGCTTGGTCTTCAGGTGCTCTTGTTCTGACTTGATTAATTCTAAGTATGTCCCCTACTGTTCTAAAAAAACTCTTAGGAGTCATGGTTCAGACTTCGGACTACCTGTATGTGCATTGCTAATTTGTCTATGCTTGCGCTGGTGTGCATATCACACCCTACTTTAGAATGAACCCTCAAATTTTTTCACGCTCCGTGAATTTGTGGCTTTGTGTACAAATTGAACAATACCATTGGAATAATCAGGTGTTTCTATATTCTTCCACAATTGGCAAGTCTAAATTGTAGTAGCTTAGTGTATACGAATGTAGCTGCATTAGGGATGCTGAAGTTATGGAGCACAAGATCTGACTATTGTGTGTGAAGTAGGAGAAAAAATCGTCCTATTGTTTTTACCATTGACATTTGACATTTGCCTCATTTAGATTTTTCTAATTCAACTCTGTGTTTACACCATTCATATTCAGCTTGCTGCACTGGAAGACATTAGAAGGACTATTCGGGAGCTGCAAATTGATGACAATAGGAAGAAGGAATTGACAAATGCACTTCATACACAGTTCAAAGATTGGTTATATGGTAAGTTTTCATCTGTACATTCAGTTGCTAATGCATTTATATCTCTTTTATGCTTGTTTTAGTGCCATTTGCCTATGATGGTTTTGCCTAAGTCATTAGAATTGCACCTTGTTTTCTGAAATTTAGTCTCTTCAAAGAAACAGTGTCAAGAAACGAATCGTTTGCTTTGACCCTACAAACAAATTTGCATAAATGGAGCGCTCAGTAATGAGTAATTACTGCTCAGCATGAGGATTCTTATATACTGTTGGGTAGCTACAATCAAAATGTACACACTAATACAGTACAAACCTTTCACATGAATATATGATTGGGTCAACCTAGTAGCTTCAATAAGTGGTTTTTCTTTCCCAATATAGGTGTAGTATGGAGGATGACGACCATACATAATGAACTTGAACCATTATTGGGCTCCCAATTCCACATGATTCTGAATCTGTTTTATTCAGCATGTCAGCTAGAGTATTAAGTACAACATACCTACATCTATACTACTTTAAAGCCTCTTGTGGTGGTGGTGAGGGGTGAAACTGCCACCACCCACCACCACTGCCACGTTAGGCCAGTGAGCCACGTGAGAGGGAAAACTGGAACCAATATCTTGCCTGCTCCCGTTCACTCCTCTACCCGGCCACGGCCCTGGAACTCAGAAGTTGGAACGGCGCTCGGTACTTCTCGAAGACCACTGCATGCTTGATCCGACGGGGCAGCCAAGCATGCTACCACGGTTGTCGTCCAATGCTTGAATATTTCTGCCATAGTCAGCTTTGTAATAGCAGACCACTTTTGTTGGTTGCCTTGGTTGGTACCGCTCAAAGAGCACCACAGTGCCCGGGTGACTGGTTTTGTCAGTCCCAAGCTCCTCTTGCCAGAGGATGGGATATAGATTGTGCTAGAGCCTAGAGGAGGTGGCTGGCTCCGCGGTGCAGCTGTGTTCGCTCACCAGAGGAGGAACAGTAAGGGAACAAGAGGAAGTCGGTGCTGGAGATGGCTAGGGGCGGTACTGATGGCTCGAGGATAGAGGAGAGGGGAGTGGAATGATGGTGCTGGAGGTGAAGGGAGGAAGGAGGCGCAGCCATGCAGCGCTGTCTAGCTCAGTTGGGGGAGTCGGCGATGGAGAGGGTGTCTGTGGCTGGGGAGTTTCTGGGAGAGGTGTTGAGATAGCTAGTGTTAGCAGATTGTAGATGGGCTGGGCCTTTCCCAGTGGATACGACAGTCTGGCAGGTTGTCTGGTAATGTGGTATAACCGTGCTGTATTGATGGAAAGAATAGGAGATGTTAATTTAGATGGAAAATCTACATCGATATGGATATATGGTAATGTGGTATAACAGTATCCAGTGCCTCTGGCTAGCTCAGCAAGCATCCAGAAAGAGATGGCTAAAATGGTTTGCTAATTAGATAATTTTGGACTTCAAAATGTATGTAAAGCTTTTTTAGGATCCCATTGCAACGTACCGGCAATCACCTACATATGTGAAACTAATTCTTTGAGTTTTTTTTTCTACGTTATATTTTTTCATGCACATCATTGCTGATGGTATAAATGGCTTGCTCAGTTTTGGTGAGCTCTGGGTTCCCCTAAATCATTTTTTGTTCATTTTTCAGCTTCAGGCAACATCCGCCAGCTCTACTGCCTGCAAGGCGACTGAACATGCGATCATCTGCTATCATAAAATGGACCTGTTTACTCAAAATATTCGACCATGTCGTCGAAGCTGACCTTACTCCCAGGTGCGAAACGAGAATGTAAAAAAACATGTACTTCATCCTATTTCTGCAAAGTAGTTTGATGTATTTCTCCAATTCTTTTCCCATTTGCTGTGGCGTCAGTCGTTGGGATGTCATCTTTCTTTTCCTTTTCTGGTGATTACACATTTTTGGCCCTTCCATAAATAACACGGATATGCCAGTGTAATAGGGATTAATTAATTAATTAATTATGAACCAACTTTGGAGAAAAAAACTATGAACACTTGATTTCCTCACGTGGTGGTCCACATATCATATCATTAGCATTCGGTATCCTATCATTAATTTCCCTTGTTGGTATCTTAATTTTGGCTCGTTCCAAATGGGGAAATGGTTTACAATCCAATTGAAATATGAATTGTATATAGCCCGACAAGTGGGATCTGCGGTGCAGTAGGTTCACAATAATGCAGATGCATGATTTGAGTCTTTACTGTACTCTGCGTGCAGCTTTTGGACCAGGATACAAGCTACAGTCCGTACAGTACAAGTCCAGACAGCATTCATCGATGTATTTGTATATTTGTATGAGCAGTAGGATTCATGTCCCGCTGTTGAAACGGGTATAAATGGACGTTTCCGGTTTGGTGCTCTGCGTGTATGTGTAATGCGTGCACACGTGCAGCTAGCGCCCACCGAAGACTATATACATGTATACTACCTCCGGTCCTAAATTGCACGTATTCTAATACTACGGATCGACCAGACATGCTTTTTAAGATATGTCTTATCCAATCATAAGTTAAAAATATAGATGAATCAGACACAGTGGCAGAACCTCCAAAAAAGGCAAAATTTAGGACCCATCAAAATTGAGCTCCAGCAATATTTACCATATTTTATTATTAGTTTACTCATTAATATTAAAATTTAATGAAGTTTTTGTCGGTGAGTTTGGATGGTTGCTCGGGTAGCCGGGTGGTGGCTCCATCGCTGATCAGACATACTGTTCTGATCCTACATGGTTCTATAGGCAAATTAATCAGCCTTCAACATGTAAGCTAGATAGGCGCATTGTGGGCATGCAGCGTATCAATGCAGTGATGCAGCATGGCAAAGGGCTTCGAAAGGAACATGCATGCATATGATGATGAATTGGTGGCTATTCCTTCTTTGCGATCGATATGTGATTAATTACGTGGATAAGGCGTGTACATAGACAACCTTAAGCGGCTTCTAACTTTAACACACGCTTAATAAGCGTTTGGCAAATGGTCAGGTGTGATAAATCTCTACGGCCCTATTTCGAAGATACGAAGATTAGCCGGTGACGGTGAGTAACGAGCTAGCGAGGATCTAGAGACGTTGGGTTACCTACCTTCTAATCACTAGTTTAATTTCTAGATTATGTAGCTTAGCTACTGAGTGACAGAATCCGAAGCGAACTATATTTAGAAGAGTTGAAGATAGTAATAGAGTTAATAGAAACTCTCCCGAATAGAGCTAAGTCTAACACAAAATACTAAAAGTATATCTGCATATATACACTACTTAAAAAATGATTTTTAGAAAGTCTCCAATAAAGATCTGTCTAAAAAATTTATTTTTGCAGCCAAGCCTATTAAGAGATCCGCATGCGAATTTTAGAACCTGGTCGGCTCCCTCTCCTTTTCTCTCCTCCCTGCGTTAAGTTATTTTCTCTCCCTACTTACCCCTCTTCTCCTTAGTCCTGTCACCCCTCCTCTCCTCTCCTCTTTTATCAGATCCGGCAATGGCGAAGGGGTGGGTAAGGACGACTGTGGAGGCGTCACAATTGCCACAGCGGGGAGGGCTATAGCGGCTAGGATGATGATGATGACTACGAGGAGGGGCAATGACGATGGTAGCAGCCTTAAGGGCAACAGATTTGTCGATCGTTGCCCCGACAGGGGTGGACTCGGTGGCCCCGATGACTGGAGGGGCAAATCCACCAACGACCTCGCCCCTTCATCACTTTTCCCCTACCTAGCACGCAGATCCGTAGATGGCAGCAACAAGAGGGGTGGATCCACCGCCGCTGAGCACCAGAGCAGTGATGACAACCGCAATGGCCTTGGGAGCATGGATCTAATGCCGTTGGCCTCGTGAGCGGCGATGACGACCGTGGCAACCTCAGGAGCAACTACCACAACAACACATGCGACCCTCTGTGACGAATTCCTTATGACATCAGAGCTTTTCGTTATTATATCATTTTGTTTTATGACGTTTAGTAGGGATGGTATGTTTAGTGACAAAAATATGGTGTTCGTCACTAAGATCAAGGACAAATCGTCATAAACTAATCCAACGATATATCGTGACGAATGCTATTTTGTCATAAGAGGTCAACTCACAAACGTCATAAATTCATGATAATGTTGGTTCGTCATAAGTGGCTTTTTTTAAAAAATAATCAAAGCAAATGTTTGAACTGTCCTGATATAGTAAGAATTTAAAATATTCTTAATTTGTTTTAGAATTAAAATAATGTCCAAATCAATTAAACTAATGAAGTAAACTAGGGAATAAAATTTGCATAATAAATCATGGTGACATTATTTTTCTTAAATTTGCCATGAATTAAAATACTTGATGGAATTTTCGTGAAATTTTCAGAGCTGCGTTGTTAATTTTAATAATAGAAGGATTATTTCAACAATTATTTTAAACACAAAATCAAAGTAAATGCATGGATCAGTATTGGGCTGATTTTAGCCCATTTTGAAAAGAAGGGAGTAGGAAACTGGCTAAAATCAGCCCACCCATTAGACCTCTAGACTTGGGCAGCGGGCAATGGGCCAAAACAACTGTCATGTATGGATTTTGTTTGTTTTCCATTTAAACTAATTCCTAAAATGATGTTTGTGTTATAAAAATTACTTCTTAAAATTCAAAAAATCCAAGAAAATTTTTGCGAGTATTTTTCTATATTTATAATTTAAGAAAAATAAAATTTTCCATTCTTTATTCAGGAAAATTTGTGTTATAATAATTTCTTATTTTTAATAATATCCTATTTTTATTTAAACAATCTAAATTATGGGTATGTTACCAACCTTTACTTTAATAAGGTCTCACAAAAATTTTCTTCTAAAAAATCAAAATGAGCTAACCCCATGTCTTCATTTGTGAGTATATCTTTCTAGTGAACCTATACTCACTACTATGGTTTTGAGTAAGAGTTGACTTTAGCATTTTTAGTATATCCTTGTTGATTTCATATATTTGTTTATCATAAAAGTTTAATTATCAGTTGTTAGACAATAATATATTTCCATCTTTTATAGGGATTACTTTAAATTTGAACTAAACAATCTATACCATTTTAAATACTCTAATGATGGTCATCTGTTGTGATGCACGGGTGTTCATCTAGTATTCTTAAATCATAATACATATATATGTATATACGAGTATATGCATATAATTAATGAAGTTGTGTGTCATATATATCTAAGAAAATTTTCCTTTACATTGAATTTGATTGAAATTGAACATCGGATTTATAAAATTGCGAACACCAGAATGTTCATGTTCATTTGTCCTTAGTATGTATTTGTCATTGGTCCCTCCGAGTTTTCATAGATATCGTTACTGACTTTTAGATATACGTTTGACTGAAGGGAGTAATTCGATAAAACTTTAGCATAACAATACGTGCAAATATGAATATGTTATTCGTCTTTACCGCACACATGTTTCTGGTTGAATTTTTTTTAAAAAAATTTCACCACTTATGTATTTATTTTATTATAAATATATATATGTAGGAATATCCTGCCTATTTGCTCTAGTAATTATTTTTCATATTATTTGTATTTTTTTGCAAAAGAAACGGAAACTTGGGGGGCTGAGCGTGCCAAACTTTCAGTGGGGCACGAGCCATCGTGTTGAAGCCATAAAATTTAAGGTGAAACGACCTGTTTGTCCAAACAATTTAGTAACAATTGCGGACCCAACCATGGCTACAGGTGCCAAACTTTTGGTGTGGCTGGAGCCAAAACTTTCGGCGCCAATCTTGGCGGTCATACCAAAAAAAATTTAAGGTGAAATGTCCGTTTTGTCCAAAAATTTCCGTAACTACTGTGGACACAGCATGGCCATTTTGGTAAAATCGCATCGGATTTCCGTAACTACTGCATCAAGTTTACAACACCTATGAGTCGTGGCGGTGCAGGTCCTCACCACGAGTCCTTTGGGTGTTGAGGCTTTCGTGTGGTTTCGGTCAAGCTACGATGCGGAGAGGGCTCGATCTGTCACTAATGGACGCAATATCTATGATGGGTGTTGCCTGCTTGATGTCTAGCACGTGCAGCCTTTCAACGGGAACGGTGTCGACATGACGCCCACCAAGTGTTCGACGCTGGTACCAAGCTGCGCTAACACCAAGTCTGATGCTGAGAGCACTTCTACTACTCTAGAACATGTGTTCCCAGCCACCATGAGTCTATCCATGCCCTCAGATGAATCAGCAGCCGTGGCGCCACCGATTTCCCTCACCGCGACCAAGGAGAATGGGGCTAACATGGGCAAGGCTGAGGATAAATCAGAAAAGACCTTCCATGATTTGTGTGTAGAGATAAAGGACATGATCAATCATATGCTCGTGACATGCCGCGACATCAAGGTTGAGTCAACTACGAGCATTGATATCACCAGAGTTGTGGAAGCTACAAGCACCAACACCAAATCAGTCCCCAACACATTGGAGGTCAGTAATGAGGCCAATTCAATCAGCTTGGTTGATACTAATGAGTTGTGCATGGTGACAGCCACCAAGTGTTTGACGGAAGGCAATGAACAAATGATCAATGATGATGACGATGACATGGCCACCAAGGATTTAGTTGAGTTCATAGAAGTGAATTTCAAGTTAACAATGCTGCAAACATCCTTCAACAATCCATGGTTTGGTCATCAAGCTATTTCTGTCACTTACTCAACTTGTTATGGTTGCCTTGACCGGAGCTCAATATACACAGCTAGCCCTCCACCAGTACCACCTTGGAGAGCAACAATTCCATGGAACAAAGCTGAGATGACCTCAGGTTCTCGGCCCTTACCATGGCCTGATCCACAGCTAAGTCAAGGTAGCGAAGGCGTGGTGGTAAAGGTCTCACAATATGGGTCACCTCTTCCTAAAGCTAATTGCAAAGGTGTCTGTGCTGAGAAGCAACTTGAACCATGGCCTGATCCAAGACAAGGTATTGGAAGTCTGGTAGTCAAGACTCTTAAACAATTGTCACCTCCTTCTCCATATCAATGTATAGAATGGGTATGCTGGGTAGTTATGAGGCTATTCTCCTCTGAGCAAAAGAAGCATGGTGAGGTAAAGCTCTTACCACCCTGGCCGCCACCTATTCAAGCAGATGTTCAAGCTGAAATGGAAGCACTGAATTTACATGGTGGGTCTCATGAAGTCTCCTCGAACTACAGCGTTACCCAGTTCATGAGTAGAACAATTAATTCCACAGAGGGCTTGCTGCAAAATCTGATTGTTGGATAGTGTATTTGGTGTGAGATATGTCTCTCTGGTACCTTTAGGAAGGCCTATCAGCACACGCATCATGCAACCCATGGTTGGTCATCTGGTGATCACGAGTTGTGCCTGTTACTGATGCTAATTTCCCAGCTATCACCTGATGCATGGTGTGATTGCTTGTTCAGTGGTGATAATGCTGTTGGTAATTGCACTTGCAAGTCACCTGAGAGAAGTACCAACCGCTATGCTCGGTGCTGCACTATTCCAACTCCATTTCAGGTTGAAAGCAAAAACAATGGTGTATTAGATGATACTTCGTGGACTCAATTCAGATCAAACAATGGTGATGTTGTGCTGTTGGTGCCACAACCATTGCCATAGCCGATTCTCTTCCCAGTTCATATGATGGTTGAGCTAGAGGTTTCCTTGAAGGGAATTTTTGTCTCAACTTGTAATCTTTGGCTCCTCCTTCGCAATGGAGAAATGAGGTATTCAATTTGTGTGCAACAGGAGGGCAAGGGCTCAATTTTTCCTGGAAATGTATATCTGAAGAGCTACAACAGTTGCAATGTACCTTTGAGTTTACTCTTTGGAATCAACATGGGCAGACATATAAGCTATTTTTACAAAAGGAGCAGCTGAAACTTGGTGCAGTCCATCTCAGTTTGGAAGTAAAATGTTCAGAGACATACTTCATTTGCCTGACTTATGAGGAGGACATGTTCTTACAAATCACATATTTTGTAGGTCACAACTATGAGGGGAGTAACACTTGTTCTACCCATCAATTCAGTCATGGTTGGCCTGAATATTTGGTAAGAGCTGAATTCGTTCAATTCCAAAGAGGCAAGATTCTTCAGGAGCAAATGCAACTGGCATTGTATACAACATCACTGGTGCGGGTGACTTGGGATCCTGGTGGCTGTGTTGTATCGGCTTGGGGACAAGCCGAAATTCATAGAGGGAGGAATGTCATGGGCCTGGGCCTGCCAAGTGGGCTATGTTGTTGAGCTGGCTTGAGGCTGAGGGGAGGCAAAGGATACACTATAAAAGGAAAGAAGCAACATGCGGGAAGGGAATCGATGAATCAATTTGAACCTGATGGCTGCGGCCTCTTCCTCCTCTTGATCTCTTCTCTGAATCCCCTACTCTGTGTTTCTCTGATTTCCTCTACCCCTGCTTATCTCCCTAATCTACGTTGCTAGTGCTTCCAATTTGTATCCCTGAACTTGATATACAGAGTTGGAGTGGAAATATTTCTCCTGTGCTTTTGTTCATCGCTGGAGAATACGTTGGATCGTGACACCTAGCTGATAGCCAAATCCACTCTGCCGCCGCCACCATCTCCTCCTCCACTGCCACCATCCCCTCCTGGCCTCCTACTCCGGCGCAATGTCGCAGCTTTGGGACAACCACGACTCGGCTCGACGAGTCATGGGCGAAGCCACGAAGGAGCGCTCACTGTTGGGTTGCTCCCCATCTGTCCATCCTTTCGATTTGATAATTCCCCATCCGCTTCGAGTTTGATTCGAGTGACGACTGACGATGGTGCAGGCGTGCGGGACGGTGGGAGGCGGCAACACCAAGCAGCAAGGCGGGAGGGCTGCCAGCCACCGGACTCAGCTGGAGGGCGGCGCATCCGCGCCAGAGCAGGGGGCGCGCGGCGCCGGCGCTGCAGGCAGTGGGCCAGCAAGCACGAGCAGTCACGCAGCGCCGGCTTGGCAGGCGGCGGCAGCCTGGTGATAGCTCTAGATCCACGAGTTCCTCCCTCTATTTTCGTTTGATTTTTGTTGCTTTTGTGTGTTCATATAGCTCTAGATCCACGAGTTCCTCCCTCCATTTTCGTTTGATTTTTGTTGCTTTTCTTGGTTAATAAATCCCCGATAGGGCACGTGGGAGAATTGAAGGCGAGAAGGATCGCGGTACAAACTTCAGCGCCTGCTACTGCAACAGTCGGCACACATCTCATATTTTGGGACAGCCGGCACTGCTCCATCTCGTAGAGAGCAGGTTAAAATTCATTCAGACTTTCAACTCTTGATTTGATTAGTCCATTGCAGTAATTATGCCTGCTGATGTTAATGAAATTTGTAAATTGGAACTTTTCAAGTTGTTTGCAGACAGAGACATGTGATCTCTTGCTATGTGATGGATGAAGTTGCAAGCAAATTTTTTGTTAGAATTTTATGGTTTGCTGTAGCTAGATCCTTCAATATGATAACTTTTTAGTGGAATGTAATATTTAAAAAGAACTGCACCGATTGCACATTTTCATATAAATGTTGTTAAGGATTTCGCCAAGGTCTAGCCAAAATAGATGCTTTTATTATGAGTTCAAAACCCACAAACATAATAAAGGGACATCTATTGTTGCTTCTAGTCTTGGACAAAGACCTATCCAGAATAAAATAGAGAGAAGGAATATAAATTAATCTAATCCCCCAGTTGTAGCTAGGAGACCGGCTGTTTGAATCTTTTTTTATGTATGCGACATGTACTACTAAATCAAAACAACAAACCTCACAATATAATTAAGTCTTCTTATAAGTTCATCAAATAGGTTTTGTGAACTACCGTGAATCAAATGTAGGCTGCATGATCCAGAGTTTAATTTGGTATCGATTTCAATTAAAATTTACATTATGCAAATTGAGACTTAATGCTCCTCAATTTTTTTTATCTGACAGATTCCTCCAGGAGGACTACATTGAGGTTGTTATGCAGTCTTTTAACATGTGACTTCAGTTGATTTTAAAATATTTGGACATATGATTTTATTTTGGTCCGTTGTGGCTGGATTCCGTGTGGACTTGGGGTCAGTGATGTACAATCTTAATTTTCAATCTAGGATATGTTGAAAGCTACCTAGTTTTCTCTTGTGGCTGGATTTGGTGAAGAATGAACTAAACCTGTTTATTTTTCTATGGTAAGTGTGCTGATGTATATGAACATATTATGGTCACTAAGTTTTGGTCAGTGGACCTACGTATGACTTTGGTTTGTAATATTTTGGATGTTAACTGGGCTCATCCTAAATTGATTATTAAGTGGGCTTATATAACATTTTGTGATACATGGGTTATAGTTTATAATCCTTGGGCCTATATGAGCTTACAAAATGGGCTTGGCCCTCTTGTTATTTCATATTAATACAAATGGATGTAATACAATTAGGCTGAAAGTAGTGAGTAAAGTGCTACACCTTAGTTGGGTTAGGCCTATATCTAATTGGGCTTAGCCCATAAACAAGTTGCTTACTACATGGACCTTGGTAGGTTTAAGCTATTTAGTGACATTTTCTGGGTTAGATAATAACGAAAATGAGTGTTATAAAGTTAATGATGAAAGAATGATCATCACTAGATTAATGATGAAAAAAATAAGTTTTCATCACAAAACATGATTAGAGACGCATGATAGGTGACGAACGCATTTTCATCACATGAACATCATAGATTTTAAAACGTGGCGTAATTCTCTAGTTTTGTGATGTAAATGAAACGTTATCTATTATAAAATCTCTTGTAGTGTACGAGTGCGATAATGGCCGTCGGATACGGGAGCGGGTGGCCGTTCCGAGCTAGGGTTTCGGAATTTCTTTTTGGAATTTTCTTGTGGCTGAAAATTCTTTTTTTTTTTTGGCTGGAGACATAGCGTGCCCCATGCAGGTTATATTGAATCATGATTCCACATATGCTGGTGAGTGACTAGCTCCACACTTCTTAACATTAATGGCATTAACCCGTCACAGGACAGATCATCGATGGGTATATGGCCGGCATATGGGTGGACCAAAAGCTCAAAGCTCGTGACTTTGATCGGTTCGAACTCGTTTTCGTAACGAGTCAAGCTGAGCTAGACTTTTTGCTTGTGAGTTTAACGAGCTAGCTCACGGGTTGCTTGTTAGTACAAGAAATAACAATATCTTTATATATTCCAAGCTTTTTAATTAGTGCTTAGTCTTTAATTTACATTCAAACTTTTATATTTAGTGAGCCCTTAGTTAGCTTTTAGTTTTAAATTATTAATGCATGGTAAATTGGTAAGTTTTGAAAAATATAAAAGTGATATAAATTAATGTGTTAACGAGCTTAACAAGCCAGCCAGCTCGCTTGCCTTTCAACTTATTAAGGTTAGCGAGCTGAGTTGAACTGACTTGTAAAGATAACGAGCTCAAACGAACAAAGCCTTAACTAGCTCGAGCTGGCTTATCATCCGGATGCAGCCACAAGAGGGAAGACATCATCAGGATTTTCAGTAAAAGAAAAGGAGAGAGATCTCATCAGGATTACCTTGAGTCCAATCGGGCCCCTCTACTATTTCAATAGCCGTCGTTGTAAATTGGTCTATATAATATCTACGTACACATATATACAAGTAATGCATTTTTTAATTAAAGAAAATACACATACAAGTACTAGTATATAGGTAGTCACAATCCATATCCTCTAGAATGGGATCGATGTGTATAGCACTTCACCACACAAATTCTATCTATATGTTCCACATGACTATATGAGGCTCTAGTAGTAGGTAGCTTAATTAGGGTTATATACTACTCCTGCCTGATTGCTGCTGTATTATTTGCCTGGCAACATACTGATGCTGTGCAAGCACATCAGCCGCCACAACTAAAATTTAATTTTAGAGACGATTTTAAGTTTTTTCATCGTTATGTATACATTTTAGTGTTGTCTGTTAAATCGCTAAGAATACGCTGATAAATTATTTTTGTTAATTGTTTCATTTATGTTTTAAACGATGAGGCGCATATATTAGTCAGTGTCACTAGCACATATTAGAGGACAACAGAACACCACGCAAAATCTTTAGGAAAAGTTTGCAACAGTATGTACCTGTCAAGAGTCGCTGTGATGACAGCGAAATTTTTGTATAGGCATCTCCCGGTTGATGGAAGAATTCACGCACAACATTTGCAGCTCGGATGTCATATATACATATGCCGGATTGAAAACCTACGGCTATATTTGAGTCGATCACAGCAAAAATAAAAAAAAATGTTTGAGTCGATCACTGTGCTATACTCACCAAACATGAATACAGGTTGGATATATATATGTATCCTCACACGAACGGCTGCAACGGCTTCAGCATGAGTAGGCCTAGCCAATAATATTTAATCAAAACCAGCTTCTTGAATATTTAATTTAGAACTTCATTTGAGTTTTTTTTTTCTTCGTCACTTTCATTGCTTGGCTCTCTTTTCTTGATTGTTGAACTTTCATTTGAGATTGTTGCTAGTAAAAAAAAAGAATCCCTAAAATTATTTCTAAAAATTGAATTTCAAAATTCAAATCTCGCTTTGAATTACTCCAAAGGTGAAATAGTTAGCAGGCCTATCATCGAAAAAACATCATATCATGACTCAAATGAAAGTTACTTCCAACGCTACGAGGTCAGACCACTAGAGAATATTGGATGATAAATTACGCCTAGTCTGACATTCTCGGACATGAATATAAGACTTTTTACAAGAATATCCCTCTTTCCTTCCCAAAATTAAAGACGTTAATATTTTTATGAAAATCAGTATTTGTAAAGTTTGTCTAATAGTTAAAGTCAGATATGTGATATAAATATATTTGTATTTGAAAGTACCTATATAATGTTAATTTCGTTTTTTATAATATTTTTAGAAAAAATATATTGTCAAAGTATAATGTTGTAAACCGTATAAACAGCTAATGTGTCTTATATCCGTAGGAGTTATATGAGAATAGTTTAATTCAGGAATGAAAACATTTTTCACTTCAAATAGGCCGATTCAAATGTCGACCTCAAAAGTGAAAGCATACATGGAAACATCAACAACAGTACTGTAGTCACTTCAGGAAAGTGCGAGACCAATACGGTAGCATGACAGTACAACATGTATACTTCACATATTTTCTCATTCTCTCTGTTGTTATTTGAGAGGAATATTTTTATATACGGCTTATTATTAATTTGCAGCCACATTTTTCACAGCACATGCTATTAGATGTTGTATTATCCTACAAGCTAGGACACATGCACGGTGCGAACCGCAAAGCCGTTCGTTGGTTGCACACTTGCAGATAAGGCTACAGTTTGCTAGTACACATGATCCAAATATATATGGTTCGGGTGAAATTAATCTGATATAAAAGTCCGATTAGACTCATTTATTAATGTGAAATCTGAATTATTTTTATATCTGTTTCAATTCACCATCACACTCATTTATTAATTTGAACATGTTTTACTACTCAATTTTTTAAACCGAATGAATCACAAAGACATACATACACAGTAGCGGGGCACAGTTGTTAGTGGCTGCGTGAAGAAAAAAAATTCTTCTAGGATATCTCTATCATGCTAGTGACTCCCACGTACAACTACCCGAGGTCACAGGATCCTGGGTAATTTATCCAATCCTACTTAGAGTGTGTTATTTTAATTAATATACTAGCTAATAATTAGATAATTACTATGTATTGGATTCTCGGTAATTTTTATTTTAGGTTCGTCACTGTGTCTTGCTGCTTGTGCCATGCTATATCAGGCCTCTTGTTTTCATTGCCTTCTCTCTATCCTTGGTGGAACCAGAATTTTCTCAATTCTAGAGTTGAGCTATAGCGTAGTTCGCATAATTTTATCTTTATTCTCTCTCTTTTTTATAAAAACAACTTTGAAGTACAATTTCAGGGCTTAGGAGTAGGGGTACATATCCTGGCACACTGCCAATTCTCCTTTCTTGATTAATCATGGCTTTTAACATAGGGTCGCAATGATGATATTGGCGGTATTACGCGCACATAGTAGTTTAGTGTAGAAAAATATCAGGTATTGTATTTGATGAGATAAATTGGACCTGTAAATGTTAGAGAAGTATATACATTGGATTTCTCTTTCCAAATTTGTATGGAAACACTCACAAACACATACAACAAAAGCTTCCTTTTCATGTTTTGTCTGGTGTGCAAGGTAGCATATAACCTGTTGCTGTTTAAGGGTCCCTGTTACGTGTACGTACTTCGTAGCTACCTAAACTCCAGGTAACAGTTTTCCCCTCATTTACTGCATCTGATGTGATTACAGCTTAGACTGATCGACTGACCGGTCAGTAGATTATAGGAACATCAGGCAGCCGTACTAGTATTAATTAAGGGTTTGTTCTTTCCCCTTTTTCCCAACTCACTTCTCTCGTTTTCCGCACGTACACTTTTCAAACTACTAAACGGTATGTTTTTTACAAAAAGTTTCTATACAAAAGTTGCTTAAAAAAATCAAATTAATCTATTTTTGAAAAAAAATTAGCTAAAACTTAATTAATCACGCACTAATGTACTGCTCCGTTTTCCATGCGCATGTGCATGTTGGGAAGCCACGCTAGCAAACGCAGCCTAAGTATGTTATGAAATTAGATACACAACGGAGACAAGAATTTAACGTGAAAAACCCTTACGGAAAAAAACCACGGATACCAAACGACAATAATCACTATAGAGGAGTTGATTACAAACGTAGGAGAATAACAATGGGCACGTTACCCCTTCCCGTACGGCTTACAAGAGTGTATATATATGAGATATAAGGAAAGACACCTAATAGGAAACGACAAGGAGTCCTACTAGAGAAACTAATCCAAATATATTGTAGGCCTAAATTCGAATCACATATTTAACAATCTCTACCTTGAGATAAATTTCCTCTTGTAGCATAAAAATCATCAATCACTAAAAATATCTCATGTAGGTAAAATCACCGTGCGCCAAATAGTCTCTAGGACTATATACTGTAACACCAACCAAGCTTGAGCAAAGCTCAAACTTAGTAGCAAGAACTGACTTTATCATCATATCAGCTCGATTATCATGAGTACTTATCTTGCATACTTTGACATCACCTTCAGCAATCACACATCGAATAAAGTGATACCTCACATCAATGTGCTTTGTTCTCTCATGGAACATCCGATCCTTTGTAAGGCATATTGTATTTTGACTATCACAAAATATATCAATGCAAGACGTAACTCCACAAAGCTCAGTATACAAACTTCTAAGCCAAATAGCTTCTTTACATGCTTTAGAAATAGCCATATACTCTTCTTCAGTAGTAGATAAGGCAACAGTTGCTTGCAAACTTGCCTTCCAACTAACAACACATCCGCAAATAGTGAAAACATAACCTGTGTGATCTTCTCCTATCCAAATCTCCAGCAAAATCTGAATCCACATAACCAACAAGTTTATCTCTAGATCTCCCAAACTGCAAACAATCATTAGAGGTACCACGTAGGTATCTGAAAATCCACTGAACAGCTTTCCAATGCTCTTTGCCAGAATTAGCCATGTATCTACTGACAACACTCAATGTATGTGATAAGTCAGGACGAGAACGTCGTATACCATGGTATACATAAGTGAAACCAACTGCACTTAAATATGAAACTCTAGACATGTACTCAACATCATAATCTGATTATGGACATAAATCTGAAGATAATCTGAAATGTGCAACTAAAGGAATACTCACTGGTTTTGCATTATGCATATTGAAACGACGAAGGACCTTCTCAATATAACCTTTCTGACTAAGATATAACTTGCCAGACTCTCTTTCTCTAGTAATTTCCATACCGAGAATTTTCTTAGCTGCACCCAAATCCTTCATCTCAAATTCACTACTCAATTGTGCCTTGAACTTTGCTATCTCTGCTCTGTCTTTTGCAGCAATCAACATATCATCGATATAAAGAAGTAAATATATAGCTGAACCATCAACTATTTTGAGATAAACACAGCTATCATAATTGGATCTTCTAAACTTCTGAGAAAGCATGAAAGAGTCAAATCTCTTATACCATTGTCTAGGTGACTGCTTCAAGCCATAAAGAGATTTCTTTAACCTACAGACTAGGTTCTCTTTTCCAGGAACAACAAAACCTTCAGGTTGCTCCATATAAATATCCTTTTCTAACTCCCCATGTAAAAATGCAGTTTTAATATACATTTGCTCTAATTCATAATCATGCATTGCGATAGTACTGAGTAATGTGCGAATTGAACTATGTTTTACAATAGGGGAAAAGATATTATTGAAATCAATACCTGAAATCTGGCTATAACCTTTAGCAACTAACCTTGCTTTGTACCTCACCTCATCAGTTGGAGATATACCTTTCTTTCTTTTGAAGATCCACTTGCAACGGATAGGTTTCTTCTCCTTTGGCAACTTCACCAATTCCCAATTACGATTCTTTTCAATTGACTCCATCTCATCGTGCATAGCAGTTATCCATCTATTGCAATCATCAGAAACAATATCCTCAGAATATGAAGAAGGTTATGCATTACCTTCAATTTCCTCTGCCACACTCAAAACATAAGCAACTATGTTTGCTTCTTCAATATATCTTCAAGGAGGTTTAGTATTTCTTTTGTGCTTATCTTTTGCAATAGAATGCTTTGGAGACTGCTCAACAATAGAAGAATCTGAATCTTCACTAACATGTGTATCTTGATTAATAGCAACATCATCCTTTTCTGGTTCATGCCCTGAACTGATCAAGTGCTCCACCTGCACACTTGTTTTCTGTTGACTCTCAACAGGAACATTAGTAGAAGGTTTGTCATGTAAAATAATTGATTCATGGAAGATAACATTTTTACTAATCATAACATTTTTTTGTTTCAGGACACCATAACTTATAACCTTTCACACCAGACGGATAACCAAGAAAAATGCACTTAATAGCTCTAGGCTCCAATTTACCGTTATCAACATGAGCATAAGCAGTACAACCAAATACTCTTAAGTCTGAATAATTTGCTAGGGAATCAGACCATACCTCAATTGGAGTCTTCTTATCAGTGGCATAACTGGGTGATCTATTAATAAGATAACAAGCAGTAGAAATAGCTTCTGCCCAAAACTGTTTAGGCAAACCTACATTAGACAACATACAACAGGCCTTTGATATAATTGTCCAGTTCATACGCTCAGCTACGCTGTTTTGTTGAGGTGTATAAGGAACTGTGTAGTGACGCACAATGCCTTCAGACTTATAATATGATTTAAATGTCTTAGAACAGAACTCCATCCCATTGTCGTTGGACTCTTTAACCAGGACTAAAAATAATCTTTAGTCCCTGCTCCTATTTGAACCGGGACTAATGTGATTTTTATCATCCGGATAAAGATCACTTATCTACTTATCTAGTAGTGTTATCGTGCTTGTTTGTAAATTTGATATATACTATGAACCTCAATGAAGAGTTATGAGCCCTATTTTTCCACATGAACGGAAATATTGACATGTTCCTTTTATAACAGCGAAACCTTATTATTACACAAAGATTAATTGAAGACAGTATATATTATTCGTACATATTCATGTATTAAACCGGCCGGGAGATACATATACAAATTATCTGTGTCGCAATCGATAGCCTGCTAGGCTTGGTATATACGTACATATAGGATGTGATATACACCTACGTAGAATATACGTACGTAAAAATTTTAAAAAAATCTTGGGGTAAATACGCGTGGTAAACGGTAGACACATGCATGTACGGTGATAGCTGGTTTGTCATAGAGGAGGATATACAGTCATGTCACCTATATATATGTTATTCACTCTCGATTGCCAAGTAATTGTATTATTAACGCATGGTAATTAAACGGCACATACATGAACAGTGATGGCTAGTCTGATAGAGAAGGATATACAATCAAGTCACCTTCAATATCACTCACTCGATTGCAAAGTAATTAATTATATTATTAACGCATGGCAAAATGTATACGTACCCATACATATACAGTGATGTCTAGTCTGATAGAGAAGGATATACAGAGTCAAGTCACCTTCATGTCGATTATGTTGCCACGTAGCAGAGTATAAATTTTTAACGCATGGTAATGGTAGCTAGACACAT
Source organism: Oryza punctata (assembly GCA_000573905.2). Lineage (NCBI taxonomy): Eukaryota > Viridiplantae > Streptophyta > Magnoliopsida > Poales > Poaceae > Oryza > Oryza punctata. The sequence goes on along the minus strand of CM002489.2, from coordinate 5,016,672 downwards.
GTACAGTGGTAGCTAGTCTGATAGAGAAGGATATGTAGTCTTGTCACCTTCAGATTGGCATTAGCCATTTGCCATACACTTGTACGTGCCGATGCACAAGCTTGTACGATCCGACTGTAGTAGTGTGGCAAGTCTCGGTCTCTCTTCATACTCCACTGGTATTACATATCTATATATCCAGCCGTTTATTGAGATAGACGTGTAACGGGAAGAGCACTCTAATCCATACATATATGTGTGAACGATATGTAGGGACGAATTTACTAAAAAATATCGGGTATTCTGTACCTATCACGCATGTATATAAACTTTTCTACTGTTTGGTTTTAGAGTAAATTTTATAGAACGATGCTTTGACCAAACTGTTGCAAAACGACAAATCTAAAAATACGTTTAATAAAAGTACATATTTAATATCAAATTTATCACATAACTATATAAAACTACAGATTTAGTGATAAGATTGTTAAAGAACTACTCCTACGTATGTTAGAGTTTACATCCATACCACTATTGAGATTATAGATTTTGATTTGTAGTTTGTGATAAAACTGATGTTAAATCTGTGATTATTCTGATATGAATATATTGTTTTGTAAAAAAAATGATGTTAAATCTATAATTTTGTGATACAAATTCTCAAATATGTAGTTTTGTGATAGACAAAGTTGAAATTTACTCTTGTTTTTAATGAAAAAATTATAAATACTAAAAAGATATTGTATTACAAAAGTGTTTTTTGCATCCTAAATATACGCATTAGGTTTTTTATTTCAACTATTTTAAAAGAAATTAGTGATCAAAGTCAACCCAATGTTGGCAACATTATTTAGGAAGGGAGTACTTCTTTTATATTTGTACTTATTCCAATACTTATTGAATTGTATGTTACCTAGCTTGTGTCCTGTTCATCACGATAACATTATGTATATGTGGTCATGAGCCGGCACCTCATGGTCAATTGGTCATAAGATAGAACAGACGATCGACGTGTTTCCCCCCCTGCGTGAAGTACGTTTCACGGTGATATCGTATATATGGAATGACATTTTCCCCGGCGTGAAGTACGCGCGTACTGACTACACCTTACACCATTCCTTCATAAAAGAATTATTCTTTTATTCAAATTCATTCTGAGAAGTTTTTTTTTTAACAGATGGAGTACGTTTTATATAACTTTGCTTAGTTACTATAGTAGATATTAATTTCAAGCTAGCATATATGGTTCTATATACAAAGGGTCTTCTTTTTTCCCCCATATATAGATTTTTTTAGCGTGTACCACCACGTGAAAAAAAAATCAACTCAAAATTCATTATGCTCATGAGTAAAAAATATTCTACAAACAATGAAGTGTTATTTTTTGCGGCTGGTAGCACGGTAGCGCTTGAGATTCTCTCGTGCAAATGGGCTAATAAAGAGGGAATATCATTTATATCACATCTCGGTACAGCGGAAAATATAACCTACTTGCTGTCCAATTCAACCATTTAGTTTTCCGTAATTCATAACGCCTAACAAAATATGATAGCAAGAAAAGAGAGATGTCCCTTATTTCTACATGTGTGAAGAAATTTGATAAGATAGGCCAATAGGTTATGTAGCACTTCACAAACGTACAAGTTCAAAATCAACCTATGCAAGTTATTAAAAAAAACAAGATTGAATTTGAACTTAGGTGTAGTGTAGTCTATGTTCTTGTCTGATTTTTAGTTTTATGACTATTTGAAAATATCATGAAAAACGAGGAGATATTTATCATGAAGGACGAAAAACCGTACGTGCTAAATAGGTGATGAACATCTTGTGAGAGGCCACTGCTTAGCTTAAGCACAGGAGAATAGGAGATGTAACAGCTGGTGCACAGGGAGTGAGAGAGATTGGCGATACACGCACGTGCGCCAATCCATCGATCAATCAAGCTAGCCTCGCTATATTAAGTGGTGCTCCACACCACAGACGCAAAGCATCCGGCCGCCGGAGATCAGAACGAATCAGCGAGCGTCCGGCCGGCGGACGAGACGCCGCCTCTCGCCGCCGGCTCCCGATCGCTCGCTCGCCATGATTCACCCCAACCAGCCGCTGGTGCTGTCCGCGGTGAAGAACGCGAGCAGTATTAATGCCGTCGGCTCGCCGCTCCTCGCCGCGTCGCCGGCCTCCTCCCCAGCGGCGGCCACGGCGGCGTGCTGCAACCTGCAGCAGCGGCGAGCCGCCGGGAGGAGGGGCGGCGCCGGCGGTAGGCTCTCGGCGCCGCCGAGGTGCAGCACCATCGAGCAGGCCGCCGGCGTGTCGGCCGTGACGGTGGACAGGACGCTGACGGTGACCGCCACGGTGACCGTTCAGCCGCCCATCGGCGTCGTGTACGCCGCCCGCGGCATCGACGACCTCGGCGACCTCTTCGGCAAGACGCTCCTCCTCGAGCTCGTCAGCTCCGAGCTCGACCCAAGTGAGACGACCTTGCATCCACCATCTCAACCTCATATATCCATGGCTAGCTCTAGCTGAAGCTCCATGGATCGATGCATGCATGGATGTACATGTAGTAACACCATGACCATGCATGAGCTGCATACAGGCACGGGGAAGGAGAAGGAGACGGTGAGCGCGTTCGCGCACAGGACGATGAAGCAGGATACGTACAAGGCGGAGTTTGCCGTGCCGGCGACGTTCGGGCCGGTGGGCGCCGTGCTGGTGGAGAACGAGCACCACCGTGAGATGTTCATCAAGGAGATCCGCCTCGTCACCGGCGCCGACGACTCCTCCGCCGTCACCTTCGACTGCAACTCCTGGGTCCATTCCAAGTTCGACAACCCCGACCGCCGCATCTTCTTCACCGTCAAGGTAGACATCCAACTATCACCACCATGAACACCATGCATGAAAGCATCATATCAATGGAAGATCGAAGTAGTAGTGACATGTCTAGGGTTCTTGTTGTACGGCCATGGATGCAGTCGTACCTGCCGGCGCAGACGCCCAAGGGGATCGAGGCGCTGAGGAAGAAGGAGCTGGAGACGCTGCGCGGCGACGGCACCGGCGAGCGCAAGTTCTTCGACCGCGTCTACGACTACGACGTCTACAACGACCTCGGCGACCCCGACTACAAGATCGAGCACCTCCGCCCCGTCCTCGGCGGCGACGACCACCCCTACCCACGCCGCTGCCGAACCGGCCGTCCCTACACCGAGATCGGTAACCCCCAGGAATTTCACAGCGAACCCTACCAAATGGTGCTAGAGACAAGCCTAGGACAGTTTAGACCGTAATCATGTTTAAAAATATGTTTTTAAATCGTAGCATAAATTTTGAAAATAAAACTCGGTGAAACTATTTTGATCCTTCGAGGGAACGTTTGGATTGTATATTAGATCCGCGGACGGAGAGGAGGAAGGGGGCGGTGTACGTGCCACGGGACGAGCAGTTCTCGGACGTGAAGGGGATGACGTTCAGCGCGACGACGCTGAGGTCGGGGCTGCACGCGATGCTGCCGGCGTTGGAGCCACTGATGGCGAACCAGGAGCTGAGGTTCCCGCACTTCCCGGCCATCGACGGGCTCTACAGCGTCGGCATCCCGCTGCCGGCGCAGCTCACCGGCGCCGCCGCCGTCGCGGCGGCTGGCGCCGCCTCCTCCTCCACCAACATGGTCGGCGGCGTCATCCCCCGCCTCGTCCGCATGATCGAGGACACCACCGACCACGTCCTCCGCTTCGAGGTCCCCGAGATGTTCGAGAGTACGTCGTAATCAATTAATTTAACCTGTTCGTCGTGATGATTAACTAATTAAGCATGCAATGGATTGGATTGGATTGGCGTTGCATATCGCAGGAGATAGGTTCTCGTGGTTCCGAGACGAGGAGTTCGCTCGGCAGGTGCTCGCTGGCGTCAACCCCATCTGCATCCAGCTCCTCAGGGTAGCGCCGCCATTCCCAACCACATTCCATAATAAGTGATTTTGGTTATAGAATTGTATAGTCAAAATCTCTTATATTATAGCACGGAGAGAGTAGTACACTATTCACTCAAAAATAACGTCATATTTCGATGATATCATCCTAAAAAAGAAAGAATATTCGCTCGTCCTGTCATAGTCATTCTTTAAAGCACTAAATAATTGGTGAGGTGATAGACGCAGAATTTTTATATTAAGTAATTTTAAAAAATATGTATAGTATTTACAAATTAATATGTTGATGTATTTAGAACAGAAAAATATAGCAGTAAAAAGAACTGAACAATGGGCGAAAGATGCAAAATTTTTACAACGGGTACTATTTAAAGATATATTAGTGTCTTTATGAGATAAAATGCAATAGTAAAAAATTTGGGTAAAAGCTGGGTGGCTGAGACTAGGAATCGAACCCAAGATCCATAATGGGTATTAAAACTTAAGAGTATTTAAAAATATGGGAGAAAAAGGATTCAACAATAAAAATAAAATGTGCATCCCATATGTTAGCATCATACTCCCTTCTTCCTCAATTTATGCCATGAAGTTATACCCATCTTAAACTCTCAAACTTAGCATTTTATTGATTTAGTTTGAAATTTAAAAATTATGTAGTAACAACTTGTAAATGACACGAACAATTCTTTTAGTTGAAAAATGGCCATATACTAACCATAGGGTAAAAAATTAATATTTATATAATCATAAAAAGCATGTGCAATGCACAGGTTTCCTAAACTTTATATGTAGCAACTTTTAATACATACACATTTTATATTAAAAACATTTGAATTTTAATCAAATTAAAATCGGACATGAACTTTTGGTGTAAAAATTTTAGGAGTATAAACTTTAGTTATACAAACTTAACAAAAACAAAAACCGTGTGCCAAAAAAGAAAGTGCATGCGGCCTTTCGCGGTGCACGAAAATTAGCCGTTTTGCTAGATTTCCCTATCAGTATAGATCTTATTAGCTAAAATGTTTTAAATGGCTTTAAATAAATGATACTGTTGCCTTTTTCTAATTTGTATGACTATTTGCCATTTGTAGAAATATTTGTGCAAATAGAAAAACATTCGAGTCACGCTTAAAGTAATATTGCTGATAAAACTAGTAGTACCATTTTTTTTTATTTTGCTTAACATTGATTATCTAAAGAACTGAATAGATGTCGTTTATTAAAGTTTGAGGAAAAAGTCTTAAATGGCGTTAGTATAGCAATTAAGGATAACCAAACTCACCAATTTAATGGCGATCGACCGCGACGTGTGCAGGAGTTCCCGATCGTGAGCAAGCTGGACCCGGAGGTGTACGGGCCGCCGGAGTCGGCGCTGACGAAGGAGTTGCTTGAGAGCCAGATCGTGGAGTCGGTGACGGTGGAGGAGGCGATGGCGCAGCGGCGGCTCTTCATCCTCGACTACCACGACGTGTTCCTCCCTTACGTGCACCGCGTCCGCGAGCGCCCGGAGACGACGCTCTACGGCTCCCGCACGGTGTTCTTCCTCACCGGCGCCGGCACGCTGTCGCCGCTCGCCATCGAGCTGACGCGGCCGCAGTCGCCGACGAGGCCGCAGTGGAAGCGCGCCTTCGTCCACGGCCCCGACGCCACCGCGTCGTGGCTGTGGAAGCTCGCCAAGGCGCACGTCCTCTCCCACGACACCGGCTACCACCAGCTCGTCAGCCACTGGCTGCGCACCCACTGCTGCGTCGAGCCCTACATCATCGCCGCCAACCGGCAGCTCAGCCGGATGCACCCGGTGTACCGCCTCCTCCACCCGCACTTCCGCTACACCATGGAGATCAACGCCCTGGCCAGGGAGAGCCTCATCAACGCCGACGGCATCATCGAGGAGTCCTTCTGGCCCGGGAAGTACGCCATGGAGCTCAGCTCCGTCGCCTACGCCGCCACGTGGCGCTTCGACGCCGAGGCGCTGCCCGAGGACCTGGTGCGGCGTGGGCTCGCCGTGCGCCGGGAGGACGGCGACGGCGACGGCGAGCTCGACCTCACCATCAAGGACTACCCGTACGCCAACGACGGGCTGCTGGTCTGGAACTCCATCAAGCAGTGGGCGTCGGATTACATCAACTTCTACTACAAGTCCGACGAGGAGGTCGCCGGCGACGAGGAGGTGCAGGCATGGTGGGAGGAGGTGCGGACCAAGGGGCACGCCGACAAGAAGGACGAGCCGTGGTGGCCGGCCGTGGACACCCGGGACGGCCTGGTCGGCGTCCTGACCACCATCATGTGGGTGACCTCCGGCCACCACGCCGCCGTCAACTTCGGTCAGTACCACTACGGCGGCTACTTCCCGAACCGGCCGACGGTGATGAGGAAGAACATGCCGGTGGAGGAGAACAGGGAGGAGGACATGAAGAAGTTCATGGAGATGCCGGAGCACGTGCTGCTGGACACCATGCCGTCCAAGATGCAGGCCATCAAGATCATGGCGACGCTGGACATCCTGTCGTCGCACTCCCCCGACGAGGAGTACATGGGGGAGTACGCCGAGCCGGCGTGGCTGGCGGAGCCGAGGGTCAAGGCGGCGTTCGAGAGGTTCGCCGGGAGGATGAAGGAGATCGAGGGCACCGTCGACGAGCGGAACCACGACCCGGAGCTCAGGAACAGGTGCGGCGCCGGCATCGTGCCGTACGAGCTGCTCAAGCCGTTCTCCACGCCGGGGGTCACCGGGAGGGGCATCCCGAACAGCATCTCCATCTGATCGAGTAACTCAGCATCGATTGGCTAGCTAAGCTAGCTGCATTTTGGACAAAGAGCTTGGATCGAGATGGCTAAGATCATGTACCAACACTAATAGCTCCCGTGTATGCCTGCCTGCCACCGGGAGAGGCATTTGCTAGTGTGTTTGAGTTACTAGAATGCCACTAATTAGTAAAGAGGTTATTGAACTAAAGCTCAGTTCGCTGAGTTTTTTAGAAATTGGCAGTATGTCATGCATTAGGACGGGCGAGATCTGCTGGATTCAGCACATATCATCCAAGAAAATTGCTCATAGCAGAACAGGCATGTCATGTGACTGAATCGAGCAGCATTGTGAGTTGATCAGGACCAGCATGGCGTCGTGTTGATAGTTCACTGGTCACTGGCTAACGAATATCGTACCCCCTGGGATTCCAGACAACGAACTACAGCTAAGCTGAGACACTGCCAGGATGCGTATCTTTTTAATTTTAGGATGCAAAACGATCAGGAAAGATCAGGGTATCGGAGCCGACCACAAAGTGATTAGTCAGGGGAAGATAAGGCTGGACCTGCCGGTTAGAGTTCACTAGAAAGAGCATTCCAAGCAGCATCTCCATGCTCACGCCAGCTGATTTGAGTCTAAACTTGTGGAGTTAAACGGTTCCTAATACATCTATCCAAGCATGACTAGATGTAAAAGAGTCCATTTCGCTCAGTTCTCTGAGGTCAACCATGAACATTTTCAAGTCTTGGTGCAGTCCGAGCGTCTCAGCACAGCAGCTTTGGGTTTCTCCGTTTGAAACTGACAGGGTGTGCAGAAAGCGATGCAGCGCTTGAAATACTCCCTCGAGTACCAAAATTGGGGGAGTGGAGGGAAGGGCTTTATCTCTGGGAGATGCAGCCTCCGGTTGCACTTTGACTTACTAAATTAGAGCAATCAAAATAAGGATTCGAAATGAAGAATATAAGAACAAAAAAGGAAGTGTGTTATCAAGTGAGATACCATACCAGTAGAGGACGGCTCGAAATAGGGTCTGGTCGTTTTGAAAGAGGGTTCCTGAGCATCAACCTCCAAGTGTTGTGTCGCCGTGCTTGTTTTTTGAAGACCTGTGGACTGGACAAGCTTCAGTAGTTTGTCTGTTATGACTGTCATTGGCGGACGGAGCTCTGGTGATTTCTGCATTGAAGGAATAAATACAGCCAGTAATGATCGCAAAAATAGGATGCTGAAATTCATTCAATGAATTCATAAATCATTAGGACTGCAGTAATTGGACAATTTTCAGCTATAATCCCCTTCAATTCCCATTTAGGAGCAGAGTCTAAGCATTACGAGTAGTGCTAGTGCATGCGGTGTTTCAATTTGCAGCTTGGCTACTATCCTCAAGGTAGCACAGTTCAATTAAGTAATGTGTACCAGAAAAAGGTAATGGACAGTTACCTTGATGCAGAGTAAGATGATGTTGCCTAATGTAGAGATAGCTTTAGGTGGCATAGATGCATGTATTCTTGGATCAGTTATTCTTTCCAAAGAATCAAGGTCATGGAGATGAGGAGATGCCCAATCAACTAGAAACTGTTCATTCTGCCTTCTTGAACTGAAGAGGAAAAAGAACTTCATTAGAAAACCAGACTACAGCTGTACAGGAGTAAGTGAACATATACCTGTCAAAGGCCTTCTGCCCAGTCAAAAGCACGAGCAAAATCACACCGAAACTGTAAATGTCAGCCTTGATGCTATCTGTTGCTGGGTCAGTAAGTTCAGGTGCACCATAGCCTTTACCACTGTTGAGAGCTTCTGAGTCCTGTTTTTTCAGGTGAGGAACTGTTAACGGTCGACGGATTATACAGAAGACATATCATTGACTTTGAAAAACACCAGTTTATTGTGTGTGATTTTTCTACCCCTTCCCTAGTAGGGATGCACATCCATCTTTCAAATATTTCAAGGGGGAGTAGCTTGTTTCAATATAACACTGTAATGTATAGGACTCTATCCAGCAACCTACCTTTGATTTTGATTGAGGCGCAATTTATAAGCAATCGTGAAAAAATTCCAAAAGTAAGTATGAGGAAAGTTAAACAGCCTCACCATCACCAGGACAACCACTTTTCCCTAAACAGCTAACTGTATGGATCATTTTTTTTTCTCAATGCATCCTTTTCTGTCTAAAATCAAATTCTTTATCGTTAAGTATGAGGAAAGAACTCCAAGAGATTGGCAATCCATGACAACAATTTGATCCTAGAATTGTTCAAGTAAACATTAACTATATCACCATCACTAATGATTTCCTACAAAAGTAAGAACATTATCCAATATAACATGGAAAACTAGTGAGCACTGACCGCTCTTATGGCGCTGACAAATTGGCTTAACTTGGCTAATCCACAGTGGCTGAGGTAGGGCATCAGCTGAGCATCGAGCAAAACATTTGTCGCTTTAATATTTCCATGAACAACTGGAGGAGAGCACGTCAAATGCATGAATCTGCATATGCTTCAAAATTTCAGAAAAGCTTCCAGTATGTGTCTAAAAATTGACATCAGTTCAGCTAAACAATTTACAGAAAGCCATTAAGACTATGAGGATGCATAAACCCTGCAGTACAAAACAAACAGCTAGATGATTTGGTTGAAATCTAAGTCCACAACTGTACTTACTCCAAAGCATAGGCAACTCCAAGAGCAATCTTCATCCGAGCTTTCCATGACAAAGCCCTGGACCTTGTGGCCGCTGAAAACAAAATATCATCAAGAGAGCCATTTTCTGCATATTCATATAGAAGTGCGCAGTGCCCAAACTCGACACAGTAGCCCACAAGCGCAGAGATATTGGGGTGCTTCAAATTGGACATTTTCCCAAGCATGTCTGTGAGCTCATCTTGTTCCGATAATGACAGATCGACCATGTTGATCTTCTTGATAGCCAGGAGCTGCATGTACGAGGAGAAATACATGTTATACATATAAAATACAGATGTAAAATAATCTGCAGAAAAAATCTGTGCCTTTACTTTTTAGCAAATGGTAAATTTGATAAATCGCTGAACAAAATCACATATTTTTTCTGATATTGGTTTTGGAAAGTTGCATATGAGACTAGGAATTGCATCCTCCTTGTGCATTGAATTTTAAAACTCATCAAGAGATCAAGAGAAAAAATATCAACAATGCAAGACAAGCTTTCTTGCCGATAAGAAAAGGAAAATGAAATAGCAGTAAAATAAACTCAATACACCAAAAAAGCACAATTCAGTATTAGGACTGAAACTCATGTTGTAGAAATTAGACTCGAGAGCTTGTTCCAAAGTAAAAAATTAACAATAGTATTTTTCCACCAGGGTACTAACAGTATGATACCTGGCCACCAGGAAAATCACCTCTGTAAACTTGGCCAGTGAAACCTTCACCAATAAAACATTCTTTACTGAAGTTCCTGGTAGCTGCCAAGATGTCGACAGCTTGAAACTGTTTTGCAGTTAGAAAGTTTTTGGATGTTTTGGCCCAAACTTTTCTTTTCATAGCTCTTTCAGGCTTAATGACATCACTAGAGGAAGTCTCACAGTCATTCATAAGAGAATTCCAAGAGTACAGGACCTCATTTGCTTTAGGGACTGTAAAATGGTATGTATAAATTTCAGTGATGTGAAAGTATGTAGGTCAATCCAATAAATACATTAGAATGCAACAAGAATGGAAAACAAGTATACATATATGTGGTTGGATATCATATACAGATCCTAACACAATGATGAATATTAAGTGATGAACAAGAATAGATAGAATATGTCTAACCATCAACTACAATTGCATAAATCAGTTATGCTTAAACCAATAAAGTTCCAGTGCTACCTTTTTCCACATTGGCAGGTGGAGACTTGAAATTGTTAGCGGTGCTCTTAGGACCGTATGTGCAGCTTTTCAGAACCAATCCAACAATGAAGAGCACAAAAACTGTACAAGTAACAGTAGCTATCGCAGCCGCTGTCACTCGAGAGTGTGACTTCCTATGTTGGTCATTGTACATAGAAGAATGGCTTAAGGAAGGCTTCAAAGGTTCTGGCTTGTGCTTCAAATTTTGCTTAACTGCTGGCGGGGGTGGGGACACATGTGGTGGAGATGAAGATGGAGGTGGATGTGGAGGTGGATTTGGAATTGGTGGTGAATGAGCACTCTTGGTAAATGAGGGAGAAGCACGTCTGAAACCTGGTTGAAACTGGTTTCCATCAATCCTGGAATGTTAGATTAGTCATTTATTTCAACTAGATATGAAGTCAAAGCAACATGTATGTATAATATCCTATGGAAGGAAAAGTGGGTTATTAAGCAGAACCCAATACCTCAATTCAGGAATGGACTCAAAAGTTCCAGGCACATAACCACTGAAGCTATTATTTTCAATGTTGCTGCAACCAGTTCATAATTGTCAGTAAGGATGAGAATGGCAAATATAAAGAAGGATAAAATCCAGTTGAATTTCTTACAGGGCAGATAATGGAAGGTCTGCCAACAAAATAACAGATCCTGTGAACTCATTATGCTGTAAATAACTGTAAAACCAAAGCAAAATAAATCTTTTATCAATATTCTAGCATCTTTTTGTGCATGAAATCGTTAAGAACACACATTATGCTTACAGGTGATGAAGATTCTTCAACGAGCTAACCGATGTTGGCAGGTCACCACTGAAAGAGTTGAATGATAAATCCCTGAGGTTGAAGGGGAACAAACATGAGGTACAGTGGGTGACAGATCAAATTACTGGAAGATATATAGCTAAATTAGCATGGAAAATTATAATAGAATTGCAAGAAGGTCCAAAGGAACTCTAGCATCAAAGTGTGTGTCCATATTAACAGGTGAAATGAGCTTGAGCGATGAAGATTGTTTTTTTTAAGAAACCATAAAGCAAATAGATGAAAAACTATAAACAAACAGACTGTAAAAAAACTTGCTATATCAAATGATCCATGTGATTTATGTGAATGCAACAAACTATGCATTTTTTTTGTGGGGTGGGCTAAGAGAACATGCAGTTAGTTATACACAATAGTGGAGGGAGAAAATCTAGGAAATACAAATGGATGTAGTTATGCATGGCTGAAGCTTCTATTGTACACGCAAATATTAAATAATGTTTGGGCAGCAAGAACTCGCATGTCAGAAATAATTCATTTATTCAAGAGCTGTACATTGTTCCTAAGCTTTCCATGTTGACAAAAACATCACCAATTATTCCAGAGAGCTTATTGTGGCTGAGGTTCCTGCAACAAAGATTACATGCAAGTTATTTGATTCTGCAACCAGAGTTCATAATAGGAAGTACTCCAATTGCCAACAATGCACTCACAGATATTTAAGGGAGTGCAACCATGGCAATGATGGTGGTATACTCCCCTCAAACTGGTTGCCTGCGAAATTTCTACAGGAGAACAACATATGATGATTATGTCAATCGCAGTTTATATTTGGTATTTAGCCAAGCTAAAAGGGGGATAACCAAAGGACAAAGAGAATGTACAGATATTCCACGCTTGGGGGCAAATTGCGCGGGATTTCACCAGCAATATTATTGAAGCTCACATCCCTACAGTCATCATGATTCGGCAGAGCAAAGGAATTGAAAACTGAACTAAGAACTGCAGAACCATGAGATGCTAACAGATATCACAAACTTTCTGGTAAAAAGCTCACAGTGTTTTCAAAGAGTAAAACTTGAGCAGCTCCAGACCAAGCCACCCGCCAACTCCTAGCCCACTAATATTTCTGCATACGAGTGAAAGAAGAGCAAAATATTCAACTCAGTTAATAATCCCTGCAAAGTTGCAGGTGAAACTGATCAGAAAGTTAAGAATAACTGAAGAATTACAAAGCGACAATGGACGAATCCCTGCAAAGGACTCCATGCCATGGCCGTAGTTCACCGCCGCCACCACAGGGGTCACCGCCCTCAAATGTCCACCCAGAAAGCTGCCATGGAGAATCCAATGTTCGATATAATTCCCAAAGCCCTAAAGCTGTAGAACAACCAAACACAACAGAAAATTAAACATAAGGCTCATAAGGCAGCGAAGTCATACACAAACATGAAGACGGCATGACTGATGACACGCAGGAATTGAACAAAGGTAACTACGATATAGTCACAATAGCAAGCACACTCTTGTTGTGGCACACAATCACATATATCGATGTGGGCAGGATGAGATCAGAAGCAACACGAACACTAATACCAAGTGTGAGCAAGCATTGATAATCATCATGAGACCGTGCCAACGACTGCACACGCACTGGGCAATCTCATGCTCGCGCAATCACCGAATTACGAGTACGCGTGCGGCGTGCGCGCGATGGCTGCGCCGTCAAACCAGCACAGACCAAGCCCTCGCGCGCGAGCTCGGAGTAGAGGCATCAAACGGTAACTGCTCGATCGCTACAGATTGGGGGCTGAGTAGACTCACCATCGGAGGGGTCGGTGAATCCTGATACGGAGGCGAACGCGCCGCACAGCACCGCCGCGGCGAGGAGGAGGCGAGGCAGCACCGCCGCCATTCCGATGCCTCCGCGGCTCAGCGCCCCCCCTCCACAAAATCCAGCCGATCGCCACGAAATCCAGACCAAATCGAGCGATCCGCGCACGAAATCGCCGACGACGCCAACCGGAACGTTCTCGAACCTTCCCAAAAAAACCCCCACGCGAGCGCGCTTGCTCCCGACGCCGCCGCTCGAAATCCTTGCCCCCAAATCCGCGCGCCCGGCCGTCTCCCGATCGGGTCGAGCAATCCGCCCGCGAATTGGAGGAATCCACCGGTGGGGGTAGGATCGAATCTCCCCGAGCGGCCGGCCGGAGAAGCCACGGGGATTCGCGAGGAGGAGGAGGGTTTAGGGTTTTTCAAAAGTTTGAGAGGATTCTCGCTTTGGGAGGGAAGAAGCGGGGGTGGGGAAGAGAAGAGGCGGTCACGTGAGGGGCGCGTGAGAGACAGAGAGGCCGTTACGGCGGCGGGAAATGGCTGGGGGCTGGAGAAAGAGGAACCAAAAACTTCTCAATTTAGTTTTTCATTTATATTTTAAGAAACTGAAGTTACAAAATCAAAAAAAATAAATAAAAATTACTAGAAGCTACTTTTTCCAACCTTTTTAGACTTTTACAATCTAAATTGTTGTTTCTTATAATCTAAAATCGTCAAGCCATCGATTTTTGTAATCTAAAACTCACCAAACAGATATCGACATACCGTTACAGGAACTCCTGAGTGTTAGCGTTACCAAGCACTCACGGTGTTTGGCTTAGCTGGCGAACCTCTAGGATTAGAGTAGTGTCGGCTACCAGTTGAACTTTCTTTTATTTACTCCAGATTATAATTGAATTATTTCTTGTGAAATTTCGGTAGATATTTTGTGTGTTCGAGTGGGCCAGTCTGCTAATTTTGTCTCCTGTGTTCTCTGTATCAAAATATCAATTGTTGTTTAGTCTAATATATGGTATAACTAGGATAAAGAAAATGTTAATAGATGTAACACTTCGAATCTCTATCTATGTTGTACTATATGTGAATGTAATTGGAGTTCACATTTGCCATGTGCTTGTGATTTTTGTTTATTTAAGGTGCTTGCAAAATCGCATTTATCAATGTACGTCAAAATCAAACATTCAAGCCATGAATACTAGTTGTGTTCAGATAGATAATCGATGTATGTTGTGGAAGGTTACTGGTAGTTTTATGTCGTGACACATTGTGGACATGCTACACTATTATACGCTTCGCCATATGACATTGTGTTTGTTATTTTTTAATTGGATATCATTGAACAATTAATAATAAAAGCGCGTCCGAGATATAACAGAATGATTGGCTTTGTTCAAAAATAAATCTACAGTCCGTGGCTTTGCTCTATATATACTTTGCCTCTTTTCATCGAAACTGCTAGGGATATCAAAAGCTTCAACAAAGATGTGATAGGATGCAGAGGTGTCGATTCTAGGATTGCGGGTTTGTTTATTTTCACTCAGCTATATCTTTGTCGAAGCTAGTGGTTATGAGGTTTAAGTGATGGTATTAGCGGCATACGACATGTGGCAACAATAATACATATATAGTACATATATAGTGTATTGAAGTCAGTATGGGTTGTTTTTGATAATATTGTTATCCGGTGTTTTCTGTTGAAGGCGGAGTCATCCAATCTTAAATTTTTGTGGTGAAGTGAAGGAATCATTTATGGATTTCCTTATTCATCCTTATGATTGTATTGGTCAATTCTCTCTGAATACTTATGATGACATGCTCCACCCAATTAAGGTAAGTATAGCCGCATAGGAAAGTAAGATCTCTCCAGTTATAATGCCCTGCAAATTTAGCAACATATTAATATTGTTAAGATGTACCAAAAATAACATACAAACCTTTTGTGGGCAAGAGAAAACAGATAACATTAGCAGAGCACAAAAATGGGAATTCCATTTCACTGCAGTAAAACTGCAGCGGACAGCACCACTACAGACCAAGGCAGGCGTGGCTGCAACAGCAAGCGGCAAAACCCCGGAAGCTTACCCCAAAATCTCTCTTCCCCCACTATAAATCCTCCCCTCATCCATCGCCATGGCTCCCGTGCTCGATCACCTCCCGCTCGCCGGCGCTTCGATTGCACCTCACGCCTCCACCCGCGCCACCGGTCTTCGTGGCGGCGGCGCCTCGCCGCCGGACGGCGGCAACCGCATTTGGTGGGGAGAGGGGGGGGGGGGGGGGGAGTGTACTCTCGTATCATCGCAATCTGGCTCGCTGCTCATCGCGCATCGATCTGTTGGTGCGCCCCGCTCCGGCGAGCCCACGCAGGCGCCGCGGGATCCCCCTGCTGCGTAGGCGGCGGCTGCCGGCGACGCGCTTTTGGTAAGCAGGATCCATTTCTTCCCCACAGAATTCAATTCCGACCCGCTCGGTTGGTTAATTGGTTTCGATTCGGTCGTGCAGCCTCGGATCGGGTCACGTACCATTCATTTACTTCTACTAACTAACATAGCAGTACAAAGTGTGCAAGTTTGGAGTTTATTAAACTTTATTAAAGTTGGAGTAGTACTCACTTCGGTCAGTATTACTAAGTTGTTTTCGATAATTCTATTGTCTGAAATGCAATTACTAAACGCAAGTCAATTATACTGTCTGAAACGTAATTACTAAACGCAAATCAATTCTACTGTCTGACAAGTAATTACGTTTCGGCCAGTAGTTTTTTAACTATTTAATTTTTTTAATATATCTATTGTTTAATGTGAGTAGCGGCTCATATAAGCCAAAGACACGAGACCGAGCGGCGAAAAATAATTATAGAGTACGGGTCTTATATTTCTATTCCGGTCCAAAAGTAAAGTTAAAAAATGAAAAATTACGAAAACATTAAGTTAATTATAAAAGTTGTGGGATTTAAATTTGGCTGCTGCTTATAAGCCAACGAAGGCCTAGGATCCAATAAAATTAATGAAACCAAAGGGTTATAAATAAATCCCAGGGACACGAACACGTATGCTCCAGCCAGTGCCCGGTGGCTAGAAAGGCTATACATAGGAAAGGGAAAAGAGACTTGCAAAAATACTATTGTTCAAGTAGAAAGTTTCATGTTGGTAATTAACTTAACATTTGTCCCAGTTCTTCAGCAATCGAAAGTTGTTTCGTCTGGAGTTGGCATAATTTTACTAGTTTTACGAAGGATTATTCTGTGGGAGCTGAATATATTAACTTGAAGTTTTGAGTTTGTGCCGTGTGAAGTCGATTGAAGTGTGGACTGGTCCTTTCTTTCTTGAATATATTGCCTTCTTCTGCTTATGCAATGTTGACAAAGAAATGATTAGGCTTGTTTGCTAATCATTTCTTACTTTCTTGTAGTTATATGTAGTCGACGGTTCCATAAAACTGAGTAGCTGACAGGGTGCTGCCTTTTTCTTATTGCAGGATTTATATTTCTCAAAGTTACCTATTTCAGATTACTGAAGTTGGGTAATCTGCATAACTATCACGGTCTCACGGTTTGTGAGAAGAAGAACGAGCAATGGTTCGACAGGTAATTGGTTTAAGTTCTTTCTTTCAGCTGTTTGCCTGGACACTTCATTGCATTGGGTCGATGTTCTGGGCTGTTGAGAACTCTGCTGTCTGAACAATTATGTTTTTTTTGTTTATCTAGTTAGTTTGCATGTTAAAATATCAATAGTTTGTTAATATTTATATTGAATTTGTATTAGACATATTTACTGTAGTTCTTTAGATTTGCTATTACATTTACTTCATTTGTTGAGCAGATATGCATAAGCTAGGTTCTTTTATCTAAAAAGATGTATAAGCTGGACAGCCCCCAAAAACAGAGCCTTGAGTAGAAAACAATTCTATATCTCAAAATATAAGATTCATATCAGCTATGCATACACCATACACATCAAATTCACCGTATCATAGTCTACCTGTAATTGCTGAGCATTTGCAAATTAGAACCTTGAACATAATTTAAGTGTTATAATTCTTTCCTTCAGCTGTTGGTATTGTTCTTGATTTTGTTACCTGAATAGCCATGCCTTTGATTGTAACTCTCCCTTTCCTTTTTCCAGTATCGTGTTTGCTTGTTCACTCTACTTCTCTGCTTCATCCCTGTCCCTTCTTTGGCGGAATCCGATATCAAGAATTTATTTGCTCTGAGGAAAGCAATCGCTGTAGGAAAAGGCTTCCTCCACAACTGGTTTGAGTCAGAAACTCCTCCATGCAACTGGTCAGGTATATCATGCATGGGGCTTACTGTTGTGGCCATAGACCTGTCATCCATGCCACTCTACGTCGATTTTCCATCGCAGATCATTGCATTCCGGTCAATTGTTCGGCTCAATGTAAGTGGGTGCGGGTTTTCCGGTGAGCTTCCAGAAGCCATGGTGAATCTTCAGCATCTCCAGTACCTAGATTTGAGTGATAATCAGCTTGCTGGCCCTCTACCTGCCTCATTATTTGACGTGAGGATGCTGAAAGTTATGGTGCTTGAAAACAATATGTTCTCTGGACAACTGAGCCCTGCCATTGCTCACCTTCATCAGCTCACCGTGCTATCCATATCCATGAATTCCTTCTCTGGAGGCCTCCCTCCAGGGCTAGGCAGTCTGAAGAACCTGGAGTACCTCGACATTCACACAAATGCATTTAGTGGATCAATACCGGCACCTTTCAGTAATCTATCTCGGCTCTTCTACCTTGATGCAAACAATAACAATCTCACCGGAGCAATATTCCCGGGAATAGGAGCATTAGTCAACCTTGTCAAGCTCGATTTATCGTCAAATGGTTTGGTGGGGCCAATCCCCAAGGAGCTTTGTCAACTGAAAAATCTGAAAAGTTTAATCCTATCAGACAATGAGTTAACTGGAAGCATCCCAGAAGAGATTGGTAATCTGAAGCAGCTTGAAGTACTTAATCTCCTCAAATGCAATCTCATGGGCACTGTCCCTTGTTCGATCGGCAATCTCGAAATATTGGAAGAGCTTTATATATCATTCAACAGCTTCAGTGGTGAGCTTCCAGCATCTGTTGGTGAGCTACGCAATCTGACGCAGCTGATGGCAAAGAGTGCAGGGTTCACTGGGAGCATACCGAAAGAACTCGGCAATTGCAAGAAGCTTGCTACTCTAGTTCTGTCCGGCAATAACTTCACTGGCACTATACCTGAAGAACTTGCAGATTTAGTTGCCGTTGTCTTGTTTGATGTGGAAGGAAACAGACTCTCAGGCCACATTCCTGATTGGATTCAGAACTGGAGCAATGTTTCATCTATATCGCTTGCGCAGAACATGTTCGATGGACCTCTACCAGTTTTGCCATTACATCTGGTTAGTTTCTCTGCAGAATCCAACCAGCTGTCAGGCTTTATCCCTGCCAAGATATGTCAAGACACCTTTCTGCAGATACTTAGATTGAATGATAACAATCTGACGGGGAGTATCGATGAGACATTTAAAGGATGCATGAACCTTACTGAGCTAAGCTTGCTAGATAACCATCTCCACGGAGAGATACCAGAATACTTAGCTGTGCTACCACTGGTGTCACTTGATTTGTCACATAACAATTTCACCGGGATGATCCCTGACAAGTTGTGGGAATCATTAACAATCTTGGACATCTCTCTCAGTGACAACCAGCTAACTGGCATGATCCCTGAGAGCATTGGTAAGCTCTTGAGATTGCAATCGTTGAGCATAGACAGAAACTACTTGCAAGGACCTCTCCCTCGGTCGATCGGCACTCTAAGGAATCTGACAGCACTGTCTCTCAGTGGCAATATGCTATCTGGGGACATTCCAATACAGCTCTTCAACTGCAGAAACCTTGTCACGTTGGACTTGAGCTGTAACAATCTGACAGGACACATCCCCAAGGCCATATCTCACTTGACAAAGCTCAACACCCTGGTTCTGTCCCGGAATCAGCTGTCAGGCGCTATCCCTTCTGAGCTATGCGTTGCTTTCTCGCGTGAGTCACACTCTGAATTGGAGTATGTACAACACGTCGGATTGATTGATCTGTCGCGAAACAGATTGACTGGCCACATCCCGAGAGAGATCAACAATTGTTCTATACTGGTAGAGCTACACCTGCAAGACAACTTGTTAAGTGGCACTATACCTGTGGAACTTTCTGAGCTGAGAAACATTACAACTGTTGATCTCTCTTCCAATGCATTGGTTGGACCTGTCCTTCCATGGTTTGTACCATTGACAAGCCTCCAAGGACTTCTCCTGTCTAACAACAGACTCAGTGGCTCCATTCCTGCTGGCATAGGCAGCATTCTTCCCCAGATCACAATGCTGGACTTGTCGGGTAACGCGGTTACCGGCACTCTTCCATTGGATGTACTCTGCAAAGAGAGCCTAAACCACCTGGATGTCAGTGACAACAACATCTCTGGACAAATCCCATTTTCCTGTCATGAGGACAAAGAATCCTCAATCCCACTGATCTTCTTCAATGCAAGCAGCAACCATTTCTCAGGGAGCCTGGATGAGTCAATCTCCAACTTCACAAAGCTGACCTATCTTGATCTCCACAACAACAGCCTCACTGGAAGATTGCCATCAGCAATATCAAGGATCACTTCTCTGTACTATCTTGACCTATCAAGCAATGATTTCAGTGGCACCATTCCTTGTGGTATCTGCAATATGTTTGGCCTCACCTTCGCAAACTTCTCCGGTAACCGCGATGATACTTTCAGATTGACAGATTGTGCTGCTGAAGAAGGCGGTGTTTGTGCCACTAACCGTGTCGATCGAAAGATGCCGGATCATCCGTTTCATGTACTAGAAGCAACCATTTGTTGCATTGCAATAGCCATTGTCATTGTGCTGGTGTTTCTGGTGGTGTATCTGAGACGACGGAGGAAGATGTTGAGAAGAAGGCAGTTTGTTCTTGTCCCTGACGGTGACAACGCCATGGCTGACCATGTGACAACCTTGAGTGACAATTTGTTGGGGAGGAAGAAGAAGAAGAGGGAGCCACCGAGCATCAACCTCGCAACGTTCGAGCACGCGCCGGTGAGGGTCACAGTGGATGAGATCATGAGAGCCACCGAGAATTTCAACGGAATGCACGTCGTCGGCGACGGTGGCTTCGGCACCGTGTACAGGGCGGAGCTCCCCGGCGGCCGGAGGGTCGCCGTCAAGAGGCTCCACGGCGGCGGCCGCCGGTTCCAGGGTGGCGAACGCGAGTTCCGCGCCGAGATGGAGACCGTCGGCAAGGTGAAGCACCCCAACCTCGTCTCCCTCCTCGGCTACTGCGCCGCCGGCGACGAGCGGTTCCTCGTCTACGAGTACATGGATCACGGCAGCCTGGAGGACCGGCTGCGCGGTGGCGCGGCGCTCGGGTGGCCGGAGCGGCTCATGATCTGCGGCGGCGCCGCCCGCGGGCTCGCATTCCTGCACCATGGCTTCGTGCCGCACGTCATCCACCGGGACGTCAAGTCCAGCAACGTCCTCCTCGGCGAGGGCCTCGAGCCGCGGCTCTCCGACTTCGGGCTCGCGCGGATCATCAGCGCGTGCGAGACACACGTCAGCACCGTCCTCGCCGGCACGCTCGGCTACATCCCGCCGGAGTACGCGCTGTCGATGCGGTGCACCGCCAAGGGCGACGTGTACAGCTTCGGCGTCGTCATGCTGGAGTTGCTCACGGGCCGGCCGCCGACGTGGTCGTCGGCGGCGGCGGACGCGGAGGGCGAAGACGAACGCGGCGGCGGCCGCGGGAGCCTCGTCGGGTGGGTGCGGTGGATGGCGGCGCGCGGGCGTGACAGCGAGGTGTTCGACGCTTGCCTGCCGGTGTCCGGCGCGGAGCGGAAGCAGATGGCGCGGGTGCTCGACGTCGCCCGCGACTGCACCGCCGACGAGCCGTGGAGGAGGCCGACCATGGCGGAGGTGGCCAGGAGGGTGGAGGCGATCGAGGCGATGGAGTGCGGGCCTCTGGTGGTGGCAGTGTCCAGTGGCGAGCCGCCGACGATGCAATAGTCTTGCTGCGACTATACTGTAGACTGTAGTGCATCATGCTCCTTTTTGTGAATTAAGGTGCTTTGATCTCATCTCATATATATATACGTGGACACAGTCACACAGAGATGCAACAGGGTTATGGATTCCTCGAGGGATTTTTCCTTCGTTGTTTGCATATTATCTAAATAGTTATAAAAATTTTAAAAAAATAATAAAATAGATTAATATAAAATATATCACTTCACAAACATACAAAACCAAATTCGACTTGTACAAGTTACAACAAAAAATAAATTAAACTGAAAATAGTTATCGTACATTCACATATATATTTGTTATTTTTAGCAAGTTTGTAGAGTGATATATTTCATATTAAAATTTTTTAATGACTATTTATATAGCATACACGAAACAAGTGGATATCCCCTGGAGGGATGAAATCACTTTTCTATGCAATAGAAACTCAATTTTCTAACAATGCAAGTTCATGCCACATAGGCATTTCATCAAACACCTTTTATGCGTGCAACCAAGCCGCTCATTAGGTTGAACCCATACTAGTACAACGAGCTATCCTAGCCTGAAAAGGTATTTTTAACACCTAGCTGCAATTGTAGAAAGTTCATGTCCATCCTAGCCTCTATTGGTTGTTAGAAGTAGAACCAACAGATGAAATGTTGATAGCTACACATATCGCGTAATATTGTTTTAAGGGCATTCTTATTGGTTATTACAACCAACAGGTGAAATGTTGATAGATTTACTCTTATTGTTGATAAGATGTGGAAAAATGAAAGGAACAAACCGACCTAAAAATCAATGCTAAAAATCAACTACAGTAAAAATCTCAAAATAAACTCTAAAACTATAGTTGGCGATTTAATTTCTTTGGTAGAAAAATGGATTATATTACTTAGCTATAGAGTCCTCACAAACAAGCTGTGCAGTAAAATTATAACTGTCTTACGCCCAGAAGTTTGTTAAGGGCTTACACTGAGCTTTATTAGCTAAAGCATGAGTGATATAGTTTTGGCTTCGATGAACTTTCTTGATTAT
This sequence comes from Oryza punctata, assembly GCA_000573905.2. NCBI lineage: Eukaryota > Viridiplantae > Streptophyta > Magnoliopsida > Poales > Poaceae > Oryza > Oryza punctata. The sequence goes on along the minus strand of CM002489.2, from coordinate 4,994,464 downwards.
AATCTTCCTATTTCCAATCACCAGGTCTCCAACCTCCCTGCCTAAATAAGCTAGCAAGCTCGGACATCCTCTTTGGTTTTCTGTTTGGATGATCAGTTGCACCACCACCAAGCTATTTGTCTTCGCGATGATGGGCAAGAGTGTGTCCACTGAAGCGCTAGGGCGATGCCCTATTTACACGCCACGAGCTCCATTTTTAGAGCTCCAGTGCACCGGTTGATATGCCCGCACAAAACTAAGATAATTTTACCATAATATTATCTTTGAGAACAGCATCGATACCACCCCTGACATGCATGTATCATAGAAGCCATCGACAATCAATTTCATCCATCCCTTCAACGCGTGCTTTGTCTTGGTAGTGTTCATCGTGCTATAGTGCACCACATGTTTCCCCGATATCAAATTAACTCTAAAATTATATTTAGGGATTTAAAATTTGAATGCCGCTGATAAGCCAACAAGTAAACAATGGAGCAGCAATTTTGTTACCATCTGTCATCTTCCAATGTTTTAACATTCTCTTGCTTTGCTTGTAACCACGTTTTAGAAACCGAAGAAACACCACTTGTACACAACGACAATCCATTGATTCCGATGTAGCTGGACAATAATGATTTTTTTTATTCACCATGGTTTAGAACGAAAACTTGGTTCGAACGATGCAATTTTTCCGTATTGTACGATGGTTATAGTGTGTATTCGAACAAAAGCTTCTCGAAATATATATATTTTTTCATGTTCCGAATAGGACTGAATCCCGAACAATTTGCAACCTCGCGAGTTCTACCAACCTAGGCGGTGTTTGACATTAATGAAGATGAAGATAAATTTAGGGCACACAAAATGAGAAAACCATCAATACATGATTAACTGATTTTTAATTATTACAACTTAAGAAAAATGTTTATTTCATATTTAAAACAATTTTTATATATAAATTTTTTTACAAAACATAGCATCTAATCGTTTGAAAAACGTACTAACAGAAAACAAGGAAAAATATGTGTCTCAATATGAGAACCAACCAAATGTTTCAACCAAAATCGGAAGCTGGCAAACCACCCAATTAGGCAATTTTCCAGACCTCGCGCCCTACCTCAAAATAGCGAGCGGGAATCAAACCCACACCTGAACTCTCAGACCACAAACTGCCCATGCCTCTCTACCCACTGACATGTGGGTCCCACCTAAACCCGCACACGCCCACCCAACGCCGAGAGGAGCATCCACTCACTGACATACGGGCCCCAGGAAACTCTAGAAAAAATCCCAAGCACCGACCTCCATCTCCCCCCAAGTCACTGACAAGGTGGCCCCAGCCAACGTCCGTACCACTACTACCCAAAGAAGAAGAAAATAAAAAACCCCGAATCTCTCCAAGCCGCACGCTTCCTCGGGAAGGCTCCACCGCGAGCTTTCAAATCCGCGCCTCCCCTCTCCCCCGCCGGCTGCTTCCCCCCACGAAATTTCGCACAAATTTTCCTCTCGCCGCGCGCTCGCTTCGTCGATCGGGGCTCGAGGCCGGGCGAGCGCGTTGGGGGATTCGGAGATCTGGGGGGGGGGGGGGGGGGGGGGGGGGATTAGGGTTTGGGAGCACCAGGTCGGTCCCCGATGGCGGAGGGCAGCGGCGGGGGGAGGCAGCAGCATCAGCAGGGGGTTGCGGAGCGGCGGCTGCTCCGGTCGCGGTACCTCGCCGTGAAGAATCTCATCAGCGGTAGGGGCTCGTCGTGGGGTGGGGGTTTTCGGGGTTTGGTTTGGTTTGGTTGGTTTTGGGTGTGATTTGAGCAGTGTGTGTTGTGCGTTTGTCCGCCGCAGATGAGAAGGATGACATGGCGAGGGCGGGCTCCGACACGTTCGCCGCCATCATCACGCAGGTGGAGTGCCTGCACGAGCTCGGTAACGAAATCTCCCTTTCGCCTTTGCTAAACCGTGTGTTCTCTGGAGTTTGATGTGATTATCCTTGCCTGCCTTGGAGTCGCTGTTTCCGATTTGCGTTGCATTTGAGTCACAAATTAGAAAGACATAACCTTGTGCTTAGACTATTAGTGTTAGCTGCTGAAGTGGCTGCTGGAGCACTTGTTGCAGGTTCAGAAAAGAAAAGGATATTAACAAGTTTTTGATCTGCATTGAATATGTAGTAAACCCCAGAAGGATCTCAAACATTGGTTGGTATTCAGAAAATTGATATAGCATTCTTGCCAACTACTAAATTCTTGTTTCACATGAAAACTTCATGGAGCATATTACCCATTCTTGAGGCACAACTTTGTCCAATAACTAAATATGCCTAGGAGGGGGCTTAAGGATCAACCTTCATGTTCCCGTTTTATTCTTACTGTTGATATTTTACTTCAAATTGCTACTCGAACATCAGAGCATCAGCATGATTGCATTTTAGTTGCGTTGGTTGTTCTCCCATGCTAATGTTGATGTAATTACTCAGTTCTTATCTTCTGCAAGACCAATGCTTTGTAGTTTGCCTGCATGATTGCATTTGTTGGCAAAACTTGGTGTTTATTGCCATGTTAATATTAAAAGTTCAGAACTCATTATGGCATTCCAAAATGAGCACTAGTACTTTGAATAGCTGCTTATGCTATATTTTACTGGTTTGGATTTAAGCATAAGTGCTATGAAGAACACAAAATGATGGCATCCTTCTACAATGCAGTGCAGAGGCCTAGGGAGCAAATAGCTGATGCAGAAGCTCTGTTGGACATTGCAAACACTTTGGTAACATCCGTTAGGTCTCAGTCAAGTGAAGGAATCACTCCCTCTGATTTCGTAACAGCAATGCTGAAGAAATTTGGGCAATCAGGGGGCCTTGATTCTGAGGCTGCCTCATTGCGCTGGGGCGATGTTGGGCTTTCTGTGTCCCATGTCTTCAGGGCTGCATCGGGATGCTGCACTATGTAATGAAGCTCTTCCTTCTTTATTTATGCACATCAATTCTTGTTTTCTATAATTCTATCTGCCTGGCAAATGACTAAAACAACTCAAATCTGAATCTTTACAGGCTTGGACCCATGGATACAGAAGTAAAACAACGGAAGGCTGTGGTTGTCAATAGAAAACGAACTGCGAGGCCAACGGAAAATGCTTGTCCTGAACAGGTAGCCAACTAGGCAACTAGCCATATGCTTTTCTACATTATAAAGGATATGGTAGACACCAATGAAACCATAATAGCCATCTCTACATTTCTTTCATCATGGTATTTATTTTTTCCCTCCATGAGTCTCTGAGGTAGATAGCAGGTCTGATGCTATTAATCATGCCGTTGGCTGGAACTTAACATATCTATCTTACAGGATTCCGTTTTGTAATTGTGTTGCCTACATGTTCAAAACCATAGAACCTTTTTTCTTTAAAGGAACATCTGGGACAGAACCATTTTTGTTCCTTGTCCACTATCAAGTTTCTTGTTCATGCGTCTGGCACAGACTTCTTTTTTACGGCAATTTATTTTGTTTATACCTGTATGCAATCACTGAGCTTGTATACTGTTCCATGGCTTACTCTGAATAGTGGATTGATATGATGCTACCTTATATGCAGCTTGCTGAATCTTCGGAGGGAGTAAAGACAGACACTGATAGGAATGTGTCTGTTATATTTGATATCCTGAGGAGGAATAAAAGGGCAAGGCTGGAGAACCTTGTTTTGAACAGGCGTTCTTTTGCCCAAACTGTTGAGAACGTTTTTGCACTGTCCTTCCTAGTTAAAGATGGCAGGGTGGCAATAAACATAGATGATGAAGGGCATCATATAGTCTGTAAGAACCTTTTCCGTTGCCCTCATTTGTTTCCTTAAATGATATGACAAGATGCTGCTTCTTTAGTGACATATCTAAGATAATTCTATTGGTCCTATGCAGATCCTAGAAATGCTCCTGCTGCTAGTGCGGTAGCCTCAGGAGAAGTCTCCTACAGCCATTTTGTTTTCAGATTTGATTTCAAAGACTGGAAGGTATGTTAGTAGTTCTCTTTGTTGATAAACCTTCAGATATTCGACTTTGATGAATCAACTTCAATGTTGGGTGTGAGTTCACTGTACAAAATTCAACTTCAGGATCTGATATATAGAATATAGAATTATCCTTAAGTTTTACCATCACCAAATGGTTTTCTCAGGAGTGAATGCCCTTTGTCTTCATTCATCTCATACCAATCCATTTGCTTGCTGTACATTAGCCCTAAGCTAGGAAGAAAAATCCTTGTGTTGATTTTTGTTTTGGCCAGCTCCTCTAAAAAATGACTCTTTTTTTTCTGCACGCCTTTTCTCTTTTCACTTACAATTCAGGGCACCAACTAATCTACATTTGCCCCTCCTTTTTGTCATCCATTTCCAGCTTATGCAAGAAGTTGTCGTGGATGGGGAAGAACTGATGCCACACAGGACCCCCGAGAACATCCCCTGCGCCGAAGATCATGACCAGCCTGATCCACCGGAGCTATGCGCGCAAAGAACACCGATCAGGAAGCTCACCCGGAACCGGGGCCTGGTGATGCAGCAGGACCAGATGGTGGTTGCGGAGACGCCCGAGGAGAAGCAGCCAACCTCCAAGCGGAGGCGCCTCTTCAGAGACCAACAATCTTGAAGCGAAACCTGCCCTGCTCGGCTGCTGCTGTAGTTTTAGCACTTCAGCGTGAGCCTACCTACTCTCGTGTTGTATGTAGAGGGAGAGATTTATTACAAGTTATATAGCCCGCTGTTTTGCCTAGCTAGTGTCTGTACAACAGTCGGGCGACATAGCTCATCTCGTGCTAGCTCGTGTAACAGCTTAGATGTAACTAATTTTATTTTTTTTAACTCTTTAGAATTTAGATCAGGCAGCTTTGATTTTTCCAAAGATCATTAGACTTGTAGTATGACGAAAGATTGCTAGAAGTTGCTCTTTGGAAGAGTGTTTGTTGGTAACACTGCTGTAAGCCTGCAATCCTTCCGAGGTGTACTAGGAGCAATATAATAATTATCTGTAACCAAAATAATACGAATAGTTTCACATTGAGGTAAGAAAATGAATGGGAAAACACATTTGAGGTAGCAGTTTAGCAACATGAAGTGCAGACTGCATAGCACCCTTGTTTGGGTAAGTTCCAACTTCCAACAATCAACGTGAGATTGCTACTTTGCCAGAGAAACAGTCACAGTAGCATTAATTTTATGGAAAGCATAATCATCAACCACAGGAGTAACATAATCACATAACAAGGCGGACGAGAAATAGCTCAAAAATAAAATGCAATATAGAATCCAGAGGTAAAACAAGACAGCATAAGCCTAAACAGTCAGAAAATTCAGCATCAGCCCTCAAAGTTGAGTTACAATGACTAATCGCTACAAACCACAATGGATCTCAAGCAGCAGCTGATTTCCGAAGCTCATTTTCACCATGGGCAAAATGACACCTGTCGCCAAAAGTGCACGACCCTTTGGTGAAGTTCTCACACAGCTTGGTCTTGAAGTTGCTTCCTGGGCCGCCACTGCGGTGAGATCCTCCAGCAGGCTTCTTGCCTTGTGGAGGGGCACCGCCACCGATGCTGACAATCAGCTCCCTCACCATTGCACTAGCATTCTTGATCTGATCAAATGTGCCCTCAAGCTCAATGTTTTTCAAGTTGGTGTCTGATTCATGATCACGGATGGCTAGCTTGGCCCCAGTGACTCTAGATATCTGCTTTGTATTAACCCCACCCCTCCCGATTATGCCACCTGCAAGGGATGCATCAACACTGATCTTGGCTGTGGCAGAAGCGCCGAAGCTTGCTGGAGTGGACATGCCAGGGTTAGGCATTGGTGGAGGTGCAAAGTGACCAGTGGGCCTTGGTCCCATTGGGGGTGGCATTGAGCTGTCCATCAACATAGGCTTGCCGAGCTCCCTCTCACCATGCGCAAAGTGGCACTTGTCCCCCCATTTGCATCCCTCTGCAGTGTTATACTTGTTGCACAGGCGAGTCTTAACAGTGGGTGTAGGTGGTCCATCAGGAACAGCAGTTCCCATTGGTATTCTTCCTGGAGGTGGAACAATAGCTGGACCACCAAGATTGGTCATCTTTGCAACAGCTTGGTAGCCACCAGGGAAGTGGTGGAGGAAATGGCAACCCTCACCAAAGGGACAACCAGAGGTACTGCACAATAAGAATATCATGAGTGCAAGCAAAAGATGCTGCAAATAATGTCCTAATTGAAGAATGGCACAAAAGATTCCATTGTAAATACAGCTGATGTTGACTTGGAAGATTCTTATATGTGAGCTTTAATAGGTCAACATCTCATAAACAATGATTATAAATGATGTTAACAGGTGAAGAGCAAATGTTATTCCATGACAAACTGTACTGAATTTAAGATGTGGTATGAACTAGAGGAAGTTTCTGGGACCATCAAATTTAAAAATAACATGGCAGTAAACTACATTCTAAAACTTGAGCTTAACAATGGATGCTAACACGACATCTGGACCATATGCACAAATTTTGCTACCGCCTCATAACATCATAACTTGATGGAAGATAATTCCAGAAGCAACTATTGATGGAAGTATAGATTCAAACCATACAGTAGTAAAACAATATCCCTGCATGTAGCAAACATTAGGATAAGTATTATATGTTACGAAGGACATAGGTGGCAGGATTTCAAAGTGTGAGTTCAGAGTGCAGTTCCCAAGTCATGTATTCAATCTTCTTTTCTCAATTTGAGCAGATGAGGCTGCATCATGATATTACTGACAGATTGTTCATCTGAAAAGGCGTTACATATCCTTATACTGTTGTTGCATCTTTCACGGATTCAAAGTGATTTCGCACAACTGTGTGCATTCCAATTTTACTCCATTGAGTGTTTCTTAAGCTTGGATTAGGGACAACCTGTATAACAATCTTACTTGATTCATTTGTTAGCAACAACCAACAAGACATTCTTTTAGAAAAAAAAACAGAAGCAAAATTTTAATGAAATAACAACCATGCATAATAAATGTTACCAGGTGGAGTTCATTTTAAGTTGGATTATAACCTGAAAAATTTGGTGCATGGCTTCGATTTGCTTCCTACACCGGTTTGAAATGACTCCGATTCTGTTGCATCAAATTAATTATGCGTTCCAAGTTAATAGTTGTTGATTTGCTAATCTTTGGTACACAAGAGAACATTAATACTACTCCTTTAACTACTGTTATGTTACTACTGCAAAACAGTGCAAAATACCGCATTAATTGAAGTAGCTACTACACTCTTTATCAACTACCCACAGCTTCCCTCCAAGTTTTAAAACCCATAATTAATTCAAAGAACCCCTTGAAATGGAGAACACGGAGCAACGAGAACAACAGATCTCTGGTTGAGTAGACTAACCAATCTGCAAAGGAAAACACAGGCCAACTCACTCGGCGAATATTCGAAAACAGAAAAAATATTACTAGCTTCTAATTACCACACACAACCGTTCGCCTTTACCAAACAAGAGTCACAGATCCGAGCGGATCGCCGCTTAGTCTCTCTCTCCAAACCTAAAACCCTAGCAGAACAAGCAGCAAAGGCATAAACCGAATCTCGCGGGGAGGAATGCGATTCGGGAAGTACGAGAGCAAAAGGTCGGGCACGGGAGGGGAGGGGGGTTAGGTGGCTCCACTCCACCTGCGACTCACCTCGCGCGCGCTTCCCGCCGGCGCCGTTCGTGCCGTCGGGCTTGCCCCTCTTGCGGCCACCGCCTTCCATGTCTCGGCTCGCCGCCGCCCCCCGCGCGCGCGCGCGGCGCCGGAGCTCGGCTAGGGTTTCCGGGTGGTTGCTGCTGCTGCGGCGGCGGGTAGAAGGCGGAAAAGGCAGGGGAGGGGATTCGGCGAGTGGGAGAGGTGAGAGATGTGGAGTGGACGAGTGGTGTTATGTGTTTGGGCCGCGCGATGTGTGGAGTGGAGTGGTGGGCTTTCTGCTGCGTGGTCGGATGGTAATTTTACCGACGGGTTTGGGTATCGACAGATACCTTCTGATCCGACGGGTACGAGTATGGGTGTAATATTTTACTCGCAAATAACCTATGTCTGATCCGATACATATGTGTTAGCTAATTTTAGTCCATCTCTTAATTCACTTACCTCTTTCTCTTAGCCCCCTTGACTAACCTGATTCCCCACTCTCGTCTCCTACCCAATCACACTGTGGTGGCTGCGGCGTAGGTAGGCGGTGGCGCGGGCGACGACGGTGACAGCACGCGGTGGCATCAAGTGCCTGTTGGGTATACACTGAGTATGCTCGTGCTCGGTGGGCGTGGGTACGGGCACGAAGTTTTGCTTAGTAATCTTATCGGGCACGATTTGGATGAGAACGACATGTGGGGGCGATGTGGCCCCATCATTTTTTAATTATTTTTTTAACTGGCATGTAGGGTCACAATTTTTATTATTTTTTAAATTAAATTACCACGTAAGCGCCATATCAAAATCACGTCAGACGAAAATCAAGTCAAATTAGCCACGTAGACTTCACGTAAGATAAAACCGTCGTCCAAATCGTCATGAGACCTATATTGCACCGGTTTTGACAGTTGAGTGATCCGTTGTATTTGGTTTTTCGGTTGAAGGACGAAAATCAAATTTGTTGACAAATTAAGGAATCAGATGAAATTATTCCTTTTCGTTATCTTTATTTTAGTCGTTTCATTTTGCATTTTTCGCGTGGCGTGATCTGTTCTCTTCTTCTTGCGGAGCAAGCCTGCAATGCCATTTTTGCATGTGCCATCCAAAATTCAACAATTTGTTTTTTTATTTGTTTCTACTTTTTCACCTGCTGAAAATTAGATCTATTTTTGCATACAAGTTAATTATTGACCAATGACGTGGTTGAACAGTCACAAGCTTTCTTCCTCCCCGAAGAGACACCAACACTCGATGATAATAATATATTTATTAGCCATGGTCGTATCTAATTTGTCTTCCTGTTTGGGATGAGGTTTCAACCACCTCGTTCTGGAAGCAGTTTGAACCCAATTTTTTGGAATCATTTTGACCAAATTTTATCTTTATTGACCAAAAATTTGGAGCATCTCCACGAATAGTGTAAAACGAAGACTTTTTGAGGGGGCTAAGTGCAAAAAGGGCAGAAAAAAAATGGGCGATTTATTTATAGGCGAGGAACAATAGCTCTCGCTCGGTCGCCTTCCCCTTCTTCCTCCTCTCCGGGAGCGCTTTGAGCAATCGCTCTCTCTCCGATTCGATTCGGTGCCGCCTCCGTGTAAATTTTCCGAAGAGTAAGGCCTCCTCCTCGATTGCTCCGGCTCGCTCTTCGATTCCGGGGCATTTCATCTCTCCCGGTTGCGATCCTATTCGCGCCGTAGGCTGTAGGATTCCTGGGTGGGTGATTGTGTAGATGGATTTTTATGTGGAATTCGGTGGATTTTTCTGTTAGATTTTGGTTTTCTACGCGGGGATTACGAATTGTGGATCCGTCGTAGTTTCGAGAGATTTGTTTGCTTTTTCTTTAATTATAATTTTTCGGTTTATGACGGATTTATTCGGAGATGTGTCGATCTGTTCCTCTGCGCGTGCTCGTGGTGGTGTTTTTTTTTTTGCGGGATTTTGGTTGATTTTTGGGGTGTATTAGGGCTGACGAAATTGTTTTGTTTGTGTTTGTTTGCGCAGCAGCTTCCCCGGTAGCCGCGTGCTCCGGCCATGGCGTTCTTCCGGGGCCTGACGGCGGTGTCGAGGCTTCGATCCCGCGTGGTGAGGCGATCCGTCATCTTGCATGCCTATTTTCTGGCGATGCGTTTGCATTTATGTGCGCTGAAAATTTTCGTGGCTTTGTGTTGCCAGGCACAGGAGGCCACCACGCTTGGTGGTGTGAGATGGCTGCAGATGCAGAGCGCATCTGATCTTGTAAGTCAACTGATTGTTTGTTTTGTGCTAAGTGTATGGTTGAAACTGCTAGTTACTATGTTTCATCTGTGGCTAGGCTCGAAAGTTGGGAGTGTGCTCTGAAAAAGCTGTTTGATTGTGTTTCTAAATATTATATGCAGGATCTTAAGTCTCAACTGCAGGAATTGATTCCCGAACAACAGGTTTGTTACTTTCTAGCACGTCTAATAATTCACACAAAGTTGAAAAGTATATGGCATCCAGTTCCTTATCTACCCTTTTTGCTTTACTGATTTAGCATGTAGTGATATCATCTTCTTGCTTCATGCGATACTATGTGAGGGCATGCTTAGATACAACTTCCAAATGTTGTGGATTACCTCTTTTTTGTAAATGCTGTGCTGGGGACATGGAAGCAAATGCTGCATGAACATTGTATTAGACCATTGTTTCAGCACCTTAAGAAACTCCTCATCACAAAATGTGTATATTTTGAGCAGTCACTAGCTTTGTGTTTTCTGCGCTATTGAAAATACATTGCAAGATTGGCCTATCAGGTTATTTTTTTCTTCACAAGTTTAGTTTTGCACCAAGCAGTAATCACAACATTCAGAATCTGTATTGGAGAATAACATAATTGCAGCTAGTTGCGCGCTCCTGTCATTATGAGGAAGTCATCATAGTTGATATAAAATAACTTCACCATTTCACTGTTTAACTAAACTCCATATATGAGTTGCCATGCCTTGTGCTTTGTCTTAACCATCCAAGAGTGCCAATTTCCTGTCAAATACCAGGAAAGAAAAGCTCAACTCACTTTACCATTCTGTTACAGGATCGCTTAAAGAAACTTAAATCGGAGCATGGAAAGGTCCAACTTGGAAATATAACAGTCGATATGGTATCCTTTTGGTACTGATTATTTATGGATTGCTTCTCAAGGGTGTCTTTATTGATTGGTCTAAAATCTTGAATGGTGTTTATCCAAGGTCCTTGGCGGGATGAGAGGGATGACTGGAATGCTTTGGGAAACATCATTGCTTGACCCGGAGGAGGTATCCTTGTAAACTATGGTGCTATGATACCATAATGGCATAATATAAAAGCAAATTTGGATATTTTGTCTATGTATATCTTGAAATTGAAATGTGCAAAAGTTGGAAAATAAAATAAATGAATGATGAATCACCATGTTTTCATGATCTCCAAGCAAGTGTACTAACAGTTGAGCATGATCTGTTCAGTGCACAGTAGGAACGATGTAATTGCTCATATTTTTCAATCTGAATCAAGTTCTGTAATCAACTTTAGCACATTGATTTAAAAAGGTGCAGGGACTAAATAGTCTAGATTTCTATAGTCATTATGTAGGAATGTGCTTCATTACAAGAGTTTGATGCTTTTATGATTTTATTTTTTAAGATGGCGGCTTTGCTGCAGATTTTAAGTTAGATTTTTAGCTTAGTTTGATTTGTGAAAATAAACATGCATCACCCTATATCTTGCTGTTGGATGTAAATCTGTCCCTCTATTCTATCCAGGGTATTCGTTTTAGGGGTCTCTCGATTCCAGAGTGCCAGAAAGTGCTGCCAACAGCAGTTAAAGATGGGGAGCCTTTGCCTGAGGGTCTCCTTTGGCTTCTTTTGACCGGAAAGGTTTTCCTTCTTCTTTTTACCTGTTTTTCTTGTAAACTCGGTTTTCCTGTTCTTATTTTTTGTCAGCATTTAGCTGCTAGTGTGGACTGATATGTATTTGTTTGTTTCAGGTGCCAACCAAAGAGCAAGTTGATGATCTATCGAAGGAATTGGCTAGCCGTTCGAGTGTTCCAGGTCTGCAATTGTTTCTGCTGGTTTATTGCATTATTGTTTGCTCAATCAGTAAAAAAAACCTAGATGAGTTTCACGTCATTATCTTATTTTCCATTTCTTAGAAGATAAAAAATACAGTCACAGATAAATACAGAGATTATGGAGTTTTTGTTCCTACGGAGCTTTATTCTGCAAGTACCCATAAACATACCAAGTTTCTTGTATAATGTTTCCCCAGATGGTTATTTAGTTAGTCAATTTGAAAATACTACTGCATTCTGAATTTCTGATAGTAATCTGAGCTTTTAAGGTTAAACTTTTCAAGTGCCTGAAAATATGAATTGTTGTTAACTTAAGCTTATATTCTTAAGTGTATTTGATTTTCTTTTTGCGGGGCAAGTGTAGTTGAAATTTGAAAGGCAACTGTAGAAAGTATTTTTTGGGCCTGTTCCATTGATGTTCTCTATTGACTTGAGTTTTCTTAATCCTGCCTTTGATAATGATATAGCTCATTTAAAATTCATCTGTGTTAAGTTGATTTGAGTTTTTGCGTACTCAATCATTGGAAAAATGTCTCAGGGAGTACTGCATTACAAATTTGGGCTTCTATAAACATACAGTATGTTACCCACTTGCCTACTTGGCTCTTATTCGATTGATTTATGATACGGATGCAGGTCATGTGTATAAGGCAATCGATGCTCTCCCTGTAACTGCTCATCCAATGACCCAGTTTACCACAGGAGTGATGGCACTTCAGGTAAACCCTAATTCTTTTCCTGTTTCTTGATTTGTAGCATATATCACTCATCTGAAATAAAAACATATTCTGTTGCCACTTAATTGAAGGTATATTTATTTTGGAGATGGTGTATGTTAAAAAAATCATTTTGAAAAAAATCCATTAATAAAACCCTCTTATTTTGCTGTTTGTAATTCTTTCTAGGTCTCCACACTTAATTAATTTGCCTTTTCTATTTTAATTCTTATTTGCAGGTTGAGAGTGAGTTTCAAAAAGCCTATGACAAAGGAATGTCAAAATCAAAGTATGCTTGGGATTTATACTGCCTCCAAAATTGCATTAACAGTTCAATGGATTTTCCATGTCATTTACTGATCTGGTGCTATTTTAATAGGTTCTGGGAGCCTACCTATGAAGATTGCTTAAATTTGATAGCTCGCCTTCCAGCGGTGGCTTCATATGTTTACCGGAGGTGGTTTTTTACCAATTCATTCACCATCTTTACTTACCAGGCAATCTGTAAAAATTTTCAACTGCAATAGCAATAGACGATCTATAAATGATTTTCTGGTTCTCTGAAGGATATTCAAGGAAGGAAAAACTATAGCAGCTGATAATGCACTGGACTACGCAGCAAATTTTTCACACATGCTTGGGTTTGATGATCCCAAAATGCTTGAGTTGATGCGACTATATGTAACAATCCACACGTAATTCATTCCATCCTTGTTTTAGTTTCTATTTATTTCTAAAAGACTTGGTTTGATTTCTTTTTTGCTCATACTTTCACCTGTTTTCTTCCAGTGATCATGAAGGTGGAAACGTCAGTGCTCATACTGGACATCTGGTAATTTTTGTATCTTTGGTTTCAATGTTGTTTTTTTTCTTGTTAGCATTGCCACTATAGTTGTAAACCTGCCAATGGATCATTTCTGGCTGCTACATCATCCTTGTGCCTTTTTATATATGTTAAAGTTCTGGCATGCACTATTGCACTGGATGACACTTTAAGCCTTTGATTTGCTTCACTGTGATTACTATGTATCGAAGATATATTAATAAGCACTGATAAACCAAACTAGTCATTAGGGAGGAAACTTTAAGGAATATGAACTAGGAACAAAATTAAAACTTAACTGTTTTTAGCTGAGTTCTTCGTTAATTTAACTGTTATCTTGAAGGATCATCTGCTTAGTACTAACTCATGGAGTCATTAGTCTTACATTTTATTGTCTAATAGCATCAAAGCTATGACTGAAAATATATATCTATTTCTGCTGGATGAGCTATTGTATGTCTAGGAAAATCCTGGTGTATCAGCGTGGCCTTTTAATGCATTAGAAAAGGTAATATAATTGGTTGTGCAGTGATCCTTGATCCGGATAGCTGAATCTCTATATTCAAGGTATAGTGGTAATGATAGTACAAGGTAGCCTCTTAATTTGCCACAGAAAACCTTGCAATCCATTATCTTTAGGATTTTTGCACTATTGTACACAGACGATTTCAAGTCCCACTGTTATCACTTATGATCTACGACTTTTTTTCTTCTGTTGGCCATTGCCTCTCTCTCTCTCTCATGACTCATCTATGGACACTGACCTCTTCATTCTGTGCTCGTGATATTCAATTACAGGTTGGAAGTGCTCTGTCAGACCCTTATCTTTCTTTTGCAGCTGCACTGAATGGTTTAGCTGGACCGTTGCATGGCCTGGCTAATCAGGTATGCTCAGTTTGTTGCACTGGATCTTCTCTGCCACATCCTGCTAAACAAGGATTCACTGCATTGTTTACTCAAAATATGTTGCAGATTATCTTTGAAAGAAGGAACATAATGTTCCTTCCATTTTTAAATCGATATTTTAGTGTGTGTAAACTAACCATAGTTCACATCCAATGCAGGAAGTGTTGTTGTGGATCAAATCTGTAATAGGTGAGACTGGTAGTGATGTTACAACTGATCAACTCAAAGAGTATGTGTGGAAGACACTAAAAAGTGGAAAGGTAGCTTATCTCAGTGTTATATTTCTATTCAATGAGGAAGTGCATATGATCAAGTTTTAACTGAAATGAAAACTCAACTTTCTGAGAGTTCATTGCTAAGCAGTGGTTCTAAGTTGGTTATGTTATATTGGATCTGTTTTCTTTAGCTGGTTATATTATACAAACAAATGATTTCTAATGATCTGGATACACTTTACATTCTCTTTTTGTTGAACTCGAACTGAAAAATTCACATATAGTATGCCATGACACATTCATTCGTAGGTTGTTCCTGGCTTTGGTCATGGAGTTCTACGTAAGACCGATCCACGGTATACATGTCAGAGGGAGTTTGCTTTGAAGTACTTGCCTGAGGATCCACTTTTCCAACTGGTTAGTCTAAATTCTATCTGCATAGCTCTCTTCAGTCCAACTATCTCAATGGGATTTATATCGACCTATCCCCTTCCAGGTCTCCAAGTTGTATGAAGTTGTGCCTCCGATCCTCACTGAGCTTGGCAAGGTAATGCTACCAGATTGATCAATAATTACTGCTCTTTAATTACTTCCATCTTATTGATTGATCAATAATTACGGCTCCTTTAGTTTACTTCCATCTTATTGGCTAAGAAATAAGAATATCCTTCACATTTTCAGGTCAAAAACCCATGGCCTAATGTTGATGCTCACAGCGGAGTTCTACTGAACCACTTTGGATTATCTGAAGCTCGGTATGTTTATCTGTACTGGTTAAGCAATCTAATGTCATGACTAATTTAATCTTGAACTTATGATAGAGTAGTAAATCTAACTTTAGAACGAGTACTTAAGAAAACCTCTCTAATTGCGCAGGTATTACACTGTCCTTTTCGGAGTTTCAAGGAGCATTGGAATAGGATCTCAGGTATCTCTCATTTTCCACTTTCTATCCCATTTCTTTGGATCTTCTCTGCATTTCTTTGTATCTTCTCTGCATTTTGAACTACAATGCAGATGATCCTTCTTCATTCTATTAACCAATTCTGACACATTATCTGTGTCGCAGCTCATTTGGGACCGTGCTCTTGGCCTGCCGCTCGAAAGACCGAAGAGTGTCACCATGGAGTGGCTGGAAAACCACTGCAAGAAGGTTGCTGCTTGAAGCTACACACGCCTACACGGCTGCGTTTATTTTTCTTTTACTCTTTAAGCATCTTTGATGCTAATAACTGAGCATAAACTCGAAAGAGTTAGCCACATTTTACCTTCTTTTTTTTCCCGGGCTAATAAACAAGAGGAAGATGCTCTCAGCTGGTAGGATTTTGTAACCATCGTCAGTTGGAATGCTCAAATAGTTGATCTGCCATTGGGCAACAATGTGATTAGTTTTAAGTTGCTTAGAGCTTTATTCGTCGATGAACCAACTTTTTCGAGCCTTTTAAGTTTGCTCGAGTTGAGATATACCAGCTGTGGGTTATGGTACATATAATAACCTACTATTCTTCAAGGAATTTTTTTCTGGTTGAATTCGCAAGTACGATTTATTTTCTTTCACCAGTCTTCGGATGGTGCTAGTTCATGACTCCAGCGCGTTTTGAAATCCTAATGGTGCCAAGCTCAAAGGCTTACGCTTTGAGTCAGACAAGTTCATTAAGGGCAATAAAGCGGCTTGATGCGTATCCCCAATGCTTCTGATGCAAAGCTAGAAATAATTGCACACAGTGCGTCATTCGAACTCAACAAGAACACACCATTTCATGAGCTGGACTGCAAAGAAATTGATCAAACACCATTCATATTACAGCTGATCACAGTTTTTGAATATTCTACTACCTAGAGCTGTCAAGAGTCGGTGTACATTTGAATATTCTACTACCTAGAGCATGTTATGTCGATTGACGAAGCTCGGCTAGAATCAACTTATGCTGATAACGGGTTTCGGTTTCTCATCGTCCTTGCTCTCTGTGGTCACGGTCGGCGGCCTGCGTTGGTGCTGTACAACAGCTAGTTGATCAGAGAAGAGCAATTCCTTCAAGCAGTGGAGTTGCTTCCTCTGTTTCTCCATCAGTAGCTCCTTCTGCTCGAAACGACGTATTTTATCCTGGATTTCCTTCATCTGACAAGAATTTTAAACAGGAGATAGCAAGAAGTCAATATAAGCATCGAAATTCTATCTAGTAGTGTTTATCTCGGAATTTTCGTGGCTCCCTACCTGAACACCCACTATGTCAGATAAAGACTGCTCTATAGCCTTCCGTTCCTTTTCAAGTTGCACTTGTGCGTTGGCAGACGCCTCTCTGAGCAAATCATTGGCTGAAAGCCCATTTGTGCAAGAAGATTCTGTACAGTACAAGACATCATTTAGCGAAAAGATCTTTTCAAAATATTGCAAGTTTTTGCACATCATTTTTTCTTGCGCATTATTTGCACACTGAAGCTGTTACAGAACTCACTAATCATCGTTGTCTGAACAGTTATGTGCACACCAGCATATGTTTGCCAACAATACAAGTATACAACAATCAATGTGATGGAATCACAGAAGCAGTCTAAGTAAATGGCAAGCACATGGATTAGAGAGCAGAGCTGGTACCTTCTTCCTTGCTGATGCTGATAGAAGAATCAGTCTCGCTGCCACTTATATCAACCTGGGACTGTGCAGAAATAGCTGCTTGCGCTGCAGCTACAGCAACATCTGAACCCACAATGGCTGACAAGAACGCAACCTGGGAAAACAATGGTATTACTCAGTTTGCCGCATCAATTGTTACCCATATTCAAAAGCCTGCTACATAAGAACAGCGCATAGCAACTATTGACTTGAATATAAGATTAACTGTGATGTTCCAGCCGAAGTGACATTCTTAGATAATAGATGTCACATGTCTCTCAGTTAAAATTTACAAATATAGTTTTCTTGGCAACTATGGTTGCAAGCTTGCACGTTGCAGTCTTTGCTCTAAGTATAAGCTACAAGTGTATTGCATAATCAAGAAGTCAAGATATAAAAACAACTAACTTCAAATGGAGAATTACTGATACAGACCTGGGCCATGATTGGATTGCTAGCATCAGCCAGTGGCGTGAGGCATAGTCGTTTTGAGATATGTGATCCAGATTCTTCATTGAGATCACAATCATTCCCAAACTGAATTTTATCCTCCTTGGGTCCCATGAACTGTTCCCCAAAAGGTAATCGGGTGAATCTAGCAATGCAGTCCTTTTCAGATCGACTACCAACATGATGAGAAACCTTTTTCCAGTCTTCCCCATAATGCAGGACGGCCTCAAGAAGGTGAAGAGTTTCTTTATCTGTCCAATCTGATTTTGCGTCCTCGGTAATTTCAATTCTCTTGAAGTCTGCCGAAGTAAGACCTGGCCGGTAATTGGCACGGACATAGCATCTAGCACAGAGGCTTATATCTGCCTGGTCATAAGCAGAATTTAAGGAGTTTAGTAACACTTCCAATTAAAAGATACAAGGAATTAATGATACTTTCAGAAATACACCAGGATGATATATGATGATGGTATCTCAACTGATGTATAAAGTTTGCGTGACTAGCAACGAACTTCCCAGACTTAAAGTGTCACTAAGTTATTATAATCTTTTGCAAATACTTGTTTCTTAATGGTAATTGGTAAGAAACGACTGCAAAGAGTATACTTGTTCAAAATGAGTTCCTGGCCACCTCCTTAACAAGCAATGGACAAATGAGCTGTCGTGTACGCTTTTGTGCGAGACCGGCGCTTGCATGCTAGATCACCGCAGCAAGTTGCAAAGTTGTGGCTTGATTGGCCTTGGCCACAAGAAAGAAGGCAAGAGATAAGTTTGTTGCTATTATCTAACATGCTCTGTTAGGCAGTCAATCCATATAACTGGAATTTATTGCCTCTGGTAAACTTTGCTAGGAAGGTGCTTAAGAAAATAACAAAGTTTGCAAGAACATGGATATCCAGAACTGCCTTCCACAGGAAACAAGACTACTGTTGGTTTCAAGAACAACTGCTCAGAGCCGCAGATATCCCCTTTTTTCCATAGCCAAACCACATCATGGAGTTTCAACAAAACATAGGTTAAGCCAAATGGACTGTTGTTCCGATAAGAAGAGCAAGCTCTGAATTGTCGAGAATAAGTGCAAGCTGGAAATATTTGCACTCTTACTGTCTAATTGAAACCTTGAGTTTTACAAACCTAAAGACCTCAGTCTGTGAAGAAAATTTCCAGCACACATGTTTGATTACCCTCTCAATGTATAATTTCATAAGAAACTAAACACAACAGTTCCCAAAACAAAGTATATACCAGCCCATTTGTCAACAACTTTGTCTGCTCATCTATCCTGCCCTTCCTATGGGACATGCCAAAACTAGCTAAACTAAACCATTGCAACCGAAAACATCTCCACACCCACCAAATAAATTTGTTTACACATGCATAAACTCATAACTGCAAAAGAAGAGACCCTTTGTTCCATTCCATAAGAAACTAAACATCTGAATATTTACAACATTGCGCAGTAGGTGGGAGGCTTGGATGCCCCCACCACCCAAGTTCAAATGAGTTAAGCTCAACTTTGGTGCTTCTTTATTTTCTACTAATTAGATACCAAGTATCCTCCTTTTTTTTCCATTCGAAAAATGTTTACTGCTTCATGTATCAACAGCCAACCGCTGTCATAGCTTATCAGAAATAATTCATGAAAATGAGCTAAGATAGTTCTACAGCTGTAAATGATGCATACACATTGACAAACCTGTAATACAACTGTACATAGCATTGCATAAATAACTCATCCGCAAATCAAAACAAGAGCAAATCACTCACCTTCTCGCAAGAGAAGTAAGCAAGCCCGCACACGGTGCGGCACCCGGTGCAAAGCTTACTGGGCATTGTTGCCCCAACCGGCAAAGAAGACTGCGATAGCACTGCCTCCTCTTTCTTATCTCTCCCCTGCTTCGCTCCGGACGGTGAAGCTCCATAATTTATCAGCCCCCATTCCTCAAGGAAGTCGAACACGCGGCGCACGGAGCCGACATCACCGACGAGTCCACGCCTGGCCTCGGTGAGCGTGAGCCGCCGCCCCGGCCGCGCCCGGAACCTCCTCACGAGGGTGTCACGGTAGTACTTGTAAGCCTCCGGGCCCCGGGAACCGGACGCCGCCGCCGCCTCCCCTTCGAAGAACTCCGGCATGAGGCGGCGCTCGGTCTCGTGAATGGAGTCGTAGGAGAACCACGCTGCGAAGAGGGAAGCTAGGGTTTCAGGTTTCAGTTCAGCCTCCTCACAACAAGGTGGGCGATGGAAGGGTTACCTGAATAGCTCGGGATGGTGATGGTGCAGGGCGACTCCTCGGCCACAGCGGCGGCTGGGGCGGGGGCCGGGGCGGCGGCGGAGGCGGCTGAGGAAGCCGAGGTGGATGGCGGCGGAGGAGCCTCCGTCTTGACGGTGCCTGCCGTCGAGGGGGGCTGGGAGAACGGCGCCCCCGCGGGCGGCTGCGGCGGAGCGGCAGGCATCGAGTTCGGCGCGGCCGCCGGCGGCGGCGGCGCCGGCGCTGGCATCGACGGCGTGGCCATCAGAGCTCGAGACGGCCGCGTCTCGTGTTCGTCTCAGACCGTGCGTCTTGGGCTTCACTCGCAGCGGAGCCTATCAAGGCGCGGCCCACCAAGAGGATTGGGCCCAACCGACCAACGAGCAGAGAGCGCGAGGGCGGTTTCGTGGTCTCAGTTTAGTACCACCTCGCCAATTCTGAGCGGTACGAGGCGGGGGAGCGAGTATAAGAGGCCGACTGGGGGCAACTTATCCAGTTAGACCTTTCTCGGCCTTCTGGCTAGGATAAAGCGTATAATTCTGTTCTTATTCTTCTTGAATAAGTTCAGAATTTAGGAATATGTTCACTTTGCGGTCCCTCAACTTTCGGTCGAGTTCAAATATCGGATGTGTGGGCCATGTTCACATGGCATGGCCTGCTTTTATATCCAACTTATTTTTTATGGGGGAGGGCCCATCAGTGGCTTTGCCACTATGGCCCTTGTGCGTTGCCGAGGCGTTGCACTACTGCCCGGGCCTGGCGCACCCCAACCAAAACTCCGTTAAATTTTTAATTGATCTAATCAAAACTAGGTTTCTGGTGGCCCCCATTTTACTCGTAAGCATTTCTGTCCAATTTCAATGGATGGTCGGTGTGTGTATGCCCATATTTACAACTCCTGAACGGTAAACTGTGAACGGTGTTGGACATGTTTACATTGAAAGCAAATATAAACATGTCCAGAACGGGTTCGTAGTCTGATATGCTCATAACAAAAGCACCCAAAATATTTGGAAGTCTAATAATAATGCCCATAACAAAGCACCCAACATATTTTGAAGTCTCATACTCCTTCCATCTTATATATTTGAAAGTCTCTTACTACTTCTTTACCAAAATATAAGGATTTTTATTGGATGATACATCTTAGTACATACGTTCAATCCAACAAAAAAATCCTTATGTTTTAGAACAAATGGAATATGCTCATAACAAAACACCCGATCAGTACAAAACAACACATCGCAGGGCATGTACCAGGTCCAAATATGTTGGCCATACAAATAAGAAACAAGAATACATAGTAAAGGCCATCGGTGCTTTAGCTGTGCAGGAGTAATATGAGATGGTGAGAGTCTCAGAGTAAGAATTCTATGTTCTTAAGAACTAGTAAAAATTCTATGTTGACTAACGAATTAGGCCAATGAATTGGCCGACTTAGGTTGTACTTTCAAATGTCAAATGTAACTGACAGTGGTTATGTAGACCGATAATTTCAGATTATCCGATAAACGATATATCGATAATTCAATTGAAATATCGGATAATTCGAATTGGTTTGTTCGTCTCCTTTTTGCATAAACTTTGTTAAGAATGGTAGTTGTTGTCATTGAGATACTTTTGTCGGCTATCCATTGGATTGCAATCTGATTTCTGACATGGAGATGATAATAGCTTGGTTAATAGACTTGTCATAACTGATATGCACTGATTAGATCAAATATACATAGAGTTGATGGGCCATTTGATGCAACTGAATAATCCTAAACGATGAGATCCTAAGTTCCTAACCAATAACCGCGTATGCGACGTAAGAAAAAAAAAAGGCCAAAGAGACTAGGAAAAACTATGGGTATTTTTTTTTTGTTTATGCTTATATTTGTACTTATCAGTTAAAATTTAATTTTTCAATCTTAAATTTAAAGCCGATTGTTAGGTTTTTCATCGAAGTTTATTTCTCAATTTTTACTTTTAGATCGATAAGAACATATATATAAAAGTTTTATTCATAAATTACTTTTCGTTTGCAATATGCCGTTTGGCTTATTCCACGATGGGGCTGGCTGTGTTCTTCTCTCTTCTTTCCCAACTCATCTCTCTCGTTTTCCGCACGCACGCTTTTGAAACTCGTACGGTGCATTTTTTGCGAAAATTTTATATAGGAAAATTGCTTTAAAACATCATATTAATCTATTTTTCAAAAAAAATTTAATAAGTACTTATTAATCACACGCTAATGAGTTACTTCGTTTTACGTAGATTTAGTTCCCAAACACCTAGAACGAACGCAGCCTTAAGCAACGCCGGCACCAGCGATGACAGCGCGACGATCCGAGTTCAAGCCAGCCGAGTCTCGTTTGTATTGGGCTTTGCTTGCAATAAGGCTGATGCCGATAGTAGAGGTCCATTTATCCGCTGGCCCACAAATAGGATTGGGCCCAACATGCCACGGAGCAGAGACCAACAGGAGGGACGATGGCTTCGGCTGTTCGGATTAGTACCACCTCGCCAATTCTGAAGCGAGCAGAGGCGGGGGAGCTGGTATAAGAGGAGTGCCAGGGCAACATAGCAACTCATACCTTTCTCGGCCTTTTGGCTAAGATCAAGTGTAGTATCTGTTCTTATCAGTTTAATATCTGATATGTGGGCTATATGTCCACTTTGATATTAAATTTATTTTTTGTGGGGGAGGGCTCACCACAGTGGCTTGCCACTGGGGCCCTCGAGCGTCGCCCAGGCTTTGCACTGCTGCCCGGGCCTGGCGCACCCTAACCAAAGCTTAATTCAAATTATATTTAACCTTAACTAACCAAAATTTCAACTGGAGCTTGATTAGCTCGCAATCCAAATTCTAGTCCAACCGAAAAACTGAAGTGGTTGATCTACATCGGAATTTCCAATGCTGTCGGTTGAGCAAGGGAGTCTTTTCAAAAAACGGAGCGTGATTAATTAAGTTATTTGATCGTGATTAATTAAGTTATTTGATCTATTAGCGTGTGATTAATTAAGTTTTAGCTAATTTTTTTAAAAATATATTAATTTGATTTTTTTAAGCAACTTTTGTATAGAAACTTTTTGTAAAATACACACTGTTTAGTAGTTTGAAAAAGCGTACGCACGGAAAACGAGGGAGAGGAGTTGAGAAGAGGGGGAACGAACGCTGCCTTACTATACTGTGTTACTTTAGGTTTAGGTGGATTATATTTGTTGTTCAGATCGATTGACCCACATGAAATTCATCTCTCAAGATAAGAAAAAGGAAAACGTGTATGTCTTTTGTTGGTTCTACAATCTTCTTCACTCGATGGATTTTGTATAGGATGCACAACTGTCTTCCAAAAGATTGAGACTTCTCTATAATTATTATACTGAAATTCTAACTAAACAGGATGTTGGTATTATGATTCAGAGTGTTAGATCCAGCTATATACTCTCAATACTTTCCATGTCATAAATCATCATGCAAATGAGGAATAGGGATCCCGCAAAGAAATCGAGGGAGAGGAAGGAGATGCATGTAAACTATAAAGGAGCTAGAGCTGAAGAGCAGGTATCTGGAGGAGATGGCACTTCATTCTGCACTGAGCATCAGGATGAGTTGATCTCGTCAAGTTGTTAGTTCCTGTCAGCAACCTAGCTCTCTCCCCTCCTCACTAGTCACTCCGCTTTTGTTTTGTTTTGTTTTGCAGCAACTTTTAGGAAGATCAGTTGTCATTGAGATACTTTGTTGACTATGCAAGTAATGCATGCACCTTAGCTGCTAGACTTACATAATACTAACTCATATATTAGAGCAAATAGAGAGTTGATGGTTATTTGATGCACACTAATTAACTATTGGGGAATTGAACGTCCCAAACCATGAGATCCTAACCACGTATGTGACCTAAATTAAAGTAAACAAAGCTACCACCGAATATATTGCCAGGCTCATATCAGTCTACCACCAATATCGTCAAGCTCTCCCAGCATTCAGTTTCCACCCTTCAGTAAAAGCAAGCAATGATCAGTGTTCATTTACCAGCCTCCAAAGCAAGGTAGCAGCATTTAGCATGTCATTACAAGAAAAACCATGGGGCTACTGACTAAAAGTTACAACACTAAAGATGGGAACATTGTTTAAGTGGGATGGTCAATGGAGGTCATCATGGCATTGCAGCCAACACATATGACCGATCACAACGTTTTACCACCACCACCACCACCACCACCACCACCACTTGACATGAGTGAGGCGGCAGCAGCGCCTGCAGTCGGGACGATTCCAGTCGAATTGCCTGGTTTAGAGAGATGCAGAAGCCTGCACAGTCAAAAATGAGTAAAAATTCGTTTATGTCAGTCTAGTAATAATCTTGAGATAGCTAAGGAACACTTAGTTACTTACGGTGCTAGATATTCACAGAACGAAGTGACGGCTGAAACAACATCGTTGTAATTGTCAGCAGCAGCAGGGGCTGTGATTTCCACTAGCTGTATTGCAGGAGTGATTGGCACAGCTTCGTTGGTAGCATGGAGTTTTGTCATCTTGCTAACAGAGGTAACGGTCACAGTTATCTGGGCACCTCGGTGGAAACGAAATGCAAATCCTCCCTTCAGAACTTCATGATCTAACTTGTAGCCTATACTGTAGAAGTAACGCAATACATTGTTGCTGGCTTTGCTCTCTACAATTGACCGGACAAGGACTGAGATTTGCTCTGCACCAGCACCTCTCATGGCACCTCCAACATGTCTTATGGTCCTACATGAATACTACTGGCTTCAGAATATCATCAAATGTCACAAAAAGGTAAATTTTAGCAGCTGAAAGAAAACTTACCAGGATGGCGTGGACTGAGCTAAGTCACACAATAAACGAACCTCTGATGGCACAACTCCTGTATGATTGGAAGATGTATATGAGTAACAATGGCATATGATCAGAATAATGAAAAAGTTGCACACTGACCTAGATTTGGACCACTTTTAAGACAGAGCTCATGCACCCTGACACGTTCTTTTGGGACACCAGAGAGGCCCTGGAGAAGAACCTCAAGAGCATCAACATGCTGCATAACAAGAAGACCAACCAAAAGTTACACTGATGTCAAAGCAATGAAAACCAAAAAAAGGTTAAATGATGTTCTAAGCACAAGACATTGACATGTGTATATAAATTAACCCCTTCATTGTAAAATTACAAACCATATAAGCGATATGGTTCCTCCAATTGTATATAAAATAGAACCATATCAACATATTGAACAGAGAAGCGAAAAAAGCTTGCAAGTGGCAGAAGTAGTGCCCTCAGAGTGGAGAAACATGGTTGACCATATAGTGGTCAGCATGATCAACTGTATACTATTTTTTATTATCCTGAAGGGAAGTATTGATATGCTGACAAGAGGAAACTAAAAGAAACTAACAAAAGGTCATGTTCACAATGAATCGACGACAAAGTCCTAACGCTAGCATGAATTATTATTCTCTACTCCCTGATGTGTTTCATTCAAGAAAAAAAAATCTCTATGGACATAAAGTTCCAATACTACTTCATGCTATATGGAGGGAATAAATATCTTTATTCCTAAGTAAGACTATTGAGATGTAATTTGACACTGGAGCTATGCAGTTGATAGATTTGTTACCTGGGATAGCTCAAGTGTTACCTTGCAAAAGGTTTTATCACAATTACATTTACAGAGGTATGTTTTCAGGCATTTGACAAACTAGTACTGGAAGATAGTAATGCTGAAAACTCCAACAACAAAAATGCTATCTTGAATCAAGTGATAGAAAGTTCATTTAATAAACATCGAAATTATACATTCCAACTCCTTTGGATAAGGTTGCTACAGCAGCCAAAGGTCAAATAACCTATTCCAAAAATTAGATCAAATCTAGACACAAAATACAAGGAAGGAGGGCAAAAACTCATGTCAGATCAGCACACTTAATTACTAATTTCCCAGTAAGGCCTACCATCATACAAAAACCAAGCATTCATGAAGAACATAACATCTACCATCACTCCGGCTTATGTTACGGGCCATGTATGAATTTCAGGGTAAAAAATTCAAATTGGTCATGTTTTACAGCATAAACAGACAAGTCAGTTTCATATGAACAAGAATGCATCGTTGCATAGCTACAGCTCACTCATTTTTGGTAAAACTACATCTCACTTCAACAACACTCACCCCGTAGATAACCACAACTCATACAGGTCTACTGGCTTAGTGAATTAGTGAAAAAGAAGAACAATTACCTGGGTCTCGATAATCCCCTGCACCACGCACTCCATCAACCCCACCGCTTCTCGCTAGCACAATCCTGCAAAAGACAAATCCTGAAACCACGCTGGAATTTCGTCGAACAGCTGCCTCGCAGCAACAAAAATCACCCACCTTTAACCTAACCGCAACAATCCGCGGCACTGCGGGGCGGGGCTGAGGCGTCGGGAAGTGAGCTGATCCAAGGTGCAAGAATTCCCCACCTCGCGAACCCCGCGTCCCCGTACAGAGCCAGCCACTCCTCCCCGCTCCCGCCACTGACCGCTCGGCGTCCTCCGCCGCCGCCTCCAGAGACGCGACACGTTCGCAGCGATTGAGACGAGAAGATATAATTCCGAGAAACAGAGGGGGGTAAAGTGATAAAACGCCTCACCCGCGCGAAGGGTCGCGACGTTTTTGCATATAGATACCTAGAAGAATCGGAAATTTCAGTCATACCCCTCCTCTGACCTCTCCTCCTCTTCCTCCCCTCCCCCACGCGCTCGTCTCGTCTTCCTCTCGAATTCCCATTTCTTCTCCTCGTCTCAGATCCAATGGCCGCGACGGCGACGACCACCGCCTCCTCCACCGCCTCCGCTGCCGCCGCCGACGCGTAGAGCCGTGACATCTGCGTCGCGCTACTATGGCGTCACCGGCGGGGGCAATCGGCGGCGCGTCGCCGTCGGGGCGGGTGCTGGGCCCTGCGCTGGACCGGATCATCAAGAACGCGGCGTGGCGGAAGCACTCGGGCCTCGTGGCGGCCGCCAAGGCGGCGCTCGACCTGCTCTCCTCGTCGGCGTACACGTCGCCGTCGACGTCGTCGTCGCTGCTGCTCGGGTTGCCGGCGGCCGCCGCCGACGCGTGCATCCATGCGCTCCTCCTCGCGCTCGAGTCGGCGTCCCCCAAGGTCGCCGACCCGGCGCTCGACTGCGTCGCCAAGCTGCTCTACCACCGCCTCCTCGTCGGTGATCTCGGCGGCGGGGGCGGCGACGACGACTCCCCGGCCTCCAAGCTGCTCACGGCCGTTCTCTCCTGCGGAGCGCTCGCCGACGACGCCATGGAGCTCTCCACCCTCCGTGTCCTCGTGGCCGCCGCGCGGTGCCCCTCCATCGCCATCCGCGGGGAAGGGCTCGGCCAGATGCTCAAGACCTGTTACAACATATACCTCAGCAGCAGCAGCGGTGCCAACCAGCTCTGCGCTAAGCTGGCGCTGGCGCAGGTGCTGGTGATCGTGTTCGCGCGCGTGGAGGTGGACTCCATGGATGTGCGCGTGCGCACTGTGTCGATCACCGACATGATGGACATGTCTGATCGCAACCTGAATGACTCCAGCATTGTTCATGCGGCGCAGAGTTTCATAAATGAGGCAATGGAGGGAAGCGATGTTCCTGAGCCAGGGTCACCGGACGCACCGGCTGAGAAGGATGGGAAGGAGGATGCTGTCATGAGCAAGATCAGGGAGGATGGGTTGACACTGTTCAAGAACCTGTGTAAGCTGTCCATGAAGTTCTCGACGCCAGATAATCCCGAAGATCAGGTGCTGCTGCGGGGAAAGGTGTTGTCTCTTGAGTTGCTCAAGATGGTTATCGATAATGCTGGGGCATTCTGGAAAACAAATGAAAAGTATGATATGATACTCATTATTGTCTTACTTCTGTGCATTTTAATAGCTCAATTTGCTGTGTTGCCTTTCTATATAAATATTGTTGTCGCAGTGAGTTAGAAGAATGCAGATGGCTTAAATGACTAAGGGAAGGAAGGCATAAAATGTTCAGTATAGTAATTGATATGGAGGCTTCATGTTTGCCTAGTAGTAACTCAGAAATTATGGATTCACATTTTTCTGATATTATTACATTATTTTCTCAATCCAGACAAGCTTTGCTATTATCTGCTTGGATGTGTCAACATTTTGGGTATATTTTTTAATGTATTACTATGATGGATGAGAATTTTTCTAGGGAAAAAGGTGCAGAGGTTAATCTATGGTGGTAGATACATGTTTACGTGACTTACTATTCTGCATTTGAATTGCCATTGGTTCTTTTAAAATGTTTCAAATGATGTCCTGATGATAATCTGCATTTGTACGTTGTTCTCTTAATTTGTTTAAGTCTCTTCACTTACTAAAAAAGACAATAATTAATGAGCTAACAATACACTGGAAAGGGAATAAAAACATGAAGTGTTAATTTATGAGCTCCAGCTGTAACATGATGGCCAGGAGAGGGGGCAAACATCACGATATTTTATTTATAGTAATAAGAGTAACTGAACTTTATTCCGTTCTTTTTTTCCTTCAAAATATGTTCGTCCATCTAATTTGCTATGCTGAAAAAATATGATTATTGTTCACCAAGCTTCCTGCAAGTATACACTTACAATTTAAAACCTTTTATGTTTAGGGCATTCCATAAAGAGCATTCTGTTTACTCTGACTCCAATGGGTAATGAAACTCTTATACTGAGGTGTTTTTTTTGTTAATGCAGGTACCTTGGAGCAATCAAGCAGTATCTTTGTTTGTCCTTGTTGAAGAACAGTGCCTTGTCTGCAATGAGTATTTACCAACTGTTATGCTCCATATTTGTGGGTTTGCTGTCAAGATTTAGATCTGGGCTGAAAGAGGAAATTGGAATATTTTTTCCCATGCTTGTTCTGAGGGTTCTTGAGAATGTCCATCAACCTAGCTTTCTGCAGAAAATGACTGTTCTAAACCTTTTGGAGAAGATCAGTAAAGACTCCCAGGTTATTATTGATGTCTTTGTGAACTATGATTGTGATGTTGATGCACCAAATATCTTTGAAAGGTATGTAGTTTTGTTCTTGATGAATGGCCACCTTAAGTTTTGCTGTCACAGATTAGTAGCAGCAGGTATGCATCTATTTAGTGGCTCGTAAGTGCTGCATAAGAATTGATGCGTTGGGCTGATTACAGTTCTGCAAAAATTATAGTTCACTCTGTTCATCATAGTTAAAACAACCCTTTAATTCCAACAGATCTTTGCAGGATTGTCAATGGGCTTTTAAAGACTGCTCTAGGGGTTCCTCCTGGATCTGCAACAACATTAACCCCTGCGCAAGACCAGACATTTCGGATTGAGTCAGTCAAGTGTCTTGCAACCATAATAAAATCAATGGGTTCATGGATGGACCAACAGCTGAGAATTGGTGAATTTTCACCCAAACCTTCTGAAATCTCTTTAAATTCGATAGACATTCCTAACATCCTTGTTGGAGAAGATGGGGGTGCTGTTGATTATGAACTGCAAACAGACTCTGGTAGCTTAGACCTATCTGATGCTTCCTCACTTGAGCAGCGTCGTACTTATAAAATAGAACTCCAGGTATGTAAATATTTGCATGCTTTCCATTTCAATTAATTCCAATGTTAAACTTTTTATAAAGGGTTAACATTTGGTTTACTGAACTGCAAAATTCCTTCTGCAGAAAGGAATTTCCTTGTTTAACAGGAAACCTTCCAAGGGTATTGATTTTCTCATTAAAAGCAAGAAAATAGGTCATTCCCCAGATGATGTTGCTTCTTTCTTGAGAGATACTGCTGGTTTAAATGCAACAATGATCGGGGACTATTTGGGTGAAAGAGATGAATTCCCTATCAAAGTAATGCATGCATATGCAGATGCACTGAACTTTGAAGGTATGGACTTTGGTGAAGCCATTAGGTATTACTTGCGAGGTTTCAGGTTGCCTGGAGAAGCGCAAAAAATTGATCGAATCATGGAAAAATTTGCTGAACGATACTGCAAATGCAATCCAAATTCTTTTACCAGTGCAGATACTGCATATGTTCTTGCTTATTCTGTAATCATGCTCAATACTGATGCTCATAATACGATGGTCAAAGATAAGGTTAGCTATATCACTGATTCCCTCTGTCATATGTCGATAACAGAAGTTTTGATCATTAAATGGATTTTCTGTACGCAGATGTCGAAGTCTGATTTCATTCGCAATAACCGAGGAATTGATGATGGGAAGGATTTGGCTGAAGATTATCTGAGTACATTGTATGATCAAATTGTCAAAAATGAGATAAAAATGAGTGCTGATTCGTCAGTTCAACAAAGCAAGCAACCTAGTAGTGTAATTAAGCTCTTAGGCTTGGATAACATTATCAACCTTGTCAACTGGAAACAGGCTGAAGACAAGGCACTTGGAGCAAACGACTTACTCATTAAGAACATACAAGAGAAATTCAAAGCAAAGAGTGGGAAATCAGAGTAAGAGAAATACAGTTACTCATAGACAAATAACTTGCGTCAGCTAATACTTTATAATGATTAAAGCTCTTGTCTTTGCAGATCTATATTTCATGTTATTACTGATTCTACCATTTTAAGATTCATGATGGAGGTTTGTTGGGCCCCTATGATGGCTGCATTCAGTGTGACACTTGACCAAAGTGATGATAAGGCTGCCACATCACAGTGTTTGCAAGGATTCAGATCCGCGGTGCATGTAACCGCTGTAATGTGTATGCAGACACAGCGAGATGCCTTTGTGACATCTGTTGCCAAATTCACTTACCTCCATTGTGCTGCGGACATGAAACAAAAGAATGTGGATGCTGTGAAGGTAGGAACTTAGAAAAGCCAAACCTGGTTCTCTTTTGTTTTCTTGAAATAAAAATGATTCTCTCATGATTTAAATGCAATGCACACATACTGTTGCATTTTCCTATTGATATTATGTAAACAAAATTCCCAAGCTTATATGGTCCCTTGGTCTATTTATGGTGAGGACACTTAGATGGCTTCACAGTACACAAGAGCTCGAACTATTCAAAGCTTTTACACTTGTACTGGATAAACATACTTGATTCTATTTTTTATCAACACCATATCGACTAATATTTAAATCTATTATTTGTTAGACATAGACCTATTCATCAATATTAGAATAAGTAATGATGTGTGTTTTCTTAATGTCTTTTTACAGGCTATAATATCCATCGCAATTGAAGATGGTGACTATTTGCAGGATTCCTGGGAGCATGTACTAACATGTCTTTCACGGTTTGAGCATCTACATCTCCTTGGAGAGGGGGCACCTACTGATGCTTCATTTTTGACAGTGCCTCTGGTTGAGTCAGAAGATAAAACACAGAAGTCAAGTAGCAGTACAGCTTCGAAGCGAACTAATGCTCTTCATAATCCAGCTGTAATGGCTGCCGTCAGAGGGGGTTCTTACGACAGCACAACAGCTAAAAATAATGCCTCACCATTGGTTACTCCTGAACAGATAAATAGCTTCATATCAAACATAAATTTGTTAGACCAGATTGGCATTTTTGAATTAAATCATATATTTGCTCATAGCCAGAGATTAAATAGTGATGCCATTGTTGCTTTTGTGAAAGCTCTTTGTAAAGTTTCGATGACAGAGTTGCACTCACCTACAGAACCTCGCATCTTCTGCTTGACAAAGATTGTGGAGATCGCGTAAGTCTTTAGCAAAATCTAGTCCAAGAACATGAAATATCATAGCAAGCAGCCACTATCTAACTCAAAGTTTTGTTTGTGCAGGCATTACAATATGAACCGCATACGTCTGGTGTGGTCTCATATTTGGAAAGTTTTATCAGACTTCTTTGTGTCTGTGGGATCATCAGAAAATCTATCAGTAGCAATATTTGTTATGGATTCTTTGAGGCAACTAGCGATGAAGTTTCTGGAAAGAGAGGAACTGGCAAATTACAATTTCCAGAATGAATTCCTGCGACCTTTTGCAGTTGTTATGCAGAAGAGCAATGCTTCAGAAGTACGGGAACTTGTCGTTCGTTGCATCTCCCAAATGGTTTTGAGTCGTGTTAACAATATAAAATCTGGATGGAAAAGTGTTTTTACGGTATGTATGGTGTTCTACGGTTAATTTTTATTTTTTCATAATTCCCTGGGCACAATTGGGAACAAGTTCTGAAGAAATAACTAGAGGAACGTTCCTGCATTGCCACTCAATTTATGATATTTTGTCTTCATACAGGTTTTTACTGCTGCTGCTGCTGATGATCGAAAAAGTATTGTTCTGTTGGCATTTGAAACCATGGAAAAGATTGTTCGGGACTATTTTCCATACATAACTGAGACTGAAACCACAACATTTACTGATTGTGTTAAATGTCTTATTACATTCACGAGCAGTAAATTTAGCAGTGATGCTAGTCTCAATGCTATTGCATTTCTTCGGTTCTGTGCTGTTAAACTTGCCGAGGAAGGATTTGTTTCTCATGAAAAGGATACAGATCACCAGCCAAATAACTTAGATGCTTCTGATGGGAATGCCACTCTGCACAAGGACGACCATGTTTATTTCTGGGTTCCTCTGCTTGCCGGTGAGTTATTTTTTCTTTCACAAAACTAGATTGGTCTTTCTGGGTCAGTCAATTTGGAAGTGCTCGGCACTTGTAACATAGTTCTTGTTTATGCCTTCAGGTCTAGCTAGGTTAACAACTGACACAAGACCAACAATCAGAAAAGGTGCAGTAGAGGTACTCTTTGACATTTTGAAGGATCATGGGCACCTCTTCTCACAGTCCTTTTGGAGAAATATCTTTGAATCTGTTGTTTATCCTCTATTTAACACTGGTAGCTCTACACCAAATGGGCACATTAATACAACTGAGGATGACTCTTGGAATTCTGAAACTAAAACAGTAGCAGTGAAGTGTTTAGTGGATTTGTACATTACCTTTTTTGATGTGATGCGGACAGAACTTTCTAGAGTTACTTCTGTTGTCACAAACTTCATCAGAAGCCCTTATAAACAGTCTGCTAGCACAGGTTTATCTGTTTTTCAGCGTTTAACAGAAGGACTTGAAAGCAAACTCTCCAAGGAGGAATGGAAAGAGATTTTGTTATGTTTTAAAGACTCAGCAATGCAAACATTTGTCGTGTTTGACAAGATAGTTAGGATGATGCAAGATATAGAAATTCCAGATAGAAATGAATCTTATTCTGAAGTTGAACGATATTCAGAGAATGACATATACAATGATGATGATGAGGAAGCTAATATGGAAACAACATCATACGCTATTATTAAAATGAAGAATCATATGGCGCAGCAGCTCTTAGTTGTTCAGGTACTTACAGTTTTTGTTACTTCTGTCAATAAGTCCCTTATGTAACATGCCCTAGATTTAATTTAATACTATACTTTCCTTTGGCCATCCAACTAAAACAGTAATATAACAAATCAAAAATATAGTCTGCCCACATGTTCAACTTGCCAACAATTGCTCTAAGATCAAACTCACCATTTCCTGGTTTCTTTTCAGGGCATAGTTAAATTGTATGAGACACACAGGTGGTCTTTTTATGCTGAACATATGGGAATAATTTTAGAGACACTATCAGCCATTGCGTCACATGCAAGTGAAGTGAGCTCCGAATCTACCTTGCACTTGAAATTCCATAAAGCATGTTCCCTTTTGGAGGTGTCTGAGCCAGCAGTCATTCATTTCGAGAATGAGTCTTTCCAGAGCTACCTCAAACTTCTGCAAGCTCTGGTTCATGACAACCCATCAATATCAGAAGATATGAAAATTGAGTCACATATTATGCTTGTTTCTGAGAAAATACTACGGAAGTATCTCAACTGTGCAGGGTGTGAACGATCTAACGATTCGTCTGGTAGAGATCCAGCTTTACGCTGGATACTGCCTTTGGGCACTGCTAAGAAGGAGGAACTGTCTGCTAGAACTTCATTGGTCCTTCATGTGATGCAGTTATTGGGTGGCCTTGAGAGGGACTGCTTTAGGAGAAACCTGCCCCTCTTTTTCCCCTTGTTAACTAACCTCATTCGCTGTGAGCATAGCTCTGGAGAACTTCAGCTTGCACTGTATGATATATTCCAGTCATCAATAGGTCCTATAATATCAACATAGTATATATCATTTGTTCACGGTTGTACAATTTTGCCATTCCAATTTTATAAGGTATAGATTATTGATAGTGGTTACATGAGAATATGAGATAAGAAAAAAGGTACCACTTTGGCACTGCTGTAAATGACTGGCAGTTGGAACCTGCGCCTTCAGAATTCTGTTTGAAGGTGAAATCCTTTTTCTGGTTCTTCACAACTTGATATGCTGAAATTTTCAACTAAACCGTGGGATTAATCGTATGCCGTTTGTTGCAGCATCATTTAGCATCGACCCAGCCACCCAAGTGCCTGGAGAAGGCCTTTTGAGGCTCATTTGACATTCTTTTTCTAACATACATTTCAATTTGATGGGGTTCAGACTTCAGAGGCAACTGAATATTGGAAATTAGAACAAGTCTTTCTGACTTCCAGGTCTGCTGAGGTTTTACAAAGAAATGGTTTGCTCACGAATGACAAAAATTTTGGCATGTAGCATTTTGTCCTTTGTATTACTTGTCTTTTGTATAGTATTTTCTTCAGAAAAGAGACTTAAAAGTCGTCCATCAAGTTGTTCTTTTTTTCCCCTTTAATTTATATACTCGAACTGCAGGCAACATGTATTTGTCATTCTTAGTGGAAATGGATCAATGAATGAAAGTTGATCGGTAACAGATAGCTCTTTGTTTTACAGACCACTGTGGAAATAATCTGTTGGTTTATTTCCCTTTGTCAGGAAAGGAAAAGATACTATCTTTTATTTTAGACAAGGATAACATATTGCCTGGCATTCATAAGTTGCTTATCATTTCTAGGCCCCATTGAGAAGCATGATAATCCCAACCCCTAGTAGTAATTGAACTATTCCTAATACCTCCATCCCAAAATACAAGAATTTTTGGAGTTAAACATGAATATGAAGAAATTAGGTGGAATTAAATGGGAGAAAAAATATGATTGGTTGAGAAGAGGAAGTATACAGGGAAAATTAAATGGGGGAAATGTTGCAATTGGTTGATAAGATAATACAGGTGAAGAAGTTGTTAAACTCTAAGATAAATTTTAAATACTAAAATTTGTTATATTTTAGGCTGGAGGAAGTATGAAATTCACGTGAGTATTTTGTGCTTGGTTTGAAGTAGGGTTGTTCCAGTCTCATGCTTGACCATAGAACAAAACGAGCCCGAGCTTATGCTCAGACTAATGAACTTTGCGAGCTAAAGCTCAAATAATAATTAGGTATGCAAATTTTTACTGATATCCTAGTAGACTAGCATGTATGATGTATCCAAATGATAAAACTATGTGGGGTGTCAAATATTCTTCTTATCCCTCCTTATTTATTAATGTGATAAAAGTTACACCTTTTTAAAGTAAATTTCATACAACCTCAGATATTATGGTCCTAGATACACGGTGACATACAATCTGAATTCGAGCCTGATCAAGCTTCAGCTGAGCTGAGCTCGAGTCCATCCTACTCGACTTTTGAGGCTGAAATAGCCTCCGCTCAGCTTGTGTGAGTTCGAGCCTAAATAATTGGGGTTCGCTTAAGCTCGGCTCATTGACATCCCTAGTTTGAGGGATTGATTATATATATGGATTGAGTATATATATATATATGCTGCCCATCAACACAAAAATAAGAAGTGGGTTCTTCATAACCAATCAAGAATTCCCATGATATAATAACAACAATGGTCAATTCTGATAAGTATGTATCATGTATGTCACTAGAAGCCCTCATCCTCTACTTTTTGTTTTGTACCATGCAAGGGCCCAACCACTCTTTGTCAAACTAATCTTTGATACCTCCCAAGTCACAATCCATGACAAAAACATCACCTAATTCCTAAGTTGAAAATCACCGCCTAACCATGCATCAACACGCAATTTTCAAGACCCCAAGAAATTGACATCTATCTTTCCAATATGGCCAGTAGACCATCACTACCAGCAAACTTAATTATTACTATGTTTTTATTCATCAAAATTAACATCCTTTTGTACATTCTTGATAGAAGCATTAAGCAAACAAAAGCTAGCAAAACTGAGATATACAGATTAATTCAAGCTACTGCACATCACATGATGAGTGAAGTGAAGAACTTGATCCACTAATTAACTTATAAAATTCACTAGCAAGCTGATGCTGTCCTATGATCACCCTGCTGCACAGTAGGCTGCAGGTATGATCTCTTGATGAACTCCAAGCAGTCAGCAATGGCCTCCGCCTGGAAAGAACTCTCCCCGCCGCCCTCCGCCGCCGCCAGTCGCCGGCGCCGGCAATCCTGGCTCAGCCGCTGTGCCCTCATCACGGTGGTCGTCGTCGTCGCCGGCGACCACCTCCTCGGGCAGCAATTGAGCTCCTCCAGGCACCGGAGCAGCAGCCCGACGACGCCGAACAGCCTCACCCGCAGCCGGAGCACCGAGCCCAGCCGGACATGCCGCACCCGCCGTCCCCGGCGGCCGGTCGCCGGCCGGCAGCTGATGCTGATCACCTGATGTGTCATTGAACAACAAGAAGAAGAAGCACACTCTCTTTTTCAGTTTTCACTGACCTGAAACTGAACTGAAAATGTGCAGAAGATAGCTGGTGGTCTACTGCTCGCCATGGATAGCCTCTTATATAGCAGCAAGCTGCAACCTGTCACTCTGAATTTATTTTTTAAAAAATATATATATATATTAAAATTATGTGATCTAGAGGTAGGACACAACACACTTGGTGTGGGCCCGAGCTGGCAGCCACTGTGCTTCTTTAATACATTATCACCTGGAGAAACCACTTGTCAGTTGTCATGCTGTGTAGGATGGATTTCTCATTTTTCTCTTCTCATGGCCTTACCTGCCCTTTGCAATGCTTTTTCTTAGTTGATCATATGGTTGATGTCCTTCACTAGTATATAGTATGGCTACTTCTGCTCTCTCTGAAGATTTAGACATTCAGGTTTGTGATAGATGGAGTTGTCTATTCAGACATGTTAAATCTGCGTGCCCCAAATGGTTTCGCCCATTGTTAATTCAACAAAATGGAGATTATAATAGTGAGATTAAGAGCTCAACAATATGATTTTGCTCAGATGTTTACCAACCTTGTACTTGCGAGTTGGGAATTCTGAACATTTTGTGTCTTTGTTTTGTGAGGTTGAGACTTTCTCTGATCACTCTCAGTCTCTCACCTCTGTTGCATCACTATCCTTCTGGAAATTGAATCTGAAAATGGCAACCATTGCTCTGTGATTTCGTCATGTTCTGCACTTTATACTGGCAATGGGGACCTTGATGAGACATGAACAAAATTTAAGCATTTTTAGTTCCATGGCAAACATGTTTTCGCCATGTCGGCAAACACAAGGTTGTAACTAAAATACGTGATCCTGTGCATTCTCCCATTGGATCCACTTGCATGACAGTTTTCAATCACGTTTTGGTGTTTGTGACCTGATGGGATTATTATAAAAAAACAGTGTGAATTATTTGGAGAATCTATTTCATTTATGATTATTTATTTGAACAAAATACTTTTAGGTTTATTCAATTCCAAGTTTAGTTTGTTTGTATGTCAATTCAGGAAAAGAAAAAAAACATAGCTCCACTAAAATTTAGCATGATCAGATCACCACTAACATGAGCATGAACCAAATTAAGAACTTCTTATTGCTTTTTGATAATACTGAAGGTCACCGCAATCCACATCGAGGATTTATAATCAAATCAGTGTACAAGATTACAATATTCAAACTCTCAAAGCAAGCCTAAAAGGGCTCTGCTTCTTATCTAAGCTTTAGAGGTTTAAAGCTTATTTCGGCAAATGTCACATCGTTCAAACAACAAATCAGTAAAAGAAACGCAGCATTGCACCATATGAATACTTCTTATCAAAGGCTGCTTAAAAGGGAAGTTGTGCAGCGGATTTTCCATTAGCAGTTCAGCTTCCCTGTCCAAAAAAAAAAACAAATGTGATAAAAAGAACTGACAAAGAAACAGAGCCTGTGGAAACAAAATATAATTAAGATAAAGTATTCTTACTGTAAAATCAAAGTGTATTTGATTATTATTTAATGATGAATAATTGACATGTGAGCTTATTGGTTTCGATATTTGGAGATTATTGGCGAAGTGGTTTTGGAGATGATTGGATTTTCAGATGATGAATAGGGACTACTGTCTGTTTGGTCCGGTTAGACCGGGCTGTGGTAGCCGATCAGACCGGCGGTATATGCGCGGTCAGACCGGCCAACCTGCGGTCTGACCAGCCGACGCTGTGTCGGTTTTTATTTTGGATATCCGTGATTATTCTATGATTATGCCTTCTAGATGTATACTATACGTATGTAATACTGTTGTGTGCTAACAATGAGTCAAGTTGGAGAGAATTTGTGCTCGGATATGGTTTCTTGGTTGATGCATGTTTAGGTGAGTCTTGACGTCTCGGGAGAGCGTTGCCAATGATGGATCAGGAGTCAACTTGGGAGAAGATGACGTCCGAACGATCATGATATCATGCGGGATGCTTAAGCTAGAGATTAATGCACGTGGTTGGTGAAGATTCTATATGGCGTACGATGGAGATATTATGTGCGTATGGCATGCGGAGTCGAATTTGGAAGGAGTCCAAATTTAGTACAATTGGAGTTTGTAAAGTTTGTTTCTTGTACGGGAAAGTTTCCTAGGAGATTAGAACGATTCGTACAAGATTGGTTCGTGGCTTTAGGCTGCCTACCTCGGGTATAAATAGAGAGGGATGTTGTAGCCTCCCTGTATCGATTTTGAGAGAGTTGAGTTGAGAGAAAAGTTAAGGTTTCGAGTTTAGTCGAGATTTTCATGAGTGTTATTGTTGCACTTTGTAAACACAGAGAAAAGTAATAAAGTTTCAATCTACCTTGAGAGATCTTCGATTTGTGTTTGCTCAGATTTCGGTGGTCACACCGGCGAGTGCACGGCGGTCAGACCGGCGGCACCACTGCGGTTAGATTGGCGGCAACGATAGGCGACAGCAGCACATCAAGCGGTCATACTGGAGCAACTCCACCGGTCAGATCGGAGGTTATCGAGTGGTCAGTTCGGTGCATCTCCGGTTAGATCGATCCCCTCAAATTTGAGGGTAACTTTTAATTCTGCTAAAAATTTTGTTTTAGGGTACCACAACCATTCACCTCCTCCGGTTAGCTTAGTTCTTGCTATTGGATCCTACACTTACTGCACGAGGTTTCTGCGTGTTGCTTTCCTAAGCTTCAGGATATATGGTTTTGAACTCTTTGGCACATATAAATAGTTCCCTAAAATTATCGAAAGAGGAAGGTATATTGGAAATCATACGTTATAAAGTTAGTTTAAAAGAACAATTCAAAATCATTAACTTAAGTCCTTGACCCCAAAAAAAAACTTAAGTGATGTCCATCTAGCAGGCCTCATTTAGTAACTTTGTTCCGATATGCTTGTGTTCCAAGGGTATATATGCCAGGTGTTGTTGCTCCTCCAGGTTTATATAGATTTCAACATCAATTCTGGAATTTGCAACAGTATCAGCACAGTCAAGAACCTCCAGGTTCATATAAATTTCTCATTTTTTTATATCGATTACATGTTAGTGGAGTTATCTCCATGCTGACCATCAAATACAACATTAGTTCACCCCAGCCTGATGCTAGTGACAATATCACACAACTTACTGATCATCTGTAGCATTATCATCCTGTTACAACAGAGAACAAAACTCATCCAGGGGAGAGTGGAGTCTGGATAAAAAATAACTACACTAGAATCATTTTGATAGGTAGACCTCAGGATGTGACTTCTTTTTGGATGATCTCTGAAGAAATTCCCTGCTGTAGTATGTTGTTTCCAAATTCCAACTTCCACAGGCTTTGCTTTGCTTTGCTTTCCTGACCAGAAAAAAAAAAGCGAAGGATTTTACCGTAGTAGTATATATGCACCAATCACCATACACTTAGAAATAAACTAACAAATCTTGATTTTTATGTGTTTTCAGTCAAATGAATATTAGATTATATATGAAACCTAGGCTCAGTATTAGCAGAATCCGTTGTAGTCTAGCTGGTTAGGATACTCGGCTCTCACCCGAGAGACCCGGGTTCGAGTCCCGGCAACGGAATTTTTTTTCATCCCTTCACTTTTGTTTCCACAGTTTTCTTCGCTATTCTAACGGAATTGATTTTGTTTTTCATCCTTTCGCTTTTTTTCCACAACGTTTTACGCTATTCTAATCATACAAACGAATAAGCACATACATAGGGCAGCTTTCTTTACAAAAAAAATACATTGAGGAAGGAAAATGGGTTGTTATTATGTACTCACTTCATCTATAACTACAAACCTTAATATAGCCCAGCTATATATTCAGATTAATAGCTAGAAATTGATTTTGTTTTTCTCAGATAGAGAGAGTCCTAAATAAAAGAACAACAATTTTTTTCCGCAAATGTAAAGTACACCACTTAAAGGATATAAATGTAAGGAATATGATATATCGAGAACTCAGCGGTTAATTAGTTGGTTTCATATCCCATCTACTTGATCACGCTCTCTCCAGAGCAAGTTAAAGCGGATCCAGATAACATGAATCTTGTATGTTTGGACTGGCAGCTGGCTGTTCTTCATTTGTCTGATTCACTCTCGGAGTCACTCTAATTCATCCATAGTATGGTCGCATTGGCTTCATCGGCACCCACAAGCAGGTTCCTCAGCACGTAATTTGCTCTTCGATAAGAAGAGACATTACCACACAAGCACAAGGTGCGCATGTTCACTTCCTAACCAAAACAAATCTTACCATTTGTTGCTAAAATTTTGGTAAGATGTTTAGTTTGGTACCTTACCAAATTTTGGTATGGTTTTTGTGATTTAAATGTTCTACAATTTCCAAATTTTGATAGAGTTTGGTAAGGTTGTATTGGTTCCAAAACTTAGCGATATCAAATTTGGGTAAGGTTTATTTTGGCAATTAAGTGAATAAGCTAGCAAGTTTTCGATGTAGAGATTCAAATCAAATTTCTACCAAATCTTGCGAATTTTGGTAATAAAGTAAGGAAAAAAATGAACCACGGTATTCATATCTCATCCCTTGTAACACACGGGGCCTGTGACTAGTGGAAGAAAAAAACGATATTGTGAGACTAAAGAGCCTACATGTTGGTAACAAATATATGTAGAAAATGATAGTAATAATGGGTTAGCGATAATTTTCTTTAATTAAAATCTTATTGCAACGTACGGGCAATATGCTATTTATTATTGTAAACTTTGATGATTTGACGCTTAATCCGTTATCACTTTGATTATATTAAATCTTGTATGTGTGTGACAGTGGGCCAAGATATCAAATAATCAAAACCTCAATTTTCTCTCTCTCACACACACACACTTATTAGCACCCTGTGTGCTGTCACTACTATACTCTCCTTAGCTTGCAGCTTGAAGTTGAGTGCTATTAACCAATAGGGTCATCAACTTTTGAGGTTCTGTGGGGTGATCATTTTTGCTATGCTGGATTAGAT
Source organism: Oryza punctata (assembly GCA_000573905.2). NCBI lineage: Eukaryota > Viridiplantae > Streptophyta > Magnoliopsida > Poales > Poaceae > Oryza > Oryza punctata. The sequence continues at coordinate 4,953,137 of CM002489.2, read as the reverse complement.
CAAGTGGAGTAATATTTTCATCTACTCTCATTTTTTTTCCTCGGCTCTGGTTCATATCTAATCTGTTCTTCTCATTTCTCTCCTTTTTCTGAAAATATCTTGTTCTCCTGCACGTTAAGTTCTGCACTTTATACTGGCAATGGGGACCTTTGATAAGACCTGAGAAAAAAAAAATAGCATTGCAGATCTATCCATGGCAAACATTGTTTTTTGTCATGTCTGCAAACAAGTTGTAACACCTGATCTTGTGTATACTGTCACGGATCCACTTGCGTGACAGTTTTGAATCACGTTTTGGTGTTTGTGACCTTATGGGGTTATAGTGAATTATTTGGAGAATCTTATGCCTTATGATTTTTATTTGAAAGGAACTAATTTCCCAGAAGGTTTACTCAATTCCAGCCTCAGTTTGTTCAGCCCAAAGAAAAACAGAGCACCACTAAAATTAGCATCACTTATGTCCATCATCATCCAACCAAATTAAGCACCCCCAGCCCTCGTCAAGGATTTATCAATCAAATTATTGTACAATATTACAATACTCATGGACAGCCTAAAAAGGCTATGTGCCTGCCTAAGCTTTAGAGGCTAAAGCTTATTTCGGCATAATGTCACAAACATTCAAACAATAAATTGGTAAGAGAAGATTGAAATACAGCATTGCACCACATAAATATTGATTATCTAAGGCTGGTTAGAGGGAAATTCCGCAGCGGATTCTCCATAAGCAGTTCAGTTTCCCTGTTCAAAAAAAGAGCAAATGTACATTAAAAAAACTGAGAAATGTACAGAACTTCTGGAAACATAATATAAGCTGAACTATTCTTACTGCTTGAGGTTTCTGCTTGTTGCTTGCCTAAGCTTCAGAATAGATGGTTTTGTACTCTTTGGCACTTGGGGAGCTGGTTCCCTGAATAAACAAAGGAAGGTATATACAAATTATACGTTTTTATAGTTATTCTTTGTAAAGAACTATTCAAAATTGTTAACTTAAGGGCACAGTAGCATACTCGGTGCATTCGTCATCTACGAAGACCTCAATGGAGCTTACACGAGTCGGCTGAACTGCTGCCCTCGATCCAACCTTCTGAGGAATCTGTTGTTCAGTGCAATATTATCATCAGTTCATTGATCATTACTGAACCGATAAACCTCGAGACATGTCGCAAAATGAGACCTTTTGAAGAATTGTAGTGCCTTGGGGTATAAAAAAAATACCTTGTGCGATGTCCATTTAGCAGGCCTCATGTTATTTTCTTTGTTCCGATCTGCTTGAGATCCAAGGGTTTGCCAGGCCGTGTTGTTGCTCCTGGTTCTAGCAAGGCCATGACTAGGTAACGAGTTCTCATCTGTGTAAACTGCAAGTGGCCTATTGACATCAACTCTGCAAATTTGCAACAGTATCAACACCAGTAAAAATATTCCAGGTTCATATAGATTTCTTTATACTGATTGCATGCGTATAACAAGTAATACCTTTGCAGAGTGGCCCTAGGTTTCACCAGGTGAGGGTTTTCTGCATGCTGGCCTCCTGCCACATCAAAATGAAACATTAGTTCACCCAGCCAGACACATGAAATCGATGTTAATCACACGATCACAGCAAACTTACTAATTTCACCACGGTTCAAGACAGTCCCAAAGTTGCGTACTGGATGATCATCAGTAGTTGTATCATCCTGTTTCAACAGAGAATAGAATTCATTCAGTGTGCAGTCGAATATCGATTAAAAATAGGGTACTAAAATCAGTCAAACAGTACACCTCAGGATGAGCCTTCTTTTTGGATGATCTCTGAAGAAATGCCCTGTATGTAGTTTCCAACTTCTCCACAGGCTTTGCTTTCCTGACCCAAAAAAAGGCAAAGAATTTTACGGTTTAATATGCACCATTCTATCAAACAAATGCATAAACAGTATGCTTTAGGTATTAAGGTGTAGGTAGAGCAACAAATTGAGAAATTATATCATATCCCTCCAAAAAAATAGACAAGTCAGCAATACATTGTTTTCATCTAGAACGGTTCATAAGCTTACTCCACAATCAGTTTAATACATTTTAGTTATAATACATAGAGCTAAAATGGTGAGTGGGAATATGGAAGACTATACACCTTGCAGTCCAACAAATGCATAAATCGTATGCTTTAGGTATTAAGGTATATGTTATATGTAGAATGCCAAGAGAAGTCATATCCCTCCAAAAACAAATAGAGAAGGAAAAAGTTTTCAGCTACAACGGTTCATAAGCTTACTCCAAATTAGTTTAATGCATTTTAGTTACTATAATTCATAGAACTAAAACAGTAAATGGGGATATGTGAGACTATATGTTTGTTGACTAAAAATCCGAAGAAAAAATATATTGGCACTCACAGACTTCTTGCAAATTAAAAACGGAGTGTTCAAATCTAGAACAGGAATTCTTTGTCAAAGGCTGTAGGGAAATTTAAAACAAACTTATCCATTATCTCTATATAAGAATCTAGCAGACTAGCACTGAAGAAAATCCGCAACTTTTCTCATATCTGAAGAAACTAAACTACCAAGCTCCCATAAAATTCTCACCTGGCTATACCAAGGTTAAAAATCTCATTAGCTTTCTTTAGCTTGTTCTTGGACTCCATTACCGACGCATAGGACAAGTAGTAATTGGTATGGCTCTGACCAATCTGGTTGGCCTCCAGGAACCTGAATATCACCTCAGAATCAGCACAATTCCCCGCCTGCATACAGATTAAGATCAAGCCAAACTGGATGTCAAAAGGAAACCAAACCAATCCACCACGGAACCAATTCTGAATTCATGAACTCACATATTCCATCCACACTTTGAGGTAGCGGAGATCGTCCTTGTAGCGGTCGTCGTGCCAGAAGGCACGCACGCACTGCTCGTAGATCACCACCAACCCTGAGCAATCCCCACCTGTCGGAAACGACTCCTGAACCCATTTGATGCAGCTGCACGCGGATTGAGCAGACAAGGCATGCCATGAGCAGAGAGCTTGAGGAAACCGCAGAGAAATCGCCGACATGCCAAATCTTTCGGCTCGACCTACTAGTGTACAAATCAATAAAACAAAGGGGAAATTGCTTACTCTATCCATGGTTGGAGCGGATCCTCGCCGCGGTACTCGTCGATTGCCTCGATCATTTTCCTGAATCAGTATAGATCAATCAAACATAGGACAAAAAAGGATTACCAGAGACCCGCCCCCAAATCAAGAAATCCAGAGCAAATCAAACCCAACAACCGAGAGAAGCGGTGATGGGAGCGGCGGCGCGGCTTGGTACCTCCGGGCGGCGAGGAGGGCGGCGCGCTGGGCGGGGTCGGCGTGCGCCTTGAGGGCGCGGTTGAGGAGGCCCACGTTGCGGCCGCGCTTCAGCGGCCGCACGTTCTCCTTGAACGTCTCCCACTCCGCGCACGGCGCCGTCGGCGGGGCGTCGCCGCACCCCATCAGCATCAGCGACTCCTTGTCGAGCACCACCACCGCCTCTTCCGCCGCCGCCGCCATGTGTTCGTCCGGGCGCCGCTCCGGAGCCGACCGTTTGGGAGAGATTCAAATTGGAAGAGATTTTTGACCGTTGAGCTGAGCGGATGCTGCTGCTCGGGTTTATATAAGGTGAAAAAGAATTGGGTTTTTCATGAGTTGGGCTTGGAAAATTTATGTGGGCCTAAAATTATTGGATCTTGATTGCGTCAGCACACCCAGCAGAGTCACCATGAACAAGAAATTCAGTCTCAGCCCTGTTCAGCTTGTCAGCTAATTAGCCGATAAACTCATACTAGATTAATTCAATATACTGTAGATTATGAAGTTAATAATTTGCTTAGGAAAAGGTTGTCTAAATAATGCTGTTGTAGAAAGATCTTTTGAGAAATCATACTGTTAAAAATGTGGCCCATCAATTCGCCATGATGAATGAGTTTTTTTTGTTGGTTATGTTAATGCTTTTAATTTGTATATGTGTTTGTGTAAACATTACGCGGAAGTTTGTGATGCTCAGAAAATCTTCACATGAACAAACTTAGTTTCTTAAGTCACATGAAACACAAACTGTACAGTTCTTTTCCCCGAGATCAGTTGCATCGTTCTTAAAAGCATAACTCAAACTTGAGGCAAGCTTCATATTTGCTGAATTTTCTGTTTTGCCACGACAAAATTTCAGTTGAACTGATAGCAGTCTTTCACACTGCACAAAAAGAACTCCAAACAAGTGCTCTAGATGTTCAAACTTCCATAATTAAACGATATAATATGGCTTTGCTCTTCCATTACAATTGGTTACATCTAGCAGGAAGCAGTAACAGGTAACTGAATTGGACTATGGACACATAACGAACACGCATAGAATGCCTCATAGCCTTCTCTGCATCTGTGAAGGATCCACAAGGCCTTCCAACACAACAAGCTGATCCAGCAGCGCAAACTTTTCATCCTCGAGAACACTGGCTTCCTCTTCAGCCTGGCTCAATTGCTTGTCCAGCTCACCATTCTCATCCTCCAGCAGCAGGTACTTCTTCCGTAACGCTCTGTATTCATCAGCTGGACCGAACTCTGGCACCGAATCCGGGGTTCCCCAATCAGATTGCGGAGCGGAAAGGCGAGGCTCATTCTTGAAGGTTATCTTAGGGGCTTTCTTGGTCTTGCCGGATGTGTGTGGAACCTCCCTCCGCAGCAGCTCAGGTTCAGCTTTTATTTGGCCGGAAGGCGGGCGGTAAACGACCTTCCTCTTATGTGTCTTTGGGGTTGCGAATTCATCTCGCGGCATACCTCTTGGGTCTTGCATTCCCTCCGGTCACGCCTCCCTGAACAATGAAACTCATGTGAGAAATTTTACTAAAGCATCATAAACATATTCATTCTCAAACAATATAGCAGGCAGCCAGGCAATTCAATAGGATTGATCAGCATTAGCACTATGTGGGAGACTACTAATTAAGGTGCTCCTCAAGCAAATCTAATTATCAGAGTGTGCAATAGCACAAACCAAATTTTTACTTGGTTCTTACTCCTAGTCCTGGAGTTCCAATGTCCAGTCGATCCCCGTTAAGATAATTACTTTCTTACTGCTGGTAATCCCTAACGTTGATGTTTCCCACTCAAGCATGAAACCACGAATCGTGACTTCGTGAGCACCAAAAACCGCAGGATTTCACAGCAGCATATCCATCAACGCCGGCTTATCCGAACCCAAACATTAAAAAAATATTAACCCTAAAAAAAATTCAGCTAAAAACTAGTAATTACAAGTACGAAATCCGCGGAAACAAACTGAAATCTGAAAGGGGATCATATGAGCCAGCGATTCAGCGACACGCCACAAATTCGCCTCCTGTCTAACGCCCACAGGCGCAGAAACAGTGGAGACGAGACGGCGAGACGGAAGGAAGAGGGCCGCTTACCGGCGCCCGCGCTTCTAGGGCACGAGAGGGTCGGGGATGGGGGACGGTGGCCGGAGCTTCTGGGCCTCGCCGCCGATCTGGATTCGCCGCGCACGCGCTCGCCGCCGCGGTGAGAGATCGAGCCAGAGAGGAGGAGGACGACGACGACCCGAGGAAGACGACGAGGAGATCCAGTGGGTTGCGGACTTGCGGTGATGAGAGGTGGAGTGTTTGATGGGCCTAGAGAATGCGTGGGCCGCACGTAATCCGATCCGCTTCGAAGTTGGGCCTCACAAGGCCTTGTTGGGAGGTAATACCGGGCCGGGCCGGTCGGCGCCGGGTCACCGGTTGGGCGCTCCTAGTCTAGCGACCATTCATTCACGTCAGTAACAGAAAAAGACAGAACGGCAAACTTCATGGCTTCATGCTCCTACTGGAGTAATATTGTTTTGTTTTTAGCGATGAAATGCGGTTTTTGCTTGGGTTTTCAAACGGGTGGATGAATATCTCTACCCAGTAATGAATGAAATGGCTATACGAAGATACAGGCTCAAGACATTATTGCTAACATCAAACTGTTGAGGAACAAAATAATGCATTTATATAGTGTTTGATTTAATTTAATATGCCTTCTTGCAAAATGACATAAATGCCCATGTAGCCTGTATTAGTGCATTCATATTTTTTTAAGCATAGAGCTATATTTTCTTTGTTTTAGTAACATGATTGAAATTGAATAGAGTTATATGATCAGCTATGATTGATAATTGATCACCAAAAGGTAAGATTATGCATCAGAAGAACTCTAACATGGTGTTCTCTCTACAAAAGGGCAATCATATTTGTCCTCTACGATGATTTTCGACCGTTGCTTTGCAATATAGTAATCAACAAAATTATAAAATTTAAAAAATAGACATACAAGGATGGGCGCAGCCTCTAAATGATACGCGTTGATCTTCCTCGTAAACTTTTATATGCGGTCCAATATAGGCTATGTTGGCCCGGTACTTAGATCAACTAGTTCCGTGTGCGTCTATATATATGCGTGTGATCCAAAGCATGTGCCACATACGGAAGACTCGAAGGCATGACTAGTCTACTATGTTGCCAAGGACACCAACCTTGATGGCTCCTCCCTCTCCTTTAGTGTACTCCTCATCGCGCCGCACGAGAGAATAGGGCTAAGAAGAGGGCTAATCCCCTAAGAACATCTTGTTTTAGTGGATAGATTCATGATATCCCGTGGTGGTGGTGGCGGTGGTGACACTGGATCGATCCCCATGGGACGAAAAGTCCCTTCTAATCATCATCCAACCCCGGCTTCTTACTCGGTGCAACGCTTGTGAGGTATGTTATTTATAGGCTAAGCGTGTCTGTTTGTCGAATTTTGTCTTCCCTAGAATTGGGATTTTTGGATTTGTATATGTGATGTTTATTTCAACGATGTCAGGTGTGGTTATCTATATCACAGTTTTGAACTTTGTCGAATGGCAACACCAGATCTGATTCCATATCAGTTGAGGATGGTGATTCAAGAGGTCCTACAATTGGTTCCATGTGTTCTATATATGTATCTAACCTTTTAAGTTTCAACGTATTTTTTTGTGTGGTTTTAATTTAATTTCTCTGTGAACACAGCAAGATGCAAGGTACACAGTTCGGTGGTGAGTGGTTTACTTCATCTATGAATTTGATTTTGATGGCCATTGTGGTTTGTGGGTTGTGCCATGGCTAGTTTTGACAATTAACCCAGGTGGTGCCTAGTGATTAGGGTCACATTGATGAATTTCAGTACAAAAATGGATACAAAAAAATCGAGAAACACACGGAGAGAGAGAGAAGGGGGGCAGCCTCCTGCATCTCGTGCCATCCGTCTATAGAAACAATCGCATTATTATGCTAAAACGCTCGCGTCCGTAGTGTAAACCCAGCCGCCAGCCACTGTCCCGTGTTTATCATTTCATTTCCCTTAATTTCCATTCCACCCCCTCCCCCAATCTCATCAAGAAGAAAAAAAATGGAGCAATCTTGAAATCGAATCTGGCACAGATCTTCACTCTCCCAATCGAATCCCCGACGTCTCTTCGATCGATTCTCCGACGAGCAACCAGTGGTAAGCCAAGGTATGTAGTCGCTTGGCAGCAAGATCGAGCAATGGTTTGTCCGGCATTGTTTGTTCTTGTCTTCGTCTTCGTCTCCGATGCGGTGTTGATTTGGTGCTGCATTTTTTTGTTTTGGAGGTCGGTGATGGAGAGCTCGGCGGCGGCGATGGCTGCTGGGTTGGGGGAGCGGGACGATGCGACGGAGGAGGAGCGGCGGCGCGAGCCGGCGTGGCTGCGGTCGCTGCTCGGCGCGCGGTTCTTCGCGGCGTGCACGTCGCACCGCGGCATGAGCAGGAGCGAGTGCAACCAGTACTGCCTCACCTGCGCCGACGCCGCCGCCGGGGCCGTCGGGTGCCAGTGGTGCGTGGCGGCGGCGCACGGCTGCGCGGGGTGGGAGGATCACCGGGTGGTCCAGGTGCGGAGGTCGTCGTACCACAACGTGGTGCGCGTGTCGGAGCTGGAGCGTGCGCTGGACCTGTCGCGGGTGCAGACCTACGTCATCAACCGCGACAGGGTCGTCTTCCTCAACGAGCGGCCGCAGGCGCCGCGGAACGGCCGGTGCGCCGCCGCCGCCGCCGTGGCGTGCGCCGCCTGCGAGGCGTGCGGCCGCGGCCTCCTCGACGTCGCCTTCCGCTTCTGTTCCCTCGGCTGCAAGGTCAGAGAGCTCCTTTCCTTTTCCGGCAGTCTCCGGTCCGCCACCATCTTTGCCATTTTTGGGCCACGTCCGAGGAGACGCGTCTCGTATCACAACTTCATAAGTGGGTTGCGCTTCATCCGGACCGTTGAATTGGGAACCAACGGTCCAGATAGATCTGGACGTGAGCAGAAAATGGGAACCATGTTTTTTCCTTTCGCCCGTGTGCTGGGCCGGTGAGTCTTGCATGGGCCTGACTCAGCCCAATTAGGAAATTAGCCTCTCTCTTTTTTTTGGAAAAAGTTCAAATAAACCCCCACAAGACACTAGTGCTTCTAATCTCCCTCTTCAATTTACTTCCACGCAATATGCTTCCCATAAGTCCATTGACTCTTTCAGTTTTCTCACCCCTGTCTAGTTTACGCTGATTCTTCGTCGTGTTTAGCGATTTCTCGCATCGTGTAAATCTTCAGCATGGTGAGGGAAGTTTCTCCTTGTCTTCTCTTATTGGGAATGAAATTTACTATACCTTTTTAAACTTACGTGATCGTTTTCGAGTTTAATCGCCATACAAACTATTGTAATTAAAACATGCAAAAGTAGAAGGTGGAGGGACACTGAGGGACACACCTTTTGTGGCAAAGGACAACTTCGCTTACCACAACGGAAACCCATGGAGTGTAGAGAAAAGTGACGAAAAATAGATAGAGGTAGGAGGTTGAAAGAGAAAATGAACTTGTAGGGAGTATTTTGTACAAATTAAGTTGTAGGAGGATGTAGGAATATTTAGATTTTCCTCTCTTTTTTTCCATTTCTCATTCAGGCAAACTCAAACAAAACCATTATCTCCTTTGCTCCGCTCTCACTCGGGAGGCTCAGGGGAGAAACCCTAGCCGCCTGCGCCGCCACCTCCCATCGCCCAGCCGCCTCGCCACCATTAGAGCCCGTCGCCGGAAACCGTGCGGCCGGCCAGGAAGGCGGCGGCGAGGAAAACACACCGACGGCGGAGCCTCTCCTCGGCGTGGGAGGAGAAGCGACGTTCGCTCGGCAGGAGGCAGCAGCCGGGCCGGCAGCGTGGATCCAGCCTCCCCTGTGGTGGATCTGGCCCTCCCAGCGATCAGATCGGAAGAGCTTGAGGCGGCGGCGGCAGCGCGACAACGCGACCTGGGAGACTCGCGGCAACAGCCGTGGCAGCGGGCAGCCAGCGGGAGGCACGGCAGCGGCTGGCCGGCCGATGGCGGAGTAGGCTGGCTGCGACACCGGTGGAGGAGATCGCGGCACCGGCGGTCGAGGTCATGGCTCCGGCAGAGGAGGCGGAGGTCGCGGCGTCGGCGATCGAGCGAAGGAGGTGCGGGGCGCGAGCAGCTCGGCATTGCCCAAGGTGGAGGCGCAGGCGGCGACGGTGGTGGACGCCGGATTTGGAGCTCCTAGATCTAGTCCGGCAGCAGCGCTGCATCAACGGCAACCGACAGAGCTGCGTCAGCAGTAGTCGGTGGTGTGGCGTGGTGGTGGAGGCACCGCCGGCGGTAGTGGAGGATGGAGGCGACGGCGATGCGACCAGGTGGCCCGTTGCGGAGAACACAGGCAGCCGGGTCGAGGCGGCGACGACGGTAGCGCTATGAAAGGGGCGTTGAAGCCTACGGCGAGCTTCTTTCCAGGCGCCTGTCCTTTTGCAGCAGCAACTTGCCGTTGTAAGATGGCCACACTGGACGGGCTAGTGCGGGGGAGAGGGGATCCATTCTTCTCTCTACCCTCTCCCTCTCCAACCCAACTACGTAGATGGAATAGAAGCACGACGAGGGTAGAGACTCTTCTTTGATAGCCAGCCGGCGGCGAGGCGTCGGCACGGTGGCTGCGCGTCGAAGGGGTTTAGATGGTGGTTCTACTGAATTTGGCATGCACTCTTTAGCACGGGAGAATAGAACTACGTGCGAAGGCCTAGCCTTCATGCCAGCAACGGTGATGCCTGCGGGCGTCGTTTTCCCCTTGGGGCGTTGCTGCGTTTTCTATCCCCTCCCAATAGGTTCTTCAGGTGAAAAACACGTCATGGTTCCTAGGACGGGCAGTGGCGGCGCTTTGGCATCGTTTCCTCCTTGGAGGCATCGTTTAGAAAATTCATTCCTTAGGGACGTTGTGTGCTTGTTCTATATTTAGCAGTAGGATCAAACGTAGACGCGCGGTGTGGTTGTAAATTTTCTTTTTCCTAACTATAGTCTTCCAGGACTATAGACTTGTATTTTATTCTTGATTTATCAATAGAAACATCGCACTATCTTATACGGGTTGTTTCAAAAAAAAAAACAAAACCATGAAAGCTAGTTCTAATCAATTCAACACCATCGAACTCGTATCTTTCTCTAGTAGTGAAAGAGATTTCTTCCATCAAATGAAAGCATCTCCAACATTCAAACTCGAATCTCCATATACTTTTCTGATTATTAATTCTGGGCACTTCTGATTAATTAACTGAAATTACCACTCTAATTCATACTACTGAATCTTATCTATCTCCTGTTGATGTCATGTCAGCTCAAATGCATGGAATCGGATCCTACCCTGACATTCACCATCGATCCCAACAACATCCCAGAGCCACAGATTTCTGGGCCACAGGAAGACGAGGAAGACGACGACGAAGAAGAAGACGAGCCGTTCTACCCAACCAAGACGAACGCTGTTCAGAGCAAGGCCAGCGGCGGCTGCCGGCCGCCGGCGCCGGCACAGGGACAGCCGTCTGCGTCGTCGTCGCGACCCAGGAGAGGAGGACGCCGGGTGACTAGACGTGATCAGAACGGCAACGACGGCGACAAGGAAGGGGATCAGGAGGCCGCCGCCGCCATCCTCGCCTTCGCCGCCGCGACAGCGCGGTCGGTGCCGGCCGCCTCGGCCGCCGACCCCAACAGCTACCGGCGGCGCGCCAGGAAGGGCGCGCACCGCGCGCCGGAACGGGCGCCGTTCGTCTGACGATGATCGACGGCGGAGGAGATGGTCGTCGTCGTTGCACGGTGGTGGTGGTGGTAGCTGCATGCGAGGTCTGAATCGCCCTATTTTTATTTTATTTTATTTTTACAAAGAATGGGAACTTGGTTGGTTAAATTTTCGGTGGTGAAATTCGTTTGCATGCATGTATGCTGCATTTTGATTAATATTGGGTAAGAATGTAGACATTTTGGTGACATTTATCCTCGAGAATTTGAATTTCCCGTGAAATTGTGTGATGTTATATATAGGAAAGTGATTTCATCCCTCTAGGAGATATTCTCTCGTTTCGTGCATATCACCTAAATAGTTATTAAAAATTTTAAAAAAAATTAGCAAGATAGATTAATATGAAATATATCATTTGACAAACATGCAACTTAAAATTTAACCTCTACAAGTTGTAACAAAAATAATAAATATTGATGCGGATGTACGAAAATTATTTTCAGTTTAATCTATTCTTTTTATTACAACTTGTAGAAGTTAAATTTGGTATTGCATGTTTCTGGAATGATATATTTCATATTAATCTATGTTATTAATTTTTTTAAATCTTTTAATAACTATTTAGATAATATGCAAATAACACTAAACCGTTTTGATTAACACTAAACCGTTTTGATTGAAGGGGGAATAGTGTTAGTTTCTTCCCCCAAAATTTGCTAAATCTATTATCTGTAGTAAATTCCGTATAAATTTGAAACCACGGGGATTTTCGTAATACTACTACTACTATATAATGGATAGATATATACAATGATGGGGTAGTTCTGTCTCGTGGGGATAATTCAATTAAAATACTTCCTTTTAAAGATAACGCTGTAGGTATATTGTGCAGTGTAGTCAAATTTCTTGATTTCCTATGCATATAACTTTTTTGTATCTAGTTGATTGCATGCTATAGTAGTAATTTGGCAAAAGAAATAATCCATACTAGCTACCGGCTACTTAATTAGCTATACAATCTCCTATTCTAAAATATATATAAGTATTTCTAGCTATATATATGGATAAATGTATTTTAGAACAAAGAAAATATTAGGGCTTGCTTCGTGCCGAAGAATTGATTGAATTCTTGACGATGACAATTGATTTGGACAGTGCTACCAAATTCCCTCGGAGGCACGTACGCATGCAGGAGTATATGCCCACTTGCCCAGGCTGAAATTTACGCTAGATTAATTATCAGTATGTGTTCGCTGTCACAGTCTGCAACACGGAATTAATATTAGGCGCATCATATTTTATTAGGCAAGCGTTTAATTAAGATTTCTATAATTATAGTATACGTAAACCTTTGATTAAGATTGTTGTAACTATGCCAAACCGTACCACTCCTCTGGGCCCATAGATGAGGGGGCTAAAGCGGTCGATGGAACAGGACCTCTAAATTTTTAGGGTCTCACATTGCTATACATTAAGTAAACATTACTGGAAAATAGAGTTTTAATCCCGGTTAATAACCCTTTTTAATCTCGGTTGTGTAACCGGGACAACCAATCCGGGATTAAAAATAGGACATCTTTAATCCCAGTTGAAATAATCGGGACTAAAGATACACACCAAGTCAAAAAAAAAATGTGTGGGATGTGGGATTCGAATTCAAGATCTCTCACCCAGCTCTCATGCGCGATAACATGCCACCTACTACACACGTCTAACTTGGATAGAGATACTTTCTTTTTAAACTAACCCTGAAGGCATCTTTAGTCCGGGTTGGTAACACCAACACCAACCGGCTTTAGTTCCTGTTGGTGTTGCCAACCGGGACTATTTTTAGTCCGGTTTGGTTACCAACCGAGACTAAAAATCGTTGGAGTCTGACACGCTCTGACAGCTATTTAACCGGGACTAAAAATGATCTTTAGTCCCGGTTGGTGTCACCAACCGGAACTAAAGATCAAAAAGTTCTGTTGGGCTTTTTAACCGGGATTAAAAATGATCTTTAGTCCCGGTTCCTATTCGAACCGGGACTAATGTGATTTTTACCATCCGATCAAAGATCACTTCTCCAGTAGTAATAGTGTTTAATTACAAAAAAGCATCCAACAAAATAGAGTAAACCTCAATTGCATCTCACTAATTCTCCCGTCTCTGTCGATCCATTTTCTTCGCTGCGCCGGGATAGCGCACGCTGCATGAAATGATGATTTGCCACATTCACCTTGTCTGAATCTCATGTCTTATTTTTCTAAGTTTAGACTAGATATAATATCATGTACTTTAAATCTTGTTTACAAAAGAAGTATGAAGATTTCATTTAAAAAAACTAAGACGATGATACCTTTTAGTAAAATATAAGTCAGTTTATCGTTGAAACACTATATTTACTGTTTTAGTATTAATGTTTGATATATTTCTAAGTACTATAAGAAATAACATTTATTATAATTTTACAATTATGTGAAATATAGTTTAGACTGGTTATATGTATTTTTTAAAAAACAAATTAAGATATTATTTTGCGTTTCGTATCGGGGTCTTCAATTTGTTGAGACGGACCGACCTGCCACTCCTCAGTACAGTACTACTTTGTAGTGATATTGTTTCCATTCAGAAGTCAAGCAGTTAAGTTTGTCCCTAGATAAGCTCGAGGAGTAGCACTTGTTTGACTGTGTACTTACTTGAATGGAAAGGTAGCTATTTCAGTCAGCGACGAAAAAGATACGCATGATGTTGCATTACTCGATCGGTCTGCGTCACTAACTGATTTGATCATGACTGACTGGCCGGCCAGTAGTCAGGTTATTAATTACAGTAGCTGTGTAGCTTCTGATCAGCCAGCTGAAACTAGTTGTAAAGGCAGAGGATACGATCCAGCTGAAAATAGCTAATGCCATGGATCACTGTAGTTCTCTACCTTTGCAGTTGTAAGTTAAGGCAGAGGATACGATCCCAGCTGAAACTAGGCAAGAGGATACAATCCCAGCTGAAACTAGGTACTCACTAACTAATTAAAATTAAAGGTCAATTTCCTGCATGATCGGGAATCATTACTGTATACTATAGTAGAATATTAGTCCAAAAGGCCGGCGCTCTGGATAGACCTTTGTTTGATCTTTTCCAAGATATCAAAGAAAGAAAGGTCTTTTCCAAGATGTGATATGTGTATATAGTAAAAGTAGTCCATATAAATAGGATCCATATATATAGACTTTAACTATTGTAACCTTCACAATGTACATAGGTAGCAAATAGTATTAGGAGAAGAGAGGAAGTAGAGATAAATAACATATTTTATTCTCTATGTATAATCCATATGTTTACGGATAGTTTTGTTATTTTCTTATATGGACTAGTTTTACAATATTGTTAGGTGGCTGAATGAAATATTTTATTGCTATAAACTGCTTGATGCTATAAAACTTGCATGCGAATGTGCGTGTCGGAGGGGCGACGGCAACGAATTGAAAGCTACTAGTACAGTATAGGCGATGGAGAAGTTAGTAGGTACGAGGAAGAAACCCAGAATAATCTTTTTTTTTTCGCGGATGCGAACCGAGAATAATCTGTCGTGCAGGAGCACTATCGAGAGGTCCAAAAATTAATTACTGGATTGGGACCATCCTCAAACGTTTTAGGCCCAAAAATCTATTCCATATACAAGAGATACCTAAAAATAGAATCCCAACAATTAGATGCGTAGATGGTTATTACCTTCTTTTTTTTTAACATATGCACGAATGAGATCGTTCCATGTCGCTACCCTTTCTGCCGCCGCCAGATAATCCCTCACCGACCACGGTCGTATTGCCGGAAGATTTCACCTCTAATGTGAAAAAAAAAAGACCTAACTGGTCCTCCCTAAACGACCGTATCATCAAATCTGAATGACCGGCCAACGGCAAGCTAGATAGGGATGGTGGGGAAGCCCACATAAGAAAAATTAATAACGCGACGGAAAGAAAATATGGTGTGATCGCGCACGATTACTGTGATTGGGAGCACATACTTCAAGTTACCCAATATCTGGTTTAGATTGGTACTGCTTTCGCGTGTGGATAAATTTTGGAGCCATATGTTTAGTAGTACGTTGGAGGGTTGATTTTAACCAAATTCCTAAAATTATGTTTTAGTAGCTTGTTTAGATTTCTCTTGGAGATGCTCTAAGCTGTACATCTCTTTACGGATACGGGGTCAGGGGAGAAAGTCCTAATTTTGAAAACCTAATTTCGTCCGGGCTTTTCAAAATTAGCGAACGGACGAGGCAAGAGCGCGAAGTAGCGAACGCGACGCGCAGTGGCGTAGGAAAAGTCGTAGCCGCAACGGCAAACCGCCTTGGCCCGCAAGCAGCGCACGCGCACGGAACGAACAGAGAGAGGAAGCGCGTTGCTAGTCACTGACAGGTGGGCTCCACGGCAGACGAGGAAGCGCCTGGCGGGCCACTGACAGGTGGGCCCCAGGATTCGCGTTCTGTGGTTTCTTGCCGCGGAACCGTCAGCGGCTCAGCCGCTCACACCTGACACACCACGAGTCCACGGCTTTTTTGTGTTGACCTGTACTCCAGTTTTTGCATTCTGGTCCCTTCACAAGTGCCATTTTGTGGAGGCAGACAGCAAACAAAAAGGTCAAACTGCTGGTGCTGGACTGGACCATGGTGTTTTTTTTTTCCCTCAATTGCTTCTAGAAGCAGTGGGGCTGCTAATACATTACTAGCACCAAGTTTAAGTGTAGTGTATAGTATTCTACTCCATATAATAGTTTCTATTCTTTGCCTAGTTTTATCTTTTGATAATGAAAATATATGTAACTATTACACTCTTTCGATCTCAAGATAACTTTTTTTTAATCTCGTTTGCTTAAAATAAGTTAAAAGAAAAAATATCGCCTGTAAAGTATATTGAAGGTAATTCGATTTGCAGATCGAGGGATAAATGTGAACTTATTTTAGGAGAAAAGGTAGAGTTCAAAAACTAATTATTTTAGAGAGTATGGACTAGTAATTCATCACTAATCACTCTTAAAAATATCATCTATTAGAGCATCCGACAAATTGTGGATATCTTAATTTAGTTTATACTAGTTTCCAAGTTGTAATTAAGAATTATTCATACTTTACCATGATAGCATATCAACACTCATGATAGTAGCATAACTTATATTCAGTTATCTCATAACCTTACTTACATCTGCATCATCCAGTCTACTAACCACAGTACTTGACCTAAAAGTAAGAAACTTATTTTCTTCATAATATCTCAAGAATAAAAGGGCTTAAACGAAACAAGTCATCACTTTCCCCATTTCGCACTCTATTTATACACGAGCCATTTTCAATCTACGCATCCAACCTCCAAACCAGCAATAAAAAAGTTCCCAACATTTTCACCAAGAATACCATGGGATTGAAGCTTTCCTGCATCAGCCAGCGACGTGGCTCGCCATCGCACCAGCCAGCGCCGGCGCCGGCCAGGGTCATCACCGCCGACGGCTCACTAAAGGAGCTGGCCGCCTCTCCCGCCGTCGCCGACTTGCTCCGCGGCGAGGACGAGTCCTTCTTCGTGTGCAACTCCGACGCGCTCTACTTCAACGAGCAGCCGCCGGCGATGGCGCCCGGCGAGGTGCTCCGGCCCGGGCAGATTTACTTCGTGCTCCCCGCGGCGATGCTCGGGAAGCCGCTGTCCACCGCCGACATGGCCGCGCTGGCGGTGCGAGCGAGCTCGGCGATCGCAGCCGCCGAGGCGCCGCGCCGAGGGGTTCGCCACGGCGGCGACAAGAAGAAGAACAAAAAGAAGACGGTGCGCGTCACGCCGTTGCGGGACGAGGGCCTCGACGCCGGCGACGTCCTGCGCCACGAGAAGCTCAACGAGCGGACGCTGGGTGAGTTCCCGGCGTCGTGGAGCCCGCCGAAGAGCGGTGGCGAGAAGCTCGCCGCGGCGGCGCGGTCGCGGCTGAAGCGGGCGCTGAGCATCATCCAAGAGGATGCATAAAGATTCATTTTTCCCCTTCTTTTTTGGGGAAACATTTTTTTCAGTTTTTTTTCAGAAGCTTCAAGCTCAATACATGCTTAAAGCCTTAATTAATTTGTTTAATTAATTAGTAGATTTAGAAAGAAAAAGGATTCTGGGGAGAAAGATTCATGGATGAATCTCCCTCTTGTATATATGACTTCAATCTGAAGTTGCAAAACTACAACAATGTAAAAAAACAAGTTGATCTTCTCAATTTTTCCTGGAACGATGCTTCAGTACTCTCTACTCGTATTATTATAATACTAGTAATATTAAGGATAAATTAGTAATTTACTAATACAATGATTACGAGTAACTTTGTCATTTATGTTTTTTCCGGCTAGATCGACACGTGGTTATCGATTATGTTAGGCATTGCTAAAAAGCTAAAAAAATAAGGAAAAAAGTTTAATGATTGCTAAATAATAATTATACACCTATTTTTTAGATAATAGTATCCTTTCATATTTCTACTACCGCTAATTAGGGTGATAGTAGAAAGCAATCTGAACCCTTCGATCAAACGAGATCAACGGTTTAAATTATTTTCTACTACCAGTAGAGAGCATCGGAGTGAAACTCTTTTTTCTTATGTACATTTCCCAGACTCTGAGTTTCTGCTGGTTATATAGAAAGATGGAGAATTATGAATTAATTCAGGCTGTGTAGAACAGAAGTTACATGGTGCCAGTTGTGTCATTTTCCTCGCGATCACACTCAAACTTTGTATTATCCTGACATCATTGCAATAATTGTGAAATCAGTGAACCCCTTAATAATCGAAATGTTCTTACCAAATTTTTAGTCTACTTATTACTCCAATCCACTCCATTCCTTAAAATCCTAAACCAAATAGGAGTACATCTTATTTACACAGTACTTGCTCAGAGCCTTAAACTAATTTAGTAATTTACCATCAACAGAAGTCACTGAATGTTCCTTTCAAGAAAAATGAACCAAACAATTTTCAGAACTGTAATCCTAGGTAGTAGGACTGTTTAATTTGCATGTTGGTAGAAAACAAAATCATGGGGTTAATTGCATAATATGATAGTACTATATGAATTTTAAGTATTTGTGATGTATAAATGCACTATTTTACCAGGTTACGACCTCATATAAATATATAGTATAACAGTAGGTCCATCAGTTGGATCAGGACAGTTTGATCGCAACTCCCTTCTAATTTTTATTATCCTTGCATTTTTACATTCTCTGAGGGAAGAAAAATGCACTAGAAGATTATATTCTACTCCTTTTCAGATGCCGTATACATCGGTGCTCTCTATTTCCCTACGAGATAAGTAAAGAATCGGTCAAAATATTCACCAGAAAAAGAGTTTCTTGGAAATTTCAAGCCACTCTGGTCTTTGGCAAGGGAAGTGCCAATCTCGGGTAGTAATTAACGACCCCTAAGTACGGTAATCAACATAAGAAGATTAATTTATTGTACTAATCTCCAAGGACCGATGCTAATTAATTAAGATGATGCCAGAAACGTCAAAATTAGAAGCTGATTGGAGGCTGTCAAGTCATGGTCAAGGAAAGCATTAACAAATGACGACTTAATTTGGCAATCAGTGTCCGTTTTATCCACTGATCAGTCAAAGTTCGTCAGTTAGCTACGCCCCCAGATGGTTTTGCAATCATCTGTTTTGGTGATTATTACTCCATATGAAATCCTCGCTTTACTTGATGACTAAAGCTGCATGCATGCGACGACTGAAAGACTGATGGCGTCAATGATTAGATCAGAGCTTTGTACTGATGAAGGCTTCATCTCGGCCTGCATCATGTGGCTAATTAATGGTTATACACCTACCTTAATCTTCTGCGTTAAGCAATTTCTTGATTGATTATGACGACTACCAGCTGCAATTATGTGTCCTAATTCCTAAATCCAAATGTGCATCGGGGTAGGTCGACGACATGGATGATCCTGCGGAGAAAATTAGTGGCACTGATCAGCTTCTGAACCTTAACTAATTCAGTTTTTCTCCTCCTTTGTCCTCTGAAGATTGCATGATTAAAACTAAACAGGTAGCAGATGAGTCTGAAAATAGAGAGAGAGAGAGAGAGAGAGAGAGAGAGAGAGAGAGACAAAGGGAGAGTATGAAAGAGAGCTTGGATTGGTGTTCTTTTGGTTGGTGATCTTCTGAATTTTTCTGCATTTTTTCTGCACCCAACATTCTGAAATAGGAAATGGTTGCATGATTGACCACTGACATTTTTTTTTCACATAAGAAGGTAGAAGGTAGAGTAGCTCTACCTTATAGCCATTTCCTTGAAAGAAATGATAAGTTACAAAGTTGCATGAATATGGGGAAAATGATTAAAGGAAGAGGAAAGGATAAAGGGAAAAGGAGATAGACTGACCACTGACTCGGGGGAATGCTGGAAAAATTCAGCAAATTCAGCATCAAGTCCGGGAATAAACAAGCGTACGCGCTTGTGTACCTGCAATCAGAGATTCATAACTAGCCAATTGGTCAGTGTGTCGTGTAGTTAACTAATCTATATTAAGCTGTAGCTTGTTCATAATTAAGATTAGAGGTACTCTAAAATCAAGTGTTCTCAGGTACAAAGAGTAGGACCATTAGACTGACCAAAACTTGTGAGGACATGCATGCATCAATTAGCACAAGTTCTTCAAAAAAAAAAAATTCAGTTAGGACTGATGCTGTCTGAAAATCTGCATACACACGAAAGATTAGAAGATTAATTATTAGTACCAAATTCTAGCAACTGGTATATATGCACACATCATGGACACGTACGCGTGATCCATCGACTTACCTGCCGAAGCAAACGTGATATGTTCTTGCCTCTTGCATTGGAAAGCATGAATTCTACACAAGTTGATCAGATAAGCCATGGGAGTTGTTAAGCACTGTTGGTAATTTGGCATTGGAACATTCTGACATGGAATTAGCATGCTCTAAGTCACTGACTACGAAGGGAAGCGCGTTGGTTGCTTAGCTAGTGGACACTACACAAGTTGCCCAACAACCAACGAGGTGTGAATTAGTGAGAAGTAACCCTTTGTTGAAATGAATCCAAAGGTTAGACACTGCAAAAGGCCTATCGGCTGGTTCTAAGATAATAGGATTTTTCTTCCTTTCTTGATGCACATACGTACACATTGTAATATCCACTACTGACGAATGCACTTTTAGTCCCGGTTTACAACCTCTTTAGTTTCGGGTTACAAATCGAAACGTCCAATCCAGAACTAAAGATATCTAAAGATACCCGACGGCTTGACACAAAGTGAACCGGACTAAAGATGGATCTTTAGTCCCGGTTGGTCGTAAAGTCCCGGCTCACATTTTAACCGGGACTTAGAAAATGATTTTTGGTCCTAGTTTATATTCGAATCAGGACTAATGTGATTTTGTCATCCAGGTAAAAATCACTTCTAATCCACGTTTAAGAGAGACAAAGTTTATTCCCTTATCTTACAAGCGCACACGCATTTATAATATTTTTGATGTCGAAATTTAAATTAGAATAAACAAAGTTATATACACAGGACTTCAACTTCATTTCTGCTATTTTTCTTTGATAATAGGATTTTCTCGTTGCAGCATTTATCAGTTGTCACTGTTAAGTCCAAAGTAATAAATGCCTAGGTATGGCTATTACCCCGTGCATTCAATCAAATCTCTTTAGTTTTCAAAAAAAAAAAATCAGATCTCTTTACTTTTTTATTTTTAGTTCCAAAGGCACAAAATAACCTTTCTGCCCATAGTCAATTAGCATCATATAGAGGTTAGCCACACCGATTCTTTTATTAGTAGAAAAGGTGATTTAGCTAGAATAAGCTATATTTTGAATTCAAATGTGTCAATCTAGAAAAGAAAAATGTCCTCAATGAAAATTCACAAATACTAAAACCACAATGCCCTATCAGTCCCGGCAAATCCTTAACTAATAAATTAATGCATCATCTATTTTGTTTTGAATAATGCAAGACACCCGGTCCAACCCTCCTTTAATTTTGACACTCTATAAATGCATCTTCTTCGTCCTTAATCCACCTGCAAAATCAAAATTCAGAATCACTCTCCTCAATCTCACCACAAACAAACATAAAATCACACGAAAAATTCAATGGGATCGAAGCTTTCGTGCATCTACCGGCCGGACAGTGACATCGTCGACGTCGACTCGGAAGCTCCGGCGCCGCCGGCGAGGGTCATCGCGGCCGACGGCTCGCTGAGGCAGCTGCCGGCCTCTCCCTACGTCGCGGTGGTCTCCGACGTGCTCGGCGGCGGCGACGACGCGGCGTCCTTCTTCGTGTGCAACTCCGACGCGCTCTACTTCGACGACCACCCGCCGGCGCTGTCCCCCGGCGAGCCGCTCCGGCCGGGGGAGCTTTACTTCGTGCTGCCCAAGGCGATGCTCGGCCGGCCGCTGTCGAGCGCCGACATGGGCAGGCTCGCCGTCCGCGCGAGCGTGGCGCTCGCCGGCGAGAGGCTACAGCGGGGGCCGCACGCGGCAGAGCGGCGGCGGCGGCGACACCGACACGGCGGCGGCGGAAAGAAGCAGAAGAAGAAGGTGCACGTCATGCCGGCGCAAGCGCAAGGCAGAGACACCGACGACGACGACGACGACGACGGCGGCGTGTTCAACGAGAAGCTCAACGAGCAGACGCTCGGCGTGTTCGCCGTGTTCCTGAGTCCGGCGAGAGGCGCCGCGCCGGCGGCGGCGAGGTCTCCGCTGAAGAGGGCGTTGAGCTTAGTAGAAGAAGAGGCATAGTAGTGAAGCAGTAGGAAGTAGTAGTAGGAACTCGTCTCGATCCGTTTCTTATTTTGCCCAAAGTGGAATGAACCACATAATCATCCTCAATTTGGTTCTACACACGCACAAAGAAAAAAGGAAGAAACAGGACGAATTTTGAAGCAAACATGAACGAATTCCTCAGCTCAAAGGAAATCTTCTCTCTGTTTGCAAATACCTGACACTGAAGTACGATTCATCTCTAACCACACATGTTTTTTAGGGGGGAGGATCATAAATCCTCAAAATGATGACATAGGCTGTGTTCCATAGGAAATGTTCGAAACCTTTCTTCCCCGCACAGATAGGCATAGCGCATTAACGTACGATTAATTAATTATTAGCTAAAAATTTAAATAATGGATTAATATAATTTTTCAAAACAACTTTCCTTTAGATTTTCTTTTAAAAAGATATATTATTTAGCAGTTTAGGAAGCACGTGTGTTGAAAATATTAGAGTAGAAGTTAGAAAAGCGTAGCTGAAAACACACCCTTAACCATGAAAGTTTCTCCTATAGTAGTCTAACCATTTAAGGATTATTAGTGCTCAATGTTACAATGGCGAAAGTCAACATTTCCACGCAAATGTAAACGGAGCGGTTTGGGACAAACTTTGTAAGACCTTGTAGTTTGATGAAGCCCATATCCCGGCCCATCTCTGGAGTATTATTTGGGAAGAGATTAAGCTAAGTAAGCATGTGGTTCAATCAAGACTAACCAGAGTGAGTTAGTTGAATCTTGGCGGGGAAATCATTTAATCTAACCCGCTAAATCACCCTATCAAGTGTTCCTTTTCCTTGAATTTGCTATCTTAAAATGAATAATAATGGTACTACTCATATCTTAATTTATCTTTTTTTCCCTAATGCATAGTCACTGTACTATACATTATCATTTTTTTAAATCTCTATACTATACATTATCATTTTTTAAAATCTTTGTATGACTATTAATATTGAATTTTTAAAAACAAAATATATGTGAGTGGACATTCCCTCTGGAGATTTGAATCCATTCCGTAAATTTCTCGGCTAAAATTCAAACGAAAGAATCGAAGTACCAGTACTGTGTTGTTGGAGTAGGTCGGTTTGTAAGCCTGGTTTGGTAAAAGCCCACGCACTGGCCCATCTCTAGAGAAGAGGGATGAGCAATTAGAGTAAGCATTGACGGTGGTAGGCAATCATATTTGTCTGGAGAGCGAAGCATTACAAAGTAAATTAAAACCATGATGACTCAAAACTGATACAAATCGATCGTACTCCCTCCATCCCACATAGTTGTGCCTTATATTATGGGACGGAGGGAGTACAAACGAGGGTGATGCCTTCCTTCTCAGACAAGCATGACAAGTCGTCACTGCTGCTTGAGGACAGTTTTATACTTTTATTCACACTACACTACTATTTGCGCCTACAAATTCAAAACTCAATTTCAAAATTTTCTATCTTGTCGGATCAACTTCAACCAAATTTGCCACCGATTTGGTTCGTTTGCTACCTCCCAATCAGCGACGACCCGGAGTTACCGTGATCCGAGGGGTCCCAATCCACCGTGGAGTTGTACACCGCCGCGAGCGAGATGAACACCTCGTCCATGCCCGGACGCGCGCCGGGCTGCCTCGCCACGCACCGCGCCGCCAGCGACGCCACGGCCATGGCCAGGTCGAGCGGGTAGTCGCCGCCCAGCCGCGGGTCCATGAACGCGCGCACCTTGCTCCCCGCGTCCTCGCCGCCGCCGTCGACGAGCACCTCCGCGGACTCCCACAGCAGCGTCTCGCCCTTCTCGTCGTCGCCACCGCCGGAGTACGCCGCCTCCTTCCCGGAGAGGAGCTCGAGGAGGATGACGCCGAAGGCGAACACGTCGAGCTTGGGCGTGATGAGGCCGTGCTCGAGGTACTCGGGGGAGAGGTAGCCCTGGGTGCCCACGACGTGGCGCGTCAGCTGCGCGGCGGCGGCGCCGTCGCCCTCGGGAAGCGCGCGGGCTAGCCCGAAGCTGGACATCTTGCCGTGGAGGTCGGCGTCGAGGAGGATGTTGCTGCTCTTGATGTTCTTGTGCACGCATGGCGGGTTGGTGTAGTGGTGGAGGTAGTTGAGCCCGTCGGCCACGTCGAACGCCACCTGCACGCGCTGCCTCCACCCCAGGACGCTGGTGCGGCCGCCGCCATGGAGCCAGTCGCTAAGCGCGCCGTTCTCGGCGTACTCGAAGACGAGGTAGGTGTCGCCGCGGTGGACGCAGAGGCCGGAGAGGCGGATCAGGCTGCAATGGTTCACGCGCTTCAGGATGGCGACCTCGCCGCTCACGTCGCCGGCCACCCGCTTCACCACCGCCGCATCGCCGTTGAACACGCCACGGTACACGGCGGTGCCAGGCACCCTCCGCTCCTCCGAGAACCCCACCGTCGCCTTCTCCAGCTCCGAGTACTTGTACACCGTCAGCGACTCCAACGCCTCCCGCACGTCGCTCGCCATCAGCGACCTCACCGCGGACAACGACGACGACGAGGTGGTCATCGTCGTCGTCTGCTTTCCCGACGCGAGCGCGCCGTACTCCGCCGAAGAGGACACGTCGACGACCACCTTCCCCGGACGAACACTTTCCCCAACACCGCGTCGCCGCCGGAGACAGAAGAACAACAAGCCAATGACACACGCCAACGCAAGAACGCCGCAACCGACACCTACCCCAACAGCGACTCCCCTCCCGGCGCCCGACCCACCAGACGGCGCCTGCGCCCGCGGCGGCGCAGGCGCGGGGGGCGGCGCCTGCGCCGGCGACGCGAGCACGTCCACCGTGGGCGCGTTCTTGACCGGGATCAGCAGCGTGGTGAAAGGGTATATAATGGAGCTCTCAGTGAGCGTGTTGGCGTCGAGCACGTCCTGCGTGTCGACGCGGAACCGCGCGGCGATGGCGGAGACGGTGTCGCCCCAAGTGACGAGGTAGGTGACCATGTGCTTGACCCCCGCGGCGACCTGCGCCGGCGAGGGGCAGGCGCAGCGGAGCGGGACGGTGAGGTTGTCGCCGGCGACGAGGTTGCGGCTGTCGTGGAGCGGGTTCTGGGCGATGAGAGCTTGGCAGGTCGAGAGCCCCTGGTACGTGAGGTTGGCGATGATGAAGTAGGTCTCGACGCCGGTGTCGCGGATGGTGTGGGAGGCGTTGTGCTGGTAGTAGCCACCCGGGGAGCAGCCGCATGGCACGGGGGCGAGGACGAGGCGGTCGGCGGCGACGGGGGAGACCGGGTCGACGGCGTTGGAATCGGCGACGGCGGCGGCGGTGGCGTTGAGGAGGTAGGAGATGGAGACGGCGGAGGCGTAGAGCGGCGGCGAGGAACGGAAGAGGAGGTAGGCGTCGCACGGCGCCGCGGCGGCGGAGGTGGCGTTGCAGGTGTAGCCGAGGGTGGAGCTGGCGTTGGTGGCGTAGCAGGCGTTCTGCAGGTTCGCCTCGTACTCCTGCTGCGCCCTCGCCGCGACGGCGAGGAGGAGGAGGACGATGACGAGCGCGAGCCCGGCGCCGCCTCGGATTCGCCGTGGCCTCTCCGCCATAGGCGAGGTCGGCGGCGGCGGCGAGAGATGGAGGGAGTGAAAAGGTCAAGGTGGTTGCGGGGGTGGATTGGTCTCCGTCTCCGGCTCGCCGCTGCCTTGTAGAGTAGAGGTGGTTGGATGCTGTGCTCTGCTGCAGCTGGAGCCAGCAGGTCAACGAAGACGACGAGTCAAACCTCTTTGCACATTTTCTATGTGTGGGTGCAGCGACTTAGCTTAGAAAAACTTTGGGTGTTTTTTTCGACGGATGCACATTTTATATTTTCCCCCCGTCGAAAAAAACTTTGATATATTTAGATCATTTTTAGCAAAGTTTTAGATCTTAGATTTTAAAAAGTTTGTTTGTTAAATTATAGTATTTTTAAATTTTTATTTCCTCTATAATGAAAACAAAATGATTCGTTTAAATGTTATCCACGTAATGTTTTGTAAAAGTTAGAAATATTCAGCTTCACAAAATTTTGGATCGAGAGCTCTGTTAAACATGGCTTTAACCGCGCTGGATATTTTTGCGATGAAAATGCTGACAATTGGTCTTAAAAAAGCATCGGATGTACAACAAGAAAATTCTTGTATTGGGTTATTGTTGACTAGTCTGGGAGGTGAATCCAAGTCAGTGCGTGGGATGATTGTACACTGTGACTTAATTAATAACCGGTATAGTTTTAGAACTTGAAGTTAATATAAAGGTGTTTTCTTTTATTTTTTAATTCTCAATCTGATAAGAGTAGAAGTACATAAAAATCGTGCATTAATTATTAGCCGAGCCATAAAACTTGTTTCCAAACAAACCCATGGAACCTTGTCAGTATATCGGTTCCATTTGTGACTGCAACTTCGCGAGCAACACAAGAAAATGGGAGGGAATACTGCAGGGGAAGTAGTCAAAGAAGTAAGCAACAACGCAAAAGACCGTCCCATTATCAGTGGGACACGCAACAACGCGGGGATGATGGGGTTCCAGTGGCCACTCAAGTCCACGTCGCCGATTTTTCCGAGCAAATTCAGGTGTGTTTGTTTGCTTCACGGGACGCGCAAGCGCAACCGCGACCATGCTGGATTCGTTCCTTTCGTCTCCACCAATACTCACTCCCTCCACGTTTAACTTTTTTTCATAATCAAATTTCTTTAAATTTAATTAAATTTATATAAAAATAGAGAAAATCTAGAGCACAGTATTCCATGGAAACGGGACAACTTAAAAGTTACTAATGGTAAATAACGATGCGCGCATGATTTCTCATTATGTGGTGGCGTTATACATGTGTTTCTCCTTTCCTGCATAAGGATTTTTGGCGCACATAGGTCTCAGACCCATGCGAATCATTTGAGCATGTGAATCTGTTGGTATGACTGCAACCCATCCATACCTTAGACCGTCCATGTGATTTTTTTGTTTTCCCTTTTTTTCTTGCTTTGTTTTTAATTTTTTCGGTCGGGACGCTTTTAAGATTTGATACGGAATAAGAAAATTATATTAGCATAGTAATAATCATGTGACACACATCATAATTTATTTCTTCTGGACCCAGTACCTATATATATGGAATCTGGTACCTGGTACCTAAGTATCGAACCCGATACCTGTAGATATTAGACCCAATACATATAGATATCAGACCTGGTACCTAAGTATCAGACTAGGTACCTAAGTATCAGACCCGATACCTATACATATCAGACTCGGTACCTGTGTATCAGACCCGATACCTATATGTATGGAATCCGGTACCTGGTACCTGAGTATCAAACTCGATACCTGTAGATATCAGACCCGATACATATAGATATTAGACCTGGTACCTAACTATCAGATCAGGTACCTAAGTATCAGACCAATACCTATACATATCAGACTCGGTACCTGTGTATCAGACCTGATACTTATAGATATCAGACCCGGTACCTGAGTGTTAGACCCGGTACATATGATATTAGACCTGGTACTCATATGTACCATGCCTAGAATTCAGGTATCATGTATGATACATATAGGTTCAGGTCTGATACCTGAGTATCATGTACAATACATAGATGAATCATATTTGGTACCTGGTACATGCCAGGCATATATACATCACGTATGATGGGAACCTCTTTTTAATGGTGTAACGTGCACTAGTCAATCCCAGTACCAGACATAATAGTATATCATCGAAGAATTATCAAGACAAAAATGATCTCTTTTGTTTCACCAGCCTGGTTTGGGAGGCATATTGCCTTGCGAAGGCATTCAACCATACCCAGTCCAAGCCCAATATATCATAGTACAGGTGTACAACTAAGTAGCTCTCCCGAAATCACTGGCCATTGAGACCTAAATTAATTTGCATGTAAACCAGTTCAAGTTGGTGCACTTGCACTTGTGGGAATAGCCCACGTTTAGTGTAGAGCGGCATGTGTGACTTGGATTGCTAATGGAAGTTGGGAGCGATGGAACACGAGATGCGGAGGAGGTATGTCAGCGTCATAACTTATCCCATCGAAACAGGATTCCGTGGTGTATTAGTTCTCTAAAAATATATTAATATTTTTAACACGAAATTAATATATTATCAAAGTATATTTAGTTAAATGCTACGTCTAAAAGTATCAAATAGTTAAATACCCCGAATATTAATAGGCCCAACCCGAATCATCAAGGCAGGCCGAGCAATCCCGTTTTGGCCCAAAAAAATAGGCACTATGTCTGTGGGCTGCGGCTACTAGGCCCGTGGGCCGTCTCTGCTCGCCTAATCCAGCGCGACACCACGCCGTCCACCCGTTCACTTCCGCCTCGCCATCACCACCGACCAACCAACCAAATCCCGCTATTTCCTATCTCTCGCGTCGCGCCGCGCCGCGCTCCCCCAAACCAAATCCAGCACACAAGCATTTCCTCGAACACCTCGCCGTCGCCGCCCTCCATGGCCGCCCCCGCCACCGCCGCAGCAGCTCTCTCCGCCGCCAGCGTCACCTCCGGCAAGCGCTTCATCACCTCCTCCTTCTCCCTCTCCTTCTCCTCCCGCCGCCTCGCCACCCCCGCCAGCCTCCGCTCCGCGAGGGCGAGAACGGCGCGGAGGTCGGCGTCGGCCACCACCGTGGTGGCGACCATCGCCGTCGGCGACAAGCTCCCCGACGCGACGCTGTCCTACTTCGACCCGGCGGACGGGGAGCTGAAGACGGTGACGGTGTCCGAGCTCACCTCGGGCAAGAAGGCGGTGCTGTTCGCGGTGCCGGGTGCGTTCACGCCGACGTGCTCGCAGAAGCACCTCCCGGGGTTCGTGGAGAAGGCCGGGGAGCTCCGCGCCAAGGGGGTGGACACCATCGCCTGCGTGTCGGTGAACGACGCGTTCGTGATGCGCGCATGGAAGGAGAGCCTGGGCCTCGGCGACGGCGACGTGCTCCTCCTGTCCGACGGCAACCTGGAGCTCACGCGCGCGCTCGGCGTCGAGATGGACCTCTCCGACAAGCCCATGGGGCTCGGCGTACGGTCCCGCCGCTACGCGCTCCTCGCCGACGACGGCGTCGTCAAGGTGCTCAACCTCGAGGAGGGCGGCGCCTTCACCACCAGCAGCGCCGAGGAGATGCTCAAGGTGCTCTGAGATGGAAGAATCCAAGCTCTCTCTCGTAGGTGGCAACAATGGCGGGAGCGAGCCGTTGCTCTCGCGCGTTGGTGAGTAGCGTCGTCGTTGTGAAGAGGAAATTTTTTGTGTGTTTTTTCGGTTGAATATTGCATGCCATGTGCTTGACGAAATGACGGAGTATATATAAAAAAGGAGTTTTATTTTTGTTGAATTTTGCAAACCATGTGTTTGACGAAATGACGAGATACAAAAGCTGTGGATTCGCTTACGTCACGTGCACCTGAAAATTTGGGAAATTAAGCTAGGCCATGTTTGAGATGTGGAGGAAAATTTTACGATTTGTACATGTTTGAGATGTAGATTGCGCGACTAGCATCATTATATTTTTTTCCTCGTATAATAGCTTAAATATTTTCAATTTTTATAATTAAATATATTAACATAGAAATATAATTTTAAATTATGTACTAACTTGACCAAACTAACTCAATCATGATATTCATATTGTATTGTACTACATGATAGTTATTTTTTAAAATTTTAAATTTTAGTTATTTCTAAAATAAATTTCTATATTACCCTAGAATCCTTTTTCAATATTTTTTATTTTTATAATTTCGAATTTTCATTTTTATAAATTTTATTTCTATATAGACTATAGACTCCTCTTCTAATATTCCTTTTTCTTAATTCTGAATTTCAGTTATTTGTAAATTGTATTTCCACGTGGACTCTAAATCTTCTTTCAATATTCCTTATTTTTTTAATTTCGAATTTTTGTTATTTGTAAATTGTATTCCTATATGGAGTGTAGACTTTTTTCCAGTATTCTTTTTTTAATTCTGAGTTTTAGTTATTTACAAATTGTATTTCTATATGGACTCTAGATTTTTTTCCTAATATTTATTATTTTGTAATTCCAAATTTCAGTTATTATAAATTGTATCCCTATAGGAATTCTAGGCACTTCTCCCAATCTTGCTTATTTTTATAATTATGAATTTTAGTTATTTCTAAATTTCATTTCTATATGAACTCTGAACTCTTTTATTTTTCTTTTTTTTTCAATTACGACTTTCAGTTAGTTCTAATTTCCTATGTGGACTCTAGTATTCCAATATTCCTATTTTTATTTCCGAATTTTTCTTATTTTTAAATTCTATTCCTATATGGACTCTAAACTCTTCTTCCAATATTCCCGATTTTTTATTCTGATTTTCATTTTTTTCTAAGTTATATTCTATATGGACTATATAGTTATCTTTCAACATTCCCTTTTTTAATTTGGAATTTTAGTTTTTTATAAATTGTATTTATATATGGACTTTGTTTTCTTATTTTTTAATTCCGAATTTTAATTGGCTCTAAATTGTATACATGTATAGACTCTAGTCTCCTAATCCAATATTTTTTAATTCTGAATTTCAGTTATTTTTATATTGTATTTCTATATGGATTCTATCTTTTCTCTGATTAATGTGAGAATTTCTAAACTATGAGAGTGAACGTGGTGGCTCATTTTTCTAATAGATTTGTCCTAGTACAACAACGATGGTCTATGGTTTTTGGGAAGTGTATTGTCAAACATAGTTACATAGGTCATGTTTAGAGTCATGTTTAGAGGAGTTTCTATCAGCTAGCCTCTTCTAAGATCTCCAACTCTTTCAAATAATACGGATTCTCATCCAGATTCTGAGAAAAATCCATAGTTATGGAATTCAGAAATTAAATTAGAAGATAAAAAATGAAAACCCCAGTTTTTTTTACATTCTCAAAATCTAACTAACAAGAAGCTACTTCTTAAAATTTCAAGCTACTCAAGCATGGCCATGGTTAGACGCTCAATAGGCCAACAATACAGCATTTGCCGTATGGAAGTCAACCGGCCCAACCTGTTTTGAGGGCCATCCACCGACAAGACTCACTCGCTACTGTGTCTTGGAATCGAACCGAGGGCTGAAGAGTCTACGATGAGGCCCATCATTAATTTGTTGAATTGAGCACTAACAAAATTCTTCAATATTTTATCAAAATCATTCATCATGCAAATGTTATACTACTTACACTGCCTACAGGGTCCCATCTCACACCTAAAAACAAATTTTACTTTAAGAATCATTTTCAAGCAAGAGAAATATGTCATATAATATCCTCGTGCATCACCCCTCCCACTATCTTAGATCACAACATTTTCCACCACGATGCTACCATTAGGTTTTCTGCATCCCATTTCGTTTCTCGAACCAAACACTCCTTAAGAATTAGAATTTGTACAACAACAATCGGTTTAGTTATAATCCGATGCTGAGCTTAAATTGACTCTTAAGCCTAAGATAAAAAGAATTTTGCTACGTGAGGATGGGTAAAAGGAAGTATGCATAATTTAAAATTATTTTGGTGGTTAAATGGTTGGAAGTTTTATTGTCTGAGCTGTTGTATGAATAAGTATCTAGATGACGCGTATTACCTATGAGCCTATACTAGGCTCGTACAGCACGACTCCTAAGACTAAGATTAGAAAATGCTAAGTGAGGATGGGTAAAAGGAAAAACGAATAATTAAAATTATTTTGGTGGTTTAATGATTAGAGCTTTTAATGGTCTCAACTATCGTATGAATGTCTTTAGATGATGTGTATCGTCTATGAGTCTATACTAGAATCGTACTATACAACTCTTAAGCATAAGATTAAAAAAAAAAGCCAAGTGAGGGTGATGGGTAAAAGGAACGGTGAATAATTAAAAATTATTTCGGTGACTCAATTGTTAAAGCTTTGTATTATCTCAGTTGTTGTATGAATGAGTCTCTGGATGACGTATATCGCCTATGAACCTACATTCAGGCTTAACTACAGTACTTGGCTACTTGTTTACTTCATCCGTTTAAACAAATAATTTATAGAAATAAATTTGGATACATGCTTATCTAAATGTATTTTTAGAAGTTAATTTTTTATGTGACGGAAGGACTAATTAACACGGTACGGTCGCAGCAGTGTCACCGGCGAAGTGATGCGAGAAGCACCCAACAGGAATATGCCATAAGTGGCCCATTATATTTTCCTCTTTGCTCGAGGGGCCTATCATTGCAAATTCAGGTTTTTTAGAAGGTTGTATCCGCAAAAATCTGGCGAGAAAAAAGGGTGACCAAAAAGCGCATGGTAGTGCTCATACATATCTCCTCGCTTTGCGCATGGCATCTGGCATTCCGGGGCCTGTGCTTCCATGTGCCATGATTCCTTCTCTTCCTCCTCTTGATGTGTCCTCTCTAATTAACCTAGAAGAAGATGATTACATGTATTAATTGTAGCCCACACTGTTCGGTCCAACACCATGTCATCCATCACCATAGTTTGGTCTACACTTCATAAGTCGTGAAACAAATAATTAATTAATAAAATTTACATATACATTCTTGTTAGAAAATGAACTATAACAAAAAATATTAAAATCAACTCTAAATTTTGAAATTTAAATTTTAGCTGTGATGGATAAGCCAACGAATAAGCTACGTATTCAGAAGCTGCAGAACAATAGGTATATACTGTACAGTTCAGGACCACTCCTGCATAGCATACCTGTACAGGTTCTTGTACAATGCTGTAGCTCAGGTGCTCAGGTGAAAGTAATATCTGCATATGCAAATGTTTACTGCTTCGTCAGAGTTTCTTTACGAGCTACAGTTGATTGTATTTACCGTTAGTTACAACTTAGTAGAACATTGCACGTGATTTTTAGCAGAGACAGTACTAGGTTGGTCTGAGTTCTTGTTCTTTCATGTGGAAAGAATAAAGCCCTTTGATCTTTTCTGAACTTTCCTTGTCCCATATTTCACTGCATCTTTGATCTGCAATCCAGCATTACCTCTCACATCCTACTATTCATAATTTTCCCCTGAAAGTCTGAAGATTAGCAGCACCAAGTATATGTCACACCGAGTCTTTCAGGATTAAAAAAACAGTGTTTTTTTTTTACTAGCTGTTTGACCTGCAAGAACAGGAACAACATGGTCAGCTTTGTGCTGTGCTGCCTGCCTGATTAAATGAGCGATTTAATTCCGGCAATTAGCAGGCAACTGTTTCTTGGTCCTGGAATTTTTGCAGGCAGCACACAAAGTGGGGCTGTGTAAATACAGTACTCATCCCCACTATCATCATCATCATACTCTCTCACTCACTGCTGTCAGAGCACACTTTGGTTCTTGCAAATCTAGCCAAAGACTCTGACAGTGATGATCCAAAGCGAAGAACCAGCAGCAGCAGTACAGCCTCGTGACCGGTGAAATCGATCGAGATGCAGAAATATATACTGTACAGCAAATCATCGTGTAAACCGGTGTCACCTTTCGCAGGTCGTGTTCACCTCTGCTTGTCTTCTTAGATCGAGCCCTTTTCGACAGAGAAACGCCGTGTCGATCACTGCATCGGAGGAAGAACAATGACGCAGCATCTCTGAAGATTTTGAACGTTTGTTCGTCATTTTTGTCTTGTCGGTTTAAGTTTCCGGGTGAGCCGAACTCGTTGGTGCGTGCAACTCAATATTCTTTCGACATCGTCGTAGCATTTAATTGCTTTCTTGACTTTTCATTAATATTCAGTTAAAGAATTGTTCAAGATCACATGTTTCGGAGCTCGACGTCAGAGCTTCCTCTTCTGCTGCTGTAATACTGCAATTGGGGTCAACTGATACTTATCATACTTCGTTTACATTGTGCTAGAACGTGATTAGAGAACCCGAGGAAAGAATTTTCTTTTCGAGAATACGCAAGAGGGCTGCGTATCTTATAATTTACATAGAAGATCAGAAGATTCGAATACAGCTTAGGTACAGTCTCACACTCTCGCAGAGAAGTATTCTGCAGTTCAGTAGTTCATGTCTGCATTTATATGTAGCCAAGTAGTAGTAGAAGCTAATTCGTCAGTTCAGATCAAGCAACTTCGTATGTTATTCCTTCTCGTTGCCAATAGTTTTGCTGGATTGCTGCAGTTTCTGTCATGAATAACAAAAATTACGGTTACCATTGTTTCAACTTGGAACTTATAAATTTTGATGTTGTACGAAACAGTGGAGTTATTAGTACAAGCAAAACAGAAGAGCCCACTGAAAATCAGTGTAGTCTCTTCTTGCTTCCTCTGTCATTGAATCTGATGATAATCATGAACTGAACAATTAATTCTCAGACATAACTTTGGTAAAAATTACCAGTAGGAGTGAAATGTCAACTGCACCATTCATCTGATCAGATCATCTACAGTAGAAGTTGTTAATTTTACTGCAAATTGGTGGCATGGGGAGCACTTGTGTCAAAACATAATTAATTACTGGGTGCCAGATAGAGAGATACCCGTAGAGAGTAAATAAATTACTGACAGGGGAAGTTGCTGTAGAAGGGAATATTCCACATCTACCCGTGGTGTTTCCATAAATTGCACAACACATTGGCTGAATTGCATTTGCAGTTGACTTGGGCGACCGACGGTTTCTTGCTGGCCGGATCAGATCTGAGCAATGCATCGTCTAAAAGGAGAGTATGAACAGTGATGTCAGCATCTAGGAGGAGATGCTACGTAGGGTTTTCTACATGGCGGAGACAAGGGAAAGAGCTAGTAGAGAAAAGGATGCCGTCAACCCTTTTCCCGGTCGCCGGTGACATTTCACCATCATATTAGACCGTCCTTTCATTAACCACTAGCATCTGGTACTGGTCGGAAAACGATCGATACTGAGTTAGTATCTGGGTTTCTAATATCGGTTACCCCCTTAATTAGTCTGTATATATCTGATCAAATCCAATTACATGAATCTAATAGATAGACAACCTATTATTACATACCAAAATTCGATGTGTAAAGTTTAGACATATAGCAGAGTCTTATTAATTCATGTCAACATATATAACCATTTCATGTGTTGCATATTGTGTCGGTTGCAAGCAAGAGATCAAAGCTGGCGTTTCTCCCAAACGGGATCTCGATCGATCGCCATGTAGCTCTCACTTCATGCATTAGGGTTAGGCAGCGGAGATCATGGCGTGGTTACCGTCAAAACACCCGGTTTTTGCTGCCATGTACCAACAAAGAAGAAGGGAGAAAAAAGCGTTGCCGCCAATTTGTTAATCGGCGCCGTCACCAATTAACGAATTAATTAATCACTCACCAATCTAGTCTTCGTTGAATCACATTGTACTTTAGCAAAGCCCATTTAGGATTATACAGCTATAATGATTGATTAGTAGTAGTAGTAGTGATCACTTTGGAAGGTTTATTAATTAGTAAGTGAAGTGTATATAAAGCTGCGCATGTTGTGGCGCGGCAAGAGGAGCCGAAATTAAGCTTGCATGTGGCCGGGTCGGAGGAAGCACTGTCTTCTCCTCCCTTAATGCCTTGTCTTGTGGACTATGTATGTGTGTGTGTAGGCCATGTCCAAAAGAGAGATAATAAAGTTGTTAGCTTTGTGCCTTAATAAATGTTGTTGGCATGGTGTAAGGTACTCTTAGAAATGGATTTTTATATGGTCTAATATATAGTCGAGTGAATTTTAGGGAAAAAAAAAGAGGATGATTTAAGGCTTCATCGTCGTTTGCCCTATAAAGAATCAACCGTTGCCAAAAGTTAAATTTTGAAACTAATTTTAGGGTATTTTAACATATTTTTAGCATTAGCTTTTAAATCATTAAGTGTAAATTACTTTTCTTCTCTAATAAGTCATTTTAGCATATAATTATAGTTGTTGGCTAACCAATGGTGTTGTTAGATTATTGTACTATCATATATTTATCTCGAGGAAGAATATGTGACAAAATTATCTATGTTATTCATTTTATACGTAATTTTTTTATAATTATTTAAACTATATTAAAGAAACAAGGGTACGAGTAGCTCGAAAATTCTTCGAGAGCCCAAGCAAAACCCACTACGACTGGCCGCTGACATCCTACCGTACGCCAACGAACCCAGACAACTGGCCAGTGTGGCTAACCCTAGCTAGTTCCTCCGATGCTCTTAAGAGCTAGAAGTTGCTCCCTTATGCATGATAGCACATATATTAGTTAAAGACCCCTATGTGGAACTCGTGATTTTGCAAAGAAAATTATGCATCCAATGATCCAAAAACAGGGCCTAGCTAGACTAGGCAAACAGGTACTGTGAAGGCTCCAAGTACATGTCCCAAACCATTTTTCAGAGATATCTCCTGAACTTGCAATAATGTCTTGGTCAACATGTAAACTCTAACCATTAATTTCTCATCAACAAAAAAAAAAAAAGGAGAGAAACTATCAGCTTGCTCATTTTCTTTTTGTCATGAAACTGGTGTCGTGGCACGTGATAAGCGCTGGCACATGATGCGACGGTTTTGGCGGGAGTCGTCTAGCTTTCCCTCCATATATCTGCAGATGGTGGCTGATTTTTGCACAAAAGCCCATGGACTGTAAATAAATTCCGTTGCTTTGTCTCTTTCTTCCCCCAACTGTGAGCCTGTGACAGTACTGAATGAAGAACATGAGGCCTGCTCAGTGTGCAAATCATTTTGTTATTTGAGATTGGGTCAGAAGAACCAGCAAACAAAACCACATGGGAGGCCTGCAACACAATCTCGATCACAATGTGTTGTAGGATGTCAGATCCCATCCTCCCATTGTGAATATGCTCTCCCCTTGTTGTTGTTGTTGTTGTTGTTCGTGTCTACGTTAGATATACTATACCGCATTCAAGGTGCGCTACAGTTAAAACACACTCTAAAGTTAGTAATTTTGTTACTAACAGTGCAATCATGATAAATCTCTAAATTAAGTCTAATAGTAAAATTATTACTATCAATTATTTGATAACATATAACGTGTAGTAGGGACGCGTTTTTAGTTATTACGTACCCAGAGTATGTTTTAACGCATCCCCCAACTCGCCGTAAATTGCATAACGCTAAGCATTAGATTTACTTAAAAAGAGTTCCAACGTAATAATTCCGATACATGAAAGTTTGAAGACATAGGTGACATAATCCGTGCGAGTCTCCGCACGAGAGAACAGCGCTGAATTCGACCCTTGTAGTACACTCATCTATCTACAGCTCTTTCCACACGGTTAGAGTAACAGAAAGCTTCTCAATTTGCTGCACGATATGCCCTTTTGGCTAAAGCCAAGGAACCCTAAAAATGTGGCATGCAGCAACCATAAGCAAACCCAACCCCAGATTGATCATCACTAGTAACCACTTAACCCCTCCACACAAGAAACCACACACCCTTGATTAACTGACTGACCTCCAGTTGGTTTTGTTTAATGCACCACCGACACCCCTCACTGTGGGCCCCACTTGACAGCCATGGCCTCCCCTTCAACACACTTTGGCCTGTTATTACCACATTACCACCCAATCATGTATCATGTGATTTTTTTTTCTTTTCCCTTACACTGTGGAGCGTCTCCTGGAGCCCAACTTTCACATGCACAATTATTTCTTGCTGGATAGATTCATAGTTTTGCCAAAATTGAAACAGAGTGGTAAATTTAGATCTTTCGATGATGCTATGACCTACTCAAAACAAATAAATTTCACATAAATCATTCTGTTTTTGCTCGTTCCCGATTTGAACCTATGCGTAAATTTAGTCGTTTCGACTGTCGTACAATTAGAACTGAGAAACTATACATAAATAAATATATTTCTTTCCACGGAGCCAAAAATCTTCCGTGCGTAGGACTTAGCTAATTAGAGTTTAATTATTTTAAAATATTAGAGTTTTATACATAAATAAAAGCTAAGTTTTTAACTTCTTAAAAAAATACTACCTTCATCCCATAATATAGTAACCTAGTGCAAAATATGATACATTTTAATACTACGAATGTGGACACGAGACATATCCACATTCTTAATACTAGTATATATTCCATTATCACGTATTAGGTTGTTATATTACGAAACAGATGATGTAGATTTTGGAGGGGATTAATTTCTATCTTGGTGAGTGCAGAGTGAGAGAGACACAAAACCCTACTACTAAGTCAGTCATACATGTGCGTGGGCGCATTTTATAAAACCCCCGCTCTCTCCCACGCTCTCCCACCACCTCCACTCCAATCCCACTGCCATTAATTGCGCGCCGCTCGCTGCTCGCCTCCTCCGCCTCCGCCTCGTCTCGTCGTCGGCGCCGGCGGGGAGGGAATTAGTGCGTATAGTAAACAATGGAGGTGAACGGCGGGGCGGCGGCGCTGCCGGAGGCGTGGTCGCAGGTTCGGGCGCCGGTGATCGTGCCGGTGCTGAGGCTGGCGGTGGCGGTGTGCCTGACCATGTCGGTGCTGCTGTTCCTGGAGAGGATGTACATGGCGGTGGTCATCTCCGGCGTGAAGATCCTGCGGCGGCGGCCGGAGCGCCGCTACCGGTGCGACCCCATCCCCGACGACGACCCCGAGCTCGGCACCTCCGCCTTCCCCGTCGTCCTCATCCAGATCCCCATGTTCAACGAGCGCGAGGTGTGTAGCTGTGCTCTGCTCGCCATTGCCGCCACCCTCGAGCTTTGCTCCCTTTTTCCCTTGCTTGTCTATTTTTTTTAAAAAAAATTCTTTTGCTTCGAGATGTGGAGGGGTTTACTTTCTCATGATTAGATTATACGGAATTATTATTTATTATATTCTTTGGCTTACTTACTCATGATGAGATTATAGTTAT
This sequence comes from Oryza punctata, assembly GCA_000573905.2. Taxonomy (NCBI): domain Eukaryota; kingdom Viridiplantae; phylum Streptophyta; class Magnoliopsida; order Poales; family Poaceae; genus Oryza; species Oryza punctata. Next base: position 4,914,526 of record CM002489.2, on the reverse strand, counting down.
TGAATTATATATTTTTTTGGTTTACTTACTCACGATGGAATTATAATGATTATATTTTACTTTTTCCGGTTTACTTACTCACGATGAGGATATTGTAATTGTGGAAAGATTAATGAAAATTATTTATGTTTGTGTGTGTGTGTGTGTGTGGGTGTAGGTGTACCAGCTGTCGATCGGGGCGGTGTGCGGGCTATCGTGGCCGTCGGATCGGCTCGTGGTGCAGGTGCTCGACGACTCCACTGACCCCGTCATCAAGGTAGTAAAACACACACCAACACATGCTAACTAATGCCTTATGCCTCCTAATAATTCACTAGTGTAATTAATTATCAATCTACTCCTGTACTACTATACTTAATTACTGAAATCCCTAGTAGCCATAGCTGCAGCGTAATTAATCTCAACCCCATCGCCATGTGTAGCTGTCGGTGAGGAAGACTCAAGCCAAAAAAAAAAAAGAAAAATAGAAAAAAAAAACTAGTAGTACCTCTTGCTGTCGGTGAGTGAGAGTCAAATCGTCAATGAAGTGAGTCAGTCTCTTTTTGCTGTTTTGGTGAAAAGAAAGGGAAGAAGGCAAAAAAAGCCGTGAAGCTGGGGCACTCTGCCGCTGTAGCCTCCGACCAACTTTCTTCTCTTTCCTCCTCTCGCCACGCTACCATACACAGTACGAACTCTTCGGTCTTCACTGCTTAAGTTTCTCAAAAATATAATAAGTTTTCGTTTGGATGATATATCCTATATATTTATATATTCGTAGTATTAGGATATATTTTATTCAATCAAAACTTATTATAAATATATTCGTAGTATTAGGATATATTTTATTCAATCAAAACTTATTATATTTTGGATGGAGGAGTATCAGCTTTTGAATCTGGATGGTTGGAAAGGCCATAGGATTCGATTCGTCAGGGTTGGATGGATCACTGCAGATGATGAATTTTTGGGGGCTTTTTTGGGTTATTGCTGTGGATTTTAGGGTGGTGGTGTATTGAATTGTCTTTTTCTTGTGTTGGTTTTTAGCCGGAAAATGGCGGGAGATATGTGAGTTGGTTTTTTCGAAAATGGTTTAAATTTAAATTGGGGGAGGTGACCATGTCTTTGCGCCGACATGTTATTTAGGTATGTTTGGAACGAATGGGTTTCCTTGGAATTAAGTCGGTTTTTGCGAAAATTCTGCTGAACTACTACTCTCTTCGTACCACGACATAATAACCTATGATTTAATTAAAAATTCTATATATATCTAATTCTAAATTACTATGTTTTGAGAGTTACGGAGTAACTTTTCACTGAGGCTTTACATAGAGTTTGGGGAAAAGAATCTGCAGCTTACTTCAGGGAGGATAAACGGTGCACTAGCCATGGCATTTTTTAACCGAGAAAGATTATCTCTTACACTGAATCGTGATAGGAGAGAAGAATCCTGTCACTAGGCAGTAGTTTACTCCTACCTGCCATTACTGCTAATCACTTGTCATCACCGGGATCAATGGGTAAGCGGCGTGCAGGCCACGTTGTAAACTGAAACGGCCATGTTACCGCTAAGCTATTTTCCCAGTACTAGCACTAGATAGTACATAGTAGTAGTAGTAGTACAACTGTGTAACAGTGTATAAGTATGTGTTGTTACTGTCAATAAACAAGACAAGATACCTGGCCTAGAAGGGCTATAAAACAACTTGTGTCAATTATAAGCTAAGCTAGGATAGCCATCATCAGCTTTTTTTTGGGTTGGCCCATGCTAATTTGTCCATTAATTTGGTCCCATGCAAAAGCTGCAATTGATTGCTAAACTTACCATGTCTCATGTCAAGCCAAGCAGTAACTAAGTACTAAATTAACCTTGTTGTTAATATTATATTGAAATAATTGTTGTATGTGACTGACAAGTGGGCCATGTTTTTTTTCAGGAGATGGTGAGGATGGAATGTGAGAGGTGGGCCCACAAGGGGGTGAACATAACGTACCAGATCCGGGAGAACCGCAAGGGGTACAAGGCTGGTGCACTCAAGGAGGGTATGAAGCATGGCTACGTCCGCGAATGCGAGTACGTGGCCATCTTCGACGCCGACTTCCAGCCCGACCCCGATTTCCTCCGCCGCACCATCCCCTTCCTCGTCCACAACTCCGATATCGCTCTTGTCCAGGCTCGTTGGCGTTTCGGTAAGTATAATTTTAATCGACACATATTCTCTAACTCTAGACGTTTACGAGCGTGTCGGTCGGTATGATAGCAGGGGCAAATAAGGGATCTAAGATTCCGCATTTCTATATAGTCGGAATATTATCCAATTGATCTGGGCCATTTATGGGTGATCCGGTGGCTCTGGGCCGTGCGATCGGGTTGTTGGTTGGGCAGCGAGAGTGAGGGTGAGAGTGTCACTCACTGACGGGACACGTGCTGGGTACGTTGCACATTTCTGCCAGCTATTAGAGTATAAGCTTAAGATCCCTCGTGGTCTTGTCTCATACTAGCGTTGTGCTGGCAACTACCAGCATCTTGCTAGATCTCCTCATCACTCGATCGAGCCGGATCTCTCGATGATTATCAGCTACATCCTCTGTTATAAAATGTAGCCACTGACTAGATTTTAGATTTATAGTGCTAGGTGATATCAAATTCAATACTAGATAATCATATTTTTTAAAAAAAGAAAATATGTTTACGAGTACATTGCATGCACGAATGCCGACGGTCGTCGCCGGCCGGCGATGGCTGGCTCCACCGACGGTCGTCGGCGGAGTCGAGCCCAGGGCGGTTGCTGTCGCCGTCGGTGATCACACGGCATGGAGGGTCGTCGGTGATTGCGTCTGCAATTATGTGTCCCTTTTCTTCCGGGATGCAAATTGTGTTCACAAATTATTTTTTTAGGGTTAGTTGGTACTTGTTGGTAGGGTAATGTGGCAGTGTGGACTTCATTAATAAGTAAGATGATGGAGAAGATCCACGTGCCTCGTAGTTCTATGACGACTCGATAGCCCGACCGACAGTTAGTAAGAGCTGAATTTGGGTCATATGACCTAAAATATCATTTCCTATTTATAATAAATTAAAATCCAGTTGATCAGACCTAAAATATAAGTTGGTTTATAGAATATAAAATATTATAGGATTATATAGTCTTACAAACTTTTTCCTACTATATTATATTATATGATTCATCAAATTGTATATTATATAGTCTTACACCTTCTACTATTTGTTCCTATAAAATCCTCTAAAGTAAGCATAATTAACAAGGTAAAGGCAAACATCTTCTTCACTTAATTAGAACTAATTCTATTTCCATTAGCATTAAAGATCCAATCGCTAACACAAACACGAGTACATAGGCCAAGTAAAGTACAAGCCCCATTCCTTCCTTGGCTTTCCATGCAGTAGAGGAGCTGTGCGTCCCAGAGCAGCTACGTCAGCACAGCAGCTGCTTGTCCTGACACTCCACTCCAGGTAGCAGCAGTGAGCTGAGCTGACCCATCTCGATGCAGTCACTGTGACGTGGGCCCCACCCGTGCTGGCCACTGCCGCCACCATGTGGCGTGTACATGACGGGTGGGCCCATCTCGTCGGTGATCCTTTGAGCCGTAGGGGTCTCTCTCTCTGACTGTGGGACCCACCGGCCACGTCCTGCTGTCAAATGCTGCAGCGATTCATAATTTTAAGGGCCGTGCCCTCTGAAGCTCCAGCTTAATTGGTCCTCCTCTCCAACAGTGTCATCAAGTTGCAATTATTATCAAAGCATAGCAGTACAGTGACAGTGGTATGTGAGATCTTCAGAGTTTAGGCACGAGCAGAAATTGTGCTGCGATGTGCATTGGATCCTGCAGCTAAATTCAGAGATTAATGTGGAGTAGTTTGGGTCCAATTGATTATTATTGGCCACTGCCCAAGGTTACTGTTTAGTAGTTATAGTAGTAGTGCTACTAGTTTTAATACAGTAGTAGAAGAAACAGGACAAAACCTGCCAAAAATAAAGAAACAAGCAAATAAATAATTACTACAGAGGACAGTGCAGTGCAGGCATCCACAGTTGCACAATTTCTTCACAACAGTGTAGCAGTAGTAAAGTGTTTGCTAGTCTGGTTTGCTGAGACAACTGTTTCCAGGTCGCTTTGTTTTAATGATGCATATATAGTACAGTTGTTACTTGTCAAGTATTTCTCATGGAACTATGATGTTGATGTTGTCTTTGAACTATATGATGTTGACGTTGTCTTTGAACTACAATGATATTGATATTGTCTTTTGTTTCTACCAGTGAATGCAGATGAGTGCTTGATGACAAGGATGCAGGAGATGTCCTTGGATTACCACTTCACAGTGGAGCAGGAAGTGAGCTCCTCTGTCTGCGCATTCTTCGGCTTCAATGGTAAGCTTCACCCTTCAGTAATTTCATCTGTTCTTCACCAAGATTTTTGTCTCTGAAGATTCTAGGAGAGAATATACATTCTATGTTATAGTTTTTATACGTAACAGCTGATTGATTCAATGATTTTTTAATCAGGAACTGCTGGTGTGTGGCGCATTTCCGCGGTAAACGAGGCGGGAGGATGGAAGGACCGGACCACAGTGGAGGACATGGATCTGGCAATCAGGGCGAGTCTTAAGGGATGGAAGTTTGTCTACCTTGGAGATGTTCAGGTACACACCAATCATGGATACACATGATCAGCTTGAGATAGCATCCAATGCATCCTTTGTCATTGCTCTTGCTAAGTTGCTATTGCATATCCCTTCTTTTAAATAGGATTAAAAATTTTTATTCATGTTGCCCAAGAGAGAAAAAATGAGTTTAACAAGAATTGTGTTGTTTTCAGGTCAAAAGTGAGCTGCCAAGCACTTTCAAAGCCTTTCGGTTTCAGCAGCACAGATGGTCATGTGGGCCGGCAAACCTGTTCAGGAAGATGCTGATGGAGATTGTGAGAAATAAGGTCTCCCCAAACATAGTGCCAAAAAATTCAGAAAAATTTAAGCCATGCAGCTTCTTGGGTTGGCATCTAACATGGTATTGTTGACATTGTTGCAGAAAGTGACAATCTGGAAGAAGATTCATGTCATCTACAACTTCTTTTTGATCCGCAAAATCATTGCGCACATCGTGACCTTTACGTTCTACTGCTTGATTATCCCAGCAACTATCTTTGTCCCTGAGGTCAGGATACCAAAGTGGGGCTGTGTATACATTCCCACAATCATCACCCTTCTCAATTCCGTTGGAACTCCCAGGTAAGATGTTCTTTTAATGTTTGTAATCCTAGTTAAATATGATCAACAGTAATGCTCCTTTGGTGAATCATCAGTTCATGATTGATTGCATGTTTAGTTAACCCAAAGAATCAAATTTTTTTGCAGGTCTTTTCACTTGCTTTTCTTCTGGATCCTCTTTGAGAATGTCATGTCACTGCATAGAACAAAAGCCACGCTCATCGGCTTGTTGGAGGCCGGTAGGGCGAACGAATGGGTCGTCACCGAGAAGCTCGGCAACGCTCTGAAGATGAAATCATCAAGCAAATCATCAGCCAGGAAATCGTTCATGAGGGTATGGGACAGGTAAAAATTGATCAGAACACAACTCTGCTAAAGTTTTAACTGTTTTTTCAGCTCATGATTCACTGATTTCGAGTGACAATTTTCTTTTTCAGGCTAAACGTCACGGAGCTCGGCGTGGCGGCATTCCTCTTCTCCTGTGGATGGTATGATCTTGCATTTGGGAAGGACCATTTCTTCATCTACCTCTTCTTCCAAGGCGCGGCGTTCTTCATCGTCGGTATCGGATACGTTGGCACAATTGTTCCTCAATCATAACAGAAGAGAAGCAATATATATATTTTCGAGATCGGACACCTTCAAATTCACCATGTCTTCAGCAAGAGTCTAGTAGTTATATAATCAGTTTGAAGTAAAGATCATGCAGCATTTTTTTTACTCTCATTTTTCTCGGTTTCTTTTCTTTTCTTTTTCTTTTTCTTTGCCTTTTTCTCTGTTATGTGCTATTGTAAAAAATAGTGCAGTGTAAGGTCACTGCAGGAAGAAAAAACTAGGGCATTGGTGTGATCTGGCCAAGGAGGAGGTGAGGAGGATATCGTGATGTGTTTTTGCTTGTAGCAAAGTACGTGAGTGGTATGCTTAAGAGGAGCAGGATGACTGCTTCCGTTGTACTGTAATAACATACAGAAAAAAAAAAGGTCAGACAAGTGCTGGACAAAACCAAAATGTTCAGCCTTCTCTCGCATTCCACTACACTTTTTTTTTTGTTTCGTTCGCATGTGTTCTTACCACTTGAGCCAAAATGGCATCAAAGTAGTATTTATTTATTTAATTTGTCGGGAAGAGAAGTATAGTAACAACATTGTAAAAAAAAGGGAGATGTACAGTAACATAATACACGAGGTAGTATACATCTCTTAATGAAAAATACTCACGTGCTTCCTTCTCAAAGACATGAAACAAAAAGAAAGTCTTCCAAACAGAAAGAGGCTACATCAAGTACCAGTGCACTGTGCACCACAGCAACACGTCTACATCTAAGAAGACATGGAGATGTGTGAAAAAAATAAGACATGAAAACGTAGCAAGCATGCCACATACTCCATCCGTTCCTAATTAATATCATATTATATTACGTGAATGTATCATGAAAAAAATCAATAACTCTCTCGTACTATTTTATTCCGATCTCTCGTACTATATTTATTCCGATGACATTCCTTCTATTTTCTAACCAATAACCAACCAAAATATCACATACACCATTACCTATTTATTCCCACACACATATAACAAATATACTCAGTAAATGAATACTAATATCATAATCATATGGAAATAACCAAAAAAGTTATATGATATTAATTGCGAATACAGGAAGTACCCCCCCCCCCCTTTCTCTCTCTCTTTTCTTGCAATTAGGACCATCATTCACTCTTTTTTTTTAACTAAGGTTAAACACAATGTTGAGCTACAAAATTACGGAGAAGTTACAAGAGTAGCAACTATAAAAAATATCAGAAGCAGATGATTTTTCATCATCCGTTCCTTTTCCATACTGACAATCTCCATTTTTTTCACTAAAATGAGCCAGAACAAAATTTCACAGGAAGGGATTTTTCGTTAACACGAACAAAGCCGATTTTGCAGAGTTAGAAACCAGTGAGATACTACAACCACCCGCTCAGGCAGCCGAATCATTGTTGACTAATCATTATTGGTTTCAGTTCAGTTTAGTTACAATCAAAATTATATCTGTCGCAAGATGAATCTACATTCCCATCAGATGTTGCAACTTGCTAAAAACATCAAACAATGATCAATACAACGCCCCAGAGCCCCCCAAACACGACATAAGTACAGACCATGAGAAACAACACCCGCAACACTACCCACTGCGGCTAATAAAGTGAAAGTGGGTAGGAAATGAGACATATCCTCTACCTGACATGTCTCCTCTATCTCCTATGGAATAACCTCTACAATGAATAGAGTTAAGTCCAACAGAGAAAATTGCACCGGGTACTCCTGGCGGATCAGATCAAAATGCCAGCACTTGCAGGTGCCTCAAACAATTTACATGGTGGCATCAAGATCAAATGCTCGCACATGGAGTACCATTCTTCCTTCTGGAACCTAAAAACCACAACAGAAGTCGAAAAACGGTAGGCTGGTAGATACAGGTAAAAGAAAACACGCAGGGTTGAACTCTTGCAGGGGTACTGGAACGATGTCTACCACGCTACCCTCCTTAAGCGACGACATAACAGAAGACTTTGTATCATCTATCATCGATCTACCTGACAGCAGGATAATATTCTTTTGCTGCCCGAGAGGCTTCTAACTATGGAGTCTACAATGGAGAGTCCTACATTATGATGCTAATGATTCAGGCTCTCTCCTCCTCCTCCCCCCTCTGTTTCCAGACCTTGTATTGTCAGCTGGCTCAACGCTTGGAACTTGATCCTTACTGTAGATGATACAATCATCTAGAGTGTAGACCCTGAGCGCTAGTGAGGATACAGTTGATGTCTTCATAGCTGCTGTGAAGGAAGACCAGTACCACCAATCGTTCTTCAAGAACTCAGCTTTTATCATGCCCTCCAACAAGTTAGCCGCCAAAACCATCTAAAAGAGGATGGATGTTATTAATCAGGAAACTGGATAATGCAAAAGAGCTCTCAAAACAATAGTTTATACTGCATCTTCACATAATCAAGTTAAAAATGAAAGGGCTAAATTATAGCTCAGGTTTTGGTGGCCCATAACCCTGTATCCTGTTTACTTGTGTATCTAGACTTACGACTTAGGAACTAACCACTTGAATCTAGACTTACTGCTGAAAATGTTAAATAATCGGGTCCTGTACAAGTAATTTTACAGTTAAATTGAACTGTTGCAGGCACAAAAAAAGACATGGTAAAGTAACGCTGTATGCTTGAGAGTATATCTTAGAATTTCGGAACACACTATCAATTCGATGTACGTAAGCCAAATGCGGTATGCCAAGATTACCCATAATCTCATGCTACCCCAAGAATATCCAAATTGGTGTATACAAACTCATTAAGTTACATAGATATATTTATGTAACAAACAGTGAATAGATAGATTAAGGTACCTGGGATATTGATTCTGCATATTTGACAAATGCACGCCATGAACGCCGTCTTATTTGCTGACACTTTGAGGCTCTCAGTGCTTCCTCAGGCAAGGCTGCTTCGATGTCAAGCAAGTTTATCTTTTGCTGCTTAAGTATGTGAGAGTTTCGTCCTATAAGAGGCCTCAAGGATGACTCTGGAACCAAGCCCCCATTAACAGCTAGCAATCGTGTTGGCTTGCCTGTTGTAGAATGTGCTTCCTCACCAGAAGTATTATCAGGGGTGGGCTTTTTAGATTTTTGCACCTTCTCATCACCCACATTGCCAGGACAACTTTGACCAGACTTGGAAACCTCTTGAACTAGCTTTTGAGCAGACATTGCATTGCATTCCTCTAAAGAGGAGGTCCAATCATTGAGTTCATCATCTTTTCTGTTTTGACTTTGTACAATTGCAGGTTCAAGAAAAAATGCAGGTGAAGGCACAAATGATGGAACTCCATTGGACCCATTAAGTCCAATCTGCTTTACTGTCTCCTTGTTCGAATCATTTGTGACGAACTTTCTGCAAATTTCTTCGAAGTCATATGGGCATTGCATCAATTTTCTGTCACTGGACGGTTCAATGACAGAGCTACGTTCAAGGGAATCTTTTTCCTTCATATCAGATTTGGTAACCTTCATTTTTGGCTCATCATTTTCTCTGCTTTCATCAGGAGACTGGTGGATTTTACTGCATTTTCCATCATTATGCCCTTCAAACTCTGTTGATACGAGATAAGTCTCATGACATGTTAAACAATGATGTCGAGAAGGCCATACAGGTTCCAAACAGTCACAGCGATATGTTCTATCTTCAGAACTTAACTTTATCTTCTTTCCTCGCTTTTTCGATAGATCACTTGTGTCCTGGTCCAATTGCAGACCATACTTTTGTTCCAAAATTACTGCAGCTTTGGTATTTGGAAGCTCCATAAGCTGTTCACCCTTTGGAAAACCAGAAATTGGAGGATCAACGAGAGGAGAACTACTTTGATGACAGAAATGTCTTTGCCACTGCAAGATAGAATCTTTCAGTTCCTTCTCCCTTGGGTCATAGTCTCTTAACCAGTCAAGAAGGCACTGGATTTCCTCATCAGATTCATAGATGAAAATAGATGCTGAATTCCAACCTTTGCAATCAAAAGCAGACGGGGGATAGCTGTTAACCATACTGATATCTCTCTCCTTGGGTATCAGCATACTTCCATCAGCCACCAACCAAGGACGTTTACCCGGTCTTCCTATAACCCAGTATAATCGACCAATGGAATCCTTACCCAGACACTCTCTTCTCGATGATGCCATATTAATCTGTGACTCTAGTAAGCTAATTGAATCCTGCAATTTCGAAATGTCATCCGATAAAGTATCCATTTCATTATTATCAACATCAAGCTCAATTGATTTAGTTGATGAGGCTTCAAGATTATCTTGGAATGATGTGCTGGCATTTTCATCAGGCAGCTCTCTTCCAGGTGTGCTAAATTCAGTGTCTTTCAAGTTCAAGTTATCACATGCACTGCTTTTGGCACCTAATGACCTCTTTTCACTACTCTGGGACCCTTCATCAATAGCATCCCCATCAATCTGGTCAATAGCCATTCCTGATGGTTGTTCAGAAAGTCCCAAAGATTTGTGTTCTTCAACCATAGATGCACTGGATATGTCTTTGTCACTTTTGTAAGGCTTGCCTACATTCAATTGCCCATCAGGAACCCCGTCAGCTGGATTGTTTAGGTTAACTCCAACGTTACCCTGTTCAGCCTCTTCCAGATGGTCCAATGCTGTGGGCGTGCACTGCTGTTGATTTTCCACGGGTCCAGAACTGTTGTTAAAATGCTGTTCAGTTTTACTCGATCTACTTTGTCTAGCATATGAAGTCCTCATCTCCTCCTTATATTTCAGATCTTTCAATTCAAAATTTGAAGCACGGAACTTCTGCTGAAGATCGCCTAACTTATCTGAACATTGATCTAGATGCTCTCTAATTAGAGCTGTGTTGAGCATTTCATCGCATAGAAATTTCAGTAAATATATCCTCTGCATTTCAAAGATCACAATAGAATATCAAAACAAATATGTAGGTCACTTTGTCAACTATGGAAATCAGCATACCAGCAAATGCTTAGGCAATTATAGTATTGTACAGTACAATAATAGAGGGCAGGACTCTAAGTAAAATAATACTAGACTAAAATTGTATGCAAGTTCATGAAGTAGACATACTTATAACGAGGTATATTTGAAATGGCAACAAGAATTGTATCCAGCAGTACATATTTACCACTGAGAAATAAGAAAAACACATCAATTCCTTGCATGATGCATAACTTAGATGTCCAAAGCAACAAAACATTGCAGTTACTATACTATTCCATGGATGACAAAATTAACCTCAAGTTCCAAATTATTGACCTGATCTTAAGTCCTTAACTGAGGGGCCTCTAGGTTTATAGCAGGTCCAACCTCTGTCTTGTATAATGACTCAAAACTCTAAGAAGCTTATTTTGAGTCATTATTTTGGGATTGAGGGGCCTCTAGGTTTATAGCACACATTAACAACAGAGAAGCTTACTTAAAATACAAAGCAAAAAAAAAAAAAAAAAGAAGAGACAAACCTCTTGCATGTTAAGGTCCCAATATTCCTTCTCTTCCATTGCTGTAGCTAATTTATTAAGTTTCTCTTGAAAGGCATGGGCTTCCTCCCCAACAAATTTCTTTTGCTGCCGTTTCACATCCTGAACACCCTGATCATGATGTGCTTTCTTTTGGCCTAACATACATGATGGACAGTACCAGTTCCCTTCTGGTATACGGGCTAGTGGGGGACTCAAGCAGTAAGTGTGGTATTCTGAGTCACATTTGTCACATAGCAGAACACTATCATCGTCCCTATCAATACCACATACTTTGCAAACACCATCTTCCCATGGAGCTTTAGGTAAGCTGTTAGCTGCAGTTAGAATATCATGTAGCTCCTCGTGCATTTCTGAACCAGCATTCTTGTCCGAGAGGTATTTGTCAAATTTCTCAACAAGGTCAAGCACCTTCACCAGCCAAGTAGAAGGGAAATGAGAAGATAAAGGTACTTACACATAACCCTGACTATAATGTTTTACAATATGAAACTATAAAAGGATCTATATATTCAAATCAGCATTAGCGATCACATGAGATAACACACAAAGAATGTGGCGTTTTTTTTTTCAAGTAACAACAGCATTCTTTCTACTTTCTACCATTAGATTATGAAACTAAATCGGATAGGTAAACTAAACTGATGATCGTTTACAACAATGGTCTGACCAATGTAGCTCAAGGGTGCAAACTTAACATTTTTTCTAACGAAAGGGTTATGACAAAACCCATGAATGGAAAATGTAATGGCTATTGGTATTTTGTATAATATCTAGTTATTGTGATGGCATTTGGAAGGGAAAAAAGGGGGAAATAAAGCTGAACAGAAAAGCAAAGATGCAACAGAAAAACAGGATTAACCAACCTCCGTCTTGTATAATGACTCAAAACTCTGAGACAATGCAACAACCATTTCAAGCACATCAGGGCGATCACCAAATGCAGTGTGCAGGTTGCGTATTACCTGCAGCAAAGCATAATGGCAGCATAATTTGACCAGGGAACTTCTTGCAGTCGAAAACAGAATATTAATTAGAACACATGTTTCAGTATTTTTGCACTGCTCAATTAGTTATGCAAATGAGCAGCTTAATTTGCCATGTAAATGAGCAAGTATTACTATAGTAGGTTCACAAAATATCACCCTAAAAAGTTCACAAAATACACTAACTGCTGTTCCAAGTTGTCACAACAGTGCAAACAGAATTCCTTGGATCCACATAAGCAAAACATCCATGAAAAATCTTGCAAAATATATCATGCGCATCATAATTGAATAATATTATAAATGTTAAAGTAAAACATACTTCCTGTACATCCTCATGAAAAGCCTCCCATGATCCGTAGTAAGCTCCCATAGCCAACCTTATATCAATTGTGCGGAAGTCCAAAGGGCGGGACACCATACCAGGGAATCCTAGTATGCCTTCATCCTCATTTTCATTGGAATTAACTAAAGTAGTTCCGAGCAAATTCCCAAAAAGTTTGGATTCATCTGAGGAAATAGCAGAGCGCAGGGCAATACGGCACTTCTTCAAGACAGCCTCTGAGATGGAAATAGCATTTCTCTCTTTTCTTGGCTTTTCTGGATTATGTGGTACTTTTACACGGCATGCTTCTGTCAACACAGATAGAACTGCTTTCTGTAACAAAAAAAAAAAGGATAGTATGCAACCAAATAATATTTTAGGCATAGGGATAGGAATTTCTTAAGAACAAAAGAAACACAAAATATCAGCATGGGCATCAAATTTAATTTAATGCCAGATTGATTTCTTTTGAATGGTGTTTAAGCATGGCCTTGCCATTAGGTGACTTGCTATTCCTCCATCTCAAAATACAACTACTTATCCCATTTTTTTTACGAGCTTAAGGTAGGGTGAGGAATAATTGTGATAAGTTGAGATGAGAAAGTAGGTAAAAGAAAATGGGGAAAGGTTGTGATTGGTTGAGAGGTAGGTGGAGAAGTAGTCGGATTTTGAGACAAATCTGAATCCTAGAAGTAGCTATATTTTGAGACGGAGGGAGTATATTAGTAGAAATGCAATTTCAACAGAGAGCTAATGTCAACATTTTTCCAGCTAAACTAAGCCGTGGAAGCATCAAGCATCATCACATCAACAGAAAATCCGACACAGCCATGAGGGAAGGCATGTGAGCTGAAATTAAGAAAGTTAAAACGGACGACCTACAGCTACAAGAGCTATTAAACCTTGACCAACCAACTAGATAAACATAAAAAGCTCGTTGGACCACCAAAGCCTCTCATCAAAATCCAAGGTCACAGTGGTACCTAGATTGTTCTCATGGGCCTCCCTTTATTCATCACATCATTTTTAGGGAATCCAATAGTCAACATAGTAAAAGCACAAACTACTGGGGAGATACGGAACTAATGCAATGTGTATTACATGATGGATGACAGGAACTCAACAGATGAATTGATGTTGTATGTCAACTTGGCAAGAGCCAAACATATAGAGTACATGAGGACTCCCAAGTCCTAATATAAGCAGAAAAACACATGGTAACAAACCAAAACTAATATGACACCATGCTTTAAATACTCTTAACATAAAGCAGTATTTGAAAATCATTATTTTGCAGAAGACACAGCCATAATCACAGGGAGCATACTAACCTTGGTTGGTCCAGATGCATTACCCTTATAGACCTCTTTACTGATTGAATGCTCCAAAATTTTCCTTGCCCATTCCGGAGGTTTTCTCTCCAAAGATTCATAAACGCATTTTCTAATTCGTGTCCCCACATTTGTTGGTAATTTTCTCACAGGCTCGAGTGACTTTGCCCAGTCAGGCAATGTTTTATTATCAGTAGCAGGCACCTCAGGAGAATCTACCATGTCAGTATCCTTTTGATCCATCATAAAAATCTTACTTTCTTCATTCAGCGGAGATTTGCATATCAAATTTTCAGCCTCCACAAGCAGCTGAAAATACAAGAAGATTATTGTATAAGTACAGCATAAGAAAATTTACATTTTCTCCTTACAGAACACAAGGCTAATTAACATGGAGATTGTATTTCTAGTTTTTTTTAACACAACTGCAGATGGAAATGAAGTAGAAAAAGTTACAGAAAAGTTATATGACAGACAGTAACGCATCCTTCCAGGTCAGATTTATATTCAGAATGATGTAGCTGGACATGTAATTGCTGTAGCTAGGAAATATCAATTTCAGCTGTCATTCGGAACATGAACAAATTCTCTAGTAAAATAATAATTTTGTCGCCATAGACATGATTTAACAGCAAAAGTTTTTAAAAACAGGTAAAGGGGCTCTCTATAGAACCATAGGAAATATCTTCCTAGATTTGCTTAACTGATTATCCTGCATTGGTAAGCAACATCCTTTCTTCTATTATTCATAAAGCGACAAACATAGAGAATTATACAAGCAAAATAAGGGGTTCTCCCTCAAGATAAGGTAAAAGTGTTGATATGGCTGGTAACAGAGAATGTTTTATAGAATTATAATAATGATAAACAATGCAGAAAGTTCACAGCATATTATGAGTATCAAAATTTTTGTCCCGCTGGCTAGTTTTGCTAGCATATCTCTTTTCCTCACAATCTAAAAGAAGACAATATCGTATAAGGGTAGAATAGAAGTACAAAACTTGATAATGTTTAAATGAATGAGTGCAAAATAAAAAATTGTAGAAAAAATGAAGAGAAGATAGCAAATGCCATACCATCTTATATGACTGAAGCAAGCTAAAAGTTACATCGGTGCTACTAAAACAAAAAAGCCAATATTTCATACATGATACGTAAAAAAACTAGATATATTCATTGTAAACAGAAGTTCAGCTAAACCAAGAAGCAATTCCTTACCAATGCATCCTTCTCCATGCCAGCAACCCCAGGTAGTGCACCACACAGAATACCACCATCGCCTTGTAGACAGCGGAATAACTTCACTCCTTCTCGACTTGAAATATCAGATAAATCCATGCACCCACTTATGGACGAAATGGCTAAAATATACCTTCTTGCCAATTCCGGCCAAGTCAACTTGTTAGCTGTTAGCATATCAAACTTAAATTCTTTTGCTGAAATGAGATTCTCAGTGTCTCTCTTTCTTCCACGCCTAGTTTTTGATTCTTTAGGATCAATGTTTGGATCTACAAAAATTGCAACCTTTGATAATAGCTCACCACAAAGAATCCTGAAGAGTGTAAGGTGAACACCAGGCAACACTACACCACTACATCTTCCAAGCATCTGGGCTGCCAATTTATCTTGAGCAGCTTCCTTCATAGAAGAAGTTTCAACAGGAATGAACAAAGACACAATCTCTTCATTACTGGTTAGACCCGATTCACCATTTGAATATGATGTAGAAACATTTGCAGGGGAATTAATCGGCGAAGTGTGATCCCTGTGAATGTCATTTGATAACTTCTCTTTCTGATCTGCACAAATTGGCCATGGGTCAATAAGTTCATCTTCTAGCTGCTCATATGAAGGAATTTCTTTCAGGCCAATTATTTCAGAGAAGCGCCCCAGGAATTCCCATATCTACAAGAAGATTGCAAGGGAATCAGATGAAAGAATTAGTAGATTTGGACAAGTATGTACAGGTACATTCAATCAAATAATACAGAAGTGGAAAACATATGCATAGAGTTATACCTGGAGAACCTCTCCTGCCAACTCTGGCGGAAGCTTATTGCTAATAGGACGTCCCAGAGGAAGTTCACGGATTCTAAAACCACTAGGCTGGGTATGATCCTGTAGCCCAGTCACCACAGATCCATGTCTGCCATATGACATGACATCTCCATTACTCTGACCATTTTTATGTACAACTCTAAGTGAACCACTTGCAACTGTCAAAGAAGAGACAAATTCGGCCCTGTTGCACAAGAACTGGTAATTTGAACAGGCCCTAGATCTAGGAAGAGATTCTACAATTTCTTGAACAAATTCCAAGTCAAACCCAATTCTATCTTGGTACAGCCATTCTTTGAGCAGTGAATAAGTAGGCTCCACATCATTCTCCTTTTCTACAATTCTTGGTATACTGGGCCCATAAGATGAGCAAAATCTAGTTAATGGAGTGTAAGGACCATTAAAGTTCTGACATCCACTCCCACTGTCAAATGAATGCTTTTCAGTACCATGTGTGCAGAAGAACATCAAATGGCCATGTTCCTTGTACATTTTTTCACAAGCTTCCATCATAGCGCAAGAAATCATCCTCCATACTGAGGAAGGAGATGTTCCCTCAAACGTAAACTCGCCAATTTTGTCAGTCCCAGAGAATGACGGTACTGTTGGCACCGACCTATTTGAACTATGCAAATCATTGCAACCTAAAGAAGACATTTTGCTCTCCATATCATTGCTAAAACATGATAAGAAATCTTGATTGGTCTCAGAAGAATCTGATAGGAGCATTAAGATATTATCATCTGTATCATTAGCAGTATCTCCAAGCAAAGTGTTGTTTTCATTTGCTTCTATTGTCTCAGCCTTTCTTGTACTATTTTGAGAGAGAATGGTTGATGCATCTGGAAGCGGGAACACTGAACATGATAGCCTTCTCACCTTAAACAAAGGCCCAAAATTCCCTCCATCACAAACCTCACACTCGAATAGTGAACCAGTAATTCTATCATGCCAGTAAGACGTAAAACCAACTGGCCATATCTGGTAGGAATTATGGTAGCTTGGCCGTTTATCGATTTCTCCCAAACTGGTGATAAAGAAATCACTATATTGAACAGGTAGGCCAACCTAGAGATACACCACAGCAAAGCAATATTGTCAAATTCAGTATAGGAGACAACAGATAAATGCAATTCCAGAAACTACAAATCTGTGCCTTTGGAAAATAACATATGAGAATAGTTTTCCCACATGTACTTGTAGGTCCATTTACTATCCCTGCCATCAATTAATCCTCGACAAGTCAAAATTGATCAAAACTTTCAGATTTTAAACCAGCCATCCTTCTTCTATACATTTGTCACATAAACATTTTGGATGGTAGTATGGTACATGTACATGTGGTTCTGCAATTTCTAAAGTGGATAGTGGATAAAGAGAATTATATAAAATGGACAATAAGACTCACAGTACGCTGATGTGGCCGACGGTTACTATTTTCCACAAGAAATTTTGGAGGCTTTGATGAACTTTTGTTTTCTGTAGAACTAGGCTCTGTTGCTTTTGTGTAAAAAGAAGGATCCATAAAGATATTGGCACTTCCAAGCTCGTGGCTCTCAGCAAACTTGGGTAATGATGATGTCTGTGGAAGATCCCTTCTCTTTCTGCGTAAATGAATTGACCTTTGCACTATGTTTCCATCAGCCATGATATCACGGTCCATGGAAGTAAATTGTTGTCTCATGCTCAGACAATGAGCAAGACCAAATGCTGGTATAAACTGATTCCCATCTGCAGAAGAGAGGAAGTAGTGGAGTTGTCATAAGCTGCACCAATAATGGTCACCTTTGAAGCCACACAGGTATAAGATACACAGCATAAAACACCATGCAGGAGACTTCAAAAATATTGGTAAGGCTCACAAATTTCTGGGAACATGAACTAACATGAAGTTGAAGTTTACAGACAAGCATGTATTATGCCTAACTGAGCAAACAACATACGATGAATTTCTTGAGCAACTATGCACTGAGTATAGCAGCTGGCAGGATTTGATGTTGATGGTTATCAACTTAACACAAAAAAATGTTCTTAAAAAAGTTACAGGGCTTAGAAGGCATAGTAAATTTCCAGCCAAAAGTTTCTATCTCATCTCTCTTGCCTAGATATGATTGTTCTCTTATCCTTACCATAAAGAGAAGTGTTCTTTAAGTGAAGCCCGTCAAAATGTGGCAGCTGCACAGCAAATTCAGTCAAATGTGCTCCATCTGCAGCATTTGTTCTGCAGGAATCAAAAGGATATATTAATTAGCGATAATAGTGTCCATATGACAAGCATCATTAGAAAACTTCCAAAAAATTCAGATAATGTCAAGAAATCAGAGGTGTTTTCCTTTTTACAGATCTTTCAAGTGAATAGTGATAAAAAAACAAGTCACTTGACAAAAAACCCAACAAATATCATTATTCATGTGTAACTACCGAAGAATTGCAACACAATGAACTAACTATAGAGAATACAGCACGTTTTCAGTATAGCACATAAACATGATTCAAACAATAAGGCCCTGATTGGAACACATGGATCAGGTAAATCATTTTATTGTAACTATGCAATCAACATAGATTTGAATCATCTTCCCACAACTAAAATTCCTAGATTTCAATCATCTGATATTATTCTACCCCTACTTTTCTCCACTGATACCAAACAGCACTACATGAAGAAAAAAAAAACCTAAAACGAGCATATTAAAGCCAGATGGTTAAGGCCATGAATAGAACAGTTCCAGAGAAGGATCAACATAGCAAGACACAAATTCAGATGTTATGTCCAAACCAGTAGGCACGATGTGGTGAAGGTTTAGGGCTCCTATGGATATCAAGGATTTTACAAGATTTTCACCAAACTAAATCAATCCCCACAAAAGTCCTCCAAAATTCCTACGTTCCAAAGAAGGCCTTAAATGCTGCAAAGAGTTGCAGATCTATAATTGTTGATACCCTAGATGCACAGCACCAGATGACCAAAGCCACAAACCATTAACCCCTCCGAAATCCTCACGGAACCACTTGTACCACCAACAGAAAACGAAAAAAATCAGATTGAGGCCTAGATCTATACCTCCAGATGGACAGGTTTGCAAATCGCTCGCTGTCCTGTCAGTCCAAGAGAGATTCAGCGTTGAATGCAAAAGAGCGCTGAAGAAGCAAGTTAGATGATCTCTCCCTCACCCTCCCCCCTCTCCCTCTCTCTTAGATGATCTCCCCCTCACCCTTCCTCCTCTCCCTCTCTCTCTCTCTCTCTCTCTCTCTCTCTCTCTCCCCCCTCTTCTCCCTCTCTCTTTTCCACCTATTTTTTCAATACTTCAATTGAGGAGATGGATTGCTAGGAGTCTAGGATAATAGGCCATATATAAAGGGTAAGGAGTCTAGGATGATAGGCCATATATAAAGGGTAAGGTCCAGGGAGTATAGACTCAGTCTACCAACTCCATAAAAAGGCACGCGGAAATTGTGACATCATTAAAATAAAATATATATATATACACTAATAAATTTGATGTCATAATTCCAGCACATATAATCTGACAAAACATCTCACGTTCCAATTGAACAATTCTAAAAAAATAAATTGCAGGGACCTAGTTGAACAATTCTAAAAAAGCCGTTGTGCGGAGAGCTACAATTCTCACGTGCCAAACTCCATCCCCAAAACGGTAAGAAAATACTTTCTTTAATCTGTCCAATCCGATTTTTTACTCCAATCAAGTAGTGGAAAGTTTGCTTTACATTCAAATCATTCATCCATGTGTTTTACTTCCTGATTTCATGTTATTGTAGCCATTTAAAATATGGTTCAACATTGTTTGTCCATCAAGGAAATAAAGAGTAGCTATTTCACTATTTCTAAATCTATACGTTCTTCAGTGACGTGAGAAACGTTTTGTGGTTGTGGTATGTTATTGATTATTAGTTCTATATATGGCCATCTTACTATCTTTTACAAATAGAGATACGCACGATCATATCTTACTAAATTTACAACTAACCACAATTAATCGTGTGACTTGCCATTTGGTCAAGTCGTGGCACTCTAGTCATGTGGCTTGACCAACTTTACAACTAATCGCGAGACTTGATAACAATCGGCAATATGTTGCGCTCAACATGTCATAAGGCATATCCCATTGGCCATTGCCAATGTCAACACCAAGAGAACTCAAGATAAGAGACTTCTTTTTCTTTGACAAAGCCAATGATGGAGCCAAAGGCATGATCGTTTGAGATGGAGTTGGCATGGGTGCCAGCACAACTATGAAAATGCCACATAAAACAACATAACCCACTTGACCAATGTTGATATTATATCTACTATAGATGCAATGTCATTGAAGGTGGTTGTCAATGGATGTTGTGATGTTGAAAGTGTGGATTGTAGAAAGATAGAATTAGGGAAAACGCCTCACACACACACACACACACACACACACACATATATATATATATATATATATAAAAGAGATCCTCGAAAAGATGAGATAGAAACATAAAATATATATATATATATAAGAGATCCTCGAAAAGATGAGATAGAAACATAAAACAATTGTACAATCTACAATTTCCACGATGGTGGCCGAAGTAATAAAGATATGAAGCTTCTTAAGTAATTGCCGCAACCAAAAACACTCTAGGGTGATGTGTGTTGCAGCATGATTCCTTGACACTGAAGCAGGAGATAGTGGTCTGGTGCTTGGAAGACCAAGAAACTAGATCGTCTCCGAGGAGTAGCCTAATGTGGAGCAGCATGAGTTTGGACAACCAGCCCAATCCGCGTCAGAGTAAGTCTGGACCTTGCCGCTGCCAATGTGAAGGCCGATGGAGAGAGTGCCCTTCACGTAGCGGAGAATCCGCTTGATCAACGCGAGATGAGGCTCTCGAGGATCATGCATCAAGAGGCACACTTGTTGAACGGCATACACAAGATCCAGTTGAGTCAGCTTGAGGTAGCGCAAAGTGTCAGCGAGACTCCTGTACTCCGTTGGGTTGTCAAGAGGGGACCGTCTGTGTCAGGCAGCTTAGCACGAGCATCCGTTGGTGTCGCAGTAGAGTGGTACTCGGCCATGCCTGCTCGTTGAAGTAGATCCACGGTGTATTGTCGTTGAGATAGGAATAGGCCGTCAGAGTAGCGCTTGACGGAGAAGTGGAGGTAGCCAAGGTCTATTATGGCGAACTCGGGGTGCAGACATGTAGATATGCCGTCGATGTACAGAAGGTCTGCGAGATCATGCAGCCGAGAGGACACGGCAGCGCTAGGGCATCGGAAAAGGTAAGAACTCTGAATCTAATACCATGTAGAAAGATAGAATTAAAGAGAACGCCTCACAGCTGTGGTGGTGTGGGGGGGGGGAGTTGTGATATATACCGGTAGTTAAAAGAGATTGTCAAAATGAGGAGATAGAAACATAAAACGGCTATACAATCTACACTTTCCTCTAATATGGATACTTGGTAATCTTTGACTTGAGCCTTGGCTCATAACATGGTAAGTACCAAGTGGAGGTCATACAATATTGGCTTGAAGGGGAGAAGCACGTGGCGAGAGAAACTATAGACTTTGGGGGAATACTACTTTGTTGATTGTTCTATCTCAAACATGGGGCCCTGATACGGAAAATACCTCCTACAAGAGCTTATAAGAGGCAGAAATAACTACAAAAGATATCATTCTACATAACATAGAAAAAGAAAATTAGACATCTAAAAAAGCAACTTCTAATCTTTGGGATTGACCACCTCGACTACCGCGACAACCTATGTCTTCCAATTCATTATTGGTTTCCATGTTCTTATCAAACATTTTCCCAACATCTCCTATACAAAAAACAGAAGGCATGTATCTCTTGGCACTCAATTCAAGACAAATATGCCAATCATGATTGGTTCTAATGGGCCCATATGCCTAAGAGCCCAACAGCAGTAACATTTTATCGTCAAATCACTATCATGGAATCATTAGACTACAATAATAGGACCAAAGATGGCCTCCCTTAGTAAAATTATAAAAAAATATAAAGTGTTATTCCACTCAAACACTCATGTCAAAAACTTTTTTGCCAAATTAAATACCTGAATCCAAATTGAATCAACACCCATGTCCATTTCTAATTAGTAATATGTATGTACAATTGCCAAATCGAACACCTAAATCCAAGTCTCGATTTCTAACAAAGGTGCCCACGTCCAAGTAACCTTAAAAGTTAAAATTGAATGGTCTGTACATATATATAACCCATATGCTACAAAATGATGCAGCAAGCCATACTATGCTGCTGTTTGATCAAATGCACATGTTGCAAGAGCAAACAAAATCCTCCCTACATGATGTTAGCCCTCCAAAACAGAAGTCTTCATACACAAACAAAGGACATTCACTTTCACATCATACTACATTTGGTGGAAGTGTGGACATTCACTTTCACATCATACTACATTTGGTGGAAGTGTGGACATTCACTTTCACATCATACTACATTTGGTGGAAGTGTGGAAAAAAAGATGCATAAATCTATTATATAAAACCAATAGCATAGAGACGGACAATCACACTGGCTAGTATAGGCATAAAAGGATTCACCGGACGATTGCAAAAAGGCGGTGATCATTGTAAATAGCAATGGTGGCAACAAGTAGCAAGATGGTGATGAAAAGAAGACTAATATAGTCAAGTCACAACAAAGGCGACAAATCAGAAGAAGGCTAAAAAAGAGGACTCAAGAGAAAAACTGAATTGATGATAACAGGCCATGATAAATGCGACAGAAGAGTAGAGACTGAACTCGGTCCAAGATGGACTGTGATCAACCTAAAAGAAGAATGAGCACAGTACACATCATAAGATCAGATAATAATGGCAGGTGCCAAACCAAGGAAATAATCGCCAAATGTCCTAATTGTGATGAATTTGAAATGGCTTCAAAAAAAATTATAAGGCCATGTAACTTGGATTAAACTAAAAAATCCTTTAAGCATCAAAATCCAGAGAATGCAGAATAAAGTCAATGAAGAAAAGGTGGGATGCGATATCATGAGGGGAAGCAAGTGATACACAGCAAGTCTGTCCATGATGAACAGTAACTCGACAGCACAAGATGCAGCAAGGAAACCTGAATGGTCATTGCAATGAGGCTAGAAGCACCAACACAAGATAATGCAACTGGTAGGTCCAAATGGTGCAATAGAGGTCATCAATGCACAACAACAGTGACAAGATGGTGCAGGCTTTAGATCCAAAATGGAGGATGAAAAGGTAGCCAAAAGTGGCATTGCAATTCAAACACCACAGGGAGCTTACTAGGTGTAAGTGTGTCAATTACATGGGCTCTCCCCTGATAAACCAAAGACTGATTCATTCTGATAGCAGCAACCCCCAAAAAACTAAAGCATTGATTCATTCCATGCCAACTATGGATTGGTGGAGACGTACAGTTTCTTTGATGTAGTCCATCTCTTATGCCATGCTAGGAAAATATGGATTCATGAGGACTCAGTGTAGACCAAAAGCAATATGGTACAGAAGGGAACTAATACAAACTAGTGCTCTAATCTTCTTCACATGCCTTATTTATTTGTGGCAGCTGGCAAGAGCAGATTGGTGAACCCAACTAGCGGTTTTCAGAATTATGCTACGATACCATGTTAGTAGGGAATATATGTAGTCAAACTAATGCATTCATGGATAGACCAGAAGCCAAGTACGCAAAACACATGAGGGCCCATAGTCCAGACCAAAACCAATATGGACTATAAGTAAACTAAAAATTGACTATGATACATGGACCTCCAATCTGCCATGAAGAAAACATGCAGGTTCCTACTTGAATCGACTGAGAATGCAAATTACAAATGACAAAGGAAAGATCCTAAGACTACAAAAAAATAGAATACCATTGACCATACCAAGCAAAGGGTAAAAGCATCATCTGCACAGTGCCATATATCTGGTTGTTCATAGCTTATTGGGAAGAAAAGAGACAAGCAACAGTGTGGCACCTAAATTTAGTAATCACTATAACAATAAGCTATAAAAAGATGAAGACCACTGCCAGAGTGCTAATTATAGGATTGGAACTCGGTCATTTCGGCATTAATCATGCAACAGGACTAAGATCCAAATGCATCAACAGTCAAACAGAGCAGATAACCATGCAACGTAGCATAACAAACACAGATATAAGTCTGTAACCATGGCAAGCAATGAATTAAAACGTCAACCATAACAAAAAAGGGTTCATAGCGTCATCCCACGCTAACGGGTGTGGCTTAGTCCCACCAATACCATACGGTGTGGCTTAGTCCCACAAATAATAATACCATCTGCAGAGCACCAGCATTTCATCGTAAGGCGGCATGATTCTTAGCATTTTTTAAACCAACGGATCAAGTCAGCCGTAAGCAAAAGGAGTTGAGGAAATGAGAGCTGAGATAACTGCCTGGTGACGTCTCTGGTGGCGACGGCGACGGGGTCCTCCGCGTCCGGGGTGCTCGGCGGGGGCACGTTGATGTCGAGCGGCACGGGCCCGAGCTTCCACCTGTTGGTGCGGGCGCCACGCATCTCGCACTCGGGGCATATCCAGTCCTCGTTGGCGGTGGCACGGGGCCGACGCGCGCCGGGGTGCGCCGGCGGGGGAGGGGGCGGGGGCATGAGCGGCGGCCAGACGCGGACGCAGGCGAGGTGGAACCCGCGCTCGCAGGAGTCGCAGACGATGGTTCCCCCGGGCTTCTCGGGGAGGCCGCACGCCGCGCACGGGAGCGTCGGGTTCCCCCGCCCGGCCTCCCCCGGGTGCCGCGCCGCCGGCGGCCCGAACGGCGGCGCCCTTGCCGTCACCGATTCGATCGCGCTCGCCGCCGCCACCCTCAGCGCCTGCGCCTGCGCCACTGCGTCCCGGTGGATCCCCATCGCCACCTCGCGTGCCTCGTAAGGAAGCATCGCCACCTGGTTGATGACGGCGGCGGCGGGCTGCGCCGGGAAAAGAGGAAGAGGAGCCGCCACCACCGCCGCCGCCGGAACGGGCGGCGGAGACGGGGGCGCGGGCGCGGGGGCGGGGGCGGGAGGGGGCGTCTCGCACGGCGGCGGCTCGGGCTCCTCGTTGAGGTCGATGTCGAGATGCGGCGGGCGATCCATTTCCGGGAATGGTGGGATCGGGGTCGCCGCACAAGCTTCGGTCTAGGGCTACGATCTAGGGCATCGCTCGCCCGAGCAGCAGCAGCAGCAGGAGGAGGAGGGTGGGGAGCAAGGGGGGAAAGGGAGGGGAGAAGAAGAGGAGAGCTCACGCGAGTAAGCAAGCACGAGCAAAGCGAGGAGAGAGGGTTAAGCCAAGCCCCGGAGGGGAGAGGGGAATTCGCGGAGAGTCGAGTCGGGGCGAGGCGTGGGGGTGATGACTGATGAGGCTTCCTTTTCTGACCCGTGCAGTTTGCAGTTGTGCCACTGACATGTGGGCCGTAGTATAGTGCGACCAACATGTCAGGGACTCAAATGTAGACTGTAAAAAGTCAGAGGTTTCATTTCCCCGGGGGGAAACGGAAGGGAAGGGACGTGACGCGAGTCACGCGACGAGACACGTGGCGGAGGATGAGTGGGACCAGCGACGTGGGGCATGTTTGGGGAACGCAACCGATGCGGTGGGGCCCACTTGTCGGTGACAGCGAGGGGGAGCGTGGCCGCACGGGTTGCGCGTGCCCGATGGCTGTGTCCGTCCGCGCGGCTGTTTCTGGTGATGCGCTGGTGTTTTTTGGCTGGGTGTACCCGGCTGGTGTACACAGAGCAGTAATACTTTTCCTGTGCAGACTCGATGAACTTTTTCGAAGAGGTAATTGTGGTAAGAATTAGCTGGGTTATTAATGCTTTAATGGGGTTTTTAATGGCACAGATATCAGTATGAGCCCAGATATGAAAGCAATTAATTCATGCTTGCTGTGAATATCTGGTATAATACAGGTGGGTATTAGTGTGAATACGATTTTGCAAGATTATGTGGAGTAATGGTGTTTTCTTTATATGGTTTGTCATAATCAAGATTTTTGGTTTATTAGTAGAAAGTATTAAATTCAGTTTTTTTTTAATAATACTCCCTATGTCCTAAAGAAAAAACCAACTTCTATATATGTGAACATAACCGATTATATACAGATACATAACAGGAGTTGTTTTTTTTTTTACGAAGGGAGTAAGACGTAGCAGCATTTACACGCTTCTAACATTATACGTGGATTGTCAGCGTCCATGCTAAGGGGTCACCAGTTCACCATTAGACCAGGTTGCTTAGTTCGTCAAGACTATACTGGTTATGGGTCAGCGTTTCCCCAGCTTTTAGTCCAGATCCAAGGCCTTGGAGGGAGGCCCACATATCCACCATCTGTTTAGAAAGGAATAAGTTCACTTTAGGTCCCTCAATTTATCGCCGAGTCTGAAATTCATCCCTAAACCGAAATATCAGATACAACGGGTCCCTCAATTTACAAAATCGGATCACCCGAGGTCATAGGCAGTATTATTCCCGGTTTTGGTTTTCGTGGCATGCTGAGTTAGCGTGGGGTCCACGTGGGCCCCATATGTCAGTGACCCTTTACTCTCTTGACCTCTCTTTCTCCCTCCTCTCTGTTCCCATCTCACCAGGGTGGCGGGCGGTGAGGAGTGGTAGTCGACGATGAGTGGTAGCCGACTAAAGGTGGTGAGGAGGATGGCACCGGTGACGGGCACCGACGGTGGGTGGTGAGGAGGATGGCGGCCGATGGCTGGAGCACGGAGCGCTCGATCATCTGAACGTGCTCCAGTGACGTGTAGAGGGAGTCTACCTGTTTCAGGCTACGACCGAACCCCAGCGGGTCGACGACGAACATCTTGTACCTCCCTCTCGCCGCCTCGCTGTACGTCAGGAACACCATCTTCGTCCAGAACACCGACGATGATATGAACCCGTGGATGAACACCATGTCCTTCGTCTCCACTCCACTTGCGTATATGTACATCCTTGTAAGCACCGTCGTCATCAGCTCTGGCAACGCATGCATGCATGGAGAAGTATGGTAGGTTGGTGGTGTGTATTACTTGCGTTGGTTGGAGCTTGGACGTGTACATAAAGGTGGGAGGAGCGGGAGGAGGTGATCCAGGAGTGGCAGACCTTGCAGTCGTAGTCGGACCAGTAGGGCGAGTGGCGGGGGGATGAGCTTGGTGATGGTGGGCTCACGGTGAGCGATAGCGCGATGGGTCCGGACTTCTCGGTGGCATCTAACAACAGCGACGACCGCACATACAGCGTGCCGAAGACGTCCTCCAGCTACATCTTGGCGAACAACGACGACAGCCGCACCATCTTCAGTCACAACGCGACTGCTATTCTCCTCACCGACCGCCATCAGTCATCACCGCCCCGCGCTGTGGTCCCGCGTGCGGTCAGCGCGGGTTGGGGGAGAATGGTCAAGCTAGCTTCCAGTCGTCAGGCGCCATCCTCCTCACCACCCTCCATCGACGCCCGTCTCCGCTGCCGTCCTCCTACCACCCACTGTCGGCTGCTGCTCACCGCCAACTGCTGCTCCTCACCTTCCGCCGTCAGGCGCCACCCTAGTGAGATGGGGACAAAGGGAATGGAGAGAGATAGATAAGTGAAGAGAGTTAAGGTTCACTGACCTGTGGGGCCCATGTGGGCCACACACTGACTCAGCATGTCACGTTAGCTAAACCCGGACATAATACTTCCTAGGATCTCGAGTGATTCGGTTTTGTAAATTGAGGAACCCGTTGTATCTGGTATTTCGGTTGAGGGACAAATTTCAGACTCGACGACAAATTGAGGGTTCTAAAGTGAACTTATTCCATTCAGAAACAAACTCTATGAAAGGCTAAATGCTTCAAATTCTATTTGGGTCAACTGACTCAGGTCGAAGTTGTGCCCCTAGCTGCTCAAAGACGACCACACGTCCTCTATGCTCTTGCTTGGGGCCAACTGGTTGGCTACCCGAGAACTAGGTCATTGCGCCATTTCAAATTGGGACCATGACTCTGGGCTGCATAGGTGCCAGATGTGCCTTGACCCAAACAAGTCAGGGGGAGCAGGTGGGTCACCCCTTCCTGAGGCACACCACATGGTTGTGCTCTAGCTCGGGAAGGTGTCAGATCCCATACTCTAGATGTCAAATAGTGAGATCCCGCCACCGTCTTGTGTGCCATAGACGAACTGGAGATGTATCTCATTGGATATCAGGTACACCCCATGATGAGGTGCGCCAGCTGCAGAGCTTATCCACTGCATTAACTCCAGATTTCGTTAAACTATCTCATCGTATTAATGCAATGAGATATCCTTATCTAAGTCCCGATTTCACACTAGCACAGATTTGCATACGGTGGAGGAGAATCGTGATTGTAATTGGGCTCAGCTTGGAGTCCCATGGAATGTTCTGCTTCTACAGCAAAATCGGTGTGGAGCTCGAAGAGTTGGCCCTGGCTTATAATTGTGAAACAATGTCCTTTGTTTCTCAAAGGAGAGAGAGAGGGGACAACCGTAGAGTATAAAAATACACCTTGAGCCCTATAGAAAGGGTTGTACCGTAGAATCAGCAAGAACTAGGCTAGCTAGCTTGAGAGCTCCTAAGCTTTCTAAGAACTTTGTTGATAGTGATCTAGACAGAAGTAGGGTTATTATCCTTCAGGAGGCCCAACCTTGTATACTTTATGTGTGCTCTTCCTTACTCGTAAGCACTTCCTAGCATATCGAACGCAACCCAGAGCACCTAGTCGATCCTGAACCCATGGTTTACCATGTATGTGGAATTCACGGAGAGTTGAGTCGGGGGCAATGCGTGAGGGAGGAGGATGAGGCTCTGCAATTTGCAGTTGTGTGACTGACATGTGGGCCATAGTAGAGTTGGACCCACGTGTCAGCGACTCAAAGGCAAACTGCATGAAGTCAAAGGGAATGGAAGGGAAGGGATGTGACGCGAGTCACACAACGGGACACGTGGCGGAGGTTGAGTGGGGCCAGGTGACATGGGGCATGTTTGGGGGAACGCAGCCGATGCGGTGGGGCCCACTTGTCGGTGACCGCGGGGAAGGAGTGCGACGCATGGGTTGCGTGTGGTGTCTGTCCACGCAGTTGTTTCTGGTGTGGTGTATTTCGCTGGGCGTACCTGGCTGGTGTACACAAAGAGATGGAGATATTTCAGGGCAGGTTTTAATTAACTTTTTCATGGGCAATTGTAGCAAGTGTTTAATGGCTTTAATGGGGTAGATTTGAAATTATTAAATTCACATTTGCTGTAAAGATTTCTAAATGGGTGTATATTTAATGAGATGCGATTTTCATGGATTAAGTGGAGTAATGATCTTTGGTGTATATGGGTTTCATGATTCAGATTTTTGCTTTATTGGTGGGAAGTATTAAACTCAGATTTTTTTTCTTTTAGTGATACTCCTCCCATTCCTTTTAAGGCATACTAGCTTTTTACACGGCATGTAACGTATATATGCTGATCATTAGTTTATTTCACAGTCCCTCCGTCAAAAAGATTTTTGTCTTACAAAGTCAAATGCATATCAAGCAATAGGCTAAAAGACTACTACACCCTTCATTAATACAGAGAGAGAAGGAGGAGAAGTGTGTATTGGATGGTTATTAAAACAAGAAAAAAAATATAAAGTGGTATTAAGAGACCCCACAGCTAAAGACACTCTTTATGGGAGAAAATCATAGGCTAAAAGATACTCTTTTTAGACAGAGGGAGTAGTATATTGTCAACAACTGTAAAATTAATATCATATAAAAGTATTTTCAAATACGAAACTAACAAATCAACATATGTAACGCTATGGCATGTATTGTAAGTTTGATAATTAAGTTGGTTTTTCTTTAAAAATATGAACACATTATAATTTGGGGCACATAGAGTAATATCTTCGCGTTAAGTGGTTACTAGTGAGTAAAATCAAAACATATGTCTTTTGGTGTGAAAAATGCATAGATAATGATGTCATTATAATTAAATATTATGTTTTTTGGTATGAAAATCTTAGCAGTGATTATCAATAAAAATATCTAAAGATTAATAGTATCCATTCTAGTACTATGAAAATTTATTAGAAATTAGAAATGAGTAAGTATTACTAATATTTAATGGGATTTCAGTTCTTCATGTATCTTAGACAAACATTCATCAAGTAGTCCATAAAAAGTCTAAGTGATAATAAGTTGTCAACAAGATAAAGTATTGCAATATTTGTTTCACTACTAGTTGAATACCTGTGTTTTGCTATGGATAAGAAAATTATTATAATGTTATCTAAAATAAATATTAATATATTTTCTAAAGTATGTTACTCATCAATTTGCTATAGAGAGTGTTAACATCAATTTGATTTTATGTGTGGCTATCCATTTATATTTAATTATTTTTTAATATTAAAAAGTTTAAGGGTGTTTTATAAAATTTACCCGTAGTAAGAGAGCTGGTGAAGCGACAAATTCACTGTTACCATAATTACCTTCTTTCCGCTGGGTGTACGTTAGCTGGTGTAGACAGAGAAGATGATTTTTCCAATGTAGCCTCGATGAACTTTTCCAAGGAGTAATTGTGGTAAGTACTTACTGTTGTTTAATGGCTTTAATGGGGGATTAATGGGATTTTTCAAGATTTTTGTTGTATTAGTGTGAACTGTGAAGTATTAAATTCAGATTTTTTTTTGTAAGTGGTACTCCATTCCAAGATATAAGATGTATTAGTATTTTACACGGTTCTAATAGTGGTGGATAACAAAGGCAACTTAGCTCATTAAGGCTTGATTCATTTGAGCTCGTTATCTTAACGAGCCAGCTCATCTCGTTAACCAACCCTAACAACTTGACTTGCTAGCTAGCTTGTTAACACATTTATGCCACCTTTATAATTAGAAATTTACTATTTAATAATACATAAATATAATAATAAACACTAATTAATAAAGAAATCATTGGATGCAACTAAAAGATGAAGTGCAAGCACCAAATATACGAAAATACGGATCTCTTCTATTGGATAGATAAACGAGCAGCTCGTGAGCTAAGAAGTCTAGCTTAGCTCGACTCATTAAACTGCGAGTTTGAACCGATCCGAACCAAGCTTGATATGAGTCAACCTGAGCCACGAGATTTTGAGCTTTTTTCCACCACTATTCTAACATTATACGTATACTATCAACAACTATGAATTAATATTGCAGGGAATTATTTTCGAATACAAATCTAGCGACATCACGCACATCACGCTAGACCTGTATTATCAATTTAAGTATTAGTCAAAAGTAATATGAACACCTTATATTTTTACATATAGAGTAATGTCTTAGTATTAAGTGGTAACTAATGAGTAAAATGAAAGCATCTGTTTTGGGCGTACCATTAAAATCCTACATAAATGCATAGGGAATGATTTCATTATAATCAAATACTATGGTTTTTGGTGTGAAAATCTTAGAGTGACTAGCAACTAACGAGATCTAAAGATTAATAGTATACATTCCATATTCCATATGGTATACTGTGAAAAATCTGTTACTACAAATTAAAAATGAGTAAATATTAATATTTAATAGGATTACAGGTTTTCATGTATCTTACACAAACTTTCATGAAGTAGTCTGTGTTGCTTAGATGTAGTTGTAACTAACTTATCAATGCATTTGATCAAAAAAATTTTTAATTAATATTGCAATACTTGTTCGTTGTATTAGAGAACTATAGTTGTGCTGTGTATATTTCAGGTTGGGTATATGTACTAGCTGGTGTACACGTTAAGAATGTTTGCAATGCTGCTCAATCCATTTTTCTGGAGAATGCGTGGTGCAACTGTAAATCGATGCTTAATGGCTTTAACGAGAGTTTCTTGGTGGAGTAGAACTATTTATTTCAGACTTGCTATAAATATTTTTATAGTAATTTTTATATCTGATAAGATTATGTTTTCAATTAACTTCTCAGAATAAGGGTTTCTGTTGATTGATTTGATGTAAATATCTTAGTATTTACTAATGAAAAAGAAAAAAAAGGAAATTCATTGAGTTTTATCATTATATGCTATAAACATTTTTTTAAAAATGTGTAGTATGTTTTTTGAGGTTCGATAAAGTTTACTCACTTGAATATTATAATTATTACTCTCTCCAGTTTTTAATGTTTGACGAGTTGACTTTGGACATATGTCTGTCCATTCTTCTTATTAAGTATTATGCAAATATTATTTATTTTTTGCAATTTGTTTTATCATCAAATGTATTTTAAGCATGGCTTATGCACAAATTTTTTAATAAGATGGATGGTTCATAAGTTAATGACGCCAAATATTAATAATCGGAAGGAGTAGTTATTGTCATTTCTTTTACTCAGAATATCTGAGTGGTAAATGATGAGTAAATCCGATACACTGCAATATTTATTTTAAATATACTATAAAGATTCTATACAAATGCATTTTTCAGAGGCTAGAAATGTTTCTTTTTCCAACGAACATTTCTAATGTCCCTTTTTTCAGTAGTAAATGATATTTAGAAGAAATAGTTAAAATTTCAGGAGTTCAAAATACAACCTAAAACGGCAAAATTGATGCTGAACACATATATATTTGTTACAAGCATCGATATGGTACTACAATTTATAAGAGTAATATCGAGATACTATTACTCATCCATGTCACGGTTTAAGAGTAGTATCGACATATTACTCATCCAAAGATTTGCATAGTTCAACAGAAATAAAATGATTTATCTTCGGATATCAAAATTTACAACCATATGGAGGAAGTGATGCCAGGGAAAAAAGGGAGTGCTGGATAACAAAGTACAAAAAACTTCAATCCTTTTCCCAGATTCTGCCCACTACAAAAAGTTCAATCTAAAAGTAACGGTTAATGCTAGCATAATCAGTAGGCAAACCATACTTCGAGCTAAAACCACCAAATAAGATCATGTTCACACATTATCTTATAAAAGATACATGATGGCATTGCAGAGGTTCCACTAGAACGAGTTCATAAAAGGGCAACAAAAAGCACAACATAATTTACACTTGAGAACATATGGCAAGGGTTTTTATGCTGCGATAGGGACTTTGCAGGTTGCCTTGTTGTGCCCATAACCCTTACACCTGCTGCAGCGTACCGCCCTTTTGATTGCGATTCGAGGATCAGCTGGCTTTTCCTTTGGTCTTCCAACCTGACGCCGGGTTAGAATCGGTGATTGATGTAATGCTGTGCCTTGTGATGGGTCAGTTGATGGAGTAGCCACAACAATATCAGGTATTGGATTGATTGACATGGCATAGGTCAAGCGGTAGCACTCTGTTGTGAAATACTTGGCACAGAAGTCAAGTGGGTTTTGATCAGTGCGCTCAAACACCGCAATTGCATGTGAGCATGGGATCCCAGAGACTTGCCACTTTCTGCAGGTGCAGTCCCATGCATCAATGTTGACAACATTGACAGCGCCATCGCACACCTCAAACACATTATTATTGTTTCCGTCATTGCCTGTTGAGCAAACAACACTGTGTGTAAGAGCTTTGCCCATTTCTTCCTGAATTTTCTGATTGGTTGATGGAGTTAGCGGTTCGGTCCATGAATTCGAATATTCCCTGCGCGTATACATCATCTCCATCAAGTTGCATCTGATTGTATCAACCAACTGCACTACTGAGAGCTCATATCTACTGGGGATCCACTGAAGAATTGTCTCAGGAACATTGCATGTGTACTGGCCAAGTCGCGACCCCTTGAAGAAGGCATCTGACCACTTCTCAGGTTTAGTCTCCAAAAGCCACTCAGCAAGCTTATCAGATTCAACTTTTATGAGTTCAATAGACTGGTTGAATTCATCAACTTTGCATGAATACATGGCTTTCTTAACATGCTCAACCATTGTATCTTTTAGTTCTTCACTCCAACTGTCATCCAATTGTGCCTTAAATTCTTCAACAAAATAGTTGACATTGTAGCCATGATAACTATCTGGAAACATAAGAGAGACCTCATCCAATAGACCACATTTGCCATTTGATATGAATGTTAGTTCTCCAGACACAGGCAATGAAGCTTTTAGCTGTTCAAGAAACCAATGCCAATTTTCTTGACTCTCGTCGTCCACTACAGAGAGTGCAACTGGGAACATATCGCCTTCACCATCAACTGAGGTAGCAGCCAACAGCTTCCAATGCTTGTTCGGTTTCACAGATATCACATCAAGAAAGAGGAGAGGTCTGCAGCCATGCACAAAACCTTGAATGGAGGCATGAAATGCAACAAAGAAGCGGAATTTTGAATTTTCCAAGGCCTCTACTGTTGCCGCACTTCCAGGGTTTGTCTCGACAATCCTTTGGCAAAACCAAGGAAGCTGGTTGCATGCCTCTTCATGTGAACTGTATAGTTCTTTTTGGGCTATTGATTTGCCTCGCCAAGCTTGGGAGTAATTCAGGCTTAGCCCATATTCCCGCTGAAGATCATTAGCAATATCTCTTGGCCTATAGTTTGGACTATCACGCAATTTTTCCTTAATAACACTGGCCACCCACTTTTGAGACGCTAGACGATGACTTTTGACTGACTCTGATTCACATGTATGACTTCCAAAAACTTTCTTAATCATGAAATCCTTCTTTGCAGGAGACTTGGATGCATGTATACGCCATGGACATCCTTCAGCGGTACATTCCACGGTGACACGAGAAGAGTCATTCTTGACAAATCTGTAATGGAACCTATGTGCAATGGCATACTTGTGTAGTGCATCGCGGAATTCTTTCGGACCTTCAAACACTTGACCAGCTCCAGTAATCGCATTCTCCCAACTTGCACAAATCTTTTGCCTCTTAGATCCATCTGGAGTAGTTGCTATTACAGCATGATCCGCAGAAGCAGCAGGCACCACTGCAGATGTTTTTACCCTGAAAAAAAAATGTCTCATGTCATTTTTGGATATCCACTTACGAAGATGTTTATGCCAGTCAGAAGGGTACCTGTTGTCAGCCTTCTTCATGACATAAATATATGTTGTCTCTGACTCTGCATGGAATTCAACCATGCGTTTTAGGTCTTTGTCATTGGAAATTGAAATCAAAGTCTTGTTATTCCTCGGAAGGAAGTACTTGAACACATAGGAGTCAAGTTTGAGGTTATTGAGCGTTGAAGATATCTCATGTTTGAATGTTTTAAAAGTCCAATCACTTTTCACATGCATCGCGTGCGCCTCTCCACCAGAATAGGACATCTGCCCGTCATCATCAGTTTTGAATTCTCCACCTACTTGAAGAACAGCCACTATCTGTTTGCTCCCCATGACTTACAATTTCCTAAGAAGAGGTTCAATGAAAGTGTTAAAATGATTTGCAGAATTAAGGATGTATGCTCAGCAAGTTAGCCTACATGGCAAAGTATGTATTGTGCAGCCAATACCTGTTTACCAGTTAAAGGCAGTGCATCAAGTTCAAGATATTATCAGGCTGCCATATTGCCGAGTGAAAAACTTAGAGAGACACAAGCAGCAGGCCATCCTTAAACAAATGGGCAGGACATAAAAACAGCATCCAGTACATGAATTATCTAGTCTCACTAGAATAATACTACTATAATCTATACCACTATATTAACTGAGATACAGACAGAAAGTAATAACAGAACATTTGTTTTTTTTTTACTGAGTTTCCTGAAATCCTAATCCTTTTAAGAAGCCAACACTTAACTACTTAGGCAAATGAGTTTTAGACAGCCAATCCTAGATAACCATAAAATATATATTACCCTATGTTCAGGTCCATATCGGTTGATTAATTTTGCACGCACCAATTTAACATTTATGTAAGTGTACTTTTGGTACTGGAATGCTGGGAATGCACAGGACTCCCTAATTTCCATGTTACTTTTACATATCCCCTCCATTGATATAGGTTTCAAAATTTCCGGACTTAGTTTCAATTAGATAAGACTTGCAGGACTTTGGCAGAAACTCTAATCTATCCATCACTCCCTTACTTTCTCTACATTGCTATACAACAGCTTATTATTGGTAGAGAAAATATTCTTCTTACCCCTTATCCTCCCAACAGTTTAATTTAGTTATAACTCAAAACAAAAAGTCCAGTTCGCCACTAAATTTAGGGCTCCCAGTGCTTAAACGGAAGAATATGGAACTGAGTATTCTATCACATAAAGTGGAAAACTTGAAACTGGAGCAAATGATCCATTAGTTTCTGGACACAATTTTTGCCACCGTGGTGACATGATGATTACTCATCAGATCCCAAACCTACGACCAAACGTCAGTGATCCAACACCCTAATCCCGTCTCCTCTCCATCCCCGGGAGAGAAAGATTACGGGAAACCCTCACAAAATTCACAAATTCTACCCATGAACAGCTCAATTTCTAAACATCCATTCAAAAGCAAAGAAGCCCCCAACTATTTCCACAAATTCTTTCCATATGCCATTATATTTACATATGAACGCACGAAATGAAGCCCCCAATTATTTCCACAAATATTTTCGATATGCCACAATATTTACATATGAACGTACGAAAATTTTACCGGTCTCGGTGAAGCTTCACAGTTGCAGCGGGCGCTTGACGGAGTCGGGGATGCAGTAGTCGCGCCTCCGCTCCCTCTCCACCACTCACGCCGCCGCCGCCGCCAGAAACCCCCCCAAATCACGGCCTCCCCGCGCGCCTCACCTCGCCGGAGGACCCAGCCCGCGAGCACCGGCGGACGGAGCGCCGCCGGCCACCGTGGCTGGCGCGCGTGCGGCTAGGCTAAGCTAGGGTTTGGAGCTCGTGCTCGTGCGCGCTGCCGCCGCCGCCGGTTAGGGTAAGGGAAGGGGAAAAAAAAGGGAAAATACTACTAGGTCCCTGCACAAATACAGAAATTACAATCTTGTCCTCCTCGCGTGGGCCGGAATCGCTGCGGAACTTTACAATCCGGTCCTTCTCGCCCATTCTGGGCTCGTGGGCTGAAATAGCACGAAATTTTAGTAAGAATCCGAATCTGTCTTCCTCCTCCCGACCCACCCCGTCGCCGCCGGCGACGACTAACCCTAGACCCGCCTCCCCCTCCGCCGCCGGCCACCGCGCGAGGTAACAACCTCTCCTCCTCTCCTTCCCGCCGCCGAGCTCGCCATGGGGAGCAAGGGGAGGGCGCCGCCTTACCACCACCGGCCGCACGCGGGGGCGGCGCACGAGATGATGCACCGGGACCCGTACGGGGCGCCGGGGATGCTGCCGCCGCCGGGGGGGCCGTTCCCGTACGACATGCTGCCGCCGCCGCCGCCGCCGGAGATCCTGGAGCAGAAGTTGATGGCGCAGCGAGGGGAGCTGCAGAAGCTGGCGGTGGAGAACGATAGGCTGGCGATGAGCCACGACTCGCTGCGGAAGGAGCTCGCCGCGGCGCAGCAGGAGGCGCAGAGGATGCAGGCGCAGGGGCAGGCGGCGAAGGCGGCCGAGGAGCAGGAGATGAGGGGGATCCTCGACAAGGTCGCCAAGATGGAGGCCGATCTCAAGGCCTGCGAGCCCGTCAAGGCGGAGCTGCAGCAGGCGCACGCCGAGGCGCAGAGCCTCGTGGTGGCGAGGCAGCAGCTGGCCGCCGACACGCAGAAGCTGAGCAAGGACCTGCAGAGGAACCTCGGCGAGGCGCAGCAGCTCCCGGCGCTTGTGGCCGAGCGCGATGCTGCTAGACAGGAATATCAGCACCTCAGGTGCGCTATGAAACGCTCCACGATTGTATTTTAGTATGAATTTACTTAGTTTGTGACTGACATCGATTCTACATTAACCGGTTAAAATCTCAGGGCTACGTATGATTATGAAAGGAAACTCAGGATGGATCACTCCGAGTCACTGCAGGTGATGAAGAGGAATTATGACACCATGGTTGCTGAGCTAGACAAGCTTCGTGCTGAGCTGATGAACACAGCTAATATTGACCGAGGAGGTATTTTGTTTATCTGTTGTTCCATTTTTTACCACCATTTTTGGGTAGCATATATAGAAACCCATGCTTTGCTTCTGTGATTTTAACACCACGAGACATTTTCTATGTGCAGGTATGCTATACAATACTAATACCGCTCAAAAGGATGATGGTGCACCTAGTCGTCCTGTTGGACAAATTGCTTACGATAGTGGTTATGGAGCTGCGCAGGTGAGCTTTATAACTACTAAAATAGATAACCAACACATAGTGCAACTTATTATTTTGTGAAGCATGTTTCATCTGGATGACTCTGCATCTGTGCCGTTTCATCACCATCACAATTCCTCTAGGCAAACCTCACTTCTGCATAGCCTTAACTTCAGAATTTATCTGCCATGGAATTGAGCCTTTTTGTTGTTATACCTTCATGGATTAGTCTATTATGAAAGCACTTCTACCATGTCATTGTTAGTTCCGATGTCACTGGTTTAAGCTTTTTTATTATCATTTTGCTAACTTTTGCTGGTAGTTTTATTTATTTATATGATTGACATCTTATTTTCAGTCCCAAATATCAAATTTTTATTTCACACTTGTGTAATTAAATTGCATTTATTTGCACAATCGGGTACCCCTTGCCCTTTTTACTAAGCTGGTTTTGCACTTCTTGGTTTCAAAATTTAAGACTTCAAGGTATGGCACTGAATTTTACAAAATACATATTGTACCCGTTTATTCAAAAATCGTTACACCTACTGTAGAATGAGTTCATAACAAAGATGCGATTGAATCAAAGATCTGGATCAAATCCTGAGCTCTCATGGGCTCTCAATGCAATTTCTCATAGGAAGTACAGAATACCATAAATGAATGGTGGACCAACTAGCTTTTGCTTTTGTTCATTGATGCCTTTGTTCATTTCTTTTCTGTCCTGAAGTTAATGGATGCTTTTCTTGCAGTGCACCCTGGATCATAAAGCAATTACCGTACCTTTTTCCCTGTAGCAATGACAATTTCAATTTTGTCTTCTGCTTTTCTAACTGGTGCTGGATCAATTTTTATGTATTAGTAACGATGGAATTTCAAATGTTATTACAGGGAAGGACACCACCTGCTGGACTGGGAGACTCTTTAAGCGGAAACCCAGCTGGCACAGCTCCTCGGACTGGATTTGATCCATCAAGAGGCAATATGTATGACGCTTCTCGTATTGCTAGCTTCAGTTCTTCAAAAGCTGGAGGACATGATGCATCAAGGGGTGCCACAGGCTACAATTCTTTGAAAGGTGCTGGATATGATCCTTCTAAAGCACCTGCACTTGGAGGACAGGCAACAGCTGCAGCTGCTCATGGGAATACTGCTGATTACTATGGATCAAATCAGGCAACACCACCTTCATATGCTTGGGGACAAGCTGCATCCGCTTATGGATCTACACAAGTGCCACAGTCACATGCGTCTGGGCCTGTTCAATCGACATCCTACAGCGCAACAACAGTGCATAACTTTGGCTCTGCCCAGGCTTTACCATCATATGCACATGCACAGGAGCAACCTTCATATGGGCACACACAGCTACCATCATCGTATGGATTAGCGCAAGCACCATTTCCATTTGCCCCAGTGCAAGGGGTGTCACCCTATGGGTCAGGTGCGCAGCCTCCGCAGTATGGAGCTGGGCAAGCAGCAACTAATCCTGGCAGTGCTTATCAAGCCCCTCATGGACGTAAATAAATCGGCAAAAGTTGTCTACTGATGAATTGTTAGTGGCAAAAGAGACGTTGCACTGATTTGTACACCAGAGTTCAGTTTCTTTTCCACAGCTACCAAATCTTGTCGTTTAACTGATCTGAGGTGATTCCTGAATATAGTCTGGAGAAGTAAAGCTCTGCGAGATGCTATAAAGTGTAAACTTGTCGTCGGTGTGTTAACTGCCTTTTTTTTTATACCCTCAAGCCTCCAGGTTAGGCAACCAACGGAAGCATGAATTCTGACAAGAGCTGTAACTGTTGATTTTTATTTGATTTGTCAAAGTTAGTCGATTGTTTGTCATTTCAAATGCTGCTTGTATGATATGAGATACACAACTGCTAGTGCTGGGAGGTTAATAATATGCTCATGCTGGAGATTCTCAATGTTTATCATGCATATGCATCGTTCAGTTTATCCTGTAAATGCGCATGCCCAGTATGCAATGCATCTGACATGCCTAATGACAGCCTCAATGGCATATGGACATATGGTAGAAACTGAAAAAGTTTGTAAATTCTGAACTGGAGTTACAGCCTCCTGTTGTGCTCTGGTTATCAAATTTTTTATATAATGATCTAATTTATTGAAAAATAATCAGCACTAGATTGGCTGCATCGCAAAGACAAAAAACAGTTTATTCCTTGATGATGTTCTTTGATGATGATACCTCGCTAATCAGCGATAAGCTAGAGGAACAGCAGCTAGCAAAAGGTACCTACCTGGAACAATTTCAGTGGCATAGGATTAGGACACTACGTGAACGCAAGTAACAGCCACCCGTTTCACTAGTTACAGCAGAATGACAGATTGAACAGCACACATGAATCCCTATCTGCTGCAATATAATGCACTATAAATCCAGTTTTTTTTCTTTACCTCAGTGCACCAGTGAAAAATCTGAAGAAAATTCGATCGAAACGTCTCGTGAACCGCGCAATTCAGCGGCCATGGATGCACAGAAAATTTTGCCAGGACAAGTCAAAATTCCAGCTAGAGTTCTTGGTGCCGGCACTAGTATATCTATGGCTCATATAAGCTTCTTGCTGAACTTGAGCAGAATAAATTCATACACACTTTACAGAAAAGCAGAGGAGAAAAGACTGAAATTTGTTCTAACTCTACACACAGGGGAATATGATAGGGCCTATACTGCCTCAAGTTTAAACTCAGTATTATCAGGAATCATGATCAGGAGGGGATAACAATGAAAAGAAAAGAAGCTTTTTACAGGGCAGTTAGGACTGTACAAGTGAAACTCTGAATTTAATTCTCTGATAAGAAAAGGGATCACTGCCAAACTCTCCTCTCTGGG
This sequence comes from Oryza punctata, assembly GCA_000573905.2. Lineage (NCBI taxonomy): Eukaryota > Viridiplantae > Streptophyta > Magnoliopsida > Poales > Poaceae > Oryza > Oryza punctata. The sequence goes on along the minus strand of CM002489.2, from coordinate 4,873,577 downwards.
GGTGCTTTATCATAATATTCATAAAGGCAAAATCTTCTTGCAACAGACAATGGTTGATAAGGTATAATGTTACTGTGCAAATTTATTCAACTTGTGTCAAATCGCTCGTATAATTCGTTTGATAGCGCAATAGCTTTAGGAAAGCTGATCCATTAAACCACTTGATGATGGATCCATTTGAAAATTGATTTCTTCGTAATCTCGTTATATTGCTTTTGCGATGATGCCAGTCAACATCTATGTTGTCTGTCTAGAAAATATAGGTGTCATTTAGAAACATAATAGATGTACGGTTAATAATTTTGTTAAATAACTCTTGTAACAATATTGTTTGGGCAACAGTGCAAGGTTGCATAATTAATAAAAAATAACCAGAATATACTAAATCTGGCAGTTGGTTAAATTTCGTTTTGTCAAAACAGGTCATTGCTTTAGCTCTTTTAATAAAGAAACCACCCTAACCTCTTACAGCTTGCTTTTCCCCTCAGAATTGCACATCGGGACCTCATAAACTAACTGAGATATTTCATACTCTCCATGTTACTCTAGTGATGATGCTTGCTTTATACTTTCTAGGTTCTGTAAGTAGTTACCACCATTTGTAAGATTCTATTGTTGTTCATTTGTTCGGCACGTACAAAAGGAAAGGAGGCGATAAATTAGTGATAGTTTGATCAAAAGGGGTAAACACTTTGTCATATTAAAAGAAATCTCAGTTTTAAAAGTGACAAATATCTTAATTAATCCCCTCTTTGTTCTCTTTGGTTGCTATCTTTCTTTGGAAGCCATGAACTCACTCTCCTATGCCAAGATTCATCTCTAGCTACGGCTTCCAATGCCATCTGGACACAAAGACATACATATGGTTCTGCATTATTGCACTGAGAATCCAAATTAACTAATCTAACAGAGATTATGACATGAACATATCTATATCTTTACATCTAAATTTGTAGCCCTCGCCTAACAACTCCGGACCTCTTCTCATCATTAGGATTCTGCCTAAAATTTGTTATGCATGATCATCCCAACATTGCGATTACAGCAAGAACGCATTACATGTACGGTGAGGGCTAAATTAAGTAATGAGCCAAAGGCCTAAAAGCAAAGAGATCTTGCAGTTTGCAGCTTGTCTTCTAATACAACTAGGCAAAAATCTATCTGTAGAAGGCACTTGGGAGACTGCAAGACTGGAGCTGTATGCAGCAAAGCTTCTACTGCAATATGCTGTATGATATCCTTCTTGGGTTAATTGCATCCATGCCACTGCAAATTTATCATATTAGAAAAAATACCACTACTATTTGCGATATCGGCTGGATGCCACTGCAATTTTGTAAAATTGGATCCATGCCATCACCGTCACGTTTTCCGTCTTCATATAGACCCAAAATACCTTAGACGTGGGACCCACATGTCAGTTTCATCTTCTTTCTTCATCCTCCCCTCTTCCCTATCTCTCTCCTAGCTCAGATCCTCCATGGCAGCGCTGCTTCAAGGTCTTCACGGTCGTCGACGCCTTCAGCCAGCCGCTCAAGGACGTTGTCATCGCGAACCTCCGCACGGCTGCGCCCACGCGTCCGTTGCCGACATCGTCAACCTCGGTGTCAACAAGTATTACGTCGCCACCGCCGTCGCCTGTGACATCACCACCTCCTCCTACGATGCCGACCCCATGCTGGAGGCCTGCGGGGTCGTGGTCTACGGGGGCACGGGCGACGCCATCCTCACGCTTGCAAAGTCCTCACGCTCTCCGGCATGGTCAGTTGGTCACCCTGCCCACCGTCGCCGCCTGGCTTGCCACTCCGGTCCGTCGCCCGTGAACTGCCTCCGGCGATGCCCTCTAGCCCCGAGGACATCTGGCGCTTCTTCAACTCCGCGCCCGCCGAGATGGCCGCCAATCCTGCTCGATCAAATAGTTCATTCATGCAGTTTGATCAGATCAGATCATCGGAGAGGAGGGAAGGAGATGAGATGGCGATGTCGAACCTGCCGCACCCGCCGTCACCGACGTCCTCGTCGTTGCTGTCCTTATCGAGGTTGAGGAACACCGCGAAGATCCTCGCCACCACGTCTGTGTCATACAGCGTGTGCTGCTACTGCCCCGCCCTGTTAAATATGTGATCCGAATTTCAGCATGCAATATATTCGGATTAGTTTTCTAATAGAACTTTGTATTATAGGATTAGTTTTCTACTAGGACTTCGAGTCTTTGCCTATTAGGACTCCTAGATTTCTCCTATATATATCCCTTGTAAGCCGTATCGGGAGAGTGTGATAGTCCAATGTATCCCTTGCGTTTGTATCCAACTCCTCTATACTGATTATTGTCGGTTGGTGCCCGTGGTTTTTTCCCGTAAGGTTTTCCACGTTAAATTCGTATCTCCGTTGTGCATCTATTTTCTTAACAAGTGGTATCAAAGCATTGGAGATCCGGTCTAATACCACGCGCTATCATCGCCGGTTCGTCGCTCCTACCTTCCGATCTCGTCGAGTTGTTCGGCTAGATTGGCTTTGTATCGAAGTCGACACGGAGTCGACTGATCGACTCTGATCTGTGCATGCTCCAGAGCAAGGAGAAAAGCAGTAGTCCATGCGCAACCACGTTCCCAAGGGAAGTGGAAAAGTAGCGATCGTTGCCCTGTTACGTGAAAATTTTCACGCTTATTTGCTATGAACACACAGCCACCTACAAGGAGAATTCTAGATCTACGCTGCGTGCACATGTCCTTCGTACTGGGAATCAATTCAATTGCAGTGTCGTTAGTTCAATTCACTCTGTTTGGGTGAATCCAAATTCACGTTCAATTGCTCCGTTCACAAGCCAAGCTTACCAGGAGGTTTTATTCGAAGATCAGATACTTTGTTTTTACACTCAGAGTGTTTCGCGTTTCTGCTAGGGTTCCACAATTATACCAGCAGATTCAGGATTTTATTCCTAAGGCGAGTTTGAAGTTTGATCTACCGCTTCTGGATTGATGCAATATTCTCGTTATGGCATGTGAAGATGTAAGTTAGCACATCTACTGCGGAGGAGAAGTTAATACTATTGTGCACCAGTCTATCAGTTGCTCATATATGTATCATGACATAAAAGCGAAGTCGTCGAGAGTGTGCCTCGAGGTTCCTGTCCAGATCATTGTGGAAGTGGTCAAATTTCCAATGGAATTGATGCGTCCGTTTTCCCAAAATACCAGGAGGTTTTGTCAGGAGATCTAAGTACTTCATTTTGAGCACAACAGTTTCGCGTTTCTTTTACAACAGATTCAGGATGTTATTCCCATGGCGAGTTTGTAGTTTGTGCATCAGGTTTCGCGTCTCTGCTAGGTTCATACAGGTTTATACTAGCAGATTCAGGATTTATTCTCAATGGCGAGTTTGAAGTATGGTCTGCTGGATCAAGGGTGTTACAGTATAGTCATCAAGACTATTTGGTGCGCGGTGATTTGGAGATTATTTGGAGATTGAAGATTTTTTATGCTATAAGGGAAATTCGTCTCAAGGTGGAGTTTATGTGATCCGAATTTCAGCATGCAATATATTCGGATTAGTTTTCTAATAGGACTTTGTATTATAGGATTAGTTTCCTACTAGGACTTCGAGTCTTTGCCTATTAGGACTCCTAGATTTCTCTTATATATATCCCTTGTAAGCCGCATCGGGAGGGTGCGACAGCCTAATGTATCCCCTACGTTTGTATCCAACTCCTTTATACTGATCATTGCCGGTCGGTGCCCATGGTTTTTTTCCCGTAAGGGTTTTCCACGTTAAATTCGTGTCTCCGTTGTGCATCTATTTTCTTAACACGCCCCCGCCGCCCCTGCCGCAGCAACATACCCGACAGTGACGAGGATGTCCTCCAGGATGGCCTGGTCGAGCTGCATCCCGATCTGCTTCTCCAGGTCGGCCCTGCAAATGCTTGACGCCGACATCGCCATCACCATCTTGAGGAGACCTGACAGGGAAGGCCATCGGCGCGGGGCTCGAAGAAGACTGCGACGGTAGCAAGCCCATGATTTCACGGAAGAAGAAGAATGAAGAAGGAAAAAGACGGAAGGGATGGAAAATGTGATGGTGATGGTACGGTTTTAATTTTACAAAATTGCAGTGGCACCTAACCAATATCGTGAATAGTAGTAGCATTTTTCTAAATCGGTAAAGTTGCAATGGCATGATCAAATTAATCCTATCTTTCTTCTTTGGGTGGTTAGAATCATTTACATGGCAGAATTCCCTTTTTGACTGGTCTTTCTCAGTGATCAATGATCAGTAGTAAACTGGTATAGTCTATACTATACTGAATTACAGATAAGTATAGAGAATTATACGCGGTATAGCTAAAGGGAGCAGGAATAATTTGCTCTAAAACTTTTTGCCTGTCTACTTGTTAGGCACCGAACATGGTACTGAATTTGAGGTAATGTGAATGCTTCTTTTTAAGTATTTTTTTTGTTTAGAGTTTTGATTAGGACGTAAGATCACGGAATTGCATGCTAATCAAGATTTGTTCCTCTTGTTCTCCTAAACAGGAGGTATTGGTCCCTGACTTGTTAGTCCTGAAGGTAAAGAGGTAGGCCAAATCTTGGCCATGTCTGGTTATTAAAATGGCCCTGAAATGACTAAACATGTTAGTGACCCTAAGATGCTGGCTTATCGTCATAAACTGCCTTATCTAAACAGTTTGTTCTTGCTTCCCTTATCTGAATTTACTTTAATCAGTGCCCTAATGGATGATGCAAAGAGTCACTGCATGCTGTGGAAGCTCAACTGGGATATTGCTCCAATGATTAGCAGTTAAATATTCATGTCATTTCTAATCCGAGAGGAATGAATTGCTGCACAGCTAGATTGTTCAGAGAACAACTCCTGAAGTCTGAATGATCCTTTTTGGCAATTTTTTTTTTTGGCAACTGTAATTGTACAGTGTACTTTCAGCATCAGGGAAGAATGCATCCTTGCATTGCTGCACAGCTAGATTTGTTCGGAGTACAACTCATCCTTTTGGCAATAGTTATTTTTTATTTTTATCTTTTTTTTGGGCAATTGTGATTTTACAATCTACTTTGAGCATCAGAGAGGAATGCATTGCTGCACAGCTAGATTATTCAGAGAACAACTCGAAGTCTGAATGATCCTTTTGGCAATTGTGATTTTTACAATGTACTGTAAGAGCATCACATTCAGCTGCACATTACTAGTACTAAGAAAATGATTTTTTTTCTTGCAACCCAAAGATCAAAAGAGTACCTACTACACCTAATTGTCCGGTCAAAGAAAGAGGGTGGTTGTGGTTGATTAGAGGTAAAAATTATGCCTAACTAATAGTAGCATGCATGCCAGATAATTTGCTTTCTCCTCTTGCTTTTGGCTTCTAGGACCTCCATCAGAAACTTCTCTTCTTGATTAGCAAAAGAGAAAACTTAACATTCACTGATCTCCCCAACAAAAATCACATTCCAATCAGAAGTTGGAGGCAGTTTTTATTGGTAATGCATGCTATATGAAAGGCTAAAGATAAACACCACATTTATACTAATCCAAAATTCCAAATCATACTGGAGCATGCAAACTTTGAAGATCCACAACAACTAACTGCAACAATGCATTTCAGAAATTTCTTCTGTGACTGTAACTTCAGAAAAAAAATTCATTTGAACAGAATTCAGAAGCTCACCAGAATTTGACTCCCAGAAATGTTATCCATAGTGCACCTTTTTGTTCTATAGGGAATAGTTAGTTTGTCATCATGTTGTTTGCTGATTTTTTTTTTAAAAAATGCATTTAACTGTAGCCACAGTAGACTGATATTTCGTACTAGTAGGCCATAATCACTGTAGCAGAAGATCTAGGCCATTCTTTTCGCAATCCAATCCAACGGTTGGAATTTATCCCAAGACAGGTGCCTTTTTATACTGTACGTACGGTAGGGAATCTTCTTGTACCGCTGTAGTTACATTTGGTGTATTAGCTTAATTATTAGGGGCCTATCTTGTCCTAGCGTCTAATTGAGTGATTTTACGGCTATTAAGAAAATATCGACTGTCAAGCAGCATGATTCTAATCTTCTGGTACCTTAACAATTATCATTTTTTTACAAAACCTACTAATAGTACGTTGCCAATGATCACACACACAATATATATATATATAGAGAGTTAGATTTGGATATCGACATGGTTTTCAAGATACAACTTTAACAACTAATTTCCATTATAATATATTTATAAAGCCTGATAAAACAGAGATATATCGACAGATACAAACCACCATGCATCCACTATTAAGATGAACATTTTTCTAGACGGGCTAAACGTATTTCAGTAGATGAGTTTTGTGACCGTCTCTAAGCAAAATATTGTAGAAATAGCTATTTACACAAGTGGCCGTTTGACATGGCCACCTATGAAAATTATTTGTACCTGGACGTGTAGCCTTTTTAATGGTACATATGCAAAAGATTTGTACATGCTACCTTCTTAAAAGCCCCACCGACTTTACTCCACTGCCTTCGGTAATATCTTTCAAAGGTGGTGAATTATGGAAATGACCCATTTATACAAATTTTCTGTTTAAATTGATCGCTTGCAAAGAGGTGTTTCCACTAACAGAAGATGTGATCCCACCTAGCATTCTTCACACGTGTCTCTTTTCAGGGACCACCCGTGGAGGTTTTTTAAAGTAAATCTTACAAAACCCTAGGTTTTAGGGCACCCATATAACATAAAACCCCATATATTATAATTTTTTTAAGAACCCCAGGTTTTGAGTAAAATATTTCTAGAAACCCCACATTTAAACTTATATTATTATTTTTCTAATATATTTATGCATAATAATTGTAAAAAATAATATGAGATATACCTGAGTATATATACCTGTTAGCCTCATTTTAACGAGCATCGTTGCATCGGTTATTGTAGAGTGATTAAGGTTTATCTATATCTGTAACCTGTTAATACATCGTTATTAGTAGAGTCGTGTCGTGTTTTTTCAATCATGCAATGCAAGAGTAAGGAAAAAGATAAAATGCATGGGATGACATGTATTTTGAGCCTACTAATGTAAACATATACTAAAAATATTGTATATAATAAAGAAATTATGAGTATGTGACATAAACATAGTTTTCTCAAAACATTTACCCCAAAACTTGTGGTTCCTTTAAATGAAACATAGTACTTGTGGTTTTGTGCTCCATGGCCTCAAAACCTAGGGTTTTCCAAAATTCAATCTTTTTTAAGGGTTGGGGAGGAGAGAGCACCGATGATAATTTTGTAGCAGTGATCCAATCCTATTTTTCTTTTTCTTTAATATATTGAACTTAAGGTTGGACTCGAAAATATCCAAAACTGACATATTTTCATGAAGGTGGTATAATGTAAGCCAGCAAGTCCAAATGCTCAATCAACAAATCATTTGTCAGGTTCTACAGACCAAGAATCAATTGATGAACTATAGCATATATACTATACATCATATATATATACTCCTTGTGAACTTAGCAATCTTTCATGGCAATAATGCAGGCTATTGCAGATCCAGGTCCATCAAGATAAAGAACGGCTGCAAACTTGCAGCAACTATACTGTGTGCTCTTGTATATATCTCCTGCTGGATCGATCGTAATCAACTACTCCCTTCATTTCATATTATATTATAAAGTTTAACCTTTTCTTTATAAAATATAACAACATTTTCAACATAAAATATACTACATATTATAAAAACACATTCAATGTTATATTTAATAAACTAATTTAGTGTTATAGATGTTGCTAAACTTTTTACATTTAGTAAAAAAAAAACCAAATTAAAGTAGCTTTATAATAGGATGAAATGAAGGATTACCGTACAACTCGTGTGAGAATAAATTTGAACTAGTACGTACGTGTTCAGATTAATCCAAAATCCTCCTCACCAATCTCAAGGGGGTTGATGGAGAAACGTGTGGTCAATCTCCACCGTCGAAACCTCACCAATCTTAAGCCAAAGCTGCAAGTTGCGCGGGAATAATCCCCCGCTTCGCGCGTATTCCGCGTGCGCGCTAGCTTCTTCTCCCATCTCTTCCATCCACCTCGTCGGCTATAAATGGAGCATCTCCACCACCTGCCATGGCGAAAGCTAAGCCAAGCCCAACCAACCACCGCGGCTGAGCTCGATCGATCGCCAAGAAGAGCAAGAGCGAGCTAGCTAGCTGCTGCTTGCAAAAATGGGAGGGTGCTTCTCGTCGAGGTCGTCGTCGTCGAGCGAGCTGGAGGCGGCGGCGGGGCAGGGGCAGCAGCACGTCGTCGTCGGTGGCGGAGGCGGGTACGGGCGGCCGCAGCGGCGGGTGCGGCCGAGCGACGAGGACGGCGAGTGGCCGCTCGCCGGGAGGCGGACGGTGGACCTCGAGGCGGCGGTCTACATCGCCAAGTTCCACCAGTACCAGTCCAACTGCTGCGCCGAGCACGCCGCCATGGCGCCGCCGACGCCGCGGGCTCCTCCGGCGCATCCGCCTCCGGCCTGAACGAGCCCGTGCGATCGAGATGGATGCAGAGACGATTGGTCGTCAGAGATTGGGTTGTTCTTCGGCTAAGTCTAAGGATGAAGCTACTAATGAATAATTAAGAGGTGTGTGTGTTAATTATACTGGTAATTATTGTATTAGTAGTCAATAATATACTAGTCTATGCAGCTTAATTATGTAAATTTGTTGAAGAATATATATCAAGATAGGCTCCGCTATATGTGGTTTTGGATGGAATGAAATAATTATCACTCTCTGATTGATCTTGTGACAGTGCTACAAATGTACAATCAGTTTAATTAATCTCTTTGGTCAGAACAAGTGAACACTTCGCACTAATACATGTACGGTTGAGGAGAAACAAACAGAGTGTTTGCAAAAAAAAAAGAGGATTAATAAATCGTATATAACTGTGATTTGGATTACATCAGCATACATGACGCGAACCAGCAGTGGCGAAGCTATCATCAACATCGAGTCCCGATGACTAATAGCGTTTTCCGGTGATCGACTGATTTTTATAGGCAACAACGGATGTCGGTGGTGGAGATGGTAGCTGCAAAGTTCGGGCGACCGCCTAACTTGCCCAGAAGTTATCTCCGCCACTACAAATTAACAAGCCAATGGACTGGGGTAGTGAACCCCTCCACTTACTTGGGTAAAAATCTTAAAGATTGAGAGAGGCAACCTTTTAATATTAATATTTAGAAATGAGGATTTGAACCTGGGTGAATTATAGCTCATCAAATGTGCTACTAGCGTTAGGCATTTGGTTCTATGATCTTAGAGTGATGATAACTAAATTTTTTTAGAATGCGATTATGCACATTTCCTTCCTCAGTGAACGCTAGAGCTCATGGTACGTCTTCTTTAAAAAAGAAGAAGAGGTTCATGCATGGTTGTCTATCTACACTATTGTTGCCGGAGTGACGGAATATTGAAACTAGCTAGATGTATACCACGTCTGTTTTTAAATGTAGGATGCTGTTTATTTTAATATGACATTTAACCATTCATTTTAATTACATATTAGGCTTATATTCTTTTTATATTTACACTAAACTTTTAATAACACAGATAACAAAATATTATATATAAAAACCAACAAAATCACACGTTAAAATGATGGAGGGAGTAGAGGTTTAAATCGACCGGACGTAACCGGTATTAACCAATCTGGCCGGTAATAGTATTGATATATAAATATACAATCGTCCATGTAACTGTTACATAGTGAGAGATAAGCAAATTTATATTTTCCCTGCTCCATAAAAGTTATGATTACAGAATGAGCATATTAACTGTTAGTTTTTTAAGGTGAAACTTACTAACCCAGGTTTAATTTCTAGATTGATATAAGCACTCGCATATACGGTTAATTATTCTCTTGGATGTGCTCGGTGCACATACGTGTGTTAAGATGGGTGAGTGTGCACACGTGTATGTGGACGCTTGCGTTTGTACCGTGTTTGTAGAAAAAAGTAAAGATTATGGTTGAACTTAATTAATTGGAATTAATGTTTGGTTCAAGTTGCGTGCATTGTATTTACTAATTTGATCCGAATTTAAAATTGTTCGTGCATCTTTTGGGCGGTATTTTACTTCTGAGATTTGATCGACCGCTGGCATTCTCATGTAGCTTATGTGGAAAGACCTGTGACTTACTTCGTCAGGTCTAATTGAGCAAAATTCAGTTTATACATGATGACCCGATCGCGATTAATATCCACGAGAAGCACGGGCAAGGCTTATTCCACCTGAGTAAATAAAGTGTCAATTGTTTGGAATTTATCCAGATAAAGGAGACCGAATTAAAATATTGCCGGTGAATTCGCCGAAGGTGTTCCACGATATAAATCCAGGAGCCCAGGTGCTTTCGGAAATAAAAAAAATATCTTTCCTAGAAATTCCGATGATTAATTAATTTATAATTTATTTTTACTCATAGCTGGTTTGGTTCTGGGGGAGCATAACAAATGTAAGAATATTGGCATAATTACTCTCTTTCTTCTTTAGTGACCTCGAGAGCTTTTGGTCAAGTTTTTAAAGTTCCAACCATCAAAAATTTCTTTGATGCTTAGCTTAAACCAGAATAATAATACACATAGATTTACCTCGAAAAGTGTTATTATAATCTATACGGCTCAAGAAGAAGGTAGCGATGATTGTTGTAGTTTTACAAATTACACATTAAATATTTTAGATTAAAATCAAATCTAAATGGATAGTTACATATATAAAATCAAATTAAGTGAACATTCCGTAGCGGACATTTGGTTAGTATCATAAACTTATTAGATTATGTAAATATATTTCTAACACAACATTAGCTTTCAGAATTTATTCTGCCCAAGTAAATAAAGTACTAATTGTGCGGAATTTACCGATAAAGGAAAACAAAAAGGGAGAAGAAATCAATGAGGCCGAATTTAGAGAATGTCGGTGAATTCATCGAAGGTGTTCCACGATATAAATCCTGGAGCCCAGGTGCTTTCGGAAATAAAAAATATCTATCCTAGAAATTCCGGTGATTAATTAATTTATAATAATCTACTTTTACTCATTGCTGTTTTGGTTCTGGGGGAGCATAACAATGGTAGTAATTTGTAAGATTGGTATAATTACCCACTTTCATCTTTAGTGAACTCGAGAGCTTTTGATCAAGCTTTTCTGCTGCTATAAGTTTTTCTTTTAGCTTATCTCTCTGTTATATATACTCCATTTGGTGAAAATATATTTACCGATTAAGATAAGATTTGATCAAACCTTTAAAACTCCAGCCATTAATAATCTATTATTTACTTAAAAATTCATTAAACTTCCTACAAACGCTCTAAAACTATCTCGTCACATGACAATCTTATAGGCACTCTTAAATCACATGGCACTGCCTAATCTCACCATTGATTTTCATTTAAATTGGTGGATCCGTTCTAATCTCACCATCGATTTTCACTTAAATTTATGGACCGTTATTTTGATTAGATTTATTATTAAAAATAATAACTTCCTCCTCCTGTATATATATACAAACACGACTGCTGTTCTCCGTAGGTACGTACGTACGTATGACTGAAAACAAAACTTGAGTACGTACGTACGATTGAAAACAAAGCTTACCTTCTGCTGCCCGAAGAGAAAAAATCGACGGTCTATTTTATTTTTTACAATATAAAAATAAAGTGTATTACTTTACAAATATAAATATGTAGTTAAATTAAGATCGATAATAAAAATATAAAATATCCGATCAACGTTCTTTAAACCATCTTTTAATTTTTTTAAAAAATATTATCCAATTTATGATCCCGTTGTGTTCTCTAAATATATTGTGGTCCTAAATACATCACGATACATAGGCCTGACATATAATAATTAGTTGTATAATAATTTTTCAAAAAATTCACATCATATTTAGGGTGTGAAATATTATTTTAAATTTAAATCTACATATGTAAAAAATGAAAACAACACAATTTAGTTGTGTTTTTCAAGTATATCTTAGATTTAATTGTAATTTATTTGAGATTAAGATTCTCAATGTTTTTTTTGATATTTTCAGAACTATTTGATTGATATTTGAGAAGTGGGTAGCAGACATGGTATATAGTATGAAAAAAAGTTATCAACAACATTTCCAGCCAATGATCTTGCTATAATCCATCATGATTTATGGTCATATTTTTTGCTTTGCCAAATATTTTTGACATAAATGAACAATGAAGTAACATGCACAATAAACTATTCATATTATATTTTCTTATACTTAAGGAATTTCAATATGTTAGGCATAATGGATATATGTCAAAAACTCCACTGACGTGACTATAAGTGTACTCCAACGGACTAGTTAATGTAAATAAGTTTGGGAAAACAGATACATTCTTCAAATTAGTAAAGTATCTCATGTGGTTATGAAAACAAGCTAGGCGTTAAACTATAGATATTTGTCAAACAACAATATGGTGTTCTGAATATTATCGTGGTGGTATGTCTCTTTAACTATCATTTTTTTAAGTATCATCGAATGATTAACCTTGCTCATTTTCAAAACAGAGTATTCTATCTATATCATCAAAAGTTGAGTAGTAATGATTAACATCATAAACAAAGTGTGTCTACACTATACTACAAATCTACTGAAAACATTAAAAACCACTATCTTGATCAACTCCATCTTCCCTTTGTCCTTCCCTAAAGGGCACCAAGCATAGATGATAGAGTTTGCGGTGCCATAAGTATAGCATGGAACATATGGCTAAGTTAACCTGGTACCAATGTAAGCCACCGTCGCTAATAGCGCTCAACTTCCTACTTATCGATGCAATACTTCGTGAGCTGGTGATAATTAATTAGCAATTAAAATTATGCTCCAAGCTAGTCTTGAGGGGTACGGCTATATCGATGTAGGACCCATGTTTGAAGGCAACAGAGAAAGAATATCTTGACGGCTATGATCGGCTCTATCCATTAGAGTAGCATTCATGTTTAACTTAGCTATCCCATTAATGGATAAAAGTGGCGGTAATTTCACAGTGTTTATATATGGACTTAGAAATAAGTGAGATATGAAACTTAAGTAGTGGATATTTTAGTGTATTAATAATGTATTAGGCTTATTTCATTGGTATATGTGCAGTTTTATCTATTAATAATAGGTGCTCAACTTTAATTTAGAACATAATAAGTAGTAGTGACAATAATAGAATTTATATGTCACTCGGTCAAAATGTTTTTATTTAAATATGAGAAACATTCTTATCATTTAATATCATTTAAATAGAAATGATGAGATATAACTTTTTTAGCATTGTTTTTATAAAACGATCAACAATATGCACGTGCATCTGCACGTGCTTTCTTCCTGCTTTATTAAATGCTTAGTTTAAAACGAAAATAAATGATATACATAAATTTGTACTGAAAAGTGCTATTACATCATCACAAACTCATTAGATTTTTTAAATTTATCTAACACAAATTTAGTTGTCTGAATTTTAAAATTTTAACCAAATTTTATCCTAAACAATAAATATTTTTGACCAGAGGAATTAATAAGTTATATTTTGCTGGTAGGCGTCAGCAGCCAGGTCTGTTCTATAGCTATTCTTTGGAACATAGGAATTCTACGTAAATTTTTGCATGAATCACTCCAGTTCCCCATGAAATTCTCGCAAAATTCCTCTATTCTAAAGAATACCTTAATTCATGACAACTTTTATAGTGGCCTCTTTTAAAAGTAGTACTCTACCATTTGTTAAAAAAGACAGAATTTTTATCGACCATTTTTTTTTCTTTTTGAGAAAAAGGGACACATGCAGTCTGTTCTTGCCTTATCCATCAATCAGGGCCAATTCCAAGGTCCAATCTTGTGCGTATGTTCGTAAATACGTGCAAAAGCCAAAGGGTCATTTCTTGTTTTTCTGGACGATCTTTTGCTGTTCTCAAGCTAGTTAATTATGCTTATGCCATGCCACTGAAGTTTCAGTAGTGGAAGATCATGATTCCGTTACTGATGTTTGATGATAAGCACCCTAGACGACGCTAGAAGGCATATGTATGTCTCCTGGTACTTGAATTTGATGTGTGGAAAATATTTTTACCATTTGTTACTACAATTATGTTGAATTAATCGAAGCTACTAGAATTTACTGAAGTTCAATCATAATTAATTTACTGAATTCCGGTGAATCGAACTATCGAAGCAACTGAATTTCAAAAATACTACCTTTGGTTTTTGTTTTCGACGATATTACTCGGTGTCAAACATGTACTAAGCAAGAAGTCAAGAACCCAAGCATGATTTTAGTTTTGAAATAAAGGGTTCATCTTAAATTCTTGCTATGTCGTTTTCATGGTAAGAAACATGTTCAAGCAAGATCATTTGAAACCTATGCTCCCTAGAATCATAGGATTCAGATTTTCCCGGCAAACTACAGGGATCGCATGAACTACTTGTCTCTGAACTCTCATCCTCTCTTTCTCCATGAGCTCCCCAAGAAAAATTCCCTTAGAGGTAGGGGCATCAAATCCTCCTCCTGGCAAATGAGCCTTCCCTCTCATCTCTTTTTTCCTTCATGGTAATTGTCACTTTTGATAGATAAGAACAAGCCAATATAATGATGCCTGACAATTCATTGGACCTGGTGGCTTTTGATCTATCGAAAGATCGATCGTCGCTTTGCCGCCAATTGCTCGGAATCATCAGTTGCTTTTCACTGCTCAGATTCTTGATCTGCAAAATTCCATAGCTTCAGCTAGCTCACAGCAGTACAGCACTCAGTAGTGGCAGCATCTATGTATCTGATGTTCTTAGTTGATCACTGTTCATCGTCTTTTTTTGACTGTCCAATCCACAGATTTTACCAAAGTGGTGAGAATGCCGGTGAATCTCTTAATGTTCCCTGAGAAATGGCCGAAATGCCATCCATGGAAGAAAAGCAAAATGTTCCACTGGCATATGCCTGTCACTTTCATCGTCCCTTGTGCTGTGCTACATGCAAGAAACCGCAGATTTTTTTTTTTTTTGATAATGGAATTCTTCAATCCAGCAAGAAAAAAGCATAGATATTTTGTATGAAAGTTGCATTCTCAAGCCTCTGAAAAATGTCTGAAGAACACAGTAACACCTACAGAGATGAAACTATATCAGAGATTTCGCAGATCATATGTACTGATTCCGTCAACCCTACAACTAATCCATCGAAAACAATGTTCTCCTGCACAAGATACTATCCTGATAACACTTAAACAGAAAAAAAATAATTCCATCCTATCTCTCCTAGTCCTATTTGCAAATTGCAACGGCATAATCTCCTTCTCCTGCATGTGGAATTCACAAAAAAAAATCTTCCAAATGCAAGAAAAGCTCATGAGTTCACACACACTTGCATCTTTGCCATTTTCTCCAAGAGCTTGATTTCCTAGTAACTTCGACTAATCAGAGCCTTGCTTAAGGAATTTGTCGAGCTAATTAATTAGATTACTCATCACCACTGATCAGATGCTCGTCGTCGTTCCCTCCCAGTAGCTCAAGAATCTCACGAGGTTAATTAGCATTTGCAGCATTGTTGCTTGCAGCTGGGGCCCGAATCGCGCCACATTTTCCAAGAGACGCTGCGACGTCGTTCTTTCCGGGAGTGGAGCCGGATCGAGCGAGGAGAGGATGGAATTGTGTTGATGCTTTTTGACAACAATTTGGACCATTTGGACGGAGGAGAGCCGTCTGAAAACTGTTGCAGAAGCGAGCTAGCTGTGAAGGACTGAAGATCTCTGAACTGAATGCACACAGCTGAACTGAACTTTTTCTGTACCTGGAAAGTACAGGTTGTGCTCTCTTCCTTTTGCCCTTGAAAAAGCTCACCAATGGACAACGTTTTTGTGATCAGTAGTACTAGTAGTATGTACAACCTGTTTCAGTGACAGCCTAGAAAAAAAGAGTAGAAAATTCTCTGTCTGACAGTATTGGTAAGTACTAATCTTGATTTCATATTCAGAATTACAGGCCGAACTGAATTCCAGAACGTATTGCTCGGTTAACTGAATTTTTTAAATTGATGGATTGGACACAAGTTGTGCTCTTTTCTGTACCTGGAAAGTACAAGACTACAAGTTGTGCTCTTTTCCTTTTGCCCATGCAAAAGCTCACCATGGACAACATTCTTTGTGATCAGTAGTACAACCTGTCTCAGTGACAGCCTAGGAAAAAACGGGGTAGAAATTCTCTCTCTGACAGTAATGGTAAGTACTAGTCTTGATTTCATATTTAGAATTACAGGCTGAACTGAATTCGAGAACGTATTGCTCGGTTGATTGAGTTTTTGAAATTGATGGACACAAGTTGTGCTCTTTTCTGTACCTGCAAAGTACAAGAATACAAGTTGTGCTCTTTTACTTTTGCCCATGCAAAAGCTCACATTGGAGGACAACATTCTTGTGATAAGTAGTACAACCTGCCTCAGTGACAGCCTAGAAGAGTAGAAATTCTGTCTCACAGTAATTGTACTAATCTTGGTTTTATATTTACCCCGGTTCACGCCGGAATTACTGACCGAACCGAATTCCACATCATATTTACTAGTTATTAAAATTTTGAAATTAATCACAGAGTACAAGAATTTGACTACTCTTGGACTTGAAGCTAGTAGTGGCAAGACTGCCTTTTGGAACACAACAATTCTGCCTTGAGATCAATTTGGTACAATCTTGAGAGAGGAGATGTCCAATGCTACCAAAGACGGATTGCTTGACAGGAAGCTTCAGTGTAGGCAGCAACCTAGACCTGCAGTGATCTCAAGCTGTTATCCACAGAATCAAGAAGCTTGGCAGAAAGGTGTGTGACCAACTAGACCAGTCGATGGACAGACCAAGCGAGCGCCACTGATCCTGTACTGAAAAATTTCAGAGAATGGCGTCGCCATGCATGCACAGTAGTACAGATTACAGAACAGAACATGTTCTCAGTTTAGAAGTCAATTCAGGCATGAAATGCAATGAAATTGCAAATGCAGACGGCCTCACGAGCTGGGAAAATTCAGGGAGCATCAGCATCGATGCCCTTTCAAACTGCTAGCTTGCTGCTACCCTGTCTCACTGTCTGAACTTTAGCTATTCTTTCATGTGGTAGCTAGGTCTTTTATCTGAACTTTCCCTGCTTCTTCTTGTTCTTGTTGATGGAGCAGATTGATCAGAACGTCCAAATACGCTGACATGGTAGCATATTCGTACGAGTTGGTACATGCATGGATAAGGCTAGAAAGATGTATAGGTCTCAAGTGTTGTCTTTCAGAGAAAAAAAACACACAACGATATATAGGAGGGATTTCATCTTATCTGTATGACTGTATTGTAGAATGGACACATGAGACGACACTAGGTTGATTGGGGGTAAGGCTATTAATTATTCTCCTGTGTACAAGAATTTTGTTATCCTGTCCAAGAAAGCATAGCCACCTCGATCGGTTTTATCCGATGAAATTGACACAACGAATTAACTTGATGAGGTTGAATAAGTAGTTGATCTTATCTAGGATGATGAAGAAGAGAAACAATTGCAGGTTTGAGTATCAATATCCTCGTACGTGCGAAGATATATAAGAATAGTTTTGCTTGCACGTCGGCCGCAAACAGGTCATTTCGATTGGAAAAGGTAAGAAAAGATACCGAAATGCTCCTCCTGTTTCAAAATATAAGACGGCGTATATTGTTTAGTTGGATAATATTTTAATCAACAACTGCTATGATTTATAAATTTTGCATCAAAATATTATATTCTTACAGAGTACATTTTGGTAAAAGTTTTGCCATAACAAAAAATTTACACCTTTTTTCAAGAAAAACGAAGGAAGTGCTTATGTAAAGAAGCAAGCGCTAATTTTTTTGGGAGAATTAAATCACGAATATCTATTGATTTACACAGGAGGTGAGAATGAATTAACTTTCACCAAAGTAAAAATTAGATCTAAGGATCGACTCGATCAACAACCTTATCATTTCGCTTTACTTATTAGAAGCGAAACGGTTTATTGATGATTAAAAAATAATTTATAGGTAAAATATTTATATACATATTCTTAGCGATTTAAAAACAAACGCTGAAAAATACACTACATGAAAAAACCTTAAAATATACTTTATTTAAAATTTAAATTTTTGTTTATGTTTATAATTAATGAGTTGAAGGCTAAATGAAGGGGCTAATGTATAAGCTAGGATGCAAGTGGGCAGTTCCATTGTCTCACTGCCCACGTAAAAACTACTAGCTTATTAGAATGCTAGTTGATTTCTCACGTGAAAGTATAAAAATAAAAAGAAAGCGAAAAAATGAAAAGAAAAACTCGGTTGCCCGTTCCATTTGCATCCCTACTATAAGCATCCTATCCTAGTAAAGTAAAAGGGATTTGCTATATTTGTGGTGACACATTTTTTTATCTTAATCCGTGCATGAGTTTGTTCATGCATACTAAACAATTTCTTTTGTTGTTATAATTATTTACAAATATACAACGGAATTGCTATATTTTTATTGCGCCATAAATCTTGCATATGTAATTACACCCACTTACATCCCACTTACATACCACTTGTATATGTAATTAGTATGTAATTTTAGGATTTACATATATAATTTTAGGACTTACATATGTAATTTTGGGACTTACATTGTAAATACACTAAAATTACACATGTAATTTAGGGACTTACAATGTAAATACATACCGACTAATTTTTGAAGAAAAATATGACGTTATATTTAGCTACACCCAAGTAAAATGGTTCATATCCATCATCATCAACTGGGCTGGTCGATCTCTACCTAAACGGAGGAGAGGAATTAACAGAGGATAGACGAGAGTCGAGGGTCGCGAGATCGACCAGCAGGCTGACCTGAGTACCTGACCTAATTAAACAACGACCAGCAAAGTACGTACTTTCGGCTCGATCGCTCATGTATGCAGGTAGCCGTGTGGCATCGATCATGCGAGTGAAGCGAATCAGCCGACCGGTTGGTGGGTTGATGACTCTCTCTCTCTCTCTTGGTTTTTGATCGATTCCCATTCGGTTTCCCTGGACGGCACCGCCTCCCTCCCTCCCTCCCACGTCGGGCATCGTGGACCATCATCGATACTGCTGATCTCAAAGTCTCCTTATCTTGACATCGAGTATTAAATCGTGTCCAATATCAAAAATAACACATTCTTTAATTTGTAATACATGAGTACCGGAGGAACCATGGTGGTATTATATCTGGTTTCGACGGATGGGGCAAGTTGACCATGAGTTACCGTGAGACCCACATGTTAGGGCCTCTTATATCTCTCATCACCTCTCTCTATCTCTCCCTGCTGCCCTTCGTCTGTAGGTCGGCACAGCTCGACGCTGCACGGCCGAGCTGGAGGAGTTGCTCTGGGTGGTGGCCACAACAGCGACAGTGCTCCCCCTCCCTCCCTTTCCCGGTCTCCCCCAACCTCCAACCTCTCTCGATCTTCCTCTATTCCCCATCTCTCCAGGGCGATCGACAGTGAGGATATCGAACTAGAATTCAGCAATATGAAAAGGGGTAGCGAACAAGAAGGAAAATTGGATGGGTTATGAGACAAAGGATTTAGACAGGTTCAGGCCTTCACGAAGAAGTAATACCCTACTCCTATTTCGGGGATTTGAGTCTCCGAGTTATGTATTGATTTCTCAATCTAGGTTCACTCATGCCCGTGAAAGGCACCCCCACTCTCCTTATATAGCCAGAGGACACGGTTTTTACAGATAGAGATTTAACCCCTTACGGTTTAAATCTCTTATAACTAATTTACAATCTTACCCAACCAGGACTACGGGCCTCAACTTGATACACAAACCAACATAATGCCTCATACATATTTTATATATATTATATATCCCCTATAATCCAGCCGGATTATCTTAATCTATAGATATGTGGTATCCATAATCTCCACAGAGGAGAAGGGCGGTGATGGCTCATCGGCGAGAGAATCGGCATGCCTGTGCCAGAGCGCCCCTCTTCCTCGCCTCGTTCGTTGCCACGTAGCTCCTGCCATTCATGCCTTTGCATTGCTTGGAGGCCTGGGTCACAGCCCTCTCTGTCGAGGCGTCGCCACCTCTGCACGACCTGGAGAGTCGTGCCATCCTTAGAACCCTACTCCATGCGGCCTCCACGTCCACCACCACACTCGTGTCAGCTTCACACGACTTCGCCGTCGCTTCCGACAAGACCTCTCCGTCGTCCTCACGCACTTTCACCTCGGAGAGGTGGAAGCCTAGGTGCGCGACCACATCGTCCGTGTCGTCTCCTCACGAGCGTCGATCCGCATGTCCACTTTCCCCCACCTCGATGCCACTCTCCTTGCCGCTGCACCACTCTGGGCGCCACCATCGCTCCATCGAAGGGAGAGATAGAGAAACAGGGGAGAGAGGGAGAGAGACAAGACGACTTAAGCTTTGTTCTTCCCCCAGTTTTCCCAACTCACCTCTCTCGTTTTTCGTACGCACGCTTGTCAAACTGCTAAACGGTGTGTTTTTTGCAAAAAGCTTCTATACAAAAGTTACTTAAAAAAAATCAAATTAATCCATTTTTTTTAAAAAAGCTAATACTTAATTAATCACGCGTTAATGGAACATTTCGTTTTTCGTGCGCATTGTACGGGCTGGGAAAACGGACAAACGAACACAACAGCATAACCCAGCAAAAACCAGGCTTACTCAGTAAGGCTGACCACAGTTAAAGCATCACGTCGGACGCGACCCCCATTTAACCCATTTTTACAAGATTAAGGACATTTTATGTGCTAGTGCGGTTCAAGTAAGGTCTTCAAACTCGCCCTCAAGATGAGGGATGTAGAGTAAACTTATTACCTCAAGCACCACGAAGCGGCCCAACTGCCCAAGGATTCTCATCGAGAGACCGGACGGCAGCTACTAGGCCGCGCTGCTGCTCGTGATCCTGCCTTCTACCTAACGGGCCGCAACATGCATCGATTTCGTTTTTTTTTTTTTCTCGCACTCCATGGACGACCGATGCAAAAGAAAGTCCGGGAGCAGGACGCCTCGCTGCTGCTGCTGCTCAGAGCCCTCAGCCGCTAATTAATTCGTGCGTGTTCAGTATTGACGACAAGGAAAACACTGGTTCGGCGAATCTGAGGATGGAAATTAAGAGCTGAACGATTCAGAAAATCAGAAGGTTCAGGCTTTTTCAGAGCTCCAGAAATCCAGGCACAGATCAGGAACGTCCAAAACTCCTTGTAATTCTAATTGATACCCAAAAATTGTACTGTTATCATGGCAGCTGGATCTGTCATCCAGCATGGCAAAGGAGATCTGAATTCTGTAGATTATCACTGAATATGTTCGGTTCATCGGTTAATTGTTGATAAGCTCGAGAATAAGTAAGGTAAGCCCTGGTCAATGGAGCCCTCGCGACGGGAAGGGCGACAGCGCTGCGGCGGCGCACGACCACAGGCTGCTCGCTACAATCGACAGGACGACTTATCTGGATTAAATTATCCCCATTGATATGGTGGTTAATCTTTTAAATTATCTTGTTATTTTCAAAAATACACGTATACGAATGAACGGTTAGATTTCACCTATATTAATAGCCCCCTATAACTAGGACTCCCTCCGTTACTCTCTCCATTTCATATTATAACCTATTTGATTTTTTTCTTAGTCAAACAGAGAGAGTATGATTTACTGCAAATGAACTCCATTATATTATATTGATGTTGTTTTGATCATCTGTAACACGAGAATGGAATCGCTAAAAACTTCTACGAATTCTTTCTCTAAAAAAATTTCAAATTTGAGATCATTGGATTGTCTCGAGACTCATGTAAGGGATTTCTTTTCACAGCCTTGCACAGTGGGGAGTTGAACTCCTAATCTCAGTAGAGCACAAGCATGTTTCAGCACAATTACAATTATATACGAGATATATAAGTTGCACTATAAATATATATTTACAATGTAGTTATACTATAATTATATTATTACTTATATTTAAAACAATTTTACCTAAAAGGCTCGCGATATTTTTTAGGTTGTCCCACGAAAAAAAGCCTGGTGTTGTAACGGGGAAACTAAATTAGAACCAAACCTACCATCACAACCGGGGTGACAAGGAGCACCGTTTGCTCGTCACCAGCACGCCTGAAATGACACTGCATGCTAAATTGCTAATCACTCACGTCACGAACGAATTATATTCGATTGAGGCCTGCCAGCCTGCCTGCCTGTCCTTCACCGTGATTAATTGCCAGGTGAAGCTACATCTACATACGTACTCCCTCAAACCCAATCTAATTAGGATAGAACATTATCTAGTCCAACGAATTTGGATAAATATTCATTGGATAAGGTAATATCACATTCTTAACTAGGTTGAGTTTTTTATGGAGAGAGTAGATCAACATAACAGATTCATTGACCAACCTTAACCCCCATTATTTACGAGAAGTTTTTTAATACGTACTATTTAAATTTTACCTCGATTTGGTATCGCTCATACAGCTTATACCTATACACTTTTATCCTACAAGTTCAATCAACTGCTACGACTTAACGCTTTTCAGAGAGAACTAGTTAGTATTAGGAGTAGCATTTCACTCCTAACTACCTACCACTATGTTGACGACGAAATTTAGTAAGCCTCGAAGTCATCATCGGCCTAGAGTCAGTATCGGCTTCAGAGTTCTAGAATCGGCCGATGGAAGCTATCAATCGCCAACAGTCGGATTCTTACTAAATTCGGTTAAGAAAATTAATCTATTAAAGAAAGTTTACCTAGAAGAGACCGAGTTCAAGGAGAATGCGGCATGGCAATTTATCTATTAACTAGGCAGAGTCGTTAGTTTCCTTTTAATTTTAGGAAAGTGTGTTTAGTGTTCGATAAGGACTTTATGTGTTTCCTTTTATCTTTAGGAAAGTTTGAGTCGTGTCCGATATGGACTAGTATCTACCCATGGGTATAAATATGTACACCCGGGGTCTATGTAAATTATCTCTCGATCAATACAACTTCGGCGCATCGCCACCTTTTTACCTTTTTACTTTTGACAAGTTCTTGTTTCAAGTTGGGCTGCATCGACTTCGATCTCCGACGAGAAGTAAGGATTGTTATGGCGGCTTGTGTTATCGGGATTAGTGCTTCCATCGCTTCGACACTCTAATCTTGTTCATGTAAGTCGTCGAGTTATCATATACATTATATAATCTAGATTGACAATGTTTTCTACTTGCATCGGCCGATCTCTATCTAGGGTTTTGTCGATATCGGCTAGATTACTTTGTTGGCTTAGATTATATAATGTATCCACCACCCTGAAAATCAGTCAAAAGCCTGATTGTCTAGATATTATGTTTCTTTTCATACTTAGTGCTGCATCAGTTAAGTTTGATCTACTAAGTCGTGCTTAGAACCATAATCTCTAGCCTGCTTCTTGATTACCAATAAGGGTTTCATCGGGGTTTCAGCCGATGAGTTATCTGGACGTTGTATCGGCTTATAAGGATTACATACAAGATGGATTTAGCCGATGACAACAAAGATTTCACTGTTTATATAATCATTTGGATCTATTGACATCGGACCACCAGCCGATGAATACTTCAACCTTCGGATCAATGCTTATTCAATCTATCATTACTAGCCGATTGGTTTCTACTGGATTATTTTATTTTATTTTCATCAGCCGATTATCTTTATGTCATTATTTACTCAGTATCAAGATGTATACTGGATATCGGCTGGTATCGGCATCGGCTGGAATCACTCCATCGGCTTGTCAGCCGATCGGCTATCTTTTGATCTTCAATTTATATATCTTGTCAGTTGCAGGATCAAACTGACTGGCACGCCCGCATCTTATTATTATTTTGGACCTGCACTGGAGCTAAGCAGATCTCCCAGGCCATCGTGTTTTTACGTCAACACACTACTACAGAACCCTAACCGGTAAATATAAGCCTTTTTTCACCATCCCGGCCCACTTATATGGATCTAAAACTAAAAACCAACACGTGTAATCTCTTATTGGTGTTGTTTTTTGTTTATTCAAAAACAACACTCCTAAGAAGGTTATATATGTTGTTTTTCTAAGAAAATAACACTTTTAGCGACGGAGTCAAGCCAGCCACCAAGCCAAGCCTCTCTTTTTATCTCCAACCCTAGCGCTCTCTCTATCTCTTGTCCTCCTCACCTCTCCTACCTTTCACTCTTTCCCTAGACCTCCTCCTTACCATCGCCACCACCGCCGATCCTCATCTTTGCTTGCAGTTCCTCCTCCTCCGCCTCCTTCTCCGGCTATGGCGCACGACCGCCTCCTCTCGGCGTGCTTCGTTCTCTCCCCGCACACCAACTCTCTCACCTCTCTACCGCATCAAGAGCTCAGGGCCATCGGATCCAACCATCACGAGCTTAGGGGCCATCATATCCGGCGATCGCCGTGACTACCGGATCCATCAGTGCTCAAGCTCTAGGAATGCTCCTCGACAACGGCGCGACGCCGAGTGCAGGCAGTGATGGTACACGAAGGGTGGCCCCTCACCTCCCTCGATAGCAGGCTCCTCTGACCTTTCCACGACGGCGGCGACCTCCCCCCACCTTCGGGGCATCACGAGGTCAGGCGCGACCGGATCTGGCTAGTGCGGCTCAAGGGCGGCCAGATCCGACCACCATGAGCTAGTGCAAAGGGTGGCTAAATCCGTCCTTTATCGTGACCTCAAGGGCAGCGGCCTCCCCTCGACGTTATTGAAATGCAGCGGAAGATCAAGCAAGCCAACAACCAGTTCTTCGTGGCATCTTCTCCTCCTCTTTTTAGCTCGGGCGACGGCGGCGGTGTGGGGGCAAGCATGGCCCATGACAATTTGATTTTGTGTCCTTGATTTCTTTCTGAGTCATGGATGTTTTTATTCGTAGATGTTTCGGTGATATTCTTCATCTATGGAATTAGAATATTATCATATTACCAGTAGAGAGTACCATAGTGATGTTTATGAATATTGATTCAAACCAATGCATCAAGCTAATTTTTTCATTTCTGAAACCTCAAAGTTTAATGGGATACCTGTTAAGAAATCTGATACCGGTTGATAAATCTGACACCTGTACGTACAGATTGACCCAATTGGTACAGACTGAAAATATGGATAGATATATGTAGTAGTGTGTAAGTAGCGCCATCGACCCATATATCTATCCATCGTTATCCACAAGCTAGCAACTGAGACTAACTGAGTGACTCTTTCCATTGGATCGATGACGATCGATTGGTCCCGTTTGGGGAAAGGGGGCCATATATATGGAGAGATGGTGGCGAACAAGATGCGTGTCGCGTCAGATCGCAAGCATTAATTCAAAAGTTGCCATCATTCAGCTGCTACACCTATAGCTAGCAAAGCTAAGCTCCTTCTCCACACCATATTGCACGCATATGCAGCACTTCTTGTGTGCCTCGCCGCAGTTTTCCCAGCATCATTAGCTGAAAGTTATCGCGCACGTAATCATAGCCAGATATGCATAGATCGATTTGGTATATATATCACCAGTTAGGGAATAGGGAGTATGCCTTTCCTCCTGGGAATTTAACTATTTATTTGCCATTGTTGAATCGGCCACTCTCTTTTGTTTACCTTTACGTTTTTGTCACCGGAGAGAGAAGCTTCTCAAAATGTTCTTTTGCCAGTTCTGCTCATGTGGCATGATAGGTTAGACTGACACTGTGGATTGCAGATGTAAAATGTTCGTTTTTGCCCTTTAATTTGTGGCAGTGACCCACATGAACTTCTCCAAGGCCCCGTTCTTGTTTACGAGCGGTGCCATGGTGGACAAGGGTAGTGGCAGAAGGACAAGCCCACTGAGATCCAATGGAGGCGGGGATCTTGAGCGTTTTGCCACGTCCCGGGTGCCGCGACCGACCGGCTAGCACCCGATGATAGGATGGATGGCGCTGCTGTGTTAGGGTTCTCATCGGCGAGGGAGTATAACGTTATCGGCACCAATGGCAAGGACGCCATAAGGAGAGATGATCTTGTGCAAAGGGAGAAAGAGAACGGGATAGGTGGGACAGGAGTAAAAAGGGCATTTTATATCCTCGATTCATGCATATTGCAATGTGGGAGTGGCGAATAATTAGGAAATCTTCTCTCTTCGATGAGAAATTTGTAACAACAAACACAAAAATGGTATTCGGAGAGTGGTTGTTTGTAAGAGGGGCAGATAGTTAAATTCCCCCTTTACTCCCCTTTGCAAATATAGAGTACTTTTAAACAATTATTTTATAATTAATGAAAATTGTCTAATAGTACTTATGACCCAATACATATCGCTTAATATGCCATACTTTTGAGTAGGTATAAATATCTTTTGCAAAAAAAAAGGTCAAAGTTAAAGGTGAATAGTATCGAGTGAAAGGTATTTGAGACCAGAGGGAGCATCAAAATTTGAAATGTGCGTCACATACTCACATACGTGTAGACCATGCTTGAAATATGAGAAACTAATTTGTAGCATTAACCGATTTAAACCATATATATACACATCATTGAAATGCATGTGCACTTGGATATATAGATATATAGTTGGATCATTGGATGACCTCATCACCTAGACGGTTGTTGGGATCGTGGAGAACCGCAGGTGCATCCAATGCACTACTTGCCTCGAGTTGTTGCGCCAATAACCAACGAAAAGGAGGAGAGAAAATTAAAAGAAGAGGAATTATTGCTCCCACTAGCTAACTGTTGCTGTAATGCTGCTAGCAAACCATATATACACAGTGAAGAAGCATCGACGACGACCTGCATTATGTTACGCACCAAAAAAATATTGGTATCACTACTGGAGAGCCGATCCTTTTTTATGGACTAAAATTATAAATTTCGTGGTTACGGTCCTAAAAATCTAAGTTCCAAAAATATTTTTAGTATTGTTTGGTAACACTAACCAGGAGTAAATATACCTACAGGATCTAGTTAAAAAGAAAGCATCTCTTTACAGATCAGATATGTGTAGTATGTGAGATAGTAATACGCATGAGACTGAAGTGAGAGATTTTGAGTTCGAATTCCCATATTTACGGTAGATATAACCGGTACTAGGGGTTATGAACCGGGAGTAAAAATCAGATAAAATGTAAGTGTTTTCAGATATTTTCGTGAGATTAAAAAAATAGTTAAAATTGAATGGTTGAATTGAAGACTGTAATTGGTTAATTAAGAAGAAAATAGATAAATAAATTAAATGAGAGGTGATTGATGAAAAAATAGCTATATCTTAGGATAAATTTTAACTCTAAAATAAATTTATTTTTTTATATGTTCCAGAACGGAGGGAGTAATGTGCGTGTCGTTCAGTGTGCGTGTTGTTTAATTATTGCACAAGTACGCGCAAACCATGTCAACCATCGTCAGCATATATATGATAGTGCTGGATGCTGTCTACCACTAGCTAAGTAGGAAGGAGCCTGAAGCTCTGAATTTGTATACATAGCAGAATGTTCCAATGTATGCAAGAAGCTTAGGTAGCTAGCATGCATGGTCCATGGATGGGAGGGGCCCTTTCTTGATAAAATTATCCAATTTGGATAGAGTTGTGATCGATCGATCAGTTATCAAAACGTTATGATAACAGGAACAAATGTTGGTGATTATTGTGTTTGTTTAATTTTGACCAACTTACGTTACTGTTAAAAATGGGCTTGTTACCTCTCTCATCTTTGTTTATTATTTTTATTAGTCGAAGCCAAAATTTAAATTTCATAGTTGATTTTAAGATTCTTTTTCTCATAATTTATTCTTTTACATTGTCTTTTGAATCGGTGAGAATATACATATGAAAGAGTTAACAGTAAATATATTTTTTCTTGCTTTGTTTATTTTTTCACGGATTATCAGTCAAACAACAAACGATCAATCTATTGATGTATATATACCGAGTACGTAATTTTGTGATGGAGGATGCTAACTAGCAATGTAGAAGAGGAGAGTCAATTGTGATGTTTACTTTTAATTTGTCATCAGAAATTAATAATTTCATTCATTACACTGTGCTTTTCTACAACACTAGTAATATGCCCCGTACATTTCAATGGACTCACACTACAATTAAAAAGGGCTAAGCCTAGGAAGTGGATCTAACATAAATCGACGATTTTTTTATCCAGCACTTTTCCTTTTTATTCTGTTTCTTTCTAGCAAAATTTCTGGGTTTTTTTTTTTGCGGAACGCACATCGTCCGTTCTTTTCTTTTGATTTTTCTCTAGTGTTTTTTGCGATTTTGGTAGCCACCGGAATTTTTAAAATTTCGATTTTTTGGTGTTTTCTGACTGAAATTATTTAAAATTTTAATATATTTAGACTGAATTTCAATAAATTTTAACTAAATTCTTAAATAATTGAAATAAAATCCAAAAGAATCAGGGGAGATATGTGCTTATCGGTGGAGTTAAAAATTTCAAACCATGGTGCATGATGGGAAGGGAGTTGGAAATTAAGAGGATGACCACATGCTTTCGAATTCCCTCTGGTTTCATAATTCTTGACGTTTTGAACAATGAGACGATCTCCAAAATATATCTTTGACTGTTTTTTTATTATAATATATACAATAAATTGATATTTTTTATTTTTATCGTAGTACTTTATAAAACAAATCAATATATGTTGTTCTAATACCTTCATAAACTAAACAGTTTTAAAAGTTAGTGATGGTTAAAATTATAAAAATTTGATTCCAATATTATTCAAAACAGAGAGAACAAATTAAAGCGTATTAGCTGCTACGATATGTAGGTGCGAGAGAATGCAAAAGGTTTTCATTTCTTACCAAACAAACCTACATATATATACGCTTTAATTTGTTCTATCCCAATCACGTACGCGAAGTTTTACTGCTAAAAAAGCCACAAAACGAGGAAGAGGGCCCGATCGATCAAGAGAAGTCTTCCTGATCGTTAACTTTTGACTACTACTTAGCTAGAGATCAGATCGAGGCTGCCTAATATTCTCTTTTGGAAGACCATTAGGGTTAAGTACATGGCATCATCGATCATTCGATCATTGTCGTCAGGGTTAATTAGTAGTGCTTTCACTTTAACGACGAAGAGAGAGCTTAATTAGCTTGGTCTTATCCCTTTCATGCACAGTGCTTTCGGCTGAGCTTGCTGATGACGCAGAGCGACACACCTTGCTTGCTAATGCTGTTTGCTAGTGCGTGCTTGCATGTAACCCAGCTCCGTCTTGGGAGATGCTGATAGTTGACGACGTCTACGTGTGTGTGTCTGGAAAAAGATTTATCTTTTCTGACTTGACTTGCATCATGCCTTGAAATATCACAGCTAGCTCTCTCTATCTCTTTCTGTGTATCCAGATGTGAATTATTGGATGCATTGCCTGAAACTACATGTCTATTGTCCAGCAATTAATGGTGGGGTGGTTTTCTTTTGAGCTTGTTCACTGGATTATTAAAACGTATTACTTGCTCCACATTTAAAAATATATATGTTTTTCACTTACATTTCTTAAACCACTTTTTAAAATTGTCTGTTAAGTTTATTTCTTGAAATATTTATATATCATCTAATTAAATTGATAATCCACTCAATAATCCAAATCAAACATGACCTTTAATTTGTGCTATCAAAATGGTTAACTAATTTCCTCAAAGTAGAACGATAAATTAAACCATGAAATTAATTAACCGAAACCCACTGAAAATATATAGCTGGACGATGTGAATTAAGAATATATACAAATTACAAAAGCAAGCTTCAAATTAGTATACCCAGCTGCCATCCTATTCTTATCCATCTATATGAGTAATTAACATAGTATACAATCCTATCCACACATATGCACCCACAAGGCCACAACAAATTAAGCCCTACAAAATCTCACATCAACCATATACAACCAGACTAGTTGCAAGCAAATCAGCTCCCTGATACTCCACTCCCCCCTCCCCCCCCCCCCCCCCCCCCCAAAAAAAAAAGTAAAACCACAAATCTCTCTTCCATACCAAATTAATTAAAACACCAAATCCATCTGATTAACCATCAGATTATATATATATATATAACAATCAATCAATTAAATTAATATAAACTAGTGGCCAAAAATTAGCCTGGACCGGATTAGCATATATAGCACACAGTTTAGCCAGCCACAGTGTGACCCACTCCCATGCACCATCTCCCTCCCCTATATAAACCAACCAGCTTCCAGCTTCAGTAGCTCACACATCACACCACCACTAGCTGAGTAGCTTAGCTTAATTAGCTAAAACCTTCTTCTTCCCCGACGAGATCGAGGCGAGAAGCTAGCAATGAGGCCGGCTGGAGCAGCTGACATGGCGATGGGAGGGATAGGCGGGACGGCGGCGTCGACGTCGTCGGTGCCGGGCGTGGCGGTGGTGGAGCCGCCGCCGTTCTGGTCGACGCCGACGCCGTACCTGTTCATCGGGTTCGGGGTGGTGATGGCGCTCATCGCGGTGGCGCTCGCCGTGCTGCTGTGCACGCGGCGGAAGGATGGGGGGCGGGGCGTCGGCGGCGGCGGCGGCGGCGAGGAGGGGGTCGTCGTCGTCCCGCCGGGGATGATGTCGGTGCGCGTGCTGGCGCCGCTGGACAGGGAGGCGCCGCCCAGGGTGGTGGTCGTGATGGCCGGCGACGACTCGCCGTCGTTCCTCGCCAGCGCCACCCCGCTCGCCTTCGCCGCCACCGGCGTGCCACTGGCGCCAGCAGCAGCAAAGGTTGTGGCGCCGCCGCCGCCGTGTAGTGGCTCGCCGGCGCCGGCATGCGTGGATGTGTCAAGCTAAATGGGATCAAGGAGCTAACGATTTTGTCAGAATTTTCTCCTATTAATTTCGCCGCATGATGCAATGCTAATTATTGCTACCTACAAATATATATGCTAATCTTGTAACATAATTTCCTGCTAATGAGATGATGAATTAACGGATCATAATTATTTTTCTAATTAGCTACTACTGTTTTGTGACGAATTAAGAGTGCTTAATTAGCCAAATTTGGGGATTAACTTGGAGATTATAATGAGTTATCATCAGCTAGTGAGTGATCTTGACAGTGACGCGCGGCATGCTTTAATTGGTTTCTTTCTCTTTTGCTTTATAAAGAGAATGAAATTAAAGCAATCTGTCGCTGCCTAGTGATGACTACCGAGTCATTGAGCACTATCGCGTCCCGTTCCCATCCGAAATTCCGAATCCCCATAAACTAGTTGTTTTTGCAAACAGCGCACAAAGTTATTTGCCAACCTTAATTAGTTTCCATGAAATGGATCGGATCATATAATGTTGTGTTTGTATTGCTTTCTTAAAAAAATATTGTATTCTATTAAGATTTCATTTAATTTGCAAATTTTTAACTTTCGGATTAACTGCTCGGAGACTCGTACTCTAGCTCGATGGAGTTAGGGTTTAGGGTGATGGTTGTTATAGAGGTAGGGTGGAGGAGAGGGGGGTGAGGGGCAAGAGCAAACAAAATTGCTAGATCTGGACAAAAAGGTGATGGCTGACAATTATTACTAGACATCGAAGGTGTTGGTGTTGCTAGAGTCACTGGTGAATTTAAGTCGTTCAGCCAATGGAGGTATGGGCGAGTAAGGCTAAAACTAGTTAGTTAGAAGATTAGGGAAGACAACAATGAGTCTAACGATGAGAGCCGATGAGGAGAGGAAGAATTAGGAGGTGAAGAAAGGAGATGGTGAGTCTAGCGAGAAAAAAAGATGGACATGAGAAGAATGATAGGGTGAGAAGGGTTTACCTTCTCAATGGATTGCGGAATCTCGATCCCCCATAGTACGATGTTTTTTTTGTCAAATTTTGCTCGAAATTAACTGTTTCAAATTTGAATATATTGTAAAAACACTCGAAATTTACCTTGAAATATGTTTTCATCCATGTTGAAACCTCAAATTTTTGTAGGTTTTGACCGAATTTCGTCGAAAAGATAAACCCTAGAGGCAAGCTAATTGAAGACAATAAAGAAAGGAAACTAGTCATCTAGAAAGCCAGAAAAATAAACCGACAAGCCATATAGGCATTATGGCAGTGGCAGTGTGGGTGTTTTTTTTTTCCGTGGGGGTTGTGTTGGGGTATTTGTTTAGGTGGAAAGAGGAGATATAATGGCAGAAATTTAGATGATGTTTTGTAACAATTCCTTGATCAATACAGACGGTAGAATACTCTATATACCACGAGCCTATGTATATTTTTTCCTCTATTCGAAGAATAAGATCAGATTAACTTGGTTTTTTAATTACTGGAACTGTTTGCAGGTTGGCATAGAAGTCAGAGGTTATTTGTATATATATAGATATATATACTCCAAAAGTCCAAAGCTATTTTACAAACCATTTGCAAAACGAATCGTTTGCTTTTGCTTAATCCAGAATACCACAACAAACAGCACTTCCCATTCCAATGTGCCCCTCGAACAAGATTCGATGTCCATCGGTCATGAACAGTGTCAACAAGTTAAATTAAGCAGTAGTACATGCAATGC
This sequence comes from Oryza punctata, assembly GCA_000573905.2. Taxonomy (NCBI): domain Eukaryota; kingdom Viridiplantae; phylum Streptophyta; class Magnoliopsida; order Poales; family Poaceae; genus Oryza; species Oryza punctata. The sequence goes on along the minus strand of CM002489.2, from coordinate 4,841,042 downwards.
ATGTACCCTAAAAAAATTTGTCGCCCATTAATTCTATATCCGGTAGTAATCCACTCATCTTTATCCAAGTTAGGCCATATCTCTGCATATGCACTTCTTAAACTGTTTAAAGGCAATGGTTAAGTAGGATTATTCTTTGTAGTGGGAGCTATTAGATGTGGAAATGATTTATGGTATCATGCATATATGTATGTTTGTCTAATCTGAATATTACATAGCTCATCACCTGTCATCAACTTTTAGAAGCCAAACGATGCATCTGGATAATCCTGCCAAAAGCAAGTCATCTTGGGCCAAAGATTATGCAGGCCAATTAATAAGTCAAAAAAAAAAAGATTTTGTGGGCCAATTGTTTACGTATATACACATAGCACTGGGCAAGGTACTTATGGGCCTGGGCTGAAATCATTCACACTATATATTGTCAGCTAATACTAGCCATTTTTGCCTTCTCCACCAGATCATAACAAGTGAGGTGAGATACCACGCTTCATTTCATAACAACAACAACAAACAAGCGTTCAGTTTGTAGGGATGTAAGAGGGCTGACATTCACTTACAGATTATGGTCGTGGGGCTTTTTCGTGGCGGTTTAAGTGATTTGTAAGTGGGTTTATGGGTCGGCCATTTACATCCCTACCAATTTATCAATTGATCTCAATACTGCGATGTTCTATGCCTCATTCAAAATGCTAGAAAATGCTAGAAAGGAAGAAAAATGCAGAATTAAGAACTTATGTGCATGACAATTCCTAAGAATTGAGAATACATGAAGGAATAGAAGAAAACATTTGGATGTGTGCATGACAATTCCAAAGAATTGAGAATACCTGAAGGAATAGAAGAAAACATTTGGATGCTTCACATGACCTTTTTAAAAAAAAAATTGGAGTAAAACATCACATGAAAAGCGAGAGTGAACATGTGTTTTGAGCACATGTTCATTTTGGATTTATAGAAAAATAAAATTCGTAAACAAAATTTTGAGCTTATATATAATCCTTTGTGGGTAGCATGGGAATTTTTTCTATTGGAATAAATTTATATTTCCTCTAATTTTTTTAGAAAAGGAAAATTTCCTATGGAATTTTTGTGTGATATATAGCAATCTTTTTTTAGTGGGTTGTATGAATTTAATTCATATGAGAATGAAATTATACAGATTTAGGTTTTAATTCCTCCCTTTTGTCTTTCCGAGTCAAGCCTCAAGTGTGTTGTTTGTTGTGTCGTATTACAAGCTGATGATGAGTTAACATGGATGTATCATGCTGCCATGCATGGTGCGAGTTTGACGGTGGTGCTGAACCCTACTTCCCCTCCCATCCTTTCCCTTCCAACCTTTCCCTCCATCGATCTGCTCTATTTATGGTTGGCCTTGTGCCATTGACGTACCTCTTCTTTCTCTCCCCATTTGTTTGATTCAAAAGAAGTTGTCATATATATGTTCATAGCATCTTTAATATCTTTATTGTAGAAGCACTTTGTCTGGAACTTCGTCTGATCAAGATTTGAGTCGGTATGTGCTTTGATTTGTCGTTCATCTGGCAATGTATTTCTCATTTTATCAAAACTAGATTAAGAAGTAGAATTCTCGATCCACCGAAGTGTTCTGTTTGTTTATTAAGTGGTACTGTATCGTAACTTCCAATCTATTTGGACTCGTTATTGTAGTATTTTTTTATCCATGAGTTGCCCACATAAGAATTGAAAATTTTTCATTGAAAAATAAAATCCAAGAGGCGATCGAGATCTAGGAATCAAAGAACCATCACATCTCATGTGCATCTGTTGGCGATTCACCCTGCACTGCATATATTTCGCATTTCGCATTTCCATCCGTTCACGCAGAAGCCGTTGACTCCCATGCAGCCAGATGGACCGGATCGAACGGCTAGGATGGCGCCGAGATTCGTGAGGCCGCCGCGTTAACTATCCGCGTCTCCCTGCCCCCACGTCGCGCCACGCGCCCCGCCGCGCCACGCCACGCCGCGCCGTGCCGCGCGTTCGACGCGTTCCACCGGATCGGATCGGCGGCGAGCGAGGGGGGAAGGGATGGAGGCGGCGGATCTGAGCGCCGCGGCGGAGGCGCTGGCGCTGCAGGTGGACCTGCTGCAGCTGCCGCCGGAGATCCCGGCGCCCGCGGCGCCCGCGCTGAGCGGGGTGCTCGACCGGCTGTTCGCGCACTGGCTGACCCTCCCCGACACCGTCGCGCTGGTCGGGTGCCTGGTGCAGAAGGCGAAGGCGAGCGGCGGAGGCGGAGGCGGAGGCGGGGGCGGTGGTGGCGGCGCGGCGGGCGCCGTCGTTGGCCCCGGGTCCGCGATGCTGCCGTCGATGATGATGCAGGGGGGCGCCGCCGTGCCGCCGCTGTCCCCGAGGTCGCCGCGGCTGTCGAGGAGGCCCAGCGGCGTGGGCGCCGGCGGCCAGTCCAACCGCTCCGCGTCCCCGCTCCGGCCGGCCACCGCCCGCGCCGTCAAGGAAGTCATACCCCAGGTACGCGTCCACGATCCCCATCGATCAACACGATCCCCTCTCCAAATCAACACAAGAATCTCTTGCCGATGGAATCGCCATTGCCGTTGTTGAATGAGCCAATTCTAATTCAAATTCAAATGTTGTTTGGTAGTTCTACTTTCAAGATGGGCGCCCACCCACATACGAGCTGAAGAAGCAATGCATAGCGATTGTTGATCAGCTCTTCGCTGGGCATTCCAATGGTCTCCGGATTCAAGGTGTGATCCAAATCCAATTGGGAATACTCTTTTCGTTCTAACCTTGACAATGAATGACCATAATTAAATAATTTACTGGTGTCTGGAGCTGAGCTAGCACATTCTAATTTAGTCATTGGTGTTTTGATCTGATCGCATTCGCTTTCAGATTCATAACAAGTTCTTTTAGATATTTGTGATGTTGCAGTCTTGTAGAAGACCAAAAAAGAAAAAGAATTTGTGCCAAGCTGTCAACTATCTTGATCAGATCAGTTTGTGAGTGATGCTGTATTGCTGTCAACTAATATTCATTTTTGTCTCCTTTTGTTTTATAATAGAGTTTCGGCTGGTCACTAGGGAACTCTGCAAACTGCCATCATTCTTTACCACTGTTCTTTTTGGGAAGATCGATAAGGAAAACACAGGATTTGTCACAAGGTAGTTGACTACTTGCACTAGTTTTTAGGGTGCAAAAGAAATATCCCTTTAAATCTCGTTTTATGTCATTTGTTTTCAGGGATGCCTTCATCGATTTCTGGTTAAATAGCAATATGGTGACTATGGACGTTGCAACTCAAGTATTCATAATCTTAAAGCAAAAGAAACAAGATTTTCTCACAAAGGTATGCCTCATTCATCAAAATGTAGGTCTATGCAAAATACTTCAGAAATGGATTAGTTCAGGAAATAATGGTGTGGGCTTATACACCCCACCACCTAGGTTTGAGTCCTGTTCAACTCGAACTTGGGTGCCTATTATTCTTATAACTAAATTTATAGTGCGTTGCTCTTTGGTGTCCCGCACATATAGTTCATCACTGATGTCCCTGTCTTACTATTGTTCCACAATAACTTAGGAGGATTTCAAACCAGTTCTTCGAGACCTTCTGGATAACCATCCTGGCCTGGAATTCCTAAAGAGCACACCTGAATTTCAAGAAAGATATGGTAAACTAGCAATGACATACTGAAATCATGCAACTGAAATATTAAATCCCATCTTGTATTTTTCTTCTACTTATACAGCATTGTTTGCCAGCTGAGACTGTCGTATATAGGATATTTTATTGCTTGAGTCGAATTGGAGGTGGCCATCTTACACTTAGGGAGCTAAAGCGTGGAAATCTGATTGATGCACTGCGACATGCGGATGATGAAGAGGATATTAATAAAGTTTTAAAGTGAGACATTAAAGCATTTGGTTTCACATTTTCTTCGCTGCTTCTCTCTTATAGTTGTTATTCTCTCCTTTTGGCTCTACAACATGTAAGGCACTAAAGTTTCTTATTTTTGTGTAGGTATTTCTCATATGAGCATTTTTATGTGATATATTGCAAGTTCTGGGAGCTGGACACAGACCATGATTTCTTTATTGATAAAGAAAATCTTATTAAGTATGGAAACCATGCATTGACATATAGGATTGTAGATAGAATTTTCTCAGAGGTTGGTATTATTTTTTTTCTAACCAACTTCAGATTAACTATAATGTTGAGTTTGTTTTGACCAATTTGATTCGATATACAATAGGTTCCTAGGAAATTTACCAGCAAGGTTGAAGGGAAGATGGGATATGAAGATTTTGTTCATTTCATATTATCTGAAGAGGATAAATCATCAGAACCAAGCCAGGAATATTGGTAGGTCCAGCGTTGATTTTGCTACTATTTTCTGTTATTCCTCAATCGTGTGATGCTCAAACTTCAATTACCGTCACTAGCATTAGAGTGTTCATTTATCTGTCTCAGTTCCTGTTGTATATCACATGGGAACGGAATCTAAATTGTTTGAAGTTTATGCATCTTCTACGCTGTTATGATCTTCAAGTTTATGCTCCTTATGTAAACATCAGAAACATTTCTCTGCAACTTGGGCATGCTATTAGACCTCAGGCTAAAAAGTAGTCACAGGAAAAACACCCCAAAGTAACCTTCATCAAAAGAATCTTCATGCTCCTATCATCCTATGGTACTTGTTTCACTGCCAATCTAAGAGCATGCCCAACGGATACCCAAAAATCTATCTCTAAAATTCTGTTTTAGGAGTCCCTAATTTAATTTTAAGGTGTAAATAGATTTTCATCTCCAACAGATATCTTATATTAACTCCCAATAATAAAAAGTGGACCCACCCCTAACTACCAACAGATACAGAAACAAAAAAATCGCTCCACCCATCCCCTCCCACGCGTGCGATCTCTCCATGTGTTGCCCTCTCCTTTTGCCGTACGGAAATTGGGAGTGAGAGTGTCTCCCGATTTGTGGAGAGCAAGAAAGGAGGAGAAGGGGATTTTAATTTTTTAATACATCTATGGGGGAACTGTTAGAGCAAGTTTTTCACAAAATAAACCTTAATTTTAGAATTGGATTTCATTTAGGGATACTGTAGGTCATGCTCTAAGATGGCGCCCTTCTTACTAATGGTTCCTCCATCAAAGTTTCCTTCATACTAATCGTTCAGTTGACAAATGAATGTGTAATTTTGGAGACAGTATGATGAAAGATCACTTCTTTTGAGCTTGAGTGTTGAATATTCTAACAACCTCTCTTATTTGTGCTTCACACAATCTCTCTTCAGGTTCAGATGTATAGATGTGGATGGCAATGGCATTCTCACACATAATGAACTACAGTTCTTTTTTGAGGAGCAACTTCATCGCATGGAATGCATGGCCCAGGAACCTGTACTGTTTGAAGACATCTTGTGTCAACTAATTGATATGATTGGACCTGAGGTAACCAAACATTTTTCTGTATTTCTATTCTGTTACTAGGTTCTTAGGCATTTTAAGCTGGCATACTCAATTTGTTCTTGTTTCAGAATGAGACCTTTTTTACATTAAAAGACTTCCGAAGGTGCAAACTGTCTGGGCATTTCTTCAACATTCTCTTCAACCTGAACAAGTTTATGGCCTTTGAAGCTAGAGATCCCTTCCTCATCCGCCAAGTAAGTCAGTTGCCCACTCATACTCTGATAAAATTCAAACAATATTAGCAGATTATGTCATGCTGATAAATGTTTATGATATATTCTTTCCTGATGCAACTGCAGATGCGTGAAGAGCCATCATTGACAGACTGGGATCGTTTTGCTCGGAGAGAGTATATAAGATTGGCGATGGAAGAAGATGGTGAAGATGCTTCAAACGCCAGTGGAGATGTTTGGGATGAATCACTTGAATCTCCTTTCTAAATTGCAGAAGCTGAGGAATTTGGCAAGACACATCAGAGCATTCACAGACATCCTTAATAATATCAAAATGAATCGAGCTGATGGTGAAATATTGAACAGCTATTTGATATCTCTACAGAATTTACAGTTGAGGCAACTGTACTTGTGTTGATACATCTAAAGTTTAAAATAGTTTGCCGTGGAGGGCCAATCCAAATCTAGAGACAAATACTTTCCATCTGGTTGCCAGTTTTGGTTCTTGATGCCTGTGAGTTTGAACGGCAATTACATTCATGACATGGATCTGGCCTATTGCTGTTATATTTTGCTCAATTTATCATGGCAAACAGAAGCGCAAATCTACTTGTGATATTCTGAAGTCATCATCCATAGTCAACTGACAAATAAGAAAGTGCATGGGTTCTGATTGAGGGATGGAATCATCGTATGTTCAACTGTATATTGGCTGGAACCACAACTTTACTTTTTCTCATAGTGTTGATTAGATATATGTTTTTTTTTCAATAAAGTCGTCGAGAAGATCATTTACCTGTGAATTTTGTATCTATAATAGTTTGTAGTCACAACGAACAATGAGTTACTATACAAGATTTGTTGTTGTTTTTCTAATAAATACGTGACAAACTGATGCTGCAAAATACAAATTATAATACGATCATTTTTTTTTGTCTAATAAGATTCGATCAATTTTTGTGCTGCATGGATGTACGTGTTTAGAAAGATGAAAAAAAAAAGATGGAACGACTAAACAACAAAACTATTCTGAATTATCTCAAGTAAATATTTTTGGACCAGGTTAATCTGTAATTTCTGTAAGATATACATATTTGCAACAATTTGATGGTGATATGCACAGGAGATAAAAACAGTGGCTTGAGTGGCTGAACTTCTTGCTAATACTACATCAATGATTGCCTCATGGAAGGAACATCTAGGGCCAGCAGGAGAGAAAGGTACAGAAAGAAAAGAGTATCCTTTTGCTCATCTTTTGAAGCAAAATGATAATAAATAATTAAGAGCAAAAGGAGGCATCTATCATTGAGTCATCTTTCCTACAACGGTGGAAAGAAGCAGAAGGAACACAAGATTGCAGAATTAATTGCCGGGTCGGCGAAGGAGCCGACCAAATTTCATTAAGATTGAAAGAGGGATAAGATTGCAGAATTAAGCATATCCATGCTGCAGATAGAAGAATAATAGCATAGCTAACTGCAGAAAAACCAGCATGTTAAACTGAAGAATTATAAGCAGTAGTTTCCTCTCATGGTTTACACACACACAAAATCAAAGATGAACTGAATTCTCAGCGAGAGTTTACCCTGGATAGGATCATAGGACAAAGTTTCTATGTTAGAAAAAAACAGAAAACACAAAAGCCTTGGACGCCATTTCATTAAGATATCTAAAGTAACATCGACAAAATAGAAGGCAAAAGGTTGATACAAACTGTAATCTGGAGTTGATACAAATGCCAAATAAGAATTCCTCTCGAATTTGGAAGAATGCCAAATAGCTGACTATTTAGTTTCAAACTAACTACTAATAAGCTATTAATGATAGATAATTGGCAGTAGTAGTTGGGAATAAGCATCCCTCCACAAAAGTAGAAGCAACCAAAGGTTGTGTATGCTGCTTTATTGGAGTATATCCAAGATTCATTGCCTCAAAGTTAAGGCCTTACATTTCTTTTCTGAATTGTCTCTTTAGGAACAGTTAGTTGCTAATCATAGGGATTCTGATAGAGCATTGTGTCGCAATCATATTAGCAATACACATTCTGCTCCTTTTCTAGAATCCGTAAAACCATGCCTTTGCAAATAATCACTCACAGATTCCAGCAACTCCAAGCTAATCTTGCATTGGAGTTCTTGTTTGGAGTTCTCAAGTTAGGAAGAAATCAAGAAACAACTAGCCAACTATTTGGATTCTTTTTCTTTTAAGGGTTGATAATTCAGTGGTAGTTTTGTATAAGCATCCCTCCAGAAAAAAGTAGCATCAATCAAAGGTTGTGTATACTACTTTATAGTATATTCAAGGTTCATTCCTCAAAGTTAGACCCTTACATTTCTTTTCTGAATTGCCTCTTTAGTCACACTTAGCTGCTATAATCATAGGATTCTGATATGATTCTGTCTCAATCCTATTGACAGAACACATTCCAATCCTTTTCTAGAACCAGTAAAACCATGCATTTTGCAATGATAAATTCACAGATTCCAGCAATTCCAAGCTAATTTGGCATTGGAGTTCTTGTTTGGTGCCACACAACTAACTAGATGTTCCCCATACGTGTTAAATGCCCAGTTTGAAATTGTAGTAAAGGCATAGGTTGATCTAAAGCCTAAGGCACTAAGGCAGTACTGTTGTGGTGATAAAGGTTGCTTAGACCACAAATCACATCCCTATCCTCTAATATCAATTGTATAATTGAATGATGATTCTAATGGCTCATTGGCCTAGCCATTGACGTCATCAGAAAAGCTCTTCTGATCAACCCTTTGTTTGGGCTGAGGTATTGCAAAAATTGCAAAAGAAAAGGTGTCCTTGTCCAATGCTAATAGTCTATAGTTTCCTCAAGCAAGATACTTAGCCTTGTAGGAGATGAACTTGCCGACTAGGACCTGACCAAACAATAGAAAAAATGCTTTCATTTTTTAGTGCTATTGAGAATTGCTTTCATTTTGAACAGAAAAGGTCCTGAAGACACAAGATGATATGTAAATAAGATAGCAAAATTCAGTTTTATTTTTTGAAATAGCAAATAAAAAAAGAGTATGCGTGCAAAACTGAGCCTGGACTCTAGACCATCAGCAGTGAGCATGATTCATAAGAAACTCTTGCCAGAGATGTAGGACATAACAAAGCAAATTGCAACTAAAACCATCCACGTTCATGATAACAATAAAAAGGCTGAGGCTCAGAAAAGCAATGGTCAAAAAGAGTCACCGTTAACAATCATCGACTTTTTAATGACAACAACATAAATTGATTGCTAATCAGTCACAAGAACATGAAATAGTTCTTCTATAGACCAACGCCAATTCTTTGGTGTCGATTTGGTACATACTGATTAAACAATCATTGCCACTACTGATTGGTAAGTAAACAAAAGCTTTCAATAACATGAGAAGCTTAGTTGCCTAGTCCAATAAGTTTATACTATGTGAAAATAAGGATAAAGCTACATATGAATGATTATATCCGACAAAACTAAAGTACTTCGTAATGCCACTACAGAGTACAACACAAAATCATGAACACAATGGACTGTTGAGTAATAGCACATTGGTATATTATTTATGAATTTCAGAAAAGTCACCATATCTACCTACTGTTTTAGGTAAAACTAGCTGTCAATGAATCTAAATAAACGATTGAAGATGAACAAGTAGCTAAAGACTATTCAAAGAAGGAGAAGAATTTACCAGTGTCTTGATCAAACAGTTTCCAAGCTATACGTAACATGAAGAGTGGAATGATTAGCCATGTGTAACATTTGCAGATTCACTGAAGATATTGTTGTCACATCTTGATATAAAAGGCTTGGAAGGCAATGGCTTTACTTGGTCACAACAACCAATTTGGCCAGAGTGCCTAATGCATTACACTATGTTTGAGCACACATTATTCACTATAACTGTGTAGCATTCAAGATGATATCTGACATATTAAGAATGAAAAATAAGGGAGAAACTTACATCTGATTGTGAACTTAGATGGTGTAAACAACTGGTGCAATTTCCAAATGAAGATTCAAATATCATGCCCTGTTTATATTTCCAAATCCTTCTCATCTCCTTTCTCTGGGTAAATTTCACATGCATTGCAATCTCCATTCCATAGGAAAAATGACGGCTATACGCATTGCAGATTCTACCTGGAACAGAGAAAACAGTTACTTTAGACAGAATTTCCACACAGAAAAGCATTTTTTTCCAGAAAGCATACCTTTCTCTACGACACCGACATGTTCGCAGCAATAAACCAATGCTATATCTCACAAATCAACATGATAATCTCAAACAGCCACAAAGACGCAAAAGCAAATTTGCTTACAACACAAGTAGGCCATTGTCTACAACTTTAGATGCTTTTCTGACAATTTAAAAGGAACGCATCTCTGCTCAACCTTCCTCTCCATTCATTCAGAGCACCCAACTCCTTCAAGCTAAAAACCACTGCCTCTTTCCTCCTCCACATTGCACAACCCTCCAAAATCCCCTCCCTATCAATCAAACATGCAACATGATGCCATTCCCAACATTTCATACCATCCTAGCATGGATTTCACAAGCTTTTTCCTGCCGCAAAGCGACGCTTACTCGCATGATCTCAGTACATTGCTGGACATGGCTGATCCATACATCAGCTGCAATGGCAGCAGCATCACCATGATTCCAATGACTGAAGATGAAGCAAATGCTCAGCCAATGAACCATGGCAATGACGAGAGGAAGAAGAGAAGGCTGGTGTCAAACCGTGAGTCTGCAAGGAGGTCCCGTGTGAGGAAGCAGAGGCGCCTGGATGAGCTCTCATCTCAGGTTTCAGAGCTTCGAGACACCAATCAGAGGCTTCTTGTTGAGCTGAATCACATGATCTCCAAGCATGCTCGCATTGTCCGGGAGAATTCCCAGCTCAGAGAAGAAGCTTCTGACCTGCAGAGAAAGATCAGTGAGATGGAAATGGAAGAGGCTGAAGTAGCTGCTGCTGCACCAAGAACATTAAAAGTAGCTTAATTAATTAATTAAGCTAGTTCTAATGTTCATTAATTAATTGCAGCATATCATGGCTAGTAGCCTTGGAGTGTTGCATAGATTGTACTACTAATAATTAATTAGGTGAATATTCTTTTTTTTATTATTCTTATTTTTCCTTTGTGCAAAGAGAGCATATAGATAGTTCGAGACTACCCTTATATTTTGTACTAATATCGATTGAATTGGGAATGGCTGAATTCTAAGTCTCTAGATATGACAAAACAATTTAAAGATGCATGTCATTTCATTTGATAGTAGCTTTTGAATGGTCGATTAAGAGCATGTCAATTGTCAATCAGTCCTAAACGCTACTACTACCACTTTTTGTTGGGCATTATTGCCCAGTACTTTATCCATGATTGCCAGTGTTACATCAATTTCAAGTGGTAAGCATGGCTGATGATGTTTTTATATACGGAGCACAGTTACAATTGGCAAGTGTGATAAGAGCACTTTCACAATCAAAAGTTGCATACCAAACTTGTAATAAGACAGTTCTGCTCCCCCTTCAGAAAATTGCAGGTCTCTGAACTCCAAAGAGAGGTAAAGAGTGGTAGAGAAGAGATTACAAAAACAATTTGTGACAATTAAACCCGTCTAATGCGTCTTAAAAACAAATAAACCCATCTCAAATTTGTCAGACAGACAACTTGTCAGAGAGACAACATTTGGGGTAGCTATCACATGTCAGAAGCAAATCTCCTGGGCGATCTGATAAAAGATTCAACAAACCCCAACCATTACAAAGTGGCCTGACATACACTGACAAATCATGCATTCCAAGGGGAAGTCTGTTTTCAGCTTCAGAAACAAGAAAAAGAAACTGAGCTAATCAGATTAGTGCAAGAGCCTTAGAGGAGCACACAATCATAACCGACAACTCATCATTCAAAGGAGCCGAAGAATGAGAAAATGAGTGAATCAAGCTTCTTAGTTTTGTACATTTACAGCTTATCATAGGATAACAATTTGCTGAGTGTTAGCCAAAATGTTTGGATGCTGGTACAGTCTTCCTGCCAACGTTCCAAGGGAGTTGGGGGGTCTCTCTACCTACGTCAGTTCAGTTTCTTGTCTTAGCTGCCTGATCATCATACCATATACTGGGACCGCATCAAGATGAAGTTTTCTCAGGTCCATTTTCTACCACACATTCACTTGCACCTTCAGCACCCATGGTTGCACTGTCTCCACAGCCCTGTCAATATAGGAGGCAATACATCACATTACAACACAGCAGTTTAATGATGATAAGACTGAGTCAAATGATAAAATCGACAGAGATGCCAACAACTATATCATTCCTGGAAAGGACAGGTGGTGACTGGTGACTGGCACATGTCAAACAAGCCTCCTACATTAGCATTGCTACCAGTTGTAAAAACAACAGACTAAGAATATGCCAGCAATTTGGTCCCAAAACGTTGGGTCAAGTGTGACCTATGCTGAAAAACAAAGGCCAACCGAAATGTTTGCAAGGATGCAAATACTCAAGTTCAATAAAATATAATGACTTTCACAATGCTTCAATTTGGTCCCATAAATAGGTTCGATCAAGGGAAACCTATTATTAAAAATAAAGGTCCACAGTCCCCTGCAATGTTTGCAAGGGAGAGGTAAATGCTCAGGTCAGGTTTAGTAAAATCCAAATGCTTTCACAATGGTTAAGAAATTAGCATTCAAACTGGTACATCAGTATACACGAACCAATCATGTCAGCTGCCATTACAGCCTTACAGGCACAATCAGAAGTTAGACAGGTCCTCACTGTTTGCTTTGGTTAAAATTAAGAACAGCGGTTTTCTGCTCATGCATTTTATAAGAGTTCTGAACATCTGGTTTCCCTAAAGGCTTCTTCTCATGCATTTTCTGCTCATGCTTTCTCCAGTTCATAACTTAATATGTGGGCATGTTTAGCCAACAAAGCTTACAATTAAATATCCCTAATTGTTCATGCCTGAGTTTTAAAATTCAAATATACATTTGTAATAAGCAAATAGACATCCAGCACACCAATAAATACATTAGCATTGAAATTTAGTCAAACCACTTAACTATAAATACTTTGCAGTTTCACTATTTTATACTGACCATTGAAGACCAATTCTTTTTTTAAACGAGAATAAATACAAAATTTAAAATTTTTTATGAAGATGCATGGTGTAAGCCACCACCATGAAAGTGCGCCTAAGATTTTTTCCACTAAATGTCAAGATCATACCTGCACCGGTGCACCCTGATGCTCCACTGCTGCTAGAACAATCACGCGCCGAGCCATATGCTGTTCATAATCATCATCATCAGTGCGAACTTGGTGCCGGCAAACAGGGCAAGTATTCCTGATAGCTAGCCATGGCCAGATACAGTCCCCATGGAAGTAGTGCTTGCACGGGAGCAAGGCGACGAGCTGCCCCGACACAAAGCAGTCCTTGCACACGGCGCAGCCACGTGAGGCCTCCTCTTCACCGAGCGTCGCCTCCAGCAAGCTCTCCACCACCAATTGGGACGCACGTGAGGGCCGCGTGCTCATGCCGGCACCGGCCTCCCCGGCCTGTCCTCCGAGGACCCCGACAAACTGAAAGTCATCTGAGTCGGTGTCATCGGCGTCCACCATCATCCGGAATCCCACAGCGGTGCCACTGATGACCCGCTCCGGCCCGAACCCGAATCCATTCGGCATGATCCCCCCACCATAGCCGGCGGTTTCCTCCTCTTCCTCTTCCCGTACCCCATGGATGTCCTCGAGGATGCCCCCAACGGCCATCGCTGTGTCGAGGTCGAAGGCGCTCACCATGAGCCCATCCTCGCCGCCGCCGCCGCCGATGCCGTGGTCATGGCCGTGGCCGAGGACCAGCAGCTCCTCCTCCTCCTCTTCCTCGGAGAGGCGCATCGCGGACACGATCTGGTGGAGGGTGGCCGCGAGGTCGCCGTCGGAGTCGAGGGAGCGGGCCGAGGAGGAGCGGGCTAGGGTTTCGGGGAGGGGATCGTCGTCGTGCAGGGTGCCCGTCTCGTGGGCGCCGGAGGAATACGCGTCGGAGAGGTCGCGGACGGAGAAATCGGAGATGCAGAACTCCTCCACGCCGCCGTCTCCTCCGCCGCCGCCGCCGAAGGGGCCGTAGCAGAACTCCTCCCAATCGTCCTCGGCGTCGGAGGCGCCGTAGCAGAGATCCTCGACGTCGAACGGCCCGTAGCAGAACTCCTCACCGTCGCCGTCGTCCCCGAAGAATGAGGAGTCGTCGCCGGCGAGCCCCGCCATGGGAATCGCGGGAGGCGTCTCCGTCTTCCGTTGGTTTTTTTCCCTTTTTTTTTTGTCGCGAAACTCGCAAGGAGGAAGCGTGACTTGGAACACCGCTTTCCAAGTCTGAAAGCGTACTCCCGTACCTTCTTATTGCCCACGCGCCGCCGTTTGATCTCCACGAAGATGTTAGGCCCTGGCCCATTATCAAACTTATCAAACTACGGGCCGTATCGGCCCAACTAGGAACAGTTCAGCTGGAGGTTATTTGTTTTATTTATTTAGGACCTCATCTAGCTTTTTTTTTCCAATGGAAATTTCACGGATGACATGAAAAAATCACAAAACTATAGTCACAATTTAGGGTTATGTTCTCTGTGATGAAACCAGTTCATCTGGTTTTTAGTCCTAAACTTAACATGGACATTCACACTTACAACTATTTATTCTTTTGGTAGGTGATATACTCGTACTTCCCGATATAAAGGTACTCATGGTGACTTCGCTAATCTCAAGTCATGTTAGCACAATTGTTCACAGTCGTTAAGTATCAATTTCTACTGTCAACTATCTCAATAAATAAAGGGAGAACTAGCATTTTTTACACGTATATTAGTGTTAAATAATGTAGTTCCATTTGTCTTGAAGAAATATTATGCATGCAGGGAATAAACAATAAATTGAAGGAGAAATGAGTCGGTATGTAACGAAACACACCTCTGGCAAATCACGTGCGAGCACACAGATCGATGGGCCCACGAGTTAGCTCAAACCGACTTAAAGTATGGCCAAACCATCCTCGGTGCTTTAGGGACCCACATGACAGTCACTGGTGAAGGTCGGTGACGAGAGGTGCGGCCCTGGCCCATTTCATCGTCACCTTACTCGTGAACGCTCCTAATGGCGTCCCAATAATAGTTAGGGGTGCACCGACTTCAATAACCATCATACAATCTTCATTGAGAGACTATAAAAGGAGAAGAGCTTCTCACTTCACATCACACACTTTAAGGAGCAATTCTCTTATTTCATATATTGTATTATCTCTAGTAGTAGTGGAGTTAGGCTTACAATAGTCTTCGGTCCTATAGTCTTATCAGAGGTTTCGGCATATCTTTAATACTTTACTCTTCTCGTAAGACTATAGTTGCAACAAAGGAATTAGTTTCTACTTATTAGTGTTTATGGTTCATATACTAGTCTACTAGTTATGTGTTATATCAATAGATTATACTTCATTTCATTAGGCTAAGTCGATATATGCCACAGTAACGGTCCAATGATCTTAACGGATTGCACTAGTTCTAACTTGTCCATCCGAAGGGTGAGAGTCCCGAGGGAATTAGTGATATTATTTATTAACATAAGATGATGCTTAGGTTAGTTAAATATCGTTGGATACGGGTATGCCTCACGGAAAGTAAGGTAGTGTTAACGACGAAATTTGGTAAGTTTTGAAGTCATCATCGGCCTAGAATCAGTATCGGTTTTAAAGTTCTGGGATCGACCGATGGAAGTTGTCAAGTCGCCAATAGTTGTGTTCTTGATGGATTCGGTTAAGCAGATAGATCAATTAAAGGAAGCTTATCTAGAAGAGTTCGAGTTCAAGGAGAATGCGGCATGGAAAATTATCTATTAATTAAGATATTATGTTATTTCCTTAGAGATATTTTTGGTAAGAGTCCGCCTAGGGACTTGTTCATCGGTTAAAGTTAGGAAAGTGTGATTCGTGTCCGATATGGACTAGTATCTACCCATGGGTATAAATATGTACACATGGGATCATTGTAATTTATCTCTCGATCAATAAAACTACTCTCGGCGCATCGCCACGCTCTTTTTGAGGTTTTTACTTATCGACCGGTGGAATTTGGCACCTGACGCGGGGCTGCATCGGCTTTTAATCTCTGGCGAAGGGGTAAGCCCTACGTTCTGTCGGGCCCTGGTGAATATATCGGCTACATTGGTGTTGTTCAAGGCTGCATTGCTTCGATCTCTTGGACCGCTCTAGTTCGGTTGATATATTTGCCTACCTGAATTTCAATTCTATCTTAATTGCATTGTGTTTAGAGACGCATCGGTTTAGTTGGGACTGTCTCAGTTAAGTCTGATCTTCTGTCTTAGCCGATATATCTCTACAATCACAATGTTGTTTTAAATAGATTTGTTATATCCATCACATTAGATAGATCTATCGGTCCATCAAGTATTAGATTATCATATACAATCTCGTGCTGCATCGGTTAGGTTCGACCTACTAGATTGTTGTTGATAATATAAATCTTGTTAAGCCGATAGGTTCATGCTAAAGTTTTATCGGAGTGCTAGCTGATAAATTATCATATACATTTTATAATCTAGATTGACAATGTTTTCTATTTGCATCGACCGATCTCTATCTATAGTTTTATCGATATCGGCTAGATTACTTTGTTGGCTTAGATTATATAATGTATCCACCACCCTGAAAATCAGTCAAAAGCTTGATTGTCTAGATATTATGTTTCTTCTCATACTTAGTGTTGCATCAGTTAAGTTTGATCTACGAAGTCGTGCTGAGAACCATAATCTCTAGCCTGCTTCTTGATTGCCAATAAGGGTTTCATCGGGGTTTCAGCCGATGAGTTATTTGGATGTTGCATCGGATTACAAGGATTACATATAAATTGGATTAAACCGGTGATAACAAAGGTTTCACTATTTGTCTAATCATGTGGATTTATTAACATCGGACCTCCAGTCGATGAATGCTTTAACCTTCGGTTCGACGCTTATTCTATCATATTACTATTAGCGATTATCTTTATATCATCATTTACTCAATTATCAAGATCTATACTAGATATCGGCTGGTATAGGCATCGGCTGGAATCACTCCATCGCTTGTCGACCGATCGACTATTTTATCTGTTGTTCACATAGCTTTGTTAGTTACAGGATCAAACTGACTGACACGCCCGCATCTCATTATTATTTTGGACCTACACTGGAGCTAAGCATATCTCCCAGGTCATCGTGTTTTTACATCAACAGGTAGGCAGCAGGTGGTGACAGCTCTGTTCGTTCTTTGCATTCCTTCACGTGTATGACGTAAGAGTTTGTAAAATATCATAACCATGTTGATAGACCAGTAAGGATTGATCTCTCGGTAGTACCTAGGTGCCTGGAACTAAGTCATAACCTTGTAATCATGTATGTGTTAAGTGTAAATTAAACATTAGTAATATAGAAGTACATATGAACCTTAACTTTCTATAGTTTTTCTCCATTATCTAATGTATCATTATTAGAGAAAAATCTCCTATGTGTCACATTATCCTATAATCATATTATCAATTAATCTCAGTTTAGATTATGGTAAAGTGATTATAGCTTGATTAAGGATGTGTGAACTTTATCTTTACACTGTCGTCTTCTCTGTAAAAATATAAATACGATACTCTCGGAATACTCCTAGGTGAAATGTTACAGCAGTATCGGTGCGTTTGCGGATTTATTTGTGACCGTAAGAAATACCAACAACAATCTTTCGAAGATGTTTATAGGAGTAGGATGTGCATGTGTGTTTTTAGGCGTGTGACGTGTGTTTTTCAAGTTATATTGACATAATGTCTTTTTTTCCTTTAGTTACTCATATATTTTGGATGTATTATAAGTCGTTTGACTTCAAACTTTTTTAAGTTTGATCAAGTTTATAGAAAAATTTAGCAACATATAAAATGTCAAATTAGTTTTATTAAATCTAACGTTGAATATATATTTTGATAATATATTTGTTTTGTGTTGAACACACTACTATATTTTTCTATAAACATAATTAAACTTAGAAAAATTTAACTAGGAAAAAATTAAACGATTTATAATACAATATTATAGAAGTATACTTAGAGAGATAACTTCATCAATCTTTAATTACGTGGCCCAGTCTCTCGGTCTCTTCTTAAAAAAAAGGTTACAAATTATCCTGCGACTATATCAGGGTCAACAATTCGATAAACAGTTTTATCCAAAAAAAAAAATAGTCAGATAATGCCAATCCATAATGTATGCACACACATATATATATATATATATATATATATATATATATATATATATATATATATTTATATATATATGCATATTCATAATATACATATATATATATATGTATGTATGTGTGTGTATATATATGTGTGTATGTATATATATATGTATGTATGTATGTTTGGATGTATGTATGTATATATATATATGTATGTACGTGTGTATCAGTGTATGTATATGTATATATGTATATACGTGTATATATATGTATATATATTTGTATGTATATATGTATACGTATATATATGTGTGTATGTATGTGTGTGTATATATATATATATATATATATATATATATATATATATATATATATATATATATATATATATATATATATATATATATATATGAGACAAAGACAACAAGACGATTTACCAAAAAGAAAAAGTAAATAAAACGGAGTTGCCAACAAAGACGATGATGAAAAAACACTCATCATAGTCTGCAAGGCTGCAAACAAACACTTGTGCTATTTGCCGAGTAGCGACAGATCCATCCCTCTCGCCGGTCACCGCAATAATCCGCCGTCGCCGTCGTCGCGTGGCCGTGCAGTCGCCGCGCACGCGCATCGCCGTTCTTTCTTTCCATCTTGCAGTCTTGCTGTGGATGATAAGGGACCAAGAAAGGCGAGGCCGGAAGCAATCAGCGGCCGGGCCAGGGGGAGGGATTACTTTAATCGAGCAAGCAAGAGAGGAGAGGCAGAAGAAAAGGAAAAGATCGATTTTGATTCGCGAGCGAAGGGGAGGAAGGCGGCGTGAGGACGCAATCTGGATTGGAAAGTTTGGCTTTTCGGAAAGCGACCCCGGCCGCGGCGACCCGGAAGGCAAGAACTCCTCCAGTTCTTGGTGTGAAAGAGAGAGGCTGCTCTGCTGATCCACCCGCCGTTGGTTCGCCTATAAAAATAGAAGAGAGGAGTTTGGGGGAGGAAGAGAGCTTCTATAGGTGTGATAATTCTCTTTGATCTTATCTGATCGCCGGTGTTGAGCAAGGATTGGGGTTTGGGGAAGGTATGTTCTTTCTCCTTCACATTTTTACGGCTAAAAATTGGGGTTGTGGAGATTGGTTTGTTGTAGGATTGGAATTATGTTCTTTGATTGGTTGGGCTGAGTGATCTCACTCTTAACCCCTCGAGTAGGCGAATTCGTCTAAATTTCGATGTATGCTTCTTTCTGTCGATGGAGTGAAATCTCGTTCAAGGCATCCTGTATGAATTTAGCTGGAAAGGTTGGGTTTTGGGGGAATTTTAAGTGGTTTATCCGGTGGGTAGTGCTCAGATTGAGCTTTAATGTGATTTTGCCATCATTTATTGGCTATCTTTTAATCAGAATCTGTGTCTGCTCGGATTGGTGTGCGGCAAGCTTATTTCTAATCTGTGGTTTGTCATTGATATGGTGGTGATAACTATGCAAAGCTCCTGAATACCTTATATGAACATTTGGGGCTTTTCCAAACCACAAATAAACTTGGAATTACGCTGCCCAAATTTGGGAAGACAATTAATGATCGGGGCGTAGGAGTACAAACAAAAATCCTGTTGTTCTAACTAAAGATTTTTCCCATACAGGATAGTGAAAACAAATGGGAATTGGGAACGGGTCACCAAGTGACAGCGGGCATGTGTCACACAAGGAAATACGAGATGAGACCACACCGCTTCTCCCAATTAAGGCAGAGGAGGAGGGGATCCATGAGTTCAATGGAGCTTCTTTCTCTGGGGCAGTGTTCAATCTGTCAACAACCATCGTGGGGGCTGGAATTATGGCTCTGCCAGCGAGCATCAAGATGCTGGGAATTATCCCCGGTATCCTGATGATCATCCTTGTGGCGTTGCTCACTGAGGCATCCATCGACATGCTGGTCAGGTGCAGCCACCAGGGCAAGATTACGTCCTACGGGTGGCTGATGGGTGAAACTTTCGGTCAGTGGGGGAGGATCGCGCTGCAAGCATCTGTTGTAATAAACAACATTGGCATGATGATTGTTTACATGATTATCGTTGGTATGCCTCTGAAAACCTCACCCTTTTGTTATCCTACTTCTGAACAATAACCATACTGTTGAATAGTGATAGTACATGTTTAGTTCCTTTTTTTTTAGTTGCTCCTCTAAATAATCAATAATTCTTGGAAGCCAGGGAGTCTCTTAATTACTCGTTTTGAACGTATGGCACGTGACTTGTGAAGAAAACCCGTATTTGTCTACAGAGCTTAAAAGTTAAAACTAACTCTTATATTTATTTGCTTGAGGCTCTTCTATGTATCGATACTGATTGTTGACTTAGTTGTTGTTTTGGAGTTGATTTTGCCTTTTCTTTTTGTTATACTTTAAGGTACAGTAAGCATTCACTCGTAGTTTGATTAGCCTCCCTCCACTGTACTAGACAATATGGTTGGTTTGCACTTGTGCTCACTACTGTTGTATTTTTCAATAGGCTATCAATTCACCTGAAATACTACTGTTGATGGTTAGTAGATACTCATTCATCTTTCTTTCTTAAGGTGATGTGCTGTCCGGAACATCAACAAGTGGTGTTCATCACCGTGGCATCTTCGAAGGGTGGTTTGGACCTCATTTGTGGAATTCTCGTCCGGTTGTTCTCCTTGCTACGACTCTTTTTGTGTTTGCTCCATTGGTGAGCTTTAAGCGTTTGGGTAGGTGAATTCCGCATTGTAATATGAGGTTCACTGTGCTAACAATTGTTTACGGTTAACTCTAATACTAATAAAACACCTTTGGTTTATAGATTCATTAAGATACACATCTGCACTGTCAGTTGCTCTTGCCGTGGTTTTTGTTGTCATCACTGCTGGAATTGCGATTGTCAGACTCATTGAAGGAACTGTGGAGATTCCCAAACTCTTTCCTGAGGTAGATGGAATTAATTCCATCTGGGAACTCTTTACAGCTGTGCCTGTTCTTGTCACTGCCTACATTTGCCACTACAATGGTGTGTTTCCTACTGCTCACTTAGTTTACTCTTGCTGTTGTTTATTTGTGTGTGGCCTAAATGTGAACTTTTCATGATTATACAGTACATAGCATCGATAATGAGTTGGAAGATAGAACTCAAACCAAGCCAATTGTGCAAACTTCACTAGCTCTCTGCTCAAGTGTGTACATTGCGACAAGCTTCTTTGCATATCTCCTCTTTGGTGAGGGTACCCTGGCTGATGTACTCGCCAACTTTGACTCCAACCTTCATATTCCATTCAGCTCCGTCTTCAATGATGTTGTGAGAGTGAGCTATGTAGTCCACATCATGCTTGTCTTTCCCATAGTCTTCTTCGCCCTTAGGCTCAACTTGGATGGACTGCTCTTCCCTACCGCAAGGCACATTTCTCGTGACAACAGAAGGTTCACCATTATCACAGGATCACTCCTTGCTGTAATTTATCTTGCTTCCATCTTCATACCGAGCATCTGGGACGCGTTTCAATTCACCGGTGCCACAGCTGCTGTTCTTATCGGTTTTATCTTTCCTGCCATGATCATACTCAGGTAACCTAGTGACCACTAGTATTATTTCCGAGTGATACATGTGGACATCCCTCAGGTTCTATCTGATATAATTTGTATTTTTCCTCTTCCATGTAGGGATCCTTATGGAATTGCAACCAAGCGCGACAAGATTTTGGCTGTAACCATGATTGTGCTTGCGGTGCTCTCGAATTCTGTGGCTCTATACAGCGATGCACTGAACATCATCTTTCACAGGAAAGAGGAGGCCTAAGACTCCATACTTCGAGCGACAAAGTGGAATGTACAGTTAGAATGATTTGGTGAGTTTAAATTAGTAATACCCAGCAAAGCAATGTGATTTTCGGTGGTGGCCATTGATTTTTGTTCTGGACACCTGAAAGGATTTGATTTGCTGCATTTGTCTAGTTTCCTGAACATAAGCTGGTTCAACATTTAGATGAGCCACTTGTGAATTGTGATATGGTTGCAGGTGTTTGTATCTATTCCACCAACAAGATTTTTTTCTTGTTCTATACGTGTTTATTCGATCATCCTGAAAATTTTAAATGGATGACTTGAAAATGTTGTTTATATATACAATAATTCACCTTGAAACTTGAGTTGCTGTTTTGTGTTGCAAAGAACTTTGAGCCACTGTATGCTATGTTTCTTTTTTCTTTCGTAGTACTGTATGCTATGTTAATTTGCAGAAACATATAATTGCCAATTGCCTTAACAAGAGTACAACTATTTGAACAATCCAATTGAATGTGCATCAGTGTTGAGATTACATGCAAAAATAAAAAATCATCAGCTATGTGGATGTACATTTCTTGTGTAATTGTGTTGAACTGACAGCTTGAGCGAGATGTGGCAGGCTGAAACAGACTTCTGCGCAGATTATTAAGATGTATTATTTACTTGATTAACACGATGAGTTAATATTTTGAAACATAAACTTCACAAGTAGGTAGAACAAATGGTCCAAACAATACAGTAGAATAATTTTCTTTTTTTGAGAAACTGTTTTTTTAGAAGCGTAGGGAAAATAATCCGCGGCAAAAATTTAGTGGAAAAAAAGTGGAAGAACAGGAGGGCCGCTAGTTCATGCACAGGGAGCAATTCTTCAGATAACTATTGCTGTAATCAATCTATTGATGCATGTACCGCAGCACACGTCAATCAATCAAATGAGCTTATAGATTGACAGATGAATTGTTTCGTTATATAGAATAAATTGAAATTACTAAGCATTTTTTTTTACTGTCTACGATACAAATTAACTAGAAATATTCCAGGAAAAGGATCCATGCTGGCCGTTAAATTTTACGGCTCCTTCAGCCCAGGCAGCAATGGTAGCCATCCAGTCTCTCCTCTCTGGAGAAGATTCTGTCCATAGGAGAATCAGCAATGAAGGCACCCTTGTAATGCCATCAGCAAGCATATGGGAAGACAGATCCCCTTACCTGCTCCAGAGAGAAATAACTCATCCAAACTGTCACAGTGTCACATTAGAATACTAGAGCTACTAATAAAGATAAGGCTAGCAAATGAAAATTTTCCCGCCCAAGCATGTATGTACGTACAGATGGCCAATGGTTGCTCAACCTGCAGACACAAGATGAATGCCATTGCAAAGATCAGCCAGCCATACAGGAAAACAGCATATTCTTCGATTGACAGTAGGGTGGATAACTTAATTAACACATACTCAGATTACAAAGCAAAAATAAACCTAACATTGTCATTACAATGTACCTGCGCTTTGGCTGAAATCCTCTGGTAGGTCTGAAAATATGAAATTTCGGGGAAGCTAACTCAACAAGCCAAAATGCCGATGATTTAACATCCAAAATTGAATCATCCAGAGACCAGAGGTTGCCCGTTCAGCTCTGAACTGCTAAAGGATCCACCAGATGCATCAATGATTCCAGGAAAGCATTCCCACAGAAACCAAAATTACTAATGCTCGAATAGCCTGATTCCGTCTTGAATGTTGTCCCATTGTCCACACCAAACAGCAAAGAATTAGTATTCTGCACTGGAACTTCCATTGCACATTACATCATCTGGTATTGCAGGCATGGGAGTAGACACTGATAAAAAGCATGGATTTTTCTTCCCTGAAACAAGGAAAACAGAAGGCTATATGAGGGCAATCTGTATCGTGTTCACCGAAAAAACACAAACTTTTTGAGCTAAACTTGGATACTATCATTTTCAGAACCATGGATTTCTTGAGGCTCCCGAAGAACTAATTATTTATTAATCATTTACCACTCCAGTTATGGACATATCAGTCATCCCACAAACAGAAGAAATTAGGGGAAAAAACAAAACAAAAAAAAAACACGATCCAAACTGGTAAACAGAATAACGACATGCTCTTACTTTTAGGTGGGGCAGGATGAACCAGCCAATCCAAACTGGTAAACAGAATAACTGCATGCTCCTACATTTAGGTGGAGCAGGATGAGCCGGCGAGATTTGGATTTTTACCTCAGTGAGCGGGAGCCAGGGACGATGGGATTGGGCATACGAGCATCACAGCGTCTGGGTGGCAAGAGGAAGCCTTCTGCCAACCTGCCTGCTGCTGGCCTACTGCATTTGCTTTCCATCTTGGCGCTTTGCCCCTGAACTGCCCCAGAGGCGGCGCCGGCCCATCCAAAAGATTTTGATGACCCACAAAGCCCATCAACTACCAACCTTGGGGATGAACTGAGACCATTGCGATGCTTGACACAGCTGCATCTTTTTACCGAAAATGCATATTACTGGTATTAGAGTATCAAAATGGCAACAAGAGTCTATTTAAGGAGAATAAAGAGTACCTTTGGTGATCAGAAATTCAAAAGTAATTGCAACTAAGGAGAGTAGACTAGGTGAGAACTCTGTTTACAATGTTCCTTAACCTCAGCTTTTTCACACACAAAAAATGGTGTCCTACTAAATGGTGTTTACCAAAAATCGTTGCATGAACATGTTCCCTCTCTGAAGTGGTGGAACCTACTCCGGTCTCTGACTATGATTTCCCGGTTCCAAAGCCTGGAAATCAACTTGATTGCAGAGTGGCAGTCCTCACATACCCTCAGATTCTTTCTGATATGAACCGGCAAGTTTGGTGCTAGACTAATGAGGCCAAAAGCAATGGCCAGCTTCTCACTGTGTGCTAGCAGCGCTTGTTCTTTCTCTTCCTCATCCACATCCACTGTTATCTGTGATGTAAGCGGTGAATAACCCACTGACTTTAACCTGTGTGAAATCTCCTCCAGCATTGCAATGATTTCCAATATCCGTGGATGTGATTTGTCACTAACAACAAACTTGTGCACCTGCCCAGCCACCGTAATAGAACTATAACCTGCAGTCTTCTTAACTTCCCTTTCTTCCATCAACATCCTTATCTTTGATGCATTTTCCCATTGCCTAGAGTCTATGTATATGTTATACAACTGGACATAGACACCATCCTCATCAGGTTCTAGCTTCAGAAGATGCTCTGCGGCACATTGAGCTAAGTCAATGTGTTTATGGACTCTGCAAGCACTCAAAATGGAGGCCCATATGATAGCATTTGGTTGTATGGGCATGGTCTTGACAAGATCCATTGCTTCATCCAAACGCCCACTGCGTCCCAGCAGATCAATCATGCAGCCATAGTGCTCAATCTGAGGTTGTATGTTGTACAAGATTCTCATCTCATCAAAGTACAGACGGCCTTCATTCAATAGACATGAGTGGCTGCATGCAGTCAGAACAGCAATGTAGCTAACTGAATTAGGCTGGAAGCCATCACACCTCATCTGGTAGAAATGCTCTAGAGCAGCCTTACCCATCCCATTGAATGCAAGACCTGCTATCATAGCAGTCCAAGTGCGAACATCTCTCGCACCCATCCGTTGGAAAACAATGGTTGCCTCGTCGACCCTCCCACATTTCATATACATGTCCAGTAGTGCAGTACCAAGGTATATATCTGCTTCCACCAGCCTCTGCTCAATGCAAGCATGCAACGCCCTGCCCTGTGGTAATGCACCTAAGCTTGCGCAGGTAGTTAGAAGACTCACCACCGTAAAGTTGTCGACACGAAGGTCATGTCTCCTCATACTCATGAACAATAGCAATGCTTCTCTAAGCTGGCCACTGTGGATGTACCCAGTCATCATTGAGTTGAATGTGATGATATCACGGACCTTCATTTGATCAAAGAGAGACCGTGCAACATCAACATGCCCATGCTTGCAGTACCCATCAATGATAGCATTCCATGACTGAGGCCTTGGGCCTCTACCCACAGCATCAAAAACCTGTCGCGCATGACCAAAGTCACCACACTTTGCATACATGTCGATGAGCGCAACCACAAGTTTTTCACTCGTCAGCATTCCCTTCTCATTGACAAGCAAGTGCAGGGAACGGCCCAGTTCCAAATCCTTGAGCTTTGCGCATGCCGAGAGCACGGCGATAACAGTAACCTCATCCGGCGCAATGCCCTGAGAAAGCATGCTCTTGAAGCAACCAACAGCCTCTTTAGCCAAATCGGCACGGGAGTAGGCAGCAATCAGACTTGTCCACGAGATCACATCCGTCACCGGAGCCTGAGACAGGAGTAGTCGCGCGTCACAGAGCATGCCCATCTTGGCCAACCCACTGATCAGCGTTGTCCAGGCAACCGCGTCCTTCACAGGGATCTCGTCAAAAACCCGTCGTGCATCGGCAGCAAGCCCGAGCTGAATGTACATGTGGATGAGAGAATTCGAGACGAAGGGCGCGGCAGATGGTAGCATGGTGCGCAGGCAGGCGGCGTGCAGCATCGTGCACAGGAGGAGGGAGTGGGGGCGGGAGGAGGAGGAGCACTTGAAAAGGTAGTGGAACGTGAAGCCGTCGGGGCGGACGCCCGCGCGGCGCATCCGGCGGAAGAGGAGGAAGGGGTGGTGTGGATCGGAGCCGAAGCGGAAGCAGGCGCGGAGGGCGGTGTCGAAGAGGAAGGTGGAGGGGGGCATTCGGTCGAACAGGTGGAGGGCGTACCGGAGGTGGAGGGGATGGGGCTCGAGGCAGTTGACGAGGGAGTTGAGGAGGTGGTGGCCGGATGGCGGGTGGAGGAGGAGGTGGCCGGAGGTGGTGAGTTGGGCATGAAGCTCGGCGGCTTGCCTGACGGTGCGAGGTGTCGGCCATGGCGCCGCCGCCGCCGGCATGTCGTCCGCCACTCCGCGGCCGCGTGCGCTCGTTTTGTCGTCGACCACTAGTGGTGGGTCGCTACGGCGCGATTTTTTTTATTTTTATATTGGATTCCAATATTCCATTACTGGGCCGGTGGGCCCAAATGGATTTGGTTTGCTGTATTTGTCTAAGTTTCCGGAACATAAGCTGGTTCAGCATTTAGACTGAGTTTGGATTTCCCGACTAGCATATTTTTCACTTATTTTTCACGTGCACATATCCCAAAATACTAAACGGTGTGTTTTTCAACAAAAATTCTATATGAAAGTTGCTTAAACGGTGTGTTTTTCAACAAAAATTCTATATGAAAGTTGCTTAAACGGTGTGTTTTAAAAAATCATATTGATTCATTTTCCAAAACACTGAGCTAATACTTAATTAATCACACGCTAATAAATAGTTCCATTTTACGTTAGGATAGTTCCCAACTCCCATTTTAGATGAGCCACACTAGTGAATTGTGAATTTGTGATACGGTAACGGGCGTTTCATATTATAAGTTGTTTTTTTACTTTTTTTTTAGTTAATTTTTTCTATAAGTTTGATCAAACTTAAAAAGGTTTAACTAAAAAAATCAAAGCGACTAGTAATATAAAATAAAACAGATGGATATCTATTAAAAGAACTTTATTTTTGTCCTATACTCCCTCCATAAAAAAACAATCTTATAATAGGATATGACACATCCTACTACAACGAATCTGGAAATAGTGTATGTCTATATTCGTTCTACTAGGATGATGTGTTACATCCTAGTATGAGATTGATTTTTTTTGGATGGAGGGAGTACATGTTTATTCAATCATCCTGAAAATTTAGAAGGGATGACTTGAAAATACTGTTTGTATAAAATAATAATGTTAAGAAAATAGATGCGCAATAGAGACACGATTTTTACGTGGAAAATCCTCATGGGAAAAAAACCACGAGCACCGACCGGCAATGATAAGGGATACATTTGGCTGTCGCACCCTTCCGATGCTGCTTACATGGGATATATATAGGAGAAATCTAGGAGTCCTAATAGGTAAAGACACGAAGTTCTAGTAGGAAACTAATCCTGTAATATAGAGTTCTATTAGGAAACTAATCCGAATATATTGTAGACCTAAAATTCGGATCACATATTTAACAATCTCCACCTTGAGACGAATTTCCCTTGTAGTATAAAAAACTTCAATCTCCAAAGAACCTCACGTAAATAAAATTATTGCGCTCCGAATAGTTTTGATGACTATACTATAATACTCTTGATACAGAAGAGGTAGACCGTACTTCAAACTTGTCATAGGGAATAAATCTAATTTTTTCTGTGTAATCGACAGCCTCTTCATCTCCTACTCTCCAAATTTCTTGGATCCTACATGTCTGTCCTCACCTTCACTCCCTCCTATTATCCCTATTCTCTTTCTTGGGTACTGAGCGTTCGTTCTTGCCAACCAAGATCAAGGAGCAGGATCACAAAATCTAAAATGACTGCATTACGTTCATCCATATCGGCAAACTCCACACTTGATTAATACGAGCGTTAGATTATGGCAAATAGCTCAGATATGCATGGTTATAACTTCTAGGATACAATCCCAACCAAACACTCTACTGTACTCAACATGCAATGGCGCTAGACACAAAGGATTCTACTTTTTTTTAAAAAAAAAATGCAAGCCCGTGGTATTATATTACCACCGATACATACCCACAGTTTTCTTTTATTCTTATGGTAGTCCGTTCATTACACTCACGCAACACAAATTGTCACACAAAGATAGCTCAATGTGACCAAAGAAACCATGTATGCATAGGTTTTTTATTTATCTAAGAATGGACAGGTGAGGATTAACACTAGAAATAATACCTCAAAACTCTAGAGTTCAACAACATAGTAGTATAGTACATTTAAACATCCAATTAATTTAAGGATGAGTTGACCTGATGCTTCTATATATTGCTTCAGAGTCTCCTGTGTTCAACTGCCACAAAATGTTCAGCGCATCATTGAAATCATTGTTCACTTCATGGCCATTAATTTGGTCTTCAATGGCATCATAGTATTTGGCATCGCATCAGGTGTGTTCATCACTTTTCTCGAGTACCTATTATATATACAGAGAATTATACATATGTTGAGCTGTGACTATCTCATATGGAGGTTTGTTCCTCTGATAAAACAATCCTCCCAGGGATACATGTAGGGTGATTACTGAACTGCAAACTTGGGTTCAGTACACTGGACAGTGAACAATAATTTCTTTCTTCAAGAGCTTATTTTCCAGTGGAGCAGGGCAGACCGTTCAGATCGCAGAGGATTCTTCTCTCTTCCCAAAGGATCATATCTGCAACTGCGCACCATCAACAGGCATGTGATCCTGCAAATCTAATAGCTCATATGTACCTCGTCCGGTTACTGAAAGAAATTATCCGAAAAGATAAATCTTTTTTCAACCACTCATAATAGAATTTAGTAGCAAATACGCCGGTAGCAAGACTTTCGTTTACCGTACTAGTGGTAGGGGCACTAGTTGGATCACTAGTATGACCTACTAGTATAAGGTAGTATGGTAAAGGAACTCTGAGAAATATATCAAAAGTCGAATTCCTAGTTCATAAAGTACATAGTTTGGCTAGTGTTTGGGGCATACTAAAACGGAAATTACCAAGTACCAACCAGCATTCACATACACTCCTATGTTTATTTCAAATTTTCAGTGCCTCACTAAGACAGCCAATAAAGCTGGAATATCATCTTGTGTTCAACAGGCTAAAAGAAAAGGAGCTCTTACCGGTTAAGCTTGCATATCCACAAGAAGTAACACATCAGTCAGTAAGTGAAGACAGACAATGGCAGAGGCAGCAGTAGTCCTAGCTCTCGGCAAGCTTGTTACCTCTTTTGGAGTGTCATCATTAAGGACTTACCTAGAGAAAGAACCTGCACGGCCCCCAGATCTACCATACACTGCAAAGCACATCGAGAGGGAATTAGACATGATCCATCATTTCTTGAGCCAGGTTGGAACAAAAATCTACAGCAATAAAGTTCTTGAAGGCTGGATAGTAAGGGTGCGGAAGGTCGCTTACCGTGTTGAGGACATAACAGATGAGTACAGCTATAACATAGCTCTTGAACATGAAAAACATTTTAAAAGGTTAATACACAAGTTCTTCTATCCAGATGCTTTTCATCGCATCGCTGTTGAGCTGAAAGATATTGAGGAAGAGATCAAGCACTTGTCACAGCTGAAAAGGGACTATCGAGAAATGTTCAATGAGTTACTTGACAACACCAGTGATAGTGCTCACATTCATCTCCTGTCATCTAATGGTTCTCCTCATGCCGTTAAAGGAGATGACATTGTTGGGATGAAAGAAGACATGGAACTGCTTGGCAAATGGCTAGATCCCAAGGAGTTAGATCGAACAGTAATATCAATATGGGGTTTTGGTGGATTGGGTAAAACAACCCAAGCCAGGAAGGTTTACGATTGGGAGAAGGGAATGAAGAGCTTTGACTGTTATTCATGGATTGCAGTATCACACAACTATAACATTGATGCTATATTAAGGCAGTTGATTCAAGAGCTGAGCGAGGACCAAAGCAAAATTCCCACTGATCTTGACACTATGCACCGTGGTAAGCTGAATGATGAGTTGAAGGAGGTTTTGTCAAATAAGAAATACTTGATTGTACTGGACGATGTATGGGATACAAGAGCTTTCCATGAGCTGTCTGATTCATTGGTGGATGATAAGAAAGGAAGTCGGATAATAATCACAACCAGGAATAATGACGTTGCTTCATTGGCTCAAGAAATGTACAAAATGAAGCTTAATCCACTAGGCAATGATGATGCATTTGAACTCTTTTGTAGAAGGTGCTTCCAGAAAAGCAATATGGAGTGCCCCTCTCATTTGGAGGAATTGTCTAGGCAGATTGTAAATAAGTGTGGAGGCTTGCCGTTGGCAATTAATGCGATAGGAAATGTATTGGCTGTACAGGAATCAAAAGAGATAATATGGAGAAGAATAAACAATCAATTCAAGTGTGAATTGGAGGACAACCCTGGCCTAGACAAAGTAAGGAGCGCACTGAGCATAAGCTTCATGTACCTGCCAAGGCATCTCAAGAATTGTTTTCTTTATTGCAGTATGTTTCCGCAAGATCATATTTTCAATCGTGAGCTCCTCATCAAGCTATGGATAGTAGAGGGCTTCGTAACACAAAGAGGTCACAGTACATTGGAGGAGGTTGCAGATGGCTACTTCACTGAGCTGATCCAACAAAGTATGATGCAACTTGTCGAGGACGATGAGATTGGCAGAGTGGTAAGCTGCAAGATGCATGACATTGTGCGAGAATTAGCACTCTCTTTTTCTAGGAAGGAAAGATTTGGTCTGGCGGACATAAGCCTTGAAACTCAAAAGGATGATGTTCGCCGGTTATTAGTGTCAAACTTTGATCAGGTGAATCAGCTGATAAGATCAAGCATGGACCTTCCTCGTCTCCGGACATTCATTGCAGCCAACAGAGTTGCTAATTATCAGTTGTTAACCTTACTAATTTCCAGGTGTAAATATCTTGCTGTTCTGGAACTACGAGCCTCACCCTTGGACAAGATTCCAGAAAATATTGGGGATTTGTTCAACTTGCGTTACCTTGGCCTAAGGAGGACACGTATTAAGTCCCTACCCAGATCAATTAAAAGGCTTTCCAATTTGGAAACTCTGGACCTGAACTCAACTAACATTGAAAGGCTCCCAAGAGAGGTAGCTAAATTAAAGAAGCTGAGGCATATCTTTGCAGAGCAATTGTATGACCCAGAAGAGAGGCAATTGCGCTACTTCCGTGGTGTGAAGTTGCCTGACGACGCTTTTGATTTGGCACAGCTGCAGACTCTCCAGACTGTTGAAGCAACCAAGAAATCAGTGAAGCTACTGAAATACCTGCCTGAGCTGAGGCTTCTGTGTGTCGAGAATGTTTGTCGTGCTGACTGTGCAACGCTGTTTTCTTCCTTATCAAATATGAACCACCTTTATGACTTGGTCATCAGCGCCAACAATCTGAATGAACCACTGGATTTTAATGCTTTCAATCCTAAATGTACAAAACTAGAGAAGCTCACCATCAGAGGATGCTGGGACAATGAGACATTCTGGAGACCAGTGTTCTGTGAGTATGGTGCAAACATCAAGTACTTGACACTGACATTTTGCAAAAATAACACCAATCCACTCCCATCAATATCATCAAGCGTGCCCAATCTGATATTTTTGAGCATACGTAGGGGATGCTGGGCTGAGGACATAATTCTCCGTGCAGGATGGTTTCCTCAGCTGAGGACTCTTTGGCTGGGAAAATTGGAGCTTAGAAAGCTAATCATTGAGGAAGGCGCCATCATCAGGCTGGAAGTGCTACTTCTGCTGTCTCTCCCATCCCTCAGGGAGGTTCCTAAAGGTTTGGAATCTCTTGCATCTCTCAAGAAGCTCAATGTCACGATGCAACACCCTGAATTCAAGGTAGAGTGGGAACGAGACAACTGGAAAACAAAACTGCATCATGTCCAAGAAATACGCTTGTAAGAAGAAATTATTGGTGGATGCCTCTATTTTTTCTTCTTTTATGCGATGTTGGTTATGCCTAGCATTTGCTTGTATTTTCAGTGTTCACAAGAAATTGAAAGGGTACTTGTTTTGTCTTGTTTTATTGAAATGTAACTCATCTGTCTTGTGTCTCTTGACAATAGCTTCAATTTGCTTATATAACATAGACAGAAAATTGCATAAAACTCCTAACAAAAAAAGGTAAAATAGCATAAAACTCTCCCTGCACCTTACTCAATATCATTAAACTTTTGGCATTTACACGAGTAAATTTTGCAGAACATAACTATCAGAAATTACATAGTACATATTTCATTTTGCACAATTGCACTTGCTATAAGTCTAGAGCTACACATACTTTGTCGGGGCATTTCAGTAAACTACATATTTGTTTATTCCCATTAAATGTGATGAAATCCAATATGTGGGACTAGGACCCACCTGCAACTGGGAAAGCGTTTAGTAGTATGATCCTACTGTTTGCAATTTTGTTCAACTTTACTCACAATAAATTGGTAAAATGAAACTTGTGTTATGATCAAATAAAGAAGTCAAAATCCTGTCAAAATATATGGTAAGCAAAAGCATAAAAATATAGTTGTACTTAGTTAGTACAGGAACAGTATGTACAACAAATTTTTCTAGTTCATTTCTCCTAAATTATTTTGAGATCAAAATAAGAGTTTCTTAATCATATATTCATGTGTACGATGCAATCTAGAAAAAGCTCTTTCTGGAAAATAGGAAGAAGCAACCTCAAATGCGTGCATTTCACAAAACATGCTTATTTTATATAAGTATCATAAACTTGCATATTTCACAAAATTATACTCTACATTTTTTCGACACTAGGCTGGGTCCACGTGTAAGATTCTGTCACATATAATCCAGAAATGTGTGGTTCATCGATAGGTTATAACAACATGTCTGTAATTTATGTGCAATACATCTGAAACACGCATTTTTTCTCATTTTGTATCTTTGTTTCTGTTTGCTAAGATATGCATAGGCTTGCGAAATACTCCCTCATTTTAAAACAAAGAGAAGATAAACCAGAAGAACATTCCGCTACTGCTCTTCTCATATTTAACCAAATTTCGGTCTTAAACCACATTCGCAAAGAGAAGCCGCATAGACCCTAACCCATCCAAGATGCAGTTCTACGCTAACTCCATAACGCGACGAACGCGGACTTTGTGATCTCTTATTTCCTATGAAAATTCAAAAAAAAAAAAAAGAGAGGGGGAACAAAATGTCACCAGGCGTCGCGCGAGCCGAGCCGATTGGATCCTTCTCCGAATTTCCATCGCCGCCGGCACCGTACTCTGGCTGACCACTTCGCCCCGCCGCCCTCCGCCCTCCGCTCGCCGCCGCCGCCGCCAGAGGAAGGAGAAGGGAGAAGATGTTGGAATTTTTTTTATTTATACATTTTTTTATTAAAATATTTACAAAAATAATTTTTTGTTTCGAAAATTTACAAATCTAATCGCCTACCGCTCTTTGAGAGGGCGATTTTTTACTTCCAAAGGGCGGCAAGGGGCCTAAATGCAAAATTTTTATTTGTGTTCAAACCCTTTCCACCGGTTTTAATTGCTTAAAAACTAATAATGCTTATTCGATACTCCAAATGATTTTAAATGAAAAAGTGATAAACTACAAAGTTATAGATCTCATTAAGATCTACAACTTTTATATAAAGTTTATCTCCATCCAATGTCGTTCAAAATGTAGATCTGAGATTTTTTAAAATGTGTTTTATATTTTGTAACGAATATTTGGATATCTAAAACATCTTAAATAAAAAAGTTGTTAACTACAAAGTTATAGATCTCCTTGAGCTCTACAATTTTGATATAAATTTTTATTTCATCGGACTTTATATAATATAATTTTAAATTGTAAAATCATAGAGCTAACAAGTTGTGCTGGAAAATTTGCATTTAGGTCCCTTGCCGCCCTCTGGAAGGGCGATTTTTAAAAATCGCCCTCCCAAAGGGCGGCAGGCGATTAGATTTGTAAATTTTCGAAACAAAAAATTATTTTTGTAAATATTTTAATAAAAAAATATATAAATAAAGAAAATTCAAGATGTTGCGGGTGAATCGTGCAGTTTTGGGGCGGGCCCATAACGGAGAGAGAGGCCCTGACGACCAGCAAAATTTGGGCCGAACAAATGGTGGGCCCTACGTGAGGCCCAAACTGTAGGCCCAGATCCAGTGGGGGGCCCAAGAGAGCGTCTTTCGCAAGCGGGCCCGAATAGCCAATGGGATTGGGCCAAAAGCTTACTCACGCCTTAGTCCGATCCCAATCTCCGATTCCGAGCACTCTCGCCACCGCCGCCGCGACGCCGCCGGAGCTCCGATCCGAGGACGAGGAGGAGTACCGCGCGGGAGGAGGAGGAGGAGGTGGTAGGCCACAGGCGCCGCCGGCGATGTCGGCCGCGGCTCCAGCTGCGGCGTCGGGGGAGCGAGATGAGCTCGCGGATTCGCTCGCCGAGCTCTTCACCAACGTCTCCCTCATGGTCCGCGGCGAGCTCCAGGTCCGTTCGCCCCCCTCCGCTTCGTCCTTGGTAGCCATGGACGCTCAAATCGGTGGCCTCGTAGTTGCTCTCTAGCCACCGTTGCACCATATGCCGCAATTTTGTGCCAGCGCCTGCCCTACTGTTCTATGAATCGCATCAGAGCTGGTAACCCTAGCATGCGAATCTTGACGCAGTAACTTCCTTTTTATGGAAGATGCGTCGAAATTTGTAGGTAGATTGGCTCACCTATATGGTTCAGATGCTCCTATTGTTATATCTCAATTTGTTTCACATGGATGTGTAGCAGACTAGCAGTTCCGGTTATCTTGGTGTCCCCCGATAAATGGGAATGTTCAGAGTTTAGTTATTAGTGTGAATTTCGCATGATTGAATTGGGAAAATTGGTTGATTCTAATCACGTGCCACTTCATGGAATTGTTTCACACTTTAGCAGCAAGTCAAAAATCAGCTGAGTTTTTATTCATTCATAGTGTGCCTGACTCAAAGTTCGGCTAGTTGTTGCTTTTTTGAGACTGAGTGCATCTTTTGCGGCCAAAATTGCATGCACAGTGCTTTGGCAAGGAAGGTATCGGGTGCCAACGCATGAACTCGTATTTCACAAGTACTAACAGAACATTGATTCAATCTTCTTTGGCTTGTGGAATCAAAACATGCAGAGTTTATGCACAGTGATATTGTGAGACATTTAGTGGTGAAGCAACCAGAGGCTATTCGCATGAATTTGGTGTTCCGTGTTGTTGAGAACTGTACTACCTCTCAATTATTCGCTTTCGCCAACAAATCGTTATCATCATTTCAGCAATAAATGAGCTTTTTGACAGCAAAGTTCTTTTGTCAGCATAAGTGTGCATAAATGATATGAAAATGATAACTATCACATAACTTCACCTAATCATGTGGATCCATTAAAGATTTAAAGCTTAGGACTTGCTTAATCTGGACTTTGAAGTAAAACATGGCAGTTTTTGTTCGCTATTAGATGTGAGTCGAACGGTTGAACCCATGCTTGATGTTTAGTGGTATGGTGATATGATGATCCGGGTTTGTTGGTTTGGTTCTGCATTTTTCGCAGTCAACATTTGTTCTTTCATATTTGTTATTTATCATACTTGGATTTTCATTTGGATCTCATTCACTGTAGGGGACTAACAACCAGCTTTCTCTACTTGAGAAAATGAATCGACGCGTTGCAGAGGAATACAGTAGCTATGGAGATGTTGCATCCGGCCTGCGGGTTTTTGTTGAACAACTGAATGAGAAAAACCAAAGCTTTGGTGAGTATGTATCGCAGATTGATGCGATAGACCAACAGGTGACCGAGTTTGAGGCAGTGGTGTCCATGCTTGATAAGCATGTTTCCCTCTTGGAAAAGAAAGTGAAGTCCGCATATAACATTGCTCCTACCCAATGAATAATTGTTCCTTTCTGTATGTTTCATTTTCATTTTAGTCATATGAGCTTATCCAAGGAGGTAGAAACCAAATCTGTGGATGAGAGTTCGATACCCTTTACCTCTGATGTTTCCAACCTGTATAGTAACATGGTGCAATTGGACAGCCAAGTTGTGATGTAACTTTCAGGCATTTGTTGCTAGTTGCTACAGCATCGACAAAAGACAAATTGCCACAGTGTAAGATTTTGTTCTCATTGCCCTACTTCTTGTGATCATGTTCAGTGTTAGGAAAATGATGTATGCACCAGATCTGTAAAACTCTGAACAAATTGGCTGATGAACTGGGCATTCTCTGTGCACATTCCAACCCAGATTCCTGCACATTTTTAATTCTGCACATTTTCAATTCATGGAATCGATGGCATTGACTGGTATTCTTTGACATGTGGAGGTAGTGTGACTGTGAGTTCTGAATTTGCTGTGGCCAAACTGTCATTATCATCCAGCACAGGGTAATTTGACCACCGTTTCATTACTCCGGGAAACACGTCGGCTTGACCTCGTGTCTTCTGCTCAAATGTCACTTAACTGGATAATTAAACTAGTACTAGCATTTAAACAAAATTCTTCAGAAAAACAGGTTAGGTATGACTTGTTCTTCTAAAAGGGACACTTCCCCATTAGAGAAGTTACTAAAATAAATCAGGAAAACGATTGATTGATTTAACGCAACACTTCGATATAATGTAGCACTAATTGGGACTGAGCTTCTTTATGCTACTAGTACATACACTGACAGTGGGCCCAGGCACAGCTGTGGCCCACCTGTCAGTGGGGGTGGGCCCTGTGTTTAGGGGATTAAATTAAGCAGAGGGAGAAAAGCATCTCTTTGTCGATAATGGTGAGGCATCCACGGGTGTAAGCAGCCTTGCGTTTCCCATAATCTCCACCTTATCCAGCGCATCTTCTGCAGGATTGGCCCCTCTGCTTTTTCAGGATTGCATCATGATGGTGTCGGCCGTCTGCTGCTGTTTGTTCTTAATTAGGATCATGGACATGTCGATCCACTATTTTGGAAAAAAAAAATTAGTTATCCTCTTGTGGTTGCACTTGTCATTAATTAAGTAAATAACCAACATGTATTTGGGTGCTTTATTTATGAACGTGTAAAGATTTGCAATGATAAATGTCATGATCCAATACATGGTTACAAGATAATCATTTTAGGTGAACTGTAAGGAACTGCGTTAAGAGTTTCCCCGTGTGTTTAATTTGTCCATCTTCTATTGGTCAAAAACTCATAAGCATGTGTGGGAATGGCGTGTTTCCATGTGTGGAGGGAATTGAGAAGATAATGATGATGGAATGTGCACGTTGAATAAAACTGCAGATGATTGGGATTCATGTTATGATCATATCTGTCATCTATGTCTTCTTTGGGTGAATTTGATCTTCTTAGCCTGTGTTCAGCTTTGCTGGTTTCCATCCTCCCCTTTCTCATTTTCCACGTACACGCTTCCCACATTACTAAACGGTGTATTTTTTTAAAGTTTTATATAAGAATATTGTTTTAAAAAATCATACTAATCTATTTAAAATTTTTTTAGGTAATACTTAATTGATCGTGCATTAATCCATCACTCTGTTTTTCGTGCTGGAGGTGAGCTTCCCAACCCTCACCCAAGAATACAACCTTAATTCAGCGTTAGCACGCATGAGAACTCTCCAAATATAAAAGGGGTAGTTGATAAATGCAAACATAATGAGTAACAACTGACGAGTTTTAATTTAAACAAGGTATATGATTTGGATAAAAAAGCAACATTAACGCTAGGTTTTTAGTCATTAAAGCAAGTACGAGTTTAACCACACAAATAAAAAAAATCATTGCTTTGCAAGTTTTCACAAACAAACACGACCACATAGCATACAAACATATTAACGAGCCATTCGTACTAAATCATCCCATTATATATAACCATCGAATTCTCAAACTTTTTAACACGAAATCTCCAGAATTCTTTTCTCTACATAATAATATTAATCATACAAATGAAAACAAACCATAACTTTATCACACCTTATTAAAAAGAAACACTACTACATATAGCATACTGGCGAAGGGACACGCCAAAATCCTATGAAACGATTAGTACCAAATCATCCAATTATACCAAACTTTCAAACCTTTTCTTTTTCTAGTTACAACTTTTTTTGGTTGTTGGATGAACCTTTTCTCTTTTTTTTTCTTGAAATTAAAAACCTCAACAATTAACCACCCAAACCGCCTCCCTTTCCTCCTTTCCTCCCCCTTCCCTTTTGCATCGAAAACCAAACCAAACGAAACGGAAACGCGCTCCTCTCCTCGTCGTCGCCTTCTTCCCCACCTTCGCCTCGCCTCGCCTCGCCTCGCCTCCGCCGCGGCGCAAACCCTAACCCTAACCCTAGCAATCGCCTTCCTCCCCCGATGGGCGCCGTCACCTCGACGGTCGCGGCTCGCTTCGCCTTCTTCCCGCCGAACCCGCCGTCGTACGGCGCCGAGGCCCCGGCCGCGGCGGGGGCGGGGGTGGGGGAGGAGAAGGATGGAGGAGGAGGAGGAGGAGGAGGAGGGGTGGTGGTGGAGCTGACGGGGGTGCCGAGGAGGGGGAACGTGGAGGCGAGGCGGCTGCGGACGAAGCGGGGAACGGAGGTGGTGGCGATGTACGTGCGGCAGGCCGGGGCGCGGCTCACGCTGCTCTACTCGCACGGCAACGCGGCCGACCTGGGCCAGATGTTCGAGCTCTTCGTCGAGCTCAGCGCCCACCTCAACGTCAACCTCATGGGGTACGTGCATCCGATTGGGTTGGTGGATTGATTGGTTTTAGATTGGGATGCCCCCGTGCTCTGTCGGGCTGGTGTGGATTGATTCGAGTTCAATATCGGATCTTCCGGGGGGGCATCTTTCCCTGGATCAAAGCTTAAGATTTCCTTTCTTCCGTGGTAGTCAGGATTAGTTAGTATTGGGAAACGTTAGATTTTACGGGCGGATCAGTACAGTAGGATGGTTGCTTTGTAGTTTCGACGGATGTCGCTAGCTTCTCTTCATCAGGGCTTGTTCGATTAGGTTGATGCTTTAGTTTGATGTTGAAGTTGAATAGTGTCCTGTGCTGTAGGATTAGGTTTCGCTGGCTGTAAGTCTCTGATTCCGTGTGAATTTTGACTCATGATCTCGTGTGTGCTGTTGCATCTTGGCATGTAAATTTCCTGTTTTCTTTTCCCTCGAAGCTGATATTTTTGTAATGATTGATTGGGATAATTTCTTGTGTTCGAATTGGTATCTACTCTAGGTGATGTAGATGGTGAAGTATGTCCACTTAGGTGAAATTTATTGAATATTTATTGATCTTGGGTACCAAGAATGATATCGAGAAATATCGGTTTGCTTCTGTATGGGTATTTCATGAATCTCTTTATTCTATGGGAGATGGTGGGGAGCTCGGTGTATTTGGATACTTGAATTATTACTATCTCTGGTCATGAATTGAAATTTTGGATGATTTTCATCAATTAATTGTTAGACATTAACACTTAGCTGAGTTTCTTTCACCGTTTTCATTAAGATCTGTTCACCAATCACCAATGACAGTGTAGTGAAGAAATGTTTATAATGAAGCTTTGGTTGAATTATTTTGCACATGAAATTGTACCGTTACTTATTAATGAAGTGTGGTGAGGAAACCGATAGTTAACAAATCTTTTCACTAAATTATACATGCATTCATTTCTGTCCCTCTTGTTGCTATTATAGAAGAGTTAATGTCAGGGCTGCCATCTGTCTTCTGTAACCTTCATATTATTCTGCAAATGTCCAGGGTTCTCTGAGCGAACATTCGAACAGTTGAGTAATTTGTGTCAGGACTGCTGGTATCCACCCAGAGGTGGAAAAGAGAACACAAATCACCATTCTGTTTGTTCGTTTGTTTTTGTTCTTTGGTTCATGTTTTACCTGATACGTTGGATGAAGGAACCTTTGCTCTTTTTTTTTAGTTTCCATGGCAGGTTACCTTTCTTTGTGGTGGAAATTATGCTTAGAAGGTCTGTCCTTGTGATTGGTTTGATTATGTGTGGTCAGGTGATTGGTGTTGCTGATGGGAGAACCATTGATTGATTCAGTGGATCTTGCAGCTCTAGCTAACTTTTTATTCTGTGGTTAGGAGTAATTGGCTTGTCCTTTCCTCCTTTTTTAACTTCACTTTTTTGTTTGATTCCTGGCATAGATACTAATATAACCGTTATTTGTTTGTCTGTGTTATAGCTATGTCATTGTCTGTTGAACCTACTTTTTGTGCTTTTTGTGTGGTCACTACTTTTTCTTACCAAGATGGTGTATGTGTACTAGTTGCTAGTATTTTGAATGCGTAATGCAACTCAATGCCATTATAGAGGCTCCTGCTAACATGGTCTATGAGGTTTTTGTGCCCAGATGGGATATATTGTCACTGGCGTTGCCTAAGATGCCCATGGATAGAAGGCATTCTTAAAATGCAACTTAGCAAATTTGTGTTACCTGATGTGTTTCTGCTTCTTCATGAAACCTGAAACGATTAAGGTCGCTAAGATATTTTAATTGCTATTGTTGTAGAACTTAGATCCATGAATGGCCACATTAGTGCTAAATTTTCCTTATATGGAATCCTTGGCACGTCAACTTTAGTTTGTCTTCTGGAAATGATGACTAAACTAACATTTAACTGATGTAACTATTTATGAGGCTATGTAGTTGCGGCTTTAAGTGATCAATATGTTGAGTGTTGCATCCATGACTCCATGTTTTACTCTTGCTGTAATATTAACACCTTGCATAAGGAAGGTTTCAGAACCCCCAACTAGGAGGATATATCAAATGAAGCCACCTGTTTGTCTTAATCACTCGATGGGCTTCTTTTTTTAGGCTTATTGTAGCCCTAAATTAATAGCTTCTCTCTTTCTTCTGCAGCTATGACTATTCTGGTTATGGGCAATCTTCCGGGAAGGTAAAAAGGTTTTTGTTTAGACATATTTTATGCTGAATCTCCTCGATGTGCATAGTATTAACCTTTTCTTAACCTAATACTGCAGCCCAGTGAGCATAACACTTACGCTGATATAGAAGCCGTTTACAGATGTCTTGTCGAAACCTATGGAGCCTCCGAGGAGAATATCATTCTTTATGGACAATCAGTGGGTAGTGGTCCTACTTTGGATTTAGCCTCCCGTTTGCCTCGTTTAAGGGCAGTTGTTCTGCATAGCCCAATTTTGTCTGGCTTAAGAGTGATGTATCCTGTAAAGCACACATACTGGTTTGACATATACAAGGTACTTAATTTGCATTATGTCAACCTTCTTTAACACTTAACTTTAGCTAATTCTGTATCTATCTCTATTTCTGCAGAACATTGACAAAATTCCATTAGTCAGGTGCCCTGTGTTAGTGATTCATGTGAGTACCATTTTCATCCTCACGGCAAATCTTATTATTATATATGTTTGATTCTTTTTGTGCATGGCGTGCATGTGCTCATGCACTTGTTTGTATGTTCACATAGTGATTTAAATCATTAGAATATGAAATCAACAACAGTTATTTGTATATTCCTCATTGCGCACACTGGTGATAATTGTAATGTTAGTGAAGTTGAATGAAGCCGTTCTGGTGATTTAACCACTGATTGGACCATTCTTTTATTGACCACTCTGGCCTTTAGTTTATTTTTTCCTGTTATTTTTTAGTGGCGTTAGTGTGCTTATGTGACAGAAGCAGTGCTAGCAATTCATTTAAAAAGATGGCATGGAAACTAAAGGTGAATGCTTGTAGAAGTTTTTTCAGTTTACTGAGATGGAAAAAACTGGCAATTGAGGGTAACATATCCTGAAAACACGGGGCAAGTATTCTGTTAGCAGGATCAGCTTTCTCATGACTACCGCTTGCTACATTATTTTACTTGGCCATAGATTTACGATGTGAGGAAGAACCTATTCATTCTAGTCAAGATGCACAAGGAAGTTCATGATGCTAAGGTACTAATACAATCTCTTTCCCCAGGGTACAGCTGATGAAGTTGTCGACTGTTCCCATGGGAGGGCATTGTGGGAGCTTTCCAAAGTAAAGTATGAGCCTCTATGGGTCAAAGGAGGAAACCACTGTAATTTGGAACTGTACCCGGAGTACATTAAGCATCTAAAAAAGTTTGTTGGAGCCATTGAAAAATCTCCACCCCTATATGATGAATCTCCAGAGAGCTCAGGTCCATCAGATAATACTCAAACAGACGCTGAAGGCACAGAGGAACCTAGGAAAAGCACAGACTGCAGGGAGAAAACAAGGCCAAGCATAGATCACAGACAAAGCACAGATCGCCGGGACAAATCAA
This sequence comes from Oryza punctata, assembly GCA_000573905.2. Classification (NCBI taxonomy): domain Eukaryota; kingdom Viridiplantae; phylum Streptophyta; class Magnoliopsida; order Poales; family Poaceae; genus Oryza; species Oryza punctata. Next base: position 4,798,469 of record CM002489.2, on the reverse strand, counting down.
GGGGCAGCACAGATAGGAGGGATAAAAACAGAAAGAGTGTGGACCAGCCACGGGCTAGTGTCGATCAGCCTGATCGGCCAAGGAAAAGTGTTGACCGGTATGGTTACCTTGTTAACCTATGAAATTTTTCAAGAACATGTTGTATATGTTAATATGTATCAACTATTTCTACAGTTGTTGATTTAATACATGTTTACTTTTCTTGACTAATTTGATCCGCTGGTGTAACAGCTTTGGTGGGGTGATGAAGTCCGTCAGATATATAGACTGTTTCAGAGTAACAACTGCATCTGGGAGCTGAAAAAAAATATACCAAAAAGGTTAGCGTTGGGGTTCTCTGTATGTAGTCCATTTGTATAACTTAATTCATTCGGGTGATTGGTTTGGTCGCTGGAGGTGTGTCTCACAACAATGGGGGGACTTGTATTGTCTGTCTTGATTTTTTTTACCGAGATGAAATAATTATTTGTCCATAAGCAGCTTCTTTTTCTTTTCCCCCAAGTGGTTGAGATTTCATAAGAGATGTGCCTGCAGGAAAGTAAGCGATCCGTGATAATCAACTCTCTCGGTTGCCATTGTGATACTTGGAGACCGTTTAGTTTGCTGTAGTTGTTGTGGTGGCCTCCTGGAGCCCTGGGTTACGGTTCTTGATTGGAGCAGTGGTAACTTGTGTCAAATAGGTGTCAGAATTTGATGCTTGGACGGTGACTTTGACAAAGATTGTTGATGCCTCTGTCAAACTGGTAGACCGATGGATCGGAGCACCCTGTGCTACTGGTGTCCATGGCAAATGATGCTTCAGCTTGTTTTACGGTGAAACACCCATTTCTGCTTTGTCTCTGAAAGTCTGAAGTTGTGACACCGTGTGTGTGGTGGTATTTTATGCGTTGTGGGGGTTTGAGCTCTGTCAAACAGACTAAAGCTAATTAACTAATTCATTTCCAATTTTGAGAAAAAAGACGAATTTGTTTTGGGAAAGTTTCTAACAAATAGTAACCTTACCGTATATGATCCGAGAATAAAAATCCAAACTTTTGTTTCCGTTTCTAAAACTTTCCCCAAAAAAATTTCCTATCGATATTTTCCGTTTCCAAATACACTTCCAGAAACTGAAAACTTTACAAACCATTTTTATCCCTATAGCACAAAGTTGTGTGATTTCTGAAGAGCGAAGTGAAGTCTGAACCGAGGATGAGAAGAATCTGGCGCCATCATCGGGTCAGGATGGACGGCGCGCGTCCACCGACGGTGTCCAGCGCGCACGCCTTCGTGTCCCTTCCCAGACCGACCGTGTGCCCACCTCCACCTTCTCCGCCTTGCACCAAGAGTTCGGGGCCCTATTTGGTTTTGGAGGATTTTCGTGCAAATTTTGAAGGGATTAAACTGTTTTCAGTGAAAATTCTAGAAACTTTCTGTTTTTCAGAAGAAGCCCTAAATAGCAATCTAGTTTCGCTGAAGAGAGAAGAGAAACGGGAATGAATGGCGGAGAGCATGTAGTACTAGCACGAACAAGAAACACAACCTGGTAGGTACTTACATAGTTCGTTCATAGGTGCATCTCCCATTTGGAATTTGTCATCCCTGTTCTCAATAAAAAGAAAAGAATTTGTGATCCCTTCCAGAAGACCGAGTTGACTGCCTGTCTATCGATCCGTCCATTACTCCATTTGATCATATTTGTTACTTGAATTGTGTCCTACTCCCTTCATCTAAAAAAAATAATTTTTAGGGATGAATTTAGATATATGTTTATCTAGATTTATTTTTAGAAATTGATTTTTTATGGTGTCGAGGGTGTATACTATTTACCGTAGCAATATTTGATTCTTTTAGTGTACTACTAGTATCAGAGAGCACCTCGGCAGCCCTAGTAATCTCATCTTCGAATTTCAACGTCCTCTCCTCGTGACTAGCATGGTACTCTAATGTGTACCATCACACTAGCAGTACACATGCTTTATCTTGGAATCATTCCACGATGATTAGCACCAACAACCAAAGCTAGGGCTTTCAACAAGCCGAGCTCACCTGCCCAGGCTCGAGCTTGAGTTTCCACACAGGCATGGCTTAAGCTCGACTTTATTTTTACTGCTTAACTATTAAGGTAGGCTTAACTATTAAGTCGTTTTAACATTTTTCCTAAATCAAACTTCTTTAAATTTAACTAAATTTATAAAAAAACATAGTAGTATTTTTAATACAAAACAAACGTATAATTAAAATATATTCAATATCAGATTTAATGAAACTAATACGGTGTTCTATATGTTACTATTTTTTTCTATAAACTTGATCAAACTTAAAAACTTCAAAACGACTTATAATATGAAATTAAAGTAGTATACTTCCTCCGTCCTAAATTAGTTGTCGCTTTGATTTTTTGTTTGCAAAGTTTGACCATTCGTCTTATTTGAAAAATTAATGCAAATATAAAAAAGGAAAAGTTAAGCTTAAAGTATTTTTGATAATAAAGCAAGTCACAAACAAAATAAATAATAATTTTATAATTTTTTGAATAAGACGAATGATCAAAGTTTACAAACAAAAACTCAAAGTGACAAGTATTTTGTGGGACGGAGGTAATACATACATTTTAAGTATAATCTCTCAATAAAAACAAGTAGTTTCTATTTAATCATATAAATAAATAAATAAAAGAGATAAATATATAAACAATACAAACTATTTCATTGCGTGGATACATGTGAATGGTATATTTAACCTATTAATTAATAAAATAAATAATAATTCATACATTGTTAGGATCAATAGGAGCTCAAACTCGTCTCGTCTGAAGGTCGAGCCAAGCTTGAGCTGCTTGCGAGCCCTGAGTTTTTTTTTTTTTTTTTGACAGCCGTAAACCAAGCCCCTCATGACCGGATCGAGGAGATCGAACACCATGCATGCCTGTGTTCTTGCCAATTGCCACCGACACAGCTACAACTCCTACTTGTATAGTATTACACTACATGCAATCGATCAATCCATGCATCGGTTTCTTTCCTTCGTTCTCACGGGATGCCATCTGCTACACTTACTTGCTCACTACGTGTTACGCTTCGATCACCGCATGTTAAATCGATTTATTAATCAGTAGCAATGGTTAATTAACTCAAGGTTCAGAGCACACCCACAGAACCGAATCATCGGAAGGATTACCCAACTGAAATTTTTTTTAACAATGTCGATCTCGGAAGCCACGAGCTGATCACAGAATCTTCAAATCCAAGCAATGGCAGCAGCAGCAGCAGCAGCCTCTCGGAGAGATCGAGACACCTTTCTTTTCTTGCAATTTTCAACGACATCTTCGGTAACAGCAGCTTGACAAATGACTAATCGACAGGCCTACGCTTAGCCCCAAATGAGCAAGTGGTAATTAGCGCCTAGGATTAGTAGCTACATCAGTGGTAAACAAGTGCAAGAAAAGTACAGGTGCAGCATGAGTAGATGCATGGGCACGCTCAACTTTGACCAATCGTTTGCCTCTCTTCATCTGACCTGATGATGAACTCCTCCTCGTCTATATATAAAACCAACACTGTCTTTTCAGTATTTGCTTTCTCTCTTCTCCTCTCCTCATTGCAATAGTAGTATTTATACCTGAAGTTAGATTCAGAGATTTTTCTGAAGACTATAGATTCAGAGTTCAGAGGTTAGTAGGTAGTTAGGTAGTAGGTTTGTTAGTTATGCAGCGGCTGAACTGTGTCAGCCTGTTACTCTTGCTGTTCTTCGTGGTTGCTGCACTCATCTCCTTCGTTGCCACTGCACACAGAGGTATGTGGATATTCAGGTGCCAAAATTATCAGCATTTTCAGGCAAAAGTTCCCATTTCTGAACGATTTGTTCTTTAATTTCCACCAAGTTCGCCAATCAACAACATGATCACTGTCTCTTTTCAGAGCTGCCAATGGCAAGAAAAGTCGATGAAATTGGAGACCATCTTCAGGCCAAGCTGGTAAGTTCAGTAAAACACCTTGTGCTCTTGACGATTTGAGATGGATCGATGACCAGCAGTGTACTTAGCTGAGGTTTAAGTTGCTGAATTTTTTTTGTGACAAGCAGGATAATCAAGCTAGCTCTGTCAGTGTAAGCAGAGCAACGGCGAAGGTTGGAGATGATCATCAGGAGGCTGTCATGAGGAAATGCAAGAACGGGAGGAACAACTGCAAAAATTTCAGAACAAGAAAGCTTCCTACAGCTGCAGATGGCAAGATCCATTTCGATGGCCACATGCCATTCACTGCAGATTACCACTCAGTTCGTCGGCATCCTCCCAGTCACAACTAGGGAGTTAGCTTAACACTACTACCAGCTAGTTGCTTTACTTTGCTTGCTTAGAAATATATATACAGTAACTAAGTAGCCTAATTTAATCAGTAGTAACAGTCCATATAGCTAATCTGTAGTATCAATTCTTCTTTCCTTTCGTCCTCGGATGGTCGTCACTGTCAGGCTCTCAGCTACCAGTTAGCATTGCATGGCTTTGCCTTTTGCTTTGCTGACATTTTTGTTAGTTAGCAGAGTAGCTCACAGTGATCAGTGATGGCATGTCACCACCCTTGATGTCCCCTAATTTAAGCTGTTATTAATCCATCAAAGTTAAAAGGATGCATCTCTTCTCTCTTGTTCTTTGTTTTTCCCTCCAGTCTCGGAGCCAACACCCGGGCATATCGGACGGTTACCTTGACTCGCCATCACCATATATCATAGTTAGCTCCTTAAGAGCAAGGATAATAAGTAGACTATAAGCCTATAAACTTACGTGGATAAAAGATATAATAATAAATGAAGGGTGTTAGCTTTTATATAAGAGCTAACTCAACACGTACTATAAGGCAAATACATTAAATGTATAAGTGAGGGAAAGAGAAAGGAGAAGATAAATGTATAAGTGAGAGAAAGATAAAGGAGAAGATAAATTAAAATTATCCTTATAGCTAATATATTATGTATATGTTGGTTTTAAAATAAACTAATAGTAGAAAGTGAACTTTATTATTATTTTTCTCTAATAAAATCCCATGAAAAATCGCTAATAGTAAAAGTTACTCCGTTGTCTGGGCTCGAAGATGTCACTGCCTTCACCACGACTGGCTCTCTTACCATGGGTCCCTAGCGCAGACACGTGTCATGCTCTCCTTCGCTCACTTTCAGCTTAGCTACTGATATTTCTTCTTGATTGCCGGCATGGAAGCCTTTTTGGCTGGTACATAGGCTGATGTGGACTCTTGTCGTATTCATACATTTTCTCGGATTAAATTTAAATCTCGTTTTTTTCATGTGTTGTCCCAGGCATAAGTTGCCACGAATTTTTGGACGGCTTAAAATGTGACAGGTAGTGTTGGCTTTGGCCTAAAACGAGTGAACTTTTCTACTATATGTGTGTGTCTTGTCCTCACCTTGGGTCGCACTTTCGTAGGATCTATCGGTGGAATCCACATCTTTTCACAAGGCTATCCTTCATCTCTCCTTGTTTTGCGTCACAACACATCTGAGAGAAACACAGCAATTTAATTTGAAAATAAAACATATTGATTATAGTAGACATTCGGGAAAAAGTAATTCATTCATATAATCCAAAGAGGACCATCTAACTATTGGAGGTCATATAACTTAGATTTAACTTGAGCCCAATTGGACCGAGAATATCAGGATTTGCTGAACTGATCAGGAGTCGTAATTCGATTACCAACGAATCATTGATAACCGCGTAGTTATTATTGCTTCAGTTTAGTAGAACCATACCAAATTCTATCGAATCACATCGAATTCTATTGAAATTTGCAATTTCATAATTACACCGTGGTAACCGAAGTAATTATTGTCGGTTTTGTAGATGTTGTTGAAAATTCCTATGTAGCTGAACACGTTTAAAATGAACACTATATTTTGATACGGTTAACAAATATAAATGGTCTTCAAACCACCATGCCGTAGGATATTAGCTCAGCTAAGTCTTAACTCTTAGAGCAAAGGATAATAGTGAGCTATAAGCCTATTACAAATTTACGTGGAGGAGAGAGATAATAAAAAATAAAGTGTATTGGCTCTCATGCAAGAGCTAGTTAGCTCAACACGTGCTCCAAGATAAATACATGAAATTATAAGTGAGAGCAAGAGAGAAGAGAAGAAAATTGGAGACAACCTTATAGCTAATTTATTATATATGTTGGTTTTAAGATAAGCTAATAGTAGGAAGTGCGCTCTTAACAGCACGCACGGATGGAGTTGTAGCAAGTTCCTCCTTTATCTGATAATCCACTAGTAGAGCTGATAATACGCAGGATGCATCACCTAAACTTTACAATCCAACCCGTTTAATCCATAAACGGGTTGGTTTTACACATGTGACATGCCGATTGGGCCGTATTTACCACATCATCATGCTGATTGGACACCTGCGAATGGGACAATCCCTCTAGCACATGATATTTTCATTGCATGATAAATTTGTTCAAATACTACATATTCGAGAAATCGCCATATTTCAGGCTAGAGGTAATAAGTTTGGCTAAGGCTGTGTTCGTTCCCTCAGGTTAGAGAGAGATTTTCAGCGCATACGAAACAAGAAAACTCATTAGCACATGATCAATTAATTAATATAAACTTGAAGAATAGATTTATTTGATTTTTTAACAACTTTATATAGAATCTATTAACTTATTAAAGGAATAGAAAAAGAAGCCTCCACGTTCGCTCTCATAGCCTAGAAATTCTCATATTAATCGGAGAAAAAGAAAAAACAGAGTCCATATAGGAATACAATTTAAAAATAGTTGAAATTCGGAATTAAAAATAAGTAATATAGGAAGAGAAGACTAGAGTCCATGCCGGTATACAATAGAACTTATGGAAATTCGGAATTAAAAAAAATAAGAAAATTAAAAGTAGATGTTAGAGTCTATATAGAAATACAATTTAGAAATAACAAAAATTCAAAATTAAAAAATAAGGAATATTGAAAGAAGACTAGAGTCCATATAGAAATACAGTTTAAAAATAACTGAAATTCGGAATTAAAAAAAAGAAATATCAAAAGATAAGTTTAGAGTCCATAAAGAAATACAATTTAGAAATAATAGAAATTAGGAATTAAAATAAGGAATATTGAAAGAAGAGTATAGAGTCCATATAGGAATTTAGAATGAATTAAAATTCCAAATAAAAATAATAAAATTAAAAATAGAGTTTAGAGTACATATAGAAATACAATTTACAAATAACTAAAATTAGAAATTAAAAAGGGAATAGTGGAACAATAGTCTACAGTCCATATAGGAATACATTTAGAAGTAACTGAAATTCGAAATTAAAAAAAACAAATAATATTTAAAGATGAGTTTAGAATCCATATAGAAATAACGAAAATTCATAATTAAAAAAATAAATAATAGAAAAAGATTCTAGAGTACATAGAAATACAATTTATAAATAACGAAAATTCGTAATTGAAAAATAAGAAATATTGAAAGAGGAGTCAAGAGTTCATATAGGAGTATAATTTATAAATAACTGAAATTTTGAATTTAAAATAAGAAATATAGGAATAAAATTCATTATTAAAAAAATAAAGAATGTTGGAAGAGGAGTATAGAGGCCATATAGAAATATAATTGAGAAATAACTAAAATTTGGTATTAAAAATAATTAATAACTATCACGTGTATACAACACAATATGAATATTACACATTGACAGTTTGATAAAGTTAGTACAAAATTTAAATTATGTAATTATTTTAAGATATTTTAATAATAAAATAAGAAAATATATATGATATTATATGAGAGAAAACATAAGGATGCTAGCCGCGCAATTTGCGTGGGCCACCATGCTAGAAATTCTAGAAATTCTCACATTAATCGAAGAAAAAGAAAAAATAGAGCCCATATAGAAATACAATTTAAAAATAACTGAAATTTGAAATTAAAAAATAAGGAATATTAGAATAGGAGACTAGAGTCCATACATGTACACTTAGACCCAACTGAAATTCAGAATTAAAAAATAAAAAAATTAAAATTAGAGGTGAGAGTTCATATAGAAATACAATTTAGAAATAACTAGAGTTCTAAATTAAAAAAATAAGGAATGTTGAAAGAGAGTACATGAGAATATAACTTAGAAAAAACAAACCAAAAATCCGAATTAAAAAATAAGGAATATGGAAATATGAGTTTAGAGTCCATATTGAAATACAATTAGAACTAACAAAAATTCGGAATCAAAAAAATGAGAATATTGGAAGAAGATCTAGAGTCCATATAGGAATTTAGAACAAACTAAAAGTTAGAATTAAAAAATAAAATTTGAGTTTTTTTTGTCTATCCACAATTTGAAAATAATTAAAATTCAAAATTAAAAAACAAGGAAGATTGGAAAAAGAGTCTAGAGTCTATATATGAGTACATTTGATAAATAACCGAAATTCAAAACAAAAGATAGGGAATATTGGAAGAAGAGTTTAGAGTCCATACAGGAATACAATTTAAAAATAACAAAAATTCGGAATTGAAAATAGGAATATTGGAATTCTAGAGTCCATATAGGAATTTAGAACTAGCTAAAAGTCAAAATAAAAAAAATAAAAGTAGAGTTTAGAATCCATATATAAATACAATTTAGAAATAACTAAAATTCAGAATTATAAAAACAAACAAGATTGGGAGATGAGTATAGAGTCCAAATAGGAATACAATTTATAAATAACAGAAATTCGGAATTAAAAAATAATAAATATTAGAAAAAAGAGTCTAGAGTCCATAAAAGAATACAATTTGTAAATAACTAAAATTTCGGAATTAAAAAATAGAATATTGGAAAAAAAATCTAGAGACTATATAGGAATACAATTTACAAATAACGAAAATTCAAAATTAAAAACAATAAGGAATATTGAAAGAAGATTTACAATCCATATGGAAATAGATTTTACAAATAACTAAAATTTGGAATTAAGAAAAAGGAATATTGGAAGAGGAATCCTTATTCCATATAGAAATAAAATTTATAAATAATGGAAATTCGAAATTAAGAAATAAGGAATATTGAAAGAGGAATCTAGGGTCTATATAGAAATTAATTTTAGAAATAACTAAAATTCAAAATTAAAAAATAATTAATAGCTATCATATAGTACAATATGAATATCACGCATGAGTTAGTTTACTCAAGTTAGTACATAATTTAAAATTATGTTGCCGTTTAATATATTTAGTTACAAAATTTAAAAATATTTAAGCTATTACACGAGAAAAATGTAACGATATTAGCCGTGCAATCTGCGCGGGCTACCATGCTAGTTTTTTATAAAAAAATTACACCATTTAATAACAGTTAAAAAAAAAGTTGATGTCTGGAGTGGAAGAAAAAGAAGAAGTTGGGCATGCAAAATTGCAGGAAGCCCAGGTACTAGTTGAGAGGAAATGGGCACAAATTGGTGTGTTCACACTTGAGTGGCGCCCCCACTCTCCCTGAGCTCGCGGCCTCCCGATCCCCACCCGCGGAGAGGAAAAGCTTATCAGGATTGCACGGCGAATCCCCACCTCCCGCGCCATGGCCACCACCGCCCTCCTCCTCCGCCTCCACCCCACCTGCAAGCCCCCTCCCTCGTCGCCGCCCCCGCGCGCGTTCGTCTGCCGCGCCGCCGCAGCGGGCGAGGCGCTGCGGTCGCTGGCCCCGCCGTCGCGCCCTGAGCTGCTCTCCCTCGACCTCCCCCGCTACGACCCCGCCCGCTCCAGGCCCGTCGACCTCGCCGTCGTCGGCGGAGGCCCCGCCGGCCTCGCCGTCGCGCAGCGCGTCGCCGAGGCGGGCCTCTCCGTCTGCGCCATCGACCCTTCCCCCGCCCTCGTCTGGCCCAACAACTACGGCGTCTGGGTCGACGAGTTCGACGCCATGGGACTCTCCCACTGCCTCGACGCCGTCTGGCCCTCCGCCTCCGTCTTCACCCACGACCACCACGCCGCCGCCAAGTCGCTCGACCGCCCCTACGCCCGCGTCGCCCGCCGCAAGCTCAAGTCCACCATGATGGACCGGTGCGTCGCCCATGGCGTCACGTTCCACAAGGCCAAGGTCGTCAAGGCCGTCCACAACGAGGCCTCCTCCCTCCTCATCTGCGACGACGGCGTCGCTGTCCCGGCCACCGTCGTGCTCGACGCCACGGGCTTCTCCCGATGCCTCGTCCAGTACGACAAGCCGTACAACCCGGGTTACCAGGTCGCCTATGGCATCCTCGCCGAGGTGGATGGCCACCCGTTCGACATCGACAAGATGCTCTTCATGGACTGGCGCGACTCGCACCTCCCCGAGGGATCCGAGATCAAGGAGCGCAACCGCCGCATCCCGACTTTCCTCTACGCGATGCCATTCTCCCCGACGAGGATCTTCCTCGAGGAGACCTCCCTCGTGGCGCGCCCTGGCCTCGCCATGGACGACATCCAGGAACGCATGGCGGCGAGGTTGCGCCACCTCGGGATACGCGTCCGAGCCGTGGAGGAGGACGAGCGGTGCGTCATCCCCATGGGCGGCCCGCTCCCCGTCCTCCCGCAGCGGGTCGTCGGCATCGGCGGCACCGCCGGGATGGTGCACCCGTCCACGGGGTACATGGTGGCGCGCACTCTCGCCACCGCGCCCATCGTGGCGGACGCCATCGTGCGTTTCCTCGACACCGGCGGCAACAGCGGCGTGTTCGCCGGCGACGCGCTGTCGGCGGAGGTGTGGAGGGAGCTGTGGCCGGCGGAGAGGAGGAGGCAGAGGGAGTTCTTCTGCTTCGGCATGGACATCCTCCTCAAGCTCGACCTCGACGGCACGCGCCGCTTCTTCGACGCGTTCTTCGACCTCGAGCCGCGCTACTGGCATGGCTTCCTCTCCTCGAGGCTCTTCTTGCCGGAGCTCGTCATGTTCGGCCTCTCCCTCTTCGCCAACGCCTCCAACACGTCGCGCCTCGAGATCATGGCCAAGGGCACCGCCCCTCTCGCCAAGATGATCGCCAACTTGATCCAGGACAGAGATAGGTGAGGTGAGAATTGCATCATCTCTCATCTCAAAGATCTGCATTGGATCACTGAATTTTGCTGCTGCTGCTGCTGCTGAATGTATCCAAGATATGCAAAGATGGGAGCTTTGCAGAACAGAACACCATTAGCAGCAGCAGCAGCTAGGAGACAAATCCATCCAGGAGATGAAGTGTGTGAGTAGCAATTGCTGCTGCAAAGCACACTCTTTTTAGCCTGGTGATTACAAAATTAGAGCTGTATAGTTCATATTTGAGGTATGATGATGTGCCTCTCCATGTACTGTATAAATGTCATGATGTCAGCACACAGATCAATATTTCCAAGACAAGGTAATTTTTCACCTACATAGCACATTACAATCGATGGTAATATGAAGTGAAGCTACAGTAAGAATTTTCATGTGGTTGTAGTGAGGTGTAAGAGCTTTGCAGCAATCAGCATTAATAACACTTAGTATGAATTAACACAGCCGAGCATGAGCTCAAGGTTAAATCTCTTGTCCATCTTTTTCTCTACCTGTGAATCAGTGACCAACATGCTTGCTATACATGCCATTGATTTAGGCCTGAAGAACAATGACTGGGAAACAAAAAATGAAAAATAGAAAGGGGGAGAAGAATGAACAAAATTGAACAATGAAGTACCAAAATTATCTTCTCAAATCCGTTCCACCATGAATCGTGTGATCAACTCGCGTTCACCGGTTCATCATATGACCAGTCCAAGCTCTTGTAACTGAACCTCCAAACTGTTTTTTCGCTTTGTACCATTGAAGGAACTTCTCTCAAAAGGAAAGGTCCCTCATGTCGCCTTCGCGTTCAGGGGCTCTGTATGAATATCCCAATTCTTCTCCAGATTGTCGCCTCACTATGCTAGCCCTTTGCATCAGGCGAACAAGTTGCTGAACTACCTCAGACATAGGAGGGCGAAACTCGGGCTCGGGCTGCACAAAGGAATAAAAATCAGAAAATATGCTCCTGGCAGAGGATATTACAAGAAATCAAACAAAGAGGCCCAACATCCAGGTACTAACAATGTAGTCAGTGTCAGACTACAAGAATCCTACCAAACTCAGCAAGAGAGCTTTAGTACTTCTCCACCGCCAAAACACAATGACTTATGCATTCCATACAGATGTTACATTTCATTTTGGATTTCATGAAGGTCTCCATATGGGCTCACTGATTACTATGTACTTATATCAATGTCTGAAGATCCATCATAATGCAAATGCATGAACATACCTGAACACACAGCGCAATTATGTCTGCAAAACGGGAGAGCGATTTAGCAGGGTACATTCCATTTAATGCTGGATCCACCATCTTAGCAAGCGCATCAATATCATGAAGCTGTGGAGTAGCCCATCGAACAAGAGATTGTTCTGATCTCTCTCTAGAACTGTCAATATCCATCAGAAGGTCATTTTCAATTTATAAAACGCGATGCACCAGGATTAGAATATAAGCTAGAGGCATACCTGTCTAGTGGTTTCCTCCCTGTCAATAGCTCTAACATCACAACCCCAAAACTGTACACATCACTCTTTACAGTATAAATTCCTGACATGGCAAACTCTGGTGCACTGTATCCAAATGAACCAAACACCTCAGTTGAAACCTGGAACGACAAACCAAGCATATTCAGTCCATCAATTAACTACTTCTACAGAGGTCAAACAAGGCTATCTGAGAACGTAAGTAACCATAAGTTTAGAAATGTGGCGGTATGACTGACCTGTCTCTCCGTGTTAGGTGTCAAGGCAGCAAGCCCACAGTCAGATAAATGTGGATTATGCTCTTCATCGAGTAGGATGTTTGAAGACTTAAAGTTTCTATGCACAACAGATGGCAAACACACCTCATGCAGGTACCTGGGAGAAGGTTCGAAAAACGTTAGACGTGTCCCTGCTGCTGTAAAACATCAGAAAAGGTGAACAAAAAAATGATGTATGATTCATAAAACTTACTCTAGTGCCCGTGCAGTCCCCAGGGCTACCCTTACACGGATGTTCCATGTAAGCTTCCTGCTCATCTCATCAGAGTAGTGCAGCACATCATGCAGTGTTCCATTTCCAATGTACTCGTAAACAAGAAGCCTTTGCCCATGCTCAACACAATACCCTGTAAGTGGCACAATGTTTGGATGCCTTAGTCGTGACATGCTCGATACAGCCTCAAGGAAATTGTCTTCTTCCTGCAAGGAAAGGGCTGAACTATCTATCTTCTTAACTGCAAGAACCTGCAATCACAGCACACAACTCAGTTGCAGTGCACAGCATGACACAAAAATAATAAGAGGGTGTAGAAATTTCAAATATTTTTATATTTACTGCCTGAAGGAGTAAACAGGCTAAAAACCATCGGGGTTTGGCTGTATGTATAACAGTGTTGCACAGCTCATTCATCCACTGACTAAATTAAGGTTATGGTTTACATTCCACCTCATGTAATACAAGATGCATATTTTACCTTTCCATTGGGGAAATCGGCCTTGTAAACACGACCAAGTGAGCCCTCTCCTAGAAGGGAATCTTGACAGAAGCTATTAGTGGCAACTTGGAGGGAAGCAACAGTATAAGGCGTTGCAGTGATTGGGACCTTTGTCTTTCTCATAGAACCAGTTTTACCATAAATCCTCTCTGGAGTCATTTTCTCAGCAGGTGGGATCTTCATGGTTGTTACAGAAGTATTCTCAGGACTCTGCTCTGGGATTTCCCTGTTAGAAGCTACAAAGGAGAAGGGTGGAAATATGTATTATGAACAACATAAGTGCATTCAGTTACATGCTAAGTTGATGATGTAAAACAGTTGTTCTTGCTTTTGGTTGTACTTCCAGAGCAAAGGTAAAATCATCATTCCATATAGATCTATTGAGTGCATATGATCCAAGACTTCAAGTTTTAGCTGCTCCTAACTAAATTGACAAACTAAGCTGATCTCATGCAAAGACCTAACTTGAAATATACTAAAAGTGACTTCTCAAATATACATAATTTATCATTGCTGACACCTATACTGCTTGTTTCCAGATCAACCAAAATTCAAGGATATCTTCTTTTATAGGGAAAGTATATGGTTATCCTTTCAACTAAGGATAGTCTCAGCTAACTGAAATGATATAATATTAACGCAACAAGAAATCATGACAGCATATGAACAAATATAGTACCTCTCTCTACGTTTACTGAAAGTGGACCGACAAAATCTTTTGAATTGCTGCTGGTATCATCCTTTCTTTTCCGAGCATTGCGAATGCAGAATACCAAAAGAAAAAGTGCACATAAGGCACCAACTGTTGAGCCAGCAACTATCCCCACAAGCGGGCCTGTCTGAAGACCTTGCTTCTTGTCACCTTGACCAGCCGGGCTTACCGAGCCTTCTGGAGCATCTCCACTTCCCCGAGGATGGCTGGGCCGATTACGTGGCCTTCTAGGGGGTGGTGGCATAAAAGGAGGTGGTGGTGGAGCAGGTCCATTTGTGAACGAGTTTCCTCCAAGTCTATGGTTGTAATTGCAACAGGTCATTAGAGTGTGTCAAAGATGATTTCCAAAGAGAAAGGGCAGTAAAAGTATCTCATACGTCAGATCTGGGATTGAACTGAATTCTTGTGGTATCCAGCCATTGAAATTGTTGTTTGCAATATTTCTGTTTGAAGAGAAGGAAATATCAGTTTGTAAACAAGCAACAATAGCAGTCAATTTGTTGTCTGAAAATTTCACTTACAGTGTTGTAAGGCTTAGACCACTGAGAACATTGACAGTACCTGTTAATTGATTGTTTTGCATATAACTGCAAAACGGGTTAGAATTTTATATCAAGCGTCAGAAAGCTAAAAAAAATCTTTATATTGTGTTTTCATGAAAACTACCAGATACTCACAGACTAGAAAGATTTGAAAGAGAGCCAAGAGAATTGGGAAGGTCCCCTGTCAATTTGTTGAAAGATACATCTCTGCCAAGGAGTGTAAACAGCATAAGATGAATTCATGAAACCAAGGAAGAGCATGTGCGTTAGTATCAATTAGAAGGTATTACCTCCGTTTCATATTATAAGTTGTTTGACTTTTTTCCTTGTCAAACTTCTCTAAGTTTGACCAAGTTTATAGAAAAATATATTAGTATTTTCAACTCAAAACAAACATATTGTCAAAATATATTCAATGTTAGATTAAATGAAACTTATTTTATATTTTAGATGTTGCTAATTTTTTCTATAAACTTAGTCAAACTTAATAAAGTCAAACGACTTGTAATATGAAACGGAGGGAGTAAATCTTATTACAATACAGGTGCAAAGGGTATAATCGCATGTCAAAACATAACAGAAAGTTTTACAACATTCATTGTAATTTCTAAGTTGATACTCAACTGTTGGAAGGGTTGCTTAGCTTTGCACTAGGGGGTTGATAGTGTCCCCTGGTACTACTACCAAGAATCAAGTCTCAAAATAATAATAATAAAGGTCACATAACAGTACTAACGAATTGGAGGGAAATACTCAAAGCATTTAATGTACGGGCATAAATTTTATGGAATAATAAAATGACAAAAGAACCAAAATGGATAAGCAGATGGCATGCCTGGATTGAGTCACTACAAACAGAACTGCTACTGAATTTCTACCTCTTAGGACTAACTTCTGCTATGGACCATGAAGCAAAAAAGCATTTTATGGAAGTTTATATTAGGTCATTTTAAGAATAAAATTTGAACTAAATAATTGCCAAAAGATATATGTCATGTTGGAGAAGAATATCTCTTGACAGTAAATAGCAAAACTGCATAATCACACGAAACCTAAATAAGATGACTTACAGCTCTGAAAGTGAATTGAGGCTTCCGAATAAATCGCCTATCTGTTGAGACAATAAGTTGTGGCTGACATTGCTGCATTAACGATGGTACATTAATACTTGTGGATACAAAAGACAGCAAAGTAGGGATGGACAGAAGCTTACAGGTACTCTAATGAAACCATGTTGGATATAGAGTACGGAAGGTTGCCAGATAAGTTGTTGGTTGCCAGATTCCTGTGTCATCATTTAGAATAAAACACCATATACTTATTGCTATGTAACAGATTATAATAGGTGGGGTACATTACATACAGATATGTGAGATTCGGTGGCAGCTGGTAAGGAATTGAACCATGCAAGTTGTTGTTGCTCAAATCTCTGCAAGTAATGAAACGGGAGATCAAAACAATGCATAAAAAACAGGAAGAGTATAACCAAGTTTTGAGCTCTCACAATGTCTTCAATGAGAATAGACTGGAGAGTTCATATCCCAGAGAACCATCCAGTCCTACCCCAGCAAGCCTACTGTACAATGAAAGAAGAATATGTGCAAGTCAGTGTTGGGAGTAGCTTCTCACAGTAACAAAAGTAAATAAAATGAAACAAAACTAAGGATGATTTATGTTCCAAAATGATCTTTTTTTTTTCCATTGAATTTCCAACAAACTTGGTATGAGGAGTAGAGACACCCATGAAAACAGAACTGCCATGAATGCAGTGAAGTTGATAGTGCGATGTAGTCACAGTTCACAGATGGATCCAAGAAAAGGACTTTAATTCCCCTCTTTTCATTAATCCTGTTAGAATATTTTGGGAATCCTAAACTATCTAGCATCAATGAAGATGGTGACAATGTGACACTGTGATTCGATTCCCAAATGCACTTTTTTTTAACCAGCTTGCAGAGAGTTAGAAATTTAGAATGCAGTAAGAATCAAACACCAGCCAATGAAAGAACTCATCAAATCCAAAATAAAAACCCAATGAAGCTTCGCTGTCGCATCACAGGATCTTTACATTTCGGTGACGCCAGCGCCGGAGCAAGAGATCCCCTGCCACCCAGCGCCGCAAGGGTCGCCGCCGCCGCCGGCCGACCACCCAGCCAGCTGCGACGGGCTGTTCCACGACGAGTACAGATTCCCAAGCGCCGCAGCTGCAACAACAACCCAAAGCATCAATCAACCACAGCATCAAAAATCCCAAAAAGAAAAGAAAAGAAGAACGAGATTTTTGCTGAACATTTCAAGAAACCAAGAACCCCAGGAATCGTGGGCCGCAGCTCACCGTCGGAGGAGTCGGTGGTGGCACCCGCCGGCGGCGACGAGACAGCAAGAAGAAAAAGAAACCCAACCAATGCTGCGGCCAGCGCCGCCATTCTTGCGCCCCCCCCCCCCCCCCCCCCACCACACTAACACCAGCTTTCCACCCTCTTTTCTCAAGAACACATCTTTGTAGGCCTTTCTCGGTTGCTTCTCGGCTAGGACACGGCCACCCGGATCGCCATGGGCGCCGCTGCGAGTGGACAGCTAATGTGCGGGGAGCAAAACAGCTACTACTACTACTAGTAAGATAAAGAGGAGGAAAAAGAGAGAACAACGGATTGCTTCCTCCAGGAGGAGATTTGGATGCGGCGTGTGTGGGTAAAGAATTCAATATCTTTCTCTGCGGCCTTAAATTCTTTGATAGGCTTTTTAGGCTGTTGTTTGTTCTTGGCTTCTCTCTCTCACTCATCAATGGGAGAAAAAAGGATGAGCTTTTGATTCGATTAATAAATGTTGGGGAGCAGGTGGAAGGTGAGGTAGGAGGAAGGAAGGAAGCAAGCAAAGCTGATGCTATGCTTTGCTAATGGAGTGGGCAAAAATGTTGTTATATATAGTATAATGATTCTTGTGTTTGTGTTGTGTTTGACCGAAGATGTGGCTCTTAACTCAAGTGATTCCTTATCATGGGTTACGAAACAGATGAAAATTGATCTACATTTGTTTGGATCAGGTCGAGAACACAAACCATTTGATTTATCTGTAAAAAATTTTAAAAAAATCAAACCGAGTTTTAATTTTTTAAGTAAATTTTACTTTGAGCTACATTTTATTACCGATGTTTTACTTCGGACCATCATTTAACCAATAATTTCACTTTAGCCTGGGTAAAAACTTACCTTTGTTTCATCTTGAATCACCCTATTTTCTTCTTAACCATATGAACAATCTCGATTACGTCGACTTCTATAGATGAACTCCAACGATTATATGTAAGATCATTTCTTCGTCATATGACAAGTTGAATATATATGGATAAAAGAATTAAGCTAAAAATACCTGATCCAAAATAAAAACATTTGTTAAGGGGTGATTCAAAGTAAAATATCGGTAATAAAAGATAGCTTAAAGTGAATTTTTTAAAAAGATATGTTTGGGTATCATCGGTTTTTATTAGTTTATCGATGGTTTCTATGAAATCCGAAGACCGAAGGCATCGCTCGCTTGCGGTATTTGATCCGTTGGGATTGTGAACCCTGTTCCTCCTCCTTCCTTCTATGTTCCCCACAGCCATAAAAAAGCTTGCTTTTTTTCTTGCCAGTTTCCATCTCTCTCTGAATCCAGCTATGCTACTTTTACTTTTGTTGTTGGATGCAGTTAGTTGGTGACCTGTATTGCAACAGTTTCACGCAGCAAGTGTTTACAGAAATGTAATCATGTACTACTACAGCTGATGTTGGCATGGTCTTCAATGCGCACATTTTACCAGAAAATAGTAGATCTTGAATCATATGTAAAAAAGAAGATATTAACAGTATACTCATGATGTAAAAGTATTTTCAATGAAAATTTAGTATATTATTGATTTCTTCGTTACATACATGCATTTTTATGTATATGTATCAATCTGTGATCGAGGTTTTGAATTGTTTAAGTTATAGTACTATTAATAGTAGTGACTCCTAAAAAGGTATAAATGTAGTAGTTTAATGTATTGTAAATTTTATCACAATATGATCAACTAATATTATGATGATTGTTATTTAATTCAGAACATGCTTGTCAAAGCAACTTAGAACATGTGCATTCCTTAACACCTACTTCAGGTGTTATAATGTACACGCTGGTACTCTCCCCATTAACACATGTTCTGCCATTTTTATTTTTGTTTGCTCCATCACATCAGGTACTATAGCCCTTTATTTTCTGATTAAGATTCATATTAACTCGGTTTTCATTAACACGCTTTTTAAATAACTAAACGATACATTTTATACGAAATTTCTATATAGAAGTTGCTTTTAAATATATATAAATCTACTTTTCAAGTCTGTAGTAATTACAACTTAATTATTATGTGCTAATAGCTTTTTATTATCGTGCCTTAACCTTATCTTCATCTTTCATCTTTAACATAAACAAACGCTATCATGCCAAGATCGTTAAATTTTGACTAGAATTTTAAGAAAATTTGGTACATTACATGAGCTTAGGATGTGCTAGAGTCATGACAGATTTACAGTACAGCACTATGCTAAATGAGCCTAGTCTTCGGCTGAGATTGATGTACATCTCTTGAAGACATTTGTCTCCTGCTAAATCCCAAAATTTGTTTGGTAGATCATGCCGGCCGGTTGCTTGCAAGTTGGGTTCTGACTATTTTGACCAACCATTTGATTAATGAGCTGCCCGTTGCAACTCATCAGTATAGGCTTAGTCTTTGTTATTTTATTTTATTTCAATCAATATGTATGTTGCATTGTACTTAGCTATGCCATTAAGAACATGGTTACGTACTATATTACTATTTGCCCATGCATGTGGTGAGCTGAAAAAAATAATTGCTCTAGATGGCATCAGTTGTGTGTTGATCTAACTGTACTTAAGATGTGGCAGGATGATCAGTGTCTGAAATTGTGGCTTTTGGTACTGGTAGTCTTGTGTCTTGTCATCTTCTTTCCAAGAAAGAAGCTGAAAAAAACAAGATTATGTTCAGCTGTTAGGTAGGGGTAGAATGTAAGGGGAGACTTGCAAATAACATTATTAATATGTGAAATCAATCTGAAATCACAGATTTCAGAAATGGAACAAGAGAACATGATAATGTTCGGCAGCAAATGAAAATGACCTCATAAACATTAGAGCAGCAGTGTTTCCCCTATGGTTAACGCGTAGTAACTGTGGTAACTGAGCTTACCACGGGTCCAGCACGTAGTGGAAGCTGCTAGTAGGGTTTGATGAAATTTGGGCAAATTCAAATTCAGAAAAAAAATCCTATAAGTAGTATCTAATTTCTATTGCTATTTGGTGAAAAAGAATTTGTGAAAAATATGAAGTTAACATCATATTTTGCCGCCAAACCAAAACTAAAACTAAAAATAAGAAAAATAGGCTAGGTCCAAAGTGAACACTATACATGGAGCCCTTTAGGCCTACTTGAGGGAAAAAGTGCAGTTCCTACTTTGTTTCTATATGATTCTTATATTCTTTTACATTTTCTGAATTTTACCTATATTTTTCTAAAGATATCTATAGTTCTCCTGAATTTTTCCTACTTTTTTTCAGTCCTCTGAATAACATATCATGGTTACCGCCACTTATCACGTGGTTACTGGCTACTACGACCGATTGAGGGAGTTCGAAAATTTTGAATTCAAAAATTTAAAGATGAATTTTGTGCCCTTTTTTCTGGTAACTGCGCGGTTACCACCTTATCTTGGGGGTGGCGATAAAACCCGTACCACCATAGGGGGAACATTAGCCGCAGTCCAATTCCTGCCGATTTTCTGAACCTGAAATTGCAAGAAAACTAACCATTCTACTCACATCTGAAACCTGAATCCTGAATCCTGAATCCTGAAGCAATTAACCACGCCATGCATAGCATGTGACAACGTTGCAATGTATCCTGATTTGTTGTTGGCTGTGGCCTGTGAGATCCTTCAGATTTACAGCCTAAATTATTCATCAGCATTTTGTCCTTGAGCTCCTGAAACCTTCTGCTTGTCCACTGCCCAGTCCAGACTGGACTGTCCAACTCTTCAAGCTGTTGCAGCCTCCATGATTGGCATTATTCTGCTTTCTTTGGCCATCTGCATGAATGAATGATTTCATTTCAGTTGCATCTAGCTTGCTCACCTAAAAAATACTACTTAACACCCAAATCATTGGCTGTCTTGATCCAAGAAAAGGAAATGTAGGATGGTGATGCAATGGCAGCTCATGCATCTATCTGCTCATCTTCACCTACCTATAGTTGGAACAGCAGGTTCATTCAGGTAATTATTCTGAATCCCTGTTCAGTTCAGATGTGAGTTAAAAAAAAACTGGATTTCCCATGATGAGAGCAGATGATGGTTAACTGTGGTGAGTGGATCCAGTCAGG
This sequence comes from Oryza punctata, assembly GCA_000573905.2. Taxonomy (NCBI): domain Eukaryota; kingdom Viridiplantae; phylum Streptophyta; class Magnoliopsida; order Poales; family Poaceae; genus Oryza; species Oryza punctata. The sequence continues at coordinate 4,777,293 of CM002489.2, read as the reverse complement.
CACTCAGACAACATGCATCATGCAACTGGGATTCAATTGCAAAATGCTGGTCTGGTCCCTTGTTGTAAACCTGATGCAATGATCAGATCACCCTGACACCTTGTGTTTTTTGTAACATTGTGGATTGCTCTGAACATGGTGTGTGCAACTGTTGGTTTGTCACACTGTTCACTTGTTCATTGCCCTGTCATTTGGTCAATTTGTACAGAGATGGATGGCAATCTCCCCAAGAGGATCCGAGACACCAGATCCAATGAAACAACATCATTGTGAGAAGGAATTGTTGGGCGATCATATTTAGGCTTAGGTGAAAGTTGGGGGGGGGGGTGTAAAATAGACTAATCCGAAAAAAAAAAGATAATACCACTTCCTCTGAAATTATTGTGATGCAGGCATGCGGAAGATTGTCTCCTGTGTAATAAACAACACTATTAATCATAGAAGCCTCATGTTACATGTTACATTCTGCTCTCTCTTTGAAGTAAAAACAAAAGGACACCAAAGTAATAACAGAAGGACAATGCAGAGCGGCAGCAATGTTGCATACCCCACTACTGCTGAAGTGATGAGGGCTTGTGAAATGCACAACCTAAAATGAGTTAAAGAGAGAAGAGGAAAGGAGTTTGCATATATGTAGAAGAATCTGTCCATTAATTTCCAGCTTTCCACTTCATGGGCCGACATGGACAACTTGTCTTGGCTTAACCTTGAAAAAAGGGGAGAAATTAGTGGGCTTGAATTGGGTCATCCAAGTTTTTGTTTTGATAACAAATCTTTCTTGGACCCATGCCGCCCCATTTAACAAATTCTTAGTTTTGGAGAATCCTGTTGAAGAATGCCCTTTTCTCATACAACTGATTTTCCACAGTCAGAAAAATTTGAACTTTTAGAATTAATCTAGAGGTTTCTTCGTTGCTTCCATCGCATTCTCATACCACTAAAAATATAAGTGTGAAAGTATTAACATAAAATCATTTTTCATCACTTCGTGCACATGTTCTCCTAAGGGTGTGTTTCAGAGGAGGGGAAATGAGAAGATACATAAGATGAGATGAGCCATTAGCGCATGATTCTCGAGCTGGCACGATAAAATCTCAACGGAAAGTTTTCGATGCAGGAGTGATCTTGATTACCTGAGATTACTTGGATGGTTTGCAAGGATAAAAATGTCGGGTTAAGGTAATCACTAATCTGCCATTAGGCCATCCCCAACCCTCCATATCATCTAGTGTCCATGACATTTAATACACTGTCACCTAAGCAGAAATATGATGTGGTAAGAGAGTTAATGAGGAGAGAGGTAAAAAGATGAAGATATTATTTCTTATGAAAAACCATGTATACATAAGAATCAAGAATGAAAACAAAAGGATATGTGAACAAAATGGGAGAAAAGAGATGTGATTAGATGATAATTTAATTTGAAGATAACATCTATTAAATATATAGTTTCTATACATAATATCTATATCTATATGACAAGTATGAAAACAAATTAAAAGTTTCTGGGTTAGGTGTAACCTTAAGATCTCCTGGTGTAAATTTCGAAAAAATGGTGAACCATGCCGCTGATCTTGGAGGCAGTCTGATAGAAAAAAAAACAGAGGATATTTAGACTATTCTTTTATTGAAGTTTTCAACTCAACTCACCTGTTTTCCGGTGCACATTTTTCAAACTTGTAAACGGTAATATTTTAAAAAATTCTATATGAAAATACTTGAAAAATCATATTAATCTATTTTTCGAAAAAATAATCAATACTTAATTAATAATACGCTAATAAGTCGTTTCGTTTTGCATCCGACGGGGATGAGTTCGATCCCAACCACTTACAGATTCATATGCAAAACTAACTACGCAAACGCATGCTATTAAGCAAGCCGGCCGCCGGTCGATCGTTCTCGTACGAGAGTTCGGCGAGCTAGCACGATGGCGAATATTTGCAGCCGCGACAAGCTAAGCCGATCGACGAGATTATTGGCCGGGCGAGCAGGCAAGCAGCCGGCCGGTTAGTTGGCGAGAGTGAGTGCGCGCCACTGCTTTCCGGTCGCGTACAGCGTGCAGCTACCTCTCCGTTTCTTCCATCTCTCTCTCTCTCGATCGAGAGAGATGGGGGTGGTGGCGCCGCCGCCGCACGGCACCAGTGCAGATGGCACCATATATGCATGATGCATCGCACCGGTTCTCTGTTTGATCGGTCACCTCGAGAGATTCAGATAGATGGGAGAGATAGAATGACATAGATAAATAGATACTAAAGCTTAACCTAGAATGTGATGTTGATACATCTTAGTACTATAAATTTAGATATGGGAATCCAGATTCGTAGTACTAGATTGCGTTAATGGTAAGTGATATGTTGGTTTTTTATAGGACGGAGAAAGTAGATATCTTCTCGATCCGTTTTAAAATATAAGTACTCCTTTTATTATATACTATTAAGTCGTTTTAATTTTTTCATGGTTAAATTTCTCTAAGTTCGATCGATCAAGTTTATAGAGAAAATATAATAGCAAATATATTATTAAAATATATTCTATGTTACATTAAATGAAACTAATTTGATATTTTAGATATTGCTAAATTTTTTAATAAACTTAGTCAAACTTAACAATATGAAATAGTGGAGGGAGTATTTCTAAATATTAATTTTCGTAGAAATTACGAAAGTAGGTGGAATTGAGTGACAAAGACTATAGATTTGTTAAGAACAAGAAAAACACATGGAGAAATTAACGGAGGGATAGTTGCGATTAGTTGAGGTAAGAGAAATAATCGATATATTTTGTTTTTGTGATGGAGGGAGGATATGCTACTGTACGCGCGAGTGGTGAAGTATGTCGTGCTTACATCTCGTCTGCATATATAATTGGAGCTATCTCTTCGTCATCGGTTCTCTCTTCGATCGATAAATCGTTAATTGCGGCTCTTTGTCTCCTCCTGAGCCGTCAGCGTCACCTCAAATACCTCATGCATGATAGCAGCATATGCATGCAGATGCAGGATTGGAGGGGTTAATTGCTATAGAGACGTAATGTCAGGAGGAAAGTAGTCACTACTGCAGAAACTCGATCCAATATTGACCAACGGCAAAAACAGGACTGTTACAAATGATCTCTAATAATTGTCTTATAAATTAAATCATCCGTTATTTGAGATTTGGTTGGAAAAATAAAAGGCTCATTTAATTAGTTGGCTCGATATAAAATTGCTTGGATTGATCTAGTTTTCTTCTAAAACTATTCGATTTCAACGGAAGTTATTTTCGCTCTGGCTCAGCTCGTTAACAAAGCTCAAACGGTAGAGAAAAATGCAATATATAAATCATAATAAATTAATTTAGAAGAGAAAGCTCGATAAAAAAGCGGAGCCGGCTCGATTTTCCACTCAGTACTCACCGATAATGATACACATACGAATCTCTAATGGTTATGTATTAATCATGAATTTTTACCAATATAATTTAACCTCCAAAATCAATGAATAATCTTCTCGGTCGCATCCAACACTGTTCAAAAACCATTAGAGATTCGATCCATTAGAGATTTTCATTAAAAATACATTTACGATGGTATTTAGTTATAGTATTATTCTACCACCAGTATTATCACCGGTATAAGTGAACATAACCATTTATTTATGAGTTTTACTACTAGTAGAAAATAAAACTCTACTACTGGTAGCTGAGGTGGCTATGTAAATAGATACAATCCATTATGTTAGAAATTAAAGATAAACGTATGTTAGAAATTAAAGATAAACGTTTTAGATTGATTCTTCTTCTACTAGTAGATAGCTAGACTACTTATAAACATTTATTTTATTAATTATAGATAGTACTTACTCATTCCATCCCATATAAGAAGTTCTAGAGTTGAGCACGGTTATTAAGAAATTAGGTATAATTAATTAAATAGGCAGATATTGTAATTAGTCGAGATGTGGAGGTAGATGGAAAAAGTGAAAGATGGAGGGTTGTGATTGGTTGGGAAGAAAATGTTCGTGATAAAGTTATTATATTTTGGGATAAAATCTTGAGCGCAAAAAATTGTTATATTTTGGAATGGAGGAAATACTTCTCTGAGAATGAATCTAGATTTTTTTTTAAGATGAAGGGAGTACTTGTTAATGATTAATTTTTATTGACAAAATGTCGGCACATCGTTGTCATGCATGTGTGCTAGCTATAGTGGTGGATGATGCGAGTGCAAAGCCAATGGCAAATCTACAGAGCCATGCATTCACAACCTCGTGCACAGTACAGTCACTCTAGTCTATAGTCTACTATACTGGTGAGCCATCAACTATCGATAGATTATGCATCATTGAGACATTGATCTAGATGTTGAGTTTGTTTAGAATATGTGTGTGTGTGTGTGTGTGTGTGAAGGGAAAAATATTGGTAGTGATAAAGAAGCCAAAATAATGTTTCTTGAGTTTATTTTTATCCCCATGTGAATGAGACTAAACTATAACTATGTCACACATGAGATTGAGACCAGAGTCTATGCAATGTACATGAATGGTGACAGTCCAAGCCTCTCCACTAGACCACTACGCATTGCATGATACATACTTCTTATTTGGTTAGAGTATTGTATAGGTGGTATTATTTGTATTTGCTAGCTTGCATATATATTATACTCACAAATGTCAACGGGACACTTCTTTCCAGACCATAGTTTTGGAATAATAACACTCCTTCCTCATATATGCATATAGAGCACGAAAAGTTTAACTTTATTTGTTAATGTTTGAGTAATTATCGTTGTCGTAAAATGTTCCTAGTAGT